>CM045992.1:86554799-89054799 GCA_025175895.1 Wurfbainia villosa
TATCCATGAATGGAGTGATGGTAGGCCCAATAAAGATTGAAGCTGTGAGTAACTGGGACAGGCCAAAGAATGGCAGCAAAATCATAAGCTTTCTCGGACTAGCAAGCTACTATAGGAAGTTTGTAGAGAATTTCTCTAGAATTGCAGCCCCTATGATAGTTCTCACCAGAAAGAACAAAAAATATGAATGGACGGATGCCTGTGAGAAGAGTTTCACAAAATTGAAAAAGAGACTGACCAGTGCTCCAATCCTTGCTCTTCCGGACAGTAACGAAGGCTTTGACATGTACAACGACACTTCCAAGTTAGGACTCGGAGTTGTACTCATGCAGAATGGCAAGGTCATTGCCTACGCCTCTAGGCAACTCAAGGAACATGAAAGGAATTATCCCACTCATGATCTAGAGCTAGCGGCTGTGGTCTTTGCTCTCAAAACATGGAGGCATTATCTATATGGAGCTCAGTGTAGGATTTATATAGATCACCAGAGTCTGAAATATTTCTTCACACATAATAACCTAAACATGAGACAACGCAGATGGCTCAGCTCATCAAGGATTATGACTGCGAGATCTTCTACCATCATTGAAAAGCGAACAAAGTGGTCGATGCACTCAGTAGGAAGTCCTGTGTCACCTTGATGTCTCTATCGGTATTATCTCGGCCCCTAGAAAAGGAAATTATGTGTTATGGGGTTGAAATCATTTCCGGACAGCTTTCTACCATGAAGATAGCACAGATGCTATTCGACGATATATTAGAAAAGCAAGTCAGTGACTCGAGCATTCAAAGGATCAAGCAAGAGGTCCTAGAAGGAAAGGATGATGGATTTCGTATCTCTGACAGTGGAGTACTCTACCTCAGGGATCGCTTGTGTATTCCCGATGATCCAAAATTATAGAAGAAGATATTTGAGGAAGCTCACGGAACCCCCTATGCAATACATCCTGGATCCACCAAGATGTACCAAGATTTGAAAGGGATGTTCTGGTGGTTCGGTATGAAAAGAGATGTGGCTCAGTATGTCAGTACATGCCTGACCTGCCAGAGCGTTAAAGCAGAACACTAGAGACCTAGAGGAACACTGCATCCAATCCAAATTCCAGAATAGAAATGGAAAGATATTTCTATGGATTTCATCTCAGGACTACCCAAGATGACGAACGGATATGACGCTATATGGGTGATCGTGGACAGATTGACAAAGTCTGCCCACTTCTTAGCAATCAAGATGACCTACTCGACTGAGCAACTGACTCAATTATATGCTAGGGAAATTATCAGATTACATGGGATTCCTAAGACCATCATTTCTCATAGAGATGGTCGCTTTATTTCCCATTTTTGGGAAAGTGTTCAGAAGGCCCTTGGCATGATGCTATTATTCAATACTGCCTTTCATCCTCAGACCAACAGATAGACAGAAAGGGTGAACCAAGTACTGGAGGATATGTTAAGAGCTTGCGCCTTGGATTTCAAAGGGAGCTGGTGCCGATACTTATGCTTGGCAGAATTCGCCTACAATAATAGCTACCAAGATACTATTAGAATGGCGCCCTACGAGGCTCTATACGAGAGGAGATGTAGATCTCCTATATGCTGGTATGAGGGTGGTGAAAAGAAGGGGATGGGACTCCAAACGGATTTCATTGACGACACTGTTAGGGCAATCTCTTGCCGTAATATGGTTTTGATGGTGTGGCAAAGGGTTTAAGTTAGTTTGATATGTTGATGTGATATGTGCGTTGAAGTCGTGCAGGACTTAGTAATTCGCACATGGAGCCGTGGCATGTTTCACATCTCATGACTCGTGCCTTGAGTCGGTGAAGGATAGATTTGCGGAAGTCGTGCGCTTGGAGAATCCGAGGGACCGCCGGACGAGAAGCTTGGAGTGAAGCCGGAGGAAGTAGACTTCGAGGCAAGAGACGTGAAGGAGCATTGCAGAGTCGTGCGCCTGATGCTGCCGAGGGACGTGGCCGAGAACGAAGAGAACTTCGAAGGCGAGGGACTCTAAGAGATGAGAGTGAGCGATTGTAACCCGGGGAAGGGTAGCTCTTAGGTGAAACTTGGCCATTTGGCCAAGTGTCGGATGGGTTTTCCCGACACCAGTCAACTGCCATGTCATGGCAGTCGACTGTTCTGAGTCGAGTGAGTTCGACTGGTATACGACTGACTGGATTGTGGCAGCGATCGCGCCATACGGGCGATCGACTTCAAGACCATCACGATCGCCAAGGCGCAGCAATGATCGTCAATAGGGTTTCGCCATAGAATCGCGTTCATAGCCATGGCGTCGATACGGAGGCAATGATCGATGAGGTCCATCAGTCGACTGCCAAGAGTTCCGTTGGACTACAACGGTCGGGATCCGACGTGTTCGGAGGCCGTTGTAGTGACGGCAGTCGACTGCCAAGGGCGGCAGTCGACTGGTGGTGGCCAACGGGAAGAAATCATCCCTCTCTATAAAAAGAGAGAGTGTAAGCCTTTGAGAGGCTAATGCTTATGCTCCAAGTGATCTTCCTAGTGCCCCACAAGCTCTAAACTCTTCTTACTTGTTTTTACTGTTAGTAATATATGAGAGATGTCCTAAGGCAATCGCCTTATGTATGAACCATTTATATGATAAATGAAGATTCACTATTTGAGTATACATGTTTTATGTATTTTATTGGATCTTAAACTCATTTATTGAATGTCCACGATACGATTCACAGCATGAGAGAATTTGTGATTGGATCACAACTAGTGAGTATCTCTACATGTGTAATTGTGATGTATCGGAATTATCCCTAGTCGATGAATTGATGGATTTGGACACCATCAATTCTGTCGAGACTAGCACGAGGTATACTCCTTGGTGTATCCAAGCAGCTGATTCTCACTGGCTGGAGACATAGTGATGTCCGGAGTTAATCGTGGATGCTAGTTATGGTAACTAGTTCATTGGAGTGACCAGCCGTAAGACTTCATATGGTTCTCTGCATATATAGATATGTCAATGAAGTTCTTACTGTAGCTTAAGTGAGATGTTCCTTTGACTTGCGGTATTCAAGTCATCTTGATCATGGAGACTTATGCTTTGACATCTTAAGCAAACATCTCTAAGGAGATGTGGACCCGGGATGATTGGGTATAAGTCGAAGTGATCGAAGGTGTTTGAATAGCCTATAAAGGATTCACCACTCCTTGCGAGGAGATGTATACCCATGGCCTCTCGTCGGATTGTTACTAAAGTCTTTGGCCAAAGCATTACATGTTTAGAGTAAGGTACTCTTCGATACATGTGGAGTAACTAGAATCCATAGGACGAGAAAATAATACTTGGGCTAGGTGTGACGTAGTCAGCCCAGTGGGGACTGACACTATAGACCATGTCCTGAACCAAGTGGGTATAAGATGAGTGAAGGGAATGGGGCACGATTCATTCGAGCTACTGAAGGGTTTCAGAAATAGTTCTGGATCAACCGTTGATCTTTTCGGTTAATTGGGGATCATGATGTACTACTAGGTGCCACTCATGATCGTTCTATAATTAATGGTTAATTATAGACGGCCAACATAAACCGAGAACATATTTGGTCACACGCACAACGAGTGTAATCCAAAGGATTTAAAACGAGCATGAGAATGGGATTCTCAGACCGAGAGAAACTATGTTTAGTTGGACCAAACATAAAGCGAGCATGAAATTGTTTCAGTCGCAATGGAAGCGTGGATGGGCCGTGTCTTATGAAGACATAATGGATGGACCAAAATGGTTTGGTTCTAATCCAATGGATGAGAATAAACCAAAGGATTTGGTTTATATTAAACGAATGAACCAAAGGTTGGTTCGGTTCGTTTTAACTTAAAATAAACCATCATGGTTTGGTTTATTTTAACTTATCTTAATGGAGCGGGTTAACGGGCTTTATGGATATGATCCATTAACCATTAAGAGAATTAGTTCTCTATAAAATAGGGCTTAAACCCTAATCCAAAACCCTAGCCTTTGGTGTTGCCGCCCACCCCTTGAAGGAGTTTTCGGCGCCAACCCTAGTGTGCCGCCGCCCAGCCCCTTGTGCCGCCTTCCAACTTGTTGCCGGCGACCAAGCTTCAGCCGGTGAACCTCCGGCGACCCTCCGGTGATCTCTTCTAGGTTCGGTGATAAGGTGAGCTTCCATCTCTCCTTGGCCGGCCTCTATTCCTCCACCAAAAGCTGTCCAGTTTTTCTGGACAGCTTGTTTCTTTGTTGTCGGAGCGTCGTTTGGACGACGGTTAGTGCTCCGATAGCGCCTAACTTACCGGGGATTTGATCTCCGGTAATCCTCTGAGGTGGAGGACGAAGGATTCGTCAAACGGTTGACGAATACCTCTCCGGAGAAGCGAGTTTTGAGAACTCGTTTTAAGATCCGAATTTGGATTCGGATCGTGATCATCTCTCGATCACGAAGTCTTCAACACGAGGCTAGTAACCCGTACGAAGACGAAGCTCGTGACTTAGCGAAGTCATCCCAAGGAGCTCGGCATGGATACGGATAGAGACGATTCTTACGAGGATCGTTCCGTTTGATGTCGTTCCCGCTACATGTCATACGAAAGGTATAACGTAGATAATTTTCTTTTATTGCAAATTTTAATTTATGGTTATGTCTACACTTGTTGTAATATATATGCGTGTGTTGTAATAAATATAGATTTATTATTTTTAATTGCTTCCGCTGTGCTCATGTTTACGAAACATGATCGAACACACACACGTCGCGGTGCCGGAAACCCAACAGTGGTATCAGAGCCCAGGTTGTGTTTCGACATAATCGTAAAAATGGTTTTGCGATAGTTATAATGTATTTCTGGAAATTTTCTAAATTTTGGAAGTTTAGAAGTATTTATGGAAATTTTTCAATTTTGGAAAGTCTAGAAGTATTTATGGAAATCTTCCACTTTTGGAAAGTTGGAAGTATTTATGGAAATTGATATTTTCCATAAATAAAATATTTGATTAGATTCTGGAAATTTGTTTCCTAATTTAATCATGATTTGATTTGGGAAATCAAATCTTAAAATATTTTATTTCCATAAGTAGTTTTAATGATTTAGGAAATTGGTTTCCTAAATAGATTTTCCTTAATCAAATAATTCCATGAATAAAATATGTGATTAGATTTGGAAATTTGTTTCCTAATTTAATTATGATTTGATTTGGAGAATCAAATCTTAAACATATTTTATTTCCATAAATAGTTATGACATATAAGGAAATATATACATGACATAATTGTATGCCATGTAATTGCATTAGATGCATAACATTATGCCATGCGTGTCGTGACATGTAGATGTATGCCATGTATGTCATGCCATGTAGATAATAGTTATTTGCATGCAAAGAGGATGAGACATAAAAACCCTTAAACAATATTAAGGCCTACACCTTCCATTAATATGGTTAGAACCAGAGTTCCGTTTCTTGTTTGGGTTGTTGGACTCTCTCCAAGCCCGACTCGAACCCGAACATGTTCAAACCATGGAATAGTTTAAAACTAATATGGTAAGAGTCAGAGGTCAATCGTTAGCTTTGGTTGTTGGACTCTCTCCAAGCTGGGCTAATTGGTTGAATGCGCTCTAACCATATTAAAACTATGTCCCGATTAATGGGTTGGCTTTAACCTGGAGCATCGGCTTGTTGGACTCTCTCCAAGGTCGATGTAAAGGGAGGTGAAGTTGGGTGCTATGCATATGATGCATACTTGTTAATGTGTTAACAACCCGATGTATGTGTGAACATTCAATTAGTTGATAGCACATTGTGATAGTTGCATATACGTGATATGCAATCGGTATAGTTGATACCTACCGTCGTAGTTATGAATGGCTTGTTGGACTCTCTCCAAGGTTGTTCATAACTATGATGGATATCAGCCCATTCGGAGATGGACCTACGATCTCCCGAAGTGATTTTGGGGTTTTTTGAAATTCGAAAAATGAATGGGATTTATAAATGTATATTGATGCATTTTAAAATCATCTTTCTCATATATGCTCGTTTTGTATTTCTAAGTTAATATATTGATCATGATGTGTTTGAATTTGCATTCCA
The DNA here is from genome assembly GCA_025175895.1 of Wurfbainia villosa. NCBI lineage: Eukaryota > Viridiplantae > Streptophyta > Magnoliopsida > Zingiberales > Zingiberaceae > Wurfbainia > Wurfbainia villosa. The sequence continues at coordinate 86,560,879 of CM045992.1, forward strand.
TTTTGGATTCAAATAAATTGACTGGGCCTAACTTCTTGGACTGGCTTAGAAACTTGAGAATTGTTCTCAAGGTGAAAAGCTTGTGTATGTCCTCGAAGCGCCTCTTCCCGCTCGTCCTAGTGACGATGCAACTTTGGACCAATTGTTGGCCTATCAGAAACATGTGAGTGATTCTGAACAAATGAGTTGCATCATGCTAGCCGCGATGGAACCCAAGCTACGAAAGCATGAGCATATGGATGCTCATATCGTAGTCCTTCATCTCTGTGAGTTGGTTGATGAGCAAGTGAGATTCGAAAGGTTCGAAGTCTCCAAGCTCCTCTTCACCTCTGAGATGCAAGGAGGTTCATCTGTGGTACTGCTCAATATGCTGAAGACTGTGGAGCCTTCTGAGAAGCATGAGTAGGGGACAGTGTTGTTTGTTGATTCCTCGAAGAAAGGTTCTAAGAGGGAGTCAAAGGAACAACAGAAGGGGAAGAAGAAAAAGGCTAAAAGGCAGAACCAGCTCAAAAGGGCACTTGCCATCATTATGGCAAGGAGGGTCATTGGCGAAGAAATTGCAAGGTTTATCAAGAGTCCGTGAAGAAGGATAAGGCATCGGATGCCCCATCTTCTTCAGAAATCTTCTTTATTGATTGTCATTCTATTTCCTTAGACACTTGGGTATTGGATAGGGTGCTTAATACATATATGTAATGACATACATGGGCTAGGAATAGAAGAAGACTATTTTAGCGGTTTTCCGAGGAGTGGTCAAATTTTAGAGTTGTTGAGACAACGGAATGAAGCAAAGGTTCTGCGATCCCATCGGAGCGTATTGTGAAACTCCTAGTGGACTTATCTTAGAATTTGGACAATTGCTTTTATATTCCTTTGTTGATAAAGAACATCATTTCTATTTCTTGTTTAAATAGAAATGGTTTCCATTTGACGTTTAGTAACAATTGTTGTTACATAACTTTGAATGGGGTTCTTTATGGAATTTGGAACTTTAAGCAATGGTGTTTATACATTGGGCGTATCCGGATGACATTTGCAATATCGAAGCGAGCTGAAAGGATAATCAAATAGACTCCTACATGTGGCATTGTCGTCTTGGCCATGTAAGCAAGAAGCGTGTCGAATTACAGATGTGGAATGCGGAATCGTTGAATTGGATTCATACGATACATGCGAATCATGCTTAAAAGGCAAGATGACTAAGTTACCTTTTACTGGAAAAGGTGAACGAGTGGGAGAGTTACTAGGTCTAATACATACTGATGTAAGTGGACCTATGTCAACTCAAGCATTAGGAGGCTATAGCTACTTCATTACCTTCACCGATGATCACTCACGATTTGGGTATGTGTTCTTGATGAAACACAAGTCTGAAGCCTTTGAAAGGTTCAAAGAATTCAGAAATGAAGTAGAGAAACAACATGACAAGAGTATTAAAATACTTCGATCGGATCGAGGTGGTGAATACTTAAGTCAAGAGTTTCTTGATTATCTAAGAGACAATGGTATATTGTCTCAATGGACTCCGCCATATACACCACAGCATAATGGTGTATCTGAGAGGCGTAACCGGACCTTGTTGGACATGGTCAGGTCAATGATGAATCATGCGACTCTTCCCAAGTCCTTTTGGGGTTATGCACTTGAGACGGTGTTTACTTGTTAAGCAGAATGCCTACCAGTAGTCTCAACTACTCCATATGAGATATGGAATAGTAAGAAACCTCATGTATCTTACTTGAAGATATGGGGTTGTCACCTTATGTGAAGCGAATGATGTCGGACAAATTGGATGCTAAGTCTTATAAATGTCTATTTATTGGATACCCTAAGGAAACAAGGTGTTACCAATTCTATCATCCTGTGGAACAAAAGGTGTTTGTTTCAAGGCATGCTGTGTTTCTAGAGAAAGAGTTTCTCTTGCAAGAAAACAGTGGGAGTGTCGTCGAGCTTGAGGAGGCTCGAGAGACTCAAATAGACATTGATGAGATACGGTGAAGCACGGTACAACTCATAGTGATGAGCAATCGGCTGGACCTATTGTAACACCACATCTTCGTAGATCTGGTAGAACACGCGATATTCCTGAGAGATATGGATTTCTCGTAAGTGAATCGAACGACGTGTTACTCATTGATGATGAGGAGCCTACCAGTTATGAAGAAGTGCTGACAAGTTCAGAAAGGGATAAGTGGCTTGGTGCCATGAAGTCGAAAATGGATTCCATGTATGAAAACCAAGTTTGGAACTTGGTTGACCCACCTGAAGGCATAAAGCCTATAGGGTGCAAGTGGGTTTTCAAGAAGAAAACCGACATGGATGGTAATGTGATTACCTATAAGGCTAGATTGGTGGCGAAAGGATATCGTCAAAAGCAAGGTGTTGATTATGACGAAACCTATTCGCCTGTAGCTATTCTTAAATCCATTCGGATGCTCCTGGCCATAGCGGCTCATTATGATTATGAGATATGGCAGATGGATGTGAAAACAGCTTTCCTTAATGGAAACCTGCTCGAGGGGCGTGTATATGATCTGACTGAGGTTTCACATCGGTTGATAAAACCAAGGTATGCAAATTGACGGTCCATTTATGGATTGAAGCAAGCATCCGAGCTGGAATATCCATTTTGATGAGACGATCAAAAGGTTTGATTTCTCACAATATCGAGACAGACCTTGTGTGTACAAGAAGGTTAGTGGGAGTGCGATCGATTCTAGTATTGTATGTCGATGACATACTACTTATAGAAGCGATGTTTCAATCTTCTGATCGATGAAGGTTTGGTTATCCAAGACATTCTCCATGAAAGACACAGGAGAAGCAACCTACATCCTCGGGATTAAGATCTATAGAGATAGATCGAAGCGGTTGCTTGGTCTTTGCGATCTACATATATAGGCCAAGTGCTAAGAGGTTTAGCATGTCGGAATCCAAGAAAGGTTTCCTACCCATCGGGCATAGGTACACCTTTCGAAGTCTATGTGTCGCGTAGAAGGCGAGAGGATTTGCATGAGTAAGATTCCTATGCATCCATGATAGGATCTATCATGTATGCTATGTTATGTACGAGGCCGATGTATCGTATGCTCACGAGTGTCACGGCGGATACGATCCGATCGAGAATGGATCATTGGCGGTATTAAGACGATCCTTAAGTACTTAAGAAGAACTAAGGATACATTCCTAATATATGGAGAAGGGTACATGGTGATATGTGGGTATACAGATGTCAGTTCCAGACAGACAAGGATGATTCCATGCTTTGTCTGGGTATGTATTCACCTGGAATGGAGGCGCAATAAGGTGGAAAGGTTCCAAGCTTGACACTATAGCGGATTCTGCCACTAAGGCAGAATACATTGCAGCTTTGGAAGCAGCAAAGGAAGCGGTTTGGATCAAGAAGTTCATCTCTGAACTTGATGTGGTCTCATTAATGATCCAAACATGTGCTTCGCCGCTATCATCTTATCAGAGAGATCATCAGTAGGAATGAAATACAAATCGAGAAAATTCCCACTGAAAGGAACTTAGCGGATCCTTTGACTAAGGCATTACCTCAAAATAAGTTTGAGGGTCATGTTCGAGCTTATGGTATTGGATACCGTAGCGATTGGCATTAGGCCAAGTGGGAGTCTGTTAGTAATATATGAGAGATGTCCTAAGGCAATCGCCTTAGGTATGAACCATTTATATGATAAATGAAGATTCACTATTTGAGTATACATGTTTTATGTATTTGATTGGATCTTAAACTCATTTACTGAATGTCCACGATACGATTCACAGCATGAGAGAATTTGTGATTGGATCACAACTAGTGAGTATCTCTACATGTGTAATTGTGATGTATCGGAATTATCCTTAGTCGATGAATTGATGGATTTGGACACCATCAATTCTGTCGAGACTAGCACGAGGTATACCCCTTGGTGTATCCAAGCAGCTGATTCTCACTGGCTGGAGACATAGTGATGTCCAGAGTTAATCGTGGATGCTAGTTATGGTAACTAGTTCATTGGAGTGACCAGCCGTAAGACTTCATATGGTTCTCTGCATATATAGATATGTCAATGAAGTTCTTACTATAGCTTAAGTGCGATGTTCCTTTGACTTGCGGTATTCAAGTCATCTTGATCATGGAGACTTATGCTTTGACATCTTAAGCAAACATCTCTATGGAGATGTGGACCCGGGATGATTGGGTATAAGTCGAAGTGATCGAAGGTGTTTGAATAGCCTATAAAGGATTCACCACTCCTTGCGAGGAGATGTATACCCATGGCCTCTAGTCGGATTGTTACGAAAGTCTTTGGCCAAAGCATTACATGTTTAGAGTAAGGTACTCTTCGATACATGTGGAGTAACTAGAATCCGTAGGACGAGGAAATAATACTTGGGCTAGGTGTGACGTAGTCAGCCTAGTGGGGACTGACACTATAGACCATGTCCTGAACCAAGTGGGTATAAGATGAGTGAAGGGAATGGGGCACGATTCATTCGAGCTACTGAAGGGTTTCAGAAATAGTTCTGGATCAACCGTTGATCTTTTCGGTTAATTGGGGATCATGATGTACTACTAGGTGTCACTCATGATCGTTCTATAATTAATGGTTAATTATAGACGGCCAACATAAACCGAGAACATATTTGGTCACACGCACAACGAGTGTAATCCAAAAGATTTAAAACGAGCTTGAGAATGGGATTCTCAGACCGAGAGAAACTATGTTTGGTTGGACCAAACATAAAGCGAGCATGAAATTGTTTCAGTCACAATGGAAGGGTGGATGGGCCGTGTCTTATGAAGACAATGGATGGACCAAAATGGTTTGGTTCTAATCCAATGGATGAGAATAAACCAAAGGGTTTGGTTTATATTAAACGAATGAACCAAAGGTTGGTTCGGTTCATTTTAACTTAAAATAAACCATCATGGTTTGGTTTATTTTAACTTATCTTAATGGAGCGGGATAACGGGCTTTATGGATATGATCCATTAACAATTAAGAGAATTAGTTCTCTATAAAATAGGGCTTAAACCCTAATCCAAAACCCTAGCCTTTGGTGTTGCCGGCCACCCCTTGAAGGAGTTTTCGGTGCAAACCCTAGTGTGCCGCCGCCCAGCCCCTTGTGCCACCTTCCAACTTGTTGCCAGCGACCAAGCTTCAGCCGGTGAACCTCCGGCGACCCTCCGGTGATCTCCTCTAGGTTCGGTGATAAGGTGAGCTTCCATCTCTCCTTGGCCGGCCTCTATTCCTCCACCAAAAGCTGTCCAGTTTTTCTGGACAGCTTGTTTCTTTGTTGTCGGAGCGTCGTTTGGACGACGGTTAGTGCTCCGATAGCGCCTAACTTACCGGGGATTTGATCTCCGGTAATTCTCTGAGGTGGAGGACGAAGGATTCGTCAAACGGTTGACGAATACCTCTCCGGAGAAGCGAGTTTTGAGAACTCGTTTTAGGATCCGAATTTGGATTCGGATCGTGATCATCTCTCGATCACGTCATCTTCAACACGAGGCTAGTAACCCGTACGAAGACGAAGCTCGTGACTTAGCGAAGTCATCCCGAGGAGCTCAGCGTGGATACGGATAGAGACGATTCTTACGAGGATCGTTCCGGTTGATGTCGTTCCCGCTACACGTCATACGAAAGGTATAACGTAGATAATTTTCTTTTATTGCAAATTTTAATTTACGGTTATGTCTACACTTGTTGTAATATGCATGCGTGTGTTGTGTGTGTTGTAATAAATATAGATTTATTATTTTTAATTGCTTCCGCTATGCTCATGTTTACGAAACATGATCGAACACACACACGCCACGGTGTCGGAAACCCAACATTTACTCCATTCTATTTGTAAGAAGAGTGATCTTGATTGTAAAGGTTACCTCCACCTAGCTAGGTGCAAAGGAGAGACCAATAGTGATTGGCTTTGGAGGAGTGATTCACCTCGGACGAATCGGGATCGTGGATTAGCAGCGTAGCCGTGAACCACGTTACATTCTTTGTTAGCGATTGTTTTCTTGTATTTCTATTTGTTTGTCTTTATTAGTCTTCCGCTTGCGCTAATTAGTTTTGTAGATGAGCAAATATCGGCATCCAAACGAAAAGGGCTATTCACCCCCCCTCTAGCCGGCCGTACCGATCCCCTACAAGTGGTATCAGAGCCAGGTTAAGCTTGTCGAGGACTAACCGCCACAACAAGCAAATTTTGGAAATGGCCGGCTCCAACATCCATCCTCCGAAGTTCGACGGAGAATTCTCTTGGTGGAAAAAGAGAATGGAGTTATTCTTCGAAACGGATTTTGACATTATGATTACAATGGAATCTAGTTTCGTTTTGCCTAGGGATGAAGAGGGGAAGCCGATAGAGAAATCTAGGTGGACCAAAAGGCAAAGGGAAGAGAACCTTGCAAATTCAAAAGGCAAGCATCATCTCTTCAATGTGCTCCCCCAACAAGAAATCAACCGAATAGGAGAATGCCTAAGCGCCAAGGAGATGTGGGAGAAGCTAATTGAGCTTCATGAAGGCACATTCGAGGCCAAGCTAGCTAGGAGAGACCTCCTCCGCTCCCAACTCTCAAACATCAAATTAGAAAAGGGAGAAAAGGTAACTTCCCTACATTCTAGGTTTAAAGAAATATTAATTGGGCTAACAAGTGTAGGTGAGAATCTATCAAACCGGGATATGGTAATGAAGGCCATAGATGCCTTTCCCTGGTCCTCAAAATGGAGCTCCATGGTGGACTCATTTTACATCTCCAAGAACTTGGAAGTAAGTACCTTGGAGGAATTTTTCTCAACAATGGAGCTTCATGAGACAAGGCTTGAAGGTATACAAGAAGAGCCTAGAGTCCAAAATTCAAGGGGAGTAGCCTTGTTGGCAAATAAGGGGAAGAAGAAGATGGAAGTCCCCTCCTCCTCATCCGGTGAAGCCTCTACCTCCTCCATGGATAGCACGGAAGAAGCCTACATGGTAAGGAAGGTAAGGCGTGCATTTAAGAATCTTAGATTTGATAAATCTCATGATAGGAATAGAAGACCAAGGGGGAAGGTCATATGCTATAATTGCCAAGGAGAAGGGCACATAAGGGACAATTGTCCCCTCCTAAACAAGAGCAAGGAAGAGAAGAAAAAGAAGGAAGAAAAGAAGAAGAAGAAAGGGAGCAAGAGAAAGGAAGAAGAGAAGAAGGCAAAAGGAAAAGGGAAGGCCTTGGCACTCAAAGCCAAGACATGGGATGACGTTGCTCATCCTCCTCATCCGAAGAAAAGAGCATGTCTACTCCAACCTAGCACTAATGGCTCTTCATGACTCGGATTGCTCCTCCTCCACCGAAAATGAAGGATCAAGCTCAAGTGGGGAGAGCTCAAATGAAGGGGGAGCTTCTACATCCTCATCATCCGAAGAAGAAGAGGATATGGAAACTATGGTAACGAAAGCCTCTCCTAAGAAAATAGTTTCCATAATTTCTAGTTTAACTAAGGACTTATTTGGAATGAAAAAGAAAAATAAAAGCATGCTTAATCAAATTAAGGCATTGGAAAATAAGCTAGAAAATGCATGCTTAAATGATAATATTTCTTCTAGCTTAAATGATGCATGTTCACATGACTATATTCCTTTGAATGTTAATGATGCATGCATAGAGGAAAATAGGGCATTAAGGGAAAAGGTAGATTATTTAACCAAAGCCCTAGGAAAATTCACTATTGGCTCCAACACATTGAACATGATCTTAGGGAGCCAAAGAGCTAGCTTCAATAAGAAGGGCCTAGGCTACAAGGAAAAGAAAAATGGAAAGGCCTACAAATGCCTAATAGCTAGGGGACAAGATAAGAAGAAAGTAATAGCTAGGAAATGGATCCCCAAGAAATACTTGGTGAACCCAATAGGAAAGAACTTATTTTGGGTTCCAAAATTCATCCTTAAGGGTTAGGATAACTCTAGGGTAGTCAACCATATACACCTAACCTATATCATATTTTGGTTGACATAGGATGATGGGACAACATTTTTTAGATAGTGTAGGGTGATGATAACGTGCCCATAAATAGATAATAATGCTTAAATCATGATGATTAATGTAATTGCTATGTATGTTTGCAATCATGATTTATGATTTTGACATTTGGCACATTATCCTGAGAAATAGGTTTAAATCATGCTTTAGGTGATACATTGGTTATTATCATCATATAATACCTAATGCATGATTATAATTTGATGAAAACATGTATTTCATGATCATAATGTAGAATTCATTCATATATAACCTTATGATCATGAGGATTATTAGGTTGATACTTAACCTTGATAGAATTGCATGAATATAAGGGTTAAGTATATACAAATACCCCCCCCCCCCCTAGGAAGCATCTCACACTCATTATAGGCTACATTGATTGAAAACTTAGCATGAGTGAGATGTTAGGATGATACAAATGTCCACTAATGCCTATGGCATATAGATGGTCATTTAAAGTATCAACATAGCAATAATAGACCAATCATGGGGAAGGCTTATGTTTAATTCATAGACATATTGCCCAAAGATCATGGTTGGATATTTCATATGTTTTCAATACAATTTCTTACTTTAAAATACATGTATTCATGTTTTGAAACAATTCAAAGCAAGACTAGGTGTTAAAATGGATACTCTTATGATCAAAAACCTAGTAGTTTTTAAAGTTTTTGGATTTTTGGAAAAAATGTGGAAATATAATGATTTTTCATAAAAATATATTTTTCACTGATAGATACACCTAAAAGAAATGTGTTCCCTAAATTTCATGATTTTTCGAATTTTTTGGAATTTTTAACGCATTTCTGAAATTCACCCCAGAAATCAGAAATCTCGAATACAGTGTGCCAGTCGACTGGTAGTCTGAACCAATCGACTGATGACCTAAATATCAGACCAGTAAAGGCTGAATTCTGATTTTAATTCAACTTGTGGTATTTTCTTTCTATTAGACTTGATGCCATGTGCTTTTAACTTAGGGTTAATCTTTTTGATGGTGTCAAAGGGGGAGAAATAATTATGTTTAAGTTAATTATTTTAGGGGGAGAAATATATGATAGGGGGAGAAAATATGCATAGAGAGTTTCATGGATTAAGGGGGAGTTGCATGTTGCTATATCATGTTTATGTTTACATGCTTTCTTTCCTTTAAAATTATATCAAATGTTTTTACCCAACTTAAATGGATTGCCACACATCAAAAAGGGGGAGATTGTTAGGGCAATCTCTTGCCGTAATATGGTTTTGATGGTGTGGCAAAGGGTTTAAGTTAGTTTGATATGTTGATGTGATATGTGCGTTGAAGTCGTGCAGGACCTAGTAATTCGCACATGGAGCCGTGGCAAGTTTCACATCTCATGACTCGTGCCTTGAGTCGGTGAAGGATAGATTTGCGGAAGCCGTGCACTTGGAGCATCCGAGGGACCGCCGGATGAGAAGTTTGGAGTGAAGCCGGAGGAAGTAGACTTCGAGGCAAGAGACGCGACGGAGCATTGCAGAGCCGTGTGCCTGATGCTTCCGAGGGACGTGGTCGAGAACGAAGAGAACTTCGAAGGCGAGGGACTCCGAGAGATGAGAGTGAGCGATTGTAACCTGGGGAAGGGTAGCTCTTAGGTGAAACTTGGCCATTTGGCCAAGTGTCGGATGGGTTTTCCCGACACCACCGATCGCTATGTCATGGCATGATCGCTTCCGAGTCGAGTGAGTTCGACCGGTATAATCGACCGGGATTGGCGCAATGATCGCTATATGTGGGCAATGCCGAAGACATCGATCCGATCAAGGGCGCAATGATCGTCAATAGGGTTTCGCGACAGCGTCGATCGAGGCCGATCGACTACGAGGCGAAATGATCGATGAGGTCCATCGTTGATCGCCAAGAGTTCCGCTGGACTACAGCCGGGATCCGACGTGTTCGGAGGCCATTAGAGGATGCAATGATCGCTAAGGCGGCAATGATCGGGTGGCCAACGAGAAGAAATCAGCCCTCTCTATAAAAAGAGAGGGTGTAAGCCTTTGAGAGGCTAATGCTTATGCTCCAAGTGATCTTCGTAGTGCCCCACAAGCTCTAAACTCTTCTTACTTGTTTTTACTCCATTCTATTTGTAAGAAGAGTGATCTTGATTGTAAAGGTTACCTCCACCTAGCTTGGTGCAAAGGAGAGACCAATAGTGATTGGCTTTGGAGGAGTGATTCACCTCGGACGAATCGGGATCGTGGATTAGCAGCGTAGCCATGAACCACGTTACATTCTTTGTTAGCGGTTGTTTTCTCGTATTTCTATTTGTTTGTCTTTATTAGTCTTCCGCTTGCGCTAATTAGTTTTGTAGACGAGCAAATACCGGCATCCAAACGAAAAGGGCTATTCACCCCCCCTCTAGCCGGCCGTACCGATCCCCTACAAGTGGTATCAGAGCCAGGTTAAGCTTGTCGAGGACTAACTGCCACAACAAGCAAATTTTTGAAATGGCCGGCTCCAACATCCATCCTCCGAAGTTCGACGGCGAATTCTCTTGGTGGAAAAAGAGAATGGAGGTATTCTTCGAAACGGATTTTGACATTATGATTACAATGGAATCCGGTTTCGTTTTGCCTAGGGATGAAGAGGGGAAGCCGATAGAGAAATCTAGGTGGACCAAAAGGCAAAGGGAAGAGCACCTTGCAAATTCAAAAGCCAAGCATCATCTCTTCAATGTGCTCCCCCAACAAGAAATCAACCGAATAGGAGAATGCCTAAGCGCCAAGGAGATGTGGGAGAAGCTAATTGAGCTTCATGAGGCACATCCGAGGCCAAGCTAGCTAGGAGAGACCTCCTCCGCTCCCAACTCTCAAACATCAAATTAGAAAAGGGAGAAAAGGTAACTTCCCTACATTCTAGATTAAAGAAATATTAATTGGGCTAACAAGTGTAGGTGAGAAGCTATCAAATCGGGATATGGTAATGAAGGCCATAGATGCCTTTCCTCGGTCCTCAAAATAGAGCTCCATGGTGGACTCATTTTACATCTCCAAGAACTTGGAAGTAAGTACCTTGGAGGAATTTTTCTCAACAATGGAGCTTCATGAGACAAGGCTTGAAGGTATACAAGAAGAGCCTAGAGTCCAAAATTCAAGGGGAGTAGCCTTGTTGGCAAATAAGGGGAAGAAGAAGATGGAAGTCCCCTCCTCCTCATCCGATGAAGCCTCTACCTCCTCCATGGATAGCACGGAAGAAGCCTACATGGTAAGGAAGGTAAGGCGTGCATTTAAGAATCTTAGATTTGATAAATCTCATGATAGGAATAGAAGACCAAGGGGGAAGGTCATATGCTATAATTGCCAAGGAGAAGGGCACATAAGGGACAATTGTCCCCTCCTAAACAAGAGCAAGGAAGAGAAGAAAAAGAAGGAAGAAAAGAAGAAGAAGAAAGGGAGCAAGAGAAAGGAAGAAGAGAAGAAGGCAAAAGGAAAAGGGAAGGCCATGGCACTCAAAGCCAAGACATGGGATGACGTTGCTTCATCCTCCTCATCCGAAGAAGAAGAGCATGTCTACTCCAACCTAGCACTAATGGCTCTTCATGACTCGGATTGCTCCTCCTCCACCGAAAATGAAGGATCAAGCTCAAGTGGGGAGAGCTCAAATGAAGGGGGAGCTTCTACATCCTCATCATCCGAAGAAGAAGAGGATATGGAAACTATGGTAACGAAAGCCTCTCCTAAGAAAATAGTTTCCATAATTTCTAGTTTAACTAAGGACTTATTTGGAATGAAAAAGAAAAATAAAAGCATGCTTAATCAAATTAAGGCATTGGAAAATAAGCTAGAAAATGCATGCTTAAATGATAATATTTCTTCTAGCTTAAATGATGCATGTTCACATGACTATATTCCTTTGAATGTTAATGATGCATGCATAGAGGAAAATAGGGCATTAAGGGAAAAGGTAGATTATTTAACCAAAGCCCTAGGAAAATTCACTATTGGCTCCAACACATCGAACATGATCTTAGGGAGCCAAAGAGCTAGCTTCAATAAGAAGGGCCTAGGCTACAAGGAAAAGAAAAATGAAAAGGCCTACAAATGCCTAATAGCTAGGGGACAAGATAAGAAGAAAGTAATAGCTAGGAAATGGATCCCCAAGAAATACTTGGTGAACCCAATAGGAAAGAACTTATTTTGGGTTCCAAAATCCATCCTTAAGGGTTAGGATAACTCTAGGGTAGTCAACCATATACACCTAACCTATATCATATTTTGGTTGACTTAGGATGACGGGACAACATTTTTTAGATAGTGTTGGGTGATGATAACGTGCCCATAAATAGATAATAATACTTAAATCATGATGATTAATGTAATTGCTATGTATGTTTGCAATCATGATTTATGATTTTGACATTTGGCACATTATCATGAGAAATAGGTTTAAATCATGCTTTAGGTGATACATTGGTTATTATCATCATATAATACCTAATGCATGATTATAATTTGATGAAAACATGTATTTCATGATCATAATGTAGAATTCATTCATATATGCCCTTATGATCATGAGGATTATTAGGTTGATACTTAACCTTGATAGAATTGCATGAATATAAGGGTTAAGTATATACAAATACCCCCCCCCCCCTAGGATGCATCTCACACTCATTATAGGCTACCTTGATTGAAAACTTAGCATGAGTGAGATGTTAGGATGATACAAATGTCCACTAATGCCTATGGCATATAGATGGTCATTTAAAGTATCAACATAGCAATAATAGACCAATCATGGGGAAGGCTTATGTTTAATTCATAGACATATTGCCCAAAGATCATGGTTGGATATTTCATATGTTTTCAAAACAATTTCTTACTTTAAAATACATGTATTCATGTTTTGAAACAATTCAAAGCAAGACTAGGTGTTAAAATGGATACTCTTATGATCAAAAACCTATTAGTTTTTAAAGCTTTTGGATTTTTGGCAAAAATGTGGAAATATAATGATTTTTCATAAAAACATATTTTTCACTGATAGATACACCTAAAAGAAATGTGTTCCCTAAATTTCATGATTTTTTGAATTTTTTGGAATTTTTAACGCATTTCTGAAATTCACCCCAGAAATCAAAAATCTCGAATACAATGTGCCAGTCGACTGGTAGTCTGAACCAGTCGACTGATGACCTGAATATCAGACCAGTAAAGGCTGAATTCCGATTTTAATTCAACTTGTGGTATTTTCTTTCTATTAGACTTGATGCCATGTGCTTTTAACTTAGGGTTAATCTTTTTGATGGTGTCAAAGGGGGAGAAATAATTATGTTTAAGTTAATTATTTTAGGGGGAGAAATATATGATAGGGGGAGAAAATTTGCATAGAGAGTTTCATGGATTAAGGGGGAGTTGCATGTTGCTATATCATGTTTATGTTTACATGCTTTCTTTCCTTTAAAATTATATCAAATGTTTTTACCCAACTTAAACGGATTGCCACACATCAAAAAGGGGGAGATTGTTAGGGCAATCTCTTGCCGTAATATGGTTTTGATGGTGTGGCGAAGGGTTTAAGTTAGTTTGATATGTTGATGTGATGTGTGCGTTGAAGTCGTGCAGGACTTAGTAATTCGCACATTGAGCCGTGGCAAGTTTCACATCTCTTGACTCGTGCCTTGAGTCGGTGAAGGATAGATTTGCGGAAGCCGTGCGCTTGGAGCATCCGAGGGACCGCCGGACGAGAAGCTTGGAGTGAAGCCGGAGGAAGTAGACTTCGAGGCAAGAGACGCGAAGGAGCATTACAGAGCCGTGCGCCTGATGCTGCCGAGGCACGTGGCCGAGAACGAAGAGAACTTCGAAGGCGAGGGACTCCGAGAGATGAGAGTGAGCGATTGTAACCCGGGGAAGGGTAGCTCTTAGGTGAAACTTGGCCATTTGGCCAAGTGTCGGATGGGTTTTCCCGACACCAGTCGACTGCCATGTCATGGTAGTCGATCGCCCGAGTCAGTGAGTTCGATGGTATACGACCGATCGGATTGTGGCCAATGATCATTATACGTGGGCGTCATGCCAGACCATCGATCATCAAAAAGGCGCGATCGCCGGTCAATAGGGTTTCGCCATAGACCGCTCGTAGCCGATCGGGCGATCGATACGGAGGCAGCCGATCGATGAGGTCCATCACCGATCCGCTAAGAGTTCCATTGAACTACAACGGTCAGGATCCGACGTGTTCGGAGGCCGTTGTAGTGACGTCAGTCGACTGCCAAGGGCGGCAGTCGACTGGTGGCGGCCAACGGGAATAAATCAACCCTCTCTATAAAAAGAGAGGGTGTAAGCCTTTGAGAGGCTAATTCTTATGCTCCAAGTGATCTTCCTAGTGCCCCACAATTTTTTACTCCATTCTATTTCTAAGAAGAGTGATCTTGATTATAAAGGTTACCTCCACCTAGCTTGGTGCAAAGGAGAGACCAATAGTTATTAGCTTTGGAGGAGTGATTCACCTCGGACGAATCGGGATCGTGGATTAGCGACGTAGCCGTGAACCACATTACATTCTTTGTTAGCGATTGTTTTCTCGTATTTCTATTTGTTTGTCTTTATTAGTCTTCCGCTTGGCTAATTAGTTTTGTAGATGAGCAAATACCGGCATCCAAATGAAAAGGGCTATTTACCCCCCCTCTAGCCGGCCGTACCGATCCCCTACAGACACCACCTGAGCTATATAGAACATCCGCCAACGAATTGAAACTGCTCAGAGCCGGTAAAAGCGCTATGCAGATATGTGGCGTAGACCGTTAGAATTCGTAGTCGGGTATCTGGTATTCCTCAAAGTGGCCCCTATGAAGGGAGTGATGAGATTCGGAAGGAAGGGCAAGCTGAGTCCGCACTATGTGGGACCGTATCCGATACTAAGGACAGTCCGCAAGGTTGCTTATGAGTTGGAGCTACCTCAAGAGATGTCAGCTATTCACAATGTGTTCCACGTTTCGATGCTCAAGAAGTGCATTTCTAGTACAAACCAAGTGATTGAGCCACAAACAGTGCAAGTTCAAGAGGATCTGAGTTATGAAAGTCGGCCTATCTAGATACTTGTTGGGATACATACTGAAAAGTCTACCTTTTGTATGAACATCTTTATTTTGAAATAAGAAGCACATGATCATTGTTTGCATATTTTTATGGCTATGCATATTGTCTAATACATTACATTGTAGATAACATGGTGTGTAGTATCACACGGGAGATCATGTTATCGGTTCCTTGTAAAGTATAAGTAAAGGCTCACAACCGAGATGACTTTGGACAAACCGTTGGAATGGTTGTAGTGTGATTTGGGATTGGTTTGTCTTGATCATAGAATCACACTAGTGCACTTTGTGTGTATTGAGCAGGACCGCCTTAGAGGTGATTCGATTTATTGCTGACTACATAATCGAATCAGACCTCAGATATTATATTGTACATACTCTTAATCCCGATATAATAACAGACACATATAATTACTATTCATCTCTTTGATTTACCAATGGGTGAGATTTATAGATTAAATCGATAGGCTCGGTAAGTTGGAAGATGATATTATTTATATGGTGTGCCGTTGATTATAGGAGGAAACTGTGTCCTATATATTAGGATGATGATGTCCCCTTGAGGAGCTCATAAGATTCATCATGTAAACCCTGCAAGTGGACTTGGTCCGGCATGATGAAAAGGTTGAGTGGTACTACTCATAGAGTTAGATGTTGATTAATTAATGGTCAGTCAATTAATTAATCGATGGACATTCGAGATCTTAAACATGGGGAGAAAATGTACATATAATATATGGAGCCCATATTAACTTATGGGGGTTGGTGAGGTAGATCAATGATAATCCTTTAGTGGATTGGATTATCATTAATGGATCGGACTTTATGTGGGCTTGATCCATGGGTGGCCAAGATCTAACTCCTCTGCATGGTCCCTATTGTACCCTATTAACACCTCATGAAGCTTAGATCCAATGGATAGAAACAAAACTCTAGATCCAAAGGTAGAGATTAAATCTCTAGATCCGACGGTTGAGATTAAATCTCTAGATCCGACGGTTGAGATTAAATCCCTAGAACCAATGGTGGAGATTAAAAGGAGGCTTATCCCTAAACTCTATAAAAGTAGCCTTTAGGGTTGGCGTGGAGATAAAGCGAGAAGCAAAGGTCTTTGGAGTTGGCGGCAAGAAGCAAGGGGCTAGGGTTTGGAGCATTGGCGGCACCAAATAAGGAAACAATTTCCTTATCTCCTTCTTCCTCAAGCTTGCCGGTGCCTAAACAACTCCTTCCTCACCTTGGCCGGCGGAAAAAGTTTCCCTTTTCCTTCTCCTTGGCCGGTGGTAACAAGATATAGGGCTTTCCCTTGGTGTCTTGGCCGGTTTCCTTCATAATCACCTCTTCTTTCTTGGCCGACGGCAAGCTCCATCCTTGGAGGTTGGTGGTTGGTTGAAAAAAGGAAAAAAGCCTTGTTTCTATTCTTCCTCTTGCTCGGAATGAGCAAGGAAGGAAGATTGGCGATCTAGGAGCTTCAACTTTTGGTAGATCGTCGCCCACACGACGTCCGAAAGGAGGAAGGTCATACAATAGAAGATCGAGAGGTATATCGATTCTCTATTTTCTCTTGTATCATGTTTTATTTTTTTCTCAATTATGTGCATGATATATTCTATTTTGTGGCTAAATAATACTTGGATCCCCAACATAAACACAAAATTCGGCAATCCGTACATCGTCTATTCCGTGGCTACTCGTAGAATAGAGGTAGGTCGCTTGAACAATAAGTTTGTTAAAGTGACCACTCTAAATGAATAGTACGACGATGACAAGGTTGCTTGGGTGTTCCCTTTTGTCTAGGATTAAATTTTTAATCCAGGGACATCGATGGGATCGCCATGAACAAGCGACCGAGTTGAAGTGGGAAGCGAAGTTTCCCCTCATGGATCAACCCAACAATTGGTATCAGAGCCGAGGTTTCCGGTTTTGTGTGTTTAGGATTCGGTTAATTTTTATGCACTTTTCATATATTATATGTGCTAGATAATAGTATTATATGCGTAGGTTAACTCTTTGGTTACAGGCAAAAGATCCGACTATTATGGCCATATGTGTGTATGTGATTGTATGTGTATATTTTGTTGAATCCTCAGGGTTGACGAGGCTAGTATTTAATTTTTTGTAAATTAGATACGACATTGTTTAGCCACTCTTTTTATTTTAGTTTACTTTCGATCTAGATTTCAAGTACACTCCCTCGTGGAGTATAGGATCGATGTATGTAAATTAAAATAGATTTTAGTCTCGGCTTGGATCTCTGGATGGCTCATACATGGCGTTGGAGGAGCGGACGAGAAGGCGATGCGACGTGAGACATATTGAAGACAAAAGCCATAATAGTTGGAAAATAATTTATTTTTCATATTTATTGCTTATTGTTTGATATGCATGTCGTAAGCTAGAAAATTCCTCATTTTCAAATTACTAAGTGGGAGAGGGATATTTTTATAAATTCCCAAGACCTCCATTATGATTTGATAAGTGATGCAAACAAACGTGCATGTCGGCTCTGAGTGCCTTCCTCCCCATCGGATGGGTTTATTTGCAGATCACAAGGTCAAATATGGTTATAGGAAATTATTAAGGAGCGTGTGTACTACCCCATCGGAAGGCATATAACCCGAGATAATTACCTTGGTACCGAGTAATGGTGAACACTTAGATACAAATATAAGTATCCTCTCCATCGGAGTCACTGCTTTTATTTGTAGGGCCAAAGAGGAACCAACTATTATTTTTACTTGTCAAAAAGTTAGGTTGACAAGATAGTAAAATTAATGGGTAAAACCTCTTACAAATGTAGAATTTGTATACGTCCACACTATCATGACATACAATATTCTCGGTGTTTTGAGGTGTTGGTTGATTTTAAAATTTTATTGTTTGATGAATCAATAATTTTTTGAAATATAATGTTTTGATCTATGTGATTCTTAGGTCTTCTTTCAAAATGACTTTCAACCCGCTTGCTGTGATACTGAAAGAGAATAAACTTACTGGACCCAACTATATTGATTAGAAGAGGAACCTTGACATTGTCTTGACTGCTGAGGAATACAAATATGTACTCCTCGAAGAGTGCCCTCCTAAGCCTGCGGATGATTCTGGGGAAAAGGAGAGAGAGAGTTATAAGAAGTGGATCAAGGCCAATGAGATGACACGGTGTTACATTTTGGCATCTATGTCAAATGTGCTGCAACATCAGCATCAAGCCATGCCCACTGCTTATGACATGATGCTCAACCTCAAATAGCTTTTCGAACACCAGAATCGGGCTGCAAGGCAAGAAGCCATGAGAAACTTGATGACGACCACCATGATCGAGGGAACACCCGTAAGGGATCATGTTCTCAAGATGATGGCTCTTTTGAATGAGATGGAGGTCCTTGGAGCTGAGATCAATGGGGAAACCCAGGTCGATATCATACTCTAGCTTTACCTAGGAGTTTTGAGCAGTTTCACATAAACTACAACATGAACAAGAGGTTGTATTCATTGCGGAGCTTCTGACAGAACTCCAGGCGACAGAGGGGTTATTTCGTCAGAGTGCTCAGGCACATGCCATGGTGACCCAAAAGGTTTCTACTTCTAAGCCGAAAGGCAAGAAAAAGAAGAAACAAACTGAGGCGAAGGCGGTGGGAGGTACTCAGGGAGGAGTGAAGAAGCCAAAAGGCAAGTGCTTTACTTGTAAGCAGACTGGACACTGGAAGAAGGATTGCCCCAACCGCAAGCAGAACAAAGGTATATCTTTTGGTCTAGTCATTGAAACATGTTTAGCGGTGTTATTTATTGGCACCTAGTGTGTAGATACGGGAGCCACTGATCATGTCTGCAATACTTTGCTGGGGTTCTAGGAAACCAGACGACTGGCTGAGGGGGAGATTACCGTGTACTTGGGCGATACCACGAAGGTGGCGGCTGTTGCAGTGGGAGATGTTCATTTATCTTTTGAGGAAAATAAACTTTTGGTTCTTAAGAATTGCCTTTATGTACCTTTATTTAGAAAGAATTTAATTTTGGTTTCTAAAGTATTTATGGATGGATATTCTATTTCTTTTAATGACAAAGTTGTTATAAAGAGGAATAGGGACATTATCTGTTCAGGTGCATTGATAGGAAATCTATACACACTTGAACCAAAACCTCCCACGATGCAAATAGAAGTTAATTACTCATCTTCTTATTCCAATAAGAGAAAAGAACCTTCGAAGATGAACCAAACATATCTTTGGTATCTAAGACTTGGTCATATTAACCTAAGCAGAATTCAATGGTTGATAGCTGATGGACCTCTGGGTTCATTAGTGGTGGAAGATTTCCCAATCTGTGAATCTTGCTTGGAGGGTAAAATGACCAAGAGGCCTTTTAAGGCCAAGGGGTATAGAGCCAAAGATGTGTTAGAATTGGTTCATTCTGATTTGTGTGGTCCTATGTCTATCCAGGCTAGAGGTGGTTTTGAGTATTTCATCTCTTTTATAAACAATTATTCGAGATATGGATACATTTACTTGATGCGCCACAAGTCTAAATGCTTTGACAAGTTCAAAGAATTCAAGGCTGATGTGGAGAAACGTCAAGGTAAAAGTATCAAGACACTACGATTTGATCGTGGTGGCGAGTACCTCTTAGGAGAGTTTAGGAACTACTTATCAGAGGCTGGGATTCAATCCCAATTATTTGCACCTGGCACACCCTAGTAGAACGATGTAGCAGAGTAAAGGAATAGGACTCTTATGGAGATGGTTAGATTAATGATGAGTTATTCTGAGTTGCCAGATTCGTTCTGGGGATATGCTCTAGATACGGCGGTGTACATTCTGAACTTGGTTCCATCTTAATCAGTGCCTTCTACTCCCACAAGGTTGTGGACTGGGCGAAAGCCTAGTCTAAGACATATTCGAATATGGGGGAGTCCAACACATGTGCTAAAGGCAGATGCTGGTATGTTGGAACCTCGTATAGAAGTACGCATGTTCGTTGGTTATCCTAGAGGAATGAAGGGTGGTTTGTTTTATAGTCCTAGAGATCAGAGGGTGATCGTTAGCACAAATGCCAGATTTCTAGAGGAAGACTATGTGATGAGCCGCAAGCCCAAGAGTAAAATTGTTCTGGAGGAATTAAAAGGGGAAGTCACTTCTTCAGTACCATCGGTACAAGAGGATATACCACAAGTTACTGCACCGCGTGTCACAGAGGATACACAGGACATACCTCATCGTAGTGGGAGGGTTCTGAGATAGCCTGATAGATTCATGTTCTTGGGAGAATCTTCTAATTTAGTCCCTGGAAAACATGAACCTGATCCCTGGATATATGACGAGGCAATCTAAGATAAAGATGCAGCATCTTGGCAAAAAGCGATGAATACTGAGATTGAATCTATGAATTCAAATCAAGTCTGGGAGCTAGTAGAACCACCCGATGGTGTATAAACCATTGGATGCAAGTGGATCTACAAAAGAAAGAGAGGAATAGATGGGAAGATTGAGACCTTCAAAGCGAGGCTTGTTGCGAAGGGGTATACTCAGAAAGAGGGTATCGATTATGAGGAGACCTTTTCATCGGTAGCCATGCTTAAATCTATCCGGATTCTCTTATGCATAGCAGCTCATATGGATTATGAGGTGTGGTAGATGGATGTCAAGACAGCTTTCCTTAATGTAAGTCTTGAGGAAAACATCTATATGAAGCAACCAGAGGGATTCATTGCGAAGGGAAAAGTGCATCTTGTATGTAAGCTTAATCGGTCCATTTATGGATTGAAGCAAGCTTCGAGGTCTTGGAACATCCGCTTTGATGTGGTAATCCAATCTTATGGATTTATTGAAAGTCCGAATGAGTCTTGTGTATACAAGAGATGTGACGGAAACGTAGTGGTATTTCTTGTACTATACGTAGATGACTTTTTGTTGATTGACAACAATATCAAGGTGTTATCGGACGTAAGAGTATGGTTGTCCAAACAATTTGATATGAAGGACTTGGGAGAAGTGGGACACATCCTTGGGATCATGGTTATAAGGGATCGTAAGAAAAGGATGTTGTGCTTATCCCAAGATTCATACATAGACACGATTATGGATCGTTTTAGCATGCAGAACTCCAATAAGGGTTTTCTACCTTTTAGGCATGGAGTTCCTTTATCTAAGGAGATGTGTCCTAGAACATCTGAGGAGATAGAGGAGATGAAGGTGGTTCCTTATGCTTCGGCGGTAGGAAGCCTCATGTATGTGATGCTATGTACGAGACCAGATATCTGCTATGCCGTGGGCATGGTTAGCAGATATCAGAGTAATCCAGGACAGGGACATTGGACTGCGGTTAAGCATATATTGAAGTACCTGAGAAGGACTAGGGATTATATTCTAGTTTACCAGGCAGACCAATTACTCCCTGTGGGTTACACGGATTTTGACTTCCAATCAGATAGAGATAATAGTAAGTCTATCTCAGGTTTTGTGTTTACTTTGGGAGGTGAAGCCATTGTATGGAGGAGTGCCAAGCAGAAATGCGTGGCGGACTCTACCTTGGAAGCTGAGTATGTGGCAGCCTCTAAAGAGGCCAAAGAAGCTGTGTGGCTCAGGAACTTCCTGATGGACTTGGATGTGATTCCTGATTTGCCCAGAAGTATCCCAATTTATTGTGATAACAGTGGTGCAGTTGTAAACTCGAAGGAACCACGAGCCCATAAGGCAAGTAAGCTCATAGAGCGCAAGTACCACCTGATACGAGAAATCGTAAAGAGAGGAGAAGTTGTTGTAGCCAAGATTGCATCAGAGGATAACCTGGCAGATCCTTTCACTAAGGCCCTTCCGGCGAGAGGTTTTGATAGGCATGTGAAGGGAATGGGGATCAGATGTATGGCAGTTTGATGACATCATAGTCTTTTAGTATAAGTGGGAGATTGTTGGGATGTATACTGAAAAGTCTACCTTTTGTATGAACATCTTTATTTTGAAATAAGAATCACATGATCATTTTTTGCATATTTTTATGGCTATGCATATTGTCTAATACATTACATTGTAGATAACATGGTGTGTAGTGTCACACAGGAGATCATGTTATCGGTTCCTTGTAAAGTATAAGTAAAGGCTCACAACCAAGATGACTTTGGACAAACCGTTGGAATGGTTGTAGTGTGATTTGGGATTGGTTTGTCATGATCATAGAATCACACTAGTGCACTTTGTGTGTATTGAGCAGGACTGACTTAGATGTGATTCGATTTATTGCTGACTACATAATCGAATCAAACCTCAGATATTATATTGTACATACTCTTAATCCCGATATAATAATTGGCACATATACTGAGTATTCATCTCTTTGATTTACCAATGAGCGAGATTTATAGATTAAATCGATAGGCTCGGTAAGTTGGGAGATGATATTATTTATATGGTGTGTCATTGATTATAGGAGGAAACCGTGTCATATATATTAGGATGATGATGTCCCCTTGAGGAGATCATAAGGTTCATCATGTAAACCCTGCAAGTGGACTTGGTCTGGCATGATGAAAAGGTTGAGTGGTACTACTCATGGAGTTAGATGTCGATTAATTAATGGTCAGTAAATTAATTAATTGATGGACATTCAAGATATTAAACATGGGAAGAAAATTTACATATAATATATGGAGCCCATATTAACTTATGGGGTTTGGTGAGGTAGATCAATGATAATCATTTAGTAGATTGGATTATCATTAATGGATCGGAGTTTATGTGGGCTTGATCCATGGGTGGCCAAGATACAACTCCTCCTCATGGTCCCTATTGTAGCCTATTAATACCTCATGAAGCTTAGATCCAATGGATAGAAACAAAACTCTAGATCAAAAGGTAGAGATTAAATCTCTAGATCCGACGGTTGAGATTAAACCTCTAGATCCGACGGTTGAGATTAAATCCCTAGAACCAATGGTGGAGATTAAAAGGAGGCTTATCCCTAAACTCTATAAAAGGATCCTTTAGGGTTGGCGTGGAGATAAAGAGAGAAGCAAAGGTCTTTGGAGTTGGCGGCAAGAAGCAAGGGGCTAGGATTTGGAGCTTGGCAGCACCAAATAAGGAAACAATTTCCTTATCTCCTTCTTCCTCAAGCTTGACGGCACCTAAACAGCTCCTTCCTCACCTTGGCCGGCAGAAAAAGCTTCCCTTCTCCTTCTCCTTGGCCGGCGGTAACAAGATATAGGGCTTTCCCTTGGTGTCTCGGTTGATTTTCTTCATAATCTCCTCTTCCTTCTTGGCCGACGGCAAGCTCCATCATTGGAGGTTGGTGGTTGGTTGAAAGAAGGAAAAGAGCCTTGTTTCTATTCTTCCTCTTGCTCGGAACGAGCAAGGAAGGAAGATTGGCAATCTAGGAGCTTCAACTTTTGGTAGATCGTCGCCCACACGACGTCCGAAAGGAGGAAGGTCATACACTAGAAGATCGAGAGGTATATCGATTCTCTATTTTCTCTTGTATCATGTTTTATTTGTTTCTCAATTATGTGCATGATATATTCTATTTTGTGGCTAAATAATACTTGGATCCCGAACATAAACACAAAAGCCGGTGATCCGTACATCGTCTATTCCGCGGCTACTCGTAGAATAGAGGTAGGTCACTTGAACAATAAGTTTGTTAAAGTGACCACTCTAAACGAATAGTATGATGATGACAAGGTTGCTTGGGTGTTCCCTTTTGTCTAGGATTAAATTTTTAATCCGGGGACATCTATGGGATCGCCATGAACAAGCGACCGATTTGAAGTGAGAAGCGAAGTTTCCCCTCACGGATCAACCCAACAATACAAGACCGAGAAGTCAAAATACTAAGGAATAAAGAGGTGCCCTTAGTGAGGGTCCTATGACAAAATCAACGGTATGAATAAGCCACCTGGGAACGCAAGGAGGACATGAAACAAAAGTATCCAGAGTTGTTCTAAGTTTCGAGGATGAAACTTTTAAAAGGAATGAAGGACTGTAAGGACCGCAAAATATCTAGAAATTTTACAAGAATTTTTGCATGATCTTAATGAGTTTTTATGTTGGCTCTTTCAAAAATAAAAGAAAATAGAGCCAAAAAGGATGCAATGCCCAGGGTTTGAACCCTAAACCTCCAAGTAGATAACTAAACCTTAGGATGCATCCAATAACCAGAAGCCTAGCAGGGTTGTGCTATTAGAAAGGTATGGGAAATGATAGATAAGGGTAAGGGAGGCTAAGGGACACCTTCAAGTGAATAAATAGGAGTATGAGGAGACAAGAGAACCACAACTTATCATTCTCCTCTTTTCTTCTTCTTCCCCACCGAAACCCAAGCTCCCCCTTCTTCCATTTCTGAAAACCAACTAAGAAAGAAGAGAGCTCTAGTCTTGGCACCACATAGGGTATATTCTACTACTAAACAAGTGAATGGATGTAAGTATCCCCTCATATGTAGTACAAGTTGTTTCGATTGTTGGTTGCTTAAAAATCCTTTTTGAAACTTTCGGCCAAGACCTCCTTCATGCTTCCAATGATTTTCCATGCCATGTTTTGTATGAATATGATGATAATATGTTGATAGATAGGTTTGATTTGAGTGTTTGATCCCAAAATCCTCCTTGAAGTTTCAACCAAGACCTAATCATGCTTCTAATGGTCTTCCATGCTATGATATATATGTTTCCATGCCATGTTTTGTATATAGATGAAGATAACATGTTGATAGATAGGCTTGATTGAGTGTTTGATTCCAAAGCCCTCCTTGAAACTTTCGGCCAAGCCCTATTTATGATCCTAATGGTCTTCCATGCCATGATCTATATGTTTTCATGCCATGTTTTGTATGTATATGAAGATAACATGTGGATAGATAGGCTTGATTGAGAGTTTGATTCCAAAGCCCTCCTTGAAACTTTCGGCCAAACCCTACTTATGCTCCTAATGGTCTTCCATGCCATGATCTATATGTAATTGATGTTAACATGTTGTTAGTTAGACCTTGTACAAGTTGTTTAGGATTTGAATTTTGTTAGAACCCCCATGAAGTTTCGGCCAATCCATGTTATGCTTGTTAATGATGTTTCATGTCATACACTATATGTATATGATGTTAGTATGATGTTAGGTAGACCTTGTACAAGATGTTTTAGTGGTTGAATTCTTGAGAACCCTCCCGTATGGTTTTGGCCAACCCATGCTCATGCCCTCTAACAATCCTCCATGCCATGTTACATGTATATAAGATGTTAATATGATGTTAGTTAGGCTGTGTGTAAGTTGTGGAGCATTTGGATACCTAAAAACCTCCATTAGGGTTTCGGTCAAACCATGTTTGGGCTACCAATGTTTTTCCCTTGTCATGTTTTATATGTATATTATGTTAACATGTTGATAGTTAGACTTTTATGTATATGATGTTAACATGTTGATAGTTAGACTTTATGATAGCTTGATTGGTTTATGCCACTACCTTATGTCCATGTTAATTGTATGAATGTATGATTATGTTATGCTCATTGAATCATGATGAACAAGTATGTATGATGAAATGCCTAAGAGATGCTTCCCTATGAATGGGGACTAAGACCACTCTTTATGTTATGAAAAAGAACATGATATGTTATGAAAAGGAACATGATATGTTATGATAAGGAACATGATATGTTATGATAAGGAATAAGATATGTTATGATAAGAAACATGATATGTTATGATAAGGAACATGATATGTTATTTTACTTTTTGCATGGCTTGTACCGGACCCTAACAAGGTCCTAGGGATGGGCTCCTACATGCCCCTGGGTCGATGGTCATAGTACGGACCCAGTACGGGATGGGCTCCTAAGTTGCCCTAGGCCGACGGACATAGTACAGGCCTAGAATGGGCTTCTATGTTATGTTGCCCCTAGATCGACGGACGTAGTATGGACCTTGTACCCTAGTAGATTCGGGATTAGCAACCTCGGGTCTATTTAGGGATGCACGCAATGATGATGATGTATGTGGTACAATGTCAGGCCCAATATGTTGAGATTTTTTTTAAGTACCTATAAAATATATGTTTTCGAAGAGCATCTTGCATATATCCCTTTTCATGTCTATGTGATTAAGATATTTGTATGAATGCTATGCTTTTGTGTTCTTGAATGATCTTGTCATTTCTCTTATATGAATGCTATGCTTATATGTTCTTGAATGATCATGTCATTACTCTTATATGAATGTTATGCTTATATGTTCTTGAATGATCATGTCATTTCTCTTATATGAATGCTATGCTTATATGTTCTTGAATGATCATGTCATTACTCTTATATGAATGTTATGCTTATATGTTCTTGAATGATCATGTCATTTCTCTTATATGAATGCTATGCTTATATGTTCTTGAATGATCATGTCATTACTCTTATATGTATGCTATGCTTGTATATCCTTAAATGATCATGTCACTACTCTATGTCTAATTCTTGATGTATGACTTTTGTGAGTAGGAAAGGATCTTAATAAGCCTATGTGCTTATAGTTTCATGTTCCCTTGTACTGCAGATAAGGGTAAAGAATAGCTAAACTAAAGAGAACAGCAGGGGGGCAAAGTGTGTGTGGTAGTGGCATAGTGGAGGAGATCTGTTTTATGTTCCCAGACTTATGCATGTTTCTCTTTATGTTTTGCATGTTAGTTGTTAAGAGTCGAACTCTACTTGATGTTGATGGTTGTTGCTTGGTCTCCTTTAAGTTGGTTATCTTGAACTTGAACTAAGTACTTATGAAATGATGATGCATGCTCCATGTTTCATGCTTTATGTTTTAAAAAGAAAACAAAAAGAAGTTTCATGTCTTTCGCTGTACATGTATGTAGTCTTCCACTGTAAATGCATGTATGTATTATCGCATCGTGCCACCCTTCCAACCCTTATTGATTACGAGGAAAAAGGGCGGGCGTGATAGCCCCTAACCCCGAAAAGGGCATTGTCCTGTGATCACGCCCGGAAATCGCTTAGCGGGACCGTTACGGAGATGTGACTCACAAAATTGAAAAAAATAGGAAAAACTATAGAAATTTCTGAAAAATACATAATTTAGAATTATGTATAATTCTGTGATGGTCATGGCCCAAGAAACCCAATGTGGTTGGATAAATGTGTTGTAATTCATAATACGGCTTGCGTGTCGTTTTTGTGGTTGTGTATGTTGTATAGGGTATGCGACCTGCGCGTCGTGTCTCTTCTTTTAAAATTCCAGTTGTAAATAGTTTTAGACTCGAATTTAACTCGAGTTTCATGTTTGTAATGTACAAAAATGGAGAGGTAGAAGGTCCACTAGTAGACAGAGTTAAGAGGAGGAGTCAACGACACATGGCGGTCAAAGGAGGCACTTGGAGAAGCCACTAACCCTAGTTTTACCGTCCGATCTTCTCATTGGCTTGAGAATATCGTAGTAGGGCCATGACCTCATCACAATTAATATATATATGTATATATATATGATGCATGCTAGGATATTTTGCTTGTATGTATATGATGCATGCTAGTATATTGCTTATGTGTATGTGATGCATGCTAGTGTAGGGTAATAAAAACCTTAATGTGTATATGATACACATTCACGATTAGATTAGATCTTAATCGAATCAACTCAAAAATGTCTACCAAGTTTTGATACCCATCACTAACTCGATCATTTGTTGTTGTTGAATCTGTTAAAGCAAAGCAACACATATTATCTTGGTAGGGTGCAGAGGGACAATCTTGGTCCCGCCTTTCACAGCTTGGGTGAGAATAATCTCAATTAGATTGAGTAAAACTAGTTAACTCAATTGGATCGAGTAAAACAATAGGCATATTCCAACCGTTGTAAATGTAGGATAAGATTACAATTACACTAAATCTTGGGCGATGTAGCCAAAGCTAACTCAAGGTCTTTTGTAAATGTGGATCTTGATCCTATGAAAAAGAGTTGCATAGAGATGTAATCATTAATGTGTTACCTACCGATCATACTAAGTCTTGGGCGATTTAGCCAAAGCTAACTCAAGGCGTAGTATGATGTAGATCTTGTCCCGCGAGAATTATAGCTAACTTGTATTAATCTAGTAATGTGGTTTGACCACATCCATGACTCGATTCTACAAAAGTCCTATAATTCAGTGGGAGCATCATTTGATTAAAGGCCTAATTATATGATAAATGGAATATAATATTAATTTTCTGCATTGTGTATGTTGTAGATTACCATGTCGACAAACACGAACACTCTCTCCTTGTGTTTAGTCCTTGAGAAGAACAAGCTCAATGGAGCTAATTTCCTAGACTGGTATAGGAATCTGAGAATCGTTCTCACCCAAGAAAGAAAATTGTATGTCCTGGAGCAGCCCATTTTGGAGGCACCTCCTGCCACTGCCTCGCGAGCTGACCGAGATGCTTACAAGAAGCATCAAGATGATGCATTAGATATGTCATGCCTCATGCTCGCGACCTTGAACTCTAAGCTTGAGAAGTAATATGAGTTCATGAATGCTTTTGATATGGTTGAACATCTTCGTCAACTGTATCAAGGACAAGCAAGGCACGAGAGATATGAGATCTCTAAGGCATTGTTTCAGTCCAAGATGCAAGATGGGACTCCCATAGGTCCATATGTACTCAAGATGATTGGGTACATAGAAAACCTTAGAGAGGTTGGGATTCCCACTTGGCCAAGAGCTGGCCACTGACTTGATCTTGCAATCTTTGCCACACAACTACAATCAATTTATCATGAATTACAACATGAATGAAATTGATAAGCTACTGCCTGAGATGCTTAGCATGTTGAGAACTGTTGAGCTCAACCTTAAGAAGGAAAAACTTGACTCCATTTTGATGGTGCAAAAGAAGAAAGGCAAGGGCAAGCCTAAAGGTAAGGGAAAGTCCCAAGCCAAGGGCAAAGGCAAGGCACTGAAACTGAAAGGAGGGGTGGCCAAAGAAGGGACTTGCTTCCACTATAAGGAAGCGAGACATTGGAAGCGTAACTGTAAAGCATACCTGAAAGATCTTAAGAAGAAGAGACGTCAGACTTCTACTTTAGGTATAATTTTTATAGAAGTCAATCTATCTATTTCTTCATCATGGGTATTAGATACCGGATGTGCATCTTACATTTGTATCAATGTGCAGGCGCTGAGAAATAACAGGACATTGACGAAAAGTGAGGTGGACCTACGAGTAGGCAATGGAGCAAGGGTTGCTGCCGTTGATGTAGGAACTTATTTTCTATCTCTGCCCTCTTGGCTTGTACTAGAACTAGATGAATGTTGTTATGTGCCTGGTTTGTCTACCAATATAATTTCAGTTTCTTGTTTGGACAAGAAAGGCTTTTCATTTATAATAAAGAACAAATGTTGTTCAGTTTATTTAAATGATATGTTTTATTGTAGTGCACCTCAAATGAACGGATTCTACATTCTAGACTTAGAGAGCCCCATCTATAACATAAGTACCAAAAGGTTCAAGTCAAATGAGTTGAACCAAACCTATCTCTGACATTGTCGCTTAGGTCACATAAATGAGAGTCGCTTATCCCAGCTCCATAAGGATGGGCTTCTGGACTCATTTGATTTTGAATCATATGTGACATGCGAGTCTTGCCTTCTAGGCAAGATGACCATGCCTTCCTTTAGTGGACACAATGAAAGAGCAATAGACTTGTTAGGACTTATACATAGTGATGTATGTGGCCCTTTCAATGTTGCTGCTAGAGGTGGTTATAGGTACTTCATTACATTTACTGATGACTTCAGTAGATATGGTTATGTGTATCTGATGACACATAAATCAGAATCCTTTGAAAAGTTCAAAGAATTCAAGAATGATGTACAAAACTAGCTTGGCAAGAGTATTAAGATACTTCGATCAGATCGAGATGGTGAATACCTTAGCCATGACTTTCATGACTATCTAGCTGAGTGTGGGATTCTATCCCAACTCACTCCTCCTGAAACACCACAGTGGAATGGTGTATCCGAAAGGAGAAATCGTACCCTATTATATATAGTATGATCTATAATGAGTCACAGAGATCTTCCTATATCCTTTTTAGGATATGTTCTAGACACAGCAGGCTTCACACTTAATTGTGTACCACCCAAGGCTGTGATAAAGACACCATATATGATATTGACAGGGAGAAATCCCAAGATGTCTTTCATGATGATTTGCGGTTGTGAGGCTTACGTTCGACGTCAAGTCTCAGACAAACTGGGACCCAAATCTGATAAGTGCTATTTTGTTGGATATCCCAAGGAAACGAAGGGATATTACTTCTACATTCCCAGTCAGCACAAAGTGTTTGTGGAAAAGACTGGGGTATTTCTAGAAAGGGATTTTGTTTCTAGAAAAACTAGTGGGAGTACGTTCGATCTTGAAGAAATTCAAGATAGAGACCATAACACTGAGGACGAGATGGAGGTTGAACAAGAACCACAAAGTGTTGTGGGTGATGAGATTGTTGCACAAAGGGTTGTGGAACAACAACCTGTTCAGGTAGACCTACCTCTTCGCAGGTCTGATAGGGTATGTCGTCAGCCTAAGAGATACTCATTTCTCTTGTCTGACCATGATGACGTTATGCTCATTGAGAATGAGTCTACCTTCTATCAGGAAGCTATGATGAGCTCAAATTCTGAGAAATGGCAAGAGGCCATGAGATCCGAGATGGAATCAATGTACACCAACCAAGTATGGACTTTAGTTGATCCACCTAAAGGCATCAAACCCATTGGGTGTAAGTGGGTCTTTAAGAGAAAGACTGATATGGATGGACTTACGCATACCAATAAGGGTCGATTGGTGGCTAAAGGTTTCAAGCAAATTCATGGTATTGACTATTATGAAACCTTTTCTCTAGTGGCGATGTTTAAGTCCATTCGGATCATGCTTACTATTGCAGCGTACCACGATTATGAGATCTGACAGATGGATGTCAAAATCGCATTTCTGAATGCAAACTTGCTTGAGGATGTGTACATGACACAACCTGAGGGTTTTGTAGATACACATCATACTGGCAAAGTATGCAAGCTACAAAGGTCCATTTATGGGCTAAAGCAAGCTTCTCGGAGTTGGAATCTTTTATTCGATGATGCGATCAAACAGTTTGGTTTCATCAAGAATGAAGATGAACCCTGTGTCTACAAGAGGGTTAATGGGAACACAGTTGTCTTCGTTGTATTGTATGTAGATGACATACTACTCATTGGAAATGATATCCCTTCGCTACAGTCTGTGAAGACTTGGCTGAGGATGTGCTTCGCAATGAAGGACTTAGGTGAAGCAGCCTGTATTCTAGGCATCAAGATCTATAGAGATAGATCTAAGAGATTGCTTGGCCTAAGTCAAAGTACATATATTGACACGGTATTGCTATTGTTTACCATGCAGAATTCCAAGAAGGGACTTCTGCCGATGTCACATGGTGTGAGTCTTTCGAAAACTCAAAGTCCCTCTTCTAGAGAGGAGAGAGACCGCATGGATAAGATCTCTTATGCATCTGCCATAGGATCTATTACGTACGTCATTCTATGTACTCATCCTGATGTCTCGTATGCTTTGAGCATGACGAGAAGATACCAACCAGATCCAGGTGAGTGTCACTGGATAGCAGTCAAGAATATTCTTAATGACTTGAGAAGGACTAAAGAATATTTCTTGATATTTGGAGGTGATGAGGAGCTAGCTGTAAAGGGTTACAGTGATGCCAACTTCCAAACTGACTATGATGATTATAGATCACAGTCAGGGTTCGTGTTTTGCTTGAATGGTGGCATTGTGAGCTAGAAGAGTTTGAAGTAGGAAACAGTTGTTGATTCTACAACAAAGGCCGAATATATTACTGCATCAGAGGTAGCTAAGGAGGCAGTTTGGATCCACAAGTTCATTACTGAGCTTGGGGTGGTTCCTAGCATAGCTGATCCTATAGAGCTTTATCATGACAATAATGGAGCGATTGCTCAGGCTAAGGAACCTCGCTCACACCAGCGGACCAAACACATACTATGACGCTTTCATCTCATTTGAGAGATTATTAATAGAGGGGATGTGAAAATTTGCAGAGTACCCACAGAGGCTAACGTCGCAGATCCCTTGACCAAGGCTTTGGCACAGAAAAAACATGTGTAACGCCCATAAAATTCCTAGCAATTTTACAAGAATTTTTGGCTTGATGATAATGGGCTTTATGTGGGCTTTTTTTCAAAATAAAAGAAAAATAAGCCAAAAAGAGATGCAAGACCTAGGAATTGAACCCCAAACCTCTAGAGATAGCCAAACCCTATAGATGCACCCACTAACCAGAAGCTCAATAGGATTATATGATTAAGGAAGAGGGGAAACTATAGATAAGTGGGACTAAGGGTAAATGAAGAGGCATAGAAAAGAAAAGAGAAACTTCTCTTCCTCCCCTTTATAAAGAAGAGGGAAGATTGAATTTGGTCACTTCCTCTCTTCTTTCCTTCTTCTCACCGAAACCCTAGAAGCTCTCCCTCTCCATTTTCTTCCTCCCTTGGCCGAAACTCCTCCAAGCAAGAAGAAAGGGCTAGGGTTTGTGTTAGGTCATCTTCTTCACACTACAAGCAAAGCGAAGGAAGTAAGTATCCTCACTGCATACTGAGTAGCTTGTCGATTGATGTTTTGTGTCAATTTTTCCATGATCCATTCGGCCAAGCTATGAATTAGGGTCTCAATGAAGCTCTATGCTATGTTTATGCTATGTTTTATAACTAGATGATGATGTTAGGGGTTAAAGTGGATTAGGACAAAATTTAACCCTAATAAACACTAAAGACCTATTCGGCCAAACCCTACTTTTAGGGTCAATGATGTTCCATGCCATGTTTTTATAACTAGATGATGATGTTAGGGGTTAAAGTGGATTAGGACAAAAGTTAACCCTAATAAACACTAAAGACCTATTCGGCCAAACCCTACTTTTAGGGTCAATGAAGTTCCATGCCATGTTTTTATAACTAGATGATGATGTTAGGGGTTAAAGTGGATTAGGACAAAAGTTAACCCTAATAAACACTAAAGACCTATTCGGCCAAACCCTACTTTTAGGGTCAATGAAGTTCCATGCCATGTTTTTATAACTAGATGATGATGTTTGGGGTTAAAGTGGATTAGGACAAAAGTTAACCCTAATAAACACTAAAGACCTATTCGGCCAAACCCTACTTTTAGGGTCAATGAAGTTCCATGCCATGTTTTTATAACTAGATGTTGATGTTAGGGGTTAAAGTGGATTTGGACAAAAGTTAACCCTAATAAACACTAAAGACCTATTCGGCCAAACCCTACTTTTAGGGTTTCAATGAAGTTCCATGCCATGTTTTTTATAACTAGATGATGATGTTAGGGGTTAAAGAGGATTAGGACAAAAAGCTAACCCTAATAGCCAACAAGGACCATTCGGCCACCCCTAGATATTGATGACCCAATGATGTTTCAATCCATGTTTTGTAGGGTTATGATGTTGTTGTTGAATTAGGTTAAAGGCCAACCCTAAAAGCCCTACATGGACCATTCGGCCACCATAAACTTTGGGTGATTAAATGAAGTCTAATTCATGTTCTATATGCATATGAAGTTGTTGTTATGAATTAAGTTAACATGTGTTTTATGTTGGGTGGATTCATGTTGAACTTATGATATTAAATGATGCTAAATGAGGATAACATGTTATAGGTTAGCATTTACTTACTTTGATGCCATGCCTTATGCCATGCCCTGTGTGTATGTGATGTCTAGGATATGTTAATGAAATGAAGCATGATGTGTATGAAATGAAGTACGCTATGCTATGAAATGAAGTATGATATGCTATGTTAATGAAATGAAGCATGATGTGTATGAAATGAAGTATGCTATGCTAGGTTAATGAAATGAAGCATGATGTGTATGAAATGAAGTATGCTATGCTATGTTAATGAAATGAAGCATGATGTGTATGAAATGAAGTATGCTATGCTATGAAATGAAGTATGATATGCTATGTTAATGAAATGAAGCATGATGTGTATGAAATGAAGTATGATATGCTATGTTAATGAAATGAAGCATGATGTGTTGTGAAACGAAGTATGCTATGCTATGTTAATGAAATAAGCTATGATGTAAAAATAAGCATATAAGTATTTTACCTTCTGCATGGCTTGTACCAAGACCTTAACAAGGTCCAAGAAGGGATGGGCTCCTAAGATGCCCTAGGTCGATGGAATAAGACTCGGGCCTAGGATGGGCTTCTATGTATGATTGCCCCTAGGTCGATGGAATAAGATTCGGGCCTAGTGCGGGATGGGCTCCAAGATGCCTTAGGTCGATGGAGTAAGACTCGGGCCTAGGATGGGCTTCTACGCTATGACGATTGCCCCTAGGTCGATGGAATAAGACTCGGGCCTAGAAACCTATTAGGTTCGAGACTTGCTACCTCGGGCCTATTTAGGGATGCGCGCTATGATAATGAAGAAGTGGTACAATGCCGGGCCCAAATATATTGAGATTTATGTTTACATACCTAAAATATATGTTTTCAAAGCATCCACATATATGTGTACTACGATTGTTATGTTTACATGTTCCCATTACACATGTCACATGTTATGTTTAATAATATGATATGACGTCTATGTTTACATGTTATGTTCGATGATATGTTAGGAATGTTACATGTTTCTGTTATCTATGTCACTTCCTAGGTTTGATGATACGATATGATGTTTAGGTCTACCAGTTATGTTTGATGATATGTTAGGAATGTTTACATGCTTATGTTATACACATTACATGTTATGTTTGATGATATACTATGATGTTTATGTTACTTAGTTACATACGATGCATGTCATGTTGATTAAGCATATATCCATGTTATGTTGCTAAGTTATGGATGATACATGTTATATGTACTTATGTTACTTATGCTACTGGTTAAGTTGATGACACCATGTATGTTACGTATTATACTGCTTATATGTTATGTATGCTACATGCCATGATTAAAGATGATGTATGGTTTTGTGAGTAGGACAGGATCTTACTAAGCCTGTGTGCTTATAGTTGTCTTTCCCTCGTACTGCAGATAAGGGTAAGGGATGGATAAACTAAAGGGAGCAGCAGGAGGGGCCAATGTGTGTGGTAGTGGCATGGTGGAGAAGATCCGTTAGGTCTACATATATATGTGTTTACCTATGATGATGATGTCTATGGATGTCCTTATTATGCCTGCTCATGATGGTGTCGTTTAAGAACTTGAACTAAGCACTAAGTATCTATCTATGTTATGATGCATGTTCTATGTTAATAAGAAGAAGTAAAGAAGAAGTAAGAAGAAGTATCTATGTATGCTATGACGCATGCTCCATATGAAGAAGAAGAAGTATATATATATATATATATATATGTCAATGCATGTTTAGGTTTTAAAAGAAAAAAAAATGTCTGAAGTCTTCCGCTGTATGTATGTATGTATGTTTGTATGTATGGTCGCGTCACGCGCCGCCCCTCCGGATTCTGGGTCTGAAAAGGGCGGGCGTGACAGGTGGTATCAGAGCGGATCTGCCTTTCCACTACACACACATCAAGCTCCAAATCCTGCTGCTCCAAGTAAGAATTCTATGTCTATACTCTAATTTTGTTAATTTTGATCATGCATGATATAAAAATGTCTTTAGATTATTTAGTTCATGTATAATATAAAATGCCTCTAGCTTATTTATAAAATGTCTTTACCTTATGCTTGTTCATGTATGATGGGAAATGTTTCTAGCTAAATATGCGTGAAAATATGTATGATACCCTTATGCTTGTTCATATATGATGTAAAATACCTTAAGCTAAATTATGCCTTAGAACGTGAATGATGCTTAAGCTTGAAACGACCTTATGATAGCTTTAGTCTAATTATGCATAGGTAAACGAACGAAAAACTTATACTAGCTTTACTTTAATATATGAAGATAATGTCTGGAAGACGCGGTAGTAGAGCCGATGAGATAGCACCCCCGCATGACCTTACACACGTAGTCACAGAACTCCAGCGACAAGTCACAGAACAACAACAAGTAATAAATACCCTAATGAATCGAGAAACCCTCGCCCCACCGACGGGCCCGACCCGATGGTTCGACAGAAGCTTACGATCGATGGCGAGAGACTAAAGCGGAAAACTTCTTCGCAGGTGAGCCATGGGATGCAGCTGGTTCAAGACGGTGGAAAGCATCGTGGAGCTACTGGACTGGCCCGAATGCGAAAAGATTAAGTGTGCATCGTTCTGCCTTTCGGGAGATGCTCGGATGTGGTGGGAACGGGTTAAATCAAAGAGACAAGTAAATCAGATGAGATGGACAGATTTCGAGTACGAATTTTTAGAGGAATTCTTCCACATGAGGGTAACCAACAAGCATTACGACGAAGTTCACTGGTTCGACATAAGGTGACCTATCGGTCGGGCCGTGAAGAGATTCAACCGACTCACGCCTATGCCCAGAGTTGGTCAACATGGAAAGAGAAAGGGTCAGACTCATGCTGAAGATGCTCCGACCAGAAATAGCTCTGAATGTGGCCGGCGGAGCTCATAGACCGCAGACCGCAGAGGAGTTGTTCAGTAGTGCCCTGATTACTGAGCATTACCGAACAACATTAATCAACAAAAGAAAGCACCGAGTGAAGGCAGGGGTCAGCCCGGTCAGGTCGAGGGAGGAACAGTGGAAGAGACCTTCCAGCTGGCAAGAGAAGACAATGGGAGGATCCTAAGGTGGTCCGGCAAACAAGCGGCCAGGATCCTCATGTATGCTACCTGCGGAAAGATACATCCTGGAGTATGCTACGCAAGGCACAAATAGATGTTACAATGTGGGCCAGGCGGGGCATAGAATCGGGGCCATCCTATCGGTTGAGCACCTCCTCGGTCCGTATACCCGGCCAGAGTGCTCCTCCACGGCTTACATCGGATCACGGCGCAATCGAAGGAACCCCGATCACGAGGAGACTAGAAGCCCCACGGATTATGGCGGATGCGAGGTATTCTCTCTCACCCAAGAAGGCGTGGCAAACGCCTCTCCTGATTGTCACAAGTCGGATATTTATTTTTACGATGCTCTGCATTATTTGATCTTTGAGGCAACACATTCGTTTGTTTTCACACTTTACTGGAAACATAGACATACCACCACAAGCCCTAGATCACAAGTTCTTAACCACCTGCCCTCGGGAGAGTAATGCCCTCCACTCATATCTTTGCGAGCGCACCCATCGAGTGCGGATAGAGAACTCTCTGCGATCGATAGTGCTCGACATGCGAGATTATGACATTATATTGGGCATGGATTTCTTGAGCAAGTGCGGTGCTTCGATCGAGTCGAAAAGGAAAGTGGTTTTCAGTAGGAGCGGAACCTAAGTTCGAATTTATTGGAGAACCAAGGAGAGAGTCAATAAGATTTTATCACCCCCTACAGCACGTAAGATGCTAGACAGTGGATGCACTGGGTTTCTGGCACACATAGTTGATACAAGTCAAGCTGAGGATAAGAAGCTAGAGAATGTCAGAGTCGTATGCAACTACCCAGAGGTATTCCCAGACGAACTACCAGGGTTAGCCCCAGATAGAGAAATTGAATTTGAGATCGAGTTGATTCCTGGTACTAACCCGATCTCTAAAGCACCTTACCGTATGGCCGAATCTTGAAGGAACTTGAGGGGCACTACAGGAATTACTCGACAAGGGACTTATTCGCCCAAGTCGCTCTCCATGGGGAGCTCCAGTGCTGTTGGTGAAGAAGAAAGATGGGTCTGTGCGAATGTGCATAGACTACCGCGCGCTAAATAATGTGACGGTCAAGAACCGGTACCCTTTGCCGCGGATTGACGACCTGTTCGACCAACTAAAAGGTGCCACCGTTTTCTCAAAGATCGACCTGAGGTCCGACTATCATCAAGTAAAAGTGAAATCAGATGATATACCAAAGACGGCCTTCCGGACAAGATATGGACATTACGAGTTCGTAGTTATGCCCTTCGGAGTGACGAATGCACCTGCTCTGTTCATGGATTTGATGAACCGGGTATTCTCGGCATTCCTCGACAAGTTTGTGATCATCTTCATTGATGACATACTGATATATTCGAGAACCCCCGAGGAGCACGCAGAACACTTGAATGTGGTATTGTAGATCCTTCGGGAAAAATAGTTATTCGCAAAGTTCTCCAAATGCGAGTTCTGGCTCGAGCAAGTATCATTTTTGGGTCACGTGATATCCAAACACGGAGTGATGGTAGATCCAATGAAGATTGAAGCGGTGAGTAATTGGAACCAACCAAGGAATGCCAGCGAGGTCAGAAGCTTTCTCGGGCTAGCAAGTTACTATCGGAAGTTTGTAGAGAACTTCTCCAGGATTGCCGCCCCTATGACAGTCCTCACCAGAAAGGGCAAGAAATATGAGTGGACGGACGCCTGCGAGAGGAGTTTCACAGAATTGAAAAGGAGACTGACCAGCGCTCCAATCCTTGCTCTTCCGGACAATAACGAAAGCTTCGACATGTACAGTGATGCTTCCAAGTTGGGACTCGGAGCTGTACTTATGCAGAATGGCAAGGTCATTGCCTATGCCTCTAGGCAACTCAAGGAACACGAAAGGAATTATCCCACCCACGACTTAGAGCTAGCGGTCGTGGTCTTTGCTCTCAAAACATGGAGGCATTACCTATATGGAGCTCAGTGTAGGATTTATACAGACCATCAGAGTCTGAATATTTCTTCACACAGAAGGACCTGAATATGAGACAGCGCAGATGGCTCGAGCTCGTCAAGGATTATGACTGCGAGATTCTCTACCATCCGGGGAAAGCTAACAAGGTGGCTGATGCACTCAGCAGGAAGTCCGACGCCACCTTGATGTCCCTATTAGTGCTATCTCGGCCCTTAGAAAAAGAGATTATGCGTTACGGGGTTGAAATCATTTCCGGACAGCTCTCGACCATGACGATAGCACCGACGTCTTTGGAAAAACAAGCCCGTGACCTAAGCCTTCAGAGGATCAAGCAAGAGGTATTAGAAGGAAAGGACGACGGGTTTCGGATCTCTGATAGTGGGGTACTCTACCTCAGGGATCGCTTATGTATTCCCGACGATCCAGAATTACGGAAGGAGATATTTGAGGAAGCTCACAGAACTCCTTATGCGATGCATCCTGGAACCACCAAGATGTACCAAGACCTGAAACGAAAGTTCTGGTGGTCCGGAATGAAAAGAGATGTGGCTCGATCTCAAGACTACCGACCGCCAGAGGGTTAAGGCAAAACACCAGAGACCTGGAGGAACACTGCAGCCGATCCAGATTCCAGAATGGAAATGGGAAGACATTTCTATGGATTTCATCTCAGGATTGCCCAAGACGATAAACGGTTATGATGCTATATGGGTAATTGTGGACAGATTGACGAAGTCCGCCCATTTCTTAGCAATCAAAATGACCTATTCGACGGAGCAATTGGCCCAGTTATATGCTAAGGAAATTATTAGACTACATGGAATTCCTAAGACCATCATTTTTGACAGAGATGGTCGCTTTATTTCCCATTTCTGGGAATGTGTTCAGAAAGCCTTAGGCACGAAGCTATTGTTCAAGATCGCCTTCCATCCCGCACGGATGGATGAGAAAGGGTAAATCAAGTACTAGAGGATATGTTACGAGCCTGCGCCCTGGATTTCAAAGGTAGCTGGTGCCGATACTTATGTTTGGCAGAATTCGCCTACAACAATAGCTATCAAGCTACTATTGGAATGGCACCCT
Source organism: Wurfbainia villosa (assembly GCA_025175895.1). Lineage (NCBI taxonomy): Eukaryota > Viridiplantae > Streptophyta > Magnoliopsida > Zingiberales > Zingiberaceae > Wurfbainia > Wurfbainia villosa. The sequence goes on from CM045992.1 coordinate 86,600,752, forward strand.
ACGAGGCGCTATACGGGAGGAAATGTAGATCTCCCATATGCTGGTACGAGGGTGGTGAAAAGAAGAAGATGGGACTCGGGCGGACTTCATCGACAACACCACCCGAGCTATACGGAACATCCGTCGAGAGAATTGAAAGCTGCTCGAGCCGACAAAAGAGCTATGCGGATATGCGGCGTAGACCGTTAGAATTCGAAGTTGGGGACCTAGTATTCCTCAAAGTGGCTCCCATGAAGGGAGTGATGAGGTTTGGAAGAAAGGGTAAAGTGAGTCCACGTTACGTGGGACTGTACCCGATATCGCAGAGGATTGGCAAGGTAGCTTATAAGCTAGAGCTGCCTCAGGAGATGTCGGCTATTCACAACGTGTTCCATGTCTCTGTACTCAAGAAATGCATTTCCAGTGCGGACCAAGTGATCGAGCCACAAATAGTACAAGTTCAAGAGGACCTGAGTGTTGAAAGTCGGCCAATCCAAATACTAGACCAAGGAGTCAAGAGACTAAGGAACAAAGAGGTGCCCTTAGTGAAGGTCCTATGGCAGAATCAACGGTACGAGGAAGCTACCTGGGAACGCGAAGAGGACATGAAGCAGAAGTACCCAGAATTGTTCTAAGTTTCGAGGACGAAACTTTTTTAAGGATGAAGGATTGTAACGCCCGTAAAATTCCTAGCAATTTTACAAGAATTTTTGGCTTGATGATAATGGGCTTTATGTGGGCTTTTTTTCAAAATAAAAGAAAAATAAGCCAAAAAGAGATGCAAGACCTAGGAATTGAACCCCAAACCTCTAGAGATAGCCAAACCCTATAGATGCACCCACTAACTAGAAGCCCAATAGGATTATATGATTAAGGAAGAGGGGAAACTATAGATAAGTGGGACTAAGGGTAAATGAAGAGGCATAGAAAAGAAAAGAGAAACTTCTCTTCCTCCCCTTTATAAAGAAGAGGGAAGATTGAATTTGGTCATTTCCTCTCTTCTTTCCTTCTTCTCACCGAAACCCTAGAAGCTCTCCCTCTCCATTTTCTTCCTCCCTTGGCCGAAACTCCTCCAAGCAAGAAGAAAGGGCTAGGGTTTGTGTTAGGTCATCTTCTTCACACTACAAGCAAAGCGAAGGAAGTAAGTATCCCCTCACCTGCATACGAGTAGCTTGTCGATTGATGTTTTGTGTCAATTTTTCCATGATCCATTCGGCCAAGCTATGAATTAGGGTCTCAATGAAGCTCTATGCTATGTTTATGCTATGTTTTATAACTAGATGATGATGTTATGGGTTAAAGTGGATTAGGACAAAAGTTAACCCTAATAAACACAAAAGACCTATTCGGCCAATCCCTACTTTTAGGGTCAATGAAGTTCCATGCCATGTTTTTATAACTAGATGATGATGTTAGGGGTTAAAGTGGATTAGGACAAAAGTTAACCCTAATAAACACTAAAGACCTATTCGGCCAAACCCTATTTTTAGGGTCAATGAAGTTCCATGCCATGTTTTTATAACTAGATGATGATGTTAGGGGTTAAAGTGGATTAGGACAAAAGTTAACCCTAATAAACACTAAAGACCTATTCGGCCAAACACTACTTTTAGGGTCAATGAAGTTCCATGCCATGTTTCTATAACTAGATGATGATGTTAGGGGTTAAAGTGGATTAGGACAAAAGTTAACCCTAATAAACACTAAAGACCTATTCGGCCAAACCCTACTTTTAGGGTCAATCAAGTTCCATGCCATGTTTTTATAACTAGATGATGATGTTAGGGGTTAAAGTGGATTAGGACAAAAGTTAACCCTAATAAACACTAAAGACCTATTCGGCCAAACCCTACTTTTAGGGTTTCAATGAAGTTCCATGCCATGTTTTTTATAACTAGATGATGATGTTAGGGGTTAAAGAGGATTAGGACAAAAAGCTAACCCTAATAGCCAACAAGGACCATTCGGCCACCCCTAGATATTGATGACCCAATGATGTTTCAATCCATGTTTTGTAGGGTTATGATGTTGTTGTTGAATTAGGTTAAAGGCCAACCCTAAAAGCCCTACATGGACCATTCGGCCACCATAAACTTTGGGTGATTAAATGAAGTCTAATTCATGTTCTATATGCATATGAAGTTGTTGTTATGAATTAAGTTAACATGTGTTTTATGTTGGGTGGATTCATGTTGAACTTATGATATTAAAGGATGCTAAATGAGGATAACATGTTATAGGTTAGCATTTAATTACTTTGATGCCATGCCTTATGCCATGCCCTGTGTGTATGTGATGTCTAGGATATGTTAATGAAATGAAGCATGATGTGTATGAAATGAAGTACGCTATGCTATGAAATGAAGTATGATATGCTATGTTAATGAAATGAAGCATGATGTGTATGAAATGAAGTATGCTATGCTAGGTTAATGAAATGAAGCATGATGTGTATGAAATGAAGTATGCTATGCTATGTTAATGAAATGAAGCATGATGTGTATGAAATGAAGTATGCTATGCTATGAAATGAAGTATGATATGCTATGTTAATGAAATGAAGCATGATGTGTATGAAATGAAGTATGCTATGCTATGTTAATGAAATGAAGCATGATGTGTTGTGAAACGAAGTATGCTATGCTATGTTAATGAAATAAGCTATGATGTAAAAATAAGCATATAAGTATTTTACCTTCTGCATGGCTTGTACCAAGACCTTAACAAGGTCCAAGAAGGGATGGGCTCCTAAGATGCCCTAGGTCGATGGAATAAGACTCGGGCCTAGGATGGGCTTCTATGTATGATTGCCCCTAGGTCGATGGAATAAGATTCGGGCCTAGTACGGGATGGGCTCCAAGATGCCTTAGGTCGATGGAGTAAGACTCGGGCCTAGGATGGGCTTCTACGCTATGACGATTGCCCCTAGGTCGATGGAATAAGACTCGGGCCTAGAAACCTATTAGGTTCGAGACTTGCTACCTCGGGCCTATTTAGGGATGCGCGCTATGATAATGAAGAAGTGGTACAATGCCGGGCCCAAATATGTTGAGATTTATGTTTACATACCTAAAATATATGTTTTCAAAGCATCCTGCATATGTGTACCTGCTGATTGTTATGTTTACATGTTCCCATTACACATGTCACATGTTATGTTTAATAATATGATATGACGTCTATGTTTACATGTTATGTTCGATGATATGTTAGGAATGTTACATGTTTCTATTATCTATGTCACTTCCTAGGTTTGATGATACGATATGATGTTTAGGTCTACTAGTTATGTTTGATGATATGTTAGGAATGTTTACATGCTTATGTTATACACATTACATGTTATGTTTGATGATATACTATGATGTTTATGTTACTTAGTTACATACGATGCATGTCATGATGATTAAGCATATATCCATGTTATGTTGCTAAGTTATGGATGATACATGTTATATGTACTTATGTTACTTATGCTACTGGTTAAGTTGATGACACCATGTATGTTACGTATTATACTGCTTATATGTTATGTATGCTACATGCCATGATTAAAGATGATGTATGGTTTTGTGACTAGGACAGGATCTTACTAAGCTTTGTGCTTATAGTTGTCTTTCCTAAATCACTACAGAGATAAGGGTAAAGGGATGGATAAACTAAAGGGAGCAGCAGGAGGGGCCAATGTGTGTGGTAGTGGCATGGTGGAGAAGATCCGTTAGGTCTACATGTATATGTGTTTACCTATGATGATGATGTCTATGGATGTCCTTATTATGCCTGCTCATGATGGTGTCGTTTAAGAACTTGAACTAAGCACTAAGTATCTATCTATGTTATGATGCATGTTCTATGTTAATAAGAAGAAGTAAAGAAGAAGTAAGAAGAAGTATCTATGTATGCTATGACGCATGCTCCATATGAAGAAGAAGAAGTATATATATATATATATATATATATATATATATATATATATATATATATATATATGTCAATGCATGTTTAGGTTTTAAAAGAAAAAAAAAATGTCTGAAGTCTTCCGCTGTATGTATGTATGTATGTATGTATGGTCGCGTCACGCGCTGCCCCTCCGGATTCTGGGTCTGAAAAGGGCGGGCGTGACAACATGATGGTCACACTATGTCATTGGGTATTAGATACTACAGTGATTGGTGCTAGTGCTAGTGGGAGATTGTTAGTGAAAGCCACAGAGCCAATCATGTGATGATTGTTGTATGGACTTTGTTGTATCATATACCTATTTATAAAGGCATGGTTATTATATTTACTTGTATTGGTGCCAAATAACTAAGTATAATAACGTGCTTGAGTAGAAGGTTCTTATCTATATCAATCAGTTGGTTGAATCGATAATGAGATGATATAAAGAATACTACTCTTAATCATTCATAGTCAAGTATTAACATTCAGGGGCAATGTTAGTGCAAAGAGACTAGCATGTAGGTCAACTCGATGACTTGATCTCACAAGTCATGGATATGTGATATCAAGTTGACACATGGGTACGCATTGAAGAATGTATACTGAATGACCAACCATGAGAAAGTATCATGGATCGTTATATGAGTGTCATATACTTTCTCATGTGACTATTAGTCTTTGGACATGAAGTCACCATGGTTCCCTACATAAGGAGTTGCATACTTTAGCTTCGTCAAACTTCACCCGTAAATGGGTGGACTATAAATGTTATTACTGGGTATGTAACAAATTATGCAGAGGGTTGTGAGTGATGTAGATGTGATCTATCCCTCCTATATGACGGGAGTGACATCGTTATTCTTGATAGAGTGAGACCACTAAGTGCATGGTCATGCCCAAATGAGTCAATATGAAATATTGAGCTCATTTGATTAGAGTGAGTCTACTTGGAGTTCAAGATATAGATTGTACCGACGATGCCACGGTCTATGCGTCAATTGGTCAATCTAGATGTCAAGGATAGAGAGACATTGTCACATATTGTGAGAGTCACAATTAGTAGTCACAAAGGTGATGTTAGATCTTAACATTCTTGTAACTTGGGTAGCAATGATGTGTTGCTACATACCGCTCATTGCTTATGTTCCTAAATCGGTTTAGGAGCATTGCCAACGTCACAAGAACCTATAGGGTCACACACAAAGGACAATTAGATGGAGATTAGCTTCATATGATGAACCACATGGGATGAACTAAATTGGATTAAGAGTAATCCAAATTAGACTAATTGAGTTGGACTCAAGTTGATTCAAGTGTTGAATGGGTATAATTTAGATTTGATTCATCGAGTCAATTTAAACTAATGAATTGTGATTCATTAAATCAATTTGACTTGAATTGAATGGTTGGATTTGATCAACCATGGGAGATAAGATGTCAAGTTTAACTTGACTTGAGAGGGAAGATGAATGGTCAATTTTGACTTGACCAATTGCCATGTCATGGTGACTTGGCATGGGGGCCGGCCAATGATGATGTTCCGCATCATCATGGACTCATCAAGAGGTGCCACCTCATGAGGGAGACCAAGAGCCATTGGCTCTTGGAGTTACATGCTTGCATGTAACCCCCCCCCCCCCCCCCCCCCAAATAGTGGCCGACCACTTTAATGGGTTATCAAAGTGTCAAATTGAGTGTGTAACTTCATCATCTTCTTCTTTGGATCTTCCCTCAAGCTCTCTCCCTAATCTTCCTCATCTTGCCGTGATCCTCCAAGGGGTGCTAGCACAATCTAGGTTGCTTTTCTCCACCTATTGCTTGTGTGGATACCAATAGAAAAGTGTACACTTGACACTCTCGAGTTCGGGCAAGCCGTTTGGACGAGCGGGATAAGCGAAGGGCGTCACATCAAGGGTAAACTCTTAACATGTAGATCTAGAGTAGATCTAAAGTTTTTAATCACGTACATGTAGTTTTATTTACCTTCGCACGGATCCGTGGCCGACTTTCGCGGTTTTCGCAATGCAAAAAGCGATTATTGCGGCTCGGATTGTCCAACAACCGTGTCATCCTCTGTACAATCTATATCTTGAACTCCAAGTAGACTCACTCTAATAAAATGAGCTCAATATCTAATATTAACTCATTTGGGCATGGCCATGCACTTAGCGGTCTCACTCTATCAAGAATCATGATGTCACTCCCGTTATATAGGAGGGATAGATCTCATCTACATCACTCACATCCCTCCGCATAATTTGTTACATACCCAGTAATCGCCTTTATAGTCCACCCATTTACGGGTGATGTTTGACGAAGAAAGAGTATGCAAATCCTTATGTAGGGAACTTTGGTGACTTCAAGTGCAAGGACTAATAGTCATACTAATAGTCACATGAGAAACTATATGACACTCATATAACGATCCATGATACTTTCTCATGGCGGGTCATTCAGTATACATTCTCCAATGTATACCCATGTGTCAACTTGATATCTCATATCCATGACTTGTGAGATCAAGTCATCGAGTTGACCTACATACTTATCTCTTCGCATTAACATTGTCCCTGAATATTAATACTTGACTATGAATGATTAAGAGTAGTATTCTCTATATCATCTCATTATCGATTCAACTAATCGATTGATATAGATAAGAACCTTCTTCTCAAGGACGTTATTATACTTAGTTATTTGGCACCAATACAAGTAAGTATAATAACCATAAAGCAATGCCTTTATAGATATATAAAGAAATATGATACAACAAGTTCATACAACAATCATCACATGATCGACTCTAGGGCTTTAACTAACAATCTCCCACTAGCACTAGTGTCAATTACTGTAGTATCTAATACCCAATGACCTAGTGTGACCATCATGCTTTTTCTGTGCCAAAGCCTTGGTCAAGGGATCTGCGACGTTAGCCTCTGTGGGTACTCTACAAATATTCAGATCTCCTCTATCAATAATCTCTCGAATAGATGGAAGCGCCGTAGTATGTGTTGTCACAATAGAGCTCTATGGGATCTGCTATGCTAGAAACCACCCCAAGCTAAGCAATGAACTTGCAGATCCAAACTACCTCCTTCGTTGTCTCTGATGCAGCAATATACTCGGCCTCTGTTGTAGAATCATCAACTGTGTCCTGCTTCGAACTCTTCCATCTCACAGCGCCACCATTCAAGCAAAACACATACCCTGACTGCGATATATAATCATCCTTGTCAGTTTGGAAGCTGACATCACTGTAACCCTTTAGAGCTAGTTCCCCATCGCCTCTAAATATCATGAAATATTCTTTAGTCCTTCTCAAGTACTTGAGAATATTTTTTACTACTATCCAGTGACGCTAACCTGGATCTGATTGGTATCTGCTCGTCATGCTGAAAACATACGATACATCAAGACGAGTACATAACATGACATACATGATAGATCCTATGGTAGATGCATAAGGGATCTTATCCATACGGTCGCTTTCCTCTCTAGAAGTGGGACTTTGAGTTTTCGAAAGACTCACACCATGGGACATCGACAGAAATCCCTTCTTGGAATTCTGCATGGTAAACTGTAGTTATACCGTGTCAATATATGTACTCTAACTTAGGTCAAGCAATCTCTTAGATCTATCTCTATAGATCTTGATGCCTAGAAAATAGGCTGCTTCACCTAAGTCTTTCATTGAGAAACACTTCCCCAGCCAAGTCTTCAAAGACTGTAGTGAAGGGATGTCATTCCCAATGAGTAGTATGTCATCCATATACAATACAAGGAAGACAACTATATTCCCATTAACCCTCTTATAGACACTAGATTCATCTTCATTCTTAATGAAACCAAACTGTTTGATTGCATCATCGAATTGAAGATCCAGCTCCGAGAAGCTTGCTTTAGCCCATAAATGGACCTTTGCAGCTTGCATACTTTGCCAGTATGTTGTGGATCTACAAAACTTTCAGGTTGTGTCATGTACACATCCTCAAGCAAGTTTCCATTCAGAAATGTGGTTTTGACATTCATCTGCCAAATCTCATAATCGTGGTACACTACAATAGCAAGCATGACCCGAATGGACTTAAACATCGTAATTGGAGAAAAGGTTTCATCATAGTCAATACCATGAATTTTCTTGAAAGCATTAGCTACCAATCGGCCCTTATAGGTATGAATAAGTCCATCCATGTCAGTCTTTCTCTTAAAGACCCACTTACACCCAATGGGTTTGACGCCTTCAAGTGGATCAACCAAAGTCCATACTTGGTTGGTGTACATGGATTCCATCTCGGATCTCATGACCTCTAGCCATTTCTTAGAATCTGGGCTCATCACAGCTTCCTGATAGGAGGTAGGTTTATTCTCAACGAGCATAACATCATCATGGTTAGACAAGAGAAATGAGTATCTCTCAGGCTGACGATGTACCCTATCAGACCTACGAAGAGGTAGGTCTATCTGAACAGATTGTTGTTCCACAACTCATTGTGCAACAATCTCATCAACCACAAGACTTTGTGGTTCCTGTTCAACTTCCATCTCGGCTTCAGTGCTATGGTCCATATCTTGAATTTATTCAAGATCGAACGTACTCCCACTAGTTTTTCTAGAAAAAAGTCCCTTTCTAGAAGTACCCCAGCCTTTGCCACAAACACTTTGTGCTGATTGGGAATATAGAAGTAATATCCCTTCATTTCCTTGGGATATCCAACAAAATAGCACTTATCGGATTTGGGTCCCAGTTTGTCTGAGACTTGACATCAAATGTAAGCCTCACAACCCCAAATCCTCATGAAAGACATCTTGGGATTTTTCTTTGTCCATATCGTATAAGCTGTCTTTATCACAACTTTGAATGGAACACGGTTAATTGTGATGGTTGTTGTGTCTAGAGCATATCCACAAAAGGATAGAGGAAGATATGTGTGACTCATCATAGATCGTACCATATCTAACAGGGTACGATTCCTCCTTTCGGATACACCATTCCACTGTGGTGTTCTAGGAGGAGTGAGTTGAGATTGATTCTCACACTCAGGTAGATAGTCACGAAACTCATGGCTAAGGTATTCACCACCTCAATCTGATCGAAGTATCTTAATACTCTTGCCAAGCTGATTTTGTACTTCATTCTTGAATTCTTTGAACTTTTTAAAGGATTCTGACTTATGTGTCATCAGATACACATAACCATATCTACTGAAGTCATCAGTAAATGTAATGAAGTACCTATAACACCTCTAGTAGCAACATTGAAAGGGCCACATACATCACTATGTATAAGTCCTAACAAGTTTGTTGCTCTTTTACTGTGTCCACTAAAGGGAGTCTTGGTCATATTGCCTAGAAGGCAAGACCCGCATGTATTATATGATTCAAAATCAAATGAGTCCAGCAACCCATCCTTATGGAGCTGGGATAGACGACTCTCATTTATGTGACCTAAGCGACAATGCCAGATATAGGTTTGGTTCAACTCATTTGACTTGATCATTTTGGTACTTATGTTATAGATGGGATTCTCTAAGTCTAGAATGTAGAGTCCGTTCGCCAGAGGTGCTCAACAATAGAACATATCATTAAAATAAACGGAACAACATTTGTTCTTTATTATAAATGAAAAGCCTTTCTTGTCAAAATAAGAAACTGAAATGTTCTTTGTGAGAGCAAGCACATAACAATATTCATCTAATTCTAGTACAAGCCCAGAGGGCAGAGGTAGAAAATAAGTTCCTATAGCAACAGCAGCAACCTTTGCTCCATTGCCTACTCGTAGTTCTACCTCGCCCTTCGTCAATGCCCTGCTATTTCTCAACGCCTGCACATTAGTACAAATGTGAGATGCACATCCGGTATCAAATACACACAATGAAGAAATAGATAGATTGACTTCTATAACATATATACCTGAAGTAGAAGTCTCACTTCTCTTCTTCTTAAGATCTTCTAGGTATACTTTGCAGTTCTGCTTCCAGTGTCCAGCTTCCTTATAGTGGAAGCAAGTCCCTTCCTTGGCAGCCCCTCCTTTAGGTTTCAGTGCCTTGCCTTTGCCCTTGGCTTGGGACTTTCCCTTACCTTTAGGCTTGCCCTTGCCTTTTTTCTTTTGCACCATCTAAATGGAGTCGGGCTTTGCCTTCTTATGGTTGAGCTCAGCAGTTCTCAACATGCTGAGTATCTCAGCCAGTAGCTTATCAATTTCATTCATGTTGTAATTCATGACAAATTGATTGTAACTTTCTAGCAAGGATTGCAAGATCAAGTCAGTGGTCAGTTCTTGGCCAAGTCGGAATCCCAACCTCTGTAAGTTTTCTATGCACCCAATCATCTTGAGTACATATGGACCTACAGGAGTCCCATCTTGCATCTTGGACTGAAACAGTGCCTTAGAGGTCTCATATCTCTTATGCCTTGCTTGTCCTTGATACAGTTGACGAAGATGTTCAACCATATCAAAAGCATTCATTAACTCATGTTGTTTCTGAAGATCAGAGTTCATGGTCGCGAGCATGAGGCATGACACATCTAATGCATCATCTTGATGCTTCTTGTAAGCATCTCGGTCAGCTCGCGAGGCAATGTCAGGAGGTGCTTCCGGAATGGGCTGCTCCAGGACGTACAATTTTCTTTCTTGTGTGAGAACAATTCTCAGATTCCTGTACCATTCAAGGAAATTAGCTCCATTGAGCTTGTCCTTCTCAAGGACAGAACACAGGGAGAGAGTGTTCGTATTTGATGACGTGGCAATCTACAACATAAATAATACATAAAGTAAATATCATATTCCATTTATCATTTAATTATGCCTTTAATTAAATGATGCTCCCACTGAATTATAGGACTTTTATAGAATCGAGTCATGGATGTGATCAAACCACACTACTAGATTCATACAAACTAGCTATAATTCTCATGGGACAAGATGCATATCATACTACGCCTTGAGTTAGCTTTGGCTAAATCGCCCAAGACTTAGTATGATCGGTAGGTAACAAATTACCAATTACATCTCTATGCAACTCTTATTTATAGAATCAAGATCCACATTTACAAAAGAACTTGAGTTAGCTTTGGCTAAATCACCTAAGTTTAGTGTAAATGTGATCGTATCCTATCTTTCCAACCATTGGAATATGCCTATAGTTATACCCGATCCAATTGAGTTAACTAGTTTCACTCAATCTAATTGAGCTTATTCTCACCCAAGCTTTGATAGGCGGGACCAAGATTGTCCCTCCGTACCCTTCCAATATAATATGCGTTGCTCTGCTTTGGCAAATTCAACAACAACAAATGATCGAGGTAGTGATCAGTATCAAAACTTGGTAGGCATTTTGAGTTGACTTGATTAAGATCTAATCTAATCGTGAATGTGTATCATATACGCATTAAGGCATTAATTACCCTATACTAGCATGCATCACATACATACAAGCAAAAACAAATATATATATATATATACTCATTAATAAATTTGTGATGAGGTCATGGCCCTACTACGATCTTCTCAAGCCAATGAGAAGATCGGAGGGTCAACCTAGGGTTAGCGGCTTCTCCAAGCGCCTCCTTTGACCGTCATGTGTCGTCAGCACCCTCCTCGTAACTCCCATCTACAAGTAGACCTTCCACCGCTTCATTTTGTACATTAAAAACATGAAACTTGAGTTACATTCGTGTCTAAAATCTATTTACAATAGGAATATAAAAAGAGAGGCACGACGCGCAGGTTGCATATCATATACAACATGCACAATACAAAAAACGGTGCGCAAGCCGTATTATGAATTACAACATAATTTTATCCAATCACATTGGGGTTTTTGGACCATGACCATCACAATATCATACATAATTATAATTTATGTATTTTACATAAATTTCTATAATTTTATCTATATTGTTTTTCAATTTTATGAGTCACATCTCCGCAACGGTCCCGCTAAGTGATTTTCGGGCGCGATCGCAGGACAATGCCCCTTGCGGGGTTAGGGACAATGCACCTTCTCACAAAATGAATCTTGTGAGTGTACCATCTTGATCTTACAGTGCCTTAAGTCGCTGTCCCAAAAGACTAAAGCGAGACTTTGCCGTTTCGGAGAGTTTTTCTTGGTGGTCGAAGCCTACAAGTGTCCAAACACTTATTGCTTCGACTCTATGAGAAAAATACTCACAAACATCTATAATATTAGGAAAATTATAGAAACTTACAGATATGTAATTTTTCGTATCTAATACAAAAAAATTACAAAACAAACATGTACATTCTTCGCACGTGGCTCTGATACCGCTATTGGACTCTCCGAGCCATAAAAACTTCTTTTTGCATTGTGGAAACCTCAGAAGTCGGCCACGGATCCATGCAATGATAAATAAAATAAATTCATGTATATGTTTAGAAAACCTAGATCTACCTTATATCTATATGAGAAGAGCGTTATCCTTGTAGCGACGCCCTTCGCTTATCCCGCTAGTCCAAATGGTTGCCGGATCTAGTAGAGTGTCAAGTGTACACTCTTCTACACGTATCCACATGGAAAAAAGGTGGAGAAGACCACTTAGAGTGTGCTAGCACCCTTAGGAAGTCTCGGAAATTGAGGATGAGGGAGAGAGCAAGAAGAGGAGAAGGAAGAAGATGAATTCAATCCAACATTCAATTCACCACTAACCCTATTGTTTTGGCCAGCCACTTCATGGAGGGTTAAATACATCCATGTAATACCAAGACCCATGGCTCTTGGTCTCCCTCATGAGATGGCACACCATGATGTGTCCATGATGATGTGGAAAATCATCATTGGCCGGCCCCTTTTGCCAAGTCACCATGAAGTGGGATGTGGTCAAGTCAAACCTGACCCTTCATCTTCCCCCTCAAGTCAAGTCAAACATGACCTCTTATCACCCATGGTTGATCAAATCCAACCTTTGATTCAAGTCAATTTAATTTAATGAATCTCTATTCATTAGTTTAAATTGACTCAATAAATCAAATCTAAATTAGACTCATTCAACACTTGAATCAAATTGAGTCCAACTCAATTAATCTAATTTGGATTACTCTTAATCCAATTTGGTTCATCATATGAACCTAATCCTCTTGGTCCATCATATGAACCTAATCTCCATCTAATTGCCCTTTGTGTGTGACTCTATAGGTTCTTGTAACGTTGGCAATGCTCCTAAACCTATTTAGAAACATAAGCAATGAGCGATATCTAGCAAAACATCATTGCTACCCAAGTTACAAGAATGGTGAGATCCAACATCACCTTTGTGACTACTAATTGTGACTCTCACACAATATGTGACAATGTCCCTCTATCCTTGACATCTAGATTGACCAATTGAGGCATAGACAGTGTCATCCTCTGTACAATCTATATCTTGAACTCCAAGTAGACTCACTCTAATCAAATGATCTCAATATCTCATATTGACTCATTTGAGCATGGTCATGCACTTAGTGGTCTCACTCTATCAAGAATCATGATGTCATTCCCGTCATATAGGAGGGATAGATCCCATCTACATCACTCACATCCCTCCATATAATTTTTTACATACCCAGTAATCGCCTTTATAGTCCACCCATTTACGGGTGATGTTTGACGATGCCAAAGTATGAAACTCCTTATGTAGGGAACCATGGTGGCTTCAGGTCCAAGGACTAATAGTCACACTGATAGTCACATGAGAAAGTATATGACACTCATATAACGATCCATGATACTTTCTCATAGCGGGTCATTCAGTATACATTCTCTAATGCATACCCATGTGTCAACTTGATATCTCATATCTATGACTTGTGAGATTAAGTCATCGAGTTGACCTACATGCTACTGTTGGCTCCATCAGTTGACTAATGGAAGGATCAGTCGACTGATGTGGTAGCCGTTGGTTGGAATCCAATAAGGATGAAGTCGTTGTGAGACAACGACTACAGCAGTAGTCGACTGATGGCTGCATCTGTCGACTGCTCGGTGCCCAATGGGAAGAATGGCCTCTTCTCTATATGAAGGGGCCTTGGGTCACTTGGGATGGTTAATGCTTCATCTCTAAACATACTCCAAAGTGCCTACACGATTTTACTCCTCTTCCTTGTGTTTAATTTCATCTTATTGTAAGAGGAGAGATTCTTGTAAGAAAGGTTACCTCCACCTAGCTTAGTGCAAAGTAGAGATTAGTGATTGGTTTAGGCGTGATTCACCTAGAATGAATTGGGTTGTGGATTAGCGGCAAGGGTCATGAACCACGTTACATCCTTGAGTTTGCGAATTGTTCTTTACTTTGTGTTTTTCTCTTAATTGTCTTTAGTTTTATTATTCCGTTGCGCTAACCTTGTACGTTGATAATTAAGCGATTGAACTCCACCATCTACGAAGAAGGCTATTCACCCCCCTCTAGCCGTCCACTGATCCTCCAACATGTGGTTGCTTGTCACTGGACTCACCGCCGCAACAAGCACGACAACAAAGATGGCCGACTCCAATATTCATCCACCCAAGTTCGTGTTAGGGATCATTTGGAAGCAAGAGGGGGGGGGGGGTGAATAGCGTCAATGGAATTCTTTCGCGTTTGTTTCTACAATTTCGTTAGCGCAGTGGAAATAGAAAAGTAATAACGATAACGAAATGCACAACACGCTAACACAACGATATAACATGGTTCGGAACTGCACGGTTCCTACTCCACGGATCGGGTTCGTACAAACCCTAGCGATGCCAATCACACACCACTATAATAATAACTCCTTCTCAGAGCAATCCGGAGGCGAAGAAACCTCGTACAATATGATTACAACAATAATCAAGTAGATACAAGCAAAAACAATATGAAATACAGATGCAAGTAAAGGAAAAACACTTTACAAGAGATTTGGATTGCTTGATCTTTGATTGCCTTGAACTAGCTTTGAAGGACTGGAAAGCACCAACTTCCCCCTTCAATTTCGCTCGAGAAAATCGCTATCTTTTCCTCCATCACGAGCTCCTTATATAGCTTCAACCTGTGCTGGAAAAGGTTGATCAGTCGACTGATCAGGATCATCAGTCGACTGATCACACTGTTGCTGTGAGACAACGGTGTAATCCACGCTGGAAAAATCCAACGGCTAGGACATCAGTCGACTGATCATGACCATCAGTCGACTGATGAGCCATCACTCATCGTTGCTTCAGAATGAGTGAGACTCCATTCTGTGGCCAAAAATCCGAGCATCACGATCGATAACATAATCGGCCGATCGTCACCCATCACCGATCGCTGCGGTGGCGATCGCTAGGCTACTTCCCGCAATAAACCCTAGTTGACTCGGCCCAGTGGATCGCCACATGACACCGGGCCGACCGCACACCTCAAACATGAGGTTTTAACCCAAGTATGGTTCCCCCATACTTGCTAGACCACCCTTAGCCTAGACCTAAGCCTTCTAGCCACCTCCATCAGCCTCACGCCTCTCAGATCCCTCCAAGTCATCCATGACTTGTTCATCCATCGCGCTAGCCTTCAGGTGCTTCCATCGGCTATGTCATGCTAACGGTGTCTACACCGCCAAAGCACATTGGACTTATGCCGCCAAGACTCTGCTTGGACTTTACGCCGCCAACCATTAGACTTATGCTGCCAAGACTCCCGCTCGGACTTTACGCAGCCAATATCAAACCCCTTGGACTTCTCATGCCAAGACTCAAACTTGGACTTTCCCTTGCCAACCCATGTTGGACTTCTCAAATGCCAAAACCATGCTTGGACTTTCCCTTGCCAACCCATGTTGAACTTTCCATTGCCAAGACCCATGCTTGGACTTTGCATGCCAAGTACCCAAGACTTGAACTTTTCCATGACAATTACATTGTCATATATTTTTGTCGAACATCAAAACATCATTCGAGTCAAACTCGAGTCCTGGTCAATCGTGACCTGGGCCGATTGCACCAACAATCTCCCCCTTTTTGATGTTTGACAAAAACCAAACAAATGATTGAGTTAGAACACTAACTCAAATCCTTTACCAATTATCCCAAATTGGTAAATACTCTCCAAATATTCTCCCCCAAACATTCTCCCCCTTTTTGACTAACATCAAAAAGATTATCTCCAAGGAGGTCAAAGTCTCATGTCCCAATGAGATCTTACAATCTCCCCCATGGTCTAAAAATATCTAGGATGCCTACCATCTTTCTAGTGATAAGTCCCATATCACTCAAGAGAGACAATCCTATACACTCTCCCAATTTCCAAATTGGGTTTCTCAAACATCCCATCAATTTTCCCAATTGATAATATTCTCCCAATAACTTCTCCCCTTCAAGAGGAGAAGCACATCCATCATCCCAAGATGGATAACTCCCCCTAAAGGTTTGCTCCCCCATGACCATTGCACCAACAATGTCCTTGGGAAGTCCCTAAGCCAATAGGAACTCTAAACCATCAAAATTAAGGTTAGAAATTCAACATTGAACTTTCCAACATCATATTCAATGTTAAGGCTTGCTCCCCCTTAACATTGATACAAACCCTAAACAACTCCCCTAATCCATATTCAATGGATTTTCACCCTTCATCATGCTTCCCAAAGCATATCCTAGGGTTAGGAGTGGCTAGGGACCTTAACCGCAGCCGAAATTGGGTTAGACAAGCTTGTTTATCCCGAAATCAGGCAATCAGTCGAGTGATTCAGATATCAGTCGACTGAACCCCACATCAGTCGACTGCCACTATGAGCAGTTGACTGATAACTGAAAAAATCCGATTTTTAATTATCAGAAATGAGATTTGTGAATTCATAAATAATTATACGTTTATCGAAAAATCACGAAAATTGATACGTATAATACCTATGACCAATATAATGGGTGAAAAATGTTTGAAAATTATTTTACCCATAAAATAGAGAAATTGGTACAAAGTTCAAAACCATTGAAATTTTCAATGTTTTGGTCCTACTTTGTATCAACTTCATCAATGGTGATTGCTATCAAAAGATAGGCTTCACTAAGGTTTTCCAAAATGATTTTAAAATGTTTTCAAAACCTTATTTTGGATCATATTCTTTGGGCTCTATGCACATGACTTGTACACAAGCTTTCCCAATGATCCACTTGTTGTGTTAAAATGAGTTTGGGTTCAACTAGATGCAACAACTATGCACCTTGAACTTAACTCATATCCTAAAATCTCACATGTATCTAGGGTGTATAAATACACATACATGTCAATGTGATGTGAGATGTGGGTTTTGTTCTCCCTAATCTAGGGTTTCATGCATTTTCCTAAGGCAACTCTACTTGATTCCCTTATAAATGGGACTCCAAGTCATGCCATAGTCCTTATATCAATTTTAATCAATTAAATGCATGAAATGATCATGGCATAATAATAACAATAATTAAGCATGGCCAATGATCATGATGTCATGGCATAATATGAAATCTAAAAACACATGACATTTATCCTTAATCCATAAGCATACTCATGACATATAAATGATAGAACATAAACATGATGTCATGTCATGGCATATGGCAAACAAATCATGGCAAGTAAAAAGTATAGGTATACGTATACCTAAATTTTAATATTAATTGCCATTTGATATAATTAATTATATTTTGCCATATTATCACTAATCTTCCTAGTGTGCCAAAAACCCAAAATGGCAAACTAATCTCTAAAACTAAATTGTGTCAATTTAATCATTTTATCAAACTTCTCAAATAATATTGGCACATCCTAAAATCTTTTAGGATTAAAGCTCAAATGTATTTTCGAGGTAACCATAACCTTGAAAATATCCTAAAGTGCCACCTTTACAATGGTTGAGTTAACTACCCATCCAATCAAGGTTGGCACACCCTAACCCATCTAGCGTGAATCAATCACGCTCTTAGGAACCCAAAACCTACTTGAGCTCCTAGGGTTAATTAGGTACTCCTTAGGGATAACCTCCCTAGATACCTTCCTAATGACCCTTCTAGGCTTAGAAGCCTTGGTCATTTTGGTTTTGCCATGGTTAACTCTAGGGGTACTCCCCTTGTAACCTTCTTAGTGGCTTCCCTAGGTTTCCTAGAAACCCTAGCCACTAGGCACAAGCTTTGGTCAACCTTAGGGATGACTTCCCTATTGACCTTGGTCTTCCTAGACCTAGTTTGTGTCCCATAATCAAATGGAACACTATGGTAAGCTACCTTAGGCTTAGGTTTGTGATCCAAACCTTGCTTGCCTTTGGTTGACTTTTGACTCTTAGGTCCTTGGTGTTGACTTTGACTTTTGGACCTTTGACTTTGACCATTAGACCCTTTAAATTGGTTTTGTATATTCCTAAGGGTCTTTTCTAGTTTCTCAAGCCTTGACCTCAAGGCTTGGTTTTCAAATTCTAATTGCCCAATTGATTTTTGATTAAATTCTTGGGCATGGGACTTTCTAGGCATATGCCTAGTCCATTTAGGGTTAACACCTAGGTGCTCTTGCACCTTTCTAATTGTCTCCCTAGGTAAAATTGATCTTGAGTTATTTGACCTAGGTTTGTTCTTAGGTAAATTTTTTTAGGGGCATTAGTCCCAAATTTCTCCTTATTTCCTAAGTGGACATTTTTAGCATCTAAACAAATATGTCTATCGTTTCTTGCATGCTTTTCATGTACAATAGCAAGACTATTAAAATTATTCCTAGCATGCTTCTTATCCCTAGAAATTGAAGGTGCATTAATAAATTTTACCTTAGGGTTTGCCTTGGAGGCTCCCCCTACTTGTGTTGCTCCTTCTTGCCCTTTCTTCTTCCCCCTTGGGCAATGACTCCGGTAATGCCCTTTTGAGTTGCACTTGAAGCATATGATATGCTCCTTGCTCTTTTGACTTTGGGGAACGACATCCTTGACTTTTGGTCCCGGTTGAGCCTTCTTTACCCTTTTTGGGCACTTACTCTTGTAGTGCCCGGATTCCCTACACTCAAAGCAAATTATATGATTTTTGTTTAAAACCGAATTGCTTGAGTTACCTAGTTCGGTGGTGAGGATCTCTTGAGCTTGTTCTTCCTCTTGACCGGATGTAGATGTTACTTCTTGTTGCTCCGGTGTTGAGGATGCTCTAATCTCCTCAATCCTAGAAGTGGATACTTCTTCAACTTCTTCCACCTCTTCTTTCTCCGATCCGGAGGTTGACTCCATCTCAACTTCCGATTCCTCACTTTCACTTGAGGATGAACTCTCCTCATGGAATCTTGCCAACTTTCTCCATAGCTCCTTGGCATACATGTAATCCCCTAGCTTGCACAAAACATCATTAGGGATTAAATCTTCCAAAAGTTTCGTTACCTTAACTTCGGTCTTGAGCTTTTGACGTTGCTCTTGGGTCCACTTTTTCAATTTGAGGACATTCCCCTTCTTATCCCTAGGGGGTTCAAGGCCTTCAACGAGGATGAACCAATCCTCTATGTTCATCATCAATAATGTTTCCATTCTTGCTCTCCACGCCGGAAAATCTTCTGGATCATATGGAGGTGGAGTGTTGATATCCCATCCAAGCTTGTCTTGGAATTCCATCTTCACCCTCTAGCCTTTTGTCTTAGCTCCGGGCGGTTAGTCCGTAGAAGAGCCCTGGGCTCTGATACCACTTGTTAGGGATCGTTTGGAAGCTAGAGGGGGTGAATAGCGTCAATGGAATTCTTTCGTGTTTGTTTCTACAATTTCGTTAGCGCAGCGAAAATAGAAAAGTAATAACGATACCGAAATGCACAAAATGCTAACACAACGATATAACATGGTTCGGAACCGCACGCTTCCTACTCCATGTTGGGAGTATGGGGAATACAATCAAAGTCCCACATTGGTAAGACATGGAAAAGATCATGTGCTTATAAGAAAAAAGATATCTCCATTGGCATGAGGCCTTTTGGGTAAAGCCCAAAAATAAAACCATGAGGGCTTAGACCCAAAGTGGACAATATCATGCCATTGTGGAGATATGTGGAGCTTATAAGCACTAACCATTGGTATCAGAGCCATGGTCCATGTCAAGCCATGAACCTCGAACGAAGGAAGTTGAGCTCCCACGTCCGGATCAAGAGAACCAGACATCAGGAAGGAAGTCTAGTTGGGTCGGGGGGACCGAACAACTGGCAGGAAGTCCTGGTGGGTTGAAGATCGGACATCAAGCAGAGAAAATCCTTCGAGGAGGGATAGGCTTGAGGGGGGGCCCAATGTGGTCCTTCGTTTGAGGGGGGGATTGTTGGGAGTATGAGGAATACAATCAAAGTCCCACATTGGTAAGACATGGAAAAGATCATGTGCTTATAAGAAAAAAGATATCTCCATTGGTGTGAGGCCTTTTGGGTAAAGCCCAAAAATAAAACCATGTGCTTATAAGAAAAAAGATATCTCCATTGGTGTGAGGCCTTTTGGGTAAAGCCCAAAAATAAAACCATGAGGGTCTAGGCCCAAAGTGGACAATATCATGTCATTGTGGAGATATGTGGATATTATAAGCACTAACAATTGGTATCAGAGCCATGGTCCATGTCAAGCCATGAACCTCGAACGAAGGAAGTTGAGCTCCCACGTCCGGATCAAGAGAACCAGACATCAGGAAGGAAGTCTAGTTGGGTCGGGGGGACCGAACAACTGGCAGGAAGTCCTGGTGGGTTGAAGATCGGACATCAAGCAGAGAAAATCCTTCGAGGAGGGATAGGCTTGAGGGGGGGCCCAATGTGGTCCTTCGTTTGAGGGGGGGATTGTTGGGAGTATGAGGAATACAATCAAAGTCCCACATTGGTAAGACATGGAAAAGATCATGTGCTTATAAGAAAAAAGATATCTCCATTGGTGTGAGGCCTTTTGGGTAAAGCCCAAAAATAAAACCATGAGGGTCTAGGCCCAAAGTGGACAATATCATGTCATTGTGGAGATATATGGATATTATAAGCTCTAACACTCCATGGATCGAGTTCGTAAGAACCCTAGCGATGCCAATCACACACCACTATAATAATAACTCCTTCTCGGAGCAATCCGGAGGCGGAGAAACCTCGTACAATATGATTACAATAATAATCAAGTAGATACAAGCAAAAACAATATGAAATACAAATGCAAGTAAAGGAAAAACACTTTACAAGAGCTTTGGATTGCTTGATCTTTGATTGCCTTGAACTAGCTTTGAAGGACTGGAAAGCACCAACTTCCCCCTTCAATTTCGCTCAAGAAAATCGCTATCTTTTCCTCCATCACGAGCTCCTTATATAGCTTCAACCTGTGCTAGAAAAGGTTGATCAGTCGACTGATCGGGACCATCAGTCGACTGATCACACTGCTGCTGTGAGACAACGGTGTAATCCACGCTGGAAAAATCCAACGGCTAGGACATCGGGCCGATCGATCATGACCATCGATCGATGAGCCATCATTTGATCGCTCGTCTCGCAATGAGTGAGACTCATTCTGCGGGCCAAAAATGAGGCATCACCGATCGATAACATAATCGATCGCTCATCCATCACCGATCGCTAATGCGGGCCGATCGCTAGGCCACTTCCCATAGTCAAACCCTAGTTGACTCAGTCCAGTCGACTGCCACATGGCACCAGTCGACTGGCACACCTCAAACATGAGGTTTTAACCCAATATGGTTCCCCCATACTTGCTAGATCACCCTTAGCCTAGACCTAAGCCTTCTAGCCACCTCCATCAGCCTCACGCCTCTCGGATCCCTCTAAGTCATCCATGACTTGTTCATCCATCGTGCTAGCCTTCAGGTGCTTCCATCGGCTATGTCATGCTAACGGTGTTTACACCGCTAAGGCACATTGGACTTACGCCGCCAAGACTCTGCTTGGACTTTACACCGCCAACCATTGGACTTATGCTGCCAAGACTCCCGCTTGGACTTTACGCAGCCAATATCAAACCCCTTGGACTTCTCATGCCAAGACTCAAACTTGGACTTTCCCTTGCCAACCCATGTTGGACTTCTTAAATGCCAAGACCATGCTTGGACTTTCCCTTGCCAACCCATGTTGGACTTTCCATTGCCAAGACCCATGCTTGGACTTTATATGCCAAGTACCCAAGACTTGGACTTTCCCATGACAATTACATTATCATATATTTTTGTCGAACATCAAAACATCACTCGAGTAAAACTCGAGTCCTGGTCAATCGTGACCTGGGCCGATTGCACCAAAAGTTCGAGGGCGAATTCACTTGTTGGAAAAAGCGAATGGAGGTATTCTTAGAGATCAACTTCGATATAATGTTAATTATGGAAAATGGTTTCGAGTTGCCTAGGGATGAAGAAGGGGAGCCACTAGAGAAATCGAGATGGACCAAGAAGCAAAGGGAGGAGCACCTTGCAAATTCAAAAGAAAAATACCACCTCTTCAATGTGCTCCCCCAACAATAGATCAACCAAATTGGGGAGTGCTCAAGTGCCAAAGAAATGTGGGAGAAGCTAGTGGAGCTTCATGAGGGCACTTCCGAGGCAAAGCTAGCAAGAAGGGACCTTCTCGTATCACAATTAAGCAACATCAAATTAGAAAAAGGAGAAAAGGTACTTTATTTACATTCTCGATTCAAGGAAATAATAACTAGTTTATCAAGTGTAGGTGAAAAAATTTCCAACCGGGACATGATCATGAAGGCCATAGATGCCTTCCCTTGGTCATCCAAATGGAGCTCCATGGTGGACTCCTATATTTCCAAGAATCTAGAGGTGAGTACTCTAGAGGAATTTTTCTCCACCATGGAATTGCATGAGACTAGGCTTGAAGGCATAGTTGAAGATCAAATCAAGCCATCAAGGGGAGTGGCACTAGTGGCGGAAAAAGGAAAGAAGAAGAAGAAGAAGAAGAAGGAGACTCCATCCTCTTCCTCCGATGAAGAATCTTCCTCCTCCATTGATAGTAATGAAGAAGCCTACATGGTAAGGAAGGTAAGACGTGCACTTAAAAGCTTTATATTTAATAAATCTCATGAGAGGGGAAGAAGGCAAAGGAGAAAAATTATTTGCTATAATTGCCAAGGAGAGGGGCAGATAAGAGATGATTGCCCCCTCTTGAACAAAAGAAAGGAAGAGAGGAGAAAGAAAGAAGACAAGAAGAAAGGGAGCAAGAAGAAGGATGAAGAGAAGAAATCAAAAGAAAAAGGGAAAGCCAAGGCACACAAAGCGACATGGGATGATCCATCCTCATCAGAGGAAGATCAAGCCTTCACAAGCCTTGCACTTATGGAAATAGAAGACTTGGACTCCACCTCCTCCGAAAAAGAAGAAACAAGTTCAAGTGAGGAGAGCTCAAGTGAAGGGGGAGCTTCATCCTCATCCTCATCGGAATCGGAGGAGGAAGATATGGTAAGTATGGTAAGAAATCTTCCTACTCAAGAAATTGTTTCTATGATTTCTAGTCTTACAAGAGATTTATTTAGGAGTAAAAAGAAAAATAAATGCATGCTTGATGATATTAGGAAATTAGAAGAGAAGAACAAATGCATGTTTGATCAAATTAAGGCCCTAGAAGAAAAACTAGCAAATGTATGCTCACATGATGATTATATGCCTCTTAATGTTACCGATGCATGTATTGAAGAAAACAAGGCCTTAAGGGAAAAGGTAGATCATCTAACTAAAGCCCTAGATAAATTCACAATGGGCTCCAATACTTTGAACATGATAATTGGGAGCCAAAGGACAAGTTTCAACAAGAAAGCCCTAGGATATAAGGAAGAATGAGAAGGCCTACCATTGTTTGATTGCTAGAGGTCAAACTAAAACAACAATGGAAGCTAGGGAATGGATCCCTAAGGAGTATTTGGTGAACCCTATTGGAAAGAATCTATATTGGATTCCTAAGTCCATCCTTAACGGTTAGGAAAACCCTATGATAGTCAACCATAATTGGACTTTATTTATATCATATTATATGGTTGACTTAGGATGATGTGGGTGATAATTTTTAACTTAGTGTTGCGTGATGATAATGTGAAACCCATGAATTGAATTCTTAAATCATGATTTATGCTTGATTTTATATTTAAGAAATAATCATGATTTATGATTTAGATGATAATATTTGATTCATGATCATAATATGCAAATTAAATGATAATCTTGTGTTATGATCATAATGGGGGTTTTATACATGATACTTAACCTTGGGTAGAATTGCATGAAATTTTGGTTAAGTATAGATACTTTTAGGTACATCTCACACTCACTATAGGCTAACTTGATTGAAAACATAGCATGAGTGAGATGTTAGGATGATACAAATGGCTAACTTATGATTATAATATTTTGATGAGTCATTATAGGCATCATGATAGCAATAATAGACCAATCATGGGGAGAGCATATGTTTAATTCATTGACATATTGCTCAAAGTGTTAGTGAAAGACCTGGAGTCAATCATGTGATGATTGTTGTATGGACTTGTTGTATCATATTCCTATATATATAAAGGCATTTCTTTATGGTTATTATACTTACTTGTATTGGTGCTAAATAACAAAGTATAATAATGTCCTTGAGTAGAAGGTTCTTATCTATATCAATCGATTGGTTGAATCAATAATGAGATGATATAGAGAATACTACTCTTAATCATTCCTAGTCAAGTATTAACATTCAGAGACAATGTTAATGCGAAGAGACTAGCATGTAGGTTAACTCGATGACTTGATCTCATAAGTCATGGATATAAGATATCAAGTTGACACATGGGTATGCATTGGAGAATGTATACTGAATGACCCACCATGAGAAAGTATCATGGATCATTATATGAGTGTCATATACTTTCTCATGTGACTATTAGCATGACTATTAGTCCTTGGACCTGAAGTCACCATGGTTCCCTACATAAGGAGTTAAATACTTTGGCTTCGTCAAACGTCACTCGTAAATGGGTAAACTATAAAGGTGATTACTGGGTATGTAAATAAATTATACAGAGGGGTGTGAGTGATGTAGATGAGATCTATCCCTCCTATATGACGGGAGTGACATCATGATTCTTGAAAGAGTGAGACCACTAAGTGCATGACCATGCCCAATTGAGTCAATATGAGATATGTTAGTAATATATGAGAGATGTCCTAAGGCAATCGCCTTATGTCTAAACCATTTATATCATAAATGAAGATTCACTATTTGAGTATACATGTTTTCATGTATTTGATTAGATCTTAAACTCATTTACTGAATGTCCACGCTACGATTCATAGCATGCGAGAATTTGTGATTGGATCACAACTAGTGAGTATCTCTACATGTGTAATTGTGATGTATCAGAATTATCCCTAGTCGATGAATTGATTGATTTGGACACCATCAATTCTGTCGAGACTAGAACGAGGTATACTGCTTGGTGTATCTAAGCAGCTGATTCTCACTGGCTGGAGACACTGTGATGTTCGGAGTTAATCGAGGATGCTAGTTATGGTAACTAGTTCATTGGAGTGACAAGCCGTAAGACTTCATATGGTTCTCCACATATATAGATATGTCAATGAAGTTCTTAGTGCAACTTAAGTGCGATGTTCCTTTGACTTACGGTATTCAAGTCATCTTGATCATAAAGACTTATGCTTTAACATCTTAAGCAAGCATCTCTGAGGAGATGTGGACCAAGGATGATTGGGTAAAAGTCGAAGTGATCGAAGGTGTTTGAATAGCCTATAAAGGATTCACCACTCCTTGCAAGGAGATGTATACCCATGGCCTCTCGTCGGATTGTAACTAAAGTCTTTGGCCAAAGCATTACATGTTTAGAGTAAGGTACTCTTAGATACATGTGCAGTAACTAGAATCCGTAGGACGAGGAAATGATACTTGGGTAAGGTGTGACGTAGTCGACCTAGTGGGGACTGACACTATAGACCATGTCCTCATCCAAGTGAGTATAAGATGAGTGAAGGGAATGTGGCACGATTCATTGTAGCTGCTGAAGGGTTTTCAGAAATAGTTCTGGATCAATCGTTGATCTTTTCAATTAATTGGGGATCATGATGTACTACTAGGTGCTACTCATGATCATTCTATAATTAATGGTTAATTATAGACGACCAACATAAACCGAGAACCTATTTGGTCACACGCACAACGAGCGTAATCCGAAGGATTTAAAACAAGCTTGAGAATGAGATTCTCATACCGAGAGAAACTAGGTTTGGTTGGACCAAACAAAGAGCGAGCATGAAATCGTTTCAGTTGCAAATGAAGCATGGATGGGTCGTGTCTTATGAAGACATGATGGATGAACCAAATTGGTTTGGTTCTAATCCAATGGTGGAGAATAAACCAATGGGGTTTGGTTTGTTTTAAACGAATGAACCAAAGTTGGTTCGGTTCATTTTAACTTAAAATAGACCAAATCAGTTTGGTTTATTTTAACTTAAATTAATGGAGCAGGTTAACGGGTTTTTGGTTATGATCCGATAACCATTAGGAGAATTTGTTCTCTATAAAATAGGGCTTAAGGGTTTTGTGAAAACCTAATCCAAGCAACCCTAAAGTTGTCGCCCTCCTCTCCTTCGTGTAGCCAGCGCAAAATCCTTGCCGCCGCCCACCACCGCCCAAGCTCCTCTTGCCGGCGTCCAGCAGCTGCCATCCTCCCCTCTTGCCGGCGTCTAGCTGCTGCCGGAGGAGCTCCGGTGATCTTCCTTGGCTCCGGCGACTAGGTGAGCGTCTAGCTTCCTTATTTGGCCGGTGCTAATCCTCCACCAAAGCTGTCCAGTTTTTTGGACAGCTTGTTTACTTCGTGTCGGAGCGTCGTTTGGATGATGTTTGGAGCTCCAACAGTGGCTTCCTTGCCAGGGATTAGATCTCCGGTAATCCTCATAGGTGGAGGACGATGGATTCGTCAAACGGTTGGCGAATACCTCTATGGAGAAGCGAGTTTTTGAGGACTCGTCTTGGATCCAAATTTTGATTCGGATCGTGATCTTCTCTCGATCACATCATCTTCAACACGAGGCTCGTAACTCGTACGAAGACGAGGCTCGTGACTTTGTGAATTCATCCCAAAGATACTCGGCGTGGATACGGATAGAGACAATTCTAGCGAGGGTCACTCCGGTTGATGTCTTTCCCGCTATACGTGATACGTCAGGTATACGTAGTATAAATTTCCTTTTATTGAAAAATTTGAAATTGCGGTTATGTCTACACATGTTGTACTATGCATATGTGTGGTGTGTGTGTTGTAATAAATTAGATTTATTATTTTATTTCTTCCGTTGTGCACATGTTTACGAAACATGTTCGAACACACACTCGCCGCGGTGCCGGAAACCCAACAAGTGGTATCAGAGCCTAGGTTGTGTTTCGACATAATCGTAAAATTTTTTTGCGATAGTCATAATGGTATTTATGGAAATTTTCTACTTTTGGAAAGTTAGAAGTATTTATGGAAAATTTTAATTTTGCAAAGTCTAGAAGTATTTATGGAAATCTTCTACTTTTGGAAAGTTGGAAGTATTTATGGAAATTGATATTTTCCATAAATAAAATATTTGATTAGATTTGGAAATTTGTTTCCTAATTTAATCATGATTTGATTTGGGAAATCAAATCTTAAAAATATTTTAATTTCCATAAGTAGTTTTGATGATTTAGGAAATTTGTTTCCTAAATTAACTTTCCTTAATTAACACTTTCCACAAATAAAATATGTAATTAGATTTGGAAATTTATTTCTTAATTTAATCATGATTTGATTTGGAGAATCAAATCTCAAACATATTTTATTTCCATAAATAGTTCTGACATATAAGGAAATTTATTACATGTCATAATTGTATGCCATGTAATTGCATTAGATGGATATCATTATGTCATGCGTGTCATGACATGTAGATGTATGTCATGTATGTCATGCCATGTAGATAATAGTTATTTGCATGCAAAGAGGATGAGACATAAAAACCCTTACTCAATATTAAAGTCTACACCTTCCATTAATATGGTTAGAACCAGAGTTCTGTTTCTTGTTTGGGTTATTGGACTCTCTCCAAGCCCGGCTCGAACCCGAACATGTTGAAACCATGGAATAGTTTAATACTAATATGGTAAGAGTCAGAGGTCAATCGTTAACTTTGGTTGTTGGACTCTCTCCAAGACGGGCTAATTGGTTGAATGCGCTCTAACCATATTAAAACTATGTCTTGATTAATGGGTTGGCTTTAACCTGGAGCATCGGCTTGTTGGACTCTCTCCAAGGCCGATGTGAAGGGAGGTGAGGTTGGGTGCTATGCATATGATGCATACTTGTTAATGAGTTAACAACCTGATGTATGTGTGAACATTCAATTAGTTGATACCACATTGTGATAGTTGCATATATGTGATATGCAATCCGTATATTTGATACCTACCATCATATCAATGAATGGCTTGTTGGACTCTCTCCAAGGTTGTTTATATCTATGATGGATATCAGCCCATTCGGAGATGGACCTACGATCTCCCGAAGTGATTTTGGGGTTTTTGAAATTCGAAAAATGAATGGGATTTATGAATGTATATTGATGCATTTTAAATCATCTTTCTCATATATGCTCGTTTTGAATTTCTAAGTTAATCTATTGATCATGATGTCTTTGAATTTGCGTTCCATTTTGGATTTGAATAAATTGACTGGGCCAAACTTCTTGGACTGGCTTAGAAACATGAGAATTATTCTCAAGGTTGAAAAGCTTGCAAATGTCCTCGAAGCGCATCTTCCCGCCCGTCCTAGTGACAATGCAAGTCTGGACCAATTGTTGGCCTATCAGAAACATGTGACTGATTCTGAAATGGTGAGTTGCATCATGCTAGCCACGATGGTACCTGAGCTGCAGAAGCAGCATGAGCATATGGATGCTCATACCATAGTCTTTCATCTTTATGAGTTGGTTGAAGAGCAAGTGAGATTCGAAAGGTTCGAAGTCTCCAAGCTCCTCTTCACCTCTGAGATGCAAGAAGGTTCATCTGTAGTACAACTCAACATGCTAAAGACTGTGGAGTCTTCTATGAAGCATGCGCATGGGGACGGTGTTGTAAGTTGATTCCTCGAAGAAAGGTTCTAAGAGGAAGTCAAAGGAATAGCAGAAGGGAAAGAAAAAAAAGGCTAAAAAGGCAGAACCAACTCAAAAGGGCACTTGCCATTATTATGGTAAGGAGGGCCATTGGCGAAGAAATTGCAAGATTTATCTTGAGTTCGTGAAGAAGAGTAAGGCATCAGATGCCCCATCTTCTTCAGATATCTTCATTATTGATTGTCATTCTATTTCCTTAGACACTTGGGTATTGGATACTGGGTGTGGCTCACATATATGTAATGACATAAATGGACTAAGGAATAGAAGAAGACTCGTCAAGGGAGAGTCAAATTTACGTGTTGGGAATGGAGCAAAGGTTGCTGCACTCGACATCGGAACGTATTTGTTGAGACTCCCTACAGGACTTGTCTTAGAACTGGACAATTGCTATTGTGTTCCTTCTATAATAAAGAACATTGTTTCTATTTCCTGCTTAAATAGAAATGGTTACCATTTGATGTTTAGTAACAATTGTTGTTACATAACTTTGAATGGCGTACTTTATAGAACTGGAACTTTAAGCAATGATATTTATACGTTGGATGTATCTAGTGACATTTTCAATATCAAAGCGAGCAACAAGTGTGCTCGAAAGGATAATCAATTAGACTCCTACATGTTGCATTGTCGACTTGGCCATGTAAGCAAGAAACGCATGTCCAAATTACACCGATGTGGAATTCTGGAATCATTTGAATTGGATTCATACGATGCATGCGAATCATGCTTAAAAGACAAGATGACTAAGTTACCTTTTACAGGAAAAGGTGAAGGAGTGGGAGAGTTGCTAGGTCTAATACATACTGATGTATGTGGACCTATGTCAACTCAACCTATGGGAGGTTATAGCTACTTCATTACCTTCACCGATGATCACTCACGGTTTGGGTATGTGTTCTTGATGAAACATAAGTCTAAAGCCTTTAAAAGGTTCAAAGAATTCATAAATGAAGTAGAGAAACAACATGACAAGAGTATTAAAATACTTCAATCAGATCGTGGTGGTGAATACTTAAGTCAAGAGTTTCTAGATTATCTAAGAGACAATGGTATATTGTCTCAATGGACTCCGCCATATACACCACAGCATAATGGTGTATCTAAGAGGCATAACCGGACCTTGTTGGATATGGTCAGGTCAATGATGAATCATACAAATCTTCCCAAGTCCTTTTGGGGCTATGCACTTCAGACAGCTATTTACTTGTTAAACAGAATGTCAACCAAGGTAGTCTTTACTACTCTATATGAGATATGGAATAGTAAGAAACCTCATGTATCTTACTTGAAGATATGGGGTTGTCTAGCTTATGTGAAGCAGACTGTATTAGACAAATTGGATGCTAAGTCTGATAAATGTCTATTTATTGGATACTCTAAGGAAACAAGGGGTTACCAATTCTATCATCCTGTGGAAAAAAAGGTGTTTGTTTCAAGGCATGTTGTGTTTCTAAAGAAAGAGTTTCTCTTGCAAGAAAATAGTGGGAGTGTCGTCGAGCTTGAGGAGGCTTGAGAGACTCAAATAGACATTGATGAGATACCTGGTGAAGCACAACAGCCGATAACTCATAGTGATGAGCAATCGGCTGGACCTATTGAAACACCACATCTTCGTAGATCTGGTAGAACACACAATATTCCTGAGAGATATGGATTTCTCGTAAGTGAATCGAATGACGTGTTACTCATTGACGATGAGGAGCCTACCAGTTATGAAGAAGTTCTGACAAGTTCAGAAAGGGATAAGTGGCTTGAAGCCATGAAGTCGGAAATGGATTCCATGTATGAAAACCAAGTTTGGAACTTGGTTGACCCACCTGAAGGCATAAAGCCTATAGGGTACAAGTGGGTTTTCAAGAAGAAAACCAACATGGATGGTAATGTGATTACCTATAAGGCTAGATTGGTGGCGAAAGGATATCGTCAAAAGCAAGGTGTTGATTATGACGAGACCTATTCGCCTGTAGCTATGCTTAAATCCATTCGGATGCTCCTGGCCATAGCAGCTCATTATGATTATGAGATATGGCAAATAGATGTGAAAACAACTTTCCTTAATGGAAATCTACTCGAGGACGTGTATATGATACAGCCTGAGGGTTTCACATCGGTTGATAAAACCAAGGTATGCAAATTATGACAATCCATATATGGATTGAAGCAAGCATCCAGGAGCTGGAATATCCGTTTTGATGAGACAATCAAAAAGTTTAATTTCTCACAAAATCTAGACGAACCTTGTGTGTACAAGAAGGTTAGTGGGAGTGCAGTCGTGTTCCTAGTATTGTATTTCGATGACATATTACTTATAGGAAATGATGTTTCAGTCTTACAGTTAGTTAAGATTTGGTTGTCCAAGACATTCTCCATGAAAGACCTGGGAGAAGCAACCTACATCCTCGGGATTAAGATCTATAGAGATAGATCGAAACGGTTGCTTGGTCTTTCGCAGCCTACATATATAGACCGAGTGCTAAAGAGGTTTAGCATGTCGGAATCCAAGAAAGGTTTCCTACCCATCAGGCATGGGATACACCTTTCGAAGTCTATGTGTCCGCGCACAGAAGACGAGAGGATTTGCATGAGTAAGATTCCCTATGCATCCGCAATAAGATCTATCATGTATGCTATGTTATATACGAGGTCTGATGTATTGTATGCTCTGAGTGTCACGAGTAGATACCAGTCTAATCCAGGAATGGATCATTGAGCGGCTGTTAAGACAATCCTTAAGTACTTGAGAAGAACTAAGGATGTGTTCCTAATATATGGAGATGGGGACATGGTGATATGCGTGTTAGTGAAAGCCCTAGAGCCAATCATGTGATGATTGTTGTATGAACATTATTGTATCATATTCCTATTTATAAAGGAATGGTTATTATATTTACTTGTGTTGGTTTCAAATAACTAAATATAATAACGTCCTTGAGTAGTAGGTTCTTATCTATATCAATCGATTGGTTGAATCGATAATGAGATGATATAGAGAACACTACTCTTAATCATTCCTAGTCAAGTATTAACATTCAGGGACAATGTTAATGCATAGAGACTAGCATGTAGGTCAACACAATGACTTGATCTTACAAGTCATGGATATGGGATATCAAGTTGACACATGGGTATGCATTGGAGAATGTATACTGAATGACCAACCATGAGAAAGTATCATGGATCGTTATATGAGTGTCATACACTTTCTCATGTGGCTATTAGTATGACTATTAGTCCTTAGACCTGTAGTCACCATTGTTCCCTACATAAGGAGTTGCATACTTTGGCTTCGTCAAACGTCACCCGTAAATGGGTAGACTATAAAGGCGATTATTGGGTATGTAACAAATTATGCGGAGGGATGTGAGTGATGTAAATGGGATCTATCCCTCCTATATAATGGGAGTGACTGTTAGGGCAATCTCTTGCCATGATTAGGTTTTGATGTGTGTGGCAAAGGGTTTAAGTTAGTTTGGTATGTTGATTTGATATGTTCGTTGAAGTCGTGCAGGACTTAGTAATTCGCACATGGAGTCGTGGCGAGTTTCACATCCCATCACTCGTGCCTTGAGTCGGTGAAGGATTGCTTTGCGGAAGCCGTGCACTTGGAGCATCCGAGGGACCGCCGGACGAGAAGCCTGGAGTGAAGCCAGAGGAAGTAGACTTCGAGGCAAGAGACGCGAAGGATCATTGCAGAGTCGTGCGCCTGATGCTGCCGAGGGACGTGGCTGCGAATGAAGAGAACTTCGAAGGCAAGGGACTCCGAGGGATGAGAGTGAGCGATTGTAACCCGGGAAGGGGTAGCTCTTAGGTGAAACTTGGATGGGTTTTCGACACCATGACATGGCGATCGCTTCGAGTCGATGGGTCGATCGACCGGGTCTAAGTCACCGAATCAGTTGATCACCGATCACGCAAGATGGGCCGATCGATGGGATTTGATCACCGATCGCTAAGGGAAGACAATGATCGATGGCACCGCGTGCGAGCCGCAGAATGGAGTCGACCTCGTTGAGGACTCGGTGATTGACATCGTCCGATGATGGGTGCCATCCATCGGTCGTGATGCGATCTGGATGGATAGTATCCAGCGTGGAAGCGGATTATTGGGCAGCGGCTCGGACGATCGGTGATGGGTGCCATCGATTCTGCTCTGTCAGCGGAAGAAACCCTCTTCCTCTATAAAAGGAAGGGTTGGGGCTTTGGGAGTTAATGCTTGAGCACTACTCCCAAAGTGCCCTAAATGATTTTCCACTCTTCTACTTGCTCTAATCTTCATTCCATTGTAGAAGAGTGATCTTTGTGTAAAAGTGGTTACCTCCACCTAGCTTTGTGCAAAGGAGAGATCTAGTGGATAGATTTCGGAGTGATTCACCGTGGACGAATCAGACCGTGGATTAGCGGCGTAGCCGTGAACCACGTTACATCTCCGTGTTTGTATTGTCTTTGTTTTATTTCTATTTGCTTGTCTTAGTTTATTGCTTCCACTTGCGCTAACGTTTTGTAGACGAGCGAATTATGACATCCATTGTAAGAGGGCTATTCACCCCCCTCTAGCTGGCCGTTCGATCCCCAACAAGTGGTATCAGAGCCAAGGAAAGCTTGTCGAGGACTAACTGCCACAACAAGCAAATTTTCAAAATGGCCGGTTCAAACATCCATCCACCGAAGTTCGATGGTGAATTCGCTTGGTGGAAGAAGTGAATGGAGGTATTCTTCGAAACCGACTTTGAAATTCTATTAATAATCGAAAACAATTTTGAGTTGCCTAGGAACGAGGATGGGGAGCCATTGGAGAAATCGAGGTAGAGCAAAAGGCAAAGAGAAGAATACTTGGCAAATTCAAAGGCCAAGCACCACCTATACAATGTCCTCCCCCAACAAGAAGTCAATGGGATAGGGGAATGTTCTAGTGCTAAGGAGATGTGGGAGAAGCTAGTGGAGCTTCATGAAGGTACCTCGGAGGCTAAGCTAGCAAGAAGAGACCTCCTCCGCTCCCAACTATCAAACATCAAATTAGAAAAGGGAGAAAAGGTAACTTCATTGCATTCTAGGTTTAAAGAGATTTTGATTGGGCTAACAAGTGTAGGTGAAAGGCTCTCCAACCGGGATATGGTAATGAAGGTCATAGATGCCTTTCCCCGGTCCTCAAGATGGAGCTCCATGGTGGATTCATTTTACATCTCCAAGAACTTGGAAGTAAGTACCTTGGAGGAATTTTTCTCAACAATGGAGCTCCACGAAACTAGGCTTGAAGGAATACAAGAGGAGCCTAGAATTCAACCCTCAAGAGGAGTAGCCTTGATGGCAAACAAGGGGAAGAAGAAGATGGAAGTCCCCTCCTCCTCATCCGATGAAGCCTCTACCTCCTCCATGGATAGCACGGAAGAAGGCTACATGGTAAGGAAGGTAAGGCGTGCATTTAAGAATCTTAGATTTGATAAATCTTATGATAGGAATAGAAGACCAAGGGGGAAGGTCATATGCTATAATTGCCAAGGAGAGGGGCACATAAGGGACAATTGTCCCCTCCTAAACAAGAGCAAGGAAGAGAAGAAAAAAAAGGAAGAAAAGAAGAAGAAGAAGGGGAGCAAGAGAAAGGAAGAAGAGAAGAAGGCAAAAGGAAAAGGGAAGGCCATGACACTCAAAGCCAAGACATGGGATGACGTTGCTTCATCCTCCTCATCCGAAGAAGAAGAGCATGTCTACTCCAACCTAGCACTAATGGCTCTTCATGACTCGGATTGTTCCTCCTCCTCAAATGAAGAATCAAGCACAAGTGGGGAGAGCTCAAATGAAGGGGGAGCTTCTACATCCTCCTCATCCGAAGAAGAAGAAGAGGATATGGAAACTATGGTAACGAAAGCCTCTCCTAAGAAAATAGTTTCCATAATTTCTAGTTTAACTAAGGACTTATTTGGAATGAAAAAGAAAAATAAAAGCATGCTTAATCAAATTAAGGATTTAGAACAAAAACTAGAAAAAGCATGCTTAAATGATAATGTTTCTTCTTGCCATGATGATGCATGCTCACATGACTATATGCCTTTGGATGTTAATGATGCATGCATAGAAGAAAATAGGGCTTTAAGGGAAAAGGTAGATTATTTAACAAAAGCCCTAGGAAAATTCACAATTGGCTCCAACACATTAAATATGATCATTGGGAGCCAAAGAGCTAGCTTCAATAAAAAAGGCCTAGGATATAAGGAAAAGAAAAATGAAAAGGCCTACAAATGCCTAATTGCTAGGGGACAAGATAAAAAAAAAAGTAATTGATAGAAAATGGATCCCCAAGGAGTACTTAGTGAACCCAATAGGAAAGAACTTATTTTGGGTTCCAAAATCCATCCTTAAGGGTTAGAATAACCCTAGGGTGGTCAACCACATGGACCTAACCTATATCATATTTTGGTTGACTTAGGATGACGGGACAACATTTTTTAGATAGTGTTTGGTGATGATAACGTGCCCATAAATAGATAATATTGCTTAAATCATGATGATTAATGTAATTGTTATGTATGTTTGCAATCATGATTTATGATTTTGACATTTGGCACGTTATCATGAGAAATAGGTTTAAATCATGCTTATCATAATATAATACCTAATGCATGATTATAATTTGATGAAAACATGTATTTCATGATCATAATGTGAAATTAAATCATATATGTCATTATGATCATGTAGGATGTTAGGTTGATACTTAGCCATGATAGACTTGCATGAATATATTGGTTAAGTATATACAAATGCCCCCCTAGGATACATCTCACACTCACCATAGGCTACTTTGATTGAAAACTTAGCATGGGTGAGATGTTAGGATGATACAAATGTCCACTAATGCCTATGGCATTTAGATGGTCATTTAAATTATCAAAATAGCAATAATAGACAAATCATGGGGAAGGCTTATGTTTAATTCATAGACATATTGCCCAAAGATCATGGTTGGATATTTCATATGTTTTCAAAACAATATCTTACCTTAAAATACATGTATTCATGTTTTGAAACAATTGGAATCAAAACTAGGTGTTAAACTTGATACTTTCATGATCAAAAACCTAGTGATTTTTAAAGCTTTTGGATTTTTGGCAAATACGTGGTAATACAGTGATTTTTCATGAAAACCTATTTTTCACTGATATATATACTTAAAAGAAATGTGTTCCCCAAATTTCATCATTTTTTGAATTTTCTGGAATTTTTAACGCATTTTAAATTCTAGTAAAAATCGAAAATCTGAAAAACATGTGATCGTCAGTATACGAACCGATCGATGGAAAATCAGAATAGTGTAGGCCGAATTCAAGTTTTAATTCAATTTTTGGTATTTTTTCTTCTATTATACTTGATGCCATGAGTTTATAACTTAGTGTTAATCTTTTTGATGGTGTCAAAGGGGGAGAAATAATTATGTTTAAGTTAATTATTTTAGGGGGAGAAATATATGATGGGGGAAGAAAATTTGTGTAGAGAATTTCATGGATTAAGGGGGAGTTGCATGTTGATATCAAATGTTTATGTTTACATGCTTTCTTACCTTTAAATTTTTATCAAATGTTTACCTAACTTAAACGGATTGCCACACATCAAAAAGGGGGAGATTGTTAGGGCAATCTCTTGCCATGATTAGGTTTTGATGTGTGTGGCAAAGGATTTAAGTTAGTTTGGTATGTTGATTTGATATGTGCGTTGAAGTCGTGCAGGACTTAGTAATTCGCACATGGAGCCATGGCGAGTTTCACATCTCATCACTCGTGCCTTGAGTCGGTGAAGGATTGCTTTGCGGAAGCCGTGCGCTTGGAGCATCCGAGGGACCGTCGGACGAGAAGCCTGGAGTGAAGCCGGAGGAAGTAGACTTAGAGGCAAGAGACGCGAAGGAGCATTGCAGAGCCGTGCGCCTGATGCTGCCGAGGGACGTGGCCGCGAACGAAGAGAACTTCGAAGGCAAGGGACTCCGAGGGATGAGAGTGAGCGATTGTAACCCGGGAAGGGGTAGCTCTTAGGTGAAACTTGGCCATTTGGCCAAGTGTCGGATGGGTTTTCCCGACACCAGTTGACTGCCATGACATGGCAGTCGATTGCTCTGAGTCGATGGGTCGATCGACTGGTCTAAGTCAGCTTAATCAAGTTGATCACCGATCACGCGGCATGGGCGATCGGTGATTGATCGATCGCGCTAAGGGAAGGCGATCGGCGATGGCACTATCCACGGGCACAGAATGGAGTCAACCTCGTTGAGGACTCGACTGATTGACATCAGTCGATTGATGGGTGCCATCAGTCGACTGATGCCAGTACCGTTGGATGGTATCCAACGTGGAAAGCGGCCGTTATTGGGCAACGGCTCTCTCTTCCTCTATAAAAAGGAAAGGGTTGGGGCTTTGGGGGGAATATGCTTGAACGCCCAACTACTCCCAAAGTGACCTAAACGATTTTCCACTCTTCTACTTGCTCTAATCTTCATTCCATTGTAGAAGAGTGATCTTTGTGTAAAAGAGGTTACCTCCACCTAGCTTTGTGCAAAGGAGAGATCTAGTGGATAGATTTCGGAGTGATTCACCGTGGACGAATCGAACTGTGGATTAGCGGCGTAGCCGTGAACCACGTTACATCTCCGTGTTTGTATTGTCTTTGTTTTATTTCTATTTGCTTGTCTTAGTTTATTGCTTCCGCTTGCGCTAACGTTTTGTAGACGAGCGAATTACGACATACATTGTAAGAGGGCTATTCACCCCCCTCTAGCCGGTCGTTCGATCCCCAACAGTGACATCGTTATTCTTGATAGAGTGAGACCACTAAGTGCATGGCCATGCCCAAATGAGTCAATATGAGATATTGAGCTCATTTGATTAGAGTGAGTCTACTTGGAGTTCAAGATATAGATTGTACCGAGGATGACACGGTCTATGCCTCAATTGGTCAAACTAGATGTCAAGGATAGAGGGACATTTTCACATATTGTGAGAGTCACAATTAGTAGTCACAAGGGTGATGTTGGAGCTCAACATTCTTGTAACTTGGGTAACAATGATGTGTTGCTAGATACCGCTCATTGCTTATGTTCCTAAATCGGTTTAGGGACATTGCCAACGTTACAAGAACCTATAGGGTCATAAACAAAGGGCAATTAGATGGAGATTAGGTTCATATGAGAACCATGAGGATTAGGTTCATGGGATGAACCAAATTGGATTAAGAGTAATCTAAATTAGACTAATTGAGTTGGATTCAATTTGATTCAAGTGTTGAATAAGTCTAATTTAGATTTGATTCATCAAATCAATTTAAATTAATTAATAGAGATTCATTAAATTAAATTGACTTTAATCAAATGGTTGGATTTGATCAACCATGGGAGATAAGAGGTCAAGTTTGACTTGACTTGAGAGGGAAAATGAAAGGTCAAGTTTGACTTGACCAAATGCCATGTCATGATGATGACTTGGCATGGCCGACCAATGATGATGTTCCACATTATCATTGACTTATCATGTGGTGCCACCTCATGAGGGAGACCAAGAGCCATTGGCTCTTTGAGTTACATGCATGCATGTAACCCCCCAAGAGATGGTGGCCGACCACTTATTCCATTAGATGGAATTGATTTTGTGAGTTACTCCAACTTCATCTTCTTCATTGGATAATCTTCCTCTCAAGCTTGCTCTCCCATCCCTCTCCTTGGCCGAAACCTCTAAGGGTGCTAGCACACTCTAGGTTTCTTTTCTCCACCTATTGCTTGTGTGGATACCAATAGAGGAGTGTACACTTGACACTCTAGAGTTCCGGCAAGCTATATGGACAAGCGGGATTTGCGAAGGGCGTCGCATCGAGTGTAACACTCTCAACTTCTAGATCTAAGGTAGATCTAGGTTTACATAGCACATATATGTTTTTATTTTAATATATCTTCGCACGGATCCATGGCCGGACTTCCGGGGTTTCCGCAATGCAAAAAGCGGTTTTTGCGTCTCGAAAAGTCCAACATTGGTATCAGAGCCACGTGTGAAGCATGTATGTGTTTCATTTTTTTAGTTTTTGTATTAGATATAAAAATTACAGATTTTTATGTTTCTGTAAATATCCTATTTTTATCGAATTTTTGGGTATTTTTCTCGAAGAGTCAAAGCAACGAGTGTTGGGACACTTGTAGGCTTCAACCATCGAGAAAAACTCTCTGAAACGGCGAGTTCTCGCTTTAGATTTTTGAGACAGCAACTTAAGTCACTGTAAGATCATAGTAGGGACACTCGTAAAGTTTATTTTGCGAGTAGGGGCGCTGCCCCTATCCCCGAAAGGGGCCTTGTCCCGCGATCGCACCCGGAAGCCGCTTAGCGAGACCGTTAAGGAGAGGTGACTCATAAAATTGAAAAAAAAATAGAAAAAATTATAGAAATTTTCTATAAAAATATAAAATTTAGAATTATGTATAATTCTGTGATTGTCATGGCCCAAGAACCCCAATATGATTGGATGATGATGAGTTGTAATTCATAATACGGTATGCGTGCCATTTTTGTGGTTGTGCAAGTTGTTTAGTGTATGCGACCTGCGCGTCGTGCCTTTTCTTTTAAAATTCTAGTTGTAAATCATTTTATTCTCGAATGTAACTCGAGTTTCATATTTGTAATGTACAAAATGGAGCGGTAGAAAGTCCACTTGTAGACGAAGTTACGAGAAGGGTGCCGACGACATATGGCGGTCAAAGGAAGCGCTTGGAGAAGCCGCTAGCCCTAGGTTGACCGTTAGATATTTTCATTGGCTTGAGAAGATCGTAGTAGGGCCATGACCACATCACAGTTAATTTTATATATATATATATATATATATATATATATATATATATATATATATAAATATTTGATTTTGCTTGTATGTATGTGATGTATGCTAGTAGAATTTTGCTTGTATGTATGTGATGAATGCTAGTAGAATAATGCTTGAATGTATATGATGCATGCTAGGATATTTTTTTTGTATGTATATGATGCATGCTAGAATAATGCTTGTATGTATGTGATGCATGCTAGTGTAGGATAATAAAGGCCTCAATGCGTATATGATACACATTACGATTAGATTAGATCTTAATCGAATCAACTTGTAAATGCCTACCAAGTCCTTGATACCCATCACTACCTCGATCATTTGTAGTTGTTGAATCTGCCAAAGTAGAGCAACGTATATTATATTGGTAGGGTGCGGTGGGACAATCTTGGTCCCGCCTATCACGGCTTGGGTTAGAGTAAGCTCAATTAGATTGAGTAAAACTAGTTAACTCAATTGGATCGAGTAGAACGATAGGCATATTCCAACCGTTGGAAAGATAGGATAAGATCGCATTTACACTAAATCTTGGGCGATTTAGCCAAAGCTAACTCAAGGTCTTTTGTAAATGTGGGTCTTGATCCTATAAACAAGAGTTGCATAGAGATGTAATCGGTAATGTGTTACCCACCGATTGTACTAAGTCATGGGCGATTTAGCCAAAGCTAACTCAAAGCTTAGTATGATGTGGATCTTGTCCCGCAGGAATTATAGCTAGTTTGTATGAATCTAGTAATGTGGTTTGACCACATTCATAACTCGATTCTATAAAATTCCTATAATTCAGTGGGAGCATCATTTGATTAAAGGCCTAATTAAATGATAAAAAAAATATGATATTAATTCTCTACATTGTATGTTGTAGATTACTATGTCGACAAACACGAACACTCTCTCTCTGTATTCTGTCCTTGAGAAGGACAAGCTCAATGGAGCAAATTTTCTGGACTGGTACAGGAACCTGAGAATTGTTCTCACCCAAGAAAGGAAATTGTACGTCCTGGAGCAGCCCATTCCGGAGGCACCTTCTGCCACTGCCTCGTGAGTTGACAAAGATGCTTACAAGAAGCATTAAGATGATGCATTAGATGTGTCATGTCTAATGCTCACGACCATGAACTCTGAGCTTCAGAAGCAACACGAGTTCATGAATGCTTATGATATGGTTGAACATCTTCGTCAACTATATCAAGGTCAAGCAAGGCACGAGGGATATGAAGTCTCTAAGCATTGTTTGGTTCCAAAATGCAAGATGGGACTCCCATAGGTCCATATGTACTCAAGATGATTGGCTACGTAGAAAACCTAAAGAGATAGAGATTCCCCCTTGGCCAAGAGCTGGCCACTGACTTGATCTTGCAGTCTTTGCCGCAAAGCTACAATCAATTTGTCATGAATTACAACATGAATGAAATTGATAAGCCACTGCCTGAGATGCTCAGCATGTTGAGAACTGCTGAGCTCAAACTTAAGAAGGGAAAATCTGATGCCATTTTGATGGCGCAAAAGAAGAAAGGCAAGGGCAAGCCTAAAGGTAAGGGAAAGTCTCAAGCCAAGGGCAAAGGCAAGGAACTAAAACCCAAAGGAGGGGTGGTCAAGGAAGGGGCTTGCTTCCACTACAAGGAAGTTGGACATTGGA
The DNA here is from genome assembly GCA_025175895.1 of Wurfbainia villosa. NCBI lineage: Eukaryota > Viridiplantae > Streptophyta > Magnoliopsida > Zingiberales > Zingiberaceae > Wurfbainia > Wurfbainia villosa. The sequence continues at coordinate 86,642,215 of CM045992.1, forward strand.
AGCGTAACTGCAAGGCATACCTGGAAGATCTTAAGAAGAAGAGAAGTGAGACTTTTACTTCAGGTATAAATGTTATAGAAGTCAATCTATCTATTTCTTCATCATGGGTATTAGATACCGGATGTGCATCTCACATTTGTACCAATGTGTAGGCGCTGAGAAATAGCAGGGCATTGACAAAGGGTGAGGTGGACCTACGAGTAGGCAATGGAGCAAGAGTTGCTGCTGTTGCTGTAGGAACTTATGATCTATCTCTTCCCTCTGGGCTTGATCTAGAATTAGATGAATGTTGTTATGTGTATGCCTTAACTAAGAACATCATTTCGGTTTCTTTTTTGGACAAGAAAGGATTTACATTTATAATAAAGAACAAATGTTGTTCAGTTTATTTAAATGATATGTTCTATTTTAGTGCACCTCTAATGAATGGACTCTACTTTCTATACTTAGAGAGCTCTATCTATAACATAAGTACCAAAAGTTTCAAGTAAAATGAGTTGAACCAAACCTATCTCTGGCATTGTCGCTTAGGTCACATAAATGAGAGTCGCTTATCTCAGCTCCATAAGGATGGGCTGCTAGACTCATTTGATTTTGAATCATATGAGACATGTGAGTCTTTCCTTTTAGGCAAGATGACCAAGACTCCCTTTAGTGGACACAGCGAAAGAGCAACAGACTTGTTAGGACTTATACATAGTGATGTATGTGGCCCTTTCAATGTTGTTGCTAGAGGTAGTTACAGGTACTTCATTATATTTACTGATGACTTCAGTAGATATGGTTATGTGTATCTTATGACACATAAATCAGAATCCTTTGAAAAGTTCAAAGAATTTAAGAATGAAGTACAAAACCAGCTTGGCAAGAGTATTAAGATACTTCGATCAGATCGAGGTGGTGAATACCTTAGCTATGAGTTTCGTGACAATATAGCTAAGTGCGGGATTCTATCCCAACTCACTCCTCCTGGAACACCACAGTGGAATGGTGTATCCGAAAGGAGGAATCGTACCTTATTAGATATGGTACGATCTATGATGAGTCACACAGATCTTCCTATATCCTTTTGGGGATATGCTCTAGATATGACAACCTTTACCCTTAACTGTATACCATCTAAGGCTGTGATAAAGACACCATATATGATATTGACAGGGAGAAATCCCAAGATGTCTTTCATGAAGATTTGGGGTTGTGAGGCTTACATTCGACGTCAAGTCTCAGACAAACTGGGACCCAAATCCGATAGGTGCTATTTTGTTGGATATCCCAAGGATACAAATGGATATTACTTCTAAATTCCCAGTCAGCACAAAGTGTTTGTAGCAAAGATTGAGGTTTTTCTAGAAAGGGATTATGTTTCTAGAAAAACTAGTGGGAGTACATTCGATCTTGAAGAAATTCAAGATAAGGACCATAGCACTGAGGCCTTGATGAAGGTTGAACAGGAACCACAAAGTGTTGTGGGTGATGAGATTGTTGCACAAAGAGTTGTGGAACAACCACCTGTTCATGTAGACCTACCTCTTCGTAGGTCTCATAGGGTATGTTGTCAGCCTGAGAGATACTCATTTCCATTGTCTGACCATGATAACGTTATGCTCATTGAGAATGAGCCCTACCTCCTATCAGGAAGCTATGATGAGCCCAGATTCTGAGAAATGGTTAGAGGCCATGAGATCCGAGATGGAATCCATGTACACCAACCAAGTATGGACTTTGGTTGATTCACCTGAAGGGGTCAAATCCATTAGGTGTAAGTGGGTCTTTAGGAGAAAGACTGACATGGATGGACTTACGCATACCTATAAGGGACGATTGTTGGCTAAAGGTTTCAAGCAAATTCATGGTATTGACTATGATGAAACCTTTTCTCCAGTGGCGATGTTTAAGTTCATTCATATCTTGCTTGCTATTGCAGCATACCACGATTATGAGATCTGGTAGATAGATGTCAAATCTACATTTCTGAATGGAAACTTACTCGAGGATGTGTAGATTACACAACCTGAGGGTTTTGAAAATCCACAGCATACTGGGAAAGTATGCAAGCTGCAAAGGTTCATTTATGGGCTAAAGCAAGCCTCTCGGAGCTGGAATCTTCGATTTGATGATGCGATCAAACAGTTTAGTTTCATCAAGAATAAAAATGAACCTTGTGTCTATAAGAGGGTTAATGGGAACACAGTTGTCTTCCTTGTATTGTATGTGGATGACATACTACTCATTGGGAATGACATCCCTTCGCTACAATCTGTGAAGACTTAGCTGGGGACGTGCTTCTCAATGAAGGACTTAGGTGAAGCAGCCTGTATTATAGGCATCAAGATCTATAGAGATAGATCTAAGAGATTGCTTGGCCTAAGTCAGAGTATATACTTTGACACGGTATTACTACGGTTTGCCATGTAGAATTCCAAGAAGTGACTTCTGCCGATGTCACATGGTGTGAGTCTTTCGAAGACTCAAAGTCCCTCTTCTAGAGAGGAGAGAGACTGCATGAAAAAGATCCCTTATGCGTCTGCTATAGGATCTATCATGTACGCCATGCTATGTACTCGTCCTAATGCCTCGTATGCCTTGAGCATGATTAGTAGATACCAGTCAGATCCAGGTGAGCGTCACTGGATAGCAGTCAAGAATATTCTTAAGTACTTGAGAAGGACTAAAGAATATTTCTTAATATTTGGAGGCGATGAGGAGCTAGATGTAAAGGGTTACAGTGATGCCAGCTTCCAAACAGACCAGGATGATTATAGATCGCAGTCAGGGTTCGTGTTTTGCTTGAATGGTGGCACTGTGAGCTGGAAGAGTTCCAAGCAGGACACAGTTGTTGATTCTACAAAGGCGGAATATATCGATGCTTCCATCTCATTCGAGAGATTATAGATAGAGCAGATGTTAAGATTTGCAGAGTACCCACAGAGGCTAACATCGCAGATCCCTTGACCAAGGCTTTGGCACAGAAAAAGCATGATGGTCACACTAGGTCATTGGGTATTAGATACTACGGTGATTGACACTAGTGCTAGTGGGAGATTGTTAGTGAAAGCCCTAGAGCCAATCATGTGATGATTGTTGTATGGACTTTATTGTATTATATTCCTATTTATAAAGGCATGGTTATTATATTTACTTGTATTAGTGCCAAATAACTAAATATAATAACATCCTTGAGTAGTAGGTTTTTATCTATATCAATCGATTGGTTGAATCGATAATGAGATGATATAGAGAACACCACTCTTAATCATTCCTAGTCAAGTATTAACATTCAGGGACAATGTTAATGCATAGAGAGTACCATGTAGGTCAACACGATGACTTGATCTCACAAGTCATAGATATGAGATATCAAGTTGACACATGGGTATGCATTGGAGAATGTATACTGAATGACCCGCCATGAGAAAGTATCATGGATCGTTATATGAGTGTCATATACTTTCTCATGTGGCTATTAGTATGACTATTAGTCCTTAGACCTGAAGTCACCATGGTTCCCTACATAAGGAGTTGCATACTTTGGCTTCGTCAAACGTCACCCGTAAATGGGTGGATTATAAAGGCAATTACTGGGCATGTAACAAATTATGCGGAGGGATGTGAGTGATGTAGATGGGATCTATCCCTCCTATATGATGAGAGTGACATCGTTATTCTTGATAGAGTGAGACCACGAAGTGCATGGTCATGCCCAAATGAGTTAATATGAGATATTGAGCTCATTTGATTAGAGTGAGTCTACTTGGAGTTCAAGATATATATTGTACCGAGGATGACACGGTCTATGCCTCAATTGGTCAATCTAGATGTCAAGGATAGAGGGACTTTATCACATATTATGAGAGTCACAATTAGTAGTCACAAAGGTGATGTTGGAGCTCAACATTCTTGTAACTTGGGTAGCAATGATGTGTTGCTAGATACCGCTCATTCCTTATGTTCCTAAATCGGTTTAGGGACATTGCCAACGTTACAAGAACCTATAGGGTCACACACAAAGGGCAATTAGATGGAGATTAGGTTCATATGATGAACCATGAGGATTAGGTTCATGGGATGAACCAAATTGGATTAAGAGTAATCCAAATTAGACTAATTGAGTTTGACTCAATTTGATTCAAGTGTTGAATAAGTCTAATTCAGATTTGATTCATCAAATCAATTTAAATTAATGAATAGAGATTCATTAAATTAAATTGACTTGAATCGAATGGTTGGATTTGATCAACCATGGGAGATAAGAGGTCAAGTGTGACTTGACTTGAGATGGAAGATGAAAGGTCAAGTTTGACTTGACCAAATGACATGTCATGATGATGATTTGGCATGGCCGACCAATGATGATGTTCTACATCATCATTGACTTATCATGTGGTGCCACCTCATGAGGGAGACCAAGAGCCATTGGCTCTTGGAGTTACATGCATGCATGTAACCCCGCAAGAGATGGTGGCCGACCACTTATTCCATTAGATGGAATTGATTTTGTGAGTTACTCCAACTTCATCTTCTTCCTTTTATAATCTTCCTCTCAAGCTTGCTCTCCCATCCCTCTCCTTGGCCGAAACCTCTAAGGGTGCTAGCACACTCTAGGTTTCTTTTCTCCACCTATTGCTTGTGTGGATACCAATAGAGGAGTGTACACTTGACACTCTAGAGTTCCGGTAAGCTATTTGGACGAGCGGGATTTGCGAAGGGCGTCGCATCGAAGGTAACACTCTCAACTTCTAGATCTAAGGTAGACCTAGGTTTACTTAGCACATATATATTTTTATTTTAATATATCTTCGCACAGATCCATGGCCGGACTTCCGCGGTTTTCGCAACGCAAAAAGCGATTTTTGCGGCTCTAAAAATCCAACAACGTGGGTATACGAATGCCAGCTTCCAGATAGACAAGGATGATTCCAGGTCTTAGTCTGGATACGTGTTCACCTTGAATGGGGGCGCAGTGAGTTGGAAAAGTTCCAAACAAGACACTGTAGCGGATTCTACCACTGAGGCAGAATATATTGCAGCTTTGGAAGTAGCAAAGGAAGCGGTTTGGATCAAGAAGTTCATTTATGAACTTGGTGTGGTTCCAGCCATTGTTGAAGCAATACCGATCTAATGCGACAACAATGGAGCAATTGCACAGGCGAAAGAGCCAAGGTCTCATCAACGATCCAAACATGTGCTTCACCACTATCATCTGATAAGAGAGATCATTAGTAGGAAGGAAATACAAATCGAGAAAATCCCCACTGAAAGGAACTTAGAAAATCCTTTGACTAAGGCGTTACCTCAAAGTAAGTTTGAGCGTCATGATAGATCTTATGGTATTGGATACCATAGTGATTGACATTAGGCCAAGTGGGAGTTTGTTAGTAATATATGAGAGATGTCCTAAGGCAATCGCCTTATGTCTGAACCATTTATATGATAAATGAAGATTCACTATTTGAGTATACATGTTTTCATGTATTTGTTTAGATCTTAAACTCATTTACTGAATGTCCACACTACGATTCACAGCATGAGAGAATTTGTGATTGGATCACAACTAGTGAGTATCTCTACATGTGTAATTGTGATGTATCGGAATTATCCCTAGTCGAAGAATTGATGGATTTGAACACCATTAATTCTGTCGAGACTAGCACGAGGTATACTCCTTGGTGTATCCAAGCAGTTTATTCTCACTGGCTGGAGATATTGTGATATCCGGAGTTAATCGTGGATGCTAGTTATGGTAACTAGTTCATTGGAGTGACCAGCCGTAAGACTTCATATGGTTCTCCGCATATATAGATATGTCAATGAAGTCCTTACTGCAACTTAAGTGTGATGTTCCATTCACTTGCGGTATTCAAGTCATCTTGATCATAAAGACTTATGCTTTGACATCTTAAGCAAGCATTTCTGAGGAGATGTGGATCCGGGATGATTGGGTATAAGTGGAAGTGATCGAAGGTGTTTGAATAGCCTATAAAGGATTCACTACTCATTGCGAGGAGATGTATACCCATGGCCTCTTATCGGATTGTTACTAAAGTCTTTGGCCAAAGCATTACATGTTTAGAGTAAGGTACTCTTGGATACATGTGCAGTAACTAGAATCCGTAGGACGAGGAAATGATACTTGGGCTAGGTGTAACGTAGTCAACCTAGTGGGGACTGACACTATAGACCATGTCCTAAACCAAGTGGGTATAAGATGAGTGAAGGGAATGGGGCACGATTCATTGTAGCTGTTGAAGGGTTTCAGAAATAGTTCTGGATCAATCGTTGATCTTTTCGATTAATTGGGGATCATGATGTACTACTAGGTGTCACTCATGATCGTTCTATAATTAATGCTTAATTATAGACGACCAACATAAATCGAGAACCTATTTGGTCATACACACAACGAGCGTAATCCGAAGGATTTAAAACGAGCTTGAGAATGAGATTCTCAGACCCAGAGAAACTAGGTTTGGTTGGACCAAACAAGGAGCGAGCATGAAATCGTTTTAGTCACAATGGAAGCGTGGATGGGCCGTGTCTTATGAAGACATGATGGATGAACCAAATTTGTTTGGTTCTAATACAATGGTGGAGAATAAACCAAAGGGGTTTGGTTTGTTTTAAATGAATGAACCAAAGTTGGTTTGGTTCGTTTTAACTTAAAATAGTCCAAATTGGTTTGGTTTATTTTAACTTAAATTAATGGAGCGGGTTAACGGGTTTTTGGTTATGATCCGATAACCATTAGGAGAATTTTTTCTCTATAAAATAGGGCTTAAGGGTTTTGTGAAAACCTAATCCAAGCAACCCTAAAGTTGCCGCCCTCCTCTCCTTGGTGTAGCCGGCGCCAAATCCTTGCCGCCGCCCACCACCGCCCAAGCTCCTCTTGCCGGCGTCCAGCAGCTGCCATCCTCCCCTCTTGCCGGCATCTAGCTGCTGCCGGAGGAGCTTCGGTGATCTTCCTTGGCTCCGGTGACAAGGTGAGTGTCTAGCTTCCTTATTTGGCCGGCGCTAATCCTCCACCAAAGCTGTCCAGTTTTCTGGACAGCTTGTTTACTTCGTGTCGGAGCATCGTTTGCATGACGTTTGGAGCTCCGACAGTGGCTTACTTGGTGGGGGATTCGATCTCCGGTAATCCTCATAGGTGGAGGACGAAGGATTCGTCAAACGGTTGGCGAATACCTCTCCGGAGAAGCAAGTTTTTGAGGACTCGTTTTAGATCCGAATTTTGATTCGGATCGTGATCTTCTCTCGATCACATCATCTTCAACACGAGGCAAGTAACTTGTACGAAGACGAGGCTCGTGACTTTGTGAAGTCATCCCAAAGATACTCGGCGTGGATACGAATAGAGGCGATTCTAGTTAGGGTCACTCCGGTTGCTGCCTTTTCCGCTACACGTGATACGGCAGGTATACATAGTATAAATTTCCTTTTATTGAAAAATTTTAAATTATGGTTATGTCTACACATGTTGTACTATGCATTCATGTGGTGTGTGTATTGTAATAAATTAGATTTATTATTTTATTTCTTCCACCGTGCACATGTTTACGAAACATGTTCGAACACACACTCGCCACGGTGCCGGAAACCCAACAAGATATTGAGCTCATTTGAATAGAGTGAGTCTACTTGGAGTTGAAGGTATAGATTGTACAAAGGATGACACGGTCTATGCCTCAATTGGACAATCTAGATGTCAAGGATAGAGGGACATTGTCACATATTGTGAGAGTCACAATTAGTAGTCACAAAGGTGATGTTGGATCTCAATATTCTTGTAACTTGGGTAGCAATGATGTGTTGCTAGATACCGCTCATTGCTTATGTTTTTAAATCTGTTTAAGAGTATTTCTAACCTTACAAGAACCTATAGGGTCACACACAAAGGGCAATTAGATAGAGATTAGGTTCATATGATGGACCAAGAGGATTAGGTTCATGTGATGAATCAAATTGGATTAAGAGTAATCCAAATTAGACTAATTAAGTTGGACTAAATTTGATTCAAGTGTTGAATGAGTCTAATTTAAATTTGATTCATTGAGACAATTTAAACTAATGAATAGAGATTCATTAAATTAAATTGACTTGAATCAAATGGTTGGATTTGATCAGCCATGGGAGATAAGAGGTCAAGTTTGACTTGACTTGAGAGGGAAGATAAATGGTCAATTTTGAATTGACCAAATGCCACTTCATGATGACATGGCATGGATCGGCCAATGATGATGTTCCACATCATCATGGACACATCATGGGGTACCACCTCATTAGGAAGACCAAGAGCCATGGCTCTTGGTATAACATGGTTTAAAACCCCATAAAGTGGCCGGCCACATAATGTGAGCATTAGTTGTGAAGTGAGTGGGAATTGATTAGATCTTCTTCTTCCTCCTTTGCTCTCCTCTCAAGCTCTCTCTCTCATCCTCCTTGCCGTGAGCTTCCTTGAGTGCTAGCACACTCTAAGTTGTTCGCTCCATCTTTTGTCCATGTGGATACTTGTAGAGGAGTGTGCACTTGACACTCTACGAGATCCAGCAAGCCGTTTGGACGAGCGGGATAAGCGAAGGGTGTCGCTACAAGGGTAACGCTCTTCTCATGTAGATATAAGGTAGATCTAGGTTTTCTAAACATGTACATGAATTCAAGTTTTAATTTATCTTCACACGGATCTGTGGCCGACTTTCGAGGTTTTCGCAATGCAAAAAGTGATTTTTGTGGCTCGGATAGTCTAACAGTGGTATCAGAGCCACGTGTGAAGCATGTATTTGTTTAGTTTTGTAATTTTTGTATTATATATTAAAAATTACAAATATGTAAGTTTCTGTAATTTTCCTAATTTCATAGATTTTTGTGAGTATTTTCTCCTAGAGTCAAAGCAACAAGTGTTGGGACACTTGTAGGCTTCAACTACAAAGAAAAACTCTCCGAACCAACGAAATCTCACTTTAGTCTTTTGGGACAGTGACTTAAGGCGCTATAAGATCAAGATGGCTCACTCGCAAGATTCATTTTGTGAGTAGCATTGCTGCCTCTAACCCTGCAAGAGGCATTGTCCCGCGATCGCGCCCGAAAATCGCTTAGCGGGACCGTTGAGGGGATGTGACTCATAAAATTAAAAAAATAAGATAGGAAAATTATAGAAATTTTTGTAAAATGCATAATTTAGAATTATGTATTATACTGTGATGGTCATGGCCCAAGAACCCCAATGTGATTGTATTAAATGTGTTGTAATTCATAATACGGCTTGCGCGTCATTTTTGTGTTGTGCATGTTGTATATGGTATGCGACCTGCGCGTCGTGTCTCTCCTTTTAATATTCCTATTGTAAATAGTTTTTAGACTCGAATTTAACTCGAGTTTCATGTTTGTAATGTACAAAATGAAGCGGTGAAAGGTCCACTAGTAGATGGAGTTACGAGGAGGGTGCCGACAACACATGGCGGTCAAAGGAGGCGCTTGGAGAAGCCGCTAACCCTAGGTTGATATATATTTTGCTTGTATGTATGTGATGCATGATAGTAAATTTTGCTTGTATGTATATGATGCATGCTAGGATATTTTGCTTGTATGTATATGATGCATGCTAGTATATTTTGCTTGTATGTATGTGATGCATGCTAGTGTAGGGTAATTAAGGCCTTAATGGGTATATGATACACATTCTCGATTAGATTAGATCTTAATCGAATCAACTCGAAATGCCTACCAAGTTTTGATACCCATTACTACCTCGATCATTTGTTGTTGTTGAATCTGCCAAAGCAGAGCAACGCATATTATCTTGGTAGGGTGCGGAAGGACAATCTTGGTCTTGCCTATCACAGTTTGGGTGAGAATAAGCTCAATTAGATTGAGTAAAACTAGTTAACTCAATTGGATTGAGTAAAACTATAGGAATATTCCAATGGTTGGAAAGATAGGATAAGATCACATTTACACTAAATCTTGGGCAATTTAGCCAAAGCTAACTCAAGGCTTAGTATGATGTGGATCTTGTCCAGCTACAATTATAGCTTGTTCGGTTACATGTTGCTCGCCCCTAATCACGCTCTAGGGTGGCTCCATCTTCTTCACCTCTGATTTACTCCTCGCTAAGGGTATAGATAAATGGAATATGATATTATCTTTCTACATTATTTATGTTGTAGATTGTCATGTCGTAAAAAACAAACACTCTCTCCCTGCGTTTTGTCCTTGAGAAGGACAAGCTCAATGGAGCTAATTTCCTGGACGAGTATAGGAATCTAAGAATTGTTCTCACACAAGAAAGAAAACTGTATGTCCTGGAGCAGCCCATTCCATAATCACCTCCTTCCACTGCCTCGTGAGCTGACCGAGATGCTTACAAGAAGCATCAAGATGAAGCATTAGATGTGTCATGCCTCATGCTCGCAACCATGAACTCTGAGCTTCAGAAGCAACATGACTTCATGAATGCTTTTGATATGGTTGAACATCTTCGTTAACTGTATCAAGGACAAGCAAGGCACGAGAGTTACGAGATCTCTAAGGCATTATTTCAGTCCAAGATGCAAGATGGGACTCCCATAGGTTCATATGTACTCAAGATGATTTGGTACATAGAGAACCTATAGAGGTTGGTGTTGGGATGTATACTGAAAAGTCTTTCTTTTGTATGAACATCTTTATTTTTGAAATAAGAATCACATGATCATTGTTTGCATATTTATGGTTATGCATATTGTCTCATACATTACATTGTAGATAACATGGTGTGTAGTGTCACACGGTAGATCATGTTATTAGCTCCTTGTAGAGTGTAAGTAAAGGCTCACAACCGAGATGGCTTTGGATAAACCATTGGTATGGTTGTAGTGTGATTTGGTTTTGGTTTGTCTTTACCATAGAATCACACTAGTACACTTTGTGTGTATTAAGCAGGACCGACTTAGAGGTGATTCGATTCATTGCTGACTACATAATCGAATCGAACCTCAGATATTATGTTGTACATGCTCTTAATCCCGATATAATAACGGGCAAATATTCTTAGTATTCATTTATTTGATTTACCAATGGGCGAGATTTATAGAGTAAATCGATAGGCTCGGTAAGTTGGGAAATGATATTACTTATATGGTGTGTCGTTGATTATAGGAGAAAACCTTGTCCTATATATGAGGATGATGATGTCCCCTTGAGGAGCTCATAAGGTTCATCATGTAAACCCTGCAGGTGGACTTGGTCCGGCATGATGATAAGGTTGAGTAGTACTACTCATTGAGTTAGATGTCGATTAATTAATTGTCAGTAAATTAATTAATCGACGTACATTCGAGATGTTAAACACAGGGAGATATATGTACAAATAATATATGGAATCCATATTAATTTATGGGGGTTGGTGGGGTAGATCAATGATAATCCACTAGTAAAATGGATTATCATTAATGGATCAAACTTTATGTGGGCTTGATCCATTTGGTGGCCAAGATCCAACTCCTCCTCATGGTCCCTATTGTAGCCTATTAAAACCTCATGGAGCCTAGATCCAATGATGAAAAATAAATCTCTAGATCAGACGGTTGAGATTAAATCTCTAGATCCGACGGTTGTGATTAAATCCCTAGAACTGACGGTGGAGATTAAAAGGAGGCTTAAGCCTAACTCTATAAATAAGGGCTTAAGGCTTGGGCATGGAATTCGATTAGAGAGATTAGGGTTTTTGTTTCTTTTGGCTTGGGCGGCAAGAAACAAAAGGGAGGCTAGGGTTTTGGAGAAGGGCTTGGGCGGCCACTCTTTTGGAAATTTTTTCCTTCTTCTTAGGGTTGTGGCCGGCGCCCATCCTCTCTTCTTCTCTCCTTGGCCGGCGTCCAATCTCTTTTATCTCATCCTTGGCCGATGGCAAAGACTAAGGTCTCTTCCCTTGGAGCTCTTGGTCGGCGTCCATAACCTTTATCTCCTTTCCTTGGCCAGCGGCTACAACTAGGTCTCTTAACTTGGTGGCCGGTCCTAGATAGGGAAGAGTTTTGTTTTATTCTTACTTTTGTTTGGAGCAAGCAAAGAAAGGAAGATTGGTGATCTAGGAGGCTTCAACTTTTGGAAGATCGTCGCCCACACGACGTCCTAAAGGAGGAAGGACATACAATAGAAGATCGAGAGGTATAATGCTTGTTAAAATTCTTTTGTATTATGTCTATAATTGTTTTTCAATTATATGAATGTTGTATGTTTTATTATGTGGCTAATTTACTTGGTCCCCAAATACAAATGCAAAAGTCGGCGATCTGTACATCGTCTATTCCGCACCTAATCGTAGAATAGAGGTTGGTTGCTTGAACAACATGTTTGTTCAAGTGACTACTCTAATCGAATAGCACGATGATGAAATGGTAGCTTGGGTAATCCCTCCTTGTCAAGGATAAAATTTTTTTATCCAAGGACGTAGAAGGGATTGCCATGAACAAGCGACCGAGTTGAAGTGGGAAGCAAAGTTTCCTACCTTCAAGTGTTATCAGAGCCATGGTTTTCGACTTTATGTGTTTAGGATTCAGTTACTTTTATGCACTTTTCATATATTATATGTGTCGGATAATAGTGGGATGTGCATAGGTTAACTTTTTGGTTGCAGGCATAGGATCCAACTATTATGACCATATGTGTGTATGTGATTGTATGTGTGTAATTGTATATTTTATTGAATCCTCGGGGTTGACGAGGCTAGTATTTAATTTTTTAATTAAGTATGGCATTGTTTAGCCACTCCTTTTATTTTAGTTTACTTTTGATCTAGATTTCATGTACACTGCTTCGTGGAGTATAGGATCGATGGATGTAAATTAAAATAGTTTTTCTCGGCTCAGATCTCCAGATGGCTTGTACATGGCGTAGGGAGGAGCGGACGAGATGGCGATACGATGGGAGGCATATTGGAGACAAAAGTCATACTAGTTGGAAAATATTTCTTTTTTATATTTATTGCTTATTGTTTGATATGCATTCCATAGGATAGAAAATTCCTCAATTTTAAATTACTAAGTGGGAGAGGGATATTTTTATAAATTCCCACGGCCTCCATTACGATTTGACATGTGATACAAACAAACTTGCGCATCAGCTCTGAGTGCCTTCCTCCACATCGGATGAGTTTGTTTGGGGATCAAAAGGTCGAATATGGTTATAAGAAATTATTAAGGAGCGTGTGTACTTCCCCATCGGAAGGCACATAACCCAAGATCATTACCTTGGTACCGAGTAATGGTGAACACTTAGATGCAAATAGGAGGATCCTCCCCATCGGAGTCACTGCTTTTATTTGTAGGGCCGAAGAGGAATCAACTATTAATTTTATTTGTCAAAAAGTTAGGTTGACAAGATAGTAAAATTAATGGGTAAAATCTCCTCTTACAAATGTAGGTTTCATATACATCCACACTATCGTTTTGAGGTGTTGGTTGATTTTAAAATTTTATTGTTTGAGCAATCAATAATTTTTTGAAATCTAATGTTTTGATCTATGTGATTCTTAGGTTTTTTTCAAAATGACTTTCAACCCGCTTGTTGTGATACTGAAAGAAAATAAACTTACTGGATCCAATTATGTTGATTGGAAGAGGAATCTTGTCATTATCTTGACTACTGAGGAATACAAATATGTACTCCTCGAAGAGTGTCCTCCTAAGCCTGCAGATGATTCTGGGGAAAAGGAGAAGGAGAGTTATAAGAAGTGGATCAAGGCCGATGAGATGACGCGGTGTTACATTTTGGCATCTATGTCAAATGTACTACAACATTAGCATCAAGCCATGCCCACTGCTTATGACATGATGCTCAATCTCAAAGAGCTTTACGAGCACCAGAATCAGGCTGCTAGGCAGGAAGCCATGAGGAACATGATGACAACCACCATGATCGAGGGAACACCCGTGAGGGATCATGTTATCAAGATGATGGCTCATTTGAATGAGCTGAAAGTACTCAGAGCTGAGATCGATGGGGAAACCTAAGTCGATATCATTTTCCAATCTCTACCTAGGAGTTTTGAGTAGTTTTGCCTAAACTACAACATGAACAAGAGGTTGTATTCGTTGGCGGAGCTTCTGACAGAACTCCAGGCGGCAGAGGGGCTTTTTCGTCAGAGTGCTCAGGTGTAAGCCATGGTTGCCCAAAAGGTTTCTACTTCTAAGTCGAAAGGCAAGAAGAAGAAGAAACAAGTTGGGGCAAAGGTGGTGGGAGAAACTCAGGGATGACTGAAGAAGCCGAAAGGCAAGTGCTTCACTTGCAAGAAGACTGGACACTGGAAGAAGGACTGCCCCAATCGGAAGCAGAACAAAGGTATATCTTTTGGTCTAGTCGTTGAAACATGTTTAGCGGTGTTATCTACCAGCACCTGGTGTGTAGATACGGGAGCCACTGATCATGTATGTAATACTTTACAGGGGTTCCAGGAAACCAGACGACTGGATGAGGGGGAGATTACCGTATACTTGGGCTGTCACGCCCGCCCTTTCCCAAGGGTCCAGAGGGGCGGCGCGTGACGCGATCCTACATATATATATTACATTACAGCAGAAGACTACACATATTGTACTTCTTACAGCGGAAGACTTTAGACATTTTTTTTTCTTTTAAACATAAACATGCATCGTCATTTCATAGATACTTCTTCTTAACATAGAACATGCATCATTATTTCATAGACACTTCTTCTTAAACATAGGGCATGCATCATCAGTTCATAAGTACTTAGTTAAATTCATAAGCTAAATCATCTTAGGGAAAACATGCATAAAGAACATAACATATTTCCTCCACCATGCCACTACCACAAACACTTTGCCCCTCCTACTGCTCCCTCTAGTTTATCCACCCTTTACACTTATCTGCAGTACAAGGGAACATAAACTATAAGCACATAGGCTTAGTAAGATCCTGTCCTACTCACAAAACCTTATGTAAGCATAACATGATATAACATCATAACATAAGCTAACATAACATAAATGTATCAGCATAGACATAAGCAGGCAATAACATGTAGACATACAACATCGTAAGTAGACATATAACATGTAAACACATATATAACATAGAAATCATAACATGTAAACATATATAACATAACCATCATAACATGTAAACATATATAACATAACAAACATAGCATGTAAATATATATATCATAACCATCATAACATGCAGACATATATAACATAACAAACATATCATGTAAACATATATAACATAACAAACATAGCATGTAAGCATATATAACATAACAAACATAGCATGTAAACATATATAACATAACTAACATAGCATGTAAACATATATAACATAACAAACATAGCATGTAAACATATATAACATAACAAACATAGCATGTAAGCATATATAACATAACAACATAACATGTAAACATATATAACATAACAAACATAACATGTAAACATATATAACATAACAAACATAGCATGAAAGCATATATAACATAACAAACATAGCATGTAAGCATATATAACATAACAAACATAGCATGTAAGCATATATAACATAACAAACATAGCATGTAAACATATAAAACATAACAAACATAGCATGTAAACATATATGCAGGATGCTCTTTGAAAACATATATCATAGGTATTTGAACATAACTCTCAACATATTGGGCACGACATTGTACCACATCATCATCATCATAGCGCGCATCCCTAAATAGACCCAAGGCAGCTAATCTCAAACCTACTAGGTTACTAGGCCCGATCTTAGTCCGTCGACCTAGGGGCCATCATCATAACATAGAAGCCCATCCTAGGCCCGATCTTAGTCCGTCGGCCTAGGTCATCTGGGAGCCCATCCCGTACTAGGTCTGTACTAGGACCATCGACCTAGGGGCAATCATAACATAGAAGCCCATCCTAGGCCCGATCTAAGTCCGTCGGCCTAGGCCAACTTAGGAGCCCATCCCTTTGGACCTTGTTAGGGTCCTGGTACAAGCCATGCAGAAAGTAAAATACATACATGCTTCTTATCATAACATATCATATTTCATTTCATAAACATATCATATTCCTTATCATGGCATATCAGGTTTTTTCTTCTTCATATCATAACATACTTCTTCTTCATAACATATCATATGGCTTTCATAACATATTTCTTCTTCATAGCATATCATATTCATTTCATGCATATCATGTTCCTTATTTATAAAACATCATACATTCATACAATTACGAGGTAATAAGCATAACATGATCACAACATCACACACATATAAGCATGGCATAAGGTATAAACATCAGGAACAAGTATACATGGAATGACCTAAACTTCATGGAGTTCTATCAAAGTTTTAAACACCAAACCACTTATATATGGTCTAACTAACCATAGGGTAGTTCTTTAACACATAAAGCATGGCAAGGGAGGGCACTTAGGGTTTTAATTGAACCTTGGCCGAATGGGTTTAAAGGACATGAGGCTCAACCCCTTAACTCTAGGTTAACCAAACAACATGTTATCTTCATTTGCCCTCAAAACATAGCATGAACTTATCTATAGCATGGCATAGAACATGTTATCTTCTCTTAACATCAAACATGGCATAAACTCATTTAAAACCTAGCATAGAGCATGTTATCTTCATCTAACACCAAAAGTCTTTATGAACTCATCCAAAACATAACATAGAAGGACACCTTAGGGGTCTAGATGGACTTGGCCGAATGGTTCAAGGGGCCTAAAGGTTCAACCACTTAAATCTAGGTTAAAACAACCAACATGTTATCTTCATTTACCATCAAAACATAGCATGAACCTATCTCTAACATAGCATAGAACATGTTACCTTCTTCTAACATCAATATGGCATGAAGTCATTTAAAACCTAGCATAGAACATGTTATCTTCATCTAGCTTAGCCTAAGCTCATCTAAACATGGCATAAAAAAAAACACATAGGGGTCTAAAGTGGCTTGGCCGAATGGTCCAAGGCTTAGGGTTCATCCACTTAAATCTAGGTTAACCAAACATCATGTTATCTTCTTTTACCATCAAAACATAGCATGAACTTGGCTATAGCATGACATAAAAAAACATATAAGGGTCTAAAGTGGCTTGGCCGAATGGTCCAAGGCCTAGAAGTTCATCCACTTAATATCTAGGTTAACCAAACATCATGTTATCTTCTTTTACCATCAAACATAGCATGAACTTATCTATAAAGAGAACACATAGGGGTCTAAAGGGCTTGGCTAAATGGTTTTAAAGGTCATAAAGGTTCAACCACTTAACCTAATTCATCTAGCATCCTATCTTCATCATGTTCATACAAGATATGGCATGGATCTTCATGGAAAACTCACACAAGGTCTTGGCCGAATGGTTTCAAGAGGATTAACACAAACACATCAAATGAAAACTACTTGTATGCAGGTGAGAGGGATACTTACATCCTTCGCTTTGCTTTTTGGTTGGAAGATAACCTAAGGGATGCCAACTTAGACTTCCTCTTGCTTGGATAGGTTTCGGACAAAGGATGAAAGGGAGAGGAATGGATTTCGGTGAGGAAGAAGATGAGAAGAAGAGAAGAGCAATTTGGTTTCTTATGTCTCCTCATTCCCCCTATTTATTCACTTGAAGAGTCCCTTAGTCTCTCTTACCCCTAACTATAATTTCCCATATTCCTCTAATAGTACAACCCTGCTAGGCTTCTGGTTATTGGATGCATCTTTAGGGCTTAGCTATCTCTAGAGGTTTGGGGTTCAATTCCTAGGCCTTGCATCATTTTTGGCTCCTTTTCTTTTATTTTTGAAAGAGTCCACATAAAGCCCATTATAATCATGCCAAAAAATCTTGTAAAATTGCTAGAAATTTTACGGGCGTTACAATCCTTCATACCTTTTAAAAGTTTCGTCCCCGAAACTTAGAACAATTCTGGGTACTTCTGTTTCATGTCCTCTTCGCGTTCCCAGGTAGGTTCTTCGTGTCGTTGATTTTGCCACCAGACCTTTACTAAGGGCACCTCTTTGTTCCTTAGCCTCTTGACTTCTCGGTCTAGTATCTAGATAGGCCGACTTTCATAACTCAGGTCCTCTTGAACTTGCACTGTTTGTGCCTCGATCACTTGGTCCGCACTGGAAATGCATTTCTTGAGCATCGAAACATGGAACACGTTGTGAATAGCCGACATCTCTTGAGGCATCTCCAGCTTGTAAGCTACCTTGCCAACCCTCTTCAATATCGGATACGGTCCCACATAACACAGACTCAGTTTACTCTTCCTTCTGAATCTCATCACTCCCTTCATAGGGGCCACTTTGAGGAATACCAGGTCCCCGACTTCGAATTCTAACGGTCTACACCGCATATCTACATAGCTCTTTTGCCGACTCTGAGCAGTTTCAATTCTTTGGC
This sequence comes from Wurfbainia villosa, assembly GCA_025175895.1. Taxonomy (NCBI): domain Eukaryota; kingdom Viridiplantae; phylum Streptophyta; class Magnoliopsida; order Zingiberales; family Zingiberaceae; genus Wurfbainia; species Wurfbainia villosa. The sequence goes on from CM045992.1 coordinate 86,660,605, forward strand.
GAATGTTCTGTATAGCTCGGGTGGTGTCGTAAATGAAGTCTGTCTGGAGTCCCATCCCCTTCTTTTCACCACCCTCATACCAGCATATAGGAGATCTACATTTCCTCCCATATAGAGCCTCGTAGGGTGCCATTCCAATAGTAGCTTGGTAGCTATTATTGTAGGCGAATTTTTCCAAGCATAAGTATTGGCACCAGCTCCCTTTGAAATCCAGGGCGCAAGCTCGTAACATATCCTCCAGTACTTGATTTACCCTTTCGGTCTGTCCGTCCGTCTGAGGATGGAAGGCAGTACTGAACAATAGCTTTGTGCCAAGGGCCTTCTGAACACATTCCCAGAAATGGGAAATAAAGCGACCATCTCTGTCAGAAATGATGGTCTTAGGAATCCCATGTAATCTGATAATTTCCTTAGCATATAATTGAGCCAGTTGCTCAGTCGAATAGGTCATCTTGATTGCTAAGAAGTGGGCAGACTTCGTCAATCGGTCCACAATTACCCATATAGCATCATATCCATTTGTCGTCTTGTGCAATCCTGAGATGAAATCCATAGAAATATCTTCCCACTTCCATTCTAGAATCTGGATTGGCTGCAGTGTTCCTCCAGGTCTCTGGTGTTCTGCTTTAACCCTCTGGCGAGTTAGGTGTCTTGACGACATCTTGAGCCACATCTCTTTTCATTCCGAACCACCAGATTTTTCTTTTCAGGTCTTGGTACATCTTGGTGGTTCCAGGATGCATCGCATAAGGAGTTCCGTGAGCTTCCTCAAATATCTTCTTCCGTAATTCTGGATCATCGGGAATACACAAGTGATCCCTGAGGTAGAGTACTCCACTATCAGAGATACGAAACCCATCATTCTTTCCTTCTAGGACCTCTTGCTTGATCCTCTGAATGCTTGGGTCACGAGCTTGTTTTTCCAATATATCGTCGAACAGCGTCGGTGCTATCATCATGGTCGAGAGCTATCCGGAAATGATTTCAACCCCGTAACGCATAATCTCCTTTTCTAAGGGTCGAGATAACACTGATAGAGACATCAAGGTGGCGTAGGACTTCCTGCTGAGTGCATCAGCCACCTTGTTTGCTTTTCCCGGATGGTAGAAGATCTCACAGTCATAATCCTTGGTGAGCTCGATCCATTTGCATTGTCTCATGTTCAGGTCCTTCTGTGTGAAGAAATATTTCAGACTCTGGTGGTCTGTATAAATCCTACACTGAGCTCCATATAGATAATGCCTCCATGTTTTGAGAGCAAAGACCATGGCCTCTAGCTCTAAATCGTGGGTGGGATAATTCCTTTCATGTTCCTAGAGGCTTAGGCAATGACCTTGCCATTCTGCATGATTAAAGCTCCGAGTCCCAACTTGGAAGCGTCATTGTACATGTCGAAGCCTTCGTTACTGTCCGAAAGAGCAAGGATTGGAGCGCTGGTCAGTCTCCTTTTCAATTATGTGAAACTCCTCTCGCAAGCGTCTGTCCATTCATATTTCTTGTTCTTTCTGGTGAGGACTGTCATAGGGGTTGCAATCCTAGAGAAGTTCTCTACAAACTTCTTGTAGTAGCTTGCTAGCCCAAGAAAGCTTCTGATCTCGCTGGCATTCTTTGGTTGGTTCCAGTTACTCACGGCTTCAATATTTATTGGGTCTACCATCAATCTGTGCTTAGATATAACATGACCCAAAAATGATACTTGTTCGAGCCAGAACTCACATTTGGAGAACCATGCATACAGCTGCTTTTCCTGAAGAATCCAATTCAGCAGATCATAGTAGTGCATTTGTCGCTCTAAAAGGCATAACTACGAACTCATAACGTCTTTATCTTGTTCAAAAATCCGTCTTCGGTATATCATCTAGTTTCAGTTTCACTTTCACTTAATGATAGCCAGACCTCAGATTAATCTGAGAGAAGACGGTGGCACCCTTTAACTGGTTGAACAGGTCGACAATCCGTGGTAAAGGGTATCTATTCTTGATTGTCACATTATTTAGCGCTCGGTAGTCTATGTACATTCGCATAGACCAGTCTTTCATCTTTACCAATAGTACTGGAGCTCCCATGGAGAGCGAAATACTGCCTTATCGACTCTATTACTATGTCTCCCAACCATGTTTATCTTCATATATTAGAGTAAGGCTAGTATAAGGTTATCGTCTATTTATCTATGCATAGTTAAACTAAAATCTAGCATAAGGTTCTCATACATATTTTCAGGCATATTTAAGCTAGAGGCATTTGTTATCATACATGAAAGAAAATAAAGTAGGCATAGAAATTCTTACTTGGAGCGGCAGGATTTGGAGCTTGATGTGTGTGTAGTGGAAAGGCATATCTGCTCTGATACCAACCTGTCACGCCCGCCCTTTCCCAGGGGTCCGGAGGAGCGGCGCATGACATGATCCTACATACATACATTACATTACAGTGGAAGACTACACATATCATACTTCTTACAGCGGAAGACTTTAGACATTTTTTTTTCTTTTAAACATAAACATGCATCGTCATTTCATAGATACTTCTTAATATAGAACATGCATCATTATTTCATAGACACTTCTTCTTAAACATAGGGCTTGCATCATCAGTTCATAAGTACTTAGTTAAATTCATAAGCTAAATCATCTTAGGGAAAACATGCATAAAGAACATAACAAATTTCCTCCACCATGCCACTACCACACACACTTTGCCCCTCCTGCTGCTCCCTTTAGTTTATCCACCCTTTACCCTTATCTGCAGTACAAGGGAACATAAACTATAAGAACATAGACTTAGTAAGATCCTGTCCTACTCACAAAACCTTACGTAAGCATAACATGACATAACATCATAACATAAGCTAACATAACATAAATGTATCACCATAGACATAAGCAGGCAATAACATGTAGACATACAACATCGTAAGTAGGCATGTAACATGTAAACACATATATAACATAGCAACCATAACATGTAAACATATATAACATAACCATCATAACATGTAAACATATATAACATAACAAACATAGCATGTAAACATATATATCATAACCATCATAACATGCAGACATATATAACATAACAAACATAGCATGTAAACATATATAACATAACAAACATAGCATGTAAGCATATATAACATAACAAACATAGCATGTAAACATATATAACATAACAAACATAGCATGAAAGCATAAATAACATAACAACATAACAACATAACATGTAAACATATATAACATAACAAACATAGCATGTAAACATATATAACATCACAAACATAGCGTGTAAACATATATAACATAACAAACATAGCATGTAAGCATATATAACATAACAAACATAGCATGTAAGCATATATAACATAACAAACATAGCATGTAAACATATATGCAGGATGCACTTTAAAAACATATATCATAGGTATTTGAACATAACTCTCAACATATTGGGACCGACATTGTACCACATCATCATCATCATAGCGTGCATCCCTAAATAGACCCGAGGCAGCTAATCTCAAAACAACTAGGTTACTAGGCCCGATCTTAGTCCGTCGACCTAGGGACCATCATCATAACATAGAAGCCCATCCTAGGCCCGATCTTAGTCCGTCGGCCTAGGGCATCTGGGAGCCCATCCCGTACTAGGTTCGTACTAGGACCGTCGACCTAGGGGCAATCATAACATAGAAGCCCATCCTTGGCCCGATCTAAGTCCGTAGGCCTAGGCCAACTTAGGAGCCCATCCCTTTGGACCTTGTTAGGGTCCTGGTACAAACCATGCAGAAAGTAAAATACATACATGCTTCTTATCATAACATATCATATTTCATTTCATAAACATATCATATTCCTTATCATGGCATATCAGGTTTTTTCTTCTTCATATCATAACATACTTCTTCTTCATAACATATCATATGGCTTTCATAACATATTTCTTCTTCATAGCATATCATATTCATTTCATGCATATCATGTTCCTTATTTATAAAACATCATACATTCATACAATTACGAGGTAATAAGCATAACATGATCACAACATCATACACATATAAGCATGGCATAAGGTATAAACATCAGGAACAAGTATACATGGAATGACCTAAACTTCATGGAGTTCTATCAAAGTTTTAAACACCAAACCACTTATATATGGTCTAACTAACCACAGGTTAGTTCTTTAACACATAAAGCATGGCATGGGAGGGCACTTAGGGTTTTAATTGAACCTTGGCCGAATGGGTTTAAAGGACATGAGGCTCAACCCCTTAACTCTAGGTTAACCAAACAACATGTTATCTTCATTTGCCCTCAAAACATAGCATGAACTTATCTATAGCATGGCATAGAACATGTTATCTTCTCTTAACATCAAACATGGCATAAACTCATTTAAAACCTAGCATAGAGCATGTTATCTTCATCTAACACCAAAAGTCATTATGAACTCATCCAAAACATAACATAGAAGGACACCTTAGGGGTCTAGATGGACTTGGCCAAATGGTTCAAGGGGCCTAAAGGTTCATCCACTTAAATCTAGGTTAAAACAACCAACATGTTATCTTCATTTACCATCAAAACATACATGAACCTATCTCTAACATAGCATAGAACATGTTACCTTCTTCTAACATCAACATGGCATGAAGTCATTTAAAACCTAGCATAGAACATGTTATCTTCATCTAGCATCAAAACTTAGCCTAAGCTCATCTAAACATGGCATAAAAAAAAAGAACTCATAGGGGTCTAAAGTGGCTTGGCCGAATGGTCCAAGGCTTAGGGTTCATCCACTTAAATCTAGGTTAACCAAACATCATGTTATCTTCTTTTACCATCAAAACATAGCATGAACTTGGCTATAGCATGGCATAAAAAAACATATAAGGGTCTAAAGTGGCTTGGCCGAATGGTCCAAGGCCTAGAAGTTCATCCACTTAATATCTAGGTTAACCAAACATCATGTTATCTTCTTTTACCATCAAACATAGCATGAACTTATCTATAAAGAGAACACATAGGGGTGTAAAGGGCTTGGCTGAATGGTTTTAAAGGTCATAAAGGTTCAACCACTTAACCTAATTCATCTAGCATCCTATCTTCATCATGTTCATACAAGATATGGCATGGATCTTCATGGAAAACTCACACAAGGTCTTGGCTGAATTGTTTCAAGAGGATTAACACAAACACATCAAACGAAAACTACTTGTATGCAGGTGAGGGGGATACTTACATCCTTCGCTTTGCTTTTTGGTTGGAAGATAACCTAAGGGATGCCAACTTAGCCTTCCTCTTGCTTGGATAGGTTTTGGACAAAGGATGAAAGGGAGAGGAATGGATTTCGGTAAGGAAGAATATGAGAAGAAGAGAAGAGCAATTTGGTTGCTTCTGTCTCCTCATTCCCCCTATTTATTCACTTGAAGAGTCCCTTAGTCTCCCTTACCCCTTACTATAATTTCCCATATTCCTCTAATAGTACAACCCTGCTGGGCTTCTGGTTATTGGATGCATCTTTAGGGCTTAGCTATCTCTAGAGGTTTGGGGTTCAATTCCTAGGCCTTGCATCCTTTTTGGCTCCTTTTCTTTTATTTTTGAAAGAGCCCACATAAAGCCCATTATAATCATGCCAAAAATTCTTGTAAAATTACTAGAAATTTTATGGGCGTTACATGGGCGATGCCACGAAGGTGGCGACTGTTGCAGTAGGAGATGTTTATTTGTCTTTTGAGAGGAATAAAGTTTTGGTTCTTAAAAATTGCCTTTATGTACCTTTATTTAGAAAGAATTTGATTTCAGTTTCTAAATTATTTATGGATGGATATTCTATTTCTTTTAATGACAGTGTTGTTATAAAAAGGAATAGGGAGATTATCTGTTCTGGTGCATTAATAGAAAATTTATATACACTTGAATCAAAAGCTCCCACGATGCAAATAGAAGTTAATAACTCATCTTCTAATTCCAATAAGAGAAAAGAACCTTCGAAGATGAACTAAACATATCTTTGGCATCTAAGACTTGGTCATATTAACCTAAGCAGAATTCAAAGGTTGATAGATGATGGACTTCTGGGTTCATTAATGGTGGAAGATTTCCTAACCTGTGAATCTTGCTTGAAGGGTAAAATGACCAAGAGGACTTTTAAGGCCAAGGGGTATAGAGTCAAAGATGTGTTGGAATTGGTTCATTCTGATTTGTGTGTTCCTATATCTATCCAGGCTAGAGGTGGTTTTGAGTATTTCGTCTCTTTCATAGACGATTATTCAAGATATGGATACATTTACTTGATGCGCCGCAAGTCTGAATGCTTTGATAAGTTCAAAGAATTCAAGGCTGATATGGAGAAACGTCAAGGTAAAAGTATCAAGATACTATGATCTGATCGTGGTGGTGAGTACCTCTTGGGAGAGTTTAGTAATTACTTATCATAGGCTGGGATTCAATCCCTATTGTCTGCACCTGTCACACCCCAGCAGAATGGTGTAGCAGACCGAAGGAATAGGACTCTTATGGAGATGGTTAGATCGATGATGAGTTATTCTGAGTTGCCAGATTCATTCTGGGGATATGCTCTAGATACGACAGTGTATATTCTGAACTTGGTACCATCTAAATCAGTGCCTTCTACTCCCACAGAATTGTGGACTGGGCAAAAGCCTAGTCTAAGACATATTCAGATTTGGGGGAGTCCAGCACATGTGCTGAAGGCAGATGCTGGTAAGTTGGAACCTCGTATAGAAGTATGCATGTTTGTTGGCTATCCTAGAGGAACGAAAGGAGTTTTGTTTTATAGTCCTAGAGATCAGAGGGTGATCGTTAGCACGAATGCCAGATTTCTAGAGGAAGACTATGTGATAAACCACAAGCCCATGAGTAAGATTGTTCTGGAGGAATTGAAAGGGGAAGTCACTACTTCAGTACCACCGGTACAAGAAGATATACCATAAGTCACTACACCACGTGTCACAGAGGATACACAGGTGATACCTCGTCGTAGTGGGAGGGTTGTGAGACAGCCTGATAGATTCATGTTCTTGGAAGAATGTTCTGATTTGATCCCTGGCGAACATGAACCTGATCCTTGGACATATGATGAGGCAATCCAAGATAAAGATGTGCTATCTTGGCAAAGTGCAATGAATGCTGAGATTGAATCTATGGATTCAAATCAAGTCTGGGAGCTAGTAGAACCACACAATGGTGTAAAAACCATTGGATGCAAGTGGATCTACAAAAGAAAGAGAGGAATAGATGGGAAGGTTGAGACCTTCAAAGCAAGGCTTGTTGCAAAGGGGTATACTCAGAAAGAGGGTGTCGATTATGAGGAGACCTTTTCGTCGGAAGCCATGTTTAAGTCTATCCGGATTCTCTTATGCATTGCTGCTCATATGGATTATGAGGTATGGCAGATGGATGTCAAGATAGCTTTCCTTAATGGATGTCTTGAGGAAAACATCTATATGAAGCAACCAAAGGGATTCATTGCAAAGTGCAAGGAGCATCTTGTGTGCAAGCTTAATCGATCCATTTATGGATTGAAACAAGCATCGAGATCTTGGAACATCCACTTTGATAAGGTAACCCAGTCTTATGAATTCATTCAAAGTCTGGATGAGACTTGTATATACAAGAAATGTGACGGAAACGTAGTGGTATTTCTTGTACTATACATATATGACATTTTGTTAATTGGCAATAATGTCAAGGTGTTATCGGACGTAAGGGTATGGTTGTCCAAACAGTTTGATATGAAGGACTTGGGAGAAGTGGGACACATCCTTGGGATCGAGGTTATAAGGGATCGCAGGAAAAGGATGTTGTGCTTATCTCAAGCTTCATACTTTGACACCATTTTAGCTCGTTTTAGCATGCAGAACTCCAAGAAGGGTTTTCTATCTTTCAGGCATGGAGTTCCTTATCTAAGGAGATGTGTCCTAGAACATTTGAGGAGATAGAGGAGATGAAGGCGGTTCCTTATGCTTCGACAGTAGGAAGCCTCATGTATGCTATGCTGTGTACGAGACCAGATATCTGCTTTACTGCTGGCATGGTTAGCGGATATCAGAGTAATCCAGGACAGGGATATTGGACTGCGGTAAAGCATATATTGAAGTACCTAAGAAGGACTAGGGATTATATGCTAGTTTACAAGGCAGACCAATTACTCCATGTAGGTTACACAAATTCTGACTTCCAATCAGACAGAGATAACAGTAAGTCTACTTCAGGTTTTGTGTTTACTTTGGGAGGTGGAGCCATTATATGGAGGAGTGTCAAGCAGAAATGCGTGGCAGACTCTACCATGGAAGCTGAGTATGTGGCAGCCTCTGAGGCGGCCAAAGAAGTTGTATGGCTCAGGAACTTCTTGATTGACATGGATGTGATTCCTGGTTTGCCCAGAACTATCACAATTTATTGTGATAATAGTTGTGCAGTTGCAAACTCGAAGGAACCATGAGCCCATAAGGCAAGTAAACGCATAGAGAGCAAGTACCACCTGATACGAGAAATCGTAAAGAGAGGAGAAGTTGTTGTGGCCAAGATTGCATTGGAGGATAACCTAGCAGATCCTTTTACTAAGGCCCTTCTGGCGAGAGCTTTTGATAGGCATGTGGAGGGAATGGGAATCAAATGTATGGCAGTTTGAGGACAACATAGTCTTTTAGTATAAGTGGGAGATTGTTGGGATGTATACTGAAAAGTCTATCTTTTGTATGAACATCTTTATTTTTGAAATAAGAATCACATTATCATTGTTTGCATATTATTGGTTATGCATATTATCTCATACATTACATTATAGGTAACATGGTGTGTAGTGTCACACGGTAGATCATGTTATCAGCTCCTTGTAGAGTATAAGTAAAGGCTCACGACCGAGATGGCTTTGGACAAACCATTGGTATGGTTGTAGTGTGATTTGGTATTGGTTTGTCTTGACCATAGAATCACACTAGTACACTTTGTGTCTATTGAGCAGGACCGACTTAGAGGTGATTTGATTTATTGCTGACTATATAATCGAATCAGACCTCATATATTATGTTGTATATGCTCTTAATCCCGATATAATAATGGGCACATATATTTAGTATTAATTTCTTTGATTTACCAATGGGTGAGATTTATAGAGTAAATCGATAGGCTCGGTAAGTTGGGAAATGATATTACTTACATGGTGTGTCATTGATTATAGGAGGAAACCGTGTCCTATATGTTGGATCGAGAAGCGTCGCTAGAGGGGGGGGTGAATAGCGATCGTAAATCTTTTCTTTTTCGTTCGTTCAATACGCAAAGTAAGCACAGCGGAAAATAAATGAACACGTTTATTTTACTTGGTTCACAACCCAGCGGTTGCTACTCCAAGGCCCTATCGGTCCTAGACCGCGTACGGAGGGCAAAGCACTAAAACGTCTCCTCCTCGTTGGAGGTAGGAGACAACGATTACAAAAACCGAATACACGAGGATGAGGCAACAAGCCTACCTCACCTCGTTATGAAGATAAAAAACACAGAATATAATATCAAAAATATTACTTGAATCTGCTGCCGACGAAGAAGATCTGAGGTTGTCGTCGCGTCGGCGTTATGACGGTGTTGAAGCGTTGGCGTTGTAGGAGCACTTGATGAATAATTGATGATCTTTGGAGATGAATCCTCCCCTCCTTTTATAGACTTTAGCCTCTGAATTTGTCTCCTATTTCTTTGGAATGGATCATGAATTTTTCCAAATTTTTATCGCGAAGTGGCCGCGTCAAACGTTATCCGTTTTGACCTAGCGCAAAGCCGAATCGTCGCCATCGATCGATGCCTCATCCGATCGATGATAATGACGATGCATCTCATCATCGATCGATAATGATCGCAATGTCCGGTGATCATTGCCCGCCACTTCCCTGCAGTAAGAGATTAGCTTGGAAAATGATAAATACGACGGTTTCTAACCGTCCGATCTCGACCTAGACCTTCCACAGGAAGTCTTAGTCGAATCGTCGCCTACGGTCATCCCCGTAAAGAGGACACGACCTTACAATCTCTCACTCACACGAGCTTACCTCGATAGTAGCTCTTGCTTCCGGCCTTCCACTCGATTCCTTCGGCTCCCTCCGAATTCACTCAAGTGTCGCTGACCACCACGGCTTCCTCCGGTGTCGCTAGCCTTGACTCGACTTTAGTACTTTTCTGCACACTTGATTTAGCTCGTGAGATAACAATATAAACTTAACTTTGTGTCTTTGCCATAATCAAAACACAGGTTCGATTATCTAGTGCCCCTGCACCAACAATCTCCCCCTTTTTGATCTATGGCAAACCAACACAAAGTTAAGGGAAATTAAAGCATAAAACACATATAGTAGATGATGAATGCCATTCCCAAAAACTCCCCCTTAACCAAAACTCCTCCTTAACCCTAGGTGAGTTTTGAAAGAGATACTTTAGTTTTCAAAAGCAAATTTTGTGTTTCAAAATGAAATTTTGTGTTACTCCCCCTTAACTTTTGCTCTTCTCCCCCTTTTGCCATAAATCAAAAAAGAGTGTTGGGGTTTTTGTATAAAATAGGGGTTTAAAACAATGTCGTTTATGAATGCATCTAAATAAATCAAATATGAGTCCAAGCATGCGTCTAGCAATAGTTAGATAGATTGGTTCGAGGTGTGTCCCTCTGCACCAATAATCTAAAGATTTATAATATAACCCTTAAGATTAGTTTGCTCTCCCCCTTAGTCAAATATATGAAGTATAAGAGATGTAGGGTGCGCTAAACTTTGGCCTCAGAGTTGTTAAGTACAATAGTTGAGAAAATAAGTAGTATTTTGAAGGGATTGTTTCAAGTATATTTCAATTATCCTTAACATCTCACCCATTCTATGTGTCTCATAATTTGTTCACCTTATATGTTTTGTGAGATGATTTTAAATTGATTAAAGATAGTCAACCTTGGGTTAGATTCAGATTTAACCTTTAGATCGTTAAGTAACTTTTCGAGAAACTGGCTTCCAGGTCGTGGCGAGGCACAGGGGCCTTCTTTGATCGGAACAACGACCACTTCCTTAGACAAAGCCAAATTCAAGAAAATATTACTTAAGTCACTTAGGGTTACTTCCTGGTCTAACTAGTTTAGGATCTGGCGAGGTAGCTTACTAGTTCCACTCGGTCAAGTGCACCAAGCTAGATCGCCTTATCTAGCTCGAATACACGAGACTTTGTCTCCCTAACGTACTATCATCTCAGCGCGTCCGATACTATATTATCAAGAGTTGACTAACTAGTTATTTATGAAAAGAGGCTCCCCGAGGCTCAATCTTTTCGAAGGATTTTAGTTGGTTATGTACGTATTCTAAGTAAGTTCACAAGTTAACAGAAATTCTAAGCATGCAATGGTTTTGCTAAGTAAGCGGGTATACTATTTTAGTGTTAGCTCCCCCTAGACCATTGAACCAATAAGGTCTATTCAAATAATGAACGTGATCCTGAGGAATCCAATACTTATTAGTCCTAATATGTGAATTTAATAAAACCTTTGGGACCCATGCTTGGACTCTTTGATGACTACGATTTACGATAGACATATAAGACCTATTCGTAGTCTTTGACTTAAATCCGAGTCCGGCTTTGTTGTACACGGCTCTTTGGGTTCCAAGTAGTCGGTTAAGGTTTTTAGATCCCAACGTGAACTTTTCCAACCTAGCCTCGACCTCTTGAACTTGGTCTTTCAAGAGAGAATTCTCCTTCTCAAGTTTTTCAATTTGGGTTGAGTTTCTCTCTTGAACTTGACTAGTTGAAGAGGTTAGAGTAGCCTCTTGCTTGAGGGTTTCAACCTCCTCAAGTAACGACTCAACCCTAGACTCGGACTTAGTTAATTTCCTATTAAGCAGTTTAATTGTACTGTAAAGTGTACTAATTAAAGAGAAATCAACCTTAACTTTCCCTTTTGGTCCGGCTTTGAGTTTTCTCTCGAAATAATCTTCGGGGTCGGAGTCGGAGTTGTAGTTGGACTCGGCTTCGGATTCTGACTCGGACTCCTCCGTTCTTGCCATGTAAGCTATGTCTTCTCTGTTGTCCCAAGTTGCATGGAAGGCTTTCCTTGCTCCCTTTTTCTTTTGGTTCTCATTCTTCAATTTCCTTCTTTCTTGTCGAACTATTCTCCGCACAATATTGACTATTATGGCCTCCTCTTCGGATTCGGATTCGTCTTCGGGTTCGAGTTCATCTACTTGCCTAGTAGGTGGCTTGCTTTGTCCTGCAAGTAGAGCAATACCTCTCTCGGCCCGGATCACGTTAGTTTGCTCATGAAGTTCAAACTCGGAAAATAATTCATCTAACCTAAGCGATAGGTCCTTATAGACCTTGTAGGCATCGACCATGGATGCCACAAGGTAGTCCTAGAAATGAATTAAGAACGCGTACCTTAATAGGTCACGGTTTTGACCTTGTGTCCGGAGTGGTGTGTAGGCCGTTGACAATGTCCTGACGCGGCGTGTAGTTGTGTTGCCGCCTCGTGTTCCTCTTGAGATCTTGAGGTTATACAACTTATTGAAAAGAAGGTCACGTTTACATACCTTAGCATCGGGTGTTCCTTCGTGTAGCTCAATTAATTTATTCCATAGGTCCTTGGCGCTAATGAATGGTCCGATGCGGTTGAGTTCCTCCTTGGACAAGCCGCATTGCAATATTTGGGTTGCTCTTGCATCGGCTTCGATTTGCCTCTTGGTTGCATTTGTCCACTTGTTGAAATCCAAGGGCTCTCCTTGATCATTGGTGGGTAAAGCAAAGCCGGTTTGGATTATTATCCAAGTCTCGACTTGTGTTTTCAAGAAACACTCCATCCGACCTTTCCAATAACGGAAATCATCTCCGTTAAAGAACGGAGGTCGGGTGGTGCTATATCCCTCAATGTGAGCCATTAAGTATCTTGCAAAAACACAAATAAAAACCAAAGAGAATTCCAAGACTTGGTCTTGGATTAGTAATGCGGGAAATAATAGAAAAAAAACAGAAATAAATAAGGAGGATAAAAAACTAAAAAAATTTGAAACTTACGACCTTCGATGTCCCCGAAAGGGTACTAAACGCTGGATTTTGGGGCTGGAAACAGCTTGTTACGGGGGTAAACCCCCGGTAAAAAGTGTAGATCTTTCAGAGAGCTTCGATTTGGTGGGTAGATCGTTTCGTGAGTCCACTCGTAGCAAAAGTTATGCTCATTTGATCGTGAGGTACTCCGAAGGAGATTAGTACTAACAAAAACACAACCAAAAACTATGTACCAAGACTTGGTCTTGGATTAGTAGTGCGGGAAACAAAACCTAAGAAATATACGAATCGAAAAATACGAAAAGAAAACCAAAACGTGCTAGATTGGTGGTTTCACCAAATCTTAGCGCCCCCGCTCTGGTGGGTTGAAGATCGGACATCAAGCAGAGAAAATCCTTCGAGGAGGGATAGGCTTGAGGGGGGGCCCAATGTGGTCCTTCGTTTGAGGGGGGGATTGTTGGGAGTATGGGGAATACAATCAAAGTCCCACATTGGTAAGACATGGAAAAGATCATGTGCTTATAAGAAAAAAGATATCTCCATTGGTATGAGGCCTTTTGGGTAGAGCCCAAAAACAAAAACCATGAGGGCTTAGGCCCAAAGTGGACAATATCATACCATTGTGGAGATATGTGGATCTTATAGGCACTAACACTATATATTAGGATGATGATGCCCCCTTGAGGTGCTCATAAGGTTCATCATGTAAACCCTGCAGGTGGACTTGGTCCGGCATGATGATAAGGTTGAGTGGTACTACTCATGGAGTTAAATGTTGATTAATTAATTGTCAGTAAATTAATTAATCGACGGACATTCGAGATCTTAAACATGGGGAGATATATGTACAAATAATATATGGAGCCCATATTAATTTATGGGGGTTGGTGAGGTAGATCGATGATAATCCTCTAATGGAATGGATTATCATTAATGGATCGGACTTTATGTGAGCTTGATCCATTGGGTGGCCAAGATCCAACTCCTCCTCATGGTCCCTATTGTAGCCTATTAAAACCTCATGGATCCTAGATCCAATGATGGAAAATAAAACTCTAGATCCGACGGTGGAGATTAAATCTCTAGATCCGATGGTTGAGATTAAATCTCTAGATCCAACGGTTGAGATTAAATCCCTAGAACCGACGGTGGAGATTAAAAGGAGGATTAAGCCTAACTCTATAAATAAGGGTTTAAGGCTTCGCCGTGGAATTCGATTAGAGAGATTAGGGTTTTTGTTTCTTTTGGCTTGGGCAGCAAGAAACAAAAGAGAGGCTAGGGTTTTAAAGAAGGGCTTGGGCGGCCACTCTTTTGGAAATTTTTTCCTTCTTCTTAGGGTTATGGCTGGTGCCCATCCTCTTTTCTTCTCTCCTTGGCTGGCGTCCAATCTCTTTTATCTCATCCTTGGTCGGTGGCAAAGACTAAGGTCTCTTCCCTTGGAGCTCTTGGCCAGCGTCCATAACCTTCATCTCCTTTCCTTAGTCGGTGGCTACAACTAGGTCTCTTGACTTGGTGGCCGGTCCTAGATAGGGAAGAGTTTTGTTTTATTCTTCCTTTTGTTCGGAGTGAGCAAAGAAAGAAAGATTGGTGATCTAGGAGGCTTCGACTTTTGGAAGATCATCGCCCACACGACGTCTTAAAGGAGGAAGGACATACAATAGAAGATCGAGAGGTATAACGCTTGTTTATATTCTTTTGTATTATGTCTATAATTGTTTTTCAATTATATGCATGTTGTATGTTTTATTATGTGGCTAATTTACTTGGACCCCGAATACAAACGCAAAAGCCGGCGATCCATACATTGTCTATTCCGCAGCTAATCGTAGAATAGAGGTTGGTTGCTTGAACAACATGTTTGTTCAAGTGACTACTCTAATCGAATAGCACGACGATGAAATGGCAGCTTGGGTAATCCCTCCTTGTCAAGGATAAAAAATTCTTATCCGGGGACGTAGAAGGGATCGCCATGAATAAGTGACCGAGTTGAAGTGGGAAGCGAAGTTTCCTACCTTTAGTTGGGATTCCCACTTGGCCACGAACTGGCCACTGACTTGATTTTGCAGTCTTTGCTAGAAAGCTACAATCAATTTATCATGAATTACAATATGAATCAAATTGATAAGCCACTGCCTGAGATGCTTTGTATATTGAGAACTACTGAGCTCAACCTTAAGAAGGGAAAACCTGACTCTATTTAGATGGTGCAAAAGAAGAAAGGCAAGGGCAAGCCTAATGGTAAGGGAAACTCCCAAGCCAAGGGCAAAGGCAAGGCATTGAAACTGAAAGGAGGGGTGGCCAAGGAAGGGACTTGCTTCCACTGTAAGAAAGCTGGACACTAGAAGCGTAACTGCAAAGCATACCTTGAAGATCTTAAGATGAACATAAGTGAGACTTCTACTTCAGGTATATATGTTATTGAAGTCAATCTATATATTTCTTCATCGTGAGTATTAGATACTGGATGTGCATCTCACATTTGTACTAATGTGCAGACACTGAGAAATAGCAGGGCATTGATGAAGGGCGAGATAGACCTACGAGTAGGCAATGGAGCAAGGCTTGCTACTGTTGCTGTAGGAACTTATTTTCTATCTCTTCCCTCTGGGCTTGTATTAGAATTAGATGAATGTTGTTATTTGCCTACTCTGACTAAGAACATAATTTCAGTTTCTTGTTTAGACAAGAAAGGCTTTTCATTTATAATAAAGAACAAATGTTGTTCAGTTTATTTAAATGATATGTTCTATTGTAGTGCACCTCTAATAAACGGACTCTACATTCTAGACTTAGAGAACCCCATCTATAACATAAGTACCAAAAGGTTCAAGTCAAATGAGTTGAACCAAACCTATCTCTGGCATTGTCGCTTAGGTCACATAAATGAGAGTCGCTTATACCAGCTCATAAGGATGGGCTGCTGGACTCATTTGATTTTGAATCATATGAGACATACGAGTCTTGCCTTCTAGGCAAGATGACCAAGTCTCCCTTTAGTGGACACAGTGAGAGAGCAACAGACTTTTTAGGACTTATACATAGTGATGTATGTAGCCCTTACAATGTTGCTGCTAAAGGTGGTTATAGGTACTTCATTACATTTACTCATGACTTCATTAGATAAGTTTATGTGTATCTGATGACACATAAGTCAGAATCCTTTGAAAAGTTTAAAGAATTCAACAATGAAGTACAAAACTAGCTTGGCAAGAGTATTAAGATACTTCGATCAGATCGAGGTGGTGAATACCTTATCCGTGAGTTTCGTGACTATCTAGCTGAGTGTGATATTCTATCCCAACTCACTCCTCCTGGAACACCACAGTGGAATGGTGTATCCGAAAGGAGGAATCGTACCCTATTAGATATGGTACGATCTATAATGAGTCACACAGATCTTCCTATATCATTTTGGGGATATACTCTAGACACAGCAGCCTTCACACTTAACTGTGTACCATCTAAGATTGTGATAAAGACACCATATATGATGTGGACAGGGCAAAATCCCAAGATGTCTTTCATGAGGATTTAGGGTTGTGAGGCTTACGTTCGACGTCAAGTCTCAGACAAACTGGGACCCAAATTCGATAAGTGCTATTTTGTTGGATATCCCAAGGAAACGAAGGGATATTACTTCAACATTCCCAGTCAACACAAAGTGTTTGTGGCAAAGACTGGGGTATTTCTAGAAAAGGATTTTGTTTCTATAAAAACTAGTGGGAGTACGTTCGATCTTGAAGAAATTCAAGATAAGGACCATAGTAATGAGGCCTTGATGGGGGTTGAACAGGAACCACAAAGTGTTGTGGGTGATGAGATTGTTGCACAAAGAGTTGTGGAACAACAACCTATTCAGGTAGACCTACCTCTTCGCAAGTCTGATAGGGTACATCGTCAGCCTGAGAGATAATCGTTTCTCTTGTCTGACCATGATGACGTTATGCTCATTGAGAATGAGCCTACCTCCTTTCAGGAAGCTGTGATGAGCCCAGATTCTGAGAAATGGCTAGAGGCCATAAGATCCGAAATGGAATCCATGTACACCTACCAAGTATAGACTTTGGTTGATCCACCTGAAGGCGTCAAACCCATTGGGTGTAAGTGGGTCTTTAATGTTAGTGATCATTTGGAAGCTAGAGGGGGGTGAATAGCGCTTTTCGGTTTCTACAAAAATGATTAGCGGAAGCAAGAACAAATAATATATGTAAAAACACAAAAACAATGCTAACAAGGCCTTTACGTGGTTCGGAGATAACGCTCCTATTCCACGGCGATCCTTAAGGTGGATCAACCCAAGCAATTCCACTAAGAAGCTTTCTCTTTACAAAGACCTCCTCTTCTTACAAAAGATGACAATGAAGATTTGAGAGGAGGAGGGAGATTAATACACTTAGAAAGCTTGGAAAACTTGTGGGAGCTTAGAAGAATGATCAGAATATATGCATTAGCCCCTTCTTGCTCCCCTTGGGCTCTTTATATAGAAAAGAGCCTCTTTTTCCCGTTGGAGGTCCATCAGTCGACTGATGACTTACATCAGTCGACTGCCGCCGATTCTAACGGCTTCTGAACAGCCGGATTCGTGGGATTTACAAATGCCATCGCTAACGGAAGACTATCACGATCGCCAACAGTGGCGCTGATCGATATCGCCAGAGGATCGGCTACCACACGGCATTCGCTTGTGGCCGATCACTTGTATGCGGCTGAGTCCGAGTCAACTTCATCACTCGATCGATAACTGACTACTAATAGTCTTCCAACCTCTAATGCTGCATTTTAAGGGCCAGTTCGGCCGACACCATGTTCCAGTCGACTGGCACATCCCAAGTATGACTAATTCATACTTGAAAACATAACCTAAGCCTAGAATTAACCTTCTAGTTTCTCCATCAGCCTTGCGCCTCCAGGATTTCTTTGAGTCCACGACTCCATCCATGCGCTTGCCTTCAAAAGCTTCCTTCGGTTTCGTCATGCTTTGGTTTTCTTCTTTGCCAAAGTACGCTTGGACTTTACGCCGCCAAGACTACATGCTTGGACTTATGCCGCCAAGACTTTCCTTTGGTCTTTCTTTTCCAAGGACTTCTTAGACATTACGTAGCCAAGACTACATGCTTGGACTTACGCTGCCAAGACCAAGACCTTTCCTTTGACTTCTCTTTGCCAATATCACACTTGGACTTGTCTTTTACCAAGTCTTCATACTTGGATTTTCCTGTCACTTAAACATGTTTACAATTAGATCACAAAACATTGCCTAACTTAGATGATTATCCAAACATCAAAATATATAAATGCTTGGGGCATTATTGCACCAACAATCTCCCCCTTTTTGATGTTTGGCAATCATTTAAGTTAGGTCTTCTTCTATACATATAAACATATTTCAATATGAATTCTAACTTAAATATCCCTTCTCCCCCTTTGACATACAACAAAAAGAGAAGAGTTAATCCAATAAGTGCAGGAAGAATTGACATATCTTTGAACAAAGGTATAAAATTGATATGAAGCTCCCCCTAAATCCAAGACATGTTTCATGATGGGGGAATAACATGTGAAGCAAGGCAATAGAATAAGCAAATGTGTCCTAGCCTTGCACAAACAATTATAGAAATTAGGGATGTAGCTCCCCCTAAACCAATGCACCAAGAAAATCCGTCTTTCCATACAAGTTATCATGTATATACTGTGAAAATCATATAATGTCCAAAATTGAACCTTTTAACCGATGAAAAATCGTTTTCTATTCCAAAACAGTGTCACCGGTTCGACCGAATAAGCATCGACCAAGCTGGCCTTGGCGATCATCGCCAATAACGATGATCGATATCGATAAAATCAAAATCGAATTTTTCAGTCAAGGTTTGAAAAAGCGTAGAAAATTCCGTGGGTGTCCAAAAATCACGAAACTCGTCATACACATTTTATTCAACTAATATAACATATGAAAAATATTAGACGAAAAATATGCTCATCAGATTAATGGATTGATACGATATTCAAAATAACAAAATTATGACACAAAAAGTGTAATTGTATCATATCAATATTCATAACTTCGTACTATATGCTCAACTTCTAAACTTGACAAATAACAAGTTGTAGACACTAATAGAAATGAATTAAAACAAGGACACAATTTCATTTCATTAATCAAAAGTTATGACACAAGTAGGAGTTTATGTCGTACATACGGCCAAAAAGAAAAATAAAACAAAAATCGAGCTAACGATCGTCATCCTCAGCATCCATCGGTGCAGATGACGATCCATCGTGAGGTGGGTGTCTAGGTGCAGCAGGGCGGAGAACCGCCAAGATGTCCTGCTGCTGCAGATGCACCCCTTGTTGGGTTTCCGGCACTACGGCGTGTGTGTGTTCGATCATGTTTCGTAAACATGAGCACAGCAGAAGCAATTAAAAAATAATAAATCTATATTTATTACAACACACACAACACACGCATGCATATTACAACAAGTGTAGACATAACCGTAAATTAAAATTTGCAATAAAGAAAATTATCTACGTTATACCTTTCGTATGACGTGTAGCGGGAACGGCATCAACCGAAACGATCCTCGTAAGAATCGTCTCTATCCGTATCCACGCCGAGCTCCTCGGGATGACTTCGCTAAGTCACGAGCTTCGTCTTCGTACGGGTTACTAGCCTCGTGTTGAAGACGACGTGATCGAGAGATGATCATGATCCGAATCCAAATTCGGATCCTAAAACGAGTTCTCAAAACTCGCTTCTCCGGAGAGGTATTCGTCAACCAATTGACGAATCCTTCGTCCTCCACCTCAGAGGATTACCGGAGATCAAATCCCCGGTAAGTTAGGCGCTATCGGAGCACTAACCGTCGTCCAAACGACGCTCCGACAACAAAGAAACAAGCTGTCCAGAAAAACTGGACAGCTTTTGGTGGAGGAATAGAGGCCGGCAAAGGAGAGATGGAAGCTCACCTTATCACCGAACCTAGAGGAGATCACCGGAGGGTCGCCGGAGGTTCACCGGCTGAAGCTTGGTCGCCGGCAAGGAGCTGGACGGCGGCACCACAAGCTGGGCGGCAACAATATGTTGGGCGGCAACAATATGTTGGGCGGCAACTATATGTTGGGCGGCAACTAGGTTTAGGGTTTTGGATGATTAGGGTTTAACAATCCCTTAAGCCCTCTTTTATAGAGAACTAATTCTCTTAATGGTTAATGGATCATATCCATAAAGCCCGTTAACCCACTCCATTAGGATAAGTTAAAATAAACCAAACCATGATGGTTTATTTTAAGTTAAAACGAACCGAACCAACCTTTGGTTCATTCGTTTAATATAAACCAAACCCTTTGGTTTATTCTCATCCATTGGATTAGAACCAAACCATTTTGGTCCATCCATTATGTCTTCATAAGACACGGCCCATCCACGCTTCCATTGCGACTGAAACAATTTCATGCTCGCTTTATGTTTGGTCCTACCAAACATAGTTTCTCTCGGTCTGAGAATCCCATTCTCAAGCTCGTTTTAAATCCTTTGGATTACACTCGTTGTGCGTGTGACCAAATAGGTTCTCGGTTTATGTTGGCCATCTATAATTAACCATTAATTATAGAACGATCATGAGTGGCACCTAGTAGTACATCATGATCCCCAATTAACCGAAAAGATCAACGGTTGATCCAGAACTATTTCTGAAACCCTTGATGCTCGAATGAATCGTGCCCCATTCCCTTCACTCATCTTATACCCACTTGGTTCAGGACATGGTCTATTGTGTCAGTCCCCACTAGGCTGACTATGTCACACCTAGCCCAAGTATCATTTTCCGTCCTCACATTCTAGTTACTCCACATGTATCAAGAGTACCTTACTCTAAACATGTAATGCTTTGGCCAAAGACTTTAGTAACAATCCGACGAGAGGCCATGGGTATACATCTCCTCGCAAGGAGTGGTGAATCTTTATAGGCTATTCAAACACCTTCGATCACTTCGACTTATACCCAATCATCCGGGTCCACATCTCCTTAGAGATGTTTGCTTAAGATGTCAAAGCATAAGTCTCCATGATCAAGATGACTTGAATACCGCAAGTCAAAGGAACATCGCACTTAAGCCACAGAAGAACTTCATTGACATATCTATATATGCAGAGAACCATATGAAGTCTTACTTTGGTCACTCCAATGAACTAGTTACCATAACTAGCATCCACGATTAACTCCGGACATCACAATGTCTCCAGCCAGTGAGAATCAGCTGCTTGGATACACCAAGGAGTATACCTCGTGCTAGTCTCGACAGAATTGATGGTGTCCAAATCCATCAATTCATCGACTAGGGATAATTTCGATACATCACAATTACACATGTAGAGATACTCACTAGTTGTGATCCAATCACAAATTCTCTCATGCTATGAATCGTATCGTGGACATTCAGTAAATGAGTTTAAGATCCAATCAAATACATTAAACATGTATACTCAAATAGTGAATCTTCATTTATCATATAAATGGTTCAAACATAAGGCGATTGCCTTAGGACATCTCTCATATATTACTAACACCCCTCTCACGAGGGAGAGAAGCTCCTGATGCTCTCGGCGAAGCTCCTCAAAGCGTGTGTCTACCCGGTCCGCAAAAGTATCGAAACGGGCAACGAAGGATGGATCTGGCATAATAGTATCGCCTACAGCAGTCTCCCCCTCATCTGCTCCCTCAGCAACACCCTCAGCAACACCTTCAGCAACTCCTTCCGCAGCGGCATCCTCTGGTGCCGGAGCGCCACCTGCTAGCCGTCGTGCTGGGTCCCAGAAAATGGATCCTCTGTCGGCCTTGGGCCGCAAGGAGAAACTCCGTCGAGTCATCTGATCATATTTTCTATTCATGACTTTAATGACTCCTATATTGACATCAATGCCTACGGAGCTGAGCCATTGAGTAAGGACATTTCCAAAAGGAATATGAACCTTCCCATTGTTTGGCCTTATGAAATGAGTGATGCAATGGAAGGTATTGAGGCCAATATTGATGTCTAAGTATGAACGAAAGAGATGCATGAGAAGTAAGTGTGGAGGGCGAACCAAAGCTAAACCACGAGTAACTATAGGGAGAAGACAATGAGCAATGACCTTATAAAGGACATTGTCAGAGGCAGAAAGTTCTTGTGATTGAAATAGATTAGTGTTCAAAGGTCGAGGAGAATGATAGAAAGTAGTGTGAAGGGAATCCAAAGAAATCTCCTCAAAAGGAGGTGGAAGAGGTTCACTCCAAGATGGATATAAGATGAAATCATTCTCGGAAGAGAGACAACCGAGAAAATCAGTCCAGATCTGGGGACTGAAATCCAGATCGCGCTGAGCAACGCGAGTCCGGTATCTCCCATCTCCAGCCGGTCGTAGGTTGTTGAAAAATTCAGAGAGAAGAGTGATATTAACATGATGTTCACAAAAGACTAAAGACTCAAGTTTGTAATGTTGAATGATTTGAACAATGTCAAAACAGTAGTCTTTAAGAAAATTGGGATCCATTGATCTAGGTGGAATAAGTTGGAATTTGTTTTTATTGAAAGCACTTTCAAGTGCGGAGTTTGGAAATCGAGGATCGACAGGGGGTCGAGGGTTTGACGGGCCCTCGTTGGTCGGAGGTGCCCGAGTACGCTTAGTAGCAAAGCGCTTAAATCTAAATGTGTGAAAAGACAACACAAAAAAAATATGCACAATGTAGGTTGATGATGCATGGACAAAGACAACAAGATAAGCATGGATTAGTGAAATACAATCATAGGAACAAACAAACATTGATCAGGAATGAAAATATACCTAGGCGGCATGGTGAATAAAGAGCAGTGTCGGACCACGGAACCCTAGTCGATTGACTGGAAACTAGAGCGCGAACGGAGTGACAAGAGAAGGTCCTCGAGTTGGAGAGCACTCCAAATGGAAGCACCGGTCGGTGAAGACGCTGAAAAAGCGAGGGACAACGGCTAAATGGCGTAGTGGAGGTTCATCGGAGGAGGAAGACGAGAGAAAATTGGGATGGTTTGGCGAGTCGAACCGGTGGAACGGCAATGAATCGATCGGTCGCAAATGCATACGAATGATTCTCAGATAGCGCCGATCGCCATAAATGGCGGGCGTCGAATCGATAGACATCACCGAATCACTAAGTCGATACGAACGATTCATGCGGCAGGCCGACCGCTATAAATGGCAGTCGAACTGATAACGAACCGTGTAAGCCCGGTTCGATATCGCTCATATCGGTCGAGAACGCAAGTACGCCAAACTGATATCAGTCTGATAGCCTTTTCGGCCAGATTAAAAAATTCATAATTAATTCAATAAAGATCAAAAAATCATGAAATTTTGTGGGTAATATTTTTAGAACATTTCCTATCAAGAAAAAATTATTTTAAAATTATATCACCTCTAGATTTTGATATTGACACAATCTTGAGATTTTGCAAAAGTTATGATATTTTTGCAAAACTTTGTATCACTTTGGCTTATCAATAGGAAATTGTTTCTCAAGATTTGATAGACATAGTTTAAATTTTATTTTATTTGACATTTCCAATCATATTCTTGGAGCTATATGCACATTAATTGTACATAGGCCTTCCCAATGATTGGTCCAATGAAGGATTAATGTCTCTAGATGACACTTTGGTTCATAGTAATGCATCATAACAAGCATGATGATCCAAGTGCATCTTCCTAACATCTCACATGTTGTCTAGGTGGCTCAATACACAAATCATGGTTTCCTAAGTATTTTGTGAGATGGTTAAAGGTATAAATCCTAGTATTTCTATAGGATCATGCAAAACTACATTTTTATTCTACAAAGCACATTCCAAGTTCTCTCCTAAGTGATGAAAATTCTATTTCGGGGAGAGGCTTGGTAAAGATGTCGGCTAGGTTGGACTTAGATTCAATGTAATTAAGCTCAATGTCCCCCTTAGCCACATGGTCTCTAATGAAGTGATGTTTCACTTCAATGTGCTTGGTCCTAGAGTGATGCACTGGATTCTTGGTCAAGTTAATGGTGCTCACATTATCACAAAATACTTTCATGTTGGAGTAAGATAGCTCATAATCTTCTAAGGTATGTTTCATCCATAATAATTGAGCTACACTACCACCCATAGCCACATATTCGGCCTCGGTGGTGGATAAAGCAACACAAGGTTGCTTCCTACTACTCCAACTCACTAGGGAGGACCCAAGGAATTGACATCCACCACTAGTACTCTTCCGATCCAATTTGCAACCGGCATAATCGGAATCGGTGTACCCAACCAAATCAAAGGACCTAGTCCTAGGGTACCATAGACCTACATTTAGTGTGCCTTTAACATATCTTAAAATTCTCTTAACGGCAACTAAATGAGATTCCTTAGCACATGATTGATACCTAGCACACATACCAACCGCAAATAATATGTCGGGTCTACTAGCGGTTAAATACAAGAGGCTACCAATCATGCTCCTATAAAGGGTAAGATCTATTTGTTTTCCTTCACTATCACTATCTATTTTAGTATTGGTTGCCATTGGAATTGACACTACCTTAGCATTTTCCAAACCAAATTTCTTAATCATTTCCTTAGCATATTTGGTTTGATAAATGTAAATTCCTTCACTTGTTTCTTTAACTTGCAATCCTAGAAAGAAATTTAATTCTCCAACTAGACTCATCTCAAACTCTTTTTCCATATTTTGAATGAAGTCTTGAAGAAGTTCATCATTTGTTGACCCAAAGATAATGTCATCAATATACACTTGGGCTACAAAGATGTCCTTAGATGTTGACTTTATAAAGAGAGTTTGATCTATACTACCCCTTTTGAAATCCTTAGAGATTAGGAAAGATGACAATCTTTCATACCAAGCCCGGGGAGCTTGTTTCAAACCATATAAGGCTTTCCTAAGCTTGTATACATGGTTTGGGTAGTCCATATTTTCAAACCCGGGAGGTTGTTCTACATACACCTCTTCCTTAATAAACCAATTTAGGAATGCCGATTTGACATCCATTTGATGGAGTTTGAAACCCATATAGGAGGCATATGCTAAAAGTATTCTAATGGACTCTAACCTAACAACCGGGGCATATGTTTCATCATAATCAAGTCCTTCAACTTGATTAAAACCCCTTGTAACTAATCGTGCTTTATTTCTAGTGATATTCCCTTGGTCATCTAGTTTGTTCCTAAAGACCCATCTTGTAGTAATAATAGTGTTTTCACTTGGTCTAGGAACTAACTCCCATACTTGACTCCTTTCAAATTGAGCTAATTCATCTTGCATTGCTAAGATCCAATCCGGATCAAGTAATGCATCTTTAATTGTTTTGGGCTCAATTTGAGAGATTAGAGCAATATGACTAGTAGGATCCCTATGGAATGACCTAGTCCTAACTCCTTGAGATAATTCACCTACAATTTGATCTAAAGGGTGACTTTGATGAAATCTTATGGTTCTAGGAGGTGTGTTAGATGGAGTTTGATCATGATCAACCTCAATCCTATGCTCATCATCGGAATCATCCCTTACTCCCCCTTGATTCAATCCTCCCCCTTGATCATTACCCCCTAAGTTTAAGTCTTGAAATTGTTTGGTAATTTCTTGATTTTCAATATTTATATCATCATCAATAGGGGATTTCCTAGGGTATGTATTTGAAGTTTCATCAAATTGAACATTTGAAGATTCTTCAATCTTTTGAGTCCTTTTATTGTAAACTCTATATCCTACACTAGTGGATGAGTATCCAACTAGGATTCCTTCATCCACTTTGCACTCAAACTTACTTAGGTTATCTTTGGTATTTAAGATATAAACTTTGCATCCAAAGACCTTAAAATAATGAATTGTTGGAATTGTACCATTCCACAATTCAAAAGGAGTTTTTCCTAAAAACCTATGAATCAATACCCTATTTTGGATATAGCAAGCGGTATTAACCGCTTCCGCCCACAAGTAGCTAGGTAAGGAATATGCATTAAGCATTGTCCTAGCCGCTTCTTGTAGGGCACGATTTTTTCTTTCCACAACCCCATTTTGTTGAGGTGTTCTAGGACAAGAAAATTCATGCTTGTACCCTTGTTCTAAGCAAAAATTTGAAAAATTAGAATTCTCAAATTCTCCACCATGATCACTACGGATCCGGTTGATTTTGAGTTTTCTTTCATTTTCTACTCTTTTGCTAAATCCTATGATTATTCCTAAGGTTTCATCTTTATTTTTCAAGAAAAACACCCAAGTAAATCTAGAAAAATCATCTACTATTACCAAGCAATATTTACTACCAATTATAGATGGGGTACTATGGCAATCAAATAAATCCATATGTAGTAATTCTAATGGTAAAGCGGTACTAAGTAA
Organism: Wurfbainia villosa; assembly: GCA_025175895.1. Classification (NCBI taxonomy): domain Eukaryota; kingdom Viridiplantae; phylum Streptophyta; class Magnoliopsida; order Zingiberales; family Zingiberaceae; genus Wurfbainia; species Wurfbainia villosa. The sequence continues at coordinate 86,687,035 of CM045992.1, forward strand.
ATTTTTACCTTTGTGTGATGTTTTTGATTGTTTCCCTTCTTGGCAAGCATCACACATCTTGTCCTTGAGAAATTTGACTTTAGGCAATCCTTTGACTAGCTTCAATTTTGCTATTTTGGCTATATTCTTCATGTTTATGTGTCCTAGCCTCCTATGCCAAAGCCAACTTTCTTCCTCTTTTGCAATAAGACACTTAGTGGAAGGATTAGTAGCATAGGATAAATCAACATAATATATATTTGATTTCCTAAAGCCTACTAACATGCAATCGTTTATAGTTTTGTGTCTTATAAAACATTTTGAGGAATCAAATTTAACATCAAAGTTTGCATCACATAATTGACTTACACTAAGTAAATTAAATTTCATATTTTTAACTAATAGAACTTTATGAATGGCAAGATTGGGAGATACCTCAATGGTGCCCTTTCCTAAAATTTTAAGTTTGCCACTATTACCAAATGACACTTTTCCTTTTCTAGTGTGGTTGATAGTGGAGAATTTTCTCTCATCCCCGGTCATATGCTTTGAGCACCCACTATCAACTATCCACAAGCTTGGTTCTTCTACCTATGTCACATGAAAAACACAATCCTTAGGTACCCAAATCTTAGGACCACTAGCATCAATTATAAATTTCTTTGGTACCCATGCCTTTTTCCCCTTGCTTTTAATCATTGTTTTTCTACTAACAAGGGATGCAAATGCTACCTCTTTCTCCTTAGGTCTATATCCTAATCCGGCCTTATTGTAAATTGCCCTTTGATTTTTAATAATCATATCTAGATATTTAGAACCATTAGTGAATTTTTCTAGGCATGCTCTTAATTTACCTATTTCTTTTCTTAACTCATCATTTTCATCCCTAAGAGTACATTCATCAATATCACTAGATTGTTTGCAACATGATGAATCTACACTTTTGAGTGGTTTGATTTCTAATTTTAGATCCTTAATACTAATTTTTGATCTATTTAAAGTATTTTGTAAACATGCAATAGTCTTATAAAGTAAATCTATTTTAGGTGAGTTGTTTACCTCATCATCATCACTTGATGATGATTCATCACTTGAAAATGAAGAGGACTCCTCGCTTGAGCTCGCGGCTTCTTCCTCTAATGCCATAAGAGCTAGGTTCCGGGTGGCATGGCATACTTCCTCATCGTCGGAAGACTCCTCTATACTTAGAGTGTCCCATGTTTGTGCCACCATTGCTTCTTTCTTCTTCTTTTCCTTCTTTTCCTTCTTCTCCTTATGCTTCTTTTCTTTCTCCTCTTTTTTCTTTAGTTCCGGGCAATTTGGCTTGATGTGCCCTTTCTTATTGCAACCATAACAAGTTACATTAGATGAAGAATTTGAATTATTTGAAGATTTACCTCTTGAGGATTAGAACATCCTCTTCACATCCTTCTTGGTGAGTCTCCTTGACTTCCCACCAAACTTCTTGACGTAATGTGCCACCTAAGCGATAACTCATCTTCACTACTTGATGAGTCTTCCTCGGATTCGGATGAGGAGGACACTTCCTTCTTCTCCTTCTTCTTCTTCTCCTTCTTTCCTACAAAAAGAGCTATACCCTTCTCTTTGGATGAAGTGTTAGCTTGTTCATGTAATTGAAATTCACAAAAAAGTTCATCTAACTTGACTAATGAAAGATCCCTAGAGACCTTATAAGCATCTACCATTGAGGCCCATAAGGTGGTCCTAGGGAAAGCTTGTAATACATACCTTACAAGGTCACGGTTGTCGACCTTTTCACCTATAACGTGTAGTCCGTTGACTACTTCCTTGAAACGCCCGTGCATTTGGCTCACGGTCTCGTTTGTCTTCATAGTGAACCTTTGGAGTTGGACAATCAAAAGATCCCTCTTGGCCCTTCTTGTCTCTTTGGATCCTTCGTTGAGTTCGATGAGCTTCTCCCAAAGCTCTTTTGCGGAGTTAAAGGGCCCGACCTTAGAGAGTTGCTCCTTGGATAGACCACATTGAAGTGTGGTCGTTGCTTTTGCATTTTCTTGTGCTTTCTGGGCCATCTCTCTTGTCCAATCTTTTGTCGGTAGTGGTGCTCCGAATTCGTCGACCGGCTTTTCGAATCCATCTACAATACTAAACCAATTTTCTATGTCATTCATGAGATAGTATTCCATCCTACCTTTCCAATAGCCGAAGTCATTGCCGTCGAAAAATGGAGGCCTTGCCGTGCTATATCCCTCTTGAAATGTCATGCTTCGGTTGATGGTTAGATCTTCCGATGCTATCCGAGCTCTGATACCACTTGTTAGTGATCGTTTGGAAGCTAGAGGGGGGGTGAATAGCGCTTTTCGATTTCTACAAAAATGATTAGCGGAAGCAAGCACAAATAATATATGTAAAAACACAAAAACAATGCTAACAAGGCCTTTACGTGGTTCGGAGATAACGCTCCTACTCCACGGCGATCCTTAAGGTGGATCAACCAAAGCAATTCCACTAAGAAGCTTTCTCTTTACAAAGACCTCCTCTTCTTACAAAAGATGACAATGAAGATTTGAGAGGAGGAGGGAGATTAATACACTTAGAAAGCTTGGAAAACTTGTGGGAGCTTAGAAGAATGATCAGAATATATGCATTAGCCCCTTCTTGCTCCCCTTGGGCTCTTTATATAGAAAAGAGCCTCTTTTTCCCATTGGAGGTCCATTAGTCGACTGATGACTTACATCAATGATCCGCACGATTCTAACGGCGAGCGGCCCGGTCGTGGGATTTTCGTCGCCATCGCTAACGGAAGACTATCAATCGACTTCCAACGATGGCGATTCGATCGTCGCTGTCGACCGGCCGGCCGGCTCACGGGCCATTCGTTAGCGATCGGCGCCAATAATGGCAATGATCCGGCTTGTATCGCGGCGATTGAGTGCAGTCGACTCTCATCGACTTCGGCCGACCGGATAACTCCCGATCGCTAATAGTCTTCCAACCTCTAATGCTGCATTTTAAGGGCCAGTTCGACCGACACCATGTTCCAGTCGACTGGCACATACCAAGTATGACTAATTCATACTTGAAAACATAACCTAAGCCTAGACCTAACCTTCTAGCTTCTCCATCAGCCTTGCGCCTCCAGGATTTCTTTGAGTCCACGACTCCATCTATGCGCTTGCCTTCAAAAGCTTCCTACGGTTTCGTCATGCTTTGGTTTTCTTCTTTGCCAAAGTACGCTTGGACTTTACGCCGCCAAGACTACATGCTTGGACTTATGCCGCCAAGACTTTCCTTTGGTCTTTCTTTTCCAAGGACTGCTTAGACTTTACGCAGCCAAGACTACATGCTTGGACTTATGCTGCCAAGACCAAGACCTTTCCTTTGACTTCTCTTTGCCAAGATCACACTTTGATTTGTCTTTTACCAAGTCTTCATACTTGGATTTTCCTGTCACTTAAACATGTTTACAATTAGATCACAAAACATTGCCTAACTTAGATGATTATTCAAACATCAAAATATATAAATGCTTGGGGCATTGTTGCACCAACATTTAAGAGAAAGACCGACATGGATGGACTTACACATACCTATAAGGGTCGATTGGTAGCTAAAGGTTTCAAGCATATTCATGGTATTGACTATGATGAAACCTTTTCTCAAGTGGCGATGTTTAAGTCCATTCGGATCATGCTTGCTATTGGAGTGTACCACGATTATGATATCTAGAAGATGGATGTCAAAACCGCGTTTCTGAATGGAAACTTGCTCGAGGATTTGTACATGACACAGCCTAAGGGTTTTGTAGATCCACAGCATACTGGCAAAGTATGCAAGCTGCAAAGGTCCATTTATGGGCTAAAGCAAGCTTCTCGGAGCTGAAATCTTCGATTCGACGATGCAATCATATAGTTTGGTTTCATCAAGAATGAAGATGAACCCTGTGTCTACAAGAGGGTTAATGGGAACACAGTTGTCTTCCTTGTATTGTATGTGGATGACATACTACTCATTGGGAATGACATCCCTTCGCTACAGTCTGTGAAGACTTAGCTGGGGAAGTGTTTCTCAATGAAGGACTTAGGTGAAGCAGCCTGTATTCTAGGCACCAAGATCTATAGAGATAGATCTAAGAGATTGCTTATCCTAAGTCAAAGTACATATATTGACACGGTATTACTACGGTTTGCAATGCAGAATTTCAAGAAGGGACTTCTGTCGATGTCACATGGTGTGAGTCTTTCGAAGACTCAAAGTCCCTCTTCTAGAGAGGAGAGAGACCGCTTGGATATGATCCCTTATGCATCTACCATAGAATCTATCATGTACGTCATGCTATGTACTCGTCATGATGTCTCGTATGGTTTGAGCATGACGAGTAGATACCAGTCAGATCCAGGTGAGTGTCACTGGATAGCAGTCAAGAATATTCTTAAGTACTTGAGAAGGACTAAAGAATATTTCTTGATATTTGGAGGCGATGTGCAGCTAGCTGTAAAGGGTTATAGCGATGACAGCTTCCAAACTGATCAGAATGATTATAGATCGCAATCAGGGTTTGTGTTTTGCTTGAATGGTGGCGCTATGAGCTGGAAGAGTTCGAAGTAAGACACAGTTGCTGATTCTACAACAGAGGCCGAGTATATTGCTGCATCAGAGGCAGTAAAGGAGGTAGTTTGGATCTGCAAGTTCATTACTAAGCTTGAGGTGGTTCCTAGCATAGCAGATACTATAGAGCTCTATTTTGACAACAATGGAGCTATTCCGCAGGCTAAGAAACCTCGCTCACACCAGCGGACCAAACACATACTACGGCGCTTCCATCTCATTCAAGAGATTATCGATAGAGGAGTTGTGAAGATTTGCAGAGTACCCACAGAGGCTAACATTGTAGATCCCTTGACCAAGGCTTTGGCATAGAAAAAGTATGATGGCCACACAAGGTCATTGGGTATTAGATACTACAGTGATTGACACTAGTACTAGTGGGAGATTGTTAGTGAAAGCCCTAGAGCCAATCATGTGATGATTGTTGTATAGACTTGTTGTATCATATTCCTATATATATAAAGGCATTTCTTTATGGTTATTATACTTACTTGTATTGATGCCAAATAACTAAGTATAATAACATCCTTGAGTAGAAGGTTCTTATCTATATCAATCAATTGGTTGAATTGATAATGAGATGATATAGAGAATACTACTCTTAATCATTCCTAGTTAAGTATTAACATTCAGGGACAATGTTAATGCGAAGAGACAAGCATGTAGGTCAACTCGATTACTTGATTTCACAAGTCATGGATATGAGATATCAAGTTGACACATGGGTATGCATTGGAGAATGTATACTGAATAACCCGCCATGAGAAAGTATCATTGATCATTATATGAGTGTCATATACATTCTCATGTGACTATTAGTATGACTATTAGTCCTTGGACCTAAAGTCACCATGGTTCCCTAAATAAGGAGTTGCATACTTTGGCTTCGTCAAACGTCACCCGTAAATGGGTGGAACATAAAGGCGATTACTGGTATGTAACAAATTATGCAAAGTGATGTGAGTGATGTAGATGGGATCTATCCCTCCTATATGACGGGAGTGACATCATGATTCGTGATAGAGTGAGACCACTAAGTGCATGGTCATGCCCAAATGAGTCAATATGAGATATTGAGCTCATTTGAATAGAGTGAGTCTACTTGGAGTTCAAGATATAGATTGTACAGAGGATAACACAGTCGATGCCTCAATTGGTCAATCTAGATGTCAAGGATAGAGGGACATTTTCACATATTGTGAGAGTCACAATTAGTAGTCACAAAGGTGATGTTGGATCTCAACATTCTTGTAACTTGGGTAGAAATGATGTGTTGCTAGATACCGCTCATTGCTTATGTTTCTAAATCGGTTTAGGAGCATTGCCAATGTTACAAGAACCTATAGGGTCACACACAAAGGCCAATTAGATAGAGATTAGGTTCATATGATGGACCAAGACGATTAGGTTCATGTGATGAACCAAATTGGATTTAGAGTAATGCAAATTAGACTAATTGAGTTGGACTCAATTTGATTCAATTGTTGAATGAGTCTAATTTAGATTTGATTCATTGAGTCAATTTAAACTAATGAATAGTATTTCATTAAATTAAATTGACTTGAATCAAATGGTTGGATTTGATCAACCATGGGAGATAAGAGTTCAAGTTTGACTTGACTTGAGAGGGAAGATGAATGGTCATGTGTGACTTGACCAAATGCTACATCATGATGACTTGGCATGGGCTGGCCAATGATGATGTTCCACATCATCATGGACACATCTTGTGGTGCCACCTCATCAGGAAGACCAAGAGCCATGGCTCTTGGTATTACATGGTTTAAAACCCCATAAAGTGGTCGGCCACATAATGTGAGCATTAGTTGTGAAGTGAGTGGGAATTGATTAGATCTTCTTCTTCCTCCTTAGCTCTCCTCTCAAGCTCTCTCCCTCATCCTCCTTGCCATGAGCTTTCTTGAGTGCTAGCACACTCTAAGTTGTTCGCTCCATCTTTTGTCCGTGTGGATACTTGTAGAGGAGTGTGCACTTGACACTCTACGAGATCCGCCAAGCCGTTTGGACGAGCAGGATAAGTGAAGGGCGTCGCTACAAGGGTAATGCTCTTCTCATTTAGATCTAAGGTAGATCTAGGTTTTCTAAACATGTACATGAATTCATGTTTTAATTTATCTTCGCACTGATCCATGGCCGACTTCCGAGGTTTCCACAATGCAAAAAGCAATTTTGGCAGCTCAGATAGACTAACACAAAGATTATGGTTGGATATTTCAAATGTTTTAAAATCAATTTTTGTTTCATAATCTGTGAGTTCATGCTTTCAAAAGATTCCAAGGCAAAACTAGCTTTCAAGTTGATACAATTTTGAGACTTTTTACAACTTTTGATTTTTTGTCTAATTTTCGAAAATAGAATGAATTTTTTATGAAAAACTATTTTTCACTGATAAAGGGACTTACAAGAATTATATTCCTCAATTTTCATGATTTTTCAAATTTCCTAGAATTTTTAATGCATCTCTGAAATCGGGTTCCGAAATCAAAAAATTCTGAAATCTGGGTGCCAATCGATTGATTCTCTTATTTAGTCGACGGATGTACTCTGCACGAGCACAGTAATCTATTTTTATCAAGTTTTGAGTTTGGTTTTGGTTATTTTCGTTCCCTAGACTTGATGCCATGCTTATATAACATATGGTAGATATTTTTGATGGTGTCAAAGGGGGAGAAATATGAGGGTTTAAGTTAATCATGGTAAAGGGAATTAGCATGTGTTAAGGGGGAGTTGCATGTATTAAGGGGGGGTTGATATTCATGTTTTACATGCTTTCCTTCCTTAGGTATTTTGATTAATGTTTCACCTAACTTAAATATGGTTGCCACAAATAAAAAAGGGGGAGATTGTTAGGGCAATCAACCCATGAATGATGTGTTTCGATGTGTGTGGCAAAGGTTTAAGTTAGGTTGTTTGTGGATTTGATATGTGTGTTGAAGTCTTGCAGGCCTTAGTAATTCACACATGGTTAGCTTGACAAAGCATTGGCAAGATCACCATCTCATGACTCGGTCTTTGAGTCGATGAAGGATGGCATTGCGAAGTCGTGTGCTTAGTGCATCTGAGGGACCGTCGGATGATGCACGCGAACGCAACCTCAAATCTCGTGACAGAGGCCGTCGAGGACTCGAAGCACGTGCTCGCGCTCAATGCCCACAAGTGAACGGATGTCGTCAAGTAATAAAAGATTATCGATCCCACAGGGACTGGGATTCGAATATCCATATGTTCATGGTTGAAATTGTTCGGAAGTAAACTCTAAGAGGTTTCGATTTGTGAGGGATGTCGGTGGACTATACTCTATATGGTGTCACACGGAGAAAGAAGGGAGTGTGTCGAGGTCTTCAAAGGTGATTCTAGGACTTCGGTTTCACTTGTGTGTCGCAAAACAATGCTGTCAACTGACGTTGTCTAGACATTTAGATATGGTTTTGTGGAAGGGACATCATACACTCTCCCGATGAGCCACCGCATCTACCGGGATCTATCTCCACCTTAAAAGGACTGGATAGACAGTACGAGGATGCCGAATCAATCCCTACGATGAATTGTTTCCGGTTCCATCGCATCCTTCTACCCACGGTTATAGGAGATAAGGTTTACCCCTAGGTTCCTTGTATTAAATCCCCTAAATCTTAGATACGAGGGATGTCACCCCTCGTATTGCCTAAGCACAGCAGGTAGAAAACCAAACACGCATAGATATAGTATAAACAACTTCCAATTGCCAAATTAAACTCAAGATATACTTTAACGTGAACCAACATGTAATGTGCACACAAGCTACACCCTAATCCTAGAATCGAAGGAACTACTCCATGTATATAAGGGAGGAATCAAAAGGCATGTACATGTTCGAATACATCAGAAATAAAGCGCAGGAACAAGGGATTACAATGCCTTCGTGGTCTTCTCTCTGACGTTGAAGTGCAAGCGTGGACCTCCAGCAGCATTCTTCCTCCCCATTGCAAGTTCTGGAAGCTTTTTAGGGCTTCAGTGTGTCGTCCTAGCCATCCTACCTCCCTCTAGGGTTTGGGAGGAGCCTCCTTATATAGACATCACCTCGAACCACTGCAAAATCCAAAAAAAGCCCTAGTCGCACAAATCTGGCGGGTCGCCACACGACCGTGTGTTTCCACATGGCCAAGCCGTGTGTGGCCCTGGGTGGCTGATCTTGCCCATTGGACATGGCCGTGTGTAGCCACACACCCTGTCCATGTCCCACGCTGCGTCTAGCATCAAAATGTCCTTCTTTTGCTCCAAAAGTGCGCCTTTTCCCCCCAAAATGTTATCCGGCACACAAAAGTAAGACGACCTCCGAACTAGAAAATAGGAAATACTTGTAAAACAGAGTAACATATGCATGAAACTAACATAAAATGTAATAAGATGTGAGCGAAAACTACTCCTAAAACCCTATATGTTTCGCTCACATCACTTCCCCCAGACTTAAATCTTTGCTTGTTCTCAAGCAAACCTCAGTGCCATGAAATTTAAAAAGATATTGTTCCATACTTAGCATGTTAACTAAATTTATCAAGTTGTATTTACAATCAAAGCAAAATAAATATGTTCTAAAAATTCACTAAGTTAGCTCCTCATGCTCATGATAAGCGAATCATTCTTTGGGGATGCCCGTTCCATGGTGAGTTAAGTCGTCGTCCCATAGCTTTCCTAATGTCTCCGGCTCTTAGGCACTTACCTGCCCAAAGCGAGGGTCGTTCCCTAGATCTAGCATAAAGTCTCAAAGGCGTGCTTGGTATTGAGAGAAATTGGTAGGTGTTTCCCCAGTAACCTAACTCGGTCTCAAAGGGGAACCTAGCCATTTCCACCAACGATAACTATTTTTTATCCCTAATAATCTTCTCTCTCTCTCTCTTTTCTTTTCTTTTTCTCTGTTTTCTTTTTCATCTTTTTCTCTTTCTCTTTTATTTCTCCTCTTTTTTTTTCTTCTCACTGGGATTTTGATTTTTTTCAAATGGGCTTACACAATCCGAGCATCACCAGTAACTAAAATTATAAACCTAGAGTCACCTATGGATTCCAAAGTACTAGACTACTGAGATGAATCATAACAAGGTATGTACTAGATTCTCCCTTTTGGAATGTTCGACATGTGTAGGTGTAAAAATAAAAGCTAACCAGTGTAAGTCTAGAACATTCATTAGAGCGAATAAAATAAAATACCATGAGATAAATGAAGTTAAGCTACCTATGGGAATAGCTCGTGTAAGTAACTTTTAAAAAAAAATACAATTGAGGCAGATTTACATATAACAAAAATTAAGCACTGAAAGAAACTCAATAACCCATGCATGAATAAATGAATGAAAATACCAGAAAAGAAACTACTGCTAGAAAACAAACAAAATAAATTTTGGGGTCCCCTCCTAGACTTAAACGAAAATATACCTCTAGTATGGTGGTCGAGGTGGAAAGTCTTGGAGCCTCGGCATCTCTGGATCCTAGGAGAATCTGCTGCTGAGCCACTGATGTCACATGTACATGTGGTCGATCTGGGAGCTAGTGGATGCAGCGGCTGCTCGGTGCTCCTCCTCCCTGGCCCACTGTGCCTGCTGGGCATGCATGTTCTGTCGTATCTCCTGGCAGTAGGCGACCTCATCCTGGTGACAAGAAGCCTCCTCCTGGAAGTATATGCGGGCCTCGTCATAGAACTCCTCATCCTTGCTTCTTTTGGCTTCTTTTGAGGTTAGAAGTGCTTCTAGGTGGCGGGGAAGACGAAACCACACTGCTAGGGCAAAAGCACTCGAAGCACACGACGCAAATGGGGTGAAAATGTAGGGGATCGCTACGGCCGGCTAGAGGGGGGTGAATAGCCCTTTTCGTTTGGATGCCGGTATTTGCTCGTCTACACAACTAATTAGCGCAAGCGGAAGACTAATAAAGACAAGCAAATAGAAATACGAGAAACCAACGCTAACAAAGAATGTAACATGGTTCACGGCTACGCCGCTAATCCACGGTCCCCGATTCGTCCTCGGTGAATCACTCCGCTAAACCAATCCACTAAATGGTCTCTCCTTTGCACCAAGCTAGGTGGAGGTAACCTTTACAATCAAGATCACTCTTCTTACAAATAGAATGGAGTAAAAGCGAGTAAGAAGAGTTTAGAGCTTGTGGGGCACTAGGAAGATCACTTAGAGCATAAGCATTAGCCTCTCAAAGGCTTACACCCTCTCTTTTTATAGAGAGGGCTGATTTCTTCCCGTTGGTCGCCATCGATCATTGCCGCCCTTAGCGATCATTGCCGTCCTAGCGGCCTCCGAACACGTCGGATCGACCGTTGTAGTCAGCGGAACTCTTGGCGATCGATGGACCTCATCGATCGGCATTTGCCTCGTAATCGGCCCGATCGGCTACGAGCGGTTCTTCGAAACCCTATTGACGATCGCTACCTTGTGATCGGCCGATAATGGTCTTGCGATGGGATCGCCCATGTATGGCGATCGGCTGGCCAATCCGATCGATCGTATACCCGGTCGAACTACACTCGACTGAGCGATCGGCCGCCGCCATGACATGGCGATCGGTCGGTGTCGGAAAAACCCACACATGGCCAAATGGCCAACTTTAACCAAAGAGCTACCCATCCCCAGGTTACAATCGCTCACTCACATCTCTCAGAGTCCCACGCCTTCGAAGTTCTATTCGTTCTCTGCAATGCTCCTTCGCGTCTCTTGCCTCGAAGTCTACTTCCTCCGGCTTCACTCCAAGCTTCTCGTCCGGCGGTCCCTCGGATGCTCCAAGCGCACGGCTTTCGCAAAGCTATCCTTCACCGACTCAAGGCACGAGTCATGAGATGTGAAACTCGCCACGGCTCCATGTGCGAATTACTAAGTCCTGCACGACTTCAACGCACATATCACATCAACATATCAAACTAACTTAAACCCTTTGCCACACCATCAAAACCATATTACGGCAAGAGATTGCCCTAACAATCTCCCCCTTTTTGATGTGTGACAATTCATTTAAGTTAGGTAAAAACATTTGATATAAATTCTAAGGTAAGAAAGCATGTAAAGATAAACATGATATAGCAACATGCCACTCCCCCTTAATCCATGAAACTCTATATTGCAAATTTTCTACCCCTATCATATATTTCTCCCCCTAAAATAATTAACTTAAACATAATTATTTCTCCCCCTTTGACACCATCAAAAAGATTAACACGAAGTTATAAACTCATGGCATCAAGTATAATGGAGGGAAAATACCAAAAACATGAATAAAATCTGAAATCAGAAAATTGCAGGCTGATTTTCAGGTGAGCTGATCGCTATCGATGGCAATGATCATGGCACAATTGATTCCGAAATTCTGATTTTCTGGGCAAATTTCAGAAATGCATTAAAAATTCCATAAATTTTGAAAAATCATGAAATTTGAGGAGCATATTTCTATTAAGTATATCTATCAAGGAAAAATAGTTTTTCATGAAAAATCATTATATTTTCTGAGATTTGCCAAAAATCCAAACACTTGAAAAACCACTAGTTTTTGAGCATGTTAGTGTCCATTTTAACACCTAGTCTTGCTTTGAATTGTTCCAAAACATGAATACATAGATTTTAGATTAAGGAGTTGTTTTGAAAACATATGAAATATCCAACCATGATCTTTGGGCAATATGTCTATGAATTAAACATAAGTCTTCCCCATGATTGGTCTATTATTGCTATGTTGATACTTTAAATGACCATCTAAATGCCATAGGCATTAGTGAACATTTGTATCATCCTAACATCTCACTCATGCTAAGTTTTCAATCAAGGTAGCCTATGGTGAGTGTGAGATGCATCCTAGGGGGTATTTGTATATACTTAACCAATATATTCATGCAATTCTATCATGGTTAAGTATCAACCTAACAATTAACATGATCATAATGACATATATGAATGAATTCTACATTATGATCATGAAACTCATGTATTCATCAAATAATGGTCATGCATTAGGTATTATATGATGATAATAAACAAAGTATCACCTAAAGCATGATTCAAACCTATTTCTCATGATAACGTGCCAAATTTCAAAAACATAAATCATGATTGCAAATATACATAGGGATTACATTAATCATCATGATTTAAGCATTATTACCTATTTATGGGTACGTTATCATCACCCAACACTATCTAAAAAATGTTGTCCCATCATCTTAAGTCAACCAAAATATGATATAGGTCAATTCCATATGGTTGACTACCCTAGGGGATTTCTAACCCTTAAGGATGGATTTTGGAACCCAAAATAAGTTCTTTCCTATTGGGTTCACTAAGTATTCCTTGGGGATCCATTTTCTAGCTATTATCTTCTTCTTATCTTGTCCCCTAGCTATTAGGCATTTGTAGGCCTTTTCAATTTTCTTTTCCATGTAGCCTAGGCCCTTTTTGTTGAAACTAGCTCTTTGGCTCCCTAAAATCATATTCAATGTGTTGGAGCCAATTGTGAATTTCTCTAGGGCTTTGGTTAAATAATCTACCTTTTCCCTTAAGGCCCTATTTTCATTTATACATGCATCACTAACATCTAATGGCACATAAAGGTCATGTGAGCATGCATCATCTAAGCTAGAAGAAATATTATCATTTAAGCATGCATTTTCTAGCTTATTTTCTAAATCCTTAATTTTATCTAGCATGCTCTTATTTTTCTTTTTCATGCCAAATAAGTCCTTAGTTAAACTAGAGATTATGGAAACTATTTTCTTAGGAGAAGCATTTGTTACCATAGTTTCCATGTCTTCTTCTTCTTCTTCGGATGATGAGGATGTAGAAGCTCCCCCTTCATTTGAGCTCTCCCCACTTGAGCTTGATCTTTCATTTTCGGATGAAGAGCAATCCAAGTTATCAAAGGCCATCAAGGCCAAATTGGTGACAAAGGCATTCTCCTCATCCGATGATGATGAGGAGGATGAGGATGGGTCATCCCAAGTCCTTGCCTTGAGAGCTTTGGCCTTTCCTTTTTCCTTTGTCTTCTTCTCCTCTTCCTTTTTCTTCTTGCTCCCCTTTTTCTTCTTCTTTTCTTCCTTCTTTTTCTTTTCTTCATTGCTCTTGTTTAGGAGAGGACAATTGTCCCTTATGTGCCCCTCTCCTTGGCAATTGTAGCATATGACCTTCCCCCTTGGTCTTCTATTCCTATCATAAGATTTATCAAATCTAAAATTCTTAAATGCACGTCTTACCTTCCTTACCATGTAGGCTTCTTCCGTGCTATCCATGGAGGAGGAAGACGCTTCATCATCGGAGGAGGAGGAGATCTCTATCTTCTTCTTCCCTTTATTTGCCAACAAGGCTACTCCCCTTGAATTTTGGACTCTAGGCTCTTCTTGTATACCTTCAAGCCTTGTCTCATGAAGCTCCATGGTTGAAAAGAATTCCTCCAAGGTGCTCACTTCTAGGTTCTTGGAGATATAAAATGAGTCCACCATGGAGCTCCATTTTGAGGACCGGGGAAAGGCATCTATGGCCTTCATTACCATATCCCGGTTTGATAGCTTCTCACCTACACTTGTTAGCCCAATTAAAATTTCTTTAAACCTAGAGTGTAGTGAGGTTACCTTTTCTCCCTTTTCTAGTTTTATATTGGATAGTTGGGAGCGGAGGAGGTCTCTCCTTGCTAGCTTGGCCTCGGATGTGCCTTCATGGAGTTCTATAAGCTTCTCCCACATCTCTTTGGCGCTAGCACATTCTCCGATCCGGTTGATCTCTTGTTGGGGGAGCACATTGAAAAGATGATGTTTTGCCTTTGAGTTCGCAAGGTGCTCCTGTCTTTGCTTCTTGGTCCACCTAGATTTCTCTATTGGCTTCCCTTCTTCATCCCTAGGCAAAACGAAATCGGATTCCATTGTAATCATTATATCAAAATCCGTTTCGAAAAATACCTCCATTCGCTTCTTCCACCAAGCAAATTCTCCTTCAAACTTCGGAGGATAAATGTTGGAGCCGACCATTTTGAAAGATGCTTGTTGTGGCGGTTAGTCCTCGACAAGCTTTCCTCGGCTCTGATACCACTTGTAGGGGATCGCTACGGCCGGCTAGAGGGGGGTGAATAGCCCTTTTCGTTTGGATGCCAGTATTTTCTCGTCTACACAACTAATTAGCGCAAGCGGAAGACTAATAAAGACAAGCAAATAGAAATACAAGAAAACAAACGCTAACAAAGAATGTAACGTGGTTCACGGCTACGCCGCTAATCCACGGTCCCCGATTCGTCCTCGGTGAATCACTCCGCTAAACCAATCCACTAAATGGTCTCTCCTTTGCACCAAGCTAGGTGGAGGTAACCTTTAAAATCAAGATCACTCTTCTTACAAATAGAATGGAGTAAAAGCGAGTAAGAAGAGTTTAGAGCTTGTGGGGCACATGGAAGATCACTTAGAACATAAGCATTAGCCTCTCAAAGGCTTACACCCTCTTTTTTTATAGAGAGGGCTGATTTCTTCCCGTTGGCCGCCATCGAGTCATTTGCACGCCCTTAGCGATCATTGCCGTCCTCTGGCGGCCTCCGAACACGTCGGATCCCGGCCGTTGTAGTCAGCGGAACTCTTGGCGGTCGATTGATGGACCTCATCGATTGGCTCTTTGCCTCCATCAATCGGCGCCCGATCGACTACGAGCGGTTCAATGGCGAAACCTATTGACGATCATTGCGCCTTTAGTAGTCGGTGATGGTCTTAGCGATCGACTGCGGCCACAATCGATCGATCGTATACCGGTCGAACTACACTCGACTCGGAAGCGATCGAATGCCATGACATGGCGATCGGGTCGAGAAAACCCATCTGACACTTGGCCAAATGGCCAAGTTTCACCTAAGAGCTACCCCTCCCCGGGTTACAATCGCTCACTCTTATTTCTCAGAGTCCCTCACCTTCGAAGTTCTCTTCGTTCTCGGCCACGTCCCTCGGCAGCATCAAGCGCATGGCTCTGCAATGCTCCTTCGCGTCTCTTGCCTCGAAGTCTACTTCCTCCGGCTTCACTCCAAGCTTCTCGTCTGGCGGTCCCTCGGATGCTCCAAGCGCACGGCTTCCGCAAAGCTATCCTTCACCGACTCAAGGCACGAGTCATGAGATGTGAAACTCGCCACGGCTCCATGTGCGAATTACTAAGTCCTGCACGACTTCAACGCACATATCACATCAACATATCAAACTAACTTAAACCCTTTGCCACACCATCAAAACCATATTATGGCAAGAGATTGCCCTAACAGAAAACACACGGCTTGCCCCTTTTAACCTTGCGCGACACGATCATGTGAAAACACACAGCCAGGCCATATGCGCCTCAGGTCAATTGGGCACGACCATGGGAAAACACACGGCTAGGTCGTATGTCCCAATTTTTTCACCCATTTATGCACCACGGTCCAAATTTCCTCATACACTTCGCCGTGTAATGTAATATGGATTTTATTTTTGTCTAGCAACATTCTTTTCTAGTCCTAATTCTAAATGGGATGGAAATCAAAATTAAAATTAAATAAATACAGGCAATACAATCAAAGGGAAATCTAAAACTAAACTTGGGTTTCCTCCCAAGAAGCGCTTTGTTTAAGGTCGTTTAGCACTATCAACTTGGCTCTGGAGGTTCAATGAACCTCCATTCATCCATTTCGGAAGCTTCATCTGGTGGTTCTAGCTTCATTCTGCTAAACGTGAAGCCGTCGAGGTAGGGGGCTCTGTGCTCCAAAAGGCTGAAGAGGATGATCTCCCCATCTACCTCCAGAAAGATCTAGTGTGCCTTCACGTCTATGCATGCCCCTGCAGTCGCTAGAGAAGGCCTTCCCAGAATGATGGAATTCTGGGGATCTGGTCCTGTGTCCAATATGATGAAGTCTGTGGGTATAACAAAATCCTCAATCACCACAGGCACGTGTTCCAGCAAGCCAACGGGTTCCTTGATTGAGTCATCCCCCATACAAATACCAAGATTCGATTGTTGGAGCCCATTCAGTCCCATATTCAGATAGAATGCATAGGGCATCACACTGACTGATGAACCCAAGTCACATAGAGCTTCATCGAAGCTCTCCCCATAAATTTAGCAGGGGATAACAAATTCACCGGGGTCCTCAAGTTGTAGTGGAGTCTTATCTTCAATTTCAGCTTGGTCAGGTAGGGTTGTAATCATGGTTGCACACCCCTTGGCGAATTTGCTACTTTGCCCCACTCCTTCCTCTTTAGCTTGACTCACCAGACAGCTCTTCATAGGTTGCAACATGGTTTGGGCTATCTGGGCCACTTGCGTCTCCAACATCCTGGTGTGACTTGCAAGGTCGTCAACGGTGGCCTTCAAGTCTCTGAGTGATTCTTCAGACTTCTGATGTTGGCGATGAAATTCCTCATTGGCCTTAGTTTGGGTAGCAATGAAGTCCTCCATCATCAATTCCAGTCTGGACTTTTGTGGTCGATGCCCATTGCCCTACTGCTGCCCATACCCCCCTAATGGTTGTGAGTTTCCCGAGTTATTCTTATAGGAGAAATTATGGTGATTCCTCCATCCAGAATTGTAGGTATTGGAGTATGGGTTGTTGGGCCTTTGGTCGTAGTCCCCAACCGCGTTAATATGCTCAATCTTCTCGTCGAAGGTTCCCTGCCCTCAATAATGGTCCTCTCGATACGCTGCATATCCCTCTCCAAAGTCAATGACCACGCATGCAGATGAAGGATTCAAAGATTCGAACCGTCTACTGAGCGTGTCCATCCTTGCTGCCAAGTGGTCCATGGAGTTGATAGTGTATCATCCCACTGCAGGCGTAGGTTGACCACGTTCGGAATTCCATTGATGGTGGTTCTAGGCCACCTCTTCTATCAGCTCCTCTGCTTGCTCTATGGTCTTGTTCATCAGTGCTTCTCCTACAGCAGAATCCAGGGATATCTTCGTGGCGTACGCAATACCATTGTAGAAGATATGGATCACCTTCCACCTCTCCCATCCATGGTGGGGGCATTGGTAGAGTAGCCCCTTGTAGTGATCCCAAGCTTCGAATAAGGACTCCCCCTCCTTCTGGAAGAAGCTCGTGATGAGAATGCGCATGTGAGCAGTCTTGCTTTGTGGGAAGTATTTGTTCAAAAACTGCTGCTCGCATTGCTCCCATGTAGTGATGCTCCCTGAAGGTAGGGAGTGAAGCAATGTCTTAGCCTTATCCCGGAATGAGAACGGGAATATGCTCAGGCGGATCGTGTCAATAGGGACTCCATTCATTTTCATTGTCGAGCAGATTTCTAGAAATGCCTCAAGGTGCCGGATCTGGTCTTCATTCGCAGCTCCCCCGAATTGACTCTACTGAACCATATGTATGAGTGTCAGTTTCAGCTCAAAGTTATTTGCCGAAATATATGGTCTACTGAACCATATGTAGAGGTCGGCTACCTATGTTCACTTCGGATGTGACTTGATCCTCCATCCTTCACTGCTCTGCTTTCTGACGATGAAAAGTTCATTCGATTTCTAAGTCAATCAGAATCAGGCCTTCCGATCCTAAGCGTCGAAGCATACGACAAACCGAGCCACAAAAATTAGGAGTGCTACCTAATCCTAGGAGGCAGAAAATAAAACAATCTAGATAATAAAAACTAAGATGCAATAAGGAAATGGAAAACTACTACTAAAAATAAAAAATTAAAAACTAAATCTAAATATGGAAAATATAAAACTAAAGTAAATAAAGCAAACTAGAAAAAAAATAAAGCAAGTAAATAAATCTAATCCTAAGTTCGATCCAATTTTCCACTGTTCAGTTCGATATCGAATCAATCAGTCCCTGACAACGGTTCCAAAAACTTGATGCATGCGAACGCGACTTCAAATCTCACGACGGAGGTAGTCGAGGACTCGAAGCGCACGCTCACGCGCAACGCCCGCAAGTGCATGGATGTCGTCAAGTAATAAAAGATTATCGATCCCACAAGGACTGGGATTCGAATATCGATATGTTCAGTGGTTGAAATTGTTCGGAAGTAAACTCTAAGAGGTTTCAATTTGAGGTTTCAATTTGTGAGGGTTGTCGGTGGACTATACTCTATACGGTGTCACACGGAGGAAGAAGGGAGGGTGCCAAGGTCTTCAACGGTGATTCTAGGACTTCGGTTTCTCTTGTGTGTTGCAAAACAATGCTATCAACTAGCGTTGTCTATACGTTTAGCAATGGTTTTGTGAAAGGGACATCATACACTCTCCCGATGAGCCACCGCATCAACCGGGAGCTATCTCCGCCTTAAAAGGATGGGATAGACGGTACGAGGATGCTGAATCAATCCCTACGATGAACCGTTTCCGGTTTCATCGCATCCTTCTACCCACGGTTACAGGAGATCAGGTTAACCCCTAGGTTCCTTGTATAAAATCCCCTAAATCATAGATACGAGGGCTATCACCCCTCGTATCGCCTAAGCACAGCACATAGAAAACCAAATACGCATAGATATAGTATAAACAACTTACAATTGCCAAATTAAACTCAAAGATAGAATTTTATGTGAACCAACATGTATTGTTCACACAAGCTACTCCCTAATCCTAGAATCGATGGAACTACTCCATGTATATAAGGGAGGAATCACAAGGCATGTACATGTTTGAATACATCAGAAATAAAGTGCAGGAACAAGGGGTTACAATGCCTTCATGGTCTTCTCTCCGGCGTTGAAGTGCAAGCGTGGGCCTTCAGCGGCGTTCTTCCTCCCCGTTGCGAGTTCCCGAAGCTTTTTAGGGCTTCGGTGTGCTGCCCTAGTCGTCCTGCCTCCCTCTAGGGTTTGGGCAGAGCCATCCTTATATAGACATCACCTCAGACTGCTGCAAAATCGAGAAAAAGTCCTAGTTGCGAAAATCTGGCGGGCCACCACACGACCGTGTGTTTCCACACGGCCAGGCCATGTGCGGCCCTGGGGTGGCTGATCTCGCCCATTGGACACGACCGTGTGTAGCTACACACCCT
Source organism: Wurfbainia villosa (assembly GCA_025175895.1). Taxonomy (NCBI): domain Eukaryota; kingdom Viridiplantae; phylum Streptophyta; class Magnoliopsida; order Zingiberales; family Zingiberaceae; genus Wurfbainia; species Wurfbainia villosa. The sequence goes on from CM045992.1 coordinate 86,706,589, forward strand.
GGCCGTGTCCCACTTTGCATCTAGATGAAAAATGTTCATCTTTTGCTCCGAAAGTGTACCTTTTTCCCCCGAAATGCTATCCTGCATGCAAAAGTACAAAGAGCAGACCTCCGAACCAAAAAATAAGAAATGCGTATAAAACAGTGTAACATATGCATGAAACTAACATAAAATGTAATGAGATGTGAGCGAAAACTACTCCTAAAACCCTATATGTTTCGCTCACATCATCGGACGAGGAGCATTGGAGTGAAGCCAAGGAAGCAGACTTCAGGGCGAGATGCAAAGGATGGTATTGCAAAGTCATGCGCTTGGTGCATCCAAGAGACGTGGCCGGACAAAGAGAGCTTCAAGGCGAAGGACACCAAGGAAGATGAGAGTGAGCGATTGTAACCCGAGATAGGGTGGCTCATAGGTGAACTTGGTTGAATGGCTAAGTCAAGTGTCCGAGGTTCAACCAAAGGTTGGTTTGAGATTTTACCCGACACTAGTCGACTGCCATAGATGGCAATCTACTACTCTAGGTTGATTAGACCCAATCGGTGTTCGACTAAACTATTTCTATCCCAACAGTCGACTACTAGTGTTTGGCAGTCAATTGCTCGACCATCAATCGACTGCCAAGGGACGGTAGCCGACTAATCGAGGCAAGTTCGGGAAAAGAAGCTTTGGCAGTCGAGTGATCTCGTCGACCACACAACTGTTGCCTCTGACTGATGTGGGAGCCATTGCGAGGCAATCAGCAGCAGCTCTGACATGATCGGTGATGGTTGCATCGATCATTGCTCAGGAAGAATGGCTTCTTCCCTATAAGAAGGGGCCTTGGGTCACTTGGGATGGTTAATGCTTCATCTCTAAACATAATCCCAAGTGCCTACATGATTTTACTCCTCTTCCTTGTGTTTAATTTCATATATTTGTAAGAGGAGAGATTCTTGTATGAAAGGTTACCTCCACCTAGCTTAGTGCAAAGGAGAGATTAGTGATTGGTTAGGCGTGATTCACCTAGAACAAATCGGGTCGTGGATTAGCGGCAAGGGTCGTGAACCACGTTACATCCTTGAGTTTGTGAATTGTTCTTTACTTTGTGTTTTGCTCTTAATTGATTTTAGTTTTATTATTCCATTGTTCTAACCTTGTACGTAGATAATTAAGCAATCGAACTCCACCATCTACGAAGAAGGCTATTCACCCCCCTCTAGTCGGCCACCGATCCTCCAACAAACTCAAGTGCCAAAGACCAAAGAAAAGACAAAGGAGGTCGGATCCCCAATATGAAAAGACAAGAACCATATAGTGTGCTTCAAATACAATATTAAAGGCCACTATAGAAGCCAATGTCCGAGGAGGAGTCACAGTAGGAAGGACATGAGAGGAGCTTCACATGTAGGGAGAGTTGAGGCAAACCCTAAGGTATACTTTAATAATGTTGTTCCTTTTATTAATGATAGGAAGCATGCTATAAATGTATCGATTTACATGCAATTGTCCAAGATCAAAAAGCATGCTAAAAACAAATATTTTTGTTCAGGAGCAAAATCTCATGAATTTAGGCCTAAAGATAACTCTAGAGTTATTACTTCAAAGACTACCCTACCTTAGGATAACAACCTAGGCAATAATCGTAAAAAGGGTAGACACATGTCTAGGAAATAGAATATCTCAAGAAATAATAGAAAAATAAAACATGAGGTATAGAAAAGGAAAATCAAGCTTTGAGGTCGAAGCACGAAAAATTGGAAAAGACTCTTAATAGGATGGAAAAGTCAATTAAAGGGTTTAGTAGTCAAAATCTAGGTGTTGGTAGGCAAGAGATACCTAAGGATAAGAAAGGTTTGGGCCACAAACCTAAGTGCAAGAAGACCATGCAAACCTACGACAATGTTCCATTTAACTATGGGACTAACCATAGGTCTAGGAGTGTAAAGGTCACATGGGAAGCCATCCCTAGAGTTGACCATGATAGGTGTCTAGTGACTAAGATTTCAAAGAAGCCTAGGAAAGTCATTAGCAAGGTTACAAGGGAGGCAATCCCTAGAGTTATCCTAGAAGAGACCAAAATGACCAATGCTTCCGAAACTAGGAGGGTCATTAGAAAGTGTAGGGGATCGATGGCCCGACTAGAAGGGGGGTTGAATAGCCTTTGTATGCTCGATGGAACTCGCTCGTGATTAATTGTCTACAATGTTTGTTAGCATAGCGGAATGATAATAATAAAGACAATTAAGCTAAAATAAAATAAAGAGAGCAATGTACAAACACAATTAATGTAACTTGGTTCACGACCCTTGCCGCTAATCCACGACAATCCATTAGGCAGATCACTCCCTCAAATAATCCACTAAACTTCTCCTTTAGCTCAACAAGGTAGAGAAAAACCATCTTACACCACACTCCTCTTCTGCCAAGATAATGAGAGTAAAACTAGAGAAGAAAAGAGTAAAAACACTTAGAAACTGTGGGGAGGCTTAAGACAAGTTTAGGAGTTAAAGAATTAACCTCTCCAAGGCTCCCAAACCCTCTTTTTTTATAGAGAAGAGAGCTTTCTTCCCATTGGGCATGCAGCAGTCGATTGCTGCATACCATCAGTCAACTGTCGCTGTAACGGACCACCTCCAATAGCTTCTAACCAAGCCTGATTCACGGTCGTCATCATCCAACAGCACACTGAGCAGTCGACTGGTTCCTGTGCAGTCGACTGATCAGTCGGCTATGGGAGGTTCTGCATCTATGTCCACTTATAATAGTCGACTGTCATTCCTTGGCAGTCGACTGATGGGGGACCAGTTGACTACTAACCCTTGGCAGTCGACTGATAGGCTATAAACCCTAGTCGAACACCAGTCGACTTAGACCAGTCGATTGATATCTATACCAGTCGACTGTTGTTAAGTAAAACCTCAAACAACAAGATGTTTGAGCATCTGACCATTGGTTAAAACCTCAAACACATATATTTGAGCATCCGATACTAAACTTTAGTCATTTAGCCAAGTTCACCTAAATGAGCTACCCCGTCTCGGGTTACAATCGCTCAACTCTCATCTCCCATGGAGTCTCCCATTGAAGCTATCTTCCTTCGGCCTGCATCCCTCAGATGAACTAAGCTCACGACTTCTCCCGTGCCATCCTTTATGTCTCACCCTAAAGTTTGCTTCCTTTGTCTTTGTTAGTGAAGTAGGCACCAGATAATCGAACTTGAGTTTTGATTATAGCAAAGACCCAAAGTTAAGGTCATATTATTGTCTAATGAGCTGAACCAAGTGTGCAAGAATAGTTAAATTGAGCTGAAGGTTGGCGACACCCGGAAAATCCCAAGTCGGGAAATCGTGGTGGTAGGGCGACACTGGGAGAACTTCGGAGGGAGCCGAAGAACCCAGGTGGAGACCGGAAGCAAAGCTACAAGTCACAAAGGACCTAAGGTAAGCTCCTGTGTGTGAGTGAAGGTAAGGTCGGGTCCTCCGTATGGGGACGTCCTTATGCGACGATCCGACTAAGACTTCCCATCGAAGGTCTAGGTCGAGATCGAACGGTAAGTGGCCAACAAATTTACCTTCATTACTTTCATTTTAGGCTAACTTTTTGTTGCAGCTGGATACCCTAGCCAATAGTCGACTGTTGGATATTGGCAGTCGACTTCTGGTGGCATCAGTCGACTGGTAGGGTTCATCAGTCGACTTCCATTCAAATTTCATCTTCGATGAGAGTCAAACCTCATCCCCTTATCTTGGGGTGAGGTGGCCTTCTTGATAGAATCTCAAGCTCAATGTCCACTAGGTTGAAGGGCTATAAAATGACGAGTGTTTTACACTATTTTCAATCATTCCAAGCCTTATAAATGCTCCCACAACGCTGCTCTTCAACTATAACTCTACGACGCCGAGGACAGGAGCTCAACCTCCATTTCCCTAGTCATCGGTATCAATTCATTTTGTCGTAATCTTTAAACATTGTATTTCAATTCTTTATCGAGCTTTTATCGTTACAAGAAGAGGAGTTTTGTCTCTCTACCTCGAGATTTCTCGTAGTTTTATAATCGTCGTCTTCTACCTCTAACAAGGAGAAAAGTTTTAGTGAATTTCTTTCCATACGCGGTCATGGACTGCTAGGCCCTTGGATTAACAACCGATAGGCTGTGAGCCAAGTAAAACCAAGTCTTGTCCATTTACTTTTTGTTGTTCCTTTTACTATTTTCTTGTGTTTTAATCGTATCGATGAAAAGAAATATCGTGCGCTATTTGTTGGTGCAATCGGCCCAGGTCACGATTGACCAGACTCGAGTTTGACTCGAGTGATATTTTGATGTTTGACAAAGTGAGTTGACATTGATGTTTGACATTAGTGTCTATTGATGTTTTGGTTAGGTTTAACCGGACTTGAGTTGGACTCGAGGGAGACTTTGATGGTTGACTGGAGTTGACCATGTCATGGAAAGTCCAAGTCTTGAGTAATTAGCATGTAAAGTCCAAGCATGGGTCTTGGCAATAAAAAGTCCAAGCATGGGTCTTGGCATGGGAAGTCCAAGGGATTTGATATTGGCGGCGTAAAGTCCAAGCGGCAGTCTTGGCAGCATAAGTCCAATAGTTGGCGGCGTAAAGTCCAAGAAGAGTCTTGGCGGCATAAGTCTAATGTGCCTTGGCGGTGTAGACACTGTTAGCATGACATAGCCGATGGAAGCACCTAAAGGCTAGCGTGATGGATGAACAAGTCATGGATGACTTGGAGGGATCCGAGAGGCGTGAGGTTGATGGAGATGGCTAGAAGGCTTAGGTCTAGGGTAAGGGTGGTCTAGCAAGAATGGGGGCACCATACTTGGTTTAAACCTCATGGTTGAGGTTAAAACCTCATGTTTGAGGTGTGCTAGTCGACTGGTGCCATATGGAAGTCGACTGACATGAGTCAACTAGGGTTTGACTACAGGAATTGACCTAGCAGTCGACTGCCAGAGGAGGGCAATCGACTGCCAGAGGAGTGCAGTCGCCTGATTGGTCAAGTAGTCGACTGATCTTGTGATCAATCGACTGGTGCTCAGGTTTTGGAGCACAAAATGGAGTCTCACTCGACGGCTTTGGTCAGCAGTTGAGTGATGGCTTGATCAGTCGACTGATGTTCATAATCAGTCGATTGATGATGGATCAGTTGGATTTTTCCAGTGTAGATCTAGCCGTTGTCTCACGACAATAGTGATGGCATGCTCGGATGCTCGTTGGCTCCCATGTCCCCGGATTAAAATTTTCACTAATGAAAACTAATCCGGATGGGATGAGTTTTCCTAAGCTCAACCAATTCGTCATCGTTCTAACGACTTGAGCGATCGCTTGAACAAACTAGTTGTTCAAGCAACAAAACTCTTCTAGTCGGTTAGCCGCGGAAGAGAGGACGGACGGATCGCCGGTTTTTGTGTTTATCTTCGGGGTCCATGATTATACAAATACATATGGATGTAGACATGTATAATCAACACATACAAACATATTAATAAGAACATGAAAAGATCAATAATAAAACTTGTAAAACTTTTATACCTCTCGATCTTCTATCGTATGTCCTAACCACCTTGTAGACTACGTGTGGGCGAAGATCCTCCACAAGTTGAAGCTTCCTAGATCTTCTTCAATCAAAAGAAAGAACTCTCCTTCCCTTCTTGCTTGAGCCAACCACCAAGCCACAAAAGCTTGATGCCGCCGGCCCCAAGAAAAGAGAGAACAAGATGGCCAACCAAGGAACCAAACAAGGGAACAATCCCTAGCTCCTAGTGTCGTCGGCCAAGAGGAAAAGGATGAGAGAAAGACCGGCCAAAGGGGAGCAATAGAAGACCCTACAACCCCTTTGTGCCGCCGGCCCCAGATGGAGTGAAGAGGAGAAGAGGAATAGGTTGAGCACCGACCTGTTAGTAATATATGAGAGATGTCCTAAGGCAATCGCCTTATGTATGAACCATTTATATGATAAATGAAGATTCACTATTTGAGTATACATATTTTATGTATTTGATTGGATCTTAAACTCATTTACTGAATGTCCACGATACGATTCACAGCATGAGAGAATTTGTGATTGGATCACAACTAGTGAGTATCTCTACATGTGTAATTGTGATGTATCGGAATTATCCCTAGTCGATGAATTGATGGATTTGGACGCCATCAATTCTATCGAGACTAGCACGAGGTATACTCCTTGGTGTATCCAAGCAGCTGATTCTCACTGGCTGGAGACATTGTGATGTCCGGAGTTAATCGTGGATGCTAGTTATGGTAACTAGTTCATTGGAGTGACCAGCCGCAAGACTTCATATAGTTCTCTGCATATATAGATATGTCAATGAAGTTCTTACTGTGGCTTAAGTGCGATGTTCCTTAGACTTGCGGTATTCAAGTCATCTTGATCATGGAGACTTATGCTTTGACATCTTAAGCAAACATCTCTAAGGAGATGTGGACCCGGGATGAGTGGGTATAAGTCGAAGTGATCGAAGGTGTTTGAATAGCCTATAAAGGATTCACCACTCCTTGCGAGGAGATGTATACCCATGGCCTCTCGTCGGATTGTTACTAAAGTCTTTGGCCAAAGCATTACATGTTTAGAGTAAGGTACTCTTCGATACATGTGGAGTAACTAGAACTGTGAGGACGAGGAAATGATACTTGGGCTAGGTGACGAGTAGTCACTTAGTGGGGACCGGCACAATAGACCATGTCCTCAACCAAGTGGGTATAAGATGAGTGAAGGGAATGGGGCACTATTCATTCGAGCCATCAAGGGTTTCGTAAATAGTTCCGATCAACCGTTGATCTTTTCGGTTAATTGGGGATCATGATGTACTACTAGGTGCCACTCATGATCGTTCTATAATTAATGGTTAATTATAGACGGCCAACATAAACCGAGAACCTATTTGGTCACACGCACAACGAGCGTAATCCAAAGGATTTAAAACGAGCTTGAGAATGGGATTCTCAGACCGAGAGAAACTAGGTTTGGTTGGACCAAACATAAAGCGAGCATGAAATCATTTCAGTCGCAATGGAAGCGTGGATGGGCCGAGTCTTATGAAGACGTAATGGATGAACCAAAATTGTTTGGTTCTAATCCAATGGAGGAGAATAAACCAAAGGGTTTGGTTTATTTTAAACGAATGAACCAAAAGTTGGTTCGGTTCGTTTTAACTTAAAATAAACCATCATGGTTTGGTTTATTTTAACTTATCTTAATGGAGCGGGTTAACGTGCCTAATGGTTATGATCCAATAACCATTAAGAGAATTAGTTCTCTATAAAAGAGGGCTTAATGGATAATTAAGCCCTAATCAAAACCCTAGCTTGGCCGCCCAACCCCTCTTCCTCTTGTTGGCGTCAACTCCATTGCCGCCCAACCCTTGAGCCGCCGACCAGCTCTTTGCCGGCATCCAAGCTTCAGCCGGTGATCCTCCGGCGACCCTCCGGTGATCTTCCTAGGCCTCGGTGAAAAGGTGAGCACTTGGCTTCCTTGTTTTGGTCGGCGCCTACTCCTCCACCAAGCTGTCCAGTTTTCTGGACAGCTTCTTCTCCTCTCGTCGGAGCGTCGTTTGGACGACGGTTAGAGCTCCGACAACGGATAACTTACCGGGGATTCGATCTCCGGTAATCCTCTGAGGTGGAGGACGAAGGATTCGTCAATTGGTTGACGAATACCTCTCCGGAGAAGCGAGTTTTGAGAACTCGTATTAGGATCCGAATTTGGATTCGGATCGTGATCATCTCTCGATCACGTCGTCTTCAACATGAGACTAGTAACCCGTACGAAGACGAAGCTCGTGGCTTAGCGAAGTCATCCCGAGGAACTCGGCGTGGATACAGATAGAGACGATTCTAGCGAGGATCGTTCCGGTTGATGCCGTTCCCGCTACACGTCATACGAAAGGTATAACGTAGATAAATTTCCTTTTATTGCAAATTTAAATTTACGGTTATGTCTACACTTGTTGTACTATGCATGCGTGTGTTGTGTGTGTTGTAATAAATGTAGATTTATTATTTTTTTGCTTCCGCTGTGTTCATGTTTACGAAACGTGATCGAACAAACACACGCCGCGGTGCCGGAAACCCAACACGACCAAGGTAGAGGGAAAGGAGATAGGTGCCGGCAACCCCTTAGGAAGAAGAAGGGAACCTCTCCTATTTTTGCCGCACACTCCACCTCCCAAACCCTAGCTGCCCAACCAAACCCTAACCTCCCTAGGATTTCTTGCCGCCCAAGCTAATGATAGGCAAAACCCTAATCTCCAAAAACAACCAACCTCCTTGCCGGCCACCTTAAGCCCCCTTTTATAGAGTTAGGCTTAAGCCTTGTTTTAATCTCCATGGTTGGTTCTAGGGATTTAATCTCAACCGTCGGATCTAGAGATTTAATCTCGACCGTCGGATCTAGAGATTTAATCTCCACCGTCGGATCTAGAGTTTTGTTTTTCATCATTGGATCAAGGCTCCATGAGATTTATATTAGGCTATGATAGGGACCATGAGGAGGAGTTGGATCTTGGCTACCCGATGGATCGGAACCACACAAACTTGATCCATCAATGATGATCCATTCCACTAGAGGATCATCATTGAATTACCTCACCAACCCCCATAAATTAATATGGGCTCCATACATTATTTGTACATCCATCTTCTCATGTTTAAGATATCGAATGTCCGTCAATTAATTGATTTACTGACCATCAATCAATTAACATCTAACTCCTCGAGAAGTACCACTCAACCTTATCATCACGTTGACTAAGTCAACCTGTAGGGTTTACATGATGAACCTTATGAGCTCCTCAAGGGGACATCATCAACCTAATATATAGGACACGGTTTCCTCCTATAATTAACGGAACACCATGTAAATAATATCATTTCACAACTTACCGGGCATATTGATTTAATCCATTTAAATCTCACCCTTTGGTAAATCAAAGAAATAAATACTAAGTATATGTGCCCGTTATTATATCGGGATTAAGAGAATGTACAACATAATATCCGAGGTCCGATTCAATTATGTAGTCAGCAATAAATTGAATCACCTCTATGTCAGTCCTGCTCAATACACCTAAGTGTACTAGTGTAACTCTATGTTCAAGACAAACTAATACCAAGCTACACTACAACCATGCCAATGGTTTGTCCAAAACCATCTTGGTTGTGAGCCTCTACTTATATTGTACAAGGGACTGATAACATGATCTTATGTGCCACACCAAGCACCATGTTATCTACAATGTAAAGTATTAGACAATATGCACACATATAATAAATATAAAGTTCAAACAATGAACATGTGATTCTTATTTCAAAATAAAAATGTTCATACAAAAGAGCTAGGCTTTCAGTATACATTCCAACAATCTCCCACTTATACTAAAAGACTATGTTGTCATCACACTGCCATACATCTGATCCCCATGTCCTCCACATGCCTATCAAATGCTTTCGCTGGAAGGGCCTTAGTGAATGAATCTGCCAGGTTATCCTCTGATGCAATCTTGGAGACAGCTACTTCTCCTTGCTTTACGATCTCTCGTATCAGGTGGTACTTGCGCTCTATGTGTTTACTCGCCTTATGGGCTCGTGGTTCCTTCGAGTTTGCAACTGCACCACTGTTATCACAATAAATTGTGATAGTTCTGGGCAAACCAGGAATCACATCCAAGTCCATCAAGAAGTTTTCCCGCCTCAGAGGCTGCCACATACTCAGCTTCCATGGTAGAGTCCGCCACGCATTTCTGCTTGACACTCCTCCATACTATGGCTCTACCTCCAAAAGTAAACACAAACCCCGAGGTAGACTTACTGTTGTCCCTATCTGATTGGAAATCAGAATACGTGTAACCCACAGGGACTAATTGATCTGCCCGGTAAACCAACATATAATCCCTAGTCCTTCTCAGGTACTTCAATATATGCTTTACCGCAGTCCAATGTCCCTGTCCAGGATTACTCTGATATCTGCTATCCATGCCCACAGCAAAGCAGATATCTGGTCTCGTACATAGCATAGCATACATGAGGCTTCCTACTGTCGAAGCATAAGGAACCGCCTTCATCTCCTCTATCTCCTTTGATGTTTTGGGACACATCTCTTTAGATAAAAGTACTCCATGCCTAAAAGGTAGAAAACCTTTCTTGGAGTTCTGCATGCTAAAACGAGCAAGGATAGTGTCAATGTATGAAGCTTGAGATAAGCACAACATCCTTTTCTTGCGATCCCTTATCACCGTGATCCCAAGGATGTGTCCCACTTCTCCCAAGTCCTTCATATCAAACTGTTTGGACAACCATACCCTTACGTCTGATAACACTCTGATATTGTTGCCAACTAACAAAATATCATCTACGTATAGTACAAGAAATACCACTATATTTCTATCACATCTCTTGTATACAAAGGCTCATTCGGACTTTGAATAAATCCATATGACTGGATTACCTCATCAAAGCAAATGTTCCAAGATCTAGAAGCTTGCTTCAATCCATAAATGGACCGATTAAGCTTACACACAAGATGCTCTTTGCCCTTTGCAATGAATCCCTCTGGTTGCTTCATATAGATGTTTTCCTCAAGACTTCCGTAAAGGAAAGCTGTCTTGACATCCATCTGCCAAATCTCATAATCCTCATGAGCAGCAATAGATAAGAGAATCCGGATAGACTTAAGCATAGCTACCGGTGAAAGGTCTCTTCATAATCGATACCCTCTTTCTGAGTATACCCTTTCGCAACAAGCCTAGCTTTGAAGGTTTCAACCTTCCCGTCTACTCCTCTCTTTCTCTTGTAGATCAACTTGCATCCAATTGCTTTCATACCATCGGGTGGTTCTACTAGTTCCCAGACATGATTAGAATCCATAGATTCTATCTCTGAATTCATCGCTCTTTGCCAAGATACTGCATCTCTATCTTGGAGTGCCTCGTCATATGTCCAGGGATCAGGTTCATGTTTACCAGGGACTAAGTCTGAAGACTCTCCCAAGAACATGAATCTCATGGGTTGTCTAACAACCCTCCCACTACGATGAGGTGCCTCCTGTGTATGCTCTGTGACACGTGGTGCAGTGACTTATGATATTTCCTCTTGTACCAGTGGTACTGAAGTCGGGACTTCCCTTGTCAACTCCTCAAGAACAATCCTACTCGTGGGCTTGTGGTTCATCACATAGTCCTCCTCTAGAAATTTGGCATTCGTACTCACGATCACCTTCTGATCTCTAGGACTATAGAACAAATCACCCTTCGTTCCCTTAGGGTAGCCAACAAACAAGCGTACTTCTGTACGAGATTCCAACATACCAGCATCTCCCTTCAGCACATCTGCTGGACTACCCCAAATCCGAATATGTCTTAGACTAGGCTTTCGCCCAGTCCACAATTTTGTGGGAGTAGAGGGTACTGACTTAGATGGAACCAAGTTCAGAATGTGTGCTGTCGTTTCCAGAGCAAACCCCCAGAACAAATCAGGTAACTCAGAATAACTCATCATCGATCTGACCATCTCCATAAGAGTCTTATTCCTTCGCTCCGCCACACCATTCTGCTGGGGTGTGCAAAGTGCGGACAATTGGGATTGAATCCCAGCCTCTGATGAGTAACTCCTAAACTCTCCCAAGAGGTACTCGCCACCACGATCAGATCATAGTGTCTTGATACTTTTACCTTGACGGTTCTCCACATCAGCCTTGAATTCTTTGAACCTGTCAAAGCATTCAGACTTGCGACGCATCAAGTAAATGTATCCATTCCTTGAATAATCATCTATAAAAGAGACAAAGTATTCAAAGACACCTCTAGCCTGGATAGACATAGGACCGCACAAATCAGAATGAACCAATTCCAATACATCTTTGGCTCTATACCCCTTAGCCTTAAAAGGCCTCTTGGTCATCTTACCTTCCAAGCAAGACTCGCAGGTTGGGAGATCTTCCACCACTAATAAACCGAAGGGTCCATTAGCTATCAACCTTTGAATTCTACTCAGGTTAATATGGCCAAGTCTTAGGTGCCAAAGATATGTCTGGTTCATTTTCGAAGGTTCTTTTCTCTTATTAGACTCAGAAGATGAGTTATTCACTTCAATTTGCATCGTGGGAGGTTGTGGTTCAAGTGTATACAAATTTCCTATCAATGTACCTGAACAGATATTCTCCCTATTCCTTTTTATAACAGCTCTGTCATTAAAAGAAATAGAATATCCATCCATAATTTAGAAACTGAAACTAAGTTCTTTCTAAATAAAGGTATATAAAGGGAATTTTCCAGAACCTAAGTTTTATTTTTCTCAAGAGATAAATAAAACTTCTCCCACTGCAATAGCCGCCATCTTCATGGCATTGCCCAAGTAAATGGTAATCTCCCTTTTAGCTAGTCGTCGGGTTTCCTGGAACCCCTGCAAAGTATTGCAGTCATGATTAGTGGCTCGCGTATCTACACACCAGGTGCCGGTAGATAACACCACTAATCATGTTTCAACGACTAGTCCAAAGGATATATCTTTGTTCTGTTTTGAATTGGGACAGTCCTTCTTCCAATGTCCATCCTACTTGTAAGTGAAATACTTGTCTTTCGGCTTCTTCACTCCTCCCTGAGATCCTCCCACCACCTTTGCTCCACCTTGTTTCTCCTTCTTCTTGCTTTTCGGCTTAGAAGTAGAAACCTTTTTGAGCAACCATGGCTTGAGGACACTCTTCGAAGAGTGCATACTTGTACTCCTTAGCAGATAAGACAATATCTAGATTCTTTTCCAATCATCATAATTATGCACAGTAAGTTTATTTTCCTTTAGTATCAAAACAAGTGGACTGAAAGTCAATTTTGAAAATCCTAAGAATCACATAGATCATTACTTTAGATTTCAAAAAATTATTGATTCCTCAAACAATAAAATTTTGAAATCAACCAACACCTCAAAACACCGAGAATATCGCATGCCACGATAGTGTGGACGTATACGAATTCTACATTTGTAAGGGGAGGTTTAACCCTTTAATTTTATTATCTTGTCAACCTTACTTTTTGACAAATAAAATTAATAGTTGGTTCCTCTTTGGCCCTACAAATAAAAGCAGTGACTCCGATGGGGAGGATACTTTTTATTTGCATCTAAGTGTGCACCATTACACGATACTAAGGGAATTATCTCGGATTATGTGCCTTACCGATGGGGAAATACACACGCTCCTAAATAATTTCCTATAACCATTATTTGACCTAGTGATCCGCAAACATACTCATCCAATGGGGAGGAAGGCACTCAGAGCCGACGCGCAAGTTTGTTACATCACACGTCAAATTGTAATGGAGGCCACGGGAATTAATTAAAATGTCCCTCTCCCACTTAGTAAATTGACAGTGAGGAATTTTCAAGCACACACAACATGCATATAAAACAAATCAGCAATAAATATGGAAAAAAAATAGAATTTTCCCAACTATTATGGCATTGTTCTCCAATATGCGTCCCGTCATGTTGCCACCTCGTCCGCTCCACCTTTTCCCGTGCGCAAGTCACCAAAGAGATCCGAGCCAAGATAAATTATTTTAATTTACATCCATCGATCCTATACTCCACGAAGGAGTGTACAAATAATCTAGATCGAAAATAAACTAAAATGAGTGGCTAAACAATGTCGTATTTAATTACAAAAATTAAATACTAATTTAGCCTCGTCAACCCCGAGGATTCATATAATATACAATCACACACATATGCAATCATATACACACATATATAGCCATAATAGTTGGAACTTATGCCTGCAACCAAAAAGTCATCCTACGCACATCCTACTATCATCCGGCATACACAATATATGATAAGTGCATGAAGGTAACCGAATCCAAAACACACAAAACTGGAAACCGTGGCTCTGATACCATTTTGATGGCATGCTCGGAGGCTCGTTGGCTCCCATGTCCCCGGATTAAAATTTTCACTAATGAAAACTAATCCGAATGGGATGAGTTTCCTAAGCTCAACCAATTTGTCATCGTGCTAATGACTTGAGCGATCGCTTGAATAAACTAGTTGTTCAAGCAACAAAACTCTTCTAGTCGGTTAGCCGCGGAAGAGACGACGGACGGATCGCCGATTTTTGTGTTTATCTTCGGGGTCCATGATTATACAAATACATATGGATGTAGACATGTATAATCAACACATACAAACATATTAATAAGAACATGCAAAGATCGATAATAAAACTTGTAAAACTTTTATACCTCTCGATCTTCTATCGTATGTCCTAACCTCCTTGTAGACTTCGTGTGGGTGAAGATCCTCCACAAGTTGAAGCTTCCTAGATCTTCTTCAATCAAAAGAAAGAAGAACTCTCCTTCCCTTCTTGCTTGAGCCAACCACCAAGCCACAAAAGCTTGATGTCGCCGGCCCCAAGAAAAGAGAGAACAAGATGGCCAACCAAGGAACCAAACAAGGGAACAATCCCTAGCTCCTAGTGCCACCGGCCAAGAGGAAAAGGATAAGAGAAAGATCGGCCAAAGGGGAGCAATAGAAGACCCTACAACCCCTTTGTGCCGCCGGCCCTAGATGGAGTGAAGAGGAGAAGAGGAATAGGTTGAGCGTCGACCAAGGTAGAGGGAAAAGAGATAGGTGTCGGCAACCCCTTAGGAAGAAGAAGGGAACCTCTCCTATTGTTGCCGCCCACTCCACCTCCCAAACCCTAGTCGCCCAACCAAACCCTAACCTTCCTAGGATTTCTTGTCGCCAAAGCTAATGATAGGCAAAACCCTAATCTCCAAAAACAACCAACCTCCTTGCCGCCTACCTTAAGCCCCCTTTTATAGAGTTAGGCTTAAGTCTTGTTTTAATCTCCACCGTTGGTTCTAGGGATTTAATCTCAACCGTCGGATCTAGAGATTTAATCTCCACCGTCGGATCTAGAGTTTTGTTTTCCATCATTGGATCTAGGCTCCATGATGTTTATATTAGGCTACAATAGGGACCATGAGGAGGAGTTGGATCTTGGCCACCCGATGGATCGAAACCACACAAACTTGATCCATCAATGATGATCCATTCCACTAGAGGATCATCATTGAATTACCTCACCAACCCTCATAAATTAATATGGGCTCCATACATTATTTATACATCCATCTCCCCGTGTTTAAGATATCGAATGTCCGTCAATTAATTGATTTACTGACCATCAATCAATTAACATCTAACTCCTCGAGTAGTACCACTCAACCTTATCATCATGTTGACTAAGTCAACCTGCAGGGTTTAGATGATGAACCTTATGAGCTCCTCAAGGGGACATCATCAACCTAATATATAAGACACGGTTTCCTCCTATAATTAACGGCACACCATGTAAATAATATCATTTCCCAACTTACCGGGCATATTGATTTAATCCATTTAAATCTCACCCTTTGGTAAATCAAAGAAATAATTACTAAGTACATGTGTTCGTTATTATATTGGGATTAAGAGCATGTACAACATAATATCCGAGGTCCAATTCAATTATGTAGTCAGCAATAAATTGAATCACCTCTATGTCGGTCCTGCTCAATACACCTAAGTGTACTAGTGTAACTCTATGTTCAAGACAAACCAATACCAAGCTACACTACAACCATTCCAATGGTTTGTCCAAAACCATCTTTGTTGTGAGCCTCTACTTATATTCTACAAGGGACTGATAACATGATCTTCTGTGCCACACCAAGCACCATGTTATCTACAATGTAAAGTATTAGACAATATGCACACATGTAATAAATATAAAGTGAAAACAATGATCATGTGATTCTTATTTCAAAATAAAAATGTTCATACAAAAGAGCTAGGCTTTCAGTATACATTCCAACAAACAGTGCCTTCAGTCGACTGATGGTCCCGAGCAGTCGACTGATCGGTGTTTTCTAGCACAGGTTGATGCTTTAAATGGAGCTCATGAAGGAGGAAAAAGCTATGGTTTCTTGAGGAGTTTTTGGGGCGAATTGTTGGTGTAATTCAGGGTCTCCAAGTGCCACTCAACCAACCAAACAAGCAAGCTCTCAAAAGATTGATTGTAAAGTTTTCTTTGCATTTCTTTTGTTGTATTCACTTGTATTTGCTTGTTGTATTTAGTATTACTGTTGTAATCATTTGTACGAGGTTTCTCCACCTCTGACTTGTGTCGAGAAGGAGTATTTGCGATTAGTGGTTGCATGAACATCACTAGAGCTCTTTAGAGCTCGATCCGTGGAGTAAGAACCTTGAGGTTCCGAACCACATTATATTCTTGTGTTCTTGTGTGATTGTCTATTTCATTATTGTTATTATTATCTATATTCCGCTGTGCTAATGAAGTTTGTAGACGAACACGCAAAAGAATTCCATCACGCACTAGCTTGACGCTATTCACCCCCCCCCCCTCTACCATTCCAACGATCCCCTACATGTGGTATCAGAGGAGGCCGCTCTTCAAGGTTTGACAACTAAGGGAGCACGCTAGAGGGTGAAAATGGAAGTCCAAGAACAACTAAAATGGGATATCAACACGCCGGTCCCATATGCATTCTATGGATGAGAAGGCTTCAATTCTTGGAAGAGAAGGATTGAAGATTTTTTGATGAAGAAGGATTTTGAGGAGTGGTCCTTATTAATGGAAAGATTTGAATATCCAAAGGACCAAAGGGGGGCTTCCTCAAGAAGAAGAAATGGAGCGAGGATCAACTCCAAAGATTTGAGAAAAACAAGAAGGTAATCAATTTTATTTTTGATTTAATTCCTAATGACTTCTTGTGTAGCCAAGGTGAATGAATGGATGCCAAAGAGCTTTGGAGCGATTTGGCCAAGCTCCTTGAAAGTCCATCACCGGTCCAAGAGGAAGGGACCGAAGAGGCAAGCACATCATCCTCACGAGGAAGTGAGGACTTGGAGGTTGAGAGACCATCAACATCCAAGGAGGAAGAGGAAGAGGAAGAGTTGGAGGAGACCTCCACCTCTAGGATTGAGGGCGAGGAAATTAGAGCATCCTCAACACCGGAGCAACAAGAAGAACTATCTACATCCAGTAGAGAGGAAGAGCAAGCTCAAGAGAACCTCACCACCACCCTAGGTAACTCAAACACCTCAATTCCTAATAAAAATAATATTATATGTTTTGAGTGTAGGGAATTTGGGCACTATAAGAGTAAGTACCCAAAGAAAGTCAAGAAGACCCCTCCAGCACCAAAAGTCAAGGATGTCGGTTCCCAACAACCAAAAGCAAGGACCAAGTGATTTGTTTCAAATGCCAGCAACCGGGACACTACCGGAATCAATGCCCAAAGGGGGAGAAGAAGACTCAAAGGGGAGCATCACAAGTAGGGGGAGCCACTAAGGCAAACCCTAAGGTATATCATTTTAATAATGCACCTTCTAAATTTAAAAGTCAAAAGCATGCTAGGAATTTTAATTCTCTTGCAATTCACCATGAAAAGCATGCTAGAGATAAATATTTTTGTTTAGGAGCTAAAAGTGTCCACTTAGGAAATAAGGAGAAATTTGGGACTAATGTCCCTAGAAAAACCATACCTAAGGAATCTATTAGGAAAATACAAGAGCATCTTGGTTTCAACCCTAAATGGACTAGACATATGCCTAGAAAGGACAATGCCCAAATACCAAATCAAAATTCTAAAATTGGGCAATTAGAATTAGAAAATCAAGCCTTGAGGTCAAGGCTTGAGAAATTAGAAAAGACCCTCAAGAGGATGAAAAATCAATTTCAAGGGTCAAATAGTCAAAGTCAAGGGTCTAGGACTCAAAGTCAACATCTAGGACCTAATAGACAAAAGTCAACCAAGGGCAAGCAAGGTTTGGGTTACAAACCTAAGCCTAAGGTGGCTTATCATAGTGTTCCATTTGATTATGGAATACAAACTAGGTCTAGGAAGACCAAGGTCAATAGGGAAGTCATCCCTAAGGTTGACCAAGGTTTGTGCCTTGTGGCTAGGGTTTCTAGGAAACCTAGGGTGGCCACTAAGAAGGTTATTAGGGAGGCAATCCCTAAGGTTAACCATGGCAAGACCACAATGACCAAGGCTACCAAGCCTAGGAGGGTCATTAGGAGGGTATCTAGGGAGGTCATCCCTAAGGAATACCTAATTAACCCTAGGAGGTCAAATAGGTTTTGGATTCCTAAGAGCGTGATTGATTCACGCTAGATGGGTTTAGGGTTTGCCAACTTTGATTTGATAGGTAGTTAACTCAACCATGATAAAGGTGACACTTTAGGTAATTTTCAAGGTTATGGGCACCTTGAAAATAAGGTTGATATTATGATCCTAAAATATTTTAGGATGTGCCAATACATTTTTGGAGTTATAAAAAATCAATTAAATTGGCACAATTTAGGTTTAGACGTTAGTGTGCCATTTTGGGTTTTTGGCACACTAGGTAGATTAGTAGTAATATAGCAAAATAAATCTAATTATTACAAATGGCAACTAATATTAAAATTTAGGTATTATTATACCTATACTTTTTATATGTCATGCTTTGTTTGCCATATAACATGCCATGACATCTTGTTTATTTTTATCATTTATATGTCATGATCATGTTAAGGATTAAGGATTAAATGTCATGTGTTTTTAGATTTCATCTTATGCCATGACATCATGATTATGAGCATATGCTTATTTATATCATAATTAATGCTATAATCATTCATGCATTTGATTAAAATTGAGTTAAGGACAATGGCATGACTTGGAGTCCCATTTATAAGGGAATCAAGTAGAGTTGCCTTAGAAAAATGCATGAAACCCTAGATTAGGGAGAACAAAACCCACATCTCATATTACATTGACATGTATGTCTATTTATGTAGGGAATCGATACGGCCGGCTAGAGGGGGGTGAATAGCCCTCGTTCGATGGATGTCGTAATTCGTTTGTTCTTCTTGCGTTGCTTGTCTACGATTGTCGTTAGCGCAGCGGAATAACAATAATAATGAAACTAACAACAATACACAATCACACAACACAAGATATACGTGGTTCGGAACCGAATGGTTCCTACTCCACGGGCGAGCTCACCGAGCTCTAGTTATGCACACGACACTAACTAAACTCCTTCTCGACTACACGTCGGAGGTGGAGAAACCTCTCACAAGTTATTACAACAAGTAATATGAAATACAACAAGAAATACAAAGACAATACAAAAGAAAACATTTACACAATTGCTTTGATCGCTTTCTTGTTGCTTGCTTTTGCTTGCTCTTGAAGGTCTGGAATGCAACAGCAATTCCCCTCCAAAGTAACCTCAAAAGCCTTGGCAAAAACCTCCATCTCGAGCTCCTTTTATAACCTGCATCGAGCTATTTTCGCGCATAGCGATCGGCCAAAGACCCGATCGGCCCGTAGTCGTTGTCTCAGCGGCGGATCCACATCGGACAAGTTCCAACGGATCACCTACCAGTCGACTGATGATGCCCATCAGTCGACTGGTGACCCAGTAGTCGACTGCCCAGTCGGCTACGGAGCGTTATGTGTTCACGACAATCTCATCCGATCATTGCCATCCCTCGGCGATCATTGCTACTCATTTCGATCATTGCGATCCATGGCGATTGATTGCCAAGCACAAAACCCTAACCTTTTACGGTCGAACTCTAGTCGACTTGGATCAGTCGAACCGGCACCTATGCCAGTCGACTGATGTCGGGCAAAACCTCAAACACCAAGTTGTTTGAGCATCCGACCGTCGGGTAAACCCTCAAACATCAAGTTTGAGCCTTCGACACTCAGTCTTAGCCACTTGGCCAAGTCCACCTTATCCCTCATGGAGTTCCCCACCGAAGCTCTCTTCCCTCGGCCTACGTCCCTCGGATGCGCCAAGCGCCGCGGCCATAGCGCCATCCTTCGCGTCTCATACCCTAGAAGTATGCTTCCCTTTGGGCTCACTCCATTCGCTCCCCGTCCGGTGGTCCCTCGGATGCACTAAGTGCACGGCTTCGCAATGCCATCCTTCACTGACTCAAGGACCTGAGCCTAGTGAACTTGTCAAGTTCTCAAGACTTCCCAAATGCACCAAGCGCACGGCTTCGCAATGCTTTGGACTTTCCCATGCCAAGGCTTCCCCCTTGGACTTCCACACCAAGCTCCATGCTTGGATTTTCCATGCCAACCCCATGTTGGACTTTCCCATGACAATCCCATGTCATGAGTTTTGTCTATCATCAAAATATCATCAAGGTACTGCTCGAGTCAAACTCGAGTCAACCTGGGCCGATTGCACCAACAATCTCCCCCTTTTTGATGATTGACAAAACTACCATCTCAAGTCTACCAATTCTCCCATATTGGCAATTCTCATATCCCAATGAGAATTCCAACGAACCCTAATTGGTAACTTGGTAACTTCTCCCCCTTTTTGACATTACATCAAAAAGGTCCTCCCCAAGGGTATGAATGTCTCATATCCCAATGAGATCTTACAATCTCCCTTGGAGGAACACATGCCTACAATCTTTCTAGTGATCCCATATCACTTAAAGAGAAGCAACCCAATTTTCCTCCCATGAGGAAATACACATCCATCTTCCCATGATGGATACCTCCCCCTAGAGGCTTGCTCCCCCTTGACCATTGCACCAACAATGTCCTTGGAGAGTCCCTAAGCCAATAGGAACATTAACCAAATCAAAATTAAGGAAAAGTTCAACAATGAACTCTCTTCCACCTTAAAATTGATATTCACCCTCAACCCAACTTCTAATCCATATCCAATGGATTTCCACCCTCTCTAATGCTCTCCCAAGCATATCCTAGGGTTAGGAGTGGTTAGGGGACCAAAACATGGCTAAACATGGGCCTAACTATCAAGTTTACCCGAAATCAGCCTGTGCCAGTCGACTCCGTCAGATACCGATCATTGGACTTACCATCGATCATTGCCATTCTGAAGTCGTGATAACCATTTTGCAATTTTGATTTAAATGGATTTTCAAAATCCATAAGTAAATATACGTAATTTTAAA
This sequence comes from Wurfbainia villosa, assembly GCA_025175895.1. NCBI lineage: Eukaryota > Viridiplantae > Streptophyta > Magnoliopsida > Zingiberales > Zingiberaceae > Wurfbainia > Wurfbainia villosa. Next base: position 86,727,595 of record CM045992.1, read on the forward strand.
AATCTTGAAAATGCATACGTATAATACTTATCCTAAACACTATGGGTGAAAAATATTTGAAATTTATTTTACCCATTAAATTAGGAGATTGATACAAAGTTCAAAATTTAAGAAAAGCTTCAATAAAGAGCCATCTTTGTATCATCTCGTTCAATGGTGATAGCTATCTAAAGATAGGCTTCACCAAGGTTTTTCAAAAAGTTTTCAAAATGTTTTCAAAACCTTTATTTTCTTTTTCCTAAACATCTCACCAATATCTAGATGTGTAAAACACATACAAGTCAAATTTTTGTGAGATGTGGGTTTTGTTTTGTTTATGTTTTCATGCATATTTCTAGGCAACATTATTTGATTCCTTTCAAATTATGCCATAGTCCTTAACTCCATTTTAATTCATGCATGATATGATTATGGCATAGATATGATATAGATAAAAACATATGCCAATATCATGATGTCATGGCATGTGAATGAAACTTAAGCATACAGGACATCTAAACATAAATCTAAACATGATCATGACATTTTTATAAAAAAAAATGAAAATAATGTCTTGACATGGCAAGGCAAGTAAAGCATGGCAAGAAAAATATACTAAGGTATAAAATACCTAAGTGTTAAAATTAATTTGCCACTTCTAGGAATTAAATTCATTTTGCCTTAATGCCATTCATTTCCCTAGTGTGCCAAAAACTCAAAATGGCACACCAATACCTCTAAGACCTAATTGTGCCAATTTAATCATTTTTAGACTTCTCAAACACATTGGCACATCCTAATGTGTCAACTCTACTATGGTTAGGTTAACTACCCATCCATTTTGGGTTGACACACCCTAACCCATCTAGCGTGAATCAATCACGCTTTTAGGAACCCAATATCTATTGGAGCTCCTTGGGTTAACAAGGTATTCCCTAGGGATAACTTCCCTAGATACCTTCCTAATGACCCTTTTAGGCTTTGAAGCCATAGTCTTTTGGGTCTTTCCTAGGTCAACTCTAGAGGTGACTCCTCCATTGACCTTCTTAGTGGCTACATTTGATTTCCTTGAGGTGTTAGCCACTAAACACATACCATGGCTAGACTTAGGGATGACTTCCCTATTAGCCTTGGTTTTCCTAGACCTAGATGTGGTTCCATAATTAAATGGAACATTATGGTAGGACATAGGTTTGTGACCCAAACCCTTCTTGCCCTTAGACCGTTTGTGAACCTTAGGACTTGACTTTTGGGTATTTGACCCTAGAATTGAGTTTTCTATGATTCTAAGGGTTTTCTCCATTCTCTCAAGTCTTGATCTCAAGACTTTGTTTTCTAACTCCAATTTCCTCAATTTTGAATTTTCATTTGGTTTTTGGGAGTTGGTTTTCTTCGTAGGCATATGCCTAGATTTCTTGGGATTAATACCCAAATTCTCTTCAATTCTTCTAATTGATTTCCTAGGTAGGATAGATCTAGTGTTTTGAGTCATAGGTTTGTCCTTAGTTATATGAACATGCTTGGCACCTAGACAATACACCTTATTATTTCTCTTAGCATGCTTTTCATTGATAATAGCAAGAGAACTAAAATAATTTTTAGCATGCTTTTTGACTTTAGGAATTAAAGGTGCATTAACTAAATGTACCTTAGGGTTAGCTTTAGGAGCTCCCCCTACATGAATTGCACCTTCTTGCCCTTTCTTCCTCCCCCTAGGGCATTTGCTTCGGTAGTGTCCCTTTTGATTGCATTTGAAGCACACAATGTGCTCTTTGCTCTTGATTTTGGGAACACCGGCATCCTTTGACTTTGGATTGACTTTTGGTGTTGATGCCCTTTCCTTAGCCAATTTAGGGCATTTTCTCTTGTAATGCCCCTTCTCCCTACACTCAAAGCATATTATGTGATTTTTATTTAAAATTACAACACTTGAGTTACCTAGGGAGGTGGTGGAGTCCTCTTCACTTCTTCCGGAGGTGGATGCTTCATTTTGGCTTGGCTCCAGAGTTGAGATTCTTTCCTCCCTCTCAATGCTAGAGGTAAAAGTCTCCACCAAATCATCAACATCTTCAAATGTGGATGGTGATTCTTCTTCGGCATTCTCCTATACTTGTGCCGATTGGGAATTTTCTTGGAATTTCATTACCTTATTCCATAATTCCCTTGCATCCCTATAATCACCCAATCTAGACCAAATAATATTAGGTAACAAATCACTAATCAATTTAATTACCTTGAGATTTGTCTTGAAGTTCTTGATTTGGTCTTGGGTCCACTTTTATTTTTCAATGGGCTTGTTGTGTTTGTCCCTAGGCATCTCAAAACCATTTTCTATAATAATCATATAATCAAAATCGGTTTCGAGTTATACCTCCATCCGTTTCCTCCACCAAGCAAAATCTCCATCGAATTTTGGTGGATGGATGAAGCCGGCCATTTGTAGTCCTCTCGCGGCGGTTAGTCCTTGAAGAGCGACCTCGGCTCTGATACCACTTGTAGGGAATCGATACGGCTGGCTAGAGGGGGTGAATAGCCCTCGTTCGATGGATGTCGTAATTCGTTCGTTCTTCTTGCGTTGATTGTCTACGATTGTCGTTAGCGCAGCCGAATAACAATAATAATGAAACTAACAACAATACACAGTCACACAACACAAGATATACGTGGTTCGGAACCGAATGGTTCCTACTCCATGGGCGAGCTCACCGAGCTCTAGTTATGCACACGACACTAACTAAACTCCTTCTCGACTACACGTCGGAGGTGGAGAAACCTCTCACAAGTTATTACAACAAGTAATATGAAATACAACAAGAAATACAAAGACAATACAAAAGAAAACTTTTACACAATTGCTTTGATCGCTTTCTTGTTGCTTGCTTTTGCTTGCTCTTGAAGGTCTGGAATGCAACAGCAATTCCCCTCCAAAGTCACCTCAAAAGCCTTGGCAAAAACCTCCATCTCGAGCTCCTTTTATAACCTGCATCGAGCTATTTTTTAGCGATGCGCTAAAGGCCAAAGATCGTCTGCCCTCGTATCGTTGTCTCTAGCGGCGGATCCATAGGACAAGTTCCAGCGGATCACCTACCGGTCGATGATGTCCATCACATTGGTGACTCATAGTCGTGCCCGATCGGCTATAGAGCGATACATGCTCGCGACACTCTCATCGATCGCCATCCCTCGGTCATTGCTATTCGGCCGATCATTGCCGATCCATAGCGGTCGGCCAAGCAAAACCCTAGCCTTACACCGGTTGAACTCTAGTCGAGACTTGGATCACCGACCACCTATGCCAGTCGATTGATGTCGGGCAAAACCTCAAACACCAAGTTGTTTGAGCATCCGACCGTCGGGTAAACCCTCAAACATCAAGTTTGAGCCTCCGACACTCAGTCTTAGCCACTTGGCCAAGTCCACCTTATCCCTCATGGAGTTCCCCATCAAAGCTCTCTTCCCTCGGCCTACGTCCCTCGGATGCGCCAAGCGCACGACTTCGCAACGCCATCCTTCGCGTCTTATTCCCTAGAAGTATGCTTCCCTTTGGGCTCATTCCATTCGCTCCCCGTCCGGCGGTCCCTCAGATGCACCAAGCACACGGCTTCGCAATGCCATCCTTCACCGACTCAAGGACCCGAGCCTAGTGAACTTGCCAAGTTCTCAAGACTTCCCAAATGCACCAAGCGCACGACTTCGCAATGCATTTCTCACCAAGCACCAAGCGCACGGCTTCGCAATGCTTTGGATTTCCCATGCCAAGCACCAAGCGCACGGCTTCGCAATGCTTTGGACTTTCCCATGCCAAGGCTTCCCCCTTGGACTTCCACACCAAGCTCCATGCTTGGATTTTCCATGCCAACCCCATGTTGGACTTTCCCATGACAATCCCATGTCATGAGTTTTGTCTATCATCAAAATATCATCAAGGTACTGCTCGAGTCAAACTCGAGTCAACCTGGGCCGATTGCACCAACAATTTATACACCCTAGATACATGTGAGATGCTAGGATATGAGTTAAGTTCAAGGTGCATAGTTTTTGCATCTAGATGAACCAAAACTCATCTTATATGAGTTGTGGATCATTGCGAAAGCTTGTGCACAAGTCATGTACATTGAGCCCAAGGAATATGATCCAAAATAAGGTTTTGAAAATATTTTAAAATCCTTTTGAAAAACCTTGGTGAAGTCTATCTTTTGATAGCAATCACCATTGATGAGATTGATACATAGTAAGCTAAAACTTTGAAGTTTTCATTCACTTTTGGATTTTATATCAATTTTGATATTTTATGGGTAAAACAATTTTCAAATATTTTTCACCCATTGTATTGACTATAAGTAATATACGTATGAATTTTCAAAAAAATTCGATATACATATAATTATTTATGAATTTTTAAAATCCATTTCTGATAACTGAAATTTGGATATTTTAGTTATCGATCATATACAGTGGATCGTGATGATAATGGCGATGGGTAGTAGTGAGAGAGTCGACTATCAATGCTGATTTCGGGATAAACAAGGTTGTTTAACCCGATTTCAGCTACGGTAAAGGTTCCTAACCACTCCTAACCCTAGGATATGCTTTGGAAAGCATTATAAAGGGTAAAAATTCATTGGATATGGATTTGGAGAGGTATTAGGTCGATGTATCAAATTTAAGGTGTGGAGAGTTCATTTTTGAACTTTGAACCTTATTTTTGATGGTTTAGAGATCCTATTGGCTTAGGGACTTCCCAAGGACATTGTTGGTGCAATGGTCAAGGTGGAGCAAGACTTTAGGGGGAGGTATCCATCATAGGATGATGGATTGTAATTTTCCTCATGAGGGGGAAAATGGGATTTTGAGAGACCCAATTTGGAAATTGAGAGAGTGAATAGGATTGCCTATCTTGAGTGATATGAGACTTATCACTAGGAAGATGGTAGGCATCCTAGGTATCTTTGGACCAAGGAGGAGATTATAAGATCTCATTGGATATGAGTCATTGACCTCCTTAGAGAGTAAACCTTTTTGATGTATGTCAAAAAGGGGGAGAATGTGAACTTACCAATTTGAGATAATTGGTAAGGGAATTTGAGTTAGTATTCTAACTCAAAGCTATATGTTTTTGTCAAACATCAAAAAAGGAGAGATTGTTGGTGCAATCGGCCTAGGTCACGATTGACCAGACTCGAGTTTGACTCGAGTGATGTTTTGATATTTGACAAAGTGAGTTGACATTGATGTTTACATTGATGTTTGACATTAATGTCTGTTGATGTTTTGGTTAGGTTTAACCGGACTCGAGTTTGACTCGAGGGAGACTTTGATGGTTGACTGGAGTTGACCATGTCATGGAAATTCCAAGTCTTCAGTACTTGGCATGTAAAGTCCAAGCATGGATCTGGGCAAGGAAAAGTCCAAGCATGGATCTGGGCAAGGAAAAGTCCAAGCATGGGTCTTGGCATGGGAAGTCTAAGGGGTTTGATACTGGCAGCGTAAAGTCCAAGTGAGAGTCTTGGCAGCATAAGTCCAATGGTTGGCAGCGTAAAGTCCAACCGGAGTCTTGGCAGCGTAAGTCCAATGTGCCTTGGCGGTGTAGACACCGTTAGCATGACATAGCCTATGGAAGCACCTAAAGGCTAGCGCGATGGATGAACAAGTCATGGATGACTTGGAGGGATCCGAGAGGCGTGAGGCTGATGGAGGTGGCTAGAAGGATTAGGTCTAGGCTAAGGATGGTCTAGCAAGTATAGGGGCACCATACTTGGGTTAAACCTCATGGTTGAGGTTAAAACCTCATGTTTGAGGTGTGCCAGTCAACTGGTGTCATATGACAGTCGACTGGCATGAGTCAACTAGGGTTTGACTATGGGAATTAACCTAGTAGTCGACTAACAGAGGAGGGTAGTAGACTGATTGGTCGAGCAGTCGACTGATCTTGTGATCAGTCGACTAGTGCCCGGGTTTTGGAGCACAGAATGGAGTCTCACTCGACCGCTGCGGTCAGCAGTGGAGTGATGGCTTGATCAGTCGACTAATGGTCTTAATCAGTCGACTAATGATGGATCTATTGGATTTTTCCAGCGTGGATCTAGCCGTTGACTCACGACAACAGTGGCATCAATCGACTGATGGTCCCGAGCAGTCGACTAATTGGCATTTTCCAACACAGTTTGAAGCTTTAAATGGAGCTTGTGAAGGATGAAAAAGCTATGGTTTCTTGAGGAGTTTTTGGGGCGAATTACTGGTCTAATTCAGGGTCTCTAAGTGCCACTCAACCAACCAAACAAGCAAGCTCTCAAAAGATCGATTGAAAAGTTTTCTTTGCATTTCTTTTATTGTATTTGCTTGTTGTATTTAGTATTACTGTTGTAATCATTTGTACGAGGTTTCTCCACCTCCGACTTGTGTCGAGAAGGAGTATTTACGATTAGTGGTTGCGTGTGCATCACTAGAGCTCGATCCGTGGAGTAGGAACCTTGAGGTTCCGAACCACGTTATATTCTTGTGTTCTTGTGTGATTGTCTTTTTTGTTATTGTTATTATTATTTATATTCTGTTTCACTAACGAAGTTTGTAGATGAATGCACAAAAGAATTCCATCACGCACTAGCTCGACACTATTCGCCCCCCCCCTCTAACTTTCCAACGATCCCCTTCACTATTCACCCCCCCTCCCTCTAGCACTCTTTTTATGATCCAATAATTGGTATCAGAGTGGGGGCGCTCAAATTCAATGCAACCACCGATTGGGCACTTTTCTTTTCATTTTTATTATTTTAAGTTTTTACCACACTACTAATCCAAAACCAAGTTTTGGTACATTGATTTTTGTTTGTTTATTTGCAAGTAACAATCGAACTAATCACTTCCAGAGTAGTTCATGGTAAAATGGGCATAAGTTTTTATACAAGTGGACCCACAAAACGTGCTACCCACCAAATCGAAGCTTTCTCAGAGACCTACACTTCTTATGAGGGTTTACCCTCATAACAAGCTATCTTCATCCCCAAAAAATGATGTTTATTACTCTTTCAAGGACATCGAAGGTTGTAAGTTCTTAGTTTTTGTTTAGCTTTTTATTTTCTCATTTTTATTTCTTTTTATTTTCTGTACTACTAATCCAAGGCGAAGTCTTGGAACTTTTTTCGTGTGTTTTTTTATATTTGTGTGAAAGGTTTTAAATCAATGGGCCACATTGAGGGGTATAGCACCACCCGACCTCTGTTCTTTAACAGAGATTATTTTCATTATTGGAAAGGTCGGATGGAGTGTTTTCTAAAAACACAAGTCGAGACTTGGATAATCGTCCAAATCGGCTTTTCTCTAACCACCAATGATCAAGGCGAGCCCTTGGACTTCGACTAGTGGACCAATGCAACCAAGAGGCAAATCGAAGTCGATGCAAAGGAAACTCAAATGTTGCAGTGCAGTTTGTCCAAGGAAAAGCTCAACCGCGTCAGCCCCTTTATCAGCACAAAGAACCTTTGGAACAAACTCATCAAGCTACACGAAGGAACTGACAACACTAAGGTATGTAAAAGGTATATGTTTTTAAATAAATTATACAATCTAAAAATGTGGGATCACAAGACCGCCACTCAACTACATGCGTTGATCCAAGACATCGTCAACGGTCTTCACTCGATCGGCAAGCCGTAGAGAATCGGGATCTAATAAGGTACGCACTTAATGCATTCCCTAGGGCCACCTTGTGGGCATCCATGGTTGATGCCTACAAGGTTTCTAAGGACCTTTCTAAAATTAGATTAGATGAGCTCTTTTTCGAATTCAAACTTCACGAACAAACTAACGCGATCTCGGCCGAGAGAGGTATTGCGTTGCTTGTATGTCAAAGAAGAAAGGAGAAATGCTAGCCACCTCCCAAGCAAGAAGAAGGATCCGAACTCGAGGATGAACCCGAGTCTGAATTTGAAGAAGAGACTGCGATAGTGAACATGGTGGAGAGGATAATTCGAAAAGAAAGGGAGCAGTCGAAGAACAAGAAGAAGGGGGACTTCAAATCAAAGATGAAACTAAAGTAAAAAGGATCTAAAAAGGCTTTTCAAGCAACATGGGATGATGAAGAAGAAGGCGTTGGCATAGCATTTAAGGCAAGACTGGAAGAGTCTGAAGCTGAATACGAATCCAACTCCGACTCCGACTCCGAGGATGACTTCGAGAAGAGACTCAAAGCGGGGTCAAAAGAGAAAATTAAGATAAGACGTTCGTTAATCGCCAATCATTATTATACAATTAAAATGTTTAGTAGGAAACTAACTAAGTCCGAGTCTAGGGTCGAGTCCTTGCGTGAGGAGGTTGAAACCCTGAAGCAAGAGGCCACTCTAACCTCTTCAACCAGTCAAGTTCGAGAGGAGGACTCAACTCGAGTTGAAAAACTCGAAGAAGAGAACTCTCTCTTGAAAGGACAAGTCCAAGAGCTCGAGGCTCGATTGGACAAGTTCTCGATGAGATCCAAGAATCTTAACCCACTTCTTGGAACTTAGAGAGTTGTGTACAATAAAGACGAACTCAGATTTAGTTCAAAGACTACGAATAGATCTTATATGTCTATCGTAAATCGTAGTCATCAACGAGTCCAAGCATGGGTCCCAAAGGTTTTGTTAAACTCACATATAAGGACCAATAGGTATTGGATTCCCCAGGATCAAGTCCACTTTGTAGATAGACGATATTAGTCAATGGTCCAGGGGGTGCTAATACCAAAATAGTATACCCACTACCCTAGCATCATCAATCTTTTTGTTTTACATTTTAGAATGGCTAGATAGGGCAAATAGTTAGTCAACTCTTTACAATATAGTATCAGGACGCGGCGAGATGATAGTATGTTAGGGAAATAAAGTCTCATGTATTCGAGCTAGATAAGGCGTATCTAGCTTGGTGCACTTAGCTGAGTTGAACTAGCTGAAGCTACCTCGCCATATCCTAAACTAGTTAGACCAGAAAGTAATCTTAAGTGACTCGAGTAATTATTTTCCTGAATTTGGCTTTGTCTAAGGAAGTGGTCATTGTTTCGATCAAAGAAGGCCCTTGTGCCTCACCATGACCTGGAAGTCATTTTCTCGAAAAGTTACTTAATGATACAACAACAACAACAACAACAAAACCTTATCCCACTAGGTGGGGTCGGCTATATGGATCCTTCTACGCCATTGGACTCTATCCCCTACTATATCATCATCAATATTTAAATAAATTTTATCTTGTTTTATTGTTGCTAACCAAGTCTTTTTTGGTCTTCCTCTTCCTCGTTTGATGTGTATATTTGGTATCATTTCACATCGCCTAACTGGAGCATTTATTGGTCGTCTAAGTACATATCCGTACCACCTTAAACGTGTCTCTCGGAGCTTTCCTTCAATATATGCAACACCAACTTTTTCTCTAATGCTCTCATTTCTTATTCTGTCCATCCTTGTATGTCCGCACATCCACCTTAACATCTTCATCTCTGCAACTCTCATCTTTTGCTCATATGCTCGAGTCGTAGCCTAACATTTAGCTCCATATAACATAGCAGATCTAATTGCCATTTTGTAGAACTTCCCTTTAAGTTTTAGAGGCACTTTACGATCACATAAAATACCCGATGCTTTTCTCCATTTCAACCATCCTGCTTGTATTCTATGTAAGACATCTCTATCAATCCCTCCATCATCTTGCAAAAATGATCCTAAATATTTAAAGCTCTCAATTCCAGACAACTCATCATCTCCTATCTTAACACTTGTCTCATTACGTCTAATATTGCTAAATTTAAATTCCATATATTCTGTCTTTACTCTACTAAGCTTAAAACCTTTCACTTCTAGTGTTTCCCACCAAGATTCTAGTTTAGCATTTACTCCTTCACGTGTCTCATCTACTAAAACAATATCATCTACAAACAACATGCACCACGGTAATGTGTCTTGAATGTGTCCAGTGAGTTCGTCCATGATTAGTGTAAAAAGATAGGGACTTAAAGCCGATTCTTGCTGTAACCCTATCTTTATTGGAAATGCTTCAATTAATCCACCTGAAGTCTTCACTCTGGTCGTTACTTCCTTATACATATCCTTAATTAGTTCAACATATGTTACACTAACACCTATTTTTTATAAAATTCTCCATATTATTTCTCTTGGAACTCTATCATATGTTTTTTCTAAATCAATGAATACCATGTGTAGATCCTGCTTTTGCTCTCTATACTTTTCAATTAGTTGTCTGAGAAGATGTATAACTTCTATTGTCGACCTTCCTGGCATGAATCCAAATTGATTTTCGAGAACCATGGTCTCCTTCCTTAATCTTTTTTCTATTACTTTTTCCCAAAGTTTCATGGTATGACTCATTAGTTTAATACCCCTATAGTTTTCACAAGTTTGTATGTCTCCCTTATTCTTATATAAGGGAATTAGGATACTTACCCTCCATTGATCAGACATCCTTTTTGTTTTCAATATCATGTTAAATAATTTTGTAAGCCATTCAATACCTTGTTTCCCTAGACACTTCCATACCTCTATCGGAATATCATCTGGTCCAACGGCTTTTCCATTTTGCATTCCATTTAAAGCTTGTTCTACTTCTGAAATTTGAATTCTACGATAAAAATTTAAATTTCTATACTCATTTGACCTACTTAAATTACCTAAATTAAGTTGGTCTCCTAAACCTTCATTAAAAAGTTGATAAAAATATCTCTTCCACCGCTCTTTTATTTCTTCATCATTTACTAGTACCCTATTGCATTCATCTTTAATACATCTTATTTCATTAAGATCTGTTGTCTTCCTCTCTCTCACTTTAGTTATTCTATAAATGTCTCTTTCCCCTTCTTTTGTATCTAATTTTCGATATAACCGTTCAAAAGTTTCAGTCTTAGCTTCATTCACTGCTTTCTTAGCTTCTTTCTTGGCTATTGTATATTTTTTCAAATTTTCCTCATTTTTACAAATATTTAATTTCTTATATGCTATTCGTTTTTCCTTGACTTTCTCTTGCACTTTTTCATTCCACCACCAAGATTCTTTACTTGGTGGTGCATGTCCCTTTGACTCACCGAGTACACTCTTAGCTACTATTTTCAATTTTGATACCATCTTATCCCACGTCGTATTAGGGTCACTGTATATGTCATCTAATACTTGTACTCCTACCTTCTCTTTGAATATATTTAGTTTCTCATCCTTTAACTTCCACCACTTAATTCTAGGGGTCGTGTATATTTTCCTTCTATTAATACTATGTTTGAGGCGTATATCCAATACTACTAACCTATGTTGAGTAGTTAAACTTTCTCCAGAAATAACCTTACAATCTTTACAAATCTTTCTATCTCTCTTCCTAACCATAAGAAAGTTACTTAATGATCTAAAGGTTAAATCCGAATCTAACCCAAGGTTAACTATCTTTAATCAAGTTCAAATCATCTCACAAAACATATAAGGTGAACATATTCTGAGAGACATAGAATGGGTGAGATGTTAAGGAATAATATACACTAAACATAACCTTTTCAAAATGCTACCTATTTTCTCAACTATTGCACTTAACGAATAATTACAACACTATTCGGATAATACTGTACTATAACTCTTTAGGCCAAAGTTTAGCGCCCTCTAAATCTCTTATACCTCATATATTTGACTAAGGGGGAGAGCAAACTAACCCAAAGGGTTATATTACAAAACCTTTAAAAGTTCTCTTTGAAAATAAACTTATAAGTATTTTTAAAATCAAAATTATGTTTCAAAAACTTATTAAATTGTTGGTGCAGAGAGTTATACCTCGAACCAATCTATTTAACCAAGTAGAGACGCATGCTTGGACTTAACAAATCTATTCGATTTCGTTTCTTAATGCATGCTTAGAACATGGTATTTTTAAACCCCTATTTTATATAAACACCCCATAATTTTTTATTTATGGCAAAAGGGGGAGAAGAGCGAAAGTTAAGGGGGGGGGTAACAAAAATTTAATTCTAAAAATTAAAGTATCTCATTCAAAACTCACCTAGGGTTAAGGGAGAGTTTTCGAAAAAATGCTTATCAATTACTTTACTTAATTTATTCTTTAAATTTCCCTTAACTTTGTGTCGGTTTGCCATAGATCAAAAAGGGGGAGATTATTGGTGCAGTAGGCACCATATAATCGAACCTGAGTTTTGATTAGGGCAAAGACCCAAAGTTAAGGTCATATTATTGTCTAACGAGCTGAACCAAGTGTGCAGGAATAGTTAAGCTGAGCTGAAGGTCGGCGACACTCGGAGAATTTCGAGTCGGGAAATCGTGGTGGTCAGGCGACACTAGGAGAACTTCGGAGGGAGCTAAAGAACCTAGGTGGAGACCGGAAGCAAATCTACAAGTCACAAAGGATCTAATGTAAGCTCGTGTGTGTGAGTGAAGGTACAGTTGGGTTCTCCGTACGGAGACATCCTTAGGCGGCAATCTGACTAAGACTTACCATTGAAGGTCTGTTAGTGTCTATAAGATTCATATATCTCCACAATGGTATGATATTGTCCACTTTAGGCCTAAGCCCTCATGGTTTTATTTTTGAGCTTTATCCAAAAGGCCTCATACCAATGGAGATATCTTTTCATCTTATAAGCACATGATCCTTTCCATGTCTTGACTTTGATTGTATTCCCAATACTCTCAACAATCTCCCCCTCAAACGAAAGACCACATTGAGCCCCCTAAAGTCTATCCATCCTCGAAGGACTTCCTCTGCTTGATGTCCGATCCTTAACCCACTAGGACTTCCTACCAACTGTCTGGTCCTCCTGACCCAACTAGACTTCCTGCCAGTTGTCTAGCCCTTCTAGCCCAACTGGACTTCCTTCTAGTTGTTCGATCCTCCCAACCCAATTGAACTTCTTGCCTGGTGTCTGGTTCTCTTGATTCGAACATGGGAGTTCTACTTCCTTCGTTCGAGGTTCATGGCTTGATATGGACCATGGCTCTGATACAAATTATTAGTGACTATAAGATTTATATATCTCCACAATTGTTTTATATTGTCCACTTTAGGCCTAAGCCCTCATGGTTTTATTTTTAGGCTTTACCCAAAAGACCTCATACCAATGGAGATATCTTTTCATCTTATAAGCACATGATCTTTTTCATATCTTACCAATGTGAGACTTTGATTGTATTCCCAATACTCCAACAATCTCCCCCTCAAATGAAGGACCACATTGACCCCCCCCCCTCAAGCCTATCCGTCCTCAAAGGATATCCTTTGCTTGATGTCCGATCCTCAATCCATCAGGACTTCTTGCCAACTATCTGGTCCTCCTGACTTAGCTGGACTTCCTACCACTTGTTCGATCCTCCCGACCCAACTGGACTTCCTGCCTGGTGTCTGGTTCTCTTGATCCAGACATGGGAGCTCAACTTCTTTCATTCGAGGTTCATGGCTTGACATGGACCATGCCTCTGATACCAATTGTTAGTGCCTATAAGATTCACATATCTCCACAATGGTATGATATTGTCCACTTTAGGCCCAAGCCCTCATGGTTTTGTTTTTGGGCTTTACCCAAAAGGCCTCATTCTAATGGAGATATCTTTTCATCTTATAAGCACATGATCTTTTCCATGTCTTACCAATGTGAGACTTTGATTGTATTCCCAATACTCCAACAAGGTCTAGGTCAAGATCGGAAGGAAAGTGGCCGTCAAATTTACCTTCATTACTTTCATTTTGAGCTAACTTGTTGTTGCAGCTGAATACCCTAGACAACATTCAATTGCTGGCTATTGGCAGTCGACTGCTGGTGGCATCAATCGACTGATAGGGTTCATCAGTCGACTGTCATTCAAATTCCAACTTCGATGAGAGTCAAACCTCATCCCCTTATCTTGGGGTGAGGTGGCTATTGGATTTCCCTGGCACTGCGGTGAGTGTGTATTCGAACACATTTCGTAAACATTCACATAGAGGAAGCAATAAAAGCAATAAATCTAATTTATTACAACACACACATCACACGCATGCAGGATACAACATATGTAGACATAATCGCTATTTAAAATTTTGCAATAAAAGGAAACTTATACTAGGTATACCTGACGGATGACTTATGTTGGTGCAATAGGCCCAGGTCACAATTGACCGGACTCGAGTTTGACTCGAACTATATTTAGATGTTAGACAAAACGTATGACATGGGATTGTTATACTTTCCGAGCCGCAAAAACCGCTTTCTGCATTGCAAAAACCTAGGAAGTCAACCACGGATCTGTGCAAAGATAAATAAAATAAATTCATGTACATGTTTAGAATGACTAGATCTACCTTAGATCTACATGGGAAGAGCGTTACCCATGTAGCGACGTCCTTCGCCTATCCCGCTCGTCCAAATGGTTACCAGATCTCGTAGTGTGTCAAGTGTACACTCCTCTACACATATCCACACGGACAAAAGGTGGAGAAGACCACTTAGAGTGTGCTTGCACCCTTGGAGGTCACGACAATGGAGGATGAGGGAAAGAGCAAGAGAGGAGAGGAGGAAGAAGATAAAATCAATTCACCACTCACCCATTCAATCCTTGGCCGACCACATTAAGGAGGGATAAATACTTCCATGTAATACAAAGAGCCATGGCTCTTGGTCTTCCCCATGAGGTGGAACACCATGATGTGTCCATGATGATGTGGAACATCAACATTGGCTGGCCCCTATGCTAAGTCACTAGTGCATTTGGTCAAGTCAAACTTGACCCTTCATCTTTCCTCTCAAGTCAAGTCAAACTTGACCTCTTATCTCCCATGGTTGATCAAATCCAACCTTTGATTCAAGTCAATTTAATTTAATGAATCTCTATTCATTAGTGTAGGATCCTTGAACGGCTAGAGGGGGTGAATAGCCTCTTTTCGTTTTCTAAAAAAGATTAGTGGAAACACAATAAATACAATAATAGTATAAACGAAAATGCAATTCTAACGCAGAAGCTTTTACGTGGTTCGGAGATAACGCTCCTACTCCACGGCGATCCTTAAGGTGGATCAAACCAAATCAATCTTCACTAATAAGATTTCCCTTTACAAAGACCTCCTCTTCTTACAAAAGATGACAATGAAGATTTGAGAGAAGGAAAGAAATTAATACACTTAGAAAGCTTGGAAAACTTGTGGGAGCTTAGGAGAATGATCATAAGATAAGCATTAGCCTCTTCTTGCTCCTCATGGCCTCTTTTTATAAAAAAGAGCCTCTTTTTCCCGTTGGAGGTCTATCAGTCGACTGATGACTTACATCATTCAACTCCCACCGATTACGGGGATTGCGGGATTTTCATCGCCATCGCAGCGGAAGACAATCAATCGGCCGCCAGATGGCGATTCGATAATCTTGCCCGTAGCCGGCCAGCGATCGGCTCTGAGCCTTCTATTGTGGCGATCGGCGCCAATAAAAGCGATCGATTCGGCTTGTATGCGGCGATCAGTGCGAGTCGACTCTCAGCAGTTCGACTAGGATAACCCCAAGTCGACTACCAACAGCTCTCCAACCTCTAATGCTGCATTTTAAAGGCCAGTTCGACTGACACCATGTTCCAATCGACTGGCACACCCCAAGTATGACTAATTCATACTTGAAAACATACCCTAAGCCTAGACTTAACCTTCTAGCTTCTCCATCAGCCTTGCGCCTCTAGGATTTCTCTAAGTCCACGACTCCATCCATGCACTTGCCTTCAAAAGATTCCTTCGGTTTCGTCATGCTTTGGGTTTCTTCTTTGCCAAAGTAAACTTGGACTTTACGCCGCCAAGACTACATGCTTGGACTTATGCCGCCAAGACTTGCCTTTGGTCTTTCTTTGCCAAGGACTGCTTGGACTTTACGCCGCCAAGACTACATACTTGGACTTACACCGCCAAGACCTTTCCTTTGACTTCTCTTTGCCAAGATCACACTTGGACTTGTCTTTTACCAAGTCTTCATACTTGGATTTTCCTATCACTTAAACATGTTCACAATTAGATCACAAAACATTGCCTAACTTAGATGATTATCCAAACATCAAAATATATAAATGCTTGGGGCATTGTTGCACCAATAATCTCCCCCTTTTTGATGTTTGGCAATCATTTAAGTTAGGTCGTTAACATATGCAGATAAACATATTTCAATATGAATTCTAACTTAAATATCCCTTCTCCCCCTTTGACATACAACAAAAAGAGAAGAGTTTATCCAATAAGTGCAGGAAAGAATTATAATTGACATATCTTGAACTAAGGTATAAAATTGATATGAAGCTCCCCCTTAATCCAAGACATGATTCATGATGTGGAAATAACATGTGAAGCAAAGCATAAGCAATAGAATAGGCAAATATGTCCTAGCTTTGCACCAAAAATTATAGAATTAAGGGAATAGGCAAACATAAGCATATTTTTATCCTGCCGACCACGCCAATATGAAGCTCCCCCTAAACCAGTGCATCAAGAAAATCCTTCTTTTCATACAAGTTATCATGTATATACTGTGGGAATCATATAATGTCCAAAATTGGACCTTTTAACCGATGAAAAACCATTTTCTATTCCAGGAATTGTCATGATCAACTACTAGCCTAAATCGACTACCAATACCAATGATCGTGATATCGAACAAATCTGAAATTTAAATTTTTCAGTCAAGGTTTAAAAATGCGTAGAAAATTTCGTGGATGTCCAAAAATCACGAAACTCGTCATAGACATTTTATTTGACTAATATAACATATGAAAAATATTAGACGAAAAACATGCTCATCAGATTAACGGATTGATACGATAGTCAAAATGATAAAAATATGAAGCAAAAGTGGAATTGTATCGTATCAATATTCATAACTTAGTACTATGTGCTCAATTTCTAAACTTGAAAATAACAAATTATAGTAATGTAGGCACTAATAGAAATGAACTAAACAAAACACAACTTCATTTCATTAATCAAAAATCATTACACAAGTTGGAGTTTGTGCCGTACATACGGCCAAAAAGAAAATAACAAAAACATGCTAGCTAAAGATCGTCGTCATCAGCATCCATTGGTGCAGATGATGAACCATCGTAAGGATGTGGGTGTCTGGGTGCAGGAGGGTGGAGAATTGCCAAAATGTCCTCCTACTGCCGATGCATCCCACTCACGAGGGAGAGGAGCTCCTGATGCTCCCGGCGAAGCTCCTATTGCCCCAAGCGAAGCTCCTCAAGACGTGTATCTACCCGCTCTGCAAAAGCATCGAAGCGGGCAATGAAGGATGAGTCCCCTCCGCATCGGCTCCCTCAGCAACACCCTCAGCATCTCCTACCGCAGCGGCATCCTCTGGTGCCGGAGCGCCACCTGCTGGCCGTCGTGTAGGGTCCTAGAAAACAAACCCTTTGCTGGCCTTCAAGCCCGCCAAGGAGAAGCTCTGACGAGTCATCTGGTCATATTTTTTATTCATGATTTTAATGACTCCTATGTTGACATCAATGCCCACGGAACTAAGCCACTGAGTAAGGACATTTCCAAATGGCATATGAATCTTCCCATTGTTTGGCTTTATGAAATGAGTAATGCAGTGGAAGGTGTTGAGACCAATGTCGATGTCTAAGTACTGACGGAGGATATGCATGAGAAAGAAGTGTGTAGGTCGAACTAAGGCCAACCCGCATGTAACTATAGGAAGAAAACAATGAGCGATGACCTTATAAAGGACATTGTCAGAAGCAGAAAGCTCTTGGGATTGAAAGAGATTGGTGTTCAAAGAACGAGGAGAGTTATAGAAAGTAGTATGAAGTGAATCTAGAGAAATCTCCTCAAAGGGAGGTGGAAGTGGATCACTCCAAGACGGATACAAAATGAAATCATTCTCGGAAGGGAGACATCCGAGAAAATCGGTCCAGATCTGGGGGCTGAAATCCAGATCGCACTGAGCAACGCGAGTCCAGTATCTCAAGCCATCTCCAACCGGTCACAAATTGTTGAAGAATTCAGAAAGAAGGGTGATATTGACATGATGTTCACAAAAGACTAATGATTCTAGTTTGTAGAATTGGATGATTTGAACAATATCAAAGCAGTAGTCCTTAAGAAAACTTGGGTCCATTGATCAAGGTGGAATGAGTTGAAATTTATTTTTATTGAAGGCATTTTCAAGTGCGGAGTTTGAAAACCTAGGATCGACAATGGGTGGAGGGTTTGACGAGCCCTCGTTGGTCGGCGGTACCCGGGCACACTTAGATGCATAATGCTTAAGTCTAAATGTGCGAAAAGAGTAATGTAGGTTAAGAATAATGAATGCATACACAAATACAACAAAACAAACACCGGTTAGTGAAACAAAACTATAGGAACAACCAAACTGTGAGCAGGGATAAGGGTTTACCTAGGCGGCATGGTGAAAGATCAAAGATAGGTGCCAGAAGGTAGTTTCCACAAAACCCTAGCCGAGCGTGTGGTTTGCGGTGAAGACTAGGGCGGCAACCGCGTTAGAGGAGGTGGTCCTCGAGTCGGATAACACTCCAAATGGGAGCACCGGTCGGTGAAGTCGTCGGAAAATGAGGGAGAACGGCTAAAAAGTGCGGTGGAAATTCGTCGGAAGAGGAAGAAGAAGGAAGGTCGGGAAGTTTTGGCGAGTCGAACCGGTGGGAAAACCCTAAAAACTGCGACAGCAGTCGACTGTCGTTAGTCGGCAGTCGAACTGATGGAGATCAGTCGAACCGGCCAGTCGCATACGAGTGCTTCTGTGCGCGGCAGTCGACTGCCATAAATGGCAGTCGAACTGCTAGCGAACCGGGTAAGCCCGGTTCGATATCGTCGTATCAGTCGAACTGGCGATAAGCGCCAGTCGACTGATATCAGTCTGATAGGCCTTTTTGGCCAGATTAAAAAATTCATAATTAATTCAATAAAGATCAAAAAATTATGAAATTTTGTGGTTAACATTGTTAGATCATTTCCTATCAAGGAAAAATTATTTTAAAAATATATCACCTCCAGATTTTGATATTGACACAATCTTGATATTTTGCAAAAATTATGATATTTTTGCAAACTTTGTATCACTTTAGCTTATCAATTGAAAATTGTTTCTCAAGTTTTGATAGGCATAGTTTAAATTTTATTTTATTTGACATTTCCAATCATATTCTTAGAGTTATATGCACATTAATTGTACATAAGTCTTCTCAATGATTGGTCAAATGAAGGATTAATGTCTCTAGATGGCACTTTGGCTCATGGTAATGCATCATAACAAGCATGATGAACCAAGTACATCTTCCTAACATCTCACATGATTTCTAGGTGGTTAAATACACAAATCATGGTTTCTTAGGTCTATTGTGAGATGGTTAGAGGTATAAAACCTAGATTTTTATGGGATCATGCAAACCTACACTTCTATTCTACAAAGCACATTCCAAGTTCTCTCCTAAGTGATGAAAATTCTATTTCGGGGAGAGGCTTGGTAAAGATGTCCGCTAGGTTGGACTTAGATTCAATGTAGTTAAGCTCAATGTCCCCCTTAGCCACATGATCTCTAATGAAGTGATGTTTCACTTAAATGTGCTTAGTCCTAGAGTGATGCAATGGATTTTTGGTCAAGTTTATGGTGCTCACATTGTCACAAAATACTTTTATGTTGGAGTAAGATAGCTCATGGTCCTCTAAAGTATGTTTCATTCATAGAAGTTGAGTTACACAACCACCCATAGCCACATATTCGGCTTCGGTGGTGGATAGAGCAACACAAGGTTGCTTCCTACTACTCCAACCAACTAGGGAGGACCCAAGGAATTGGCATCCACCACTAGTACTCTTCCGATCCAATTTGCAACCAGCATAATCGGAATCGGTGTACCCAACCAAATCAAAAGACCTAGTGCTAGGGTACCATAGTCCTACATTTAGTGTGCCTTTAATAAATCTTAAAATTCTCTTAACGACAACTAAATGAGATTCTTTTGCACATGATTGGTACCTAGCACACATACCAACCGCAAATAATATATCGGGTCTACTAGCGGTTAGGTACAAAAGGCTACCAATCATGCTCCTATAGAGTGTAAGATCAATTTGTTTTCCTTCATTATCACTATCTATTTTTGTATTGGTTGCCATTGGAGTTGAAACTACCTTAGAATTTTCCAAACTAAATTTCTTAATCATTTCCTTAGCATATTTGATTTGGTAAATATAAATTCCTTCACTTGTTTGTTTGACTTGCAATCCTAGGAAGAAATTTAATTCCCCAACTAGACTCATTTCAAACTCTTTTTCCATATTCTTAATAAAGTCTTGGAGAAGTTCATCATTTGTTGACCCAAAGATAATGTCATCAATATATACTTGGGCTACAAAGATATCCATTGATGTTGACTTTATAAATAGAGTTTGATCTATACTACCCCTCTTAAAGTCCTTAGAGATTAAGAAAGATGATAATCTTTCATACCAAGACCGGGGAGCTTGTTTCAAACCATACAAAGCTTTCCTAAGCTTGTATACATGGTTTGAATAATCCATATTCTCAAACCCGGGAGGTTGTTCTACATATACCTCTTCCTTAATAAACCCATTTAGGAATGTCGATTTAACATCCATTTGATGGAGTTTGAAACCCATATAGGAGGCATACCCTAAGAGTATTCTAATAGACTCTAACCTAGCAACCGGGGCATATGTTTCATCATAGTCAAGTCCTTCAACTTGATTAAAGCCCCTTGCAACTAATCTTGTCTTATTCCTAGTAATATTCCCTTGGTCATCTAGTTTGTTCCTAAAGAACCATCTTGTAGTAATGATGGTGTTTTCATTAGGTCTAGGAACTAACTCCCATACTTGACTCCTTTCCAATTGAGTCAATTCATCTTGCATTGCTAAGATCCAATCCTGATCAAGTAATGCATCTTTGATGGTATTGGGCTCAATTTGAGAAATTAGAGCTATATGACTAGTGGGATCCCTATGAAATGACCTAGTCCTAACACCTTGAGATAATTCACCCACAATTTGATCTAAGGGGTGATTTTGATTAGCTCTTATGGTTCTAGGAGGTGTATTAATTTGAGTTTGATCATAATTAATCTCAATCCTTTGCTCATCATCGGAATCGCCTCTTACTCCCCCTTGATCATTAACCCCTAAAGTTAAATCTTGGAATTGTTGGGTAATTTCTTGATTTTCATTATTAATATCATCATCAATAGGGGATTTTCTAGGGTATGTATTGGAAGTTTCATCAAATTGGACATTTGAAGATTCTTCAATCTTTTGAGTCCTTTTATTGTAAACTCTATACCCTACACTAGTGGATGAGTATCCAACTAGGATTCCCTCATCCGCTTTGGATTCAAACTTACCTAGGTTGTCTTTGGTATTTAAGATATAGACTTTACATCCAAAGACCTTAAAATAATGAATTGTTGGAATTGTACCATTCCACAATTCAAATGGAGTTTTTTCTAAAAACCTATGAATTAATACCCTATTTTGGATATAGCAAGCGGTGTTAACCGCTTCCGCCCACAAGTAGCTAGGTAAGGAGTATACATTAAGCATTGTCTTAGCTGCTTCTTGTAGGGCACGATTTTTCCTTTCCACAACACCATTTTGTTGGGGTGTTCTAGGACAAGAAAACTCATGCTTGTACTCTTGTTCTAAGCAAAAAGTTGAGAAATTAGAATTCTCAAATTCTCCACCATGATCACTACGGATCCGATTGATTTTGAGTTTTCTTTCATTTTCTACTCTTTTGCTAAATCCTATGATTATTCCTAGGGTTTCATCTTTATTTTTCAAGAAAAATACCCAAGTAAACCTAGAGAAATCATCTACTATTACTAGGTAATATTTACTACCAATCATAGAGGGGGTACTATGACAATCAAATAAGTCCATATGCAAAAGTTCTAAAGGTAAAGCGGTACTAAGTAAATTTTTACCTTTGTGTAATGATTTTTATTGTTTCCCTTCTTGGCATGCATCACACATTTTGTCCTTGAGATATTTGACTTTGGGCAACCCTTTGACTAACTTCATTTTTGCTATTTTGGCTATGTTCTTCATGTTTATGTGTCCTAGCCTCCTATGCCAAAGCCAACTTTCTTCCTCTTTTGTAATAAGACACTTAGCAGAAGCATTAGTAGCATAGGATAAATCAACATAATATATATTTGATTTCCTAAAACCTACTAACATGCAATCATTTAGAGTTTTGTGTCTTATAAAACATTTTGAGGAATCAAATTTAACATCAAAGTTTGCATCACATAGTTGGCTTACACTAAGTAAATTAAATTTCATATTTTTAACTAATAATACTTTATGAATGACAAGGTTGGGGGATACCTCAATTGTGCCCTTTCCTAGAATCTTAAGTTTGTCGCTATTACCAAATGATACTTTTCCTTTGCTAGTGTGATTGATAGTGGAGAATTTTCTCTCATCACCGGTCATGTGCTTTGAGCACCCACTATCAACTATCCACAAGCTTAGTTCTTCTACCTATATCACATGAAAAATACAATCCTTAGGTACCCAAATCTTAGGACCACTAGCATCAATTAGAAATTTCTTAGGAACCCAAGCCTTTCTACCCTTGCTTTTATTAATGGTTTTTCTACTAACAAGGGATGCAAATGCTACCTCCTTTTCCTTAGGTCTATATCCTATTCCGGCCTTGTTGTAAATAGCCCTTTGATCCTTAATTATCATGCTTAGGTATTTAGAACCATTAGTGAATTTTTCTAAGCATGCTCTTAAGTTACCTATTTCTTTTCTTAATTCATCATTTTCATCCCTAAGGGTACATGCATCATCATCACAAGATAATTTACTACAAGAAGGTTCTACACTCTTAAGTGATTTTATCTCTACTTTTAAATCCTTAATCCTAGTTTTTGATCTATTTAATGCATTTTGGAGGCATGCTATTGTCTTCTAAAGTAAATCTACCCTAGGGGAGTTGTTTACCTCATCATCATCACTTGATGATGATTCGTCGCTTGATGAAGAGGATGAAGACTCCTCACTTGAGCTCTCGGCTTCTTCCTCTAAAGCCATGAGTGCTTGATTTCGGGTGGCATGGCATACTTCTTCATCATCGAAGGTGTCTTCCATGCTTAGGGTGTCCCATATTTGAGCCACCATTGCTTCTTTCTTCTTCTTTTCCTTCTTTTCCTTCTTTTCCTTCTTCTCCTTATGCTTCTTTTCTTTCTCCTCCTTCTTCTTTAGTTCCGGGAAATTTGGCTTGATGTGCCCTTTCTTATTGCAACCATAACAAGTTACATTAGATGAAGAATTTGAACTATTTGAAGGCTTACCTCTTGAGGATTGGAACATCCTCCTCACATCTTTCTTGGTGAGTTTCCTTGATCTCCCACCAAACTTCTTGACGTAATGAGCCACCTCGCTTGCCGATAGCTCATCTTCACTACTAGATGAATCTTCCTCGGATTCGGATGAGGAGGACACTCCTTTCTTCTCCTTCTTCTTTTTGTCCTTCTTGCCTAGAAAAAGAGCTATACCCTTCTCTTTGGATGAAGTGTTAGCTTGTTCATGCAATTGAAATTCACAAAATAACTCATCCAACTTTACCAAAGAGAAATCCCTAGAGACCTTATAGGCATCTACCATTGAAGCCCATAAGGTTGTTCTAGGGAAAGCTTAGAGTACATACCTTACAAGGTCTCGGTTGTCGACCTTCTCACCTATTACATGTAGTCCGTTGACTATTTCTTTGAAGCGACCGTGCATTTGGCTCACGGGCTCGTTGGTCTTCATGGTGAAACTTTGGAGTTGACCTATCAATAGATCTCTTTTGGCTCTTCTAGTCTCCTTTAAACCTTCATTCAATTCGATGAGCTTCTCCTAAAGCTCTTTTGCGGAGTTGAAAGGCCCGACTTTGGAAAGTTGCTCCTTGAATAGACCACATTGAAGTGTGGTCGTTGCTTTTGCATTAGCTTGTGCTTTCTTTGCCATCTCTCTTGTCTAATCTTTTGTCAGTAGTGGCGCTCCGAATTCGTCGATCGGCTTTTCGAATCCATCTACAATACTAAACCAATTTTCAATGTCATTCATGAGGTAGTATTCCATCCTACCTTTCCAATAGCTGAAATCATTGCCGTCGAAGAATGGAGGCCTCGCCGTACTATATCCCTCTTGAAATGCCATGCTTCGGTTGATGGTTAGATCTTCCGATGCGATTCGGGCTCTGATACCACTTGTAGGATCCTTGAACGGATAGATGGGGGGGGTGAATAGCCTCTTTTAGTTTTCTACAAAAGATTAGTGGAAACACAACAAATACAATAATAGTAGAAACGAAAATGCAATGCTAATGCGGAAGCTTTTACGTGGTTCGGAGATAACGCTCCTACTCCACGGCGATCCTTAAGGTGGATCAACCCAAATCAATCTTCACTAATAAGCTTTCTCTTTACAAAGACCTCCTCTTCTTACAAAAGATGACAATGAAGATTTGAGAGGAGGAAAGAAATTAATACACTTAGAAAGCTTGGAAAACTTGTGGGAGCTTAGGAGAATGATCAGAATATAAGCATTAGCCTCTTCTTGCTCCCCTTGGCCTCTTTTTATAGGAAAGAGCCTCTTTTTCCCATTGGAGGTCTATCAGTCGACTGATGACTTACATCAGTCGACTGCCGCCGATTCTAATGGCTTCTGAACAGCCAGATTCATGGGATTTGCCGTCGTCATCGCCAACGGGAAGACTATCAGTCGACTGCCAACAGTGGCAGTTCGACTGATACTGCCCGTAGCCGACTGGCCAGTCGGCTACGGGCCTTTCTGTTCGTGGCAGTCGACTGCCAATAATGGCGATCATTGCCCGGCTTTGTATCGCGACGATCAGTGCGAGTCGGCGCCAGCGATTAGGATAACCCATCGGCCAACAACTCTCCAACCTCTAATGTTGCATTTTAAAGGCCAGTTCGACTAGCACCATGTTCTAGTCGACTGGCACACCCCAAGTATGACTAATTCATACTTGAAAACATACACTAAGCCTAGACTTAACCTTCTAGCTTCTCCATCAGCCTTGCATCTCTAGGATTTCTCTGAGTCCATGACTCCATCCATGCACTTGCCTTCAAAAGCTTCCTTCGGTTTCGTCATGCTTTGGGTTTCTTCTTTGCCAAAGTATGCTTGGACTTTACGCCGCCAAGACTACATGCTTGGACTTATGCCGCTAAGACTTGTCTTTGGTCTTTCTTTGCCAAGGACTGCTTGGACTTTACGCCGCCAAGACTACATGCTTGGACTTACGCCGCCAAGACCTTTCCTTTGACTTCTCTTTGCCAAGATCACACTTGTACTTGTCTTTTACCAAGTCATCATACTTGGATTTTCCTGTCACTTAAACATGTTCACAATTAGATCACAAAACATTGCCTAACTTAGATGATTATCCAAACATCAAAATATATAAATGCTTGGGGCATTGTTGCAACAACAATTAGTTTAAATTGACTCAACGAATCAAATCTAAATTATACTCATTCAACACTTGAATCAAATTGAGTCCAACTCAATTAGTCTAATTTGGATTACTCTTAATCAGATTTGGTTCATCACATGAACCTAATCCTCTTGGTCCATCATATGAACCTAATCTTCATCTAATTGCCCTTTGTGTGTGACCCTATAGGTTCTTGTAACATTGGCAATGCTCCTAAACCGGTTTAAAAACATAAGCAATGAGCGATATCTAGCAACACATCATTTCTACCCATGTTACAAGAATGTTGAGATCCAACATCACCTTTGTGACTACTAATTGTGACTCTCACAATATGTTACAATGTCTCTCTATCCTTGAGATCTAGATTGACCAATTGGGGCATAGAACATGTCATCCTCTGTACAATCTATATCTTGAACTCCAAGTAGACTCACTCTAATCAAATGAGCTCAATATCTCATATTGACTCATTTGGGCATGACCATGCATTTAGTGGTCTCACTCTATCAAGAATCAAGATGTCACTCCCGTCATATAGGAGGGATAGATCTCATCTACATCACTCACATCCCTTCGCATAATTTATTACATACCCAGTAATCGCCTTTATAGTCCACCCATTTACGGGTGACATTTGACGAAGCCAAAGTATGCAACTCCTTATGTAGGGAACCATAGTGACTTCATGTCCAAGGACTAATAGTCACATGCGAAAGTATATGACACTCATATAATGATCCAAGATACTTTCTCATGGCGGGTAATTCAGTATACATTCTCCAATGCATACCCATGTGTCAACTTGATATCTCATATCCATGACTTGTGAGATTAAGTCATCGAGTTGACCTACATGCTAGTCTCTTCGCATCAACAGTGTTGCTAAATGTTAATACTTGACTAGGAATGATTAAGAGTAGTATTCTCTATATCATCTTATTATCGATTCAACCAATCGATTGATATAGATAAGAACCTTCTACTCAAGGATGTTATTATACTTAGTTATTTAGCACCAATACAAGTAAGTATAATAACCATAAAAAATGACTTTATATATATATAGGAATATGATACAACAAATCCATACAACAATCATCACATGATTGGCTCTAGGGCTTTCACTAACAATCTCCCACTAGCACTAGTGTCAATCACTGTAGTATCTAATACCCAATGACCTAGTGTGACCATCATGCTTTTTCTGTGCCAAAGCTTGGTTCAATGGATCTGCGACGTTAGCCTCTGTGGGTACTCTACAAATCTTCACATCTCCTCTATCGATAATCTCTCGAATGAGCTGGAAGCATCGTAGTATGTGTTTGGTCTGCTGGTGTGAGAGAGGTTCCTTTGCCTGCACAATCGCTCAATTGTTGTAACAATAAAGCTCTATAGGATCTGCTATGCTAGGAACCACCCCAAGCTCAATAATGAACTTGCGGAGTCAAACTGGCTCCTTTGCTGCCTATAGAATTGGTAATTGTGTCCTGCTTCGAACACTTCCAGCTCACTGTGCCACCATTCAAGCAAAACACGAACCCTGACTGTGATCTATAATTATCCTGGTAAGTTTGGAAACTGGCATCACTGTAACCCTTTACAGCTAGCTCCTCATCACCTCCAAATATCAAGAAATATTCTTTAGTCCTTCTCAAGTAGTTAAGAATATTCTTGACTGCTATCCAGTGATGCTCACCTGGATCTGCTCATCATGCTCAAAGCATACGAGACATCGGAATGAGTATATAGCATGGCGTACATGATAGATCCTATGGCAGATGCATAAGGGATCTTGTCCATGCGGTCTCTCTCCTCTCTAGAAGAGGGACTTTGAGTCTTCGAAAGACTCACACCATGTGACATCGGTAGAAGTCCCTTCTTGGAATTCTGCATGGCAAATCGTAGTAATACAGTGTCAATATATGTAATCTAACTTAGGCCAAGCAAACTCTTAGATCTATCTCTATAGATCTTGATGCCTAGAATACAGGCTGCTTCACCTAAGTCCTTCATTGAGAAACACTTCTCTAGCCAAGTCTTCACAGACTGTAGCGAAGGGATGTCATTCCCAATGAGTAGTATGTCATCCATATACAATACAAGGAAGACAACTGTGTTCCCATTAACCCTCTTGTAGACACAAGGTTCATCTTCATTCTTGATGAAACCAAACTATTTGATTGCATCATCGAATCGAAGATTCCAACTCGCAGAAGCTTTCTTTAGCCCATAAATGGACCTTTGAAGCTTACATACTTTGCCAGTATACTGTGGATCTACAAAACCCTCAGGTTGTGCCATGTACACATCCTTGAGCAAGTTTCCATTCAGAAATGCGATTTTGACATCCATCTGTCAGATCTCATAATCGTGGTACGCTGCAATAGCAAGCAAGATCTGAATGGACTTAAACATCGCCACTGGAGAAAAGGTTTCATCATAGTCAATACCATGAATTTGCTTGAACCCTTTAGCTACCAATCGACCCTTATAGGTATGCGTAAGTCCATCCATGTCAGTCTTTCTCTTAAAGACCCACTTACACCCAATGGGTTTGACGCCTTCAGGTGGATCAACCAAAGTCCATACTTGGTTGGTGTACATGGATTCCATCTTGGATCTCATGGCCTCTAGCCATTTCTCTAAATCTGGACTCATCATAGCTTCCTGATATGAGGTAGGCTCATTCTCAATGAGCATAATGATGCTCGCGGATGCGACCTCAAATCATGCGACGGGTACCGTCGAGGACTTAAAGCGCGCGCTCGCGCTCAACTCTCGCAAGTGCACAGATTTCGTCAAGTAATAAAGATTATTGATCCCACAGGGACTTGGATTCGAATACCAATGTACTCAGTGGTGGTAATTGTTCGGATGTGATCTCTAAGAGGTTTTGATTGGTGAGGGTTGTCAGTGAACTCTTCTCTGTACGGTGTCACACGGAGGAGGAAAGGAGTGTGCCGAGGTCTTCAAAGGTGATTATAGGACTTCGATTTTGCTTGTGTATCACAGGATAATGTCATCAATTGGCATTGTCTAGATGTTTACCTATGCTCTTGTGGAAGGAACATCATACACTTTCACGCAGAGCCACCGCATCTACCGAGAGCTATCTCCGCCTAAAAGGTCAGGATAGAGGGTACGAGGATGTCAAATCAATTCCTACGGTGTACCGTTTCCGATTCCACCTCACCCTTCTCCACGCAGTTGCAGGAGATCAGGTTTACCCCTAGGTTCCTTAATCAAACCTCCTAAATTTTAGATTGCGAGGGCTATCACCCCTCGTATCGCCTAAGCACAGCGGAAAGAAAGAAAAACACGCATAGATATAGTAAAGAGCAACAACCAATTGTCAAATCAAACTCATGAGCAGAATTTAACTTGAACCAACATTGTTTATGTACACAAGATACTCCCTAATCCTAGAATCGAAAGTACTACTCAATGTATACGAAGGAAGAATCACAAAGCATGTTTAAGATTGAATACATAAGGAATGAAATGCAGAAATAGAGATATACAATGCTTCCGTGATCTTCTCTCTGGCATTGAATTGCAAGGTGTGGACCTCCGGCAGCGTTCCTCCTCCCCGTTGTGAGTTACCGAAGCTTTTAGGGCTTCGGTGTGTCGTCCTAGTCATCGTGCCTCCTCCCTAGGGTTTGGGATCCCTAGGGCGGCTCCCTCGTCATCCCTCGCCTCTTGGATGAGTTTCTTATATATAGAGGCGGCTCCGACTTTACATAAATGCTTGAAAAACCCTATTTCCTTGAATTCGCATTACCGCCATATGGTCGTGTGAATTTCACACATCCTGGCCGTGTGCAAGGCTGAAAAACAGGTGAAATTTGTTGGTGCAATCGGCCCAGGTTGACTCGAGCAGTACTTTGATAGTATTTTGATGATAGACAAAACTCATGACATGGGATTGTCATGGGAAAGTCCAACATGGAGTTGGCATGGAAAATCCAAGCATGGGGCTTGGTGTGGGAAAATCCAAAGCATTGCAAAGTCGTGCGCTTGGTTCTTGGTGAGAAATGCATTGTGAAGTCGTGCGCTTGGTGCATGTGGGAAGTCTTGAGGACTTGGCAAGTTCACTAGGCTCGGGGTCCTTGAGTCGGTGAAGGATGACATTGCGAAGCCGTGCGCTTGGTGTATTCGAGGGATCGCCGGACAGGGCGCGAATGGAGTGAGACAAAAGGGAAGCATACTTCGAGGGCAAGAGATGCGAAGGATGGCATTGCGAAGTAGTACGCTTGCCGCATCCAAGGGACGTAGGCCGAGGGAAGAGAGCTTCGGTGGGGAACTCCATGAGGGATAAGGTGGACTTGGCCAAGTGGCTAAGACTGAGTGTCGGAGGCTCAAACTTGATGTTTGAGGGTTTACCCGACGGTAGGATGCTCAAACAACTTGGTGTTTGAGGTTTTTCCCGACAACAATCGACTAGCATAGGTGTCGTTCGAATGATCCAAGTCGACTAGGGTTCGACTGGTGTTAGACTGTAATTTTGTGCTTGGCAGTCGACTGCCATGGACTGGCAGTCGATTGCCGAGGGATGGCAGTCGACTGATGGGAATGTCGCGAGCACAGAACGCTCCATAGCCTATTGGGCAGTCGACTACTAGGTCACCAGTCGACTGATGGACATGATCAGTCGATTGGTAGGTGATCCGTTGGAACTTATCCAACGTGGATCTGGCCGTTGTGAGACAACGGCTACAGGGGCAGTCAACTGGGGTCTTTTAGCAGTCGACTGCTGGGCAAGAAAACAGCTTGATGTAGGTTATAAATGGAGCTCAAGTGGGAGGATTTTGCCAAGAATTTAAGGAAGCTATTGTAGGGGAATTGTTGCTGCATTCCAGTCCTTCAAGAGCCATCCAAAGCAAGCTACAAGCAAAGGGTTCAAAGCAAGCGTTGTAAAGTATTCTTTACGTGTATTTTGTATTTGTCTTTGTATTGCTTGTATTTCATTACTTAGTGTAATTGCTTGTGAGAGGTTTCTCCACCTCCGACGTGTTGTCGAGAATGAGTGGTCTAGTTAGTGTCGTGCGCATAACTAGAGCTCGGTGAGCTCACCCGTGGAGTAGGAACCATTCGGTTCCGAACCACGTATATTGCCGTGTCTTGTGTGTGATCGTTTATTTTTGTTATTTATATTGTTACTCCGTTGCATATATTAACGACAATTGTAGACAAGCATGCAAGAACGAGCAAATTACATCATCGTACGAAGAGGGCTATTCACCCCCTCTAGTCGGCCAACCACATCGATCCCCTATAAAATCTCGACTGGAAATTGAGCTGGAAAAAAGGCATGGCCGTGAGTTTTCACATGGCCTGGCCGTGTCTTTTTCTAGAGCCTCCGTTTTGATCTGTTTCGCCTCGGAAACATGCCCAAGTCTTGGGACATAGTCAGTGCGTGTTCCCTAAGGTTCGTGCTCCATAAATTACTCCATTTTTGCTGAAAAATGCATCGTTTTCCAATGAAATGCTATCCTGCCTACAAAAGTACAAAGAGTAGACCTCCAAACCAGAAAAAAAGAAATGCATGCAAAATAGAGTGACATATGCATGAAACTAACATAAAATGTAATGAGATGTGAGCGAAAACTACTCTTAAAACCCTATATGTTTTGTTCACATCACTTCCCCCGACTTAAATCTTTGCTTGTCCTCAAGAAAACCTCAGTGCCATTAAATTTTTTTAACAGGATATTGTTCCATACTTATCATGTTAACTAAATTTATCAAGTGGTATTTGCAATAAAATCAAAATAAATATGTTATAGAAATTCACTAGGTTAGCTCCTCGTGCTCGTGCTAAGCGAATCATTCTTAGGGGATACTCGTTCCATGGTGAGTTAAGTCATCATTCTATAGCTTTCCTAAGGTCTCCGGCTCTTAAGCAATTACCTGCCCAAAGCGAGGGTCGTTCCCTAGATCTAGCACAAAGTCTCAAAGGCGTGCTCGGTATTGAGAGAAATTGGTAGGTGTTTCCCCAGTAACCTAACTCGGTCTCAAATGGGCACCTAGCCATTTCCACCCACGACAACTATTTTTTTATCCCTCATAATCTTCTCTCTCTTTTTTTCTTTGTTTTCTTTTTCATTTCTTTTTTTTCTCTCTCTTTTTTATTTCCCTTTTCTTTTCTCTCTTTTATTATTCGGCTCACTGGGATTTTGATTTTTCTGAATGGGCTTACACAATCCGAGCATCTCTAGTAACTAAAATGCTAAACCTAGAGTCACCTATGGATTCCAAAGTACTAGACTACTGAGATGAATCATAACTAGGTATGTACTAGATTCTCCCTTTCAGAGTGTTCGACATGTGTAGGTGTAAAAATAAAAACTAACCAGTGTAAGTCTAGAACATTCATTAGAGCAAATAAAATAAAATACCACGAGATAAATGAAGTTAAGCTACCTATGGGAACAACTCATGTAAGTAACTTTAACAAAAATACTACTAAGGCAGCTTTATAGATAACAAAAACTAAGTGCTGAAAGAAACTCAACAACCTATGCATGAACAAATGAATGCAAATAATAATGCTAATATCAAGAAAGAAACTACTACTAGAAACAAAATAAGATTTGGGGTCCCCCAAGACTTATATGAAACATTACCTCTAATATGGTGGACGAGGTGTGAAGTCCGATAGTCTCGGCATATCGGGCTCATGAGAAAACCTGGTGCTCAACCGCTGATGCCACATGTACATGTGGTCAATCTAAGAGCTGGTGGATGCAGCGGCTGCTCTGTGCTCCTACTCCCGGGCCCACTATGCCTGCTAGGCATGCATGTGCTGCTGAATCTCCCTATGGTGGGCAGCCTCCTTCTGGAAATAAATACGAGCCTCATCGTAGAACTCCTAGGCCCACTGGAAGTGCTCCCGGAAGCCCTAAAACTCTGCCTGAGTGTAGGCGCTCTGCTCATCCCATCACTGCCTCTACGTCTGCTACTCAATATATATATCGTCGAGGCACGATCGGAACTCCGAAAAATCATAGGCAGATGTACCTGCATCCTACTCAAAAGTAGAAAAAGGTGGTGGTCCAGGTGCAGGCTCACATCGACGTGGACTAGGTGGGCTCCTATTCATGTGTGGACTAGAGGGAGAGTGATGTACACAGGCGAAATGCACGGTGCGGTGCCCCTTTTTCCCTTGCGCAACACGGCCGTGTGAAAACACACGGCCAAGCCATGTGCACTGTTGGAATGTGGGGAACGACCGTGTGAAAACACACGGCTGGGTCGTGCGAAAATACACGACTAGGTCGTGTGCCCCCTGTTTCTCTCTAATGGTGCACAACGGTCCGAATTCGCCTTACACGCTCAGTCATGCAGGTTCAAAATGATTTTTGTTTCTACCTAGCAAGTCCTTTCTAGTCCTAATTCAAATGCAACATGCTAAATGAATATAATTCAAAGTTCAAAACAAACGAATGTAACAAACTAATAATAAATAAACACTAAATCTAAACTTGGGTTGCCTCCCAAGAAGCGCTTTGTTTAAGGTCTTTTAGCTCGACCTTATTCCTACGTTTCATTTGATATGTTTGAATCTTGCTCGTGGGGGAGCAAGATATTTGCTCACTTTATGCCTCGTCCCTTGTGGTCCCTTATCATCATATCTCTTAAATCTTGCTCGTGGAGGGGCAAGATATTTATTGGCCACCTTCCTTGGTTCGAGAGTGAACATGCTTATCTTTAAAGAATCATCAAGAGTTTGATCATGATATTACGTTTCATCCATATGTTGTAAATAATATAACTCACCACAAATATCTTCACCAAAAGATTGATCAGTAGATTCCAATATGTCGATTGAAATTTTATCATTATCAATCATTAAAAGGGGTTCGTTATTAATAACCAAAATTTCACTGAGGATTAAGGTAGGCTCTTCTAGATCCTTAATGTTAGGAGGTGTCACTACCAGAAAAATGCTAAAAGACAACACCACAAAGACAACGGTTTTAGGAGAAACCGTTGTGATTTTGATAAAAGACAACGGTTTTTGACAAAACCGTTGTCTTTGAGCGCCCATATAACACAAAAGACAACAGTTTTACACTATCCGTTGTCGTTGAGCTTATTTTTTTTAATCAACAACACATTTTACAAGGGTTTTCCAGAACTGTTGTCTTTAAGTTTTTTTTTATCTTAACAACAGTTGGGACAATGGTGCAATCAACCGTTGTCAATGAGAATATTTTTGTAACGTTTAGCACAACGGTCAATAATTGTTGTCGTTGTGATAATATTACAACGGTTTTAAACCGTTGTCAATGAAAATTTAAAAGTTTATAATACTATTTTTTAATTATTTTTACTATTTTTTAAAAATTATTGGAAATAATACAACGGTGAATTTTTTTTTAATACTATTAATACTATTTTTTTATTATAATACAACGGTGAAATTATTTTTTTAATTATTAATACTATTTTTTTTAATTATTGGAAATATTTTTTTTTTTAAATTATAAATATATACGTTTACAACAATATATTTAAAAGTTTATATATATATTTTAAACAATATATTACAACAATAAATTTTTTAAAAGTTTATATAGATTTAAAAAAAATTTAGGTTAAATAATTTCTGTCCTAAACCTCTCCGTCGTTCCTACTTCCCAAAAATCTCCGTCGTTCTCCGTTGCACGCTCGTCCGTCCCTTCTTCTTCCGCGCCACCTTCTCACGGTTGCTCGCCCTCCGTTCCTTCTCTTCCTTTCACTACTAGAAAAGCTACCTTTAACGACGTTATAAAAATACCGTCGTTGATATTTTATTATCAACTACGATTTTTTTTGTTTCGGTCGTTAATGTTGTATTTTTAACGATGGTATTTTCTCCCGTCGTTTTTTCTTTCGTCGTTATTATTTTTTAAATTTTTTATAAAATCGAGACTCTAAACCGATTTTTTTACTAGATAGATTTTTTTTAATATAAAAAAACATCTTTAAATAAATTATGAAAATTTAATTTTATTTATATCGGTTTTCATTTTTTCCTATTTTTATTTCATTAAAAAATATCTTAATTTTATTTATATTTTTTATTTCTTTTCTTATATTTTTCCCTTATTTTTTTTTCCCAAACTCCATATTAAGGTAAACTAGGCTTTAATTACTTTCTCCATCTTCCCTTTCCGTCACGCTCCTTCTTTTTCTCTCAATATTCTGTCGTCGCCGCTCCTGCCTTCCGTCATTGAAGTCGCCGCTCCTGCCTTCCGTCGCCACTCAAGCATCCGCCGACAATGGGAGAACTGTGACTCTTCGCTTCCACTGGTTCGCTCCGAAAACCCTAGTTTGATCACGATGCATCTTTTCGAGCCTGTCGGCTTCCTTTGTTCTTGACTTGGGATTTTGGATCAATTTGCATTTTTGATAGATCGATCTCACAAAACTGAAGAGGGATTGTGATAGATGGTGTGTTTGGTAGGAAACTTCAATCTTTGTTCTTGTTCCTGTTTCTGTAGATTTCGTGTTTGCTTTCACATCCTTGATTTCTGCATAACCATGATCTAAGAATTTGGAATTCAAGTTGCTTTTTAAAAATGATGTTAGGCGTGAGGGGCATGTACTACATTTATAATGATGGTTAGGCCTGAGGGGGCATATTAACAGGAGTGAAACTAGGCTTTGTCCCATCATGATCTTAGACGAATTTGATGTGCTATGTTTCTTAAATATTTTGCATTAATGACAACATTAAGATTTAACTTTCCATATCACAACCTTACTTTGAACTGACACCTCCATTTATCACGTTTTATCATAATTTAACTTAATTCAAGTAATTTGTCTTTCTATTTATTTGTGTAATGTGTGGCTGCAACTTGTAAAAAATAAAGTTAGGATCCATCCTCACGGGTTGATTTATACATTATTATGGTTACTATCAAGATCTATTGCAACCCTTTACCATTTACGTACCAAGGGAGAATGCAAGTCAAGTTTTCTTCTTTATAGTTTATAGTAGGGACAGAAATGTCACGAAGGGCATTACCACAAATTCTATATCTCTTCCAGAAATAAAGATTTTTAGGACTTCACTAATGAAAGACAAAAAGGATTCTAAAATTTCTAATTCCTCTCTCCATAGTTGATGCACTATGTCAATTCAATTTACAAACAAGGTGTTTTCATTTGTTTGTAGCCTCATGTTTTTTATTACGTGGATACCTTTTTTGTTTGTGCTCAAAATAATTAATTTTTCTTTCATTGAATTAGTTGATTAACTCTATCGTTGAACTAAATAAATGTTAATTTTTGCACAGGTCAAGGAACTGATATTTCTCACACTTTGTTTGAGGAATAAGTATCTGATTCAAAATTAGGTATGGAGATGTTGCCCATTAAGGATCCAAGAGCACAAGCTCGCCAAGATGAGTTGGAGATGAGACCATCAATGTTTTGTTTTCAAGAGCACAAGCTCGCCAAGATTTTGGTTTAATGGTTGTCACATTTTTTTGTCAAGCTAATTTTACAATTTTTTGTTTTCATCAATGTTGTGTTGCTATCTTTGAGATCATCAATATTAACTGACCTTGTCTTTAAATGTATAGGGGTGGATTGAATATAACTATTTCAAGTAGTTATCATATTGGAAGTCACAGTTATTAGCGAAGAGAACATAAGGCTTCATTGTGTTTAGACAACTTTAGATACTCTAGATTGTTTTCTTTCTGTTGCATAACTTTAGGAAGTTCAAAGAAAAAATCATAGCTCAAAATCCAGTGGCTAAAGAAGGAAAGGTATGTCTTGCGTTCTATTATTTGCCTCTTAAACCTCATTAATAATTTATGTTGTTCTAGTACAACAGGATTTCCTTATGCCTCAGCTTCTTTATCACTCTAATCAGGCTGAAAAATCTGTTGTTATGAGTTCTTAAAGTTAATCTGGCATGCAACATACACTTCACCTAAGATTTTTTTTCTTTTATCTTAGCTGTCTGAGAATTACATGGAAGACCTATGTGCAAATATTAAGGTTAGTTGTTGTTACTTTCCCGCTGTTAAGCATTTCTATTATGTACTTATTATAATGTTTATGTTTTACGGAGAATATGTAAATTTATTTCCATGTATGTGTTGCATATGATAGATATGCATCTCTTGTGTAGGGAACACAATGAAAACTAGATGCAAAAATACTCAATCTGGGATGTGAAATATATCTTCACCTTCTAAGCTTATTACTATGCAATTACAACATCAATTCTAAGTGATTTCCATGTATGTGTTGCATACTATATATCTGTTTGCTTAATGCAATGAAGAAAGCATAGTTGAAGGTGAAACATTATCTAGGGCAGGAATTATATCATCTTATTTCATATCAATTGCAGATATTTAGCAAGCTCAGCTATGTGTGAGCTGAAGCATGATCATATTCCTGTTGAAAATAAACTTGCTTATTTGTAAATGAGTTCTGTTCATGAACTTTTATATAATTAATGATACTAAGCATGCCAACTGTAGATTATATTCATCTAACACTGAATTTTTGGTATTAGGAGTGACTTAGTTCATTAATATATGATAACTAGAATGAACAAGTGATTGAGGAATGAAATTTAAGTTAATTTTATACACTTAATTGTTATAATCTTGAATCTATAGTTTCAAAAAATTATTGTTTTAAATTTTGACGTGTAATAGATTTCTTTTGACAAAAACTTGGTCATGTCATCCATGGAATCATGTAGTTATACATAATATGTATTGTTTTTCTTGAGCACAATAACCTTCAAAAAAATAGCTTGCCGAACCCTGGCATGTCTATGTGGCAGTGGCTTCCACGGATAAAAATTTATGTATCAAATTTCCCTTATGACATAACTTTTTTTTTCCCTTATGACAATTTTTTTTGTGTGTGTGTAATTTATGTATCGAATTTTACTATTAGAATAACTACTATAATTTTTCCCATCATAGGTTCCCCTTCAACCGGATGGAGCTCAATGCGGGTATTTTATTTTACGATATATGAGAGAGATAATTGAAGGCGTCGCATCCTTTGACAAGTCTTCCCTACGACCAATAGTAATATTAGATATATTTTCAAATTTTCTTATTGATACCATAGTGTTTAATTATATTTTCATTCATTTATTCACATGCAGTTCGCAAAATCTGTGATAGCTATAAAGGAAATTGATGAAGTACGTTCGGAGTGGGTTGAATGCATACAAGATCACATATCTGATGATTATGAGAGATTTAAGTGTACATACCTTTTTTGGTTACATGTGGTAATCTATAAGTGTTTTGCTTATTATGCATAATACTTTTGGTGCATATGATGTGTAGTTGTTTTGCCACAGTACTTTTTAATATATATCGGTAAGAGTGACCATTTAAAATGTGATGTGACCTTGTACTTTACATTGCTACAAGTGCGAGTGTATATATGTATTTTCTATAATTCTTTTTGATGTTGTATGATTTATATTAAAAATGCAACACTATAAATCTACAACGGTTTATTGTGTTCTAGAGTAAGCGTTGAGAAATGAGAACGGTGAAAAACCGTTATCTATGAGCAAAAATAATCCGTGGTAAATCGGTGGTCTATCAAAGACAATGGTGAAAGATCGTTGTAGATTTAAGGAAAAGACAACAGTGAAAAACCGTTGTCTATTAGAAAAAACATCCGTGGTAAATCGACCCATTGTGAAAAGTGGTTCGGTCAAAGACAACGGTTAAAAACCATTGTCTTATCCTTGAAACGACAACGGTTTTTCACCGTTGTCTTTGCCCGAACCACTTTTCACAATGGGTCGATTTACCACGGATTTTTTTGCTAATAGACAAAGGTTTTTCACCGTTGTCTATTTGATTTTTTGTTGTAGCATGTTTTGATTGAAGCAATGCACTCCTCGATTAAAGTGTCCATTATATAATCCTCAAGTTCTTCTCCATGTGGTGATTGAATAGATTGTCTTTCTTTACTTCCAATGTCATCTACGTCCTCCTCATCCATTCGCTCAAAGTGAGTCTCCACCCTATTAGGTGTGATCCAGTCATTAAAGCCACCTTCTAGTCGTTTGGTTTCTATTCTAGCTAGATCCCGTTCCATCATCTCTGTAAATTGTTGGTTATGCTCTTTGCATTCCCTAGTAAAATTATCTAGCGGGGCTTCTAAGTGGGGGCTTGGTTCTGGATAAAATTTGCATGGTGAATCATAGCTCTCATTCTCATTTTGGAAACAATATTGAGTCTCTATCTGCAAATGTCGCTGTCGGAATTCATCATTCGCCGCTTGTTCTGTTCGAATGAAATCTTCCATCATCTGCTCAAGTCAGGATTTAGGCAGACAATATTGAGAGTTTAAGTACCCAGGGTCATAACTATATGAATAGAAATCATCTTGTGGCCACTGGTTATAATTGTAGGTGACATATTCTTGTTCAAATTGTAAAGGTTCGAATATATCCGGACAATCATTAATGGTATGCCATGTTTCACCACAATGTTCACAATAAATATTACCAAAACTTATAGCATTAAATTGACCATAATCATGAGTGAAAGCATGCATCGTTATACACAGGAAATTATAGGTAAGGAATAGCAGTTGCTTGGCAAGAGTCTACTTTTTTTTTTTAGATATTAAACTGAAGCACTAAAAAAACTAAAAACTGAAAGAAAGATAGATGTAATTAATCAAAATTGAAAATTGAATAGAAAAAAACTAAAATAAAACAAGAAAATAAATCTAGCCTAAGTCCGATCCAACTATCCACTTTCGATTCGATATTGAATCGATCAGTCCCCGACAACGGTGCCAAAAACTTGATGCTCACGGACGCGACCTCAAATCTCACGACGGGTACCGTCGAGGACTCAAAGCGCATGCTCGCGCTCAACGCTTGCAAGTGCACGGATGTCGTCAAGTAATAAAGATTATCAATCTCACAGGGACTGGGATTCGAATACCAATGTACTCAGTGGTGGTAATTGTTCGGACGTGTTCTCTCAGAGGTTTCGGTTGGTGAGGGCTGTCGGTGGACTCTACTCTGTACGATGTCACACGGAGGAGGAAAGGAGTGTGCCAAGGTCTTCAAAGGTGATTCTAGGACTTCGGTTTCGCTTGTGTATCACAGGACAATGTCGTCAATTGGCGTTGTCTAGACGTTTACCTATGGTCTTGTGGAAGGGACATCATACACTCTCCCGCAGAGTCGCCGCATCTACCGGGAGCTATCTCTGCCTAAAAGGTTGGGATAGAGGGTACAAGGATGCCAAATCAATCCCTACGGTGTACCGTTTCTAATCCCACCGCACCCTTCTCCCCGCAGTTGTAGGAGATCTGGTTTAGCCCTAGGTTCCTTAATCAAACCTCCTAAATTTTAGATTGCGAGGGATGTCACCCCTCGTATCGCCTAAGCACAGTGGAAAGAAAGACAAACACGCATAGATATAGTAAAGACCAACTACCAATTGTCAAATCAAACTCATGAGAAGAATTTAACATGAACCAATATTGTTTATGTACAAAAGCTACTCCCTAATCCTAGAATCGAAAGTACTACTCCATGTATACGAAGGAAGAATCACAAAGCATGTCTAAGATTGAATACATAAGGAATGAAATGCAGAAATAGAGATATACAATGCTTCCATGATCTTCTCTCTGGCGTTGAATTGCAAGGTGTGGACCTCTTGTGGCATTCCTCCTCCCCGTTGCGAGTTACCGAAGCTTTTTAGGGCTTCGGCATGCCATCCTAGCCGCCGTGCCCCCTCCCTAGGTTTTGGGAGCCCTAGGGAGGCTCCCTCGTCATCCCTCGCCTCTTGAATGAGTTTCCTATATATAGAGGTGGCTCTGGCTTTCCATAAATGCTTGAAAAACCCTATTTCCTTGAATTTGTAGCGCCGCCACACGGCACATGGTCTGGCCATGTGCAAGGCTAGAAAACAGGTGAAATCTCGGCTAGAAATTGAGCTGGAAAAAAGGCATGGTTGTGTGTTTTCACACGACCTGGTCGTGTCTTTTTCTAGAGTCTTCGTTTTGATCTGTTTCGCTTCAAAAACATGCCCAATATTGGGACAAGGCCAATGTGTGTTCCCTATGGTCCGTGCTCCACAAATTACTCTATTTTTGCTCTAAAAATGTGCCGTTTTTCCATGAAATGCTATCCTGCTCACAAAAGTACAAAGAGCAGACCTCCGAACCAGAAAATAGGAAATGTATGCAAAATAGAGTGACATATGCATGAAACTAACATAAAATGTAATGAGATGTGAGCAAAAACTACTCCAAAACCTTATATATTTTTCTCACATCACATAACGTCATCAAGGTCAGATAAGAGAAATGAGTATCTCTCAGGCTGATGACGTACCCTATCAGACCTGCAAAGAGGTAGGTCTACCTGAATAGGTTGTTGTTCCACAACTCTTTGTGCAATAGTCTCATCATCCACAACACTTTGTGGTTCCTATTCAACCTCCATCTCAGCCTCAGTGCTATGGTCCATATCTTAAATTTCTTCAAGATCGAACGTACTCCCACTAGTTTTTCTAGAAACAAAATCCCTTTCTAGAAATACCCTAGTCTTTGCCACAAACACTTTGTGCTGACTGGGAATGTAGAAGTAATATCCTTCGTTTCCTTGGGATATCCAACAAAATAACACTTATCGGATTTGAGGCCCAGTTTGTCTGAGACTTGACGTCGAACGTAAGCCTCACAACCCCAAATCCTCATGAAAGACATCTTGGGATTTTTCCCTGTCCATATCATATATGGTGTCTTTATCACAGCTTTGGATGGAACATAGTTAAGAGTGAAGGTTGCTTTGTCTAGAGCATATCCCCAAAAGGATATAGGAAGATTTGTGTGACTCATCATAGATCGTACCATATCTAATAGGGTATGATTCCTCTTTTCGGATACACCATTCCACTGTGGTGTTCCAGGAGGAGTGAGTTGGGATAGAATCCCACACTCAGCTAGATAGTCATGAAACTCATGGCTAAGGTATTCACCACCTCTATCTGATCGAAGTATCTTAATACTCTTGCCAAGCTGGTTTTGTACTTCATTCTTGAATTCTTTGAACTTTTCAAAAGATTTTGACTTATGTGTCATCAGGTACACATAACCATATTTGTTGAAGTCATCAGTAAATGTAATGAAGTAGCTGTAACCACCTCTAGCAGCAATATTAAAAGGGCCACATACATCACTATGTATAAGTCCTAACAAGTCTGTTGCTCTTTCGCTGTGTCCACTAAAGGGAGTCTTGGTCATCTTGCCTAGAAGACAAGACTCGCATGTCTCATATGATTCAAAATCAAATAAGTCCAGCAACCTATCCTTATGGAGCTGGGATAAGCGACTCTCATTTATGTGACCTAAGAGACAATGCCAGAGATAGGTTTAGTTCAACTCATTTGACTTGAACCTTTTGGTACTTATGTTATAGATGGAGTTCTCTAAGTCTAGAATGTAGAGTCCATTCATTAGAGGTGCACTACAATAGAACATATCATTTAAATAAATTGAATAACATTTGTTCTTTATTATAAATGAAAATACTTTCTTGTCTAAACAAGAAACTGAAATTATGTTCTTCGTAAGAGCAAACACATAATAACATTCATCTAATTCTAGTACAAGCCCAGAGGGTAGAGATAGAAAATAAGTTCTTACAACAACAGCAGCAACCCTTGCTCTATTGCCTACTCGTAGGTCTACCTCGCCCTTTGTCAATGCCCTACTATTTTTCAGCGTCTACACATTAGTACAAATGTGAGAAGCACATCCGGTATCAAATACCCATGATGAAGAAATAGATAGATTGACTTCTATAACATATATTGTAACGCCTGTAAAATTCTAAACTATGCAAAGTAATTATATGGGTTTTAACGCCATAAAAGGTTTAAAATAAAATAAAATAAAAGATGGTTATAGGTAAGATTTGAACCATGAACCTCCTAATAGGGAGGTAGCCTTGACACCACTAGACCCTAGGATAATTCATGGATAAGATATATAAAGAATGTACAAGACCATAGGATGATTCTATTAGTGAAAGCCCTAGAGCCAATCATGTGATGATTGTTGTATGGACTTTATTGTATCATATTCCTATTTATAAAGGCATGGTTATTATATTTACTTGTATTGGTGCCAAATAACTAAATATAATAATGTCCTTGAGTAGTAGGTTCTTATCTATATCAATCGATTGGTTGAATCGATAATGAGATGATATAGAGAACACTACTCTTAATCATTCCTAGTCGAGTATTAACATTCAGGGACAATGTTAATGCGTAGAGACTAGCATGTAGGTCAACAAGATGACCTGATCTCACAAGTCATGGATATGAGATATCAAGTTGACACATGGGTATGCATTGGAGAATGTATACTGAATGACCCGCCATGAGAAAGTATCATGGATCGTTATATGAGTGTCATATACTTTCTCATGTGGCTATTAGTATGACTATTAGTCCTTAGACCTGAAGTCACCATGGTTCCCTACATAATGAATTGCATACTTTGGCTTCGTCAAACGTCACCCGTAAATGGGTGGACTATAAAGGCGATTACTGGGTATGTAACAAATTATGCAGAGGGATGTGAGTGATGTAGATGGGATCTATCCCTCCTATATGACGGGGGTGACATCGATATTCTTGATAGAGTGAGACCACGAAGTGGATGGCCATACCCAAATGAGTCAATATGAGATATTGAGCTCATTTGATTAGAGTGAGTCTACTTGGAGTTCAAGATTTAGATTGTACCGAGGATGACACGGTCTATGCCTCGATTGGTCAATCTAGATGTCAAGGATAGAGGGACATTGTCACATATTGTGAGAGTCACAATTAGTAGTCACAAAGGTGATGTTGGAGCTCAACATTCTTGTAACTTGGGTAGCAATGATGTGTTGCTAGATACCGCTCATTGCTTATGTTCCTAAATCGGTTTAGGGACATTGCCAACGTTACAAGAACCTATAGGGTCACACACATAAGAGAAATTAGATGGAGATTAGGTTCATATGATGAACCATGAGGATTAGGTTCATGGGATGAACCAAATTGGATTAAGAGTAATCCAAATTAGACTAATTGAGTTAGACTCAAGTTGATTCAAGTGTTGAATGAGTCTAATTGAGATTTGATTCATCAAATCAATTTAAATTAATGAATAGAGATTCATTATATTAAAT
The DNA here is from genome assembly GCA_025175895.1 of Wurfbainia villosa. Classification (NCBI taxonomy): domain Eukaryota; kingdom Viridiplantae; phylum Streptophyta; class Magnoliopsida; order Zingiberales; family Zingiberaceae; genus Wurfbainia; species Wurfbainia villosa. Next base: position 86,771,244 of record CM045992.1, read on the forward strand.
TGACTTGAGTCAAGTGGTTAGATTTGATCAATCATGGGAGATTAGAGGTCAAGTTTGACTTGACTTGAGAGGGAAGATGAAAGGTCAAGTTTGACTTGACCAAATGACATGTCATGATGATGACTAGGCATGGCCGGCCAATGATGATGCTCCACATCATCATTGACTTTGTCAATTGGTGACACCTCATGAGGGAGACCAAGGGACATGGGAGTTACATGCATGCATGTAACTCCCTCTCCTTGAAGTGGCCGGCCACTTTAGGGGTTTCATTAGATGAAATTCATTTGGTTGAGTTAATTCCAATTTCATCTTCTTCCTTGGAACCTTTTCTCTCAAGCTCTCCCTCTCCCATCCCTCTCTTTGGCCGAACCAACCAAGGAGTGCTAGCACACTCAAGGTTGAGTTTTCTCCACCTATTGCTTGTGTGGATACCATAGAGGAGTGTGCACTTGACACTCTCGAGTTCCGGTGAACTTTTGGACGAGCGGGATAAGCGAAGGGCGTCGCTACGAGGGTAACGTTCTAACCTCTTAGATCTAAGGTAGATCTAGGATTTCTGTAAGCACATACATGTAATTATAATTTTATACTTCGCACGGATCCGTGGTCGGGGCTTCCGAGGTTTCCGCAATGCAAAAAGCGGTTTTTGCGGCTCGGAAAACCCAACAGTGGTATCAGAGCCACGTGCGAAGCATGTATGTGTTTCATTTTTGTAGTTTTTATATTAGATATAAAAATTACAGATTTATATGTTTCTGTAAATTTTCTTATTTTATAGAATTTTTGGGTATTTTTCTCGTAGAGTCGAAGCAACGAGTGTTGGGACACTCGTAGGCTTCAACTGTCGAGAAAAACTCTCCGAATCGGCGAGTTCTCGCTTTAGGTTTTTGGGACAGCGACTTAAGTCGCTGTAAGATCATTGTAGGGATACTCGCGAAGTTTATTTTTCGAGTAGGGGCGCTGCCCCTATCCCCGAAAGGGGCCATGTCCCGCGATCACGCCCGGAAACCTCTTAGCGGGACCGTTACGGAGAGTTGACTCATAAATTCGAAATAAATTAGGAAAAATTATAGAAATTTCTGTAAAAATACATAATTTAGAATTATGTATAATTCTGTGATTGTCATGGCCCAATGACCCCAATTTGATTGAATAAGTGTGTTGTAATTCATAATACGGCCTGCGTGCCGTTTTGTGGTTGTGCGTGTTGTATAGTGTATGCGACCTGCGCGTCGTACCTCTTATTTTGAAATTCTTGTTGTAATTAGTTTTTAGACTCGAATGTAACTCGAGTTTCATATTTGTAATGTACAAAATGGAGCGGTGGAAAGTCCACTCGAAGACGAGATTACGAGAAGGGTGACGACGACACATGGCGGTCAAAGGAAGCGCTTGGAGAAGCCGCTAGCCTTAGGTTGACCGTCCGATCTTCTCATTGGCTTGAGAAGATCATAGTAGGGCCATGACTATATCACATTTAATGATATATATATATGTTGATATATATATATGTATATTTAATTGATTTTGCTTGTATGTATGTGATGCATGCTAGTAGAAAAATGTTTGTATGTATATGATGCATGATAGGTTAATTTTCTTGTATGTATATGATGCATGCTAGAATAATTAATGTATGTATATGATGCATGCTAATATAGGATAATAAAGGCCTTAATGCGTATAAGATACACATTACGATTAGATTAGATCATAATCGAATCAACTCGAAAATGCCTACCGAGCCATGATACCCATCACTACCTCGATCATTTGTTGTTGTTGAATCTGCCAAAGCAGAGCAACGCATATTATCTTGGTAGGGTGCGGAGGGACAATCTTGGTCCCGCCTATCACGACTCGGGTTAGAGTAAGCTCAATTAGATTGAGCAAAACTAGTTAACTCAATTGGATCGAGTAGAACTATAGGCATATTCCAATCGTTGGAAAGATAGGTTAAGATCGCATTTACACTAAATCTTGGGCGATTTAGCCAAAGCTAACTCAAGGTCTTTTGTAAATGTGGGTCTTAATCCTATAAACAAGAGTTGCATAGAGATGTAATCGGTAATGTGTTACCCACTGATCGTACTAAGTCTTGGGCGATTTAGCCAAAGCTAACTCAAGGCTTAGTATGATGTGGATCTTGTCCCGCAAGAATTATAGCTAGTTTGTATGAATCTAGTAAAAGTGGTTTGACCACATCCATAACTCGATTCTACAAAATTCCTATAATTTAGTGGGAGCATCATTTGATTAAAGGCCTAATTAAATGATAAAAGGAATATGATATTAATTCTCTGCATTGTATGTTGTAGATAACTATGTCGACAAACACGAACACTCTCTCTCTGTGATCTGTCCTTGAGAAGGACAAGCTCAATGGAGCAAATTTCCTGGACTGGTACAGGAACTTGAGAATTATTCTCACCCAAGAAAGGAAGTTGTACATCCTGGAGCAGCCCATTCCGGAGGCACCTCCTACCAATGCCTCGCGAGCTGACAAAGATGCTTACAAGAAGCATCAAGATGATGCATTAGATGTGTCATGTCTAATGCTCGCGACCATGAACTCTGAGCTTCAGAAGCAACACGAGTTCATGAATGCTTATGATATGGTTGGACATCTTCGTCAACTATATCAAGGACAAGCTAGGAATGAGAGATATGAAGTCTCTAAGGCATTATTTGGGTCCAAAATGCAAGAAGGGACTCCCGTAGGTACATATGTACTCAAGATGATTGGGTACGTAGAAAACCTACAAAGGCTGGGATTCCCACTTGGCCAAGAGCGCCCGACCTAATCTTGCAATCTTTGCCACAAGCCTTCAATCAATTTGTCATGAATTATAACATGAATGAAATTGATAAGCCATTACTGAAATGCTCGGATGTTGAGAATCTTGAGCTTAACCTTAAGAAGGGTAAATCGACACCATTTTGATGGTGCGAAGAAGAAAGGCAAGGGCAAGCCTAAAGGTAAGGGAAAGTCCTGCCAAGGGCAAAGGCAAAGAACTTAAACCCAAAGGAGGGGTAGCCAAGGAAGGGCTTGCTTCCCGCAAGGAAGGAACACAGCGTAACTGCAAGGCATACCTGGAAGATCTTAAGAAGAAGAGAAGTGAGACTTCTACTTCAGGTATAAATGTTATAGAAGTCAATCTATCTATTTCTTCATCATGGGTATTAGATACCGGATGTGCATCTCACATTTGTACCAATGTGCAGGGGCTGAGAAATAGCAGGGCATTGACAAAGGGCGAGGTGGACCTACGAGTAGGCAATGGAGCAAGGGTTGCTGCTGTTGCTGTAGGAACTTATGATCTATCTCTGCCCTCTGGGCTTGTACTAGAATTAGATGAATGTTGTTATGTGCCTGCCTTAACTAAGAACATCATTTCAGTTTCTTGTTTGGACAAGAAAGGTTTTTCATTTATAATAAAGAACAAATGTTGTTCAGTTTATTTAAATGATATGTTCTATTGTAGTGCACCTCTAATGAACGGACTCTACTTTCTAGACTTAGAGAGCCCTATCTATAACATAAGTACCAAGAGGTTCAAGTCAAATGAGTTGAACCAAACCTATCTCTGGCATTGTCGCTTAGGTTGTTGGTTGCTTAAGAATCCTTCTTGAAACTTTCGGCCAAGACCTCCTTCATGCTTCCAATGATTTCACATGCCATGTTTTGTATGAATATGATGATAATATGTTGATAGATAGCCTTGGTTTGAGTTTTTGATCCCAAAGCTCTCTTGAAACTTTCGGCCAAGACCTAAACATGCTCCTAATGGTTTTCCATGCTATGATCTTTATGTTTCCATTCTATGTTTTGTATGTAGATGAAGATAACATGATGATAGATAGGCTTGATTTGAGTGTTTGATGCCAAAGCCCCTTGAAACTTTCGGCCAAGACCTAATCATGCTCCTAATGGTCTTCCATGCTATGATCTATATGTTTTCATGCTATGTTTTGTATGTAGATGAAGATAACATGTTGATAGATAGGCTTGATTTGAGTGTTTGATCCCAAAGCCCCTTGAAACTTTCGGCCAAGACCTAATCATGATCCGAATGGTTTTCCATGCTAAGATCTATATGTTTCCATGCTATGTTTTGTATGTATATGAAGATGACATGTTGATAGATAGGCTTAAATTGAGTGTTTGAACCCAAGGCCCCTTGAAACTTTCGGCCAAGACCTATATATGCTCCTAATGGTCTTTCATGCTATGATCTATATGTCTCCATGCCATGTTTTGTTTGTAGATGAAGATGACATGTTGATAGCTAGGTTTGGTTTGAGTGTTTGATCCCAAGGCCCCTTGAAACTTTCGGCCAAGCCTTATACTTGCTCCTAATGGCCTTTCATGCTATGATCTATATGTTCCCATGCCATGTTTTGTATGTAGATGAAGATGACATGCTGATAGCTAGGTTTGGTTTGAGTGTTTGAACCCAAGGCCCCATGAAACTTTCGGCCAAGTCCTAGTTGTGCTCCTAATGGTCTTCCATGTCATGATCTATAGGTAATGGATGTTAACATGTGGTTAGTTAGATCTTGTACAAGTGTTTAGGGTTTAAATTCTTAAGAGCCCTCCCTTAGGGTTTCGGCCAACCTATGCTCATGCCCTCTAATAATCCTCCATGTCATGCTATATGTATATAAGATGTTAATTTGATGTTAGTTAGACTTTATGTTAGCATGATTGGTTTATGTCACTACCTTATGTCCATGTTAATTGTATGAATGTACGATTATGTTATGCTCATTGCTATGTTATTTGTATGAATGTATGATTATGTTATGCTCATTGCCATGTTAATTGTATGAATGTATGATTATATTATACTCATTGCATCATGATGGACAAGTATATATGATGAAAATGCCTAAGAGATGCTTCCCTATGAATGGGGACTAAGAGCACTCTTTATGTTATGAAAAGAAATATGATATGTTATAAAGAAGGAATATGATATGCTATGAGAAGGAATATGATATGTTATGAAAATAAATATGATATGTTATGATAAGGAACATGATATGTTATTTTACTTTTTGCATGGCTTGTACCGGACCCTAACAAGGTCCAAGGGATGGGCTCCTACGTGCCCCTAGGTCGACGGTCATAGTACGGACCTAGTACGGGATGAGCTCCTAAGTTGCCCTAGGTCGACGGACATAGTACGGGCCTAGGATGGGCTTCTATGTTATGATTGCCCCTAGGTCGACGGACATAGTACGGGCCTAGTAACCTAGTAGGTTCGGGATTAGCTACCTCGGGTCTATTTAGGGATGCGTGCAATGATGATTATGAATGTGGTACAATGTTGGGCCCAATATGTTGAGATTATATTTAAGCACCTATAAAATATATGTTTTCAAAGAGAATCTTGCATATACCCCTTTTCATGTCTCTGTGATTAATGTATTTGTATGAATGCTATGCTTATATGTTCTTGTATGTCTATATGAATGCTATGCTATATGTTCTTGCATGATCATGTCACTACTCTATGTCTAAGTCTTGATGAATGGCTTTTGTGAGTATGAAAGGATCTTACTAAGCCTATGTGCTTATAGTTTCATGTTCCCTTATACTGCAGATAAGGGTAAAGAATGGCTAAGCTAAAGGGAGCAGCAGGAGGGGCAAAGTATGTGTGGTTGTGGCATGGTGGAGGAGATCTGTTTATATTCCAAGACTTATGCATGTTTCCCTTTAAGTTTTGCATGTTAGTTGTTAAGAGTTGAACTCTACTTGATGATGAATGGTTGCTACTTAGTGTCTTTTAAGTTGATTATCATGAACTTGAACTAAATACTTATGAGATGATTATGCATGCTCCATGTTTCATGCCTTATGTTTTAAAAAGAAAAAAAAAGAAGTCTAAATTCTTCCACTGTAAATGCATGTAGTCTTCCGCTGTAGATGTATGTATGTATGATCACGTCGCGCCGCCTTTAAATAAGGGCGAGCGTGACAGGTTGGTATCAGAGCAGATCTGCCTTTCCACTACACACACATCAAGCTCTTATCCTGCCGCTCCAAGTAAGAAATTCTATGCCTACTCTATTTCTTTCATGTATGATAAGAAATGCTTTTAGCTTAAATTTGCATGAATATATGTATGATAATCCTATTATGGCCTTTAGTTTAAAAATGTATGAATATATGTATGATAATCTTATGCTAGCCTTATTATATATATGAAGATAAGTGTATGATAAGGAATGTTTTAATTTAAATATGCATGAATATATGTATGATAATCTTATGCTTGCCTTATTAGAATATATGAAGATAAGTGTATGATAAGGAATGTTTTTAGTTTAAATATGCACGAATATATGTATGATAATCTTATGTTAGCCTTATTATAATATATGAAGATAAGCATGGCTGGAAGACACAGTAATAGAGTCGATGAGACAGTACCCCCACCTGATCTTAAGCATGTGGTTAAGAAACTCCAGGGTCAGCTACAGGAGTTCTGTAGCCTATTCAAATCCCAGAATGGAAGTGGGAAGATATAGCTATGGATTTCATAGTAGGACTACCTAAAACAACTAATGGTTATGAAGCTATTTTGGTGATTGTTGAAAGATTGACAAAATCTGCCCATTTTCTGGCAATCAAGTATCGTACTCAATGGAACAACTAGCCCAGTTGTATGTTGAGGAGGTGATCAGATTGCATAGATTTCCTAAGACCATGTGATTGAGCCACAAATGGTACAAGCTCAAGAAGATTTAAGTTATGAAAGTCGACCTATTCAGATAATAGATAGAGAAATCAAGAAATAGAGAACCAAAGAAGTACCCTTAGTGAAAGTCATATGGAAAAATCAAAAGTTTGAAGAAGCAACTTAGGAACGTGAGGATGACATGAAACAAAAGTATCCGGAGTTGTTCTAAGTTTCGAGGACGAAACTTTTATAGGTATGAAGGATTGTAATAAAATTCTAAACTATGCAAAGTAATTATATGGGTTTTAACACCATAAAAGGTTTAAATAAAATAAAATAAAAGATGGTTATAGGTAGGATTTGAACCATGAACCTCCTAATAGGGAGGTAGCCTTGACACCACTGTTGGGGATCGATTGGTCGGCTAGAGGGGGGTGAATAGCCCTCGTTCAGTCGATGTCGTATTTTGCTCGTCTACAAAATGTTAGCGCAAGCGGAAGCAATAAACTAAGACAAGCAAATAGAAATAAAACAAAGACAATACAAACACGGAGATGTAACGTGGTTCACGGCTACGCCGCTAATCCACGGTCCGATTCGTCCACGGTGAATCACTCCGCAATCTATCCACTAGATCTCTCCTTTGCACAAAGCTAGGTGAAGGTAACCTCTTTTACACAAAGATCACTCTTCTACAATGGAATGAAGATTAGAGCAATTCGTTCGGTTACGTATTGCTAGGGCACTTTGGGGAGTAGTTGGGCGTTCAAGCATTAAAGCCCCACCTTTTTTATAGAGAGAGGGTTTCTTCCGTTGACACGAGGGCGGTCGATGGCACCCATCGATCGGCCGTCCTGCGTGCGGCGCACCCGTTGGATACCATCAGCCATCAATCGATGGATGGCACCCATCAGTCGCCTGATGTCAATCAGTCGAGTCCTCAACGAGGTCGACTCCGTGCGTGCCCGTGCAGTGCCATCGGTTCGGTTGCGTATTGCTAACTACGTTATACCTTCGTATATCAGCGTGTGGCGGGCGGCGCATCAACGGGAAGCGATCGTAAATAAGTCTCTGATATCGAGCGTATCCCGCAAAGTAAATCCTCGGAAGTTAACCACCGCTAGGATATCACGGCATGGCGAATAGCGGAAGTTCGACTCTAAACTACCCTTCTACGGGTTCTGATCGCTCACTCTCGTCCCTCGGTCCTTGAAGTTCTCTTCGTTTGCGGCCCGTCCCTCGGCGGCATCGGCGCCGCGACTCTGCAATGCTCCTTCGGCGTCTCTTGCCTCGAAGTCTACTTCCTCGGCTTCCTCCAAGCTTCTCGTCGGCGGTCCCTGGATGCTCAAGCGCCCGACTTCTTCACCGACTCAAGGCACGAGTGATGAGATGTGAAACTCGCCACGGCTCCATGTGCGAATTACTAAGTCCTGCACGACTTCAACGCACATATCAAATCAATATACTAAACTAACTCAAATCCTTTGCCACACACATCAAAACCTAATCATGGCAAGAGATTTCCCTAACAATCTCCCTCTTTTTGATGTGTGGCAATCCGTTTAAGTTAGGTAAACATTTGATAAAAATTTAAAGGTAAGAAAGCATGTAAACATAAACATTTGATATCAACATGCAACTCCCCCTTAATCCATGAAATTCTCTACACAAATTTTCTCCCCCCATCATATATTTCTCCCCCTAAAATAATTAATTTAAACATAATTATTTCTCCCCCTTTGACACCATCAAAAAGATTAACACTAAGTTATAAACTCATGGCATCAAGTATAATAGAAGGAAAAATACCAAAAATTGAATTAAAACTTGAATTTGGCCTACACTATTCTGATTTTAGCCATCGATCATTGGTTCGAGATATACGATCGGCATGTACATGTTTTCGAGATTTTCTGATTTTCGGCCGAATTTTAGAAATGCGTTAAAAATTTCAAAAAATTCAAAAAATCATGAAATTTGGGGAACACATTTCTTTTAAGTATATCTATTAGTGAAAAATAGGTTTTCATGAAAAATCACTGTATTTCCACGTATTTGCCAAAAATCCAAAAGCTTTAAAAATCACTAGGTTTTTGATCATGAAAGTATCAAGTTTAACACCTAGTTTTGATTCCAATTGTTTCAAAACATGAATACATGTATTTTAAGGTAAGAAATTGTTTTGAAAACATATGAAATATCCAACCATGATCTTTGGGCAATATGTCTATGAATTAAACATAAGCCTTCCCCATGATTGGTCTATTATTGCTATTTTGATACTTTAAATGACCATCTAAATGCTATAGCCATTAGTGGACATTTGTATCATCCTAACATCTCACCCATGCTAAGTTTTCAATCAAAGTAGCCTATGGTGAGTGTGAGATGTATCCTAGGGGGTATTTGTATATACTTAACCAATATATTCATGCAATTCTATCATGGCTAAGTATCAACCTAACATCCTACATGATCATAATGACATATATGATTTAATTTCACATTATGATCATGAAATACATGTTTTCATCAAATTATAATCATGCATTAGGTATTATATTATGATAAGCATGATTTAAACCTATTTCTCATGATAATGTGCCAAATGTCAAAATCATAAATCATGATTGCAAACATACATAGCAATTACATTAATCATCATGATTTATGCAATATTATCTATTTATGGGCACGTTATCATCACCCAACACTATCTAAAAAATGTTGTCCCGTCATCCTAAGTCAACCAAAATATGATATAGGTTAGGTCCATGTGGTTGACTACCCTAGGGTTATTCTAACCCTTAAGGATGGATTTTGGAACCCAAAATAAGTTCTTTCCTATTGGGTTCACTAAGTACTCCTTGGGAATCCATTTCCTAGCAATTACTTTCTTCTTATCTTGTCCCCTAGCAATTAGGCATTTGTAGGCCTTTTCAATTTTCTTTTCCTTATATCCTAGGCCTTTCTTATTGAAGCTAGCTCTTTGGCTCCCAATGATCATATTTAATGTGTTGGAGCCAATTGTGAATTTTCCTAGGGCTTTTGTTAAATAATCTACCTTTTCCCTTAAAGCCTTATTTTCTTCTATGCATGCATCATTAACATCCAAAGGCATATAGTCATGTGAGCATGCATCATCATGGCAAGAAGAAACATTATCATTTAAGCATGCTTTTTCTAGTTTTTGTTCTAAATCCTTAATTTGATTAAGCATGCTTTTATTTTTCTTTTTCATTCCAAATAAGTCCTTAGTTAAACTATAAATTATGGAAACTATTTTCTTAGGAGAGGCTTTCGTTACCATAGTTTCCATATCCTCTTCTTCTTCTTCGGATGAGGAGGATGTAGAAGTTCCCCCTTCATTTGAGCTCTCCCCACTTGTGCTTGATTCTTCATTTGAGGAGGAGGAACAATCCGAGTCATGAAGAGCCATTAGTGCTAGGTTGGAGTAGACATGCTCTTCTTCTTCGGATGAGGATGAAGAGGCAAGGTCATCCCATGTCTTGCCTTTGAGTGTCATGGCCTTCCCTTTTCCTTTTGCCTTCTTTTCTTCTTCCTTTTTCTTGCTCCCCTTCTTCTTCCTCTTTTCTTCTTTCTTTTTCTTCTCTTCCTTGCTCTTGTTTAGGAGGGGACAATTATCCCTTATATGTTCCTCTCCTTGGCAATTATAGCATATGACCTTCCCCCTTGGTCTTCTATTCCTATCATGAGATTTATCAAATCTCAAATTCTTAAATGCACGCCTTACCTTCCTTACCATGTAGGCTTCTTCGGTGCTATCCATGGAGGAGGAGGAAGACGCTTCATCATCGAAGGAGGAGGGAATTTCCATCTTCTTTTTCCCTTTGTTGGCCATCAAGGCTACTCCCCTTGAAGTTTGGACTCTAGGCTCTTCTTGTATACCTTCAAGCCTTGTCTCATGAAGCTCCATGGTAGAAAAGAATTCCTCCAAGGTGCTCACTTCTAGGTTCTTGGAGATGTAAAATGAGTCCACCATGGAGCTCCATCTTGAGGACCGGGGAAAGGCATCTATGGCCTTCATTACCATATCCCGGTTGGAGAGTTTTTCACCTACACTTGTTAAACCGGTTAGTATTTCCTTAAATCTAGAGTGTAGGGATTTTACCTTCTCTCCCTTTTCAAGTTTGATGTTGGACAATTGGGAGCGAAGAACGTCTCTCCTTGCTAGCTTTGCCTCGGATGTGCCTTCATGGATTTCTATTAGTTTCTCCCACATCTCCTTGGCGCTAGCACATTCTCCTATCCTATTGACTTATTGTTGAGGGAGGACATTGTATAGGTGGTGCTTGGCCTTTGAATTTGCCAAGTATTCTTCTCTTTGCCTTTTGCTCCACCTTGATTTTTCCAACGGCTCCCCATCTTCGTTCCTAGGCAACTCGAAACCGTTTTCAATAATTAACAATATTTCAAAGTCGGTTTCGAAGAATACCTCCATCCTCTTTTTCCACCAAGAGAATTCACCGTCGAACTTCGGTGGGTGGATGTTTGAGCCGGCCATTTTGAAAATTTGCTTGTTGTGGCGATTAGTCCTCGACAAGCTTTCCTTGGCTCTGATACCACTTGTTGGGGATCGATTGGCTGGCTAGAAGGGGGTGAATAGCCCTTGTTCAGTCGATGTCGTATTTTGCTCGTCTACAAAATGTTAGCGCAAGCGGAAGCAATAAACTAAGACAAGCAAATAGAAATAAAACAAAGACAATACAAACACGGAGATGTAACGTGGTTCACGGCTATGCCGCTAATCCACGGTCCGATTCGTCCACGGTGAATCACTCCGCAATCTATCCACTAGATCTCTCCTTTGCACAAAGCTAGGTGGAGGTAACCTCTTTTACACAAAGATCACTCTTCTACAATGGAATAAAGATTAGAGCAAGTAGAAGAGTGGAAAATCATTTAGGGCACTTTGGGAGTAGTTGGGCGTTCAAGCATTAACCCCCCAAAGCCCCAACCCTTTCCTTTTTATAGAGGAAGAGGGTTTCTTCCCGTTGACACAGGAGCAGTCGACTGATGGCACCCATCAGTCGACTGGTCTTGTAGCCGTTGCCCAATAACGGCCGCTTTCCACGTTGGATACCATCCAACGGTACTGGCATCAGTCGACTGATGGCACCCATCAGTCGACTGATGTCAATCAATCGAGTCCTCAACGAGGTCGACTCCATTCGTTCCTCCCGCACGCGCATCGACCGTCGTCCTTGGCGTCGGATCGATCAAGCCATCGATCGATCCCATGCCGTGCCGGTGATCAACTTGATTCGGCTGACTTAGACCAGTCGATCGACCCATCGACTCAGAGCAGTCGACTGCCATGACATGGCAGTCGACTGGTGTCGGGAAAACCCATTCGACACTTGGCCAAATGGCCAAGTTTCACCTAAGAGCTACCCCTTCCTGGGTTACAATCGCTCACTCTCATCCCTCGGAGTTCCTCGCCTTCGAAGTTCTCTTCGTTTGCGGCCACGTCCCTCGGCAGCATCAGGCACACGGCTCTGCAATGCTCCTTCGCATCTCTTGCCTCGAAGTCTACTTCCTCCGGCTTCACTCCAAGCTTCTCGTCCGGCGGTCCCTCGGATGCTCCAAGCGCACAGCTTCCGCAAAGCAATCCTTCACCGACTCAAGGCACGAGTGATGAGATGTGAAACTCGCCACGGCTCCATGTGCGAATTACTAAGTCCTGCACGACTTCAACGCACATATCAAATCAACATACCAAACTAACTTAAACCCTTTGCCACACACATCAAAACCTAATCATGGCAAGAGATTGCCCTAACAACCACTAGACCCTAGGATAATTCATGGATAAGATATATAAAGAATGTACAAGACAATAGGATGATTCATGGATAAGATATATAAAGAATATACAAAGAATATAGATGGGAAGATGAAGAGTTGGTTCATTCCCCCCCCCCCCCCCCATGAAAGGATGAAGAGTGTTCATTCCCTAGGTATTAAAGATGAGAATTAAGAGAAGAGAGAAAATAAAACCCCACTTTTCTTCTTCATTCTTCTTATTCCTCATCCTTGGCCAAATTCCCCATTTCCCCTTCCTCCCTTTTTAATCCCAAGGTCTAGAAATTTTATAAAAAATTTTGTATGATCAAAATGGGCTTTTATGTGGGCTCTTTCAAAAATAAAAGAAAATAGAGCCAAAAAGGATGCAAGGCCCAGGGTTTGAACCCTAAACCTCCAAGTAAATAAGTAAACCTTAGGATGCATCCAATAACCAGAAGCCCAGCAGGGTTGTGCTATTTGAAGGACATGGAAAATGATAGTTAAGGGTAAGGGAGGCTAAGGGACACCTTCAAGTGAATAAATAGGAGTATGAGGAGACAAGAGAACCCAAGTTGGCATTCTCCTCTTTCTCTTCTTCTTCGCCACCCAAACGCTAGCTCTCCCTTTTTCCATTTCCGAAAAACAACCAAGCAAGAAGAAAGCTCTAGTCTTGGCATCACAACCTAGGGTATATTCTATTGCTAAACAAGCGAAAGGATGTAAGTATCCCCTCACCTGCAGTACAAGTTGTTTCGGTTGTTGGTTGCTTAAGAATCCTTCTTGAAACTTTCGGCCAAGACATCCTTCATGCTTCCAATGATTTCACACGCCATGTTTTGTATGAATATGATGATAATATGTTGATAGATAGGCTTGGTTTGAGTGTTTGATCCCAAAGCTCCCTTGAAACTTTCGGCCAAGACCTAATCATGATCCTAATGATTTTCCATGCTATGATCTATATGTTTCTATGCTATGTTTTGTATGTAGATGAAGATAACATGATGATAGATAGGCTTGATTTGAGTGTTTGATCCCAAAGCCCGTTGTAACTTTCGGCCAAGACCTAATCATGCTCTTAATGGTTTTCCATGCTATGATCAATATGTTTCCATGCTATGTTTTGTATGTAGATGAAGATAACATGTTGATAGATAGGCTTGATTTGCGTGTTTGATCCCAAAGCCCCTTGAAACTTTCGGCCAAGACCTAATCATGCTCCTAATGGTTTTCCATGCTATGATCTATATGTTTCCATGCTATGTTTTGTTTGTAGATGAAGATGACATGTTGATTGATAGGCTTAAATTGAGTGTTTGAACCCAAGGCCCCTTGAAACTTTCGGCCAAGCCCTATATATGCTCCTAATGGCCTTTCATGCTATGATCTATATGTTCCCATGCCATGTTTTGTATGTAGATGAAGATGACATGTTGATAGCTAGGTTTGGTTTGAGTGTTTGATCCCAAGACCCCTTGAAACTTTTGGCCAAGACCTATATATGCTCCTAATGGTCTTTCATGCTATGATCTATATGTCTCCATGCCATGTTTTGTATGTAGATGAAGATGACATGTTGATAGCTAGGTTTGGTTTGAGTGGTTGATCCCAAGGCCCCTTGAAACTTTCGGCCAAGCCCTATACATGCTCCTAATGGCCTTTCATGCTATGATCTATATGTTCCCATGCAATGTTTTGTATGTAGATGAAGATGACATGTTGATAACTAGGTTTGGTTTAAGTGTTTGAACCCAAGGCCCCTTGAAACTTTCGGCCAAGTTCTAGTTGTGCTCCTAATGGTCTTCCATGTCATGATCTATAGGTAATGGATGTTAACATGTGGTTAGTTAGATCTTGTACAAGTGTTTAGGGTTTAAATTCTTAAGAACCCTCCCTTAGGGTTTCGGCCAACCCATGCTCTTGCCCTCTAATATTCCTCCATGCCATGCTATATGTATATAAGATGTTAATTTGATGTTAGTTAGACTTTATGATATCATGATTGGTTTATGTCACTACCTTATGTCCATGTTAATTGTAAGAATGTATGATTATGTTATGCTCATTGCTATGTTAATTGTATGAATGTATGATTATGTTATGCTCATTATCATGTTAATTGTATGAATGTATGATTATGTTATGCTCATTGCATCATGATGAACAAGTATGTATGATGAAAATGCCTAAGAGATGCTTCCCTATGAATGGGGACTAAGAGCACTCTTTATGTTATGAAAAGAAATATGATATGTTATAAAGAAGGAATATGATATGCTATGAGAAGGAACATGATATGTTATGAAAAGAAATATGATATGTTATGATAAGGAACATGATATGCTATTTTACTTTTTGCATGGCTTGTACCGGACCCTAACAAGGTCTAAGGGATGGGCTCCTACGTGCCCCTAGGTCGACGGTCATAGTACGGACCTAGTACGGGATGGACTCCTAAGTTGCCCTAGGCCGACGGACATAGTATGGGCCTAGGATGGGCTTCTATGTTATGATTGCCCCTAGGTCGACGCACATAGTACGGGCCTTGTAACCTAGTAGGTTCGGGATTAGCTACCTCGGGTCTATTTAGGAATGCGTGCAATATGTTGAGATTATGTTTAAGTACCTATAAAATATATGTTTTCAAAGAGAATCTTGCGTATACCCCTTTTCATGTCTATGTGATTATGATATTTGTATGAATGCTATGCTTATTTGTTCTTGTATGTTTATATGAATGCTATGCTATATGTTCTTGCATGATCATGTCACTACTCTATGTCTAAGTCTTGATGAATGGCTTTTGTGAGTAGGAAAAGATCTTACTAAGCCTATGTGCTTATAGTTTCATGTTCCCTTGTACTGCAGATAAGGGTAAAGAATGGCTAAGCTAAAGGGAGCAACAGGAGGGGCAAAGTGTGTGTAGTAGTGGCATGGTGGAGGAGATCTGTTTATATTCCAAGACTTATGCATGTTTCCCTTTAAGTTTTGCATGTTAGTTGTTAAGAGTCGAACTCTACTTGATGATGAATGGTTGCTACTTAGTGTCCTTTAAGTTGATTATCATGAACTTTAACTAAGTACTTATGAGATGATTATGCATGCTCCATGTTTCATACCTTATGTTTTAAAAAGAAAAAAAAAAAGAAGTCTAAAGTCTTCCGTTGTAAATGCATGTAGTCTTCCGCTGTAGATGTATGTATGTATGTATGATCACGTTGCGCCGCCTTTAAAAAAGAGCGGGCATGACATATATACCTGAAGTAGAAGTCTCACTTCTCTTCCTCTTAAGATCATCCAGATATGGTTTGCAGTTACGATTCTAGTGTCCATCTTCCTTTCAATGGAAGCAAGTCCCTTCCTTGGACATCCCTCCTTTCGGTTTCAGTGCCTTGCCCTTGCCCTTGGCTTGGGACTTTCCCTTACCTTTAGGCTTGCCCTTGCCTTTCTTCTTTTGCACCATCAAAATGGAGTCGGGTTTTGCCTTCTTAAGGTTGAGCTCAGCAGTTCTCAACATGCTAGGCATCTCAGGCAGTGGCTTATCAATTTCATTCATGTTGTAATTCATGACAAATTGATTGTAGCTTTCTGGCAAGGATTGCAAGATCAAGTCAGTGGCTAGTTCTTTGCCACATGGTAATCCCAACCTCTGTAGGTTTTCTATGTACCCAATCATCTTGAGTACATATGGACCTACGAGAGTCCCATCTTGCATCTTGGACTGAAACAGTGACTTAGAGATGTCGTATCTCTCGTGCCATGCTTGTCCTTGATACAGTTGATGAAGATGTTCAACCATATCAAAAGCATTCATGAACTCGTGTTGCTTCTGAAGCTCAAAGTTCATGGTCGCGAGCATGAGGCATGACACATCTAATGCATCATCTTGATGCTTCTTGTAAGCATCTCGGTCATCTCGCGAAGCAGTGGAAGGAGGTGCTTCCGGAATGGGCTTCTCCAGGACATACAGTTATCTTTCTTGTGTGAGAACAATTCTCATATTCCTGTACCAATCCAGGAAATTATCTCAATTGAGCTTGTCCTTCTCAAGGACAGAACGCAAGGAGAGAGTGTTCGTGTTTGACGACATGGCAATCTTAAACATAAACAATGCATAAAGAAAATATCATATTTCATTTATCATTTAATTAAGCCTTTAATTAAATAATATTCCCACTGAATTATAGGCCTTTTGTAGAATCGAATCATGGATGTGGTCAAACCACATTACAAGATTCATACAAACTAGCTATAATTCTGCGGGACAAGATCCACATCATACTACGCGTTGAGTTAGCTTTGGCTAAATCTCCCAAGACTTAGTATGATCGGTAGGTAACAAATTACCGATTACATCTCTATGCAACTCTTGTTTATAGGATCAAGATCCACATTTACAAAAGAACTTGAGTTAGCTTTGGCTAATTCACCCAAGATTTGTTGGTGCAACAATGCCCCAAGCATTTATATATTTTGATGTATGGATAATCATCTAAGTTAGGCAATGTTTTGTGATCTAATTGTGAACATGTTTAAGTGACAGGAAAATCCAAGTATGAAGACTTGGTAAAAGACAAGTCCAAGTGTGATCTTGGCAAAGAGAAGTCAAAGGAAAGGTCTTGGCAGCGTAAGTCCAAGCATGTAGTCTTGGCACCGTAAAGTCCAAGCAGTCCTTGGAAAAGGACCAAAGGAAAGTTTTGGCGGCATAAGTCCAAGCATGTAGTCTTGGCGGCGTAAAGTCCAAGTGTACTTTGGTAAAGAAGAAACCCAAAGCATGACAAAACTGAAGGAAGCTTTTGAAGGCAAGCGCATGGATGGAGTCGTGGACTCAGAGAAATCCTAGAGGCGCAAGGCTGATGGAGAAGCTAGAAGGTTAAGTCTAGGTTTAGGGTATGTTTTCAAGTATGAATTAGTCATACTTGGGGTGTGCCAGTCAACTGGAACATGGTATCGGTCGAACTGACCCTTAAAATGCAGCATTAGAGGTTGGAGGATCATAGCAATGATCGGTTATCGGTCGAATCGGTGAGAGTCGACTCGCACTGATCGCCAGATACAAGCCCGCATTGCCGATTATCATCGATTGCCAGAATGAAAGGCTCGTAGCCGCCGCTGCCGGCTACGGCAAGACGCTTGAATCGCCATCGCTTGGCGCGATCGATAGTCTTCCGTGGCGACGGCGGCAAATCCCATGAATTCGTGTCGAAGTTGGAATTAGAATCGGCACGATCGTGATGTAAGTCATCGATCGATAGACCTCCAACGGGAAAAAGAGGCTCTTTCCTATAAAAAGAGCCCAAGGGGAGCAAGAATAGGCTAATGCATATATTCTGATCTTTCTCCTAAGCTCCCACAAGTTTTTCAAGCTTTCTAAGTGATCTTAAATCCTCTCATCCTCTCTCTAAGCTCAAGTTTCATTCTTTGTAAAGAAGAGGAGGTTTTGTTGTAAAGGAAAGCTTCTTAGTGGAATTGCTTGGGTTGATCCACCTTAAGGATCGCCGTGGAGTAGAAGCGTTATCTCCGAACCACGTAAAGGCTTTGTTAGCATTGCTTTTTGTTTTTACATATATTATTTGTGTTTGCTTCCACTAATTACTCTTGTAGAAATGAAAAGCGCTATTCACCCCCCCTCTAGCTTCTAAACGATCACCAACAAGTGGTATCAGAGCCCGGATCGCATCGGAAGATCTAGCAATCAACCGGAGCAAAGATGGCTTTTCAAGAGGGGTATATCACGGCGAGACCTCCGTTCTTCGACGGCAACGACTTCGGATATTGGAAAGGTAGGATGGAGTATTACTTAATGAATGATATTGAAAATTGGTTTAGTATTGTAGATGGATTGCTTCGGCGAATTTAATTCGGAGCACCACTACCGAGAAAAGATTGGACAAGAGAGATGGCCAAGAAAGCACAAGCAAATGCAAAAGCAACGACCACACTTCAATGTGGTCTATCCAAGGAGCAACTCTCTAAAGTCGGGCCCTTCAACTCCGCAAAAGAGCTTTGGGAGAAGCTCATCGAACTCAACGAAGGATCCAAAGAAACAAGAAGAGCCAAGAGAGATCTTTTGATTGGCCAACTCCAAAGCTTCACCATGAAGACAAACGAGACCGTGAGCCAAATGCACGAGCGTTTCAAGGAAGTAGTCAACAGACTACATGTTATAGGTGAGAAGGTCGACAACCGAGACCTTGTAAGGTATGTGTTACAAGATTTCCCTAGAACCACCTTATGGGCTTCAATGGTAGATGCCTATAAGGTCTCTAGGGATCTTTCATTAGTTAAGTTGTTGGAATGTATACTGAAAGCCTTGCTCTTTTTGTATGAACATTTTATTTTGAAATAAGAATCACATGATCATTGTTTGCACTTTATATATTTATTATATGTGTGCATATTGTCTAATATTTTACATTGTAGATAACATGGTGCTTGGTGTGGCACAGAAGATCATGTTATCAGTTCCTTATAAAATATAAGAAGAGGCTCACAACCAAGATGGTTTTGGATAAACCATTGGCATGGTTGTAGTTTAGCTTGGTATTGTTTTGTCTTGAACATAGAGTTACACTGGTACACTTAGGTGTATTGAGCAGGACCGACATAGAGGTGATTCAATTTAGTACTGACTACATAATTGAATCGGACCTCGGATATTATGTTGTACATGCTCTTAATCTCGACATAATAACGGGCACATATACTTAGTATTTATTTCTTTGATTTACCAGTGGGTGAGATTTAGATGGATTAAATCAATATGCCCAGTAAGTTGGGAAATAATATTATTTACATGGTATGTCGTTGATTATAGGAGGAAACCGTGTCCTATATATTAGGTTGATGATGTCCCCTTGAGGAGCTCATAAAGTTCATCATGTAAACCCAGCTGGTTGACTTAGTCAACGTGATGATAAGGTTGAGTGGTACTACTCGAGGAATTAGATGTTAATTAATTGATGGTCAGTAAATCAATTAATTGACGGACATTCGATATCTTAAACACGGGGAGATTAATGTACGAATAATATATGGAGTCCATATTAATTTATGGGGGTTGGTGAGGTAGTTCAATGATGATCCTCTAGTGGAATGGAACATCATTGATGGATCAAGTTAGTGTGGTTCCGATCCATCGGGTGGCCAAGACCCAACTCCTCCTTATGGTCTCTATTGTAGCCTAATATAATCCTTGTGAAGTCTAGATCCAAGAATGTAAAACAAAACCTAGAACCAACGGTTGGGATTAAATCCCTAAGATCCGATGGTTAGGATGAAACCCTAGAACCAACGGTTGGGATTAAATCCCTAAGATCCGATGGTTAGGATGAAACCCTAGAATCGACGGTTAGGATTAAATCCCTAGATCCGACGGTTGGGATAAAACCCTAGATCCGACGGTTGGGATGAAACCCTAGATCCGACGGTTGGGATGAAATCCTAGATCCGACGGTTGGGATGAAACCCTAGATCGGACGGTTGGGATAAAACCCTAGATCCGACGGTGGAGATTAAATCCCTAGATCCGACGGTGGAGATTAAAGGAGGCTTAAGCCCAATTCTATAAATAGGGGGCTTAGGTTTGGGCGGCACAAAAAGAGATTTCGAATTGGAGTTAGGGTTTTGGGCGGCTAGGGTTTTTGGGCGGCTAGGGTTTGAAGCAAAGTGGGCGGCAACCTTCATCCTTCTTGTTGATTGCCGGCGCCCATCTCCTTTGATCATTCCTTGGCCGGCACCCATCCTAGAGGCCTCTCCCTTCTTCCTTGGCCGGCGGTTCTCCTCCCATTGGTGGCCGGTTCTCATCCTCCTCCCTATTCTCCAAGGTGGCCGGCGGTTCTCCTTCATTTGGTGGCCGGCGCATCATCCATTTGATCCTTGGTCGGCGGTTGCACCAAATTACCTAATTTGGTGGCCGGCTCTAGAAAGGATAGGTATTTGTAAGTTCTTCTCTTTGTTCGCAGTGGACAAGGTAGAGAAGAAAGCGATCTAGAAGGCTTCTACTCGTAGAGGATCTTCGTCCACACGTCGTCCACGAGAAGGATAGGACATACGGTAGAAGATCGTGAGGTATAAAGTTATTTTAACTTTATTTACAGATCTGAGCTTGTTCTTTTATGTTTTGATTATGCATGTGTAAATTAGTAAATATATTGTATAATCATGGACCCCGAAGACAAAAACAAAAACCGGCGATCCGTCTGTCGTCTCTTCCGCGGCTAACCAACTAGAAGAGTTGTGTTGCTTGAACAACTAGTTTGTTTAAGCAACCACTCAAGTTGTTAGCACGACGATGAAATGGTTGTGCTAAGGAAGCTCATCCCATCCGGATTAATTCTTTCATTAGTGAAAATTTTAATCTGGGGACATGGGAGCCAATGAGCCTCCGAAGCAACTCCCTACATAAGTTAGATGAGCTATTTTGTGAATTTCAATTACATGAACAAGCTAACACCTCATCCAAAGAGAAGGTTATAGCTCTTTTTGTAGGAAAGAAGGAGAAGAAGAAGAAGGAGAAGAAGGAAGTGTCCTCCTCATCCGAATCCGAGGAAGACTCATCAAGTAGTGAAGATGAGTTATCGGCAAGCGAGGTGGCACATTATGTCAAGAAGTTTGGTGGGAAGTCAAGGAGACTCACCAAGAAAGATGTGAAGAGGATGTTCCAATCCTCAAGAGGTAAATCTTCAAATAATTCAAATTCTTCATCTAATGTAACTTGTTATGGTTGCAATAAGAAAAGGCACATCAAGCCAAATTGCCCGGAACTAAAGAAGAAAGAGGAGAAAGAAAAGAAGCATAAGGAGAAGAAGGAAAAGAAGAAGAAAGAAGCAATGGTGGCTCAAACTTGGGACACCCTAAGCATGGAAGACACTTCCGATGATGAAGAAGTATGTCATGCCACCCAAAATCTAGCCCTCATGGCTTTAGAGGAAGAGACCGGGAGTTCAAGTGAGGAGTCTTCATCCTCTTCATCAAGCGATGAATCATCATCAAGTGATGATGATGAGGTAAACAACTCACCTAAAGTAGATTTACTTTACAAGACTATTGCATGTTTACAAAATGCTTTAAATAGATCGAAAACTAGGATTAAGGATCTAAAAATAGAGATCAAATCACTTAAGAGTATAGATTCATCATGTGGTAAATTATCTAGTGATAACGATGAATGTACCCTTAGGGATGAAAATGATGAATTAAGAAAAGAAATAGGTAAATTAAGAGTATGCTTAGAAAAATTCACCAATGGTTCAAAATACCTAGACATGATTATTAAGGATCAAAGGGCTATCTACAACAAGGTCGGATTAGGATATAGGCCTAAGGAAAAGGAGGTAGCATTCACATCCCTTGTTAGTAGAAAATCCATAATTAAAAGCAAGGGTAGAAAGGCTTGGGTACCTAAGAAATTTATAATTGATGCTAGTGGTCCTAAGATTTGGGTACCTAAGGATTGTATTTTTTATGTGATATAGGTAGAAGAACTAAGCTTGTGGATAGTTGATAGTGGGTGCTCAAAGCATATGACCGGTGATGAGAAGAAGTTCTCCACTATCAACCACACTAGCAAGGGAAAGGTGTCATTTGGTAATAGAGGCAAACTTAAGATTCTAGGAAAGGGCACAATTGAGGTATCCCCCAACCTTGCCATTCATAAAGTGCTATTAGTTAAAAATATGAAATTTAATTTACTTAGTGTAAGTCAACTATGTGATGAAAACTTTGATGTTAGATTTGATTCCTCAAAATGTTTTATAAGACACAAAACTCTAAATGATTGCATGTTAGTAGGCTTTAGGAAATCAAATATATATTATGTTGATTTATCCTATGCTACTAATGCTTCCACTAAGTGTCTTATTGCAAAAGAGGAAGAAAGTTGGCTTTGGCATAGGAGGCTAGGACACATAAACATGAAGAACATAGCCAAGATAGCAAAAATGAAGTTAGTCAAAGGGTTGCCCAAAGTCAAATTTCTCAAGGACAAAATGTGTGATGCATGCCAAGAAGGGAAACAATCAAAAACATCACACAAAGGTAAAAATTTACTTAGTACCGCTTTACCATTAGAACTCTTACATATGGATTTATTTGATTTCCATAGTACCCCCTCTATAATTGCTAGTAAATATTGCTTGGTAATAGTAGATGATTTCTCTTGGTTTACTTGGGTATTTTTCTTAAAAAATAAAGATGAAACCTTAGGAATAATCATAGGATTTAACAAAAGAGTATAAAATGAAAGAAAACTCAAAATCAACTGGATCCGTAGTGATCATGGTGGAGAATTTGAGAATTCTAACTTTTCAACTTTTTGCTTAGAACAAGGGTACAAGCATGAGTTTTCTTGTCCTAGAACACCCCAACAAAATGGGGTTGTGGAAAGGAAAAAGTCGTGCCCTACAAGAAGCAGCTAGGACAATGCTTAATGTATACTCCTTACCTAGCTACTTGTGGGCGGAAGCGGTTAATACCGCTTGCTATATCCAAAATAGGGTATTGATTCATAGGTTTTTAGGAAAAACTCCATTTGAATTGTGGAATGGTACAATTCTAACAATTCATTATTTTAAGGTCTTTGGATGTAAAGTCTATATTTTAAATACCAAAGACAACCTAGGTAAGTTTGAGTCCAAAGCGGATGAGGGAATCCTAGTTGGATACTCATCTACTAGTGTAGGGTATAGAGTTTACAATAAAAGGACTCAAAGGATTGAAGAATCTTCAAATGTTCAATTTGATGAATCCTCAAATACATATCCTATGAAATCCCCTATTAATGATGATATTAATAATGAAAAACAAGAAATCACCCAACAATTTCAAAATTTAACCTTAGGGGGTAATGATCAAGGGGGAGGATTGAATCAAGGGGGAGTAAGGGATGATTCCGATGATGAGCATAGGATTGAGGTTGATCATGATCAAAACCAAATTAGTACACCTCCTAGAACCATAAGAGTTCATCAAAGTCACCCCTTAGATCAAATTGTGGGTGAATTATCTCAAGGAGTTAGGACTAGGTCATTCCATAGGGATCCCACTAGTCATATAGCTCTAATTTCTCAAATTGAGCCCAAAACAATTAAAGATGCATTGCTTGATCCGGATTGGATCTTAGCAATGCAAGATGAATTAGCTCAATTTGAAAGGAGTCAAGTATGGGAGTTAGTTCCTAGACCAAGTGAAAACACTATTGTTACTACAAGATGGGTCTTTAGGAACAAACTAGATGATCAAGGAAATATCACTAGAAATAAAGCAAGATTAGTTGCAAGGGGTTTTAATCAAGTTGAAGGACTTGATTATGATGAAACATATGCCCCGGTTGCTAGGTTAGAGTCCATTAGAATACTTTTAGCTTATGCCTCCTATATGGGTTTCAAACTCCATCAAATGGATGTCAAATCGGCATTCCTAAATGGGTTTATTAAAGAAGAGGTATATGTAGAACAACCTCACGGGTTTGAAAATATTGACTATTTAAACCATGTATACAAGCTTAGGAAAGCCTTGTATGGTTTGAAACAAGCTCCCCGGGCTTGGTATGAAAGATTATCATCTTTCTTAATTTCTAAGGATTTTAAAAGGGGATGTATAGATCAAACTCTCTTTATAAAGTCAACATCTAAGGACATCTTTGTAGCTCAAGTATATGTTGATGACATTATCTTTGGGTCAACAAATGATGAACTCCTTCAAGACTTTATTCAAAATATGGAAAAAGAGTTTGAAATGAGTATAGTTGAGGAATTAAATTTCTTTCTAGGATTGCAAGTCAAACAAACTAGTGAAGGTATTTATATTTATCAAACCAAATATGCTAAGGAAATGATTAAGAAATTTGGTTTGAAAAATGCTAAAGTGGTTTCAACTCCTATGGCAACCAATACTAAAATAGATAGTGATAGTGAAGGAAAACAAATAGATCTTACACTTTATAGGAGCATGATTGGTAGTCTTTTGTACTTAACCGCTAGTAGACCCGACATATTATTTGCGGTTGGTATGTGTGCTAGGTATCAATCATGTGCTAAAGAATCTCATTTAGTTGTCGTTAAGAGAATTCTAAGATATGTTAAAGGCACACTAAATGTAGGTCTATGGTACCCTAGGACTAGGTCTTTTGATTTGATTGGGTACACCGATTCCGATTATGCCGGTTGCAAATTGGATCGGAAGAGTACTAGTGGTGGATGCCAATTCCTTGGGTCCTCCCTAGTTAGTTGGAGTAGTAGGAAGCAACCTTGTGTTGCCCTATCCACCACCGAAGCCGAATATGTGGCTATAGGTGGTTGTGTAGCTCAACTTCTATGGATGAAACATACTTTAGAGGACTATGAGATATCTTACTCCAACATAAAAGTATTTTGCGACAATATGAGCACCATAAACTTGACTAAAAATCCAGTGCATCACTCTAGGACTAAGCACATTGAAGTGAAACATCACTTCATTAGAGATCATGTGGCAAAGGGGGACATTGAGCTTAATTATATTGAATCTAAGTCCAACCCAGCCGACATCTTTACCAAGCCTCTCCCCGAAATAGAATTTTCATCACTTAGGAGAGAACTTTGAATGTGCTTTGTAGAATAGAAGTGTAGGTTTGTATGATCCCATAAAAAATCTAGGTTTTATACCTCTATCCATCTCACAATAGACCTAAGAAACCATGATTTGTGTATTTAGCCACCTAGAAATCATGTGAGATGTTAGGAAGATGCACTTGGTTCATCATGCTTGTTATGATGCATTATCATGAGCCAAAGTGCCATCTAGAGACATTAATCCTTCATTGGATCAATCATTGGGAAGGCTTATGTACAATTAATGTGCATATAGCTCCAAGAATATGATTGGAAATGTCAAATAAAATAAAATTTAAACTATGTCTATCAAACCTTGAGAAACAATTTTCTATTGATAAGCCAAAGTGATACAAAGTTTGCAAAAATATCATAACTTTTTGCAAAATCTCAAGATTGTGTCAATATCAAAATCTAGAGGTGATATATTTTTAAAATAATTTTTCCTTGATAGGAAATGATCTAACAATATTAACCACAAAATTTCGTAATTTTTTTATCTTTATTGAATTAATTATGAATTTTTTAATCTGGCCAAAAAGGCTATCAGACTGATATCAGTCAACTGGCACTTATCGCCAGTTCGACTAATATGACGATATCGAACCGGGCTTACCCGGTTCGCTATCAGTTCGACTGCCATTTATGGCAGTCGACTGCCGCGCACAGAAGCGCTCGTATGCGACTGCCCGGTTCGACTGATCTCCATCAGTTCGACTGTCGACTAACGGCAGTCGACTGATGTCATGGTTTTTAGGGCTTTCCACCGGTTCGACTCGCCAAAACTTCCCGATTTTCTCTCCTCTTCCTCTTCCGACGAACTTTCACCGCACCTTTTAGCCATTCTCCCTCATTTTTCCGGCAACTTCACCGACTGGTGCTCCCATTTGGAGTGTTCTCCGACTCGAGGACCTCCTCTTATCACCCTGTTCACGCCCTAGTTTCCACTGAAGATCGCTCACTCGGCTAGGGTTTCGTGGACACTCGTGTCCGACACTGTTCCTTGATCTTTCACCATGCCTCCTAGGTAAACCCTCATCCCTGATCACAGTTTGTTTGTTCCTATAATTTTATTTCACTAACCGGTGCTTGTTTTGTTGTCTTTGTGCATGCATCATCCTTAACCTACATTGTTTTTTTTTCGCACATCTAGACTTAAGCATTATGCTACTAAGCGTGCCAGGGTACCTCCGACCAACGAGGGCCCATCAAACCCTCCACCCTCTGTTGATCCTCGATTTCCAAACTCCGCACTTGAAAGTGCCTTCAATAAAAATAAATTCCAACTCATTCCACCTCGATCAATGGATCCAAATTTTCTTAAAGACTACTGTTTTGATATTGTTCAAATCATCCAACACTACAAACTTGAATCATTAGTTTTTTGTGAACATCATGTGAATATCACTCTTCTTTTTGAATTTTTCAACAACTTGTGACCGGCTGGAGATGGGCTGAGATACCGGACTCGCGTTGCTCAGATTTCAACCCCCAGATCTGGACCGATTTTCTCAGATGTCTCTCTTCCGAGAATGATTTCATTTTGTATCCATCTTGGACTGATCCTCTTCCACCTCCCTTTGAGGAGATTTCTTTAGATTCCCTTCATACTACTTTCTATCACTCTCCTCGACCTTTGAACACCAATCTATTTCAATCACAAGAACTTTCTGCGTCTGACAATGTCCTTTATAAGGTCATTGCTCATTGTCTTCTTCCTATAGTTACCCGTGGTTTGGCCTTGGTTCGACCTACACACTTCCTTCTCATGCATATCCTTCGTCAATACTTAGACATCGATATTGGTCTCAATACCTTCCACTGCTTCACTCATTTCATAAGGTCAAACAATGGAAAGGTTCATATGCCTTTTGGAAATGTCCTTAGTGGCTCAGCTCCGTAGGCATTGATGTCAACATAGGAGTCATTAAAATCATGAATAGAAAATATGACCAGATGACTCGTCGGAGCTTCTCCTTGGCGGGCTTCAAGGCCGACAGAGGGTCCGTTTTCTGGGACCCTGCATGACGGCCAGCAGGTGGCGCTCCGGCACCAGAGGATGCCGCTGCGGAAGGAGATGCTGAGGGTGTTGCTGAGGGAGCCGATGCGAAGGAGACTGCTGCAGCGAGCATCGCTCGCGGACACATCCTTCATTGCCCGCTTCGATGCTTTTGCAGAGCGGGTAGACACACATTTTGAGGAGCTGCGCTTGGGCCAATAGGAGTTTCCCCGGGAGCATCAGGAGCTCCTCTCCCTCGTGAGAGGGATGCATCGGCAACAGCAGGCCATTTTGGCGATTCTCCACCCTACTGCACCTGGACACCCACCTCCTCACGATGGTTCGTCATCTGCACCGATGGATGCTGAGGACGACGATCGTTAGCTAGCATGTTTTTTTTTCTGTTATTTTCTTTTTGGCCGTATGTACGGCATAAACTCCAACTTGTGTAATGACTTTTGATTAATGAAATGAAATTGTGTTTTTGTTTAGTTCATTTCTATTAGTGTCTACATTACTATAATTTGTTATTTAGAAATTGAGCATATAGTATGAAGTTATGAATATTGATACGATACAATTACACTTTTGCGTCATATTTTTGTCATTTTGAATATCGTATCAATCCATTAATCTGATGAGCATGTTTTTCATCTAATATTTTTCATATGTTATATTAGTCGAATAAAATGTGTATGACGAGTTTCGTGATTTTTGGACATCCACGGAATTTTCTATGCATTTTTAAACCTCGACTGAAAAATTCGAATTTCAGATTTATCGATATCGATCATTCGATTATTAGCGATCGCTAAGGTCGTCGATTATTGATGTCAATTCGATAATGACACTGTTTTGGATTAGAAAATGGTCTTTCATCGGTTAAAAGGTTCATTTTGGCCATTATATGATTTCCACAGTATATACATGATAACTTGTATGGAAAGACGGATTTTCTTGATGCACTGGTTTAGGGGGAGCTACATCCCTTATTTTTATAATTGTTGGTGCAAGGCTAGGACATATTTGCCCATTCTATTGCTTAAGCTTTGCTTCACATGTTATTTCCACATCATGAAACATATCTTGGATTAAGGGGGAGCTTCATATCAATTTTATACCTTTGTTCAAGATGTGTCAATTATAATTCTTTCCGGCTCTTATTGGATAAACTCTTCTCTTTTGTTGTATGTCAAAGGGGGAGAAGGGATATTTAAGTTAGAATTCATATTGAAATATGTTTATATGCATGTGTTAAAGACCTAACTTAAATGATTGCCAAACATCAAAAAGGGGGAGATTGTTGGTGCAATAATGCCCCAAGCATTTATATATTTTGATGTCTAGATAATCATCTAAGTTAGGCAATGTTTTGTGATCTAATTGTGAACATGTTTAAGTGACAAGAAAATCCAAGTATGAAGACTTAGTAAAAGACAAGTCCAAGTGTGATCTTGGCAAAGAGAAGTCAATGGAAAGGTCTTGGACGCGTAAGTCCAAGCATGTAGTCTTGGCGGCGTAAAGTCCAAGCAGTCCTTGGCAAAGGACCAAAGGAAAGTCTTGGCGGCATAAGTCCAAGCATGTAGTCTTGCCGGCGTAAAGTCCAAGCGTACTTTGGCAAAGAAGAAACCCAAAGCATGACGAAACCGAAGGAAGCTTTAGAAGGCAAGCGCATGGATGGAGTCGTGGACTCAGAGAAATCCTAGAGGTGCAAGGCTGATGGAGAAGCTAGAAGGTTAAGTCTAGGCTTAGGGTATGTTTTCAAGTATGAATTAGTCATACTTGGGGTGTGCCAGTCGACTGGAACATGGTGTCGGTCAAATTTGCCCTTAAAATGCAGCATTAGAGGTTGGAGGATATTAGCGATCGGTGAGGGTTATCGATCAGGGGTGAGAGTCGACTTCGAACCGATACCGCGCCTGGTAGCGATCGGCCCGATATTGGCGATCGACTACCCGCGAACAAAGGCCCGTAGCCGTAGCGGATCATTCGGCGATATCGAATCGAGCCACCGCTGTTTGCATTCGACAGATAGTCTTCCCGTTGGCGATGACGACGGCAAATCCCGCGAATCCGGTTGTTCAGAAGCCGTTAGAATCGGTGTCAGTCGACTGATGTAAGTCATCAGTCGACTGATAGACCTCCAACGGGAAAAAGAGTCTCTTTCCTATAAAAAGAGCCCAAGGGGAGCAAGAATAGGCTAATGCATATATTCTGATCTTTCTCCTAAGCTCCCACAAGTTTTTCAAGCTTTCTAAGCGATCTTAAATCCTCTCCTCCTCTCTCTAAGCTCAAGTTTCATTCTTTGTAAAGAAGAGGAGGTTTTGTTGTAAAGGAAAACTTCTTAGTGGAATTGCTTGGGTTGATCCACCTTAAGGATCGCCTTGGAGTAGGAGCGTTATCTCCGAACCACGTTAAGGCTTTGTTAGCATTGCTTTTTGTTTTTACATATATTATTTGTGTTTGCTTCCGCTAATTACTCTTGTAGAAACGAAAAGCGCTATTCACCCCCCTCTAGCTTCCAAACGATCACCAACAAGATTTAGTGTAAATGTAATCTTATCCTATCTTTCTAACCATTGGAATATGCCTATAGTTTTACTCGATCCAATTGAGTTAACTAGTTTTACTCAATCTAATTGAGCTTTTTCTCACCCAAGCTATGATAGGCGGGACCAAGATTGTCCCTCAACACCCTACCAAGATAATATGCATTGCTCTGCTTTAGCAGATTCAACAACAACAAATGATCGAGGTAGTGGTGAGTATCAAAACTTGGTAGGTATTTCGAGTTGATTCGATTAAGATCTAATCTAATCATGAATGTGTATCATATACGCATTAAGGTCTTAATTACCCTACCCTAGAATGCATCACATATGTACAAGCAAAATATACTAGCATGCATCATATACATACAAGCAAAATATACTAGCATGCATCATATACATGCAAGCAAAATATACTAGCATGCATCACATACATACAAGCAAAAATAAATATATATATATATATATATATATATATATATATAAATAAAATTGTGATGAGGTTATGGCTCTACTACGATCTTCTCAAGCCAATGAGAAGATCGGACGGTCAACCTAGGGTTAGCGGCTTCTCCAAGCACCTCCTTTGACTGCCATATGTCGTCGGCACCCTCCTCGTAACTCCATCTACTAGTGGACCTTCCACCGCTTCATTTTTTTTATATTATAAACATGAAACTCGAGTTACATTCGAGTTTAAAAACTATTTACAATAGGAATATAAAAGGAGAGGCACGATGCGCAGGTCGCATACCATATACAACATGCACAACACAAAAATGACGCGCAAGCCGTATTATGAATTACAACATAATTTATCCAATCACTTTGGGGTTCTTCGGCCATGGCCATCACAGTATAATAAATAATTCTAAATTATGTATTTTACATAAATTTCTATGATTTTCCTAACCTTTTTTTTCAATTTTATGAGTCACATCTCCACAACTGTCCCGCTAACGATTTTCGGGCGCGATCGCGGGACAATGCCCCTTGCGGGGCAAGGAGAAGCTCCCCTTCTCATAAAATGAATCTCACGAGTGTCCCATCTTGATCTTACAACACCTTAAGTCTGTTAGGGCAATCTCTTGCCGTAATATGGTTTTGATGGTGTGGCAAAGGGTTTAAGTTAGTTTGATATGTTGATTTGATATGTGCGTTGAAGTCGTGCAGGACTTAGTAATTCGCACATGGAGCCATGGTGAGTTTCACATCTCATGACTCGTGCCTTGAGTCGGTGAAGGATAGCTTTGCGGAAGCCGTGCGCTTGGAGCATCCGAGGGACCGCCGGACGAGAAGCTTGGAGTGAAGCCGGAGGAAGTAGACTTCGAGGCAAGAGACGCGAAGGAGCATTGCAGAGCCGTGCGCCTGATGCTGCCAAGGGACATGGCCGAGAACGAAGAGAACTTCGAAGGCGAGGGACTCCGAGAAATGAGAGTGAGCGATTGTAACCCGGGGAAGGGTAGCTCTTAGGTGAAACTTGGCCACTTGGCCAAGTGTCGGATGGGTTTTCCCGACACCAGTCGACTGCCATGTCATGGCGATCGCTCAGCTCAGTGAGTTCGACCGTATCATCAGGCGTATGCTAGATCGGCGCGCCCATCGATAAACGGTCGGCCAAGACCATCGATTGGCTCGAAAAGCGTGATCGGCCGTCAATAGGGTTTCGACCGCAGAACCGTTCGTAGCGGCCCGATGGCGTCGACTACGAGGCAATGATCGGCCCATAAGTCCATCGATGAGCCTTTGAGAGGCTAATGCTTATGCTCCAAGTGATCTTCCTAGTGCCCCACAAGCTCTAAACTCTTCTTACCCGTTTTTACTCCATTCTATTTGTAAGAAGAGTGATCTTGATTGTAAAGGTTACCTCCACCTAGCTTGGTGCAAAGGAGAGACCATTTAGTGGATTGGTTTAGTGGAGTGATTCACCGAGGACGAATCGGGGACCGTGGATTAGCGGCGTAGCCGTGAACCACGTTACATTCTTTGTTAGCGTTTGTTTTCTCATATTTCTATTTGCTTATCTTTATTAGTCTTCTGCTTGCACTAATTAGTTTTGTAGACGAGCAAATACCGGCATCCAAACGTAAAGGGATATTCACCCCCCTCTAACCGGCCAATCGATCCCCTACAAGTGGTATCAGAGCCAAGGAAAGCTTGTCGAGGACTAACCGCCACAACAAGAAACATTCAAAAATGGCCGGCTCCAACATCCATCCTCCGAAGTTTGAAGGAGAATTCTCTTGGTGGAAAAAGAGAATGGAGGTATTTTTTGAAACGGATTTTGATATAATGATTACAATGGAATCCGGTTTCGTTTTGCCTAGGGATGAAGAAGGGAAGCCAATAGAGAAATCTAGGTGGACCAAAAGGCAAAGGGGAGAGCACCTTGCAAACTCAAAGGCAAAACATCATCTTTTCAATGTGCTCCTCCAACAAGAGATTAACCGGATCGGAGAATGTGCTAGCGCCAAAGAAATGTGGGAGAAGCTTATAGAACTCCATGAAGGCACATCCGAGGCCAAGCTAGCAAGGAGAGACCTCCTCCGCTCCCAACTATCCAATATAAAACTAGAAAAGGGAGAAAAGGTAACCTCACTACACTCTAGGTTTAAAGAAATTTTAATTGGGCTAACAAGTGTAGGTGAGAAGCTATCAAACCGGGATATGGTAATGAAGGCCATAGATGCCTTTCCCCGGTCCTCAAAATGGAGCTCCATGGTGGACTCATTTTATATCTCCAAGAACCTAGAAGTGAGCAACTTGGAGGAATTCTTTTCAACCATGGAGCTTCACGAAACTAGGCTTGAAGGAATACAAGAGGAGCCTAGAATTCAACCCTCAAGAGGAGTAGCCTTGATGGCAAACAAGGGGAAGAAGAAGATAGAAGTCCCCTCCTCCTCCGATGACGAAGCCTCCTCCTCCTCCATGGATAGCACCGAAGAAGCCTACATGGTAAGGAGGGTAAGACGTGCATTTAAGAATTTTAGATTTGATAAATCTAATGATAGGAATAGAAGACCAAGGGGGAAGGTCATATGCTACAATTGCCAAGGAGAAGGGCACATAAGGGACAATTGTCCCCTCGTAAACAAAAGCAAAGAAGAGAAGAAAAAGAAAGAAGAGAAGAGGAAGAAGAAGAAGGGGAGCAAGAGAAAGGAAGAAGAAAAGAAGGCAAAAGAAAAGGGGAAGGCCAAAGCATTCAAGGCCAAGACATGGGATGATCCTTCCTCATCCTCTTCATCATCATCGGAAGAGGAGAATGCCTTTGTCACCAATTTGGCCTTGATGGCCTTTGATGACTTGGATTGCTCTTCCTCCGAAGATGAAGGTTCAAGCTCAAGAGGAGAGAGCTCAAATGAAGGGGGAGCTTCTACATCATCCTCATCATCCGAAGAAGAAGAGGACATGGAAACTATGGTAACCAACCTCTCACCTAATAAAATAGTTTCTATGATTTCTAGCTTAACTAAGGACTTATTTAGAGCTAAGAAGAAGAACAAAAGCATGCTAGATCAAATTAAGGACCTAGAACAAAAATTAGAAAAAGCATGCTTAAATGAAAATGAAAATATTTCTTCTAGCTTAGATGATGCATGCTCACATGATTATATGCCTTTAAATGTTAATGATGCATGCATAGAGGAAAATAGGGCATTAAGGGAAAAGGTAGATTACTTAACCAAAGCCCTAGAGAAATTCACAATTGGCTCCAACACCTTAAATATGATCTTAGGGAGCCAAAGAGCTAGTTTCAACAAGAAAGGCCTAGGATACAAAGAAAAGAAAAATGAAAAGGCCTATAAATGCCTAATAGCTAGGGGACAAGATAAAAAGAAAGTAATTGCTAGGAAATGGAT
Source organism: Wurfbainia villosa (assembly GCA_025175895.1). Taxonomy (NCBI): domain Eukaryota; kingdom Viridiplantae; phylum Streptophyta; class Magnoliopsida; order Zingiberales; family Zingiberaceae; genus Wurfbainia; species Wurfbainia villosa. Next base: position 86,804,742 of record CM045992.1, read on the forward strand.
CCCCAAGGAGTATTTAGTGAACCCAATAGGAAAGAATTTATTTTGGGTTCCAAAATCCATCCTTAAGGGTTAGAAAACCCCTAGGGTAGTCAACCACATGGACCTAACCTATATCATAATTTGGTTGACTTAGGATGACGGGACAACATTTTTTAGATAGTGTTGGGTGATGATAACGTACCCATAAATAGGTAATAATGCTTAAATCATGATGATTAATGTAATTGCTATGTATGTTTTAAATCATGATTTATGTTTTTTGAAATTTGGCACGTTATCATGAGAAATAGGTTTGAATCATGCTTTAGGTAATACCTTATTTAGCATCACATATTACCTAATGCATGGTTATAAATTGATGAAAACATGCATTTCATGATCATAATGTACAATTCATTCATATATGTCATTATGATCATGTTAATTGTTAGGATGATACTTAACCATGATAGAATTGCATGAATATATTGGTTAAGTATATACAAATACCCCCTAGGATGCATTTCACACTCACCATAGGCTACCTTGATTGAAAACTTAGCATGAGTGAGATGTTAGGATGATACAAATGTCCACTAATGCCTATGGCATTTAGATGGTCATTTAAAGTATCAAAATAGCAATAATAGACCAATCATGGGGAAGGCTTATGTTTAATTCATAGACATATTGCCCAAAGATCATGGTTGGATATTTCATATGTTTTCAAAACAATTTCTTAATCTAAAATCTATGTATTCATGTTTTGGGAACAATTCAAAGCAAGACTAGGTGTTAAAATGGATACTAACATGCTCAAAAACTAGTGGTTTTTCAAGTGTTTGGATTTTTGGCAAAAACAAGAAAATATAATGAGTTTTCATGAAAAACTATTTTTCATTGATAGATATACTTAAAAGAAATATGTTCCCCAAATTTCATGATTTTTCAAATTTTCTGAATTTATAATGCATTTTAAATTCATCCGTAAAATCGAAATTTGGATTCTTTAGCCGATCATTGACCGCCATACCGATGATCATTGGTGGCCTGTAAATCAGAACATTGAAGGCCGATTTCAGTTTGTAAACCTACAAGTGGTACCCAATTTTAAATCAACTTGTCATATTTTCCCTCCATTATACTTGATGTCATGAGCTTATGACTTAGTGTTATTCTTTTTGATGGTGTCAAAGGGGGAGAAATAATTTATGTTTAAGTTAATCATTTTAGGGTGAAGAAATATATTAGGGAGAGAAATATATGATAGGGGGAGAAAATTTGCATAGAGAGTTTCATGGATTAAGGGGGAGTTGCATGTTGCTATATCATGTTTATCCTTACATGCTTTCTTACCTTAGAATTTATATCAAATGTTTTTACCTAACTTAAACGAATTGCCACACATCAAAAAGGGGGAGATTGTTAGGGCAATCTCTTGCCGTAATATGGTTTTGATGGTGTGACAAAGGGTTTAAGTTATTTTGATATGTTGATTTGATATGTGCGTTGAAGTCGTGCAGGACTTAGTAATTCGCACATGGAGCCGTGGCGAGTTTCACATCTCATGACTCGTGCCTTGAGTCGGTGAAGGATAGCTTTGCGGAAGCCGTGCGCTTGGAGCATCCGAGGGACTGCCGGACGAGAAGCTTGGAGTGAAGCCGGAGGAAGTAGACTTCGAGGCAAGAGACGCGAAGGAGCATTGCGAGCCGTCGCGATCTTTGCCGGGGCGTGGCCGAACGAAGAGAACCGAGGCGAGGACTCAGAAATGAGAGTGAGCGATTGTAACCTGGGGAAGGGTAGCTCTTAGGTGAAACTTGGCCATTTGGCCAAGTGTCGGATGGGTTTCGACACGGTCGTCGATCGCCATGTCATGGCGCGATCATCGCTTCCGAGTCGAGTGAGTTCGACCGGTATACGCGATCGATCGATCATTGCCATCGTGGGCGTCATTGCCAAGACCATCGATCGGCTGGCGGCGATCAGATCGTCAATAGGGTTTCGCCAGAACGTTCGTAGCCGATCGCGGCCGACTGACGGAGGCCGATCGGGATGAGGTCCATCGGGCCGATCGCCAAGAGTTCCGCTGGACTACAAGTCGGGATCCGATGTGTTCGAGGCGTTGTAGTGGATCGCCAAGTAGCTGATCGTGATGGCGGCCAACGGGAAGAAGTTAGCCCTCTCTATAAAAAGAGAGGGTGTGAGCCTTTGAGAGGCTAATGCTTATGCTCCAAGTGATCTTCCTAGTGCCCCACAAGCTCTAAACTCTTCTTACCCGTTTTTACTCCATTCTATTTGTAAGAAGAGTGATCTTGATTGTAAAGGTTACCTCCACCTAGCTTGGTGCAAAGGAGAGACCATTTAGTGGATTGGTTTAGCGGAGTGATTCACCGAGGACGAATTGGGGACCGTGGATTAGCGGCGTAGCCGTGAACCACGTTACATTCTTTGTTAGCGTTTGTTTTCTCGTATTTCTATTTGCTTATCTTTATTAGTCTTCTGCTTGCGCTAATTAGTTTTGTAGACGAGCAAATACCGGCATCCAAACGTAAAGGGCTATTCACCCCCCTCTAGCCGTCCAATCGATCCCCTACAAAGTCGTTGTCCCAAAATACTAAAGTGAGGTTTTACCATTTCGGAGAGTTTTTCTCGGTAGTTGAACCCTACAAGTTTCCAAACACTTGTTGCTTCGACTCCAGGAGAAAATACTCACAAAAATCTATAAAATTAGGGAAATTAAAGAAACTTACAGATCTGTAATTTTTCATATCTAATACAAAAATTACAAAACTAAACACGTACATACTTCGCACATGGCTCTGATACCACTGTTGGACTATCCGAGCCATAAAAATTGCTTTTTGCATTGCGGAAACCTCGGAAGTCGGCCACGGATCCATGCAAAGATAAATAAAATAAATTCATGTACATGTTTAGAATCACTAGATTTACCTTAGATCTACATGGGAAGAGCGTTACCTTTGTAGTTACGCCCTTCGCTTATCCCGCTCGTCAAAATGGTTGTCGGATCTCGTAGAGTGTCAAGTGTACACTCCTCTACACGTATCCACACGGACAAAAGGTGGAGAAGACCACTTAGAGTGTGCTACCACCCTTGGAGGTCACGGCGATGGAGAATGAGGGAGAGAGCAAGAGAGGAGAGGAGGAAGAAGATGAAATCAATTCACCACTCACCCATTCAATCCTTGGTCGACCACATTAAGGAGGGATAAATACCTCCATGTAATACCAAGAGCCATGGCTCTTGGTCTTCCCCATGAGGTGGAACACCATGATGTGTCCATGATGATGTGGAACATCATCATTGGTCGGCCCCTATGCCAAGTCACCAGTGGCATTTGGTCAAGTCAAACTTGACCCTTCATCTTCCCTCTCAAGTCAAGTCAAACTTTACCTCTTATCTCCCATGGTTGATCAAATCCAACCTTTGATTCAAGTCAATTTAATTTAATGAATCTCTATTCATTAGTTTAAATTGACTCAATGAATCAAATGTAAATTAGACTCATTCAACACTTGAATCAAATTGAGTCCAACTCAATTAGTCTAATTTGGATTACTCTTAATCCAATTTGGTTCATCACATGAACCTAATCTTCTTGGTCCATCATATGAAGCAAATCTCCATCTAATTGCCCTTTGTGTGTGACCCTATAGGTTCTTGTAACGTTGGCAATGCTCCTAAACCAATTTAGAAACATAAGCAATGAGCGGTATCTAGCAACACATCATTGCTACCCAAGTTACAAGAATGTTGAGATCCAACATCACCTTTGTTACTACTAATTATGACTCTCACAATATGTGACAATGTCCCTCTATCCTTGACATCTAGATTGACCAACATATACCGTGTCATCCTTTGTACAATCTATATCTTGAACTCTAAGTAGACTCACTCTAATCAAATGAGCTCAATATCTCATATTGACTCATTTGGGCATGGTCATGCACTTAGTGGTCTCACTCTATCAAGAATCATGATGTCGCTCCCATCATATAGAAGGGATAGATCTCATCTACATTACTCACATCCCTCATCATAATTTGTTACATACCTAGTAATCGCCTTTATAGTCCACCCATTTACGGGTGACATTTGACAAAGCCAAAGTATGCAACTACTTATGTAGGGAACCATGGTGACTTCAGGTCCAAGGACTAATAGTCACATGAGAAAGTATATGACACTCATATAATGATCCATGATACTTTCTCATGGTGGATCATTCAATATATATTCTCCAATGCATACCCATGTGTCAACTTGATATCACATATCCATGACTTGTGAGATCAAGTCATCAAGTTGACCTACATGCTAGTCTCTTCGTATTAACATTGTCCCTGAATGTTAATACTTGACTAGGAATGATTAAGAGTAGTATTCTCTATATTATCTCATTATCGATTCACCCAATTGATTGATATAGATAAGAACCTTCTACTCAAAAATGTTATTATACTTAGTTATTATGGCACCAATACAAGTAAGTATAATAACCATAAAGAAATGTCTTTATATATATATTGGAATATGATACAACAAGTCTATACAACAATCATCACATGATTGGCTCTAGGGCTTTCACTAACAGGGATTGTCATGGGAAGTCCAACATGGGTTGGCCATGTAAATCCAAGTGTGTAGCCTTTGTGGTGAAAAGTCCAAGCATGGGGCTTGGTGTACGGAAAATCCAAGCATAGGGCTTGGTGTTGGTAAAGTCCAAGTGTGTAGCCTTGGCATGGAAAATCCCAGCATGGGGCTTGGTGTTGGTAAGTCCAAGTGTGTAGCCTTGGAAATGAGAAGTCTTGAGGACTTGGCAAGTTCACTAGTCTCGTAGGCTCGGGGTCCTTGAGTCAGTGAAGGATGGCATTGTAAAGTCGTGCGCTTGGTGCATCCGAGGGACCGTCGGACGGGGAGAGAATGGAGTGAGGCCCAAGGGAAGCTGACTTCGAGGGAAAGAGATGCGAAGGATGGCATTGCTAAGTCGTGCGCTTGGTGCATCCGAGGGATGTAGGCCGAGGGAAGAGAGCTTCTGTGGGGAACTCAATGAGAGGATGAGGTGGACTTGGCCAAGTCGCTATGACTTAGTGTCGAATGCTCAAACATGGTGTTTCAGATTTTACCCGACGATCGTTTGCAAAACTTCATGTTTGAGATTTTACCCAACATCAATCGACTGGTATAGGTACCCGTCGACTGCTCCAAGTCGATAGCAATCGACTGGTGTTCGAATGATGTGCTTCTGACCGAACAGTCGACTGCCAACACCATCAATCGACTGGCAAGGGATGGCAGTTGACTGATCAGGGTGAATTCGGGCACATAAGGGTTTCCAGTCGAGTGATCGCGTCGACCACTCAACTGGTGGCTTAACCAGTCGACTGATTGGCATGATCAGTCGACTTATGGTGGATCCGTTGGAACTTGTCCAGCATGGATCGAGTCATTGTGAGACAACGGTTACACGAGAAGTCGACTGATGGTCATGATCAGTCGACTGATTAGCGCAAAATCTACTTGATGCAGGTTATTTAAGGAGCTCTAGATGGAGGATTTTACAACCATTTTTGGGGCGATTTTAGAGGAGAATTGCTGCTGCATTCCAAACCTTCAAGAGACAAACCAAAGCAAGCAACAAGCAAAAGTGATCAAAGTCATTTGTGTAAAGTTTTCTTTCGTATTGTCTTTGTATTTGCTTGTACTTTTGTATTACCTTTTAATTGCTTGTACGAGGTTTCTCCACCTCCGACTTGTAGTCGAGAAGGAGTTTTGTTACTGTCGTGCGCATAACACGAGCTCGTTGAGCTCACCCTGTGGAGTAGGAACCCTAAGGTTCCGAACCACGTATATCGTGTTGTATTGTGTGTGCTTGTATTGTTGTTTAGTATTTTTATTATTTCCGTTGCTCTAACGACAATTGTCGACAAGCGACATGCACGAACAAACGAATTCTATCATCGTATATGAATTGGGCTATTCACCCCCTCTTGTCGGCCACTGATCCTCTAACAAGTGGTATCAGAGCGAGGAGCTTGTTGCAGACTTATTGCCAACACAAGCACGACAAGATGGCCAGCATCAACATCAAACCACCAAAATTTGAAGGAGAATTCTCTTGGTGGAAGAGAAGGATGGAGGTATATTTCGAAATCGATTTCGATATGATGCTAACAATTGAAAACAGTTTTGAAGTACCTAGGGTTGAAGAAAACAAGTCGTTGGTAAAATCAAGGTGGACCGAGGAGCAACGGCAACAATTCAAGACAATGGTTAAGGTAACAAAAATGTTAATTAAATTAATACCTAACCATGTATTTTTCAAGCTTTGTGAATATGGGGATTCTAAGGAGTTATGGGATAAGGTGGTCAAATTCCATGAAAATTCTGAACTGGCACAAGTAGAGAAGGAAGCCGAAGTAGAATGCCCATCAACATTCGGATCCGAGGATGTTGAAGAATTGGAGGAAACCTCCACCTCTAGCATTGAGGGGGAGGATAGATCTTCTATCCCGGAGCAAGAACGAGAAGAAACATCTACATCCGGGAGAAGTGAAGATCAAGAGGCTTCCACCTCCCTAGGTAACTCAAGCATTGTAATTAAAGATAAAAAAACACATCATATGCTTTGAGTGTAGGGAAATTAGGCATTACAAGAGCAAATGCCCAAAATTGGCTAAGAAGAAGGTACCGACACCAAAAGTCAACCAAAAGCCAAAGGATGCCAGAGTCCTCGTCAAGAAGAGCAAAGAGCACATTGTGTTCTTCAAATGCAACGAAAGAGGACATTACTGAAGTCAATGCCCTAGGGGGAGGAAGAAAGGGCAAGAAGAAGCTACACAAGTAGGGGGAGCTTCTAAAGCAAACCCTAAGGTATATCTTAATGCACCTTCTAGCTCTAGGACTAAGAAGCATGCTAGAAATTATTTTAATTCACTTGCTATTGTTAATGAAAATCATGCTAGTTGAAATAAATACTATTGCTTAGGTGGTAAGCATGTTGATTTACCTAAGGACAAACCTAGACACATTAATTCTAGAAAAATCCTACCTAAGGAGTCCATTAGGAGGATAGAAGAAAATTTAGGCATTAACCCTAAAAGGGTTAGGCACATGCCTAAGAGGAAGAGTCTTTCTGAAAAATCTAATGATAGATCAAAATTGCGAAAATTAGAATTAGAGAACTGAGCCTTGAGGTCAAGGCTTGAAAAATTAGAAAAAACCCTCAAAATTATGACAAACTCAATTATGGGGTTAAAGAATCAAAATCTAAGACCTAGGAGACAAGAACCGGTTAAGGACAAGAAAGGTTTGGGTTACAAACCTAAGTCCTATCACAATGTTCTATTTGATTATGGAACTAAATCTAGGTCTAGCAAAACCAAGGTTAATAGGAAAGTCATCCCTAAGACTAACCATGGTAAGTGTCTAGTGGCCAAAAATTCAAGAAAATCTAAGGTAGAAACTAAGAAGGTCAAAGGGAGAGTTACCTCTAGAGTTGACCTAGGAAAGACCCAATTGACTAAGGCTTCAAAGCCATAAAGGGTCATTAGGAAGGTATCTAGGGAGGTTATCCCTAGCGAATACCTAGTTAACCCAAGGAGTTCCAATAGGTATTGGATTCCTAGAAGCGTGATCGATTCACGCTAGATGGGTTAGGGTGTGTCAACCCTAAGTGGATGGGTAGTTAATCTAGCCATGGTAGAGTTGACACTTTAGGATGTGCCAATAGATTTTGAGAAGTTGAAAATTGATTAAATTGGCACAAGTGAGTCTTAGAAGTCATGGTGTATCATTTTGGGTTTTTGGCACACTAAGGAAATGGGTAGCATTATGGCAAAATGGATTTAATTATAACAAATGACAATTAATACTAAAATCTAGGTATTTTATACCTTTATCTTTTACTTTCCATATTTGTTTGTCATATACTATGTCATGACATCATATTTATTTTTATCATATAAAATATCATGATAATACTTAGGGTTAGCTAAATGTCATGTTATGTTTAAGCTTGTATCACATGCCATGACATTATGATTTTGGCACATGCTTATTCATGTTATCAATTATGTCATAATCATCATTCATTCATCAATTTAAATTGAGTTAAAGACTAAGGCATGATTTGAAGTCTCATGCATAAGGGAATCAAATAGAGTTGTCTAGCATATGCATTAGACCCTAATTAATCAAAACTCAAATCTCAGTAAAACACTTGACTTGTATGTGCTTCATACATCTAGATACAAGTGAGATGTTTAGGAAAATGAATTTAAAGGTTTTTAAATCATTTCAAAATCACTTTGAAAAACTTTGGTGAAGTCTATTATTTGACAGCAATCACCATTGAATGAGGTGATACAAAGTAGGGCTAAACATTGAAAATTTCAATGGATTTGAACTTTGTGTCAATCTCACTAGTTTATGGGTATTTATTTTTCTAATATTTTTCACCCATATTGATTGTTATAAGTATTATGCATATGAATTTTTATGATTTTTCTCCTTATATATAATTACTTATGATTTTCGGAAATTCATTTCTGAAAGTTGAAAACTGCATTTTGTTGGTGCAGGGGCACTAGATAATCGAACCTGTGTTTTGATTATGGCAAAGACACAAAGTTAAGTTTACATCATAATCTCACGAGTTAAATCGAGTGTACAGAAAAGTACTAAAGCTGGAGCTGAAGGCTAGTGACACCCGGAGGAAGCTGCAGTGGTCGGGCGACACTCGAGTGACTTCGGAGGGAGCTGAAGGAATCGAGTGGAAGGCCGGAAGCGAGAGCTACAAGGTAAGTATCGAGGAAAGCTCGTGTGAGTGAGAGATTGTAAGGTCGTGTCCTCTTTATGGAGATGACCGTAGGCGGCGATCCGACTAAGACTTCCTGTGGAAGGTCTAGGTCGAGATCGGACGGTTAGAAACTGTCGCATTTATCATTTTCCGAGCTAACCTCTTACTGCAGGGAAGTGGCCAGGCTGGCAGTCGACTGTTGGACATTGGCCAGTCGACTGATGCTTATCAGTCGACTGATGCGAGTCATCAGTCGACTGATGGCGATGAATCAGCCTTTGTGCTAAGTCAAAATGGATAAGGTTTAACGCGGCCACTTCGCGATAAAAATTATACAACTTCGTGATCTGTTCAAAAAAAAGAGGAGACATATTCAGAGGGCAAAATATATTAAAGGAGGGGTGGATTCCAACTCCAAACATCATCAAGTTTATTCATCAAGTGCTTCTACAACGCCAACGCTCCAACACCATCATAACGCCGATGCGACAACAAGTTCAGATCTTCCTCATCGGCAGCAGCATCTAGTAATATATTTTGATATTGTATTCGTTGTTTTTATTCGTAACGAGGTGAGGTAGGCTTGTTGGCTCATCCTCGTACATTCGGTTTTGTGATCGTTGTCTCCTACCTCCAACGAGGAGGAGACGTTATAGTCCTTTGCCCTCCGTACGCGGTCTAGGACCGATAGGGCCTTGGAGTAGCAACCGCTGGGTTGTGAACCAAGTAAAATAAATGTGTCTCTTTATTTTCCGCTATGTTTACTCGTTTAATTGTCTACTCGAACAAAACGACGAAAAGATTTACGCTCGCTATTCACCCCCCCCCCCCTCTAGTGTATTTTCTCGATCCAACACATTTTGTAGTTATCAGTTGACTGCCATGGATGGCAGTTGACTAGAGTCAAGATCAGTCGACTGGTAGCTGAGAGAGTCGACTGATAATGTTGATTTCGGGTGAGCAAGATTTGTTAGGCCCATGTTCAGCTATGTTTTGGTTCCCTAACTACTCCTGCCCCTAGGACATGCTTTGGAGAGCATTAGAAATGATGAAAATCCATTGGACATGAATTAGGAATAGTGTTTAGGGTGTGTATCGAATTAAGGGAGGTGAGAGTTCAAATGTTGAATCTTTTCCCTTAATTTCGATAATTTAGTGTTCCTATTGGCTTAGGGAATCTCCAAGGACATTGTTAGTGCAATAGTCAAAGGGGAGCAAGCCTTTAGGGGGAGGTATCCATCATGGGAATATGGATGTGTATTTTTTCTCTTGGGAGGAAAATTGGGGGATTGCCTCTCTTAAGTAATATGAGACTTATCACTAGAAAGATTGAAGACATATTTTTGTACCAAGGGGAATATTGTAATATCTCATTGGGATATGAGACATTGACACCCTTGAGGAGGATCTTTTTGATGTATGTCAAAAAGGGGGAGAAGTTACTAACTAGGGTTAGTTGGAATTCTCATTGGGATGTGAGAATTGCCAATTGGGGATAATTGGTAGACTTGAGTTTGAGGTTTTGTCAAACATCAAAAAGGGGGAGATTGTTGGTGCAATCAGCTCAGGTCACGATTGACCAGACTCAAGATTGACTCGAACTGTATTTTGATGTTAGATAAAACGTATGACATGGGATTGTCATGGGAAGTCCAACATGGGTTGGCCACGTAAATCCAAGTGTAGCCTTGGTGGTGAAAAGTCCAAGCATGGGGCATGGTGTTGGGAAAATCCAAAGCATAGGGCTTAGTATTAGTAAAGTCCAAGTGTGTAGCCTTGTCATGGAAAATCCAAGCATGGGGCTTGGTGTTGGTAAGTCTAAGTGTGTAGCCTTAGCAATGAGAAGTCTTGAGTACTTGGCAAGTTCACTAGTCTCGTAGGGTCGGGGTCCTTGAGTCGATGAAGGATGACATTGCGAAGCCATGTGCTTGGTGCATCCAAGGAACCGCTGGACAGGGAGCGAATAGAGTGAGGCACAAGGGAAGCAAACTTCGAGGGCAAGAGATATAAAGGATGGCATTGCGAAGTCATGCGCTTGGTGCATCCGAGGGACATAAGCCGAGGGAAGAGAGCTTCGGTGGAGAACTCCTTGACAGGATGAGGTGGACTTAGCCAAGTGGCTAAGACTGAGTGTCAGATGTTCAAACATGGTGTTTGAGGTTTTACCCGACGGTCGGATGCTCAAACAACTTGGTGTTTCAGGTTTTACTCTACATCAGTCGACTGGTATAGGTACTAGTCGACTGCTCCAAGTCGATAGCAATCGACTAGTGTTCTACTGATGTGCTTCTAGCCGAATAGTCGACTGCCAAGGGTTGTCAGTCGACTACCGACACCATCAGTCGACTGCCAAGGGATGACAGTCAACTGATCAGGGTGAATTTGGGCACAGAAGGGTTTCCAGTCGAGTGATTGCGTTGACCACTTGACTGGTGGCTTGACCAGTCGACTGATGGGCATGATCAGTCGACTGATGGTGGATCCGTTAGAACTTGTCCAGTGTGGATCGAGTCGTTGTGAGACAACAACTACAGGAGCAGTCGACTGATGGTCACTATCAGTCGACTGATTGGTGCGAAATCTGCTCGATGCAAGTTATTTAAGGAGCTCGAGATGGAGGATTTGCAACAATTTTTGGGGCGATTTTGGAGGGGAATTGCTGCTCCATTCCAGATCTTCAAGAGCTAAACCAAAGCAAGCAACATGCAAAAGTGATCAAAGTCATTTGTGTAAAGTTTTCTTTAGTATTGTCTTTGTATTTGCTTGTACTTTTGTATTACCTTGTAATTGCTTGTACGAGATTTCTCCACCTCCGACTTGTAGTCGAAAAGGAGTTTTGTTAGTGTCATGCGCATAACACGAGCTCGTTGAGCTCACCCCATGGAGTAGGAACCCTAAGGTTCCGAACCACATATATCGTGTTGTATTATGTGTGCTTGTATTGTTGTTTAATATTTCTATTGTTTCCGCTGCGCTAACGACAATTGTAGACAAGCGACACACACGAACGAATGAATTCCATCATCGTATACGAAATGGGCTATTCACCCCCTCTAGCCGGCCACTGATCCTCCAACAACGTGTAGCGGTAATGTCATCAACCGTAGCGACTCTCGCTAGAATCGCCTCTATCCATATCCATGCAGAGTATCGTCGGGATAGCTTCACAAAGCCACGAGCCTCATCTTCACAAAAGTCACTAGCCTCCAGTCGAAAATGATGTGATCCGAGAGACGATCACAATCCGAAATAAATTCGGATCCCAAAATGAGTTTCACAAACTCACTTGTCGGAAATAGTTTTCGTCAACCGTTTGACGAAAACTTAACCCTCCACCTTTGAGGATTACCAGAGATCCAATCCCTGGCAAGTAGATCGCTATCGGAGCACAAAACACCGACCAAATGGCCTCTCCACGCGAAGGAGATCAAACTGGAGATCTTGTTGTGGAGGAAGAAGGGGTCGGCCAAAGGCTTGGCCAGTTACTCCTTGGTCGCCGGCGGCTAATAGAGATTGGCCGGCGGCTGAGGGTGGCCCAAGGGGCGCCAGCAGCTGGTGGATGGCCGGCGGTGAGGATGAGGCAGCAACTCCAATGGGCGGCTCCGACACAAAGGTTGGCGAAAATCACCTTAGCTTGGGCGGCAAGAAGGAGGAGGAGGAAAGGAGGCTAGGGTTTTCAAAACCCTTGAACCAATTAATTCTCCACGAAAACCCCTTAAGCTGTGTTTTTATAGAAAACATATTCTCCTAACGGTTATTGGTTCATAACCAAAACCCGTTAACCCTCTCTAATAACTTAAGTTAAAATAAACCAAACCGCATTGGTCTATTTTAAGTTAAAACGAACCGAACCAACTTTGGTTAATTCATTTAAAACAAACCAAACCACTTTCGTTTATTTTCCACAATTGGATTAGAACCAAACCAATTTGGTTCATCCATCATATCTTCATAAGACTCAGCCCATCCATGCTTTCGATGCGACTGAAATAATTTCATACTCGATCTTTGTTTGGTCCAACCAAACCAAGTCTCTATCGATCTAAGAATCCTATTCTCAAACTCATTTTAAATACTTCGGATTACGCTCATTGTGTGTGTGACCAAATAGGTTCCCGGTTTATGTTGGTCATCTATAATTAACCATTAATTATAGAACGATCATGAGTGACACCTATTAATACATCATGATCCCAATTAACTAGAAAATTAACGGTTGATCCCAAAACCATTTCTGAAACCCTTCAGCAGCCACAATGAATCGTGCCTCATTCCTTTCACTCATCTTATACCCACTTGGTTCAGGACATGGTCTATTGTGTCAGTCCCCACTAGGTTGACTACGTCACACCTAGCCTAAGTATTACTTCCTCGTCCTCCAGATTCTAGTTACTGCACATGTATCCAAGAGTACCATACTCTAAACATGTAATGCTTTGGCCAAAGACTTTAGTAACAATCTGACAAGAAGCCATAGGGTATACATCTCCTCTCAAGGAGCGATGAATCCTCTGTAGGCTATTCAAACACCTTCGACCACTTCGACATATACCCAATCATCCCGGGTCCACATCTCCTCGGGGATGCTTGCTTAAGATGTCAAAACATAAGTCTTCATTACCAAGATGACTTGAATACCACAAGTCGAAGGAACATCCCACTTAAGCTACTGTAAGAACTTCATTGACATATCCTTATATGCAGAGAACCATATGAAATCTTATAGCTAGTCACTCCAATGAACTAGTTACCATAACTAGCATCCACGATCAACTCCGGACATCCCAATGTCACCAGCCAGTGAGGAATAGCTGCTTGGATAAACCAAAGAGTATACCTCGTGCTAGTCTCAACAGAATTGATGGCGTCCGAATCCATCAGTTCATCGGTTAGGGATAATTCCAATACATCACACTTACATATGTAGAGATACTCACTAGTTGTGATCCAATCACAAATTCTCTCATGCTGTGAATCATATTGCAGACATTTAGTAAATGAGTTTAAGATCAAATCAAATACATGAAAACATGTATACTCAAATAGTGAATCTTCATTTATCAAATAAATGGTACAACCATAAGGTGATTGCCTTAGAACACCTCTCATGTTGGGTTTCTGGCACCACGACGAGTGTGTGTTCGAACATGTTTCGTAAACATGTGCACAGCGAAAGAAATAAAAAGCAATAAATCTAATTTATTACATCACACACACCACACGCATGGATAGTACAATATGTGTAGACATAATCATAGTTTCAAATTTTGCAATAAAAAAGGAAATTATTCTAGGTATACTTGACGTATCACGTGCAGCGAGAAAGACATCAATCATAGTAACTCTCGCTAGAATCACCTCTATCCATATCCATGCCGAGTATCATCAGGATGGATTTACAAAGCCACGAGCCTTTTCTTCGTAGGAGTCACTAGCCTCGTGTCGAAGACGATGTGATCAAGAGAAGATCACAATTCGAATCAAAATTTGGATTCAAAAATGAGTCCCCAAAACTCGCTTCTCCGGAGAGGTATTTGTCAACCGTTTGATGAATCCTTCGTCCTCCACCTATGAGGATTACCGAAGATCGAATCCACGGCAAAGTAGCCGCTGTCGAAACTCCAAACGTCGTCCAAACGATGCTCCGACATGAAGGGAGGAAGCTGTCCAGAATTCTGGACAGATTGGTGGAGGGGTTGCGCCAGCTCAAAGAGGATGGTCGGCGGCTCATTGGTCACCTGAGCCAAGGGAAGTCACCGGAGGGTTGCCGGTAAGAGCTTGGACGCCGACAGTAGCTTGGACGGCAGCACAAAAGCTGGGCGGCAACAAGGTTGGGCGGCAACCTTGTTGGGCGGCGGCAAGGAGAAGAGAGGGAGGGGGCGGCAAGACTAGGATTAGGTTTTCACAAAACCCTTAAGCCTTGTTTTTATAGAGAACACATTCTCCTAATGGTTATTGGTTCATAACCAAAAACCCATTAACTCGCTCCAATAACTTAAGTTAAAATAAACTGAACCGTGTTGGTCTATTTTAAGTTAAAACGAACCAAACCAACTTTGGTTCATTCGTTTAGATTAGAACCAAACCAATTTGGATCATCCATCATGTCTTCATAAGACATGGCCCATCCACGCTACTATTGCGACTGAAATGATTTTATACTCGATTCTTGTTTGGTCCAACCAAACCAAGTTTCTCTCGGTCTGAGAATCTCATTCTCAAGCTCGTTTTAAATCCTTCAGATTACGCTCATTGTGTGTGTGACCAAATAGGTTCTCGGTTTATGTTGGTTATCTATAATTAACTATTAATTATAGAACAATCATGAGTGACACCTAGTAGTACATCATGATCCCCAATTAACCGAAAGATCAACGGTTGATCCAGAACTATTTCTGAAATCCTTCAGCAGCTACAATGAATCGTGCCCCGTTCCCTTCACTCATCTTATACCCACTTGGTTCAGGACATGGTCTATAGTGTTAGTCCCCACTAGGTTGACTACGTCACATCTAGCCCAAGTATCATTTCCTCGTCCTACGGATTCTAGTTATTGCACATGTATCCAAGGGTACCTTACTCTAAACATGTAATGCTTTGGCCAAAGACTTTAGTAACAATTCGACGAGAGGCCATGGGTATACATCTCCTCGCAAGGAGTGGTGAATCCTTTATAGGCTATTCAAACACCTTCGATCACTTCGACTTATGCCCAATCATTCCGGGTCCACATCTCCTCAGAGATGCTTGCTTAAGATGTCAAAGCATAAGTCTTCATGACCAAGATGACTTGAATACCGCAAGTCAAAGGAATATCGCACTTAAGTTGCAGTAAGAACTTCATTGACATATCTATATATGCAGAGAACCATATGAAGTTTTACAGCTGGTCACTCCAATAAACTAGTTACCATAACTAGCATCCACGATTAACTCTGGACATCACAATGTCTCCACCCAATGAGAATTAGCTGCTTGGATACACCAAGGAGTATACCTCGTGCTAGTCTCGACGGAATTGATGGTGTCCAAATCCATCAATTCATCGACTAGGGATAATTTCGATACATCACAATTACACATGTAGAGATACTCACTAGTTGTGATCCAATCATAAATTCTCTCATGCTGTGAATCGTATTGCGGACATTTAGTAAATGAGTTTAAGATCTAATCAAATACATGAAAACATGTATACTCAAATAGTGAATCTTCATTTATCATATAAATGATTCAAACATAAGGTGATTGCCTTAGGACATCTCTCATATATTACTAACATCTCATATATTACTAATAAACTCCCACTTGGCCTAATGTCAATTGCCACGGTATCCAATACCATAAGCTCTAACATGACCCTCAAACTTACTTTGAGGGAAGGCCTTAGTTAAAGGGTCCGCTAAGTTACTTTCAGTGGGAATCTTCTCGATTTGTATTTCCTTCCTATTGATGATCTCTCTGATCAGATGATAGCGGTGAAGCACATGTTTGGATCATTGATGAGACCTTATTAAGTTCAGAGATGAACTTCTTGATCCAAACCGCTTCCTTTGCTACTTCCAAAGCTGCAATGTATTCTGCATCAGTGGCAGAATACGCTATAGTGTCTTGCTTGACACATTTCCAACTTATTGCGCCTCCATTAAGGTAAATACATACCCAGACTGAGACCTGGAATCATCCTTGTCTGTCTAGAAGTTGGCATTCGTATACCCCACGTATTACCACTTCACCTTCTCTATATATTAGGAACACATCCTTAGTTCTTCTTAAGTACTTAAGGATTGTCTTAACATCTGTCCAATGATCCATTCCTGGATCAGACTGATATCTGCTCGTGACACTCAGAGCATACGATACATCGGGCCTCGTACATAACATAACATACATGATAGATCCTATTGCGGATGCATAGGCAATCTTACTCATACAAATCCTCTCGTCTTTTGTGCGCGGACACATAGACTTCGAAAGGTGTATCTCATGCCTGATGGGAAGAAAACCTTTCTTGGATTCCGATATGCTAAATCTCTTTAGCACTCGGTCTATATATGTAGACTGCGAAAGACTAAGCAACTGTTTCGATCTATCTCTATAGATCTTGATCCCGAGAATGTAGGTAGCTTCTCCTAGGTCTTTCATGGAGATTGTTTTAGATAACCAAATTTTAACTGACTGTAAGACAGAAACATCGTTTCCTATAAGTAATATGTCATTGACATACAATACTACGAACATGACTATACTCCCACTAACCTTCTTGTACACACAAGGTTCGTTCGGATTTTATGAGAAATCAAACCTTTTGATTACCTCATCAAAACGGATATTCCAACTCCTGGATGTTTGCTTCAATCCATATATGGACTGTCGAAGTTTGCATATCTTGGTTTTATCAACCGATGTGAAACCCTCAAGCTGTATCATATATGCACCCTCGAGTAGGTTTCCGTTAAGGAAAGTCATTTTCACATCCATCTATCATATCTCATAATCATAATGAGCCGCTATGGCCAGGAGCATCCGAATGGATTTAAGCATATCTACAAGTGAATAGGTCTCGTCATAATCAACACCTTATTTTTGATGATAGTCTTTCGCCACTAATCTAACCATAAAGGTAATCACATTACCATCCATGTCGGTTTTCTTCTTGAAAACCCACTTGCACCCTCTAGGCTTAATGCCTTCAGGTGGGTCCACCAAGTTCCAAACTTGATTTTCATACATGGAATCCATTTCCGACTTCATGGCTTCATGTCATTTGTCCCTTTCTAAACTTTTCAGAACTTCTTCATAATTGGTAGGCTCCTCATCATCAATGAGTAACACGTCATTCGATTCAATTACAAGAAATCAATATCTTTAAGGAATGTTTTGTGTCCTACCAGATCTAAGAAGATGTGGTGTCACAATAGGTTCAACCGATGTCTCCTCACTATGAGTCTTCGGTCGAGGTGCTTGACCAGGTATCTCCTCAATGTCTACTAGAGTCTCTTGAACCTCCTCAAGTTCAACAACACTCCCACTGTTTTCTTGCAAGAGAAACTCTTTCTCTAGAAACACAACATTCCTTGAAACAAACACCTTTTGTTCCAAGGGATAATAGAATTGGTAACCCCTCGTTTCCTTAGGGTATCCAATAAATAGACATTTATCAGACTTAGCATCTAGTTTGTCTGATACAATCTGCTTCACATATGCAGGACAACTATATATCTTCAAGTAAGATAAATGAGGTTTCTTACTATTCCATATCTCATATGGAGTAGTAGAGACTACCTTGGTCGAGACTCTGTTTAACAAGTAAACAGCAGTCTAAAGTGCATAGCCCCAAAAGGACTTAGGAAGATTCGCGTGATTCATCATCGACCTAACCATGTCCAACAAGGTTCGGTTTCGCCACTCAGATACACCATTATGTTGTGGTGTATACGTCGGAGTCCATTGAGACAATATAACATTGTCCCTTAGATAATCCAGACACTCTTGACTCAAGTATTCACCACATCGATCCGATCAAAGTATTTTAATACTCTTGTCAAGTTGTTTCTCTACTTCATTTCTAAATTCTTTGAACCTTTCAAAGGCTTCTGACTTGTGTTTCATCAAGAACACATACCCAAACTGTGAGTGATCATCGGTGAAGGTAATGAAGTAGCTATAGCCTCTTAGAGCTTGAGTTGACATAGGTCCGCATACATAAGTATGTATTAGACCAAGAAACTCTCCCACCAGTTTACCTTTTCCTGTAAAAGGTAACTTAGTCATCTTGCCTTTTAAGCATGATTTGCTTGTATCATATGAATCTAATTCAAACGATTCTAGAATTCCACATCAGTGTAATTCGGACATGCGTTTCTTGCTCACATGGCCAAGACTACAATGTCACATGTAGGAGTCTAATTGATTATCTTTTTGAGCATGCTTGTTGCTCGCTTCAATATTGAGAATGTCACTGGATATGTCTAATGTAAATATACCATTACACAATGTTCCAGTCCCATAAAGCATGTCATTCAAAGTTATGTAACAACAATTGTTACTAAAAGTCAAATGGTACCCATTTCTATTTAAACAATAAATATAAATGATGTTCTTTATCAACGAAGGAACATAAAAGCAATTGTCCAGTTCTAAGACAAGTCCTGTAGAGAGTCTCAACAAATACGTTCTAATGGCGAGTGTAGCAACCTTTGCTCCATTCTTAACACATAAATTTGACTCTCCCTAGATGAGTCTTCTTCTATTGCTTAGCCCATGTATGTCATTACATATATGTGAGCCACACCCAGTATCCAATACCCAAGTGTTAGGGAAATCAACCCGTGATATGGTTTTGATGTGTGTGGCAAAGGGTTTAAGTTAGGATGTTTGGATTTGATATGTGCATTGGAGTCTTGCAGGACTTAGTAATTCGCACATGGAGATTTGATGAGTTTCACCTCTCATGACTTAGTCCTAGAGTCGGTGAAGGATAGCTTTGCAAAAGTCGTGCACTTGGGGCATCCGAGGGACCACTGGACGAGGAGCATTAGAGTGAAGCCGGAGGAAGTAGACAACAGGGCGAGACACGTAGGATGGTGCTGCAGAGTTGTGCGCTTGGTGCATCCGAGGGACGTGGCCGGACGAAGACAACTTCAAAGGCGAGGGACTCCAAGGGATGAGAGTGAGCGAATATAACCCAGGAAGGGGTAGTGCGCTTAGGTGAAACTTGGCCAATTGGCTAAGTATCGGATGGGATTTCTCAACATCAGGCGACTGCCATGTTATGGTAGTCAACTACTCTAAGTCGACTGTGGCTCGACTAGTGTTCGAGTCTGGTTCATGTGCCAATAGTAAACTGCCATGGATTGGAAGTCGACTGCGAGACCACCAGTCGACTGATGAAGGCATCAGTCGACTGGTCATAAGGGTTTCAGGCACAGAATGGAGTGTCCGCTTCTAGCACTCGACTGATAGCTCCATTAGTCGATTGATGGTAAGATCAGTCGACTGATGTAGGAGCCGTTGGATGAAATCCAATGTGGAAGAAGCCGTTAGTGGGCAACGACTACAGGACCAGTCGACTGATCGGGGCATCAGTCGACTGATCTTGTGTTAACGGGAAGAAACACTCTTCTTCTATAAAAAGAAGGGGTGAGGGCATTTGGGAGCCTAATGCTTTAACTCCTAACAACTCTAAATGTGCCCTAAAGGATTTCCACTCTTTTTACTTGCTATTATTCCATTCTATTGTAAGAAGAGGGATTGTAAAGAGGTTACCTCCACCTAGCTTGGTGCAAAGGAGAGAATAGTGGAAGCTTGAGGCTTGATTCACCTTGGACGAATCGGACCATGGATTAGCGGCGAGGCCATGAACCACGTTACATTGTGGTGTTAACGTTTGTGATTTCTATTCTTTCTTTGCATTTGTCTTAATTGTTTATATTCCGCTTGTGCTAATTAGGTTTGTAGAAGAGCAATCAACGAATGACTTCCATCATACGATGATAAAAGCTATTCACCCCCCTCTAGCCGGCCAACATCGACCCTACAAGTGGTATCAGAGCCAAGGCGCTTGTCACCGGACTAACCGCCGCAACAAGCACTACATCAAGAGATGGCCGACTCAAACATTCATCTACCAAAGTTCAAGGGAAATTCACTTGGTGGAAGAAGATAATGGAGGTATTCTTTGAAACCGATTTCGATATTATGCTTATAATGGAAAACGGTTTTGAGATGCCAAGGGATGAAGAGGGGAGAATACTAGACAAATTAAGGTGGACTAAAAAGCAAAGAGAGGAGCACCTTGCAAATTCAAAGGCTAAGCACCATCTCCTCAACGTACTCCCCCAACAAAAAGTAAACCGGATTGGGGAATGCTCTAGTGCCAAAGAGATGTGGGAGAAGCTAGTGGAGCCTCATGAAGGCATATCCGAGGCCAAGCTAGCAAGGAGAGATGTCCTACGCTCCCAACTCAACAACATCAAACTCAATAAAAGGGAGAAGGTAACATCTCTACATGTTAGATTTAAAGAAATAATTGTTGGTGCAATCGGACCAGGTTGACTCGAGTTTGACACGAGCAGTACCTTGATGATATTTTTATGATAGACAAAACTCATGACATGGGATTGTCATGGGAAAGTCCAACATGGGGTTGGCATGGAAAATCCAAGCATGGAGCTTGGTGTGGAAGTCCAAGGGGGAAGCCTTGGCATGGGAAAGTCCAAAGCATTGCGAAGCCGTGCGCTTGGTGCTTGGCATGGGAAATCCAAAGCATTGCGAAGCCGTGCGCTTGGTGCTTGGTGAGAAATGCATTGCGAAGTCATGCGCTTGGTGCATTTGGGAAGTCTTGAGGACTTGGTAAGTTCACTAGGCTCGGGGTCCTTGAGTCGGTGAAGGATGGCATTGCGAAGTCGTGCGCTTGGTGCATCCGAGGGACCGCTGGACAGGGAGCGAATGGAGTGAGACCAAAGGGAAGCATACTTCTAGGGCATGAGACGCGAAGGATGGCGTTGCGAAGCCGTGCGCTTGGCGCATCCGAGGGACGTAGGCCGAGGGAAGAGAGCTTCGGTGGGGAACTCCATGAGGGAAAAGGTGGACTTGGCCATGTGGCTAAGACTGAGTGTCGGAGGCTCAAACATCGTTATGTTTGAGGTTTTAGCCGACTTCAGTCGATTGCTCTAGGTCGTATGGGTTCGACCAGTGTTCGACTGAACCAAGTTCTGGTGATCGACCGATCAGAAAGGGCGATCGTTAGAGGATCGATCGGCTGAGGGATGGCGGTGATCGATGACACTGCGGCACGCAGAATCGAGCCGAGCTCACGACTCGACAAATAGATGATCAGTCGACTGATGGGTGACATCAGTCGACTGATGTGTGATCCGTTGGAACTTAACCAACGTGGATCTGGCCGTTGTGAGACAACGGCTACGGGACCAGTCGACTGATGGTCACGATCAGTCAACTGATGGCCGCGAAAATAGCTTGATGCAGGTTATAAATGGAGCACGAGTTGGAGGATTTCGCCAAGGCTTTTGAGGTGACTTTGGAGGGGAATTGTTGTTGCATTCCAGACCTTCAAAAGCAAGCAACAAGAAAGCGATCAAAGCAATTGTGTAAAAGTTTTCTTTTGTATTGTCTTTGTATTTCTTGTTGTATTTCATATTACTTGTTGTAATAACTTGTGAGAGGTTTCTCCACGTCCGACGTGTAGTCGAGAAGGAGTTTAGTTAGTGTCGTGCGCATAACTAGAGCTCGAGGAGCTCACCCGTGGAGTAGGAACCATTTGGTTCCGAACCACGTATATGCTTGTGTATTGATTGTGCTTGTGTTGTTGTTATTTCTATTGTTATTCCGCTGCATATATTAACGAAAATTGTAGACAAGCACATGAGAACGAACGAATTCCGACATCCATCGTACGAGGGCTATTCACCACCCTCTAGCCGGCCAATCGATCCCCCTACAAGTGGTATTAGAGCCGAGGTCGCTCTTCAAGGACTAGCCGCTGCGAGAGCACTACAAGATGGCCGGCTACAACCTCCAACCACCAAAATTCGAAGGAGATTTCCTATGGTGGAGAAGAAAAATGGAGGTATACCTAGAAACCGATTTTGATTTTATGCTAATCTTAGAAAACGGTTTCGAATTGTCTAGGGATGAAAGAAATAGGCAAATTGAAAAGTCAAGGTGGACCCAAGACCAAATCAAGGACTTCGAGACAAATCGCAAGGTAATCGAATTACTTAGTGATTTGATTCCTAACACTATTTGGTCTAGATTGGGTGATTATAGGGATGCAAGGGAATTATGGAATAAGGTAATGAAATTCCAAGAAAATTCCCAATCGGCACAAGTAGAGGAGAATGTCGAAGAAGAATCACCATCCACTTTTGAAGATGTGGATGACTTGGTGGAGACCTCCACCTCTAGCGTTCAGGGGGAGGAAAGGATTTCGATTCCGGAGCAAGATCAAAATGAAGCTTCTACCTCCGGAAGAAGTGAAGAGGCCTCCACCAACTCCCTAGGTAACTCAAGTGTTGTAATTTTAAATAAAAATCACATAATATGCTTTGAGTGTAGGGAGAAGGGGCATTACAAGATCAAATGCCCTAAATTGGCTAAGAAGAAGGCATCGACACCAAAAGTCAACCCAAAGTCAAACGATGCCGGTGTTCCCAAAATCAAGAGCAAAGAGCACATTGTGTGCTTCAAATGCAATCAAAAGGGACACTACCGAAGCCAATGCCCTAGGGGGAGGAAGAAAGGGCAAGAAGGTGCAACTCATGTAGGGGGAGCTTCTAAAGCTAACCCTAAGGTACATTTACTTAATGCACCTTTAATTCCTAGAGTTAAAAAGCATGCTAAGAATTATTTTAGCTCTCTTGCTATTATCAATGAAAAGCATGCTAAGAGAAATAATAAGGTTTATTGCTTAGGTGCCAAGCATGTTAGTTTCTCTAAGGACAAACCTAGGACTCAAAACACTAGATCTATTTTACCTAGGGAGTCAATTAGGAGAATTGAAGAAAACTTGGGTGTTAATCCCAAGAAATCTAGGCATATGCCTAAGAAGAAGAACATTTCCCCTAAACCTAATGAAAATTCAAAATTGAGGAAATTAGAGGTGGACAACCAAGCCTTGAGGTCAAGGCTAGAAAAATTGGAGAATATCCTAGCAATAATATCAAACTCGGTTAAGGGGTCTAATGCACAAAAGTCAAGACCTAGGAAACAAGAAACATCTAAGGGCAAGAAGGGTTTGGGTCACAAACCTATGTCCTACCATAATGTTCCATTTAATTATGGAACCACATCTAGGTCTAGGAAAACCAAGGCTAATAGGGAAGTCATCCCTAAGTCTAGCCATGGTAGGTGTTTAGTGGCTAACACCTAAAAGAAATCAAATGTAGCCACTAAGAAGGTCAATGGAGGAGTCACCTCTAGAGTTGACCTAGGAAAGACCCAAAAGACTATGGCTTCAAAGCCTAAAAGGGTCATTAGGAAGGTATCAAGGGAAGTTATCCCTAGGGAATACCTTGTTAACCCAAGGAGCTCTAATAGATATTGGGTTCCTAAGAGCGTGATTGATTCACGCTAAATGGGTTAGGGTGTGTCAACCCTAAGTGGATGGGTAGTTAACCTAGCCATTGTGAGTTGACACATTAGGGTGTGCCAATAGGGTTTGAGAAGTCTAAAAATGATTAAATTGGCACAATTAGGTCTTAGAGGTATTGGTGTGCCATTTTGGGTTTTTGGCACACTAGGGAAATGAATGACATTAAAGCAAAATGAATTTAATTCCTAGAAGTGGCAAATTAATTTTAACACTTAGGTATTTTATACCTTAGTATATTTTTCTTGCCATGCTTTATTTGCCTTGCCATGTCATGACATAATTTTCATTTTCATCTATAAAAATGTCATGATCATGTTTAGATTTATGTTTAGATGTCATGTATGCTTAAGTTTCATTCACATGCCATGACATCATGATATTGGCATATGTTTTTATCTATATCATATCTATGCCATAATCATATCATGCATGAATTTAAATGGAGTTAAGGACTATGGCATAATTTGAAATGAATCAAATAATGTTGCCTAGAAATATGCATGAAAACATAAACAAAACAAAACCCACAACTCACAAAAAATTTGACTTGTATGTGTTTTACACATCTAGATATTGGTGAGATGTTTAGGAAAAAGAAAATATAGGTTTGGAAAACATTTTGAAAAACCTTGGTGAAGTCTGTTGGTGCAATCGGCCCAGGTCACGATTGACCAGGACTCGAGTTTTACTCGAGTGATGTTTTGATGTTTCGACAAAAACATATGACAATGTAATTGTCATGGTAAAGTCCAAGTCTGAGTACTTGGCATGAAAGGTCCAAGTGGAACACTTGGCATTTTGTAAAGTCCAAGTCTTGAGTACTTGGCATGAAAGGTCCAAGTGGGACACTTGGCGCATGGAAAGTCCAAGTCATGGGTACTTGGCATTTGGGAAAGTCCAAGTCTTGAGTACTTGGCATGAGAAGTCCAAGCATGGGTCTTTGCAAATGAGAAGTCCAAGCATGGGTCTTGGCAAATGGAAAGTCCAAGCATGGGTCTTGGCAAATGGAAAGTCCAAGCATGGGTCTTGGCATGGAAAGTCCAACATGGGTTGGCAAGGGAAAGTCCAAGCTTGAGTCTTGGCATTTGGGAAGTCCAAGGGGTTTGATATTGGCAGCGTAAAGTCAAAGCGGAGTCTTGGCGGCGTAAGTCCAATGTGCCTTGGCGGTATAGACACCGTTAGCATGACATAGCCGAGGGAAGCACCTGGAGGCTAGCGCGATGGATGAACAAGTCATGGATGACTTGGAGGGATCCGAGAGGCGTGAGGCTGATGGAGGTGGCTAGAAGGCTTAGGTCTAGGCTAAGGGTGGTCTTGCAAGTATGGGGGCACCATACTTGAGTTAAAACCTCATGTTTGAGGTTGGTAGTCGACTGGCAATATGGCCGGTTCGACTGCCGTGAGTCGATTTGAGTTCAACTGCCAACTTAGAGCTGGAATTGCTCAGCGATCGCGCTCATTGGAGCGATCGATATCTGACGGCGATGACGCCAAGGGTTTAGCGATCGATAGTTCCTGTGTCTAGCATGTAATGCGCCCGTAGCCGACCAGCGGCTACGGGCGTTAGCGATCGGCCCGCCAATGTTGATCGGCGCCAAGAGTCCCGTTGGAACTTGTCCAACATGGATTGAGCCGTTGTCTCACAGCTGATCTTTGGTCGGCAATGGGACTTATGGCAGTCGACTACTAGGCGGAAATCCAGCCAAATGAAGGATAAAAGCAGCTGTTCGTGGAAGGCTCAAGAATCAGATTTTTGGGAGCTTTGGTGAGGCGATTTGAAGGCGATTTGCAGGTGCATTTCAGGGTCCTTCAAGCTCATCCAAGCAACCAACAAGCAAGCGCTCAAAACCCTAGTTTGTAAAGTGTTCTTTACATTTCCTTGTATTTTGCTTGTATTTTTGTGTATTACTTGTTGTAATCCATTGTACGAGGTTTCTCCACCTCCGACTTGTTGTCGAGAAGGAGTTTATTGCTTAGTGGTGTGTGATTGGCATCACTAGGGCTCGTTTGAGCCCGATCCGTGGAGTAGGAACCGTGCGGTTCCGAACCATGTTATATCCTTGTGTTCGTGATTGTATCTTTTCGTTATTGCTTTTATTATTTCTATTCCGCTGCGCATAACGAGTTTTGTAGAGATGATCGCAAACGAATTCCATCGACGTACGATCAACACGCTATTCACCCCCCTATAGCGGCCTCAAATCTCCAACAATTGGTATCAGAGCCCGGGGCTCTTCTACGGACTAACCGCCGGGAGCTAAGACAAAGAGGCTAGAGGGTGAAGATGGAAGAACCATTTGGATGGGACATCAACACCCCAATTCCCTATTGCTTCTATGGACGAGAAGGTTTCAATTCTTGGAAGGCGAGAATTGAAGATTTTTTGATGATGAGAGACCTTGAGGAGTGGTCCGCGTTGATGGAAGGATTTGAATATCCTAAGGGACCAAAGGGAGGGTTTCTCAAGAAGAAGAAGTGGAGTGAGGAGCAACTCCAACAATTCGAGAAAAACAAGAAGGTAATCAAATTCAACTTTGATTTAATTCCTAATGACCTCTTGTGTAGTCTAGGTGACTATGTGAATGCCAAGGAGCTATGGAGCAATTTGGCCAAGCTCCATGAAAGCCCATCAATGGTCCAAGAGGAAGAGACCGAAGAGGCTAATGCATCACCCTCACAAGGAAGTGAGGACTTGGAGGTTGAGAGATCATCAACATCCAAAGAGGAAGAGGAAGTTGAATCGGAAGTTGATAGGGAGTCAATTTTCGGATCGGAGAAGGAAGTAGAAGAGGTGGAAGAAGCATCCACTTCTATGATTGAGGGGGAGAGACCATCTACACCGGAGCCGGAACAAAATAAAGAAGATGCCTCAACCTCCGGTCAAGATGCAGAAGTTTCGACTCCGGCACCTACCACCGAACTAGGTAACTCAAGCAATTTAGGTTTAAATAAAAATCATATAATTTGCTTTGAGTGTAGGGAAAGTGGGCATTACAAGAGCAAATGCCCAAAGAGAATAAGAAAAGCTCCACCGGCACCAAAGATCAAGGATGCCGGTTCCCCAAATGTCAAAGGCAAGGAGAACATCATATGCTTCAAGTGCAATTCAAAGGGGCATTATCAGAGTCAATGCCCTAGGGGGAAGAAGGAGGGGCAAGGAGGAGCATCACAAGTAGGGGGAGCTTCTATAGCTAACCCTAAGGTATATTTAAATAATGCACCTTCTAAATTTAAAAGTCAAAAGCATGCTAGAAATTTTAATTCTCTTGCAATTCACCATGAAAAGCATGCTAGAGATAAATATATTTGTTTAGGAGCTAAAAGCGTTAACTTCAAAAGTAGGGAGAAATTTGGGACTAATGTCCCTAAAAACAACTTATTTAAGGACAAACCTAGGTCAAATAACTCAAGATCAATTTTACCTAGGGAGACAATTAGAAAGGTGCAAGAGCACCTAGGTCTAAACCCCAAATGGACTAGGCATATGCCTAGGAAGTCCAATGCCCAAGATTTAAATCAAAATTCTAAAATTGGGCAATTAGAAAAGGAAAATCAAGTCTTGAGGTCAAGGCTTGAAAAACTTGAAAAGACCCTAAATAAAATACAAAATCAATTTAAAGGGTCTAATGGTAGAAGTCAAAGGTCCAAAAGTCAAAGTCAACACCAAGGACCTAAGAGTCAAAAGTCAACCAAGGGCAAGCGAGGTTTGGGTCACAAACCTAAGCCTAAAGTGGCTTATCATAGTGTTCCATTTGACTATGGAACACAAACTAGGTCTAGGAAGACCAAGGTCAATAGGGAAGTCATCCCTAGAGTTGACCAAAGGGTGTGCCTAGTGGCTAGGGTTTCTAGGAAACCTAGGGTGGCCACTAAGAAGGTTGCAAGGGGAGTTACCCCTAGAGTCAACCTAGGTAAGACCCAAATGACCAAGGCTAACAAGCCTAGGAGGGTCATTAGGAAGGTATCTAGGGAGGTTATCCCTAAGGAATACCTAATTAACCCTAGGAGCTCAAATCAGTTTTGGGTTCCTAAGAGCGTGATTGATTCACGCTAGGTGGGTCTAGGATGTGCCAACCTTGAGTGGATGGGTAGTTAACTCAACCATGATAAAGGTGGCATTTTAGGTTATTTTTAAGGTTATGGATACCTTGGAAATAGGGTTGAATTATAATCCTAAAAGATTTTAGGATGTGCCAATATTAGTTATGAAGTTTGACAAAATGATCAAATTGGCACAATTAGGGTTTAGAGTGTTAGTGTGCCATTTTGGGTTTTTGGCACACTAGGGAGATTAAGGTTAATATGGCAAAATATATCTAATTGTATCAAATGACAATTAATATTAAAATTTAGGTATTACTATACCTATATATTTTATATGCCATTCCTTGATTGCCATATGCCATGTCATGACATCATGCCTAGTTCTATGATTTTATATGTCATGTTCATGTTTAGAATTAAGGTTTCAAATGTCATGTGTTTTTAGATTTCATCTTATGCCATGACATCATGATTATGAGCATATGCTTATTTATATCATCATTAATTCCATAATCATTCATGCATTTAAGAAAAATTTCGATTGAAATTGATTTAAGGACTATGGCATGACTTGAAGTCCCATTTATAAGGGAATCAAGTAGGGTTGCCTAGGAAATGCATGAAACCCTAGATAAAATGAATCAAAACCCATATCTCACATCCAATTGACATGTATGTGTATTTATACACCCTAGATATATGTGAGATGCTAGGATATGAGTTAAGTTCAAGGTGCATAGTTTTTGCATCTAGATGAACAAAAATTCATCTAATTTCAATTTGTGGATCATTGGGAGAGCATGTGTACAAATCATGTACATAGAGCCCAAGGAATATGATCCAAAATAAGGTTTTGAAAACATTT
This sequence comes from Wurfbainia villosa, assembly GCA_025175895.1. Classification (NCBI taxonomy): domain Eukaryota; kingdom Viridiplantae; phylum Streptophyta; class Magnoliopsida; order Zingiberales; family Zingiberaceae; genus Wurfbainia; species Wurfbainia villosa. The sequence continues at coordinate 86,833,570 of CM045992.1, forward strand.
TAAAATCATTTTGAAAAACCTTGGTGAAGTCTATCTTTTGATAGCAATCACCATTGATAGAGTTGATACAAAATAGGGCAAAAACATTGAAAATTTCAATGGTTTTGAGTTTTGTATCAAACTCACTATTTTATGGGTAAAATAATTTTCAAATATTTTTCACCCATTGTGTGTGTCATAAGTATTATACGTATGGATTTTCACAATTTTTTGAATTACGTATAATTATTTATGAATTTCCAAAATTCATTTCTGATAGTTGAAAATCGAGATTTTCAGTTATCCGATCGGCCCTCACTAATGGCGATCATTGATCTTGTCGAGTCGATTGCAGTCTAATTTCGGGTTAACAAGGTTTGTTTAGCCCGTGTTCAGCTATGGAAAAGGTTCCTAATCACTCCCAACCCTAGGATATGCTTTAGGAAGCATTATAAAGGGTGAAAATTCATTGGATATGGATTAGGAGATGTGTTAGGTCAAAGTATCAAATTTAGGGTGAGTGAAAGTTCTATGTTGAACTTAGAACCTTAATTTTGATGGTTTAGAGTTCCTATTGGCTTAGGGGCTTCCCAAGGACATTGTTGGTGCAATGGTCAAGGGGGAGCAAGCCTTTAGGGGGAGTTATCCATCTTGGGATGATGGATGTGTTTTTCTCCTTGGAGAGGAGAAGTTATTGGGGGAGTATCATCAATTGGGAAAATTGATGGGTTTTTGATACCCAATTTGGAAATTGGGAGAGAGTATAGGATTGCCTCTCTTGAGTGATATGTGACTTATCACTAGGAAGATGGTAGGCATCCTAGGTATTTATTTTTGGACCAAGGGGGAGATTGTAAAATCTCATTGGGACATGAGACATTGACCCTCTTGGAGAGAAAACCTTTTTGATGTTAGTCAAAAAGGGGGAGAATATTTGGGGGAGAACATTTGGAGAGTGTTTACCAATTTGGGATAATTGGTAAGGGATTTGAGTTAGTGGTCTAACTCAAATGATTTGTTTGGTTTTTGTCAAACATCAAAAAGGGGGAGATTGTTGGTGCAATCGGCCCAGGTCACAATTGACCAGGACTCGAGTTTTACTCGAGTGATGTTTTGATGTTTTGACAAAAACATATGACAATGTAATTGTCATGGTAAAGTCCAAGTCTTGAGTACTTGGCATGAAAGGTCCAAGTGGAACACTTGGCATTTGGTAAAGTCCAAGTCTTGAGTACTTGGCATGAAAGGTCCAAGTGGGACACTTGGCGCATGGAAAGTCCAAGTCATGGGTACTTGGCATTTGGGAAAGTACAAGTCATGGGTACTTGGCATTTGGGAAAGTCCAAGTCTTGATTACTTGGCATGAGAAGTCCAAGCATGGGTCTTGGCAAATGAGAAGTCCAAGCATGGGTCTTGGCAAATGGAAAGTCCAAGCATGGGTCTTGGCAAGGAAAGTCCAACATGGGTTGGCAAGGGAAAGTCCAAGCTTGAGTCTTGGCATTTGGGAAGTCCAAGGGGTTTGATATTGGCAGCGTAAAGTCCAAGCGGAGTCTTGGCGGCGTAAGTCCAATGTGCCTTGGCAGTGTAGACACCGTTAGCATGACATAGCCGAGGGAAGCACCTGGAGGCTAGCGCGATGGATGAACAAGTCATGGATGACTTGGAGGGATCCGAGAGGCGTGAGGCTGATGGAGGTGGCTAGAAGGCTTAGGTCTAGGCTAAGGGTGGTCTAGCAAGAATGGGGGCACCATACTTGGGTTAAAACCTCATGTTTGAGGTTGGCAGTCGACTGGCAATATGGCCGGTTCGACTGCCGTGAGTCGATTTGAGTTCGACTGCTAACTTAGAGCTGGAATTGCTCTAGCGATCGCTCATTGGAGCGATCGGATGTCTCTGACGATCGCGCCAAGGGTTGCAATCGACTAATAGTTCTGTCGGTCGAGCGAACGCCGTAGCCCAGCGATCGCCGACTACGGCGTTATCGGCCGATCGCCAATGTTGGCGATCGCGCCAAGAGTCCCTTTGGAACTTGTTCAACGTGGATTGAGCCGTTGTCTCACAGCTACAGTGCTGGCAGTCGATTGGGGACTTATGGCAGTCGACTGCTAGGCAGAAATCCAACCCGATGAAGGATAAAAGCAGCTGTTCGTGGAAGGCTCAAGAATCAGATTTTTGGGAGCTTTGATGAGGCAATTTGAAGGTGATTTGCAGGTGCATTTCAGGGTCCTTCAAGCTCATCTAAGCAACCAACAAGCAAGCGCTCAAAATCCTAGTTTGTAAAGTATTCTTTACATTTCCTTGTATTTTGCTTGTATTTTTGTGTATTACTTGTTGTAATCCATTGTACGAGGTTTCTCCACCTCCGACTTGTTGTCGAGAAGGAGTTTATTGCTTAGTGGTGTGTGATTGGCATCACTAGGGCTCGTTTGAGCCCGATCCGTAGAGTAGGAACCGTGCGGTTCCGAACCACGTTATATACTTGTGTTCGTGATTGTATCTTTTCGTTATTGCTTTTATTATTTCTATTCCGCTGTGCATAACGAGTTTTGTAGAGACGATCGCGAACGAATTCCATCGACGTACGGTCAACACGCTATTCACCCCCCCTATAGCGGCCTCAAATCTCCAACAAAGTCTATCTTTTGATAGCTATCACCATTGAATGGGATGATACAAAGATGGCTCTTTATTGAAGCTTTTCTTAAATTTTGAACTTTGTATCAATCTCCTAATTTAATGGGTAAAATAAATTTCCAACATTTTTCACCCATAGTGTTTAGGATAAGTATTATACGTATGAATTTTCATGATTTTTAAAATTATGTATATTTACTTATGGATTTCAAAAACGATTATCGAAGCTACTGTAATGGCAATGATCGATGGTAAGTCCAATGATCGGTATCCGATAGTCGACTGACACAGGCTGATTTCGGGTAAACTTGATAGTTAGGCCCATGGTTAGCCATGTTTTGGTCCCCTAACCACTCCTAACCCTAGGATATGCTTGGGAGAGCATTAGAGAGGGTGGAAATCCATTGGATATGGATTAGGAGTTGGGTTGAGGGTGAGTATCAATTTTAAGGTGGATGAGAGTTCATTGTTGAACTTTGCCTTAATTTTGATTTGGTTAATGTTCCTATTGGCTTAGGGAGTCTCCAAGGACATTGTTGGTGCAATGGTCAAGGGGGAGCAAGCCTCTAGGGGGAGGTATCCATCATGGGAAGATGGATGTGTATTTCCTCATGGGAGGAAAATTGGGTTGCCTCTCTTTAATTGATATGGGATCACTAGAAAGATTGTAGACATGTGTTCCTCCAAGGGAGAGATTGTAAGATCTTATTAGGAGATGATACATTCATACCCTTGGGGAGGACCTTTTTGATGTAATGTCAAAAAGGGGGAGAAGTTACCAAGTTACCAATTAGGGTTCGTTGGAATTCTCATTGGGATATGAGAATTGCCAATATGGGAGAATTGGTAGACTTGAGATGGTAGTTTTGTCAATCATCAAAAAGGGGGAGATTGTTGGTGCAATCGGCCCAGGTTGACTCGAGTTTGACTCGAGCAGTACCTTGATGATATTTTGATGATAGACAAAACTCATGACATGGGATTGTCATGGGAAAGTCCAACATGGGGTTGGCATGGAAAATCCAAGCATGGAGCTTGGTGTGGAAGTCCAAGAAGGAAGCCTTGGCATGGGAAAGTCCAAAGCATTGCGAAGCCGTGTGCTTGGTACTTGGCATGGAAAATCCAAGCATGGAGCTTGGTGTGGAAGTCCAAGGGGGAAGCCTTGGCATGGGAAAGTCCAAAGCATTGCGAAGTCGTGCGCTTGGTGCTTGGCATGGGAAATCTAAAGCATTGCGAAGCCGTGCGCTTGGTGCTTGGTGAGAAATGCATTGTGAAGTTGTGCGCTTGGTGCATTTGAGAAGTCTTGAGGACTTGGTAAGTTCACTAGGCTCGGGGTCCTTGAGTCGGTGAAGGATGGCATTGCGAAGTCGTGCGCTTGGTGCATCCGAGGGCCCGCCGGACAGGGAGCGAATGGAGTGAGACTAAAGGGAAGCATACTTCTAGGGCATGAGACGCGAAGGATGGCGTTGCGAAGCCGTGCGCTTGGCGCATCCGAGGGACGTAGGCCGAGGGAAGAGAGCTTCGGTGGGGAACTCCATGAGGGATAAGGTGGACTTGGCCAAGTGGCTAAGACTGAGTGTCGGAGGCTCAAACATCGTTATGTTTGAGGTTTTAGCCGACATCGATCGTAGCATAGGTGCGATCGATTGCTCTAGTCGTATGGGTTCGACCGGTGTTATTGAACCAAGTCTGCGTCGATCGCCGAGGAGGGCAGCGATCATTGTTAGGATCGATCGGCTAGGGATGGCGATGTGATGACACTGTCTGCAGACGCAGAATGGAGTCGAGCTTCGACACTCGGTGATGGATGATCAGTCGACTGATGGGTGCCATCAGTCGACTGATGTGTGATCCGTTGGAACTTAACCAACGTGGATCTGGCTGTTGTGAGACAATGGCTACGGGACCAGTCGACTGATGGTCACGATCAGTCGACTGATGGGCGTGAAAATAGCTTGATGCAGGTTATAAATGGAGCACGAGTTGGAGGATTTCGCCAAGGCTTTTGAAGTGTCTTTGGAGGGGAATTGTTGTTGCATTCCAGACCTTAAAAGCAAGCAACAAGAAAGCGATCAAAGCAATTGTGTAAAAGTTTTATTTTGTATTGTCTTTGTATTTCTTGTTGTATTTCATATTACTTGTTGTAATAACTTGTGAGAGGCTTCTCCACCTCCGACGTGTTGTCGAGAAGGAGTTTAGTTAGTGTCGTGCGCATAACTAGAGCTCGAGGAGCTCACCCGTGGAGTAGGAACCATTTGGTTCCGAACCACGTATATGCTTGTGTATTGATTGTGCTTGTGTTGTTGTTATTTCTATTGTTATTCCACTGCGTATATTAACGAAAATTGTAAACAAACACACGAGAACGAACGAATTCCGACATCCATCGTACGAGGGCTATTCACCCCCCTCTAGCCGGTCAATCGATCCCCCTACAATAATAATTGGTTTATCTAGTGTAGGAGAGAAGCTTTCAAATAGGGGCATGCTCATGAAGGCAATAGATGTCTTCCCTCGGTCTTCAAGATATAGCTCAATGGAGGACTCCTTTTACATCTCCAAGAACCTAGAAGTTAGCACCTTGGAAGAATTCTTCTCAACCATGGAGCTCCACGAAAGAAGGCTCGAACGAGTAGTAGAAGAGCCAAAAATTCAACCATCAAGAGGAGTGGCACTATTAGCAAACAAGGGGAAGAAGAAGATGGAGAGTCCCTCCTCCTCCGATGAAGCATCCTCCTCCTCCTCCATGGATAGCACGGAAGAAGCTTACATGGTTAGGAAGGTAAGACGTGCTTTGAAAAATTTTAAATTTAATAAATCTAATTATAGGAGGAAAAGGCAAAGGGGGAAGGTGATTTGCTATAATTGCCAAGGAGAGGGACACATAAGGGATAATTGTCCCCTCTTGAACAAGAGCAAAGAAGAGAGGAGAAAGAAAGAAGAAAATAAGAAGAAGGGGAGCAAGAAGAAGGAAGAAGAGAAGAAGGCCAAGGCACTAAAAGCAAGAACTTGGGATGACCCCTCTTCATCATCATCATCATCGGAAGAGGAAAATGCTTTTGTCACCAACCTTGCTTTGATGGCGTTTGATGACCTAGATGTTGGGGGATCGATTCGGCCGGCTAGAGGGGGGTAAATAGCCCTCGTTCGTTGGATGTCGTAATTCATTCGTTCTTGTTGCGTGCTCGTCTACAATTCTTGTTAGCGCAGCGGAATAACAATAATAATACTAACAAGATACACAAATACACACGAGCACATGCAATACACAAAGATATACGTGGTTCAGAACCGAATGGTTCCTACTCCATGGGCGAGCTCACCAAGCTCTTGTTATGCGCACGACACTAACTATAACACTCCTTTTCGACTACACGTCGGAGGTGGAGAAACCTCTCACAAGCAATTACACTAAGTAATGAAATACAAGCAATACAAAGACAAATACGAAATGCACGTAAAGAACACTTTACAACGCTTGCTTTGAACCCTTTGCTTGTTGCTTGCTTTGATTGCCTCTTGAAGGACTGGAATGCAGCACCAATTCCCCTCCAATAGCTCCACAAAAACCATGGCGAAATCCTCCAAATCGAGCTCCATTTATAACCTGCATCAAGCTGTTTTCACGCCCATTAGTCGACTAATCGTGACCATCAGTCGACTGGTCCCGTAGTCGTTGTCTCACAACGGCCAGATCCACGTTGGTTAAGTTCCAACGGATCACACATCAGTCGACTGATGGCACCCATCGATCCGACCGATCATCCATCGATCGAGTCGGCGAGCTCGACTCTTCTATGCCGTGCGGTGTCATCGATCGATCTGCCATCCCTCGGCGATCGGCCGATCCCAACGATCGCGCCCTACTCCGGTCATTGATCGGCGAACTTGGTTCAGTCGAACACTGGTCGAACCCATACGACCTAGAGCAGTCGACTAGCACCTATGTCAGTCGACTGATGTCGGCTAAAACCTCAAACATAACGATGTTTGAGTTTCTGACACTCAGTCTTAGCCACTTGGCCAAGTCCACCTTATCCCTCATGGAGTTCCCCACCGAAGCTCTCTTCCCTCGGCCTACGTCCCTCGGATGTGCCAAGTGCACGACTTCGCAAAGTCATCCTTCGCGTCTCATGCCCTAGAAGTATGCTTCCCTTTGGGCTCACTCCATTCGCTCCACGTCAGACGGTCCCTTGGATGCACCAAGCGCACGGCTTCGCAATGTCATCCTTCACCAACTCAAGGACCCAAGCCTAGTGAACTTGCCAAGTTCTCAAGACTTCCCAAATGCACCAAGCGCACGGCTTCGCAATGCATTTCTCACCAAGCAACAAGCGCACGGCTTTGCAATGCTTTGGATTTCCCATGCCAAGTACCAAGCGCACGGCTTCGCAATGCTTTGGACTTTCCCATGCCAAGGCTTCCCCCTTGGACTTCCACACCAAGCTCCATGCTTGGATTTTCCATGCCAACCCCATGTTGGACTTTCCCATGACAATCCCATGTCATGAGTTTTGTCTATCATCAAAATACTATCAAGGTACTACTCGAGTCAAACTCGAGTCAACCTGGGCCGATTGCACCAACAATCTCCCCCTTTTTGATGATTGACAAAACTACCATCTCAAGTCTACCAATTCTCCCATATTGGCAATTCTCATATCCCAATGAGAATTCCAACGAACCCTAATTGGTAACTTGGTAACTTCTCCCCCTTTTTGACATTACATCAAAAAGGTCCTCCCCAAGGGTATGAATGTCTCATATCCCAATGAGATCTTACAATCTCTCCCTTGGAGGAACACATGTCTACAATCTTTCTAGTGATCCCATATCACTTAAAGAGAGGCAACCCAATTTTCCTCCCATGAGGAAATACACATCCATCTTCCCAAGATGGATACCTCCAGAGGCTTGCTCCCTGACCATTGCACCAACAATGTCCTTGGAGAGTCCCTAAGCCAATAGGAACATTAACCAAATCAAAATTAAGGCAAAGTTCAACAATGAACTCTCTTCCACCTTAAAATTGATACTCACCCTCAACCCAACTCCTAATCCATATCCAATGGATTTCCACCCTCTCTAATGCTCTCCCAAGCATATCCTAGGGTTAGGAGTGGTTAGGGGACCAAAACATGGCTAAACATGGGCCTAACTATCATTGGACTTACCACGATCGATCATTTGCCATTCCGATCGATAATCGATCGATCAGCTTTTAAATTTCAGAAAATGGATTTTCGAAATCCATAAGTAAATATACGTAATTTTAAAAATCTTGAAAATGCATACATATAATACTTATCCTAAACACTATGGGTAAAAAATATTAGAAAATTATTTTACCCATTAAATTAGGAGATTGATACAAAGTCCAAAATTTAAGAAAAGCTTCAATAAAGAGCCATCTTTGTATCATCCCATTCAATGGTGATAGCTATCAAAAGATAGGCTTCACCAAGGTTTTTCAAAATATTTTCAAAATATTTTCAAAACCTTTAATTTCTTTTCCTTAAACATCTCACTTATATCTAGATGTGTAAAAACACATTCAAGGCAATTAATCTAGTGAGATGTGGGTTTTTGTTCTTCAAATGGTCTCATGCATATTTCTATGCGATATTATTTGATTCCCATCAAATTGTTCCATAGTCCTTAATTTCATTTTATTTAATGCATGATATGATTATGGCATAAATATGATTTAGATAAAAACATATGCCAATATCATGATGTCATGGCATGTGAATGAGAACTAAGCATTCATGACATCTAAACATAAATTTAAACATGATCATGACATTCTATAGATAAAGATGAAAATGATGTCATGAAATAGCAAGGCAAATAAAGCATGGCAAGAAAAATATACTAAGGTATAAAATACCTAAGTGTTAAAATTAATTTGTAATTTCTAGGAATTAAGTTCATTTTGCCTTAATGCCATTCATTTCCCTAGTGTGCCAAAAACCCAAAATGACACACAAATACCTCTAAGACCTAATTGTGCCAATTTAAATCATTTTTTAACTTCTCAAACCATATTGGCACACCCTAATGTGTCAACTCACAATGGCTAGGTTAACCACCCATCCACTTAGAGTTGACACACCCTAACCCATCTAGCGTGAATCAATCACGCTTTTAGGAACCCAATACCTATTGGAGCTTCTTGGGTTAACAAGGTATTCCCTAGGGATAACTTCCCTAGATACCTTCGTAATGACCCTTTTAGGTTTTGAAACCATAGTCTTTTGGGTCTTACTTGGGTCAACTCTAGAGGTGACTCCTCCATTGACCTTCTTAGTGACTTTCTTGGTTTTCCTTAAGTCTTTAGCCACTAAGCACACACCATGACTAGTCTTAGGGATGACTTCCCTATTAGCCTTGGTTTTCTTAGACCTAGAAATAGTTCCATAATTAAATGGAACATTATGATAAGTCTTCTTGGGCTTAGGTTTGTGACCTAAACCTTCCTTGCCCTTAGACCATTTTTGAACCTTAGGTCTTGACTTTTGGGCATTTGACCCTAGAATTGAATTTTCTATGATTCTAAGGGCTTTCTCCATTCTCGCAAGTCTTGACCTCAAGACTTGGTTCTCTATCTCTAATTTTCCCATTTTTGAATTTTCATTAGGTTTTTGGGAAGACCTCTTCTTCTTAGGCATGTGCCTAGACTTTTTGGGATTAATACCCAAATTTTCTTCTACTCTCCTAATTGACTCCCTAGGCAAGATATTTCTAGAATTATGAGTCCTAGGTTTGTCTTTAGTCATATGAACATGCTTGGCACCTAAGCAATAAACCTTATTGTTTCTCCTAGCATGCTTTTCATTAACAATAGCAAGAGAACTAAAATAATTTTTAGCATGCTTTTTGACTTTAGGAATTAAAGGTGCATTAACTAAATGTACCTTAGGGTTAGCTTTAGGAGGTCCCCCTACATGAGTTGCACCTTCTTGCCCTTTCTTCCGCCCCCTAGGGCATTGGCTTCAGTAGTGTCCCCGTTGGTTTCACTTGAAGCACACAATGTGCTCTTTGCTCTTAATTGAGGGAATACCTGCATCGTTTGACTTTGGGTTGACTTTTGGTGTCGATGCCTTCTTCTTAGCCAATTTAGGGCATTTGCTCTTGTAATGCCCTTTCTCCCTACACTCAAAGCATATTATGTGATTTTTATTTAAAATAATAACACTTGAGTTACCTAGGGAGGTGGTGGAGGCTTCTTCTTGATCTTCACTTCTCCCGGATGTGGATGCTTCTTGTTCTTGCTCCGGGATGGAAGATTGTCTCTCCTCCCCCTCAATGCTAGAGGTGGAGGTCTCCACCAAGTCATCCACATCTTCGAAAGTGGATGGTCTTTCTTCCACGGCATCTTCCTCTACTTGTGCTGATTGAGAATTTTCTTGGAATTTTATTACTTTATCCCACAATTCTTTTGCATCCCTAAAATTTCCCAACCTAGACCAAATGTTGTTAGGAATCAAATCACCAAGCAATTCGATTACCTTGTGATTTGTCTCAAAGTCTTTGATTTGGTCTTGGGTCCACCTTGACTTCTCAATTTGCCTATTTCTTTCATCCCTAGGCAATTCGAAACCGTTTTCTAGGATTAGCATAAAATCAAAATCGGTTTCTAGGTATACCTCCATTTTTCTTCTCCACCATAGTAAATCTCCTTCGAATTTTGGTGGTTGGAGGTTGTAGCTTGCCATCTTGTAGTGCTCTCACGGCGGTTAGTCCTTGAAGAGCGACCTCGGCTCTGATACCACTTGTTGGGGGATCGATTCGGCCGGCTAGAGGGGGGTGAATAGCCCTCATTCGTTGGATGTCGTAATTCGTTCGTTCTTGTTGCGTGCTCATCTACAATTCTTGTTAGCACAGCGGAATAACAATAATAATACTAACAAGATACACAAATACACACAAGCACATGCAATACACAAAGATATACGTGGTTCGGAACCGAATGGTTCCTACTCCACGGGCGAGCTCACCGAGCTCTAGTTATGTGCACGACACTAACTATAACACTCATTTTCGACTACACGTCGGAGGTAGAGAAACCTCTCACAAGCAATTACACTAAGTAATGAAATACAAGCAATACAAAGACAAATACGAAATACACGTAAAGAACACTTTACAACGCTTGCTTTGAACCCTTTGTTTGTTGCTTGCTTTGATTGGCTCTTGAAGGACTGGAATGCAGCAGCAATTCCCCTCCAATAGCTCCACAAAAACCATGGCGAAATCCTCAAACTCGAGCTCCATTTATAACCTGCATCAAGCTATTTTCGCGCCCATCAGTCAACTGATCGTGACCATCAGTCGACTGGTCCCGTAGCCGTTGTCTCACAACGGCTAGATCCACGTTGGTTAAGTTCTAACGGATCACACATCAGTCGACTGATGGCACCCATCAGTCGACTGATCATCCATCAGTCGAGTGCTGGCGAGCTCGACTCCATTTTGTGCCCGTGCACAGTGTCATCAGTCGACTGCCATCCCTTGGCAGTCGACTGATCCTCCCAACAGTTGACTGCCCTACCTCGGCAGTCGACTGATCAGTCAGACTTGGTTCAGTCGAACACTGGTCGAACCCATACGACCTAGAGCAGTCGACTGGCACCTATTCCAGTCGACTGATGTCGGCTAAAACCTCAAACATAACGATGTTTGAGCATCCGACACTCAGTCTTAGCCACTTGGCCAAGTCCACCTTATCCCTCATGGAGTTCCCCACCGAAGCTCTCTTCCCTCGGCCTACGTCCCTCGGATATGCCAAGCGCATGACTTTGCAATGCCATCCTTCGCATCTCATGCCCTAGAAGTATGCTTCCCTTTGTGCTCACTCCATTCGCTCCCCTTCCGGCGGTCCCTCGGATGCACCAAGCGCATGACTTTGCAATGCCATCCTTCACCAACTCAAGGACCCGAGTCTAGTGAACTTGCCAAGTTCTCAAGGCTTCCCAAATGCACCAAGCGCATGGCTTCGCAATGCATTTCTCACCAAGCACCAAGCGCACGGCTTCGCAATGCTTTGGATTTCCCATGCCAAGCACCAAGCGCACGGCTTCGTAATGCTTTGGACTTTCCCATGCCAAGGCTTCCCCCTTGGACTTCCACACCAAGCTCCATGCTTGGATTTTCCATGCCAACCCCATGTTGGACTTTCCCATGACAATCCCATGTCATGAGTTTTGTCTATCATCAAAATACTATCAAGGTACTGCTCGAGTCAAACTCGAGTCAACCTGGGCCGATTGCACCAACACTAGACACCTCCTCCTCCAAGCAAGAAGAAAGAAGCACTAGTGAGGAGAGCTCAAGTGAAGGGGGAGCTTCATCCTCATCATCATCGAAATCGGAGGAAGAGGACATTGAGACTATGGTAATGAATCTCTCACCCAATAAGATAGTTTCCATGATTTCTAGCCTTACTAAGGATTTATTTAGGGCTAAGAAAAATAATAAAAGCATGCTAGATCAAATTAAGCCATTAGAAAATAAATTAGAACAAGCATGTTTAAATATTAATAATGATCATGCATGCTCACATGACTATTTGCCTTTTGATGTTAATGATGCATGCATTGAGGAAAATAGGATGTTAAGGGAAACGGTAGATCATTTGACCAAGGCCCTAAAAAAGTTTACAATTGGCTCCAACACCCTTAACATGATCATAGGGAGTCAAAGGACAAGTTTCAATAAGAAAGGCCTAGGATATAAGGAAAATAAAAATGAAAAGGCCTATAAATGTTTAATTGCTAGGGGTCAAGATAAATAGAAAACAATAGCTAGAAAATGGATCCCTAAGGAATTTTTAGTGAACCCCATAGGAAAGAATTTGTTTTGGTTTCCTAAATCCATCCTTAAGGGTTAGGTAAACCCTAGGATAGTCAACCATGTGGAATTTACTTATATCATATTTTTGATTGACTTAGGATGATGGGACTTAATTTTAGAAATAGTGTTGGGTGATGATAATGTGCCCATAAATTGATAATAATGCTTAAATCATGATAGTTAATGCCATTGTTATACATGTTTGCAATCATGATTTATGATCTTGACATTTGATATATAATCATGGACAATAAGGTTTAAATCATGCCTTGGGTGATACTTTATTTATTATCATAATTCATACCTAATGCATGATTATCAATTGATGAATACATTTGTTTCATGATCATAATGTGGAATCAATACATATATGTCTTTATGATCAAGTGGGATGTTAGGATGATACTTAACCTTGTGTAGAATTGCATGAAATTAATGGTTAAGTATATATAAATACCTTTAGGATACATCTCACACTCACCATAGGCTACCTTGATTGAAAATTTAGCATGGGTGAAATGATAGGATGATACTAATGGTTCACTAATGCCTATGGCATTTAGATGGTCTTTTAAAGTATCAAAATAGCAATAATAGACCAATCATGGGGAAGGCTTATGTTTAATTCATAGACATATTGCCCAAAGATCATGGTTGGATATTTCACATGTTTTCAAAACATTTTATTACTTTAAAATCTATGTGTTCATGTTTTGAAATAATCCAAAGCAAAACTAGGTGTTAAAATTGATACAAACTTGATCAAAAACCTAGTTGTTTTTGAAGCTTTTGGATTTTTGGCTAATTTTCGAAAATATAATGATTTTTCATGAAAAACTATTTTTCATTGATAAAGATACTAACAAGAAATATGTTTCCCAAATTTCATGATTTTTTGAATTTTATAAAAAGTTTAATGCATTTCTGAAATTCACCCCGAAAATCAGAAAAACCTAAATTTCAAATGTCAGTCGACTGGTTGTCTGAACCAGTCGACTGATTGACTGATAACATGCCTAGTAACCTTCCTTTATCAGATTTTAAGGCATTTTTTGGTAATTTTTGTTCCCTAGAGTTGATGTCATGCTTGTATAAACCTTGTTTAATATTTTTGATGGTGTCAAAGGGGGAGAAATATGCATGTTTAAGTAAGGGGGAGAATTGCATTTAGGGGGAGTTTCATGTATTACGGGGGAGAGTTGATAATCATGTTTATTTACATGCTTTCTTACCTTAATATTTTTATCAAATATTTACCTAACTTAAACGGATTGCCACACATCAAAAAGGGGGAGATTGTTAGGGTAATAAACCCGTGATATGGTTTTGATGTGTGTGGCAAAGGGTTTAAGTTAGGATGTTTGGATTTGATATATGCGTTGGAGTCTTGCAGGAATTAGTAATTCACACATGGAGCTTTGGTATGTTTCACCTCTCATGACTCAGTCCTTGAGTCGGTGAAGAATAGCTTTGCGAAAGTCATGTGCTTCGGGCATCCGAGGGACCGCCGGACGAGAAGCATTGGAGTGAAGCCGGAGGAAGTAGACTTCAGGGCGAGACGTGAAGGATGGCGCTGTAGAGCCATGCACTTGGCGCATCCGAGGGACGTGGTTGGACGAAGATAACTTCAAAGGCGAGGGACTCCAAGGGATGAGAGTGAGCGAATGTAACCCGGGAAGGGGTAGTGCGCTTAGGTGAAACTTGGCCAATTGGCTAAGTGTCGGATGGGATTTCCTGACATCAATCGATTGCCATGTTATGGTAGTCGACTACTCTAAGTCGACTGTATCTCGACTAGTGTTCGAGTCTGATTCATGTGCCAATAGTCGACTGCCATGGATTGGAAGTCGACTGCGAGACCACCAGTCGACTGATGAAGGCATCAGTCGACTGGTCGCAAGGGTTTCGGACACAGAATGAAGTTTCCGCTTTTGGCACTCGACTGATAGCTCCATCAATCGACTGATGGTAAGATCAGTCGACTGATGTAGGAGTCGTTGGGTGAAATCCAACGGGGAAGAAGCTGTTAGTGGGCAACGGCTACAGGACCAGTCGACTGATCGGGGCATCAGTGTTAGTGAAAGCCCTAGAGCCAATCATGTGATGATTGTTGTATGGACTTTATTGTATCATATTCCTATTTATAAAGGCATGGTTATTATATTTACTTGTATTGGTGCCAAATAACTAAATATAATAATGTCCTTGAGTAGTAGGTTCTTATCTATATCAATCGATTGGTTGAATCGATAATGAGATGATATAGAGAACACTACTCTTAATCATTCCTAGTCGAATATTAACATTCAGGGACAATGTTAATGCGTAGAGACTAGCATGTAGGTCAACATGATAACTTGATCTCACAAGTCATGGATATGAGATATCAAGTTGACACATGGGTATGCATTGGAGAATGTATACTGAATGACCCACCATGAGAAAGTATCATGGATCATTATATGAGTGTCATATACTTTCTCATGTGGCTATTAGTATGACTATTAGTCCTTAGACCTGAATTCACCATGGTTCCCTACATAAGGAGTTGCATACTTTGGCTTCATCAAATGTCACCCGTAAATGGGTGGACTATAAAGGCGATTACTGGGTATGTAACAAATTATGCGGAGGGATATGAGTGATGTAGATGGGATCTATCCCTCCTATATGACAGGAGTGACATCGATATTCTTGATAGAGTGAGACCACGAAGTGCATGGCCATGCCCAAATGAGTCAATATGAGATATTGAGCTCATTTGATTAGAGTGAGTCTACTTGGAGTTCAAGATTTAGATTGTACCGAGGATGACACGGTCTATGCCTCGATTGGTCAATATATATGTCAAGGATAGAGGGACATTGTCACATATTGTGAGAGTCACAATTAGTAGTCACAAAGGTGATGTTGGAGCTCAACATTCTTGTAACTTGGGTAGCAATGATGTGTTGCTAGATACCGCTCATTGCTTATGTTCCTAAATCGGTTTAGGGACATTGCCAACTTTACAAGAACCTATAGGGTCACACACATAAGAGCAATTAGATGGAGATTAGGTTCATATGATGAACCATGAGGATTAGGTTCATGGGATGAACCAAATTGGATTAAGAGTAATCCAAATTAGACTAATTGAGTTAAACTCAAGTTGATTCAAGTGTTGAATGAGTCTAATTTAGATTTGATTCATCAAATAAATTTAAATTAATGAATAGAGATTCATTAAATTAAATTGAATTGAGTCAAGTGGTTAGATTTGATCAACCATGGGAGATTAGAGGTCAAGTTTAACTTGACTTGAGAGGGAAGATGAAAGGTCAAGTTTGACTTGACCAAATGCCATGTCATGATGATGACTTGGCATGGTCGGCCAATGATGATGCTCCACATCATCATTGACTTTGTCAATTGGTGCCACATCATGAGGGAGACCAAGAGGCATTGGAGTTACATGCATGCATGTAACCTCCCAAGCCATAATGTGGCCGGCCAACCCCATTAGATGTGGGAATTCATTTTAGTGGGTTACACAACTTCATCTTCAACCTTGGATCAACTTCCCTCATGCTCTCTCCCTCTCCCAACCTCTTTGGCCGAACCATCCATAGAGTGCTAGCACAGTCAAGGGTGTGTTTTCTCCACCTATTGCTTGTGTGGATACCAATAGAGGAGTGTGCACTTGACACTCTTGTGTTTCGGCGAACCTTTTGGACGAGCGGGATTTGCGAAGGGCATCGCATCGAGGGTAACATACTTATCATGTAGATCTAAGGTAGATCTAGGGTTTTATATAAACACATACATGTTTTTGTTTTAATACATCTTCGTACGGATCCGTGGCCGGGGATTCCGAGGTTTCCGCAACACAAAAAGCAGTTTTTGCAGCTCGGAAAAACCCAACAATCAGTCGACTGATCCTGTGTTAACGGGAAGAAACCCTCTTCTTCTATAAAAAGAAGGGGTGAGGGCATTTGGGAGCCTAATGCTTTAACTCCTAACAACTCTCAAAGTTCCCTAAAGGATTCCCACTCTTCTTACTTGCTATTATTCCATTCTATTGTAAGAAGAGGGATTGTAAAGAGGTTACCTCCACCTAGCTTGGTGCAAAGAAGAGAATAGTGGAAGCTTGAGGCGTGATTCACCTTGGACGAATCGGACCGTCGATTAGTGGCGAGGCCGTGAACCACGTTACATTGTGGTGTTAGCGTTTGTGATTTCTATTTTTTCTTTGCATTTGTCTTAATTGTTTATATTCTGCTTGCGCTAATTTGGTTTGTAGAAGAGCAATCAACGAACGACTTCCATCATACGACGATAAAGGCTATTCACCCCCCTCTTGTCAGCCAACATCGACCCTACACCAAGTGTTTGAGGAAATAGAATGACAATCAATAACGAAGATATCTGAAGAAGATGGGGCATCTGATACCTTATTCTTCTTCATGGACTCAAGATAAATCTTGTAGTTTCTTCGCCAATGGCCCTCCTTGCCACAATGATGGCAAGTGCCCTTTTGAATTGGTTCTGCCTTTTTAGCCTTTTTCTTCTTCCCTTTCTGTTGTTCCTTTGACTCCCTCTTAGAACCTTTCTTCGATGAATCAACAAACAGTACCGTCCCCTGCTCATGCTTCACAGAAGGCTCCACAGTCTTCAGCATGTTAAGCAGTACCACAGATGAACTTTCTTGCATCTCAGAGGTGAAGAGGAGCTTGGAGAGTTCGAACCTTTCGGATCTTACTTCCTCATCAAACAACTCATAAAGATTATAGACTATGGTATGAGAATCCATATGCTCATGCTGCTTCCGCAGCTCAGGTACCATCGCGGCTAGCATGATGCAACTCACTAGTTCAGAATCACTCACATGTTTCTGATAGGCCAACAATTGGTCCAGAGTTGCATCATCACTAGGACGGGCGGGAAGAGGCTCTTCGAGGACATACACAAGATTTTCCGCTTTGAGAACAATTCTCAAGTTTCTAAGACAGTCCAAGAAGTTCGACCCATTCAATTTATTCGAATTCAAAATAGAGCGTAAATTCAAAGACATCATGATCAAGCGATTAACCTAGAAATACAAATCAAGCATATATGAGAAAATGATTTTAAAATGCATCAACATACATTTACAAAATCCCATTCATTTTTTGAATTTCAAAAACCCTCAAAATTAATTCGGGAGATCGTAGGTCCATCTCTGAATGGGTTGATATTCAACATAGATAAGAATAACCTTGGAGAGAGTCCAACAAGCCATTCTTAGCTACTATGGTAGGTATCAAGTATACCAATTGCATATCACATATATGCAACTATCACAATGTGCTATCAACTAATTAAATGATCACACATACATCAGATTGTTAACTCATTAACAAGTATGCATCATATGCATAGCACCCAACTTCACCTCCCTTCACATCGACCTTGGAGAGAGTCCAACAAGATGATGCTCCAGGTTAAAGCCAACCCATTAATCGAGAAATAGTTTTAATATGATTAGAGCGCATTCAACCAATTAGTTAGGCTTAGAGATAGTCCAACAACCCAAACTAACAATTGACCTCTGACTCTTACCATATTAGTAATAAATTATTCCAATGGTTTGAACATGTTTAGGTTCGAGCCGGGCTTGGAGAGAGTCCAACAACACATGGCATACATCTAAATGTCACGACATGCATGACATAATGATATGCATCTAATGCAATTACATGGCATATACAAATAGTTTCCTTATTTGTCATAATTATTTTGGAAATAAAATATATTTTAGATTTGATTTCTCAAATCAAATCATGATTAAATTAGGAAACAAATTTTCAAATCTTATCACATATTTTATTTATGGAAAGTGTTAATTAAGGAAAGTCAAATTTAATTTAGGAAACAAATTTCCTAATCATATTAGAAAATTTCCAATTTGAATTTCTATATTTGTCATAACTATTTATGGAAATAAAATATATTTGAGATTTGATTTCCTAAATCAAATCATGATTAAATTAGGAAAAAAAAATTCAAATCTAATCACATATTTTATTTATAGAAAGTGTTAATTTCCATAAATACTTCTAAACTTTCCAAAAGTAGAAAATTTCCATAAATACTTCTAAACTTTCTAAAAGAAGAAAATTTCCTTAAATACTTCTAAACTTTCCAAAAGTAGAAAACTTCCATAAATACTTCTAAACTTTTCAAAAGTAAAAATTTTTCATAAATACTTCTAAACTTTCCAAAAGTAAAAAATTTTCATAAATACTTCTAAACTTTCCAAAAGTAGAAAATTTTCATAAATACAATTATGACTATCGCAAAATAATTTTACGATTATGTCGGAACACAGCGTGGCTCTGATACCACTGTTGGGTTTCCCCGGCACTGCGGTGAGTGTGTGTTCAAACACGTTTCGTAAATATGCACACAGCGGAAGCAATAAAAAATAATAAATCTAATTTATTACAACACACACATTACACGCATGCAGGATACAACATGTGTAGACATAATCACTATTTAAAATTTTGCAATAAAAGGAAACTTATAATAGGTATACCTTATGGATCACGTGTAGCGGGAATGACATTAACCATAGCGACTCTTGCTATAATCGGCTTTATTCGTATCCACACCGAGTATCGTCGGGATAGCTTCACAAAGCCACGAGCCTCGTCGTCGCAAAAGTCACTAGCCTCGAGTCGAAGACGATGTGATTCAAGAGACGATCACAATCCGAAATAAATTCGGATCCCAAAACGAGTTTCACAAACTCGCTTGTCGGAAGCGATTTTCGTCAACCGTTTGACGAAAAGTTAACCCTCCACCTATGAGGATTGATGGAGATCTAATCCCCGACAAGTAGACCATTGTCGGAGCAGAAAACACCGACCAAATGACCTCTCCACGTGAAGGAGATCAAGTTGTCCAAAACTGGACAGCTTGTTGTGGAGGAAGAAGGGGCCGCCAAAGGTTTGGCCGGTTACTCCTTGGTCGCCGGCAACCAAGGGAGGTTGGCCGATGGCTGAGGGTGGCCCAAGGGATGCCGGTGGCTGGTTGATGTCCGGTGGAGAGGATGAGGCAGTAGCTCCAATGGCCGGCAGTGGCACAAAGGTGGGCGACAACCACCTTGGCTTTGCCGGCAAGAAGGAAGAGGAGGAAAGGTGGCTAGGGTTTCCAAAACCCTTGAACCAATTAATTCTCCACGAAAAACCCTTAAGCCCTGTTTTTATAGAGAAGAAATTCTCCTAACGGCTATTGGATCATAACCAAAACCCGTTAATTCGCTCCAATAACTTAAGTTAAAATAAACCAAACCGCGTTGGTTTATTTTAAGTTAAAACGAACCGAACCAACTTTGGTTCATTCGTTTAAAACAAACCAAACCACTTTGGTTTATTTTCCACCATTGGATTAGAACCAAACTAATTTGGTTCATCCATCATGTCTTCATAAGACTCAGCTCATCCATGCTTTCGACGACGGAAACAATTTCATACTCGCTCTTTGTTTGGTCCAACCAAACCAAGTCTCTCTCGATCTGAGAATCCTATTCTCAAACTCATTTTAAATCCTTCAGATTATGCTCGTTGTGTGTGTGACCAAATAGGTTCCCGGTTTATGTTGGTCATCTATAATTAACCATTAATTATAGAATGATCATGAGTTGCACCTAGTAGTACATCATGATCCCCAATTAATCGAAAAATAAATGGTTGATCCCATAACCATTTCTGAAACCCTTCAGCAGCTACAATGAATCATGCCCCATTACTTTCACTCATCTTATACCCACTTGGTTCAGGACATAGTCTATTGTGACAGTCCCCACTAGGTTGACTACGTCACACCTAGCCTAAGTATTACTTTCTCGTCCTCCGGATTCTAGTTATTGCACATGTATCTAAGAGTACCATACTCTAAACATGTAATGCTTTGGCCAAGACTTTAGTAATAATCCGACGAGAGGCCATAGGGTATACATCTCCTCGCAAGGAGCGGTGAATCCTCTGTAGGCTATTCAAACACCTTCGGCCACTTCGACTTATACCCAATCATCCCGGGTCCACATCTCCTCGGAGATGCTTGCTTAAGATGTCAAAGCATAAGTCTTCATGACCAAGATGACTTGAATATTGCAAGTCAAAGGAACATCACACTTAAGCTGTTGTAAGAACTTCATTACCATATCCTTATATGCAGAGAACCATATGAAGTCTTATAGCTGGTCACTCCAATGAACTAGTTACCATAACTAGCATCCACGATTAACTCCGAACATCCCAATGTCACCAGCCAGTGAGGAACAACTACTTGGATAAACCAAAGAGTATACCTCGTGTTAGTCTCAACAGAATCGATGGTGTCCGAATCCATCAATTCATCGGCTAGGGATAATTCCAATACATCACACTTAAATATGTAGAGATACTCACTAGTTGTGATCCAATCAAAAATTCTCTTATGCTGTGAATCGTATTGCGGACATTCAGTAAATGAGTTTAAGATCCAATCAAATACATGAAAACATGTATACTCAAATAGTGAATCTTCATTTATCAAATAAATGGTACAACCATAAGGCAATTTCCTTAGGACACCTATCATATATTACTAACAGTGGCCTTCTTGATAGAATCTCAAGATCAACATCCACTAGGTTAAAGGGCTATAAAATGAGGAGTGTTTCACACTATTTTCAATGATTACAAGCCTTCTAAATGCTCCCACAACGTTGCTCTTCAACTATGACTCTACGACGCCGAAGTACTGCTGAAATGCTTATGACATGAGCTCAACCTCCATTTCCCTTGTTGTCGGTATCAGTTCATTTTGTCATAATCTTTAAACATTGTATTTCAATTCTTTATCGAGCTTTTATCGTAACGAGGAGAGGGGGTTTGTCTCTCTACCTCGAGATTTCTCGTAGTTTTGTAATCACTGTCTCCTACCTCCAATGATTAGGAGAAGTTTTAGTGAATTGCCCTCTGTACATGGTCACAGACTGCTAGGGCCTTGGATTAGCAGCCGGTAGGCTGTGAACCAAGTAAAACCAAGTCTTTTCCATTTACTTTCCACTGTACCTTTTAATCTTTGATTGTGTTTTGATCGTATCGACGAAAAGAATTCTCATGTGCTATTAACCCCCCTCTAGCACTCTTTTTACGCTCCAACAGGCTTAACTCCATTGCTCCTTGTCCGACAGTACCACGGATGCACCAAGCTCACGACTTCTCCCCGTGCCATCCTTCACCGACTTAAGGACCTGAGCCATGAGATGATGAACTTGCCAATGCTTCATCAAGCAACTCATGTGTGATTCACTAAGTCCTGCACAACTTGAACACACACATTAAACACATTCACATCCTAACTTAAACTCTTTGACACACACATCAAAACAAATATCATACTTGGGTTGATTTCCCTAACAATCTTCCCCTTTTTGATTTATGACAATATGTTTAAGTTAGGTAAAACATTTAAAACACTTAAGGAAAGTAAGCACGTAAATCAAATATAGATATCAAAAACTCCCCGTTAAAACATACCAACTCCCCCTTAACACATGCTAGGGCATGATTAACTTAAACCTTACAATTCTCCCCCTTTGACACCATCAAAAAGATCATATATATCTTATATAATATGGTATCAATATCTAAGTGAATAAAAATATCAAAAATCAGATTTGAAAATCAAAAAACCACTTTTTGCACATAGCAGTCGACTGGAATCAACCATCAGTCGACTGGTATCTGATAATTTTGAATTCTGATTTTTGAAATCAACTTTAGAAATGCATTAAAAAATCAAGAAATTTCAAAAAATTATGAAAATTGGGAAACACATTTCTTATGCATCCCTCTATCAGCGAAAAATAATTTTTCATGAAAATGCATAAGATTTTTGAAAATTAGGCAAAATCTCAAAAGCTCTAAAATTTGCACCCATTGATTTTTGAAGTCTAGTTTTGCCTTAAAATGTTTCAAAACATAAACTCACAGTTTTCAAAACATGAAACAATTTTAAATCGTTAAAAGTATCCAACTATGATCTTTGGGCAAGATGTTCATGAATTAAATATTTGCTTTTCCCATAGTTGGTCTATGATTGCTATGTAAAGATACATCTAATGACTCATAAAAAATGTCATAAGCACTAGTGATTCATTTGTATCAACCTAACATCTCACCCATTGTTATGTTATCAATCAAGTTCTCCTTATAGTGAATTGTGAGATGTAACTAAGGTATTTATACTTAACCAAAAATTTCATGCAATGCTATCAAGGTTAAGTATTCTCCAAAACCACCCATCATGATCATAAGTCAACCAATTAACATGATATGAAATAAAATCAAATATGGTTGACTATCCTAGGTTTTTCTAACCTTTAAGGATTGACTTGAGTACCCAATATAAGTTATTTCCAATAGGGTGTTGGATCGAGAAGCGTCGCTAGAGGGGGGGTGAATAGCAAGCATAAATCTTTTCGTTTCGATCGTTCGATATATGAGCAAGCATAGCGGAAAACTAAAAAGGCAAGTTTATTTTTACTTGGTTCACAACCTAGCGGTTGCTACTCCAAGGCCCTAATGGTCCTAGACCGCGTAGGAGGGAAAAGCACTATAAGATCTCCTCGTCGTTGGAGGTAGGAGATAACAATCACAAAACCGGAAGTACGAGGATGAGGCAACAAGCCTACCTCACCTCGTTACGATTAAAACAAAAAAAATACAAAAGATATTACTTGTTGTTGTTGCTGTCGACGAAGAAGATGGAAGCTTAGCGTCGCGTCGGCGTTATCATGGTGTTGGAGCTTTGGCATTGTAGGAGCACTTGAGAATAATCTTGAATGAATGTTTGGGTTGGAATCCTCCCCTCCTTTTATAGAGTTTGGTCTCAGAATAAGTCTCCTCATCTTTTGGAACAGATCACAAAGTGGTACCAAATTTTATCGCGAAGTGGTCGCATCAAACGTTATCCATTTTGACCTAGTGCAAAAGGCTGATTCATCGCCATCAGTCGACTGATGCCTTCCATCAGTCAACTGCCCAATGACCAATAGTCGACTGCCAGCCTGGCCACTTCCCTACAATAAGAGGTTAGCACAGAAAATGGTAAATGCTACGATTTCTTACCGTCCGATCTCAACCTAGACCTTCCACAGGAAGTTTTAGTCGGATCGCTGCCTACGATCATCCCCGTACAGAGGACACGACCTTACTATCTCTCACTCACACGAGCTTACCTCTGGTCCTTTAAGATTTGTCACTTTGCTTCCGGTCTTCCACCTAGGTTCTTCGACTCCCACGAAGTTCCTTCAGTGTTGCCCGACCACCACAATTCCCTCTGGGTGTCGCTGACCTTCAGCTTAGCTTAGCCTTTCTGCACACTTGATTTAGCTCGTGAGACAATGATGTAAACTTAACTTTGTATCTTTACCATAATCAAAACACAGGTTTGATTATCTAGTGCCCCTGCACCAACATAGGGTTCACCAAGTATTCCTTAGGGATCCATTTCCTAGCCACCATTGTGGTTTTTGATTGCCCCCTAGCAATTAGACAATGGTATGGCATGCCTTTTCATTCTTTGATCCCTTATATCCTAAGCCCTTTTTGTTAAAAGGTGCCCTTTGGCTCCCAATTATCATGTTCAAGGTATTTGAGCCTATAGTGAATTTTTCAAGGGCTTTACTGTAGGAACTTCAGTGAGGGCTAGAGGGGGGGTGAATGGTGCATTCGTTGATGTAGATGGAATTTGATCGCATGCTTGCTACAATTGTTAGTTTACGCAGCAAAATATATAATGATAAAACAAATAGACAACAACAAGCACACAATACACACGAATATACGTGATTTGGAAACTTAGGGTTCCTACTTCAAAGGGCAAGCTCAACGAGCTCTAGTGATGCACACACCATTAAGAAAACTCCTTCTTGATGACACACCGGAGGTAGAGAAACCTCGTACAAAATATTACAATAGTAATACGAAAGATACAAGCGATTATAAAGATAAAAGTAAATAAAAGTAAAGAAAAACACTTTACAAGAATGCTTTACTTGATCTTTGGTTGCTTGTGAAGTACCTTGAAGGTCTATATTGCAGTAGCAATTCCTTTTCAAATCGCATCAAGAACCATGGCCAAAATCCTTCCCTTCATGCTCCTTTTAAAGCTGCAACACAGGCTGATTTTCGCCTAGCAGTCGACTACCAAAAGGCTCCAGTAGACTGCTCCTGTAGTCGTTGCCTCACAATGACTTAATCCAAGTCGACATTCAAGCCAACAGATACACTAGCAGTCGACTGCCATTCCCAGCAGTCGACTGCTCAAGTCCGTAGCCAATTTCTTAGTCAGCTACCGAGTGTTCTGCCTTCACGACCAAAACCACCATCAGTCGACTGCCCTCCATGGAAGTCGACTACTCAGGGCCAATCGACTGCCCAATGCTAGCAGTCGACTGCCAAGGCCACTTGTCGCAGTCGAACGTCAGTCGATTCATAGCAGTCGACTGGTCATAATCCCAGTCGACTGCTCAGTGTCAGCTCAGCTACCAAGTGTCAAACACATGACCAATCGACCATAACCCCGATCAACTGATACACCTCAACCATGAGGTTTACCCCATGTATGATGCCCTCATACTTGCTAGACCACCCTTAGCCTAGACCTAAACCTTCTAGCCACCTCCATCAGCCTCACACCTAATGGATCCCTCCAAGTCATCCATGACTTGTTCTTCTATACGCTAGCCTTCAGGTGCTTTCATCAGCTATTGTCATGCTAAGCTGGGTTATACCGCAAAGGCACATTTGGCTTACACTGCCAAGACACACGCTTGGACTTTACGCTACCAACCATTGGATTTATGTTGCCAAAACTCCACCCTGGGACTTCACGTCGTCAATATCAACCCTTGGACTTCCCTTTCCAACCCATGTTGAACTTTTCAATTGCCAAGACTCAAGCTTCGACTTGTTGGTGCAATCGACCCAGGTCACGATTGACTGGACTCGAGTTTGACTCGAGCGATGTTTTGATGTTTGACATTGATGTTTGACATTAATGTCTGATAGTGTTTTGGGGAAATTGTTGGTGGAATCAACCAGGGTCATGATTGATCGGACTCGAGTTTGACTCGAAGGGGATTTTGATGGTTGACTGGAGTTGACCATGTCATGGAAAGTCCAAGTCTTGAGTACTTGGCATGAAAAGTCTAAGCATGGGTCTTGGCATGGAAAGTCCAACATGGTTTGGCAAGTAAAGTCCAAGGGTGTAGTCTTGGCCACGTAAGTCCAAGGGTGTAGTCTTACTGTGAAAGTCCAAGTCATGAGTACTTAGCATTTGGAAAGTCCAAGGGGTTTGATATTGGCAGCATAAAGTCCAAGAGGGAGTCTTGGCAGCATAAGTCCAATGGTTGGTGGTGTAAAGTCCAAGCGGAGTCTTGGCAGTGTAAGTCCAATGTGTTGTGGCGGTGTAGACACCGTTAGCATGACATAGCCGATGGAAGCACCTGAAGGCTAGCATATGGATGAACAAGTCATGGATGACTTGGAGGGATCCAATAGGTGCGAGGCTGATGGAGGTGGCTAGAAGGCTTAGGTCTAGGTTACGGGTGGTCTAGCAAGTATAGGGGCACGATACTTGGGTTAAACCTCATTTTTGAGGTTAAAACCTCATGTTTGAGACGTATCAGTCGACCGGTACCATGTGACAGTCGACTAGTGTGAGTCAACTAGGGTTTAACTGCAGGGAGTGCCCTAGCAGTCGACTGCTGGACCGATCAATCGACTGATCTTATGATCAGTCGACTAGTGCTCAGTATTTCGGGCATAGAATGGAGTGGGACTCGACTGCTGGGGTTAACAGTCGAGTGAAGGCTCGATCAATCGACTGATGGACATGATCAGGCGACTAATGTCCTATCCATTGGATTTTTCCAGCGTGGATTGCACCGTTGTATCACAACAACAGTGTCATCAGTCGACTGATAGGCGAAATTTAGCCCAGGCAGCAGCTTTAAAGGGAACTCATGGAAGAGATTTCGAGAACCGATTCTTGAGGAGTTCTGGGGCGATTTTCTGCTGCAAATCAGGGTCTCCAAGTGTATTTCAAGCAACCATCATGCAAGAAATCAAAAGAGCAATTGTAAAGTGTTGTTTTCTTTACTTGTTGTGTATTTCATTTGTATCTTGCTTGTATTTGTTTCTTACTATTGTAAGAGTTATTGTATGAGGTTTCTCTACCTTAGACGTGTTGTCGAGAATGAGTTTATTGTTTAGTGGTGTTTGTGGCATCTCTAGAGATTTTTAGAGCTCGATCCGTGGAGTAGGAACCGTTCGGTTCCGAACCACGTTATATCGTTGTGTTTGCGTGTTTGTATCATGTTATTGTTTTTATTGTTATTATTCCACTGCGCACTAACATGATTTATAGACGCAATCACGAACGAATTCCATCAACGCATCGAAACGCTATTCCCCCCCCCCCCCCACTCTAGCGGTCACCGAATCCTTGACAATTGGTATCATATCCCAGGGCTCTTCTACAGACTAACCGCCAGGAGCAAAGATGCTAGAGAGAAAGATGGAAGTTGAAGAACAATTGGGTTGGGACATCAACACCCCAATTCCATATGCCTTCTTTGGACAAGAAGGGTTTAGGCAATGGAAGACAAGAATTGAAGATTTCTTGATGATGAGGCACTTTGAGGAGTGGGCCATCCTAATGGAAGGATTCCAATATCCAAGATGACCCAAGGGAGGATTCCTCAAGATGAAGAGATGGTGTGATGAACAACTCCAAAGATTCGAGAAAAACAAGACGGTAGCAAAATTTATTATTGATTTGCTTCCTAATCTCATTTTGTGTAGCTTAGGTGAACACATGGATGCCAAAGGGAAATGGAGCCAAGTGGCAAGACTCCATGAGGAGCCCAAAGAACAAGAGTGCTCATTGGCTCAATTGGAGGAGACCGAAGAAGCAAGCACATCATCCTCACAAGCAAGTGAGGATTCAAAAGTTGATAGAGAATCAACATCCGAGAAGGAAGAATAGGTGGAAGAAGCCTCCACCTCTAGGATTAAGGGGGAGGAGAGAATTCCCACATCGGAGCAAGAGCAAGAAGTCGCTTCAACCTCTGGAAGAAGTAAAGAAGCAACTCCGGCTTCCACCACGGACCTAGGTAACTCAAACATATGTGTTAATAATAAAATGCATATAATATGTTTTGAGTGTAGGGAGTATGGTCACTACAAGAGCAAGTGTCCAAAGAAGGTCAAGAAGCCTCAACCGGCACCAAAGGTCAAGGATGTCGGTCCCCCAACAATCAAAAGCAAGGAGCAAGTGATTTGCTTCAAATGTCGACTACCGGGTCATTACCGGAGTCAATGCCTAAAGGGGGAGAAAAAGGCTAAAAAGGGAGCATCACATGTAGGGGGAGCTAAGGCTAACCCTAAGGTACATTTTAGTAATGCTCCTTCTAATTTAAATGTCAAAAAGTATGCTAGAAATTTTAATTCTCTTGCAATTTATCATGAAAAGAATGCTAGGAATAACAAATATTTTTGTCTAGGAGCTAAGAGTGTACATTTTAATAATAAGGAGAAATTTGGGACTAATGTCCCTAGAAAAACCATACCTAGGGAATCTATTAGAAAAATTGAAGACCGCCTAGGTTTTAATCTCAAATGGACTAGGCATATGCCTAGAAAGAACAATGTTCAAAGATTAAATCAAGATTCAAAAATTGGGCAATTAGAAAAGAAAAATCAAGCCTTGAGATCAAGACTTGAGAAACTTAAAAAGACCCTTGCAAAAATGACAAATCGAATGCAAAGGTCAAATTGTCAAACTCTATATTCTAGAAGTCAAAGTCAAAACCTAGGGCATATGAGACAAGAGTCAACCAAGTTCAAGAAAGGTTTGGGTCACAAACCTAAGCCTAAGGTGACTTATCATAGTGTTCCATTTGACTATGGAACACAAATTAGGTCTAGGAAAGCCAAGGTCAATAGGGAAGTCAACCCTAAGGTTGACCAAGGTAGGTGCCTAGTGGCCAAGGTTTCCATGAAACCTAGGGTAGCCACTAAGAAGGTTACAAGGGGAGTCACCCCTAGAGTTAACCATGGCAAGACCACAATGACCAAGGCTAACAAGCCTAGAAGGGTCATTAGAAGAGTATCTAGGAAGGTTATCCCTAAGGAATACCTAGCAAACCCTAGGAGCTCAAATATGTTTTAGGTTCCTAAGAGCGTGATCGATTCACACTAAATGGATTTAGGTGTGCCAACTTTAAATGGATGGGTAGTTAACCTAACCAGGGTAAAGGTGGCACTTTAGGTAATTTTCAAGGTTATAGATACCTTGGAAATAGATTTGAATTATTATCCTAAAATATTTTAGGATGTGCCAATACATTGTTGGGATTATGAAAAATCAATCAAATTGGCACAATTTAAGTTTAGAGGTATTGGTTTGCCATTTTGGGTTTTTGGCACATTTGGGAAATTTTGGGTAATATGGCAAAATATATTTAACTATATCAAATGGAAACAAATATTAAAAGTTAGGTATTATTATACCTATACCTTTTATTTGACATGCCTTGTTTTCCATATAATATGCCATGACATCATATCTATTTTTAATCACTTAATATGTCATGATCATGTTTAGGATTAAGGTTAAATGTCATGTATGCTTAGATTCCATCTTATGCCATGACATCATGATTATGAGCATGTATTTATTTATATCATCATTAATGTCATAATCATTCATGCATTAATAAAAATTGAGTTAAGGACAATGACATGACTTGAAGTCCCATTTATAAGGGAATCAAGTAGTGTTGCCTTAGAAAATGCATGAGGCCTTAGTTTAAGAAAAATCAAAACCTACATCTCACATCTAAATTGACATGTATGTGTATTGATACACTCTAGATACATGTGAGATGCTAGGATATGAATTAAGTTCAAGGTGCATAGCTTTTGCATCTAGCTAGATGAACTAAACTCATCTTATCTCAATTGTGGATCATTGGGAAAGCTTATGTTCAAGCCATGTACATTAAGCCCAAGGAATATGATCCAATATAGGTTTTCAAAATCATTTTAAAATTCTTTTAGAAAACCTTGGTGAAGTCTATCTTTTGATAGCAATCACCATTGATAAAGTTGATACAAAGTGAGCTAAAACATTGAAGTTTTTCTTTACTTTTGAACTTTGTATCAATTTCGACATTTTATGGGTAAAATATTTTTCGAACAATTTTCACCCATTGTATTGGTAATAAGTATTATATGTATGAAGTTTAATGATTTTTTCAAATTACATATAATTATTTATGAATTTCTAAAATTCATTTCTGATAATTGAAATTCAGAATTTCAATTATCAGTCGACTGTCGCCTGATGACAATCGACTGATGGGAACTTCAGTCGACTGATATCTGAGACAATCGATTGATAAGCTGATTTTGGGAAAAACAAGGTTATTTATACCGTTTTCAGCTACGGTAAAGATCCCTAATCACTCCTAACCCTAGGATATGCTTTGGGAAGCATTATAAAGGGTGAAAATCCATTGGATATGGATTAGGAGAGTTGTTAGGGTGATGTATCAAAGTTAAGGGGTTGGAAAGTTCAATGTTGAACTTTGAACTTTATTTTTGATGGTTTGGAGTTCCTATTGCCTTAGGGACTTCCCAAGGACATTATTGGTGCAATGGTCAATGGGGAGCAAGCCTTTAGGGGGAGGTATCCATCATGGGATTATTGATGGTATTTTTCATCATGAAGGGGAAAATGGGAAATTTAAGATACCCAATTTGAAAATTAGGAGAGTTTGTAGGATTGCCTCTCTTGAGTAATATGGAACTTATCACTATGAAGACTGTAGGCATCCTAGGTATTTTTGGACCAAGGGGGAGATTGTAAGATCTCATTGGGACATGAGACATTGACCTCCTTGGAGATACCTTTTTGATGTTAGTCAAAAAGGGGGAGAATTTTTGGGAAAATGTTTGGGAGAATTTATGGAATTACCAATTTGGGATAATTAGTAAGAAGATTTGAGTTAGTGTTCTAACTCAAAGGTATGTATTTTTGTCAAACATTAAAAAGGGGGAGATTGTTGGTGCAATCGCCCCAAGTCACGATTGACCGAACTCGAGTTTGACTTGAGCGATGTTTTGATATTTGACATTGATGTTTGACATTAATGTCTGATAATATTTTGGGGATATTGTTGGTGTAATCTACCTGGGTCATGATTGATCAGACTCGAGTTTGACTCGAGGGAGATTTTGATGGTTGACTGGAGTTGACCGTGTCATGGAAAGTCCAAGTCTTGAGTACTTGGCATGAAAAGTCCAAACATGGGTCTTGGCATGGAAAGTCCAACATGGGTTGGCAAGTAAAGTCCAAGGGTGTAGTCTTGGTCACGTAAGCCCAAGGGTGTAGTCTTGGCGGTGAAAGTCCAACTCATGAGTACTTGGCATTTGGAAAGTCCAAGGGGTTTGATATTGGCGGCGTAAAGTCCAAGCGGGAGTCTTGGAAGTATAAGTCTAATGGTTGGCGGCGTAAAATCCAAGCGGAGTCTTGGTAGCGTAATTCCAATGTGCCTTGGCGGTGTAGACACCGTTAGCATGACATAGCCGATGGAAGCACCTGAAGGCTAGCGTATGGATGAACAAGTCATGGATGACTTGGAGGGATTGAATAGGCGCGAGGCTGACGGAGGTGGCTAGAAGGCTTAGGTCTAGGCTACAGGTGGTATAGCAAGTATGGGGGCATCATACTTGGGTTAAACCTCATGTTTGAGGTGTATCAGTCGACTGGTACCATGTGGCAGTCGACTGGTACCATGTGGCAGTCGACTGATGTGAGTCAACTATGGTTTGACTTCGGGGAGTACCCTAGCGATCGCCAAAGGAGGGCGATTATCTGGATCGATCGTCACGATCGTGGTGCTCGGTATTTCGGCAGGTATCGGAGTCGGACTCAATGGGGGTTAGCGATGAGTGAAGGCTCGATCAGTCGACTGATGGACATGATCAGATGACTGATGTCCTATCCATTGGATTTTTTCAGCGTGGATGTTACCGTTGTCTCACAACAAAAGTGTCATCAGTCGACTGATGGTCCCAATCAGTCGATTGATAGGCGAAATCCAGCCTAGGCAGCAGTTTTAAAGGGTGCTCGTGGAGGAGATTTCGAGAACCGGTTCTTGAGGAGTTTTGGGGTGATTTGCTATTGCAAATCAGGGTCTCTAAGTGTATTTCAAGCAACCATCAAGCAAGCAATCAAAAGAGCAATTGTAAAGTGTTGTTTTCTTTACTTGTTGTGTATTTCATTTGTATATTGCTTGTATTTGTTTCTTACTGTTGTAAGAGTTATTCTACGAGGTTTCTCCGCCTCCGACGTGTTGTCGAGAAGGAGTTTATTGTTTAGTGGTGTTTGTGGCATCGCTAGAGCTCGATCTGTGGAGTTGGAACCATTCGGTTCTGAACCACGTTATATCATTGTGTTTGCGTGTTTGTATCATGTTATTGTTTTTATTGTTATTATTCCGCTGTCCACTAATATGACTTGTAGACGCAATCGGGAACGAATTCCATCGACACATCGAAATGCTATTCACCCCCCTCTAGCGGTCACCGAATCCTCAACATGACTTTCCCTTGCCAAGGCTCATGCTTGAACTTTCCAAATGCCAAGACCCATGCTTGGACTTTCAATGCCAAGACCCATGCTTGGACTTTCCATGCCAAGCACTCAAGACTTGGACTTTATCAGTGCTAAGACCCATGCTTGGACTTTCCATGCCAAGTGTTCCACTTGGACTTCTCCATCATATGGTCAACCCCATGTCAACCATATAGTCAATCCATTATCAAACAATGGTCAACATATCATCAAACATCAAAACAAAAACATCAAACCACTACTCGAGTCAAACTCGAGTCTGGTCAATCGTGACCTGGGCTAATTGCACCAACAATATCCCCCTTTTTTGACGTTTGACAAAAACTAAACCTTTGAGTTAGAACACTAACTCAATCCAATTCTCCCAATTGTCTAAATTGGGAATTCAAAATTCTCCCATCAATTCTCCCCCTTTTTGACATACATCAAAAAGGTTCTCCCCAAGGATATCAATGTCTCATATCCCAAGGAGATCTTACAATCTCCCCTTGGTCCAAAAACATCTAGGATGCCTTCACTCTTCCTAGTGATAAGTCCCATATCACTAAACAGAGGCAATCCTCACTTTCTCTAAATTCTCCCCCTATGAGGAAGAACACATCCATCATCCCATGATGGATAACCTCCCCCTAAAGGCTTGCTCCCCCTTGACCATTCCACCAACAATGTCCTTGGAGAGTCCTTAAGCTGATAGGAACACTAAACCATAAAAAATATAGGTCAAAAGTTCAACCTTGAACTTTCACACACCTTAAAATTGATACACACCCTAAACAACTCTCCTAATCCATATCCAATGGATTTTCACCCTTTATAATACTTTCCAAAGTATATCCTAGGGTTAGGAGCAGTTAAGGTAGCCAAACATAGATGAAACATGGAATAAACATCATTATTTACCTGAAATCAGCATTGACAGTTGACTCTGTCAGTCAACAGTTGACTGACCTTGATGCCAGTCGATTGCCATCCATGGCAGTCGACTAATTTCTGCAAGTGCAGAAATCAGGTTCCGAAAATGAAATTCCAAAAATCATAAGTTATTATACATAAATCAAAAAATCATGAAAATTCATATGTATAATACTTATAACAATCATAATGTGTGAAAAATATTTGAAAAATAAAATACCCATTAAATATTGAGATTGATAAAAAAATTCAAAACCATTGATAACTTCTATGTTTTTGATCTATTTTATATCAACTTCTTCAATGGTGACTTCTATCAAAAGATAGACTACACCAAGATTTTTAAAAATCATTTTGAAATGATTTTAAATCCTTATATTGAACCATGGTCTATGGGTTGAATGCACATGACTTGTACATAAGCTTTCTTCATGATTCATCCATGGTATAAGATGAGTTTGAGTTCATCTAAATGCAAGAACTATGCACCTTGAACTTAACTCATTTTATAGAATCTCACATGTGTCAAGGGTGTATGATAACATACACATGTCAATGTGATGTGAGATGTGTTGGGTTTCCGACACTGCGGCGAGTGTGTGTTCGAACATATTTAGTAAACATGTGCACAACAGAAGAAATAAAAATAATAAATCTAATTTATTACAACACACACACCACACTCATGCATAGTACAACTTGTGTAGACATAACCGTAGTTTCAAATTTTGCAATAAAAAGAAATGTATTCTACGTATACCTGACGTATCACGTGTAGCGGGAAAGACATCAACCGGAGCAATCCTCGCTAGAATCGCCTCTATCCGTATCCACGCCGAGTATCTTCGGGATGACTTCACAAAGTCACGAGCCTCGTCTTTGTACGAGTCACTAGCCTCATGTCGAAGACGATGTGATCGAGAGAAGATCACAATCCGAATCAAAATTCGGATTCAAAATGAGTCCTCAAAAACTTACTTCTCCGGAGAGGTATTCGTCAACCGTTTGACGAATTCTTCGTCCTCCACCTATGAGGATTACCGGAGATCGAATCCCCAGCAAAGTAGCCGCTGTAGAAGCTCTAAACGTCATCCAAACGACACTTCGACATGAAGGAAACAAGTTTTCTAGTGGTGGAGGAGTTTACGCCGGCCAAAGAGAAGAGGGCCAGCAAGTCCTTGGTCACCGGAGCCAAGGAGGATCACCTGAGGGTCGCCGGAGGATCGCCGGCTGAAGCTTGTGTTGGTGCAATAATGCCCTAAGCATTTATATGTTTTGATGTTTGGATAATCATCTAAGTTAGGCAACAAATTGTGATCTAATTGTGTACGTGTTCAAGTGACAGGGAAATCCAAGTATGAAGACTTGGTAAAAGCAAAGTCGAAGTATGATCTTGGCAAGAGAAGTCCAAGGTAAAGGTTTGGCGGCATAAGACCAAGCATGTTGTCTTGGCGGCATTAAGTCCAAACGAATTTTGGAAAAGCAAGTCCAAAGGCAAGTCGTGGCAGCGTAAGTCTAAGCATGTAGACTTGGCGGCGTAAAGTCCAAGCACGCTTTGGCAAAGGAGAACCCAAGACATGACAAAACCGAAGGAAGCTCTTGGAAGCAAAGCGCGAAGGATGAACAAGTCGCGGACTCAGAGGGATCCTGAAGGCGCAAGGCTTAAGGAAGAGCTAGAAGGTTAAGTCTAGGTCTAGGGGGTGAAATCAAGTATGAAATAGTCATATTTGATGAGTATCACCGATGTATCGGTCAGTGCTTTCGACTAATTCAGGTGAAACTCGATGATTAGTCGTGATGATTCAATCATCGTAAATAGTGGCGATCGATCGATCAAGGTAAAACCACGAATGGAGTCTCACTTTCATTGCGGGCTATGATCACTGATCGATCGCTTCATCACCGATCTGATGAAGGATCACCGATCCGATGAAAAGTCTTTGTTGGGACGAAATGACTCGAATCCCGCGAATCCGGCTATTCGGTTGCTACGCGTGACGCTAATGACATGCTATACATCGGTCCGATCGTGCTCCAATGGGAAAATCATCCCTCTCTCTATAAAAAGAGGGTTGATGGAGGTTTTTGGGGTTAATGCTTATTCTCTGATTCTT
The DNA here is from genome assembly GCA_025175895.1 of Wurfbainia villosa. Lineage (NCBI taxonomy): Eukaryota > Viridiplantae > Streptophyta > Magnoliopsida > Zingiberales > Zingiberaceae > Wurfbainia > Wurfbainia villosa. Next base: position 86,868,789 of record CM045992.1, read on the forward strand.
CCCAAAGCCTCCACGAATTTTCAAGCTCTCTAAGTGATCTTAAATCCTTTCCTCCTCTCTCTCTAAGCTAAAACATCATTCTTTGTAAAGAAGAGGAGGTCTTGTTGTAAAAGAGAGTTTCTTAGTGGAATTGCTTGGATTGATCCACCTTAAGGATCGCCGTGGAGTAGGAGCGTTATCTTCGAACCACGTAAAGGCTTTGTTAGCATTGGTTTTCATTTCTACTTATATTATCTTTGTTTTTGCTTCCGCTAATCATTTTTGTAGAAACGAAAAATGCTATTCCCCCCCCTCTAGCTTCAAACGATCTCCAATAAGTGGTATCAGAGCCCGGATCGCATCGGAAGATCTAGCAATCAACCGGAGCAAAGATGGATTTTCAAGAGGGGTATAGCACGGCGAGGCCTCCGTTCTTTGACGGCAATGACTTCGGATATTGGAAAGGTAGGATGGAGTATTACTTAATGAATGATATTGAAAATTGGTTTAGTGTTGTAGATGGTTTCGAGATGTCGGTCGATGAATTTGGAGCACCATTACCAACAAAAGATTGGACAAGAGAGATGGCCAAGAAAGCACAAGCAAATGCAAAAGCAACGACCACACTTCAATGTGGTCTATCCAAGGAGAAACTCTCTAAAGTCGGGCCCTTCAACTCCGCAAAAGAGCTTTGGGAGAAGCTCATCGAACTCAACGAAGGATCCAAAGAAACAAGAAGGGCCAAGAGAGATCTGTTGATTGGCCAACTCCAAAGCTTCACCATGAAGACAAAAGAGACCGTGAGCCAAATGCACGGGCGTTTCAAGGAAGTAGTCAACGGACTACACGTTATAGGTGAAAAGGTCGACAACCGAGACCTTGTAAGGTATGTGTTACAAGCTATCCCTAGGACCACCTTATGGGCTTCAATGGTAGATGCCTATAAGGTCTCTAGGGATCTTTCATTAGTTAAGTTAGATGAGCTATTTTGTGAATTTCAACTACATGAACAAGCTAACACTTCATCCAAAGAGAAAGGTATATCTCTTTTTGTAGGAAAAAAGGAGAAGAAGAAGAAGGAGAAGAAGGAAGTGTCCTCCTCATCCAAATCCGAGGAAGACTCATCAAGTAGTGAAGATGAGTTATCGGCAAGCGAGGTGGCACATTACGTCAAGAAGTTTGGTGGTACGTATTGCTAAAGGCTCATGGAAAGATGTGAGGATGTTCCAATCCTCAAGAGGTAAATCTTCAAACAATTTAAATTCTACCTCTAACGTGACTTGTTTTGGTTGCAACAAGAAAGGGCATATAAAGCCAAATTGCCCGGAACTAAAGAAGAAGGAGGAGAAGGAAAAGAAGGAGGCGATGGTGGCACAAACATGGGATACTCTAAGCATGGAGGAGTCTTTCGACGATGAAGAAGTTTGTCATGCAACCCGGAATTTAGCCCTCATGGCATTGGAAGAAACCGGGAGCTCAAGCGAGGAGTCTTCTTCCTCTTCAAGCGATGAATCATCATCAAGTGATGATGATGAGGTAAACAACTCACCCAAAGTAGATTTACTTTATAAGACTATTGCATGTTTACAAAATGCTTTAAATAGATCGAAAACTAGGATTAAGGATCTAAAATTAGAGATCAAATCATTTAAGAGTGTAGATTCATCATGTGGTAAACCATCTAGTGATAATGATGAATGTACCCTTAGGGATGAAAATGATGAGTTAAGAAAAGAAATAGGTAAATTAAGAGCATGCTTAGAAAAATTCACCAATGGGTCAAAATACCTAGACATGATTATTAAGGATCAAAGGGCTATCTACAACAAGGCCGGATTAGGATATAGGCCTAAAGAAAAAGAGGTAGCATTTACATCACTTGTGAGTAAAAAATCAACAATTAAAAGCAAGGGGAGAAAGGCATGGGTACCTAAGAAATTTATAATTGATGCTAGTGGTCTTAAGATTTGGGTACCTAAGGATTGTATTTTTCATGTGATATAGGTAGAAGAACCAAGCTTGTGGATAGTTGATAGTGGGTGCTCAAAGCATATGACCGGGGATGAGAGAAAATTCTCCACTATCAACCACACTAGCAAAGGAAAAGTTTCATTTGGTAATAGCGGCAAACTTAAGATTCTAGGAAAGGGCACAATTGAGGTATCCCCCAATCTTGTCATTCATAAAGTGCTATTAGTTAAAAATATGAAATTTAATTTACTTAGTGTAAGCCAACTATGTGATGCAAACTTTGATGTTAAATTTGATTCATCAAAATGTTTTATAAGACACAAAACTATAAATGATTGCATGTTAGTAGGTTTTAGGAAATCAAATATTTATTATGTTGATTTATCCTATGCTACTAATGCTTCCACTAAGTGTCTTATTGCAAAAGAGGAAGAAAGTTGGCTTTGGCATAGGAGGCTAGGACACATAAATATGAAGAATATAGCCAAAATAGCGAAATTGAAGCTAGTCAAAGGATTGCCTAAAGTCAAATTTCTCAAGGACAAAATGTGTGATGCATGCCAAGAAGGGAAGCAATCAAAAACATCACACAAAGGTAAAAATTTACTTAATATCGCTTTACCATTAGAATTATTACATATGGATTTATTTGATTGCCATAGTACCCCCTCTATGCTTGGTAGTAAATATTGCTTGGTAATAGTAGATGATTTTTCTAGGTTTACTTGGGTATTTTTCTTGAAAAATAAAGATGAAACCTTAGGAATAATCATAAGATTTAGCAAAAGAGTAGAAAATGAAAGAAAACTCAAAATCAACCGGATCCATAGTGATCATGGTGGAGAGTTTGAGAATTCTAACTTTTCAACTTTTTGCTTAGAACAAGGGTACAAGCATGAATTTTCTTGTCCTAGAACACCTCAACAAAATGGGGTTGTAGAAAGGAAAAATCGTGCCCTACAAGAAGCGGCTAGGACAATGCTTAATGCATACTCCTTACCTAGCTACTTGTGGGCGGAAGCGGTTAATACCGCTTGCTATATCCAAAATAGGGTATTGATTCATAGGTTTTTAGGAAAAACTCCATTTGAATTGTGGAACGGTACAATTCCAACAATTCATTATTTTAAGGTCTTTGGATGTAAAGTTTATATTTTAAATACTAAAGACAACCTAGGTAAGTTTGAGTCCAAACCGGATGAGGGAATCCTAGTTGGATACTCATCCACTAGTGTAGGGTATAGGGTGTACAATAAAAGGACTCAAAAGATTGAAGAATCTTCAAATGTCCAATTTGATGAAGCTTCCAATACTTACCCTAGGAAATCCCCTATTGACGATGATATTAATAATGAAAATCAAGAAATTACCCAACAATTTCAAGATTTAACCTTAGGGGGTAATGATCAAGGGGGAGGATTGGATCAAGGGGGAGTAAGGAATGATTCCGATGATGAGCATAGGATTGAGGTTGATCATGATCAAAATCAAATTAATACACCTCCTAGAACCATAAGAGTTCATCAAAGTCACCCCTTAGATCAAATTGTGGGTGAATTATCTCAAGGAGTTAGGACTAGGTCATTCCATAGGGATCCTACTAGTCATATAGCTCTAATTTCTCAAATTGAGCCTAAAACAATTAAAGATGCATTACTTGATCCAGATTGGATCTTAGCAATGCAAGATGAATTGGCTCAATTTGAAAGGAGTCAAGTGTGGGAGTTAGTTCCTAGACCAAGTGAAAACACCATTATTACTACAAGATGGGTCTTTAGGAACAAACTAGATGACCAAGGAAATATCACTAGAAATAAAGCAAGATTAGTTGCAAGGGGTTTTAATCAACTTGAAGGACTTGACTATGATGAAACATATGCCCCGGTTGCTAGGTTAGAGTCCATTAGAATACTTTTGGGATATGGCTCCTATATGGGTTTCAAACTCCATCAAATGGATGTTAAATCGGTATTCCTAAATGGATTTATTAAGGAAGAGGTATATGTAGAACAACCTCCCGGGTTTAAAAATATGGACTATCCAAACCATGTATACAAGCTTAGGAAAGCATTGTATGGTTTGAAACAAGCTCCCCGAGCTTGGTATGAAAGATTATCATCTTTCCTAATTTCTAAGGATTTTAAAAGGGGTAGTATTGATCAAACTCTATTTATAAAGTCAACATCTAAGGATATCTTTGTAGCCCAAGTATATGTTGATGACATTATCTTTGGGTCAACAGATGATGAACTCCTTCAAGACTTTATTAAAAACATGGAAAAAGAGTTTGAAATGAGTCTAGTTGGAGAATTGAACTTCTTCCTAGGACTACAAGTCAAACAAACAAGTGAAGGAATTTACATTTATCAAACCAAATATGCTAAGGAAATGATTAAGAAATTTGGTTTGGAAAATGCTAAGGTAGTTTCAACTCCAATGGCAACCAATACTAAAATAGATAGTGATAGTGAAGGAAAACAGATAGATCTTACCCTTTATAGGAGCATGATTGGTAGCCTCTTGTATTTAACTGCTAGTAGACCCGACATATTATTTGCGGTTGGTATGTGTGCTAGGTATCAATCATGTGCTAAAGAATCTCATTTAGTTGCCGTTAAAAGAATTTTAAGATATGTTAAGGGCACACTAAATGTAGGACTATGGTACCCTAGGACTAGATCTTTTGACTTGATTGGGTACACCGATTCCGATTATGCCGGTTGCAAATTGGATCGGAAGAGTACTAGTGGGGGATGCCAATTCCTTGGGTCCTCCCTAGTTAGTTGGAGTAGTAGGAAGCAACCTTGTGTTGCTTTATCCACCACCGAGGCCGAGTATGTGGCTATGGGTGGTTGTGTAGCTCAACTACTATGGATGAAACATACCCTAGAAGATTATGAGCTATTTTACTCCAACATGAAAGTATTTTGTGATAATGTGAGCACCATTAATTTGACCAAAAATACGGTGCATCACTCTAGGACCAAGCACATTGAAGTGAAACATCACTTCATTAGAGACCATGTGGCTAAGGGGGACATTGAGCTCAATTACATTGAATCCAAGTCCAACCTAGCCGACATATTTACCAAGGCTCTCCCCGAGATAGAATTTTCATCACTTAGGAGAGAACTTGGAATGTGCTTGGTTGAGTAAAGGTATAGGTTTGCATGACCCTATAGAAATACAAGAATTTATACCTTTAAGCATCTCACAAAATACCTAAGAAACCATGATTTTTGTATTAAGCCACTTGGACAACATGTGAGATGTTAGGAAGATGCACTTGGTTCATCATGCTTGTTATGATGCATTACTATGGACCAAGGTGTCATCTAGAGACATTGATCCTTCATTGGACCAATCATTGGGAAGGCTTATACACAATTGATGTGCATATGGCTCCAATAACATGATTGGAAATGTCAAATAAAATATATTTTAAACTATATTTATCATATTTTGAAAAACAGTTTTCAAGTGAAGCACAAAAGTGATACAAAGTTTGCAAAAACATTAGAACTTTTGTGAGTTTCCAAGTTTGTACCAATCTCAAAATCTGGAAAACATATATTTTTCAAAATATTTTTCCTTGATAAAGTATGATTTCAGAAATGTGTACGTAAATTTTCGTGATTTTTCGAGATTTCTGGAATTTCTACCGCATTTCTGAATTTGGACTAAAAAGGCTAAATTTTGGATCTCAGACGTAGCAGTCGACTGGTTCAGAAACCAGTCGACTGATACCCTGTGTTTTCGGAAAAATAGCTTCATTTTCTGATATTTAGTGTATCTTTGATGTCCTAAAACTCTAGCATGATAATATTGGGTATAAACAACTTGTGTAACTGGTTAATGTGGCGTTTTAGGGGGAGTTTCACAATTTTATCTTTTTCATCCTAAATGAACATTGTTGGTGCAAAGTTAGGATTTAAATCTTCAAATTGGTTGATAGACTTTTGCTCCACATGTTTTTGGTACTCATCATGAACTATATCTTGGATTAAGGGGGAGCTAATTTTCAATTCTATACCTTAGTTCAAGATTTCAATATTTTCAATTCTTCTATGGAATATAGGATTTCTTCTCTTTTTGATGTATGTCAAAGGGGGAGAAGAAATGTTTAAGTTAGAATTGTATATATGATCATATGATTATGTGTGTATCTTTAAAAGACCTAACTTAAATGATTGCCAAACATCAAAAAGGGGGGATTGTTGGTGCAACAATGCCCCAAGCATTTATATGTTTTGATGTTTGGATAATTATCTAAGTTAGGCAACAAATTGTGATCTAATTGTGTACGTGTTCAAGTGACAGGGAAATCCAAGTATGAAGACTTGGTAAAAGCAAAGTCGAAGTATGATCTTGGCAAGAGAAGTCAAAGGTAAAGGTTTGGCGGCATAAGACCAAGCATGTTGTCTTGGCGGCATTAAGTCCAAACGAATTTTGGCAAAGGAAGTCGAAAGGCAAGTCGTGGCAGCGTAAGTTCAAGCATGTAGACTTGGCGGCGTAAAGTCCAAGCACGCTTTGGCAAAGGAGAACCCAAGACATGACAAAATCGAAGGAAGCTCTTGGAAGCAAAGCGCGAAGGATGAACAAGTCGCGGACTCGGAGGGATCCTGAAGGCGCAAGGCTTAAGGAAGAGCTAGAAGGTTAAGTCTAGGTCTAGGGGGTGAAATCCAGTATGAAATAGTCATATTTGATGAGTATCAGTCGACTGGTACGATGTATCAGTCAAATGGTCAGTGCTCTCGTGATTCGGTGAAACCACGATGATCACGATCGCTTTGCGGGCGATCGATCGATGATTCAATCGATCGACTACAAGCATGGCGATGATCGATCAAGGTAAAAACAGTCACAGAATGGAGTCTCACTCGACTGCGGGCTGTGATCACTCGACTGATCACTTCATCAGTCGACTGATGAAGGGATCAGTCGACTGATGAAAGTACCATTGGATGAAATGACTCTAAATCCCGCGAATCCGTCTATTCAGAAGCCGTTAACCACGCCAGCAGTCAACTGATGTTGTACATCAGTCGACTGATCGTGTTCCAACGGGAAAATCATCCCTCTCTCTATAAAAAAAGGGCTGATGGAGGTTTTTGGGGTTAATGCTTATTCTCTGATTCTTCCCAAAGCCTCCACGAATTTTCAAGCTCTCTAAGTGATCTTAAATCCTTTCCTCCTCTCTCTCTAAGCTAAAACTTCATTCTTTGTAAAGAAGAGGAGGTCTTGTTGTAAAAGAGAGTTTTTTAGTGGAATTGCTTGGATGAATCCACCTTAAGGATCGCCGTGGAGTAGGAGCGTTATCTCCGAACCATATAAAGGCTTTGTTAGCATTGGTTTTCATTTCTACTTATATTATCTTTGTTTTTGCTTCCGCTAATCATTTTTGTAGAAACGACAAACGCTATTCACCCCCCCCCCTCTCTAGCTTCAAACGATCTCCAACAGCTTGGACGCCGGAAACAAGCTTGGATGGCAGCACAAGGGTCGGCGGTGGCTAGGGTTTGGGCACTGACCACAAGAGGAGAAGGAGAGGGTGGGCGGCAACTTTGGGGTTGCTTGGATTAGGTTTTCACAAAGACCTTAAGCCCAATTTTATAGAAAACAAATTCTCCTAATGGTTATTGGATCATAACCAAAAGCCCGTTAACCCGCTCCATTAATTTAAGTTAAAATAAACCAAACCGATTTGGTCTATTTTAAGTTAAAACGAACCGAACGAACTTTGGTTCATTTGTTTAAAACAAACCAAACTCCTTTGGTTTATTCTCCACCATTGGATTAGAACCAAACCAATTTGGTTCATCCATTATGTCTTCATAAGACATGGCCCATCCACGCTTCCATTGCGACTGAAACGATTTCATGCTCGCTCCTTGTTTGGTCCAACCAAACCTAGTTTCTCTCTGTCTGAGAATCTCATTCTCAAGCTCGTTTTAAATCCCTTGGATTACGCTCGTTGTGCGTGTGACCAAATAGGTTCTCGGTTTATGTTGGCCGTCTATAATTAACCATTAATTATAAAATGATCATGAGTGGCACCTAGTAGTACATCATGATCCCCAATTAACCGAAAAGATCAACGGTTGATCCAAAACTATTTCTGAAAACCCTTCAGCAGCTACAATGAATCGTGCCCCATTCCCTTCACTCATCTTATACCCACTTGTTTCAGGACATGGTCTATAGTGTTAGTCCCCACTAGGTTGACTACGTCACACCTAGCCCAAGTATCAATTCCTCGTCCTACGGATTCTAGTTACTGCACATGTAACCAAGAGTACCTTACTCTATACATGTAATGCTTTGGCCAAAGACTTTAGTAACAATCTGACGAGAGACCATGGGTATACATCTCCTCGCAAGGAGTGGTGAATCCTTTATAGGCTATTCAAACACCTTCGATCACTTCGACTTATACCCAATCATCCCGGGTCCACATCTCCTCAGAGATGCTTGCTTAAGATGTCAAAGCATAAGTCTTTATGATCAAGATGACTTGAATACCGCAAGTCAAAGGAACATCGTACTTAAGCTGCAGTAAGAACTTCATTGACATATCTATATATGCAAAGAACCATATGAAGTCTTACAGTTGGTCACTCCAATGAACTAGTTACCATAACTAGCATCCACAATTAACTCCGGATATCACAATGTCTCCAGCCAATGAGAATCAGTTGCTTGGATACACAAAGGAGTATACCTTGTGCTAGTCTCGACAGAATCGATGGTGTCCAAATCCATCATTTCATCGACTAGGGGAAATTCTGATACATCACAATTACACATGTAGAGATACTCACTAGTTGTGATCCTATCATAAATTCTCTCATGCTGTGAATCATATCGTGGACATTCAGTAAATGAGTTTAAGATCTAATCAAATACATGAAAACATGTATACTCAAATAGTGAATCTTCATTTATCATATAAATGGTTCAAACATAAGGTGATTGTCTTAGGACATCTTTCATATATTACTAACAAACTCCCACTTGGTCTAATGCCAATCGCTATGGTATCCAATCCCATAAGCTCTAACATGACCCTCAAACTTACTTTGGGGTAATGCTTTAGTCAAAGGATCCTCTAATTTCCTTTCAGTGGAGATTTTTTCGATTTGTATTTCCTTCCTACTAATGATCTCTCTGATCAAATGATAGCGGCGAAGCACATGTTTGGATCATTGATGAGACCACATCAAGTTCAGAGATGAACTTCTTGATCCAAACCGCTTCCTTTGCTGCTTCCAAAGGTGCAATGTATTCTGCCTTAGTGGCAGAACCCGCTATAGTGTCAAGCTTGGAACCTTTCCAACTTATTGCGCCTCCATTCTAGGTGAATACATACCCAGACTGAGACATGGAATCATCCTTGTCTATCTGGAACCTGGCATCCGTATACCCACATATCACCATGTATCCTTCTCCATATATTAGGAACGCATCCTTAGTTCTTCTTAAGTACTTAAGGATCATCTTAACAGTCACCCAATGATCCATTCCTAGATCAGACTGGTATCTGCTCGTGACACTCAGAGCATACGATACATTGGGTCTCGTACATAACATAACATACATGATAGATCCTATTGTGGATGCATAGGGAATCTTGCTCATGCAAATCCTCTAGTCTTCTGTGCGCAAACACATAGACTTCGAAAGGTGTATCCCATGCATGATGGGTAGGAAACCTTTCTTAGATTCCGACATGCTAAACCGCTTTAGCACTCGGTCTATATATGTAGACTGCGAAAGACCAAGCAACCATTTTGATCAATCTCTATAGATCTTAATCCCGAGGATGTTGGTTGCTTCTCCCAGGTCTTTCATAGAGAATGTCTTGGACAATCAAATCTTAACCGACTGTAAGACAGAAACATCATTTCCTATAAGTAATATGTCATCGACATACAGTACTAGGAATACAACTGCACTCCCACTAACCTTCTTGTACACACAAGGTTCGTCCGGATTTTATGAGAAATCAAACTTTTTGATTGTCTCATCAAAACAGATATTCTAGCTCCTAGATACTTTCTTCAATCCATATATGAACCGTCACAATTTGCATACCTTGGTTTTATTAACTGATGTTAAACCCTCAGGCTGTATCATATACACGTCCTCAAGTAGGTTTCCATTAAGGAAAGCTATTTTCACATCCATCTGTCATATCTCATAATCATAATGAGCCGCTATGGCCAGGTGCATCCGAATAGATTTAAGCATAGCTACAAGCGAATAGATTTCGTCATAATCAACACCTTGCTTTTGACGATATCCTTTCGCCACTAATCTAGCCTTATAGGTAATCACATTACCATCCATGTCGGTTTTCTTCTTGAAAACCCACTTGCACCCTATAGGCTTTATGCCTTCAGGTGGGTCAACCAAGTTCCAAACTTTGTTTTAAAACATGGAATCCATTTCCGACTTCATGGCTTCAAGCCACTTATCCCTTTCTGAACTTGTTAGAACTTCTTCATAACTGGTAGGCTCCTTATCATCAATGAGTAACACGTAGTTCGATTCACTTACGAGAAATCCATATCTCTCGGGAATATTTCGTGTTCTACCAGATCTATGAAGATGTGATGTCACAATAGGTCCAGCCGATTGCTCATCACTATGAGTTATCGGTTGTTGTGCTTCACCAAGTATCTCTTCAATGTCTATTTGAGTCTCTCGAGCCTCCTCAAGCTCGACGACACTCCCACTGTTTTCTTGTAAGAGAAACTCTTTCTCTAGAAACATAGCATGCCTTGAAACAAACACCTTTTGTTCCATAGGATGATAGAATTGGTAACCCCTTGTTTCCTTAGGATATCCAATAAATAGACATTTATTAGACTTAGCATCCAATTTGTCTGATACAATCTGCTTTACATAAGCAGGACAACCCCATATCTTCAAGTAAGATACATGAGGTTTCTTACTATTTCATATCTCATATGGAGTAGTGGAGACTACCTTGGTTGGCATTCTGTTTAACAAGTAAACAGTTGTCTGAAGCGCATAGCCCCAAAAGGACTTGGGAAGATTCGCATGATTCATCATTGACCTGACAATGTCCAATAAGGTCCGGTTATGCCTCTCAGATACACCATTATGCTGTGGTGTATATGGCGGAGTCCATTGAGACAATATACTATTGTCTCTTAGATAATCTAGAAACTCTTGACTTAAGTATTCACCACCTCGATCTGATCGAAGTATTTTAATACTCTTGTCATGTTGTTTCTCTACTTCATTTCTGAACTCTTTGAACCTTTCAAAGGCTTCAGACTTGTTTTTTATCAAGAACACATACCCAAACCGTGAGTGATCATCGGTGAAGGTAATGAAGTAGCTATAGCCTCCTAAAGCTTGAGTTGATATAGGTCCACATACATTAGTATGTATTAGACCTAGCAACTCTCCCACTCGTTCACCTTTTCCTTTAAAAGGTAACTTAGTCATCTTGCCTTTTAAGCATGATTCGCATGTATCGTATGAATCCAATTCAAATGATTCCAGAATTCCACATTGGTGTAATTCGGACATGCGTTTCTTGCTTGTATGGCCAAGACGACAATGCCACATATATGAGTCTAATTTATTATCCTTTCGAGCACGCTTGTTACTCGCTTCGATATTGAAAATGTCATTGGATATGTCCAACGTATAAATATCATTGCTTAAAGTTCCAGTCCCATAAAGAACTCCATTCAAAGTTATGTAACAACAATTGTTACTAAAAGTCAAATGGTACCCATTTCTATTTAAACAAGAAATAGAAATGATGTTCTTTATCAACGAAGGAACATAAAAGCAATTGTCCAATTCTAAGACAAGTCCTGCAGGGAGTTTCAACAAATACGTTTCGATGGTGAGTGCAGCAACCTTTGCTCCATTCCCAACACGTAAATTTGACTCTCCCTTGACGAGTCTTCTTCTATTCCTTAGCCCATGTATGTCATTTCATATATGTGAGCTACACCCAGTATCCAATACCCAAGTGTTTGAGGAAATAGAATGACAATCAATAATGAAGATATCTGAAGAAGATGGGGCATCCGATGCCTTATTCTTCTTCACGAACTCAAGATAAATCTTGCAATTTCTTCGCCAATGGCCCTCCTTGCCATAATGATGGCAAGTGCCCTTTTGAGCTGGTTCTGCCTTTTTAGCCTTTTTCTTCCTCTTCTGCTATTCTTTTGACTTCCTCTTAGAACCTTTCTTCGAGGAATCAACTTACAGCACCGTCCCCTGCTCATGCTTCACAGAAGACTCCACAGTCTTCAGCATGTTGAGCAGTACCACAGATGAACCTTCTTGCATCTCAGAGGTGAAGAGGAGCTTTGAAACTTTGAACCTTTCGAATCTCACTTGCTCATCAACCAACTCATAAAGATGAAAGACTATGGTATGAGCATCCAAATGCTTATGCTGCTTCCACAGCTCAGGTACCATCGTGGCTAGCAGATGCAACTCACCATTTCAGAATCAGTCACATGTTTCTGATAGGCCAACAATTGGTCCAGAGTTACATTGTCACTTGGACGGGCGAGAAGGGGCACTTTGAGCACATTTGCAAGCTTTTTAACCTTGAGAACAATTCTCAAGTTTCTAAGCCAGTCCAAGAAGTTTGGCCAGTCAATTTATTCGAATCCAAAATGGAACGCAAATTCAAAGACATCATGATCAATAGATTAACTTAGAAATACAAAACAAGTATATATGAGAAAGATGATTTAAAATGCATCAATATACATTCATAAATCCCATTCATTTTTCAAATTTCAAAAACCCCAAAATCACTTCGAGAGATCGTAAGTCCATCTCCGAATGGGCTGATATCCATCATAGATATGAACAACCTTGGAGAGAGTCCAACAAGTCATTCATAGCTACAATGGTAGCTATCAAATATACCGATTGCATATCACATATATGCAACTATCACAATGTGCTATCAACTAATTGAATGTTCACACATACATCGGGTTGTTAACTCATTAACAAGTATGCATCATATGCATAGCACCCAACTTCATCTCCCTTCACATCGGCCTTGGAGAGAGTCCAACAAGCCGATGCTCCAGGTTAAAGTCAACCCATTAATCAAGACATAGTTTTAATATGGTTAGAGCGCATTCAACCAATTAGCCCGGCTTAGAGAGAGTCTAACAACCAAAGCTAACGATTGACCTCTGACTCTTACCATATTAATATTAAACTATTCCATGGTTTGAACATGTTCGGGTTCGAGCCGAGCTTGGAGAGAGTCCAACAACCCAAACAAGAAACGGAACTCTGGTTTTAACCATATTAATGGAAGGTGTAGACTTTAATATTGAGTAAGGGTTTTTATGTATCATCCTCTTTGCATGCAAATAACTATTATCTACATGGCATGACATAAATGACATACATCTACATGTCACGACACGCATGACATAATGATATGCATCTAATGCAATTACACGGCATACAATTATGACATGTACAAAATTTCCTTATATGTCATAACTATTTATGGAAATAAAATATGTTTGAGATTTGATTCTCCAAATCAAATCATGATTAAATTAGGAAACAAATTTCCAAATCTAATCACATATTTTATTTGTGGAAAGTATTGATTAAAGAAAGTCAATTTAGGAAACAAATTTTCTAAACCATTAAAACTACTTATGGAAATAAAATATTTTAAGATTTGATTTCCCAAATCAAATCATGATTAAATTAGGAAACAAATTTTCAAATCTAATCAAATATTTTATTTATGGAAAATATTAATTTCCATAAATACTTCTAACTTTCCAAAAGTAGAAGATTTCCATAAATACTTCTAAACTTTCCAAAATTAAAAATTTCCATAAATACTTCTAACTTTCCAAAAGTAGAAAATTTCTATAAATATCATTACGACTATCGCAAAACAATTTTACGATTATGTCAAAACACAACCTGGGCTCTGATACCACTGTTGGGTTTCTGGCACCGCGGCGAGTGTGTGTTTGAACATATTTCGTAAACATGTGCACAGTGGAAGAAATAAAAATAATAAATCTAATTTATTACAACACACACACCACACGCATGCATAGTACAACTTGTGTAGACATAACCGTAGTTTCAAATTTTGCAATAAAAGGGAATTTATTCTACGTATACCTGACGTATCATGTGTAGCGGGAAAGGCATAAACTGTTGGGTTTCCGGCACCGCGGCGAGTGTGTGTTCGATCATGTTTCGTAAACATGTGCACAGCAGAAGCAATAAAAATAATAAATCTATATTTATTACAACACACACATCACACTCATGCATAGTACAACATGTGGAAACATAACCGTAAATTTAAATTTGCAATAAAAGGAAATTTAACTACGTTATACCTTTGGTATCACGTGTAGCGAGAACGACATCAACTGGAACGATCCTCGCTAGAATCGTCTCTATCCATATCCACGCCGAGTATCCTCGGGATGACTTCGCTAAGTCACGAGCTTCGTCTTCATACGGGTTACTAGCCTCGTGTTGAAGACGACGTGATCGAGAGATGATCACGATCCTAATCCAAATTCGGATCCAAAACCGAGTCCTAAAAACTCGCTTCTCCGGAGAGGTATTCGTCAACCGTTTGACGAATCCTTCGTCGTCCACCTCAGAGGATTACCGGAGATCGAATCCCCGGTAAGTTAGGCACTGTCGGAGCTCTAACCGTCGTCCAAACGACGCTCTGACGAGAGAAGAACAAGCTGTCCAGAAAAACTGGACAGCTTTGGTGGAGGAGTAGGCGCCGGCCAACCAAGGGAAGCCAAGTGCTCACCTTATCGCCGAAGCCTAGGAAAATCACCGGAGGGTCGCCGGAGGATGACCGGCTGAAGCTTGGATGCCGGCAAGGAGTTGGACGGCGGCACAAGGGACTGGGTGGCAATCCTAGGGTTGGCGCCGAAAATCCAAGGAGAGGATGGAGAGGTGGGCGGCAACCACAAGCTAGGGTTTTGGATTAGGGCTTAACTATCCCTTAAGCCCTCATTTTATAGAGAACTAATTCTCTTAATGGTTATTGGATCATAACCATGAGGCCCGTTAACCCGCTCCATTAATATAAGTTAAAATAAATCAAACCATGATGGTTTATTTTAAGTTAAAACGAACCGAACCAACTTTTGGTTCATTCGTTTAAAATAAACCAAACCCTTTGGTTTATTCTCCTCCATTGGATTAGAACCAAACCATTTTGGTTCATCCAGTATGTCTTCATCAGACACGACCCATCCATGCTTCCATTGTGACTGAAACGATTTCATGCTCGCTTCTTGTTTGGTCCAACCAAACCTTGTTTCTCTCGGTCTGAGAATCGCATTCTCAAGCTCGTTTTAAATCCTTCGGATTACGCTCGTTGTGCGTGTGACCAAATAGGTTCTCAGTTTATGTTGTCCATCTATAATTAACCATTAATTATAGAACGATCATGAGTGGCACCTAGTAGTACATCATGATCCCCAATTAACCGAAAAGATCAACGGTTGATCCAGAACTATTTCTGAAACCTTTCAGCAGCTCGAATGATTCGTGCCCCATTCCCTTCACTCATCTTATACCCACTTGGTTCAGGACATGGTCTATAGTGTCAGTCCCCACTGGGCTGACTACGTCACACCTAGCCCAAGTATCATTTCCTCGTCCTACGGATTCTAGTTACTCCACATGTATCGAAGAGTACCTTACTCTAAACATGTAATGCTTTGGCCAAAGACTTTAGTAACAATCCGACGAGAGGCCATGGGTATACATCTCCTCGCAAGGAGTGGTGAATCCTTTATAGGCTATTCAAACACCTTCGATCATTTCGACTTATACCCAATCATCCCGGGTCCACATCTCCTTAGAGATGTTTGCTTAAGATGTCAAAGCATAAGTCTTCATGATCAAGATGACTTGAATACCGCAAGTCAAAGGAACAACGCACTTAAGCTACAGTAAGAACTTCATTGACATATCTATATATGCAGAGAACCATATGAAGTCTTACGGATGGTCACTCCAATGAACTAGTTACCATAACTAGCATCCACGATTAACTCCGGACATCACAATGTCTCCAGCCAGTGAGAATCAGCTGCTTGGATACACCAAAGAGTATACCTCGTGCTAGTCTCGACAGAATCGATGGTTTCCAAATCCATCAATTCATCGACTAGGGATAATTCCGATACATCACAATTACACATGTAGAGATACTCACTAGTTGTGATCCAATCACAAATTCTCTCATGCTGTGAATCGTATCGTGGACATTCAGTAAATGAGTTTAAGATCCAATCAAATACATCAAAACATGTATACTCAAATAGTGAATCTTCATTTATCATATAAATGGTTCATTCATAAGGCGATTTCCTTAGGACATCTCTCATATATTACTAACAGACTCCCACTTGGCCTAATGCCAATCGCTACGGTATCCAATACCATAAGCTCTAACATGACCCTCAAACTTATTTTGAGGTAATTCTTTAGTCAAAGGATCTGCTAAGTTCCTTTCAGTGGGAATTTTCTCGATTTGTATTTCGTCCCTACTGATGATCTCTCTGATAAGATGATAGCGGCGAAGCACATGTTTGGATCGTTGATGAGACCTTGGCTCTTTCGCCTGTGCAATTGCTCCATTGTTGTCGCAGTAGACCGGTATTGCTTCAACAATAGCCGGAATCACACCAAGTTCATAAATGAACTTTTTGATCCAAACCGCTTCCTTTGCTGCTTCCGAAGCTGCAATGTATTCTGCCTCAGTGGTAGAATCCGCTACAGTGTCTTGTTTGGAACTTTTCTAACTCACTGCGCCCCCATTCAAGGTGAACACATATCCATACTGAGATCTGGAATCATCCTTGTCTGTCTAGAAGCTGGCATCCGTATACCCGCGTATCACCATGTCCCCTTCTCTATATATTAGGAACACATCCTTAGTTCTACTTAAGTACTTAAGGATCGTCTTAACAGCCACCCAATGATCTATATATGTAGACTGCGAAAGACCAAGCAACCGTTTCGATCTATCTCTATAGATCTTAATCCCAAGGATGTAGGTTGCTTCTCCCAGGTCTTTCATGGAGAATGTCTTGGATAACCAAACCTTAAATGACTATAAGATTGAAACATCGTTTCCTATAAGTAATATGTCATCGACATACAATACTAGGAACACGATTGCACTCCCACTAACCTTCTTGTACACACAAGGTTCGTCTGGATTTTGTGAGAAATCAAACTTTTTTATTGTCTCATCAAAACGGATATTCCAGCTCCTGGATGCTTGCTTCAATCCATAAATGGACCGTCGCAATTTGCATACCTTGGTTTTATCAACCGATGTGAAACCCTCAGGCTGTATCATATTCATGTCCTCGAGCAGGTTTCCATTAAGGAAAGTTGTTTTCACATCCATCTGCCATATCTCATAATCATAATGAGCCGCTATGGCCAGGAGCATCCGAATGGATTTAAGCATAGCTACAGGCGAATAGGTTTCGTCATAATCAACACCTTGCTTTTGACGATATCCTTTCGCCACCAATCTAGCCTTATAGGTAATCACATTACCATCCATGTCGGTTTTCTTCTTGAAAACCCACTTGCACCCTATAGGCTTTATGCCTTTAGGTGGGTCAACCAAGTTCCAAACTTGGTTTTCATACATGGAATCCATTTCCGACTTCATGGCACCAAGCCACTTATCCCTTTCTGAACTTGTCAGCACTTCTTCATAACTGGTAGGCTCCTCATCATCAATGAGTAACACGTCGTTTGATTCACTTACGAGAAATCCATATCTCTCAGGAATATTGCGTGTTCTACCAGATCTAAGAAGATGTGGTGTTACAATAGGTCCAGCCAATTGCTCATCACTATGAGTTGTCGGCTGTTGTGCTTCACCAGGTATCTCATCAATGTCTATTTGAGTCTCTCGAGCCTACTCAAGCTCGACGACACTCCCACTATTTTCTTGCAAGAGAAACTCTTTCTCTAGAAACACAGCATGCCTTGAAACAAACACCTTTTGTTCCACAGGATGATAGAATTGGTAACCCCTTGTTTCCTTAGAGTATCCAATAAATAGACATTTATCAGACTTAGCATCCAATTTGTCTGATGCAGTCCGCTTCACATAAGCAGGACAACCCCATATCTTCAAGTAAGATACATGAAATTTCTTACTATTCCATATCTCATATGGAGTAGTAGAGACTACCTTGGTAGGCATTCTGTTTAACAAGTAAACATCTGTCTGAAGTGCATAGCCCCAAAAGGAGTTGGGAAGATTCGCATGATTCATCATTGACCTGACCATGTCCAACAAGGTCCGGTTATGCCTTTCAGATACACCATTATGCTGTGGTGTATATGGCGGAGTCCATTGAGACAATATGCTATTGTCTCTTAGATAATCAAGAAACTCTTGACTTAAGTATTTCCCACCTCGATCCGATCGAAGTATTTTAATACTCTTGTCATGTTGTTTCTCTACTTCATTTCTAAATTCTTTGAACCTTTCAAAGGCTTCAGACTTATGTTACATCAAGAACTCATACCCAAACCGTGAGTGATCATCGGTGAAGGTAATGAAGTAGCTATAGCCTCCTAAAGCTTGAGTTGACATAGGTCCACATACATCAGTATGTATTAGACCTTGTAACTCTCCCACTCGTTCACCTTTTCCTGTAAAAGGTAACTTAGTCATCTTGCCTTTTAAGCATGATTCGCATGTATCGTATGAATCCAATTCAAACGATTCCAGAATTCCACATCGGTGTAATTCGGACATGCGTTTCTTGCTTACATGGCCAAGACGACAATGCCACATGTAGGAGTCTATTTGATTATCCTTTCGAGCACGCTTGTTGCTCGCTTCGATATTGAAAATGTCACTGGATACGTCTAATGTATAAATACTATTGCTTAAAGTTCCAGTCCCATAAAGAACTCCATTCAAAGTTATGTAACAACAATTGTTACTAAAAGTCAAATGACACCCATTTTTATTTAAACAAGGAATAGAAATGATGTTCTTTATCAATGAAGGAACTCAAAAGCAATTGTCCAGTTCTAAGACAAGTCCTGTAGGGAGTTTCAACAAATACGTTCCAATGGCGAGTGCAGCAACCTTTGCTCCATTCCCAACATGTAAATTTGACTCTCCCTTGACAAGTCTTCTTCTATTCCTTAGCCCATGTATGTCATTACATATATGTGAGCCACACCCAGTATCCAATACCCAAGTGTCTGAGGAAATAGAATGACAATCAATAACGAAGATATATGAAAAAGATGGAGCATCTTATGCCTTATTCTTCTTCACGAACTCAAGATAAATCTTGCAATTTCTTCGCCAATGGCCCTACTTGCCATAATGATGGCAAGTTCCCTTTTTTGAGCTGGTTTTGCCTTTTTAGCCTTTTTCTTCTTCCCCTTCTATTGTTCCTTTGACTCCCTCTTAGAACCTTTCTTCGAGGAATCAACTAACAACACCGTCCCCTGCTCATGCTTCTCAGAAGGCTCCACAGTCTACAGCATGTTGAGCAGTACCACAGATGAACCTTCTTGCATCTCAGAGGTGAAGAGGAGCTTGGAGACTTCGAACCTTTCGAATCTCACTTGCTTATCAAACAACTCATAAAGATGAAGGACTACGATATGAGCATCCATATGCTCATGCTTCTTTCGTAGCTTGGGTTCCATCGCGGCTAGCATGATGCAACTTGTCAGTTCAAAATCAGTCACATATTTCTGATAGACCAACAATTGGTCCAGAGTTGCATCGTCACTAGGATGGGCGGGAAGAGGCGCTTCAAGGACATATACAAGCTTTTCACCTTGAGAACAATTCTCAAGTTTCTAAGCCCGTCCAAGAAGTTCGGCCCAGTCAATTTATTCGAATCCAAAATGGAATGCAAATTCAAAGACATCATAATCAATTTTAGAAATACAAAACGAGCATATATGAGAAAGATGATTTAAAATGCATCAATATACATTCATAAATCCCATTCATTTTTCGAATTTCAAAAAAAACCCCAAAATCACTTCGGGAGATCGTAGGTCCATCTCCGAATGGGCTGATATCCATCATAGTTATGAACAACCTTGGAGAGAGTCCAACAAGTCATTCATAACTACGATGGTAGATATCAACTATACCGATTGCATATCACGTATATGCAACTATCACAATGTGCTATCAACTAATTGAATGTTCACACATACATCGGGTTGTTAACACATTAACAAGTATGCATCATATGCATAGCACCCAACTTCACCTCCCTTTACATCGACCTTGGAGAGAGTCCAACATGTCGATGCTCCAATTTAAACCCAACCCATTAATCGAGAAATAGTTTTAATATGGTTAGAGTGCATTCAACCAATTAGCCCAGCTTGGAGAGAGTCCAACAACCAAAGCTAACGATTGACCTCTGACTCTTACCATATTAGTATTAAACTATTCCATGGTTTGAACATGTTCGAGTTCGAGCCGGGCTTAGAGGGTGTCCAACAACCCTAACAAGAAACGGAACTCTGGTTCTAACCATATTAATGGAAGGTGTAGGCTTTAATATTGTTTAAAGGTTTTTATGTCTCATCCTCTTTGCATGCAAATAACTATTATCTACATGGCATGGCATACATGGCATGGCATACATCTACATGTCACGACATGCATGGCATAATGATATGCATCTAATGCAATTACATGACATACAATTATGTCATGTAAATAATTTCCTTATATGTCATAACTATTTATGGAAATAAAATATATTTAAGATTTGATTCTCCAAATCAAATCATGATTAAATTAGGAAACAAATTTCCAAATCTAATCACATATTTTACTTATGGAAATAGTTGATTAAGGAAAGTCAATTTAGGAAACCAATTTCCTAAATCATCAAAACTACTTATGGAAATAAAATATTTTAAGATTTGATTTTCCAAATCAAATCAAGATTAAATTAGGAAATAAATTTCCAAAATCTAATCAAATATTTTATTTATGGAAAATATCAATTTCCATAAATACTTCCAACTTTCCAAAAGTGGAAGATTTCCATAAATACTTCTAGACTTTCCAAAATTAAAAAATTTCCATAAATACTTCTAAATTTCCAAAATTAGAAAATTTCCAGAAATAACATTATGACTATCGCAAAACCATTTTACGATTATGTCGAAACACAACCTGGCTCTGATACCACTATTGGGTTTCCGGCAACGCGGCGAGTGTGTGTTCGATCATGTTTCGTAAACATGTGCACAGCGGAAGCAATAAAAATAATAAATCTATATTTATTACAACACACACATCACACGCATGCATATTACAACATGTGGAGACATAACCGTAAATTTAAATTTGCAATAAAAGGAAATATAACTACGTTATACCTTTAGTATCACGTGTAGCGGGAACGGCATCAACCGGAACGATCCTCGCTAGAATCGTCTCTATCCGTATCCACGCCGAGTATCCTTGGGATGACTTCGCTAAGTCATGAGCTTCGTCTTCGTACGGGTTACTAGCCTCGTGTTGAAGACGACGTGATCGAGAGATGATCACGATCCGAATCCAAATTCGGATCCAAAACCGAGTCCTCAAAACTCGCTTCTCCGAAGAGGTATTCGTCAACCGTTTGATGAATCCTTCGTCCTCCACCTCAGAGGATTACCGGAGATCGAATCCCCGGTAAGTTAGGCACTTTCGGAGCTCTAACCGTCGTCCAAACGATGCTCCGACGAGAGAAAAACAAGCTGTCCAGAAAAACTGGACAGCTTTGGTGGAGGAGTAGGCGTCGGCCAACCAAGGGAAGCCAAGTGCTCACCTTATCGCCGAAGCCTAGGAAGATCACCGGAGGGTCGCCGGAGGATGACCGGCTGAAGCTTGGACGCCGGCAAGGAGTTGGACGGCGGCACAAGGGGCTGGGCGGAAATCCTAGGGTTGGCGCCGAAAATCCAAGGAGAGGATGGAGAGGTGGGCGGCAACCACAAGCTAGGGTTTTGGATTAGGGCTTAACTATCCCTTAAGCCCTCTTTTTATAGAGAACTAATTCTCTTAATGGTTATTAGATCATAACCATGAGGCCCGTTAACCCGCTCCATTAATATAAGTTAAAATAAACCAAACCATGATGGTTTATTTTAAGTTAAAACGAACCGAACCAACTTTTGGTTCATTCGTTTAAAATAAACACAACCCTTTGGTTTATTCTCCTCCATTGGATTAGAACCAAACCATTTTGGTTCATCCATTATGTCTTCATCAGACACGGCCCATCCATGCTTCCATTGCGACTGAAACGATTTCTTGCTCACTTCTTGTTTGGTCCAACCAAACCTTGTTTCTCTCGGTCTGAGAATCCCATTCTCAAGCTCGTTTTAAATCCTTCGGATTACGCTCGTTGTGCGTGTGACCAAATAGGTTCTCAGTTTATGTTGGCCGTCTATAATTAACCATTAATTATAGAACGATCATGAGTGGCACCTAATAGTACATCATGATCCCCAATTAACCGAAAAGATCAACGGTTGATCCAGAACTATTTCTGAAACCCTTCAGCGGCTCGAATGATTTGTGACCCATTCCCTTCACTCATCTTATACCCACTTGGTTCAGGACATGGTCTATAGTGTCAGTCCCCACTGGGCTGACTACGTCACACCTAGCCCAAGTATCATTTCCTCGTCCTACGGATTCTAGTTACTCCACATGTATCGAAGAGTACCTTACTCTAAACATGTAATGCTTTGGCCAAAGACTTTAGTAACAATCCGACGAGAGACCATGGGTATACATCTCCTCGCAAGGAGTGGTGAATCCTTTATAGGCTATTCAAACACCTTCGATCATTTTGACTTATACCCAATCATCCCGGGTCCACATCTCCTTAGAGATGTTTGCTTAAGATGTCAAAGCATAAGTCTCCATGATCAAGATGACTTGAATACCGCAAGTCAAAGGAACATCACACTTAAGCTACAGTAAGAACTTCATTGACATATCTATATATGCAGAGAACCATATGAAGTCTTACGGCTGGTCACTCCTATGAACTAGTTACCATAACTAGCATCCACGATTAACTCCGGACATCACAATGTCTCCAGCCAGTGAGAATCAGCTTCTTGGATACACCAAGGAGTATACCTCGTGCTAGTCTCGACAGAATTGATGGTGTCCAAATCCATCAATTCATCGACTAGGGATAATTCCGATACATCACAATTACACATGTAGAGATACTCACTAGTTGTGATCCAATCACAAATTCTCTCATGCTGTGAATCATATCGTGGACATTCAGTAAATGAGTTTAATATCCAATCAAATACATCAAAACATGTATACTCAAATAGTGAATCTTTATTTGTCATATAAATGGTTCATACATAAGGCGATTGCCTTAGGACATCTCTCATATATTACTAACATAAACCGGAGCGATCCTCGCTAGAATTGCCTCTATCCGTATCCACGCCGAGTATCTTCGGGATGACTTCACAAAGTCACTAGCCTCGTCTTTGTACGAGTCACTAGCCTCGTGTCGAAGATGATGTGATCGAGAGAATATTACAATCCGAATCAAAATTCGGATTTAAAACGAGTCCTCAAAAACTCACTTCTCCAGAGAGGTATTCATCAACCATTTGACGAATCCTTCATCCTCCACCTATGAGGATTACCGGAGATCAAATCCTTAGCAAAGTAGCCGCTGTCGGAGATCCAAATGTCATCCAAACGACGCTCCGACATGAAGGAAACAAACTGTCCAGAAAACTGGACAGCTTGGTGGAAGAGTTTGCGCCGGCCAAAGAGAAGAGGGCCAGCAAGTCATTGGTCACCGAAGCCAAGGAGGATCACCTGAGGGTCGCCAAAGGATTGCCGGCTGAAGCTTAGACTCCGGCAACAAGCTTGGACGGCGGCACAAGGGTCGGCGGTGGCTAGGATTTGGGCGCCGACCACAAGAGGAGAAGGAGAGGGTGGGCGGCAACTTTGGGGTTGCTTGGATTAGGTTTTCACAAAACCCTTAAGCCCTATTTTATAGAGAACAAATTCTCCTAATGGTTATCGGATCATAACCAAAAGCCCATTAACCTGCTCCATTAATTTAAGTTAAAATAAACCAAACCGATTTGGTCTATTTTAAGTTAAAACGAACCGAATGAACTTTAGTTCATTCGTTTAAAACAAACCAAACTCCTTTGGTTTATTCTCCACCATTGGATTAGAATAAACCAATTTGGTTCATCCATTATGTCTTCAGAAGACATGGCCCATCCATGCTTCCATTGCGAATGAAACAATTTCATGCTCGCTCCTTGTTTGGTCCAACCAAACTTAGTTTCTCTCGGTCTGAGAATCTCATTCTCAAGGTCATTTTAAATCATTCGGATTATGCTCGTTGTGCGTGTGACCAAATAGGTTCTTGCTTTATGTTGGCCGTCTATAATTAACCATTAATTATAGAACGATCATGAGTGGCACCTAGTGGTACATCATGATCCCCAATTAATCGAAAAGATCAATGGTTGATCCAGAACTATTTCTGAAAACCCTTCAGCAGCTACAATACATCGTGCCCCATTCCCTTCATTCATCTTATACCCACTTGGTTTAGGACATGGTCTATAGTGTCAGTCCCCACTAGGTTGACTATGTCACACCTAGCCCAAGTATCAATTCCTTATCCTACGGATTCTAGTTACTGCACATGTAACCAAGAGTACCTTACTCTATACATGTAATGCTTTTTCCAAAGACTTTAGTAACAATCTGACGAGAGACCATGGGTATACATCTCCTCGCAAGGAGTGGTGAATCCTTTATAGGCTATTCAAACACCTTCGATCACTTCGACTTATACCCAATCATCCCGGGTCCACATCTCCTCAGATATGCTTGCTTAAGATGTCAAAGCATAAGTCTTTATGATCAAGATGACTTGAATACCGCAAGTCAAAGAAATATCGTACTTAAGCTGCAGTAAGAACTTCATTGACATATCTATATATATACAGAGAACCATATGAAGTCTTACGGCTGGTCACTCCTATGAACTAGTTACCATAACTAGCATCCACGATTAACTCCGGACATCACAATGTCTCCAGCCAGTGAGAATCAGCTGCTTGGATACACCAAGGAGTATACCTCGTGCTAGTCTCGACAGAATCGATGGTGTCCAAATCCATCAATTCATCGACTAGGGATAATTCTGATACATCACAATTACACATGTAGAGATACTCACTAGTTGTGATCCAATCACAAATTCTCTCATGCTGTGAATCGTATCGTGGACATTCAGTAAATGAGTTTAAGATCTAATCAAATACATGTAAACATGTATACTCAAATAGTGAATCTTCATTTATCATATAAATGGTTCAAACATAAGGCGATTGCCTTAGGACATCTCTCATATATTACTAACAAGATGTGGGTTTTGTTCATCCTAAACTATGGTCTCATGCATTTTTCTAAGGCAACACTTTTTGATTCCCTTATACATGGGACTTCAAATCATGCCAATTATACTTCAATCAATTTTCATTAATCTTAAATGCATGAATGATGATTATGGCATAAATGATAGCTTAAATAAGTATATGGAAAAAAATCATGATGTCATGGCATAAGTCATAAACCTAAATATACATGACATAAAAACTTAGACCTAAACATTATCATGACATTTAATGATAAAAATAAGATAT
Source organism: Wurfbainia villosa (assembly GCA_025175895.1). NCBI lineage: Eukaryota > Viridiplantae > Streptophyta > Magnoliopsida > Zingiberales > Zingiberaceae > Wurfbainia > Wurfbainia villosa. The sequence goes on from CM045992.1 coordinate 86,894,529, forward strand.
GATGTCATGACATGACAATGGCAAACAAGATATGGAAAATAAAAAAGTAAAGGTATAAAAATACCTAAATTTTAGCATTAGTTGCTATTTGTTATTATTAAGTTCATTTTTCCATATTACTAACTTTCTCCCAAATGTGCCAAAACCCAAAATGGCACACCAAGACCTCTAAAACTTAATTGTGTCAATTTGATCAATTTTTCATAGTTCTCAAAATATATTGACACATCCTAAAATCTTTTAGGATAAAATCTCAAACTCCATTTCCAAAGTATACCATAACCTTGGAAATGACCAAAAGTGTCAACTCTACTGTGATTAGGTTAACTACCCATCCATTCAAAGTTGACACAACCTAACCTATTTAGCGTGAGGGAATCACACTCCTAGGAACCCAATATCTATTGTAGCTCCTTGGGTTAATTAGGTATTCATTAGGGATGACCTCCCTTGATACCCTCCTAAGCTTAGACGCCTTGGTCAATTGGGTCTTGCCTAGGTTAACTCTAGGGGTAACTCCCCTTGTAACCTTCTTAGTGGCTTCTCTAGGTTTCCTTGAAACCTTAACAACTAGGCACACACCATGGTTACCCTTAGGGATAACTTCCCTAGTAACCTTGGCTTTCCTAGACCTAGGTTGTGTTCCATAATCGAATGGAACATTGTGGGAGGTCTCCTTGGGGTTAGGTTTGTGACCCAAACTTTTCTTGCCCTTGGGTGGACCTTGCCTCCTAAACACTAGGTTTTGACTCCTAGATCCTAAATCTTGACCATTTGACCCTTGCAATTGATTTTACATTTTCCTAAGGGTCTTTTCTAATTTCTCAAGTTTTGACCTCAAAACTTGATTTTCCAACTCTAATTGCCCAATCTTTGAATTTTCATTTAGTCTTTGGGCATGGTTCTTCATTTTAGGCATATGCCTACCCTTCTTAGGGTTAATGCCTAAATGCTCCTCTACATTCCTAATAGTTTCCCTGGGTAGGATTTTTTTTAGGATTATTAGTCCCAAATTTATCCTAAGTTCTAAAATTACAACTCTTAGCACCTAGGCAATAAAATTTACTTCTACTAGCATGCTTTTAACTTTTAATCGAGGAAGGAGTATAATTAAAGGTTACCTTAGGGTTTGCCTTAGCTCCCCCTACATTTGTAACTCCTCCCATGTCCTTGATTTACTTCCTCCCCCTAGGGCATTGACTTTGGTAGTGTCCCCGTTGGTTGCACTTGAAGCACACCACGTGCTCCTTGCTCTTACTAGTGGGGACTCCGGTATCCTTTGAATTTTTTTTGACTTTTGGTTCTGGTGCTTTCTCCTTGGCCTTTTTTGGGTATTAGCTCTTGTAATGCTCTTTCTCCTTATACTCAAAGAAAATTATATGATCTTTATTTTTAACTAAATAGCTTGAGTTACGTAGGGTGGTAGTCAGAAGAATTTGGTCCAATTCTTCATGGCTCCCAGAGGTAGATGCTTCTTCTCTTCTGAAAGTAGCGGCTTCCTCTTGAATTTGCTCCAGAGTGGAGATTTGCCTAATCTCCTCCTCCTCAATCATAGAGGTGAAGGCTTCGTCTATCTCTTCTCCTTTGGATGTTGAATCCTTCTCAACTTTCGAATCCCCAAGCTCTTGTGAGGATGATGATGATTCTTCCTCTTCCGAGTCTTCTTGAGCTTGAGAGGATGAACACTCCTACTCGGACTCCTCCTCTACTTCATGAGTCGGTGATGGATTTTCATGATACTTTGCCAATTCTCTCCAAAGCTCCTTGGCATCCTTGTATTCACCTAACTTGGACAAGACATTATTAGTAATTAAATCACTTAACATTTTGATTACCTTAATATTTGTCTTGAACTCCTTGAGTTATTCCTTGGTCCATTTTTCAACCTTGAGGATTCCACCCTTCTTTCCTTTTAGAAATTCACAACCTTCTATCAAGGCAGACCAAAGCTTGATATCCACCATCATCAGGAAGTTCTCCAACCCTATTTTCCACTGATTGAAACCTTCAAATAGATAGTCCTCATAGGATGGTGGTGTGTTGATGTCCCGACCTAGTCTAAAATATGGTTCCATCATCTTCCTCTAGCATGTTTGCTCCCGGTTGTTAATCCGTAGAAGAGCTCCCGGTTGGAATCAGAGTGTCTTCTTCTTTTAAGAGCCACCGGGCTTTGATACCACTTGTTGAAACTTCGGTGAGCGCTAGAGGGGAGCTAAATGGCCCGTTCGTTGACGTAGATGGAATTCAATTGCATGCTTGCTACACTTGTTAGTGTATGCAGCGCAATATATAATGATAAAACAAATACACAACAACAAGAACACAATACACACAAATATACGTGGTTTGGAACCTTAGAGTTCCTACTCCACGGAGCGAGCTCAACGGGCTCTAGTGATGCACACACCACTAATAAAACTCCTTCTCGGTGACACACCGGAGGTGGAGAAACATCGTACAAAAAATTACAATAGTAATATGAAATATACAAGCAATTACAAAGATAAAAGGAAATACAAGTAAAGAAAAACACTTTACAAGAATGCTTCGAATGCTTGATCTTTGGTTGCTTGCAAAGTGCCTTGAAGGTCTAGATTGCAACATCAATTACCCTTCAAATCGCCCCAAGAACCATGGCAAAAAACCTCCCCTTCGTGCTGCTTTTAAAGCTGCAACTCGAGGTGATTTTCACCTGGCAGTCGACTGCCAAAAGACCCCAGTCGACTGCTCCTGTAGCTATTGTCTCACAATGACTTAATCCACATCGACATTCAAGCCAATGGATACACTGGTAGTCGACTGCCATTCCAAGTAGTCGATTGCTCAAGTCCGTAGCCGACTGCTCAGTTGGCAACCGAGCATTCTGCCTTTGCGACCAAAACCATCATCAGTCGATTGCCCTCCATGGCAGTCGACTGCTCAAGGCCAGTCGACTGCCCAATCCTGGTAGTCGACTTCCAAGGCCACTTGCCACAATCGAACGTCAGTCGACTCATGGCCGTCGACTAGTCATAATCCCAGTCGATTGTTCTGTGTCGGCTCGGCTGTCAAGTGGCAAACACTTGACCAGTCGACTAGTCAATAACCTCAGTCAACTGATACACTTCAACCATGAATTTTACCCCAAGTATAATGCCCTCATACTTGTTAGACCACCCTTATCCTAGACCTAAGCCTTCTAGCCACCTCCATTAGCCTCACGCCTATTGGATCCCTCCCAAGTCTTCCATGACTTGTGTTGATGCAGGGGCACCAAATAATCGAACCTAGGTTTTGATTATAGTAAAGGCTGAAAGTTAAGGTGTTCTCGTTATCTCATAAGCTACTCTTGAGTGTACAGAAATGTTTAAGCTAGCTGAAGTTCGACAACACCCAGAGAATCTCGAGTCGAGAAACCATGGTGGTCGGTCGACACTGAGAGAACTTCAAATAGAGTCGAAGAACCCAGGTGAAGATCGGAACTAAGCAACAAGTCGCAAAGGACCAGAGGTAAGCACGAGTGTGGAGTAAAGGTGAGGTCGGGTCCTCTGTACAGGGACGACTTTAGGCGGCGATCCGACTAAGACTTCCAGTGGAAGGTCTAGGTCGAGATCGGACGATAAGTAGCCGTGAAATTTATCTTTAATCTTATGTTTGTGCTAACTCTTTGTTACAATTGAATAACTAAGATGGCAGTCGACTGCTGACTATTGGCAGTCGACTGCTTGTAGCATCAGTCGACTGATGAAGGTCATCAGTTGACTGCTATTCAAACTGTCCAACTCGATGAAGGTCAAGATAAGATCCCCTTATCTTGGGGTGAGATGTCCATTTGGATCAGATCTGGATCTCAACGTTCAGGGGCTTAGAGGGCTATAAAAGAATGGGGGTTTCACCCCTTTAGGTCATCTCAATTGCTCTCAAAGTGCTCCCACAACGCTGAAAGACTACTCCGTCGTAACGCCGACGCAACACCAAGATCTCGCATCCTCTTCTTTGGCAAGTAGTAAGTTTCTTTTTATTTTGTATTCATTTTATTGTATTCGTGCTTTTATCATTACGAGGTGAGGTAGGTTTGTTGCCTCCACCTCAAGCTTTTTATTTTGTTGTACTCGTTGTCTCCTACCTCCGACGAGGAGGAGACCTATAGTGAATTTCCCTTCATACGTCGTCCAGGATCACAGGGCCTTGGAGTAGAAACCGTTAGGTTGTGAACCAAGTAAAACAAATTGTGCCTTTTACTTTTTCCGATACGTTACTTTATTTTTATCCAACGATAAGAAAGTTTTACGCTCGCTATTCACCCCCCCCCCTCTAGCGTGCTTTCAATCCAACAATTGGTATCAGAGCGGAGGCACTAAGATTTGGTGCAACCACCAATCTAGCATTTTTTTGGGGCTTTTTTTTCATATTTTTTCGATTCGTGAATTGTTTTAAGCTTTTGGTTAATTCTCATCACGCATTACTAATCCAAGATTTTCTCGAGTCATAGTGACCTTTTTCATGTGATTTTCACTTGTGTGCAAGGCTCATTTTTAGTGGCCCACATTGAGGGGTATAACACCACCCGACCTCCGTTCTTCAACAAAGATGATTTCTATTATTGGAAAGGTCGGATGGAGTGTTTCTTGAAAACACAAGTTGAGACTTGGATAATAATCAAAATCGGCTTTGCTCTACCCGCCAATGATCAAGGGGAGCCCCTGGATTTCAACAAATGGACTAACACGACCAAGAGGCAAATCGAAGCCGATGCAAAAGCAACCCAAATGTTGCAGTGCAGCTCGTCCAAGGAGGAGCTCAACCAAATTGGACAGTTCATTAGCACCAAAGACCTCTGAAATAAGTTAATCGAGCAACACGAAGGGGCATCCTATGCTAAGGTATATAAAAGAGATTTACTTTTAAATAAATTGTATAATCTAAAGATGCATGATCACAAGACCGCTACTCAACTACATGCATGGATCCAGACATCCTGAACGATATACACACCATCGGACAAAAAGTCGACAATCGAGACATAATAAGGTACACTCTTAATGCATTTCCTAAGACCACCTTGTGGGCATCCATGGTTGATGCCTACAAGGTATCTAAAGATTTGTCTAGGATTAGAATATATGAATTCTTTTCGGAATTTGAGTTACATAAACAGACTAACGCGGTCCCAGCCAAGAAAGGTATTGCATCATTTGCAGGACAAAGAAGACGAAGAGCAAGGAGCAAGATACCTCCCGAAGAAGAAGAAGAAGAATTAGAAGGTGAATCTGAATTGGAATCTGAAGAGGAGATGGAGGTCGAGCTATCCAATCTAGTTCGAAAGATAATCAAAAATAAAAGAGAGCAATTGAAGAACAAGAAACCCCCACAAACCTATACATGCTATGGATGCAATAAGAAGGGGCATTATAAGTCAGACTACCCAAGATTGAAGCCGAGACACAAGCAATCCATGCAAGCATTTCAAGCGACGTGGGAGGAGGAATAAAATCAAAGCAACAACTTGTCGTTCATGGCGAAACCGAAGAGTCTGAGTCCGAGTCCGAAGATGACTACAAATCCAACTCCGACTCCGACTCTGAGGACGAATTCGAGACAAGACTCAAAGTCGGGTCAAAAGAAAAGATTAAGGTAAGTCGTTCATTAATTGCAAATTTATATCATGCAATTAAATTGCTAAGTAGGAAATTAACTAAGTCCGAGTCTAGAGTTGAGTCGTTGCTTGAGAAGGTTGAAATCCTCATGCAAGAGGCTACTCTAACCTCTTCAACTAGTTAACTTCAAGAGGGAAACTCAACTCATATTGAAAAACTTGAGGAATAGAATTCTCTCTTGAAAGGACGAGTTCAAGAGCTCGAGGCTAGGTTGAAAAGGTTCACGTTGGGATCCAAGAATCTTAATCGACTTTTTGGAACTCAAAGAACTGTGTAAAATAAAGTCGGACTCGAGTTTAGGTCAAAGACTACGAATATATCATACATGTCTATTGTAAATTGTAGTCATCAAAGAGTTCAAGCATGGGTCCCTAAAATTCTTTTGAATTCACATATAAGGACCAATAAGTATTGAATTCCCCAGGAACAAGTCCATTATGTGGTTATACCATATCGTTTCAATGGTCCAGAGGGAGCTAATACTAAAATAGTATACCCACTTTCTTAGTAACGATTTTTGTTTTAATTTTTATAATGGCTAGATAGGACCAATAGTTAGTCAACCTTGATAACATAGTATCAGGACACGGCGAGATGATATTATGTTAGGGAAACGAGGTCTTATGTATTCGAGCAAGATAAGGCATATCTAGCTTGGTGCACTTGGCTAAGTTAAACTAGATGAAGCTACCTCGTCGTATCCTAAACTAGTTAGACCAGGAAGTAACCCTAAGTGACTTAAGTAAATATTTTCTTGAATTTGTCTTTGTCTAAGGAAGTGATCGTTGTTCCGATCAAAGAAGGCCCCTGTGCCTCGCCACGACCTGGAAGTCATTTTCTTGAAAAGTCTACTTAATGATATAAAGATTAAATCCGAATCAAATTCAAGGTTGACTATCTTCAATCAAGTTAAAATCATCTCACAAAACATATAAGGTGAACATGTTTTGAGACACATAGAATGGGTGAGATGTTAAGGATAATTGAAAAACACAACATTTTCAAAATGCTTTCAAAACTATAAATACTTATTTTCTCAATTATTGCACTTAACGAATAATTATAACTTTGTTTGTCTAATACTATATATATATAACTCTCTAGGCCAAGTTTAGTGCCCCCCTAAATCTTTTATACCTTATGTATTTGACTAAGGGGGAGAAAACTAACCTTTAGGGTTATATTACAAAATTCTTAAAGTATTTTTGAAAATGAACTTACGATATTATGTTTCAAAAACTTATTTTGAGAAAACTAGCTTTACAATTGTTGGTGCAGAGGGATATACCTCGAACCAATCTAGACGCATGCTTGGACTCATATTTGATTTCGTTCCTTAATAATTCTAGACGCATGCTTATAACATTTTGTTTTGTTTTAAAAAACCCCTATTTTGTATACACCCCCAACTTTTGTTTTTGATTTATGGCAAAAGGGGGAGAAGAGGGAAAAGTTAAGGGGGAGTAACAAATTTTCTAAAATTAAAGTATCTTTTTGAAAATTCACCTAGGGTTAAGGGGGAGGTAGCCTTAAGGGGGAGAGGTTGAAAACACATACATGCTTATATTGTTTACTACTTCGTGTTTTTTTATATATATACTTAAATTTTCCTTAACTTTGTGTTGGCTTGCCATAGATCAAAATGGGGGAGATTGTTGGTGCAGGGGAAGTAGATAATCGAACCTAGGTTTTGATTATGGCAATGACTCAAAGTTAAGGTGTTCTCGTTATCTCATAAGCTACTCTTGAGTGTGCATAAATGTTTAAGCTAAGCTGAAGGTCGGCGACACTCGGAGAATCTCGAGTCGTGAAACTGTGGTGGTCGGGCGACACCAGGAGAACTTCGGATGGAATTGAAGAACCCAGGTGAAGACCGGATGCTAAACAACAAGTCGCAAAGGAGCGGAGGTAAGAACGAGTGTGGAGTAAAGGTGAGGTCGGGTCCTCTATACGGGGATGACTTTAGGAGGCGATCCGACTAAGACTTCCAATGGAAGGTCTAGGTCAAGATCAGAAGGTAAGTGGCCATCAAATTTATCTTTACTCTTGTGTTTGTGCTAACTCTTTGTTACAGTTGAATAACCAAGCTACCAGTCGACTGCTGGCTATTGGCAGTCGACTGTTGGTAGCATCAGTCAACTGATGAAGGTCATCAGTCGACTGCTATTCCAACTGTCCAACTCGATGAAGGTCAAGATAAGATCCCCTTATCTTGGGGTGAGGTGTCCATTTGGATCATATCTGGATCTCAATGTTCAGGGGCCTAGAGGGCTATAAAAGAAGGGTGTTTCACCCCTTTAGGTCATATCAATTTCTCTCAAAGTGCTCCCATAACGCCGAAAGACTACACCTCCATAAAGTCGACGCAACACCAAGATCTCGTAGCCTCTTCGTCGGCAAGCAGCAAATTTGTTTTTATGTTGTATTCATTTTATTGTATTCGTGATTTTATCGTTACAAGGTGAGGTAGGTTTGTTGCCTCCACCTCAAGCTTTTTATTTCGTTGTACTCATTGTCTCCTACCTCCAACGAGGAGAAGACCTATAGTGAATTGCCCTTCATACGTGGTCCAAGATCCCAAGGCCTTGGAGAATCAACCGTTAGGTTGTGAACCAAGTAAAACAAATTGTGTCCTTTACTTTTTTCGGTGTGTTACTTTATTTTTATCGAATGAAAAGAAAGTTTTATGCTCGCTATTCACCCCCCTCTAGCGTGATTTCGATCCAATAACTTGTTCATCCATACGCTAGCTTTCAGGTGCTTCCATTGACTATTTTCATGTTAAGCTGGTATATACCGCCAAGGCATATTGGGCTTACGCTGCCAAGACACACACTTGTGTTGAGGATTCGGTGACCGCTAGAGGGGGGGGGGTGAATTGTTGTTTGAATGCGTCGATTGAATTCATTCGCGATGATTGCTACAAATGATTAGTGCGTAGCGAAAATAAAACAATAACAATATACAAACACACAAACACAACTATGTAATGTGGTTCGGAACCGAATGATTCCTACTCCACGAATCGAGCTCAAACGAGCTCTAGCGATGCCACAAACACCACTAAACAATAAACACCTTCTCGACAACACGTCGGAGGTGGAGAAACCTCGTACAATGATTACAAAAGTAATACAATAAGAATACAAGCAAGATACAAATGAAATACACAAGAACACATAAAGAACACTTTATAAATTCACTTTTGGATGCTTGATTCTTTGGTTGCTTGAAATGCACTTGGAGACCCTGAATTACACCAACAATTTGCCCCAAAAGCTCCCAAGAACCGGTTGCAAAATCCTCCTCCACGAGCTTCCTTTATAGCTCCTGCCTGGGCTGGATTTCGCCTATCAATCGACTGATCAGGACCATCAGTCGACTGATGACACTATTACTGTGAGACAACGGTGTAATCTACACTGGAAAAATCCAACGGATAGGACATCAGTCAACTGATCATGTCCATCAGTCGACTGATCGAGCCTTCACTCAACTGCTAACCGCAGTAGTCGAGTCAGACTCCATTCTGTGCCTGAAATACCGAGTACCAGTGGACTGATCACAAGATCAGTCGATTGCTCGGTCCAACAGTCGAGTGCCCACCTCTTGCAGTCGACTACTAGGACACTTTCCGTAGTCAAACCCTAGTTTACTCAGACCAATCGACTGTCACATGTTACCAGTCGACTGATACACCTCAAACATGAGGTTTTAACTCAAGTATTGTGCCCCCATACTTGCTAGACCACCTGTAGCCTAGACCTAAGCCTTCTAGCCACCTCTTCCAGCCTTGCACCCATCGGATCCCTCCAAGTCATCCAGGACTTGTTTATCCATACGCTAGCCTTCAGGTGCTTCCATCGGCTATGTCATGCTAACAGTGTCTATACCGCCAAGGCACATTGGACTTATGCTACCAAGACTCCGCTTGGACTTTACGCCGTCAACCATTAGACTTATGCTGCCAAGACTTCACCCTTGGACTTTACGCCGCCAATATCAAACCCCTTGGACTTTCCAAATGCCAAGTACTCATGACTTGGACTTTCACCGCCAAGACTATAGCCTTTGACTTACGTGGCCAAGACTACACCCTTGGACTTTACTTGCCAACCCATGTTGGACTTTCCATGCCAAGGCCCATGCTTGGACTTTTCATGCCAAGTACTCAAGACTTGGACTTTCCATGACATGGTCAACTCCAGTCAACCATTAAAATCCCCCTCGAGTCAAACTCGAGTCCGATCAATCATGACCCAGGTCGATTGTACCAACAATCTTCCCAAAATATTATCAGACATTAATGTCAAACCCTCATGTCAAACATCAAAATATCGCTCGAGTCAAACTCGAGTCCGGTCAATCGTGACCTGGGCCGATTGCACCAACAATCTCCCCCTTTTTGATGTTTGACAAAACCACATACCTTTGAGTTAGAACACTAACTCAAATCTTCTTACCAATTATCCCAAATTGGTAATCCCATAAATTCTCCCAAACATTCTTCCCCTTTTTGACTAACATCAAAAAGGTTTTCTCCAAGGGGCTGAATGTCTCATGTCCCAATGAGATCTTATAATCTCCCCCTTGGTCCAAAAATACCTAGGATGCCTACAATCTTCCTAGTGATAAGTCTCATATCACTCAAGAGAGACAATCCTATAAACTCTCCCAATGTCCAAATTGGGTATTTCAAAATTCTCATTTCCCCCTTATGAGGAAAAATATCATTCATCATTCCATGATGGATACCTCCCCCTAAAAGCTTGCTCCCCTTTGACCATTGCACCAACAATGTCCTTGGGAAGTTCCTAAGCCAATAGGAACTCTAAAAATAAGGGTCAAAGTTTAACATTGAACTTTCCAACCCCTTAAATTTGATACATCATCCTAACAACTCTCCTAATTCATATCCAATGGATTTTCACCCTTTATAATGCTTCCCAAAGCATATCCTTGGGTTATGAGTGGTTAGGGAACTTTACTGTAGCTGAAAACGGGCTAAACAACCTTGTTTTTCTCGAAATCAGCATGGCAGTCAACTCTATCAGAGATCAGTTGACTATCGTGCCAATCAGTCGACTGCCACCAAGGGCAATCGACTGATAACTGAAATATCAGAAATGAGATTCAAAAAAGCATAAGTAATTCTACGTATATTGAAAAATCATGAAAATTCATACGTATATTACTTATAAGCAATACAATGGGTGAAAAATATTAGAAAAATATTTTACCCATAAAATATCAAAATCTATACAAAGATTAAAAGCGAAGAAAAACTTCAATGTTTTAGCTCACTTTGTATCAACTTTATCAATGGTGATTGCTATCAAAAGATAGACTTCACCATGGTTTTCTAAAAGGATTTTAAAATGATTTTAAAATCTTATATTGGATCATATTCTTTGGGCTTAATGTACATGGCTTGAACATAAGCTTTCCCAATGATCCACAACATGATTTTAGATGAGTTTGAGTTCATCTAGATGCAAAAACTATGCACCTTGAACTTAACTCATATCCTAGCATCTCACATGTATCTATGGTGTATAAATACACATACATGTCAATGTAATGTGAGATGTGGGTTTTGGTCTTAAACTAGGTTTTCATACATTTTCTAAGGCAACCCTACTTGATTCCCTTATACATGGGACTTCAAGTCATGCCATAGTCCTTAAATCAATTTTAATCAAATTAAATGCATGAAATGATCATGGCATAAATGATAGCATAAGTGAAGCATGGCCAATGATCATGATGTCATGACATATGAATAAATCTAAATACATATGACATTAAACCTTAATCCTAAACATTATCATGACATATAAATGGTAAAAATAAACATGATGTCAAGACATGGTATATAGCAAACAAAACATGGCAAGTAAAATGTATAGGTATAATAATACCTAAAATTTAATATTAATTGTCATTTGTTATTATTAAGTATATTTTGCCATATGGCTACTAATCCCCCAAGTGTGCCAAAAACCCAAAATGGCACACTAAGACCTTTAAACCTAAATTGTGCCAATTTGATTGATTTTTCATAATCCCAACAATGTATTGGCACATCCTAAAATCTTTTATGATCATAATTCAATTCTATTTCCAAGGTATCCATTACCTTGAAAATGACCAAAAGTGCCACCTTTACCATGGTTAGGTTAACTACCCATCCATTTAAAGTTGACACACCTAAACTCATCTAGCATGAATCGATCACGCTCTTAGGAACCTAAAACCTATTCGAGCTCCTAGGGTTTATTAGGTATTCCTTAGGGATAACCTCCCTAGATACCCTCTTAATGACCCTTCTAGGCTTGTTAGCCTTGGTCATTGTGGTCTTGTCATGGTTAACTCTAGGGGTAACTCCCCTTATAACCTTCTTAGTGACCACTCTAGGTTTCTTCGAAACCCTAGCCACTAGGCACATACCTTGGTCAACCTTAGGGATGACTTCCCTATTGACCTTGGTCTTTCTAGACCTAATTTTAGTTTCATAGTCAAATAGAACACTATGGTAGGTAGGCTTATCTACCTTGGACTTAGGCTTGTGGCTCAAGCCTTTCTAGCCCATAGATGAGCCTTGCCTCCTAGACTCTAGGTGTTGACTTTTACCATTTGACCTAGATTTTTGATCAATTGACCCTTGCATTTGGTTTTGTATAATCCTAAGGGTCTTTTCTATTTTCTCAAGCCTTGACCTCAAGGCTTGATTTCCCTTTTCTAATTGCCTAATTTTTGAATTTTGATTTAATCCTTGGGCATGGTTCTTCCTAGGCATATGCCTAGTCCATTTGGGGTTAAAACCTAGGTGGTCCTCAATTTTCTTAATGCTTGCCCTAGGTAAAGTCTTTCTAGGGACATTAGTCCCAAATTTCTCCTTATTTGAAAAATTAACACTCTAAGCACCTAGACAAAAATATTTATTATTCCTAGCATGCTTTTCATGTACAATAGTTAGATTGTTAAAATTATTTCTAGCATGTTTTTTGACATTTAAACTATAAGGTGCATTATTAAAATATACCTTCAGGTTAGCCTTAGCTCCCCATACATGTGATGCCCCCTCTTGAGTCTTCTTGCTCCCCCTAGGGGATTGACTCCTATAGTGCCCCTTTTGATGGCATTTGAAGCAAATGACATGCTCCTTGCTCTTTTGCATTGAGGCACCGGTCTCCTTGACCTTTGGCACGGGTGGAGCTTTCTTGACCTTCTTAGGACACTTGCTCTTGTAGTGTCCATTTTTCCTACACTCAAAGTATATAATATGATTTTTATTTAAAAACGACATGCTTGAGTTACCTAGGGTGGTGGTAGGTGCCGGAGTTTGAGCTTCTTCATCTTAACCGGATGTGGAAGGCTCTTCTTGATGCTCCGGAGTGGAAGGTCTAATCTCCTCCCCCTTAATCCTTGAAGTGGAGGCTACTTCCACCTCTTCCACCGATCCGGAAGTTGACTCCTCTTCAACTTCCAACTCCTCACTTTCTTCTGAGGATGAGCTCTCTTCCTCCTCTTCCTTTTCTTCTTGGATTGATTGAGGCTCTTCATGGAATTTTGCCAATTTGTTCCATATCTCTTTGGCATCTTTGCAATCTCCTATCTTGATCAAAATATCATTAGGAATTACATTAAGCAATATATTCATTACCTTATTATTGATGTTGTAATATCGGAGTTGGTCTTGGCTCCAATTCTTCTTCTTGATTTTTCTTCCTTCTTTATCTTTTGGAGTGTCAAAGCCTACTAAGACACTAATCCAATTGTCAAAGTCACACATTAAAAAGTGCATCATTCTACCTTTTCAATACGTGAAATCTTCACGGTCAAAGGACGATGGAATATTAACGTCGTCACCCAATCTTTCTTGGAAATCCATCTTCTTTCCTCTAGCGTGTTTGCTCCCTCGGATGTGAAGCCGGTGAAGAGCTTCTAGCTCTAATACCAATTGTTGAGGATTCGGTGACCGCTAGAGGGGGGTGAATAGCGGTTTGAATGCATCGATGGAATTTGTTCGCGATGCTTGCTACAAATGATTAGTGTGCAGCGGAAATAAAGCAATAACAATATACAAACACGCAAAAACACCTATGTAACATGGTTCGGAACCGAATGGTTCCTACTCCACGAATCGAGCTCAAACGAGCTCTAGCGATGCCACAAACACCACTAAACAATAAACTCCTTCTCGACAATACGTCGGAGGTGGAGAAACATCGTACAATGATTACAAAAGTAATACAATAAGAATACAAGCAAGACATAAATGAAATACACAAGAACACTTTACAAATTCACTTTTGGATGCTTGATTCTTTGGTTGCTTGAAATGCACTTAGAGACCCTGAATTATACCAAAAATTCGCCCCAAAAGCTCCCAAGAACCAGTTGCAAAATCCTCCTCAACAAGCTTCCTTTATAGCTGCTACCTGGGCTGGATTTCACCTATCAGTCGATTAATGACACTGTTGCTGTGAGAAAACGGTGCATTCCATGTTGGAAAAATACAACGGATAGGACATCAGTCAACTAATCATGTCCATCAGTCAAATGATCGAGGAGTCCGACTCTATGCCCGAAATACACCCGATCAAGCGATCACAAGATCGATCCCTTTCGATCCAGCGATCGACTACCCACCTCGTGATCGCTAGGACACTTCCAGCAGTCAAACCCTAGTTGACTCAAACCAGTCGACTGCCACATGTTATCAGTCGACTGATACACCTCAAACATGAGGTTTTAACCCAACTATGGTGCCCCAAACTTGCTAGACCACCCGTAGCCTAGACCTAAGCCTTCTAGCCACCTCCGTCAGCCTTGCGCCTATCAGATCCCTCCAAGTTATCCATGACTTGTTCATTCATACGCTAGCCTTCAGGTGATTCCATCGGCTATGTCATGATAATGGTGTCTACACCACCAAGGCACATTGGACTTATGCTACCAAGACTTCTCTTGGACTTTACGCCGCCAACCATTGGACTTATGCTGCCAAGACTTCACCCTTAGACTTTACGCCGCCAATATCAAACCCCTTGGACTTTCCAAATGCTAAGTACTCATGACTTGGACTTTCACCACCAAGACTACACCCTTGGACTTACGTGGTCAAGACTACACCCTTGGACTTTACTTGCCAACCCATGTTGGACTTTCCATGCCAAGACCCATGCTTGGACTTTTCTTGCCAAGTACTCAAGACTTGGACTTTCCATGACATGGTCAACTCTAGTCAACCATCAAAATCCCCCTTGAGTCAAACTCGAGTCCGATCAATCATGACCTGGGTTGATTGTACCAACAATCTCCCCAAAATATTATCAGACATCAATGTCAAACATCAATGTCAAACCTTCATGTCAAATATCAAAACATCGCTCGAGTCAACCTCGAGTCCGGTTAATCGTGACCTGGGCCGATTACACCAAAAACTTGGACTTTACACCGCCAACCATTAGACTTATGCTGCCAAGGCTCCACCCTTGGACTTTACGTTGCCAATATCAACCCTTGGACTTCCCTTGCGAACCCATGTTGGACTTTCTAATTGCCAAGACTCAAGCTTAGACTTTCACTTGCCCAGACTCATGCTTGGACTTTCCAAATGCCAAGACCCATGCTTGGACTTTCCATGCCAAGACCCATGCTTGGACTTTCCATGCCAAGTGTTGGTGCAATCGGCCCAGGTCACGATTGACCAGACTCGAGTTTGACTCGAGTAGTATTTTGATGTTAGACAAAACATATGACATGTGATTGTCATAGGAAGACCAAGTGTGTACCCTTGGCGGTGAAAGTCCAAGCATGGGGATTGACATTAAAAGTCCAACATGGGTTAACATTGGCAATGGGATGTCTAAGTGTGTAGCCTTGGCCACCTAAGTCCAAGTGTGTAGCCTTGGCGATGAAAGTCCAAGTTATAGGGACTTGGCATTTGGTATAGACACCGAGATCATGACAATAGCCGAAGAAAGCACCTGGAGACTAGCGTGTGGATGAATAAGTCATGAATGACTTAGAGGGATCCGCGCATGGATGAACAAGTCATGGATGACTTGGAGGGATCCGATAGGCGCGAAAGCTAGTAGAGGTGGCTAGAAGGCTTAGGTCTAGGCTAAGGGTGTGTCGGATGCTCAAACATGTTGTTTGAGGTTTAACTCGATGGTCGGATGCTCAAACAACTTTTGTTTGAGGTTTTACCCGACAACAGTCAACTGGTGGTATGTCCTAGTCGACTGGTGAGAGTCGACTAGGCAGACGATCGGTGATGGCGCCGATCCAGCGCCATGGATGGCGATCCCACTGCTGGTCGAGGACGTGAGCACAAAACACTCGGTAGCCGACTGATCAGTCGGCTATGGGACTGGCAGTTGACTGATGGTAATGACAGTCGACTACCAGTGTATCCGTTGGCTGGATGCCAACATGGATTAAGCCATTGTGAGACAACGACTACAGGAGCAGTCGACTGGGGCCTTATGGCAGTGGATTGCTAGGTGTGAAATCAGCCCGAGACAAGCATAAAAGGAGGAGCTTGGGGAGGATTTCCATAACCATTTTTGGATAGATTTTGGAGGGGAATTGCTGCTGCATTCCAGACCTTCAAGAGCAAACCAAAGCAAGCAACAAGCAAGTGATCAAAGCAAAGTGTTGTAAAGTTTTCTTTACTTGTATTTCATATTATCTTTGTATTATGCTTGTACTTTTGTATTACATTCTATAATTGCTTGTATGAGGTTTCTCCACCTCCGACTTGCTGTTGAGAAGGAGCTTGTTAGTGTCGTGTGCATAACTCGAGCTCGTTGAGCTCACCCCGTGGAGTAGGAACCCCTAAGTTTCCCAACCACGTATATTGTCGTGTATTGTGTGTGTGCTTGTGTATTTGTTTTCATTACTATTATTTCCGCTGTGTATTAACGAGTATTGTAGACAAGCATGCACAAGAATGATCAAAATCCATCAAGCAACGAATCGGCTATTCATCCCCCCTTCTAGCCGGGCTACGATCCTCCAACAAGTGGTATTAGAGCGAGGAGCTTACCATCGGACTCATCGCCGCAATAAGCAACCGAAATGGCCAGTATCAACATCCATTCATCGAAATTTGAAGGAGACTTTTCTTGGTGGAAGAAAAGGATGGAGGTATACTTCAAAATCGATTTTGATATAATGTTAATCATTGTAAATAGTTTTGAAGTGCCTAGGGGTGAAGACAACAAGTCGTTGGGAAAGTCAAGATGGACCGAGGAGCAACAGCGACAATTCAAGACAAATGTTAAGGTAACAATTATGCTAGTAAAATTGATACCTAATGCTATTTTGTCTAGACTAGGTGAATATAGGGATGCGAAGGAATTATGGAATAAATTGGTCAGATTCCACGAAAATTTCGAACCGGCACAAGTAGAGAAGGAGGCCGAGGAAGAGTGTTCATCCTCCCATGCTCAAGAGGAAGAATCACCATCAATATCGGAGAATGTGGATGAATTGGAGGAAACCTCCACCACTAGCATTGAGGAGATGGAGAGATCTTCCATCCCAGAGCAAGAACAAGAAGTATCTACATTCGGGAGAAGTGAATGTTGGATCGAGAAGCGTCGCTAGAGGGTGTTAGTAATATATGAGAGATGTCCTAAGGCAATCGCCTTATGTATGAACCATTTATATGATAAATGAAGATTCACTATTTGAGTATACATGTTTAATGTATTTGATTGGATCTTAAACTCATTTACTGAATGTCCACGATACGATTCACAGCATGAGAGAATTTGTGATTTGATCACAACTAGTGAGTATCTCTACATGTGTAATTGTGATGTATCAGAATTATCCCTAGTCGATGAATTGATGGATTTGGACACCATCAATTCTGTCGAGACTAGCACGAGGTATACTCCTTGGTGTATCCAAGCAGTTGATTCTCACTGGCTGGAGACATTGTGATGTCCGGAGTTAATCGTGGATGCTAGTTATGGTAACTAGTTCATTGGAGTGACCAGCCGTAAGACTTCATATGGTTCTCTGCATATATAGATATGTCAATGAAGTTCTTCTTGTGGCTTAAGTGCGATGTTCCTTTGACTTGCGGTATTCAAGTCATCTTGATCATGGAGACTTATGCTTTGACATCTTAAGCAAACATCTCTAAGGAGATGTGGACCCGGGATGATTGGGTATAAGTCGAAGTGATCGAAGGTGTTTGAATAGCCTATAAAGGATTCACCACTCCTTGCGAGGAGATGTATACCCATGGCCTCTCGTCGGATTATTACTAAAGTCTTTGGCCAAAGCATTACATGTTTAGAGTAAGGTACTCTTCGATACATGTGGAGTAACTAGAATCCGTAGGACGAGGAAATTATACTTGGGCTAGGTGTGACGTAGTCAGCCTAGTGGGGACTGATACAATAGACCATGTCCTGAACCAAGTGGGTATAAGATGAGTGAAGGGAATGGGGCACGATTCATTCGAGCTACTGAAGGGTTTCAGAAATAGTTCTAGATCAACCGTTGATCTTTTCGGTTAATTGGGGATCATGATGTACTACTAGGTGTCACTCATGATCGTTCTATAATTAATGGTTAATTATAGACGGCCAACATAAACCGAGAACCTATTTGGTCACACGCACAACGAGTGTAATCCAAAGGATTTAAAACGAGCTTGAGAATGGGATTCTCAGACCGAGAGAAACTATGTTTGGTTGGACCAAACATAAAGCGAGCATGAAATTGTTTCAGTCGCAATGGAAGCGTGGATGGGCCGTGTCTTATGAAAACGTAATGGATGAACCAAAATGGTTTGGTCCTAATCCAATGGAGGAGGATAAACCAAAGGGTTTGGTTTATATTAAACGAATGAACCAAAGGTTGGTTCGGTTCGTTTTAACTTAAAATAAATCATCATGGTTTGGTTTATTTTAACTTATCTTAATGGAGCGGGTTAACGGGCTTTATGGATATGATCCATTAACCATTAAGAGAATTAGTTCTCTATAAAATAGGGCTTAAACCCTAATCCAAAAGACTAATCAAGAGTTGCCGCCCAACCTTGTGTTGCCGCCCCTCCCTCTCCTCCCCTAGTCGGTGCCAACCCTAGGATTACCGCCGCCCAGGTTTTGTGCCGCCGTCCAAGTCATTGCCGGCGACCAAGCTTCAGCCGGTGAACACTCCGGCAACCCTCCGGTGATCTCCTATAGGTTTGGCATCAAGGTGAGCCTTTTCTTTCCTTGGTTGGCCGGCGCCTATATCCTCCACCAAGCTGTCCAGTTTTCTGGACAGCTTCTTCTCCTCTCGTCGGAGCGTCGTTTGGATGACGGTTAGTGCTCCGACAGCGGCTAACTTACCGGGGATTTGATCTCCGGTAATCCTCTGAGGTGGAGGACGAAGGATTCGTCAATTGGTTGACGAATACCTCTCCGGAGAAGCGAGTTTTGAGAACTCGTTTTAGGATCCGAATTTGGATTCGGATTGTGATCATCTCTCGATCACGTCGTCTTCAACACGAGGCTAGTAACCCGTACGAAGACGAAGCTCGTGGCTTAGCGAAGTCATCCCGAGGAGCTCGGCGTGGATACGGATAGAGACGATTCTTACGAGGATCGTTCCGGTTGATGCCGTTCCCGCTACACGTCATACGGAAGGTATAACGTAGATAATTTTCTTTTATTGCAAATTTTAATTTACGGTTATGTCTACACTTGTTGTAATAGCATGTGTGTGTTGTGTGTGTTGTAATAAATATAGATTTATTATTTTTAATTGCTTCCGCTGTGCTCATGTTTACGAAACATGATCGAACACACACACGCCGCGGTGCCGGAAACCCAACAGTGGTATCTGAGCCCAGGTTGTGTTTCGACATAATCGTAAAATGGTTTTGCGATAGTCATAATGTATTTCTGGAAATTTTCTGAATTTTGGAAATTTAGAAGTATTTATGGAAATTTTTCAATTTTGGAAAGTCTAGAAGTATTTATGGAAATCTTTCACTTTTGGAAAGTTGGAAGTATTTATGGAAATTGATATTTTCCATAAATAAAATATTTGATTAGATTCTGGAAATTTGTTTCCTAATTTAATCATGATTTGATTTGGGAAATCAAATCTTAAAATATTTTTATTTCCATAAGTAGTTTTAATGATTTAGGAAATTGGTTTCCTAAATAGATTTTCCTTAATCAAATAATTCCATGAATAAAATATGTGATTAGATTTGGAAATTTGTTTCCTAATTTAATTATGATTTGATTTGGAGAATCAAATCTTAAACATATTTTATTTCCATAAATAGTTATGACATATAAGGAAATTATATACATGACATAATTGTATGCCATGTAATTACATTAGATGCATAACATTATGTCATGCGTGTCGTGACATGTAGATGTATGTCATGTATGTCATGTCATGTAGATAATAGTTATTTGCATGCAAAGAGGATGAGACATAAAAACCCTAACTCAATATTAAAGCCTACACCTTCCATTAATATGGTTAGAACCAGAGTTCTGTTTCTTGTTTGGGTTGTTGGACTCACTCCAAGCCCGGCTCGAACCTGAACATGTTCAAATCATTGGAATAGTTTAACTCTAATATGGTAAGAGTCAGAGGTCAATCGTTAGTTTGGGTTGTTGGACTCACTCCAAGCCTGGCTAATTGGTTGAATGCGCTCTAACCATATTAAAACTATTTCGCGATTAATGGGTCGGCTTTAACTTGGAGCATCGATTTGTTGGACTCACTCCAAGGTCGATGTGAAGAGAGGTGAAGTTGGGTGCTATGCATATGATGCATACTTGTTAATGTGTTAACAACCCAATGTATGTGTAAACATTCAATTAGTTGATAGCACATTGTGATAGTTACATATACATGATATGTAATCGGTATACTTGATACCCACCATCATAGCTAAGAATGGCTTGTTGGACTCACTCCAAGGTTGTTCTTATCTATGATGGATATCAGCCCATTCGGAGATGGACCTACGATCTCCCGAAGTGATTTTAAGGGTTTTTGAAATTCGAAAAATGAATGGGATTTATAAATGTATATTGATGCATTTTAAAATCATTTTCTCATATATGCTCATTTTGTATTTCTAAGTTAATATATTGATCATGATGTGTTTGAATTTGCGTTCCATTTTAGATTCAAATAAATTGACTGGGCCGAACTTCTTGGACTGGCTTAGAAACTTGAGAATTGTTCTCAAGGTTGAAAAGCTTGCAAATGTCCTCGAAGCGCCTCTTCCCGCCCGTCCTAGTGACGATGCAACTCTGGACCAATTGTTGGCCTATCAGAAACATGTGAGTGATTCTGAACAAATGAGTTGCATCATGCTAGCCACGATGGAACCCAAGCTACGAAAGAAGCATGAGCATATGGATGCTCATATCGTAGTCCTTCATCTTTGTGAGTTGGTTGATGAGCAAGTGAGATTCGAAAGGTTCGAAGTCTCAAAGCTCCTCTTCACCTCTGAGATGCTAGGAGGTTCATCTGTGGTACTGCTCAATATGCTGAAGACTGTGGAGTCTTCTAAGAAGCATGAGCAGGGGACGGTGCTGTTAGTTGATTCCTCGAAGAAAGGTTCTAAGAGGAAGTCAAAGGAACAGCAGAAGGGAAAGAAGAGAAGGGCTAAGAAGGTAGAACTAGCACAAAAGGAAACTTGCCATCATTATGGCAAGGAGAGCCATTTGCGAAGAAAGTACAAGATTTATCTTGAGTCCGTGAAGAAGGATAAGGCATCGGATGCCCCATCTTCTTCAGAAATCTTCTTTATTGATTGTCATTCTATTTCCTCAGACACTTGGGTATTCGATACTGGGTGTGGATCACATATATGTAATGACATACATGGGATAAGGAATAGAAGAAGACTCGTCAAGGGGAGAGTCAAATTTACGTGTTGGGAATGGAGCAACGGTTGCTGCACTCGCCATCGGAACGTATTTGTTGGAACTCCCTGTAGGACTTGTCTTAGTACTGGACAATTGCTTTTATATTCCTTCGTTGATAAAGAACATCATTTCTATTTCTTGTTCAAATAGAAATGGTTTCCATTTGACGTTTAGTAACAATTGTTGTTACATAACTTTGAATGGGGTTCTTTATGGGACTGGAACTTTAAGCAATGGTGTTTATACGTTGGACGTATCCAGTGACATTTTCAATATCGAAGCGAGCAACACGCGTGCTCGAAAGGATAATCAAATAGACTCCTATATGTGGCATTGTCGTCTTGGCCATATAAGCAAGAAACGCATGTCCGAATTACACCGATGTGGAATTCTGGAATCGTTTGAATTGGATTCATACGATACATGCGAATCATGCTTAAAAGGCAAGATGACTAAGTTACCTTTTACTGGAAAAGGTGAACAAGTGGGAGAGTTACTAGGTCTAATACATACTGATGTATGTGGACCTATGTCAACTCAAGCATTAGGAGGCTATAGCTACTTCATTACCTTCACCGATGATCACTCACGGTTTGGGTATGTGTTCTTGATGAAACACAAGTCTGAAGCCTTTGAAAGGTTCAAAGAATTCAGAAATGAAGTAGAGAAACAACATGACAAGAGTATTAAAATACTTTGATCGGATCGAGGTGGTGAATACTTAAGTCAAGAGTTTCTTGATTATCTAAGAGACAATGGTATATTGTCTCAATGGACTCCGCCCTATACACCACGATAATGGTGTACGAGAGGCGAATCGGACCTTGTTGGACATGGTCAGTCAATGATGAATCATGCAACTCTTCCCAAGTCCTTTCTATGACTTCGCATAAATTGTTACTTGTTAAACAGAATGTCTACCAAAGTAGTCTCAACTACTCCATATAAGATATGGAATAGTAAGAAACCTCATGTATCTTACTTGAAGATATGGGGTTGTCCTGCTTATGTGAAGCGGACTGTATCAGACAAATTGGATGCTAAGTCTGATAAATGTCTATTTATTGGATACCCTAAGGAAACAAGGGGTTACCAATTCTATCATCCTGTGGAACAAAAGGTGTTTGTTTCAAGGCATGCTGTGTTTCTAGAGAAAGAGTTTCTCTTGCAAGAAAATGGGAGTGTCGTCGAGCTTGAGGAGGCTCGAGAGACTCAAATAGACATTGATGAGATACCTGGTGAAGCACAACAGCCGACAACTCATAGTGATGAGCAATCGGCTGGACCTATTGTAACACCACATCTTCGTAGATATGGTAGAACACGCAATATTCCTGAGAGATATGGATTTCTCGTAAGCGAATCGAACGACGTGTTACTCATTGATGATGAGGAGACTACCAGTTATGAAGAAGTGCTGACAAGTTCAGAAAGGGATAAGTGGCTTGGTGCCATGAAGTCGGAAATGGATTCCATGTATGAAAACCAAGTTTGGAACTTGGTTGACCCACCTGAAGGGATAAAGCCTATAGGGTGCAAGTGGGTTTTCAAGAAGAAAACCGACATGGATGGTAATGTGATTACCTATAAGGCTAGATTGGTGGCGAAAGGATATCGTCAAAAATAAGGTGTTGATTATGACAAAACCTATTCGCCTGTAGCTATGCTTAAATTCATTCGGATGCTCCTGGCCATAGCGGCTCATTATGATTATGAGATATGGCAGATGGATGTGAAAACAGCTTTCCTTAATGGAAACATGCTCGAGGACGTGTATATGATACAGCCTGAGGGTTTCACATAGGTTGATAAAACCAAGGTATGCAAATTGCGACGGTCCATTTATGGATTGAAGCAAGCATCCAGGAGCTGAAATATCCGTTTTGATGAGACAATCAAAAAGTTTGATTTCTCACAAAATCCAGACGAACCTTGTGTGTACAAGAAGGTTAGTGGGAGTGCAGTCGTATTCCTAGTATTGTATGTCGATGACATACTACTTATAGGAAATGATGTTTCAATCTTACAGTCAGTGAAGGTTTGGTTATCCAAGACATTCTCCATGAAAGACCTGGGAGAAGCAACCTACATCCTCGGGATTAAGATCTATAGAGATAGATCGAAACGGTTGCTTGGTCTTTCGCAGTCTACATATATAGACCGAGTGCTAAAGAGGTTTAGCATGTCGGAATCCAAGAAAGGTTTCCTACCCATCAGGCATGGGGTACACCTTTCGAAGTCTATGTGTCCGCGCACAGAAGACGAGAGGATTTGCATGAGTAAGATTCCCTATGCATCCGCAATAGGATCTATCATGTATGCTATGTTATGTACGAGGCCCGATGTATCATATGCTCTGAGTGTCACGAGCAGATACGATCCGATCGGAATGGATCATTGGGTAGTTAAGGCGATCCTTAAGTGCTTGAGAAGAACTAAGGATGCGTAATATATGGAGAAGGGTACATGGTGATACGTGGGTATACGGATGCGACTCGCATGACAGGATGATTCCATGTTTTTGTCTGGGTATGTATTCACCTGGAATGGAGGCGCAATAAGTTGGAAAGGTTCCAAGCTTGACACTATAGCGGATTCTGCCACTAAGGCAGAATACATTGCAGCTTTGGAAGCAGCAAAGGAAGCGGTTTGGATCAAGAAGTTCATCTCTGAACTTGATGTGGTCTCATCAATGATCCAAACATGTGCTTCGCCGCTATCATCTTATCAGAGAGATCATCAGTAGGAACAAAATACAAATCGAGAAAATTCCCACTGAAAGGAACTTAGCGGATCCTTTGACTAAAGCATTACCTCAAAGTAAGTTTGAGGGTCATGTTAGAGCTTATGGTATTGGATACAGTAGCGATTGGCATTAGGCCAAGTGGGAGTCTGTTAGTAATATATGAGAGATGTCCTAAGGCAATCGCCTTATGTATGAACCATTTATATGATAAATGAAGATTCACTATTTGAGTATACATGTTTAATGTATTTGATTGGATCTTAAACTCATTTACTGAATGTCCACGATACGATTCACAGCATGAGAGAATTTGTGATTTGATCACAACTAGTGAGTATCTCTACATGTGTAATTGTGATGTATCAGAATTATCCCTAGTCGATGAATTGATGGATTTGGACACCATCAATTCTGTCGAGACTAGCACGAGGTATACTCCTTGGTGTATCCAAGCAGCTGATTCTCACTGGCTGGAGACATTGTGATGTCCGGAGTTAATCGTGGATGCTAGTTATGGTAACTAGTTCATTGGAGTGACCAGCCATAAGACTTCATATGATTCTCTGCATATATAGATATGTCAATGAAGTTCTTACTGTGGCTTAAGTGCGATGTTCCTTTGACTTACGGTATTCAAGTCATCTTGATCATGGAGACTTATGCTTTGACATCTTAAGCAAACATCTCTAAGGAGATGTGGACCCGGGATGATTGGGTATAAGTCGAAGTGATCGAAGGTGTTTGAATAGCCTATAATGGATTCACCACTCCTTGCGAGGAGATGTATACCCATGGTCTCTCGTCGGATTGTTACTAAAGTCTTTGGCCAAAGCATTACATGTTTAGAGTAAGGTACTCTTCGATACATGTGGAGTAACTAGAATCCGTAGGACGAGAAAATAATACTTGGGCTAGGTGTGACGTAGTCAGCCTAGTGGGGACTGATACAATAGACCATGTCCTGAACCAAGTGGGTATAAGATGAGTGAAGGGAATGGGACACGATTCATTCGAGCTACTGAAGGGTTTCAGAAATAGTTCTGGATCAACCGTTGATCTTTTCGGTTAATTGGGGATCATGATGTACTACTAGGTGCCACTCATGATCGTTCTATAATTAATGGTTAATTATAGACGGCCAACATAAACCGAGAACCTATTTGGTCACACGCACAACGAGTGTAATCCAAAGGATTTAAAACGAGCTTGAGAATGGGATTCTCAGACCGAGAGAAACTATGTTTGGTTGGACCAAACATAAAGCGAGCATGAAATTTTTTTCAGTCGCAATGGAAGCGTGGATGGACCGTGTCTTATGAAGACGTAATGGATGAACCAAAATGGTTTGGTCCTAATCCAATGGAGGAGGATAAACCAAAGGGTTTGGTTTATATTAAACGAATGAACCAAAGGTTGGTTCGGTTCGTTTTAACTTAAAATAAACCATCATGGTTTGGTTTATTTTAACTTATCTTAATGGAGCGGGTTAACGGGCTTTATGGATATGATCCATTAACCATTAAGAGAATTAGTTCTCTATAAAATAGGGCTTAAACCCTAATCCAAAAGACTAATCAAGAGTTGCCGCCCAACCTTGTGTTGCCGCCCCTCCCTCTCCTCCCCTAGTCGGCGCCAACCCTAGGATTGCCGCCGCCCAGGTTTTGTGCCGCCGTCCAAGTCATTGCCGGCGACCAAGCTTCAGCCGGTGAACACTCCGGCGACCCTCCGGTGATCTCCTATAGGTTTGGCATCAAGGTGAGCCTTTTCTTTCCTTGGTTGGCTGGCGCCTATATCCTCCACCAAGCTGTCCAGTTTTCTGGACAGCTTCTTCTCCTCTCGTCGGAGCGTCGTTTGGACGATGGTTAGTGCTCCGACAGTGGCTAACTTACCGGGGATTTGATCTCCGGTAATCCTCTGAGGTGGAGGACGAAGGATTCGTCAATTGGTTGACGAATACCTCTCCGGAGAAGCGAGTTTTGAGAACTCGTTTTAGGATCCGAATTTGGATTCGGATTGTGATCATCTCTCGATCACGTCGTCTTCAACACGAGGCTAGTAACCCGTACGAAGACGAAGCTCGTGGCTTAGCGAAGTCATCCCGAGGAGCTCGGCGTGGATACGGATAGAGACGATTCTTACAAGGATCGTTCCGGTTGATGCCGTTCCCGCTACACGTCATACGGAAGGTATAACGTAGATAATTTTCTTTTATTGCAAATTTTAATTTACGGTTATGTCTACACTTGTTGTAATAGCATGCGTGTGTTGTGTGTGTTGTAATAAATATTGATTTATTATTTTTAATTGCTTCCGCTGTGCTCATGTTTACGAAACATGATCGAACACACACACGCCGCGGTGCCGGAAACCCAACAGAGGGGGGGTGAATAGCGAGCGTAAATCTTTTCGTTCGTTCGTTCGATACATGAGTAAGCATAGCAGAAAATAAAGAGACACATTTATTTTACTTGGTTCACAACCTAGCGATTGCTACTCCAAGGCCCTATCGGTCCTAGACCGCGTACGAAGGACAAAGCACTATAACGTCTCCTCCTCATTGGAGTTAGGAGACAACGATCACAAAACCGAAAGTATGAGGATCATGCAACAAGCCTACCTCACCTTGTTACGAATAAAAACAAAGAATACAATAGAATATGTTACTTGTTGATGCTGCCGAAGAAGAGGATGAGAACTTGTCGTCGCATCGGCATTATAACGGTGTTGGAGCTTTAGCATTGTAGGAGCACTTGAGAATAAACTTGATGATGTTTGGAGTTGGAATCTTCCCCTCCTTTTATAGATTTTGGCCTCTGAATTTTTCTCCTCATATTTCGGAATAGAACATGAAGTTGTACAAATTTTATCGCGAAGTGGTCGCGTCAAACCTTATCCGTTTTGACCTAGCGCAAAGGCTAATTCATCGTCATCAGTCGACTGATGCCTCCTATCTGTCGACTGATGAGCATCAGTCGACTGCCCAATGTCCAGCAATCGACTGCCAGCCTGGCCACTTCCCTACAGTAAGAGATTAGCTCGAAAAATGATAAATGCGACGGTTTCTAACCATCAGATCTTGACCTAGACCTTCCACAGGAAGTCTTAGTCGGATCGCTGCCTACGGTCGTCCCCGTAAAGAGGACACGACCTTTCAATATCTCACTCACACAAGTTTTCCTCGATACTTACCTTGTAGCTCTCGCTTTCGGCCTTCCACTCGATTCCTTCGCCTCCCTCCGAAGTCACTCGAGTGTCGCCCGACCACCGCGGCTTCCTCCGGGTGTCGTTAGCCTTCAGCTCCAGCTTTAGTACTTTTCTGCACACTAAATTTAGCTCGTGAGATAATGATGTAAACTTAACTTTGTGACTTTGCCATAATCAAAACACAGGTTCGATTATCTAGTGCCCCTGCACCAACAGTGAAGAACAAGAAGAAAATACCCTAGATAACTCAAATGCAATTTATAAAAATAAGGATAACATTATATGCTTTGAGTGTAGGGAGAAACGACATTACAAGAGTAAATGTCCAAAATTGACCAAGGAGATAGAACCGACACCAAAAGTCAACCAAAAGTAAAAGGATGTTGGAGTCCTCACTAAGAAAAGCAAAGAGCACATTGTGTGCTTCAAATACAACCAAAGGGCACACTACCGAAGTCAATGCCCTAGGGGGAAGAAGAAGGGGCAAGAAGGAGCTACACAAATAGGGGGAGCTTCCAAAGCACACCCTAAGGTATACTTTAATGCACCTTCTAGCTCTATGATTAAAAAGCATGCTAGGAATCATTTTAACTCACTTGCTATTGCCTGTGAACATAAGCATGCTAGTAGGAATAGATATGTTTGTTTAGGGGCTAAATCCTATGAACTTAGAACTAAGGACAAATCTAGGAACAACAACTCTAGATCTATTTTATCTAGGGAGTCCATTTGGAGGATAGAAGATAATTTAGGCACTAACCCTAAGAAGGGTAGACACATGCCTAAGAAAAAGTCTTATTCCCAAAAGATTAATGAAAAATCAAAATTAGAAAAATTAAAATTAGAAAATCGAGCCTTAAGGTCAAGGCTTGAAAATTTAGAAAAGACACTCAAAATTATGACAAACTCAATTAAGGGATCTAATGGTCAAAATTTAGGACCTAGGAGACAAGAACTGTTTAAGGACACTCGACCAGTCGATTGGTCCATAACCCAGTCGATTGGTAAAGCTCAAACATGAGGTTTAACCCAAGTATGAACTTCTCATACTTGATACTCAGCTACATCCTAGACCTAATCATTCTAGTCACCTTCATCAGCCTCACGCCTCTCGGATCCCTCAAGTATGCAACTCTTCATCCTTCGTGTTGGCCTTCTGGTGCTTCCATCAACTATATCATTCTAACTGAGTCATTTGCCAAAGTTCATTTGGAATTATGCCGCCAAGACTTCATGCTTAGACTTTAAGTTGCTAAAATCTCACCCTTGGACTTCCTTGTCGATATCCATTTGAACTTATGTTGCCAAGACTATACGCTTAGACTTTACACTGCCAAAACTACAAACTTAGACTTTCACTTTGCCAAGTACCCGTGACTTGGACTTTCAATTGCCAAGTACCCATGACTTGGATATTTCAATTGCTAAGACCATGCTTGGACTTTCCATGCCAAGATCATGCTTGGACTTTCCTTGCCAACTCTATGTTGGACTTTCAATTGGCAAAGTTCACTTGGACTTTACGTCGCCAAGATGACACACTTGGACATATGCTGCCAAGACTTTACCTTTAACTTCTCTTGCCAAATATTCATATTTAGACATTCCTTGCCAAGTATCCAAACTTGGACTTTCGAGGTTGATTGCTCCAACAATCTCTGTCAAATAATCTCCCACATATGACTTTAGATATCCTAATGATCTACTAGTCATATAGTCAAACCATATTATTAAATAATGGTCAAACTCATTGTCAAATATTAAAACCTTACTCGAGTCTCACTCGAGTTTGATCAATATTGACCCCGGGACCTATTGCACAAATAGTTTCTTTCATTCTTAAAAAAAAATGAACAGAAGAAACCACCGCCTATCAACACAGTCGTGGTATCTTCCTTTAAAAAAAAAAACTGTGTAGAGTCGTGGTTTCTTCCTCTCCCTCTTCGAAAAAAAAGTTTGGAATATCATATTGGATACTTTATCTGATATATTTTTTGGTATACTCATCTGTTTGTTTTAAACATGTATAGTTTTGATTCGGTTTTGAGTGAGTATATTTGTTTATATGGTGAATAGATCCATAAGATGATCTACCTAGTCTACAGCAAACAACTCACGGTAAAGCCTATCTAAATCTGTTCATGGTTTAGGCTTTGTAAAAAAGGCTAAGAGGGTGAATATATTCACTAGAATGATCTATCCAATTCGCAGCAAATGACTCGCGGTAAAGATACTGTAAATCTGTTAATAACTGACCACTTATTAAAAGTGAGTATGAGATAGAGATGGAGCATACCTTAATTGACGTGGAGGAGGATTTTATATGTCGGGAGGATGACTGGATCACATACATAGCTACTATAGCTACCGTTGACTCATTTTGGCATGGAGAGCTTGGCTACAGGTGGTGGTATACATGATGTGGATGACAAAGCTTGGTCAATGCCAAATCATCGATGACATATGCGAGAGATGGGTACTTGACAAGGCATTTCTGAGAGGAACCTCTGGTTAGACAGGATGAGAGATTATTTATATAAGAGCGATGGTATTTATGAGAGCACATATACGTCATGGTCAGGATACATCTCAGATCTGACTTTTCGTCAAACATGAGTATGTAGCCTTGACTATTATATTGTGGTGTTGTTTTTTGATGATATATATTTACCTTTCATAAAAAAGAGAGAGAGTGAGAGATGATACTTAGCTCCTAGGGGTACGATGTGATGCAACGGTAAAATGGGACAAATTTAACAAGTTAGTATGATTCGATCCTCTACTTAGATAAATTGAATTCTGAATTTTGAAAAAATTTAAATAGACGACAACTTCGACTAGATATCAATCGAGAGATTATCTTCTCGGACGGAGTACATCTTCAATATCGGACTTGGATGCCATGATCGGATCACTGAACTTAATTGGTGAGTCGTGAATACTTCTCTTATATATTTTGATGGTCTATCCCTCATTTAGAGATTATTTAACATTACATATATATAAAATCAGATCGATTAATTAGTTTGAAGGTCGGATGCTAATTAAAAAAATACTTAATTTTCATCCCTCGTTACACGGGAAAAAAAGGAAGGAAATGAAGCGTTTTGGAACGAAAAGTAGGCCATAAAATTTGTTGCCATATCCGAAATATAAACATAAGGTCTTAAAAGAAGTTTTCGATCTAAACCACGAAGGCACGAATTCCATTTCCACTTTTACTACTTCACCGCGGTTGCTGTATCATTCTGGGGCTCATCTTCTTCATGTTGACCACCTTGACAGCCTTGGCAGCGTACCTGGCTCCCTCGGCCCCGCATCCCAGCAACGACGCCTTCCACTTCTCCGCTCCCCGCACCGCCACATCCCTCCGCCATCCCCCACTATTCTTTTCCTCCCCTGTAACCTCCAACAAGTCAAATCCAGATTAGTTAACCAGCACGGAAGAGAAACATTAGAGACGAAGGCAGGCGATTACGATCGGAAGCAGTGGATAAGAAGAGGAGAGGGTCGCAGATGTCGTCGGGCAGATCGGGGTCATTAATCTCGCCTTCGTCGTGGAAGCACTCGCGGAGCCAGTAGTGGACGAACCGGGTCGAGAACTGCACAAGTGCCCACCACTCCGGCGAGAAATCCTCCACAAACCGCAGCGACGCCGGCACGTATGGCGCCGCGTCCGGATTCAGCACCAACCTTACCCTCACATTCGCCGATGACGGCGAGATCAACTCCGCATACATCGAGTGGTCTGCTCGCTTCGACTTGTGAGTCTTCGAGTGGATAAGGGCAGAGGAAGATCCAGAAAGGACACACTATCTTATTCATACGACTAGAGCAAGACATTTGGACATGACGTTTAAGAAAATTACGGGAATGCCAGAACGGGCGCAGCCTGAATCCAGTGGAAAGAGGTCTGCTCCTCGGATTCCCTTAACTAGCGAGCCTGCAAAAGGATTTCGACATTTTCTCAAAATCGCACAATTAGGGTCACCTTTTTTACTTTTTTCTAAATTAAACAATACTTGCAATACAAATTGAAAAGGAGAAATTCAGATAACCATTCTCTTATAAAATGATTCATATGGAGAGAAGGGATAATATGGTCTATGTTAATCAACACAATCAAAACGTGGTCTGATCTGGAAGCCGCGATATAGTCGTGCTCATTAGCACAGTCAGGCAATGATGCAGGCAGATAATGATGGCACGATTATGACATGACCATGCTCGAGAGACAAGACCAGAGTTGTGTTACGTTTAGAAGGCTAGCATAGTTGTATCAAGCGACACAGTTAGACCGTGTTATGTTATAGAGGAGATGACACGGTCGTGTCCAATGGCACGGTCAAGATCATGTGTGTTGGATGATGATTAAGTAAAATACATAATTTACTTATATTTTGCGAAAATTAAAATATATCTCGGTTGATGATGCACAAATCTCCGGTATTGCAAACTCTTGGAAATTTTGCGAACTCTGTCCACCACACGGAACGCTCGCAATCAGAATGAAAGTCATGAGTATTAATTTAAACTTTTACCATAATGCCACAACTCGTAGCCCGATGATTGTGGCGATACTCTTGTTCTTCTCAACAAGAGATGGTGAGAACTCTTGAAGGTGAACTTCTTTCTCACCTGCACATATTGTCATTCTTGCCTACATGCACACTTGCCAATCTCTTCTCATCCACAACCCTCATAGAAGCACCTGCCTCCTTCGTATCATTTATCACTTCATCATTTTGCTCACGCAGTAGGTTTTCTCTTTTATGGAAGATGAAGGTTATATGGAATAATGGACAGTTACCCATTATCCATGTCTCATGGCCCAGTATGGGCATATTCCCATGCTCCAATGTGGGCAGAGAACTAACATCTCCTACTTACACACGAGGATATTTCATGTTTATCAATAAATAACATCTCATATGATCCATCACATCACCCTACTAGATTTTTATACAGAGTTGGACATCGTACGACTTTGCGAGTACACATGCATACAAAAACTGTTCAATGCAACAGTTAGGATGATTGAGTAGTCATCATTGTATCATAAGATACAAAATGTCATTGCACTCTAGATCCAAGACATTACATCCATCGAGTTTCTTTTGTCATTGAAAGTAATCTAAAGATTTTGCTCGATATTATATTCTCTAATATGTTTAATCCCTTCATGGATAAACATAAAAAACTAGTCGGTGGAAATCATCTGTCAGTCTCGACTCAATTGCTTTCCTAGACCTGTCCCTTAGACCTCAATTTATCTTCGGGACCATTGGTAAATAAACTAAAGTAATAAACACTGAATCAAGACCTCAAGAAATGATCGAAAGTAATAAGGGCATAAGAAATCCCACCCAGAGGATTTGGGGTCTCACACAGTGGGTCTTGGAGATATTTACTGTCTCAAGTAAAATGACTCTCACTCTCCTTAATCGTTTTATCACACGCGGTATGAAACACGTCCCACAGTGTTAATCCCCCATCTCTCATAAGGGCATATGCCAGATTTGTCTAACATTGTACAGGTTTGAAACTCAGTCTATATATAAGACTCTATCCAGAGATCTTAGAGAGAGTATCTCTCAAAGACAATATCATAAATCACAGGTGATATATAAGATCTCAAACCTGACTACTTAAAGGCAACATGAATGTGACTACGTCCATGTTAGTCATGTCACACATGACTTCATTTTGAACACATGTCAGGGTCACTTATGTTATAGCAGGATTACTCTCAAAACCTCTTACAGTAAGAAACCGTCTTATCTCCACTCTTGGAGGCGGCGATGCGAGTTAACCACAAGCGCACGACTGCCATCAAGAAATAAAAATATCGATCCCATAGGGACTGGTCAAGTACTAGATACGAGCGATGGAATATTATCTAGACGAATCAAAATGGATGAGTCGATAAAAGAAAGGATAACGAAAGGATTAAAAGATACGATAGAGGATAATCCTAGGATTTCAGTTTCACTACTACGTCTATTATCAATGCAATTGTCTCTTATATTGATATGTATTCATGAAAGAGACTTATCCTAAAGTAATCGACAACCTTTCTCAAAATCGGACCGATGTATCTACCTAGACCCTGTAGGATCAAGAAAACGCTAGAGGGGGGGGGGTGAATAGCATTTTAAAACTTTCTTTTCTTTCGTTTGAAAACTAAAGCTTGCGGCGGAAAATATGAACAAAAGTACACAAAGAAATTTTTACTTGGTTCACAGCCTACGGGCTGCAAATCTAAGGCCCCGCATTCCTTGATCACCTCCGAAAGGGCAATTCACTAAAACTCTCTTCCTCGTTGGAGGTAAGAGATACAAAGCACTTACAAAGGATATAGAGGAGAAGGTAATACACCTACCTCTCCTCTTAGCAAGTAATAAATCAAAGAAACACTAATTAAATTAACTACCGACGATTACGACAATATGATGGAAGCTTGGTTGGTGTTATGATGTCGTTGCATGGTGTAGAGAGCTTTGGAATGATGGTGTACTTTTGGAGCCTTTCAAGTAGTATTTGAAGGGAGCTTTACCTCTACTTTTATAGTCTTCCAAACCCTAGCTCGTTGAGATCCAAATCTAATCCAAATAAGCTTATCATCCCTCATTTCATGACTCTTATCTTGAATTTATTCAAAGTGTCCAGATTCATTAGCAGTCGACTGATGATGATCCAGTGGATTGCACTTTTCCTCCAGTCGACTGATAGCTTGAATAATCACCTACATCACATGGTTAGCATAAGAACTACATAGTGAACTAATTGGTGAGCAATGTGACGATCGTGTACCATCCGATCTCGACTTAGGCCTTCCTCCGAAAGTCTTAGTCGGATTGTCACCTAGGATGTTCCCGTACTAAGGACACGACATGTCCTCTCTGCACAAAGTTCTTACCTTTCTTACCATTGGTCCTTCTGACCTGTCGCTTAGCTTTCAGTCACTTGACCACCGAGGTTCCTCGACTTCCCGAGGTTCTCCTAGTGTCTTTTGACATGGTCAACCAACCACCAAGGTTTCTCATCCCATCGAGATTCTCCTGGTACTGGTTCATTTGATCACTGATGTTTCTCGACTTGCCGAGATTCTCCTGGCGTTGTTGACCTTAGGAAAGTCAAATATCTTGCCTACACACTCAACATAACATATGATATAACAAAATAGATTAACTTTGAATCTTTGTCATAATCAAAACCTAAGTTCGATTATCTGGTGCCCCTGCACCAACATACCTAACTCCTACTTTCATGGAATTCGTTCGTAGGAAACCTTATTGTAGTGGGTGTTAGGGCAATCAACCCATGTGATATGGTTTTGACATGTGTGGCAAAGGGTTTAAGTTAGGTTATTATGGTTTTGATATGTGCATTGGAGTCTTGCAGGACTTAGTAATTCGCACATGGAGCATTAGCAAGTTTCACCTCTCATGACTTGGTCTTTGAGTCGGTGAAAGATGTATTGCGAAAGTCGTGTGCTTGGTGCATCCGAGGGATCGCCGAACGAGGAGTATTGGAGTGAAGCCGGAGGAAGTAGACTTCAGGGCGAGACACGAAGGATGACATTGCGAAGCTGTGCGCTTGGCGCATCCGAGGGACGTGGCCGGATGAAGACAACTTCAAAGGCGAGGGACTCCAAGGGAATGAGAGTGAGCGATTGTACCCCGGGATGGGGTAGCGCTTAGGTGAAACTTGGCTGATTGGCTAAGTGTCTGATGAGATTTCCCAACATTAGTCGACTGCCATGCCATGGCGATCATCGCTGTTGACTATTGACTCAAGCGATGTTGAGTCGATTTGTGTCACTGATCATTGCCAAGGGTTAGCGCTTGATTTCGTCGAAACCATCGATTGACTATTGATGGCGGATTGGTGTCGCAAGGGTTTTGGGCACAGAATGGTTATCAGTCGAGTGCTCACTTTCGACACTCGACTGTTGGCTCCATCAGTCGACTGATGGGAAGATCAGTCGACTGATGTGGGAGCCATTAGATGAAATCCAACGTGGAAGAAGCCGTTATAGGGCAACGACTATAGGATCAGTCGACTGATTAGAGCATCAGTTGACTGTCAGGCGCCCAACAAGAAGAATGAGCTCTTCCCTAAAAGAAGGGGCCATTGGACACTTGGGGAGGCTAATGCTTAAACTCCAATCATCTCCCAAGTGCCCTAAATGTTTTAAATCCTCTTCCTTGAGCTTATTTCAATCATATTGTAAGAGGAGTGATTCTTGTTTAAGAAAGGTTACCTCCACCTAGCTTGGTGCAAAGGAGAGAATAGTGGAAAGCTTTAAGCGTGATTCACCTTGGAACGAATCGGGTCGTGGATTAGCGGCAAGGGCCATGAACCACGTTACGACTTGGTATTAGAATTTACATTTATTCTTTCCTTACTTTATCTTAATTGCTTGTTTAGTTTTGTTTCCGTTGCGCTAATATTGTTTGTAGACAAGTAATCAACGAACGACCATCATCGTCTACCAAGAGGGCTATTCACCCCCTCTAGCCGGCTACCTACGTTCCAACAAGTGGTATTAGAGCCAAGTCGCTTGTCACCAAACTAAGCACCGCAACAAGCACAATCAAGAGATGGCCGGCTCCAACATTCATCCGCCGAAGTTTGAAGGAGAATTCGCTTGGTGGAAAAAGCGAATAGAGGTATTTTTCGAAACTGACTTCGATATTATGTTGATAATGGAAAATGGTTTCGAGATGCCTAGGGATGAAGAGGGGAGAGTACTAGAGAAGTCAAGGTGGACTAAGAAGCAAAGGGAGGAGCACCTTGCAAATTCAAAGGCCAAGCACCACCTCTTCAACATGCTCCCCCAACAAGAGATCAACCAGATTGGAGAGTGTGCAAGCGCCAAGGAGATGTTGGAAAGATTGGTAGAGCTTCATGAAGGCACTTTCGAGGTGAAGCTTGCAAGAAGAGACCTTCTCCGCTCCCAACTCAACAACATCAAACTCGATAAAGGGGAGAAGGTATTATCACTAAACTCTAGATTCAAAGAAATAATTAATGGATTGTCTAGTGTAGGTGAAAAGCTCTTCAATCGGGATATGGTAATGAAGGCTATAGATGTCTTTCCCCGGTCTTCAAAGTGGAGCTCCATGGTGGACTCCTTCTACATTTCGAAGAATCTAGAAGTGAGCACCATAGAAGAATTCTTCTTCACCATGGAGTTACATGAAACAAGGCTTGAAGGAATAAGTGAAGAACCAAGCATCAAGCCATCAAGGGGAGTGACACTAATGGCCAACAAGGGGAAGAAGAAGAAGGAGACGCCACCTTCATCATCGGATGAAGACTCCTCCTCCTCCTCCATGGATAGCACGGAAGAAGCCTACATGGTAAGGAAGGTAAGGCGTGCGCTTAAAAGCTTTAAATTTAATAAATCTCATGATAGGGGTAGAAGGCCAAGGAGGAAGATTATATGTTACAATTGCCAAGGAGAGGGGCATATAAGTGATGATTGTCCTCTCTTGAACAAGAGCAAAGAATAAAGGAGGAAGAAAGAAGAAAAGAAGAAGGGGAGCAAGAAAAAGGAAGAAGAGAAGAAAACCAAGGAGAAAGGAAAGGCAAAGGCACACAAGGCTACATGGGATGATCTATCATCCTCATCATCCGAAGAAGAAGCCTTCATAAACCTTGCTCTTATGGGGATAGATGATTTGTACTCCACCTCCTCTGAGGAAGAAGAAAAAAGCACTAGCAAGGAGGAGAGCTCAAGTGAAGGGGGAACGTCTACATCTTCATCCTCATCATCGGAAGGGGATTTGGTAAGTGAGGTAACAAATCTCCCTCCCAAGAAAATTATGTCCATGATATCTAGCTTAACTAAGGAATTATTTAGGGTTAAAAAGGAAAACAAAAGCATGAAAAATTAAATTAAGGCCATAGAAGAAAATCTAGAAAAATCATGTTTAAATATTAATGATAATGTTTCTTCTAGTATCAATGATGCATGCTCACATGATGATTACATGTCTTTTAATATTAGTGATGCATGTATGGAGGAAAATAGGGTCTTAAGGGAAAAGGTAGACCATTTAACTAAGACCCTAGAGAAATTCACCATAGGCTCCAACACATTGAACATAATCATAGGGAGCCAAAGGGCAAGCTTCAATAGGAATGACCTAGGTTACAAGGGAAATAAAAATGAAAAGGCCTATCATTGCCTAATTGCTAGGGGTCAAGCCAAAAATAAAACAATAGCTAGAAAATGGATCCCTAAGTAATTTTTGGTGAATCCTATAGGAAAGAACTTGTATTGGGTTCTCAAATCCATCCTTAAGGGTTAGGAAAACCCTAGGATAGTCAACCATAGTGGACTTTATCTATATCATATTATTTGGTTGACTTAGGATGGTATGGGTTATAAATTTTTAACATAGTGTTGGGTGATGATAATGCATAACCCATAAATTGAATGTTTAAATCATGATTCATGCTTAAATTTATTATTTATGATCATGATTGATAATTCTTGATGCATGTTCATGATTGGGTTTTTAGGATGATACTTAACCATGGGTAGAAATGCATAAAATTTTGGTTAAGTGTAAATACCATTAGGAACATCTCACATCCCACTATAAGGCTAACTTGATTGAGAACATAACAATGAGTGAGATGATAGGATGATACAAATGGCCCACTAATGCTTATGGCATTTAGATGGGTCATTAAGTGTATCAATAGAGCAATAATAGACCAATCATGGAGAAAGGATATGTTTAATTCATAGACATATTGTCGAAAGATCATGGTTGGATATTTTAAATATTTTAAAACCATTTTATTCTTTTCAAACAGTGAGTTCATGTTTTTGAAAAACTTCAAGGCAAAACTAGGCTTTAAAGTTGATACAAACCTTAGACTTTTTTACAACTTTTGAGTTTTTGCCTAACTTGCAAAAATAAAATGAATTTTCATAAAAGAATTATTTTTCACTGATAGAAGAACTCACAAGAAATATGTACTCAAAATTTCATGATTTTTCGAATTTCCTAGAATTTTTAATGCATTTCTGAAATTGGAGTTCGAAAATCAGAAAACCTAAAATCTATGTGTCGGTCGACTGATCATTTGATTCAGTCGACTGATGTACTGTGCACGAGCACAGTAACCTCTTTTTATCAGGTTTTGAGTGGTTTTTGGTATTTCTTTTCCTTAGAGTTGATGTCATGCACATATAACATTTAGATAATATTTTTGACGGTGTCAAAGGGGGAGAATTGATAGGTTTAAGTTAATCATGCTAAAAGGGAAATTTTAGCATGTCTTAAGGGGGATTTTCATGTTTAAGGGGGAGTTTGATACTCATGTTTTTACTTACATGCTTTCTTGCCATGTGCTTTTATTGTTATTATTTTTACCTAACTTAAACGGATTGCCACACATCAAAAAGGGGGAGATTGTTAGGGCAATCAACTCATGTGATGTGGTTTTGATGTGTGTGACAAAAGATTTAAATTAGGTTGTTATGGTTTTGATATATGCATTGGAGTCTTGCAGGCCTTAGTAATTCGCACATGGAGCATTGACAAGTTTCACCTCTCATGACTCGGTCTTTGAGTCAGTGAAAGATGCATTGCAGAAGTCGTGTGCTTGGTGCATCCGAGGGACCTCCAGACGAGGAGCATTGGAGTGAAGCTGGAGGAAGTAGACTTCAGGGCGAGACGCGAAGGATGGCGCTGCGAAACCGTGCACTTGGCGCATCCGAGGGATGTGGCCGGACGAAGACAACTTCAAAGGTGAGGGACTCCAAGGGAATGAGAGTGAGTGATTGTAACCCGGGACGAGGTAGCGCTTAGGTGAAACTTGGCCGATTGGCTAAGTGTCGGATAGGATTTCCCGACATCGCTGATCGGGTATGGTCATTATGCCATGACATAATGATCGCCTCAAGTCGATCGGGTATTCGAAGTCGATTTGTGTCACACAATCGATTGCCAAGGGTTGGCGATCATTCACGAAACCATCGATCGGCCGATGGCGCAGACTGATCGCAAGGGTTTCAGGCACTGAATGGTTATCAGTCGAGTGCTCACTTCTGACACTCGATTGTTGGCTCCATCAGTCTACTGTTGGGAAGATCAGTCGATCGATGTGAGAGTCGTTGGATGAAATCCAATGTGGAAGAAGCCGTTATAGGGCAACAACTACAAGATCAGTCGACTGATCAGGGCATCTATCAACTGCCAGGCGCCCAACAGGAAGAATGAGCTCTTCCCTATAAGACGGGACCATTGGACACTTGGGGAGGCTAATGCTTGAACTCCAATCATCTCCCAAGTGCCCTAAATATTTTCAATCCTCTTCCTTGAGCTTATTTCAATCATATTGTAAGAGGAGTGATTCTTGTGTAAGAAAGGTTACCTCCACCTAGCTTAGTTCAAAGGAGAGAATAGTGGAAAGCTTTAGGCGTGATTCACCTTGGAACGAATCGGGTCATGGATTAGCGGCAAGGGTAGTGAACCACGTTACGACTTGGTGTTAGCGTTTGCATCTATTCTTTCCTTATTTTGTCTTAATTTCTTGTTTAGTTTTGTTTTCGTTGCGCTAATATTGTTTGTAGACAAGTAATCAACGAACGACCATCATCGTCTACCAAGAGGGCTATTCACCCCCCTCTAGCCGGCCACCTACGTTCCAACAGTGGGAACCTATCACTAGCACCCCATAGATCAAAACCTAGATTTACTATCGGTTACTTATAGGAACGGATCGAAGTAAATCTTTTATGCTCTATGATAGTCTTAAGAGATCCACGAGAGGTCTTTATTATGATAAGATATTAGTATGTAGATGATCTTTAGCTGTATCAAGAATCTATCACGAGAACCCACGAATCTATCTAAACTTCAATCTTTACTCGTAATTAAATCCTCAAGTTCAACTCTATAGTTCTGGGATTGAGACTCAACTCTCGGTTAGTATCCCTTTAAACCCCTATCCTTTTGAGGTATTGATTACTTTCAGGATATTCATGCATATATAACCTTGGTCGCAATGGTAACCTATCACGAGAACCCAGCAGATCAATCTAAACATCAATCCTCATTCGTTATCAATTCCTCAAGTTTAATTCTATAGAGTCAGGATTGAGGTTAACCCTCAATCCCTAAAACATACGAATAAGTTGGCCACCAAATACATAAGTGAATCAAGAAGTATGATAGAATCAAATCGGGAAATACAATTCAATAGAAAAAAGCGTTATAACAATCCAAGATAGTTCGATATAGTGTTACTTCCTAATCCTAAGATACATGACTACTCCATAAAGGAGCAAAACATAGACGATAGAAAAAGAAAGTCTTGAGTGTCTTGTCCTCAACAGTTCCCCAAGATGGATCGCTGTCATCGATCCTCGGATCCTCAGTCGTTGGCCTCACCTTGGGTTTGCTTCGACAACTATTCTATTCTCCTTGATATATCAAATGATTTCTTGATCTTCTATTCGATGATCATTTGCTGGAGCCTTGGGGTCCTTTTTATAGAATTTGGAGGTGAATAGGTTATTTTGGAGAAGAAATCTTGAGTTAGTTGCGGATTAATCATGATAAGATAGCGCGACACGCTCATGTTAATTGGCACGACACGAGCATGCTGAGAAAATGTCGTAATAGAATCTGGAATTTAGTCTGACATAATCATGCCATTTGGGATGACTTGGCTGTGGCAGGCACTGGAATAGGCGGTACGACTCCCTTTGCTCCCCGTTTGAATACGAATCCATGTTATGCCACTTTTGTCTTGATTTATGCCCTCCTGAGAAGAAAAACATGAGCATTGTAGTTATTTGAACTAAAAAGAATAAATGAATGGAAATGCTATTTTTACCATGATATGTAAACAAACCCTAAGAAATGAATGTTAATTGGACCCTAAAAAGTGAGTATGATTCACACTCATCACACCCCTAAACTTAAACTTTTGCTAGTCCTCAAGCAAAGAAAAAGGAAAAACTATGAGTGAAAATCATGCGTATCAAAACTAAACTTTTACTTATTTACTTTGGTAAGTTTGTTGGGAACTCATCTTAAGACTTTAATCCCTGATCATAGTCTTATGGATCCATTCCTAGTGGCTAAGCATTCAAGACCCCCGTGTAGTGCATGTGCAATGACTCTAGGGTTTTGGATACTAATCCATGCTTATGTTCCTTCCACTATGTTACTCGCGTTTCTAGCATAAAGACACTTACCTGCCAATATGCTTGGATTGTCCCTCACTATCACACTTGTAGGGGATCTTTTGGATGGCTAGAGAGGGGTGAATAGCCTTTCTTCGAATTCTCTTTACAAATCTTGTTAGCCAAAGCAAATATAAAGAAAGGTAAAATGAAAAACAAGAAACATTGCTAACACAAGTTGTTTAACATGGTTTGGAGATGAAGCTCCTACTCCACGACAAACCTTAAGGTGGATCACTCCTTGCAAGCCTTCGCTAAGATCTCCTTTTGATGAGCATACCAAGGTGGAGAAGCCTTCTTTACAAGTAAACTCTTCTTCTTACAAGGTGATTGAAATGAGCTTAGGAAGAAGAGATTAAAAAACTTAGAAAGCTTAGAAGAAGGCTTGAAGAGCTTAGGATAAAAGTTTAGAATGAGAGCACTGATCCATGTTGGTGCAATAGGCCCCGAGTCAATATTGACCAAACTTAAGTGGAACTCGAGTAGTATTTTGATGTTTGACAATGGGTTGACAATGAGTTTACAATGAGTTTAACCATTGTTTAATTATATAGTTTGACCATATATTGACCATATGACTAGTGGATGATTGGGAATCCAAAGTAGTATGGAGGAGATTATTTGGGGGAGATTGTTTGAGTAATCAACCTTGGAAGTCTAAGTTTAGATATGGATATTTGGCAAGGGAGGTCCAAAGGTAAAATCTTAGTAGTATAAGTCCAAGTGTGCAGTCTTGGTGGCATAAAGTCCAAGTGAACTTTGGCAATTGAAAAGTCTAACGTGGAGTTGGCATAGAAAGTCGAAGCATGGTCTTGGCAATTGGAAAGTCCAACTCATAAGTACTTGGCAAAGGGAAAATCCAAGTTTGTAGTTTTAACAGCATAAAGTTTGAGCATATAGTCTTGGCGGTATAAGTCCAAATGGATCTTGGCAAGAAAGTCCAAGTATTGAGGTTTAGCAATAGGAAAGCCCAAGGGCGAGATTTTTGCAGCATAAAGTCCAAACATATGGTCTTGGTAGCATAAGTCCCAATGAACTTTGACAAAGGATCCAGTTATCATGACATAGTTGATGGAAGCACCTAAAGGCTAACGTGAAGGATGAAGAGTCATGGACTCGAGGGATCTGAGAGGCGTGAGGCTGATAGAGGTGGTTAGAAGGCTTAGGTCTAGGCTAAGGGTGGTCGATCAAGTATGAGGGGATCATACTTGGGGTTAAATCTCATGTTTGAGATTTACCAGTCGACTAGGGTTATAAACCAGTCGACTGGCCAAGTGTTCAACACTCGAAAGCTCAGTTGACTTACAGTAATCGACTGAGATTATGATCAGTTGACTAGCAAGTAGTCAACAGCAGCTCAACTCTTGTGTCATAAGCGATCATTGCCATGTATGGGATCAGCGGACCTCTTGTGATGATACTATAGCAGTTCATAGATTATTGCATAGTCGATTGGCCAGTCGATTACTGGGTAGCAGTCGATTGCTGGTAAGGGAAATCGACTGTTGATGTACCCGTTGGGCAGATTCTAGAATGAATGGAGTTGTTGTGAGACAACGAATAGGCTAACAGTCGACTGGTAGTTTTTGGAAATCGACTGCTAGGTGCAAAATCAACCCGATATAGGTTATAAAAGGAGCAGCTTGGGGAGGATTTTGCAAGCAATTTTTGGGGTGATTTTGAAGGGGAAGTGTTGT
This sequence comes from Wurfbainia villosa, assembly GCA_025175895.1. Taxonomy (NCBI): domain Eukaryota; kingdom Viridiplantae; phylum Streptophyta; class Magnoliopsida; order Zingiberales; family Zingiberaceae; genus Wurfbainia; species Wurfbainia villosa. The sequence continues at coordinate 86,937,959 of CM045992.1, forward strand.
TGCATTCCAGACCTTCAAGAGAAATAAATAAACAAGCAAGCAATCAAGTTTTTGTAAAGTGTTCTTTACTTTTGTTTTTGCTTCATCCTTATATTTGATTGTATCATCTTGTTTATTGTTATAAACACCTATTGTACGAGGTTTCTGCAACTCTGGTGTTATACCGAGAAGGAGAAGTTTGATTGTGGTGGTGTGCATTATTAGAGCTCGCTCCGTAGAGTAGGAACCCTAGTTCTAAACCACATAAAAATACTCTTGTTGTGTGTGTGCTTATTTTATTCTTGTTGTTCATTTTTATTATTCTATATTCCGCTACGCATTAACAAGTTTTTTAGATAAGCACGTAATCCATTGAAGCGAAACAAAAATCGTTATTCACCCCCCCCCTCTAGTGCAACACCATCGACCCTATAATTGGTATCAAAACCTGGTGCACTCACAAGAACTAGTTGCTATGATTACCAACCCAACAATTGGTATCAGAGCGAGGACACTCTTCAAGGATTAACAACCGAGGGAGCACGTGTTAGAAGAAATGGAGTGTCAAGATAGATTGGGGAATGACATCACTATTCTGCCTTCCTTCAACCGTAAAAATTTCACATATTGGAAAGGTAGAATGATGTATTTTCTTATGTGTAATTTTGATAATTGGATTAGCATTGTAGTAGGGTTCAAAGCTCCAAAGGATGAGAAGGAGAGAATACTCAAGGAGATGAAGTGGACCAAGGAGCAAATTTGATATTTTGAAATAAATAATATGGTAACGAAAATGTTAGTTAATATTTTACCTAACAATATTTTGACAAAGTTAGGTGGATTCTAAGGAATTATAGGGTAAGCTAGCCAAGCTCCATGAATAGCCCTAACTGACACAAGTAGTAGAGGAGTCTAAGGATGATTGTTCATCCTCTCAAGCTCAAGAAGAAAGCACATCATCATCCTTTAAGCTTGAGGATTCGAAAGTTGAGAGATGCTCAACATCCAGATAGGTAGAGGAGATTGAAGGAACCTCCACTTTAAGGATTGAGGAGGAGATTAGGCCTTTAATACCAGAGCAAGAGGAGGAACCCTCTACATCCAGACAAAATGAAGAACAAGCTCAAGATCCTACAACCACCATGGAAGGTAACTCAAATGCATTATTAAAAATAAAAATCATATAACTTACTTTGAGTCTAGGGAGAAGGGGCATTACAAAAGCAAATGGCCAAAAAGAGTCAAGAAGATGACTCAAGTGCCCAAAGGGAAGGAGAAGGCAAAGGAGGCCGAAGCCCCAATACGAAAAGACAAGGAGCACATAGTGTGTTTAAAATGCCAACAAAAAGGGCACTATTAGAGCTAATGTCTTAGGAGGAGGCATTCAACCAAGGGCAAAGGAGGAGCTTCACATGTAGGGGGAGCTAAGGCAAACCCTAAGATAACATTTAATAATGCTCCTACTTTATGTAAGGTCAAAAAGCATGCTAAGAATTTTCTTGCTATTGTTCATCATGAAAGAAATAATACAAATAATAAATATTATTGCTTAGGTACTAAACAAGTTAGTTTGCCTAAGGATAATTCTAGGTCAATCCCACCTAAGGATAACAAGAACTTAGGCATCAACCCTAAATGGACTAGACATATGCCTAGGAAGAGGAATTCCCAAAAGAACGATGAAAAATTAAAAATTAAGAAATTAGAAATTGAAAATCAAGCTTTGAGGTCAAAGGTTGAGAAAATGGAAAAGACACTTAGGAAGATGGAAAATATGATTTTAGGGTATAATGGGCAAACTTTAGGTGTTAGGAGGAAAGAACCAACTAATGACAAGAAAGGCTTGGGTCACAAGCCTAAGTCTAGGAGGTAATGCTGACCTACCATAGTGTTTTATTTAACTATGGAACCAATTCTAGGTCTAGGAGTGTCAAGGTCACAAGGGAGCCTATTGATAGCTTCATTTTTATTGCGATATTTTGATTTATGGATTAGACATTTTAGGCTTTTTAATCGGGTAATTATTGTTATTCGGTATGTTTTTATATATTGAATCTATTTGTGATTAATTGTGTTAATTCCTATAATTTTAGTATTTTTCACGAATTGAATGTGATATTGTAGGAAACATGAAAAGAGGGCCTAATTGGAGCAATCACATCCATCGATCCAGATCCAAATCGATTGCATCCATTGGATTTTAGTGATCAGCCTACTTAGGGAAAAGATTAATCAGATTAATTAAACCCTAGCTCTAATGGACGGCTGAGATGGAAGGGAATTCGATCGGACGACCAAGGAAAAGTATCTTAAAAATATAACATTTTCTCATGCGCAAAAGGAGCGACAGAAGACGCAACTTCTTCTTCCTCACCCACGAGAGCGACAACCAATGATTTCATCCATAGCTTGGGCGACAGATTCGAGCACTCCTTTCGGCGATCCTTCCTTCCATCCAGCTAGCAGAAATCACTTCCCATCCCGCTGGCAGATCGAGATGTCGAGATTCAGTAGCTCATTTAGCAGGGAGTAGATGAAGGGGATTCCGACACTCTTCACCGGTGAAGCTTCCAGTGCCTACGGTCGTAGCTGAGATGCCTCAGCTAGACAGGATTCGGAAGGCTGCGGTTAACTACCACTGTCGGAATTCGATAGCACTCTTTCCCAGCTCCGGCAGTGTGTTGTTCTTCTCTAATTCTGGCGGTAGCACCTTCATTACATCGCCGGTGAAGAGCTCTACAACTAGTGTTCCAGTTCCACTCCTTCCCACAGCCGGGATTCAGCGGCTCCACCTTTTCAGATCCATCCATTGGTGGTCGAGATTCGCCAACTTCACCATCCATTGCCGGAGCAAAAGGCTAGCTTCATCCTTCCAGTTCAACACTTGCAAGAGGATTTTCCAAGAAGGAATCCAGTCATCTCATCCGTCGAAGGGGGATGTTCGGATTGTTGTCACTGTTGTGGAGTTATCGGTGGTTTATGTTTGGAGTTTATCCATTGAATTGGATGTTTATCTTGATGTTTATTTTGATGCTTAATTATGATCCTTAGTTCTAGTGTTTGATTCAGTTGTTTATCTTGCAGTTTAATTAGGAGCTTAGCTACAGTTTATTTTGTAGTTTATGAATTAGTGTTAGTTAGTCGCAACTTTGTTTAATGTTGGGTTAGCTTTCAATTATTCGTGTTGATAGCTTTCAATTTGTCATTCATGAATTATTTGTGCTTAGTGTAAACTTTGCTTAGTTGTTCATTAGGTTAATGGTTCCTTAGCTAAGTTGTTCCTTAGTTTAATTATTATGTAGCTTAGTTGTTCATTAGCTTAATTTCATCGTAATCATAGTTTAGTTAGATTAGAGTTTTAATTACGTACATTGTCATTCATTTAGTAGGTTTAGACTTTTACATTCTAAACCCCATTTATAATAGAAAATACAAAGCAATAATTAATAATCCTAAGACTACTATTCTATCAATTACACTCATTGGGAAACGATCCGGGTCATTCACTATGCTATATTAGTGTAGAGAGGATTTGGTAATTTATCTGGAAAGGTACCACAACACAAATACTGATCATCAAATTTTGGCGTTGTTGCCAAGGAGTGTAATAGTGCTTAGTAGACTTAGGATTATTTAACCATTTTTTCTAAAAAAAGTTCATTTTTTCTAAAAAAAAAGTTAAATTTTTTTGTTTAGGGCTTCATTCTTTCATTTTCTGTATATCCATGTATTTTGTCATGTCTACTTCTTGTGTCTTTTGATTTGTTTGTTGGTGTTTCAGAAAAGACCAAGAATTATCTTTTCTGAGAAACATGAATCCGTATTATCAACAGTATGGAGACTATAGTGGATAGTTAGCATTATTGTTGCAACAATAAATGAGTGATAATCATCAGTGACAACAAGAAAGAATAAAAAGTTTGCAAATCCAACTAAATAAAATTGCCTCATTCATCAACCAGATGCAAGCATAAGAGTTCATCTAGCCTCCGTCAGAGACCATTTCTATGGATATCGACATGCTTAGGGAGATGGATTGTGGAGTGGGTGATAGACATATCTATGATTCAGCTACTCCACAGGACTCCTACGAACCATTGTGCTGTGATGTGATTTTGGACACTGATGGATGTGAATTCATTAATGAAGATGATGACATGGGTGTGTTGCTAGCTCCTTTTGTTGATATTCTAATTTCAGAGGTGACAATGCTTACAGAATTATCATATTCAGCTGTGCAACCACCTATTATGTTTGATCAGAAGTCAATTCTCACAAGAGTGGTGGATAGCTAGACACCCCCAGACTGGACACTCCCACCTAAGATAGAGTCTCCAACAAGAATGTTACTGATGAAGGCACGCCCCCCAAGATGGAAACTTCTGTTGAATCGCCTCCGACCTCCAGAGAAGACATATAAGAAAGCGATCATATCAGAGAGAGCAACACAGGACTATTTTGATCACATGAAGGAGGTGCTTGCTTTCTCTCGATCCATCCAACCTCTAGCATGGATTTTACTTCTAAACCGTCTTCAACTGCTAGGGAACACTTTTACTCCAATCCCAGCCTGGATACTCTTACTAAACTGCCTCCAATCGCCAGGACCTCAAGGGAGTTTGCTTCATCTCATTTTCTTTTATTTTCTTTGTATATACTTTTTTTTTTACTTTATTTGTTTTTATTTTAGTTGTTAAGTTTTGTTTGTTGAGTTTTTGTTTAGTTGGTTTTTCAAATAAATTTCCTATGCATTCCTTTATATCATCTTAGAAGTCGTGAAAGCTAGTTAAATTTGATTGTCGAGTTTCGGAGCTTTATTGTCATGAATGGATTATTTGATTGCATATGGTTACTACTTGGTGATGTATTTTGTGTTGATAGATTGATATGATTTTTTTTTCATTCCTAGTGAGGATTGTGCTTGTTTTTATTGGTTGTGTGGTGCACTTGTGGTTATTGTAATTCTAGAACTTGCTTTGATTCTTTCGAGACCACACAACCATAGGTTTGCATGAATACTATGAAGGCATTCTCATTTGTTTTCCTTTACTTCTTCTGTCATCACATACCTACTGAATAATATTCTAGTTGTTCATCATGTCATTTTTCTTTCCTTCCATTACTTTCTTTTTTGTTACTCTTTTGGATGTAGAATATTGGATATTTCATGATGAGTTTTTGCCTGGGACGAACAAAAGTTTAAGTGTGGGGGAGAGAATAGCTCAGGAGAATTCAATGTAAGCATAGGCATGTCGTGCTTGATCACCATAGATAAACTGTGTTTTTATTTTTATAGCCGAGCTTGATGTATTTTTTAGAGCATAGGGAAGTGTACTGCATGTTATAAAAAAAAGTTGAAAAAAAATCATTTGACCAATTGAATAAAGGCAATAAAAAAAAATATTTGATATGTTGTACAGTTTTTTTATGTGTGTGATAGTATTTTTTTGATAGAGATCCCTTATTTGTTAGTAATATATGAGAGATGTCCTAAGGCAATCGCCTTATGTATGAACCATTTATATGATAAATGAAGATTCACTATTTGAGTATATATGTTTTATGTATTTGATTGGATCTTAAACTCATTTACTGAATGTCCACGATACGATTCACAGCATGAGAGAATTTGTGATTGGATCACAACTAGTGAGTATCTCTACATGTGTAATTGTGATGTATCGGAATTATCCTAGTCGATGAATTGATGGATTTCGAGAGGTATACTCCTTGGTGTATCCAAGCAGCTGATTCTCACTGGCTGGAGACATAGTGATGTCCGGAGTTAATCGTGGATGCTAGTTATGGTAACTAGTTCATTGGAGTGACCAGCCGTAAGACTTCATATAGTTCTCTGCATATATAGATATGTCAATGAAGTTCTTACTGTGGCTTAAGTGCGATGTTTCTTTGACTTGCGGTATTCAAGTCATCTTGATCATGGAGACTTATGCTTTGACATCTTAAGCAAACATCTCTAAGGAGATGTGGACCCGGGATGATTGGGTATAAGTCGAAGTGATCGAAGGTGTTTGAATAGCCTATAAAGGATTCACCACTCCTTGCGAGGAGATGTATACCCATGGCCTCTCGTCGGATTGTTACTAAAGTCTTTGGCCAAAGCATTACATGTTTAGAGTAAGGTACTCTTCGATACATGTGGAGTAACTAGAATCCGTAGGACGAGGAAATAATACTTGGGCTAGGTGTGACGTAGTCATCCTAGTGGGGACTGACACAATAGACCATGTCCTGAACCAAGAGGGTATAAGATGAGTGAAGGGAATGAGGCATGAATCATTCGAGCTGCTGAAGGGTTTCAGAAATAGTTCTGGATCAACCATTGATCTTTTCGGTTAATTGGGGATCATGATGTACTACTAGGTGCCACTCATGATCGTTCTATAATTAATGGTTAATTATAGACGGCCAACATAAACCGAGAACCTATTTGGTCACACGCACAACGAGCGTAATCCAAAGGATTTAAAACGAGCTTGAGAATGGGATTCTCAGACCGAGAGAAACTAGGTTTGGTTGGACCAAACATAAAGCAAGCATGAAATCGTTTCAGTCGCAATGGAAGCGTGGATGGGCCGCGTCTTATGAAGACGTAATGGATGAACCAAAATGGTTTGGTTCTAATCCAATGGATGAGAATAAACCAAAGGGGTTTAGTTTATTTTAAACGAATGAACCAAAAGTTGGTTCGGTTCGTTTTTAACTTAAAATAAACCATCATGGTTTGGTTTATTTTAACTTATCTTAATGGAGCGGGTTAACGGGCTTTATGGATATGATCCATTAACCATTAAGAGAATTAGTTCTCTATAAAAGAGGGCTTAATGGATAATTAAGCCCTAATCCAAAAAAACCCTAGTTGGAGTTGCCGCCCAACCTAGTGTTGCCGCCCAAGCTCCTTGGCCGCCCAACCCCTTTGTGTCGGCGTCCAGCTCCTTGCCGGTGACCAAGCTTCAGCCGGTGATCCTCCGGCGACCCTCCGGTGATCTCCCTAGGCCTCGGTGAAAAGGTGAGCACTTGGCTTCCTTGTTCTTGGCCGGCGCCTACTCCTCCACCAAGCTGTCCAGTTTTCTGGACAGCTTCTTCTCCTCTCATCGGAGCGTCGTTTGGATGACGGTTAGAGCTCTGACAGTGGATAACTTACCGGGGATTCGATCTCCGGTAATCCTCTGAGGTGGAGGACGAAGGATTCGTCAATCGGTTGACGAATACCTCTCCGGAGAATCGAGTTTTGAGGACTCGTTTTGGATCCGAATTTGGATTCGGATCGTGATCATCTCTCGATCACGTCATCTTCAACACGAGGCTAGTAACCCGTACGAAGATGAAGCTCGTGGCTTAGCGAAGTCATCCCGAGGAACTCGGCGTGGATACGGATAGAGACAATTCTAGCGAGGATCGTTCCGGTTGATGCCGTTCCCGCTACACGTCATACGAAAGGTATAACGTAGATAAATTTCCTTTTATTGCAAATTTAAATTTACGGTTATGTCTACACTTGTTGTAATATGCATGCGTGTGTTGTGTGTGTTGTAATAAATAGGAGTATTTATTATTTTTATTGCTTCCGCTGTGTTCATGTTTACGAAACATGATCAAACACACACACGCCGCGGTGCCGGAAACCCAACATTATTGCAACTATTGAGAGATTTATTATATATCATCTATGGATTTGTATTGTGAAAGTGATAGGGGTTGTTTACATGTTTAGTAGCTAGCTTGGATGAAAACTTTTGGGGCATTGCTTTCTTGTACTCATCTATATAGCATTCAAGTATTTCCATATCTTCTTGCATTTCTATAGGTATTTCATTTCTTACCTTTCTTTCCTTTCACACTGTCATTTTTCCTGTATTCATGTTTCCCTTACATTCCTAATAAGCCTTCAATGATTGTGCATTCTTATGTGTATATAGTGGTGAAGGTAGAAGAAAAGCAAGCATATAGTAGTGCATAAATCATGAGTAGCTTGAGGGAAATCCACTATTACATGCTTATGAGATCGAGAGAAATTACCACTTACCTTGTGAGTCTTAATCATTCTTAGTCTATTCAGGATGGATTGAAGTCACCATGTTTGTTAACTTGTGTAAGATTTGAGTCCATGATTGCTTGAGTCATTGAGATTTGACAATCCTAGGTAACTTTCTTTCACGATGTTTATGTATGATTGGGAATTGCTAGGAAAATATTTTTTTTTCAGTTTACTTTTAATTTTCTTTACTTTATCGAGATGCACAAAAATAAGTGTGCGAGAATTTGAAAGCTTCATTTTTATTGCGCTGTTTTGATTTATGGATTAGACATTTTAGGCTCTTTGATGAAGTAATTATTGTTATTCGGTATGTTTTTACATATTGAATTTATTTGCAATTAATTGTGTTAATTCCTATAATTTCAGTATTTTTCACGAATTGAATGTGATTTTGTAAGAAACATGAAAAGATGGCCTAATTGGAGACATTACAACTGTCGATACAGATCCAAATCGATCGCAGCCATTGGATTTTAGTGATCAACCTACTTAGGGAAAAGATTATTCGGATTAATTAAACGAAGCTTTAATGGATGGCTAAGATCGAAGGGCATTCGATCGGATGACCAAAGAAAAGCACCTTAAAAATCTAACATTTTCTCACACGCAAAAGGAGCGACAGAAGCCGCAACTTCTTCTTCCTCACTCACGCAAGCGGCAGTCGGCAATTTCCTCCATAGCTTGGGCGACAACTTCGAGCACTCCTTCCGGCGATCCTTCCTTCCATCTAGCCGATGACAATCGCTTCCCATCCCATCGGCAGATCGAGATGTCGGGATTCGGCATCTCGTTTGATAGCGATTAGATGAAGGGAATTCCGACACTCTTCACCGGTGAAGCTTCCAACGCCTACGGTCGGAGCTGAGATGCCTCAGCTAGATGGGATTCGGAAGGTTGTGGTTAATTACTACTGTCGGGATTTAGCAGCACTCTTTCCCATCTCCGGCAATGTGTTGTTCTTCTCCAATTCCGGCGACAACACCTTCATTACATCGTCGGTGAAGAGCTCTATAGCTAGTGTTCCAGTTCCACTCCTTCCCGTGGACAGATTTGGTGACTCAACCTTTCCAGGTCCATCCATTGGCGGCTGAGATTCTGCAACTTCACCATCCATCGCCGGAGCAAAAGGCTAGCTTCATCCTTCCTATTCAGCACTTGCCAGAATATTTTTCGATAAGGAATCTAGTCATCCCATCCACCGGAGGGGCTATTCGAATTGTTATCACTATTGTGGAGTTATCGATGGTTTATGTTTGGAGTTTATCCATTGAATTAGATGTTTATCTTGATTTTTATTTTGATGCTTAATTGTGATGCTTAGTTCTAGTGTTTGATTCAGTTGTTTATCTTGCATTTTAATTAGGAGCTTAGCTATAGTTTATTTTGTAGTTTATGAATTAGTGTTAGTTATTCACAACTTTGCTTAATGTTGGGTTAGCTTTCAATTATTCATGTTGATAGCTTTCAATTTTTCGTTCATGAATTATTTGTGCTTAGTGTAAACTTTGCATAGTTATTCATTAGGTTAATGGTTCCTTAGCTAAATTGTTCCTTAGTTTAATTGTTCTGTAGCTTAATTGTTCATTAGAATAATTTCATCGTAATCATAGTTTAGTTATATTAGAGTTTTAATTATGTACATTGTCATTCATTCAATAGGATTAGACTTTTACATTCCAAACCATATTTATAATAGAAAACACAAAGCAATAATTAATAATCCTAAGACTACTGTTCTATCAATTACACTCATTGGGAAATGATCCGGGCCATTCACTATACTATATTAGTGTAGAGAGGGTTTGGTAATTAATTTGGAATGGTACCATAACACAAATACTGTTCATCATCTATCCCTAGAGTTGACCTTAGGAAGACCAAAGTGACTAATGCCTCTAAAAGGCCTATGAAAGCCACTAGCAAGGTTACAAGGGGAGTTATCCTTAGAGTTAACCTTGAGAAGACCCAAATGACCAAGGCTTCAAAGCCTAGGAGGGTCATTAGGAGGGCAGCTAGGGAAGTTATCCCTAGTGAGTGCCTAGTTAACGCAAGGAACTCCAATAGGTATTGGGTTCTTAGGAGCGTGATTCCATCACGCTAGATGGGTTTAGAGTGTGTCAATCTTGAATGGATAGGTAGTTAACCTAACCATAGTAAAGGTGACACTTTAGGGCATTTTTGATGTATTGTAATAGTTTGAAAATGAAATTAGATTTATATCCTAAAAGGATTTTAGGATGTGCCAATAAAATTTAAGAAGTTTGATAAATCAATCATAATTGACACAATTAGATTTAGAGTCATAGTGTGTCATTTTGAGTTTTTGGCACACTTGAGGAAAATTAGGCATTATGGCAAAGTGAGGTTTAATCCTAGTAAATGACAATTAGGTTTCAAATCGAGGTATTCTTATACCTTTATATTTTATTTTTCATGCTTTGTTTGTCATATATTATGTCATGACATTATATTTCATTTGATCATATAAACTATTATGAAAATGTTAAGTTAATGTGTCATGTTTGTATTTAGGTCCATCTTTATGCCATGACATCATGATTATTGGCAAATACTTTAATTTATGCTATCATTTATGACATGATCATATTTCATGTATTTAGGATAATTAAAATGAGATTAAGAACAATGACATGATTTGAAGTCCCATGATAAGGGAATCAAATAGAGTTACCTAGATAAAATACATGAGACCTTAGATAAGGAAGAACAAAAACCTACATCTCACAAAAACATTAAATTGATATGTGTGTGTATTGATACACCCTAGACACATGTGAGATGTTAGGAAAATGAGTTAAGTTAGAGGAGCATATTTCTTGTATCCAAATGAACTCAAACTCATAATATGACATTGATGAATCATGAGGAAAACTAATGTACAAGTCATGTACATTTTGCCCATAGACTATGGTTCAAAATAAGGTTTGAAAAATATTTTAAAATTATATTGAAAAATCTTGGTGAAGTCTATCTTTTGATAGAAATCACCAATGAACAAGTTGGCGCAAAGTTAGGCAAAAACATTGAAGCTTTCAATAGTTTTGATCTTTGTATCAATTTTGCAATTTCATGGGTATTTTAATTTAAAATTATTTTTCATCCATTGTATTTGATGTAAGTAATATATGTACGAATTTTCAAGTTTTTTCAAATTACGTATAATTACTTATGCTTTTTGAAAATTCGATTCTAAAATCTGATCTCTTCATTTTGTAGAAATCGATGGATCGCCGCTGAGCAATGATCAGGTAAGGCAGATCGATTTCGATTTCGATCGAAGTGTTGATTTTGGCCGAACAAGGTTTGTTTAACCATGTATCAGCTATCCTAGATTACCTTAATGTTTCCTAACCCAAGGATATGCTTTGGATAGCATTGGATGGGTAAAATAATCATTAAAAATCATTAGGAGAGTTATTTAGAGTGTAATATCAAATTTAAAGAGAGGTTAAAGTTTAAGTTTGAAATTTTATCTTTATTTTCGATGATTTAAGTTTCGTATAGGCTTAGGAACTCTCCAAGGACATTGTTGGTGTAATGGTCAAGGGGGTGGAAGTCTTTAGGAGGAGTGTGTCCATATTGGGGTGATGGATGCAATTTTAACCAAAGGTGGGAGAAATGAGGGTTTAGGTACCTTTATTGTGGATTGCCACTCATTTAGTGATATGAGACTTATCACTAGGAAGAGTGAAGGCATCCAAGATGTTTTGAACCAAGGGAGAGAATCTAGAATCTCTTTGGGAGATGAGACATTGAAAACCTTGGTAGTCTTTTTGATGTATGCCAATGGGAGAGAAATGAGGTTTAAGTTAGGTAAACCTTCACTATGCTTTAGCATTGGAAGAGTTAAGTTGGGTTATTGTTAGCCTAACTTAAAGGTATTGTCAAACATCAAAAAGGGGGAGATTATTGGTACAATTGGCCTTGGGTCAATACTAACCAGACTCGAGTGGGACTCGAGTAGTATTTTGATGTTTGACAATGGGTTCACAATGGATTTCACTATTTTTTAACTATATGGTTTGACCATATGTTGACTATATGACTTATGGATGATTGTGATATCCAAAGTCATATAGGGAAGATTGTTGGATACTTTGCAAGAAAAGTCCAAATATGGATATTTGGCAAGGGAAGTCTAAAGGTAAAGTCTTGGCAGCATAAGTTCAAGTGTGTAGTCTTGGTGGCATAAAGTCCAAGTGAACTTTAGCAATTGGAAAGTTCAACATAGAGTTGTCATGGAAAGTCCAAGCATGGTCTTGGCAATAGGAAAGTCCAAGTCGTGGATACTTGGCAATTGAAAAATCTAAGTCATGAGTATTTGGCAAAGTGAAAGTCCAAGTTTATAGTTTTGGCAGTGTAAAGTTCAATCATGTAGTCTTTGCAGCGTAAGTTCAAATGGATCTTGGCAAGAAAGTCAAAGCATTGATGCTTGACAATGGGAAAGTGCAAGGGTGAGGTTTTGGCAGCGTAAAGTCCAAGCATATGGTCTTGGCAGCATAATTCAAATGAACCTTAGCAAAGCACCCGGTTAGCATGACATAGCTGATGGAAGCACCAAAAGGCTAACGCGAAGGATGAAGAGTCGCAGACTCGAGGGATCCAAATGGCATGAAGTTGATGGAGGTGGCTAGAAGGCTTAGGTCTAGGATAAGGGTGGTCAATCAAGTATGAGAGGATAATACTTGGGTTAAACCTCATGTTTAATGTTTACCAATCGGCTGGGGTTATGGACCAATCGACTGGACGAGTGTTCAACACTCGAGAGCCTAATTGTCTTGAAGCATTTGACTTGGATTATGACCAGTCGACTGACAAGTAGTCGACTACAGCTCAATTGTTATTGTGTGTCACTAGCAGCCAACTGGCCTTGAGCAGTCGACCGATGACACTATAGCAGTGCATAAATTATAGCATAGTCGACTGATCAATCGACTACTATTAAGGGAAATCGACTGCTGATGTGTCCGTTGGATAGATTCTAATTTGGATGGAGTCATTGTGAGATAACGGATAGGCTAGCAGTCGACTGGTGCCTTTTGATAGTCGATTGCTAGGTGCAAAACCAGTCTAATGCAGGTTATAAAAGGAGTAGCTTTAGGAGGATTTTATAAGTGATTTTTTGGGTGATTTTGAAGGGGAAGTGTTATTGCATTCTAGACCTTCAAGAGTAATCTAAAACAATCAACAAGCAAGCAAACAATCAAGTTTTTATAAAGTGTTCTTTACTTTTGTTTTTACTTCATGCTTGTATTTGATTGTATCTTGTTGTTTATTATTGTAAAGACCTATTGTACGATGTTTCACTACAAAAAATTGAGCATTTTTCGATGAATTTTGCAACAAATTTTGAATAAAAATTCGTTGCAAAATTTTTTTGCAACAAATATGCAGTAAAATATTTTTCATTGTAAATAATTTGTCGCAAAATTTTGTGACAAAATAAAAATTCATCGCAAAAATTTGCAATGAATAAAATTTTCGTGGAAAAATTATTTTCTATTTTGTGATAAAAATAGCAACAAAAATAACTCATCACCAAATTTGGTGATGAATAGTTCTTTTCATCGCCATATTTGGCAACGAAACATAGTTCGTCGCCAAATCTGCGATGAAAAAAATAGTTCGTCGCAAAAAACTAATAAATTTATTTACATATAACTTTGCATCGGAAATAAATTTGGCAACGAAAATAACTATTTGTCGTCAATTTTGATGACGAAAATAACTATTCGTCGTAAAATATGGCGACAAAAATAATTTTTCATCGACAAATTTGGCGACGAAACAAATGTCGTCGCCAAATTTAGCCACAAATAGTTATATTCGTTGCCAAATCTATGACTAAAACACAGTTCATCGCAAAAGACTAATAAACATATTTTCATGAATGAAAATAAATTTGGCGACGAATAATTATTTTCGTCGCCAAATCTGCGACGAAAAAAATTTTGTTGCAAAATATTCAAGGTCAGTTGACTGAAGAATACCATCAGTCGACTGACGTCTGACCCGTTCGACGGGTCAATCTATTATCAAATTTTCTATAAGGTACTGTAGTAACAGCTATCGACTGATCGTTTTGATCAGTCGATTGGAAAACGAACAATCGACTAGGCAGTCAGCTAAATAAGGTTATGTAAGGTAATACAGTAAATCAATCAACTGATCATGTTGATCAGTCGACTGATAATGGATAATCTATGATAAAATATTTTTCGACGCAATTTCTGCGACGAAATTTTTTTTCGTCACAATCAAGCATTTATTAGTCGACTGATGGTGGGCGTCAGCCGACTAGTGGTGGAGAAGAAGATCACATAATATTTTTTAGTCGACTGTCCAATCGACTGATAGTATACTAGTCCACTGGACACATGAGGCAGTCGACTGTTGCTTCTTTTTTTGTAATGAAATTTTTTTTTGTTGCTAATTCTATGACGAAAAATGATTTTTCATCGCAAATCTGTGACGAAATTTATTTTCATTGCGAATCTAGGAAAATAAATAAATATATCATGATAAATTCTACTAATTTCCCTATTTTAAAACAAACACATATTACAATATAAACTAATTCACATATCAAATTTCAATACCAAATCAATATATACATAACAAACAAAAACTTAACTTACAATACATAGATATCGAATGTGATAAGTCAAATAACATTTAAATACAACAAATTCAAACGTAACCACCATCGTCACCATCCTCATCAAAAAATGCATCATCATTGTCATTATTACATGGATCAGGAGGACCAAATTTAGAAGGAGGAAGTCGAATTGAACTTGATGTTAATTGAAGATGCTGTATAATTAACATCTGTTGCCTCCGAAATTCGTTTATCTGTTCATTTACTTCTTGCTCTCTTTGTCTCGATTCATTTTCCTTTTGCGCTAGTAACTCCCTCAAATGAGTAACCTCTTCGATCAATTGATTTATTTTTTCTCTTACTGCCGGTGAGGATGAAGAAGAAGCACCAAGGGCTTTATAAGTTTAGCTCAAAGAACCGAGTCCAATTATTCTTCCACTTTTAGCCCCTCCAGTTCCTTCGAGCCATAAATTGATATTGCTAATAGAAGGCTTAGATTCAACTGCATCATCACTTATACTCGAATATCTCTATGCAAGTTCATCATATTTCTCTTGTTTTAAAAGAAAAATGTTAAATACTAACATAAGAATTTAAAATTTTTAAATTACAAACCTTCATTGTTTTAGCTCTCTCCCCACTCGACGTCTTATCTTTCTTTTGGAATGTATGGGTGAAAGTGTCTATAAATGATGGCTTAGTCCCTGTCTCTTGGGTTTAAACAAACATCATTATAATTTATAAATTAGTGAGTATTAGATTACAAAATTAGGATTTGAAAAAACTCACCAATCGATGTCTATGTTCATCGATATTTATTGAGCCTCCCGCATATGTGACAAACATAGCGCCAACATTACAATGTTTATTCTTATTTTTCTCACTCCTTCATTTGTTATCCTCAAATTCTCAATATGCAACAATCTAATTCCAATTCTTCTCGGTTATGTAGTGTGACTTTTTTACTTTTGGTTTTTGCATGACTGAGTATGTTCATGATATGGTCGCCACACTTTTCTTGAAAATCCTCCTTATCTCTAGTGTTTCACTCTCCTCTCAAGTAAATATCCACTGCAGTAGAGAAAAATATGAATTGATTATATTAACTGTAATTTTATATACAAAATAATTTAAATAACTTACCTTAAACTCATTAAACCACAAACTTTTTATTTCTCCCGGCGTGGTCGTGTAACTCATAGAAGCTCGACCCCAATGGTTATTCACTATTTTATTCACCTCGTGAATAAAATGACCAAAATTTGTAAATCTATCATAAAATAAAAAAACATGTTAGATATGTAAAATACCACAAATATATATATATATATATATATAAATAAATGTTGGGTAATTAGGAGAATATCCTATGGAATTTTTTCAGAAATTTTTAAGAATTTTTTTAGACTCGAATGGAGATTTCTAAGACCCTCTTTGCTTAGAAAGGATTAAAGAGCTTAACGGGTCTAAAATGTGATCCGTTTATCTGCCAGACCCGACCCGTTACCATTAAGCCGAGCATTTTCTCACAGCCGCTTTCTTTTAATGCCAGCCACGATCTTTATTTCTCGCGACGACAACTTTTCTCCCTGAATCTCAGCGCTTCTCTTCTCTGCGCAACCTCTCCAACTCTTGCCGCCGGACTTCGCCGACTTCTCCGCGCGACCTCTCCGACTCCTGCTGCCCGGACTTCGTCGGCTCCTTTGCGGGAGTGGACGGCGACAAGCGACATCCCCTCGACGACACTCGCGAATAGACTAGAGCAACAAAGGGGTGGGGGGATCGCGATTTGGGGGCTTGGGTCGATGGCAACAGCACGGTGCTTGGATAGGAAAAGAGGCGACTTACTGTCGGAGCTGAGGGATTCCAGCGAAAGCTTGAATCGACGACGTTTCGATGGTGAACTGCCAATTTGGGGGAGTTCTGTCGATTGCTGCCGGAGCAAGCGCAATGATGGCGACACTGCAGTTGGTCGTTCCGACCGGAGGTGGAGTTGTGGTCGGCGAACAGAGCAGTGGGGAGTATCGCCGGTGAATGCTCAATTTTAGGTATCCCTTGAACCATCTTCTCCTTTTCGTAAGATGGTTGTTTGGTTCAGTAAATTGTCGTGTGATGTGGATTTCTGCTGATGGTCACCGGAGATAGGTGAGCACTGCTCCTTTCCTAAGCTTGGACAAGATTTAAGGATTTGCTGTGTTTCTCCTTATAGTTGCGTGTGGACCTTGTTTGGACAGTGATCTGGGATTCCGATGAACAAAGGTTGGCTGCCGATGGTTGGGGATTTTGCTGCCGACGGGGTTCAACTTCGGGTAAGCAAGATTAATTACCTTTTTGTCTGTGAATTTCCTTTTGGTAAAAACATTGCTTGGTGGAGATGGCTGGAGGTGTGGCCGGTTGGTAAGGGTTGCTGTTAGTGTTAGTTGATTGCCAAAGTGTTGATTTGGAGTGTGGATTCCTCGGTGGAACAAGCTGCCGTGTTTGATTTTGGAGGTTGAACGACTATAGATGGGTGAAGAACACATGGGTGAGTTGGGTGTAATCGAGCGATTAAAGGGGTAAGATTTGTATTTGTTGTTCTAGTTGTGGGATGTTGATATTCGGTGGTAGTGTGGATGGGAATGGTGGATCGAGGTTGAGGTGAGGTTTGTGTTGAACCATGATTTTATCATGTTGTATGATGCAGCATGGCTGTTCATAGGCTGTAGTGTAGGTGTAAGTGATTTAACTGTGAATTGAGTTGTAATTGAATTGGATATTTGGTGAGTTTTGACCTGATCATGCTATAAAGTATGGTAGTAATATCGTTCTATGATCCTTGTTATAGGGATTAATATGGAGGGTTGATTAGGTTAATTGGATAACTAGATCAATCTAGTTGATCGGGATATATAGTTGATGTAGGATTATGATTTGATCCTAATATTAGAATTGGTATATGATTGGATCATATATGTTTGTTTGCAGGATTTTGGTTCGAGATATCCGCGGAGGTGGAGACGACTGGTGTCTACAAAGCAGGTGGGTAATTTCCTACCTGGTCCGGGTAGATGTATTGCATTCAGATTTAGTCATAGATATGAGCATGTTAGGTGTTCATATTACCTTGACCATGCTCTTATTATCGTATGCTTGAACTTATCGTTGGATATATTTATGCTCAATTGTTGATATCACATATACCCTATCATGATTTAGGAGTTATAGATGTGATGTAAATTGGCCTAGATGTTTAGTAGGGTGTAAATGTTAGTACGGGGATGACCCAATTTATAAATTGGAAAAAGGTCATCTATGGGTAGGTAATGCCCTAAATGTAGGATTTATTTACAATACCCATATGTTGCATACTGTTACCAACCATGAGTTGTGTAATGGTTAAGTGAAGGGTGATTAGAGTGTCGCTGCGGATCGGTGGTCCCAGCTTGATATGATTAGTCGAGTATGACTCTCTATCGGATAGAGAGTGCGTCGATCAGTTGAGTACGACTCTCTATTAGAGAGAGAGTTATGATCAGTCGAGTACGACTCTCTATTGGAGAGAGAGTTATGATCAGTCGAGTACGACTCTCTACAGGATAGAGAGTGTGTCGATCAGTTGAGTACGACTCTCTATTGGATAGAGAGTTATGATCAGTTGAGTACGGCTCTTTACAGGATAGAAAGTCCGTCGATCTGTTGAGTACAACTCTCTACAGGATAGAGTGTATTGATTAGATGAGTATGATTCTTTGCTGAACAGAGAGTCTGTGGTAGATGGCTGTACGTGTGACAACATACACATGTCATTTGCATGCATTCTGACGACATAGTCTCCCTTGGGGTTGAGAGAGTCGTCAGTCATCTTGCCTCCCAGAGCACTCCTCGAGGAGTAACTGCTGTGAGGGCAGAGCATCTATTGTGCTGCACTCTACCACTATAGACGGTGGTAGTTAGAGTTGCGTGCAGTTGTCCTGGGTGCGTGGTACTCGACCACTCATTGGTAGTGTTAGTTGGAGTTGCCAGCAGCAGGGACCCCCGTTGTGTAGCGAGCTCTTTACGCTCATATGCTAGTTGATCATACTGCCCACTCGGCCACTCTATAGCAGTGGTTGGTGTGAGTTGGGACAGTTGTCATGTCGTGCCACCTAGGCCACACTGGTATCGTGGTAGCGAGTAGGGGTGAGCAGGCATGACCATGCATGCTGCATTGTCGTATCTGATGGCGCTTTGCATATTACCATATATATATACATATATGCATGTATATATATATATATGGAGGGTTGAGATTAATATATATATAGATACAGTCTATATATATATGCTTATTGTGATATTGCACTTGATTGTATTATGCTTGCTGCATTTGGTTGTACATCATATTCATGCATGCTTCCTACATATGTTATACAATTGTGTCGGGTACTAGTATATGTGTTGGACAGACCATTAGATACCTTGACCTATAGCTAGAGTATATTGTGAGTTGATCTACTCTTCCTGTTATATATATATGTTGGATATATGTTCAGGTTGGATCAGAGTAGCGTGGCAAACTTCAGGTATGTCTGCATTTTTATGTTGTTTATTTGGTTAGACGGTATATGCTTGTATTTATATACTATACTGAAATACCTGTTGTACCTCTAGAGTATGTTGTTGAAAATACATTTGATATGACATATATACATGTTTTTCTATTACCTGCTGAGTTTTACTCACTACCCCCCCTGGACCCTGGGTTTTTCTGTCATCCAGATAACAGGTAGAAGACTTCGTGACAGCTCGGAGCACCACTGGCTAACATCTCATCTCACCTCCGAGGCTCCCGTATTGGTTTTGGGCTTTACGTCCGTCGTGTATTGTATCTGGAGTTTTCGTAGTGTATTGTGTTGTGGACTTGTAGATTCGGATTTTGTCGATGTATTGTATGTGGTTGTGGTGTGTTAGTCATACCGATATGCATGATGTGGATGTATTGTATATGTAGGGTTATGGGTATGTCGTTGTATTAGTTTCCGCTGTGTTTCGTTATGTTGTTGTGTTTTTATTTGTTATGTTATTGTTATTGTGGGCATACGGGCCTTGTATTAACCCGAAATGTTGCCACGTACAGGGGAGGTGCCATCCGTTTGATTTTCAGCTCGGTTTGCTCTCGGAGCGTGACAAGATATTTATAAAAATATATATCTTATTAAAAAAATAGATAATTTAAAATTTAAATACTTACGAATCTCCGTGTGGAGATATCACCTCTCGCGTATCTCCCCTCTCAACCAGTGATTGCTGTAATGGGGAAGATACATTAGCAGAGATCTATTGAGAACTAGAAGATCCAGCAACTGAAGAAGAGCTCGATGGCACATTTCCTGCAAGAGCATCAGATTGTGCATGGGCTGAAGTAGAGGAAGACTGTGATCTTCCATCGCTACTCCGTCTATGACCGCCACGTCGAAAGTAACAATCATAATTATTAGAAGTGTATGAAATTAAAAAAAAAGAATTACATTTACATATCGAATTTATAATATGAACAATACTAAAAAATTACCATATTTGAAGCAATTGGATAACCTATAAAAAAAGACAGCTCATTAATATATCAAATATATGAAATTTATAATTAGACAGTAAATAGAAACATAATTGATACCGAATAAAAGTTACCCATAATTATAAATCAAAGTCCTCATTGTGAATTTCATCCTGATCATACGTTTGTTCGATCTCATCATCCTCATCCTCATCGTTATCGTCATCGTCATCCTCTAAATTAAATTCCTCATTTTCATCCTCATTCATTTCACTTGCATCAACCTCTATTACTACGCCGTTGGGATCTCGTAACGTTGAAATATTATATTCTTTGATATGAAATGTATTGACAAGTTTATCTTGTTGATATGCTATGTCTTCCCAATGTTCCTCAATTTTTTTAAGTGCTTTTATTTTACAAACCTCCTACCAATCACTTTTGTCTCGTCTCAAACTAGGATATGAAGCATAAAATACTTGAATCGCTTATTGTGCTAACACAAATGGTTCAAACCTCTTGTATAATTTTTTGTGATTTATTTCAACCAAATTAAACTGTGGATGCATGATAATAGCGGTTTTTGTCGTGACACTGTTATAAATTAATTACCAAACTTTCTCTATGCTAATATAGCATAGTGAATGTCCCGAATCGTTTCTCAACGAGTGTAATCAGGAGAATAGTAATCTTAGGATTGCAAATTATTGCTCTAGATTTTCTATTGAAAATGAAGGTTTGGAATTTAAAAGGCTAATCCTACTCAACGGAAGATAATGCACATAATCAAATTCTAAGCAAATTAAACTATGATTGTGAAGAAATTAAACAAAATATAAAGTAAGCATTCAAAAGCATAAAAGAAGTACAGGAACTAAGACAACAATTCAAATGCAGAAATTAAACCTAGTCTAACCCATTACAATTACGGAGAATTAAAGGTAATAGAAAAGACACATCATAATCTACTTGCATCTAATTAAAGAATATAAACTCAAACATTAAATTAAACTAACTCATTCAAACATTTCATCAAACACCAAGTAAGCATGTAGAAAACTAAATCAAGTATGTGCAATCTAAACATGGAAGATAAATTTGATTACAATCCTTCAACTGATTAAGTGAAAACAATCGAGAACACAATGAAGCTTGAGAAGGATTGTTGTCCGAAAGCTGAAAATGATGCTGGAAATGCTACAGGAAAAGGTTGGAATTGGGCTGAGATGAAAAGCTGAAGAGAAGGTGTTGCCGGTGGTTGGAAAGAAGAGGAGGCAAGGGTTTCTGCCAACGTTGGAGAAGATGGATGAAATCTAGCCGGTGATTGGGTGGAGGAGATGATGGAGGAGACCACTGTCGACCTTAGCGGAGGAGGAAGATGGCCGGCGGTGCTTGGTTGTGAAGCGGTGGTGGTGCCCGCGTGAAGAAGAGGCTGCGTCAGGTGAAATCGCATGAAGAAGAAGAGTCACCATAGGAAAAAATTTGCTCAAGCATAATTAACCCCAAATCCTAGATCAGATTCGACGTCTTAAATTTCTCCGATCTCCTATTGATGGATCTAATCAATTTGAAAGGATGATCACGATCAGCTTGATCTAGATGAAAGGTTGAGATGAATAGATCTTAATGTATGGTTTGGATCTCTCCAGATCTAGATTGATGACTCAAAATCGATCAGATCTCATCAGATGATCAGGATTGAACATATCTGATCCCTTTGATTAAATTGCTTCTAATCTTAATGAAGGGCTCAGATTAATCCAGCTTAAAATTCCCTTTATGACCTTAGATGAAGCCATATTTGATCTAACTCGAGTCTAGTCCATTTGGCTCATCTTGATCTCCTACAAATAAGGTATAAAATTTGCATATAAGTCTACAAATTTAGGAGAATTACAATAAGGTTCAAAATAAATCCGAACTCGTAAAATATGCTAAGAATTGACAATTAACCACACGAGAGGATTAAAAACATTAAAATTAAGGACCAAAATAATATACTAAAATATTGATATCAAATTCCCCCACACTTATTCGTGCACGTCCTGAGCAAGTAAAGAAAACTAAAAGTAAACTAAAGATATATTTCCCTAGCAATTCCCAAGCATACATAGAAAATCGTGAAAGAAAGTTACCTAGGATTGTCAATTTTTAAAGACTCAAGCAATAATAGACTCAAATCTTACATAGGTTAACAAACATGATAACTTCAATCTATCGTGAATAAATTGAGAATGACTAAGACTCACAAGGTAAGTGGTGGTTTTTCTCGCTCTCATAAGCATGTAATAGTGGAGTTCACTCAAGCTACTCATGGTTTATCCACTACCATATGCTTGCTTTTCTTCTACCTTCACCACTATATACACATACGAATGCACAATCATTGAAGGCTTATTACGAATGTAAAGGGAATATGAATACAGGAAAAATAATAGTATGTGTGGAAGAAAAGAAAGGTAGGAAATGAAATAGCTAAAGAAATGCAAGAAGACATGGAAATACTGGAATGCTACATAGATGAGTACAATAAAGCAATGCCCCAAAAGTTTTCATCCAAGCTAGCTTTTTACAATTCACTAAACACGTAAACAACCCCTATCACTTTCACAATACAAATCCACTCATGATATATAATAAATCTCTCAATAGTTGCAACAAGGAATGTTGATAATAAAAAATAGTATCGCACAAATAAAAACCTGCACAACATGTCAAAGAATTTTTTTTATTGCCTTTATTTCTTTGGCTAAGTATTTGTTTTTTTTCACTTTTTTTTTCTTTTTCTCTAACAATATTTTTTTTTACATGCAGTACACTTCCCTATGCTCTAAAAAATACATCATGCTCAACTATAAAAATAAAAACATAGCTTGTCTATGGTAATCAAGCACGACTTACCTATGCTTACACTGAATTCTCTTGAGCTACTCTCTCCCCCACACTCAAACTTTTATTCATCCCGAGCAAAATACTCATCATGGAACATCAAAGTATTCCACATCCAGAAGAGTAACAAAGAAGAAAATAATGGAAGGAAAGAAAAATGACATGATGAACTGCTAGAATATTATTCAGTAAGTATGTGGCGATAAAAGAAGTAAAGGGAAACATGTGAGAATGCCTTCATAATAATAATGCAAATCTATGGTTGTGTGGTCTCGAAACAAATCAAAGCAAGTTCTAGAGTTACAATAACCCAAGTGCACTACACACAAGCAATAAAAATAGGTACAATCCTAACAAGGAATGAAAAAAATCATCTAAATCTATCAACATAGAATTCATCACCAAGTAGCAACCATATGCAATCAATCAAATAATCCATTCATGATAATAAATCCCAAAACTCGACAATCAAATTTAACTAGCTTTCACGACTTTTAAGATGATATAAAAGAATGCATAGAAAATTTATTTGAAAAATTGAACAACAAAACTTAAAAACTAAAATAAAAACAAATAAAGTAAAAGAAACATATATACAAAGAAAAAGAAAGAAAATGAGATGGAGCAAACTCCCCTGAGGTCTCGGCAGTTGAAGAAGATTCAGCAAAAGGAGCCACGCAGGGCGTGGAGTGCTCCGAAAGAAATCTCGTCCTGGCGGTTGAAGAAGATTCAACTTTAACATCCACGTTGGGAGTGGGATGGACTAAATGGAGGGGAGTGCTTTCTTGATGTGATCAGGGTAGTTCCATGCTGATCCCTCCGAAATGATCACCTCCTCGTATATTTTCTCTGGCGGTCTTAGGAAATTCAAAAAAAGTATCCATCCTTATGGCTTGTTTATTGCATTTGTTGTGAGGGCTTTCATTAGCATTGTTGTTGGAGTCTTCAGCTGTGGTGGGAGTGTCCAGTCTGGGGAAAAACCCAGCTATTCATCACTCCTTAGTTAGACTTATCGAGTGGTTGCACAACTAAACATAAAAATTATGTAAGTACTATCTCCTCTGCAAGATCATCTGCAATAAAATTGCAAATAGGAGTAGCTGGCAACTCACTAACATCATCCTCAACCTATTTTTCTGACCCTTCTTCCACTGCATATATCTCAGTATCAGTGGCTCAAGTAGCATCACAAAGTAAGTCCAAGCCACTAGTATCATCATCCACTTCATCTGGTACAACAACAACTTCATCTATAAATTCACATCCATCAATATCTGTAATAATATCACAGCATAAAGATTCATAGGAGTCCTATGGAGTGACTGGATCATAGACACACCTATCACTCACTCCACAATCCATCTCCCTAAGTGCATCGATATCCATAGAAATGGTCTCTTACGAAGGCTAAAAGGAATCTTTTGCTTGTATCTGACTGATGGATGATGCAATTTGATCTAGCTGGATTTGTAAATTTTGTATCCTTTCTTGTTGTTGTTGATGACTATCTCTCATTTGTTGCTGATGTTGTTGTAGAAATATTGCTAGCTGAAAGAACTTTTTTAGTGTATTTTCTTGACTGGCAGGGGTTTCTTCACCATAGTCTTGGTATGAATTGTTGTATTGAGGTTGAGAAATGTTTTGCGATGTGTTTCCATACTCGAACCTTGAATGATTCATCCAACCATAATTATAGGTATTTGAAAATGATTCATACCTATCTTGTTGTTGAGGTTGGAAGTACTCATGCTGCTTTGAAATTTATTGGGACTGATAATACTGAATTGAAGGATCTCCTCAATCATAACTATAAGAACTAGGAGTTGGATCATATACGTCTTGATATTGTCTTGGGTAACTCTGAGGCTCAATAGGAAATACACTCTGTTACTCACTTTGGTCTAAATAATAACCTGATTGAAGTCTCTAAATCCCTGATAATAAGGATCCATGTTTAAAGAAATTTCCTATTCTTTCCTGAAATACTAACAAACAATATCAAAAGACA
This sequence comes from Wurfbainia villosa, assembly GCA_025175895.1. Taxonomy (NCBI): domain Eukaryota; kingdom Viridiplantae; phylum Streptophyta; class Magnoliopsida; order Zingiberales; family Zingiberaceae; genus Wurfbainia; species Wurfbainia villosa. The sequence goes on from CM045992.1 coordinate 86,963,028, forward strand.
CAGGAAGTATACATGATAAAATACATGGATATACAAGAGAATAAAAGAATGAAGCCCTAAACATATTTTTTTGATTTTTTTTAAAGAATAGAAATGCAAACAATCGTAAGTCTACCAAACATCATTACACTCCCCAGCAACGACGACAAGATTTGATAACGACGGTTTTTTTCATGGTACCATTATAAATTAATTACCAAACCTTCTCTACGCTAATATAACATAGTGAATATCCCGGATCATTTCCCAACAAGTGTAATTGAGAGAATAGTAATCTTAGGATAGCAAATTATTGCTTTGGATTTTCTATTGAAAATGAAGGTTTGGAATTTAAAAGTCTAATCCTACTGAACGGAAGATAATGCACATAATCAAATTCTAAGCTAATTAAACTATGATTGTGAAGAAATTAAAAAAATATAAAGTAAGCATTGAAAAGCATAAAAGAAGTATAGGAACTAAGATAACAATTCAAATGTAGAAATTAAACCTAGTCTAACCCATTACAACTACGGAGAATTAAAGGTAATAAAAAAGACACATCATAATCTGTTGGGAAATTCCAGATTGAGATATTCACAACATCACAGGCGAATACTTCGCATAACCGCAGCGGAAACAATATATAAATCAGATCCCACTAGAGATCCATGCAAAACTATATAAGCCGTTTCATATCCTACTTTTTCTAGATCCTATCTAGAAGGAGAAGTATACCTTTGATGCGTGCCCTTCGCAATTCCGCTTTTCCAAATGTTGTTGGATTTCAATATGGTAAGGATAACCATATCTCTAAGGTATCCACACTGACACTCAGCTGTTTGGAGTCACGTTGTGCTAGCAACCCTAGCAAAACGCCAAGACCACTTGGAAGAAGAAGAAGGAGAGGAAGGAGAGGAAGGAGAGAACTCTTTCTCTTGGTTTTTTGGCTTGCACGCCCAAAAGAACAAAAGCCATAAAAAACTCTCCCTAGCTTTCACGTTGAAAGCCTTTTATCCCACTAGCAACCATTGCCATCAATTCCTCTTAACTCCTCATTAATAAGACTCTTAATACCAAGACCCTTGGTATTTTTTTCCTTCATCCAAATGCATGAACCTCTCATCAAGAATACCTAAACCCTTGGTATTCACATGGATGATTAATCACATTAATCATGCATGATGATAGATGACACTTGCCTGATGATTTATCTTCCTCGGTTTAACTTGAGTCTAACTCAAGTTTAACCAATTTGAGTCTAACTCAAGTCTTGATCATATGCTCAATTGTTCTTTTAGTCCAACTAAAAGAAACCATCTCCAAAATAGAATGTCATTTATGTGTGACCCAATAGGCTCTTGTAACGTTGGCAATGTATCTAAAACTATTTTAGATATATAAGCAATGAGCGGTATCTAGCAATACATCATTGCTACCCAAGTTATAAGAAAGTCGAGATCCAACAACCTTTCTGTGACCATTATCATGTATGACGGTGTCCTTCTATCTCTGATATCTTAGATCGATCAATGAGGCATAGATCGTGTCATCCCCTTATCGATCATTATGTTTCTTGATCCCCAAGTAGACTCACTCAAACAAATGAGCTCAATATCTCATATTGACTCATTTGAGCATGGCCATGCATTTCGTGGTCATACTCTATCAAGAGGCCAAAGATATCACCCTCGTCATATGGGAGGCATAGATCCCATCTACATCACTCACATCCCTCCGCATAATTTGTTACATACCCAATAATTGTCGTTATAGTGCACCCTGTTATGGTGTGACGTTAGACGATACCAAACTACATAACTCCTTATGTAGGGAACCATAGTGACTTCAGGTCTAAGGACTATTCATACCAATAGTCACATGAGAAAGTATATGACAATCATATAACGATCCATGACACTTTCTCATGGTGGGTCAATCCAGTACATATATTTTCCAATATATATATCCATGTGTCCATGTGATATCACATATCCATGTGTCAATGTGATATCACATATCCATGACTTGTGAGATCAAGTCATCCATTGACCTACATACTAGTATCAATGTATCAATATATCCCTTTGTCTATTAATGCTTGACTAGGAATGTTTAAGAATAGTGTTCTCTATAGCTTCTCATAATCAATTCTACCAATTGATATACTATAGATTAGAACCTACTATTCAAGGACATTATTATATTTATTTACTGGCACACACATAAAGTAAATATAATAATAAATCTTTGCCTGTTATTAATGAAATATGATACATATGATCCCTAATCAATCATCTCATGATTGACACTAAAATAATCTACTTGCATCTAATTAAAGAATATAAAATCAAATATTACATTAAACTAACTCATTCAAGCATTTCATCAAACACCAAGTAAGCATGAAGAAAACTAAATCAACTACGTGCAATCTAAACATGGAAGATAAATTTGATTACAATTCTTCAACCGATTAAGCGAAAACAATCAAGAACACATTGAAGCTTGAGAAGGATTGTTGTCCGGAAGCTGAAAATGATGCTGGAAATGCTGCAGGAAAAGGCTGGAATTGGGTTACGATGAAAAGCTAAAGAGAAGGTGTTGTCGGTGGTCGGAAAGAAGTGGAGGCAAGGGTTGCTTCCAGTGTTGGAGAAGATGGATGAAATCCAGCCGGTGATTGGGTGGAGGAGATGATGGAGGAGACCACCGCCGACCTTGGAGGAGGAAGAAGATGGCCAGCGGTGGTTGGTGAAGTGTCGGCGGTGCCCACATGAAGAAGAGGCTGTGTTGGGTGAAATTTCCTGAAGAAGAAGAGCCACCATAGGAAAAAAAATATGTTCAAGCTTAATTAACCCCAAATCCTAGATCTGATTCGAAGACTTAAATTGCTACGATCTCCTATGGACAGATCTCATCAATCTTAATGGATGATCATGATCAGCTTGATGTAGATGAAAGATTGAGATGAATAGATCTGAGTGTATGGTTCGGATCTCTCCAGATCTAGATGGATGACTCAAAATCAATTAGATCTCATCAGATGGTCATGATTGAATAGATCCGAACCCTTTGATTAAACTGCTTCTGATCTTAATGAAGTGCTCAGATTAATCTAGCTTGAAATTCCCTTTATGACCTTAGATGAAACCATATTTAATCTAACTAGAATCTAGTCCATTTTGTTGGGAATCGTATGATCGTTATGGGGGGGGGGGGTTAATAGCGTCGAGCTACATCGATGGAATTCAATCATGTTGCTTGACTACAATTGTCGTTAGCATAACAGAATACAAATAACAAATAACATGATAACAACAATATAAGAACACAAACACAAACACTGTGATATAATGTGGTTCGGAGCCTTAGGGTTCTTACTCCACAGGATGAGCTCAAATGAGCTCTAGTGATGCAAACACCAACACTAATCAATACATTCCTTTTCAAAACAATCCAGAGGTGGAGAAATCTCTTACAAATGATTACAAAAGTAATACAATGAAATACACAAGTAAACTAAGCAATACACAAATACAAGTAAAGAAAACTTTATACTAGGAGCTTTGGATTGCTTGCTTGTTGAATGCTTTGGTTTGTTCTTGAAGGACTAGAATGCAACAACAATTCCCCTTCAAATCGCCTAAAGAAGTATGGCCAATAACCTCCCCTTCGTGCTCTTTATAATGTTGCAACTCGAGCTAATTTTCACTTAGCAATCGACTGCTCATACCCATCAGTTGATTGCTCCTATAGCCGTTGTCTCACAATGATTTGATACACGTTGGAAAAACTCCAACGGATACACCAACAGTCGACTGCCCTTATCAGCAATCGACTGATGCTTCGGTAGTCGACTGAACAATCGTCTATTAAAAGTTCTATGCCCATGACAAAAACCAACAGTCGACTGCCCTATATGGCAGTCGACTTCTCAAGGTCAGTCGACTGCTATAACATTGCAGTCGACTGCCAAGGCTACTCGGCCGTAGTCGACTTGTCATAATCCCAGTCGACTACCCAGAGTCGACTTGGCTGCCAAGTGTCAAAACACTTGACCAGTCGACTGGTCCATAACCCCAATCGATTGTCAAATCTCAAACATGAGGTTTAATCCCAAGTATGATCCCCTCATACTTGCTAGACCACCCTTAGTCTAGACCTAAGCCTTCTATCCACCTCCATCAGCCTCATGCCTATTGGATCTCTCCATGTCATCCATGACTTGTTCATCCATACGTTAGCCTTCAGATGTTTCCATCGACTATTGTCAAGCTAACGGTGTCTACACTGTCAAGGTACATTTGGACTTATGTTTCCAAGACACATGCTTGGACTTTACGCCGCCAAACATTGGACTTGTGCTGCCAAGACTACCGCTTGAACTTTACGCTGCCAATATCACACTCTTGGACTTTCCTTGTCAACCCATGTTGAACTTTCCATTTGCCAAGACCCATGCTTGGACTTTACAATTACCAAGTGTTCCACTTGGACTTCTCATGCCAAGTACTCAAAACTTGGACTTCCTATGCCAAGTACCCTTGACTTGGACTTTTCATGCCACGTACCCATGACTTGGACTTTCCATGCCAAGTACCCATGACTTGGACTTCCATACCAAGTACCTATGACTTAGACTTTCCATGCCAAGTACCCATGACTTGGACTTCCCATGACAATCACATTGTCATACATTTTGTCAAACATCAAAATACCACTCGAGTCAAACTTGAGTCTGGTCAATCGTGACCTGGGCCGATTGCACCAACAATCTCCCCCTTTTTGATGTTTGACAAACACCACAAAACCATTAAACAAAACCTTTTAGTTAGGCCACCTAACTCAAATCTCCTAATTCTCCCAATTGGGCAATTCTCAAATTCTCACATCAATTCTCTCCATTTTTGACATACATCAAAAAAGCTCTCCCCAATGTATCAATGTCTCATATCCCAATGAGATCTTACAATCTCCCCCTTGGTCCAAAAACATCTAGGATGCCTTCACTCTTCCTAGTGATAAGTCTCATATCACTAAAGAGAGGCAATCCTTCATTCTCTAAATTTTCTAAATTCTCCCCCTTATGAGGAAGAACACATCCATCATCCCATAATGGATACTCCTCCCCCTAAAGGCTTGCTCCCCCTTGACCATTGAACCAACAATGTTCTTGGAGAGTCCCTAAGACTATAGGAACACTAAACCATCAAAACTAAGTTTGAAAGTTCGCACCTTAAAATTTGATACACTCCTTAAACAATTCTCCTAATCCATATCCAATGGATTTTCACCATTTATAATGCTTTCTAAAGCATATCCTAGGGTTAGGAGTAGTTAGGGTAGCCTAACATAGCTGAAACATGGGCTAAACATCCTTATTTACCCGAAATCAACATTGACAGTCAATTCTATTAGTCAACAGTCGACTGCCCTTGACGCCAGTCGACTGCCATCCATCGTAGTTGACTGATTTCTGCAAGTGCAAAATTTAGAAATCAGAAAATGAAATTTAAAAATACATAAGTAATTATATGTAATTTGAAAAATAGTGAAACTTGATACGTATAATACTTATACCAATAATAATGGGTGAAAAATATTTGAAAAATAAAATACCCATTAAATATTGAGATTGCTACAAAATTCAAAACCATTGATAACTTCAATGTTTTGACCTATTTTGTATCAACTTCTTCAATGACGACTTCTATCAAAAGATAGACTGCACTAAGATTTTCTAAAATGATTTTAAAACCTTATATTGATCCATGGTTTATGGGCTTAATGCACATGACTTGTACATAAGCTTTTCTCATGATTCATCCATGGTATAAGATGAGTTTGAGTTCATCTAGATGCAAGAACTATGCACCTTGAACTTAACTCATTTCCTAACACCTCGCATGTGTCTAGGGTGTATCAATACACACACATGTCAATGTGATATGAAATGTGGGTTTTGTTCATCCTAAACAAAGGTCTCATGCATTTTTCTAAGGCAATACTATTTGATTCCCTTATACATGAGACTTCAAATCTTGCCATAGTCCTTACTTCAATTTTAATTAGCTTAAATGTATGAATAATGATTATGACATATAATGATAGCATAAATAAGAATGTGCCAAAAATCATGATGTCATGGAATTAAATATAAACCTAAATATACATGACATAAAAATTAATCCTAAGCATTATCATGAAATATTAAATGATTAAAATGAAATATGATGACATGACATATGGCAAACAAATCATGGTAAATAAAATATAAAGGTATAAGAATACCTAAGTTTTAGTGTTAATTTTTATTTGTTAGAATTAAGTTCTTTTTGCCATATTACTCATATATACCAAGTGTGCCAAAAACCAAAAATGACACACTATGAGCTCTAGACCTAATTGTGCCAATTTGATCAATTTTTTCATAGTTCTTAAAATATATTGGCACATCCTAAAATCCTTTAGGATATAAATTTAAACTTATTTCCAAAGTATCCCATTACCTTGGAAATGCCCTAAAGTGCCAACTTTGCTATGGTTGAGTTAGCTACCCATCCATTCAAGTTGACACAACCTAACCCATCTAGCGTGAAGGAATTACGCTCCTAGGAACCCAATACCTATTGGATCTCCTTGGGTTTACTAGGTATACACTAAGGATAACTTCCCTAGATACCCTCCTAATGACCCTCCTAGGCATTGAAGCCTTGGTCATTTGGGTCATACCAAGGTTAACTCTAGGGGTAACTGTCCTTGTAACCTTCTTAGTGGCCTCCCTAGGTTTCATGGAAACCATGGCCACTAGGCACTTACCATGGTTACCCTTAGGGATAACTTCCCTATTAACCTTGGTTTTCCTAGACCTATATTGAGTTCCATAATTAAATGGAAGATTGTGGTAGGTCTTCTTGGGCTTAGGTTTGTAACCCAAACCTTTCTTGCCCTTTAATGGTTCTTGCCTCCTAGACCCTAGGTTTTGATCCTTGATCCTAAATTTTGACCATTTGACCCTTGCATTTAATTTTGCATCTTTCTAAGGGTCTTTTCCAATTTCTCAAGCCTTGACCTCAAGGCTTGGTTCTCTAACTCCAATTTCCCAAATTTTGATTTTTCATCTATTCTTTTGCCATTGTTTTTCTTCTTAGGCATATGTCTACCCTTTTTAGAGTTAATGGCAAAGTGATTCTCTATCTTCCTAATGGACTCCCTAGGTAGAATTGTTTTTGGGTTATTGTATCTAGATTTGTCCTTAGCCCTAAAATTGCAAGATTTTGCACCTAAGCAATAAAACCTATCTCTAGCATGCTCTTTATAAACAATAGCAAGATTGCTCTTAGCATGCTTATTTTTATCATGAAAACTAGTATGTGCATTAAAATATAACTAAGGGTTTGCTTTTAAAGCTCCCCCTACATGTGTAGCTCCTCCTTGCCCCTTGGTTTGCTTTCTCCTCCTAGGGCATTTACTTCGGCAGTGTTCCGTTGTTGGCATTTGAAGCACACCATGTGCTCCTTGCTCTTAATTGTTGGGGCACCGGGTTCCTTGACCTTTTGCACAACTTGTACTGTTTGCTTGACCCATTTTGGACACTTGCTCTTGTAGTGTCCGATTTCCCTACACTCAAAGCATACAATATAATTTTTATTTTTAATTGAAATGCTTGAGTTACCTAGGTCGATAGTGGCCGAAATTGGTTCTTCATCTCTTCCGGAGGTTGATGCATCCTCTTGATTTTGCTCTGGAGTGGAAATTCTCTCCTCCCCCTCAATCCTTGAGTTCGATGCTTCCTCCAATTCTTCCTCTTCCTCGGATGTTGATAGTCGTTCAAACTCCGATTCCTCAAGCTCTTGTGAGGATGATGATGATTCTTCCTCTTCCGAGTCTTCTTGAGCTTGAGATTAGGAGCACTCCTCTTCTTCTTTTTCTTGTGTTGGTTCGGGATTTTCATAGAACTTGACCAACTTGTTCCACAACTCATTAACATCCATATAATTTCCTAATATAGAAAAAATATCATTAGGTATCAAATTTACTAATATTTTTGTTACCTTAACGGTTGTCTCAAATTTTTGCTGTTGCTCCTCGGTCCACCTCTTCATCCTGAGGATTTATCCATTCTTCTCCCTCGAAGCATCGAATCCTATAGTCATGGAAAATCAATTTTCTATATTGGACATTAGAAAATATTCCATCCTACCTTTCCAATACGTGAAATCTTCTCGGTCAAAGGCGGGTGGAATTGTTATGTCATCGTCCAATCTCTCGTTGAGCTCCATCTTCTCCTCTAGCGGTGCTCCCTTGGCTGTCAAACCTTGAAGAGCGGCCTTGCTCTAATACCACTTGTTGGTATCAGAGTGTCTTCTTATTCTAAGAGCCACCAGGCTCTGATACCACTTGTTGGGAATCGTATGACCGCTAGAGGGGGGGGGGTGAATAGCGTCGAGCTACATCAATGGAATTCGATCGCGTTGCTTGTCTACAATTGTCGTTAGCACAGAGGAATACAAATACCAAATAACACGATAACAACAATACAAGCACACAAATACAAACACCACGATATAACATGGTTCAGAATCTTAGGGTTCCTACTCCACGGGGTGAGCTCAAATGAGCTCTAGTGATGCAAACACCACTACTAATCAATACACTCCTTCTCGGAACAACCTGGAGACAGAGAAATCTCATACAAATGATTACAAAAGAAATAAAATGAAATACAACAAGTAAACTAAGCAATGCACAAATACAAGTAAAGAAAACTTTACACTAAGAGCTTTGGATTGCTTGCTTGTTGATGTTGGAGGATCGTGGCCTGGCTATAGGGGGTTGAATAGCCCATGTACGTTGATGTAAATCGTTCGCTTCTTAATCGTCTACAAGATTGTTAGCACGGCGGAATATTCTAATTAACACAATTAAAACAAAACACAAAGTGAAGAGAAAAGAGCAATTTGCAAACTCAAGGATGTAACGTGGTTCACGACCCTTGCCGCTAATTCATGGACAATTCGTATGGCGAATCACTCTCTGAAATCCAATCACTAGTCTCTCCTTTATCCCAAGCAAGGTGGAGGTAAACCTTCTTACAAGAACTCACTCCCTCTTATAATAGAATAGAGGTAAGCACAAGAAGAGGAGTGGAAAACCGTGTAGAGCACTTAGGAGTAGAAGCATTAACATCCCCAAGGCCCTCACCCCTTCTCTTTATAGAGTGAAGAGATTTCTTCCTGTTGGGCAGGCGATAGTCGACTGATGCATGCCATCAATCGACTGCTCCTCTAACGACCGATGTACAATGGATTATGACTTGCCATCGTCATCGACCAACGGTAGGCTTAGCAGTCGACTGCTGCCTTCGTAGCCGACTGATCAATCGACTACGAGCGGTTCTGTGCCCGTGTTCACCTTCATCAGTCGACTGTCGTCCCTTGGCAGTCGACTGATGGAGCAGTAGTCGATTATCATCCCTTGGCAGTCGACTGCTGGGCCAGAAACTCATCAGTTAAACACTAGTTGATAATCAGTCGACTCAGAGCAGTCGACTGCTATCTATAACAGTCGACTGGTGTCGGGTAAAACCTCAAACAATCGCTTGTTTGAGCATCCGACGGTCGGGTAAACCTCAAACAACTTGTTTGAGCATCCGACACTTCCAATCGTTAGGTAGAAACCTCAAACTCATGTTTTAGCGTCCGACTTGTCCAAACGTCGGGTAAAACCTCAAACACAAGTTTGAGCGTCCGACACATGACTTAGCTATTCCGCCATGTTCACCTATGAGCTACCGTTACAATTGCTCACTCTTATCTCCCATGAAGTCCCTCGCATCGAAGCTTTCTTCAGCCTGCGTCCCTCGGATGAACTAAGTCCTCGGCTCCTCCAGTGCCATCCTTCGCATCTCCCCAAGAAGTCTGCTTCCTCCGGCTTCACTTCATTTGCTCTTCATCCGACGGTCCCTCGGATGCACCAAGCGCACGACTTCTGCAATGCCATCCTTCACCGACTCAAGGACCCGAGCCATGAGATAGTGAACTCGCCAAAGCTTCATCAAGCTAACCATGTGCGATTTACTAAGTTCTGCATAACTTAAACACACATATCAAATCACATAACAACCTAACTTAATACCTTTGCCACACACATCAAAACTAAACCATACTTCGGTTGATTGTCCTAACAATCTTCCCCTTTTTGATGTGTGGCAATATATTTAAGTTAGGTAAAACATTAACAAAATACACTAAGGCAAGAAAGCATGTAAACATAACATGAGTATCAAAACACTCCCCCTTAATACATGCAACTCCCCCTTAACACATGCTAATTCTTCTCCTAGCATGATTAACTTAAACTCTCACATTTCTCCCCCTTTGACACCATCAAAAACATTAAACATATGTCATATAACATGACATCAAAGTCTTAATCGAAGAAAATCACCAAAACATGCTGAAAACTATACAAAGCAAGTTATTGTGCTCGTGCACAGTCCATCAGTCGACTGGTTCAGACTACCAGTTGACTGACACATGATTTCAAGCCTTTTTTGATTTTCGAACCCAAGTTCAGAAATGTATTAAAAATTATAAAAAATTCAAAAAATCATGAAATTCGGGGAACACATTTCTTATAAGTCCCTTTATCAATGAAAAATGATTTTTCAATAAAAAGAATTCATTTTTCAAATATTTGGCAAAAACTCAAAAGTTGTAAAAGTCTTCAATCATTTTATTAACTTTGAAACCTAGTTTTGCCTTAAGTTGTTTTAAAACATCAATTCACTGTTTGCAAAACATAAAATGATTTTAAATCATTTAAAATATCCAACTATGATCTATGGGCAATATATCCATTGATTAAACATTTGCTTTCCCCATAGTTGGTCTACGATTGCTATGTTATGATACACCTAATGACCCATCAAAATGTCATAAGCATAAGTGAGTCATTTGTATCAACCTAACATCACACCCATTGCTATGTTATCAATAAAGTTAGCCTTATGATGAATTATGAGATGTGACTAAAGGTATTTATACTTAACCATAAATTTCATGCAATATTATCAAGGTTAAGTATCATCCAAAACAACCAACATGATCATAATCGCATATCATGATCATAAATCAAGTATTATAACTAAATGCACATTATGATCATTAATCAAATATTATCACTACATCATTATCATAAAGATCATAAGTCAAATATCACCCATAGTTACATATTATGATCATAAATCAATCATCATCACCCAACATCATAAGTCAACCATTTAACATGATATAAAATAAGTTCACTTTTGGTTGACTATCCTAAGGTTTTCCTAACCCTTAAGGATTGACTTGGGAACCCAATGTAAATTCTTTTCAATAGGATTCATCAAGTACTCCTTTGGGATCCATTTCCTAGCTACCATGGTTGTTTTAGATTGTCCTCTAGCAATTAAACAATGGTAGACTTTCTCATTCTTTGATCCCTTATAACCTAAGCCCTTTTTGTTAAAACTAGCCCTTTGGCTCCCAATGATCATATTTAGGGTATTTGAGCCAATGGTAAATTTCTCTAGGGTATTAGTAAGAAAATCTACCTTTTCCCTTAGAATCCTATTTTCTTCTAAGCATGCATCATTAACACTAGAAGAAGAATCATTAACATGTGAGCATGCATTCTTCAATTTTTCTTCTAGATCCTTAATTTCATCAAGCATGCATTTATTTTTATTTTTCATTCTAAATAAGTTCTTAGTCAAGCTAGTAATCATTGAAATAACTTCTTAGGAGGGAGATTTGTTACCTCACTTACCCAAACTCCTTGTTTCGAATCCGATGAAGATAATGCTCCCCCTACACTTGAGCTTGTTTCTTCTTGTTCAGATGAGGTGGAGGCTACATCAACCATTCCCATTAATGCAAAATGGGAGACGATCTCTTCTTCTTTCAATGATGATGATGGATCGTCCCATGTAGCTTTTAAGTTTCGGTGCTTTAACTTCTTCTCCTTCTCCTTTGACTTCTTTTCTTTTTTCTTTTTGCCTTTCTTTTTGCTATCCTTTTTCTTCTCTTCCTTGGTCTTGTTTAATTGGGGACACTCATCCCTCATATGTCCCTCTCCTTGGCAATTATAGCAAATGATCTTCCTTTGCCTTCGTCCCCTATCATGAGATTTGTTAAATTTAAAAGTTTTTAATGCACATCTCACCTTTCTTACCATATAAGCCTCTTCATCGGTGTTCATGGATGAGGATGAGTCGTCATCCGATGAAGTGGGTGGAGTCTCCTTCTTCTTCTTTCCTTTGTCGACCACTAATGCTACTCCCCTTGATTGCTTGATTGGATCTTCAACTATTCCTTCAAGCCTAGTTTCATGTAATTCCATGGTAGAAAAGAATTCTTCTAGAGTACTTACCTCTAGATTCTTTGAGATGTAAAAAGAATCTACCATGGAGCTCCATTTTGATGACCGGGGGAATGCATCTATGACCTTCATGATCATATCTCTACTGGAGAGCTTCTCCCCTACACTAGATAACCCATTTATTATTTCTTTAAATCTTGACTGCAAGGATAGTACCTTTTCTCCTTTGTCTAGCTTGATGTTGTTTAATTGTGATTGGAGTAGGTCCCTTCTTGCTAGCTTGGCTTCGGATGTGCCTTCATGAAGCTCCACTAGCTTCTCCCATATCTCCTTGGCACTAGCGCACTCTCCAATCCTATTGATTTCTTGTTGAGGGAGCACGTTGTAGAGATGGTGCTTGACTTTTGAATTTGCAAGGTGCTCCTCTCTTTGCTTATTAGTCCACCTTGATTTTTCGATTGGCTTCCCTTCTTCATCCCTAGGTATATCGAAACTAGTTTCCATAATAACCATAATATCAAAATCCATTTTGAAGAATACCTTCATACGCTTTTTCCACCAAACAAAGTCCCCTTCGAATTTTGGCGGATGAATATTCGAGCCGGCCATTTTGTTGTCATGCTTGTTTTGACGACGAGTCCATCGACAAGCTCCTCACTCTGATACCACTTGTTGGAGGATAGTGGCTCAGCTAGAAGGGGGGGTTAAATAGCCCATGTACATTGATGTAAATCGTTCGCTTCTTAATCATTTACAAGATTGTTAGAGCAGCGGAATATGCTATTTAAGACAATCAAAACAAAATACAAAGTGAAGAGAAAAGAGCAATTCGCAAACTCAAGGATGTAACGTAGTTCATGACCCTTGCCGCTAATCCACGGACGATTCATATGGCGAATCACTCCCTCAAATCCAATCACTAGTCTCTCCTTTAACCCAAGCAAAGTGGAGGTAAACCTTCTTACAAGAACTCACTCCATCTTATAATAGAATAGAGGTAAGCACAAGAAGAGGAGTGGAAAATCATGTAAAGCACTTAGGGAGTACTTAGGAGTAGAAGTATTAACATCCCCATGGCCCTCGCCCCTTCTCTTTATAGAGAGAAGAGATTTCTTCCCGTTGGGTAGGTCACAGTCAACTGATGCATGTCATCAGTCGACTACTCCTCTAATGGACAACTTACAAAGACTTATGACTTGCCGTCATCATCGTCCAACTGTAGGCTTGGAAGTCGACTGCTGCATGCGTAGCCGACTGATCAGTCAGCTACGAGCGGTTCTGTGCCCATGTTCACCTTCATCAGTCAACTGTCATCCTTTGGTAGTCGACTGATAGAGCAGAAGTCGACTGTCATCCCTTGGCAGTCGACTGCTGGGCCAAAAACTCCTCAGTCGAACACCAGTCGATAATCAGTCGACTCATAATAGTTGACTGCTATCGATAGCAGTTGACTTGTGTCGAGTAAAACCTCAAACAATCGCTTGTTTAAGCATCCGACGGTCGAGTAAACCTCAAACCACTTGTTTGAGCATTCGACATTTCCAATCATCGAGTAGAAACCTCAAACTCATGTTTGAGCATCCGACTTGTCCAAATGTTGAGTAAAACCTCAAACACAAGTTTGAGCATCTAACACTTGACTTAGCCATTCGGTCAAGTTCACCTATGAGCTACCATTACAATCGCTCACTCTCATCTCCCATGAAGTCCCTCGCCTCGAAGCTCTCTTCGGCCTGTGTCCCTCAGATGAACTAAGCCCTCGACTCCTCCAGTGCCATCCTTCGCGTCTCGCCACGAAGTCTGCTTCCTCCAGCTTCACTTTATTTTCTCCTCGTTCGACAGTTCCTCGGATGCACCAAGCGCATGGCTTCTACAATGCCGTCCTTCACCTACTCAAGGACCCGAGCCATGAGATGGTGAACTCGCCAAAGCTTCATCAAGCTAACCATGTGCGATTTACTAAGTCCTGCATAACTTAAAAACACATATCAAATCACATAACAACCTAACTCAAACCCTTTACCACACACATCAAAACCAAACCATACTTGGGTTGATTGCCCTAATAGTTGATTGCTTTGGTTTGCTCTTGAAGGACTGGAATGCATCAGTAATTCCCCTTCAAATCGCCTAAGAACCATGGCCAAAAACCTTCGTGCTCTTTATAAAGCTGCAACTCGGGTTGATTTTTGCCTAGTAATCGACTTCTTATACCCATCAGTCGACTGCTCCTGTAGCCGTTGTCTCACAAAGACTTGATCCACACTAGAAAACTCCAACATATACACCATCAATCGACTGCCCTTACTAGAAGTTGACTGATGCTTCGATAGCCGACTAACCAATCATCTACCGAAGGTTATATGCCCGTGACCAAAACAAGCAGTCGATTGCCCTCCATGGCAGTCTACTGCTCAAGGCCAGTCGACTACTATAACATGGCAGTCGACTGCCAAGGCCACTGGGCCACAGTCGATCGCCAGTAGACTCCCATCAGTCAACTGGTCATAATCCTAGTTGACAGTCTAGAGTTGACTCTGCTGCCAAGTGTCAAAACACTTGACCAGTCGACTGGTCCATAACCCCAGTCGATTGTCAAACCTTAAACATGAGGTTTAACCCCAGGTATGATCCCCTCATACTTTCTAGACCACCCTTAGCCTAGACCTAAGCCTTCTAGCCTCCTCTATCAACCTCATGCTTATCAGATCCCTCCAAGTCATCCATGACTTGTTCATCCATACGTTAGCCTTCAGGTGTTTCTATCGCCTATTGTCATGCTAACGGTGTCTACACTGCCAAGGTACATTTGGACTTATGCTGCCAAGATACACGCTTGGACTTTATGCCGTCAAACATTGGACTTATGTTGCCAAGACTACTGCTTGGACTTTACGCTGCTAATATCACACTCTTGGACTTTCCTTTCCAACCCATGTTGGACTTTCCATTTGTCAAAACCCATGCTTGGACTTTCCAATTGCCAAGTGTCCCACTTGGACTTCTCATGCCAAGTACTCAAGACTTGGACTTCCCATGCCAAGTACCCCTAACTTAGACTTTCCATGCAAAGTACTCTTAACTTGGACTTTCCATGCCAAGTACCCATGACTTGGACTTCCATGCCAAGTACCCATGACTTGGACTTTCCATGCCAAGTACCCATGACTTAGACTTCCCATGACAATCACATTTTCATACATTTTGTCAAACATCAAAATACCGCTCGAGTTAAACTCGAGTCTAGTCAATCGTGAATTTGGCCGATTGCACCAACACATTTGACTCATCTTGATCTCCTACAAATAAGGTATAAAATTTTTATATAAGTCCATAAATTTAGGAGAATTACAATAAGGTTCAAAATAAATGAGAACTCGTAAAACATGCTAAGAATTGATAATTAACCAACGATAGGGTCAAACCAATGATACATAAATAAAACAACTACCAAATCTAAGCCTGTGTACTCTACCTCTAAAATTTCATCTAATAAACCATAAAAATCATTCCTTGCACTTCCATCATTAGATGACTAAACACAAACCCTACTATTTATTGTAGCTTTTCCTATTTCTTGAGTATGAACATTATATCCGTTTATGAAATATGCCGGCCAAGTTTTCACCAATGAGTTTGGACCCCATGACAGATAGTTTACTAATTCTTGCTCAATATGAGCGTGATTATCAAGAACCTAAAGTCAAATTAGCATGTGTTAAAGTCAAGATTTAACCAATTTATTATCATAGACTACTTAGATATTTTTTTGAACCATGGTGCAAATTCTTCATCGCAGAAACGATCAAACTCATGCTCCGGAAGCTCAGAATATAGGGTTTGGAAAATCCTACCATAAAAATAAATATAACACTAACAATAATTTACAATATATGAAATATATAATATAACATGTATATACTCACTCGAAATACAACATTACTTTTGGACAGTTCAATAAAATATATGTGTGGGCTGCTCGCCACTCTTGACCAGTTAAGTATCTACGTGTACAAGATCCACTCGGTCGACCAAGGTAGTTAAAAATTGAGAATGACTTCAAATTGGGATCAATAGGACCCTCTGTTAGAGGATCGTGGCCCTACTAGAAGGGGGGTTGAATAGCCTATGATGTGCTTAATGGAAATCATTCGTTCGTCTACAATATCCGTTAATATGTGCAACGAAAAAAAATAATAAATACAAATACAAGAGACAAATGCACAAGCACAAAAATACAATCGATATATGTGGTTCAGAACCTAAGGGTTCCTACTCCACAGGACAAGCTCAACGAGCTCTAGAGATGCACATGACACTACACAAACTCCTTCTCGACAATAAGGCAGAGGTGGAGAAACCTCGTACAAGCAATTAAAAGAGGTAATAGAAAAATGTACAAGCAAAAATAAAGACGAAATGAAATATGTAAAGAACACTTTATAACAAATGGCTTTGAACTCTTGCTTGTTGCTTGCTTTGGTTTTCTCTTGAAGGTCTAGAATGTAGCAACCATTCCTCTCCAAAATCTCCCCAAAAATAGTTGTGGAAATCCTCCCCAAGCTCTTCCTTTTATGCTTGTCTCGGGCAGATTCCACGCCTGACAGTCGACTGCAATAAGCCCCCAGTCGGCTGCCCCTATAGCCGTTGGGAGACAACGACCTAATCCACGTTGGCATCCAGCCAATGGATACACTGGAAGGTAACTGCCATTACCATCAGTCGACTACCAGCCCCGTAGCTGACTAATCAGTCGGCTACCGAGCGTTCTTTGCTCGTGTACTCGATAAGTAGTCAACTGCCATCCATGGTAGTCGACTGTTGAAGCCATAAGTCGACTACCCAATTCTGGCAGTTGATTGCCATGGCATTCAACATAGTCGAATGCTAGTCGACACTCACCAGTCGACTATTGTCGGGTAAAACCTCAAACACAAGTTGTTTGAGCATCCGTTCGTCGGGTAAAAACTCAAACAACATGTTTGAGCATCCGACACACCCTTAGCCTAAACCTAAGCCTTCTAGACACCTCTACTAGATTTTGCACCTATCGGATCCCTGACTTGTTCATCCATGCGTGGATCCCTCCAAGTCATCCATGACTTATTCATCAATATGCTAACCTCCAGGTGCTTCCTTCGACTATTGTCATGCTCTCGGTGTCTATACCAAATGCCAAGTCCCCATAACTTGGACTTTCACCGCCAAGGCTGCACACTTAGACTTACGTGGCCAAGGCTACACACTTGGACTTCCCATTGCCAATGCCAACCCATGTTGGACTTTCACCGCCAAGGCTACACACTTGGACTTACGTGGCCAAGGCTACACTCTTGGTCTTCCCTTGCCAACTCCATGTTGGACTTCCAATGCCAAGCCCCATGCTTGGACTTTCACCGCCAAGGTTACACACTTGGACTTACATGGCCAAGGCTACACACTTGGTCTTCCCATGACAATCACATGTCATATGTTTTGTCTAACATCAAAATACTACTCTAGTCAAACTCGAGTTTAGTCAATCGTGACATGGGTGATTGCATCAGCAATCTTCCCCTTTTTGATGTTTGACAAAACCCTAAACACCTTTGAGTTAGGTGACCTAACTCAAGTCTACCAATTATCCTCAATTGACAATTCTCACCTTTGAGAATTCCAACTAACCCCAATTGGTTACTTCTCTCCCTTTTTGACATACATCAAAAAGGTCCTCAAGGGTGTCAATGTCTCACATCCCAATTAGATCTTACAATCTCCCCCTTGGTCCAAAAATATATCCATCATCCTAAGATGGATAACCTCCCCCTAAAGGCTTGCCCCCCCTTGACCATTGCACCAACAATGCCCTTGGAGAGTCCCTAAGCCAATAGGAACACTAAACAATCGAAATTAAGGGAAAAGATTCAACATTGAACTTTCACCTCCTTTAATTCGATACACACCCTAAATAATTCTTCTAATCCATTTTCAATGGATTTCCACCCTTTCTAATGCTTTTCAAAGCATATCCTAGGGTTAAGAGCAGTTAGGGAACCTAAAAGTAGCTGAACATGGGCCTAACAAACCTTGTTTACCCAAAATCAACTCTGACAGTTGACTCTTACAGTCACCAATTGACTGCCATACATGGTAGTCGGTTGATTTTTGCATTATGCATAAATCAGATTTTAGAACTGAATTTCCGAAATTCATAAGTAAAAATATGTATTTTAAAAAATATTGAAAATTCATATGTACATTACTTATAACAAACATTTTGGGTGAAAAATATTGAAAAAATAAAATACCCATAAATTAGTGAGATTGATACAAAGTTCAAATCCATTGAAATTTTCAATGTTTAGCCCTACTTTGTATCACCTCATTCAATGGTTATTGCTATCAAAAGATATAATTCACCAAGATTTTTCAAAATGATCTTGAAATGATTTTAAAACCTTAAATTCCTTTTCCTAACATCTCACTTGTATCTAAGTGTATGAAACACATACAAGTCAAGTGTTCTAGTGAGATGTGAGTTTTGGTTATTTAGGGTCTCATGCATATGCTTAGCAACTCTATTTGATTCCGTTATGCATGAGACTTCAAATCTTGTCATAGTCCTTAACTCAATTTTATTTAATGCATGAATAATGATTATGACATAAATGATGACAAGAATAAAAGCATGTGTCAATAATCATGATGTCATAACATGTGATATAAACTTAAGCATAACATGACATTTAGCTAACCCTAAGTATTATTATGACATTTTATATGATAAAAATAAATATGATGTCATGACATGACAAGACAAATAAATCATGGCAAGTATAAAATACCTAAATGTTAAGCCCAAATTGCCATTTCTAAGATTAAATCCATTTTGCCTTAATACCAACTATCCCCCTAGTGTGCCAAAAACCCAAAATAGCACACCGTGACTTCTAAGACCTAATTTGTGCCAATTTAATCAATTTTCAACTTCTAAAAGCACATTGGCACATCTTAAAGTGTCAACTCTACCATGGTTAGATTAACTACCTATCCACTTAGGGTTAACACACCCTAACCCATCTAGCGTGAATCGATCACGCTCGTAGGAACCCAATACCTATTGAAGCTCCTTGGGTTAACAAGGTATTCACTAGGGATAACTTCCCTAGATACCATCCTAATGACCATTTTTTGCTTTGAAGCTTTAGTCATTTGGGTCTTTCCTAGGTTAACCTTAGGGATTGCCTCCCTAGTAACCTTTTTAGTGGCTACCTTAGATTTTCTTGAATTTTTAGCCACTAGACACACACCATGGTTAATCTTAGGGATTACTTCCCTATTAACCTTGGTTTTTCTAGATCTAGATTTAGTTCCATAATCAAATGGAACATTGTGGTAGGACTTAGGTTTGTGACCCAACCCTTTCTTGCCCTTAACCGGTTCTTGTCTCCTAGGTCCTAAATTTTGACCATTAGACCCCTTAATTGAATTTTTAATTCTTGCTAGGGTATTCTCCAAATTTTCAAGCCTTGACCTCAAAGCTTGATTTTCCAATTCTAATTTTTCCAATTTTGATTTTTCATTAATCTTTTAGGAATGACACTTCCTAGGCATATGTCTAGACTTCTTGGGCTTAATGCCTAGGTGGTTTTTTACCTTCCTAATGGACTCACTAGGTAGAATGGGTCTAGAGTTACTAGTTCTAGATTTGTCCTTAGGTAAATCTACATGATTAGCACCTAAACAATAAAATCTATTATTTCTATTAGCATGCTTTTCATTAACAATAGCAAGAGTGCTAAAAACATGCCTTTTAGCCCTAGAACTAGAAGGTGCATTAAGATATACCTTAGGGTTTGCTTTGGAAGCTCCCCCTACTTGTGTAGCTCCTTCTTGCCCCTTCTTCTTCCCCCTAGGGCATTGGCTTTGGTAGTGTCCCCGTTGATTGCACTTGAAGCACACAATATGCTCTTTGTTTTTCCTAGCGAGGACTCCGACATCCTTTGACTTTTGATTGACTTTTGGTGCCGACACTTTCTCCTTAGCCAATTTTGGGCATTTACTCTTGTAGTGCCCTTTCTCTTTACACTCAAAGCAAATTATGTGATCATTATTATTATGAATTGCATTTGAGTTACCTAGGGTGGTGGAAGCCTCTTGATCTTCTCTTCTCCCATATGTAGATGCTTCTTCTTGTTCTTGCTCCGACATGGAGGATCTCTCCTCCCCCTCAATGCTAGATGTTGAGGTTTCCTCCAATTCATCCACATTCTCCGATGTTGATGGTGATTCTTCCTCTTGAGCATGGGAGGATGAATACTCTTCCTTGGCTTCCTTCTCTACTTTGTGCCAGTTCAGAATTTTCGTGGAGTCAGACCAATTTATTCCACAATTCCTTTGCATCCCTATATTCACCTAGTATAGACAAAATAGCATTAGGTATCAATTTTACTAGCATAATTGTTACCTTAATGTTTGTCTTGAATTGTCACCATTGCTCCTCAGTCCATCTTGACTTTCCCAACTACCTGTTGTCTTCACCCCTAGGCACTTCGAAACCGCCTTCAATTGTTAGCATTATATCGAAATCGGTTTCAAAGCATACCTCCATCCTTTTCTTCCACCAAGAAAAGTCTCCTTTGAATTTCGGTGGATGGATGTTGATGCTGACCATTTTGGTTGTTTGTCACAACGGTGAGTTCGATGACAACCTCCTCGCTATGATACCACTTGTTGGAGGATCGTGGCTCGGCTAGAAGGGGGGGGGTTGAATAGCCTACGATGTGCTTGATGGAAATCATTCATTCGTCTACAATATTCATTAATATGTGTAGCGGAAATATAAATAACAAATACGAATACAAGAGACAAATGCACAAGCACAAAATATAATCGATATACGTGGTTCGGAACCTTAGGATTTCTACTCCATGGGGAGAGCTCAACAAGCTCTAGATATGCACACAACACTACTCAAACTCCTTCTCGACAACAAGTCGGAGGTGGAGAAATCTCGTACAAGCAATTACAAGATGTAATACAAAAACGTACAAGCAAATACAATGACGAAATGAAATACGTAAAGAACACTTTACAACAAATGGATTTGAACTCTTGCTTGTTGCTTGCTTTGGATTGCACTTGAAGGTCTAGAATGCAGTAGCAATTCCCCTCCAAAATCTCCCCAAAAATGGTTGTGGAAATCCTCCCCAAGCTCCTCCTTTTATGCTTGTCTTGGGTTGATTCCGCGCCTGACAGTCGCCTGTCATAAGCCCCCAGTCGACTGTTCCTGTAGACGTTGTGAGACAATGACTAATCCACATTGCCATCCAGCCAACAAATACATTGGCAGTAGACTACCATTACCATCCGTCATTGCCCACCCGTGTAGCCGTGATCGATCGATCACGAGCGTTACGTGCTCGCGACCTCAACCGGTGATCATGCCATCCATGGCGATCGCCTAATGTTGGTAGTGCCATGGCATTTGACATAGTCGAACGCTAGTTGACTCTCTCCAGTCGACTGTTGTCGGGTAAAACCTCAAACACAAGTTGTTTGAGAATCCGATCATCGGGTAAAACCTCAAACAACATGTTTGAGCATCTGACACACCCTTAGCCTATACCTAAGCCTTCTAGCCCCCTCTACTAACTTTCGCGCCTATCGGATCCCTCCAAGTTGTCCATGACTTGTTCATCCATGTGCAGATCCCTCCAAGTCATCCATGACTTGTTTATTCATACACTAGCCTCCAGGTGCTTCCTTCGGCTATTATCATGCTCTCAGTGTCTATACCAAATGCCAAGTCCCCATAACTTGGAGTTTCACCGCTAAGGCTACACACTTTGACTTACGTGGCCAAGCCTACACACTTGAACTTCCCATTGCCAATGCCAACCCATGTTGGACTTTCACCGCCAAGGCTACACACTTGGACTTACGTGGCCAAGGCTATACACTTGGTCTTCCCTTGCCAACTCCATTTTGGACTTCCAATGCCAAGCCCCATGCTTGGACTTTCATTGCCAAGGCTACACACTTAGTCTTCCCATGACAATCACATGTCATATGTTTTATCTAACATCAAAATACTGCTCGAGTCAAACTCGAGTTTGGTCAATCATGACCTGGGTCGATTGCAACAACACCCTCATCATTTCTTCCTGCTCTTCGACTTTTGCATTGAATGTGAGGTTCAAAATAATATGATGCAAAAGTTTTAACTTCCTCCACAATATATTCATTAACAATAGAAGCCTCAACATGAGCCTTATTTTTCACCTTTTTTCAAGTGACAGAAAAATCTAATAGTAATAAAACAAAATGTATTAGAAATTAACTTATAATAAAATTAATCAAATGCACTAACAATGATATAAAAAAAGGGGAAAAAATCACCTTTCAAATGGATACATCCATCGAAATTGAACAGGACCTTCAACTTTGGCCTCATATGACAAGTGAACCAAAAGATGTTCCATGAAATCAAAAAATGGCAATGGAAATATTCTTTCTAAGTTAAAAAAAAATGATTGGAATGTCTCTCTCTAATGTCTCCAAGTGTGAATGACTCAATACTGTCAAGCAATTATCATGAAGGAAAATTCTTAATTCCGTAATTGCACCCCATACAAAATTTGGTAACATTTCCTTAAAAGCAATAGAAATTAGTCTTTCCATGAATATATGACAATCATGACTTTTCAAACCAATCAATTTGCATTCCATCAAATCGACGCATCTGCCAAGATTAGAGACATAACCATAAAAAATCTCAATGATTTCAACCATTCACAAACAATCCGTCTCTGATCCTTATTCAATGTATAAACTGCTTTTGGTTTTGGTCACCTACTATTTTCATCAACATCAAGGGTTGGTCGTTTACAGATGAGACATATATTTTCTTGCATTCAGATTGTCTTTTTTTCCCTAGTAATATCCATCATCGTATTTATCAGATTATCAAAAACATTCTTCTCAATATGCATTACATCAAGATCGTGATGAATCAAATTGCTCTGCCAATACGGCAAATCCCAAAATATACTCCATTTAGTCTATTTATGCGTACTTCCATAGTCATATGTTGTAACATTTGGTTCTTCAATTACAGATGGAAAGTTAAGCACTCTATGCCATAAGAATTGACCAGTTAATCTCAATGGTAGAGGTGTTCTTTCAATTCTATTCTTAGTGAATTCTTCTTTATTTCTTCTGGATTTATGATTTAGCAGTAAAACTTTTCTATGACAATCAAAATAACTCAATTTCTTTCCATGCTTCAATCTGAATGAATTTGATCTCTCTATACATATTGGACATCCTAAAATCCCAGCGATACTCAATCCTGATAACATACCATAAGAAGAAAAATTATTTACGGTCCAAATAAGCGCAACTCTCATTGTGAACATCTGATTAGTATGAACATCATATGTAGAAACACCCTTATCCCATAGTTGTTTCAGCTCGGCAATCAGTGGTTGCATGTAAACATCTATTAACTTCTTGGGATTATGAGGGCCAAGAACAATCAATGTTAAAAACATATACAGTATTTTCATACACATATCGGGTGGAAGATTATATGGAGTTAAGATAATTGGCCAACAAGAATAAGTTCTTCCTGATTTGCTAATGGAGCAAATCCATCAGCACATAGACCCAACCTAATATTTCGAGTCTCATTCACAAACTCAGGATATGTTCTATCAAAATTTTTCCATGCCTCTGCATATGATGGATGACACATTAGCCCTTCCTGTATTTCATGGTTTGCATGCCAAGTCATGTGTCCAATGATGACCTTTGATGCATAAAGCCTTTGCAATCTAGGAGTTAAAGGCTGATAGAACATTTGTCTGTATGATTTACATCGGTTATTATGATTCAATCTTGTGGTACTCTTGTACCTACGTTGATTACAAAATTTATAAATCTCTGCATCTGCATTATCTCCCCAATATAGCATACAACCATCTTTGCAAACATATATTCTTTGCACCGGAAGACCTAAATCTTTCACAAGTTTTTTCATACTGTAAAAATCATTGGCCATTATGTGATCACGCGGTAATACTTCTCGAATAACTTAAACAAAATCATTAAAATAATCTTCAGACACATTATGCTCGGCTTTATCATTCAACAATCTTGCGGTTAGAGATAATTTAGTGTGACTGTCACAACCAGACCATATGGGTTCATCTACATCTCTCAACACTTCTTGAAATTTGAGATATGCTTCATTGTATACATTTTCATGAACACCTGTTACTTCTACCTCCTCCAACGACGATGAATAATTGGTATACATGTGTTCAAATGTTTGAGGATAACTAGAACTTGCAGTATTTGATTCGGTATTCAAATTATGACTAACTGCATCAACTATCATCCTCTGATATGGGTTGAATTGATCATAATATCTTTGATCTCCACTAACTGTCATTTGTATGTTTCGTCCAACCTTTTCATCGAATATGAACGGTTCACCATGACATGTCCAATTATAATAATTTGGCGTAAAACCAAATCTATAAATATCTTCTCGAACTTTATTGAACTAAAATTTTTTATCATTATGATATTTTTTGCACGGACACCTTAATTTATTCCCATCCATAAACTCAACATTACTACTAGCAAAATTCAAAAATTGTTCTAGCCCAATAATAAATTCATCAGTTAAATCCTGATATTCTGGTAAATTCATTTTATATATCCAACTTCTTTCTCTCTCTATTTGTCCTATTTCAAAATTTATATCAAGGATTAATTATATTTTTTCCATGTTCAATCCATATTAATTGAACAATAAATTTATACTCAAAATAAATTCTTCTAGTTCTTACTTATTTTTTGTATGATATTGAATTACAAACTATAACATATCGAACAAATAATACATATTTACAGTAAAAGAAATACATAAAATCAAACATTAATTATATATATTATATAATGATAATGCTAAAATTTTTTGAATATACAAATATACCTACCCTGGTGGAAGCAACGAATGAGCTCATAGTAGAAGACTTTATGAACACACGGATCACCTGAAGGATAAAGTACGACAAGCCTATATATGAAAAATAAAACATTAATTTTGTATGTACATTACACATTACCAAACACATTTGAATAACATGTTGACTCTACTGTGGGTCGAGTACATGCATCGGAGGGCCGGGGTAGACACAACAGTTGTGCCCGATCCAGGGGCGGCGATAACCAACCACGTGCAGAGCCTAGAACAATGTCCTAGTTGAGCAAGCAACCAAGACAAGCCATTGATGCGCGAACGACTAGGGTCACCTAAAAGACGATTGCAATTCATGCACATAGATTACCTGAAGGACGATCTTGATGCACGATGCGGTAGGGGTGACACCCTTGCCACGTCGTGCCCCTACGACGTGCTTGTGCCCTTGCCACATGCTTGCGATGACAGCAACTGCAAGCACACACACGAGTGACGCTCACGACGGTGTGTGCTCGCGGCAGCTTCCGAGAGTTCGATCGTGACAGCGAGCAGCTGCCGCGAGGTTGTGCCAGTTGCCGCGGAAGATCATGGCTGCTGCCACGAATTCATGCCAGTCGCCATGTGAGATCACGGTTGCTGTCGTGAGCTCATGCCAGTCACCATGCGAGATAACGACTGCTACCGTGAGTTTGCGCTAGCCACCGTGACCTCATGTGGTAGTGAGCTCGCAGTAGCTGCCGCTTGAGATTGCGACAGCTGCCGTGAACAACTGTTACGCGAGATCGCAACAGCTGCCATGAGTAGCTGCTCAGACAGCTATCGAGTGCGGTGATGCCGACTGGTGCTCCGGCGATGGCGGCGATGGAAGAAGAGAGGTGGAGAATGCTACCAAGGGGATCGGGCTAGGTAGGATGAGCGAGCGCATGAGATGAGGAAAGGGGAACGGGGGTACGTAATTAGGGGAAATCACTGACAATGTATAATTTGTTGCAATATTCATCGCCTATTGGGGACGAATTTAATATTCGTCGCCAATTAAAACATCCAATGAAATATTTTCATCGCTAAAATTATCGCAAAATTTGCAACGAATTAATAAATTGTTGCAAATTCTACGACGAATTCATATTTTATCCCAAAATTCTACAACGGATTTTTTTTCATCGTAAAATTAGCGACGAAAAATAAATTCGTTGCCAAATTAGCGACAAATAATAAATTCATTACAAATTTCTTACTTCCCGTAGTTGTCTTTTTCGCCAAAAAATTGAAAATTTTCGATGAAAATATATTCATTGTCAAATTTGTTGGAATATTTGCAACAAATTCTAGATTCGTTGCAAATTTTGTAATGAATTCTAAATTCGATGCAAAATTTGCAACGAATTCTAAATTCGTTGCAAAATTTACAACAAAAATAGAATTCATCCCAAAGTTTGCAATGAATCCTAATTTCGTTGCAAATTCTGTTCTAAACCACTTAAGATACTCTTGTTGTGTGTGTTCTTGTTTTATTCTTCTTGTGCATTTCTATTGTTTTATATTCCGCTATGCATTAACATGTTTTTGTAAACGAATTCGTAATCAATCGAACCAAAATGAAAATCGCTATTCACTCCCCTCTTGCGCTATGTCATCAACCTTACAACCCATTCCAAGCTCCCCAAACCCCCTATTATAAACTTTGGGCATTTCTGCCCATTAAGGGCTCCGCCAGTCAACTGGTGACACTGTTGAGTGAATCCAATGACTTCTAACGAAGCCTAATCATGATCATCACCAGTCAATGTACACTTGATCAGTCAACTACTCATACACTGCTCAATTCCAGCAGTCGACTGACAGTGGATAGTTGACTGGCACAACCCACCAATCCACTGCCAGAGCACAGTCCAAAAGTTGACCCTCAGTCGACTACTTGCCAGTCAACTAGGTTATATCCCTAGTTAACTGCTCGAGTCTTTTGAGCCCTTCTAGTGCCGAGCACCCAACCAGTCAACTAGTCTACAAGCCACTATGAGCCTCATATACTTGACTCCTAACCCTAAGCCTAGAGTAACACTTTCAAGCTTCTCCATCAGCCTCACACCTTCAGGATCCCTCCGAGTCTGCGACTCCTTCATCCTTGTTCTTGTCTTCAAAAGCTTTCTTCGATTTTGTTATGTTTAGGGTCTTCCTTTACCAAGGTTCATTGATTTTATGCCACCAAGAACACTTGGACTTTATGCTGCTAAAAACTCATGCTTGGACTTCCATGCCAAGATCCACTTAGACTTACGCTGCCAAGACTACAGACTTGGACTTACACCATCAAGTCCTCATTCTTGGATTTTTCTTCGCAAGAATTTACATTTGAACTTTCCTTATCCCTACCACTCAATATCAATATTAGATCACAAATATTTGCTAACTTTAAATGATTATCCAAACATCAAAAGATTAATACTTGGAGTATACTTGCACCAATAATCTCTCCCATTTTGATGTTTGGTAATCATTTAAGTTAAGTCTTTAAGTATGCAATAAAAACATCATATGTCACAATATGAATTCTAACTTAAATTCTTCCCCTCTCCCCCTTTGACACATATCAAAAAGAGATAGGAAAATAAATCATGTATGAGTAGGTTGTTTATGCCTTGAACCAAGGTATAAAATAAACTTAAAGCTCCCCCTTAATCCAAGACATATTCTAACTTTTAACATGTTGATCAAAGTATAAAAAAACACAGATAAGAGTATTTCCTATTTTTGCACCATTAATAAAGCATGTACACAAAGGTTTTGGGTTTAGATATTGACATAGTTAAACCTCCCATTTAACCATTGCATCAATTAGTCCTACTCCCCCTTAATCCTTAAACAATTATAATTTTAATGCTCCTATAATTATATCATATGGTTAGAACAACTTAGTTTCGCCTTTAGATAACCAAAACAAGCTAATATGCTCAAAATCAATGTTAGCAGTTGACTCAGGGAAGCACTAGTCGACTTGTTTAAGGTTTGTCGATTGGTTTCTGGAGTAGTCGACTATTCTCTGAAACTTGCAGTTTGAATTTTGAGTCGAAATTCTGAAATGCATAAACAAATCTAGAAGTGTCCAAAATTTATGAAATTTTGTAGACAAATTAATTAATCTATATTCTATAGAGGAAAAATAATTTGAAAATATATCTTTTCTAGATTTTGAGTTTGACACAAAGTTGGACTCCTACAAAAACTTTACTATTTTTCAAAACATTGTATCACTTTTTATTGTCTTTTAAAAACTATTTTCCAAAACATGATAAATACAGTTTAAAAGATATTTTATTTGACGTTTCCAACCATGTTCTTAGTGCTATGTGACCATTGATTATACACAAGCCTTCACAATGATTTGTCCAATAAAGGATTCATGTCTCTATATGTCATTTTGGTCCAAGGTAATGCATCATAATAAGCATGATGAACTAAATGCATCTTCCTAATATCTCACATGGCGACTATGTGGCTAAATACAAAACTTAGGGTTACTTAGGTATTTTGTGAGATGTATTAAGGTATAATCCAAGATTTTGCTCTGGGATCATGTAAACCTATACCAATTACTCTACAAAGCACATTCCAAGTTTCCTCCTAAGTGATGTAAATTCCACTTTGGGGAGAGCCTTGGTGAAAATGTCGACAAAGTTGGACTTACATTCAATGTAATTAAGTTTAATATCCCCTTTTTCCACATGATATCTAATGAAGTGATGCTTCACTTAAATGTGCTTTGTCCTAGAGTGATGTATTGGATTTTTTGTCAAATTGTTGGTACTCACATTATTACAATAAACTTTGATTTTAGAGTAGTGTAGGTCATAATCCACTAGAGTATATCTCATCCAAAGTAATTGAGCTACACAACCACCAATGGTTACATACTCGGTCTCGATTGCGGATAAAACAACACAAGGTTGCTTTCTACTACTCTAACTCACTAAGGAGGATCCAAGGAATTACGTCCACCAGTAGTGCTTTTATGATCCAATTTACAACCCACATAATCGGAATCGGTGTACCCAATCAAATCAAAATTTCTAGTCATAGGGTACAATAGACCTACATTAAGAGTGCCTTTAATATATTTTAATATTTGTTTGGTCGCTACTAGATGGAACTCTTTAGCACAAGATTGATATCTTGCACACATACCTACCGCAAATAATATATTGGATCTACTAGTGGTTAGGTATAGTAAGCTACCAATCATACTTCTATAAAGTTTTGAGTCTACTAATTTTCCATCTAGATCATTGTTTATCTTAGTTTTGGTTCTCATAGGAGTAGACACTACCTCAGTATTTTCTAAACCAAATTTTTTAATGATTTCTTTGGTATATTTGGTTTGATAAACATGGGTTCCTTGACTAATTTGTTTGACTTGTAAGCCTAAGAAAAAGTTCAATTCTCCTACTAGACTCATCTCAAATTCATTTTCTATGTTTTTAATGAAGGCTTGGAGATGTTCATCATTTGTTGATCCAAATATGATGTCATCAACATACACTTGAGCAATAAAGATGTGTTTTTCTTTAGACTTTAGAAATAAGGTTTGGTCAACATAACCTCTTCTAAAGTCCTTAGAGATTAGGAAGGATGATAGTCTCTCATACCAAGCCTGAGGAGCTTGTTTTAACCCATATAAGGCTTTCTTAAGTTTAAAAACATGGTTTGGGTAATCTACATTCTCAAACTCAGGTGGTTAATCTACATAGACTTCTTCCTTAATGAACCTATTTAGGAATACCAATTTTACATCAAATTGACGAGTTTAAAACTCATATAATCTGCATACCCTAATAGGATTCAGATAGACTCTAATCTAGCTACCATAGCATAGGTCTCATCATAATCAATTCCTTTAATTTGATTGAACCCTTGGGCAACAAACCTAGCCTTGTTTTTAGTGATTTTACCTTGATCATCCAACTTATTCCTAAAGACCCATCTTGTGGTAACAATTGTACTATCATTGGGCCAAGGAAATACTTCGCGTACTTGACTTCTCTCAAATTAGGCTAACTCTTCTCGCATTGCTAATATCCAATCTGGATCAAGCAAGACATCATTAATTGATTTTAGCTCAATTTGAGAGATTAGGGTAACTTGACTAGTAGGATCTCTATAGAATGACCTAATGCTTACTCCTTGTGAAAGTTCTCCTCCTACTTGGTCTAAAGGATGAGTTTGATGAATTCTTAAAGTCCTAGGAGATGAATTACATTCAATTTGATCATTGTTATCTTTTCTCCTTTCATCATCAGAATCTCCTCTTCCTCCCCCTTGATCATTACCCCATAATGTGAAATTTTGAAGTCTTTGGATAATGTCTTAATTTTTTTCATTGATATCTTTATCAATGGAAGATTTTCTAAGGTAGGTACTAGTGGATTCATCAAATTCAACTTTAGAGGATTCCTCAACCTTTTGAGTCCTCTAATTGTATACCCTATAACTTCTACTAGTGGATGAGTTTCCAATTAGGATTCCTTCATCTGCCATAGACTCAAATTTCTCTAAATTGTCTTTAGTATTTAAAGTATAGACTTTGCAACCAAAGACCTTAAAATAGTGAATTGTAGTAATTGTGCCATTCCATAATTCAAAAGGTGTTTTGCCTAAAAATCTATGGATTAAGACACGATTTTGGATATAACTAGTGGTGTTAATAGCTTCTGCCCACAAGTAGCTAGGTAAAGAATATGCATTAAGCATAGTCCCAGCTGCCTCTTGTAGGACATGATTTCTCCTTTCCACCACCCCATTTTGTTTGGGTGTTCTAGGACAAGAGAATTCATACTTATACCCTTGTTCCAAGCAAAATTTAGAAAAATTAGAATTCTCAAATTCTCCATTATGATCACTTCGGATCTGATTATTTTTTAGATTTCTTTCATTTTCTACCCTTTTGCTAAAACCTAAGATTGTTTCTAAGGTATCATTCTTATGTTTCATAAAGAAAACCCAAGTATACATAGAAAAATCATCAACTATCACTAAGCAATATTTATTACCATCTAATAAAGACGTACTATGACAATCAAAGAGATCTAAATGCAATAATTCTAATGGTAATGAAGTGCTAGTTAGAGTTTTACGCTTGTGTGATGATTTTGATTGCTTTCCTTCTTGGCATGAATCACATAATTTCTCCTTTATATACTTTACTTTTGGTAGCGCTTTCACTAGCTCCAATTTGGCTATCTTGGCAATGTACTTCATATTGATGTGTCTAAGTTACCTATGTCATAGCCAACCTTCCTCTTCTTTTGATATAAAACACTTAGTAGAAATGTTAGCAACATAGGAAAGATCAACGTAATAAATATTTTTTTTCCTATATCCAACTAACATGCAATCTTCAAAGATCTTATGTTTAATTAAACACTTAGTGGATTTAAACTCTACATTATAGCGTGCATCACAAAGTTGACTCACACTAAGCAAGTTAAATTTCATGTTCTTGACTAATAAAACTTTATGAATGATGATTTCAGGTGATACCTCAATTGTTTCTCTACCTAAAATCTTAAGATTTCCACTATTCCCAAATGATACAGTCACCTTCTTAACGTAGTCGATTGTGGAGAACTTGCTAACATCTCCGGTCATGTGTCTTGAGCAACCGCTATCTACAATCCACCTACTTGGTTCACCAACCTAAACAACACGAAAAATCACATTCTTTTGTACCCAAATATTGGGACCAGAAACATCATTTAAATATTTCTTTGGGACCCATGCCTTCTTTACCTTACCCTTAAGGGTTGTCTTTCTATTTATTAGAGAAATATAAGCAACTTACTTATCCTTAGACTTGTATCATATACCAACCTTATTGTATACGACTCTTTGGTGTCTAAGGATCATATTGGGTATTTTGAGCCAATGGTAAATTTTTCTAAGCATGTTTTCAATTCAAGTACTTGGCTCTTAAGGTTTTCATTTTCCTTCCTAAGCATGCATGATTTACTAGATATGGATTCTTCATTTCTAATTGCTTTAATTTCTTCCATCAAATCCTTAACCTTAGTTTTTGACTTAATTAAAGTATTTTTAAGACAAGCAATAGTTTTATAAAGAAGTTTTACATGAGGAGATTCTTTTACCTCATCATCGCTAGATGACGATTTGTCACTTGACTCCACTCCTGGGCTTGATTTGTCGATGTCATTCTCCAAGGCCATGAATGTCATATGTCAGGTGATGTGGTAATGCTCGTCATCATCGAATGAGTCATCAATGCTTTGAGTATCCCATGTTGCTTGTGCCACCATGGTCTCCTTATTCTTCTTTTCCTTCTTTTCTTTCCTCTTCTTTTCCTTTTCCTCCTGCTTCTTTGATTCTGAGCAATTTGGCTTGATATACCCCCTTTAAAATTTGAATTACTACTAGATTTATCTCTTGAAGATAGGAACATCTTATTTACATCCTTCTTTGTAAATCTTCTTGATTTCCCTGCCAACTTCTTGACATAGTGAGCCATTTCACTAGATGACAATTCTTCATCAGTCTTTGACTATGTTGGGGCAATCAACCCAGGTCATAATTGATCAGACTCGAGTTTGACTCGAGCAATATTTTGATGTTAGACAAAACATATGACATGTGATTGTAATGGGAAGTCCAAGTGTGTAGCCTTGGCCACGTAAATCCAAGTGTGTAGCCTTGGCGGTGAAAGTCCAAGCATGGTGCTTGACAATTAGAAAGTCCAACATGGAGTTGGCAAGGGAAGACCAAGTGTGTAGCATTGGCCACGTAAGTCCAAGTGTATAGCTTTGGCAGTGAAAGTCCAAGCATGGGGCTTGGCATTGGAAGTTCAATATGGAGTTGGCAAGGGAAGACCAGTGTGTAGCGTTGGCCACATAAGTCCAAGTGTGTAGCTTTGGCGGTGAAAGTCCAAGTCATGGGGACTTGGCATTTGGGAAGTCCAAGGGGTGGTTTAACAGTGTAAGGTCAAGTAGTAGTCTTGGGAGCGTAAGTCCATATGTACCTTAGTAGTGTAGACATCGAGAGCATGACAATAGCTGAAGGAAGCATTTAGACGTTAGCATATGGATGAACAAGTCATGGATGACTTGGAGGGATCCGATAGGCCCGAGGCTAGTAGAGGTGGCTAGAAGGCTTAGGTCTAGGCTAAGGGTGGTCTAGCAAGTACGAGGGCATCATACTTGGGTTAAACCTCATGTTTGAGGTTTACGATCGATCGAGGTGATGTACCCGATCTGGTGAAATCAGCGGCGTTCAATCGCGTCACGATGTTTGGCGCTTGATTGCGATGGGCAAACGATCGCTAGTGTTGGTCGTGAGCACAGAATGCTCGATAACCAATTAATCAGTTGGCTATGGGATTGGCATTCGACTGATGGTAATGGGCAGTCGACCGCTAGTGTATCTGTTGGCTGGATGCTAATGTGGATTAGGCCATTGTCTCACAATGGCTACAGGAGCAGTCAATTGCTAGGTGCAGAATCAGCCCAAGAGAAGAAAAAAAGGAGGAGCTTGGGGAGGATTTCCACAGTGATTTTTGGTGAGATTTTGGAGGGGAATTACTACTGCATTCCAGACCTTCAAGAGAAAACCAAAGCAAGCAACAAGAAAGTGATCAAAGCAAAGTGTTGTAAAGTTTTTATTTACTTGTATGTTTGTATTACATTTTTTAATTGCTTGTATGAGGTTTCTCCACCTCCAACTTGTTGTCGAGAAGGAGTTTGTGTAGTGGTGTGTTCATCACTCGAGCTCGTTGAGCTCACCCCATGGAATAGAATCCCTAAGGTTCGGAACTACATATATTGTGTGCTGTGATTATTCTTGTGTATTAGTTTCATTACTATTTTTTCCCCTATGTATTAACGAGTATTGTAGACAAGCACATGATGAACGAATGATTTCCTTCAAGCACGCGGAAGGCTATTCAACCCCCCTTCTAGCCGAGCCACGATTCTCCGACAAGTGGTATCAAAGCGAGGAGCTTGTCATCGGACTCACCACCGCAACAACAATGAAATGGCCAGCATCAACATCCACCCACCAAAATTTGAGGGAGAATTCTCATGGTGGAGAAGAAGGATGGAGGTATACTTCAAATCCTATTTCGATACTATGCTAATTGATGTGAGCAAAACATATAGGGTTTTAGGAGTGGTTTTCGCTCACATCTTGTTACATTTTGTATTAGTTTCATGCACATGTTACTCTATTCTTGTACGCATTGCCTATTTTCTGGTTCGGAGGTCTGCTCGTTGTACTTTTGTGTGCAGGTTAGTTTTTCTGGTAAAAAAGATGCATTTTTGGAGCAAAAGAAGGACTTTCGTAGCTAGACACAGAGTGGGACACGACCAAGGCATGTGGACTCACACGACCATGTCTGATGGGCGAAGAACAACACCCTAGGGCCGCACATAGCCTGGCCGTGTGGAAACACATGGCCGTGGGGCGACCCGACAGATTTATGCGACTAGGGCTTTTTCCGAATTTTGCAGCGGTCCGAGGCGATGTCTATATAAGGTTGGCTCCGCCCAAACCCTAGGGGGGAGGCACAACGGCTAGGACGACACGCCGAAGCCCTAAAAAGATTCAGTAACTCACAGTGGGGAGGAGGAATGCCGCCGGAGCTCCACAACTTGCAATACAACATCGGAGAGAGGATCACGAAGCATTGTAATCTCTATTTCAGCGCTCTCTTTCTATTGTAATCGAACTTAAACATGTTTTGTGATTCTTCCTCCGTGTTTATGGAGTAGAACTTTCGATTCTAGGATTAGGGAGTAGCTTTTGTACATAGACAATGTTGGTTCACATTAAATTCTGGCCATAAGTTTAATTTGACAATTGGTAGTTGCTCTTTATTATACCTACATGTATTTGGCTTTCTTTCCGCTGTGCTTAGGCGATATGAGGTGGTGACAACCCTCGCAATCTAGATTTAGGAGGTTTGATCAAGAAACCTGGGGGTAAACCTAACCTCCCGTAATTGCAGGGAGAAGGGAGCGGTGGAATCGGAAACGGTCCACCGCAAGGATTGATTTGGCATCCTCGTACCCTCTATCCCGTCCTTTTGGGCAAGGATAGCTCCTGGTGAATGCGGCGGCTCTGCGGGAAAGTGTATGATGTCCCTTCCCCAAAACCGTAAGTAGACGTTTAGACGACACCAATTGACAATATTGTTCTGTGGTACACAAGTGAAATCGAAGTCCTAGGATCGCCTTTTAAGACCCCGACACCCTCTTTTCCTCCTCTGTGTGACACTGTACAGAGTAGTGTCCACTGATAGTCCTCACCAACCGACTCTCTCTTAGAGATCAAGTCCAAACAATCGCAACCACTTAGTGTATTGGTACTCGAATCTCAGTCCCTGTGGGATCGATAATCTTTATTACTTGACGACATCCATGCACTTGCGGGCGTTGAGTGCTAGTGCGCACTTTGAGTCCACGACGGTATCTGTTGCGCGATTTAAGGATGCGTCCGTGCGCATTAAGTTTTTGGCACCGTTGCTGGGGACTGTCGATTCGATATCAAATCAAATGGTGGTAGATTGGATCGGACTTAGGATTAGATTATTTTGTTGCTTTAATTTATTATTAGTTTACTTTATTTGCTTTAGTTTTATTTTCCATATTTAGATTTAGTTTTTATTTTCAGTTGTAGTTTCCTGTTTACTTATTGCATCTTAGGTTTTTATTTGCTAGATTTATTTATATTCTGCTTTTAGCATTAGGTTAGCACTCTTACTTTTGTGTGTTGGTTCGTCGTATGCTTAGAAGACTAGGATAGGAAGGTATAATTCCGATCGATTTAGAGATTGAGCGAACCTTTCACCGTCGGAGAGTAGCGCAGCGAAAGATGGAAGATCAAGCTGCATCCGAGGTGAACATGGGCAGCCGACCTCTGCGGGACTACGCAACTCTTAGCGCTAGAGGATTCAGGTCGAGCATAGCTGGACCATCAATTTTGGCAAATAACTTTGAGCTGAAGCCGGTACTTATACATATGCTCCAACAGAGCTAATTCGGGGGAGCTGCAACTGAAGACCCGAACCAGCATCTTGAGGCTTTTCTCGAAATCTGCTCAACTATGAAACTAAACGGAGTCCCATCTGACGCGATCCGCTTGAGCCTATTCCCGTTTTCACTGCGGGATAAGGCTAAGGAATGGCTCCACTCCTTACCCTCTGGCAGCATCACCACATGGGAGCAGTGTAAGCAGCAGTTTCTGAATAAATACTTCCCACCAAGTAAGACTGCTCACATGCGCCACCTTATCACTAGCTTTCGCCAGAAGGATGGGGAGTCCTTATTCGAAGCATGGGATCACTACAAGGGGATACTTTATCAATGCCCACACCATGGACTGGAGAGGTGGTTGGTGATCCACATTTTCTATAACGGGATCACTTACGCCACAAAGATGTCCCTAGATTCTACCGTAGGAGGAGCTCTAATGAATAAGACCATAGAGGAGGCGGAGGAGCTTATCGAAGAGGTGGCCCAAAACCACCATCAATGGGCCTCCGAATGTGGTCAACCCATGCCTGCGATAGGACGATACACTGTCAACTCCATGGACCACCTTTCAGCAAGGATGGACGCGCTAAGTAGACGGTTTGAATCTTTGAGTCCTTCATCTGCATGCGCGGCCATCGACTTTGGAGAAAGAGCAATAGTGTATCGTGAGGACCACTATGTAGGGTAGGGGACCGCAGACGAGCAGATTGAGCATTATGACGTGATTGGGGACTATGATCAAAGGCCCCATAACCCGTACTCTAATACCTACAATCCCGGATGGAGGAGTCACCCAAAATTCTCCTACAAAAATAACTCGGGAAACCCCCAACCATCCGAAGGATACGGGTAGCAGTAGGGCAATGGGCAACGACCATAGAAGTCCAGACTGGAATAGATGATGGAGGACTTCATCGCTACCTAAACTAAGGCCAATGAGGAATTCCGTAGCCAGCATCAAAAGTCTAAAGAAGAACTGAGAGACTTGAAGGCTACCGTTGACGGCCTTGCAAGTCATACCAGGATGTTGAAGACACAAGTAGCCCAGATAGCCCAATCCGTGTCACAACTTGTGAAGAACTCTCCGGCGTGCCAAGGAAAGGAGGAAGGAGTAGGGCAAAGTATCCAATTCGCCAAGGGGTGTGCAACCATGATTTCCATCCTGCTTAACCAATCTGAGTTTGAAGAGAAAATCCCAATACAGCTTGAGGACCCTGGTGAATTTGTTATTCCCTACTCGATTTATGGAGAGAGTTTCGACGAAGTGCTATGCGACTTGGGGTCATCAGTCAGTGTGATGCCCTATGCATATTTTCTGAAGATGGGACTGAGCAGGCTCCAACTCGCGAATCTTGGTATTCGTATGGGGGATGACTCAGTGAAGGAGCCCGTTGGCCTGCTACCACACGTTCCTGTGATGATTGAAGATTTCGTGATACCCACGGACTTCATCATACTAGACACAAGACTGAATCCTCAGAATCCTATCATTCTGGGAAGACCTTTTCTAGCAACCACAGGGGGCGTGCACATATGTGAAGGCACACTGGATCTCCCTGGAGGTAGACGGGGAGATCATCCTTTTCAGTATTTCGGAGCAAAGATCTTCCTACTTTGATGGCTTCACGATTAGTAGATTGAAGCTAGAACCTCCAGATGCGGATCCCGAGATGGATGAATGGAGGTTCACTGAACCACCAGAGCCGAGTTGATAGAAGAGTACGGTCGAGCTAAATGACCTTAAACAAAGCACTTCTTGGGAGGCAACCCAAGTTTAGTTGTAGATTTCCCTTTTTTCTATTGCATTGCATACATGTGTTAGATTTTAGTTTTGATTTCCATCACATTTAGAGTTAGGAGTAGAAAAGAACTTTGATAGACAAAAATGAAACCCATATTAGTCTACACTACGAAGTGTATGAACAAATTCGGGCCATGGTGTATGAAAGGGACAAAAAATGGGGGCACACAACCTGCCCGTGTGTTTTCCCATGACCGTGCCTGCTTGACCAGAGGCGAACATGGCCTGGCCATGTGTTTTCACATGGCCATGGCGCGCGAGGTTAAAAGGGGCGAGCTGTGTGTTTTCACCCCATTTGCGCCGTGTGCTTCAAAAGTTCTTGCCCTAGCCATGTGTTTTCGCTTTCCCCTTCCTCTAGAAGCATTTTCAACCACTTTAGAAGCCAAAATGAGCAAGAATGAGGAGGACCAAGACCATAGCATCCCAATCCGGTGCCTCAGAGCGACGAACAAGAAGAGTCGATGCTCCTCAAGCTCCGGAAGAGGGTAATGCCCTACCCCCTCTAATTTTTCGCAATAATGAACATAGAGATAAGTTCAATATGCTCTCTACTCATAAACTTACTGTTACTAGGTATTTAGATGAGGATTTGCTAGGATCTTTAGGTTTGTTGGGTGACATGCAAACCCTATTTGCAAAAATGGGGTGGGATGAGATTATGGTAATAAGGCACCTAACCTACCCTAGGATAGTTTTGGAATTTTTGAGTTCTTTAGAGGCGGAAGTTTTAACGGGTAGAGAGAGCGAGGAGGGTAGGATAACTTTTAGACTTTTTAATATTGAGCATGAGTGGACCCTTCACCAATGGAACTCATGCTTTGGCTTGCCAAGTAGGGGAGAGAGAAGAATCCCTAATGGGTACAACTCTCTTTTGATTTGGACTGAGTTGATAGGAGAGCACGTTTATGACCCTTTTAGGGCCAAAGCGTTGCACCTCCAAAACCCCGTCTTTCGATACCTTCACTGTGTCATGACCAGTACTATATTTGGTCGTGGGGAGTGAAGGGTTTTTGTCCCGGAACCGAAGCTCTTATTCCACATGAAGGTGGAGAAACTTCGCTTCCCACTTCAACTCGGTCGCTTGTTCATGGCGACCACATCGATGTCCCCGGATAAAAAAAATTTAATCCTAGACAAAAGGGATCACCCAAGCAACCGTTTCATCGTCGTGCTATTCGATTAGAGTAGTCACTTGAACAAACTTGTTGTTCAAGCAATCAACCTCTATTCTACGAATAGCCGCGGAATAGACGATGTACGAACCGTCAGCTTTTGTGTTTATGTTCGGGGTCCAAGTATATTTAACCACATACATAAAGTAAACAACCACATACAACATGCATATAATTGGAAAACAATTATAGACATAATACAAAAGAACACTAATCAAAATAAACAAGATTATACCTCTTGTTATACCTCTTGATCTTCTATTGTATG
Source organism: Wurfbainia villosa (assembly GCA_025175895.1). Lineage (NCBI taxonomy): Eukaryota > Viridiplantae > Streptophyta > Magnoliopsida > Zingiberales > Zingiberaceae > Wurfbainia > Wurfbainia villosa. Next base: position 87,002,623 of record CM045992.1, read on the forward strand.
TCCTTCCTCCTTTTGGATGTCATGTGGGCGACGATCTTCCAAAAGTCGAAGCCTCCTAGATCACCAATATTCCTTTCCTTGTTCACTCCGAACAAAGGAAGATCATAAAACAAAACTCTTCTTCCTATCTAGAACCGGCCACCAAGTCAATAGACTTGATGTTGCCGCTGGCCAAGGAAGAGAACATGGAGTATGGGAACCGCCCAAAAGAGAATCAATGAGAGCATGGGTGCCGGCCAACACTTGGAGAAGAAAAAGGAAACCAATCTTCACCTTGTAGCCGCCCAATACCCTAACCCTAGCTCTCCTAGTTACCGGCCAAGGAAGAGGGGAAGAAGGATAGGTTGAGCACCGGCCAAAGTAGAGGGAAGAAGGATAGGTTGCCGGCAACACCTTTGGAAGAAGAAGAAAAGAGCTTCTCCTCTTGTTGCCGCCCAATCCAACACCCAAACCCTAGCCGCCCACTCCTAATCCTAACCTAACTAGGATTCCTAGCCACCCAAAGGAAGAAAACCCTAATCCCCTTCCATCAAGTTGCCACCCACCCCAATCCTCTCCTTTTATAGAGTTAGGGATAAGTCTTGTTTTAATCTCTACCATTGGCTCTAGGGATTTAATCTCAACCGTCGGATCTAGAGATTTAATCTCAACCGACGAATCTTAGAAATTTAATCTCTACCTTTGGATCTACAGTTTTGGTTTCATCCATCGGATCTATGCTTCATGAGATTTTAATAGGCTACTATAGGGACCATGAGGAGGAGTTGGATATTGGCCACCCAATGGATCAAGCCCACATAAAGTCCGATCCATTAATGATTATCCATTCCACTAGAGGATTATCATTGATCTACCTCACCAACCCCCATAAATTAATATGGGCTCCATATATTATTTGTACATTATTCTCCCCGTGTTTAAGATCTCGAATGTTTGTCGATTAATTAATTTACTGACCATTAATTAATCCACATCTAACTCCATGAGTAGTACCACTCAACCTTTCCATCATGTCGGACCAAGTCCACCAGCAGGGTTTACATGATAAACCTTATGAGCTCCTCAAGGGGATATCATCATCCTAATATATAGGACACGGTTTTCCCCTATAATCAACGACACACCATATAAATAATATCATTTCCCAACTTACCGAGCCTATCGATTTAATCTATAAATCTCACCCATTGGTAAATCAAAGAAATGAATACTAAGTATATGTGCCCGTTATTATATCGGGATTAAGAGAATGTACAATATAATATCTGAGCTCCGATTCGATTATGTAGTGAACAATAAATGGAATCATCTCTAAGTCGGTCTTGCTCAATACACACAAAGTGTACTAGTGTGATTCTATGGTCAAGACAAACCAATACCAAATCACACTACAACCATACCAATGGTTTGTCCAAAGTCATCTCGGTTGTGAGCCTATACTTATAGTTTACAAGGAGCCGATAACATGATCTCTCATGTGACACCACACACCATGTTATCTACAATGTAATGTATTAGACAATATGCATCACCATAAATATTCAAACAATGATCATGTGATTCTTATTTCAAAATAAAGATGTTCATACAAAAGATAGACTTTTCAGTATACATCCCAACAATCTCCCACTTATACTAAAAGACTATGCTGTCCTCATACTGCCATACATCTGATCCCCATTCCCTCCACATGCCTATCAAAAGCTCTCGTCGAAAGGGCCTTAGTGAAAGGATCTGCCAAGTTATCCTCCGATGCAATCTTGGCCACAACAACTTCTCCTCTTTTTACGATTTCTCATATCAGGTGGTACTTACGCTCTATGTGTTTACTTGCCTTATGGGCTCGTGGTTCCTTCGAGTTTGCAACTGCACCACTATTATCAAAATATATTGTTATAGTTTTGAGCAAACCAGGAATCACATCCAAGTCCTTCAGGAAGTTCCTGAGCCACACAACTTCTTTGGCCACCTCAGAGGCAGCAACATACTCAGCTTCCATGGTGGAGTCCGCCACGCATTTCTGCTTGACAATCCTCCATACAATGGCTCCACCTCCCAATGTAAACACAAAACCTGAGGTAGACTTGCTGTTATCCCTATCTGATTATAAGACGGAATTTGTGTAACCCATAGGGAGTAATTGGTCTGCCTGGCAAACTAGCATATAATCCCTAAGCCTTCTCAGGTACTTCAATATATGCTTTACCACAGTCCAATGTCCCTGTCCTGGATTACTCTGATATCTGCTGACCATGCCCACGGCAAAGCAGATATCTAGTCTCGTACATAGCATCACATACATGAGGCTTCCTACTGCCGAAGCATAAGGAACCACCTTCATATCCTCTATCTCCTCATATAAAGGAACTCCATGCATGAAAGATAGAAAACCTTTCTTGGAGTTTTGCATGCTAAAATGATCCATAATCGTGTCTATGTATGAAGCTTGGGATAAGCACAACATCCTTTTTGTAGGGATGTATACTGAAAAGTCTATCTTCTGTATGAACATCTTTATCTTGAAATAAGAATCACATGATCATTGTTTGCATATTTTTATGGTTATGTATATTGTCTAATACTTTACACTGTAGATAACATGGTGTGTGGTGTCACACAGGAGATCATGTTATCGGCTCCTTGAAAAGTATAAGTAAAGGCTCACAACTGAGATGACTTTGGACAAACCATCGGAATGGTTGTAGTGTGATTTGGTATTGGTTTGTCTTGACCATAAAATCACACTAGTGCACTTTGTGTGTATTGAGCAGGACCGACTTAGAGGTGATTCGATTTATTGCTGACTACATAATCGAATCGGACCTCAGATATTATATTGTACATACTCTTAATCCCGATATAATAATGGACACATATACTTAGTATTCATCTCTTTGATTTACCAATGGGCGAGATTTATAGATTAAATCGATAGGCTCGGTAAGTTGGGAGATGATATTATTTATATGGTGTGCAATTGATTATAGGAGAAAACTGTGTCCTATATATTAGGATGATGATGTCCCCTTGAGGAGCTCATAAGGTTCATCATGTAAACCCTGCAGGTGGACTTGGTCCGGCATGATGAAAAGGTTGAGTGGTACTACTCATGGAGTTAGATGTTGATTAATTAATGGTCAGTAAATTAATTAATCGACGGACATTCGAGATCTTAAACACAGGGAGAAAATGTACAAATAATATATGGAGCCCATTTTAACTTATGGGGGTTGGTGAGGTAGATCAATGATAATCCTTTAGTGGATTGGATTATCATTATTTGATCGGACTTTATGTGGGCTTGATCCATGGGTGGCCAAGATCCAACTCCTCCTTATGGTCCCTAATGTAGCCTATTAACACCTCATGAAGCTTAGATCCAATGGATAGAAACAAAACTCTAGATCCAAAGGTAGAGATTAAATCTCTAAGATCCGACGGTTGAGATTAAATCTCTAGATCCGACGATTGAGATTAAATCCCTAGAACCAATGGTGGTGATTAAAACATGGCTTATCCCTAACTCTATAAAAGGAGGGCAAGGGGTGGGTAGCAACAAAATGAATCCTAATTGAGATAGGATTAGGGTTTGGAGGCTTAGGATTTTGGAGGCTTGGGCGGCACCAAATAAGGAAGTAATTTCCTTTCTTCTTCTTCTTTCATGGTGGGTGGTATCCAGCAGGTTTTTCCAGCCCTTTCCAACCATTGGCCAGTGGCCAAATACCCTCTTCTCCTTCTCCTTAGGTGGTGGAAACAAGATTTAGGGCTTTCCCTTGGTTTCTTGGCCAGATTCCACCGTAATCTCCTTCTTTTTGTTGGCCGGCGACAAGTATTCTCCTTGTTGCTTGTTGGTTGTCTATAGGAAGGAGAAGAGTCTTGTTTCTATTCTTCCGCTTGCTTTGGAAGAGCAAGGAAGGATGATTTGTGATCTAGGAGCTTCAACTTTTGGTAGATCGTCGCCCACACTATGTCCGAAAGAAGGAAGGTCATACATTAGAAGATCGAGAGGTATACCTATTCTCTATTCTCTTTTGTTACTTGCTTGTATTTGTTTTTCCAATTATGAGCATGATAAATTCTGTTTGTGGCTAAATAATACTTGGATTCCGAACATAAATACAAAAGCCGGCGATCCGTACATCGTCTATTCCGTGGCTACTCGTAGAATAGAGGTTGGTCGCTTGAACAACGAGTTTGTTCAAGTGACCTCTCTAAACGAATAGCACGATGATGACTTGATTGTTTGGGCAATCCCTTTTGTCTAGGATTAATTTTTTTTTTTAATTCGGGGACATCGGTGGGATCGCCATGAACAAACAACCAAGGTGAAGTGGGAAGCGAAGTTTCCCCTCACGAACTCGATAAGCAAAACCCTTCAATTGGTATCAGAGCCAAGGTTTCCGGTTTTGTGTGTTTAGGATTCGGTTAATTTTTATGCACTTTTCATATATTATATGTGCCGGATAATAGTAGGATATGCGTAGTTTAACTCTTTGGTTTCTAGCATAAGATCCGACTATTATGGTCATATGTGTGTATGTGATTATATGTGTGTAAATGTTTATTTTGTTGAATCCTCGGGGTTGACGAGGCTAGTATTTGATTTTTTTGTAGATTAGATACGACATTGTTTAGCCACTCTTTATTTTATTTTACTTTCGATCTAGATTTCATGTACACTCCCTCGTGGAGTATAGGATCGATGGATGTAAATTAAAATAGGTTTTAGTCTCGGCTCAGATCTCCGGATGGCTCGTACATGGCGTAGGAGGAGCGGACGAGATGGCGATGCGACGGGAGACATATTGAAGACAAAAGGCATAATAGTTGAAAAATAATTTATTTTTCATATTTATTGCTTTTTGTTTGATATGCATGTCGTAGGCTAGGAAAATTCCTCAATTTCAAATTAATAAGTGGGAGATGGAATTTTTTTAAAAATTCCCACGGCCTCCATTACGATTTGACAAGTGATGCAAACAAACTTGCGCATCGGCTCTGAGTGCCTTCCTCCCCATCGGATGAGTTTGTTTGCGGATCACAAGGTCAAATATGGTTATAGGCAATTATCAAGGAGCGTGTGCACTTCCCCATTGGAAGGCACATAACCCGAGATAATTACCTTGGTACCGAGTAATGGTGAACACTTAGATACAAATATAAGTATCCTCCCCATCAGAGTCACTGCTTTTATTTGTAGGGCCAAAGAGGAACCAACTATTAATTTTACTTGTCAAAGAGTTAGGTTGACAAGATAGTAAAATTAATGGGTAAAACCTCCTCTTACAAATGTAGAATTCATATACGTCCACACTATCGTGGCATACGATATTCTCGGTGTTTTGAGGTGTTGGTAGATTTTAAAATTTTATTGTTTGAGGAATCAATAATTTTTTAAAATCTAATGTTTTGATTTATGTGATTCTTAGGTTTTTTTCCAAAATGACTTTCCACCCACTTGCTGTGATACTGAAAGAGAACAAACTTACTGGACCCAACTATGTTGATTGGAAGAGGAATCTAGACATTGTCTTCACTGCTGAGGAATACAAATATGTACTCCTCGAAGAGTGCCCTCCTAAGGCTGTAGAAGATTCTGGGGAAAAGGAGAGAGAGAGTTATAAGAAGTGGATAAAGGCCGATGAGATGGCGCGGTGTTACATTTTGGCATCTATCTCAAATGTACTACAACATCAGCATCAAGCCATGCCCACCGCTTATGACATGATGCTCAATCTCAAAGAGCTTTTTGGACACCAGAATCAGGCTGCGAGGCAAGAAGCCATGAGAAACTTGATGACGACCACTATGATCGAGGGAACACCCGTAAGGTATCATGTTCTCAAGATGATGACTCATTTGAAAGAGCTGGAGGTCCTTGGAGCTGAGATCGATGGGGAAACCCAAGTCGATATCATACTCCAATCTCTACCTAGGAGTTTTGAGTAGTTTTGCCTGAACTACAACATGAACAAGAGGTTGTATTCATTGGCGGAGCTTCTGACAGAACTCCAGGCAGTAGAGGGGCTATTTCGTCAGAGTGCTCAGGCACATGCCATGGTGACCCAAAATGTTTCTACTTCTAAGTCGAAAGGCAAGAAGAAGAAGAAACAAACTGGGGCGAAGGTGGCGGGAGGTACTCAGGGAGGAGTGAAGAAGCCGAAAGGCAAGTGCTTCACTTGTAAGAAGACTGGATACTGGAAGAAGGACTGCCCCAACCGCAAGCAGAACAAAGGTATATCTTTTGGTCTAGTCGTTGAAAGATGTTTAGCGGTGTTATCTACTGGTACCTGATGAGTAGATACGGGCGCCACTGATCATGTCTGCAATACTTTGTAGGGGTTCCATGAAACCAAACAACTGGCTGAGGGGGAGATTACCATGTACTTGGGCGATGCCACGAAGGTGGCGACAGTTGTAGTGGGAGACATTCATTTATCTTTTGAGAAAAATAAAGTTTTGGTTCTTAAGAATTGCCTTTATGTACACTTATTTAGAAAGAATTTAATTTCAGTTTCTAAATTATTTATGGATGGATATTCTATTTCTTTTAATGACAGAGTTGTTATAAAAAGGAATAGGGACATTATCTGTTCGGGTGCATTGATAGGAAATTTGTACACACTTAAACCAAAAGCTCCCACAATGCATATTGAAATTAATAACTCATCTTCTAATTCCAATAAGAGAAAAGAACCTTCGAAGATGAACCAAACATATCTTTGGCATCTTAGGCTTGGTCACATTAACCTAAGAAGAATTCAAAGGTTGATAGCTGATGGACCTTTGGGTTCATTAGTGGTGATCTCCCAACCTGCGAATCTTGCTTGGAGGGTAAGATGACCAAGAGGCCTTTTAAGGCCAAGGGGTATAGAGCCAAAGATGTGTTAGATTTGGTTCATTCTGATTTGTGTGGTCATATGTCTATCCAGGCTAGAGGTGGTTTTGAGTATTTCGTCTCTTTTATAGACGATTACTCAAGATATGGATACATTTACCTGATGCGCCGCAAGTCTGAATGCTTTGACAAGTTCAAAGAATTCAAGGCTGATGTGGAGAAACGTCAAAGTAAAAGTATCAAGACACTACGATCTTATCGTGGTGGTGAGTACCTCTTGGGAGAGTTTAGGAACTACTTATCAGAGGCTGGGATTAAATCCCAATTGACTGCACCTGGCACACCCCAGCAGAATGGTGTAGTAGAGCGAAGGAATAGGACTCTTATGTAGATGGTTAGATCGATGATGAGTTATTCTGAGTTGCCAGATTCGTTATGGGGATATGCTCTAGATACGACGATGTACATTCTGAACTTGGTTCCATCTAAATCAGTGCCTTCTACTGCCACAGAGTTATGGACTGGGCGAAATCCTAGTCTAAGACATATTCGGATATGGGGGAGTCCAACACATGTGCTGAAGGCAGATGCTGGTAAGTTGGAACCTTGTATAGAAGTACGCATGTTCGTTGGGTATCCTAGAGGAACGAAGGGTGGTTTGTTTTATAGTCCTAGATATCAGAGGGTGATCGTTAGCATGAACACTAGATTTCTAGAGGAAGACTATGTGATGAGCCACAAGCCCAAGAGTAAAATTATTTTGGAGGAATTAAAAGGGGAAGTCACAACTTTAGTACCACCGGTACAAGAGGATATACCACATGTCACTGCACCGCGTGTCACAGAGGATACATAGGTGATACCTTGTCGTAGTGGGAGGGTTGTGAGACAGCCTGATAGATTCATATTCTTGAGAGAATCTTCTGATTTGGTCCCTGGTGAACATGAACCTGATCCCTGGACATATGACGAGGCAATCCAAGATAAAGATGTAGTATCTTGGCAAAGTGCAATGAAGCTGAGATTGAATCTATGGATTCAAATCAGGTCTGGGAGCTAGTAGAACCACCCGATGGTGTAAAAACCATTGGATGCAAGTGGATCTATAAGAGAAAGAGAGGAATAGATGGGAAGGTTGAGACCTTCAAAGCGAGGCTTGTTGCGAAGGGGTATACTCAGAAAGAGGGTATCGATTATGAGGAGACCTTTTCACCGGTAGCCATGCTTAAGTCTATCCGGATTCTCTTATGCATAGCAGCTCATATGGATTATGAGTTGTGGCAGATGGATGTCAAGACAACTTTTCTTAATGGAAGTCTTGAGGAAAACATCTATATGAAGCAACCAGAGGGATTCATTGCTAAAGGCAAAGAGCATCTTGTATGTAAGCTTAATCGGTCCATTTATGGATTGAAGCAAGCTTCGAGATCTTGGAACATCCGCTTTGATGAGGTAATCCAGTCTTATGGATTTATTCAAAGTCCGGATGAGTCTTGTGTATACAAGAGATGTGACGGAAACGTAGTGGTATTTCTTGTACTATAATTAGATGACATTTTGTTGATTGGCAAAAATATCAAGGTGTTATCAGACGTAAGGGTATAATTATCCAAACAGTTTGATATGAAGGACTTGGGAGAAGTGGGACACATCCTTGGGATCAAGATTATAAGGGATCGCAGGAAAAGGATGTTGTGCTTATCCCAAGCTTCATACATAGACACGATTATGGATCGTTTTAGCATGCAGAACTCCAATAAGGGTTTTCTACCTTTCAGGCATGGAGTTCCATTATCTAAGGAGATGTGTCCTAGATCATCTGAGGAGATAGAGGAGATGAAGGCGGTTCCTTATGCTTCGGCAGTAGGAAGCCTCATGTATGCGATGCTATGTACGAGACCAGATATCTTCTTTGCCGTGGGTATGGTCAACAGATATCAGAGTAATCCAGGACAGGGACATTGGACTGTGGTAAAGCATATATTGAAGTACCTGAGAAGGACTAGAGATTATATGCTGGTTTACCGGGCGGACCAATTACTCCCTGTGGGTTACACGGATTCTGACTTCCAATCTGATAGGGATAACAGTAAGTCTACCTCAGGTTTTGTGTTTACTTTGTGAGGTGGAGCCATTGTATGGAGGAGTGTCAAGCAGAAATGCGTGGCGGACTCCACCATGGAAGCTGAGTATGTGGCAGCCTTTGAGGCGACAAAAGAAGATGTGTGGCTTAGAAACTTCTTGATGGACTTTGATGTGATTTTTGGCTTTCCCAGAACTATCACAATTTATTGTGATAATAGTGGTGCAGTTGCAAACTCGAAGGAACCACGAGCCCATAAGGCAAGTAAGCACATAGAGCGCAAGTAACACCTGATACGAGAAATCGTAAAGAGAGGAGAAGTTGCTGTGGCCAAGATTGCATCGGAGGATAACCTGGCAAATCCTTTCATTAAGGCCCTTCCGGCGAGAGTTTTTGATAGGCATTTGGAGGGAATGGGGATTAGATGTATGGCAGTTTGAGGACAACAAAGTGTTTTTGAAGGTTTTTGCTTATCGAGTCCGTGAGGGGAAACTTCGCTTCCCACTTCACCTCGGTCGTTTGTTCATGGCGATCCCATCGATGTCCCCGGATTAAAAAAATTTAATCCTAGACATAAGGGATTGCCCAAACAACCAAGTCATCGTCGTGCTATTCATTTAGAGAGGTCACATGAACAAACTCGTTGTTCAAGCGACCATCCTCTATTCTACGAGTAGCCTCGGAATAGACGATGTACGGATTGCCTGCTTTTGTATTTATGATCGGGATCCAAGTATTATTTATCCACAAACAGAATATTACATGCTTATAATTGAAAAACAAAAACAAACATCTTACAAAAGAGAATGAAGAATAGGTATACCTCTCGATCTTCTAATGTATGACCTTCCTCTTTTTGGACGTCGTGTGGGCGACGATCTACCGAAAGTTGAAGCTCCTAGATTGCAAATCTTTATTCCTTGCTTTTCCAAAGCAAGAGGAAGAATAGAAACAAGGTTCTTCTCCTTCCTATAGCCAACCAACAAGCAACAAAGGGAAACCTTGCCGCCGGCCAACTAGGAGGAGGAGATGATGATGGAAACCGACCAAGACACCAAGGGAAACCCCTAAGTCTTGTTTCCACCACTCAAGGAGAAGAGAAGAGAGTCTTTGGCTACCGGCCAATGGCTGGAAAAGCTACTGGATGCCGGCCACTTTGAAGGAAGAAGAAGAAAGGAAAAACTTCCTTATTTGGTGCCGCCCAAGCCTCCAAACCCTAATCCTATCTCAATTAGGATTCCTCTCTTGCCACCCACCCCTTGCCCTCCTTTTATAGAGTTAGGGATAAGCCATGATTTAATCTCCTCCATTGGTTCTAGGGATATAATCTCAACCATCGGATCTAGAGATTTAATCTCAACCGTCGGATTTTAGAGATTTAATCTCTACCTTTGGATCTAGAGTTTTGTTTCTATCCATTGAATCTAAGCTTCATGAGGTGTTAATAGGCTACATTAGGGACTATGAGGAGGAGTTAGATCTTGGCCACCCATGGATCAAGCTCACATAAAGTCCGATCCACTAATGATAATCCAATCCACTAAAGGATTATCATTGATCTACAACACCAACCCCCATAAGATAATATGGGAACCATATATTATTTGTACATTTTCTCCCCGTGTTTAAGATCTTGAATGTCCATCGATTAATTAATTTATTGACCATTAATTAATCAACATCTAACTCCATGAGTATTACCACTCAACCTTTTCATCATTCCGGACCAAGTCCACCTGCAGGGTTTACATGATGAACCTTATGAGCTCCTCAAGGAGACATCATCATCCTAATATATAGGACACAGTTTCCTCCTATAATCAACAACACACCATATAAATAATATCATCTCCCAACTTACTGAGCCTATCGATTTAATCTATAAATCTTGCCCATAGGTAAATCAAAGAGATGAATACTAAGTATATGTGCCCGTTATTATATCGGGATTAAGAGCATGTACTAAATAATATCTGAGGTCCGATTCGATTATGTAGTTAGTAATAAATTAAATCACCTCTAAGTCGGTCCTGCTCAATACACACAAAGTGCACTAGTGTGATTCTATGGTCAAGACAAACCAATACCATATCACACTACAACCATTCCGATGATTTGTCCAAAGCCATCTCGGTTGTGAGCCTTTACTTATACTTTACAAGGAGTCGATAACATGATCTCTCGTGTGACACCACACACCATGTTATCTAAAATGTAATGTATTAGACAATATTGCATAACCATAAAAATGCAGACAATGATCATGTGATTCTTATTTCAAAATAAAGATGTTCATACAAAGATAGACTTTTCGATATACATCCCTACAATCTCCTATTTATACTAAAAGACTATGCTGTCCTCAAACTGCCATACATCTGATCCCCATTCCCTCCACATACCTATCAAAAGCTCTCGCCGGAAGGGCCTTAGTGAAAGGATCTGCCAGGCTATCCTCTGATGCAATCTTGGCCACAACAACTTCTCCTCTCTTTACGATTTCTCGTATCTGGTGGTACTTGCACTCTATGTGCTTACTTGCCTTATGGGCTCATGGTTCCTTCGAGTTTGCAACTGCACCACTATTATCACAATAAATTGTTATAGTTCTGGGCAAACCAGAAATCACATCCAAGTCCATCAGGAAGTTCCTGAGCCACACAACTTCTTTGGCCGCCTCAGAGGCTGCCACATACTCAACTTCCATGGTGGAGTCTGCCACGCATTTCTGCTTGACACTCCTCCATACAATGGATCCACCTCCCAAAGTAAACACAAAACCTGAGGTAGACTTACTGTTATCCCTATCAGATTGGAAGTCAGAATCCGTGTAACCCACATGGAGTAATTGGTTTGCCCGGTAAACCAACATATAATCCCTAGTCCTTCTCAGGTACTTCAATATATGCTTTACCGCAGTCCAATGCCCCTGTCCTGGATTACTTTGATATCTGCTGACTATGCCCACGACAAAGCAGATTTTTAGTCTCGTACATAGCATCGCATACATGAGGCTTCCTACTGCCGAAGCATAAGGAACCACCTTCATCTCCTCTATCTCCTCAGATGATCTAGGACACAACTCGTTAGATAAAGGAACTCCATGCCTGAAAGGTAGAAAACCCTTCTTGGAGTTCTGCATGCTAAAATGATCCATAATCGTGTCTATGTATGATGCTTGGGATAAGCACAACATCCTTGTCTTGTGATCCCTTATAACCTTGATCCCAAAGATGTGTCCAACCTCTCCCAAGTCCTTCATATCAAACTGTTTGGACAACCATACCCTTACGTCCGATAACACCTTGATATTGTTGCCAATAAACAAAATGTCATCTACGTATAGTATAAGAAATACCACTATATTTCCGTCACATCTCTTGTATACACAAGACTCATTCGAACTTTGAATAAATCCATAAGACTAGATTACCTCATCAAAGCGGATGTTCCAAGATCTCGAAGCATGCTTCAATCCATAAATGGACTGATTAAGCTTACATACAAGATGCTCTTTGCCTTTAGCAATGAATCCGTCTAGTTGCTTCATGTAGATGTTTTACTCAAGACTTCCATTAAGGAAAGCTGTCTTGACATCCATCTGTCACACCTCATAATCCATATGGGATGCTATGCATAAGAGAATCCGGATAGACTTAAGCATTGCTACCGGCGAAAAGGTCTCCTCATTATCGATACCCTCTTTCTGAGTATACCCCTTCGCAACAAGCCTCGCTTTGAAGGTCTCAATCTTCCCATCTATTCCTCTCTTTCTCTTGTAGATCCACTTGCATCCAATGGTTTTTACACCATCGGGTGGTTCTACTAGCTCCCAGACCTAATTTGAATCCATAGATTCAATCTCAGCATTCATTGCACTTTGCCAAGATACTGCATCTTTATCTTGGATTGCCTCATCATATATCCAAGGATCAGGTTCATGTTTGCCAGGGACCAAATCAGAAGATTCTCCCAAGAACATGAATCTATCAGGTTGTCTCACAACCCTCCCACTACGATGAGGTATCACCTGTGTATCCTCTGTGACATGCGGTGCAGTGACATGTGGTATATCCTCTTGTACCAGTGGTACTAAAGAAGTGACTTTCCCTTTTAATTCCTCCAGAATAATTTTACTCTTGGGCTTGTGGTTCATCATATAGTCTTCCTCTAGAAATCTGGCGTTCGTGCTAACGATCACCCTCTGATCTCTAGGACTATAAAATAAACCACCCTTCGTTCCTCTAGGATAGCCAACGAACATCCGTACTTCTGTACGAGGTTCCAACTTACCAACATCTGCTTTCAGCTCATGTGTTGGACTCCCCCATATCTGAATATGTCTTAGACTAGGCTTTCGCCCAGTCCACAACTTTGTGGGAGTAGAAGGCACTGATTTAGATGGAACCAAGTTCAGAATGTACATCGTCGTATCTAGAGCATATCCCCAGAATGAATCTGGCAATTCAGAATAACTCATCATCGATCTAACCATCTCCATAAGAGTCCTATTCCTTCGCTCCGCTACACCGTTCTACTGGGGTGTGCCAGGTGCAGTCAATTGGGATTGAATCCCATCCTCTGATAAGTAGTTCCTAAACTCTCCCCAGAGGTACTCACTACCACGATCAGATCGTAGTCTCTTGATACTTTTACCTCGACATTTCTCCACATCAGCCTTGAATTCTTTGAACTTGTCAAAGCATTCAGACTTGCGGCGCATCAGGTAAATGTATCCATATCTTGAGTAATCATCTATAAAAGAGACGAAATACTCAAAACCACCTCTAGCCTAGATAGACATAGGACCACACAAATCAGAATGAACCAATTCTAACACATCTTTGGCTCTATACCCCTTGGCCTTAAAAGGCCTCTTGGTCATCTTACCCTCCAAGCAAGATTCACAGGTTGGGAGATCGTCCACCACTAATGAACCCAAAGGTCCATCAGCTATCAACCTTTGAATTCTTCTTAGGTTAATGTGACCAAGCCTAAGATGCCAAAGATATGTTTGGTTCATCTTCGAAGGTTCTTTTTTCTTATTAGAATTAGAAGATGAGTTATTATCTTCAATATGCATCGTGGGAGCTTTTGGTTCAAGTGTATACAAATTTTTTATCAATGCACCCGAACAGATAATGTCCCTATTCCTTTTTATAAAAACTCTGTCATTAAAAGAAATAGAATATCCATCCATAAACAATTTAGAAACTGAAATTAAATTCTTTCTAAATAAAGGTACATAATGGCAATTCATAAGAACTAAAAGTTAATTTTTCTCAAAAGATAAATGAACGTCTCCCACAGCAACAGCCGTCACCTTTTTGGCATTGCCCAAGTACACGGTAATCTCCCCCTCAGCCAGTCATCTAGTTTTTTGCAACCCCTGCAAAGTATTGCAGACATGATCAGTTTCTCCTGTATCTACACACCAGGTGTCGGTAGATAACACCGCTAAACATGTTTCAAAGACTAGACCAAAAGATATACCTTTGTTCTTATAGTTGGGGCAGTCCTTCTTCCAGTGTCCAGTCTGCTTACAAGTGAAGCACTTGCCTTTCGGCTTCTTCACTCCTCCCTGAGTACCTCCCACCGCCTTCACCTCAGTTTGTTTCTTCTTCTTCTTTCCTTTCAACTTAGAAGTAGAAACCTTTTGGGTCACCATGGCATGCGCCTGAGCACTCTGACGAAATAGCCCCTCTGCCGCCTGGAGTTCTATCAGAAGTTTCGCCAACGAATACAACCTCTTATTTATGTTGTAGTTCAGGCGAAACTGCTCAAAACTCCTAGGTAGAGACTGGAGTATGATATCGACTTGGGTTTCCCCATCGATCTCAGCTCCAAGGACCTCTAGCTCATTCAAATGAGCCATCATCTTGAGAACATGATCCCATACGGGTGTTCCCTCGATCATGGTGGTCATCATCAAGTTTCTCATGGCTTCTTGCCTTGCAACCTGATTCTGGTGTCCAAAAAGTTCCTTGAGATTGAGCATCATATCATAAGCAGCGGGCATGGCTTGATGCTGATGTTGTAGTACATTTGACATAGATGCCAAAATGTAACACCGTGCCATCTCATTGGCCTTGACCCACTTCTTATAGCTCTCTCTCTCCTTTTCCTTAGAATCATCTTGCAGACTTAGGAGGGCACTCTTCGAGGAGTACATATTTGTATTCCTCAGCAGTCAAGACAATGTTTAGATTCCTCTTCCAATCAACATAGTTGGGTCCAGTAAGTTTGTTCTCTTTCAGTATCACAGCAAGTGGGTTGAAAGTCATTTTGAAAGAAAACCTAAGAATCACATAAATCAAAACATTATATTTCAAAAAATTATTGATTCCTCAATCAATAAAATTTTAAAATCAACCAACACCTCAAAACACCGAGAATATCGTATGCCACGATAGTGTGGACGTATACGAATTCTACATTTGTAAGAGGAGGTTTTAACCATTATTTTTACTATCTTGTCAACCTAACTTTTTGACAAGTAAAATTAATAGTTGGTTTCTCTTTGGCCCTACAAATAAAAGCAGTGACTCCGATAGGGAGGATACTTATATTTGTATCTAAGTGTTCACCATTACTCGGTACGAAGGTAATTATCTCGGGTTATGTGCCTTCCGATGGGGAAGTGCACACGCTCCTTGATAATTGCCTATAACCATATTTGACCTTGTGATCCGAAAACAAACTCATCCGATGAGGAGTAAGGCACTCAGAGTCGATGCGCAAGTTTGTTTGCATCGCTTGTCAAATCGTAATGGAGGTCGTGGGAATTTTAAAAAAATTCCCACTCCCACTTAGTAATTTGAAATTGAGGAATTTTCCTAGCCTACGACATGCATATCAAACAAAAAGCAATAAATATGAAAAATAAATTATTTTCCAACTAATATATGAAAAGTGAAAAACCTTTTGTGGGAAAGCGCTTCCCACTTCACCTCGGCCATTTGTTCATGGCTATCCCAACGATGTTCCCGGATTAAAAAAAATTAATTCTAGACACAAGGGATTGCCCAAACAACCAAGTCATCGTCGTGCTATTCGTTTAGAGAGGTCACTTGAACAAACTCGTTGTTCAAGCGACCATCCTCTATTCTACGAGTAGCCGCGCAATAGACAATGTACGAATCTCCGGCTTTTGTATTTATGATCGGGATCCAAGTATTATTTAGCCACAAACAGAATATTACATGCTCATAATTGAAAAACAAAAACAAACATGTTACAAAAGAGAATGAAGAATAGGTATACCTCTCGATCTTCTAATGTATGACCTTCCTCCTTTCGGACGTCGTGTGGGCGACGATCTACCAAAAGTTGAAGCTCCTAGATCACAAATCTTCCTTCGTTGATCTTCCAAAGCAATAGGAAGAATAGAAACAAGGTTCTTCTCCTTCCTATAGCCAACCAACAAGCAACAAAGGGAAACCTTGCCGCCGACCAACTAGGAGGAGGAGATGATGATGGAAACCGACCAAGACACCAAGGGAAACCCCTAAGTCTTGTTTCCACCACTCAAGGAGAAGAGAATAGAGTCTTTGACTGACGGCCAATGGCTGGAAAAGCTGCTGGACGCCGGCCACTTTGAAGGAAGAAGAAGAAAGGAAAAACTTCCTTATTTGGTGCAGCCCAAGCCTCCAAAACCCTAAGCCTCCAAACCCTAATCCTATCTCAATTAGGATTCCTCTCTTGCCGCCCACCCCTTGCCCTCGTTTTATAGAGTTATGGATAAGCCATGATTTAATCTCCTCCATTGGTTCTAGGGATTTAATCTCAACCGTCGGATCTAGAGATTTAATCTCAACCGTCGGATCTTAGAGATTTAATTTCTACCTTTGGATCTAGAGTTTTGTTTCTATCCATTGGATCTAAGCTTCATGAGGTGTTAATAGGATACATTAGGGACCATGAGGAGGAGTTGGATCTTGGACACCCATGGATCAAGCCCACATAAAGTCTGACCCACTAATGATAATCCAATCCACTAAAGGATTATCATTGATCTACCTCACCAACCCCCATAAGATAATATGGGAACCATATATTATTTGTACATTTTCTCCCCGTGTTTAAGATCTCGAATGTCCGTCGATTAATTAAATTACTGACCATTAATTAATCAACATCTAACTCCATGAGTAGTGCCACTCAACCTTTTCATCATGCCAGACCAAGTCCACCTGCAGGGTTTACATGATGAACCTTATAAGCTCCTCAAGGGGACATCATCATCCTAATATATAGGACACGATTTCCTCCTATAATCAACGACACACCATATAAATAATATCATCTCCCAACTTACCGAGCCTATCGATTTAATCTATAAATCTTGCCCATAGGTAAATCAAAGGGATGAATACTAAGTATATGTGCCCGTTATTATATCGGGATTAAGAGCATGTACTAAATAATATCTGAGGTCCGATTCGATTATGTAGTCAGCAATAAATCGAATCACCTCTAAGTCGGTCCTGCTCAATACACACAAAGTGCACTAGTGTGATTCTATGGTCAAGACAAACCAATACCAAATCACACTACAACCATTCCGATGGTTTATCCAAAGCCATCTCAGTTGTGAGCCTTTACTTATACTTTACAAGGAGCCGATAACATGATCTCCCATGTGACACCACACACCATGTTATCTACAATGTAATGTATTAGAAAATATTGCATAACCATAAAAATACAAACAATGATCATGTGATTCTTATTTGAAAATAAAGATGTTCATACAAAAGATAGACTTTTCAATATACATCCCTACACTTTTAGTATAAGTGGGAGATTGTAGGGATGTATACTGAAAAGACTATCTTCTGTATGGACATCTTTATTTTGAAATAAGAACCACATGATCATTGCTTGCATATTTTAATGGTTATGCATATTGTCTAATACTTTATATTGTAGATAACATGGTGTGTGGTGTCACACGGGAGATCATGTTATCGACTCCTTGAAAAGTATAAGTAAAGACTCACAACCGAGATGACTTTGGACAAACCATTGGAATGGTTGTAGTGTGATTTGGTATTGGTTTGTCTTGACCATAAAATCACACTAGTGCACTTTGTGTGTATTGAGCAGGACCGACTTAGAGGTGATTCGATTTATTGCTGACTACATAATCGAATCGGACCTCAGATATTATTTAGTACATGCTCTTAATCCCAATATAATAACGGGCACATATACTTAGTATTCATCCCTTTGATTTACCTATGGGCAAGATTTATAGATTAAATCGATAGGCTCGGTAAGTTGGGAGATGATATTATTTATATGGTGTGTCGTTGATTATAGGAGGAAATCGTGTCCTATATATTAGGATGATGATGTCCCCTTGAGGAGCTCATAAGGTTCATCATGTAAACCCTGCAGGTGGACTTGGTCCGGCATGATGAAAAGGTTGAGTGGTACTACTCATGGAGTTAGATGTTGATTAATTAATGGTCAGTAAATTAATTAATCGATGGACATTCGAGATCTTAAACACGGGGAGAAAATGTACAAATAATATATGGATCCCATATTAACTTATGGGGGTTGGTGAGGTAGATCAATGATAATCCTTTAGTGGATTGGATTATCATTAATGGATCGAACTGTAGGATATTTGACGCCGCTAGAGGGGGGGGGGGTGAATAGCATTTGACCATTCGTAGATGGAATTCGATCGCGTGTTCGTCTCTACAATTTCGTTAGTTCGCAGTGGAAATAGATATAATACAATAACGAAATACGCAAACACAACAAGAACACGAGTTTGTAACGTGGTTCGGAACTGCACGGTTCCTACTCCACGGATCGAGCTCTACGAGCTGATGCACACGCAACCACTAATAAACACTCCTTCTCGGAACAATCCGGAGGCGGAGAAACCTCGTACAATAATGATTACAACAATAATCAAATAAATGCAAGCAAATACAATGAAATACAAATGCAAGTAAAGGAAAAACAGTTTACAAGAGCTTTGGATTGCTTGATCTTTGATTGCCTTGAACTAGCTTTGAAGGACTGGAAAGCACCAACTTCCCCGTTCAATTTCGCTCAAGAAAATCGCTATCTTTTTCTCCATCACGAGCTCCTTTTATAGCTTCAACTCTTTGGAAAAAGTTGATCACCGACCGATGACCATCGATCCGATCACCGCTGTCTTGTGAGACAATGGTGTAATCCACGCCAAAAAATCAACGGCTAGGACACCGATCGCGAGCATCGATCGACGAGCATCATCATCGCCGGCCGCAGCATGAAAGTGAGCTCCATTCTCGTGGTCGAAAATCGAGCACCGGTCGATTGATCATACAATCGGCCGATCGCTGAGCCATCACCGACTACCCACCGCAATGATCGCTAGGCCACTTCCCGTAGTCAAACCCTAGTTGACTATGCCAGTCGACTGCCACATGGCACCAGTCGACTGGCACACCTCAAACATGAGGTTTTAGCCCAAGTATGGTGCCCCCATACTTGCTAGACCACCCTTAGCCTGACCTAAGCCTTCTAGCCACCTCCATCAGCCTCACGCCTCTCGGATCCCTCCAAGTCATCCATGACTTGTTCATCCATCGCGTTAGCCTTCAGGTGCTTCCATCGGCTATGTCATGCTAACGGTGTCTACACTGCCAAGGCACATTGGACTTACACCGCCAAGACTCTGCTTGGACTTTACGCCGCCAACCATTGGACTTATGCTGCCAAGACTCCCGCTTGGACTTTACGCAGCCAATATCAAACCCCTTGGACTTCTCATGCCAAGACTCATGCTTGGACTTTACCTTGCCAACCCATGTTGGACTTTTCATGCCAAGACCCATGCTTGGACTTTCCATTGCCAAGACCCATGCTTGGACTTTCCTTGCCAACTCATGTTGGACTTTCCATTGCCAAGACCCATGCTTGGACTTTACCAAATGCCAAGTGTCCCACTTGGACTTCCCATGCCAAGTACTCAAGACTTGGACTTTCCCATGATAATTACATTGTCATATGTTTTTGTCGAAACATCAAAACATCGCTCGAGTCAAACTTGAGTCCTGGTCAATCGTGACTTGAGCCGATTGCACCAACAATCTCCCCCTTTTTGATGTTTGACAAAAACCAAACAAATCATTGAGTTAGAACACTAACTTAAGTCCCTTACCAATTATCCCAAATTGGTAAATACTCTCCAAATGTTCTCACCCAAACATTCTCCCCCTTTTTGACTAACATCAAAAAGGTTTTCTCTCCAAGGAGGTCAATGTCTCATGTCCCAATGAGATCTTACAATCTCCCCCTTGGTCCCAAAATACCTAGGATGCCTACCATCTTCTTAGTGATAAGTCTCATATCACTCAAGAGAGGCAATCCTATACACTCTCCCAATTTCCAAATTGGGTTTCTAAAAATCCATCAATTTTCCCAATTGATAACATTTTCCCCTTCAAGAAGAAAGAAAAACACATCCATCACTCTAAGATGGATACCTCCCCCTAAAGGCTTGCTCCCCCTTGACCATTGCACCAACAATGTCCTTGAGAAGTCCCTAAGCCAATAGGAACTCTAAACCATCAAAGTTAAGGTTAGAAATTCAACATTGAACTTCCCAACACCTTAAAATTGATACAAACCCTAAACACCTCTCCTAATCCATATCCAATGGATTTTCACCCTTCATCATGCTTCCCAAAGCATATCCCAGGGTTAGGAGTAGTTAGGGACCTTAACTGCAGCTGAAATCGGGTTAAACAACTTTGGTTACCCTGAAATCAGGCTATCAGTCGACTCTATCAGCTATCAGTCGACTGATGTGTCCATCAGTCGACTGGCATGAAGCAATAGTCGAGTGATAACTGAAAACCTGATTTTCAGAAATCAGACTCGACTTTTGGAAATTCATAAGTAATTTTACGTAAATCAAAAAAATCACGAAACTTGATACGTATATTACTTATCACACATACAATCAGTGAAAAATTTTGAAAAAATATTTTTACCATTGAAATAGTAGATTGGTACAAAGCTCATAAACTATTAAAACTTTAAAGTTTTTGATCCACTTTGTATCAACTTCTACAATGATGATGGCTATCAAAAGATAGATTTCACCAAGGTTTTCTAAATTGATTTTAAAAAGTTTTTGAAAACCTATTTTGAACCATGGTTTATTGGCTAAATATACATAACTTGTATATTAGCTTTCCTTATGATTCTTGGTGATAATTAAAATAAGTTTGAGTTCATCTAGATGCACTACCTATGCACCTTGAACCTAACTTATTATCCTAGCATCTCACATGTATCTAGGGTGTATAAATACACATACATGTCAATGTGATGTGAGATGTGGATTTTGATTCATTTTATCTAGGGTTTCATGCATTTCCTAGGCAACCCTACTTGATTCCCTTATAAATGAGACTTCAAGTCATGCCATTTTCCTTAAATCAATGTTCAATCAAATTAATGCATGAAATGATCATGGCATAGTGATAGCAAAATAAAAACATGACCAATGATCATGATGTCATGGCATATGATGAAATTTAAAAACACATGACATTTAAAGTAATCACAACCAATGACATGACATGTTATATAATAAGATGAAATTTCATGTCATGTCATGATATAGCAATTTTCATAAAACAATACATTAATACAAATACACACTCAAACACACATGATTTTCACAAACAGAAATTTCATTCAATTTAAAAGGATTTCAATTTTTACATTCAAAATGGAGATTTGATATACTCAATCTCACTACAAAATTGAGAAACAAAAAAAAATCTAACATCCTCTAAATCTAGTCGTCTGCAGGAGGTGGCGGTGGAGGAGGCTGCTGGCTCAAAGTCCAAGCCCGCATCATCTCATACATATCGAGCTGACGCTGCTCGATACGACTCTGGGCCTCTGCAATCTGCATGTATCTCTCCTCCATCCGACCAAGAGATGCGCCCATGGATGCTTGCCCTAATAAGAGCTCTGACAGTCTAGAGTCGACTCACCGATAGTCTGGAATGACGCCACCGCCAAGACGATCCGATGGACTCGCCACGATGCATCGGCCGGTGATCCTCCTCAACAGCGGCGTCTGCACCCTCATAGTCCTCTTTCGCCTCTCTGGGTACCAGAGGAGGCTCTCTGCGTGCCCTGGGTGGTGGTCGAGGCGCCAACTCTATCTGTCCAGGCCCCATCCGTAGCTTCGCTAACAAGAAGTTGCGAATCGATATGCAGTCGTACACCTCAGAGAGCGCTCTCAGAGAACCCCTGTGAATGTTGATGCCTACCGACTCTAGCCATGCTGTGATAATGTGACCATATGGCATATGCACTTTCCCTTGTACAGGGGAAATGAAATGCACTATGCAATGAAACATATTTAATGCAATGTTAATGTCTAATCTATTACGCATGGCGTAGAGTAGAAAGAGATGGGGAGGCCGAATCTTGGCCAGACCCCGAGTGACGATCGGAAGAAAGCACCCAACAATGACCTTATAGAGTACATTGTCAGGTGCAGATAACTCAGTAATAGGAAATAAATTTTGGGCTGGTGGACGAGGATGACCAAAAATATGCTCATGCATAGAGTCCAAAGAAATATGGTCAAATGGCTCGGGTAAAGGAGCATCAAAAGTGGGGTAAAAAATGAAGGTGTCATCCGAGGGCTTACACTCGAGAAACTCCTGCAGTATCGCAGGAGTGAATTCTAAATTGTGTTTTGCAATGCGAGTAGTGTAGGTAGGGCCATCGTCTACCTTCTTTAGGTTCTGATAAAACTCCTTAAGGAGGTCATCGTTAATGGGATGTGTGCACAAGACAATTTTCATGAGATGATAGTATGCAAATAAGTCCATGACATCACTACAATAGCGATGAAAAAAGTCCCTATCGATGTACCTAACCAACATAGGTTGGTACAATCGAGATTCACCCTCGGGTGGATCATTCCTATGGGCTCTCCTATTATTAATGCAATGTAATGATATGACATTCAAGGACACCAATACACGATTAGATAAAAATAAATTACAATGGAAAGGAAAATTAGGGTTTTGGGTAAGAAATTTTTTACTTCGGTGCCATTTGGAGGTGTGACGAGGGGATGCTCGGATATTGCTGAGGGGGTCGCCGGAAAGTTCGCCGGAGGACTCAGACACCGGAACCCTAATTGGAAACAGGGAAACAAACCCTAGAACGAGTGAACTAAGGCTTGAGATAAGTGAAAAACACAAGAAGAGGGGCTTAGCTATCAAACCTAAAAGCTTGGGCAGCTGGTACGGCCGGAAAGACTGGTCGGAGAAGAGGATGGCGATCGGAGAGGAGAGGAAAATGAAAGAGCTTCACGTGAGGACGCCGAACCCTAGCGGTTCGGCGTTATAAAATCGCGCGATCCGATGATGTGCGATCATCGATCGATCGCGCTTATTAGCGAGTTTACAACCGGCAATGATCGCCGCTCGCAATCGATCGCGAGTCTTGTGACGTGGTACACTAACATCGGCCGATCGATGTGGCTCATCGATCGACCGGTGTTGTCACCACTGATCGATGAGCGAGCACTCGGCTGACCCTCGACCTCGGTGAATAGTACCATCGATCGTGATGTATCCCATCGATCGTGATGTTCAAGCCGAGTCTGAGCCAGACTCGACCATCGGACGCATCGTATCGTACTCTGATATGATCGATCGGTGATAAGCAATGTCGATCGTGATATCTGATTTCCTATTCTAAAATTCAGAAAATCTCGATTTCTTCATCTAAATTATTCCATTTTATCATGTTTAATCTTGTATATCGAACATATTGATGTTACACTTATATTCATGTATTCGCTAATGTATTTTAATGTTTTATTCCATTTTGGCAAACATTAACATCCAATGATTTCCAAATCCTAACATCTCACCCTTTCTAAGTGTTGAAATACACAATCAAGGTAAAAGACTTGTTTTGTGAGATGCAATCCATCCTAGACATTCCTTCCATGCAAACACATGGTGAAACATATGAAGCATGGTAAATACAAGACATCAAGTTGTGTGACACTTGAGTATCACTCTTGATGTTACTTTTACATCTTAAATACACTTCTCTTGATACATGAACTTCTAAAGTGTGCCAACAATCAAAGTTACACACTATGACCTCTAAATCTAGATTGTGCCAATTTTATTGATTTTCATGTTTTCAAAAATATATTGACACATCCTAAAATCTTTTAGGATTAAGGCTCAAATGTATTTCCAAGGTAACCATAACCTTGAAAATAACCTAAAGTGCCACCTTTACTATGGTTGAGTTAACTACTCATCCAATCATGGTTGGCACATTCTAACCCATTTAACGTGAATCAATCACGCTCTTTGGAACCCAAAATATATTTGAGCTCATTGAATTAATTAGGTATTCCTTAGGGATAACCTCCCTAGATACCTTCCTAATGACCCTCCTAGGATTGCTAGCCTTGGTCATGTGGTCTTACCTAGGTTGACTCTAGAGGTAACTCCCCTTGCAACCTTGGTCTTCCTAGACCTAGTTTGTGTTCCATAGTCAAATGGAACACAATGATAAGTCACCTTAGGCTTAGGTTTGTGACCCAAACCTTTCTTGCCCTTGGTTGACTTTTGTCTTTTCGGTCCTAGATGTTGACTTTGAGATCTTGACCCTTGACTTTGACCATTAGACCCTTGAAATTGATTTTGTAGCTTATTTAGGGTCTTTTCTAGTTTTTCAAGCCTTGACCTTAAGGCTTGGTTCTCTAATTCTAATTGCCCAAATGATTTTTGATTAGGTTTTTGGGCATTACCATTTACCTTAGACATATGTTTACCCTTATTGGAATTGATACCTAAATGGTTTTCGATTTTCTTAATTGCTTTCTTAGGAATGACATTTCTAGGGACATTAGTCCCAAATTTCTCCTTCTTTGAAATAGATCTAGAGTTATCATTCCTAGCATGCTTCGATTCATGAGTAATAGCAAAGTTATTTGAATTAATTCTAGCATGCTTTTGCTTAGAATTTAAGGAATGAGCATTATGAAAATATACCTTAGGGTTTGCCTTAGTAGCTCCCCCTACTTGTGATACTCCTTCTTGGGTCTTCTTGCTCCCCCTAGGACATTGATTTCGGTAATGTCTCTGTTGCCGACATTTGAAGCAAATGATATGCTCCTTGTCTTTAGATGATGGGGAACCGACATCCTTTGACTTTTGTTGACTTTTAGGCGCCGGAGGAGTCTTCTTAACCTTCTTTGGGCACTTGCTCTTGTAGTGCCCATACTCCCTACACTCAAAACACAATATATGAATTTTAGATCCGAGTTTCGGGATTGTCGTGGAACTCGACCAACTTGTTCCACAACTCCTTGGCATCCCTATAGCTTCCTAATCAAGACAAAATGTCGTTAGGTATCAAATTAATTAACATTTTTGTTACCTTAACGGTTGTCTTGAATTTTTGCCGTTGCTCCTCGGTCCATCGCTTCATTTTGAGGATTTTGCCGTTCTCTCCTCTCGGAGCATCAAAACCTATAATCACGGCAAACCAATTTTCTATGTTCGTCATTAGAAAATATTCCATCCTACCTTTCCAAAATGCGAAATGTTCACGGTCGAAGGAAGGCGGAACGTTGATGTCGTCACCCAATCTCTCCTTGAACTCCATCTTGTTCCTCTAGCATCTTGACTCCGGGTTGTTAATCCGTTGAAGAGAACCGGGCTCTGATACCAATTGTAGGATATTTGACGCCGCTAGAGGGGGGGTGAATAGCGTTTGATCGTTCGTAGATGGAATTCGATCGCGTGTTCGTCTCTACAATTTCGTTAGTGCACAGCAGAAATAGATATAATACAATAACGAAATACTCAAACACAACAAGAACACGAGTATGTAACGTGGTTTGGAACCGCACGATTCCTACTCCACGGATCGAGCTCTACGAGCTCTAGTGATGCACACGCAACCACTAATAAACACTCATTCTCAGAACAATCCGGAGGTGGATAAACCTCGTACAATAATGATTACAACAATAATCAAATAAATGCAAGCAAATACAATGAAATACAAATGCAAGAAAAGGAAAAACACTTTACAAGAGCTTTGGATTGCTTGATCTTTGATTGCCTTGAACTAGCTTTGAAGGACTGGAAAGCACCAACTTCCCCCTTCAATTTCGCTCAAGAAAATCGCTATCTTTTTCTCCATCACGAGCTCCTTTTATAGCTTCAACTGTCTTTGGAAAAAGTTGATCACCGACCTCGACCATCGATCGATCACACCGCGCGTGAGACAATGGTGTAATCCACACCGAAAAATCATTTATGACATCACCGATCGATCATGCATCACGATCGATGAGTTATCACTCCTCGCTTTGCTCGTCGCAGCGGTCGAGTGAGACTCCATTCTATGGCCGAAAATCCGAGCACCTGTCGACTAATCATGCAATCAGTCGACTGCTCGAGCCATCAATCGACTGCCCACCTCTGGCAGTCGACTGCTAGGCCACTTCCCGCAGTCAAACCCTAGTTGACTACACCAGTTGACTGCCACATGGCACCAGTCGACTGGCACACCTCAAACATGAGGTTTTAGCCCAAGTATGGTGCCCCCATACTTGCTAGACCACCTTTAGCCTAGACCTAAGCCTTCTAGCCACCTCCATCAGCCTCACGCCTCTCGGATCCCTCCAAGTCATCCATGACTTGTTCATCCATCGCATTAGCCTTCAGGTGCTTCCATTGGCTATGTCATGCTAACGGTGTCTACACCGCCAAGGCACATTGGACTTACGCCGCCAAGACTCCGCTTGGACTTTACGCCGCCAACCATTGGACTTATGCTGCCAAGACTCCCGCTTGGACTTTACGCAGCCAATATCAAACCCCTTGGACTTCTCATGCCAAGACTCATGCTTGGACTTTACCTTGCCAACCCATGTTGGACTTTTCATGCCAAGACCCATGCTTGGACTTTCCATTGCCAAGACCCATGCTTGGACTTTCCTTGCCAACTCATGTTGGACTTTCCATTGCCAAGACCCATGCTTGGACTTTACCAAATGCCAAGTGTCCCACTTGGACTTTACATGCCAAGTACTCAAGACTTGGACTTTCCCATGACAATTACATTGTCATATGTTTTTGTCGAAACATCAAAACATCGCTCGAGTTAAACTTGAGTCCTGGTCAATCGTGACCTGGGCCGATTGCACCAACACGGACTTTATGTGGGCTTGATCCTTGGGTGACCAAGATCCAACTCCTCCTCATGGTACCTAATGTAGCCTATTAACACCTCATGAAGCTTAGATCCAATGGATAGAAACAAAACTCTAGATCCAAAGGTAGAGATTAAATCTCTAAGATCCGACGGTTGAGATTTAATCTCTAGATCCGATGGTTGAGATTAAATCCCTAGAACCAATGGTGGAGATTAAAACATGGCTTATCCCTAACTCTATAAAAGGAAGGCAAGGGGTGGGCAGCAACAAAAGGAATCCTAATTGAGATAGGATTAGGGTTTGGAGGCATAGGGTTTTGGAGGCTTGGGCGGCACCAAATAAGGAAGTAATTTCCTTTCTTCTTCTTCCTTCAAGGTGGGCGGCATCCAGCAGGTTTTTCCAGCTCTTTCCAGCCATTGGCCGATAGCCAAAGACCCTCTTCTCCTTCTCCTTAGGTGGTGGAAACAAGATATAGGGCTTTCCCTTGCTGTCTTGGCCGGTTTCCACCATAATCTCCTTCTCCTTGTTGGCCGGCAGCAAGCATTCTCCTTGTTGCTTGTTGGTTGGCTATAGGAAGGAGAAGAGCCTTGTTTCTATTCTTCCTCTTGCTTTGGAAGAGCAAGGAAGGAAGATTTGCGATCTAGGTGCTTCAACTTTTGGTAGATCATCGCCCACACGACGTTCGAAAGGATAAAGGTCATACATTAGAAGATCGAGAGATATACCTATTCTCTATTGTCTTTTGTTACTTGCTTGTATTTATTTTTCCAATTATGAGCATGATAAATTCTATTTGTGGCTAAATAATACTTGGATCCTGAACATAAATACAAAAGCCGGCGATCCGTATATCGTCTATTCCGCAGCTACTCGTAGAATAGAGGTTGGTTGCTTAAACAACGAGTTTGTTCAAGTGAACTCTCTAAACGAATAGCACGACGATGACTTGATTGTTTGGGCAATCCCTTTTGTCTAGGATTAAATTTTTTTAAATCCGGGGACATCGGTGGGATCGCCATGAACAAACAACCAAGGTGAACTGGGAAGCGAAGTTTCCCCTCACAGACTCGATAAGCAAAACCCTTCACTTTCCTGCGATCCCTTATAACCTTGATCCCAAGGATGTATCCCACTTCTCCCAAGTCGTTCATATCAAACTGTTTGGACAACCATACCCTTACGTCCGATAACACCTTGACATTGTTGCTAATTAATAAAATGTCATCTACGTATAGTACAAGAAATACCACTACATTTCCGTCACATCTCTTGTATACACAAGACTCATCCGGACTTTGAATAAATCCATAAGACTGGATAACCTCATCAAAGCGGATGTTCCAAGACCTCGAAGCTTGCTTCAATCCATAAATGGACCGATTAAGCTTACATACAAGATGCTCTTTGCCCTTCGCAATGAATCCCTCTGGTTGCTTCATATAGATGTTTTCCTCAAGACTTCCATTAAGGAAAGCTGTCTTGACATCCATCTGCCACACCTCATAATCCATATGAGCTGCAATGCACAAGAGAATCCGGATAGACTTGAGCATGGCTACCGGCGAAAAGGTCTCCTCATAATCGATACCCTCTTTCTGAGTATACCCCTTCGCAACAAGCCTTACTTTGAAGGTCTCAACTTTCCCATCTATTCCTCTCTTTCTCTTGTAGATCCACTTGTATCCAATAGTTTTTACACCATCGGGTGGTTCTACTACCTCCCATACCTGATTTGAATCCATAGATTCAATCTCAGCATTCATTGCACTTTGCCAAGATACTGCATCTTTATCTTGGATTGCCTCATCATATGTCCAGGGATCAGGTTCATGTTCACCAGGGACCAAATCAGAAGATTCTCCCAAGAACATAAATCTATCAGGCTGTCTCACAACCCTACCACTACGATGAGGTATCACCTGTGTATCCTCTGTGACACACGGTGCAGTGACATGTGGTATATCCTCTTGTACCGGTGGTACTGAAGAAGCGACTTCCCCTTTTAATTCCTCCAGAACAACCTTTCTCATGGGGTTGTAGTTCATCACATAGTCTTCCTCTAGAAATCTGGCATTTGTGCTAACGATCACCCTCTGATCTCTAGGACTATAAAACAAACCACCTTTTGTTCCTCTAGGATAGCCAACGAATATGCATACTTCTGTACGAGGTTCCAACTTACCAGCATCCTCCTTCAGCACATGTGCTGGACTCCCCCAAATCTAAATATGTCTTAGACTAGGCTTTCGCCCAGTCCACAATTCTGTGGGAGTAGAAGGCACTGATTTAGATGGAACCAAGTTCAGAATGTACACCGTCGTATCTAGAGAATATCCCCAGACGAATCTGGCAACTCAGAATAACTCATCATCGATCTAACCATCTTCATAAGAGTCCTATTCCTTCGCTCTGCTACACCATTCTGCTGGGGTGTGCCAGGTACAGATAATTGGGATTGAATCCCAACCTCTGATAAGTAATTCCTAAACTCTACCAAGAGGTACTCACCACTATGATCAGATCGTAGTGTCTTGATACTTTTACCTCACTACAACAAAAATGACATAAGACAACACCACAAAGACAACGGTTTTAGGAGAAACCGTTGTCTTTTTGTTAAAAGACAACGGTTTTTGACAAAACCGTTGTCTTTGAGCGGCCACATAACACAAACGACAACGGTTTTACAGTATCCGTTGTCGTTGAGCATATTTTTTTTTAAATCAACAACACATTTTACAACGGTTTTCCAAAACTGTTGTCTTTAAGATTTTTTTTTTATATTAACAATACTGGGACAACGTGCAATCAACCGCTGTGAATGAGGGTTTTTTGTATGTTGTTATAATATTACAACGGTTTTAAACCGTTGTTAATAAAATTTTAAAAGTTTATAATACTATTAATACTATTTTATTATTATAAAACAACGGTGAAATTCTTTTTTTAATTATTAATACTATTTTTTTTTAATTATTGGAAATAAGTTTTTTTTAAAAAAATTATAAATATATACGTTTACAACAATATATTTAAAAGTCTATATATATTTTTTAAACAATATATTACAACAAATTTTATTTTTAAAAGTTGTTATATATATTTAGGTTAAATAAATCTTCACTAAACTTCTCCGTCGTTCTTACTTTCCGAAAATCTTGCGGTTCCTACTTCCCAAAAACCTCCCCTGCTCCGCAGCGCTTCGTCCATCCCATCTTCTTCTTCCGCTGCATTCTGCTGGTCGCCTCGCTCGCTTCTCTTCCTTTTCCTCGGCCATTGCTTTCTCCGTCCGTCCGGCCTTCGGCCCATCGCTCAAAGATCCCGATTCCGGCCCCAACAGAGTTTAGCGCATAAACTCTTGTTTTAGGGTTATCATGTTTCAAACCTTTATTGGTTAAGAAGGTTTGAGTTGGATTGTTTATATCCATTAAACCACGAGATAATCCGATTCACAAGCATACGTAAAAATCCAGCTTATGTTCCAACCTTATTCTTCATGAAGATTATTCACCTTATATCATCGTTTGTACATCGTATTTATCTATTCTAGAAGCCATTCTCTCGGTATTTTCTATAATATAAAATGTCATGTTATATTTTATTCACTAACAATACCGCTTTGTTTGTACTTTCTAACTTTAGCTTAGGTGACTAGATCATATACAAATTTAAGTTACTTCATATTACCTTCTTATCCTCGGAAATATAAGTTTGATACATTGAAGCATCTATCCGCTTTATTAATGATCTAGTGGTGTTAAGTATTATGAAGGTTTATTTAATTGTCAATTAATGTTTTATGCACTAGAATGGACAAAGAATGGATGTTCAAGGATAGATTATCACACTGAGTATGATGAGTAGAGTCCTTCTTGCAATTTGCAAAATTCGCGATTCTAATGCAATATCTTGTCCATGTGCCATGTGTGGTAACCTAAGAAGGAAGATGATTGATGTCACAAGGGCTCATTTAAGAAGTAATGGTATTGATTTAACATACGAGTGTGGATATGGCATGGAGAAAAACCCTCATTTACCAACTTAATGAATGATAGTGAACAAGGCCAACAAGGTGAATGAGCGAATTTCTTTGATGAGAAGCTTGTAGATATGGTAAATGCGACATATGAATATGATGAGA
The DNA here is from genome assembly GCA_025175895.1 of Wurfbainia villosa. NCBI lineage: Eukaryota > Viridiplantae > Streptophyta > Magnoliopsida > Zingiberales > Zingiberaceae > Wurfbainia > Wurfbainia villosa. The sequence continues at coordinate 87,033,935 of CM045992.1, forward strand.
ATCCAACTACATTCAATAACCTACTCCATGATGTTGAGAAACCTTTATATCTGGATGTACAAAATTTACAAAGTTATCGCCACGCCATTGTTAAATTGTACAACTTGAAAGCCAAATATAGTTGGAGCGATAAAGGATTCATGACATTCTTTCTTTGTTGGGAGAAATGCTTCCATAATGACTTGCCTTTATCGGTTATCTTTGCCAAGAAATCCTTGGCCACATTGGGTATGGAATATGAAAAAATCCATGCATGTCCTAATGATTGTATCTTATATCGGAAGGAATACGCAGATTGTATCAATTGTCCTACTTGTGGGTTTTCAAGATGGAAGATATGCAAGAATTCAAAAGTAAATGAAGGAGTTCCTGCAAAGGTCCTATGGTACTTTCCACCTATTCCAAGATTTCGAAAATTGTTTAGAAACCAAGAAACCTCTAAGGTGTTAACCTGGCATGCTGATAGTAGAACTTGTGATGGTTATTTGCGTCATCCAGCAGATTCACCCAATTGGAAGGTAGTCGACCATAAGTGGCCAGATTTTTCTTATGAGCCAAGAAATTTGAGATTGGCCATATCGGCAGATGGAATAAATCCACATAGATTGATGAGTTCTACGTATAGTTGTTGCTTGATCACTTACAATCTTCCTCCATTTTTGTGTATGACGAGAAAATTTATGATGCTTACTTTATTAATATCGGGTCCTAAACAACCAGGGAATGATATTGATGTTTACCTAGCACCTTTGATTGATGACTTAAAGCATTTATGGGAAGAAGGTATCAAGCATACGATGCATATCGCCAAGAAAGATTCACCCTTAAGGCGTTTATTATGGACAATTAATGACTTTCCTAAGATATGGAAACCTTTCTGGATGTCGCGTGAAAGGATATAATGCATGTCCTATCTGTGGTGAAAACACATGTGCAAAAAGATTGAAACATAGTAGAAAAATGTCATTCATAGGCCATAGAAGGTTTCTTCCTGAGAACCATCCTTATCGAAGGCAAAAGAAAGCATTTGATGGAAAGCAAGACTTTAACATTGCACGGAGACCATTGAGTGGTCGTGATATTTCCAAAACAGTTAATAAAATTAATTGTCGTTGGGGAAAAATGAATGAAAACTTCAAGCATCGAGGATGGTAGTCATCCATATTGGAAGAAGAAATCAATATTCTTGAACTTGCTGATTGGGAGCATCTACATGTCCGACATGTTCTTGATGTGATGCACATCGAGAAAAATATATGTGAAAGCTGTCGGCACAGACATTACTTGGCATTCCAGGAAAACAAAAGATGGATTAGCAAGACGCCTAGACCTTGTGGATATGAATGTCGTTGGAATTGGCACCAAAGGAGGGGAAAAAGAAAACTTTTTTGCCAGCGGCATGTTATACATTAAGTAAAGATGAGAAAAGGAAATTTTGTAGCTCCTTGTTGGGAATGAAGGTTCCTACAGGTTATTCATCCAATATTAGAAGCCTTGTATCAATGAAGGAATTGCAACTTTTTGGTATGAAATCACACGATTGTCACACTTTGATGCAACAGTTACTTCCAGTTGCCATTCGTGGTGTCTTACCCAAACATGTTAGATATACTATCACTCGATTGTGCTTTTTCTTCAACAGGTTGTGTAGCAAAGTGATAGATGTCTCGAAGTTAGATGATATGCAAAGAGATATTGTGACAACATTGTGCTTACTTGAAAAATATTTTCCTCCTTCATTTTTTGATGTCATGCTCCATTTGACTGTTCACCTCGTACGTGAAGTTAAATTGTGTGGACCAGCTTTGGTATAGATGGATGTACCCATTTGAAAGATTCATGAAAACATTGAAAGGTTATGCGTAAACCGCAATCGACCCAAGGTTGTATAGCCGAATGTTATATTTTGAGGAGGCTCTAGAATTTTGCTCGGACTACTGCTTATCTGTACACTGCTGGCATCCCAACAAGGAATCATCAATTGAGTTAGACCTTTATCACGAGAGCGCACTCCACCAATCATGAGGAGTGGAAGCAAGCACATGGTCATGTATTAGAAAATAATGATGAGATAGAGCCATATATCGAGTAATTTCTCCAACTCATTGGTACTTTCAAATGCGACATTAAATTATAGTATCTAATCGTTTCTTCAACAGCAAACACATGGCTCATTTGAAGGCAACATTTCATCAGAAAGCAAAGTCAAAAAAGTGGTTACAAGATGAGCACAATCGGACTTTTATTCCGTGGTTGCGTGATACTGTAAGTTACATGCAAATTAATGGGGGTATTTATAATTTATGAAGATTAATATATAATTCAACTTTTGTGCAATTTATAGGTTGCAAATGCAATTAACCATTCGACACATCAAATCTCTGAACAATTAAAGTGGTTGATGGACCAAGCAGAGTATTCAAGTATTCTGATATTTAATTTGGGGTTACTTATCACACAAAAGAGCGTGATGACGCGGGTAGTGCAAAATTCGAGTAAGCTTAGTTGCAAAGACTATGCAACTTTCTAGCAAAGGATAGGAATCCAATTGTGTCGACATGGTATTCTATGGCTTTATTGATGAAATATGGGAGCTCGATTACCATCTCTATCGAATTCCAGTGTTTAAATGTAGTTGGGTTGATAACAATGGTGGTATTAAAGTAGATGAACATGGTTTCACATTAGTAAACCTCAAAAGGATAGGGTTTAAATCTGATTCATTCATCTTAGGTAGTCAAGCGAAACAAGTTTTTTACCTTGAAGACCCTGAAGATCCCACATGGTCTGTTGCACTTGCAACTCCTAGTAGAGACTACTTTGAAAATATTATTGGTGATAATTTGGAAGAAACTGCAACAAACTATCAATGTTTTTCCCGAGGGCTCCCAATAATGGATGTTAATTAGATGACAATGAACCACCGCATGCGTGAAGATTGGACTAACTTGGGTTGATGATGTTTTACCTTAGTGTGGAAATTATATTTAAATTTAAATCCTACGTTAATGTTTTGGTTTGTCTTTGTGTCACCTTTGGAATTATATTTTTTTCCCATAAATTTGCTATATCTTATGGGATTGCTTTATTTTATTTGTCACTCGATTATTTCTGTTTTGGTAGATAATCGCTTTATCTATTATCTCATTATCTGTAAATGATACTCTTTATCCCATAATTTTGATGATGGTTTACCACGCATTAAATCTGGTTTGTAAATGAATCTTGCTTTATATGTCGATAATTTTGCAACACAATAATGAAATGCCGCTTTATTCTTTGTGATAGTCACATTTGCACCTCCAAATTTATCAACCCTTACAGAGATTGTAAGAATTTCAACTTTATGTTGCTTACTTGTTATTTGTTTTTCTTAATAGTTGCACATATTTTAGCAATCTCACTACGTGTGGATCGCAACATGATTATATTCTGTTGGAAAAAACTTGCTTATTGTAGATTATATTAATCTAAAGTCAATTTTTGTTGTCAACTCACACAAGATGAAGTTGCAAGTTTAATATTTATTGTTATCTCCATCGTAATTTATGATATTTACCTTATATTTGCAAAGTGTGATTTTGTGATTAATAGGTTGTCAACTCTATGACAAAAATCAAAGCAAACGAGGAGGTAGAAACCTTGACAAGGGTAAGGAAAAAATTGGCGCTGATTTATTATACGAGGAAAATGTTGGTCATGACAGATTCCACCGCCACCCAATCAAACAAAATGAGTAGAGGTCCTACACATATGGACTGATTTCAAGGCTAAGGAATAAGGGCATTATATCTTGAAAGTTGAATTCAATAATCGGGGGTGACCTATTGGGGAAAATGCGGTTAAAATGCAAAGTTCACTTGGCCGATTGTTCGAGAGAAAGTACCAATAACTTACAATACTTGGAAGCATGTTCCTATTGACATCAAGGAGCGTGTGTGGAAGCCGTGAATGTAAATATAAATGACCATACTTTTATTCTTCAAATATAAACTAATACTTTTGTTTGTGTTTATTAACATTTGATGTTTATTAAATTTTTATGGATTTGTAGTTGGCATACAAGGTTGATGTTGCTTGGAAAAGGGATGTTTGACCTCGGCAAATGATAAGTGGCGGCAATGGAAAGCAGTCTCACGCAAAACTATATTTATCCCAATTGCAAAAATCGGAGAAGTTGCATATGCCACCTCGAGGATCAAATATTCCAGTGAGACATATGGAGCAAGTTCGTGATAAGTCGTTTGTCTAATGAATTTAAAGTAAGATTTTTAAATCTCATGTCTCAAATAATTAACTCTTAATAGAATATTGTTATTGGTAATGCATTGTTGTCTTGTTTATTTTTAAGGAACTAAGTGAGAAACAACAGAAAGGAGAGCCCAAAACAAATACCCCATCGACTTTCTCATGAAAGGATATGCGCCTAGTGAAGAGATAGTAAGTAATGTTTAATTATCACTTACAATAAATTTTATACCTTAACGAACAGGTATTTAAATAATATTGATTCATTTGTTATTGTTATTAGAAGGATGAATTATCTACTGATAATGAAATCAACCGAGCTATCCTTTGGAAGAAAGGCCGACTCAATAAAGAAGGGAGTTTGTTGGTGATCAACTGAAGGCAACAACCTCAAAAATTGTAAGTAAATGTTTTAGATTTTGGCTTGTTATGTTAATGGTTCCCATCCAGATATTAGTCAATATATGTTTTTGTGCATTGCAGGATGATGGTATCTTACAAAAGAGGAGGGAAAGTTAATGCTTGGTGAACCGACACAAGACATTCTATGATTGCACTTGAATCTAAGGAACATGGTGGGCGTATAAGGGCGGTTGGAGCTTACGTCCTCCAAGTACATACTTTGGCTTGTCAAAATGGGGTCTCACATTCAAAGAAGTTTGTATTTAATGATCAACAAAATATGTTGTTGGAGCAACATAAAAAAATTTTAGAGCAGGAGGATCGGATAAACAAGTTAGAAGCAATGGTTTTCAAAAATGGCAAATGCGAGATTAAGAATGATGAGAAGGGAAGTTGTAGTGTGAAGTTTCCTCAAACCTTGCAGGAAAATGAGTTTAACTATGATCATGGTCTATCAAATGAGATGAAAGAGCGGTGATCTTAGATGTGGAGTTTATTAACGATTTGAGCCTTTCTGAGTATCTTTAATCTTTAATGATATCATTGAAATTGTCCAATTTAAATACATTTATTTTTATACAAGCATTATGTTTTGTCTTACAAGGGTCAATTAGTTGCATTGAGTGTGGAATCGCATCCATGTAGCTTTTGGTACAATTGTTAATATTGGGGAGATGATGAGCATCTTAATGGTGATCCAAGTAAGCATACAAACCATTGTTTCGTAATGGTTGATGAAGCATTGGATGAAACCGCCTTTGCCAATTCCAACACTGTGTCAAAGCAGTGATGCTATCGGATCACATGTAGCTTGGCCCGGACACTTGATGCAAACACAAGAGTCTTGGTAAATGCTACAATCTATTTAAATTTAGCTATACAAGTGCCTAACAAGTATATGTTTTCATAAACTAGAAGGTCAAGGGAAAAACTCGATCGTGGCAAAAGGAAGCATCGATTGCAATCACCAAATGTGCAATCATTAACAGGCGATCGATCATCGGATATGCCTAGATCACTATGGGCACATTGTATTGTTATTGCAAGCGTGCTCTTCATGATCACCAGTCTATGAAATTTATGTTGGAGTATGATGTATTTGGTGGTAAGTTCGAAGCCAGTGTTTGCCTTCAAGACATTATTCCTGTCTGCAACTTGGCACCAATTTCATACAATTGCATAGTTGTGTACATATAGATGCGTATATTGTTTTCATGTACTAACACTTTGACTATTGATTTATGAGTTTTATTTATCTTGGTCTTATGCATTTTGTTGTATGTTTAAATGGTAGGCATTTATATAAAAAGATGAAGGAGGAAGATAAGCTGGAGAGGTTTAGATTTGTGGATCCATATGTTGTTGGGTGTCATTTCACAGTTGATAAGAGGGCCCTTGGTTTGGCAGCTAGGTTGAATGGCACACCACCAAACTAGCTAGTTTTGGTTCCAGTTAACATAGGGTGTGTAAAATAGAGGTGGAATGCTAATTTTTTTACTTTGATAAACACTTGCTTAATTACATGCATTACTATTGTGTATATATGTAGTTTCCATTGGATTTTATCATCGATCCTCACAAAGAGGTTGTTTCGTTATTGGATCCTCTCGATCAGTATGTCGTGATGAGACTTGGAAGAATGTTGTGAAGATGTAAGTTTTAGTAGAAAAATATTGTCAATATTTATTATAATTTTTTTATATATACTATATGCACTAAAAGTCTATAATTTTTTTTGATTTTATGAAGGGCCTTGAAATTGTTCAACACAGACATTGGCAAGCACGGGAAGAAACACCCTTTGTGGGCAATAATCAAGGTATGTTTTACATCGTGGGAAGCTTATATAATTTGAATTATTTAGTGACATTTATATAATCAAGTTATTTGTTATTTAGTGACATTTATATAATCAAGTTATTTGTGAATTATTTAGTGACATTTTGATAATATTCAGGATAACTCGGATCTATTCGGAATTGGTGAGGTGGGTATCAAAATAGTTTGAGTTAGATCTACAAATTCCTTATTTTTGTTAAACATAACCTAATCGACCTCCTCCCATTTTGTTTTGCCTTTGATACCGCTTCTTGTGTGGCTAAATTGACATTGTGCTCTGATCGGGCTACTTACTCCAATCTATTCTGGAGTGTTTTGCCAATCGACATTGTGTTCTGGAGCAAATTGACATTGTGCTCTGAATTGGCTGCGATGCTGATTCCTGGAGCAAAATGACAGTGTGCTCTGAATTACTGCGATGATCGGTATTACCCTTCTAATTTGCAATTTTCTCACTATCGCTCTTAATTGTTGGAGCTCAAAGATAACATGTGTCAAACAAATGTAACCACATCAAAAATGCAATCCAACAGGCATAAATTTTCCAATGATGATGAAGTAGATTGCACAGATAGTTGTGAGGAATGTCTCAAAAGGATTTTTGCTCCTATCATCCTATGGATATAAAGTTAGCAATTTAAAGTCAAATATTTATTCGTATCTTAAAGCATGCATAACTGATAAGGCAATGCATGTACTATCATGATATGAAATTCATCTTCCATTAGTATGATTTATGGCATTCTACTGAACTTTTTTTTTCAATCTTGCATATTGAGTGTTTTCCCTTTTTTTCTAAGAACAATATTCCTATTTCTTATTGACAGAGTAAAAGAATCAAAAGTCAGACCCAAAATCTTCTTTCATTCTAAATGTTACAACAATACTACAGCAAAGTTGCAAAAAGTCACTAGTAAAAAAAACAACCTTACTGACAAGCAAAAAAAAAATACTAGCAAGACGCATATACAGATTGATCTATACCCGTGATTTGAACCAATTTAGAAGCCCATGCTTTCTGTTCTTTCCCGTAATGTCTGACTTTAGCTTCTTCTTCTGTTAAACATAGCGTTTCATGTTAAACATTTGTACTAATCAAATTGGCAATGAGCGTATCTCATTTTGATCTTCTGTGTGTTTCTTACGCATTGCTAGATGATGTTTTTTCCATCACGGTTCCCCGTCAACCGAATGGAGCTCAATGCGGGTATTTTGTTTTACGATATATGAGAGAGATAATTGAAGGCGCCGCATCCTTTGACAAGTCTTCCCTACAATCAATAGTAATATTAGATATTTTTCAAATTTTCTTATTGATACCATAGCGTTTAATTACATTTTCATTTTTTCTTCATAAATTACGTGATAGGTGCAAAGGAAATTGATGAAATACGTTGAGTGGGCTGATTGCATACAAGATTACATATCGATGATTAGGAGAGATTTGGTGTACATACATCTTTTGGTTACATTCTATAAGTGTTTTGCTATGCAAATACTTTTGGTGCATATGATGTGTAGTTGTTTTGCCTGATACTTTTCATATATATCGGTAAAAGTGATCGTTTAAAATGTAATGTGACCTTGTATTTTACATTGCTACAAGTGGAGTGTATATATGTGTTTTCTATAATTCTTATTGATGTTGTATGATTTATATTAAAAATGCAACATCTACAACGCTTTATTATGTGTATATATGTGTTGGAAAAACCGTTGTCTATGAGCAAAAGTTACCGTGGTAAATTGAAAACAACGGTGAAAAACGGTTGTAGATTTAAGGAAAGACAACGGTGAAAAACCGTTGTCTATTAGAAAAAAAAACCGTGGTAAATCGACCCATTGTAAATAGTGGTTTGGTCAAAGACAGCGGTTAAAACCGTTGTCTTATCTTTGAAAAGACAACGGTTTTTCACCGTTGTCTTTGACCAAACCACTTTTCACAACGGGTCGATTTACCACGGTTTTTTTTCTAATAGACAACGGTTTTTCACCGTTGTCTTTCCTTAAATCTACAACGGTTTTTCACCGTTGTCTTTGACCGATCCCCTTTTCACAACGGGTCGATTAACAACAGATTTTTTGGCTAATAGACAACGGTTTTTCACCGTTGTCTATTCAATTTTTTGGTGTAGTGCCTTGACGTTTCTCCGCATCAGCCTTGAATTCTTTGAACTTGTCAAAGCATTCAGACTTGCGGCGCATCAAGTAAATGTATCTATATCTCGAATAATCATCAATAAAAGAGACAAAATTCTCAAAACTACCTCTAGCCTGGATAGACATAATATCACACAAATCAGAATGAACCAATTCTAACACATTTTTGGCTCTATACCCCTTGGCCTTAAAAGGCCTCTTTGTCATTTTACCCTCCAAGCAAGATTCGCAGGTTGAGAAATCCTCCACCACTAATGAACCCAGAGGCCCATCAGCTATCAACCTTTGAATTCTGCCTTGGTTAATATGACCAAGCCTAAGATGCCAAAGATATATTTGGTTCATCTTCGAAGGTTCTTTTCTCTTATTGGAATTAGAAGATGAGTTATTAACTTCTATTTGCATCGTGGGAGCTTTTGGTTCAAGTGTATATAAATTTCCTATCAATGCACCATAACAGATAATCTCTCTATTCCTTTTTATAACAACTCTGTCATTAAAAGAAATAGAATATCCATCCATAAATAATTTAGAAACTGAAATCTAATTCTTTCTAAATAAAGGTATATAAAGGAAATTTTCTAGAACCAAAGTTTATTCCTTTCAAAAGACAAATAAACATCTTGTTGGTGCAACAATGCTCCAAGCATTTATATATGTTTTGATGTTTGGGTAATCATCTAAGTTAGGCAATATCTTGTGATCTAATTGCGAAAATGTTTAAGTGACAGGGAAGTCCAAGTATGATCTTGGCAAAGGAAGTCCAAGTATGATCTTGGCAAAGGAAGTGCAAGGGATGGACTTGGCAGCGTAAGACCAAGCTTATAGTCTTGGCAGCGTAAAGTCCAAGTGACCGTTTCAGTTACGTATTGCTAAGTAAAGTCTTGGCAGCATAAGTCCAAGCTTGTAGTCTTGGCGGCGTAAAGTCCAAGCATTTGGCAACCCAAGACATGACGAAACCGAAGGAAGCCCTTGGAAGCAAAGCGTAAAGGATGAACAAGTCGCGGACTCGGAGGGATCCTGAAGGCGCAAGGCTTATTGAGGAGCTAGAAGGTTGAGTCTAGGTCTAGGGTATAAAATCAAGTATGAATTACTCATACTTAATGAGTATCGATCGGGATCGATGTATCGATCGGCCCAGTTAGGCGTTGGTAGTCGAGGTGAAACCCTAACCATCGATCGGCCCGGTTGGGTAGAAGCGATCGGTACTGATCGATCATTGCCAAGGACATCGATTGGTGATCGAGGAATATCGCCCGCGAGAATGTAGTCTCACTCATTTGCGCCTTGATCACTCGTGATCACCCCATCGGTCGTGATGGAGGATCGATCGGTGATCACTGGCCGTTGGAGATTGCGGCTCACGAATCTCCGTGGAGATCGCGTTTGAAGCCGTTGGCCGGCGATCGTGATGGTAAGCATCGGTTGGTGATCAGCAACAGGAAAAATATCCCCTCTTCTATAAAAAGGGGCCATGGGGAGCTTGGTGAAGCTAGTGCTCTTGCTCCAAACTACACCTACGTGCTCACCAAGCTTTCCAAGTGTTTTTAGTAATCCAAAACCTCCTCTTCTCTAATCCTAATCTTCCATCATTGTAAAGAAGAGGAGTGCATTGTAAGATAAGGTTTCTCCACCTTGGTTCATCCAAAGGAGGTTCTAGTGAAGATTGATTAGGGCTAATCGACCTTACGGATTGCCGTGGAGTAGGAGCGTCATCTCCGAACCACGTTACATCGGGTGTTCACTTTGTTTCTTGTTTTTGTTTGTGCTTATATTTGTATTGCTTCCGCTAACATTTTTGTAGAAAGAAAGAAAGGCTAATCACCCCCCCTCTAGCCATTCCAAGGGTCCTAACACATCTCCCACTGCAACAGTCACCACCTTCGTGACATTGCCCAAGTAAACAGTAATCTCCCCTCAGCTAGTCGTCGGATTTCCTGGAACCCCTGCAAAGTATTGCAGACATGATCAGTGGCTCCCGTATCTACACACCATGTGTCGGTAGATAACACCGCTAACCATGTTTCAATGACTAGACCAAAGGATATACCTTTGTTCTGCTTGCGGTTGGGACATTTTTTCTTCCAATGTCTAGTCTGCTTAAAAGTGAAGTACTTGCCTTTCGGTTTCTTCACTCCTTCTTGAGATCCTCCCACCACCTTTGCTCCATCTCGTTTTTTCTTCTTCTTGCCTTTCGGTTTAGAAGTAGAAAGCTTTTGGGCAACCATGGCCTGAGCTTGAGCAAGCCTTTCTGTCGCCTGGAGAATGATATCGACTTGGGTTTTTCCATCGATCTTAGCTCCAAGGACTTCCAGCTCATTCGCAGGCTTAGGAGGACACTCTTCAAAGAGTATATATTTGTACTCCTCAGCAGTTAAGACAATGTCAAGATTCCTTTTTCCAATCAACATAATTTTGTATAGTAAGTTTATTTTCCTTTAGTATCATAGCAACTGGATTGAAAGTCATTTTGAAATAAAACCTAAGAATCACATAGATCATTACTTTAGATTTCAATATATTATTGATTCCTCAAACAATAAAATTTTAAAATCAACCAACACCTCAAAATACCGAGAATATCGTATGCCACGATCGTGTGGACGTATACGAATTCTACATTTGTAAGAGGAGGTTTTACCCATTAATTTTACTATCTTGTCAACCTAACTTTTTGATAAATAAAATTAATAGTTGGTTTCTCTTGGGCCCTACAAATAAAAGCAGTGACTCCGATGGGGAGGATACTCCTATTTGCATCTAAGTGTTCACCATTACTCGATACCAAGGAAATTATCTCGGGTTATGTGCCTTCCGATGGGGAAGTACACACACTCCTAAATAATTTCCTATAACCATATCCAACCCTATGATCCACAAACAAACTCATCCGATGGGGAGGAAGGCACTCAAAGCCGACGCACAAGTTTTCTTGCATCACATGTCAAATCGTAATGGAGGCCATGGGAATTTATAAAAATATCCCTCTCCCACTTAGTAATTTAAAATTGAGGAATTTTCTTGCGTACGACATGCATATCAAACAATAATCAATAAATAAGAAAAATAAAAATTTTCCAACTATTATGGCTTTTGTCTTCAATATATCTCCCGTCGTATCGTCATCTCGTCCACTCCTCCTACGCTATATACGAGTCATCCGGAGATCCGAGCCGAGAAAAAATATTTTAATTTACAGCCATCGATCCTATACTCCATGAGGGAGTGTACATGAAGTCTAGGTCGAAAGTAAACTAAAATAAAAAGAGTTCTATACAATGTCGTATCTAATTTACAAAAAATTAAATACTAGCCTCGTCAACTCCGAGGATTCAACAAAATATACATTTACACACATACAATCACATACATACATATGACCATAAAAGTTGGATCCTATGTCTGCAACCAAAGAGTTAACCTACGCATATCCTACTATTATCCGACACATATAATATATGAAAAATGCATAAAAGTAACCGAATCCTAAACACACAAAACCGGAAACCGTGGTTCTCATACCACTTGAAGGGTTTTTGTCCCAGAACTGAAGCTCTTATTCCACATGAAGGTGGAACTTCAACTCGGTCGCTTGTTCATGGCGATCACATCGATGTCCCCGGATAAAAAAATTTAATCTTAGACAAAAGGGATCACCCAAGCAACCGTTTCATCATCGTGCTATTCGATTAGAGTAGTCACTTGAACAAACTTGTTGTTCAAGCAACCAACCTCTATTCTACGAATAGCCATGGAATAGACGATGTACGGATCACTAGATTTTGTGTTTATGTTTGGGGTCCAAGTATATTTAACCACATACATAAAGTAAACAACCACATACAACATGCATATAATTGAAAAACAATTATAGACATAATACAAAAGAACACTAATAAAAATAAACAAGATTATACCTCTTGTTATACCTCTTGATCTTCTATTGTATGTCCTTCCTCCTTTTGGACGTCGTGTGGTCGACGATCTTCCAAAAGTCGAAGCCTCCTAGATCACCAATCTTCCTTTCCTTGTTCACTTCGAACAAATGAAGATCATAAAACAAAACTCTTCTTCCTATCTAGAACTGGCCACCAAGTCAATAGACTCGATGTTGCCACCGGCCAAGGAAGAGAACATGGAGTATGGGAACCACCCAAAAGAGAATCAATGAGAGCATGGGCACTGGCCAACACTTGGAGAAGAAAAAGGAAACCAATCTTCACCTTGTAGCCGCCCAATACCCTAACCCTAGCTCTCCTAGTTGCCGGCCAAGGAAGAGGGGGAGAAGGATAGGTTGAGCACCTGCCAAAGTAGAGGGAAGAAGGATAGGTTGTCGGCAACACCTTAGGAAGAAGAAGAAAAGAGCTTCTCCTCTTGTTACCGCCCAATCCAACACCCAAACCCTAGCCGCCCACTCCTAATCCTAACCAAACTAGGATTCCTAGCCGCCCAATGGAAGCAAACCCTAATCCCCTTCCATCAAGTTGCCACCCACCCCTATCCTCTCCTTTTATAGAGTTAGGGATAAGTCTTTTTTTAATCTCCACCATTGGTTCTAGTGATTTAATCTCAACCGTCGGATCTAGAGATTTAATCTCAACCGTCGGATCTTAGAGATTTAATCTCTACCTTTGGATCTAGAGTTTTGGTTTAATCCATTGGATCTATGCTTCATGAGGTTTTAATAGGCTACAATAGGAACCATGAGGAGGAGTTGGATCTTGGCCACCCAATGGATCAAGCCCACATAAAGTCCAATCCATTAATGATTATCCATTCCACTAGAGGATTATCATTGATCTACCTCACCGACCCCCATAAATTAATATGGGCTCAATATATTATTTGTACATTTTTTCTCCCCATGTTTAAGATCTCGAATGCCCGTCGATTAATTAATTTACTGACCATTATTAATTAATCAATATCTTGTTGGATCGATCGGATCGCTAGAGGGGGGGGGTGAATAGCGATAGAAATTTTTCTTTCGAATTCGTTTCAAGACAAATATACGCAGCGAAAAAATAAACAAAAATAAAAGACAATAGACACAAAGGTTTTACTTGGTTCGTAGCCGAAGGCTACTACTCCAAGGCCCTAGTGGTCCTTGACCACGTACGGAGGGCAATCTACTAAAAAACTCCTTCTCGTTGGAGGTAGGAGTTAGACGGATACACAAAATGAAAAAAGGCTCAAGGTAGAGGGACACTTCCCCTCTCCTTGATATGATTTAAAGCTTGAAAAGAAGAACAACTGATAAACTGAATTATAATTCAAACTTTTCGTTACCGACGACTTCAAAGGTTGGAGGTTGAAGCTCTAGTCGTCGTCTCGGCAGCACTTCGTCGTAGGGATGTCAGAGAGTCAGAGCGTATCGGAAGCACTTGGAAGCTTTTTAATTGATTGAAAAACCCTAAGACAAGCCCTCCTTTTATAGTCTTTGAGCCCCTTTTCGAGAGGAACCCTAGCCAATCAAAATTGAGCACCAATCTCCTTGAAATGGGGTGATAAGCCTTGACTCCTCAAATCTGATCATTGACCATCAGTCGACTGATTGCCATCATCGATCGTGATGGCGGCTCGATCGAAATCTTGACCTTTGGCGATCATTGTTTGGCGATAGTCGAGTCCTCAAGCCGCAATGATCGATGCTAGCCGCAGGCAAAGTTAGCTCAAAGAAAACATTATTTCGACAGCCTTCGACCGTCCGATCTCGACCTGGACCATCGATGGAATGTCTCTGGTCGAATCTACGCTTAAGATCATCTCCGTAAGGAGGATACGACCTCACTTACGCTCGCACACACGAGCTTACCTCGATACTTACGTGTTGCTTTTGCTTCCGGCCTTCCACTCGATTCCTTCAGCTCCCTCCAAAGTCACTCGAGTGTCGCCCGACCACCGCGGCTCCCTCCGGGTGTCGCTAGCCTTCAGCTCCAGCTATATCAATCTTCTGCACACTCGATTCAGCTCGTGAGATAACGATATGAGCTTAACTTTGTATCGTTTGCTATAATCAAAACCCAGGTTCAACTTAGGTGCCTACTGCACCAACAATCTCTCCCTTTTTGATTTATGGCAAACCCACATACAAAGTTAAGAAAGACAAATTAAGTGCATTAAGTAAACTGAGTAAGAGATATGCATGAATGTGCAGGAGTATATAAAAACTCTTTTTCAAGTGCTCCCCCTTGAGGAATCCTCCCCCTTGACCGAGGGTGAGTACTTGAGAAAGAGTTTTAACTCTTCCCCTTGATATTTGCTACTAAAAAAAATTAAGTAACCGAAATCACTTAATATTGGCCATAGGGTTTAAAATAAATTTTAAGTTAAGAAATCAAAAAAATGATTTCTTAACCTTGGCCTTTACTTTCATTTTGTTAACAAATTAAGTAAGAGTTAAGTAAATTACTTTTTGTATTGTTAACGAAAACAAGTTAACTAAATGTGTTTAAGTTAAGAATTCCCTTAACTTGTTTTGTTAACTTAAAGTTAAGTAAGTAAGCCTTGGCCATAAAAAAAATGATCCCTTAACTTTTGCCTTTTTCTCCCCCTTTTGCCATATATCGAAAAGAGTGAGGGTGTGTGTGGAAAAAAATAAGTTTTAATTTTAAAGTCCAAGCATGTTCCACATTATTTCGAAAATAATATACTGAAAATAATTTCATCTATAAAATGTTCGACTCATATTTGGCTTGATTGATATGAAAGATCAACCAGTCCTGGTCAGAGTCGGTTAGTATGTATGATTATACTCCGTGGTTCATAGCGATGCACTAGCTCTACATCTGGAATCAGGAGTAAGGTCCTAACATCTCACACCCATCTATGTGGCTAAGTACACAAACACATTAGTCCTATGTGTTGTGAGATGTATTGGCTCCTTAAATCTATAGGTACATGATATCTAAGGTATGTCCTATGCTAGTTCCATAATAATGAAATTAAAGAAATAGTAGTAAGAACATATAATTTGCAAGTACCTATTCTATTACGCACATGCCCAATTTTCGTCTTAATAGACTAAATTCGGCTTCGGGTAGGGGTTTAGTAAATAGGTCTGCTAGGTTAGACTTCGAGTCAACATATTCGAGTTGTATGGAGCCGTTAGCTACATGTTCTCGAATGAAATGGTGTTTTACCTCTATATGCTTTGTCCTTGAATGGCATATAGGGTTCTTAGTTAGATTTATCGAACTTATGTTGTCTACAAAAATTTTAGTTTTGGTGAAGTCCAACCCAAAGTCTCGGAGAGTGTGCTTCATCCAAAGAAGCTGAGTTACACACTCACCCATCGCAACGTATTCGGCTTCGGTGGTAGATAAGCAACACAATGTTGCTTCCTACTGCACCAACTCACTATACTCGAGCCGAGTAGTTGACAACAACCACTCGTGGTCTTTCTATCGAGTTTACTATCGGCATAATCCGAATCGGAGTAGCCGATTAGTTCGAACTCCGTAGATCTAGGGTACCAAATACCAACGTTAAGTGTACCCTTAAGATATCTAAGGATACGCTTAACTAGGGATAGGTGAGACTCCTTAGCACAGGTTTGAAACCTGGCGCACATACTTACTGCGAATAGGATGTCGGGTCGACTCACAGTTAAGTATAGGAGACTTCCTATCGCGCTCCTATAGTACTTTAAGTCAATGGACTTACTTTCTAGGTCTTCTCCTATGTTAACATTAATCGCCATTGGGGTGTTTATTATCTTAGCATCTTGCATTCCAAATCTTTTAATTAACTCCTTAGTGTATTTTTGTTGATATAGGTATATACCATCCTTAGTTTGTTTAATTTGTAGACCTAAAAAGAAACTTAACTCGCCTACCAAGTTCATTTCGAACTCACTTTCCATGAGTGAAACGAACTCGTTTAGTAAGGCTGAGTTAGAGGTTCCAAAAATTATATCGTCTACGTAAATTTGAGCTATGAATATTTCTTTACCTAAGGTTTTTACAAAGAGAGTTGGGTCAACTAAGCCTTGGTTAAACCCTTTTGACTTAAGATGGATTGAAAGTCTCTCGTACCAAGCTCGAGGAGCTTGTTTAAGTCCATAGAGAGCTTTCTTAAGTTTTAGAACATGGTCGGGTTTATCTAGATTTTCAAATCCGGGGTTGGCTAACATAAACTTCTTCTTTAATGTATCCATTTAGGAATGCCGACTTAACATCCATTTGAAAACTTAAATCCTCGATGTGCATAAGCTAGCAACATTCGAATGGATTTGAGTCTAGCTATCTGGGGCATAGGTTTCACGTAATCTAAGCCTTCGACTTGACTAAACCTTTGGCGACTAACCTAGCCTTGTTGCTAACTACTTCACCTTTATCATCAAGCTTATTTCGAAACAACCACCTTGTTCCTCTTATCGTTTTGTCTTTAGGTGGTGGTACTAATTCCACCACTTCATTCCTAGTAAATTGAGCTAGCTCTTCTTGCATTGCAATAATCCAATCGGGATCAAGAAGAGCTTGTTTAATTGATTTGGGTTCTATCTTTGAAATTAAGGAAATTTGACTAGGGTTCCTATAGGATGCTCTAGTTCGAACTCCTAGATTAGGATCTCCTATCACTTGATCGATAGGGTGGTTAGTCTGAATCCTAGATTAGGATCTCCTATCGCTTGATCAATGGGGTGACTTGGTTGAACACTAGTTTGATTCGGATCACTTGTCACTTGGTCGACAAGAGAAGTTGGTTGATGTGGATTAGACTCGATCTCAGGGTCGGAGACGAGTTTGGTATCAGTGGGCTCAACACTTGGGGTCATTATGGGTTTTGTAGGTTCGGGTACTTCATCGAACACTACATTAATAGTCTCTTCGACTTTAAGGGTATCGTGGTTATATACCCTATAGGCCCTACTCGTGGTTGAGTATCCTAAGAAGATTCCGGTGGAGGTTTTGGATTTGAATTTCCCTAGGTGGTTCTTAGTGTTTAAGATATGTACCTTACATCCAAATACCCTAAAGTACTTGATGTTGGGCACTTTATTGTGATAAATCTCGTACGAGGTCTTAAGGTGCCTCTTTACCATAAGGATCCTATTCTGGACATAGCAAGTCGTGCTAACGGCTTCTGCCCAAAACCTATCAGGTAGGTCGTATTCGTTCAACATGGTCCTAGCGGCTTCTTGTAGAGTTCGGTTTTTCCGCTCCACTAGGCCATTTTGTTGAGGGGTCCTAGGGCAAGAGAATTCATGGTGGTATCCGTTTAGGTTACAGAAGTCGGTGAACCTTTGATTTTCGAATTCACCACCATGATCGCTTCTAAGTCTTTTAACCTTAAGGTTTTTTTGATTCTCGATTAATTTGAATAGATTGATTAATTGATCTAGGGTATCATTTTTATGTTTGATGAACCTAACCCAGGTAAACCTGGAGTAGTCGTCAATTATGACTAAGCAATATTGACTTCTATTGAGTGACTTGGCTCCATGTGAATCGAATAGATCCATATGCAGGAGCTCAAGTACACTTGAGGTTCGTTCTTGGTTAGTTAACTTGTGTTGTGTCCTAGGTTGTTTTCCTTGTTGACAAGCATTACAGATTTTATTAACCAAATTGTTGAGGTTGGGTAAGCCTCTGACTAAGCCACTCTGACTCATCTTGTGGACGAGTCTTGGGTGCGAGTGACCGAGTCGTCGGTGCCACAACCATGATTCCTCTTCCTGTGTCATAAGACATTTAGCTGAGGATTTGATTAAGTTAATTGTATAAATGTTATTTGTCCTAGTTCCTTTGAGTATTGTTTTAGCTGTTTTATTTGTTTTAATTACACATTCATTTTCTAAAAATACGACCTTATAGTTATTGTCACATAATTGACTTACGCTAAGCAGGTTATATTCAAAATTCTCTACAAGTAATACATTTTTAATAACAAAATTCGAGTTAAGCTCGATATCACCTGATCCGATGATTTTGAGCTTGTCGTTATTCCCAAAGGCTACCGATCCTTGTCGTTTGAATCGAAGCTTTGTGAATTTGAGTTGATCCCCGGTCATGTGTCGGGAGCAACCACTGTCCAACATCCATTGATCTTACACACAAGGTGGTTGGATTGGATGTTAGATTTTTTATATATATTTTTTTAAAAAATTGGTTGTAAGTTTTTAAACCTAGGTCATCTCACCTGTGTCTATATGATCAAGCATGTTATACTTATGTGTTTTTTGTGAGATGACTTCCAATTAAGTTGATTGAGTGCATTTAGGTTCAAGTAATTTTATGTTAGATTTGGATTTGACCCTAGGCTTGACCCTAGGCTTGTCATGTTTACCTTTTCAAGATCATGGCTTCCAGGTCGTGGCGAGGCACAGGGGCCTTCTTTTATCGGATCATCGACCACTTCCTTAGACAAAGCTATTTTCAAGAAAATGATGACTTGACTCACCTAAGACTATTTCCTGGTCTAACTGGTTATTTTTGAAAAGAGGCTCCCCGAGGCTCAATCTTTTCGAAGGATTTTAGTTGGTTATGTATGTGTTCTAAGTGAGTTCACAAGTTTTAAAGCACAAACTTTCTAAGTTAAAGCATGTAATTTCTAAGTTAAAGCACAAACTTTCTAAGTTAAAGCATGCAATTTCTAAGTTAAAGCACAAACATGTTTTGTACTGGCTCCCCCTAGACAATTGAATCGGTTCGGTCTATCCACATAGTGGATTTGGTCCTTGGGAACCCAGTACGGGTTGGATCCTAGAGTTGAAATCAAAAAGTTCTTAGGGACCCATGCTTGGACATGTTTCCTATGTCGACTTACAATCGACATATACGACCTATTAGTCATGTTTGAGTTAAACCCTAGTCCAGCCTTGTTGTACACGGCCCTTTGAGATCCAAGTAGGAGGTCAAGTCCTTTGGATCCCGAAGTGAACCTTTCCAATGTGTTCCTAAGATCTTCAACTTGACCTTTCAAGAGAGAGTTCTCAACTTCGAGCTTTTCAACTCGAATTGAGTCCTTCTCTTGAACTCGACTAGTCGAAGAGGTTAGGGAGACCTCGTGTTTGAGGAGTTTAACCTCCTCAACAAGGGTCTCGACCTTGGACTCGGACTTAGCTAATTTCCTAGACAAAAACCTAACCGTATTATGTAAAGTATTAAATAAAGTTTGACTCACTTTAAGGGTATCTTTTGAACCGGATGCGTATCCGTGGCTTGACTTGAAGGTAGCTTCGTAGTCCGAGTCATCCTCAGGTTCTGACTCAAGTTCAGGTTCGGTCTCCATGTCTGACTCAATCGATTTCGCCATGAAGACGTGGTCTTCGTCTTCTTCGGATGGCGCTTCTTCCCATGTCGCGTTGAGGGCCTTCTTGTGCTTAGGTGCTTGGTGGTTGAGCTTGGGGCACTCGGACTTGATATGTCCAAACCTGTTACACTCATAACACCTAATATTAGAACTTTTAGGCTTACCTTGGTTGGATCGAGTCGTGGTTCTCTTTCATCCCTTGGCTATCCTTCGAGCTAGGTTCATTAGTTCGGCAGTCAACTCCGGGTCAACTTCTTCTTCGGACTCGTCTTCCTCCTCGGTTGGTGGTGGATTGCTTGCGATTTTCTTCTTCTTTGAACCTGCAAACAAGGCTATACCCCTCTCGGGTTTCGAGTTGGACTGCTCATGTAATTCGAAATCAGTTCGTCTAACCTAATTTTAGAAAGATCCTTGGAGACTTTGTAGGCGTCGACCATGGATGCCCACAAGGTAGTCCTTGGAAAAGAGTTTAGAACATACCTTATAAGGTCGCAGTTTTCGACCTTTTGCCCGATTGCGTGTAGGTTGTTGACTATGTCTTGGACCCAGGCGTGGAGTTGCATCGCGGACTCGTGTTCTTGCATTTTTAGGTTATATAGTTTATTGAAAAGAAGATCACGCTTACATACCTTGGATTCATCGGTCCCTTCGTGTAGCTCCACTAGTTTCGTCCAAAGATCTTTTGCGCTTATTAAGGGGCCGACGCGATTTAGCTCCTCCTTGGATAGGCCGCATTGGAGGATTTGTGTTGCCTTGGCATCGGCTTCGACTTGTCGTTTTGTCGCAATGGTCCATTGATCATAATCCAAGGAGTCACCCACTTCATTAGTCGGAAGTGTGAAACCCGTTTGGATTATGATCCACATATCGATTTGGGTTTTGAGAAAGCATTCCATCCGACCCTTCTAATAATGGAAGTCATCTCCGTTGTAAAACGGAGGTCGGACGGTGCTAAAACCCTCGAGATGGGCCATTAGAACAAAAGACACAAAGAGACGAAGACGAAGAAACTAGCAACGACAAAAACACAAAAACACGTACCAAGACTCGCGTATTGGATTAGTAGTGCGGGAGAAAAACATAACAAAGAGGAATAAAATAAAAAAAACAGAATTAAAAGAAAAAAAAATAAATCTGTAAAAATGGCTAGATTGGTGGTTTCACCAAATCTTAGCAACCCCCGGCTTTGATACCAATTGTTGGATCGATCGGATCGCTAGAGGGGGGGGGTGAATAGCGATAGAAATTTTTCTTTCGAATTCGTTTCAAGACAAATATACGCAGCGGAAAAATAAACAAAAATAAAAGACAATAGACACAAAGGTTTTACTTGGAGGCCCTAGTGGTCCTTGACCACGTACGGAGGGCAATCTACTAAAAAACTCCTCCTCGTTGGAGGTAGGAGTTAGACGGATACACAAAATGAAAAAAGGCTCAAGGTAGAGGGACACTTCCCCTCTCCTTGATATGATTTAAAGCTTGAAAAGAAGAACAACTTATAAACTGAATTATAATTCAAACTTTTTGTTACCGACGACTTCAAAGGTTGGAGGTTGAAGCTCTAGTCGTCGTCTCGGCAGCGCTTCGTCGTAGGGATGTCAGAGAGTCGGAGCGTATCGGAAGCACTTGGAAGCTTTTTAATTGATTGAAAAACCCTAAGAAAAGCCCTCCTTTTATAGCCTTTGAGCCCCTTTTCGAGAGGAACCCTAGCCAATCAAAATTGAGCACCAATCTCCTTGAAATGGGGTGATAAGCCTTGACTCCTCGAATCTGATCATTGACCATCGATCGGTGATTGCCATCATCGATCGTCGATGGCATCGATCGATCTTGACCTTTGGCAATCATTGTTGATGCAATGATCAAGTCCTCCAAGCTGGCAGTCGACTGATGCTAGCTGCAGGGCAAAGTTATCTCAAAGAAAACATTATTTCGACGGCCTTCTACCATCCGATCTCAACCTGGACCATCGATGGGATGTCTCTGGTCGGATCTACGCTTAAGATCATCCCCGTAAGGAGGATACGACCTCACTTACGCTCGCACACACGAGCTTACCTCGATACTTACGTGTTGCTTTTGCTTCTGGCCTTCCACTCGATTCCTTCGGCTCCCTCCAAAGTCACTCGAGTGTCGCCCGACCACCGCGGCTTCATCCGGGTGTCGCTAGCCTTCAGCTCCAGCTATATCAATCTTCTGCACACTCGATTCAGCTCGTGAGATAACGATATGAGCTTAAATTTGTATCGTTTGCTATAATCAAAACCCAGGTTCGACTTAGGTGCCTACTGCACCAACATATCTAACTCCATGAGTAGTACCACTCAACCTTTTCATCATGCTAGACCAAGTCCACATGCAGGGTTTACATGATGAACTTTATGAGCTCCTCAAGGGGACATCATCATCCTAATATATAGGACACCGTTTCTTCCTATAATCAACGACACACCATATAAATAATCTCATTTTCCAACTTACCGAGCCTAATGATTTAATCTATAAATCTCACCCATTGGTAAATCAAAGAAATGAATACTAAGTATATGTGCCCGTTATTATATCGGAATTAAGAGCATGTACAATATAATATTTGAGGTCCGATTCGATTATGTAGTCAGCAATAAATCGAATCACCTCTAAGTCAGTCCTGCTCAATACACACAAAGTGTACTAGTATGATTCTATGGTCAAGACAAACCAATACAAAATCACACTACAACCATACCAATGGTTTGTCCAAAGCCATCTCGGTTGTGAGCCTATACTTATACTTTATAAAGAGCCAATAACATGATCTCCCGTGTGACACCACACACCATGTTATCTACAATGTAATGTATTAGACAATATGCATCAGCATAAATATGCAAACAATGATCATGTGATTCTTATTTCAAAATAAAGATGTTCATACAAAAGATAGACTTTTCAGTATACATCCCAACAGGGAGAGTGACGGTGTAGTGAGAGCCAGCGAGCTGCTTTGCCTATGGTGTTAGTTATAGCCCTAGAGCCAATCATGTGATGGTTGAAAAGGGAACATTTTGTATCATATTCAATAAAAGCAAAGGATTGGTTATTATATTTACATCTTACTTGTGCCAGCTAAATTAAATATAATAATTCCCTAGAAAAGTAGGTTCTTATCTACAGCACATCAATTGGCAGAATTGATTATGAGAGGCTGTAGAGAATACTTTCCTAAATGTTCCTAGTCAAGTATTAATATGCAAGGGCAATATTAATACATAAAGACTAGCATGTAGGTCGATTGATGACTTGATCTCACAAGTCATGGATATATGATATCAAGTTGACACATGGGTATATATTAGAGAATATATACTGAACTGACCCACCATGAGAAAGTTTCATGGATCGTTATATGAGTGTCATAAACTTTCTCATGTGACTATTGGTATGAATAGTCCTCGAACCTGAAGTCACTACGGTTCCCTACATAAGGAATTATGTACTTTGGTATCGTCAAACGTCACCCGTAACAGGGTGGACCATAAAGGCGATTACTGGGTATATAACAAATTATGCGGAGGGATGTGAGTAATGTAGATGGGATCTATCCCTCTCATATGACGAGAGTGATATCGGTGGGCCCCTTGATTGAGTAGAACTACTAAAACGCATGGCCATGCTCAAATGAGTCAATATGAGATATTGAGCTCATTTGTTTGAGTTAGTTTACTCAGGGATCAAGAAACACATAGATTGATCGAGGATGACACGGTCTATGCCTCATTGGTCAATCTGATATCAAGGATAGAAGGACACGGTCATACATTATAGTAGTCACGGAAAGGTTAGTCAGATCTTGACTTATTTCGTAACTTGGGTAGCAATGATGTATTGCTAGATGCCGCTCATTGCTTGTGTATCTAAAAGAGTATAGATCCACTGCCAACGTTATGAGAGCCTATAGGGTCACACACAAAGAGCATGATGATTAGAAGAATTAGTGCATTCTAGTTTGACTAGAATAATTTGGGAATAAGCTTAAGTACAAAATGGTTTTTGGACTTTAAGCTTAATGAGAATTTTAGCTTATTGATTTAATGAGATTAATTCAATATGTTACCTTATTGATTTAATGAGATTAATTCAATATGATAACATAAGCTTATTGAATTAATAAGATTAATTCAACATGCATGAATGCCACACAAGCATGCCACCTAAGCTAGATGAGGTGGAAGGAGACAAAGTGGTTTTTGTCTCCTTAAGTGGCCGGCCAAACAAGGAAGCCAACTCCTTGTTTGATTGTGTCTCAATGCAATGGATTGCATTGAATGTTAGGAGGTGAAAGGGTTTTTCCAACCCTATAAAAGACTCCATGGAGTGGCCGGCCAAAGCAAGATTTTTGGTTGTTGTGTGAAGCTTGAGAGCTTGGTGGAAGCTTTGTTGTGTGGTTTTGTGAGTGTAGGCTAGCAAGAAGAATAGTCTTCTTCTTCCTTTCTCTTTTTCCCTAGCTTCCTCTCCTTTAGGGACTTCTCTAGCAAGAAGGAAAGGAGAGCTCTTCTAGTTTCTTTTGTGAGACAAGAGCTTGCTCGTGTGGATACATATAGAGGCACGGACATTTGAACATGCTAAAGATCCAACAAACCAAAAGGAAAAGCGGGATTAACAAGGGCACGCAACAAAGG
This sequence comes from Wurfbainia villosa, assembly GCA_025175895.1. NCBI lineage: Eukaryota > Viridiplantae > Streptophyta > Magnoliopsida > Zingiberales > Zingiberaceae > Wurfbainia > Wurfbainia villosa. The sequence goes on from CM045992.1 coordinate 87,058,501, forward strand.
TAATCCTCTCCTATAAGATAGGTTTGGTTTTAGAGAAATTTATTTTGTACGAGGTTTTCTTTCGCAAGGATCACTAGGAAGGGATCCTAATTTTTCCGTTGCGCATATGCTATTTGGCATAAAGAATTCCCTACAGTGGTATCAGAGCCACTTGCGAAAGATCGTATAAAAATAGTTTTTCTCTATTTTATATATGATATAGAAGTAGGATAAATTTTATTATGAGTTGATAATTGCATTAGCAATTTTTCAAACATAATAAAAATATCCGATGTCTTTTAAAAGTTAAAATTGACATGGTGCATGGTTATGGCCTAGTCCCAAAAGTTTGTGATTGTGTGTTGTAATTCTTAATACGGCCTGCGTGTCGTGCCTTTCTCCTAAAATTCTTGTTGTAAAAATTAGTTTTAGACTCGAATGTAACTCGAGTATTTCTCCTTTTGTAATATACAAAACAAAGATGGAGGGTCCATTGGATGATGAGGTTACAAGGAGGAAGTCAACACACAAGACAACCAAAAGGAAGCACTTGGGTGAAGATACTATCCCTAGGTTGACCAATCAATCTTTTCATTGGCTTGAGAAGATTGTAGAATAAGGGCCATAACCATGACACGCTTAGTTTAATATGTATGTGATGCATGTTAGTTTAGCTTATATGTGATGTATGCTAATATGTATATGATGCATGTTTTTATATCTTAATAAGTCAAATACGATATGCCTACCAAAGTTTGGTACTCACTACTTCCTCGATCATTTGTTATTGGGTTTGCCAAAGCAAAGCAATGCATTTTATCTTGGAAGAGTGCGAGTGGACAATCGTGATGTCCCGCTATCAAACTTGGTTAAGACTTAATTAAGTTTTTCTTAATTAGTTAAGAAAGTAGAGGCATATATTAGCTTTGAACATAAGTTTTAAAATTAGTTTTGTGTGATTTCCGAACATCAGCTTTGTCTTAGAAGTGGTCGTTGCTCCGATATCCAAGAAGGCCTCTGTGCCTCGCCACAGCCTGGAAGCTGGTTTAGGAATAAGCACTAAACTAATCTAAACTTAACCAAAGCTATTAAAGAGTTACATTAGATGTAATTGGCAAAAGATTGTCTACCTAATCATACTATGTCTTGGGCGATTAGCCAAAGCTAACTCAAGACGAATTATGATGTGGATCGTTATCCCATATAAATTTATAGCTAAATAGTAGCTAATGATGTAAGCGAAAAGTGTTTGCCTACATCAATGATTAGCTCATATCAAAGCTATGAGAATTTAGTGGGAGCCTCATTTAATTAAAGGCCTAATTAAATGACTTAGGTATGATACTTAATTTTGCATTTTATTGTTGTAGATCACCATGTCATCTAACACGACACACCCCCTCAACTTGCGATCTGTCCTTGAGAAGAACAAGCTCAATGGAGCGAACTTTCTTGACTGGTATAGGAACTTGAGGATTATCCTCAAGCAAGAATGCAAACTGTATGTCCTAGAGCAGTCTACCCCTGAAATACCTGCCCCTGCGGCCACTCGTGCTGAAAAAGATGCTTATAAGAAGCATCAAGATGACGCATTAGATGTGTCATGCCTTATGCTTGCAACCATGAACTCTGAGCTTCAGAAGCAACATGAGAACATGGATGCCTATGATATGGTTGAGCATTCGAAACAACTATATCAAGGACAAGCCATGCACGAGCGTTTTGAAGTGTCTAAGGCTCTTTTTGCATGCAAGATGCAAGAAGGAACACCTGTAGGAACTCACGTACTTAAAATGATTGGGTACGTTGAGAACCTTGAAAGACTAGGTTTTCCACTGAGCCAAGAATTGGCAACCGATGTTATCCTGCAATCGTTGCCGAAAACATATAATCAATTCGTCATGAATTATAACATGAATGAAATTGATAAGTTTTGCTCGAGATTCTCGGCATGTTAAGAATCACGAACCGAATCTCAAGAAGAAAGTTAGTAACGTACTAATGGTCAAAAAGGACAAAGGTAAGCGCAAAGGCAAGGGTAAGACCCAAGCCAAAGGCAAGGCCAATTCATCCACTTCAAAGGGTAAAGGTAAAGTACCTAAGGAAGGGGACTGTTTCTATTGCGGTGAGACTGGACACTGGAAGCGGAACTGCAAAGTCTACCTTGAGGAAGTAAAGAAGAAAAGAAGTGGGACTTCTGCCTCAGGTATACACATTATAGAAGTTAATCTATCTATTTCTTCTACATGGGTATTAGATACCGGATGTGCATCTCACATTTGTACTAATGTGCAGGGACTGAGAAATAGTAGACTAATGGCAAAAGGCGAAGTGGACCTACGAGTAGGTAATGGCGCAAAAGTTGCTGCTGTAGCTGTAGGAACATATTCTTTGTCTTTGCCCACTGGGCTTATCTTAGAACTAGAGGAGTGCTTATATGTACCTGCATTGACAAAGAACATAATTTCTGTATCTTGTTTAGACAAGAAAAACTTTTCTTTTATAATAAAGGACAAATGTTGTTCCATTTATTTGAATGAAATGTTCTATTGTAATGCACTACTTATGAATGGTCTCTATGTTCTAGATTTAGAAAACCCAATATATAACATAAATACCAAACGGTTCAAATCGAATGATTTGAACCAAACATATCTCTGGCACTGTCGCCTAGGTCACATAAATGAAAAACGCATATCCCAACTCCATAAAGATGGATTATTGGACTCATTTGATTTTGAATCATATGAGGTATGCGAATCTTGTCTTTTAGGAAAGATGACTAAAACTCCATTTAGTGGACATGGCGAGAGAGCGACGGACTTGTTAGGACTCATACACACTGATGTATGTGGCCCTTTCAATGTCGAAGCCAGAGGAGGCTATAAGTACTTTATTACTTTCACTGATGATATGAGTAGATTTGGCTACTTATATTTGATGAGACATAAGTCAGAATCCTTTGAAAAGTTCAAAGAATTCAAGAATGAAGTACAAAACCAACTTGGTAAGCGTATTAAGCTACTTCGATCAGATCGAGGTGGTGAATACCTTAGTCAAGAGTTTCGTGATCACCTGGCTGAGTGTGGGATAATATCCCAACTCACTCCACCTGGAACACCATAATGGAATGGTGTATCTGAAAGGAGAAATCGTACTCTATTAGATATGGTACGATCAATGATGAGTCAGACTGATCTACCTACTTCCTTTTGGGGACTAGCTCTAGAGACAGCCGCTTTCACACTTAATCGCGTCCCATCAAAAGCCGTAGAAAAGACACCATATACGATATGGACTGGGAAGAGTCCCAAAATGTCTTTTATAAAGATTTGGGGTTGTGAAGCTTATGTTAGACGTCAAGTCTCAGATAAACTAGGACCCAAATCAGATAAGTGTTATTTTGTAGGATATCCCAAGGAAACTAAGGGATATTACTTTTACAATCCCACACTTGGCAAGGTGTTTGTTGCCAGAAATGCTATCTTTCTAGAAAGAGAATTTATTTCTAGAAAAACTAGTGGGAGTAAAATTCATCTTGAAGAAGTTCAAGATGACGATAACACTAAGGCTTCGATGGAAAATGAACAGGAACCACAAAGTGTTGTGGATGAGGAAATTGTTGCCCAAAGAGTTGTGGAGCAAATACCTGTTCAAGTAGACCAACCTCTTCGTAGATCTGATAGGATCCGTCATCAACCCGAGAGATATTCTTTTCTCTTGACTGACAACGGTGACGTATTGCTTGTCGATCTTGATGAGCCTACATCCTATCAAGAAGCTATGAAGAGCCCAGATTCCGAGAAATGGCTAGAGGCCATGAGATCCGAAATGGAATCCATGTACACTAACCAAGTATGGACTTTGGTTGATCCACCTGAAGGGGTAAAACCCATTGGGTGTAAGTGGGTCTTTAAAGTAAAGACTGACATGGATGGTAATAAGCATACCTATAAAGGTAGATTGGTGGCTAAAGGATTCAAACAAATTCATGGTATTGACTATGATGAAACCTTTTCACCAGTTGCGATGCTTAAATCCATTCGGATCATACTTGCTATCGACCTACCACGATTATGAGATCTGGCGGATGGATGTCAAAACCGCTCGAATGGAAAGCTACTCGAGGATGTGTACATGACACCGAGGGTTTTGAAGATCCAAAGCATCCCTGGAAAGGTATGCAAACCGCAAAGGTCCATTTATGGACTAAAGCAAGCCTCTCGCTGGAATCTTCGATTCGATGATGCAATCAAGGAGTTTGGTTTCATCAAGAATGAAGATGAACCTTGTGTCTACAAGAGAAATAGTGGGAGCACAGTTGTATTTCTTGTCTTGTATGTAGATGACATACTTCTCATCGGAAATGATATTCCCTCACTCCAGTCTATGAAGATGTGGTTAGGGAATTGTTTCTCGATGAAAGACTTAGGTGAAGCTGCCTATATTCTAGGCATCAAGATCTATAGAGATAGATCTAAAAGATTACTTGGCCTAAGTCAGAGTACATACATTGATAAAGTGCTAGATCGTTTTGCTATGCAAAATTCCAAGAAAGGATTTCTGCCTTTATCACATGGTGTGAGTCTTTCGAAGACTCAATGTCCCTCTTCTAAGGAGGAGAGAGATCGCATGGATAAGATCCCTTATGCATCTGCCATAGGGTCTATCATGTACGCCATGCTTTGTACTCGTCCTGACGTCTCGTATGATTTGAGCATGACGAGTAGATACCAGTCGGATCCAGGTGAAAGTCACTGGATAACAGTCAAAAATATTCTTAAATACTTACGAAGAATGAAAGAATATTTCCTGATATTTGGAGGCAATGAAGAGCTAGCTGTAAAGGGTTACAGTGATGCAAGCTTCCAAACAGACAAGGATGACTATAGATCGCAATCGGGGTACGTGTTTTGCCTGAATGGTGGAGCTGTGAGCTGGAAGAGTTCAAAGCAGGACACAGTTGCTGATTCTACAATAGAAGCTGAGTATATTGCTGCGTCTGATGCAGCAAAGGAGGCTGTTTGGCTCCACAAGTTCATCAGTGAACTTGGGGTAGTTCCTAGCATTACAGATCCAATAGACCTCTATTGTGACAACAATGGGGCTATTGCACAGGCTAAGGAACCTCGATCACATCAGCGGACCAAACACATACTGCGGCGCTTCCATCTCATTCGAGAGATCATCGATAGAGGAGATGTGAGGATATGCAGAGTATCGACAGAAGCTAACATCGCAGATCCATTGACCAAGGCTTTGGCACAGAGGAAGCATGATGGTCACACTAGGTCACTAGGTATTAGATATCATAGTGATTGGTACTAGTGCTAGTGGGAGATTGTTAGTTATAGCCCTAGAGCCAATCATGTGATGGTTGAAAAGAGAACATTTTGTATCATATTCAATAAAGGCAAAGGATTGGTTATTATATTTACATCTTGCTTGTGCCAGCTAAATTAAATATAATAATTCCCTAGAAAAGTAGGTTCTTATCTACAGCACATCAATTGGCAGAATTGATTATGAGAGGCTGTAGAGAATACTTTCCTAAATGTTCCTAGTCATGTATTAATATGCAAGGGCAATATTAATACATAAAGACTAGCATGTAGGTCGATTGATGACTTGATCTCACAAGTCATGGATATATGATATCAAGTTGACACATGGGTATATATTAGAGAATATATACTGAACTGACCCGCCATGAGAAAGTTTCATGGATCGTTATATGAGTGTCATAAACTTTCTCATGTGACTATTGGTATGAATAGTCCTCGAACCTGAAGTCACTACGGTTCCCTACATAAGGAATTATGTACTTTGGTATCGTCAAACGTCACCCGTAACAGGGTGGACCATAAAGGCGATTACTGGGTATATAACAAATTATGCGGAGGGATGTGAGTGATGTAGATGGGATCTATCCCTCTCATATGACGAGAGTGATATCGGTGGGCCCCTTGATTGAGTAGAACTACTAAAACGCATGACCATACTCAAATGAGTCAATATGAGATATTGAGCTCATTTGTTTGAGTTAGTTTACTCAGGGATCAAGAAACACATAGATTGATCGAGGATGACACGGTCTATGCCTCATTGGTCAATCTGATATCAAGGATAGAAGGACATGGTCATACATTATAGTAGTCACGGAAAGGTTAGTCGGATCTTGACTTATTTCGTAACTTGGGTAGCAATGATGTATTGCTAGATGCCGCTCATTGCTTGTGTATCTAAAAGAGTTTAGATCCACTGCCAACATTATGAGAGCCTATAGGGTCACATACAAAGAGCATGATGATTAGAAGAATTAGTGCATTCTAGTTTGACTAGAATAATTTGGGAATAAACTTAAGTACAAAATGGTTTTTGGACTTTAAGCTTAATGAGAATTTTAGCTTATTGATTTAATGAGATTAATTCAATATGTTATCTTATTGATTTAATAAGATTAATTCAATATGATAACATAAGCTTATTGAATTAATAAGATTAATTCAACATGCATGAATGCCACACAAGCATGCCACATAAGCATGCCACCTAAGCTAGATGAGGTGGAAGGAGACAAAGTGGTTTTTGTCTCCTTAAGTGGCCAGCCAAACAAGGAAGCCAACTCCTTGTTTGATTGTGTCTCAATGCAATGGATTGCATTGAATGTTAGGAGGTGAAAGGGTTTTTCCAACCCTATAAAAGACTCCATGGAGTGGCCGGCCAAAGCAAGATTTTTGGTTGTTGTGTGAAGCTTGAGAGCTTGGTGGAAGCTTTGTTGTGTGGTTTTGTGAGTGTAGGCTAGCAAGAAGAATAGTCTTCTTCTTCCTTTCTCTTTTTCCCTAGCTTCCTCTCCTTTAGGGACTTCTCTAGCAAGAAGGAAAGGAGAGCTCTTCTAGTTTCTTTTGTGAGACAAGAGCTTGCTCGTGTGGATACATATAGAGGCATGGACATTTGAACATGCTAAAGATCCAACAAACCAAAAGGAAAAGCGGGATTAACAAGGGCACGCAACAAAGGTAATCCTCTCCTATAAGATAGGTTTGGTTTTAGAGAAATTTATTTTGTACGAGGTTTTCTTTCGCAAGGATCACTAGGAAGGGATCCTAATTTTTCCGTTGCGCATATGCTATTTGGCATAAAGAATTCCCTACATATGGGACATGCTACAAGAAAGGAGTATCATTGATGTAGGGTCCCACTTCATCAGACACTTAGTGAAGATGGGCAAAGCAACACGCGGAGGGATCAATGTTGGAGGCCTACTTACCCACATTTGCTATAGGATGAGGTACGATTACACAACATTGGAGAGTATAGATGGGAGCCCTAGGATCGACCTTAGGAGTATGCATGGCCATGAAGATGATTTTAAGAGAAGGAGACTCCTTATGTTTTGTAAGGAAAAATCTTACGGCCCTTAGGCTCCCCGACCAGGATCGTACCACCATCACTATACGCGCCAATTGGCATTTAGACCTGATAGTGGAGTCTCCTCCTCATGAGGGACCATCCACATCATCGCCCATCTCTCCACCTTTGTACCACTCTCCCACCAGTCCACACATACATAGGAGCCCACCTAGTCCACACTGACATGAGGCTATACCTGTGCCACCATCTTTTTCTACTTTTGAGCAGGATGCAGGTATGTCGGCATATGATTTCTCGGAGTTTCGATCGTGCCTCGACAACATTTACACTGAGCAACAGACGCAGAGGCAGTGATGGGAGGAGCAAAGTGCCTACCAGTAGGCGGAGTTCCAAGGATTCTGGGACCATTTTCAGCGGGCAGAGGAGTTCTACGATGAGGCCCGCATATACTTCCAGGAGGAGGCTGCTCGTCGCCAGGATGAGGCAGCTTACCGCAAGGAGATGCGACAGTATATGCGCGCCCAGTAGGCATAGTGGGCTAGGGAGGAGGAGCACCGAGCAGCCGCTGCATCCACCAGCTCTCAGATCGACCACATGTATATGTGGCATCAGCGACTCAGCAGCAGGTTCTCCCAGGATCCAGAGATGCCCAAGCTCCCAGATTTTCCACCTCGTCCACCATATTAGAGGTATATTTTTGTTTATGTCTGGGGGGGGACCCCAAAATCTATTTTGTTTTGTTTTTATAGTAGTAGTTTTTTTTCTGGTATTTTCATTTGTTCATGCATGCATGAGTTGTTTAGTTCCTTTCAGTACTTAATTTTTGGTGTCTTAAAAGCTACCTCAGTAGTATTTTTGAAAATTACTTGCATGAGTTGTTCCCATAGGTAGCTTAACTCTATTTATCTTGTGGTATTTTATTCTATGTGCTCTATTGAATGTTCTAGACTTGCACTGGTTAGCTCTATTTTTTCACTTACACATGTCGAACAGTCTGACAGGGAGAATCTAGTACATACCTAGTTATGATTCACTTCAATAGTCTAGTACTTTGGAATCCATAGGTGACTCTAGGTTTAGCATTTTAGTTACTGGAGATGCTCGGATTGTGTAAGCCCATTCAAAAAAATCAAAATCCCTTTGAGTTGAAAAAAAAAAGAGATTATGGGGGATAAAAAAATAGTTGTCGTGGGTGGAAATGGCTAGGTGCCCCTTTGAGACCGAGTTAGGTTACTGGGGAAACACCTCCTAATTTCTCTCAATACCGAGCACACCTTTGAGACTTTATGCTAGATCTAAGGAATGACCCTCGCTTAGGGCAGGTAAGTGCCTAAGAGCCGAAAACCTTAGGAAAGCTATGGGGTGACGACATAACTCACCATGGAACGGACATCCCCTAAGAATGATTCGCCTAGCACGAGCACGAAGAGCTAACTTAGTGAATTTTTAGAATATATCTGTTTTGCTTTGATTGCAAATACCACCTGATAAATTTAGTTAGCATGCTCATTATGGAACAATATCTTTTATGGCACTGAGGTTTGCTTGAGGACAAGCAAAGATTTTTGTCTGGGGGAAGTGATGTGAGCAAAACATATAGGGTTTTAGGAGTGGTTTTTGCTTACATCTTGTTACATTTTGTGTTAGTTTCATGCACATGTTACTCTTTTCTTGCACGCATTGCCTATTTTCTGGTTCGGAGGTCTGCTCGTTGTACTTTTATGTGCAGGTTAGCTTTTCTGGTAAAAAAGATGCATTTTCGGAGCAAAAGAAGGACTTTCGCAGCTAGACGCAGAGTGGGACACGGCTAGGGCATGTGGATTCACATGGTCGTGTCTGATGGGCAAAGAACAGCACCCCAGGGCCACACACGGCCTGGTCGTGTGGAAACACATGGCCGTGGGGTGGCCCAACGGATTTGCGCAACTAGAGCTTTTTCCGAATTTTACAGCAGTCCGAGGCGATGTCTATATAAGGATGGCTCCACCCAAACCTTAGGGGGGAGGCATGACAGCTAGGATGGCACGTCGAAGCCCAAAAAAGCTTCGGTAACTCATAGCGGGGAGGAGGAATGTCGTCGGAGGTCCACAACTTGCAATACAACACCGGAGAGAGGATCACGAAGCATTGTAATCTCTATTTCTGCGCTCTCTTTCTATTGTAATCGAACTTAAACATATTTTGTGATTCTTCCTCCATGTTTATGGAGTAGAACATTCGATTCTAGGATTAGGGAGTAGCTTGTGTACATAGACAATGTTGGTTCACAATAAATTTTGGCCATAAGTTTAATTTGACAATTGGTAGTTGTTGTTTATTATACCTACGTGTATTTGGCTTTCTTTCCGCTGTGCTTAGGCGATACGAGGTGTTGACAACCCTCGCAATCTAGATTTAGGAGGTTTGACCAAGGAACCTGGGGGTAAACCGGACCTCCCATAACTGCGGGGAGAGGGGAGCGATGGAATTGGAAATGGTCCACCGTAAGGATTGATTTGGCATCCTCATACCCTCTATCCCGTCCTTTTGGGCGAGGATAGCTCCCGGTGAATGCGACGGCTCTGCAGGAGAGTGTATGATGTCCCTTCCCCAAAACCATAAGTAGAAGTTTAGACGACGCCAATTGACAACATTGTTCTGTGGTACACAAGTGAAACCGAAGTCCTAGGATCACCTTTTAAGACTCCGGCACCCTCTTTTCCTCCTCTGTATGACACCAGACAGAGTAGTGTCCACTGATAGTCCTCACCAACTGACTCTCTCTTAGAGATCAAGTCCGAACAATCGCAACCACTTAGTGTATTGGTACTCGAATCCCAGTCCCTGTGGGATCGATAATCATTATTACTTGATGACATCCGTGCACTTGGGAGCATTGAGCGCGAGCACGCACTTTGAGTCCACGACGGTATCTGTCATGCAATTTAAGGACACGTCCGTGCGCATCACTAATCATTGAAAATGGTTTTGAAGTGCCTATGGGTGAAGACAACAAGCCGTTAGTAAAATCAAAATGGACCGAAGAGCAACAACAACAATTCAAGACAACGATTAAGGTAACAAAAATGTTAATAAAATTAATACCTTATGATATTTTGTCCAAGCTAGGTGAATATCAGGATGCTAAGGAGTTGTGAAATAAGTTGGTAAAATTCCACGAAAATCCTGAACCGGCCCAATCGAAGAAGGAGGCCGAGGAAGCATGCTCATCCTCTCAAGCCGAAGGAGAAGCAAGCTCATCCTCACAAGAAAGTGCGGACTCGGAAGTTGAGATATTAAACTCAACTTGGTGTGATTAGTATATCTATAGATGGATGATTCCTAGGTTTTGTGATGCCATACAATGATGTTTTTCATTGAGTTTTGGATTCTCGAGAGTCGATTTGTTTTGGTTTTGGTTTTGTGAGATGGAATCAATAGTGGCATGAGCTCCGAGAAGAACAAAGTAAGAATTCCTGATAACTTATATTCTAGTTAGATACTTATCTAAAAAAATTATTCAACAGGTGTTGATTGATGGAGTTATGGCACCTGTTCAGACTTGTAGTAGGGGTTGTCCACCAAGGCGACCAGCCATAGTTGCCTTTAGTGTTTATACTCTCGGTTTTGTTGCCTATGCATTTAGTGATTATAATAGGGAAAGACATGTAGTGTGTTAGTCACTATTCATAACCATGGTATGAGTTAACCATGGGAACGACTTAATGAGTCTGTGAGACTTGGACCTACTGTCGAAAAGGTGAATTACCTTTGAGAGCTGACTGATACCGAGTCGGATAGCATGGTTCAGGTTGTCGCATTTCTTGTGGAGATTAGACATTACAATCTTAGGGATTTTCACTAACAATGTTAGTCGGATCGTTACCTTGGGGGTAATGAAGAGGGCATGAGTACTTTTGTTGATTTATGATTGGTGGGTTGATATTGTAATGACTTGGCATCTTATAGTTATCATCATCGGTGTGAAGATTGAGATATCATCAGCTTATAGTAAAAAGGATGTAGGTGTGTAGAAGATGACATTTTATACTAGGTATGAATTTTATGAGTTGTTGATAATGTTTTTAGACTTATTGATGATTTAGTCATCAATGGACTTGAGGAATTGAGTATCCTGGAAGCATTTGGATCAATTTGTGGTTGTTGGAGTTGTGTGACTTGGCCACTGTTGATGGTGGTAGTTGGAGTTGCGCATTCAGCCACCTCAGAGGATGGTTTCCTTGTATTGATTTGGTTATTACTGTAGATGTGGATAGGATGCTCTAGTGTTACTATGTCGCTGACTTGTTGGACTAAAAAAATGATGGAAATCACTGGGTTAGAAGCTTGTGAAGCTAGGTTTCAGGGCCTAGATAGTGGCTAACTTTTCCACTAGTGTTAGTTAATCCTTCCAGTGTTGATGGAAGGATACTATACACTGATGTATCATTTTAGCGATCAGAGCGATTCCGATGCAGTTGTATGACATGTATCTTATGCTTACATCGGCCGAAGGATCAGTCATTCAGAGTATGGATTTAGTTTATTCTATATATTCTGATACTTTGATTGATACTGGTAGTTCCCATTCATTCGTATCTAGAATATTTTTGGGTATAATTGGAAGAATTTCATTGGTCTGTACTTGTGGGCCAGCAGTATCGTTGTCATTGGGAGAGGTGCTGACTAGCAATCAAGAAATCAAGGGTTGACCATTAGATTTCGACGACATTATCCTTACAGTGGACGTCCAGGTTTTGGAAATGGTAGAGTTTGATATTATTCTCGGTATGGACTTGTTGGCCACTTATTATGCTACAATGGATTGTAGAGTAAAGATGGTGACTTTTCGACCACCGAATCAACCAGCCTAAAAATTTGTTGGCACTAGAGATGATGGGCTATCCATTATATCTGCATTGCAGGCTCAGAAGTTATTGACCCATGGTTGTCAGGGTTACTTACTATCTCTAGTCAAAGTAGAGAATGAAGGACTACCACCCCTCTCTGATGTGTGGGTAGTCCAAGAGTATCCGGATGTATTTCCAAATGAACTTCCAGGCTTGCACCCTCCTAGGCAAGTGGAATTTGAGATAGAAGTGATTCCAGGAACCGCGCCAATATCGAAACCTCCTTATCGTATGGCACCAAAGGAGCTGAATGAACTTAAAGTCCAACTGCAGGAGTTGTTGGATAGTGGATTTATTCGGCCAAGTATTTCTCGATGGGGAGCTCCGGTACTTTTTGTCAAAAAAAAGGATGGATCATTGTAGTTATGCATTGACTACCAACAACTGAATGCAGTAACTATAAAGAACAAATATCCATTGCCAAGGATAGAGGATTTATTTGACCAACTTAAAGATACATGTGTGTACTCTAAGATTGATTTGCACTTAGGATATCATCAACTTCGGCTAAGAGATGAGGATGTGCAAAAAATAGCTTTCCGCACTCGTTATGGGCATTACGAGTTTCTGGTGATGCCTTTTGGTCTCACGAATGCCCCAACTGCATTTATGGACTTGATGAACCGGGTATTCTTGAGGTATATAGATCAGTTTGTGATAGTGTTCATAGATGATATATTGACATATTCTTGATCTGAGGAGGAGCATGACCATCATCTCTAGATTGTGTTGGAGATGTTATGGCGAGAGCATCTATATGCCAAATTTAGTAAATGTGCGTTCTGGTTATCCTCAGTGGGTTTTCTTGGATACGTGGTGTCTAATAGAGGTACTTCTATAGATCCTCAAAAAATTGAGGCGATTACCAGTTGGGAGCAGCCAAAATCAGTTCAGGAGGTCCATAGTTTCCTTGGTCTGGCAGGGTATTACCATAGATTTGTGGAGGGATTCTCTAGTATTGCCATGCCACTCACTCGTCTAACCTGGAAGGGGGTCAAGATCACCTAGTCAGAGGCTTGTGAAACTAGCTTTCAAGATCTGAAACAGTGGCTAATTTCCGCACCAGTATTAGTGATTCCTTCCGGTGTTGATGGGATGGTACTATATACTGATGCTTCTATCCAAGGGATAGGTGCAGTTATGATGCAGTCCAACCATGTGGTATCTTATGCCTCCCATCAACTGAAGGATCATGAAAGGAATTATCTAATGCACGATCTAGAGTTGGTAGCCATCATTTTCGTGTTGAAGATACGGAGACACTATCTATATGGAATTACCTTTGAGATCTGTACAAATCATAAAAGTTTGAAATATCTTTTCACACAGAAGGAACTGAATCTGAGATAGAGGCGGTGGATGGAATATCTGAAGGATTATGATTGCACCATTCATTGCCATCTGGGAAAAGCTAATGTGGTAGAAGATGCGCTGAGCAGGAAGTCTCGTGGGGTTATGGCTAGTCATTTGATAGCAGTTACTGATCTTGTTCGACAATTCTCAGAGTTGGGATTGTCTGAACAAGGTCAAATATCTCGGGAAGTATTGGTTTCTATGGTTGCCCAGTCCACTATTACTGAGTAGATCAAAGAAGCACAAGTTAGTGATCAGCTTCTATAGTTCTTGTGCAATACAATAGACTCAGAATGACATACGGATTTCTCGAGTGACGAGAATGGAGTACTTCGTCTCCGTGGACGATTATGTGTTCCAGACATACATCCAATTAAGGAAGAGTTGTTATATGAAGCACATCATTTGAGATTTTCTATACATCCTGGTGGTACTTGGATGTACCGAGATTTAAAGTGATTATACTAGTGGAACAATATGAAGAAAGACAATACAAATTTTATTGCTCGATATTTAGTATGCCAGCAGGTAAAGGCTGAACATCAGAAACCCGCTAGGTTGCTTCAGGGAATTCTGATTCTGAAATGGAAGTAGGAGCATATCACTACGGATTTCATTACGGGATTGCCTAGAACCCGTAAAAGACATGATACAATTTGGGTGATTATGGATGATTAACCAAATCCACTCATTTCCTTCCCATTCGTGGGATGGATTCGTTGGATCATCTGGCAAAGTTGTACTACCGAGAGATTATAAGGTTGCATGGGGTACCTTTGAGTATCATATCTGATAGAGATCCGTGATTTACCTCACGATTTTGGCAAAGTCTTCAGCAGGCCATGGGCACAGAGCTTCGGCTCAGTACGACATTTCATCCGCAGACTGATGGATAGTCTGAGCATACCATTCAGACGTTGGATGACCTATTGAGATCCTGTGTCATGGATTTGGGAGGCAGTTGGGAAGATCATGTCCACTTAGTGGAATTTGCCTATAACAATAGTTATCACTCTTCTATTCAGATGGCTCCTTTCGAGGCATTATACGGTAGACCCTGTATATCTCTTGTGTTGTGGGAGGAAGTTGGGGAACGACAACTATTGGGGCCACAGAGTATTCAGAATGATGCAGAGTTGGTGTGCGTCATCAGACGACAGTTATCGGAGGCACATGATCGACAGAAGAGTTACGTGGACCGGAGGTGAAGGCCTTTGGAATTCTCAATAGGGGATCATGTATTTCTACGTGTTTCACCTACAAAAGGAGTCAAAAGATTTGGGCTGAAAGGAAAATTAGCTCCATGCTACATTGGTCCATTTGAAATATTAGAGCGGATTGGGGGTGTAGCTTACCAGTTAGCTTTACCTCCGACACTTGTGGGTGTTCATAACTTATTTCATGATTTTATGCTGAGGAAATACGTGTCGCATTCTAATGATGTTCTGAAAGAGGTACCGATTCCACTTCAGCCTAATGCGATTTACAAGGAGATTCCAGTGCAAATTCTTGGTCGCAAGGAGCATCAGTTGTGGAACAAAACCATCCAACTTGTAAATGTTTGATGGCAACATCATACTGATGAGGAGGCTATGTGGGAGCTGGAAGATACTATCCGATCTCGATACTCTCATCTGTTGACTTGAGGTATGTGGTCATTTTGAAAACTTGCTTGAATTAATTTTCGCATTCAAGTACGAAATTTGGGGACCAAATTTTATTAAGTGGGGGAGAATATAAAATACCATGAATAAATGGCTAAAGAGTGATAATAATTATTGGAAACAAATAATAATAATAATAAAGCATGGTTAGGGATTTAATTAAACCTAACCTAGGCTTAATGGTATGGGTTTAATCGAATCTAGGGATTAAGCTTTATAGGGTCTCAAACCCGACCTGTTTCCTCCCTAAACCTGACCCGTTTCTCATTATGGCCGAGTCCTTTCTGTCGTTCCTCTCCGCCGAGCATTTTCTTCATTTTTCTTTCCCATTTTCTTCGAATTCTTTCTCACGCGCGACCTCTCCTCCTTCTCACCACGTAATTCTCCTCCTCTCTTTTGAAATGCATGGCTTCGTTCAGTTACGTATTGCTCCCACCGAAGCATGCGAATCATGGAAAATGTGTGGGTAAATGGGCCTAATGTATCATCGAGGTGGAAGAATTTAATAGAACATATCTGAGTCTTTGCTTAGAGACGGCTAAAACATTAGGTTCACTAAATATCAATGCAGTTATGACTGGGACCATAAACCTTACTTCTTATTCTCATAATGACTCATTGACTCCGAACTACACGTCACTTCTTTCATGTTTGGGCAGTGATCTTGAGCGTGGATTGCTCTGAGGAATAGACGATAGGAGGAAATTTGTTGTCGGTGTAGATTTGGGGCCGGTAAGCTTGATCTAACCTTTGTTTTTCATCTATCAATAATTATGTGTGATCTTTGTTGTGTATCAAAATGATTTGATCAGGACGTTGGGTTTTCTGTCGATGGATTATGCCGGTTATAGGCTGCTGTTGGAGTGGTACCGACTGTGATTGGGTGGAGGAAGCTGGGTTGAGATGAGAGTTCCAATTAGGGTAAGTTATGTTGGTGCAATGGGCACCTAAGTCGAACCTGAGTTTTGATTATAGCAAACGATACAAAGTTAAGCTCATATCATTATCTAACGAGCTGAATTGAGTGTGTAGAAAAGTGCTAAAGTTGGAGCTGAAGGCTAGCAACACCCAGAGGAACCCGTGGTGATCGGGCAACTCTCGAGTGACTTCGTAGGGAGCCGAAGGAATCGAGTGGAAGGCCGGAAGTGAGAGCTACAAAGTAAGTATCAAGGTAACCTCATGTGTGTGACCGTAAGTGAGGTTGTATCCTCCTTATGGGGATGGTCTTAAGCGTAGATCCGACGAAAGACATTCCATGGATGGTCTAGGTCGAGATCGGGCGGTCGGCGACCATCAAAATTATGTTTTTATTAAGCTAACATGTGATTTTAGCAAGCATCAGTCGACTGCCCACAAGAGCCACTCGACTTCCTTCATCAGTCGACTGCTGAGTGTTACGACTTGACTGATGTTGCCATCAGTCGACTGATGGTCAAGGATCAACTTCGAGGAGTCAAGCCTTATCACCTCATTCCAAGGGGCTTTGTCCCTAGTTTTGATTGGCTGAGGATCCACTCAATGAGGGGCTCAAAAACTATAAAAGGAGGGCTTCTCTAAAGGTTTTTCATCAATTCAAAAGTGCCCTAAAGCCTCCATAACTTGACGACACTCCAACGACTCTACGACGACGAAGTGCTATAGAAACGCCGACGACACAAGCTTAACCCTCCATCCTTTTGGTCGTCGGTAAAAGTTTTTTTTAGTCTCCATTAACTCTTGTATTTACTTTTTATTCTACCAGCTTTTATTGCAATGAGGAGAGGGGGAGTGCCACTCTACCTCAAGCTTTGGTTTTTGTGTATTCGATTAACTCCTACCTCTAACGAGGAGGAGTTCGTTAGTGATTTGCCCTCCGTGCATGGTCAAGGACCACTAGGGCCTTGGAGTAGTAGTTGTAGGCTACGAACCAAGAAAAAACCTATTGTGTTCATTTTATCTTTCCACTGCGTTTACTTGTGTTTTGAAACGAATTCTACGAAAAGCTTTTATCTCTATTCACCCCCCCCCCCTCTAGCAATCCGCTCGATCCAACAATTGGTATCAGAGCTGGGGGCGCTAAGATCTGGTGAAACCACCAATCTAGCATTGTCTTTTGATTTCATTTTCATTTAATTTATGATTTTACAAAGTTTTTATTCGTTCCTCCCACACTACTAATCCAAGATGTGAGTCTTGGAACATTTTTCTTGTTTTTGTCTTTACTAGATTTTGTTTTCCTTTCTTCTTCTTACCTTTTGTGTCAAATGGACCATCTCGAGGGTTTTAGCACCGTCCAACCTCTGTTTTACAATGGAGATGATTTTCGTTACTAGAAAGGTCGGATGGAATGCTTTCTCATAACCCAAATCGAGATGTGGATCATAATCCAAACGGGATTCACACTTTCGACTAATGAAGGTGGTGAATCTTTGGATTATGACCAATGGACCAATGCCATGAAAAGGCAAGTAGAAGCTGATGAAAAAGCAATGCAAATCCTCTAATGTGGTCTGTCAAAGGAGGAGCTCAATCGCGTCGGCCCCTTCATCAGTGCAAAGGATCTCTGGACAAAGCTAGTGGAGCTACATGAAGGGACCGACGAAGCCAAGGTATGTAAGCGTGATCTTCTTTTCAATAAATTGTATAATCTAAAAATGCAGAAACACGAGATGGTGATGCAACTGCATGCTCGGGTTCAAGATATCGTCAACAACCTACACGCAATCGGACAAAAGGTCGAAAACTATGACCTTATCAAGTACATACTAAACTCGTTTCCTAGGGCCACCTTGTGGGCATCCATGGTCGATGCCTACAAGGTCTCTAAGGATCTTTCAAAACTTAGATTAGATGAATTGTTTTCGGATTTTAAACTCCATGAATAGTCCAACTTGGAACCCGAGAAGGGTATAACACATTTTGCATGTTCGAAGAAGAAGACTGCGAGCAAGCCACCCCCGAAGGAGGAAGAAGATGGAGTATGAGTCGGAGGTCGACCCGGAATTCGAGACCGAACTAGTCAACCTAGTTCATAGGATGGTCAAGGGACGAAAGCGAACCTTCACTCGACCCAACGAAGGTAAGCCTAAAAGTTCTAATGTTAGGTGTTACGAATGCAATAGGTTTGGACATATCAAGTCCGAATGTCCGAAGCTCAAGAGCAATGCACTGAAACTCAAGAAGGCACTCAACGCTATGTGGGAAGAAGCGTCAGAGGAAGAAGACGATGATCACGTCTTCATGGCTAAACTAGATAAATCAGAGACAGAGTCTGAACCAGAGCATGAGTCTGAACCCGAAGACGAATCGGACTACGAAGCTCTATTCAAGCATCCGGTTCAAGAGATACACTTAAGGTAAGTCGATCTCTTATTAGTACTCTTTACAGTGCGATTAAATTCTTAACTAGGAAGTTAGCTAAGTCCAAGTCCAAGGTCGAGACCCTAGTTGAGGAGGTTAAACTCCTCAAACACGAGGTCTTCCTAACCTCTTCGACTAGTCAAGTTCGAGAGGAGGACTCAACTCGGGTTGAAAAGCTCAAAGTTGAGAACTCACTCTTGAAAAGTCAAGTCAAAGATCTTAGGAACACATTGGAAAGGTTTGCTTTGGGATCCAAGAGACTTGACCTCTTACTTGGATCGCAAAGGGCCATGTACAACAAGGCCGAACTAGGGTTTAGCTCAAATACAACCAACAAGTCGTATATGTCGATTGTAAGTCGACATAAAAAACGTGTCCAAGCATGGGTCCCTAAGACCACTTTGATTTCAAACTTAGGATCCAACCAGTACTGGGTTCCCAAGGACCAAATCCACTATGTGGAGAGACCGAACCGATTCAACGGTCCAGGGGGAGCCAGTACAAAATTTGTTTGTGCTCTTACTTAGAAATTGAATGCTTAGGTCCTTTATTTATTTTTATTTTTTCTTTTTAGAATGGTTAGATAGGACTATAACTCGTCAATACTTGGTAACATATTACCAGGACGCGGCAAGATGATAGTATGCTAGGAAAGCGGAGTCTCGTGTATTTGGGCTAGATAAGGCGTATCTAGTTAGGTGCACTTGACCGAGTGGAACTAGCTAAAGCTACCTCGCCGCATCCTAGACTAGTTAGACCAGGAAGTTGTCTTAGGTGAGTCAAGTCTCTATTTTCTTGAAAATGACTTTGTCTAAGGAAGTGGTCATTTTTTCGATCAAAGAAGGCCCCTGTGCCTCGCCATGACCTAGAAGCCATGATCTTGAAAAGGTGACTTGATGAGCTTAAGGTCAAATCCGAATCTAATGCAAGGTTGACAAGTTTTCAAATCATTAAATTCAAATCAAGTAAAATTGGAAGTCTTCTCACAAGAACATATAAGGATAACATGCTTGATCATGTAGACATGGGTGAGATGATTTAGGTTTAATAATTTACAACCAACCTTTAGCAATTCAAATATCCGATCCAACTATCTTGTGTGTAGGATCAATGGATGTTGGACAATGGTTACTCCCGACACATGACCGGAGATCAACTCAAGTTTTCGAAGCTTCGATTCAAACGACAAGGATTGGTAGCCTTCGGAAACAAAGGCAAGCTCAAAATCATCGGATCAGGTGATATTGAGCTCAACTCAAACTTTATTATTCAAAATGTCTTATTGGTAGAAAATTTCCAATATAATTTACTTAGTGTAAGTCAATTGTGTGATAATAACTATAAGGTCATATTTCTAGAAAATGAATGCATAATCAAAACAAATGAAACCTCTAAAACAATTCTTAAAGGAACCAGAAATAACAATATTTATACTATTAATTTAACTAACTCCTCAACCAAGTGTCTTATGACACGACAAGAGGAATCTTGGTTGTGGCACCGATGACTCGGTCACTCGCACCCAAGACTCATCCACAAGATGAGTCAGAGTGACTTAGTCAGAGGTTTGCCTAACCTCAACAACTTGGATAATAAAATATGTAATGCTTGTCAACAAGGTAAACAATCTAGGACACAACATCAACTAACTAATCAAGAATGAACCAAAAGTGTTCTTGAGCTCCTACACATGGATCTATTTGATTCACACGGAGCTAAGTCACTTAATGGGAGTCAATTCTTCTTAGTCATAATTGACGACTATTCTAGATTTACTTGGGTTAGGTTCATCAAACACAAAAGTGATAACCTAGATTAATTAATCAACCTATTTAAACTAATAGAAAATCAACAAAACCGTAAAATCAAAAGACTTAGGAGTGATCATGGTCGTGAATTCGAGAATCACAGGTTTACAAAATTTTGTAACCTAAATCGATACCACCATGAGTTCTCATGCCCTAGAACCCCACAACAGAATGACCTAATAGAACGTAAAAATAGAATCCTACAAGAAGCCGCTAGGACAATGTTAAACGAGTATAACTTACCCGATAGGTTTTGGGCAGAATCCGTTAGTACGACTTGCTATGTCTAAAATAAGATCCTTATGGTAAAGAGGCACCTTAAGACCTCGTACGAGATTTATCACGATAAAATACCTAACATCAATTACTTTAGGGTATTTGGATAAAAGGTACATATCTTAAACACTAAGGATTACCTAGGGAAATTCACATCTCTACTGGAATCTTTCTAGGATACTCGAATACGAGTAGAGCCTATAGGGTATATAACCATGAAACCCTTAGAGTTGAAGAGACTATTAATGTAGTGTTTGATGAAGGACACGAACCTATAAAACCCCTAGCAACCTCAATTAGCAAGCCGATTCATACCAGAATCGACTCCGATCTTGAGATTGAGTCTAGTATTAATCCTAACCTAAGTCAACCAAGTCATCCTATCGACCCAGCGATAGGTGACTCTAACCCAAGTCAAACTAGGACTAAAACGAATCATCCTATCGACCAAGTGATAGGTGATCCAAGCCTAGGAGTTCGAACTAGAGCTTCATATCGAAACCTTAGTCAAATTTCCTTGATTTAAAAAATTGAACCCAAAACCATTGACCAAGCTCTTCTTGATCCCGATTGGATTATTGCAATGCAAGAAGAGCTAGCTCAATTCACTAGGAATGAAGTATGGGAATTAGTACCACCACCTAAAGATAAAACAATCGTTGGAACAAGGTGGGTGTTTCGAAATAAACATGATGATAAAGGTGAAGTAGTTAGAAATAAAGCTAGATTAGTTGCTAAAAGGTTTAGTCATGTCGAAGGTTTAGATTACGATGAGACCTATGCCCCAGTAGCTAGATTAGAGTTCATCTGAATGCTGTTAGCCTACGCTGCACATCGAGGATTTAAGTTATTTCAAATGGATGTCAAGTCAGCGTTTTTGAATGGACTTATTAAGGAAGAGGTATACGTTAGTCAACCCCCCATATTCGAAAGCCTAGATAAACCCGACCATGTCCTTAAACTAAAGAAAGTTCTCTATGGACTCAAACAAGCTCCTCGAGCTTGGTACAAGAAACTTTCGATTTACCTTAAGTCCAAAGGATTTAACCAAGGTTTAGTCGACCCAACCCTTTTCGTAAAAACCATAGGGAAAGACATATTCATAGCCCAAATCTACATAGATGATATCATTTTCGGAACAACCAATTCGATCCTACAAACGAATTCATTTCACTTATGGAAAGTGAATTTGAAATGAATTTAGTAGGAGAGTTGAGTTTCTTCTTAGGCCTACAAATTAAACAAACTAAAGATGAAATATACTTACACCAACACAAATATACTAGGGAATTAATTAAATGTTTTGGAATGCAAGATGCTAAAATTATTAATACCCCAATGGCAACAAATGTAAATATTGGAGAAGATGCAACCAAAAATTCAATTGACTTAAAATACTATAGGAGCATGATAGGGAGTCTCCTTTACTTAACTGCAAATCGACCTGATATCTTATTTGCAGTAAGTATGTGCGCAAGATTTCAAACCAGTACCAAAAAATCTCACCTAACTCTAGTTAAGAGTATCCTTAGATATCTAAAGGGTACACTTAATGTCAGTATTTGGTACCCTAGATCTATCGAGTTCGAACTAATTGGCTACTCCGACTCGGACTATGTCGGTAGTAAGCTCGATAGAAAGAGTACGAGTGGTTGTTGTCAACTTCTCGACTCGAGTCTAGTGAGTTGGTGCAGTAGGAAGCAACACTGTGTTGCCTTATCTACCACCGAAGCCAAATACATCGCAATGGGTGAGTGTGTCACTCAGCTTCTTTGGATGAAGCACACTCTCCGAGATTTTAAGTTAGACTTTACAAACACTAAAATTCACGTAGATAACATTAGCTCAATTAACCTAACTAAAAATCCAATATGTCACTCTAGGACCAAACATATAGAGGTCAAACACCATTTCATTCGAGAACATGTGGCCAACGGAGCCATACAACTCGAATACGTTGAATTGAAGTCCAACTTTGCAGATCTATTTACTAAATCCCTACCCGAAGCCGAATTTAGTCTATTAAGATGGAAATTGGGCATGTGCATAGTAGAGTAGGAATTTACAAATTATATTTTCTTATTACTACTTTTTACTTGTCATGTTCATGGAACTAGCTTAGGACATACCTTAGATATCATGTACCTATGGATTTAAGGAGCCATTTGTTAGTGAAAGCCCTAGAGCCAATCATGTGATGATTGTTGTATAGACTTTATTGTATCATATTCCTATTTATAAAGTCATGGTTATTATATTTACTTGTATTGGTGCCAAATAACTAAGTATAATAACGTCCTTGAGTAGTAGGTTCTTATCTATATCAATCATTTGGTTAAATCGATAATGAGATGATATAGAGAACACTACTCTTAATCATTCCAAGTCAAGTATTAACATTCAGAGACAATGTTAATGCATAGAGACTAGCATGTAGGTCAACACGATGACTTGATCTCACAAGTCATGGATATGAGATATCAAGTTGACACATGGGTATGCATTGGAGAATGTATACTGAATGACCCGCCATGAGAAAGTATCATAGATCATTATATGAGTGTCATATACTTTCTCATGTGGCTATTAGTATGACTATTAGTCCTTAGACCTGAAGTCACCATGGTTCCCTACATAAGGAGTTGTATACTTTAGCTTCGTCAAATGTAATTCGTAAATGGGTGGACTATAAAGGCGATTACTGGGTATGTAACAAATTATGCGGAGGTATGTGAGTGATGTAGATAAGATCTATCCCTCTTATATGACGGGAGTGACATCGTTATTCTTGATAGAGTGAGACCACAAAGTGCATGGCCATGCCCAAATGAGTCAATATGAGATATTGAGCTCATTTGATTAGAGTGAGTCTACTTGGAGTTCAAGATATAGATTGTATTGAGGATGACATGGTCTATGCCTCAATAGGACTATCTAGATGTCAAGGATAGAGGGACATTGTCACATATTGTGAGAGTCACAATTTGTAGTCACAAAGGTGATGTTGGATCTCAACATTCTTGTAACTTGGGTAGCAATGATGTGTTGCTAGATACCGCTCATTGCTTATGTTCCTAAATCAGTTTAGGAGCATTGCCAACGTTACAAGAACCTATAGGGTCACACACAAAGGGAAATTAGGTGGTGATTAGGTTCATATGATGAACCATGAGGATTAGGTTCATGGGATGAACCAAATTGGATTAAGAGTAATCCAAATTAGACTAATTGAGTTAGACTCAATTTGATTCAAGTGTTGAATGAGTCTAATTTAGATTTGATTCATTGAGTCAATTTAAATTAATGAATAGAGATTCATTAAATCAAATTGACTTGAATCAAGTGGTTAGATTTGATCAACCATGGGAGATAAGAGGGCAAGTTTGACTTGACTTGAGAGGGAAGATGAATGTTCAATTTTGACTCGACCAATTGCCATGTCATGGTGACATGGCATGTGGGCCGGCCAATGATGATGTTCCACATCTTCATGGACTTATCATGTGGTGCCACCTCATGAGGGAGACCAAGAGCCATTGGCTCTTGGAGTTACATGCATGCATGTAACCCCCCATCCAAGAGTGGTCGGCCACTTTAGTGTTATTCATGGGATGAATTCATTTTGTGGTAACTCCATCTTCTTCTTCCTTGGGACTTCCTCTCAAGCTCTCTCTTCCAATCCTCTCTTTGGCCGAAACTCTCAAGGGTGCTAGCACACTCTAAGGTTTCTTCTTCACCATTTGTTCATGTGGATACTTGTAGAGGAGTGTGCACTTGACACTCTTCGAGATCCGACAAAGCGTTTGGACGAGCGGGATAAGCGAAGGGCGTCACTATGAGGGTAATGCTCTCACCATTTAGATCGATGGTAGATCTAGGTTTTTCGTAACACATACATGTAGTTTTATTTTTTATACCTTCGCACGGATCCGTGGTCGGGCTTTCGAGATTTCCGCAACGCAAAAATCGGTTTTTACGGCTCGGAAATCCCAACTATGGTATCAGAGCCACGTGTGATGCATGTATGTGTTTCATATTTGTAGTTTTTGTATTAGATATAAAAATTATAGATTTTTAAGTTTCTGTAATTTCCTATTTTTATAGAATTTTTGGGTATTTTTCTCGAAGAGTCGAAGCAACGAGTATTGGGACACTTGTAGACTTCAACCACCGAGAAAAACTCTCCGAAACGGCGAGTTCTCGCTTTAGGTTTTTGGTACTGCAACTTAAGTCTTTGTAATATCTAGTAGGTACACTCGCAAAGTTTATTTTTGCGAGTAGGGGCGCTGCCCCTATCCCCGAAAGGGGCCTTATCCCGCTATCGCGCCCGAAAACTGCTTAGCGGGACCGTTACGGAGAGGTGACTCATAAAATTTAAAAAAAAAGGAAAAATTATAAAAATTTTCTCTAAAATAAATAATTTATTATTATGTATAATTCTGTGATGGTCATGGCCCAAGAACCCCAATATGATTGGACGTTAATGTGTTGTAATTCATAATACAGCCTGCGTGCTGTTTTTGTGATTGTGCTTGTTTTATAGGGTATGCGACCTGCATGTCGTGCCTCTTCTTTTTAATATTCTAGTTGTAAATAGTTTTAGACTCGAATGTAACTCGAGTTTCATGTTTGTAATGTACAAAATGGAGCGGTGGAAGGTCCACTTCTAAACGGAGTTACGAGAAGGGTGCCGACGACATATGGTGGTCAAAGGAGGCGCTTGGAGAAGCTGCTAACCCTAGGTTGACCATCTGATCTTCTCATTGGCTTGAGAAGATCATAGTAGGGCCATGACCTAATCACAATTAATTTATATATATGTATATATGTTGATATATATATATATATATATATATATATATATATATATATATATATATATATATATATATATATATATATATATATATATATGTGATGCGTGCTAGTAGAATAATGCTTGTATGTATATGATGCATGCTAGGATATTTTTCTTGTATGTATATGATGCATGCTAAAATAATTCTTATATGTATGTTATGCATGCTAGTGTAGGATAATAAAGGTCTTAATGAGTATATGATACACATTACGATTAGATTAGATCTTAATCGAATCAACTCAAAAATGCCTACCAAGTCCTTGATATCCATCACTACCTCAATCATTTGTAGTTGTTGAATCTGCCAAAGCAGAGCAACGCATATTATCTTGGTAGGGTGCGGAGGGACAATCTTGGTCCCGCCTATCACGGCTTGGGTTAGAGTAAGCTCATTTAGATTGAGTAAAACTAGTTAACTCAATTGGATCGAGTAGAACTATAAGCATATTCCAACCATTGGAAAGATAGGATAAGATCGCATTTACACTAAATCTTGGGCGATTTAGCCAAAGCTAACTCAAGGTCTTTTGTAAATGTGGGTCTTGATCCTATAAACAAGAGTTGCATAGAGATGTAATCGGTAATGTGTTACCCACCGATCATACTAAGTCTTGGAAAATTTAGCCAAAGCTAACTCAAGGCTTAGTATGATGTGGATCTTGTTCCGCAGGAATTATAACTAGTTTGTATGAATCTAGTAATGTGGTTTGACCACATCCATAACTCGATTCTACAAAATTCCTATAATTCAGTGGGAGTATCATTTTATTAAAGGCCTAATTAAATAATAAAAGGAATATGATATTAATTTTCTACATTGTGTATGTTGTAGATAACTATGTCGACAAACACGAACACTCTCTCCCTGCGTTCTGTCCTTGAGAAGGACAAGCTCAATGGAGCAAATTTCCTAGACTGGTACAGGAACCTGAGAATCATTCTCATCCAAGAAAGGAAATTGTACGTCTTGGAGCAGCCGATTCTGGAGGCACCTCCTACCATTGCCCCACGAGCTGACAAAGATGCTTACAAGAAGCATCAAGATGATGCATTAGATGTGTCATGTCTAATGCTCACGACCATGAACTCTAAGCTTCAGAAGCAACACAAGTTCATGAATGCTTATGATATGGTTGAACATCTTCGTCAACTATATCAAGGACAAGCAAGACACGAGAGATATGAAGTCTCTAAAGCATTGTTTGGGTCCATATTGCAAGAAGGAACTCCCGTAGGTCCATATGTACTCAAGATGATTGGGTACGTAGAAAACCTACAGAGATTGGGATTCCCACTTGGCCAAGAGCTGGACACAGACTTGATCTTGCAGTCTTTGCCACAAAGCTATAATCAATTTGTCATGAATTACAACATGAATGAAATTGATAAGCCACTGCCTGAGATGCTCAGTATGTTGAGAACTGTTGAGCTCAACCTTAAGAAGAGAAAATATGACTCCATTTTGATGGTGCAAAAGAAGAAAGGCAAGGGCAAGCCTAAAGGTAAGGGAAAGTCTCAAGCCAAGGGCAAAGGCAAAGAACTTAAACCCAAAAGAGGGGTGGCTAAGGAAGGGGCTTGCTTCCACTGCAAGGAAGCTGGACACTGGAAGCGTAACTGCAAAGCTTACTTGGAAGATCTTAAGAAGAAGAGAAGTGAGACTTCTACTACAGGTATAAATGTTAAAGAAGTCAATCTATCTATTTCTTCATCATGGGTATTAGATATCGGATGTGCATCTCACATTTGTACCAATGTGTAGGCGCTGAGAAATAGCAGGGCATTAACAAAGGGAAAGGTGGACCTATGAGTAGGCAATGGAGCAAGAGTTGTTGTTGTTGCTGTAGGAACTTATGATCTATCTCTGCCCACTGGGCTTGTACTAGAATTAGATAAATATTGTTATGTGCCTTCTTTGACTAAGAACATAATTTCGATTTCTTGTTTGTACAAGAAAGGATTTACATTAATAATAAAGAATAAATATTGTTCAGTTTATTTAAATGATATGTTCTATTGTAGTGCACCTCTAATGAACGAACTCTACTTTCTAGACTTAGAGAGCCCCATCTATAACATAAGTACCAAAAGGTTTAAGTCAAATGAGTTGAACCAAACCTATCTTTGGCATTATCACTTAGGTCACATAAATGTGAGTCGCTTATCTCAGCTTCATAAGGATGGGCTACTAGACTGATTTGATTTTGAATCATATGAGACATGTGAGTCTTGCCTTTTAGGCAAGATGACCAAGACTCCCTTTAGTGGACACAGTGAAAGAGCAACAGACTTGTTAGGACTTATACATAGTGATGTATGTGGCCCTTTCAATGTTGCAGCTAGAGGTGGTTACAGGTACTTCATTACATTTACTGATGACTTCAGTAGATATGATTATGTGTATCTCATGACACATAAATCAGAATCCTTTGAAAAGTTCAAAGAATTCAAGAATGAAGTACAAAACCAGCTTGGCAAGAGTATTAAGATACTTCGATGAGATCGAGGTAGTGAATACCTTAGCCATGAGTTTCGTGACTATCTAGCTGAGTGTGGGATTCTATCCCAACTCACTCCTCCTAAAACACCACAGTGGAATGGTGTATCCGAAAGGAGTAATTGTACCCTATTAGATATAGTATGATCTATGATGAGTCGCACAGATCTTCCTATATCCTTTTGGGGATATGCTTTAGACACAGTAGCCTTTACCCTTAACCGTGTACCATCCAAGGCTGTGATAAAGACATCATATACGATATGGACAGGGAGAAATCCCAAGATGTCTTTCATGAGGATTTGGGGTTGTGAGGCTTACGTTCGACGTCAAGTCTCAGACAAACTGGGACCCAAATCGGATAGGTGTTATTTTATTGGATATTCCAAGGATACAAAGGGATATTACTTCTACATTCCCAGTCAGTACAAAGTGTTTGTGGCAAAGACTTGGGTTTTTCTAGAAAGGGATTTTGTTTCTAGAAAAACTAGTACGTTCGATCTTGAAGAAATTCAAGAGAAGGACCATAGGACTGAGGCCTTGATGGAGGTTGAACAGGAACCACAAAGTGTTGTGGGTGATGAGATTGTTGCACAAAGAGTTGTGGAACAACCACCTGTTCAAGTAGACCTACCTCTTCGCAGGTCTGATAGGGTACATCGTCAGCCTGAGAGATACTCATTTCTCTTGTCTGACCATGATGATGTTATGCTCATTGAGAATGAGCCTACCTTCTATCAGGAAGCTGTAATGAGCCCAGATTCTGAGAAATGGCTAGAGGCCATGAGATCCGAGATGGAATCCATGTACACAAACCATGTATGGACTTTGGTCGATCCACCTGAAGGGGTCAAACCCATTGGGTGTAAGTGGGTCTTTAGGAGAAAGACTGACATGGATGAACTTATGCATACCTATAAGGGACGATTGGTGGCTAAAGGTTTCAAGCAAATTCATAATATTGACTATGATGAAACCTTTTCTCTAGTGGCGATGATTAAGTCCATTCGGATCATGCTTGCTATTGTAGCATACCACGATTATGAGATTTGGCAGATGGATGTCAAAGCCACATTTCTGAATGGAAACTTACTCGAGGATGTGTATATGACACAACCTGAAGGTTTTGTAGATCCACAGCATACTAGGAAAGTATGCAAACTGCAAAGGTCCATTTATGGGCTAAATCAAGCTTCTCGGAGCTGGAATCTTCGATTCGATGATGTGATCAAACAGTTTGATTTCATCAAGAATGAAGATGAACCCTGTGTCTACAAGAGGGTTAGTGGGAATACATTTGTCTTCCTTATATTGTATGTGGATGACATACTACTCATTGGGAATGATATCCCTTCACTACAGTCTGTGGAGACTTAGTTGGGGACGTGCTTCTCAATGAAGGACTTAGGTGAAGCAGCCTGTATTCTAGGCATCAAGATCTATAGAGATAGATCTAAGAGATTGCTTGGCCTAAGTCAGAGTAGATACATTGACACGGTATTACTACGGTTTGCCATGCAGAATTCCAAGAAGGGACTTCTGCCGATGTCACATGGTGTGAGTCTTTCGAAGACTCAAAGTCCCTCTTCTAGAGAGGAGAGAGACCGCATGGATAAGCTCCCTTATGCATTTGCTATAGGATCTATCATGTACGCCATGCTATGTACTCGTCCTGATGTCTCGTATGCTTTGAGTATGACGAGTAGATACCAGTCAGATCCAGGTGAGCATCACTGGATAGTAGTCAAGAATATTCTTAAGTACTTGAGAAGGACTAAAGAATATTTCTTGATACTTGAAGGCTATGAGGAGCTAGCTGTAAAGGGTTACAACGATGCAAGCTTCCAAACTGACCAGGATGATTATAGATTGCAGTTATGGTTCGTGTTTTGCTTGAATGGTGGCACTGTGAGCTGAAAGAGTTCGAAGCAGGACACAGTTGCTGATTCTACAACAGAAGTCGAGTATATCACTGCATCTGAGGCAGCAAAGGAGGCAATTTGGATTCATAAGTTCATTACTGAGCTTGGGGTGGTTCCTAGCATAGCAGATCCCATAGAGCTCTATTGTGACAACAATGGAGTGATTGCATAGGCTAAGGAACCTCGCTCACACCAGTGAACCAAACGCATACTACGGTGCTTCCATCTCATTCGAGAGATTATTGATAGAGGAGATGTGAAGATTTGTAGAGTACCCATAGAGGATAACATCACAGATCCCTTGACCAAGGCTTCGGCACAGAAAAATCATGATGGACACACTAGGTCATTGGGTATTAGATACTACGGTGATTGACACTAGTGCTAGTGGGAGATTGCTAGTGAAATCCCTAGAGTCAATCATGTGATGATTGTTGTATGGACTTTATTGTATCATATTCCTATTTATAAAGCCATGGTTATTATATTTACTTGTATTGGTGCCAAATAACTAAGTATAATAACGTCCTTGAGTACTAGGTTCTTATCTATATCAATTGTTTGGTTGAATCGATAATGAGATGATATAGAGAATACTACTCTTAATCATTCCTAGTCAAGTATTAACATTCAGGGACAATGTTAATGCATAGAGACTAGCATGTAGGTCAACACGATGACTTGATCTCACAAGTCATGGATATGAGATATCAAGTTGACACATGAGTATGCATTGGAGAATGTATACTGAATGACCTGCCATAAGAAAGTATCATGGATCATTATATGAGTGTCATATACTTTCTCATGTGGCTATTAGTATGACTATTAGTCCTTAGACCTAAAGTCACCATGGTTCCCTACATAAGGAGTTGCATACTTTGGCTTCGTCAAATGTCATCCGTAAATGGGTGGACTATAAAGGCGATTACTGGGTATGTAACAAATTATGCGGAGGGATGTGAGTGATGTAGATGAGATCTATCCCTCCTATATGACAGGAGTGACATCGTTGAGACCACGAAGTGCATGGCCATGCCCAAATGAGTCAATATGAGATATTGAGCTCATTTGATTAGAGTGAGTCTACTTGGAGTTTAAGATATAGATTGTATCAAGGATGACACGGTCTATGCCTCAATTGGTCAATCTAGATGTCAAGGATAGAGGGACATTATCACATATTGTGAGAGTCACAATTAGTAGTCACAAAGGTGATGTTGGATCTCAACATTTTTGTAACTTGGGTAGCAATGATGTGTTTCTAGATACCGCTCATTGCTTATGTTCCTAAATTGGTTTAGGAGTATTGCCAACGTTACAAGAACCTATAGGGTCATACACAAAGGGCAATTAGCTGGAGATTAGGTTCTTATGATGAACCATGAGGATTAGGTTCATGGGATGATCCAAATTGGATTAAGAGTAATCCAAATTAGACTAATTGAGTTAGACTCAATTTGATTCAAGTGTTGAATGAGTCTAATTTAGATTTGATTCATTGAGTCAATTTAAATTAATGAATAGAGATTCATTAAATCAAATTGACTTGAATCAAGTGGTTAGATTTGATCAACCATGGGAGATAAGTGGTCAAGTTTGACTTGACTTGAGAGGGAAGATGAATGATCAATTTTGACTTGACCAATTGCCATGTCATGGTGACATGGCATGTGGGCCAACCAATGATGATGTTCCACATCATCATGGACTTATCATGTGGTGTCACCTCATGAGTGAGACCAAGAGCCATTGGCTCTTGGAGTTACATGCATGCATGTAACCCCCATCCAAGAGTGGCCAACCACTTTAGTGTTATTCATGGGATGAATTCATTTTGTGGTAACTCCATCTTCTTCTTCCTTGGGACTTCCTCTCAAGCTCTCTCTTCCAATCCTCTCTTTGGCCGAAACTCTCAAGGGAGCTAGCACACTCTAAGGTTTCTTCTTCACCATTTGTTCGTGTGGATACTTGTAGAGGAGTGTGCACTTGACACTCTTCGAGATCCGACAAAGCGTTTGGACGAGCAGGATAAGTGAAGGGCGTCGCTACGAGGGTAATGCTCTCTCCATTTAGATCTATGGTAGATAGGTTTTTCATAACACATACATGTAGTTTTATTTTTTATACCTTCGCATGGATCCGTGGTCGGGCTTCCGAGGTTTCCGCAACGCAAAAAGCGGTTTTTACAGCTCGGAAATCCCAGAACCAATACATCTCACAACACATAGGACTAATCTGTTTGTGTACTTAGCCACGTAGATGGGCGTGAGATGTTAGGACCTTACTCTCAATTCCAGATGTAGAGCTAGTGCATCGCCAAGAACAACGGAGTATAATCATCTATATTAACTGACTCTGACCAGGACTTGTTGATCTTTCATGTCAGTCAAGTCAAATAAGAGTTGAACATTCAATAGATGAGCTTATTTTTAGTATATTATTTTCAAAATAATATGGAACATGCTTGGACTTCGAACTAAAACTTAATACTTATATTTGTTTTTCAAAACCCCTCTTTCCGATATATGGCAAAAGGGGGAGAAAAGTCCAAAGTTAAGGGATCATTTTTTTTGATAACTTAACTTCCCTTAACTTAGTAAGTTAATTCTATATTCTTATGGCCAAACGTTAATGTTTTACTTGAGAAAGGGGGAGAAAGGCCAAGTTAAGAATCTTCTTAACTTAAACTTATTTTTTTTGCTATGGCCAACCTTAAGTAATTTTTAATTACTTAAACTCTTCCTAAATAGAAAACATCAAGGGGGAGGATTAAGATCTTCTTTCAAGACTCACCCATGGTTAAGGGGGAGGTTTCCTCAAGGGGGAGTACTTGGAAGAAAGTCTCTATTACTCCTACTTAATAATCATGCATATTATTATTCTTCATGCATATTATTTCCTTAACTTTGTATGTGGGTTTGCCATAAATAAAAAAGGGAGAGATTGTTGGTGCAGTGGGCACCAAAGTCGAACCTGAGTTTTGATTATAACAAACAATACAAAGTTAAGCTCATATCGTTATCTCACGAGCTGAATCGAGTGTGCAGAAAAGTGCTAAAGCTGGAGCTGAAGGCTAGCGACAGCCGGAGGAAGCCGCGGTGGTCGGGTGACACTCGAGTGACTTCAGAGGGAGCTGAAGGAATCGAGTGGAAGGCCTTAAGTGAGGTCGTATCCTCCTTACGGGGATGGTCTTAAGTGTAGATCTGACCAAAGACATCCCATGGATGGTCTAGGTCGAGATCGGACGGTCGACGACCGTCGAAATTATGTTTTTATTAAGCTAACTTGTGATTTCAGCAAGCATCAGTCGACTACCCACAAGAGCCACTCAACTGCCTTCATCAGTCGACTGCTGAGTGTTGCAACTTGACTGATGATCAAGGATCAGCTTCATGGAGTCAAGCCTTATCACCTCATTCCAAGGGGCTTTGTGCCTAGTTTTGATTGGCTGAGGATCCACTCGATGTGGGGCTCAAAAACTATAAAAGGAGAGCTTCTCTAAAGGTTTTTCATCAATTCAAAAGTGCCCTAAAGCCTCCATAATGTGACGACACTCCAACGACTCCACGACGATGAAGTGCTACAGAAATGCCGATGACACAAGCTTAAGCCTCTATCCTTTTGGTCATCGGTAAAAGTTTTTTTTAGTTGTCCATTAACTCTTGTATTTACTTTCTATTCTACAAGCTTTTATTGCAACAAGGAGAGGGGGAGTGTCCCTCTACCTCAAGCTTTGGTTTTTGTATATTTGATTAACTCCTACCTCCAATGTGGAGGAGTTCGTTAGTGTTCATTTTATCTTTCCGCTACATTTACTTGTGTTTTGAAATGAATTCGATGAAAAGATTTTATCGCTATTCACCCCCTCTAGAGATCCACTCGATCCAACAAGTTAGATCTCTAAATTGGTATAACTAGGGGCTATGAAGGGCTTGGGTGTGCTGTGTGTTCATCCAGGGTCGATCAGAATTCTATGTCTCTGTGTGTGAATGGTTGGTGGCAAACTGAGTTGTATGATGCTCTATTTGTGTTTGTGATGGAGTTGTGGATGGTAAGGTAAGTTCAATTGAGGTTGAATTGGGGGATTTGAGCTGTGGGATAAATGTGATTCGTGTAGATAAGCTGGGAGTTCAATAGAGGGAGCTCAGTTGTTGTGAATCAGCCATGGATGATTGGGGGTTTCTAATTCATGTTCGATAGAAGGACGTGAATATAGAAATGATGTAGTAGTGGATTTGTATATTTGTCGGGTGCTGGAACTTAGTACTTGTTATGTTTTGTGCAGGACGTGGTTACGAGATAGGTCTGCGGACGTGAAGATATTTATCATGAGCGTCATATCAGGTGGGTAATTTCCTACCCTGGTCAGGTAGTTGTAAATCTTAATGCATGAGGATTTAAATTTATGATCATATTACCTTTGACTCCACTGCTGTTATGCTATTGTTTGATACTTAGTCTTTTCCCTTTAAATACTCTATTATTGTTATCACATTTTCCTTCATCATGATTAGGAGTTAAGCCTATAGTTGTTCAGTTATGTGTACATAGTGGAGTACGGATGAAGACTTGATTGTAAATTGGATAAAAGGTCATCCGGGGGTGGGTAATATCTTGAACGTAGAATTGATTCTTACGTCATATCCTCCTATTGCATATCTATTACGGATCATGTGTTTATGTATGGCCATGTGGATTGTGGATAGTGTGTTGCTACGGACTGGTGGTCCTAGCTTGGTTATGATCAGTTGAGTATGACTCTCTGTAGGATAGAGAGTGTGTTGATCAGTTGAGTATGACTCTCTGTAGGATAGAGAGTGTGTTGATTAGTTGAGTATGACTCTCTGTAGGATAGATAGTATGTGGTGGATGTATGTTATGTGTGACTGTGCATTCATGCCATTTATATGCATGTTGGCGACTTGGTCTCTCTTGTGGTGGAGAGAGTCGTCAGTCATCCTGCCTCCACGATTACTCGTGGTAGTAGTAGCTGGTGTGAGGGTAGAACATTTGTTGTGCTGCACTCGACTACTATAGACGATGGTAGTTAGAGTTGTGTACAATTGTCCTGTGTGTGTGGCACTCGACCACTCATGGGTAGTGACTGTCGGAGTGGCCAACAGCAGGGACTCCTGTTGTGTAGCTAGATCTTTACGCTTATATGCTACTTGTTCAAACTGCCCACTCGGCCACTCAAGAGTAGTGGTTGGTGTTGAGTTGGGACAGTTGTCATGTCGAACCACTTAGGCCACACTGGGGTCGTGGTAACGAGTGGGGTGAGGAGGCATGACCATGCATTCTGCATTGCCGTATTGTTATAGCATTTTGCATATTGTCATATATATATATATATATACACACACATACATACATATGGATGGTTGTGATTAGTCTATCTATAGATGCAGTCTATATATATACTTGGTGTGATGTTGCATTTGTTTGTATTATGCTTGCTGCATTTGTTTGTACATCATTATACATGCTACTTGCATTTTCTATATGGTTGTGTGGGATACCTGTGTATGAGTTGGTCAGACTATTGGATACCTTTAACCAGTATCATGATGTAGTATGAGTTAGACCAAATTTATGGTTTGTATTTGTTATAGAATGTTAGTAAGGTAGTTGTTAATTACAGAGTTAGTATAACTCTTCATGTTGTATATTGTGGATATATGCTCAGGTTGGATGAGTGTAGCATAGCAGACTTTCAGGTATGTTTGCATCTTACATTGTTCAGTTGTTTAGATGGTATATGCATGTATATATATATTATACTAGTGTATACCTATTTTATCTTTAGATGGTATATTGTTGAATCTCATGAGATTTATGCTATATATGCATTATCTTTCAGATTACCACTAAGTTTTACACTCATCACCACAGATCCTTGGTTTTCTTGTTGCCCAGGTAACAGGTAGAAGACTTTGTGATGACTTGGAGCATCACTAGCTGATCCATCTCATCTCACTTCCGAGTCTCTTGTGGTTATTTTGGTTTTCCTATGCTTTAGTTATGTACTTGGAGTTTATGTGGTTTCATGTGTTGTGGACTTGTTTTGTTGGTGTACACATGTGTTGTTTCCGATTTTATATCGGTACTTTCTTATTTTGTGGTTAGTCATACCGGTATGCATTGTTGTGAAGTTTTTTATTTCATTATGATGATTTCCGCTGTGAGTTTGATATTATATGTATACATGTTGTGGTGATTGTGGCTGAAAGGCTTTGTATGAACAGGATATTGTGTCACGTACAAGGGAGATGTTGTTCATTTTTTGGCTCGGCATACTCTCGGGGCGTGACAGTATATGTATTTCCTACGCCCAGTAGGGTGACAGAGGGCAGTGATGCTCAGAGTTAAGCATTGCATTGGCTAAGCAGTTTATGTAAACCCATAGCAGTATATGTATTTCCTAGGCCCAGTAAGGTGATAGAGGGAAGTAATGCTTAGAGTTAAGTATTGCATTGGTCGAGCAGTATATGTATTTCTCGGGCCCAGTAGGGTGACAGAGGGCAGTGATGCTTAGAGTTAAGCATTGCATTGGCCGAGTAGTTTATGTAAATCTCGAGTAGTTTATGTAAATCCCGAGTAGTATATGTATTTCCCTGGCCCAGTAAGGTGACAGAGGTTAGTGAGGCTCAGAATTAAGTATTGCATTAGCAGAGCTCTTTATGTAAATCCTGAGTGGTATATGTATTTCCCGAGTCTAGTAGGATGACAGAGGGTAGTGATGCTCAAAGTTAAGTATTGTATTGGCAGAGCAGTGTATATAGTTCCCGAGCAGTATATGTATTTCCCGGGCCGAGTAAGGGTGACTGAGGGCAGTGATGCTTAGAGTTAAATATTGTATTAGCATAGCAGTATATTTAGTTCTTGAGTAGTTAGTATATTTCCTGATGCATTTGTGTATTCCCCGAGCAGTATGCTTGTTTCGGAGCCATGTATGGGTTTTTGGGATTCTTTCTAAGTACGGTGAAAAGAGGAGATATGAGCATGGGAAGTAGCTAGAAGAGTTTTGGAATGGAAAATATAATTAATATAAGATATTTTGGTATTTGTCATTTATTTTACTTAATTAATGCTTTGTAGGGAGCTAGGAAGCACTTAAGGGGTTCAAAGGATATATTTTGAGAAGGAGCAAGAAAAGAGGTTACATATGATAGCTTGGCAAGGGTATTAAAGTAAATTCATTTCAAGGAGAAGGTGGGATAAATTATCTATAAAAGGGGAAGAGAAGGAAGGAAGAGGGGATGGTTATTTCTTCGCTATTCGGTACCTCAAAGATCTTCTTCTCACTTCTTCTTCTTCATATTGCACTTCTATTCTCTTCATCCTATCATTTCTGACTTGAGCATCAGAGGGGCTATGCCGGGAAGCCGACCCACCTCTAACACTCTCTTGTGAAGTGACAGATTCAGCTTTCATCTTAACGATCTAGGCGATTGGAGGAGATCTAGTTGGGAGTTCTCGGATCAGACGAGATCTACAAGAAAGGGGAGGGAGATCTTGGCAGGCCGAAGAAGTGAATACTATCAAATTGGCACTACCTATGTGAACCTAAACAAAAAGTCATGATGGTGAATACTAGAAGGACAACGAAGGGGTCGGTGGAGGAGGAGAAGTCTGTATCTAATACCTCCAAGGGTGGTACCAGTAGAAGGCGTCATGAGCCTATGTGTGAGGAAGATCTTATGCAAGTGGTAGTTGCGGTGATGGATCACATGTCACAGAAAAAGGTAGCTAAATAGATGAAGGAAGACAATACATCTGGGGATGATTTTGAGGAGGAGGTAATCAGAGTCTCTCACCCTAAGAAGGATTCCTCACGGATCTATAAATAATCGAAGGGAAAGAAAAAATATGTTGCTCCCACGAAGGAAGAAAGGTCTGATGAAGAAGGTCCTCTCGCAAATGCTATCCTAAAGAGTAAAGAGCAGAGTCCTTTTATAGATAATATTTTGAATGAAGAGTTACCTCGGCACTTTCGGATGCCTCTGATGCCTGAGTATACTGGTTCCTCTGATCCTAAGGATCATTTGGGTAGATTTGAAAATTCTACTTTATTATATCATTCTACTGATGGGATTAAATGTAGATTATTTCTTACTACATTAGTAGGACCATCACAATAATGGTTTAATGATTTAAAATCGCAAAGTATTGCTTCGTTTAAGGATTTCTCAACATTATTTTTAAGGCATTTTTCTTATTCTAAGAAATATTTGCCTCAACCATTGAGTCTTTTTAATCTTAAGCAGAGAGAGCAAGTAAATCTTCGATAATATGTGTAGAGGTTTACTCAGTCTACACCAGAAATTCTGGCTATGAAATCTGGCATGATAGTAGGAGCCTTTACTCAAGGGCTCCGAGAGGGAGATTTCTTTAAATCCTTAGCTAAAAACCCTCCTACGGATTTCAATGGCTTTTGTCCAGAGCTGAGAAGTTTATTAATCTAGAGGATGCCCAGAAGTCTCGACGGTATTCCCCAGATCATATAATGACAGAACTACTAGAATGACAACTGGGATGGGTAAGGCCCGCCCGTCCTTTAGGAGAAAGATTCATGTATATTCCTCAATTAAGGTTTTCTAAGGAACAAACTATGAATACATGTGAAGAGCAACAGTTATTGAGAAGATGCTTTAGAGCTGCTAGAGGGCCTAGGAGGTTACCATCTTTTACTTTCTGTTCTTATCATCAAGACTATGGTCATAATACTCAGGATTGCCAACAATTAGATTCTAAATTGTAGAGATTTATGGGGGCTCATCCCCCACATCTGAAATATGGTTATGAATCCGACTCCATATCAGTAGAGGTTTGAGGGAAGAAGCTTTGGTAGAGAAAATCTAGTGAGACCTCTCGTGAACCTGTTGGGAAATTGACCGTCTCTAGAGGGAGGGGGTGAATAGCGTTTCGACGTTGCGTGATGGAATTTGTTTGC
Organism: Wurfbainia villosa; assembly: GCA_025175895.1. Taxonomy (NCBI): domain Eukaryota; kingdom Viridiplantae; phylum Streptophyta; class Magnoliopsida; order Zingiberales; family Zingiberaceae; genus Wurfbainia; species Wurfbainia villosa. The sequence continues at coordinate 87,097,416 of CM045992.1, forward strand.
ATGCTTGCCTATGATTGTCAGTACATAGCAAAATATAGAAATAATACAAACAAATACACAATCACAAATACAAGCACAAGAACACAACAATATAATGTGGTTTGGAACCTCAAGGTTCCTACTCCACGGGTTGAGCTCAACAAGTTCGAGTGATGACAACACCACTAATAAAACTCCTTATCGACAACACGTCAGAGGCGGAGAAACCTCGTACAAAAATTACAACAGCAATACAACAAAAATACAAGCAAATACAATAGAATGTAAGTAAAGAAAATTTTACAAAGAGCTTTTAGATGCTTGCTTATTTGGTTGCTTGAGCTGCACTTGGAACCCTTGAATTGCACCTGTAAATCGCCCCAAATCGCCCTAAGAAACTATTGCCAAATCCCTCTCCATGAGCTGCTTTTATAACCTGCATTCGGGTTGGATTTTGCCTACCAGTCGACTGATCGAGACCATCAGTCGATTGCTCCTGTAGCCATTGTCTCAGAACGGCCTGATCCCCATTGGATAAGTTCCAACGGATAGATCATCAATCGATTGATCATGTCCATCAGTCGACTGATCGAGCCATCACTCGACTGTCAAACCCTAACAGTCGACTCTAGAACCTTCTATGTCCACGACATCGACCATCAGTGGATTGTTAGCCATAGGATCGATTAGGCAATCACCGACGCCTAATGGGCGCGATCACGTGCCATTTCCTCTGATTGAACTCCAGTCGACTCCCATTAGTCGATTGGTCATAGTCCCAGTCGACTAATACAAGTCAACTCAGCTACCAAGTGTCAAAATACTTTACCAGTCGGCTGGTCCATAACCCCAGTCAACTGACAAACCTCAAACATGAGATTTAACCCCAAGTATGATGCCCTCATACTTGCTAGACTGCCCTTAGCCTAGACCTAAGCCTTCTAGCAACCTCCGTCAGCGTCACGCCTATCGGATCCCTCCAAGTCATCCATGACTTGTTCATCCATATGCTAGCCTTCAGGTGCTTTCATCGGCTATTGTCATGCTAATTTGGTCTATACCACCAATGCACATTGGGCTTACGCTGCCAAGACTATCACTTGGACTTTACGTCGCCAACCATTGGACTTATGCTGCAAAGACTCTACCCTTGGACTTTACGCCTCCAATATCACCCCTTGGACTTCCCTTTCTAACCCATGTTGGACTTTCCATTTGTCAAGACTCAAACATGGACTTTCCCTTGCCAAGACCCATGCTTGGACTTTCCTTGCCAACCCATGTTGGACTTTCAAATTTCCAAGACTCAAGCTTGGACTTTCCATTGCTAAGACCCATGCTTGCACTTTCCATGCCAACCCATGTTGAAATTTGCAATTGCCAAGACTCAAGCTTGGACTTTCCCTTGCCAAGACCCATGCTTGGACTTTCCATGGCAAGTACCCATGACTTAGACTTTTCATGCCAAGTACACAAGACTTGGACTTTCCATGCCAAGTACACAAGACTTGGACTTCTCCATCATATGGTCAACCCGATGTCAACCATATAGTCAAACAATGGTCAAACCATCGTCAAACATCAAAATACCACTCAAGTCAAACTTGAGTCTAGTCAATCATGAACAGGGTCAAATGCACCAACAATCTCCCCAAAACATTGTCAAACATCAAAACACTACCCGAGTCCAACTCGAGTTTGGTCAATCGTGACATGGGCCAATTGCACCAACAATTTCCTCCTTTTTAATTTTTGATAAAAACCATAAAACCATTGAGTTAGGCTGCCTAACTCAAATCTCCTTACCAATTCTCCCAAATTGGTAATTTCATAAATTCTTCTCCTTTTTGACATACATCAAAAAGGTTCTCCTCAAGGAGGTCAATGTCTCATATCCCAATGAGATCTTACAATCTCCCCCTTGGTCCAAAAACATCTAAGATGCCTTCACTCTTCCTAGTGATAAGTCTCATATCACTTAAGAGAGGCTTCTTATAAACTCTCCCAATTCTCCCCCTCATGAGGAAGAAAAACATCCATCATCCCATGACGGATACCTCCCCCTTGACCATTGCACCAACAATGTCTTTAGGGAGTCCCTAAGCCTATAGGAACACTAAACCATCAAAATTAAGGTTAAAAGTTCAACCTTGAACTTTCACACACCTTAAGATGTTAGGACCTATGCGCCCGCTAGAGGGGGGGGTGAATAGCGATTCATCGTAGGTCGATGGAATTCGTTTGTGCTTCCTACAAAATGTGTTATACGTAGCGGAATGTATATAACAACAAAAACAAATACACAAGCACAAGCACATTGCACAAGATGTAACGTGGTTCGGGACCGTATGGTTCCTACTCCACGGATTTGGCTCTAAATGCCGTAGCAATGCAAACATACACCACTAATCACAAATACTCCTTCTCAACAATAAGTCGGAGGTGGAGAAACCTCTTACAGTGATTACAAAAGTAATACTAAATATATACAAGCAAATAAAAAATGAATACAACAATCTATGTAAAGATAACTTTACAAATGAGCTTTTTGATGCTTACTTGTTTGGTTGTTTGAGTTACACTTGGAGACCCTGAATTGCAGCTGCAAATCACCCCAAAACACCTAAAAGAACCATACTAAAAATCCTTTCCGTGAGCTACTTTTATAACCTACATTCGGGCTAGATTTCGCCTAGCAGTCGACTGATCGAGACCATCAGTCAACTGCTCCTGTAGCCGTTGTCTCACAATGACATGAGCCACGTTGGATAAGTTCCAACGGATAGACCATCAATCGACTGATCGAGCCATCACTCGACTACAGAACCCTAGCAGTCGACTCGGGAACATACTTTGCCTGACAACTCGATCAGCAGCCGACTAATCTTTAGATTAGTTGACTGCTCAGGCCATCAGTCGACTGCCCAATGCTGGCAGTCGACTGCTAGGCCATTTCCTACAGTCGAACTCTAGTATACTCCTATCAGTCAACTGACCATAATATCAGTCGACTGATAACCTCATCCATGAGATTTTAACCCCATGTATGGAGCCCCGATACTTGCTAGACCACCCTTAACCTAGACCTAAGCCTTCTAGACACCTCCTTCAGCCTCATGTCTATCGGATCCCTCCAAGTCATCCATGACTTGTTCATCCATACGCTAGCCTCCAGGTGCTTCCATCGACTATTGTCATGCTAACAATGTCTATACCACCAAGGCACATTGGGCTTATACTGCCAAGACTCCGTTTGAACTTTATACCGCCAACCATTGGACTTATGCTTCCAAGACTCCACCCTTAGACTTTACGCCGCCAATATCACCCCTTGGACTTCTCAATTGCCAAGTGCTCATGACTTGGACTTTCACCGCCAATACTATACTCTTGGACTTACGTGGCCAAGACTACACCCTTGGACTTTCCATGCCAACCCAATGTTGGACTTTCCAAATGCCAAGACTCATGATTTGACTTTCCCTTGCCAAGACTCATGCTTGGACTTTCTATGCCAAGTACCCATGACTTGTGTTGGAGGATCGATGGCCGGCTAGAGGAGGGTGAATAGCCCAAATCGTGTACGATGATGGAAATTGTCCGTTTGTCCTGTGCTCGTCTACAATACTCGTTAATGCGCAGTGGAATGATAATAAAATGAATACAAGAATACAACACATGCACAAACACAATGATATACATGGTTTAGAACCTTAGGGTTCCTACTCCACGGGGCGAGCTCAACGAGCTCGTTTTATGCGCACGACACTGACAAATCTCCTTCTCAACAACACGTCGGAGGTGGAGAAACCTCGTACAAGCAATTACACTAAGTAATAAAAGCAAATATAAATACAAGAAGAAATACAAGTAAAGAATACAATACAAAACTTCACTTTGATCACTTGCTTGTTACTTGCTTTGGATTGCTCTTGAAGGTCTGGAATGCTGTAGCAATTCCCCTTCAAAATCGCCCCAAAAACTCTTGCAAAATACTCCATGTCGAGCTCCATTTATAACCTGCATCGAGCTAATTTTGCGCCAATCAGTCGATCGATCATGACCATCAGTCGACTGGTCCTATAGCCGTTGTCTCACAACGGTTCGATCCACGCTGGACAAGTTCCAATGGATCCATCATCAGTCGACTGATCATCCACATCAGTCGACTGACGAACCCATCAGTCAAGTGCTCGCCGCAATCACTTGACTAGAAGACCTTCTGTGCCCGAATTAACCCCTATCTATCAACTGCCCTCCCTTGGAAGTTGACTGATGGTCTCGTCAGTCGACTGACATCCCTTGGCAGTCGACTGTTCTGCAAGAACCAGATCAGTCGAACACCAGTCGAACTCATTCAACTTGGAGCAGTCCACTGGCACTTATGCCAGTCGACTGATGTTGGGTAAAACCTCAAACACCAAGTTGTTTGAGCATTCGTCCCTCAGTCTTAGCTACTTGGCCAAGTCCACCTCATCCTCATGGAGTTCCCCACCAAATCTCTCTTCCCTCGGCCTATGTCCCTTGGATTCACCAAGCGCACGGCTTCGCAATGCCATCCTTCGCATCTCTTGCCCCGAAGTCTGCTTCCTTTGGCCCTCACTCCATTCGCTCCCCGTCCAGCGATCCCTCAGATGCACCAAGTGCATGGCTTCACAATGTCATCCTTCACTGACTCAAGGACCCCGAGCCTATGAGACTAGTGACCTTGCCAAGTCCTCAAGACTTCCCATTGCCAAGGCTACACACTTGGTCTTACCAAGCCTCATGCTTGGACTTTTTACCACCAAGGCTACACACTTGGATTTACGTGTCCAACCCATGTTGGACTTCTCATGACAATCCCATGTCATACATTTTGTCTAACATCAAAATATAGTTCGAGTTAAACTCGAGTCCGGTCAATCATGACCTGGGCCGATTGCACCAACAATCTCTCCCGTTTTGATGTTTGACAAAACCTCAAACTCAAGTCTACCAATTATCCCCAATTGACAATTCTCACATCCCAATGAGAATTCTAACTAACCCCAATTGGTAATTTCTCCCCCTTTTTGACATACATAAAAAATCTCCTCCCCAAGGGTATGAATGCCTCATATCCAATGAGATCTTACAATCTCTCCCTTGGAGGAAAACACTTGCCTTCAATCTTTCTAGTGATAAGTCACATATCACTTAAGAGAGGCAATCCCCCAATTTTCTTCCCATGAGGAAAAATACACATCCATCTTCCCATGATGGATACCTCCCCCTAAAGGCTTGCTTCTCCTTGACCATTGCACCAATAATGTCTTTGGAGAGTCCCTAAGCCAATAGGAACACTAAACCATCAAAATTAAGGCAAAGTTCAAAAATGAACTCTCACACACCTTAAAATTGATACATACCCTAAACACTTCTCCTAATCTATATCCAATGGATTTTCACCCTTTCTAATGCTCTCCAAAGCATGCCCTAGGGTTAGGAGTGATTAGGGAACCAAAACATAGCTGAACATGGGCCTAACAAACAGTGTTTACCCGAAATCAGCCTGGCAGTCGACTCTGATAGAAATCAATCGACTGCCACCCTCATTAGTCGACTGCCATTAAGTGGAAATCGACTGGTAACTGAAAAATCTAAATTTCAGTTATCAGAAATGGTTTTCAAAAATTCATAAGTAATTATACATACAGTCAAAAATCATAAAAATTCATATGCATAATACTTATAACAATCAATATGGGTGAAAAATATTTGAAAATTATTTTACCCACAAAATTGTGAGATTGACACAAAGTTCAGAAGATGAGAAAAGCTTCAATATTTGAGCCATCTTTGTATCACCTCATTCAATGGTGATTGCTATCAAAAGATTGACTTCACTAAGGTTTTTCAAAATATTTTTGAAATGTTTTTAAAAACTTTAAATTCATTTTCCTAAACATCTCACATGTATCTAAATGTGTGAAACACATACAAGTCAAGTATTTTAGTGAGTGTGGGTTTTGGTTAATTAGGGTCTCATGCATTTATCTAAGCAACACTATTTGACTCCCTTATGCATGAGACTTCAAATTATGCCATATTCCTTAAATCCATTTTTTTATGCATGAATGATGATTATGACATAATGATAATATAAGTAAGCATGTGCCAATAATCATGATGTCATGGCATGTGAATGAAAACTAAGCATACATGACATATAAAAATAACCCTAAATATGATCATGACATTTTATATGATAAAAATGAATATGATGTCATGACATAGCATATGGCAAGTAAAAGATAATGGTATAAATACCTATATTTTATTATTAATTGTCATTTGATATAATTAAATCCATTTTGCCATAATGCTACCCTATTTTCCTAGTGGGCCAAAAACCCAAAAAGATACACCATGACCTCTAAACCTAAAGTGCCAATTTTAGTCAATTTTCAACTTCTCAAAACACATTGGCACATCCTAAAGTGTTAAGTCTACCATGGCTAAGTTGACTACCCATCCACTTAGGGTTGAAACACCCTAACCCATCTAGCGTGAATCGATCACGCTTCTAGGAACCCAATATCTATTGGAGCTCCTTAGGTTAACTAGGTATTCACTAGGGATAACTTCCCTAGATACCTTCCTAATGACCATTTTTTTCTTTGAAGCCTTAGTCAATTGGGTCTTTCCTAGGTCAACTCTAGAGGTGACTCCCCCTTTGACCTTCTTAGTGGCTACCTTGGATTTCTTTAAATTTTTAGCCACTAGACAAACACCATAGTTAGTCTTAGGGATGACTTCCCTATTAACCTTGGTTTTCTTAGACCTAGATGTTGTTCCATAATCAAATGGAACATTGTGGCAGGACTTAGGTTTGTGACCCAAACCTCTCTTGCCCTTGGACGGTTCTTGTCTCCTAGGTCTTAGATTTTGATCATTAGACCCCTTAAATGATTTTGTCATTCTTGCTAGGGTCTTCTTCAATTTTTCAAGCCTTGACCTCAAGGCTTGGTTTTCTAATTCTAATTTTCCCAATTTTTAATTTTCATTCTTTCTTTGGGAAGGACTTTTCTTACGCATATGCCTAGACTTCTTGGGGTTAATATTCAAATTTTCTTCAATTCTCCTTATCGACTACTTAGGTAGAATTGGTCTAGAGTTATGGTGTCTAGGTTTGTCCTTAGGTAAATCAACATGCTTGGCACCTAGGCAAAAGTATCTATTCCTACTAGCATGCTTTTCATGATGAACAATAGCAATATTACTAACATGCTTCTTAACTCTAGAAATTGAAGGTGCATTAATTAAATTTACCTTAGGGTTAGCTTTGGAAGCTCCCCCTAGATGAGATTCTCCTTCTTGCCCCTTCTTCCTCTCTTTAGGGCATTGGCTCCTATAATGTCCCTTTTTATGGCATTTGAAGCACACCACGTGCTCCTTGCTTCTAATTGTGGGGACACAGGCATTCGTTGCTTTTTCTTGAACTTTCAGTGCTGGTGGAGTCTTCTTCACCCTCTTAGGACACTTGCTTTTATAGTATCATTGCTTCCTACACTCAAAGCATATGATGTGACTTTTATTTTTAAGTACAATGCATGAGTTACCTAGGGTAGTGATAGGTGCCGGAGTTGATTCTTCATCCCTCCCAGAGGTTGAAGCTTCATCTTGATCTTGCTCCGGAATGGAAACCCTCTCCTCTCCCTCAATGCTAGAGGTGGAGGTTTCCTCCAAGTCATCCACATCTTCGAATGTTGATGGCGATTCTTCCGGCATCCTTCTATACTTGTGCCGGTTCGAGAATTTCGTGAAATTTGACCACCTTATGCCACAACTCCTTTGCATCCCTATAATTACCTAATCTAGACCAAATATGGTTAGGAATCAAATCACTTAACAATTTGATTACCTTGAGATTTGTCTTGAAATCCTTGATTTGGTCCTTGTTCCATCTCGTCTTTTCAATTTGCCTATTGTCTTCATCCCTAGGCATTTTGAAACCATTTTCTAGAATTAACATTATATCAAAATCGGTTTCGAGATATATCTCCATTTTTCTTTTCCACCATTGAAAATCCCCTTCGAATTTTGGTGGTTGGAGGTTCAAGTCGGCCATCTTGTCATTCTTGTGTTGGCGATTAGTCCGCAACAAGCTCCTCGCTCTGATACCACTTGTTGGAGGATCGGTGGCATGCTATAGGGGGTGAATATCCCAAATTGTGTACGATGATGGAAATCTTCCGTTAGTCATGTGCTTGTCTACAATACTCGTTAATGCACAGCGGAATGATAATAAAATGAATACAATAATACAACACACGCACACACACAATGATATACGTGGTTTGGAACCTTAGGGTTCCTACTCCACGGGGTTTTTGGGATGCATACTCAAAAGTCTATCTTTTGTATGAACATCTTTATTTTTTAAATAAGAATCACATGATCATTGTTTGCATATTTAAGGTTATGTATATTGTCTAATACACTACATTGTAGATAACATTGTGTGTAGTGTCACACAAGAGATCATGTTATCAGTTCCTTATAAAGTATAAGTAAAGGCTCACAACCTAGATGGTTATGGGCAAACCATTGGAATGGTTGTAGTGTAATTTGGTATTGGTTTGTCTTGACCATTCAATTACACTAGTATACTTTGTGTGTATTGAGCAGGACCGACTTAGAGGTGATTCGATTTATTGTCTGCTACAAAATTGAATCAGACCTCAGATATTATGTTGTACATGCTCTTAATTCCAATATAATAACGGGCACATATACTTAGTATTCATTTCTTTGATTTACTAATGGGCGAGATTTATAGAGTAAATCGATATGCTCGGTAAGTTGGGAAATGATATTATTTATATGGTGTGTCGTTGATTATAGGAGGAAACCGTGTCCTATATATTAGGATGATGATGTCCCCTTGAGGAGCTCATAAGGTTCATCATGTAAACCCTGCAGGTGGACTTGGTCTGGCATGATGATAAGGTTGAGTGGTACTACTCATGGAGTTAGATGTTGATTAATTAATTGTCAGTAAATTAATTAATTGATAAACATTCGAGATCTTAAACATGGAGAGATATATGTATAAATAATATATGGAGCCCATATTAACTTATGGGGGTTGGTGAGGTAGATCAATGATAATCCTCTAGTGGAATGGATTATCATTAATGGATCGGACTTTATGTGGGCTTGATCCATTGGGTGGCCAAGATCCAACTCCTCCTCATGGTCCCTTTTGTAGCCTTTTAAAACCCTCATGGAGCCTAGATCCGATGAAGGAAAATGAAACTCTAGATCCGACAATGGAGATTAAATCTCGAGATCCAACGGTGGAGATTAAATCTTTAGATCCGACGGTAGAGATTAAATCTCTAGATCCGACGGTTGAGATTAAATCCCTAGATCCGACGGTTGAGATTAAATCCCTAGATCCGACGGTGGAGATTAAAGGAGGCTTAAGCCTAACTCTATAAATATGGCTTAAGGGGTGGGCGGCAAGAATAATCTTGGAGATTAGTGCTTTAGGCGGATAGGGTTTGGAGAAGCCATGGGCAGCAAGACCTTCTCCTTCCTAGGGTTTTGTCCAGCGCCCCCTTTCCTTTTCTCTTCTTGTCCAGCGTCCCAATCCTCTCCTTCTTCTCCTTGGCCGGTGGCAAGAGCTAGGGCTTCTTCTCTTGGATCTTTTGGCCGGCACCCACACTCCCTATTCCTTTCCTTGGCCGGCGGCAACATCAAATCTCTTGACTTGGTCGCCGGTCCAAGATAGGGAAGAGTTTTGTTTCATTCTTCCCTTTGTTCGGAGCAAGAAAGGAAGGGAAGAGCATGTTCTAGGAGGCTTCGACTTTTGGAAGATCGTCGCCCACACTACGTCCAAAAGGAGGAAAGGCATACAATAGAAGATCGAGAGGTATAATGCTTGTTTATGAATCTTTTCTTATTCTATGCATGTTGTATGTTTTGTTATTTGGCTAATTTACTTGGACCCCGAATACAAACACAAAAACTGGCGATCCATACATCGTCTATTCCACGGCTATTCGAAGAATAGGGGTAGGTTGCTCGAACAACAAGTTTGTTCAAGTGACCACTATAATCGAATAGCACGACGAGAAACAATTGCTTGGGTAATCCCTCTTTATCTAGGATTAATTTTTAATCTGGAGACGTAGACGGGATTGCCATGAACAAGTGACCGAGTTGAAGTGGGAAGCAAAGTTTCCTCCCTTCAAGTGGTATCAGAGCCATGATTTTGAATTTTGTGTGTTTAGGATTCGGTTACTTATATGCACTTTTCATATATTATATGTGTCGGATAATAGTAGGATGTGCGTAGGTTAACTTTTTCGTTGTAGGCATAGGATCCAACTATTATGGCCATATGTGTGTATGTGATTGTATGTGTGTAATTGTATATTATTTGAATCCTCGGGGTTGACGAGGCTTGTATTTAGTTTTTTTAATTAAGTACGACATTGTTTAGCCACTTTTTTTATTTTAGTTTACTTTCGATCTAGATTTCATGTACACTCCTTCGTGGAGTATAGGATCGATGGATGTAAATTAAAATAGTTTTTCTCAGTTCGGATCTCCGGACGGCTTGTACATGGCATAGGGAGGAGCGGACGAGATGGCGATACAACGAGAGGCATATTGGAGACAAAAGCCATAATAGTTGGAAAATATTTATTTTCATATTTATTGCTTTTTTCTTGATATGCATGTCGTATGCTAGGAAAATTCCTCAACTTTAAATTACTATGTGGGAGAGGGATATTTTTATAAATTTCCACGACCTCCATTACGATTTGACATGTGATGCAAGCAAACTTGCACGTCGGCTCTGAGTGCCTTCCTCCCCATCGGATGAGTTTGTTTGCATATCACAGGGTTGAATATGGTTATAGGAAATTATTAAGGAGTGTGTGTACTTCCCCATTGGAAGGCACATAACCCGAGATAATTACCTTGGTGCCAAGTAATGGTGAACACTTAGATGTAAATAGAAGTATCCTCCCCATCGGAGTCACTGCTTTTATTTGTAGGGACGAAGAGGAACCAACTATTAATTTTATTTGTCAAAAAGTTAGGTTGACAAGATAGTAAAATTAATGGGTGAAACCTCCTCTTACAAATGTAGAATTCGTATACGTCCACACTATCGTGGCATACGATATTCTCGGAGTTTTGAGGTGTTGGTTGATTTTTAAATTTTATTGTTTGAGGAATCAATAATTTTTTGAAATCTAATATTTTGATCTATGTGATTCTTAGGTTTTTCAAAATCACTTTCAACCCGCTTGCTGTGATACTGAAAGAAAATAAACTTATTGGACCCAATTATGTTGATTTGAAGAGGAATCTTGACATTGTCTTGACTGCTGAGGAGTACAAATAGGTACTCTTCGAAGAGTGTCCTCTTAAGCCTGGGGATGATTCTGGGAAAAAGGAGAAGGAGAGTTATAAGAAGTGGATTTAGGATGATGAGATGGCACGATGTTACATTTTGGCATCTATGTCAAATGTACTGCAACATCAGCATCAAGCCATGCAAACTACTTATGACATGATGCTCAAGCTCAATGAGCTTTTCAGACACAAGAATCGGGCTGCTAGGCAGGAAGCCATGAGGAACTTGATGACGACCACCATGATCGAGGGAACACCCGTGAGGGATCATGTTCTCAAGATGATGGCTCATTTGAATGAGCTGGAAGTCCTCGGAGCTGAGATCGATGGGGAAACCCAGGTCGATATCATTCTCCAGTCTCTACCTAGGAGTTTTGAGCAGTTTCGCCTGAACTACAACATGAATAAAAGGTTGTATTTATTAGCGGAGCTTCTGACAGAACTCCAGGCGGCAGACGGGCTATTTCGTCAAAGTGCTCAGGCACAGGCCATGGTTGCCCAAAAGGTTTCTACTTCTAAGCCAAAAGGCAAGAAGAAGAAGAAACAAGCTGGGGCAAAGGTGGCGGGACGTTCTCAGGGAGGAGTGAAGAAGCCGAAAGGTAAGTGCTTCACTTGCAAGCAGATTGGACACTGGAAGAAGGACTACCCCAACCGGAAGCAGAACAAAGGTATATCTTTTGGTCTAGTCGTTGAAACATGTTTAGCAGTATTATCTACAGGCACCTGGTGTGTAGATGCGGGAGCCACTGATCATGTCTGCAATACTTTACAGGGGTTCCAGGAAACCAGACGACTGGCTGATGGGTAGATTACTGTCTACTTGGGTGATGCTACGAAGGTAACGACTGTTGCAGTGGGAGATGTTTATTTGTCTTTTAAGAGTAATAAAGTTTTGGTTCTTAAAAATTGCCTTTATGTACCTTTATTTAGAAAGAATTTGATTTCGGTTTCTAAATTGTTTATGGATGGATATGCTATTTCCTTTAATGATAGAGTTGTCATAAAAAGGAATAGGGAGATTATCTGTTCGGGTGCATTGATAGGAAATTTATGTACACTTGAACCAAAAGCTCCCACGATGCAAAAAGAAGTGACTAACTCATCTTCTAATTCCCAAAAGAGAAAAGAACCTTCGAAGATGAACCAAACATATCTTTGGCATCTAGGGCTAGGTCATATTAACCTAAGTAGAATTCAAAGGTTGATAGCTCATGGACATTTGGGTTCATTAGTGGTGGAAGATTTCCCAACCTGTGAATCTTGCTTGGAAGGTAAAATGACCAAGAGGCCTTTTAAGGCCAAGGGGTATATAGCCAAAGATGTGTTAGAATTGGTTCATTCTAATTTGTGTGGTCCTATGTCTATCCAGATGATTATTCAAGATATGGATACATTTACTTGATGCGTCGCAAGTCTGAATGCTTTGACAAGTTCAAAGAATTCAAGGCCGATGTGGAGAAACATCAGGGTAAAAGTATCAAGACACTACGATCTGATCGTGGTGGTGAGTACCTCTTGGGAGAGTTTAGGAATTACTTATCAGAGGCTGGGATTCAATCCCAATTGTCTCCACCTGGCACACCCCAGTAGAATGGTATAGTAGATAGAAGGAATAGGACTCTTATGGAGATGGTTAGATCAATGATGAGTTATTTTGAGTTGACAAATTCGTTCTGGGGCTATGCTCTAGATACGACAGTGTATATTCTGAACTTAGTACCATCTAAATCAGTGCCTTCTACTCCCACAGAATTGTAGACTTGGTGAAAGCCTAGTCTGAGACATATTCAGATATGGGGGAGTCCAGCACATGTGCTGAAGACAGATACTGATAAGTTGGAACCTCGTACAAAAGTGTGCATGTTTATTGGCTATCCTAGAGGAACGAAAGGTGGTTTGTTTTATAGTCCTAGAGATCAGAAAGTGATCGTTAGCACGAACGCTAGATTTCTAAAGGAAGACTATGTGATGAACCACAAGCACATGAGTAAGAGTGTTCTTGAGGAATTGAGAGGGGAAGTCACTACTTCAGTACCACCAGTACAAGAGGATATACCACAAGTCACTGCACCGTGTGTCACAGAGGATACACAAGTGATACCTCATCGTAGTGGGAGGGTTGTTAAACAGCCTGATAGATTCATGTTCTTGGGAGAATCTTCTGATTTGGTCCCTAGCAAACATGAACCTGATCCCTGGACATATGACGAGGCGATCCAAAATAAAGATGTGGTATCTTGGCAAAGTGCAATGAATTCTGAGATGAACTCCCCTGGGGTCCTAGCAGTTGGAGGCAGTTCAGGAGCAGAAGCCAGGCTGGGAGTAGAGTGGATCGAGTGGAAGTGAGCGTCTTCTTCATGTGGTCTATGTCATACAGTCTAACTCCCTCCATCATCATCTTCATGAAGGTTCTTCTTGATGGATTAGAATAATTCCAGTGTAAAATCCAACACAAAAGTAGAATAATAAGAGCTAAGATGAACTCCACTCCTTTTGTTGGGATATATATTGAAAAGTCTATCTTTTGTATGAACATCTTTATTTTTGAAATAAGAATCACATGATCATTGTTTGCATATTTTTGATTATGCATATTTGTCTGATATATTACATTGTAGATAACATGGTGTGTAGTGTCACACATGAGATCATGTTATCAGTTCCTTGTAAAGTATAAGTAAAGGCTCACAACCTAGATGGCTTTGGACAAACCATTGGTATGGTTGTAGTGTGATTTGGTATTGGTTTGTCTTGACCATAGAATTACACTAGTACACTTTGTGTGTATTGAGCAGGACCGACTTAGAGGTGATTCGATTTGTTGCTGACTACATAATCGAATCAGACCTCAGATATTATGTTGTACATGCTCTTAATCCCGATATAATGACGGGCACATATACTTAGTATTCATTTCTTTGATTTATCAATGGGCGAGATTTATAAAGTAAATCGATAGGCTCAGTAAGTTGGGAAATGATATTATTTATATGGTGTGTCGTTGATTATAGGAGGAAATCGTGTCCTATATATTAGGATGATGATGTCCCCTTGAGGAGCTCATAAGGTTCATCATGTAAACCTGTAGGTGGACTTGGTCCGACATGATGATAAGGTTGAGTGGTACTACTCATGGAGTTAGATGTTGATTAATTAATTGTCAGTAAAATAATTAATTGATGGACATTCGAGATCTTAAACATGAGAAGATAAATGTACAAATAATATATGTAGCCCATATTAACTTATGGGGGTTGGTGAGGTAGATCAATGATAATCCTCTAGTGGAATGGATTATCATTAATGGATCGGACTTTATGTGGGCATGATCCATTGGGTCGCCAAGATCCAAATCATCCTCATGGTCCCTATTGTAGCCTATTAAAATCTCATGAAGCCTAGATCCAATGATGGAAAATAAAACTCTAGATCCGACGGTTGAGATTAAATCTCTAGATCCGACGATTGAGATTAAATCTCTAGATCCAATGGTTGAGAATAAATCCCTAGAACCGACGATGGAGATTAAAAAAAGGCTTAAGCCTAAACTCTATAAATAAGGGCTTAAGGTGGGTGGCAAGAGCATAACTTGAGGGAATAGTGTTTGGGTGGCAAGGAGCTTGGAGGCTTGGGCGGCCACAAATTTGGAAATTTTTTCCTTCTTCTTCCTTAGGTGGCCGACGCCCATCCTCTATTCTTCTCTCCTTGGCTGGCGTCCAAGCTCTTATTTCTCTTATCTTTGGCCGGTGGAAACAAGGGTTAGGGTGATTCTTTGGAGCTCTTGGCCGGCGCCCACCTTCCCCTCTCTTTGGGCCGGCGACAAGCTTCAAGTTGGAAGCTTGTTGGTTGGTCCTAGAAAGAGGAGAGTTTTGATTATATACTTCCTCTTGTTCGGAGCGAGCAAGGAAAGGAAGATTGGTGATCTAGGAGGCTTCGACTTTTGGAAGATTGTCACCCACACGATGTCCAAAAGGAGGAAGGAGATACAATAGAAGATCGAGAGGTATAAATTTTGTTTTGTTTTCCTTTTGTTCCTTTGTATGTTGTATGTTTATGTTATGTGGCTAAATAACTTGGACCCCGAATACAAATACAAAAACCAGCGATCCGTACATCGTCTATTCCACGGCTATTCGTAGAATAGAGGTGGGTGGCTTGAACAACAAGTTTGTTCAAGTGACCACTCTAATCAAATAACACGATGATGAAATGGTAGCTTGGGTAATCCCTCCTTGTCAAGGATAAATTTTTTTTTATCCGGGGAGGTAGAAGGGATTGCCATGAATAAGCAATCAACTTGAAGTGGGAAGCGAAGTTTCCCCTACCTTCTAGTAGTATAAGAGCTTCAGTTCCGACAAAACCCTACAAGTGGTATCAGAGCCACGATTTTCGATTTTGTGTGTTTAGGATTCGGTTACTTTTTATCTGTCGGATAATAATAGGATGTGCGTAGGTTAACTTTTTGGTTGCAGGCATAGGATCCAACTATTATGGCCATATGTGTGTATGTGATTGTATATTTTGTTGAATCCTCAGGGTTGACGAGGCTAGTATTTAATTTTTGTAATTAAATATGACATTGTTTAGCCACTCTTTTTATTTTAGTTTACTTTCGATCTAGATTTCATGTACACTCCCTCGTGAAGTATACTATCGATGGATGTAAATTAAAATAGTTTTTCTCGGCTCAGATCTCCGGATGGCTTGTACATGGCGTAGGGAGGAGTGGACGAGATGGCGATACGACAGGAGGCATATTGGAGACAAAAGCCATAATAGTTGGAAAATATTTATTTTTCATATTTATTGTTTATTATTTGATATGCATGTCGTAGGCTAGAAAATTCCTCAATTTTAAATTATTAAGTGGGAGAGGGATATTTTTATAAATTCCCACTACCTCCATTACGGTTTGACATGTGATGCAAACAAACTTGCGCGTCAGCTCTGAGTGCCTTCCTCCCCATTGGATGAGTTTGTTTGCGGATCACAAGGTCGAATATGGTTATATGAAATTATTAAGGAGCGTGTGTACTTCCCCATCGGAAGACATATAACCCGAGATAATTACCTTGGTACTGAGTAATTGTGAATACTTAGATGCAAATAGGAGTATCCTCCCCATCGGAGTCACTACTCTTATTTGTAGGGCCGAAGAGGAACAAACTATTAATTTTATTTGTCAAAAAGTTAGGTTGACAAGATAGTAAAATTAATGCGTAAAACCTCCTCTTACAAATGTAGAATTTGTATACGTCCACACTATCGTGGCATACGATATTCTCGGTGTTTTGAGGTGTTGGTTGATTTTAAAATTTTATTGTTTGAGGAATCAATAATTTTTTGAAATCTAATATTTTGATCTATATGATTCTTAGGTTTTTAAAAATATCTTTCAACCCACTTGCTGTGATACTGAAAGAAAATAAACTTACTGGACCCAATTATATTGATTGGAAGAGGAATCTTGACAGTGTCTTGACTGCTAAGGAATACAAATATGTACTCCTCGAAGAGTGTCCTCCTAAGCCTACAGATATTTCTGGGGAAAAGGAGAAGGAGAGTTCTAAGAAGTGGATCAAGGCCGATGAGATGGTGCGGTGTTACATTTTGACATCTATGTCAAATGTACTGCAACATCAGCATCAAGCCATGCCCACTGCTTATGACATGATGCTCAATCTCAAAGAGCTTTTTGGACACCAGAATCGGACTGCTAGGCAGGATGCCATGAGTGTTAGGATCTTTGTAATGGCTAGAGGGGGTGATTAGCCTTTCTTTGTTTCTACAAAAATGTTAGCGGAAGCAATACAAATACAAATAAGAAAACAATGAAAGCAATGCTAACACCCGATGTACGTGGTTCGGAGATGACGCTCCTACTCCACGGCAATCCGTAAGGTGGATTAGCCCTAGCAAAGCTTCACTAAATCTCCTTTGGATGGACCAAGGTGGAGAAACCTTGTTTTACAATGCACTCCTCTTCTTTACAATGATAGAAGATTAAGACTCTAGAAGTGGAGGTTTAGAATCACACAAATACTTGGAGAAAGCTTGGTGAGCACAAGAGTATAGTTAGGAATGAGAGCACTAGCTTCACCAAGCTCCCCAAGGCCGCTTCTTATAGAAGAAGGGTTGTTTTTCCCGTTGGGCTTCGATCAGTCGATTGATGCTCACCATCAGTCGATTGCCGCCGAAGCCAATGACTTCTGAACAAGCATATCCGCGGAGATACGTAGCTGCAATTTCCAACGGCCAAGTGATCATTCGACTGATCCCTCCATCAGTCGACTGATGGAGTGATCAGTCGAGTGATCGTAGGCCGTAGTCGAGTGCGACTACACTCTGTGCTCATATTTGCATTGATCAGTCGATCGCTGGCGCGATCGATTGCAACATCGATCAATCGCCTCGCTAAAGCGGTTGGTGATGGTCGAGTTTCACCCGACTCGGTCGAGCACTGACGGTCGACTGATACATCGTATCAGTCGACTGATACTCATCAAGTATGAGTAATTCACACTTGATTTTAAACCCTAGACCTAGACTCAACCTTCAAGCTCCTCAATAAGCCTTGCGCCTCCAGGATCCCTCTGAGTCCGCGACTTGTTCATCCTTTGCGCTTTGCTTCCAAGAGCTTCCTTCGGTTTCGTCATGTCTTGGGTTGCCAAATGCTTGGACTTTATGCTGCCAAGACTACAAGCTTGGACTTATGCTGCCAAGACTTTACTTTGGACTTCTTTTGCCAAGGTTCACTTGGACTTTACGCTGCCAAGACTACAAGCTTGGTCTTACGCTGCCAAGTCCATCCCTTGGACTTCCCTTGCCAAGATCATACTTGGTCTTCCTTTGCCAAGGTTTACTTGGACTTTACGCTGCCAAGACTACAAGCTTGGTCTTATGCTGCCAAGTCCGTCCCTTGGACTTTCCTTGCCAAGATCATACTTGGACTTCTCTTTTACCAAGTCTTCATCCTTGGATTTCCCTGTCACTTAAATATATTCGCAATTAGATCACAAAGCATTGCCTAACTTAGATGATTATCCAAACATCAAAACATATAAATTCTTGGGGCATTGTTGCACCAACAATCTCCCCTTTTTGATGTTTCGAAATCACTTAAGTTAGGTCTTTTAAAGATACGCACATAATCATATTTTCAATATGAATTTTAACTTAAACATTCCATCTCCCCCTTTGACATACATCAAAAAGAGAAGGATTCATAACTAAAAGAATTTAAAGGTGTTGTATCTTGGACTAAGGTATAAGATTGATATTAAGCTCCCCCTCAATCCAAGATATGCTTCATGATGTGTAAATAATATATGAAGCATAGCATAACAAAAATTCAAAAATTAAGTCCTAGCTTTGCACCAACAATGGAAGTTTGGGGATGAAAAGATACATTTTATAAAACTCCCCCTAAAACACTGCATAAAACAGTCCTAAAAATTTGTTTATACTCAATATTATCATGCTATAATTTTAGAACATCAAAGATACACTAAATATCTGAAAATGCAGTTATTTATCAGAAAACACAGTGTATCATTCACCGTTTTCGAACATCGCTAGGCTCGAAATTCGAATTTCAAATTTTTCATTAACCAATACGGTAGAAATTCCAAAAATATCGAAATATCACAAAATTTTGCGTACACATTTCTGGAATCATACTTTATTAAGGAAAAGTAGTTTGAAAAATATATGTGTTCCAGATTTCAAGATTGATACAAACTTGGAACCTAAAAAAAGTTCTAAAGATTTTGCAAACTTTGTATCATTTTTGTGTTCCACTGGAAAATTGTTTTTCAAAATATGATGAATATAGTTTAAAATATATATGATTTGGAATTTCCAACCATGTTCTTAGAGCTATGTATTCATTACTTGAATACAAGCCTTTCCAATGATTGGTCCATAAGGTATTCATGTCTCTAGGTGTGTCATTGGCTCATATAATGCATCATAACAAGCATGATGAGCCATGTACACCTTCCCTATCATCTCACATATTTCTAAGTGTCTCAATACAAAAATCAAGGTTTCTTAAGGCTTTTTGTGAGATGCATCAAGGTATAAAGCTAACATATGAATATGGGATCATGCAAACCTAGAATTTTACTCTACAAAGCACATACCAAGCTCTCTCCTTAATGATGAAAATTTGGTTTCGGGAAGAGCTTTGGTGAAGATATCGGCAAGGTTGGACTTAGATTCTACATAATTAAGTTCAATGTCCCCTCTTGCCACATGATCTCTTATGAAGTGATGTTTCACTTCAATGTGCTTGGTCCTAGAGTGATGTACCGGATTTTTGGTCAAGTTGATGGTACTCACATTGTCACATTAAACTTTAATGTTAGAGTAGTGTAGCTCATAGTCCTCAAGGGTATGTCTCATCCAAAGTAATTGAGCTACACAACCACCCATAGCCATATATTCGGCTTCGGTGGTTGATAAAGCAACACAATATTGCTTCCTACTACTCCAACTAACTAGGGAGGACCCAAGAAATTGGCATCCACCACTAGTATTCTTCCTATCCAATTTGCAACCGGCATAATCGGAATCGGTATAACCAAGCAACTCAAAGGACCTAGTCCTAGGATACCAAAGTCCTACATTTAGGGTGCCTTTAATATATCTTAAAATTATCTTAACGGCTACTAAATGTGATTCTTTGGCAAAAGATTGGTATCTTGCACACATACCTACCGCAAATAAGATATCGGGTCTACTAGTGGTTATGTATAGTAGGATACCAATCATACTCCTATAAAGTTTAAGATCAATTGATTTTCCATCATGATCACTATCTATTCTAGTGCTAGTGGCCATAGGAGTGGTTACAATTTTGGCATTTTCCAAACCAAATTTCTTGATCATTTCATTTGCATATTTGGTTTGATGAATATGAATACCTTCATTGGTTTGTTTGACTTGTAACCCTAGGAAAAAGTTGAGCTCTCCAACTAAACTCATTTCAAATTCATTTTCCATGTTTTTTTATAAAGTCTTGAAGAAGATCATCATTTGTTGACCCAAAAATAATGTCATCAACATATATTTGGGCTATACAGATATCCTTTAATGTTGACTTTATAAACAAGGTTTGATCTACTTGGCCTCTCCTAAAATCCTTAGAAATTAAGAAAGATGACAATCTTTCATACCATGCCCGGGGAACCTGTTTTAACCCATATAGTTCTTTCCTAAGCTTATATACGTGGTTTGGATAATCTATGTTCTCAAACCCGGGTGGTTGCTCTACATATACTTCCTCCTTAATATAACCATTTAAGAATGCCGATTTAACATCCATTTGGTAAAGTTTAAATCCCATATAGGAAGCATACCCTAAGAGAATTCTAATAGATTCTAATCTAGCAACCGGGGCATAAGTCTCATCATAGTCAAGCCCCTCAACTTGATTGAATCCCCTAGCAACCAACCTAGCCTTATTTCTAGTGATATTTCCTTGGTCATCTAGCTTATTCCTAAAGACCCATCTTGTAGTAATTATGGTGCTATCATTGGGTCTAGGTACTAACTCCCATACTTGACTCCTTTCAAATTGAGTCAATTCATCTTGCATTGCCAAGATCCAATCCGGATCATGTAATGCATCATTGATCGATTTGGGCTCAATTTGTGAAATAAGAGCAACTTGACTAGTAGGAGGTCTATGAAATGACCTAGTTCTTACTCCTTGAGATATATCTCCTACTACTTGGTCAAGTGGATGATCTTGAAGAATTCTTAGGGTTCTAGAAAGGGTTTTAAATTGATCATTGTTATCTTCCACCCTTCTTTCATCA
Organism: Wurfbainia villosa; assembly: GCA_025175895.1. Lineage (NCBI taxonomy): Eukaryota > Viridiplantae > Streptophyta > Magnoliopsida > Zingiberales > Zingiberaceae > Wurfbainia > Wurfbainia villosa. The sequence goes on from CM045992.1 coordinate 87,118,619, forward strand.
TCGGAATCTCCTCTTCCTCCCCCTTGATCATTACCCCTTATGGTTAAATTTTGAAGTTTTTGGGTAATGTCTTGATTATTGTCATTAATATCCTTATCAATGGAGGACTTTCTAGGGTAGGTACTAGTGGTTTCATCAAATTAAACATTAGAGGACTCCTCAATCCCTTGGGTTCTCTTATTGTAGACTCTATATCCTCTACTTGTGGATGAGTATCCAACTAGGATTCCCTCATCTGCTTTGGATTCAAATTTTCCTAAGTTATCTTTGGTGTTTAAAATATAAACTTTACATCCAAAGACTTTGAAATAATGAATTGTGGGAATAGTCCCATTCCATAATTCAAATGGTGTCTTTCCTAAAAACCTATGGATTTGAACCCTATTTTGGATATAGTAAGCGGTATTTACCGCTTCCGCCCACAAGTAGCTAGGTAGAGAATATGCATTAAGCATAGTCCTAGACGCCTCTTGTAGGGCACGATTTCTCCTTTCCACCACCCCATTTTGTTGGGGTGTTCTAGGACAAGAGAACTCATGCTTGTACCCTTGCTCTAAACAAAATTGTGAAAATTTAGAATTCTCAAATTCACCACCATGATCACTACGGATCCGGTTGATTTTGAGACTCTTTTCATTTTCAACCCTTTTACTAAATCCTATGATTATTTCTAAGGTATCATCCTTATGTTTCATAAAGTAGACCCAAGTATTCCTAGAAAAATCATCTACTATAACTAAACAATATTTTCTACCATTTAAAGAAGGAGTACTATGGCAATCAAATAAGTCAAGATGCAATAGTTCTAATGGTAAGGAAGTATTAGTTAAGGTTTTACCTTTGTGTGATGCTTTTGTTTGTTTTTCTTCTTGGCATGCATCACACATTTTGTTCTTGACATACTTGATCTTTGGTAGCCCTTTGACCAACTCCATCTTGGCTACCTTGGCTATGTTTTTCATGTTGATGTGCCCCAATCTCCTATGCCATAGCCAACTTTCTTCTTCTTTTGCAACAAGACACTTAGTAGAAATGTTAGAAGCATATGAAAGATCAAGATAATAGATATTTGACTTCCTATATCCAACTAACATACAATCATTTAATTCCTTGTGTCTAATCATGCATTTAGAGGATTCAAAAGAAACATGATAGTTTGCATCACAAAGTTTACTAACACTTAATAAATTAAATTTCATATTTTCAACTAGTAAAACTTTGTGAATGATAATTTTGGGGGATACCTCAATTGTACCTCTACCTAATATCTTGAGTTTTCCACTATTTCCAAAAGACACCGCTCCCTTCTTTACATACTTAATTGTTGAGAACTTGCTTACATCCCCGGTCATGTGTGTTGAACAACCGCTATCCACGATCCACATACCTTGCTCTCCTACCTAAATCACATGATAAACACAAGCTTTTGGTACCCAAACATTTGGACCGGTAACATTAAGTAAAAACTTCTTAGGTACCCATGCTTTCTTAACCTTACCCTTAATGGTTGTTTTTCTATTTATTAATGAGATATAAGCAACATCTTTTTCTTTTGGCTTGTATCCTACACCGGCTTTGTTGTAAACGGCTCTTTGTCGGCTAAGGATCATGTCAAGGTATTTTGAGCCATTTGTAAATTTCTCTAAGCATGCCTTTAACTCACTAACCTCATCCTTAAGTTTGTCATTCTCTTCCTTAAGCATACAAGAATCAACATGTGAAGGTTTCTCATTCCTAATGGCCTTTAGTTCTACCTTCATGCTTTTAACCTTAGATTTAGACTTATCTAGAGCCTCTTTAAGATAAGCAATTGATTTATAAAGAAGCTTAACTTTGGGAGAGTTCATTACCTCATCGTCACTAGATGACGATTCATCACTTGAAGAGCCTTCTTCTTGGCTTGATGTACCGGAGTCATCTCCTAGGGCCATGAGTGCCACATGACATGTGATGTGGCAAAGTTCATCATCGGAGGAGGAATCTTCAATATTTGGTGTGTCCCATGTGGTTTGAGCCATCATGGCCTCCTTCTTCTTCTTCTCCTTCCTTTCCTTCTTTTTCATTTCTTTTTCTTCTTTCTTCTTTAGCTCCGAGCAATTTGGTTTTATGTGCCCCTTCTTATTGTAAGCATGGCAAATCACATTGTTATTAAAATTTGAATTACCACTAAACTTACCTTGAAGAATGAGACCCCTTCCTTGCTTCTCTATTCTTGAACTCCTTTGATTTTCTAAGGAACTTCTTGACAAAATGGGCCATCTCACTAGACGAGTCTCCATCACTACTTGAATCATGCTCCGACTCGGATGATGATGACACCTCTTTCCTTTCTTTCTTCTTCTTTTCCTTCTTTTCAACAAATAGAGCTAAACCCTTTTCCTTAGAAGACATGTTAGTTTGCTCATGCAATTCAAACTCACAAAATAATTCATCAATTTTAATTTGAGAAAGATCCTTAGTTAACTTAATAGCATCAACTATAGAAGTCCATAGAGAAGTTCTAGGAAATGGTTGAAGAATATACCTTACCAAATCCCAGTTGTCAACTCGCTCACCTATGATGTGAAGTCCATTCACAATCTCCTTAAACCTTCCATGCATTTGGCTTACGGTTTCATGGGTCTTCATTTGGAAGGCTTGAAGTTGTCCAATTAGCAAGTCTTTCTTGGCCCTCTTTGACTCCTTGGATCCTTCATTTAGCTCAATGAGCTTTTCCCATAACTCCTTGGCGGATTCGAAAGGCCCCACCTTGTTGAGTTGCTCCATTGTAATGCCGCATTGGATGGTGAGTACCGCCTTTGCATTTGATTCGAATCTCCTATTTATTTCCCTTGTCCAATCCTTGCTTGGAATAGGATTTCCATGTTCGTCCACCGGTTCCTCGAAGTCATCTACAATGCTATGCCAAATTTCAATATTACTCATTAGATAGTACTTCATCCTACCTTTCCAATAGCAAAGTGACTCCCATCGAAGAGCGGTGGCTTGGCAGTGCTATATCCTTCTTGAAGAGCCATTGATGCCTTGGTTGATGGTGAAATCTTCCAAGCTATCTGGGCTCTGATACCACTTGTTAGGATCTTTGTAATGGCTAGAGGGGGGGTGATTAGCCTTTCTTTGTTTCTACAAAAACGTTAGCGGAAGCAATACAAATACAAATAAGAAAACAATGAAAGAAATGCTAAAACCCAATGTACGTGGTTCGGAGATGATGCTCCTACTCCACAGCAATCCGTAAGGTGGATTAGCCCTAGCCAAGCTTCACTAAATCTCCTTTGGATGGACCAAGGTGGAGAAACCTTGTTTTACAATGCACTCCTCTTCTTTACAATGATGGAAGATTAAGACTCTAGAAGAGGAGGTTTAGAATCACACAAATACTTGGAGAAAGCTTGGTGAGCACAAGAGTATAGTTAGGAATGAGAGCACTAGCTTCACCAAGCTCCCCATGGCCCCTTCTTATAGAAGAAGGGATGTTTTTCCCGTTGGACTTCGATCAGTCGACTGATGGTGATAAGAAGGGATGTTTTTCCCATTGGGCTTCGATCAGTCGACTGATGCTCACCATCAGTCGACTGTCACCGAAGCCAATGGCTTCTGAACAAGCAGATCCGCGGAGATACGTAGCCGCAATTTCCAACGGCCAAGTGATCAGTCGACTGATCCCTCCATCAGTCGACTGATAGAGTGATCAGTCGAGTGATCATAGGCCACAATCGAGTGCGACTACACTCTGTGGTCATATTTGCATTGATCGGATCGGCGCCGCTGTTGGCGGTCGGCCGATTGCAACATCCGATCGGCCTCGCTGATCGATGGTCAAGGTTTCACCGACTCGGTTGAGCACGACTATGAGTAATTCACACTTGATTTTACACCCTAGACCTAGACTCAACCTTCTAGCTCCTCATTAAGCCTTGCGCCTCCAGGATCCCTCCAAGTCCGCAACTTGTTCATCCTTTGCGCTTTGCTTCCAAGAGCTTCCTTCAGTTTCATCATGTCTTGGGTTGCCAAATTCTTGGACTTTATGCTGCCAAGACTACAAGCTTGGACTTATGCTACCAAGACTTTACTTTGGACTTCTTTTGCCAAGGTTCACTTGGACTTTACACTGCCAAGACTACAAGCTTGGTCTTACGCTGCCAAGTTCATCCCTTGGACTTCCCTTGCCAAGATCATACTTGGTCTTCCTTTGCCAAGGTTCACTTGGACTTTACGCTTCCAAGACTACAAGCTTGGTCTTATGCTGCCAAGTCCGTCCCTTGGACTTTCCTTGCCAAGATCATACTTGGACTTCTCTTTTACCAAGTCTTCATCCTTGGATTTCCCTGTCACTTAAACATATTCACAATTAGATCACAAAGCATTGCCTAACTTAGATGATTATCCAAACATCAAAACATATAAATGCTTGGGGCATTGTTGCACCAACAATGAGGAACTTAATGACGACCACCATGATCGAGGGAACACCCGTGAGGGATCATGATCTCATGATAATGGCTCATTTGAATGAGCTAGAAGTCCTCGGAGCTGAGATCGATGGGGAAACCCAGGTCGATATCATTCTCCAGTCTCTACCTTGGAGTTTTGAGCAGTTTTGCCTGAACTACAACATGAACAAGAGGTTGTATTCTTTGGCAGAGCTTCTGACAGAACTCCAGGCGACAGAGGGGCTTTTTCGTTAGAGTGCTCAGGCGCAAGCCATGGTTACCCAAAAGGTTTCTACTTCTAAGCCGAAAGGCAAGAAGAAGAAGAAACAAGCTGGGCCAAAGGCGGTGGGAGGAACTCAGGGAGGAGTGAAGAAGCCGAAAGACAAGTGCTTCACTTGCAAGCAGACTGGACACTGGAAGAAGGACTGCCCCAACTGGAAGCAGAACAAAGGTATATCTTTTGGTCTAGTCATTGAAACATGTTTAGCAGTGTTATCTATTGGCACCTGGTGTGTAGATACGAGAGCCATTGATCATGTCTGCAATACTTTGCAGGGGTTCCAAGAAACCAGACGACTGACTGAGGGAAAGATTACCGTATACTTGGGCGATGCCACGAAGGTGGCAGCTGTTGCAGTGGGAGATGTTTATTTGTCTTTTGAGAGGAATAAAGTTTTGGTTCTTAAAAATTGCCTTTATGTACATTTATTTAGAAAAATTTGATTACGGATTCTAAATTGTTTATGGATGGATATTCTATTTCTTTTAATGATAGAGTTGTTATAAAAAGGAATTGGGAGATTATCTGTTCTGGTGCATTGATAGGAAATTTATATACACTTGAACCCAAAGCTCCCACGATGCAAATAGAAGTTAATAACTCATCTTCTAATTCCAATAAGAGAAAAGAACCTTTGAAGATGAACCAAACATATCTTTGGCATCTAAGACTTGGTCATATTAACCTAAGCAGAATTTAAAGGATGATAGCTGATGGACCTCTGGGTTCATTAGTGGTGGAAGATTTCCCAACCTGCGAATCTTGCTTGGAGGGTAAAATGACCTAGAGGCCTTTTAAGGCCAAGGGGTATAGAGCCAAAGATGTGTTAGAATTGGTTCATTCTGATTTTTGTGGTCCTATGTCTATCCAGGCTAGAGGTGGTTTGAGTATTTCATCTCTTTCATAGATGATTATTCAAGATATAGATACATTTACTTAATGTGCCACATGTCTGAATGCTTTGATAAGTTCAAAAAATTCAAGGTTGATGTGGAGAAACGTCAAGGTAAAAGTGTCAAGACACTACGATCTGATCGTGGTGGTGAGTACCTCTTGGGAGAATTTAGAAATTACTTATCAGAGGATGGGATTCAATCCTAATTGTCTGCACCTGGCACACCCTAGCAGAATGGTGTAGCAGAGCGAAGGAATATGACACTTATGGAGATGGTTAGATCGATGATTAGTTATTCTGAGTTGCCAGATTCATTCTGGGGATATGCTCTAGATATGACAGTGTATATTCTAAACTTGGTACCATCTAAATTAGTGCCTTCTACTCCCACAGAATTGCGAACTGGGCGAAAGGCTAGTCTAAGACATATTCGGATAGGGGGGAGTCCAGCACATGTGCTGAAGGCAGATGCTGGTAAGTTGGAACCTCGTACAGAGGTACGCATGTTCGTTGGCTATCCTAGAGGAACGAAAGGTGGTTTGTTTTATAGTCCTAGAGATTAGAGGGTGATCGTTAGCACGAATGCCAGATTTCTAGACGAAGACTATGTGATGAACCACAAGCCCATGAGTAAGATTGTTCTGGAGGAATTGAAAGGGGAAGTCACTACTTCAGTACCACCGGTACAAGAGGATATACCACAAGTCATTGCACCGCATGTCATAGAGGAGACACAGGTGATACCTCATCGTAGTGGGAGGGTTGTGAGACAGCCTGATAGATTCATGTTCTTGGGAGAATCTTCTGATTTGTTCCCTAGCGAACATGAACCTGATCCCTGGACATATGACAAGGCGATCCAAGATAAAGATACAGTATCTTGGAAAAGTGCGATGAATTCTGAGATTGAATCTATGGATTCAAATCAGGTATGGGAGCTAGTAGAACCACCCAATGGTGTAAAAACCATTGGATGTAAGTGGATCTACAAAAGAAAGAGAGGAATAGACGGGAAGGTTGAGGCCTTCAAAGCAAGGCTTGTTGTGAAGGGGAATACTTAGAAAGAGGGTATCGATTATGAGGAGACCTTTTCGCCGGTAGCCATGCTTAAATCTATCCGGATTCTCTTATGTATTGTTGCTCATATGGATTATGAGGTATGGCAGATGGATGTCAAGACAGCTTTCCTTAATGGAAGTCTTGAGGAAAATATCTATATGAAGCAAACAAAGGGATTCATTGCAAAGGGCAAAGAGCATCTTGTGTGCAAGCTTAATCGGTCCATTTATGGATTGAAGCAAGCTTCGAGATCTTAGAACATCCGCTTTGATGAGGTAATCCATTCTTATGGATTCATTCAAAGTCTGGATGAGTCTTGTGTATACAAGAGATGTGACAGATACGTAGTGGTATTTCTTGTACTATACGCAGATGAAATTTTGTTAATTGGCAACAATGTCAAGGTGTTATCGGACGTAAGGGTATGGTTGTCCAAACAGTTTGATATGAAGGACTTGGGAGAAGTGGGACACATCCTTGGGATCCAGGTTATAAGGGATCGCAGAAAAAGAATGTTGTGATTATCTCAAGCTTCATACATAGACACCATTTTGGCTCGTTTTAGCATGCAGAACTCCAAGAAGGGTTTTCTACCTTTCAGGCATGGAGTTCCTTTATCTAAAGAGATGTTTCCTAGAACAACTGAGGAGATAGAGGAGATGAAGGCAGTTCCTTATGCTTCGACAGTAGGAAGCCTCATGTATGTTATGCTATGTACGAGACTAGATATCTGCTTTGTCGTTGGCATGGTTAGCAGATATCAGAGTAATCCAGGACAGGGACATTGGACTGCGATAAAGCATATATTGAAGTACATGAGAAGGACTAGGGATTATATGCTAGTTTATCAGGCAGACCAATTACTCCCTGTGGGTCACAAAGATTCCGAGTTCCAATCAGACTGGGATAATAGTAAGTCTACCTCAGGTTTTGTGTTTACTTTGGGAGGTGGAGTCATTGTATGGAGGAGTGTCAAGCAGAAATGCATGGCGGACTCCACCATGGAAGTTGAGTATGTGGCAGCCTTTGAGGCCGCCAAAGAAGTTGTGTGGCTCAGGAACTTCTTGATGGACTTGGATGTGATTCCTAGTTTGCTGAGAACAATTACAATTTATTGTGATAATAGTGGTACAGTTGCAAACTCGAAGGAACCACGAGCCCATAAGGCAAGTAAACACAGAGCGCAAGTACCACCTGATACGAGAAATCGTAAAGAGAGGAGAAGTTGTTGTGGCCAAGATTGCATCAGAGGATACCCTAGCAGATCCTTTCACTAAGGCCTTTCTAGCGAGAGCTTTTGATAGGAATGTGGAGGGAATGGGAATCAGATGTATGGCAGTAAGAGGAAAGCATAGTCTTTTAGTATAAGTGGGAGATTGTTGGAATGTATACTGAAAAATCTATATTTTGTATGAACATCTTTATTTTTGAAATAAGAATCACATGATCATTGTTTGGATATTTATGGCTATGCATATTTGTCTGATACATTACATTGTAGAAAACATGGTGTGTAGTGTCACACAGGAGATCATGTTATCAGTTCCTTGTAAGTATAAGTAAAGGCTCACAACCTAGATGGCTTTGGACAAACCATTGGTATGGTTGTAGTGTGATTTGGTATTGGTTTGTCTTGACCATAGAATTACACTAATACACTTTGTATGTATTGAGCAGGACCGACTTAGAGGTGATTCGTTTTATTGCTGACTACATAATCAAATCGGACTTCAGATATTATATTGTACATGCTCTTAATCCCGATATAATGACGGGCACATATACTTAGTATTCATTTCTTTGATTTATCAATGGACGAGATTTATAGAGTAAATCGATAGCTCGGTAAGTTGAGAAATGATGTTGTTTATATGGTGTGTCATTGATTATAGGAGGAAATCGTGTCCTATATATTAGGATGATGATGTCCCCTTTAGGAGCTCATACGGTTCATCATGTAAACCTGCAGGTGGACTTGGTTCGGCATGATGATAAGGTTGAGTGGTACTACTCATGGAGTTAGATGTCGATTAATTAATTGTAAGTAAATTAATTAATTGATGGACATTCGAGATCTTAAATACGGGGAGATAAATGTACAAATAATATATGGAGCCCATATTAACTTATTGGGGTTGGTGAGGTAGATCAATGATAATCCTCTAGTGGAATGGATTATCATTAATGGATCGGACTTTATGTGGGCTTGATCCATTGGGTGGCCAAGATCCAACTCCTCCTCATGGTCCCTATTGTAGCCTATTAAAACCTCATGAAGCCTAGATTCAATGATGGAAAACAAAACTCTAGATCCGACGGTTGAGATTAAATCTCTAGATCCGACGGTTGAGATTAAATCCCTAGAATCGACGTTGGAGATTAAAAGGAGGCTTAAGCCTAAACTCTATAAATAAGGGCTTAGGCGGCAAGAGCATAACTTGAGGGATTAGGGTTTGGGCGACAAGGAGCTTGGAGTCTTGGGTGGCCACAAATTTGGAAATTTTTTCCTTCTTCTTCCTTAGGTGGCCGGCACCCATCCTCTATTCTTCTCTCCTTGGCCGACGTCCAAGCTCTTCTTTCTCTTTTCCTTGGCCAGTTGAAACAAGGGATAGGGTGATTTCTTGGAGCTCTTGGCCGGCGCCCACCTTCCCGTCTCTTTGGGCTGGCGACAAGCTTCAAGTTGGAAGCTTGTTGGTTGGTCCTAGAAAGAGGAGAGTTTTGATTATATACTTCCTCTTATTCGGAGCGAGCAAGGAAAGGAAGATTGGTGATCTAGGAGGCTTCGACTTTTGGAAGATCGTCGCCCACACGACCTCCAAAAGGAGGAAGGACATACAATAGAAGATCGAGAGGTATAAATTTTGTTTTGTTTTCCTTTTCTTCCTTTGTATGTTGTATGTTTATGTTATGTGGCTAAATAACTTGGACCACGAATACAAATGCAAAAACTGGTGATCCGTACATCGTCTATTCCGCGGCTATTCGTAGAATAGAGGTGGGTGGCTTGAACAACAAGTTTGTTCAAGTGACCACTCTAATCGAATAGCACGACGATGAAACGGTAGCTTGGGTAATCCCTCCTTGTCAAGGATAAATTTTTTTTATCCGGGGAGGGAGAAGGGATCTTCATGTACAAGCAACCGACTTGAAGTGGGTAGCGAAGTTTCCCCTACCTTCAAGTGGTATAAGAGCTTCGGTTCCGACAAAACCCTACACCTTTCACTATCGTCTTCTTAAGGGTTATCTTAGGTGGCCAAAGATGATATATTTGGAGCAACTAGTCTGGAAGCTGGACTGCTATATTTGGTGTTAGGGCCTTGTTGAGCAGAAATATTGGAGGCTTAGGCTGTAATAGGAGTGTCCAGTCTGGGGGTCTCTAGCTATCCATCACTCCTATATAAATCATCTTGATATCTTCAGAGCAATTCTTGTTAGGCTTATCAGGTAGTTGCACAGCTGAACATAATAATTCTTCAGACACTGCCTCATTTACAACATCATCAACTCCAATATAAGTAATAATATCTGCTACATCTGAAATATCATGTGCAACATTAACAATATCACAAGTAGGAGTAACAATATCATCTACAATAATATCTGAACTCTTATCAACAATAACATCCATATCATCCACAACTTCATTATCATAGCACATAGAAATATTGGAGTCCTGTAGAGTAGCCTGATCATAAACTTGGCTATCACATACTCCACAATCCATCTCCTCTAGCGCCTCAATATCCACAGAAATGGTCTCTGACGAAGGCTGAATAAATCCTTGTGCTTGCATTTGCTGGGACTGCTATGGGCTATTAAGCATTGGGATATTCTGGAACTCAGGAGCCAACTTCTGAAATGCTGGTGGAGGTTAATAAGAATATTCTGAATTTGCAGCCAAGACCTCAATAAGTTCTCTAGCTTGAGCAGGAGTCTTGTTGACTAGGGCCCCTCCACTAGCTACATCAAGCATACACCTGTCCATAGGAAATAATCCATCATAGAAGTGCAGGAGGAGTATGTGATCGCTAATTTGGTGATGGGGGCAACTAGCACACAATCTTTTGAATCTCTCCCAATACTCATATACAGTCTCTCCTATCATTTTCTCAATACCACAAATGCTCTTCTAAATTTCTTTGGTCTTGGATGCAGGGAAAAACTTTTCCAAAAAGACTTTCTTCATTTCACTCCAACATGTAATATTGCCAGGAGGAAGATAATAGATCCAATCTTTTGCCCTGTCTGATAAAGAGAATAGAAATACTCTGAGCATAATATCCTCCAGTGATATACTCTGTGGCTTCATTGTTGAGCATACCATATAAAATTCTTACAAGTGCCTAATTGGATCTTTGCTAGCATAACCATGGATTTTCGAAAGCAAATGTACAATTTCAAAAAGCTCAACATCCACATTTAATTCAGGAAACTGAATGCAAAAAGATTGGCAAGCAACATCTGGTGCAGTGAGTTCCTTGACAGTTCTGTTAATCCCTGAATCATCATCCTGATGAAAGCCTCCTAATCTCTGATAATAGGGATCCATGATCAAAGAAATTTTCTATTCTTTCCTGAAATACTAAAACAAAATATCAAAAGACACATGAAGTATACATGATAAAATACATGGATATATAATAAAATAAAAGACTGAAGCCCTAAACAAAAGTTTTTGAATTTTGATTTTTTTTTAGAAAAATAAACAAACAATCCTAAATCTACTAAGCATCATTACACTCCTTGACAACAACTCCAAAATTTGATAATCGGTATTTGTCGTGGTACCGTTTCAAATTAATTACCGAACCCTCTAACTACACTAATATAGAATAGTGGATGAACTGGATCGTTTCCCAACGAGTGTAATCGACAAAATAGTAAACTTAGGCTTTCTAATTATTTCTTTAGGTTTTATAATGTAAATGGGGGGTTTGGAATTTGAAAGGCTAATCCTACTAAACGAAAGACAATGCAAGGTAATTAAGCTCTAATCTAACTAAACTATAATGAAATTAAAAGAAACCTAAACTAAGCATTCAAACAAGAAAGTGTATGAATTTAAATATGCAGAATAACCTAAGAGTAAAACATAACATGAAATTAAATCTAAACTAACCAACTACAACCTTATTACTTAAGAATCATTTCACCGAACAATATGTAAGCATTCAACAAATTAAACCAAATACGTACAAATTAAAACATGGAAGGAATTTTCGATTACAAACATTTGACACAAACTAAACCAATAAACAATCGATGAAAAGAATACTGGAAAATAAGTGTTGATCGATGAAGAAAGAGTTGCTGGAGGTGCTAGAATTTCTGCCGATCGAAGCTACTGCCGGAGGAAGGTGGAAGTGCTGGCCGGAGCTGGAATTGGCACCTCCGATCAGAGGTGGAAACTCAGAGTTGGCTGGAACTGTGGATCGGGCGGAGATGATGGCTGCCGACAGCGTCGCATGAAGATGGGGCAGAGATGGCGTCGGCTGCTCGATGGAGAAGATTGTGGCTGCCAGCGGTGAGGGAATAGACCACCGGTCATCGGAGATTGGAGGGGATCCCCTTTCCTCTCTGGCGACCGGCGAGAAAGGCGGTGGCGAGCGCGGAGGTGGTGGCGTCGGGCGTTTGTCGCGGAGAAGAAGAAACTGTGTCGGCTGCCATTTCTGTGCGATGAAGGAGCCATTAAGTGAATTTTCTCCACTGTTAGATCTAAGCCCATCAAATCCCAGCCGTCCATTAAAGCTAGGGTTAAATGAATCTGATTAATCCATTAATGGGTTGTGCATCCAACGGCTGAAATCACTCTAACTCTAGATGGACGGATCTGATCCATCTGAATAGATAATGGCGATCGGGCGAATCTGGATGAAAGGCTAAGATGTCCAGATCTAAATGTATGGACCGGATCTCTCCAAATCTTGATAAATGGCTAAGAATCAAGCCGCTTACATCGGATGGTCCATATCGCTCAGATCTGGTCTCTTGATTGAATTGCCCTCGATCTTGATGAACAGTTCAGATTAATCTAGCTTAAAATGCCCTTTATGACCCTTAGATGAAGCCATATTTGATCCAACTTGAGTCTAGTCCAGTGGTTCATCTCGATCTCCTACGATTAAGATGTAAATTTTGCATATAAGTCCAAAAATTAGGAGAATTTATAATAAGGTCCAAAAATAAATCCAACTCATAAAACATGATAATAATTGATAAATAATCACTCAAGAGGATAAAAACAGTGATATTAAGGAACAAAATAACATGACAAAATGGTAGTTATCAGTTAGCTCTAGGGGTAACTCCCCTTGTAACCTTCTTAGTGGCTTTCCTAGGTTTCCTTGAAACCCTTGCCACTAGACATCTACCTTGGTCAACCTTAGGGATGACTTTCCTATTGACCTTGGCTTTCCTAGACCTAACTTGAGTTCCATAATCGAATGAAACATTGTGATAGGTCTTTTTGGGCTTAAGCTTGCCCTTGGATGGTTCTTGTTTCCTAGATCTTTGACTTTGACTCCTAGACCCTAGGCTTTGACTATTTGACCCTTACATTTGATTTTGTATCTTTCTTAGGGTCTTTTCCCTTTTCTCAAGCCTTGACCTCAAGACTTGATTTTACTTTTCTAATATCTTAATTTTTGATTTTTCATTAACTCTTGAGATATTCTTATTTCTAGGCATATGTCTAGTCCATTTAGGGTTGATGCCTAGGTGATCCTCTATCTTCCCAATGGTCTCCCTAGAAAGGATTTTTCTAGGGACATTAGTCCCAAATTTTTCCTTATTAATAAAATGGACATGCTTAGCTCCTAAACAATAAAACCTATTATTTCTAGCATGCTTTGATTCATGAGTCATAACAATAGAATTAAAAATTTTTCTAGCATGCTTTTGACTATTAATTTAAGAAAATGCATTATTGAATTTTACCTTAGGGTTAGCTTTTAAGGCTCCCCCTACTTGTGATGCTTCTTCTCGGACCTTCTTGTTCCCCCTAGGGCATTGAATCCTAAAATGCCCCGGTTGTTGGCACTTGAAGCAAATGATGTGCTCCTTGTTGTTATGTTTTGGGGGAGCGACATCCTTGGCCTTTTCTTGAGGTTTTGGTACCGGTTAACTTTTCTTGACCTTCTTAGAGCACTTACTCTTATAGTGCTCAACTTTCCTGCCCTCAAAGCACATAATAAGGATTTTATTTTTAATTTTAATGCTTGAGTTACCTAGGGTAGTGGTGAGGGCCTCTTGAGCTTATTCATCACTTCTCCCAGAAGTAGATGGCTCTCCTTGCTCTTGCCCTTGCTCCAGAGTAGATGGTCTCTCCTCCCCCTCAAACCTTGAAGTGGAGGTTTCTTCCATCTCTTCTTCCTCTTCCGATCTGGATGTTGATTCCCTATCAACCTCCGAATCCTCACTTTCTTGTGAGGATGAGCTTTCTTTCTCTTCTTCGGGCTCTCTTTCTAATTGAGCCAATGATGGGTCTTCATGATATTTCACCAATTTGCTCCATAGCTCCTTGGCGTCTTTACAATCCCCTATCTTGATCAAAATGTCATTAGGGATTACATTAAGCAAAATACTCATTACCTTATTGTTTATATTGAAGTATCAGAATTGTTCTTGACTCCAATTCTTCTTCTTGATTTTTCTTCCTTCTTCATCCTTGGAGTGTCAAACCCTATCATTACACTTATCCAATTATCATAATCACACATTAAAAAATACATCATTCTACCTTTCCAATATACGAAGTCTTCACGGTCGAAGGAAAGTGGAATGTTGGTGTCGTCACCCATTCTCTCATTAAGCTCCATCTCCTCTAGCGCTTTTGCTCCCGAGTGTTAGTCTATAGAAGAGCTCCAAGCTGTGATACCACTTGTTAGGACCTATGGACCCGCTAGATGTTAGTAATATATGAGAGATGTCCTAAGGCAATCGCCTTATGTATGAACCATTTATATGATAAATGAAGATTCACTATTTGAGTATACATGTTTCATGTATTCGATTGGATCTTAAACTCATTTACTGAATGTCCACGATGTGATTCACAGCATGAGAGAATTTGTGATTGGATCACAACTAGTGAGTATCTCTACATGTGTAATTGTGATGTATCGGAATTATCCCTAGTCGATGAATTGATGGATCTGGACACCATCAATTCTGTCGAGACTAGCACGAGGTATACTCCTTGGTGTATCCAAGCAGTTGATTCTCACTGGCTGGAGACATAGTGATGTCCGGAGTTAATCGTGGATGCTAGTTATGGTAACTAGTTTATTGGAGTGACCAGCCGTAAGACTTCATATGGTTCTCTGCATATATAGATATGTCAATGAAGTTCTTACTGTGGCTTAAGTGCGATGTTCCTTTGACTTGCGGTATTCAAGTCATCTTGATCATGGAGACTTATGCTTTGACATCTTAAGCAAACATCTCTAAGGAGATGTGGACCCGGGATGATTGGGTATAAGTCGAAGTGATCGAAGGTGTTTGAATAGCCTATAAAGGATTCACCACTCCTTGCGAGGAGATGTATACCCATGGCCTCACGTCGGATTGTTACTAAAGTCTTTGGCCAAAGCATTACATGTTTAGAGTAAGGTACTCTTCGATACATGTGGAGTAACTAGAATCCGTAGGACGAGGAAATGATACTTGGGCTAGGTGTGACGTAGTCAGCCTAGTGGGAACTGACACAATAGACCATGTCCTGAACCAAGTGGGTATAAGATGAGTGAAGGGAATGGGGCACGATTCATTCGACCTACTGAAGGGTTTCAGAAATAGTTCTGGATCAACCGTTGATCTTTTCGGTTAATTGGGGATCATGATGTACTACTAGGTGCCACTCATGATCGTTCTATAATTAATGGTTAATTATAGACGGCCAACATAAACCGAGAACCTATTTGGTCACACGCACAACGAGTATAATCCAAAGGATTTAAAACGAGCTTGAGAATGGGATTCTCAGACCGAGAGAAACTATGTTTGGTTGGACCAAACATAAAGCGAGCATGAAATTATTTCAGTCGCAATGGAAGCGTGGATGGGCCGTGTCTTATGAAGACATAATGGATGGACCAAAATGGTTTGGTTCTAATCCAATGGATGAGAATAAACCAAAGGGTTTGGTTTATATTAAACGAATGAACCAAAGGTTGGTTCGGTTCGTTTTAACTTAAAATAAACCATCATGGTTTGGTTTATTTTAACTTATCTTAATGGAACGGGTTAACGGGCTTTATGGATATGATCCATTAACCATTAAGAGAATTAGTTCTCTATAAAATAGGGCTTAAACCCTAATCCAAAACCCTAGCCCTTGGAGTTGCCGCCCACCCCTTGAAGGAGGTTTTTGGCGCCAACCCTAGTGTGCCGCCGCCCAACCTCTTGTGCCGCCGTCCAACTTGTTGCCGGCGTCCAAGCTTCAGCCGGCTATCCTCCGGCGACCCTCCGGTGATCTCCTATAGGTTTGGCATCAAGGTGAGCCTTTTCTTTCCTTGGTTGGCCGACACCTATATCCTCCACCAAGCTGTCCAGTTTTCTGGACAGCTTCTCCTCCTCTCGTCGGAGCATCGTTTGGACGACGGTTAGTGCTCCGACAGCGGCTAACTTACCGGGGATTTGATCTCCGGTAATCCTCTGAGGTGGAGGACGAAGGATTCGTCAAACGGTTGACGAATACCTCTCCGGAGAATCGAGTTTTGAGGACTCAGTTTTGGATCCGAATTTGGATTCGGATCGTGATCATCTCTCGATCACGTTGTCTTCAACACGAGGCTAGTAACCCGTACGAAGACGAATCTCATGGCTTAGCGAAGTCATCCCGAGGAGCTCGGCGTGGATACGGATAGAGACGATTCTTACGAGGATCATTCCGGTTGATGTCGTTCCCACTACACGTCATACAAAAGGTATAACGTAGATAAATTTCCTTTTATTGCAAATTTATATTTACGGTTATGTCTACACTTGTTGTAATATGCATGCGTGTGTTGTGTGTGTTGTAATAAATAGAAGTATTTATTATTTTATTGCTTCCGCTGTGTTCATGTTTACGAAACATGATCGAACACACACACGCCGCGGTGCCGGAAACCCAACACTAGAGGGGGGGGGGTGAATAGCGATTCGTCATACGTCGATGGAATTCGTTCGTGCTTGCTACAAAATATGTAATATGTTGCGGAATATATATAATAATAAAAACAAATACACAACACAAGAACAATGCACGAGATGTAATGTGGTTCGGAACCGTATGGTTCCTACTCCACGGATTGGGCTCTAAATGCCCTAGCGATGCAAACACACACCACTAATCACAAATACTCCTTATCGACAATAAGTCGAAGGTGGAGAAACCTCTTACAGTGATTACAAAAGTAATACTAAGCAAATACAAGCAAATACAAAATGAATACAATAATCTATGTAAAGAGAACTTTATAAATGAGCTTTTTGATGCTTTCTTGTTTGGTTGCTTGAGTTGCACTTAGAGACCTTGAATTGCAGCAGTAAATTGCCCAAAAACTCCTCAAAGAACCATACCAAAAATCCTCTCAACGAGCTACTTTTATAACCTGCATTTGGGTTGGATTTCTCCTAGCAGTCGACTGATCGAGACTATCAGTCGACTGCTCCTATAGCCGTTGTCTCACAACGACATGAGCCACGTTGGATAAATTCCAATAGATAGACCATCAGTCAACTGATCGATCCATCACTCGACTGTCAAACCCTAGTAGTCGACTCAGGAACCTTCTTTGCCCGATAACTCGACCACCAGTCGACTGAACTCCAGATCAGTCGAGTGCTAAGGCCATCAATCGACTGCCCAATGCTGGCAGTCGACTACTAGGCCATTTTCTGCATTCGAACTCTAATCGACTCCCATCAGTCGATTGATAACCTCATCCATGAGGTTTTAACCCCAAGTATGATGCCCCCATACTTGCTAGACCACCCTTAGCCTTGACCTAAGCCTTCTAGCCACCTCCATCAGCCTCACGACTATTGGATCCCTCCAAGTCATCCATGACTTGCTCATCCATACGCTATCCTTCAGGTGCTTCCATCGGCTATTGTCATGCTAACGGTGTCTATAACACCAAGGCACATTGGGCTTACACTGCCAAGACTCCGCTTGGACTTTACGCCGCCAACCATTGGACTTATGCTGCCAAGACTCCACCCTTGGACTTTACACCGCCAATATCACCCCTTGGACTTCTCAATTGCCAAGTGCCCATGACTTGGACTTTCACTGCCATGAATACACCCTTGGACTTACATGGCCAAGACTACATCCTTGGACTTTTCATGCCAACCCAATGTTGGACTTTCCAAATGCCAAGACTCAAGCTTGGACTTACCCTTGCCAAGACCCACGCTTGGACTTTCTATGCCAAGTACCCATGACTTGGACTTTTCCCATGACAATGGTCAAACCATCATCAACCATTAAAATACCACTCGAGACAAACTCGAGTCCGGTAAATCATGACCTGGGTCGATTGTGTTGGGTTTTCCGAGCCGCAAAAACCGCTTTTTGCATTGCAGAAACCTCGGAAGCCCCGTCCACGGATCTGTGCAAAGTATAAATTGTTGGATCGAAGCGGATCGCTAGAGGGGGGGGTGAATAGCGATAAAAACTTTTCTTTTAAATCGTTCGATAGACAATTAAACGCAGCGGAAATGTAAATAAAAACTAAATGAGACAAATAGTTTTTTTACTTGGTTCATAGCCTTCGGCTACTACTCCAAGGCCCTAACGTCCAAGACCGTGTACGGAGGGCAATTCACTAAAACACTCCTCCTCGTTGGAGGTAGGAGTTTTACGATTATAAAAGCCTTCGAAGCAAAAAGATAGAGAGACAAACCCTCTCTTCTATTAAAGTAAAATGCAACGAAAAGCCTTGATTAAAAAGAATTGCAATATTAAAAGCAATAACAAATTAAGATTATACCAACAACTAAACAAAAGAAACTTTAAGCTAGGGTTGTTGGCAGCACTTCGTTGTTGTAGAGTCGTCGGAGAGTTGCAGCGTAACGGAGGCTTTTGAGCACTTAGAATTGAGGATGAAACCCTAGGTTTGACCCTCCTTTTATAGCCTTTAAGCCCCTCAACGAATGGGTCTTCAACCAATCACAAATGGGCACAAAACTCCTTGAAAAATGGTGATAAAGCTTGACTCCTCGAGGCTGATTTTTGACCACCGGTTGAACTGGCCGGTTGAACTGGCCGGTTGAACTGATGGCCAGGATTTTTGACTACAATAAAGAGTTAGCTCAAAATATAAGTGGATTCGACGGCCACTTGCCGTCCGATCTCAACATAGACCTTCCATAGGAAGTCTTGGGTCGGATCGTTGCCTAAGATCATCCCCGTAAAGAGGATACGACCTCACTTACGCTCGTACACACGAGCTTACCTCGATACTTACGTGTCGCTTTTGCTTCCGGCCTTCCACTCGATTCCTTCAGCTCCCTCCGAAGTAACTCGAGTGTTGCCCAACCACCGCGGCTTCCTCCGGGTGTCGCTAGCCTTCAGCTCCAGCATTGAGACTTTTCTGCACACTTGATTTAGCTCGTGAGATAACAATATAAGCTTAACTTTATATCGTTTTCTATAATCAAAACTTAGGTTCGACTTAGGTGCCCACTGCACCAACAATCTCCCCCTTTTTGATTTATGGAAAACCCACATACAAAGTTAAGACAAAAATAAGTATGAGATTATGCATGAATGAGTAGGAGTATATAAAAATTCTTTTTCAAGTGCTCCCCCTTGAGGAATCCTCCCCCTTGACCGAGGGTGAGTACTTGAGAAAGGGTTTTAACTCTCCCCCTTGATATGTGCTACTAAGTAAAAGAATTAAGTAACAAAATTACTTAATATTGGCCATAGTGTTTAAAATAAGTTTTAAGTTAAGAAACCAAATGATTTCTTAACCTTGGCCTTTTGTTAAAAGTTAAATAAGTTTTCAAAACTTAAAGTTAACTTTTGGTTTAATTATGAAGTAAGAGTTAAGTTATAAAAAAAAAATTTTGACCCCTTAACTTTTGTCCTTTTTCTCCTTTTTCTCCCCCTTTTGCCATATATCGAAAAGAGTAAGGGGTGTGTGGAAAACAAAATAAATGTTAAATTTAAAGTCCAAGCATGTTCCACATTTTTATTTTTAAAAATAATATACTGAAAATAAGTTCATCTATAAAATGTTCGACTCATATTTGGTTTGATTGATATGAAGGATCAACCAGTCCTGGTCAGAGTCGGTATGATTATACTCCGTGGTTCATAGCGATGCACTAGCTCTACATCTGGAACCAGGAGTAAGGTCCTAACATCTCACGCCCATCTACGTGGCTAAGTACACAAACACATTAGTCCTATGTGTTGTGAGATGTGGCTCCTTAAATCTATAGGTGCATGATATCTAAGGTATGTCCTATGCTAGTTCCATGAAAAAAAAGTAAGAAATAGTAGTAAGAAAATATAATTTGCAAGTTCCTATTCTATTACGCACATGCCTAATCTTCGTCTCAAGAGACTAAATTCGGCTTCGGGTAGTGGTTTAGTAAATATGTCTGCTAGGTTAGACTTCGAGTCAACATATTCGAGTTGTATGGAGCCGTTGGCTACATGTTCTCGAATGAAATGGTGTTTTACCTCTATATGCTTTATCCTTGAATGGCATATAGGGTTCTTAGTTAGATTTATCGAACTTATGTTGTCTACAAAAATTTTAGTTTTGGTGAAGTCCAACCTAAAGTCTCGGAGAGTGTGCTTCATCCAAAGAAGCTGAGTTACACACTCACCCATCGCAACGTATTCGGCTTCGGTGGTAGATAAGGCAACACAATGTTGCTTCCTACTACACCAACTCACTAGACTTGAGCCGAGTAGTTGACAACAACCACTCGTGCTCTTTCTATCGAGTTTACTACCGGTATAATCCGAATCGGAGTAGCCGATTAGTTCGAACTCCGTAGATCTAGGGTACCAAATACCAACGTTAAGTGTACCCTTAAGATATCTAAGGATACGCTTAACTAGGGTTAGGTGAGACTCCTTAGCACAGGTTTGAAACCTGGCGCACATACTTACTGCGAATAGGATGTCGGGTCGACTCGCAGTTAAGTATAGGAGACTTCCTATCGCGCTCCTATAGTACTTTAAGTCAATGGACTTACTTTCTAGGTCTTCTCCTATGTTAACATTAATCTCCATTGGGGTGTTTATTATCTTAGCGTCTTGCATTCCAAATCTTTTAATTAACTCCTTAGTGTATTTTTGTTGATATAGGTATATACCATCCTTAGTTTGTTTAATTTGTAGACCTAAAAAGAAACTTAACTCGGCTACCAAGTTCATTTCAAACTCACTTTCCATGAGTGAAACGAACTCGTTTAGTAAGGCTGAGTTAGAGGTTCCAAAAATTATATCGTCTACGTAAATTTGAGCTATGAATATTTCTTTACCTAAGGTTTTTACGAAGAGAGTTGGGTCAACTAAGCCTTGGTTAAACCCTTTTGACTTAAGATGGATTGAAAGTCTCTCGTACCAAGCTCGAGGAGCTTGTTTAAGTCCATAGAGAGCTTTCTTAAGTTTTAGAACATGGTCGGGTTTATCTAGATTTTCGAACCCGGGGGGTTGGCTAACATAAACTTCTTCTTTAATGTATCCATTTAAGAATGCCGACTTAACATCCATTTGAAACAACTTAAATCCTCGATGTGCGACATAAGCTAGCAACATTCGAATGGATTCGAGTCTAGCTACTGGGGCATAGGTTTCGTCGTAATCTAAGCCTTCGACTTGACTAAACCCTTTGGCGACTAACCTAGCCTTGTTTCTAACTACTTCACCTTTATCATCAAGCTTATTTCGAAACACCCACCTTGTTCCAATTATCGTTTTGTCTTTAGGTGGTGGTACTAATTCCCACACTTCATTCCTAGTAAATTGAGCTAGCTCTTCTTGCATTGCAATAATCCAATCGGGATCAAGAAGAGCTTGTTCAATTGATTTGGGTTCTATCTTTGAAATTAAGGAAATTTGACTAAGGTTCCTATAGGATGCTCTAGTTCGAACTCCTAGATTAGGATCTCCTATCACTTGATCGATAGGGTGGTTAGTCTGAATCCTAGATTGGGTTGGGTTTGTGTCACCTAATGCTTGATCAATGGGGTGACTTGGTTGAACATTAGTTTGGTTGGAGTCATCTATCACTTGATCAATAGAGTGACTTGGTTGACTTAGGTTAGGATTAACACTAGACCTGATCTCCGGATCAGAGTTAGGTCTAGTATGAATCGGCTCGCTAATTGGGGTTGCCGGGGGTTTTGTAGGTTCATGTCCTTCATCAAATACTACATTGATAGTCTCCTCGACTCTAAGGGTGTCGTGGTTATATACTCTATAAGCTCGACTTGTAGTCGAGTATCCTAGAAAGATTCCGGTCGTGGTCTTGGATGTAAATTTCCCTAGGTAATCCTTAGTGTTTAGGATATGTACCTTACACCCAAATACCCTAAAGTACTTGATGTTAGGTATTTTATCGTGATAAATCTCGTATGAGGTCTTAAGGTGCCTCTTTACCATAAGGATTCTATTTTGGACATAGCATGTCGTACTCACGGCTTCTGCCCAAAACCTATCGGGTAGGTCATATTCGTTCAACATGGTCCTAGCGGCTTCTTGTAGAGTTCGGTTTTTCCGCTCCACTAGGCCATTTTGTTGAGGGGTTCTAGGGCAAGAGAATTCATGGTGGTATCCATTTAGGTTACAGAAGTCGGTGAACCTTTGATTTTCGAATTCACCACCATGATCGCTTCTAATTCTTTTAACCTTAAGGTTTTTTTTATTCTCGATTAATTTGAATAAATTGATTAATTGATCTAGGGTATCATTTTTATGTTTGATGAACCTAACCCAGGTAAACCTGGAGTAGTCGTCAATTATGACTAAGCAATATTGACTTTTATTGAGTGACTTGGCTCCATGTGAATCGAATAGATCCATATGCAGGAGCTCAAGTACACTTGAGGTTCGTTCTTGGTTAGTTAACTTGTGTTGTGTCCTAGGTTGTTTTCCTTGTTGACAAGCATTACAGATTTTATTAACCAAATTGTTAAGGTTGGGTAAGCCTCTGACTAGGCCACTCTGACTCATCTTGTGGACGAGTCTTGGGTCAGTGACCGAGTCGTCGGTGCCACAACCATGATTCCTCTTCCTGTGTCATAAGACATTTGGCTGAGGATTTGATTAAGTTAATTGTATAAATGTTATTTGTCCTAGTTCCTTTGAGTATTGTTTTAGCTGTTTCATTTGTTTTAATTACACATTCATTTTCTAAAAATACGACCTTATAATTATTGTCACATAATTGGCTTACGCTAAGCAGGATATATTCAAAATTCTCTACAAGTAATACATTTTTAATAACAAAATTCGAGTTAAGCTCGATATCACCTGATCCGATGATTTTGAGCTTGCCGTTATTCCCAAAGGCTACCGATCCTTGTCGTTTGAATCGAAGCTTCGCGAATTTGAGTTGATCCCCGGTCATGTGTCGGGAGCAACCGCTGTCTAACATCCATTGATCCTACACACAAGGTGGTTGGATTGGATGTTAGATTATTATATTTTTTTAAAAAAAATTGGTTGTAAGTTGTTAAACCTAGGTCATCTCACCGGAGTCTATATGATCAAGCATGTTATACTTATGTGTTCTTTGTGAGATGACTTCCAATTAAGTTGATTAAGTGCATTTATGTTTAAGTAATGTTAGATTTGGATTTGACCCTAGGCTTGTCAAGTTTACCTTTTCAAGATCATGGCTTCCAGGTCGTGGCGAGGCACAGGGGCCTTCTTTTATCGGATCATCGACCACTTCCTTAGACAAAGCCATTTTCAAGAAAATGATGACTTGACTCACCTAAAATTATTTCCTCGTCTAACTAGTTATTTTTGAAAAGAGGGTCCCCGAGGCTCAATCTTTTCGAAGGATTTTAGTTGATTATTTGAAAAGAGGCTCCCCGAGGCTCAATCTTTTCGAAGGATTTTAGTTGGTTATTTACGTGTTCTAAGTGAGTTCACGAAAGAAAAAAAACAAAAATAAATCTAAGCATGCAATTTCTAAGTTAAAACACAAACATGTTTTGTACTGGCTCCCCCTAGACCGTTGAATCGGTTCGGTCTATCCACATAGTGGATTTGGTCCTTGGGAACCCAGTACGAGTTGGATCCTAGAGTTGAAATCAAAGTGGTCTTAGGGACCCATGCTTGGACACATTTTTTATGTCTACTTACGATTGAAATATACGACTTATTTGTCGTGTTTGAGTTAAACCCTAGTCCGGCCTTGTTGTACACGGCCCTTTGCGATCCAAGTAGGAGGTCAAGTCCTTTGGATCCCAAAGTAAACCTTTCCAACGTATTCCTAAGATCTTCGACTTGACTTTTCAAGAGTGAGTTCTCAACTTCGAGTTTTTCAACCCGAGTTGAGTCCTTCTCTTGAACTCGACTAGTCGAAGAGGTTAGGGAGACCTCGTGTTTGAGGAGTTTAACTTCCTCAACCAGGGTCTCGACCTTGGACTCGGACTTAGCTAACTTCCTAGACAAAAACCTAACCGTATTATGTAAAGTATTAAATAAGGTTCGACTCACCTTAAGGGTATCTTTTGAACCGGATGCGTATCCGTGGCTTGACTTGAAGGTGGCTTCGTAGTCCGAGTCATCCTCAGGTTCTGACTCAAGTTCAGGTTCGGTCTCCGTGTCGGACTCAATCGATTTCGCCATGAAGACGTGGTCTTCGTCTTCTTCGGATGACGCTTCTTCCCATGTCGCATTGAGGGCCTTCTTGTGCTTAGGTGCTTGGTGGTTGAGCTTGGGGCACTCGGACTTTATATGTCCAAACCTGTTACACTCATAACACCTAATATTAGAACTTTTAGGCTTACCTTGGTTGGGTCGAGTTGTGGTTCGCTTTCATCCCTTGGCTATCCTTCGAGCTAGGTTCATTAGTTCGGCAGTCAATTCCGGGTCAACTTCTTCTTCGGACTCATCTTCCTCCTCGGTTGGTGGTGGCTTGCTTGCGATTTTCTTCTTCTTTGAACCTGCAAACAAGGCTATACCCCTCTCGGGTTCCGAGTTGGACTGCTCATGTAATTCAAAATTCGAAAAGAGTTCATCTAATCTAAGTTTAGAAAGGTCCTTGGAGACCTTGTAGGCATCGACCATGGATGCCCACAAGGTAGTCCTCGGAAAAGAGTTTAGAACATACCTTATAAGGTCGCGGTTTTCGACCTTTTGCCCGATTGCATGTAGGTTGTTGACTATGTCTTGGACACGGGCGTGGAGTTGCGTCGCAGACTCGTGTTCCTGCATTTTTAGTGTGTACAATTTATTGAACAACAAATCACGTTTGCAAACCTTAGCTTGATCCGATCCTTCGTGTAACTCGATCAGCTTTGTCCAAAGGTCCTTTGCGCTAATGAAGGGGCCGACGCGATTTAACTCCTCCTTGGACAAGCTGCATTGGAGGATTTGTGTTGCCTTGACGTCAGCTTTGACTTGTCATTTTGTCGCAATGGTCCATTGATCATAATCCAAGGAATCACCCACTTCATTAGTTGGAAGTGTGAAACCCGTTTGGATTATGATCCACATCTCGATTTGGGTTTTGAGAAAGCATTCCATCCGACCCTTCCAATAACGGAAGTCATCTCCGTTGTAAAATAGAGGTCGGACGGTGCTAAAACCCTCGAGATAGGCCATTAGAACAAAAGACAAAAAGGGACGAAGACGAAGAAACTAGCAACGACAAAAACACAAAACAAAGTACCAAGACTCGCGTCTTGGATTAGTAGTGCGGGAGTAAATTTAACAAAGCAAAATAAATCAGAAATAAACAGAAATAAAAGAAAAATAAATCTATGAAAAATGGCTAGATTTGTGGTTTCACCAAATCTTAGCAACCCCCGGCTCTGATACCAATTGTTGGATCGAAGTGGATCGCTAGAGGGGGGGGGTGAATAGCGATAAAAACTTTTCTTTTAAATCGTTCGATAGACAATTAAACGCAGCGGAAATGTAAATAAAAACTAAATGAGACAAATAGTTTTTTTACTTGGTTCGTAGCCTTCGGCTACTACTCCAAGGCCCTAACGGTCCTAGACCGTGTACGGAGGGCAATTCACTAAAACACTCCTCCTCGTTGGAGGTAGGAGTTTTACGATTACAAAAGCCTTCGAAGCAAAAAGATAGAGAGACAAACCCTCTCTTCTATTAAAGTCAAATGCAACGAAAAGCCTCTATTAAAAAGAATTGCAATATTGAAAGCAATAACAAATTAAGATTATACCAACAACTAAACAAAAGAAACTTTAAGCTAGGGTTGTTGGCAGCACTTCGTTGTTGTAGAGTCGTCGGAGAGTTGCAGCGTAACGGAGGCTTTTGAGCACTTAGAATTGAGGATGAAACCCTAGGTTTGGCCCTCCTTTTATAGCCTTTAAGCCCCTCAACGAATGGGTCTTCAACCAATCACAAATGGGCACAAAACTCCTTGAAAAATGGTGATAAAGCTTGACTCCTTGAGGCTGATTTTTGACCACCGGTTGAACTGGCCGGTTGAACTGATGGCCAAAATTTTTGACTACAATAAAGAGTTAGCTCAAAATATAAGTGGATTCGACGGCCACTTGCCGTCCGATCTCAACATAGACCTTCCATGGGAAGTCTTGGGTCGGATCGTCACCTAAGATCATCCCCGTAAAGAGGATACGACCTCACTTACGCTCGCACACACGAGCTTACCTCGATACTTACGTGTCGCTTTTGCTTCCGGCCTTCCACTCGATTCCTTCGGCTCCCTCCGAAGTAACTCGAGTGTTGCCCGACCACCGCGGCTTCCTCCGGGTGTCGCTAGCCTTCAGCTCCAGCATTGAGACTTTTCTGCACACTTGATTTAGCTCGTGAGATAACAATATAAGCTTAACTTTATATCGTTTGCTATAATCAAAACTTAGGTTCGACTTAGGTGCCCACTGCACCAACATAAAAAATAAAACTAACATGAATGTGTTTAATACCTTTAGATCTACTCTAGATCTACATGATAAGAAGTTACCCTCGATGCGATGCCCTTCGCAAATCCCGCTCGTCCAAATAGCTTGTCGGAACTCTAGAGTGTCAAGTGTATACTCCTCTATTGGTATCCACACAAGCAATAGGTGGAGAAAACACACCCTTGAGTGTGCTAGCACCCTATGGATGGTTCATCCAAGGAGGAGAGGGAGCTTGAGAGGATGATCCAAGGTAGAAGATGAAGTTCTAGTAACTCACCAAAAATGAATTCCCCATCTAATGGAGTGGTCGGCCACTTCAAGGCTTGGGAGGTTACATGCATGCATGTAACTCCAAGAGCCAATGGCTCTTGGTCTCCCTCATGAGGTGGCACCACATGATAATTCAATGATAATGTGGAGCATCATCATTGGTCGGTCATGCCAAGTCATCATCATGACATGGCATTTGGTCAAGTCAAACTTGACCTTTCATCTTCCCTCTCAAGTCAAGTCAAACTTGACCTCTTATCTCCCATGGTTGATCAAATCCAACCATTTGATTCAGGTCAATTTAATTTAATGAATCTCTATTCATTAATTTAAATTGATTTGATGAATCAAATCTAAATTAGACTCATTCAACACTTGAATCAAATTGAGTCCAACTCAATTAGTCTAATTTGGATTGCTCTTAATCCAATTTGGTTCATCCCATGAACCTAATCCTCATGGTTCATCATATGAACCTAATCTCCATCTAATTGCCCTTTTGTGTGTGACCCTATAGGTTCTTGTAACATTGGCAATGTCCCTAAACCGATTTAGGAACATAAGCAATGAGCGGTATCTAGCAACATATCATTGCTACCCAACTTACAAGAATGTTGAGCTCCAACATCACCTTTATGACTACTAATTGTGACTCTCACAATATGTGACAATGTCCCTCTATCATTGACATCTAGATTTACCAATTGAGGCATAGACCGTGTCATCCTCGGTACAATCTACATTTTGAACTCCAAGTAGACTCACTCTAATCAAATGAGATCAATATCTCATATTGACTCATTTGGGCATGGCCATGCACTTCATGGTCTCACTCTATCAAGAATATCGATGTCACCCCCGTCATATAGGAGGGATAGATCTCATCTACATCACTCACATCCCTCCGCATAATTTGTTACATACCCAGTAATCGCCTTTATAGTCCACCCATTTACGGGTGACGTTTGACGAAGCCAAAGTATGCAACTCCTTATGTAGGGAACCATGGTGACTTCATGTCTAAGGACTAATAGTCATACTAATAGCCACATGAGAAAGTATTTGACACTCATATAACGATCCATGATACTTTCTCATGGCGGGTCATTCAGTATACATTCTCTAATGTATACCCATGTGTCAACTTGATATCTCATATCCATGACTTGTGAGATCAAGTCATCGTGTTGACCTACATGCTAGTCTCTACGCATTAACATTGTCCCTGAATGTTAATACTTGACTAGGAATGATTAAGAGTAGTGTTCTCTATATCATCTCATTATCAATTCAACCAATCGATTGATATAGATAAGAACCTACTACTCAAGGACATTATTATATTTAGTTATTTGGCACCAATACAAGTAAATATAATAACCATGCCTTTATAAATAGGAATATGATACAATAAAGTCCATACAACAATCATCACATGATTGGCTCTAGGGCTTTCACTAACAATCTCCTACTAGAACTAGTGCCAATTACCATAGTATCTAATACCCAATGACCTAGTGTGACCATCATACTTTTTCTGTGCCAAAGCCTTGGTCAAGGGATCTGCGATGTTAGCCTCTGTGGGTACTCTACAAATCTTCACATCTCCTCTATCGATAATCTCTCGAATGAGATGGAAGCACCGATATATTCGGCCTCTATTGTAGAATCATCAACTGTGTCCTGCTTGGAACTCTTCCAGCTCACAGTGCCACTATTCAAGCAAAACACGAACCCTGACTACGATCTATAATCATCCTGGTCAGTTTGGAAGTTGGCATCGTTGTAACCCTTTACAGCTAGCACCTCATTGCCTCCAAATATCAAGAAATATTATTTAGTGCTTCTCAAGAACTTAAGAATATTCTTGACTGCTATCCAGTGACGCTCACCTAGATCTGACTGGTACCTACTCGTCATGCTCAAAGCATACGAGACATCAGGACGAGTACACAGCATGGCATACATGATAGATCCTATAGCAGATGCGTAAGGGATCTTATCCATGCAGTCTCTCTCCTATCTAGAAGAGGGACTTTGAGTCTTCGAAAGACTCACACCATGTGACATCGGCAGAAGTCCCTTCTTGGAATTCTGCATGGCAAACCGTAGTAATACCGTGTCAATGTATGTACTCTGACTTAGGCCAAGCAATCTCTTAGATCTATCTCTATAGATCTTGATGCCTAGAATACATGTTGCTTCACCTAAGTTCTTCATTGAGAAGCACGTCCCCAGCCAAGTCTTCACAAACTGTAGCGAAGGGATGTCATTCCCAATGAGGAGTATGTCATCCACATACAATACAAGAAAGACAACTGTGTTCCCATTAACCCTCTTGTAGACACAAGGTTCATCTTCATTCTTGATGAAACCAAACTATTTGATCGCATCATCGAATCGAAGATTCCAGCTCTGAGAGGCTTGCTTTAGCCCATAAATGGACCTTTGCAACTTGCATACTTTCCCAGTATGCTGTGGATCTTCAAAACCCTCAGGTTGTGTCATGTACACATCCTTGAGTAAGTTTCCATTCAGAAACGCAGTTTTGACATCCATTTGCCAGATCTCATAATCGTGGTATGCTGCAATAGAAAGCAAGATCCGAATGGACTTAAACATCGCCACTGGAGAAAAAGTTTCATCATAGTCAATACCATGAATTTGCTTGAAACCTTTAGCCACCAATCGGCCCTTATAGGTATGCATAAGTCCATCCATGTCAGTCTTTCTCCTAAAGACCCACTTACACCCAATGGGTTTGACCACTTAAGGTTGATCAACCAAAGTCCATACTTGGTTGGTGTACATGGATTCCATCTCAGATCTCATGGCCTCTAGCCATTTCTCAGAATCTGGGCTCATCACAGCTTCCTGATAGGAGGTAGGCTCATTCTCAATGAGCATAATGTCATCATGGTCAGACAAGAGAAATGAATATCTCTCAGGCTGACGACGTACCCTATCAGAGCTGCGAAGAGGTAGGTCTACATGAACAGGTGGTTGTTCCATAACTCTTTGTGCAACAATCTCATCACCCACAACACTTTGTGGTTCCTGTTCAACCTCTATCAAGGCCTCAGTGTTATGGTCCTTATCTTGAATTTCTTCAAGGTCGAATGTACTCCCACTAGTTTTTCTAGAAATAAAATCCCTTTCTAGAAAAACCCCAGTCTTTGCCACAAACACTTTGTGCTGACTGGGAATGTAGAAGTAATATCCCTTTGTGTCCTTGGGATATCCAACAAAATAGCACCAATCGGATTTGGGTCGCAGTTTGTCTGAGACTTGACATCGAACGTAAGCCTCACAAACCCAAATCCTCATGAAAGACATCTTGGAATTTCTCCCTGTCCATATCGTATATGGTGTCTTTATCATAGCCTTGGATGGTACACGGTTAAGGGTAAAGGCTGTTGTGTCTAGAGCATATCCTCAAAAGGATATAGGAAGATCTGTGTGACTCATCATAGATCATACCATATCTAATAGGGTACAATTTCTCCTTTCGGATACACCATTCCACTGTGGTGTTCCAGGAGGAGTGAGTTGGGTTAGAATCCCACACTCAGCTAAATAGTCATGAAACTCATGGCTAAGGTATTCACCACCTTGATCAGAATCCTTTAAACTTTTCAAAGGATTCTGATTTATGTGTCATGAGATACACATAACCATATCTACTGAAGTCATCAGTAAATGTAATGAAGTACCTGTAACCGCATCTAGTAGCAACATTGAAAGGGCCACATACATCACTATGTATAAGTCCTAACAAGTCCGTTGCTCTTTCGCTGTGTCCACTAAAGGGAGTCTTGGTCATCTTGCCTAAAAGGCAAGACTCGCATGTCTCATATGATTCAAAATCAAATGAGTCTAGCAGCCCATCCTTATGGAGCTGAGACAAGCGACTCTCATTTATATGACCTAAGTGACAATGCCAGAGATAGATTTGGTTCACCTCATTTGACTTGAACCTTTTGGTACTTATGTTATAGATAGGGCTCTCTAAGTCTAGAAAGTAGAGTCTGTTCATTAGAGGTGCACTACAATAGAACATATCATTTAAATAAATTGAACAACATTTGTTCTTTATTATAAATGTAAATCCTTTCTTGTCCAAACAATAAACCAAAATTATGTTCTTAGTTAAAGAAGGCACATAACAACATTCATCTAATTCTAGTACAAGCCCAGTGGGCAGAGATAGATCATAAGTTCCTACAGCAACAACAGCAACTCTTGCTCCATTGCCTACTCGTAGGTCCACCTCGCCCTTTGTCAATGCCCTGTTATTTCTCAGCGCCTGCACATTGGTACAAATGTGAGATGCATATCCGGTATCTAATACCCATGATGAAGAAATAGATAGATTGACTTCTATAACATTTATACCTGAGGTAGAACTCTCACTTCTCTTCTTCTTAAGATCTTCCAGGTATGCCTTGCAGTTACGCTTCCAGTGTCCAGCTTCCTTGCAGTGGAAGCAAGCCCCTTCCTTGGCCACCCCTCCTTTGGGTTTCAGTTCCTTGCCTTTGCCCTTGGCTTGGGACTTTCCCTTACCTTTAGGCTTTCCCTTGCCTTTTTTCTTTTGCACCATCAAAATGGCGTAAGATTTTCCCTTCTTAAGGTTGAGCTCAGCAGTTCTCAACATACTGAGCATCTCAGGCAGTGGCTTATCAATTTCATTCATGTTGTAATTCATGACAAATTTGAAGGGAGTTGCTTCGGAGGCTCATTGGCTCCCATGTCCCCGGATTAAAATTTTCACTAATGAAAGAATTAATCCGGATGGGATGAGCTTCCTTAGCACAACCAATTCGTCGTCGTGCTAACAACTTGAGTGGTCGCTTGAACAAACTAGTTGTTCAAGCAACACAACTCTTCTAGTTGGTTAGCCGCGGAAGAGACGACGGACGGATCGCCGGTTTTTGTGTTTGTCTTCGGGGTCCATGATTATACAATATATATTCATACACACACATGCATAATCAAAACAAATAAGAACATGCTCAGATCTGTACATAAAGTTAAAATAACTTTATACCTTACGATCTTCTACCGTATGTCCTATCCTTCTCGTGGACGACGTGTGGACGAAGATCCTCCACGAGTAGAAGCCTTCTAGATCACTTTCTTCTCTACCTTGTCCACTGCGAACAAAGAGAAGAAACCACAAATACCTTCCTATCTAGAATCGGCCACCAAATTATGGAACTTGGTGTAACCGCCGGCCAAGGAACTATTGGATGATGCGCCGGCCAACTTCAATAAGTGTTGCCGCCGGCCACTTTGGAGAATGGAGAGGAGGAAGAGAACCGGCCACCAATAGGAGGAGAACCGCCGGCCAAGGAAGAAGGTAGAGGGCTCTATGATGAGCGTCGGCCAACGAATGATAGAGGAGGATGGGCGCCGGCAATCAACTTGAAGGAAGAAGCTTGCCGCCCAAGCTTTGCTCCAAAACCCTAGCCGCCCAATGAACCCTAGCCGCCCACTTGTGGATGAACCAAACCCTAACTCCAATTCCTTGATCCTTTGATCCTCCTTGCCGCCCAACCCTAAGCATCTATTTATAGAATAGGGCTTAAGCCTCCTTTAATCTCCACCGTCGGATCTAGGGTTTTATCCCAACCGTCGAATCTAGGGTTTAATCCCAACCGTCGGATCTAGGATTTTATCCCAACCGTCGGATCTAGGGATTTAATCCCAACCGTCAATTCTAGAATTTCATCCTAACCATCGAATCTAGGGATTTAATCCCAACCGTTGGTTCTAGGGTTTCATCCAACCATCGGATCTAGGGATTTAATCCCAACCGTTGGTTCTAGGTTTTGTTTTACATTCTTGGATCTAGACTTCACAAGGATTATATTAGGCTACGATAGGGACCATAAGGAGGAGTTGGGTCTTGGCCACCCGATGGATCGGAACCACACAAACTTGATCCATCAATGATGTTCCATTCCACTAGAGGATCATCATTGAACTACCTCACCAACCCCCATAAATCAATATGGGCTCCAAATATTATTTGTACATTAATCTCCCCGTGTTTAAGATATCGAATGTCCGTCAATTAATTGATTCACTGACCATCAATTAATTAACATCTAATTCCTCGAGTAGTACCACTCAACCTTATCATCATGTTGACTAAGTCAACCAGCTGGGTTTACATGATGAACCTTATGAGCTCCTCAAGGGGACATCATCAACCTAATATATAGGACACGATTTCCTTCTATAATCAACGGCACACCATGTAAATAATATTATTTCCTAACTTACCGGGCATATTGATTTAATCCATCTAAATCTCATCCTCTGGTAAATCAAAGAAATAAATACTAAGTACATGTGCCCGTTATTATATCGGGATTAAGAGCATGTACAACATAATATCCGAGGTCCGATTCAATTATGTAGTCAGTACTATATTGAATCACCTCTATGTCGGTCCTACTCAATACACCTAAGTGTACTAGTGTAACTCTATGTTCAAGACAAAACAATAACAAGCTACACTACAACCATGCCAATGGTTTGTCTAAAACCATCTTGGTTGTGAGCCTTTACTTATATTTTACAAGGGGTTGATAACATGATCTTCTGTGCCACACCAAGCACCATGTTATCTACAATGTAAAATATTAGACAATATGCACACATATATAATGAATATATAAAAATGCAAACAATGATCATGTGATTCTTATTTCAAAATAAAATGTTCATATAAAAAGAGCTAGGCTTTCAGTATACATTCCAACAATCTCCCACTTATACTAAAAGACTATGCCGTCATCACTCTGTCATACATCTGATCCCCATGTCCTCCACATGCTTATCAAACGCTTTCGCTGGAAGGGCCTTAGTGAATGGATCCGCCAGGTTATCCTCTGATGCAATCTTGGCGACAGCAACTTTTCCTCGCTTTACGATTTCTCGTATGAGGTGGTACTTGCGCTCTATGTGTTTACTCGCCTTATGGGCTCGTGGTTACTTCGAGTTTGCAACTGCACCACTGTTATCACAATAAATTGTGATAGTTCTGGGCAAACCAGGAATCACATCCAAGTCCATCAAGAAGTTCCTGAGCCATACAACTTCCTTGGCTGCCTCAGAGGCTGCCACATACTCAGCTTTCATGGTAGAGTCTGCCACGCATTTCTGCTTGACACTCCTCCATACTATGGCTCCACCTCCAAAAGTAAACACAAACCCCGAGGTAGACTTACTCTGTCCCTATCCGATTGGAAATCAACTGTAACCCATGTGGACTAATTGATCCGCCTCAGAACCAAAGATATAATCCCTAGTCCTTCTCAGGTACTTCAATATATGCTTTACTACAGTCCAATGTCCCTATCCAGGATTACTCTGATATCTGCTAACCATGCCCATGACAAAGCAGATATCCGGTCTTGTACATAGGATAGCATACATAAGGCTTCCTACTGCCGAAGCATAAAGAACCGCCTTCATGTCCTCTATCTCCTTTGATGTTTTGGGACACATCTCTTTAGATAAAGGAACTCCATGCCTAAAAGGTAGAAAACCTTTCTTGGAGTTCTGCATGCTAAAATGAGCAAGGATAGTGTCAATGTATGAAGCTTAAGACAAGCACAACATCCTTTTCTTGCGATCCCTTATAACTTTGATCCCAAGGATGTGTCCCACTTCTCCAAAGTCTTTCATATCAAACTATTTGGACAACCATACCCTTACGTCTGATAACACTTTGATATTGTTGCCAACTAACAAAATGTCATCTACGTATAGTACAAGAAACACCACTACGTTTCCGTCACATCTCATGTATACACAAGGCTCATCCTGACTTTGAATAAATCCATATGATTGGATTACCTCATCAAAGCGGATGTTCCAAGATCTAGAAGCTTGCTTCAATCCATAAATGGACCGATTAAGCTTACATACAAGATGCTCTTTGCCTTTAGCAATGAATCCCTCTGGTTGCCGCGTATAGATGTTCTCCTCAAGACTTCCGTTAAGGAAAGCTGTCTTGACATCCATCTGCCATATCTCATAATCCATATGAGCTGCTATAGATAAGAGAATCCGGATAGACTTAAGCATAGCTACCGGCGAAAAGGTCTCCTCATAATCGATACCCTCTTTCTGAGTATACCCTTTCGCAACAAGCCTAGCTTTGAAGGTCTCAACCTTCCCGTCTACTCCTCTCTTTCTCTTGTAGATCCACTTGCATCCAATGGTTTTTATACCATCGGGTGGCTCTACTAGCTCCCAGACCTGATTAGAATCCATAGATTCTATCTTTGAATTCATCGCTCTTTGCCAAGATACTGCATCTCTATCTTGGATTGCCTCGTCATATGTCCAGGGATCAGGTTCATGTTCACCAGGGACTAAGTCCGAAGACTCTCCCAAAAACATGAATCTGTCGGGTTGTCTAACAACCCTCCCACTACGACGAGGTGCCTCCTGTGTATGCTCTGTGACACGCGGTGCAGTGACTTGTGGTGTCTCCTCTTGTACCGGTGGTACTGAAGTCGGGACTTCCCCTGTCAACTCCTCAAGAACAATCCTACTCGTGGGCTTGTGGTTCATCACATAGTCCTCCTCTAGAAATCTGGCATTCAGACTCACGATCACCTTCGATCTCTAGGACTATAGAATAAACCACCCTTCGCCTTTAGGGTAGCCAACAAACAAGCACACTTGCATTTAGATTCCAACTTACCAAAGATCTCCCTTCCCGACTATCCCTAAATCCGAATATGTCTTAGACTAGGCTTTCGCCCAGTCCACAACTCTGTGGGAGTAGAGGGTACTGACTTAGATGGAACCAAGTTCAGAATGTGTGCTGCTGTTTCCAGAGCAAACCCCCAGAACGAATCAGGTAACTCAGAATAACTCATCATAGATCTGACCATCTCCATAAGAGTCCTGTTCCTTCGCTCCGCTACACCATTCTGCTGGGGTGTGCCAGGTGCGGACAATTGGGATTGAATCTCAACCTCTGATAAGTAACTCCTAAACTCTCCCAAGAGGTACTCGCCACCACGATCAGATCGTAATGTCTTGATACTTTTACCTTGACAGTTCTCCACATCAGCCTTGAATTCTTTGAACTTGTCAAAGCATTCAGACTTGCGCATCGTAAATGTGTATCCATACTCAATAATCGCTCATAAAAGAGACGTATTCAAAGCCACCTCTTGCCTCGATAGACATAGGATCAGACAAATCGAATGAACCAATTCTAACACATCTTTGGCTCTATACCCTCGGCCTTAAAGGCCTCTTGGTCATTTTACCTTCCAAGCAAGATTCGCAGTTGGGAGATCCTCCACCACTAATGAACCCAAAGGTCCATCACCTATCAACCTTGAATTCTACTTAGGTTAATATGACCAAGCCTTAGATGCCAAAGATATGTTTGGTTCTATTCAAGGTTCTTTTCTCTTATTAGATTTAGAAGATGAGTTATTTACTTTCTATATGCATCGTGGGAGTTTTTGGTTCAAGAGTATATAAATTGCCAACCAATGTACTGTAACAGATAATCTCCTATTCCTTTTATAACCACTTGTCATTAAAAGAAATGTAATATCCATCCATAAACAATTTAGAAATGAAATTAAATTCTTTCTAAAAGTAGGTACATAAAGACAATTTCTTAAAACCAAAAATTTATTCCTATCAAAAGATAAATAAACGCCTCCCATCGCAATAGCCGCCACCTTTCAAGCATTGCCCATGAAGATGGTAATCTCTCCTCACTAGTCGTCGGGTTTCGAACCCCGCAAAGTATTGCAGACATGATCGCTGGCTCGTGATCTACACACCGTGCAATCGTAGATAACACCGCTAAACATGTTTCAACAACTAAACAAGAAGATATACCTTTGTTCTTTCTAGGACAATCCGCCTTCCAATGTCCACCATTGCATAAGTGAAGCACTTGCCTTTCGGCTTCTTCACTCCTACGAGGTCTCCACCTTCTTCGCTCCACCTTGCTTCTTCTTCTTCTTACCTTTCGGTTTAGAGGAAGAAACCTTTTGAGCGACCATGGCTTGAGAACTCTGACGAAAAAGCCCCTCTGCCGCCTGGAGTTCTGTCAGAAGCTCCGCCAGTGAATACAACCTCTTGTTCATGTTGTAGTTGAGGTGGAACTGCTCAAAACTCCTAGGCAGAGACTAGAGAATGATATCGACCTGGGTTTCCCCATCGATCTCAGCTCCGAGGACTTCCATCTCATTAAGATGAGCCATCATCTTGAGAACACGATCCCTAACGGGTGTTCCCTTGACCATGGTGGTCGTCATCAAGTTTCTCATTGCCTCCTGCCTAGTCGCCCTACTCTGATGTTCGAAAAGTTCCTTGAGATTGAACATCATGTCATAAGCTGTGGCTATGGCCTGATGCTGATGTTGCAGCACATTTGACATAGATGCCAAAATGTAACACCGCGCCATCTCATCTGCCTTAACCCATTTCTTATAACGTTCTATCTCCTTTTCATCAGAGTCATCTGAGGGCTTAGGAGGACAGACCTCGAAGAGTACAAATTTGTACTCTTCCGCAGTTAAGACAATATCCAGGTTTCTTTTCCAATCAATGTAGTTTGGACCAGTAAGTTTGTTTTCTTTTAAAATCACAGCAAGTGGGTTGAAAGCCATTTGAAAATCCTAAAAATCACAATGATCAAAATATTAGATTTCAAATATTATTGATTCCTCAAAACAATAAAATCCCGAAATCAACCAACACCTCAAAACACCGAGAATATCGCATGCCACGATAGTGTGGGCGTATACGAATTCTACATTTGTAAAAGGAGGTTTTACCCATTAATTTTATTATCTTGTCAACCTTACTTTTTGACAAATAAAATTAATAGTTGGTTCCTCTTTAGCCCTACAAATAAAAGCAGTGACTCCGATGGGGAGGATACTTTTATTTGCATCTAAGTGTGCACCATTACACGATACTAAGGGAATTATTTAGGATTATGTGCCTTACCGATGGGGAAGTACACACGCTCCTAATAATTTCCTATAACCATTATTTGACCTAGTGATCCGCAAACAAACCCATCCGATGGGGAGGAAGGCACTCAAAGCCAACGCACAAGTTTGTTGCATCACACGTCAAATTGTAATGGAGGCCGCGGGAATTAATTAAAATATCCCTCTCCCACTTAGTAAATTGCAATCGAGGAATTTTAAACATACACAACATGCATATAAAACAAATAAGCAATAAATATGGAAAAAACAGAATTTTTCCAACTATTATGGCATTGTCCTCCAATATGCATCCCGTCGTGTCGCCACCTCGTCCGCTCCATCTTTTCCCGTGCGCAAGTCACCAAAGAGTTCCGAGCCGAGATAAAACATTTTAATTTACATCCATCAATCCTATACTCCATGAAGGAGTGTACAAATCATCTAGATCGAAAGTAAACTAAAATGAGCGGCTAAACAATGCCGTATTTAATTACAAAAATTAAATACCAATCTAGCCTCGTCAACCCCGAGGATTCAAATAATAAATTTTTACACACATCCATTCACATACACACACGTGGCCATAATAGTCGGATCTTATGCCTGCAACCAAAGAGTTAAACTACGCATATCCTACTATTATTCGGCACATATAATATATGAAAAAGTGCATAAAAAATTAACCGAATCCAAAACACACAAAACCGGAAAGCGTGGCTCTTATACCAATTGAAGGGAGTTGCTTCGGAGGCTCATTGGCTCCCATGTCCCCGGATTAAAATTTTCACTAATGAAAGAATTAATCCGGATGGGATGAGCTTCCTTAGCACAACCAATTCGTCGTTGTGCTAACAACTTGAGTGGTCGCTTGAACAAACTAGTTGTTCAATCAACACAACTCTTCTAGTTGGTTAGCCGCGGAAGAGACGACGGACGGATCGCCGGTTTTTGTGTTTGTCTTCGGGGTCCATGATTATACAATATATATTCATACACACACATGCATAATCAAAACAAATAAGAACATGCTCAGATCTGTACATAAAGTTAAAATAACTTTATACCTTACGATCTTCTACCGTATGTCCTATCCTTCTCGTGGACGACGTGTGGACGAAGATCCTCCACGAGTAGAAGCCTTCTAGATCACTTTCTTCTCTACCTTGTCCGCTGCGAACAAAGAGAAGAAACCACAAATACCTTCCTATCTAGAACCGGCCACCAAATTATGGAACTTGGTGTAACCGCCGGCCAAGGAACTATTGGATGATGCGCCGGCCAACTTCAATAAGTGTTGCCGCCGGCCACTTTGGAGAATGGGGAGGAGGAAGAGAACCGTCCACCAATGGGAGGAGAACCGCCGACCAAAAAAGAAGGTAGAGGGCTCTATGATGGGCGCCGGCCAAGGAATGATAGAGGAGGATGGGCGCCGGCAATCAACTTGAAGGAAGAAGCTTGCCGCCCAAGCTTTGCTCCAAAACCCTAGCCGCCCAATGAACCCTAGCCGCCCACTTGTGGATGAACCAAACCCTAACTCCAATTCCTTGATCCTTTGATCCTCCTTGCCGCCCAACCCTAAGAATCTATTTATAGAATAGGGCTTAAGCCTCCTTTAATCTCCACCGTCGGATCTAGGGATTTAATCTCCACCGTCGGATCTAGGGTTTTATCCCAACCGTCGAATCTAGGGTTTAATCCCAACCGTCGGATCTAGGATTTTATCCCAACCGTCAAGATCTAGGGATTTAATCCCAACCGTCGATTCTAGGATTTCATCCTAACCATCGGATCTAGGGATTTAATCCCAACCGTTGGTTCTAGGGTTTCATCCAACCATCGGATCTAGGGATTTAATCCCAACCGTTGGTTCTAGGTTTTGTTTTACATTCTTGGATCTAGACTTCACAAGGATTATATTAGGCTACGATAGGGACCATAAGGAGGAGTTGGGTCTTGGCCACCCGATGGATCGGAACCACACAAACTTGATCCATCAATGATGTTCCATTCCACTAGAGGATCATCATTGAACTACCTCACCAACCCCATAAATCAATATGGGCTCCATATATTATTTGTACATTAATCTCCCGTGTTTAAGATGTCCACAATTAATTGATTCATCGACCATCAATTAATTAACATCTAATTCCTCGAGTAGTACCACTCAACCTTATCATCATGTTGACTAAGTCAACCAGCTGGGTTTACATGATGAACCTTATGAGCTCCTCAAGGGGACATCATCAACCTAATATATAGGACATAGTTTCCTTCTATAATCAACGGCACACCATGTAAATAATATTATTTCCCAACTTACCGGGCATATTGATTTAATCCATCTAAATCTCACCCTCTGGTAAATCAAAGGAATAAATACTAAGTACATGTGCCCGTTATTATATCGGGATTAAGAGCATGTACAACATAATATCCGAGGTCCGATTCAATTATGTAGTCAGTACTATATTGAATCACCTCTATGTAGGTCCTACTCAATACACCTAAGTGTACTAGTGTAACTCTATGTTCAAGACAAAACAATACCAAGCTACACTACAACCATGCCAATGGTTTGTCCAAAACCATCTTGGTTGTGAGCCTTTACTTATATTTTACAAGGGACTGATAACATGATCTTCTGTGTCACACCAAGCACCATGTTATCTACAATGTAAAATATTAGACAATATGCACACATATATAATGAATATATAAAAATGCAAATAATGATCATGTGATTCTTATTTCAAAATAAAATGTTCATACAAAAAGAGCTAGGCTTTCAGTATACATTCCAACAAAATTGATTGTAGCTTTGCGGCAAAGACTGCAAGATCAAGTAAGTGGACAACTCTTGGCCAAGGGGGAATCCCAATCTCTGTAGGTTTTCTACGTATCCAATCATCTTGAGTACATAAGGACCTACGGGAGTCCCATCTTGCATTTTGGAACCAAACAATGCCTTAGAGACTTCATATCTCTCATGCCTTGCTTGTCCTTGATATAGTTGACCAAGATGTCCAACCATATCATAAGCATTCATGAACTCATGTTGCTTCTGAAGCTCAGAGTTCATGTTCGTGAGCATTAGACATGACACATCTAATGCATCATCTTGATGCTTCTTGTAAGAATCTTTGTCAGCTCGCGAGGCAGTGGCAGGAGGTGCCTCCGGAATGGGCTGCTTCAGGACATACAATTTCCTTTCTTGGGTGAGAACGATTCTCAGGTTTCTATACCAGTCCAGGAAATTTGCTTCATTGAGCTTGTCCTTCTCAAGGACAGAACGCAGAGAGAGAGTGTTCATGTTTGTCGACATAGTAATCTACAACATACAATGCAAAGAATTAAAATCATATTCCTTTTATCATTTAATTAGGTCTTTAATCAAATGATGCTCCCACTGAATTATAGGAATTTTATAGAATCGAGTTATGGATGTGGTCAAGCCACATTACTAGATTCATACAAACTAGCTATAATTCTTGCGGGACAAGATCCACATCATACTAAGCCTTGAGTTAGCTTTGGCTAAATCGCCCAAGACTTAGTACGATCGGTGGGTAACACATTACCGATTACATCTCTATGCAACTCTTGTTTATAGGATCAAGACCCACATTTACAAAAGACCTTGAGTTAGCTTTGGCTAAATCGCCCAAGATTTAGTGTAAATGCGATATTATCCTATCTTTCCAATGGTTGGAATATGCCTATAGTTCTACTCGATCCAATTGAGTTAACTAGTTTTACTCAATCAAATTGAGCTTACTCTAACCCAAGCCATGATAGGAGGGACCAAGATTGTCCCTCCGCACCCTACCAAGATAATATGCATTGCTCTGCTTTAGCAGATTCAACAACTAGAAATGATCGAGGTAGTGATGGGTATCAAGGACCTGGTAGGCATTTACGAGTTGATTCGATTAAGATCTAATCTAATCGTAATGTGTATCATATACCATATACACATTAAGGCCTTTATTATCCTATATTAGCATGCATCACATACATACAAGCATTATTCTAGCATGCATCATATACATACAAGAAAAATATCCTAGCATGCATCATATATATACAAGCATTATTCTACTAGCATGCATCACATACATACAAGCAAAATCAAATATATATATATATATATATATATATATATATATCAACATATATATATATGTATAATCAGCTGTGATGTGGTCATGGCC
This sequence comes from Wurfbainia villosa, assembly GCA_025175895.1. Taxonomy (NCBI): domain Eukaryota; kingdom Viridiplantae; phylum Streptophyta; class Magnoliopsida; order Zingiberales; family Zingiberaceae; genus Wurfbainia; species Wurfbainia villosa. The sequence continues at coordinate 87,160,852 of CM045992.1, forward strand.
CTACTACGATCTTCTCAAGCCAATGAGAAGATCGGACGGTCAACCTAGGGCTAGCAACTTCTCCAAGCACTTCCTTTGACCGCCATATATCGTCGGCACCCTTCTCGTAACTTTGTCTACAAGTGGACTTTCCACCGCTCCATTTTGTACATTACAAATATGAAACTCGAGTTACATTCGAGTCTAAAACTATGTACAACTAGAATTTCAAAAGAAGAGGCACGACGCGCAGGTCGCATACACTATACAACACGCACAACCACAAAAACGGCACGCAAGCTGTATTATGAATTACAACACATTAACGTCCAATAAAATTGGGATTCTTGGGCCATGACAATCACAGAATTATACATAATTCTAAATTATATATTTTTACAAAAACTTTCTATAAGTTTTCCAATTTTTTTTCAATTTTATGAGTCACCTCTCCATAACGGTCCCGCTAAGAGGTTTCCAGGCGCGATCGCGGGACAAGGCCCCTTTTGGGGAGAGGGGATGCGCCCTTACTCGCAAAATAAACATTGCGAGTGTCCCTACTACGATCTTACAGCGACTTAAGTCACTGCCCCAAAAACCAAAAGCGAGAACTCGCCGTTTCGGAGAGTTTTTCTCGATGGTTGAAGCCTACAAGTGTCCCAACACTCGTTGCTTCGACTCTTCGAGAAAAATACCCAAAAATTCTATAAAAATAGGAAATTTACAGAAACATAAAAATCTGTAATTTTTATATCTAATATAAAAACTACAAAAATGAAACACATACATGCTTCACACGTGGCTCTGATACCACTATTGGGTTTTTCGAGCCGCAAAAACCGCTTTTTGCATTGCGAAAATATCAGAAGCCCCGGCCACGGATCCGTGCAAAGTATAAAAAATAAAACTAAGATGTATGTGTTAAATACCTTTAGATCTACTCTAGATCTACATGATAAGAAGTTACCATCGATGCGACGTCCTTCACAAATCTCGCTCGTCCAAATAGCTTGCCAGAACTCTAGAGTGTCAAGTGTACACTCCTCTATTGGTATCCACACAAGCAATAGGTGGAGAAAACACACCCTTGATTGTGCTAGCACCCTATGGATGGTTCGGCCAAGGAGGAGAGGGAGCTTGAGAGGATGATCCAAGGTAGAAGGTGAAGTTCTAGTAACTCACCAAAAATGAATTCCCCATCTAATGGAGTGGTCGACCACTTCAAGGCTTGGGAGGTTACATGCATGCATGTAACTCCAAGAGCCAATGGCTCTTGGTCTCCCTCATGATGTGGCACCACATGCTAAGTCAATGATGATGTGGAGCATCATCATTGGCCGGCCATGCCAAGTCATCATCATGACATGACATTTGGTCAAGTAAACTTGACCTTTCATCTTCCCTCTCAAGTCAAGTAAAACTTGACCTCTTATCTCCCATGGTAGATCAAATCCAACCATTTGATTCAAGTCAATTTAATTTAATGAATCTCTATTCATTAATTTAAATTGATTTGATGAATCAAATCTAAATTAGACTCATTCAACACTTGAATCAAATTGAGTCCAACTCAATTAGTCTAATTTGGATTACTCTTAATCCAATTTGGTTCATCCCATGAACCTAATCCTCATGGTTCATCATATGAACCTAATCTCCATCTAATTTCCCTTTTGTGTGTGACCCTATAGGTTCTTGTAACGTTGGCAATGTCCCTAAACCGATTTAGGAATACAAGCAATGAGCGGTATCTAGCAACACATCATTGCTACCCAAGTTACAAGAATGTTGAGCTTCAACATCACCTTTGTGACTACTAATTGTGACTCTCACAATATGTGACAATGTCTCTCTATCCTTGACATCTAGATTGACCAATTAAGGCATAGACCGTGTCATCCTCGGTACAATCTATATCTTGAACTCCAAGTAGACTCACTCTAATCAAATAAGCTCAATATCTCATATTGACTCATTTGGGCATGGTCATGCACTTCGTGGTCTCACTCTATCAAGAATATCGATGTCACCCCCATCATATAGGAGGGATAGATCCCATCTACAACTCACATTCCTCCGCATAATTTGTTACATACCCAGTAATCACCTTTATAGTCCACCCATTTATGGGTGACGTTTGACGAAGCCAAAGTATGCAACTCCTTATGTAGGGAACCATGGTGACTTCAGGTCTAAGGACTAATAGTCATACTAATAGTCACATGAGAAAGTATTTGACACTCAAATAATGATCCATGATACTTTCTCATGGCGGGTCATTCAGTATACATTCTCTAATGTATACCCATGTGTCAACTTGATATCTCATATCCATGACTTGTGAGATCAAGTCATCGTGTTGACCTACATGCTAGTCTCTACGCATTAACATTGTCCCTGAATGTTAATACTTGACTAGGAATGATTAAAAGTAGTGTTCTCTATATCATCTCATTATCGATTCAACCAATTAATTAATATAGATAAGAACCTACTACTCAAGGACATTATTATATTTAGATATTTGGCACCAATACAAGTAAATATAATAACCATGCCTTTATAAATAGGAATATGATACAATAAAGTCCATACAATAATATTCACATGATTGGCTCTAGGGCTTTCACTAATAGATTGTACCTACAATCTCCCCAAAACATTATCAGACATCACTGTCAAACATCAAAACACTACTCGAGTCAAACTCGAGTCCGGTTAATCGTGACCAGGGCCGATTGCACCAACATAAGATTGATATAAATCGTAAACAACTCTCTTAATCCATATCCAATGGATTTTCACCCTTTCCAATGTTTTCTAAAGCATATCCTAGGGTTATGAGCAGTTAGGGTAACCTAACATAGCTGAAATCAGGCTAAACAAATCTTGTTTACCCGAAATCAACTCTGGCAGTTAACTCTTACAGTCACCATTCAACTGCCATTGACGCCAATCGATTGCAATAAGCGACAGTCGACTGATTTCTGTAAATGTAGAATTTCATAAATCAGAAATGATTTTCGAAAAAATATAAGTAATTATACATAATATGAAAAATCATGAAAATTCATATCTATAATACTTATAATAAATACAATGGATGAAAAATATTTGAAAATTAAATTACTCATAAAATTAGGAGATTGACACAAAGTTCAAAATCATTGAAAAGTTCAATATTTTAGCCCTACTTTGTATCAACTCCATCAATGGTGATTGCTATCAAAAGATAGACTTCACCAAGGTTTTCTAAAATGATTTTAAAATTTTTTTGAAAACCTATATTAGATCATGATCAATGGGCTCAATGCACATGACTTGCACATTAGCATTCCCCATGATCCACCATGGTATAAGATGAGTTTGAGTTCATCTAGATGCAAAAACTATGCACCTTGAACTTAACTCATTTCGTAGAATCTCACATGTGTCTAGGGTGTATGAAAACACACACAAATCAATGTAATGTGAGATGTGGGTTTTGTTCATCCTAATCTAGAGTTTCATGCATTTTCTAAGGTAATACTACTTGATTCCCTTATATATGGGACTTCAAGTCATGCCAATTGTTCTTAAATCAATTTTAATTAATACATGAATGATCATGGCATAAATGAAAACATAAGTGAAATATGTGCCAATAATCATGATGTTTTGGCATATGATTAAATCCTAAACATACATGACAATAAAACTATAACCTAAGCATGATCATAACATATTATATGATAAAAATAAGATATGATGTCATGACATGGTATATGACAATCAAAGCATTGAAAAATAAGATATAAGGAATAAGAATACATAAATTTTATTATTTGCTTCTATTTGTTAAGATTAGGTTTATTTTTCCATATTACTAACTTATCTCCCAAGTGTGCCAAAAACCCAAAATTGCACACCAAGACCTCTAAACCTAATTTGCGCCAATTTGATTGATTTATCAAACTTCTTAAATAATATTGGAAAATCCTAAAATCTTTTAGGATAAAGATCAATACTTATTTCCAAGGTATTCCAAAACCTTAAAAATGTCCTAAAGTGCCAACTTTGCTATGGTTGAATTAACTACCCCACCAATTCAAGTTGACATAACCTAACCCATTAAGCGTGAATTGATCACACTCCTAGGAACCCAATACCTATTGGAGCTCCTTGGGTTAACTAGGTATTCCTTAGGGATGACCTCCCTGGACACTCTCCTAATGACCTTTTTAGGCTTGGTAGCCTTGGTCATTGTGGTCTTGTCTAGGTTAACTCTAGGGGTGACTCCCCTTGTAACCTTCTTAGTGGCTTCCATAGGTTTCTTCAAAACCTTAGCCACTAGGCATTTGCCATGGTTAACCTTAGGGATAACTTCCCTAGTAACCTTGCTTTTCCTAGACCTAGTACTAGTTCCATAATCGAATGGAACATTGTTATAGGTAGGCTTATCTACCTTGGACCTAGGCTTGTGGCTAAAGCATTTCTTGCCCATAGATGAGCCTTGCCTCCTAGACTCTAGACTTTGACCATTTTACCCTTTAATTTAATTTTGCATCCTTACAAGGGTCTTCTCCAACTTCTCAAGCCTTGACCTCAAGGATTGATTTTCAAGCTCTAATTTCTCAAATTTTGTGGGCCCATTATATCTTTGAGTAGGATTCTTCTTTCTAGGCATATGTCAATCTTTCTTAGCATTAAAGCCTAGATGGTCTTTTATTTTCCTATTACTTGCCTTAGGTAAAATTTTCTTAGGGACATTAGTCCTAAATTTCTCCTTATTTCTAAGATTGATATGTTTAGCACCTAGGCAATAAAATCTATTTCTAGCATGCTTTTGTTCATGAGTAATAGCAATAAAATTCCTAGAATGCTTTTGCCTATTAATTAGGGAGGGAACATAATTAGATGTTACCTTAGGATTTCCCTTAGCTCCCTCTACATGTGTAGCTCCTCCTTGCCCTTTCTTCCTCCCCTTAGGGCATTGATTCCTATAATGCCCTCTTTGGTGGCACTTGAAGCACACCACGTGCTCCTTGGTCTTAATGGTTAGGGCTCTGGCATCCTTGGTCTTTGGCACCGGTGGAGCCTTCTTAACTTTCTTAGGGCACTTGCTTTTATAGTGCCCATATTCCCTACACTCAAAACACATAATATAATTTTTATTATTAATTAAAGTGTTTGAGTTACCTAGGGTGGTGGAAGTTTGGACTTCTTCATCTTCTTGACCGGAGGTAGATAGTTCCTCTTCTTCTTGCTCCAGCATGGAAGATGACCTAATTGTTAATGAAAGCCCTAGAGACAATCATGTGATGATTATTGTATGGACTTTATTGTATCATATTCCTATTTATAAAGGCATGGTTATTATATTTACTTGTATTGGTGCCAAATAACTAAATATAATAATGTCCTTGAGTAGTAGGTTCTTATCTATATCAATCGATTGGTTGAATCGATAATGAGATGATATAGAGAACACTACTCTTAATCATTCCTAGTCGAGTATTAACATTCAGGGACAATGTTAATGCGTAGAGACTAGCATGTAGGTCAACAAGATGACTTGATCTCACAAGTCATGGATATAAGATATCAAGTTGACACATGGGTATGCAATGGAGAATGTATACTGAATGACCCACCATGAGAAAGTATCATGGATCGTTATATGAGTGTCATATACTTTCTCATGTGGGTATTAGTATGACTATTAGTCCTTAGACCTGAAGTCACCATGGTTCCCTACATAAGGAGTTGCATACTTTGGCTTCGTCAAATGTCACCCGTAAATGGGTCGACTATAAAGGCGATTACTGGGTATGTAACAAATTATGCGGAGGGATGTGAGTGATGTAGATGGGATCTATCCCTCCTATATGACGGGGGTGACATCGATATTCTTGATAGAGTGAGACCATGAAGTGCATGGCCATGCCCAAATGAGTCAATATGAGATATTGAGCTCATTTGATTAGAGTGAGTCTACTTGGGGTTCAAGATTTAGATTGTACCGAGGATGACACGGTCTATGCCTCGATTGGTCAATCTAGATGTCAAGAATAGAGGGACATTGTCACATATTGTGAGAGTCACAATTAGTAGTCACAAAGGTGATGTTGGAGCTCAACATTCTTGTAACTTGGGTAGCAATGATGTGTTTCTAGATACCGCTCATTGCTTATGTTCCTAAATCGGTTTAGGGACATTGCCAACGTTACAAGAACCTATAGGGTCACACACATAAGAGTAATTAGATGGAGATTAGGTTCATATAATGAACCATGAGGATTAGGTTCATGGGACGAACCAAATTGGATTAAGTGTAATCTAAATTAGACTAATTGAGTTAGACTCAAGTTGATTCAAGTGTTGAATGAGTCTAATTTAGATTTGATTCATCAAATCAATTTAAATTAAATGAATAGAGATTCATTAAATTAAATTGACTTGAGTCAAGTGGTTAGATTTGATCAACCATGGGAGATTAGAGGTCAAGTTTGACTTGACTTGAGAGGGAAGATGAAAGGTCAAGTTTGACTTGACCAAATGCCATGTCATGATGATGACTTGGCATGGCCGGCCAATGATGATGCTCCACATCATCATTGACTTTGTCAATTGGTGCAACATCATGAGGGAGACCAAGGGTCATGGGAGTTACATGCATGCATGTAACCCCCTTCCTTGAAGTGGCCGGCCACTTTAGGGGTTTCAAAGTTGGGAATTCATTTTGTGAGTTACTCATTCCATCATCTTCAACCTTGGATCATCTTCCTCTCAAGCTCTCTCCCTCTCCCAACCTCCTTGGCCGAAATTCCTAAAGGAGTGCTAGCACACTCTAAGGCATTTTTCTCCACCTATTGCTTGTGTGGATACCAATAGAGGAGTGTGCACTTGACACTCGAGTTTCGGCAACCTTTTGGACGAGCGGGATTTGCGAAGGGCATCGCATCGAGGGTAATGATCTCACCTCTTAGATCTAAAGTAGATCTAGGGTTTTAGTAAGCACATACATGTTTTATAATTTTTATACTTCGCACGGATCTGTGGTCGGGGCTTCCGAGGTTTCTGCAACGCAAAAAGCGGTTTTTGCGGCTCGGAAAAACCCAACAGTGGTATCAGAGCCACGTGCGAAGCATGTATGTGTTTCATCTTTGTAATTTTTGTATTAGATATAAAAATTACAGATTTATATGTTTCTATAAATTTCCTAATTTTATAGAATTTTTGGGTATTTTTCTCAAAGAGTCGAAGCAACAAGTGTTGGGACACTTGTAGGCTTCAACCGTCGAGAAAAACTCTCCGAAACGGCGAGTTCTCGCTTTAGGTTTTTGGGACAGCGACTTAAGTCGCTGTAGGATCGTAGTAGGGACACTCGCAAAGTTAATTTTGCGAGTATGGGCGCTGCCTTATCCCCGAAAGGGGCTTTGTCCCGCGATCGCGCCCGGAAACCGCTTAGCGGGACCGTTACGGAGAGGTGACTCATAATTTGAAAAAACAAATTAGGAAAAATTATAGAAATTTCTGTAAAAATACATAATTTAGAATTATGTATAATTTTGTGATTGTCATGGCCCAATGACCCCAATTTGATTGGATTATGTGTGTTGTAATTCATAATACGACCTGCGTGTCATTTTGTTGTTGTGCGTGTTGTATAGTGTATGTGACCTGCGCGTCATACCTCTTCTTTTGATATTCTAATTGTAATTATTTTTTAGACTCGAATGTAACTCGAGTTTCATATTTGTAATGTACAAAATGGAGCGGTGGAAAGTCCACTCGAAGACGAGATTACGAGAAGGGTGACGACGATACATGGCGGTCAAAGGAAGCACTTGGAGAAGCCGCTAGCCTTAGGTTGACCGTCCGATCTTCTCATTGGCTTGAGAAGATGGTAGTAGGGCCATGACTATATCACATTTAATTATATATATATATGTTGATATATATATATATATATATATATATATATATATATATATATATATATATATATATATTTAATTGATTTTGCTTGTATGTATGTGATGCATGCTAGTAGAATAATGCATGTATGTATATGATGCATGCTAGGATTATTTTCTTGTATGTATATGATGCATGCTAGAATAATGAATGTATGTATATGATGCATGCTAATATAGGATAATAAAGGCCTAAATGCATATAAGATACACATTACGATTAGATTAGATCATAATCGAATCAACTCGAAAATGCCTACCGAGCCTTGATACCCATCACTACCTCGATCATTTGTTGTTGTTGAATCTGCCAAAGCAGAGCAACGCATATTATCTTGGTAGGGTGCGGAGGGACAATCTTGGTCCCGCCTATCACGCTTGGGTTAGAGTAAGCTCAATTAGATTGAGCAAAAGTAGTTAAACTCAATTAGATCGAGTAGAACTATAGGCATATTCCAATCTTTGGAACGATAGGTCAAGATCGCATTTACACTAAATCTTGGGCGATTTAGCCAAAGCTAACTCAAGGCCTTTTGTAAATGTGGGTCTTGATCCTATAAACAAGAGTTGCATAGAGATGTAATCGGTAATGTGTTACCCACCGATCATACTAAGTCTTGGGCGATTTAGCCAAAGCTAACTCAAGGCTTAGTATGATGTGGATCTTGTCCCGCAAGAATTATAACTAGTTTGTATGAATCTAGTAATGTGGTTTGACCACATCCATAACTTGATTCTACAAAAATTCCTATAATTCAGTGGGAGCATCATTTGATTAAAGGCCTAATTAAATGATAAAAGGAATATGATATTAATTCTCTACATTGTATGTTGTAGATAACTTTGTTGACAAACACGAACACTCTCTCTCTGCGTTCTGTCCTTGAGAAGGACAAGCTCAATGGAGGGAATTTCCTGGACTGGTACAGGAACCTGAGAATTGTTCTCACCCAAGAAAGGAAGTTGTATGTCCTGGAGCAGCCCATTCCGGAGGCACCTCCTGCCAGTGCCTCGCGAGCTGACAAAGATGCTTACAAGAAGCATCAAGAAGATGCATTAGATGTGTCATGTCTAATGCTCGCGACCATGAACTCTGAGCTTCAGAAGCAACATGAGTTCATGAATGCTTATGATATTGTTGGACATCTTCGTCAACTATATCAAGGACAAGCTAGGCATGAGAGATATGAAGTCTCTAAGGCATTATTTGGGTCCAAAATGCAAGAAGGGACTCCCGTAGGTACATATGTACTCAAGATGATTGGGTACGTAGAAAACCTACAAAGGCTGGGATTCCCACTTGGCCAAGAGCTGGCCACTGACCTGATCTTGCAATCTTTGCCATAAGCCTTCAATCAATTTGTCATGAATTATAACATGAATGAAATTGATAAGCCACTGCCTGAAATGCTCAGCATGTTGAGAACTGCTGAGCTTAACCTTAAGAAAGGAAAATCTGACACCATTTTGATGGTACAAAAGAAGAAAGGCAAGGGCAAGCCTAAAGGTAAGGGAAAGTCCCAAGCCAAGGGCAAAGGCAAAGAACTTAAACCCAAAGGAGGGGTAGCCAAGGAAGGGGCTTGCTTCCACTGCAAGGAAGCTGGACACTGGAAGATCTTAAGAAGAAAAGAAGTGAGACTTCTACTTCAGGTATAAATGTTATAGAAGTCAATCTATCTATTTCTTCATCATGGGTATTAGATACTGGATGTGCATCTCACATTTGTACCAATGTGCAGGCGCAGAGAAATAGCAGGGCAATGACAAAGGGCGAGGTGGACCTACGAGTAGGCAATGGAGCAAGAGTTGCTGCTATTGCTGTAGGAACTTATGATTTATCTTTGCCCTCTGGGCTTTTATTAGAATTAGATGAATGTTGTTATGTGCCTGCCTTAACCAAGAACATCATTTCAGTTTCTTGTTTGGACAAAAAAGGATTTTCATTTATAATAAAGAACAAATGTTGTTCAGTTTATTTAAATGATATGTTCTATTGTAGTGCACCTCTAATGAACGGACTCTACTTTCTAGACTTAGAGAGCCCTATCTATAACATAAGTACCAAGAGGTTCAAGTCAAATGAGTTGAACCAAACTTATCTCTGGCACTGTCGCTTAGGTCACATAAATGAGAGTCGCTTATCTCAGCTCCATAAGGATGGGCTGCTAGACTCATTTGATTTTGAATCATATGAGACATGCGAATCTTTCCTTTTAGGCAAGATGACCAAGACTCCCTTTAGTGGACACAGCAAAAGAGCAACAGATTTGTTAGGACTTATACATAGTGATGTATGTGGTCCTTTTAATGTTGCTGCTAGAGGTGGTTACAGGTACTTCATTACATTTACTGATGACTTCAGTAGATATGGTTATGTGTATCTCATGACACACATATCAGAATCCTTTGAAAAGTTCAAAGAATTCAAGAATGAAGTACAAAACCAGCTTGGCAAGAGTATTAAGATACTTCGATCAGGTCGAGGTGGTGAATACCTTAGCCATGAGTTTCGTGACTATCTAGCTGAGTGTGGGATTCTATCCCAACTCACTCCTCCTGGAACACCACAGTGGAATGGTGTATCCGAAAGGAGGAATCGTACCCTATTGGATATGGTACGATCTATGATGAGTAACACAGATCTTCCTATATCCTTTTGGCGATATGCTCTAGACACAGCAGCCTTTACCCTTAACCGTGTACCATACAAGGCTGTGATAAAGACACCATATACGATATGAACAGGGAGAAATCCCATGATGTCTTTTATGAGGATTTGGGATTGAGAGGCTTACGTTCGACGTCAAGTCTCAGACAAATTGGGACCCAAATCCGATAGGTGCTATTTTGTTGGATATCCCAAGGATACAAAGGGATATTACTTCTACATTCCCAGTCAGCACAAAGTGTTTGTGGTAAAGACTAGAGTCTTTTTAGAAAGGGATTTTGTTTCTAGAAAAACTAGTGGGAGTACCTTCGATCTTGAAGAAATTCAAGATAAGGACCATAGCACTGAGGCCTTGATGGAGGTTGAACAGGAACCACAAAGTGTTGTGGGTGATGAGGTTATTGCACAAAGAGTTGTGGAACAACCACCTGTTCATGTAGACCTACCTCTTCGCAGATCTAATAGGGTACGTCGTCAGCCTGAGAGATATTCATTTCTCTTGTCTGACCATGATGACGTAATGCTCATTGAGAATGAGCTTATCTCCTATCAGGAAGCTGTGATGAGCCCAGATTCTGAGAAATGGCTAGAGGCCATGAGATCCGAGATGGAATCCATCTACACCAACCAAGTATGGACTTTGGTTGATCCACCTGAAGGGGTCAAACCTATTGGGTGTAAGTAGATCTTTAGGAGAAAGACTGATATGGATGGACTTACGCATACCTATAAGGGCCGATTGGTGGCTAAAGGTTTCAAGCAAATTCATGGTATTGACTATGATGAAACCTTTTCTCCAGTGGCGATGTTTAAGTCCATTTGGATCTTGCTTGCTATTGTAGCATACCACGATTATGAGATCTGGCAGATGGATGTCAAAACCGCGTTTCTGAATGGAAACTTGCTCGAGGATGTGTACATGACACAACTTGAGGGTTTTGTAGATCCACAGCATACTGGGAAGGTATGCAAGCTGCAAAGGTCTATTTATGGGCTAAAGCAAGCTTCTCGGAGCTGGAATCTTCGATTCGATGATGCGATCAAACAGTTTGGTTTCATCAAGAATGAAGATGAACCCTGTGTCTACAAGAGGGTTGATGGGAACACAGTTGTCTTCCTTGTATTGTATGTGGATGACATACTGCTCATTGGGAATGACATCCCTTCGCTACAGTCTGTGAAGACTTGGCTCGGGACGTGCTTCTCAATGAAAGACTTAGGTGAAGCAGCCTGTATTCTAGGCATCAAGATCTATAGAGATAGATCTAAGAGATTGCTTGGCCTAAGTCAGAGTACATACATTGACACGGTATTACTTCGGTTTGCCATGCAGAATTCCAAGAAAGGACTTCTGCCGATGTCACATGGTGTGAGTCTTTCGAAGACTCAAAGTCCCTCTTCTAGAGAGGAGAGAGACCGCATGGATAAGATCCCTTACGCATCTGCTATAGGATCTATCATGTACGCCATGCTATGTACTCATCCTGATGTCTCGTATGCTTTGAGCATGACGAGTAGATACGATCGGATCGGTGGCGTCAGCGGATAGCGATCAGAATATTCTTAAGTACTTGAGAAGGACTAAAGAATATTTCTTGATATTTGGAGGCGATGAGGAGCTAGCTGTAAAGGGTTACAGCGATGCCAGCTTCCAAACTGACCAGCATGATTATAGATCGCAGTCAGGGTTCGTGTTTTGTTTGAATGGTGGCGCTGTGAGCTGGAAGAGTTCGAAGCAGGACACAGTTGCTGATTCTACAACAGAAGCCGAGTATATCGCTGCATCTGAGGCAGCAAAGGAGGCAGTTTAGATCCGCAAGTTCATTACTGAGCTTGGGGTGGTTCCTAGCATTGCAGATCCCATAGAGCTCTATTGTGACAACAATGGATCGATTGCACAGGCTAAGGAACCTCGCTCACACCAGCGGACCAAACACATACTACGGCGCTTCCATCTCATTCGAGAGATTATCGATAGAGGAGATGTGAAGATTTGCAGAGTACCCACAGAGGCTAACATCGCAGATCCCTTGACCAAGGCTTTGGCACAGAAAAAGCATGATGGTCACACTAGGTCATTGGTGATTAGATACTACGGTGATTGGCACTAGTGCTAGTGGGAGATTGTTAGTGAAAGCCCTAGAGTCAATCATGTGATGATTGTTGTATGGACTTTATTGTATCATATTCCTATTTATAAAGGCATGGTTATTATATTTACTTGTATTGGTGCCAAATAACTAAATATAATAATGTCCTTGAGTAGTAGGTTCTTATCTATATCAATCGATTGGTAGAATCGATAATGAGATGATATAGAGAACACTACTCTTAATCATTCCTAGTCGAGTATTAACATTCAGGGACAATGTTAATGCATAGAGACTAGCATGTAGGTCAACAAGATGACTTGATCTCACAAGTCATGGATATAAGATATCAAGTTGACACATGGGTATGCATTGGAGAATGTATACTGAATGACCCGCCATGAGAAAGTATCATGGATCGTTATATGAGTGTCATATACTTTCTCATGTGGGTATTAGTATGACTATTAGTCCTTAGACCAGAAGTCACCATGGTTCCCTACATAAGGAGTTGCATACTTTGGCTTCGTCAAATGTCACCCGTAAATGGGTGGACTATAAAGGCGATTACTGGGTATGTAACAAATTATGCGGAGGGATGTGAGTGATGTAGATGGGATCTATCCCTCCTATATGACGGGGGTGACATCGATATTCTTGATAGAGTGAGACCACGAAGTGCATGGCCATGCCCAAATGAGTCAATATGAGATATTGAGCTCATTTGATTAGAGTGAGTCTACTTGGGGTTCAAGATTTAGATTCTACCGAGGATGACACGGTCTATGCATCGATTGGTCAATCTAGATGTCAAGGATAGAGGGACATTGTCACATATTGTGAGAGTCACAATTAGTAGTCACAAAGGTGATGTTGGAGCTCAACATTCTTGTAACTTGGGTAGCAATGATGTGTTGCTAGATACCGCTCATTGCTTATGTTCCTAAATCGGTTTAGGGACATTGCCAACGTTACAAGAACCTATAGGGTCACACACATAAGAGCAATTAGATGGAGATTAGGTTCATATAATGAACCATGAGGATTAGGTTCATGGGACGAACCAAATTGGATTAAGTGTAATCTAAATTAGACTAATTGAGTTAGACTCAAGTTGATTCAAGTGTTGAATGAGTCAATTTAGATTTGATTCATCAAATCAATTTAAATTAAATGAATAGAGATTCATTAAATTAAATTGACTTGAGTCAAGTGGTTAGATTTGATCAACCATGGGAGATTAGAGGTCAAGTTTGACTTGACTTGAGAGGGAAGACGAAAGGTCAAGTTTGACTTGACCAAATGCCATGTCATGATGATGACTTGGCATGGCCGGCCAATGATGATGCTCCACATCATCATTGACTTTGTCAATTGGTGCCACATCATGAGGGAGACCAAGGGTCATGGGAGTTACATGCATGCATGTAACCCTTTCCTTGAAGTTGTCGGCCACTTTAGGGGTTTCAAAGTGGGGAATTCATTTTGTGAGTTACTCATTCCATCATCTTCAACCTTGGATCATCTTCCTCTCAAGCTCTCTCCCTCTCCCAACCTCCTTGGCCGAAATTCCTAAAGGAGTGCTAGCACACTCTAAGGCATTTTTCTCCACCTATTGCTTGTGTGGATACCAATAGAGGAGTGTGCACTTGACACTCTCAAGTTCCGGCAACCTTTTGGACGAGCGGGATTTGCGAAGGGCATCGCATCGAGGGTAATGATCTCACCTCTTAGATCTAAAGTAGATCTAGGGTTTTAGTAAGCACATACATGTTTTATAATTTTTATACTTTGCATGGATCCGTGGCCGGGGCTTCCGAGGTTTCCGCAATGCAAAAAGCGGTTTTTGCGGCTCGGAAAAACCCAACACTAATATCCTTCCCCTCAATCCTAGAGGTGGAGGTTTCCTCTACTTCTTCCTCTTCCATCGATGTTGACAACCTCTCAACTTCCAAATCATGTACCGGTGCAGTCTCTTCATGGAGCTTTGCTAGCTTACTCCATAGCTCCTTGGCATCCTTAAATTATCCTATATTTGACAATAATTCATTAGGAATTAAATCAACTACCATATCGATTACCTTGTCATTTGTTTCAGATTTTTGTCGTTGATCTTGAGTCCATCTCTTTTTCTTGAGATATCCTCCCTTTGGTCATCTTGGCAATTCAAACCCTTCCATCAAGCGGACCATAGCTCAATGTCCATCATATCATGAAGTCTTCAATCCTTCCCTTCTATTGATTGAAGCCTTCTCGTCCATAAAATATGTATGGGATTGGAGTGTTGATGTCCCATCCTAGTCTTTCTTCAAACTCCATCTTCTTCTTCACCCTCTAGCGGTTCTCTCTTAGCGGTTAGTCTAAATGAAGAGCGGCCTCACTCTGATACCATTTATTGTGAAATTGACTGTCACTAGAGGGTGGGGGTGAATAGCATTTTGACATTACGTGATGGAATTTGTTTGCTTTCTTGCCTATGATTGTTAGTACGCAGTGGAATATAGAAATAATACAAACAAATACACAATCACAAATACAAGCACAAGAACACAACAATATAACATGGTTCAGAACCTCAAGATTCCTAATCCACGGGTTGAGCTCAGCGAGATTGAGTGATGACAACACCACTAATAAAACTCCTTCTCGACAACACGTCGAAGGAGGAAAAACCTCGTACAAAGATTACAACAGTAATACAACAAAAATACAAGCAAATACAATAGAATGCAAGTAAAGAAAACTTTACAAAGAGCTTTTAGATGCTTGCTTATTTGGTTACTTGAGCTACACTTAGAGACCCTGAATTGCACCAACAAATCACCCTAAATCTCCCTAAGAAATCATTGCTAAATCCCTCTCCACGAGCTTGTTTTATAACCTGCATTCGGGCTGAATTTTGCTTAGCAGTCGACTGATCGAGACCATCAGTTGACTGCTCTTGTAGTCGTTGTCTCACAACGGCCCGAGCCATGTTAGATAAGTTCCAACAGATAGACTATCAATCGATTGATCATGCCTATCAGTCGACTGATCGAGCCATCACTCGACTATCAAACCCTAACAATCGACTCTGGAACCTTTTGTGTCCGTAACATCGACCATCAATCGACTGCCAGCCATAGCAGTCGATTGATCAGGCCATCCGTCGACTGCCCAATGTTGGCAGTCCACTACTAGGCCATTTCCTACAGTCGACTGATCGAGCCATCACTCGACTATCAAACCCTAACAATCGACCGGAACCTTTGTGTTCGAATATCGATCATCAATCGATCGCCACCATAGCCGATTGATTGATCAAAGCATCCGTCCGATCGCCCAATGTTGGCAGTCCACTACTAGGCCATTTCCTACAGTCGAACTCCAGTCTACTCCCATTAGTCGACTGATTATAGTCCCAGTTGACTGATACAAGTAGACTCAGCTGCCAAGTGTCAAAACACTTGACCAGTCAACTGGTACATAACCCCAGTCGACTGACAAACCTGAAACATGAGGTTTAACCCCAAGTATGATGCCCTCATACTTGCTAGACTGCCCTTATCCTAGACTTAAGCCTTCTAGTCACCTCCGGTAGCCTCACGCCTTTCATATCCCTCCAAGTCATCCATGACTTGTTCATCCATACGCTAGCCTTCAAGTGCTTCAATCGGCTATTGTCATGCTAAGTTGGTATATACCACCAAGGCACATTGGGCTTACGCTACCAAGACTACTGCTTGAACTATACGCTGCCAACCATTGGACTTATGCTACCAAGACTACATCCTTGGACTTTACCCCACCAATATCATCCCTTGGACTTCCCTTGCCAATCCATGTTGGACTTTCCATTTGCCAAGACTCAAGCTTGGACTTTCCCTTGCCAAGACCCATGCTTGGACTTTCCTTGCCAACCCATGTTGGACTTTCCAATTTCCAAGACTCAAGCTTGGACTTTACCTTGCCAAGACCCATGCTTGGACTTTCCATGCCAACCCATGTTGGACTTTCTAATTGCCAAGACTCAAGCTTGGACTTTCCCTTGCCAAGACCCGTGCTTGGACTTTTCATGCCAAGTGCACAAGACTTGGACTTCTCCATCATATGGTCAATCCCATGTAAACCATATAGTCAAACCATCATCAAAAATAAAAATACCACTCGATTCAAACTCGAGTCTAGTCATTCATGACTCGGGTCGATTGCACCAATAATGTTCCCAAAACATTGTCAAACATCAAAATACTACTCGAGTCCAACTCGAGTCTGGTCAATCATGACCTGAGTCGATTGTACCAACAGAACTGGCCTGTACAGTCTGCTCAGTCGAGGCAGATTGCTTCTGACAGAATAATGTCTGCAGGCCAACCTCCTATAAGGGGCTCAATTATATGATTTACGGAGGCTCCACTAATGGGGATTCAAACAGAGCTCAGAAGAGGCATAGCTGGGAGGAATGTGTAACTGTGATAGCTCTACCTCAGGCGAGAGGACCTGTCTTGGGTTTTGGTCCTAATGATTTGGAGGGAGTCTTAACCCATCACACTGATGCTTTAGTGATCCGAGCCCTTATTACCAACTTTGATATGGGAAGATTTTTTGTAGACCTGGGAAGCTCAGTGGATATTCTACATTGGTCGACCTTGGAGCAAATGGGAGTTAGTATAAATGATTTCCAACCGGTCGACACCTCCTTATTTGGGTTTTCTGGGCATGAGGTGCACCCAATGAGTCAAATAAATTTGCCTCTATCATTAGGAGATGAGCAAAGGAGAAGAACAATATTTATTAATTTTATAGTAGTTGATAGGCCTTCTTCCTATAATGCTATCTTACGTAGACCTGTTCTGGGTAGTTTACAAGCGGTGGCTTCTCCTTATCATTAGAAAATTAAGTTTCCCGTTGGAAATGAAATAGGGGAAGCTAAGAGTGATTAGCAGCTTTCTCGAAGGTGTTATGTGGATACTATACGGACGGGCCAGAAGGGGAAGGCTATTAATAAATCTCTTCAAAAATTGAATAGTATGGAGGTGTAGTATGTGTCATTCAGAGGGGGAGTTTTAGATCTGATGTTATGAGCTAAGATTTCTCTGATTAAGTTTGATATATGATTACTCTGTGATATTCTTAAAGTGCTGGTCAGTTTTAATGTCTTTAGAAATAGGTATTCACAATAGTCTCTCTTTGGCCTCAGGGACCTACTGGAGATAAGGGAGAGTGTACGACTATTTACTGGATTTCATTGTTCTTTCTGGAAAAAAAAGGAAACTCGATGATGCCTGATGTTATGTTCTTTTTGGATGTGTTAGATTTCTAAACTGATGACTTTAGATTATCCATGTCCTCCTTGTTTTTATTGGTTTTTTGTTCAAATCCACATGCAGACTAATTGAAGGTAAATGGTATTGGGTAGCTTAATTCATATTGACATTACATGGCTCAATTTTGGCTCTTTTACCCTGTGTGGATGTCCTCAAGTCTTCATTACTTGGTATATTATTTTCATCTATATCCCTTGGTGTGTATATAAGGAGAAACTGCGCAGGTAAAGGGGTAATAGAGAGAGACACAGAGGTATCCTTTATTGCAAATACCATTCTGATTAAGAGTTAAAGCAGTTGTCATACATGAGATTTTTTTGATGACTATGGTAGTTATCCTAAATATAATGTTCTTTTATATTATATAAACTAAGTGATACTGCAAATAAAGACATTCTTGTTTACAGAGGATTGCTAGAGGAGTCGACAGAGGATTCCCCTTTTGAGTGGGGTGGTGGAACTACCGGAAGAGGAAGAATGTCAGTCGGTGGAAGAGGGGGAGCCATTTGGGGTTGCTTCCGAAGTGTTGGAGGATTCCATAAGCGATTGCCAAAGGAGGGGAAGGGAGATCGGAAGGGCCCCCTTTAGCCTGGAGCTGCTGTGTCGATGGGACCTCTGAGGGGTGAAGGTCAATACGCTGAGGTTGCTTTAGAATGAGTATCTGAATCAGTAGTCTAGTTTGTATAAGAGCTTATGTGAATATGGTGCGAGGGGGAAGCCATGGAAGGAGGGAAAATAGAGATGGGAGAAGGGTGAGATAGAGCTCAACTTTTATAAAGGGCTGGAGGGGGAAGATGAAGTGAAGTGTAGGTTCCCCATGATTAAGGATGTTACCAAGGAGGTTTAAAGAATTAAATTAGGTAAGGGGAAGGGTCATCCTACTTTAATAATGGAAGAGAAGAGGTGTTCGCTCGGGAAGTCTCTTATGGAAGTGGGGTCGATGGGGGATACAGGCACGTTGTTATTCCTTGTTAGCATTAGGGATGGTACTGAAGCAGGGTTGTCTGTGGAGATTGGAATAGAGTCTACCCGAGTAATGAATTATATTCCGAGAGACAATAGGGTGGCTCGACACATGGAGTTAGATTTGATTCAAGAGAAGAAGGATGCTGCTTTATATCATGCTGAAAGGTATAGGTCACAAGTAATAATAACTTATAATAAAAGGTAGTGCCTCATGCTTTTCAGGTAGGAGACTTAGTATTAAGGAAAGTACTGCTCGAGGGATGCAAGGGTAATTTGGGACCTAAGTGGGAAGGCCCCTTCCATGCGGAGAGTCGAGCGGGAAGGGGAGATTATTACTTAAAGGATGCTCAAGGAAGGCATTTTGGCAAGACCATGGAATGTGTATCGCTTGTACCCTTATTTTCGTAGATAAACATTGTAAAATTTATGTTTTTTTTAAAATAGTACAATGTAGGCTAAGTCACATACTATATTGCAAGCATTATACTGAATACAAGTTGTTACATTTTTTTAATATTGGATGGAAATGGAAAAGATAACAAGTTAGGTGGAGTACAATCACTTGTATTGCCTATATCTAAAAAATTAGTGGAATGCCCAGGAGGTGGATAGCCCGCTGCTTGGAATTGACAAATACAATCTTGAAAACCCCATTGCAGGAAAGAAAAGCCTTGGTCTAGGAACATGTAATTGATGGCAGCCGAAGTCCAAAATGTTTCTGGTGTAGTACTTGTGCCTTCTTGGGATGGTCGGGCTCTTAAAAGGTCCAAAGTATTTTGTAAGTAGGTAGTTTGAAAGTGGAGAGCTCTGAGTTCTGCTCGATCTGCTTGAGCGTTTATACAGGAAGCCTATAGTTCTCTTTCGAGTCTTTGATAAGCCTGTTGTAATGATAGTTATCGGGTTTTGCATTCTTGTAGCTCTTTTTTTAGAGTATTAGTATATTGAATCCATTGGTTATTTATGTGGGTTATGCTGGTGATGCCCTACAAAAGTTAAGTATCAGTTTCAATTAAAAATAGAAAAAGACATTGTATACTAACCTCGTTAATACTAGCTAAGAGGGAATCTAGTAAGTTTGGAGCTGAGGGGGAAGAAAGGAGATTTTGTGAAGTTTGGTATAAAATTGGGGGTTGAAGGGAAGGTGTCGAGTTGTGAAGGTGAAGTTGAATGGGATTTATGCGTGAAGGTGGTGGGATGTTGCTAGAGGTCTGTAGTAAGAGTGATTCTGTAAAAGAAAAAAAAACATTATTAAGTATGTAATATGTAGATATATGTAGCAGATAAAGTATTACCCAGCGTATCAGTCGACCGTAGGGGATAAGTTGTTCTGATTAATGAAAATGCTGGTTTTGTGAGTAGTTTATTTAAATTGAACTTATTTTCTGCCAGTGATAAAGTTATTATTTGGTATTCTACATTACCCCGATATGAACTTAAGGAGGGGTGAGGAGGAAGAGTAGTCAATCAAATGGGGGAAAAAGGGAAGGGAGAAGGAGACTGCACAAAAAAATAGTGCTTCTTCCATCCTTTGTGTGAGGAGGGGATGTCGGTCAAGAATTGGAAGTTTGACCCAACTTGGAAATAGAAAATACCCATTTCTGATGATTTTACTTGGAAAAAATAGTGAAATAGGAAGGTCGAGGGGGTAATAAAAAAGTAGGATGTGATAAGATAAAGTCCTAACATAAAATGGACAGAGTTGGGACTTAATTGATTCAAAGGAATAGAAAAGTACTCAGATACTTCTAAGAAGAAGGGATGAATAGGGAAGTATAAGCCAGCTTCTATTTGTTTTGAGAAGAAGACCTTCGTGCACTCGGGGGGTAGATGGGGACGCTCGATGGAGGTAGTTGTGTATATGAAAGCCCAAGGGAAGTTGTATTCGAGAGGAGAGGGATCAACACTGTTCTCCTGTGACTTTGGAGCGAGTGAAGAAAAACCATGGACGGGGGACTAGAGAAAGGTGATTCATCTTCTTGAAGATAGGGAGTAGAAATCAGTAAGGATTGTTTCTGTATTTATAGTAAAGAAGGGGTTGGAAAAGGGGGGAAATAATAATTTTTTCCTCTCATTTTTAGAGAAGTAATGTTACGAAATTTGATGGATCTAGTTTGTTAGGGTGAAAATGATGGGTAAGTAAGGAATCCAATTCTTGATAGTGTAAGAAGGGGGTATTTCAGTTTCTGGTAGGGCATATGCAGTATTGGCACTTTCTAATATGATGGGCAGGAGATGTATCAATTTATGTGAATTCCGTTATAAGGGCATGTGTCCAAAGTCATAAGGTAAATTAGTGTCTTGTATATATAGTATAAATTCATGAGTGATATGGTAAAATGAAGATAATTATTTAATACTAGTTGGCCAGGAGAGACAACTTGAGTATTGGCAGTTATTAAAATGAAATAAGTAGGGAGTGTATAAGGGTATTCAAATTTTGTTACAAGACTTGTACAGGTTATAGTGTAGGGATGCAAAATTGATATCTGTAGGGTATTACCTGCATTTAGAAGTAAACTTTTATCATAGATTGAAATGAAATCTTATGAAAATAGACACAAAGCGAATGCAAAAGTAATAAGACAGAGAATTCATTGCATAGTTGTTTAATTACAGTTGATGGATCTTCATTACAGATATTGAAAGAAGTCATGTATTATAGATAATGTTTGGTACAAATTTAGGATTTCGAGTCAGTATCCGGCTCGATGTTGAAAGCCTCCAGGGGAAATTTGTTGTAGGCTTCTTCTATATCCAGGTTAATGTTAGGCAGATCGGGTGAGAAAAGTTTTTTCTCATTCGCTGCTTGCAGTGCACCTTCAAAGCCCCTCTGAAAGTACCTATAATACTTCTTTGCAGGTTGGGCTCGGAGTTTTGTTTCTTGGGCTACCCATCGCCCGGCTTCAGTTTCTTGCATATTAGTTAACTCTATGTGAAGTTGAGCAGCCCCGCGTGTTTGTTCATTGGCAACCTCTGATATTTTTTGAAAGTGATGCTTCAGTACATGGAAATGGAATTGAAATTCATCTAAGATGTCATGTGTTTTATCTTTGAGCTCTAATGGGTCGAGGTTTTTTTTATTAGATTAGGAGGTTTGCCGAGCCATATATGTGTTTCCCGAGCAGTATATGTATTTCCGGAGATCAGTAGGGCGGTATAGAGAAGTGTGGTTCAGAATTGAGTATTTTGATTGCAGGGTAGTTTATGCACTGGCCAAGCCATATATGTGTTTCCCGGACAGTATATGTATTTCCCGAGCTCAGTAGGGTGGTACAGAGAAGTATGGTTCAGAGGTGAGTATTGTGATTGCAGAGTAGTTTATGCACTGGTTGAGCCATATATGTGTTTCCCGAGCAGTATGTGTATTTCTCGAGCCCAGTAGGGTGGCATAGGATAGTGTTGCTCAGAGTTAAATGTTGTATTGGCATAGCAGTTTGTGTAATTCCCGAGTGACTTATGTATTTCCCTAGCCCAGTAGGGTGACACAGGGTAGTTGTGATCATAATTAAGTATGATATTAGCAGATCAGTGTATATAGTTCCCGAGTAGTCAGTGTGTTTCCCGAGCCATATTCTTATTTCTCGAGCCATGCATGGGTTTCTAGGATAGGAAGAGTTCGGGGATGATGAGTCTAATTAATATAAGATATTTTGTCATTTGTTTATATATTTTGTCTAATTAATGCTTGGCAGGGAAATATAAAGCACATGAAGCATTTGAAGAAGATATTTTGAAAGGGGGTGGAAAAAGCAGTTACACTTGACAGCTTGGCAAGGGATATTAGAGTAAATTTATTTCACGGAGAAGGCGGGACGAATCATCTATAAAAGAGGCAGAGGTAGAAGGAGGAGGGGATGGTTGTTTCTTCGTTATTTGATACCTCAAAGAACTTCTCACTTCTTCTTCTACATCTTGCATTTTATTCTCTTCATCACACCATTTCTAACTTGAGCATCAGAGGGGTCGTGCTGAGGGGCCAACCCAATGCTAATACTCTCTTGTGAAGTGACAGATTCAAGGCGATTGGAGGAGATATAGCTGGGAGTTCTCGGATCGGACGAGATCTGCAAGAAGGGGGAGGGAGATCTTGGTAGGCCGAAGAAGTGAACACCATCAAATTGGCACATCTGTGGGAACCCTGAACAAAAAGTCATGATGGCGAATATTAGAAGGACAACAAAGGGGTCGGTGGAGGAGGAGAAGTCTGTATCTAATACCTCCAAGGGACGTACCAGTAGAAGGTGTCGCAGGCCTATGTGTGAGGAAGATCTTATGCAAGTGGTAGTTGCGCTGATGAATCTCATGTCCCAGAAAATGACACTTAAAGGGGTGAAGGAAGACAATACATCTGGGGATGATTCTGAGGAGGTAATTAGAGTCTCTCACCCTAAGAAGGATTCTTCATGAATTTGTACACAATCGAAGGGAAAGAAGAAATATGTTGATCCCTGATGTGTGCAAATCATGTAGGGTTTTAGGAGTAGTTTTAGCACACATCTCATTTCATTTTATACTTGTTTCATGCATATTCTTCCTTGTTTTGCATTCATTTCCTATTTTCTAGTTCAAAGATTTGCTCATGTTGTTTTTTGTATAGGACGGCATTTCGGAGGTTAAATGACGCATAATTGGAGCCCAAGGAAAGAAAGCGTTCTCTGGCCGTGTTTCTCCGAAACATGGGCATGCTCCGGATCAAAAGATGATGTTCATATGAAGATTCAGAGGAAGACATGGCCAGCCATGTGAATCTCACACGATCGTGCCTAAACCTGAAGCCAAATTCAGGGCAAGATTTCCAGTGTGCCACATGGTCAGCCGTGTGGATTCCACACGACCGTGTGGCGTTAGCCTGATTTGACGCAGATTAGGGTTTCATGAGGATTTAAGAAAAGCTGACTTTGCTCCTATAAAAGGAAAGGCACGACCAAACCCTGGGAAGGGGCCCGATGGCTAGGATAGCAAAGAAGGTGCTCTAGAAGCACCTGAGGCTCGTAACAGGGAGAAAAGGAAGCGGCTTGATGACCCAAATCAATGCTCCAACACCATGGAGAACGACCAAGACACAACATCGAATAGGACAGAAAGTACTGCCTTTATTTTTTGTTCTAATTGCCTTGTAATGATCTACCTTAAGATGTCTTGTGTTTATTCTCTTTCATTCATGGAGTAGATACTTCGATTCTAGGATTATGGAGTAGCTTGTGTAAGCTGGACATGCTAGTTCAAATATTTATTCATTGCCTATGAATCTATTTGTAATTTATCCTGTTTAGATCGATGAGTTATGTTTTGATTCTATTTCTACTGCACATAGTCAATACAAAGGGTGGAAAACCTGTGTCAAAAATCTAGGAGAACCAAGGAAGAACCTTGCTGGCATCCTCCCTCCCATAATTGTAGAAAGTAGAATATGATTGAGTAGGATATGAAATATGATCCATCTCTTCATAGGGTTTTCCTAGGACATCCTTGTTCCCTAAGAACCTATCCTAGCAGAAGGCCTAAAATAGGAGACATCAACTCTAGAAGGGTTGAGGGACCCTAGTGATAGGGGGCTCCCAACGGCATCAACCCCTTGAACTCTGACTATTCGAAAAGGAAACTTAGTTAGTAATAGGTAGTTCCTGGTAGAAGAAAAAGTTCATCGGACAAATATACAATAATCCTCCCCAAGATCATAACTAGAGATCCCAAGAACATTTAATTGATAGCATGTTCAACAACACACAAGTGAAACCGAGTCGTAGAATCCTTTAATGAACTTTGAGCCCACCTTCGCTTTCTCCAAGTGACACCATAATTGAGTTAGGACCATCGTCAACCTCACAACACCTGACTAGAAAGATATTTTACTCTGAACAAATGAAATCCACTGGACAAATGGTACTTGAAGCACAATCTTTGTGGGATCGATATTTTTATTACTTGATGACAACCGTGAACTTGCGGGCATTGAGCGCGAGCGCATGCATCGAATCCTTGGTGATACTCGCCGGAGACTTGAGGTCGTGCTCGTGTGCATCACTCTCATGGGGGAATAAAGGTCTGATGAAGAAGGTCCCTGATGTGAGCAAATCATATAGGGTTTTAGGAGTAATTTTTGCTCACATCTCATTACATTTTATGTTAGTTTCATGCATATGTCACTTTGTTTTGCATGCATTTCCTATTTTATGGTTCGGAGATCTGCTCTTTGTACTTTTGCATGCAGGATAGCATTTTATGGGAAAAGGCACACTTTTGGAACAAAAGAAGGGCATTTTGCAGTTAGACGCAGAAGGGGACACGACCAAGGCATGTGGCTACACACGGTCGTGTCCAAGGGGCGAAATCAGCCACCCCAGGGCAACACACGACCTAGCCGTGTAGAAACACATGACCATGTGGCGGCCCAGTAGATTGATGTGACTAGGGTTTTTTTTGGATTTTGCAGTGATACAGTGTGATGTCTATATAAGGAGAGCTCCGCCCAAACCCTAGGGGGGAGACAAGATGGCTGGGACGGCATACTGAAGCCCTAAAAAGCTTAGGGAACTCGCAATGAGGAAGAAGAATACCACCGGAGATCCGAGTTCTGCACTTCAATGCCACAGAGATGGCCACATTGGCATTGTAAATTCCTGTTCTTGCACTTTATCTACTATGTATTCAAACATGAACTTGCCTTGTGTTTCTTCTTTTCTATATATGGAGTAGTTTCTTTGATTCTAGGATTAGGGAGTAGCTTGTGTGCGTATGACTTGCTGCTTCAAATTGAATTCTATTATTGAGTTTGAATTTGCAATTGAAATTTGTTTAGACCGATATCTATGTGTATTTGGTTTTATATCTACTGTGCTTAGCCAATACGAGGGGTGACAGCTCTCGTATCTAAGATTTAAGGGATTTATACAAGGAACCTAGGGGTTAGCCACATCTCCTGTAACCGTGGATAGAAGAATGTGATAGAACTAGAAACGGTTCATCGCATGGATTGATTCGGCATCCTCGTACCACCTATCAAGTCCTTATAAGGAAAAGATAGCTCCCGATAGATGCGGTGGCTCATCGAGAGAGTGTATGATGTCCCTTCCACAAGACCGTTGTTAGACGTTTAGACAACGCCTAGTTGATAGCATGTCTTGTGACACAAAAGCGACGCCGAAGTCCTAGAATCTATTGAAAAGATCTCGCGGCAACCTCCTTTCTTCCTCCGTGTGACACCGTATTGAGTAGGACCACCGGTAACCCTCACATTCACAACCCCTTAGAGTCTAGTCCCGAACAATTACACCCACCAAACAAATCGATACTCGAATCTCAGTCCCTGTGGGATCAATAATCTTTTTATTACTTGATGACATATGTGCACTTGCGGGCCTTAAGCGCGAGCGCGCTCTTTGAGTCCTCGACAGTCTCCGTCGCGAGATTTGAAGTCGCGTTCGTGTGCATCAAGTTTTTGGCACCGTTGTCGGGAATGATTGATTTGATATCGAATCAAGAGGTGGATAATTGGATCAAACTTAGGATTAGATTTATTTACTTTCTTTATTTTTTATTATTTCAGTTTTATTTCATTTTAGATTTGTGTTATTCAATTTGCAGTTTAGATTAATTACATCTTTCTTTCTTTCAGTTTTTAGTAGTGCTCTAAAAAAAAAAAGGGAGACTCTTGCCAACCCACTGTTATTCCTTTCCTTACCTATAATTTCCTGTGTATAATGATGCATGCTTTTACTCATGGTTATGGTCAATTTAATGTTGTAAGTTTTGGTAACATTTATTGTGAGCATTGTGGTGAAACATGGCATACAATTAATGATTGCCCGGATATATTCGAACCTTCAAAATTTGAACAAGAAGATGTCACCTACAATTACAACCAGTGGCCACAAGATGATTTCTATTCATATAGTTATGACCCTGGCTACTTAAACCCTCAATATTGTTCGCCTAAATCCCGACTTGAGTAGATGATGGAAGATTTCATTCAAACAGAACAAGCGGCGAACACTGAATTCCAACGGCGGCATTCGCAGACAAAGACTCAATATTATTTCCCAAGTGAGAACGAGAGCTATGAATAACCACGTGAATTTTATCCAGAATCAAGTCCCCACTTAGAAGCCTTGCTAGATAATTCTACAAGGGAATGCAAGGAGCATAGTCTATAATTCGTGGAGATTATACAACGGAAAGAAGAAACCAAACGACTAGAAGGTGCCTTCGATGACTGGATTACACCTAATATGGAAGAGACTCACTTTGAGCGAATGGATGAGAAAGACGTAGATGACATAGGAAGTAAAGAAGGGCAATCCATTCAATCACCACTTGAAGAAGAACTTAAGGATTATTTAATTGATACTTTAATTGAGGAGTGCATTGCTTCAATCAAAACACCTCCTAACCTCAAGGATCTAGAAGAGCCTACCTTAACCCTCACTGAAACTTTAGTTACTAGTAACAAAACCCTTTTGGTGATTGATAAAGATAAAATTTCATTCGACATAATAGAATCTACTAATCAATCTTTTGGTGAGGATGTCTATGGTGAGTAAAATTATTTACAACATTTAGAATTAATGATCAAACTATTGATGATTCGTTGAGACTAAGCATGTTCAACCTCGAGTCAAGGAAAGCATCGCCCAAGTATCTTACCCCTCCATGAGGAAGATTTAAAAGATATAGTAATGGAGGACCAAAAGGCAGGAAGCGAAAGGTGAGAAAGTATCTGGCTCCTCCACAAGCAAGATTTAAGGGATATAGCGATGGAGGACCACCAGGCAAGAGGCATAAAGTGAGCAAGTATCTTGCTCCCCCACGAGAAAGATTCAAACACATCAGGGGAGGGAGAAAGATCTCCTTTGGCCATCAAAGCCAAGCTGAAGCATAATGATACGGTCGAGCTAAAGACCTTAAACAAGTGCTTCTTGGGAGGCAAACCAAGTTTAGATTTTGTGTTTATTTCTTATTAGTTTGTTGCATTCATTTGTTTTGAACTTTGATTTATATTCGTTTAGTGTGTTGCATTTGAATTAGGACTAGAAAGAACTTGCTAGGTAGAAACAAAAATCATTTTGAACCTACACGACTAAGCGTGTAAGGAGAATTCGGACCATTGTGCACCATGAGAGAGAAACGGGGGGCACATGGCCTGGCTGTATATTTTCACATGGTCGTGTCCCACATTCCAGCATCGCACATGGCTTAACCGTGTGTTTTCACACGGCCATGTTGTGCAAGGGATAAAGGGTACTGCACTGTGCATTTCGCCCCTTTACATCACTCTCCCTTCAGTCCACGCATGTATACGAGCCCACCTAGTCGACGCCGACATGAGCTTGCACCTACACCACCACCTTTTTCTACTTTTGAGCATGATGCAGGTACATCGGCTTATGATTTCTCGAAGTTCCGATTGCGCCTCGACGATATATATATGCCGATCAGTAGACACAGAGGCAGCGATGGGAGGAGCAGAGCACCTACATGCAGGCGGAGTTTCAGGGCTTCCGGGAGCACTTCCAGCGGGCTGAGGAGTTCTACGACGAGGCCCGCATCTACTTCTAGGAGGAGGCAGTCTGTCACCAGGATGAGGCCACCTACCGCCAGGAGATGCGACAACACATGCATCCACAGCAGGCACAGTGGGCTAGGGAGGAGGAGCACTGAGCAACCGCTGCATTCACCATCTCTCAGTTCAACCACATGTACATGTGGCATAAACAGCTCAGCAGCAGGTTCTCCCAGGATCCCGAGATGCCGAGGCTTCTAGACTTTCCACCTCGTCCACCATACTAGAGGTATACCTTCAATTAAGTCTAGGGGGACCCCAAATATTATTTTGTTTTTATTAGAAGTTTCTTTCCTCATAGTTGCATTATTGTTAGCATTCATTTGTTCATGCATAGGTTGTTGAGTTTCTTTCAGTACTTAGTTTTTGTTATCTGTAAAGCTGCCTCAGAAGTATTTTTAGAGTTTTCTTCATGAGTTGTTTCCATGAGTAGTATAACTTCATTTAACTCATGGTATTTTATTTTATTATATTTGAATGGATATTCTAGACTTACACTGGTTAGCTTCTATTTTTACACCTACACATGTCGAACATTCTGAAAGGGAGAGTCTAGTACATATCTAGTTATGATTCATCTCAGTAGTCTAGTACTTTGGAATCCACATGTGACCCTAAGACTAGCATTTTAGTTACTGGAAATGCTCGGATTGTGTAAGCCCATTCGGAAAAATCAAAATCCCAGTGAGCCGAAAAATAAAAGAGAGAAAGGAAAAGAAAAGAGAAATAAGAGAGAAAAAAAGATTATGAGCGATAAAAAAATAGTTATCGTGGGTGAAAATGGCTAGGTGCCCCATTGAGACTGAGTTAGGTTACTGGGGAAACACCTACCAATTTCTCTCAATACCGAGCATGCCTTTGAGACTTTGTGCTAGATCTAGGGAACGACCCTCGCATGGGACAGGTAAGTGCCTAAGAGTCGAAGACCTTATGAAAGCTATAGGATGACGACTTAACTCACCATGGAATGAGTATCCCCTAAGAATGATCCGCTCAACACAAGCACGAGGAGCTAATTTAGTGAATTTCTAGAATATATTTATTTTGCTTTGATTGCAAATACCACTTGATAAATTTAGTTAACATGCTAAGTATGGAACAATATCCTTTTAAAATTTCATGGAACTGAGGTTTGCTTGAGGACAAGCAAAGATTTAAGTCTAGGAGAATTGATGTGAGCAAAACATATAGGATTTTAGGAGTAGTTTTCGCTCACATCTCATTACATTTTAAGTTAGTTTCATGCATATGTCACTTTATTTTGTATGCATTTCCTATTTTCTAGTTTGGAGATTTACTCTTTGTACTTTTGTATGCAGGATAGCATTTCGTGGGAAAAGGCGCACTTTCGGAGCAAAAGAAGGTCATTTTGCAGCTATACGCAGAAGGGGACATGGCCAAGGCGTGTGGCTACACACGACCGTGTCCAAGGGGCGAAATCGGCCACCCAAGGGCCACACATGACCTGGCCGTGTTGTGGCCCAGCAAATTGACGCGACTAGGGTTTTTTTTTGGATTTCGCAGTGATCCGATGTGATATCTATATAAAGAGAGCTCCGCCCAAACCCTAAGGGGAGGCAAGACGGCTGGGACGGCACACCGAAGCCCAAAAAATCTTCAAGAACTTGCAATGGGGAGGAAGAACACCGTCGGAGATCCGAGTTCTGCACTTCAACGCTAGAGAGAAGGCTAAATTGTCATTGTAAATTCCTGTTCTTGCACTTTATCTACTATGTATTCGAACATGAACTTGCCTTGTGTTTCTTCTTTCCTATCTATGGAGTTGTTTCTTCAATTCTAGGATTAGGGAGTAGCTTGTGTGCGTATGACATGCTACTTCAAATTGAATTCTGTTATTGAGTTTGAATTTGCAATTGAAATTTATTTAGACCGATATCTATGTGTATTTGGTTTTCTATCTACTGTGCTTAGTCGATACGAGGGATGACAGCCCTCATATCTAAGATTTAGGGGATTTATACGAGGAACCTAGGGGTTAGCCTCATCTCCTGTAACCGTGGAGTAGAAGGATGCGATAGAACTGCTAACGGTTCATCGCAGGGATTTATTCGGCATCCTCGTACCGCCTATCTAGTCCTTGTTAGGCAGAGATAGCTCCCAATAGATGTGGTGGCTGATCGGGAGAGTGTATGATGTCCCTTCCATAAGACCATAGTTAGACGTTTAGACAACGCCCAGTTGATAGCATGTCTTGCGACACACAAGAGAAACCGAAGTCCTAGAATCCCTTTAAAAGATCTCGCAGCAACCTCCTTTCTTCCTCAGTGTAACACCGTATTGAGTAGGACCACCAATAACCCTCACAATCACAACCCCATAGAGTCTAGTCCCGAACAATTACACCCACCGAACAAATCGGTACTCGAATCTCAGTCCCTGTGGGATTGATAATCTTTTTATTACTTGACGATATCCATGCACTTGCGGGCGTTGACCGCGAGCGTGTGCTTCGAGTCCTCGACGGTCTCCGTTGCGAGATTTGAAGTCGTGTTCATGTGCATCAGTCCCCTCGCGAATGTTATCCTAACGGTTGAGGAGCAGAGTCCTTTCATAGATAGTATTCTAAACGAAGAGTTACCTCGACATTTTTGAATTCCTCAGATGCTCGAGTATACTGGTTCTTCTGATCCTTAGGATCATTTTGGTAGATTTGAAAAGTTTTCTTTATTATATCGTTATACTAATGGAATTAAATTTAGAGTATTTCTTACTATATTAGTAGAACCATCACAACAATGGTTTAATGATTTAAAGTCGCAAAGTATTACTTCATTTAAAGATTTTTCAGCATTATTTCTAAGTCACTTTTCTAATTCTATGAAATATTTGCCTCAACCATTAAGTCTCTTTATTCTTAAACAGAGAGAGCACGAGACTCTTCGGCAATATGTGAGAGATTCACCCAATCAACTCGAGAAATTTCTGCTATAAAGCCTGGCATGATAGTGGGAGCCTTCACTCAAGGGCTAAGAGAAGGAGATTTCTTCAAGTCTTTATCTAAAAAGCCTCTTACAAATTTTGATGATTTATTATCCCGAGCTGAGAAGTTCATTAATCTAGAGGATGCCCAGAAGTCTCGATAATATTCCCGGGATCACATAATGATAGAACTGCCAGAGAGACAAGTGGGATGGGTAAGGCCCGCCCCGTACTTCAGGACATAGATCTTTGTATGTTCATCAAATATGGTTTTCTAAGGAGTGGGCTTTGAATATATGTGAAGAGCAGTAGTTATTGAGAAGGCCCTTTGGAGATGCAAGGTGGCCTAGTTGGTTACCATTTTCTAGTGTCTGCTCGTATCATCAAGAATATGAGTATAATACTCAGGATTGCCAACAGTTAGACTCTGAATTGCGAAGAATTATCAGGGTTCATCCTCACATTCGGAGTATGGTTATGAATTTGGCTCCATATC
Organism: Wurfbainia villosa; assembly: GCA_025175895.1. Taxonomy (NCBI): domain Eukaryota; kingdom Viridiplantae; phylum Streptophyta; class Magnoliopsida; order Zingiberales; family Zingiberaceae; genus Wurfbainia; species Wurfbainia villosa. The sequence continues at coordinate 87,192,814 of CM045992.1, forward strand.
AGCAGAGGTTTGGGGGAAGAAGTTATGGTAAAGGAAATCCAGTGAGACTTCCTATGAATCGACCCGTATAGCCTGCTCAACCAAGGGAGATAACTTCTGATAGAATAATGCCTGCGGGTTAACCTCATATAAGAGGTTCTATCAATATGATTTCTGGAGGTTCTACTAATGGAGATTCCAATAGGGCTCGAAAGAGACATAGTAGAGAAGAATGTATAGCTTTGACAACTTTGCCTAGAACAAGAGGACCTATATTGGGTTTTGATTCCAGTGACTTAGAGGGAGTAATGACTCCTCATACTGATTTCTTAGTCATTCAGGCCCTTATTGCAAATTTTGATGTAGGAAGAGTTTTAGTAGACCCGGGCAGCTCAGTGGATATTCTGTATTGGTCAGTTTTAGAGAAATGAGAGTTAATATAAATGACTTACACCCAGTGGGTACCTCCTTATTTGGGTTTTCTAGTCATGAGGTACAACTAATGAGTCAAATAAAATTGCCTCTATCATTAGGGGATGAGCTAAGGAGAAAAACAATACTTATTAATTTCACAGTAGTTGACATGCCTTCTTCCTATAATGGTATCTTAGGTAGACATGTTTTGGGCAGTTTGCAGGCTGTGGCTTCTCCTTATCATCATAAAATTAAGTTTTCTGTCGGAAATGAAGTAGTCGAAGTTAGGGGTGAACAACAGCTCTCTCGGAAATGTTATGTGGATGTCATTCGAACGGGACAAAAGGGAAAATCTGTTAGTAAATCTTTTCAGAAGTTTAGTCGATATGAAGATGAAGTATGTGTTATTCAGAAGGGGAGTGTTGAAGAAATAGGGCAATTTGATAAAGAGGCAATTCTACTTAATGATAAATGTGATGAACATATTACATTTATAGCTCGGGACCATCCTCTACAGCTTAAGGCTAATTTGATACAAAGTCTTATTAAAAATATTGATATTTTTGCATGGTCACCACAGGATTTATCAGGAATTGATCCTACTGTCATGCAACATAAACTATATATTCTGCCTACTGTATCTCCTGTAAAATAGAAATGTCGACACTTTTGAGATGGAAAGGATGGTATTATTGAGGAGAAAGTATATAAGTTGTTGAAAGCATGACATATTAGAGAAGTATAGTATCCAACTTGGCTTTCTAATGTAGTGTTGGTACCTAAACCATCAGGAAAATGGAGGATGTGTGTGGACTTCTGAGACCTTAACAAGGTTTGTCCTAAAGACTGTTATCTTTTTCCTTGCATTGATCAGTTAGTAGAATCCACTGTGGGGCATCAATTTATTTCAAACATGGATGCTTTGGAGGATCAAAATAAAGTTAGTTTTGTTGAACCGGTGGTGATGCGCTAGAGGGGGGTGAATAGTGCATTCGTTCGCTTGCTTGGAATTCGATCACTTTTGTGCTTGTCTACAAAACTTGTTAACGCAACGGAATATAGAAATACAATATGAACACAAATACAAACACACAAGCACAATCAACACAAGGATATACATGGTTCGAAATCTAGGGTTCTTCTCTACGAGGTGAGCTCAAGTGAGATCTAGTGTTGCACACACCACAAATCAAATCTTTCCTTCTCGGTGAAACACCGGAGGTGGAGAAACCTCGTACAATAGTCTTATAACAATCAAAATAAAGATACAAGCAATTATACTAAGCACATGAATACAAGTGAAGAAAAACACTTTAAAAATATGAGCTTTGAATGCTTGATCTTTGGTTGCTTTTGGAATTCCTTGAAGGTCTGGAATTCAGCAACAATTCCCCTTAAAATTCCTCAAGAAATGTTGGCCAAAATCCTCCTCTTCATGCTCCTTATAATGCTATAACTCGGGCTAATTTTGACCTAGCAGTCGATTGCCATAAGGCACCAGTCGACTGTCCCTGTAGTCATTGTCTCACAATGCCTCAATCCAAGCTGAAAACTTCAACATATACACTAGCAGTTGATTGCCCTTACCGTCAGTCGACTGCTGGCCTGACAATCGACTTATCAGTCAATTACTAAAGCTTATGTGCTTGTGTCCACCTTGAACAGTCGACTGTTATAGAATAGTCGACTGCTAAACCCTAGTAGTCGATTGTTGGACCACAGAATAACAGTCGAGCATCAGTCGACTCCCGCCAATCGACTACTTGTAATCCCAGTCGACTGATCCAAGTTGACTAGGCTACCAAGTGTCAAACACTCAACTAGTCAACTGATCTATAACTCCATTTGACTGACACACCTCAAACATAAGGTTTAACTCAAGTATGATCCCTTCATACTTGATAGACCACCCTTAACCTAGACTTAAGCCTTCTAGCCACCTCCATCTGCCTCACGCCTATCGGATCCCTCCAAGTCATCCATGACTTGTTCATCCATATGCTAGCCTATCGGTGCTTCTATCAGTTGTTTTCATGCTAAGTAGGTCTACTTTGCTAAGGTACATTTGGACTTACCTTGTCAAGACACACGCTTGAACTTTATGCCGCCAACCATTGGACTTATGGCGCCAAGACTATAGCTTGGACTTTACACCGCCAATATCACACCCTTGGATTTCCCTTGCCAACTCCATGTTGGACATTCTAATTGGCAAGACCCATGCTTGGACTTCTAAATTGCCAAGTACACAAGACTTGAACTTTCCAATTGCCAAGTGTCCCACTTGGACATCTCCATCATATGGTCAACCTCATGTCAACCATATAGTCAACCCATTATTAAACAATGGTAAACCCATTGTCAAACATCAGAATACTACTCAAGTCAATCTTGAGTCCGGTCAATCGTGACCTAGGCCGATTGCACCAACAATCTCCCCTTTTAAGATGTTTGACAATACCTTTAAGTTAGGCTAACAATAACCTAAACTTAAAACACTTCCAATGCCAAAACATAGTGAAGGTTTATCTAACTTAAACCTCACTTCTCCCCCTTTGGTATACATCAAAAAGATTCCCCAAGGGTATCAATGTCTCATATACCAATGAGATCTTACAATTTCCCCCTTGGTTAAAAAATATCTAGGATACCTTCACTCTTTCTAGTGATAAATTACATATCACCCTTTGAGGAAAAAGACATTCATCATCCCATGATGGATAGCCTCCCCCTAAAGGCTTACTCCCCTTTGATCATTGCACTAACAATGTCCTTGGAGAGTCCCTAAGCCTATAAAAACATAAGGCCATCAAAATTAAAGGCAAAAGTTTAAACTTGAACTTTCACACATCTTAAAAATTTGATTCTTACCCTGAACAACTCACCTAATCCATTTCCAATGGATTTTTACCCTTCCAATGCTTTGCAAAGCATATCCTAGGCTTAGGAGAAGTTAGGGTACATAGGGATAGCTGGAAATGGGCTAAATAAATCTTGTTTATCCCGAAATCAGCTCAGCAGTCGACTTGATCAGCAAGCATTTGACTACTAGCACCATCAGTGGACTGACATACTGGAAAAGTCGATTGCTCTCTAATTTTCAAAAATCAGTTATTCAGAAATGAGTTTTGGAAATGCATAAGTAAAAATATGTATACCAAAAAATCGTGATAGTCCATACGTACATTAATTACATGGAATATAATGGGTGAAAAATAGTTTTAAAATAGAATACCCATTAAAATAAAAGATTGATACAAAGTTCAAAACCATTGAAACTTTCAATGTGTTTCACCTACTTTGTATCAATTTTTTCAATGGTGATTGCTATCAAAAGATAGACTTCACCAAGGTTTTCTAAAATGATTTTAAAATATTTTTGAAAACCTAATTTGAACCATGGACTATGGGCTAGATGTACATGACTTGTACATTAGCTTTCCTCATGATTCATCATTATCAATTAATGAGTTCTAAACTCAATATGATGTACTAAATAAGCACATGAGTTTAACTCATTTTCTAACATCTCACATGTGTCTAGGGTGTATCAATACACACACATGCCAATTTAATGTAAGATGTAGATTTTAGCTATTAGGTTTCACACATTTTTCTAGGCAACACTATTTGATTTTGATGGATTGACAAAATGCTAGATGAAGGGGGGTGAATAGCGTTCGAAAAATCACTCTTTTCATCATCATTAAAACAAAGTGCACAGCGGAAAATAAAAGAAAAGACAAAGTAGACACCTTTCTTTTTTACTTGGTTCATAACCGAAAGGTTGCTAGTCCAAGGCCCCGCAATCCTAGACCACTTTCGATGGGTAATCCACTAGAAGGGTCTCTTCCTCATTGGAGGTAAGAGACAACGATTACAAAACAAAAGTAGAGGAAGGGGCAACAAGCCTACCTCTCCTCTTAGCAATTAAGAAACACAAGAGTAAAAATAAGAACAACTATAACAAGAGACTACCGACTTAAATAAGATGAAGTTGGGTGCGTTGACAGCGTTGCATTGTCGAAGAAAGCTTAGATTTGTTGGAGCACATTGGGAGCTTTTTGAGATCATAGAAAGGGGTGAAATGCCTCTTCTTTTAGAGCCCTTTGAGCCCTAGCTAGTTGAGATCCAGATCTGGGTCAAAGCTCCACCTCACTCCACTTTGTGTGGATCTTATCTTGACTCTCCTCGAAGTGATCAGCTTGACCAGCAATTGACTGATGCCCTACAACAGTCGATTGATGGAAGGTTCAGTCGACTGCCCTTAGCCTCCAATCATCTGTCAGCTTGATCACTCATCTTCAATACAATGTTAGTATAGAATACTTCATTGATGGTAAATTCGACGGTTCCTTATGTAGGATCGTGATTCTCTTAGAGAGAGGGGTGAATCTCGGAGATTATAATTTTAATTAAAAATTTTAAAACAATTAGGATATTTTAAAAATGATTATGAGTATGCAGAGGAAATAAAAATGAGTACACTTGTTTTACTTGGTTTACAACCCTAACTGGGTTGCTACTCCAAGGCCCTTAGCTCTTCCGAGAGCTACCTCGATGGGCAATCACTAAATGCTCTCCGACTCGAGAAGTCTCGACTTCGGAGGGTTTCGCTTTTTATAAAGATTAGAGATGGATAACATGCTACCCACTCTTTAATTTAAGTACATAAGCGAAAAATGAAATGAACAATACAAGAACGTTATACTGACACTAAGTGGATAGTTGAAGTTGTCGTGGAGTGTCGGAAGATCGCCTTGATGTGAAATATGAGATTTTGTGGACGAGCAAGAAATTCGATAGCACTTCGACGTAGTTGTTATTTTTTTTCTCGGATCTAGTCGAGCAGTTGTTTTATAAACCTTTTCCAGTCGACTGGAATGCCTTCTAGTCAACTCCACATCAATCCGTCGATATGGAACTTCTAGTCTTCTAGTCGACTGAAACCTCTTCAGTTGACTCCAGGTCATCCAGCTACACATCGAGAAGTTTCCAACTTCAGTCGACTGAACCTCCCTAGTGGATTGAAACACTTTCCAACAACAGTGCTAGATCTTCGATCAATTAGTAGCTAATCCTGCCATGTGTGTATCCAGTTGACTGAATCAAACAGAGTCGACTGGACCTCAGTCGACTGAAGTACATTCAGTCGACTAATCTCTGTAAAACGAGATTAGCACAAATAGATATAATCAAATGTGATAGAAGTAGTAATACTGTTCAATCTCGACTACTAAGTCCCATGCAGACTTTCTGTCAGATTGACGTCTAGCTTTGTCCCCCTACAGAGGACTCGGCCTCACCTCTTCACTCAAGGCTTACCTGTCGGCTACCTGCCGGACTTACCACTCTTGACATCCGATCTGACCCACCAGGGCCTCCACCAGTTGTCCGGTCTGCCTGACCAGCTGGACTTTTTGCCGATTGTTCGGTCTTCTAACCCAACCGGTCTTCATGCCAAATGTTTGGTCCACGCAACTCATCTAAACTTCATGCCTGGTGTCCGGTCCTCCTGATCTATCAAGTCAATTGCCTAGTATCCGATCAACACGACCTACTAGGACTTCTTGTTAAGTATGCACACTTAACACTAATATTTGAACACAAGTAATTCCTAACTTTAACTACGGTTCATACATTAAAACCAAAGAGTGATGCTTACTACATCAACACCTTGCCATCCAACCTCGACCTAGACCTTCCTCCGGAAGTCTTAGTCGGATCATCGCCTATGGTTGTCCCCGTACGGAGGACACGACCTTACCATCACTCCACACCCGATGCTTACCTTTGGTCCTCTTGACCTGTCGCTTAGCTTTCGGCCACCACCGAGGTTCCTCGACTCCCCGAGGTTCTCATGGTCTCACCCGACCACCGATGTTTCACGTCCTGAGATTCTCCTGGTGTCGTTGACCTTAGCACAGCTTAATACACTACATGCACACTCAACACAACATGTGAGATAACAATAATGACTTAACTTTGAACCTTTGCCATTATCAAAATCTAGGTTCGATTATCTGGTGCCCCTGCACCAACAATCTCCTTCTTTTTGATGAATGGCAAACCGATTCAAAGTTAAGAAAACATAAGCATGAAATAAATATGAAATACTTTCTTTTTCAACTCCTCCCCCTTAAGGTTACCTCCCCCTTAACCCTAGGTGAGTTTTGAAAAAGAAACTTTTTCTCCTCCTTAATGTGTTAATTTAAAAAAAAAATCATTTCAAGATTTTGAAATTGTTCTCCCCCTTAATCTTTGACCTCTTCTCCCTCTTTTGCCATATATTAAAAACCGAGGGGTGTATTTATAACGTGTAATGTTAAAACATTTATAAAGAGAAAAGAACCTTTATATGTGTTTGTAAGTCCAAGCATGTCCCTTTTATTTTTAAAATAATAGTTTCAATATAATTCATCTAATAAGTATGTTCAACTCTTTTTGACTCAATTGATCTAATATGATCAATAAGTCTTGATTAGAGTTGGTCATTTTGAAAAATTATACTCCATGACTCATGTTGATGCACTTGATCTACATCTAGAATCAGGGTAAGGTCCTAACATCTCATGCCAATCTATGTGGCTTAGTACACAAACACATTTAACCTATGTGTTGTGAGATGTGTTGGCTCATTAAATCTATAGGTGCATGCTTTCTAAGGTAAGCCCTAATCTAGTTCCATGTAGCATGAAAGAAAGAAAGATAGATTATAAGTAAAAAAATTAGTTCCTACTCTACTATGCACAATCCTAATCTTCGTCTAAGCAGACTGAACTCTGCTTTAGGTAAGAGTTTTGTAAATATGTCTGCTAGGTTCGATTTTGACTCAACATATTCAAGCTTTATATTTCCATTAGCTATATGTTCTCGTATTAAGTGATGTTTTATTTCTATGAGTTTAGGTCTAGAATGACATATCGGGTTTTTAGTTAAGTTAATTGAGCTAATGTTAGCAATCAAGATTTTAGTATTACTAAAGTTTAATTGGATGTCTTTGAGAGTGTGTTTCATCCAAAGGAGTTGAACTACACACTCACCCATGGCTATGTATTCGCCTCTGATGGTAGACAAGGTAACACAATGTTACTTTCTACTTCACCAGCTGACTAGACTCAATCCTAGGAGTTGGCAACATTCACTCATGCTTTTCCTATCGAGTTTACTACTGGTAAAATCTGAGTCATGGTAGCCGATTAGTTCGAACTCACTTAACCTAGGGTACCAAATTCCTACGTTTTGTGTTCCTTTCAAGTATCTAAAGATTCGTTTAACTAACGTTAGGTGCACTTCTTTGGCACAAGATTAAAATCTTACATACATACTTACTGCAAAGAGTATATCAGGTCGACTTGCCGTTAAGTATAGAAGGCTACCTATTGCACTCCTATAGTATTTTAAATCTATAGTTTTTCCCTCTAAGTCTTCTCCTATGCTTATATTGGTTGCCATAGGTGTACTAATTTCTTTAGCACTTTGCATTCCAAATTTACTAATTAATTCTTTAGTATATTTACATTGATGCATGTAAATTCCTTCTCTAGTTTGTTTTCTTTGTAACCCTAAGAAGAAGGTAAGTTCACCGACTAAGCTAATTTCAAATTCACTTTCTATTAGTGAAATGCACTTATTTAAAAGCTTTGTATTGGTTGTTCCAAAGATTATATCATCTACATAAATTTGTTCTATGAAAATTTCTTTTCCTATGGTTTTTACAAAAAGAGTTGGGTCAACTAAACCTTGATTGAATCCATTAGACTTAAGATAGATTGATAGCTTTTCATACCAAGCTCTAGAAGCTTGATTTAATCCATATAAGGCTTTTCTAAGTTTGAGTAGATGGTTAGGTTTGTCTAAGCTTTCAAATCCTGGTTGTTGGTTAACATAAACTTCTTCCTTGATGAATCCATTTAGAAACGTTGATTTTACATCCATTTGAAACAACTTAAAACCTCGATGTCCAGCTTAAGCTACAAGCATTCTAATTGATTCAAGTCTAGCTATGGGTGCATATGTTTCATCATAATCTAATCCCTATACTTGACTAAACCCCTTAGCTACTAACCTAGCTTTATTCCTTATTACTTCTCCTTTGTCATCAAGTTTATTTTAAAATACCCACCTTGTTCCAATGATCATTTTTCCTTTAGGTGGGGGTACTAATTCCCAAACATGACTCCTAGTGAATTGGGCTAACTCTTTTTGCATAGCAATAATCCAATCCGAGTCAAGAAGAGCTTGCTCTATGGTTTTGGGTTCGATTTTAGATATAAGTGAGATTAGACTTAGGTTCCTTTAGGATTCTCTAGTTCGAACCCCTAAATTCAGATCACCTATCACTTGGTCAATTGGATGGTTTTCTTGTGATCTAGATTGATTTGGGTTAGGGTCTACACTAGATTCGTTTTGTGGGTTAGGTTTAGGTCTAACATCATTTTCTACTTGCTCATTATTCAATTTTACTTCGGATTTTGTAGACATGTTTTCTTCATCAAATACTACATTAATTGTTTCTTCTATTTTTAGGGTTTCATTATTATATACCCTATAGGCTTTACTAGTGGTTGAATATCCTAGAAATGTTTCGGTAATTGTTTTAGAAGTAAATTGTCCTAAGTAATCTATAGTGTTTAGTATGTGTACCCTACATCCAAATACCCTAAAGTAATTAATGTTAGGCATTTTTTTGTAATATATTTCATATGACATTTTTTGGTGTCGTTTAACTAATAAAATCCTATTTTGGACATAGCAGACAGTGTTGGGGATCGATACGGCCGACTAGAGGGGGGTGAATAGCCCTCGTACGATGGATGTCGTAAATTGCTCATCTACACAAAGATTAGCGCAAGCGGAAGACTAATAAAGACAAGACAAGCAAATAGAAATACAAGAAAACACGCTAACAAAGATGTAAGCGTGGTTCATGGCTACGCCGGCTAATCCCACGGATCGATTAAATCAGGTGAATCACTCCGCCAAAACCAATCCACTAATGGTCTCTCCTTTGCACCAAGCTAGGTGGAGGTAACCTTTACAACCAAGATCACTCTTCTTACAATAAGATTGAAGTAAAGACAAGTAAGAAGAGTTTAAAGCTTGTGGGGCACTAGGAAGATCACTTAGAGCATAAGCATTAGCCTCTCAAGGCTCCACTCCCTCTCTTTTTATAGAGAGGAAGATTTTCTTCCCGTTAGCGCCACCGATCATTGCGCCCTTAGCGATCGGCACCTCTCAGCGGCCTCACGAACGCGTCGGATCTCGGCGTTGTTGTCATGGAACTAGCGATCGGTGATGGACCTCATCGATCGGCTGCTGCCTCCATCAATCGGCGCCGAGTCGACTCTGGCGGTTATGGCGAAACCCTTTCGACGATCATTGCGCCTTGGCGATCGGTATCTTCTTAGCGATCGGCCCCCACATATGGCGATCATTGCGGCCTAAAACGACGATCGAATACCAGTCGAACCACATTCGACTCGGAGCAATCGATTGTCATTCCATGGCAGTCGACTGGTGTCAGGAAATCCCATCCGACACTTAGCCAAATGGCCAAGTTTCACCTAAGAGTTACCCCTTCCCGGGTTACATTCGCTCACTCTCATCTCTCGGAGTCCCTCGCCTTCGAAGTTCTCTTCGTTCGTAGCCACGTTCCTCGGCAGCATCAGGTGCATGGCTCTGCAATGCTCCTTCGCGTCTCTTGCCTCAAAGTCTACTTCCTCCGGCTTCACTCCAAGCTTCTCGTTCGGCGGTCCCTCGGATGCTCCAAGTGCACGACTTCCGCAAAGCTATCCTTCACCGACTCAAGGCCCGAGTCATGAGATGTGAAACTCGCCACGGCTCCATGTACGAATTACTAAGTCCTGCACGACTTCAACGCACATATCAAATCAACATAACAGACTAACTTAAACCCTTTGCCACACACATTAAAACCTAATCATGGCAAGAGATTGCCCTAATAATCTCCCCCTTTTTGATGTGTGGCAATCCGTTTAAGTTAGGTAAAAATATTTGATATAAATTTCTAAGGTAAGAAAGCATGTAAACATAAACATGATATTGCAACATGCAACTCCTCCTTAATCCATGAAACTCCCCATACAAATTTCTCCCCTATCATATTTTAACAATTTCTCCCCCTATCACAATTTACTTAAACATAATTATTTCTCTCCCTTTGACACCATCAAAAAGATTAACACTAAGTTATAAACTCATGGCATCAAGTATAATAGAAGAAAAATTCCAAAAATTGTTTTAAAACCTGAAATCAGCCTTTACTATTCGGAATATTAGGTCACCAGTCGACTGGTTCAGACTACCAATCGACTGGAACACTGTTTTCAGGAATTCTGATTTTCGGGGTGAAATTCATAAATGTATTAAAAATTCTAAAAAATTCAAAAAATCGTGAAATTTGGGGAACATATTTCTTGTAAGGTTCTTCATCAGTGAAAAATAGTTTTTCATGAAAAATCATTATATTTTCTGATATTTGCCAAAAATCCAAAAGCTTTAAAAACAACTAGGTTTTTGATCATTCTAGTATCAAGTTTAACACCTAGTTTTGCATCCAATTGTTTCAAAACATGAATACATAGATTTTAGATTAAGAAATTGTTTTGAAAACATATGAAATATCCAACCATGATCTTTGGGCAATATGTCTATGAGTTAAACATATTTTCCCATGATTGGTCTATTATTGCTATTTTGATACATCAAATGACCATCTAAATGTCATAGGCATTAGTGGACATTTGTATCATCCTAACATCTCACCCATGCTAAGTTTTCAATCAAAGTAGCCTATGGTGAGTGTGAGATGTATCCTAGAGGTATTTGTATATACTTAACCATTATATTCATGCAATTCTATCAAGTTTAAGTATCATCCTAACAATCAACATGATCATAATGACATATATGAACTAATTTCACATTATGATCATGAAATGTATTCATCAATTTTTAATCATGCATTAGGTATTATATCATGATACTAAGCAAATATTATCTAAAGCATGATTTAACCCTATTTCTCATGATGATGTGCCAAATCTCAAAATCATAAATCATGATTGCACATATACATAGCAATTACATTAATTATCATGATTTAAACATTATTAACTTATTTATAGGCACGTTATCATCACCTAACACTATTTAAAAATGTTGTCCCGCCATCCTAAGTCAACCAAAATATGATATAAGTCAATTGCATATGGTTGACTACCCTAGGGGTTTTCTAACCCTTAAGGATGAATTTTGGAACCCAAAATAGATTCTTGCCTATGGGGTTCACTAGATACTCCTTAGGAATCCATTTCCTAGCTATTACTTTCTTCTTATCTTGTCCCCTAGCAATTAGGTATTTGTAGGCCTTTTCATTTTTCTTTTCTTTATAACCTAGGCCCTTTTTGTTGAAGCTAGCTCTTTGGCTTCCTATGATCATGTTCAAAGTGTTGGAGCCAATAGTGAATTTTTCTAGGGCTTTGGTTAAATAATCTACCTTTTCCCTTAGAGCCCTATTTTCATCCATGCATGCATCACTAACATTAAATGGCATATATTCATGTGAGCATGCATCATCATGGCAAGAAGAAATATTTTCATTTTCATTTAAGCATGCTTTTTCTAACTTATTTTCTAAGTCCTTAATTTGATCTAGCATGCTTTTGTTCTTCTTCTTAGCTCTAAATAAATCCCTAGTTAAGCTAGAAACCATGGAAACTATTTTCTTAGGAGTTAAATTTGTTACCATAGTTTCCATGTCCTCTTCTTCTTCTTCGGATGAGGAGGATGTAGATGCTCTCCCTTCACTTGAGCTCCCTCCACTTGAGCTTGATTCTTCATTTTCGGTAGAGGAGCAATCCGAGTCATCAAATGCCATTAGAGCAAGGTTGGTGATGAAAGTGTTCTCCTCTTCCGATGATGATGAAGAGGAAGAGGAAGGGTCATCCCATGTCTTTGCTTTGAATGCCTTGGCCTTCCCCTTTTCCTTTGCCTTCTTCTCCTCTTCCTTTTTCTTCTTGCTCCCCTTTTTCTTCTTCTTTTCTTCTTTCTTTCTCTTCTCCTCCTTGCTTTTGTTCAAGAGGGGACAATTATCCCTTATGTGTCCCTCTCCTTGGCAATTGTAGCAAATGATTTTCCCCCTTGGTTTTCTATTCCTATCATTAGATTTATTAAAATGAAGACCCTTTAAAGCACGCCTTACCCTCCTTACCATATATGCTTCTTCCGTGCTATCCATGGAGGAGGAAGAAGAAGCTTCGTCATCGGAGGAGGAGGGGATCTCTATCTTCTTCTTCCCCTTGTTTGCCAACAATGCTTCTCCCCTTGAAGGTTGAGGTCTTGGCTCTTCTTGTATTCCTTCAAGCCTTGTTTCGTGGAGCTCCATTGTTGAGAAGAATTCCTCCAAGGTACTTACTTCTAAGTTCTTGGAGATATAAAATGAGTCCACCATGGAGCTCCACTTCGAGGATCGCGGAAAGGCATCTATAGCCTTCATAACCATATCCCGATTTGATAGCTTCTCACCTACACTTGACAAACCGGTTATAATTTCCTTGAAACGAGAATGTAAGGAAATTACCTTTTCTCCCTTTTCTAGTTTAATGTTGTTGAGTTGGGAGCGGAGGAGGTCTCTCCTTGCTAGCTTCACCTCGGATGTGCCTTCATGAAGCTCAATTAGCTTCTCCCACATCTCCTTGGCACTTAGGCATTCTCCAATTCGGTTGATCTCTTGTTGGGGGAGCACATTAAAAAGATGATGCTTGCCTTTTGAGTTTGCAAGGTGCTCTTCCCTTTGCTTTTTGGTCCACCTAGATTTCTCTATTGGCTTTCCTTCTTCATCCCTAGGCAAAACGAAGCCAGATTCCATTGTAATCATAATATCAAAATCCGTTTCGAAAAATACCTCCATTCTCTTTTTCCACCAAGAGAATTTGCCATTGAACTTCGGTGGGTGGATGTTTGAGCCGACCATTTTGAATGTTGCTTGTTGTGGCGGTTAGTCCTCGACAAGCTTTCCTTGGCTCTGATACCACTTGTTGGGGATCGATACGGCCGGCTAGAGGGGGGTGAATAGCCCTCGTATGATGGATGTCGTAAATTGCTCGTCTACACAAAGATTAGCACAAGCGGAAGACTAATAAAGACAAGACAAGCAAATAGAAATACAAGAAATCAAACGCTAACAAGATGGTGTAACGTGGTTCACGGCTACGCCGCTAATCCACGGTCCCCGATTCGTCCTCGGTGAATCACTCCGCTAAAACCAATCCACTAATGGTCTCTCCTTTGCACCAAGCTAGGTGGAGGTAACCTTTACAACCAAGATCACTCTTCTTACAATAAGATTGAAGTAAAGACAAGTAAGAAGAGTTTAAAGCTTGTGGGGCACTAGGAAGATCACTTAGAGCATAAGCATTAGCCTCTCAAGGCTCCACTCCCTCTCTTTTTATAGAGAGGAAGATTTTCTTCCCGTTGGCCGCCACCAGTCGACTGCTGCCCTTGGCAGTCGACTACCACCACTCCAACGGCCTCCGAACACGTTGGATCCCGACCGTTGTAGTCCAACGAAACACTTGGCTTGGATCGATGGACCTCATCACGATCACGCTTCTGCCTCGATCGCCGAGCCTGCCACGAGTCGGCTCAGCGGCTGGGCCAACTCCGATCGGCCGCTTCGCCAATGATCGGTGGTCTTCACGATCGCCCACCTATGGCAATCGACTGCTGGCCTCAAAATAGCCAGTCGAACCACGTTCGACTTGGAGCAGTCGACTGGTGTCGGGAAATCCCATCCGACACTTAGCCAAATGGCCAAGTTTCACCTAAGAGCTACCCCTTCCCAGGTTACATTCGCTCACTCTCATCTCTCGGAGTCCCTCGCCTTCGAAATTCTCTTCGTTCGCGGCCACGTCCCTCGGCAGCATCAAGTGCACGGCTCTGCAATGCTCCTTCGCGTCTCTTGCCTCGAAGTCTGCTTCCTCCGGCTTCACTCCAAGCTTCTCGTCTGGCGGTCCCTCGGATGCTCCAAGCGCACGACTTTCGCAAAGCTATCCTTCATCGACTCAAGGCCCGAGTCATGAGATGTGAAACTCGCCACGGCTCCATGTGCGAATTACTAAGTCCTGCACGACTTCAACGCACATATCAAATCAACATAACAAACTAACTTAAACCCTTTGCCACACACATCAAAACCTAATCATGGCAAGAGATTTCCCTAACAGGCAGTTCTGCGGCTTCTGTCCAAAACCTATTAGGGAGATTGTATTAGTTTAACATGGTTCTAGCGGCTTCTTGTAGGGTTCTATTTTTGCGTTCAACTAGCCCGTTTTGTTGAGGGGTCCTAGGGCAAGAGAACTCATGGTGATATCCATTTTGATTACAAAAGTCAGTGAACTTATGGCTTTTAAATTCACCACCATGATCACTTTAATTCTCTTAACCCTTAGGTTCTTTTTATTTTCTATTAGTTTACATAAATTAGTGAGTTAGTCTAAGGTTTCACTTTTATGTTTTAAAAACTTTACCCATGTGAACCTAGAGTAGTCATCAATTATTACTAGGCAATATTGACTTCCATTTAGTGACTTGGCTCCATGAGAGTCAAAAAGGTCAAGTGTAGGAGCTCAAGCACACTTTTAGTTCTTTCTTGATTAGTTAGTTTATGTGAAGTCCTTGTTTGTTTTCCTTGTTGACAAGATTTACATATTCTATTTTCTAGGTTACCTAGGTTGGGTAGACTTCTAACTAGACCATTTTGACCCATTTTATGTATGAGTCTTGGATGGGAGTGGCCGAGTCATCGATGCCACAACCATGATTCCTCTTGTTGTGTCATTAGACACTTGGTTGAGGAGTTAGGTAGATCTATTGTGTAAATGTTATTATTTTTAATTCCCTTGAGTATAGTTTTTGCACAATCATTATTTTTAATCAAGAATTCATTTGGTAAGAATATAACCTTACAGCTATTATCACATAATTGAATGACACTTATAAGATTAAATTTGAAATTTTCAACTAATAGTACTTGATGTATTATAAAGTTTGAGTTTAGCTCAATATCACCTATCCGATGATTTTGATCTTCCCATTATTTTCAAAGGCTACCGGTCCTTGGTTTTTGAATCTGAGCTTCGTAAACTTTAGTCGGTCTTCGGTCATATGTCGGGAGCACCCACCATCCAACATCCATTGATCCTATACATATAGTAGTTGGATTGGATATTGGAATTTTTAAATTAGTTTGATAATTTTAAACCTAGGATTCATTTCACTCTTTATACATGATCAAACATGTTAACCTTATATGTTTTTGTGAGATGACTTCAATTTTACTTGGTTAAATTTAGTGATTTGAGGACTAATCAACCTTTGGTTAGATTCGGATTTAACCTTTAGTTAGTTATGTGAACCTTTCAAAAGATGGCTTCCAGGTCATGGCAAATCACAGAGGCCTTCTTTGATCAGAACAACGACCACTTCCTTAGATAAAGCCAACTTTAAGAAATTGCTTACTTAATTCACTTGGGGTTACATCCTAGTCTAACTAGTTTAGGATGTGGTGAGGTAGCTTCAGCTAGTTCCACTTAGCCAAGTGCACCAAGCTAGATATGCCTTATCTAGCTCGAATACACAAGATCTTGTTTCCCTAACGTACTATCATCTCACCGCATCTTGATACTATGTTGTCAAGGTTGATTAATCATCGGTCCTATCTAGCCGTTCTAAAAATTAAAACAAAAAGAAACTAAGCATGCAAAGTTACACTATATTGAGCACACAAGTTGAGTATTAGCTCCCCCTAGATCATTGAACCGATGTGGTCTATCCACATAGTGGATTTGATGCTTGGGAACCCAATACTTAATAGCACCTATTTGTGAAATAAAAAAAGGTCTTAGGGACCCATGCTTAGACTTTTCGATTATTACGATTAACAATTGACATGTAGGACTTGTTTGTTGTTGTTGTTCTAAATCCGAGTCCGACCTTGTTTTACACGGCTCTTTGCGATCCAAGAAGTAGGTCAAGACCCATGGAGCCCAAAGTGAACCTTTCCAACGACTTCCTAATCTCTTGAACTTGTTCTTTCAAGAGAGAATTCTCTTCCTCAAAATTTTCAACTTGAGTTGAGTTTCACTCTCGAACTTGACTAGTCGAAGAGGTTAGGGTAGCCTCATGCTTAAGGAGACTAACCTCCTTAAGCAAGGACTCAACCTTATACTCGGACTTAGCTAATTGCTTATTTATGTACTTAATTGCATTGTATAATGTATTGATTAAGGATCAACTCACCTTGATTGATTCTTTTGAACTAGATGTGAATCTGTGGCTTGTCATGAATTAAAGCTCGGTGTCGGATCCGGAGTCAGACTCGATCTCGGACTCATAGTTGGCTTTAGGTTCGGATTCAGACTCGGACTCGGTTGGTCTCGCCATGAATGCCAAATTATTGAGCTCTTCTTCTTCCTCCGAGGACTCTTCCCAAGTTGCGTTAAGAGCATTCTTGGTTTATGGTCGCTTGTTCTTTAGCCTCGGACACTCGGATTTGATGTGACCTCTCTTGTTGCATTCATAGCACTTGTAATTTTGACTTTGATCTCGTCTCTTCTCACTAGTTTTTTTGATGGGTCACCTTCTACTTTTGATCATCTTTCGAACTAGGTTGACTAGCTCGGTCTCCATTTTGTCGTCTATCTCCGATTTGTACTCTTCTTCTTCGGGAGGTGACTTGCTCTTTGCCTTTCTTCTTTTTCCAACAACCAAAGCTACACTTTTCTCGACCGGGGCCGAGTTAGATTGTTCATGCAATTCAAATTCTGAAAACAATTCATTTAGTCTAATTTTCGAAAGGTCTCTAGATACTTTGTAGGCATCAACCATGGATGCCCACAAAGTGGTCCTAGGAAAAGCGTTAAGTGCGTACCTTATCACGTCTCGGTTTTCTACCTTTTGACCTATTGAATGGAGGTCGTTCATGATATCTTGGATCCGCGCATAGAGTTGAGATGTCGTCTCATTGTCTTGCTTTTTTATATTAAATAACTTATTTAAGAGTAGGTCTCATTTACATACCTTATTGTCGGTCGTCCCTTCATGCAACTCAATGAGTTTGTGCCAGAGGTCCTTGGCGCTAATGAAGGGGCTAACAAGGTTGAGCTCTGCCTTGGAAAGGCTTCACTATAGGATTTGAGTGGCTTTCACATCAACCTCCACTTGTCGCTTCATCGCATTTGTCCACTTGTCGCAATCCACGAACTCTCCATCTTCATTTGTTGGAAAGGTAAATCCTATTTGAATGAAGATCCACATCTCGACTTGGGTCTTAAGATAGCATTCCATCTGACCCTTCCAATAACGGAATTCATCTCCGTTACAGAATGGAGGTCAGTTGGTGCTATAAACCTCAAGATGGGCCATTCATACAACCTTGCAAAAAAAACATGAAAACATGAAAACTTAAATTAAATGAAAAGCTAAAAATATGAAAAGAATAAAAAAATTGCTAGACTGATGGTTGATTATACCGAACCTGAGCACCCCCGCTCTGATACCAATTGATGGATTGAGAAAATGGTAGAAAGGGGGTGAATAGCGTTCGAAAAATCTCTCTTTTCATCGTCGTTAAAACAAAGTGCACAACGGAAAATAAAAGAAAAGACAAAGTAGACACCTTTGTTTTTACTTGGTTCACAACAAAAAAGTTGCTAGTCCAAGGCCCCACGATCCTAGACCACTTTCGATGGGCAATTCACTAGAAGGGTCTCTTCCTCGTTGGACGTAAAAGACAACGATTACAAAACAAAAGTAGAGGAAGAGGAAACAAGCCTACCTCTCCTCTTAGCAATTAAGAAACATAAGAGTAAAGACAAGAACAACAATAACAAGAGACTATCGACTTAAAGGAGATGAAGTAGCGTGCATTGACGGCGTTGCGTTGTCGATGAAAGCTTGGATTTGTCGGAGCACTTTGGGAGCTTTTTGAGATCATAGAAAGGGGTGAAATGCCTCTTCTTTTATAGGCCTTTAAGCCCTAGCTCATTGAGATCTATATCTGGGTCAAAGCTTCACCTCACTCCACTTTGTGTGGATCTTATCTTTACTCTTCTCGAAGTGATCAGCTTGACCAGCAGTCTACTGATGCCCTACAATAGTCGACTGATGGTAGGTTTAGTCAACTACAATTAACCTTCAGTCGACTATAAACTTGATCACTCACCTGCAATACAAGGTTAGCATAGAATACTTCATTAATGGTAAATTCAATGGTTCCTTACCGTCCGACATCGACCTAGACCTTCCTCCAGAAGTCTTAGTCGGATCGCCGCCTATGGTTGTCCCCAAACAGAGGACACCGATGCTTACCTTTGGTCCTCCTGACCTGTCGCTTAGCTTCCGGCCACCACCGAGGTTTTTCGACTCCTCGAGGTTCTCCTGGTGTCACCCAACCATCGAGGTTTCTTGTCCCGAGATTCTCCTGGTATCGTTGACCTTAGCATAGCTTAATACACTACTTGCACACTCAACACGACATGTGAGATAACAATAATGGCTTAACTTTGAACCTTTTCCATTATCAAAATCTAGGTTCGATTATCTTGTGGCCCTGCACCAACAGATTCCCATATACTTGGGATCTCAAATCATGTCATTTGCCTTAAATCAATTCGATTAACCAAAAATGTATGAAGGATGGTTATGGCATATAAGATAGCATAAAAACATGTGCCAATAATCATGATGTCATGACATAAAGTTATAATCTAAATATAAACATGACATTAAAATCAACACTACATATTATCATGATATTTAAAATGATTAAATAAAATATGATGTCATGACATGACATAATAGGAATACACATCAACACACACACATCAATCAAATAATAGGAGATAAATGACACATAACTTGTAAAATAAAATATTTCATTTATCTTAAGGTCATTCCTACAAGCAAAAATAGATGTTCAGACACTCAGCCTTACTATGAAAATAAAAGAAAATACATAGATGTCATCCTAACTACCATCCACTAGAATTATCGGTCAGAGGTGGTGGAGGAGGTGGAGGCAACTGACTCAGCGTCCAGCGCGCATCATCTCGAACATCTTCAGTTGACACTGCTCCATTTGACCCAGCTGTTGAGCCATGGAAAGACATCTGATAAGCCATGGAGGACTACTCTAAGCTGAGCTCTTCAAAGAGGGTGACAATCTCCTCATGGTAGTCCTCTAGTCTAGCCTCCAGTCATGCAACACGAGCAGAGAGACCCTCTACTAGTACATCTAGAAACTCAAGGACATCCTTTGTCGTGGCTTCCTCTCTAAGCTCCCTAGTTGGCTAAGGCTGATCTGGCCACTCCATCTTCCCGGGGCATGTCCACATGCCGACCAGTGCAAAATGTCTCATGGTGATGCGATCATAGGAGTCAGGTAATGACCTCAAGGTACCCCTGGAGACATTTATACCCCTAGATGCTAACCATGCAATGATGATATGACTAAAAGGCATATGAATCTTCCCTTGGAATGGGGACACAAAATGGACTATGCAATGGAAAATATTCAATGCAAGATTGATATCTAATAAATTACTCATTGTAAACATCAAAAATAGGTGGGAAGGATGAATCTTGGCCTTACCCCATGTCACAATAGGTAAAAGATATCCAATAATGACTTTATAAAGCACATTGTTAGGAGTAGATAGAGCATTAATTAAAAATAGATTTTGACCCAAAAGACGAGGTCAATGAAAGAAGAACTCATACATGGACTCTAGAGAGACATGATCAGATGGTTAACACTCCAAAAACTCCTGTAGGATCATAGGAGTGAACTCAAAATTATGTTTTGCAATGCGAGTGGAGTATATCAGACCATCGCCAACTATCCAAAGATTGGAGTAAAACTCCTTAAGTAGATCAATATTGTTGGTGCAATTGGCCCAAGTCACGATTGACCTGACTCGAGTTTGACTCGAGAGATGTTTTGATGTTTGACATTTGACATTGATGTATGATAATATTTTGGGGAGATTGTTGGTGCAATCGAC
The DNA here is from genome assembly GCA_025175895.1 of Wurfbainia villosa. Taxonomy (NCBI): domain Eukaryota; kingdom Viridiplantae; phylum Streptophyta; class Magnoliopsida; order Zingiberales; family Zingiberaceae; genus Wurfbainia; species Wurfbainia villosa. The sequence continues at coordinate 87,213,294 of CM045992.1, forward strand.
CCAGGTCATGACTGACCGGACTCGAGTTTAACGCGAGGGGGATTTTGATGGTTGATTGGAGTGACCATGTCATGGAAAGTCCATGTCTTGAGTACTTGGCATGTAAAGTTCAAGCATGGGTCTTGGCATGGAAAGTCCAATATGGGTTGGCAAGTAAAGTCCAAGGGTGTAGTCTTGGTCACGTAAGCCCAAGGGTGTAGTCTTGGCGGTGAAAGTCCAAGTCATGAGTACTTGGCATTTGGAAAGTCCAAGGGGTTTGATATTGGCGGCGTAAAGTCCAAGGGTGAAGTCTTGGTAGCATAAGTCCAATGATTGGCGATGTAAAGTCCAAGCGGAGTCTTGGCAGCAAAAGTCCAATGTGCCTTGCCGGTGTAGACACTGTTAGCATGACATAGCCGATGGAAGCACCTGAAGATTAGCGTATGGATGAACAAGTCATGGATGATTTGGAGGGATTCGATAAGCGCGAGACTTACGGAGGTGGCTAGAAGGCTTAGGTCTAGGCTACGGGTGGTCTAGCAAGTATGGGGGCACCATACTTGGGTTAAAGCTCATGTTTGATGTTAAAACCTCATGTTTGAGGTGTATCAGTCGACTGGGACCATGTGGCAGTCGACTGGTGTGATTCAACTAGGGTTTGACTGCGGGGAGTGCCCTAGTAGTCGATTGCCAGAGGTGGGCAGTCAACTATTGAACCGATCAGTCAATTGATCGTGTGATCAGTCGACTGGTGCTCCGTATTTCGAGCACAAAATGCAGTCGAACTCGACTGCTAGGGTTAGTAGTCAAATGAAGGCTCTATCAGTCGACTGATGGATATGATTAGTCGACTGATGCCCTATCTATTGGATTTTTCCAACGTGGATTGCACTGTTGTCTTACAGCAACAGTGTCATCAGTCGACTGATGGTCCCGAGCAGTCGACTGATAGGCAAAAATCCAGTCTGATTGTAGGTTATAAAAGCAACTCGAAAGAGGGTTTTTGGCAGCGATTTCTTGAGCATTATTGAGACAATTTGCTGGCACAAATCAAGGTCTTCAACCATGATTCAAGCAATCAAAGATCAAGCAATCAAGTTCACATTTGTAAAGGTTTTCCTTACTTGTATTTGTGTAACTTACTTGTATTAGCTTGCATTTTATTCTTATTGTTTTAAGAATATTTGTACGAGGTTTCTCCACCTTCAGATTGTTCCGAGAAGGAGTTATTTGTGATTAGTGGTTGCATGTGCATCACTAGAGCTCGATCCATGGAGTATGAACCATTCGGTTCTGAACCACATTACATACTTGTGTATTGGTGTATTTGTGTTTGCTTTCGCTTTCGTTATTGCTATTATATATATTCCGCTGCGCTTACAAAGATTGTAGAGACAAGAAGGAACAAATTCCATCGAGTATCAAAATGAGATATTCACCCCCCCTCCGAAGATTGGAGTAAAACTCCTTGAGTAGATCAATATTGTTGGTGCAATTAGCCCAGGTCACGATTGACCTGACTCGAGTTTGACTCGAGAGATGTTTTGATGTTTGACATTTGACATTGATGTCTGATAATATTTTGGGGAGATTGTTGGTGCAATCGACCCAGGTCATGACTGACCGGACTCGAGTTTAACTCGAGGGGGATTTTGATGGTTGACTGGAGTTGACCATGTCATGGAAAGTCCAAGTCTTGAGTACTTGGCATGTAAAGTCCAAGCATGGGTCTTGGCATGGAAAGTCCAACATGGGTTGGCAAGTAAAGTCCAAGGGTGTAGTCTTGGCCACATAAGCCCAAGGGAGTAGTCTTGATGGTGAAAGTCCAAGTCATGAGTACTTGGCATTTGGAAAGTCCAAGGGGTTTGATATTGGCGGCGTAAAGTCCAAGGGTGAAGTCTTGGCAACATAAGTCCAATGGTTGGCGGCGTAAAGTCCAAGCAGAGTCTTGGCAGCATAAGTCCAATATGCCTTGGCGGTGTAGACACCGTTAGCATGACATAGCCGATGGAAGCACCTGAAGGCTAGCGTATGGATGACTTGGAGGGATCCGATAGGCGCGAGGCTGACAGAGGTGGCTAGAAAGCTTATATCTAGGCTACGGGTGGTCTAGCAAGTATGGGGCACCATACTTGGTTTAAACCTCATGTTTGAGGTTAAAATCTCATGTTTGAGGTGTATCAATCGACTGGGACCAGGTGGCAGTCGACTGGTGTGAGTCAACTAGGGTTTGACTACGGGGAGTGCCCTAGTAGTCGACTGCCAGAGGTGGGCAGTCGACTGTTGAACTGATCAGTCGACTGATCATGTGATCAGTCGACTAGTGCTCGGTATTTCGAGCACAGAATGCAGTCGAACTCGACTGCTAGGGGTTAGCAGTCGAGTGAAGGCTCTATCAGTCGATTGATGGACATGATCAGTTGACTGATGTTCTATCCATTGGATTTTTTCAGCGTGGATTGCACCATTGTCTCACAGTAACAGTTTCATCACTCGACTGATGGTCCTGAGCAGTCGACTGATAGGAAAAAATCCAGCCCAATTGCAGGTTATAAAAGCAACTCGGAAAAAAGTTTTTGGCATCGATTTCTTGAGCATTGTTGAGGCGATTTGCTAGTGCAAATTAGGGTCTTCAACCACGATTCAAGTAATCAAAGATCAAGCAATCAAGTTTACATTTGTAAAGGTTTTCCTTACTTGTATTTGTGTAGCTTACTTGTATTTGCTTGTATTTTATTCTTATTGTTGTAAGAATATTTGTACGAGGTTTCTCCACCTCCAGATTGTTCCGAGGAGTTATTTGTGATTAGTGGTTGCGTGTGAATCACTAGAGCTCTTTAGAGCTTGATCCGTGGAGTAGGAACTATTAGGTTCCGAACCACGTTACATACTTGTGTATTGGTGTATTTGTGTTTGCTTTCTCTTTCATTATTGTTATTATATATATTCCACTGTGCTAACGAAGATTGTAGAGACAAGCACGAAAAAATTCCATCGAGTATCGAAACGAGCTATTCACCACCCTCTAGCGGTCAACAAATCCTCTACAAATATTAATCAGATGCATGCAAAAAACTAATTTCACTAATTGGTAATGCATTATAATTTGGATGACATCACCCCAGTAGGACCGGGAAAATGGCTCATCTAAATATCTCACAGGCATGGGCTGGTATGATCATGATGGAGGCTGGGATCCTTCACCAGGCTCTTCCCTACGTTTTTGTCTACATAAATGTAATTGATGGGGTCGGGGTTTCCAGAGCAGTATGTGTGTTTGGAGAGCAGTAAGAGGGTTTCAAGAGCAGTATGTGTGTTTGAAGAGTAGTTAGAGGGTTTCCAGAGCAGTATGTGTGTTTACATAGCAGTTAGAAGGTTTCCAGCAGATGTATGTCAAGCAGGAGTTAGGAGATTTCCAAAGATATATATGTGCCTGTGGCGATCAATATTTCGAGTAAGATGAGCAGTTCTAGAGAAGTATATGTGTGCCCCGGGCAATATAAACATTTTCAGAGCAGTATGAGCAATTCCAAAGTAGTATATGTGTGCCCTGGGTAGTATAAGTATTTCCAGGGCAGTATGAGTAGTTTCAGAGCAGTATATATATGCCCAAGACAGTATAAGTATTTTCAGGACAGTATGAGCAGTTCCAGAGCAGTATATGTGTACCCAGGGTAGTATAAGTATTTCCACGGTGGTATGAGTAGTTCTAGAGCAGTATATGTGTGCCCAAGGCAGTATGAGCAGTTCCAAAGCAGTAATTCTAGGGTAGTCTATGTAATTCCAGAATAGTTTATGTAATTCTAGAGCAGTCTATGTAACTCCAGGACAGTCTATGTAATTCCAGAGCAGTATATGTAATTCCAGGATAGTCTATGTAATTCCAGGGCAGCCTATGTAATTCCAGAGCAGTCTATGTAATTATAGGGCAGTCTATGTAATTCCAGCGCAATCTATGTAATTTCAGGGTTGTTTATGTAATTTCAGAGTAGTCTATCTAATTCCAAGGCAGTCTATATAATTCCAGAGTAGTCTATATAATTCCAGTGTTATTTATGTAATTCTCAACTGACTTGTGTATTTCTCAATTGGCCTCAATACAGACCACGCACTCAGACTTTCTCAATCACCCGATTACGAGTTTCTTCCTCATTATGTATAACAATTATTTCTTAATATCTCAAGGGGCATTATAGTCAATTAAGCTAGAGAGAAAGGCGGTGGTCACTTCTATATAAAGGGGTGGAAATGAGGAAGTAAGGATGGAGTTTTCTTGATCTGGTATGCAGAGATAACTCTTCTCCTTCCTTAAGATGATTTCCTTTACTTCCTTGTCTTTTACTGTATTCTTTTTATTCCTTAAATGGATACTGACTTGAGCATTGGAGGGGTTGCGTCGGGAAGCTGGCCCATCCCTAATCACTCACTTCTATCGCAGAACAAGATCCTCGACAACATCTTCATAGATCTTACAGATCTCATCTCTTCTCAGCGAAGGAGGAGAAGGAATTCGAGTGTGCCGGAAAAAGTAACACCATCAAATTGGTGTCGTCTGTGGGAATCTGAACAAAAAGTTGTTAGCTCTAGCTAGAATTCAATGCATCATCCTCTGTTCTATCTTTCAATGACTCAATTCTTAGAGGTTGGTGTCACAAATTTGAGGGATCGCTATGATTTTTGAATCTTCTAGCAATCACCAGATCTAGCATTCTGTCGTATTATTGGTATTATCATTTGTCGTATCTGATATTCTATCATAATATTGGTATTATTATTCGCTAGATTTGCTATTTTATCATGTTATTAGTAATATCATTTATCAAATCTGATATTCTATTATATTATTGGTACTATCATTAATTGGATCTTATATGTTGTCATTCTTTGAGGTTACTATTTGAAGGGTTTTGCTTATCGAGTCCGTGAGGGGAAACTTCGCTTCCCACTACACCTTGGTTATTTGTTCATTGTGATCCCATCGATGTCCCCGGATTAAAAAATTTAATCCAAGAAAAAAGGGATTGCCCAAACAATCAAGTCATCGTCGTGTTATTCGTTTAGAGAGGTCACTTGAACAAACTCGTTGTTCAAGCGACCATCCTCTATTCTACGAGTAGCCGCGGAATAGACGATGTATGGATCGCCGACTTTTGTATTTATGATCGAGATATAAGTATTATTTAGCCACAAACAGAATATTACATGCTCATAATTGAAAAACAAAAACAAACATGTTACAAAAGAGAATGAAGAATAGGTATACCTCTCGATTTTCTAATGTATAACCTTCCTCCTTTCGGACGTCGTGTGGGAAACAATCTATCAAAAGTCGAAGCTCCTAGATCACAAATCTTCCTTCCTTGTGTTAGTGAAAGCCCTAGAGTCAATCATGTGATGATTGTTGTATGGACTTTATTGTATCATATTCCTATTTATAAAGGCATGGTTATTATATTTACTTGTATTGGTGTCAAGTAACTAAATATAATAATGTCCTTGAATAGTAGGTTCTTATCTATATCAATCAATTTGTTGAATTGATAATGAGATGATATAGAGAACACTACTCTTAATCATTCCTAGTTGAGTATTAACATTCAGGGACAATGTTAATGCGTAGAGACTCGCATGTAGGTCAACACGATGACTTGATCTCACAAGTCATGGATATGAGATATCAAGTTGACACATGGGTATGCATTGGAGAATGTATACTGAATGACCCACCATGAGAAAGTATCATGGATCGTTATATGAGGGTTATATACTTTCTCATGTGGCTATTAGTATGACTATTAGTCCTTAGACCTGAAGTCACCATGGTTCCCTACATAAGGAGTTGCATACTTTGGCTTCATCAAACGTCACCCATAAATGGGTGGACTATAAAGGCGATTACTGGGTATGTAACAAATTATGTGGAGGGATGTGAGTGATGTAGATGGGATCTATCCCTCCTATATGACGGGGGTGACATCGATATTCTTGATAGAGTGAGACCACGAAGTGCATGGCCATGCCCAAATGAGTCAATATGAGATATTGAGCTCATTTGATTAGAGTGAGTCTACTTGGAGTTCAAGATATAGATTGTACCGAGGATGACACGGTCTATGCTTCAATTGGTCAATCTAGATGTCAAGGATAGAGGTGTTGGAATGTATACTGAAAGCCTAGCTCTTTTTGTATGAACATTTTATTTTGAAATAAGAATCACATGATCATTGTTTGCACTTTATATATTTATTATATGTGTGCATATTGTCTAATATTTTACATTGTAGATAACATGGTGCTTGGTGTGGCACAGAAGATCATGTTATCAATTCCTTGTAAAATATAAGTAGAGGCTCACAACCAAGATGGTTTTGGACAAACCATTGGCATGGTTGTAGTGTAGCTTGGTATTGTTTTGTCTTGAACATAGAGTTACACTGGTACACTTAGGTGTATTGAGCAGGACCGACATAGAGGTGATTCAATTTAGTACTGACTACATAATTGAATCGGACCTCGGATATTATGTTGTACATGCTCTTAATCCCGATATAATAACGGGCACATATACTTAGTATTTATTTATTTGATTTACCAGTGGGTGAGATTTAGATGGATTAAATCAATATGCCCGGTAAGTTGGGAAATAATATTATTTACATGGTGTGTCGTTGATTATAGGAGGAAACCGTGTCCTATATATTAGGTTGATGATGTCCCCTTGAGGAGCTCATAAAGTTCATCATGTAAACCCAGCTGGTTGACTTAGTCAACGTGATGATAAGGTTGAGTGGTACTACTCGAGGAATTAGATGTTAATTAATTGATGGTCAGTAAATCAATTAATTGACGGACATTCGATATCTTAAACACGGGGAGATTAATGTACGAATAATATATGGAGCCCATATTAATTTATGGGGGTTGGTGAGGTAGTTCAATGATGATCCTCTAGTGGAATGGAACATCATTGATGGATCAAGTTAGTGTGGTTCCGATCCATCGGGTGGCCAAGACCCAACTCCTCCTTATGGTCCCTATCGTAGCCTAATATAATCCTTGTGAAGTCTAGATCAAAGAATATAAAACAAAACCTAGAACCAACGGTTGGGATTAAATCCCTAAGATCCGATGGTTAGGATGAAACCCTATAACCAACGGTTGGGATTAAATCCCTAAGATCCGATGGTTAGGATGAAACCCTAGAATCGACGGTTAGGATTAAATCCCTAGATCTGACGGTTGGGATAAAACCCTAGATCCGACGGTTGGGATGAAACCCTAGATCCGACGGTTGGGATGAAACCCTAGATCCGACGGTTGGGATAAAACCCTAGATCCGACGGTGGAGATTAAATCCCTAGAACCGACGGTGGAGATTAAAGGAGGCTTAAGCCCAATTCTATAAATAGGGGGCTTAGGCTTGGGTGGCAATAATTGATTTTCGAATTGGAGTTAGGGTTTTGGGCGGCTAGGGTTTTTGGGCGGCTAGGGTTTGAAGCAAAGTGGGCGGCAACCTTCATCCTTCTTGTTGATTGCCGGCGCCCATCTCCTTTGATCATTCCTTGGCCGGCGACCATCCTAGAGGCCTCTCCCTTCTTCCTTGGCAGGCGGTTCTCCTCCCATTGGTGGCCGGTTCTCATCCTCCTCCCTATTCTCCAAGGTGGCCGGCGGTTCTCCTTCATTTGGTGGCCGGCGCATCATCCATTTGATCCTTGGCCGGCGGTTGCACCAAATTCCCTAATTTGGTGGCCGGCTCTAGAAAGGATAGGTATTTGTAAGTTCTTCTCTTTGTTCGCAGCGGACAAGGTAGAGAAGAAAGCGATCTAGAAGGCTTCTACTCGTGGAGGATCTTCGTCCACACGTCATCCACGAGAAGGATAGGACATACGGTAGAAGATTGTAAGGTATAAAGTTATTTTAAATTTATTTACAGATCTGAGCATGTTCTTTTATGTTTTGATTATGCATGTGTGAATTAGTAAATATATTGTATAATCATGGACCCCGAAGACAAACACAAAAACTGGCGATCCGTCCGTCATCTCTTCCGCGGCTAACCAACTAGAAGAGTTGTGTTGCTTGAACAACTAGTTTGTTCAAGCGACCACTGAAGTTGTTAGCACGACGACGAAATGGTGTTGCTAAGAAATCTCATCCCATCCGGATTAATCCTTTCATTAGTGAAAATTTTAATCCGGGGACATGGGAGCCAATGAGCCTCCGAAGCGACTCCCTACAAGAGGGACATTGTCACATATTGTGAGAGTCACAATTAGTAGTCACAAAGGTGATGTTGGAGCTCAACATTCTTGTAACTTGGGTAGCAATGATGTGTTGCTAGATACCACTCATTTCTTATGTTCCTAAATCGGTTTAGGGACATTGCCAACGTTACAAGAACCTATAGGGTCACACACTAAGGGCAATTAGATGGAGATTAGGTTCATATGATGAACCATGAGGATTAGGTTCATGGGATGAACCAAATTGGATTAGGAGTAATCCTAATTAGACTAATTGAGTTGGACTCAATTTGATTCAAGTGTTGAATGAGTCTAATTTAGATTTGATTCATCAAATCAATTTAAATTAATGAATAGAGATTCATTAAATTAAATTGACTTGAATCAAATGGTTGGATTTGATCAACCATGGGAGATAAGAGGTCAAGTTTGACTTGACTTGAGAGGGAAGATGAAAGGTCAAGTTTGACTTGACCAAATGCCATGTCATGATGATGACATGGCATGGCCAGCCAATGATGATGCTCTACATCATCATTGACTTAGCATGTGGTGCCACCTCATGAGGGAGACCAAGAGCTCTTGGAGGAGTTACATGCATGCATGTAACCCCCCCTAAGAAATGTGGCCGGCCACTATTACCATTAGATGGGAATTCATTTTGTGAGTTACACAACTTCATCTTCTTCCTTGGATCACTCTCTCAATCTCTCCCAACCTCCTTGGCCGAAATTCCTAAAGGGTGCTAGCACACTCTAAGGTATTTTTCTCCACCTAGTGCTTGTGTGGATACCAATAGAGGAGTGTGCACTTGACACTCTCAAGTTTCGGCGAACCTTTTGGACGAGCGGGATTTGTGAAGGGCGTCGCATCGAGGGTAATTTCTTATCATGTAGATCTAGAGTAGATATAAAGGTATTAAACACATACATGTTAGTTTTATATTTTATACTTCTCACGGATCCGTGGCCGGGGCTTCCGAGGTTTCCACAACGCAAAAAGCGGTTTTTGTGGCTCGGAAAATACAACAGTGGTATCAGAGCCACGTGCGAAGTATGTATGTGTTTCATTTTTGTGGTTTTTATATTAGATATAAAAATTACAGAATTTTATGTTTCTGTAAATTTCCTATTTTATAGAATTTTGGGTATTTTTCTCGAAGAGTCGAAGCAACGAGTGTTGGGACACTTGTCGGCTTCAACCATTGAGAAAAACTCTCCGAAACGGCGAGTTCTCGCTTTAGGTTTTTGGGACAGTGACTTAAGTCATTGTAAGATCATAGTAGAGACACTCACAAAGTTTATTTTGCAAGTAGGGGCGCTGCCCCTATCCCCGAAAGGGGCCTTGTCCCGCGATCGCGCCCGGAAACCTCTTAGCGGGACCGTTACGGAGAGGTGACTCATTAAATTGAAACAAAATAGGAAAAATTATAGAAATTTTCTGTAAAAATACATAATTTAGAATTATGTATAATTTTGTGATTGTCATGGCCCAATGACCCCAATATGATTGGATTATGATATGTTGTAATTCATAATACGGCATGCATGCCATTTTGTGGTTGTGCATGTTGTATAGTGTATGCGACCTGCGCGTCGTACCTCTTCTTTTGAAATTCTAGTTGTAAATAGTTTTAGACTCGAATGTAACTCGAGTTTCATATTTGTAATGTACAAAATGGAGCGGTGGAAAGTCCACTTGTAGACGAAGTTACGAGAAGGGTGTCGACGACACATGGCGGTCAAAGGAAGCGCTTGGAGAAGCCGCTAGCCTTAGGTTGAACGTCCGATCTTCTCATTGGCTTGAGAAGATCGTAATAGGGCCATGACTACATCACAGTTAATTTTATATATATATATATATATATATATATATTTGATTTTGCTTTTATGTATGTGAAGCATGCTAGTAGAATAATGCTTGTATGTATATGATGCATATATATATATATATATATATGATTTTGCTTGTATGTATGTGATGCATGCTAGTAGAATAATGCTTGTATGTATATGATGCATGATAGAATAATTTTCTTGTATGTATATGATGCATGCTAGAATAATTCTTGTATGTATGTGATGCATGCTAATATAGGATAATAAAGACCTTAATGTGTAGATGATACACATTACGATTAGATTAGATCTTAATCGAATCAACTCATAAAAATCTACCAGGTCCTTGATACCCATCACTACCTCAATCATTTGTAGTTGTTGAATCTGCCAAAGCAGAGCAACACATATTATCTTGGTAGGGTGCGGAGGGACAATCTTGGTCCCGCCTATCATGGCTTGGGTTAGAGTAAGATCAATTAGATTGAGTAAAACTAGTTAACTCAATTGGATCGAGTATAACTATAGGCATATTCCAATCATTGGAAAGATAGGATAAGATCGCATTTACACTAAATCTTGGGTGATTTAGCCAAAGCTAACTCAAGGACTTTTGTAAATGTGGGTCTTGATCCTATAAACAAGAGTTGCATAGAGATGTAATCGGTAATGTGTTACTCACCGATCGTACTAAGTCTTGGGCGATTTAGCTAAAGCTAACTCAAGGCTTAGTATGATGTGGATCTTGTCCCGCAAGAATTATAGCTAGTTTGTATGAATCTAGTAATGTGGTTTGACCACATCCATGACTTGATTCTACAAAATTCCTATAATTCAGTGGGAGCATCATTTGATTAAAGGCCTAATTAAATGATAAAAGGAATATGATATTAATTCTCTGCATTGTATGTTGTAGATTACTATGTGAACAAACACGAACACTCTCTCTCTGCGATCTGTCCTTGAGAAGGACAAGCTCAATGGAGCAAATTTCCTGGACTGGTACAGGAACCTGAGAATTGTTCTCACCCAAGAAAGGAAGTTGTACATCCTAGAGCAGCCCATTCCGGAGGCACCTCCTTCCACTGCCTCGCGAGCTGACAAAGATGCGTACAAGAAGCATCAAGATGATGCATTAGATGTGTCATGTCTAATGCTCGCGACCATGAACTTTGAGCTTCAGAAGCAACACGAGTTCATGAATGCTTATGATATGGTTGGACATCTTCGTCAACTATATCAAGGACAAGCAAGGCATGAGAGATATGAAGTCTCTAAGGCATTGTTTGGGTCCAAAATGCAAGATGGGACTTCCGTAGGTCCATATGTACTCAAGATGATTGGGTACGTAGAAAACCTACAAAGGCTGGGATTCCCACTTGGCCAAGAGCTGGCCACTGACCTGATCTTGCAATCTTTGCCACAAGCCTACAATCAATTTGTCATGAATTACAACATGAATGAAATTGATAAGCCACTGCCTGAGATGCTCAGCATGTTGAGAACTATTGAGCTTAACCTTAAGAAGGGAAAATTTGACACCATTTTGATGGTGCACAAAAGGAAAGGAAAGGGCAAGCCTAAAGGTAAGGGAAAGTCCAAAGCTAAGGGCAAAGGCAAAGAACTTAAACCCAAAGGAGGGGTAGCCAAGGAAGGGGCTTGCTTCCACTGCAAGGAAGCTGGACACTGGAAGCGTAACTGCAAAGCTTACCTAGAAGATCTTAAGAAGAAAAGAAGTGAGACTTCTACTTCAGGTATAAATGTTATAGAAGTCAATCTATCTATTTCTTCATCATGGGTATTAGATACCGGATGTGCATCTCACATTTGTACCAATGTGCAGGCGCTGAGAAATAGCAGGGCATTGACAAAGGGCGAGGTGTGTTAGAGATTGTTTGGAAGCTAGAGGGGGGGTGAATAGCGCTTTTCGGTTTCTACAAAAATGATTAGCGGAAGCAAGAACAAATAATATATGTAAAAACACAAAAACAATGCTAACAAGGTCTTTACGTGGTTCGGAGATAACGCTCCTACTCCACGGCGATCCTTAAGGTGGATTAACCCAAGCAATTCCACTATGAAGCTTTCTCTTTACAAAGACCTCCTCTTCTTACAAAAGATGACAATGAAGATTTGAGAGGAGGAGGAAGATTAATACACTTAGAAAGCTTGAAAAACTTGTGGGAGCTTAGAAGAATGATCAGAATGTAAGCATTAGCCCCTTCTTGCTCCCCTTGAGCTCTTTATATAGGAAAGAGCCTCTTTTTCCCGTTGGAGGTCCATCAGTCGACTGATGACTTACATCAGTCGACTGCCGCCGATTCTAACGGCCGAACACGGATTCGCGGGATTTGCGATCGTCGCCATAACGGAAAACTATCACCGATCGCCTTGCCAGCGATGGCGATTCGGATCGATCTTGCTAAATGCCGCCCGCGATCGACTACGGGCCATTTTATGGCGATCGGCGCCAATAATGGCGATCGGCCGGCTTGTATCTTTGCGATTGAGTGCGAGTCGACTCTCATCGATTCAGGATAACTCCTCTAATGTTGTATTTAAGGGCCAGTTCGACCGACACCATGTTCCAGTCGACTGGCACACCCCAAGTATGACTAATTCATACTTGAAAACATAACCTAAGCCTAGACTTAACCTTCTAGCTTCTCCATCAGCCTTGCGCCTCCAGGATTTCTTTGAGTCCACGACTCCATCCATGCACTTGCCTTAGCTTCCTTGGTTTCGTCATGCTTTGGTTTTCTTCTTTGCCAAAAATGCGCTTGGACTTTATGCCATGAGACTACATGCTTGGACTTATGCAAGACTTTCCTTTGGTCTTTCTTTTCCAAGGACTGCTTGGACTTTACGCAGCCAAGACTACATGCTTGGACTTACGCTGCCAAGACCAAGACCTTTCCTTTGACTTCTCTTTGCCAAGATCACACCTGGACTTGTCTTTTACCAAGTCTTCATACTTGGATTTTCCTGTCACTTAAATATGTTTACAATTAGATCACAAAACATTGCCTAACTTAGATGATTATCCAAACATCAAAATATATAAATGCTTGGGGCATTGTTGCACCAACAATCTCCCCCTTTTTGATGTTTGGCAATCATTTAAGTTAGGTCTTTTATACATATAAACATATTTCAATATGAATTCTAACTTAAATATCCCTTCTCCCCCTTTGACATACAACAAAAAGAGAAAAGTTAATCCAATAAGTGCAGGAAGAATTGACATATCTTTGAACAAAGGTATAAAATTGATATGAAGCTCTCCCTAAATCCAAGACATGTTTCATGATGGCGAAATAACATGTGAAGCAAGGCATAAGCAATAGAATAAGCAAATATATCATAGCCTTGCACCAACAATTATAGAAATTAGGGATGTAGCTCCCCCTAAACCAGTGCACCAAGAAAATCCGCCTTTCCATACAAGTTATCATGTATATACTGTGGAAATCATATAATGTCCAAAATTGAACCTTTTAACCGATGAAAAATCGTTTTCTATTCCAAAACAGTGTCACCGGTTCGACTGGAATAGGCATCACCAATCGCCTTAGCGATCGCCAATAACGGCAATGATCGATATCGCATAAAATTGAAAATCGAATTTTTCAGTCAAGGTTTGAAAAAGCGTAGAAAATTCCGTGGGTGTCCAAAAATCACGAAACTCGTCATACACATTTTATTCGACTAATATGACATATGAAAAATATTAGACGAAAAATATGCTCATTAGATTAATGGATTGATACGATATTCAAAATAACAAAATTATGACACAAAAAGTGTGATTGTATCGTATCAATAATCATAACTTCGTACTATACGCTCAACTTCTAAACTTGACAAATAACAAGGACACAATAGAAATGAATTAAAACAAGGACACAATTTCATTTCATTAATCAAAAGTTATGACACAAGTAGGAGTTTATGCCGTACATACGGCCAAAAAGAAAAACAACAAAACAACAAGCAAGCTAATGATCGTCATCCTCAGCATCCATCGGTGCAGAAGATGATCCATCGTGAGGTGGGTGTCCAGGTGCAGCAGGGCGGAGAATCGCCAAGATGTCCTGCTGCTGCAGATGCACCCCTCTCATGAGGGAGAGGAGCTCCTGATGCTCTCGGCGAAGCTCCTCAAAGCGTGTGTCTACCCGCTCCACAAAAGTGTCGAAACGGCAACGGCGATGGATCCGCATAACAAGATCGCTCGCAGCAGTCTCTCCCGCATGTGCTCCCTCAGCAACACCCTCAGCAACACCTTCAGCAACTCCTTCTGCAGCGGCATCCTCTGGTGCCAGAGCGCCACCTGCTAGCCGTTGGGCTGGGTCCCAGAAAACAGATCCTCTGTCGGCCTTCAGGCCCGCCAAGGAGAAACTCCGTCGAGTCATCTGATCATATTTTCTATTCATGACTTTAATGACTCCTATATTGACATCAATGCCTACGGAGCTAAGCCATTGAGTAAGGACATTTCCAAAAGGAATATGAACCTTCCCATTGTTTGGCCTTATGAAATGAATGATGCAATGGAAGGTATTGAGGCCAATATTGATGTCTAAGTATGAACGAAAGAGATGCATGAGAAGTAAGTGTGGAGGGCGAACCAAAGCTAAACCACGAGTAACTATAGGGAGAAGACAATGAGAAATGACCTTATACAGGACATTGTCAGAGGCAGAAAGTTCTTGTGATTGAAATAGATTAGTGTTCAAAGGTCGAGGAGAATGATAGAAAGTAGTGTGAAGGGAATCCAAAGAAATCTCCTCAAAAGGAGGTGGAAGAGGTTCACTCCAAGATGGATAGAAGATGAAATCATTCTCAGAAGAGAGACAACTGAGAAAATCAGTCCAGATCTGGGGACTGAAATCCAGATCGCGCTGAGCAACACGAGTCCGGTATCTCCCATCTCCAGCCGATCGTAGGTTGTTGAAAAATTCAGAGAGAAGAGTGATATTAACATGATGTTCACAAAAGACTAAAGACTCAAGTTTGTAATGTTGAATGATTTGAACAATGTCAAAATAGTAGTCTTTAAGAAACTTGGGATTCATTGATCTAGGTGGAATAAGTTGGAATTTGTTTTTATTGAAAGCACTTTCAAGTGCGGAGTTTGGAAATCGAGGATCGACAGGGGGTCGAGGGTTTGACGGGCCCTCGTTGGTCGGAGGTGCCCGAGTACGCTTAGTAGCAATGCGCTTAAGTCTAAATGTGTGAAAAGACAACACAAAAAAAAACATGCACAATGTAGGTTGATGATGCATGGACAGAGACAACAAGACAAGCATGGCTTAGTGAAATACAATCATAGGAACAAACAAACATTGATCAGGAATGAAAATATACCTAGGCGACATGGCGACCAAAGAGCAGTGCCGGACCACGGAACCCTAGCCGAGTGACTGGAAACTAGAGCGCGAACGGAGTGACAAGAGAAGGTCCTCGAGTTGGAGAGCACTCCAAATGGGAGCACTGGTCGGTGAAGACGCCGGAAAAACGAGGGAGAACGGCCAAACGGCGCGGTGGAGGTTCGTCGGAAGAGGAAGAGGAGAGAAAATCGGGATGGTTTGACGAGTCGAACCGGTGGAAAGCCCTAAAAATGCGACATCAGTCGACTACCGTTAGTCGTGATCGGGCGATGGGGATCGGTCGACCGCGCGATCGCATCTGACGATTACAGATATCGTCGGCCGATCGCTATAAATGGCGGTCGAATCGATAGACATCGATCGAATCGACGATGATATGAACGATTACATGCGCGTCGATCGCCATAAATGGCAGTCAAACTGATAACGAACCGGATAAGCCCGGTTTAATATCGTCATATCAGTCGAACTGGCGTCAGGTACCAGTCGACTGATATCAGTCTGATAGCCTTTTCGGCCAAATTAAAAAATTCATAATTAATTCAATAAAGATCAAAAAATCACGAAATTTTGTGGGTAATATTTTTAGAACATTTCCTATCAAGAAAAAATTATTTTAAAATTATATCACCTCTAGATTTTGATATTGACACAATCTTGAGATTTTGTAGAAGTTATGATATTTTTGCAAAACTTTGTATCACTTTGGCTTATCAATAGGAGATTGTTTCTCAAGATTTGATAGACATAGTTTAAATTTTATTTTATTTGACATTTCCAATCATATTCTTGGAGCTATATGCACATTAATTGTACATAGGTCTTCCCAATGATTGGTCCAATGAAGGATTAATGTCTCTAGATGACACTTTGGTTCATAGTAATGCATCATAACAAGCATGATGATCCAAGTGCATCTTCCTAACATCTCACATGTTGTCTAGGTGGCTCAATACAAAAATCATGGTTTCCTAAGTATTTTGTGAGATGGTTAAAGGTATAAATCCTAGTATTTCTATAGGATCATGCAAACTACATTTCTATTCTACAAAGCACATTCCAAGTTCTCTCCTAAGTGATGAAAATTCTATTTCGGGGAGAGGCTTGGTAAAGATGTCGGCTAGGTTGGACTTAGATTCAATGTAATTAAGCTCAATGTCCCCCTTAGCCACATGGTCTCTAATGAAGTGATGTTTTACTTCAATGTGCTTAATCCTAGAGTGATGCACTGGATTCTTGGTCAAGTTAATGGTGCTCACATTATCACAAAATACTTTCATGTTGGAGTAAGATAGCTCATAATCTTCTAAGGTATGTTTCATCCATAATAATTGAGCTACACAACCACCCATAGCCACATATTCGGCCTCGGTGGTGGATAAAGCAACACAAGGTTGCTTCCTACTACTCCAACTCACTAGGGAGAACCCAAGGAATTGACATCCACCACTAGTACTCTTCCGATCCAATTTGCAACCGGCATAATCGGAATCGGTGTACCCAACCAAATCAAAGGACCTAGTCCTAGGGTACCAAAGACCTACATTTAGTGTGCCTTTAACATATCTTAAAATTCTCTTGACGACAACTAAATGAGATTCCTTAGCACATGATTGATACCTAGCACACATACCAACCGCAAATAATATCTCGAGTCTACTAGCGTTTAAATACAAGAGGCTACCAATCATGCTCCTATAAAGGGTAAGATCTATTTGTTTTCCTTCACTATCACTATCTATTTTAGTATTTGTTGCCATTGGAGTTGACACTACCTTAGCATTTTCCAAACCAAATTTCTTAATCATTTCCTTAGCATATTTGGTTTGATAAATGTAAATTCCTTCACTTGTTTGTTTAACTTGCAATCCTAGAAAGAAATTTAATTCTCCAACTAGACTCATCTCAAACTCTTTTTCCATATTTTGAATGAAGTTTTGAAGAAGTTCATCATTTGTTGACCCAAAGATAATGTCATCAACATACACTTGGGCTACAAAGATGTCCTTAGATGTTGACTTTATAAAGAGAGTTTGATCTATACTACCCCTTTTGAAATCCTTAGAGATTAGGAAAGATGACAATCTTTCATACCAAGCCCGGGGAGCTTGTTTCAAACCATATAAGGCTTTCCTAAGCTTGTATACATGGTTTGGGTAGTCCATATTTTCAAACCCGGGAGGTTGTTCTACATACACCTCTTCCTTAATAAACCCATTTAGAAATGCCGATTTGACATCCATTTGATGGAGTTTGAAACCCATATAGGAGGCATATGCTAAAAGTATTCTAATGGACTCTAACCTAGCAACCGGGGCATATGTTTCATCATAATCAAGTCCTTCAACTTGATTAAAACCCCTTGCAACTAATCGTGCTTTATTTCTAGTGATATTCTCTTGGTCATCTAGTTTGTTCCTAAAGACCCATCTTGTAGTAATAATAGTGTTTTCACTTGGTCTAGGAACTAACTCCCATACTTGACTTCTTTCAAATTGAGCTAATTCATCTTGCATTGCTAAGATCCAATCCGGATCAAGTAATGCATCTTTAATTGTTTTGGGCTCAATTTGAGAGATTAGAGCAATATGACTAGTAGGATCCCTATGGAATGACCTAGTCCTAACTCCTTGAGATAATTCACCCACAATTTGATCTAAAGGGTGACTTTGATGAAATCTTATGGTTCTAGGAGGTGTGTTAGATGGAGTTTGATCATGATCAACCTCAATCCTATGCTCATCATCGGAATCATCCCTTACTCCCCCTTGATTCAATCCTCCCCCTTGATCATTACCCCCTAAGTTTAAGTCTTGAAATTGTTTGGTAATTTCTTGATTTTCAATATTTATATCATCATCAATAGGGGATTTCCTAGGGTATGTATTTGAAGTTTCATCAAATTGAACATTTGAAGATTCTTCAATCTTTTGAGTCCTTTTATTGTAAACTCTATATCCTACACTAGTGGATGAGTATCCAACTAGGATTCCTTCATTCGCTTTGGACTCAAACTTACTTAGGTTGTCTTTGGTATTTAAGATATAAACTTTGCATCCAAAGACCTTAAAATAATGAATTGTTGGAATTGTACCATTCCACAATTCAAAAGGAGTTTTTCCTAAAAACCTATGAATCAATACCCTATTTTGGATATAGCAAGCGGTATTAACTGCTTCCGCCCACAAGTAGCTAGGTAAGGAATATGCATTAAGCATTGTCCTAGCCGCTTCTTGTAGGGCACGATTTTTTCTTTCCACAACCCCATTTTGTTGAGGTGTTCTAGGACAAGAAAATTCATGCTTGTACCCTTGTTCTAAGGAAAAATTAGAATTCTCAAATTCTCCACCATGATCACTACGGATCCGGTTGATTTTGAGTTTTCTTTCATTTTCTACTCTTTTGCTAAATCCTATGATTATTCCTAAGGTTTCATCTTTATTTTTCAAGAAAAACACCCAAGTAAATCTAGAAAAATCATCTACTATTACCAAGCAATATTTACTACCAATTATAGATGGGGTACTATGGCAATCAAATAAATCCATATGTAGTAATTCTAATGGTAAAGCGGTACTAAGTAAATTTTTACCTTTGTGTGATGTTTTTGATTGTTTCCCTTCTTGGCAAGCATCACACATCTTGTCCTGGAGAAATTTGACTCTAGGCAATCCTTTGACTAGCTTCAATTTTGCTATTTTGGCTATATTCTTCATGTTTATGTGTCCTAGCCTCCTATGCCAAAGCCAACTTTCTTCCTCTTTTGCAATAAGACACTTAGTGGAAGGATTAGTAGCATAGGATAAATCAACATAATATATATTTGATTTCCTAAAGCCTACTAACATACAATCGTTTATAGTTTTGTGTCTTATAAAACATTTTGAGGAATCAAATTTAACATCAAAGTTTGCATCACATAATTGACTTACACTAAGTAAATTAAATTTCATATTTTTAACTAATAGAACTTTATGAATGGCAAGATTGGGAGATACCTCAATGGTGCCCTTTCCTAAAATTTTAAGTTTGCCGCTATTTCCAAATGACACTTTTCCTTTGCTAGTGTGTTTGATAGTGGAGAATTTTCTTTCATCCCCGGTCATATGCTTTGAGCACCCACTATCAACTATCCACAAGCTTGGTTCTTCTACCTATGTCACATGAAAAACACAATCCTTAGGTACCCAAATCTTAGGACCACTAGCATCAATTATGAATTTCTTTGGTACCCATGCCTTTCTCCCCTTGCTTTTAATCATTGTTTTTCTACTAACAAGGGAGGCAAATGCTACCTCTTTCTCCTTAGGTCTATATCCTAATCCGGCCTTATTGTAAATTGCCCTTTGATTTTTAATAATCATATCTAGATATTTAGAACCATTAGTGAATTTTTCTAAGCATACTCTTAATTCACCTATTTCTTTTCTTAACTCATCATTTTCATCCCTAAGAGTACATTCATCAATATCACTAGATTGTTTGCAACATGATGAATCTACACTTTTGAGTGATTTGATTTCTAATTTTAGATCCTTAACCCTAATTTTTGATCTATTTAAAGCATTTTGTAAACATGCAATAGTCTTATAAAGTAAATCTATTTTAGGTGAGTTGTTTACCTCATCATCATCACTTGATGATGATTCATCACTTGAGAATGAAGAGGACTCCTCGCTTGAGCTCGCGGCTTCTTCCTCTAATGCCATAAGAGCTAGGTTCCGGGTGGCATGGCATACTTCCTCATCGTCAGAAGACTCCTCTATACTTAGAGTGTCCCATGTTTGTGCCACCATTGCTTCTTTCTTCTTCTTTTCCTTCTTTTCCTTCTTCTCCTTATGCTTCTTTTCTTTCTCCTCTTTTTTCTTTAGTTCCGGGCAATTTGGCTTGATGTGCCCTTTCTTATTGCAACCATAGCAAGTTACATTAGATGAAGAAATTGAATTATTTGAAGATTTACCTCTCGAGGATTGGAACATCCTCTTCACATCCTTCTTGGTGAGTCTCCTTGACTTCCCACCAAACTTCTTGATGTAATGTGCCACCTCGCTTGCCGATAACTCATCTTCACTACTTGATGAGTCTTCCTCGGATTCGGATGAGGAGGACACTTCCTTCTTCTCCTTCTTCTTCTTCTCCTTCTTCTTCTTCTCCTTCTTTCCTACAAAAAGAGCTATACCCTTCTCTTTGGATGAAGTGTTAGCTTGTTCATGTAATTGAAATTCATAAAAAAGTTCATCTAACTTAACTAATGAGAGATCCCTAGAAACCTTATAAGCATCTACCATTGAGGCCCATAAGGTGGTCCTAGGGAAAGCTTGTAATACATACCTTACAAGGTCACGGTTGTCGACCTTTTCACCTATAACGTGTAGTCCGTTGACTACTTCCTTGAAACACCCATGCATTTGGCTCACGGTCTCGTTTGTCTTCATAGTGAAGCTTTGGAGTTGGCCAATCAAAAGATCCCTCTTGGCCCTTCTTGTCTCTTTGGATCCTTCGTTGAGTTTGATGAGCTTCTCCCAAAGCTCTTTTGCGGAGTTGAAGGGCCCGACCTTAGAGAGTTGCTCCTTGGATAGACCACATTGAAGTGTGGTCATTGCTTTTGCATTGGCTTGTGCTTTCTTGGCCATCTCTCTTGTCCAAACTTTTGTCGGTAGTGGTGCTCCGAATTCGTCGACCGGCTTTTCGAATCCATCTACAATACTAAACCAATTTTCTATGTCATTCATGAGATAGTATTCCATCCTACCTTTCCAATAGCCGAAGTCGTTGCCGTCGAAAAACGGAGACCTTGCCGTGCTATATCCCTCTTGAAATGCCATGCTCCGGTTGATGGTTAGATCTTCCGATGCGATCCGAGCTCTGATACCACTTGTTAGAGATCGTTTGGAAGCTAGAGGGGGGGTGAATAGCGCTTTTCGGTTTCTACAAAAATGATTAGCGAAAGCAAGAACAAATAATATATGTAAAAACACAAAAACAATGCTAACAAGGCCTTTACATGGTTCGGAGATAACGCTCCTACTCCACGGCGATCCTTAAGGTGGATCAACCCAAGCAATTCCACTAAGAAGCTCTCTTTACAAAGACCTCCTCTTCTTACAAAAGATGACAATGAAGATTTGAGAGGAGGAGGAAGATTAATACACTTAGAAAGCTTGGAAAACTTGTGGGAGCTTAGAAGAATGATCAGAATGTAAGCATTAGCCCCTTCTTGCTCCCCTTGAGCTCTTTATATAGGAAAGAGCCTCTTTTTCCCGTTGGAGGTCCATCAGTCGACTGATGACTTACATCAGTCGACTGTCGCCGATTCTAACGGCTTCTGAACAGCCGGATTCGCGGGATTTGCCATCGTCATCGCCAACGGGAAAACTATCAGTCGCTTGCCAACAATGGCGATTCGAGATATTGCTAAATGATCGCCGATCGGCTACGATTCTGTTGTGGCGTCGATCGCAAATAATGGCGATCGATCAGCACTTGTATGCGATTGAGTCCGAGTCGACTCTCATCGATTCGATCGATAACTCCCTCGGATCGATCTTCCAACCTCTAATGCTGCATTTTAAGGGCCAGTTCGACCGACACCATGTTCCAGTCGACTGGCACACCCCAAGTATAACTAATTCATACTTGAAAACATAACCTAAGCCTAGACTTAACCTTCTAGCTTCTCCATCAGCCTTGCGCCTCCAGGATTTCTTTGAGTCCACGACTCCATCCATGCGCTTGCCTTCAAAAGCTTCCTTCGGTTTCGTCATGCTTTGGTTTTCTTCTTTGCCAAAGTACGCTTAGACTTTACGCCGCCAAGACTACATGCTTGGACTTATGCCGCCAAGACTTTTCTTTGGTCTTTCTTTTCCAAGGACTGCTTGGACTTTACGTAGCCAAGACTACATGCTTGGACTTACGCTGCCAAGACCAAGACCTTTCCTTTGACTTCTCTTTGCCAAGATCACACTTGGACTTGTCTTTTACCAAGTCTTCATACTTGGATTTTCCTGTCACTTAAACATGTTTATAATTAGATCACAAAATATTGCCTAACTTAGATGATTATCCAAACATCAAAATATATAAATGCTTGGGGCATTGTTGCACCAACAAGGTGGACCTACGAGTAGGCAATGGAGCAAGGGTTGCTGATGTTGCTGTAGGAACTTATAATCTATCTCTTCCCTCTGGGCTTGTACTAGAATTAGATGAATATTGTTATGTGCCTGCTTTGACTAAGAACATAATTTCGGTTTCTTATTTGGACAAGAAAGGATTTACATTTATAATAAAGAACAAATGTTGTTCAGTTTATTTAAATGATATGTTCTATTGTAGTGCACCTCTAATGAATGGACTCTACTTTCTAGACTTAGAGAGCCCTATCTATAACATAAGTACCAAAAGGTTCAAGTAAAATGAGTTGAACCAAACCTATCTCTGGCATTATCGCTTAGGTCACATAAATGAGAGTCGCTTATCTCAGCTCCATAAGGATGGGCTGCTAGACTCATTTGATTTTGAATCATATGAGACATGCGAGTCTTGCCTTTTAGGCAAGATGACCAAGACTCCCTTTAGTGGACACAGCGAAAGATCAACAGATTTGTTAGGACTTATACATAGTGATGTATGTGGTCCTTTCAATGTTACTACTAGAGGTGATTACAGGTACTTCATTACATTTACTGATGACTTCAGTAGATATGGTTATGTGTATCTTATGATACATAAATCAGAATCCTTTGAAAAGTTCAAAGAATTCAAGAATGAAGTACAAAACCAGCTTGGCAAGAGTATTAAGATACTTCGATCAGATCGAGGTGGTGAATACCTTAGCCATGAGTTTCGTGACTATCTCGGTGAGTGTGGGATTCTATCCCAACTCACTCCTCCTGGAACACCACAGTGGAATGGTGTATCCAAAAGGAGGAATCGTACCCTATTAGATATGGTACGTGATGGATGGTCGCTTCGGAGGCTCATTGGCTCCCATGTCCCCGGATTAAAATTTTCACTAATGAAAGGATTAATCCGGATGGGATGAGCTTCCTTAACGACACCATTTCGTCGTCGTGCTAACAACTCGAGTGGTCGCTTGAACAAACTAGTTGTTCAAGCAACACAACTCTTCTAGTTGGTTAGCCGCGGAAGAGACGACGGACGGATCGCCGGTTTTTGTGTTTATCTTCGGGGTCCATGATTATACAATATATATTCATATACACACATGCATAATCATCATATATAAGAACATGCTCAGATCTGAAATTAAAGTTATAAAACTTTATACCTTACGATCTTCTACCGTATGTCCTATCCTTCTCGTGGACGACGTGTGGACGGAGATCCTCCACGAGTAGAAGCCTTTTAGATCGCGTTCTTCTCTTCCTTGTCCGCTGCGAACAAAGAGAAGAACCAACAAAAAACCTTTCCTTTCTAGAGCCGGCCACCAAACAAGAGAGTTTGATGCAACCGCCGGCCAAGGAACGATTGGATGAGCTCCGACCAACTAGTTGTATTGTTGCCGCCGGCCACCTAGATGTTGGAGAAGCACCGGCCACCAATTGTTGGAGAGCCGCCGGCCACCAAGGAGCAAGAGAGGAGGAAGAAGAGAATCGGCAAAGGGAGGAGGAGAAGAAGAGGGGCGCCGGCCAAAAACCTAGGGAGAACAATCACCTTGCCGCCCACTTTCTTAGCCGCCCAAAACCCTAGCTCCTCTAGGGTTTGTTGCCTCCCAACAATAGGATGAGCCAAACCCTAATTCCCTAATCCAAAAATCATTAGTTGCTGCCCAACCCTAAGCCTTTATTTATAGAATTTAGGAGAAAGTTGGTTAGCCTAAAATATAGGAACTAACTCCTATTTTCTTGCCGCCCAACCAACCTTATCTCCTTTAAGATTTGTTGCCGCCCAACACATGGATGAGCCAAACCCTAATTCTAGAATTTAGGCTTAAGCCTCCTCTAATCTCCACCATCGGATCTAGGGATTTAATCTCCACCGTCGGTTCTAGGGATTTAATCTCCACCGTCGGATCTAGGGTTTTATCCCAACCGTCGGATCTAGGATTTCAACCCAACCGTAGGATCTAGGATTTCATCCCAACCATAGGATCAAGGATTTCATCCCAACCGTCGGATCAAGGATTTCATCCCAACCGTCGGATCTAGGGTTTTATCCCAACCGTCGGATCTAGGGATTTAATCTCCACCGTCGGTTCTAGGGTTTCATCCTAACCATAGGATCTAGGATTTCATCCTAACCGTTGGATCAAGGATTTCATCCCAACCGTCGGATCTAGGGTTTTTCCCAACCGTCGGATCTAGGGATTTAATCCAACCGTTGGTTCTAGGTTTTGTTTTACATTCTTGGATCTAAACTTCACAAGGATTATATTAGGCTATGATAGGGACCATAAGGAGGAGTTGGGTCTTGGCCACCCGATGGATCGGAACCACACAAACTTGATCCATCAATGATGTTCCATTCCACTAGAGGATCATCATTGAACTACCTCACCAACCCCCATAAATTAATATGGGCTCCATATATTATTTGTACATTAATCTCCCCATGTTTAAGATATCGAATGTCCGTCAATTAATTGATTTACTGACCATCAATTAATTAACATCTAACTCCTCGAGTAGTACCACTCAACCTTATCATCATGTTGACTAAGTCAACCATGATGAACCTTATGAGCTCCTCAAGGGGACATCATCAACCTAATATATAGGACACAGTTTTCTCCTATAATCAATGGCACACCATGTAAATAATATTATTTCCCAACTTACCGGGCATATTGACTTAATCCATCTAAATCTCACCCACTGGTAAATCAAAGAAATAAATACTAAGTACATGTGCCCGTTATTATATCGGGATTAAGAGCATGTACAACATAATATCCGAGGTCCGATTCAATTATGTAGTCGACTAAATCAATCACCTCTATGTCGGTCCTGCTCAATACACCTAAGTGTACTAGTGTAACTCTATGTTCAAGATAAAACAATACCAAGCTACACTACAACCATGCCAATGGTTTGTCCAAAACCATCTTGGTTGTGAGCCTCTACTTATATTTTACAAGGTACTGATAACATGATCTTCTGTGCCACACCAAGCACCATGTTATCTACAATGTAAAATATTAGACAATATGCACACATATATAATGAATATATAAAATGCAAACAATGATCATGTGATTCTTATTTCAAGATAAAATGTTCATACAAAAAGAGCTAGGCTTTCAGTATACATTCTAACAGTACGATCTATGATGAGTCACACAGATCTTCTTATATCCTTTTGGGGATATGCTCTAGACACAACAGCCTTTACCCTTAACTGTGTACCATCCAAGGCTATCATAAAGACACCATATACGATATGGACAGGGAGAAATCCCAAGATGTCTTTCATGAGGATTTGGGGTTGTGAGGCTTACGTTCGACGTCAAGTCTCAGACAAACTGGGACCCAAATCCAATAGGTGCTATTTTGTTGGATATCCCAAGGATACAAAGGGATATTACTTCTACATTCCTAGTCAACACAAAATGTTTGTGGCAAAGACTGGGGTTTTTCAAGAAAGGGATTTTGTTTCTAGAAAAACTAGTGGGAGTACATTCGATCTTGAAGAAATTCAAGATAAGGACCATAGCACTAAGGCCTTGATGGATGTTGAACAGGAACCACAAAGTGTTGTAGGTGATAAGATTGTTGCACAAAGAGTTGTGGAACAACCACCTGTTCAGGTAGACCTACCTCTTCGCAGGTCTGATAGGGTACGTCATCAGCCTGAGAGATACTCATTTCTCTTGTCTGACCATGATGACGTTATGCTCATTGAGAATGAGCCTGCCTTCTATCAAAAAGCTGTGATGAACCCAGATTCTGAGAAATGGCTAGAGGCCATGAAATCCGAGATGGAATCCATGTACACCAACCAAGTATGGACTTTGGTTGATCCACCTGAAGGGGTCAAACCCATTGGGTGTAAGTGGGTCTTTAAGAGAAAGACTGACATGGATGGACTTATGCATACCTATAAGGGCCGATTGGTGGCTAAAGGTTTCAAGCAAATTTATGGTATTGACTATGATGAAACCTTTTCTCCAGTGGCGATGTTTAAGTCCATTTGGATCTTGCTTGCTATTGCAGCATACCACGATTATGAGATCTGGCAGATGGATGTCAAAACTGTGTTTCTGAATGGAAACTTACTCGAGGATGTGTACATGACACAACCTGAGGGTTTTGAAGATCCACAGTATACTGGGAAAGTATGCAAGCTGCAAAGGTCCATTTATGGGCTAAAGCAAGCCTCTCAGAGCTGGAATCTTCGATTCGATGATGCAATAAAACAGTTTGGTTTCATCAATAATGAAGATGAATACTGTGTCTACAAAAGAGTTAATGGGGATACAGTTGTCTTCCTTGTATTGTATGTGGATGACATACTGCTCATTGGGAATGACATCCCTTCGCTACAGTCTGTGAAGACTTGGCTGGGGACGTGCTGTTAGTAATATATGAGAGATGTCCTAAGGCAATCGCCTTATGTATGAACCATTTATATGATAAATGAAGATTCACTATTTGAGTATACATGTTTCATGTATTTGATTGGATCTTAAACTCATTTACTGAATGTCCACGATACGATTCACAAGATGAGAGAATTTGTGATTGGATCACAACTAGTGAGTATCTCTACATGTGTAATTGTGATGTATCGGAATTATCCTAGTCGATGAATTGATGGATCCGGACACCATCAATTACATCGAGACTAACACAGTATACTCCTTGGTGTATCCAAGCGGTGATTCTCACTAGTTGGAGACATTGTGATGTCCGAGTTGATCGTGGATGCTAGTTATGGTAACTAGTTCATTGGAGTGACCAGTAAGACTTCATATGGTTCTCTGCATATATAGATATGTCAATGAAGTTCTTACGTGGCTTAAGTGCGATGTTCCTTTGACTTGCGGTATTCAAGTCATCTTGATCATGGAGACTTATGCTTTGACATCTTAAGCAAACATCTCCGAGGAGATGTGGACCCGGGATGATTGGGTATAAGTCGAAGTGATCGAAGGTGTTTGAATAGCCTATAAAGGATTCTCCACTCCTTGCGAGGAGATGTATACCCATGGCCTCTCGTCGGATTGTTACTAAAGTCTTTGGCCAAAGCATTACATGTTTAGAGTAAGGTACTCTTCGATACATGTGGAGTAACTAGAATCAGTAGGACGAGGAAATGATACTTGGGCTAGGTGTGACGTAGTCAGCCTAGTGGGGACTGACACAATAGACCATGTCCTGAACCAAGTGGGTATAAGATGAGTGAAGGGAATGGGGCACGATTCATTCGAGCTACTGAAGGGTTTCAGAAATAGTTCTGGATCAACCATTGATCTTTTCGGTTAATTGGGGATCATGATGTACTACTAGGTGTCACTCATGATCGTTCTATAATTAATGGTTAATTATAGACGGCCAACATAAACCGAGAACCTATTTGGTCACACGCACAACGAGTGTAATCCAAAGGATTTAAAACGAGCTTGAGAATGGGATTCTCAGACCGAGAGAAACTAGGTTTGGTTGGACCAAACATAAAGCGAGCATGAAATCGTTTCAGTCGCAATTGATGCGTGGATGGGCCGCGTCTTATGAAGACGTAATGGATGAACCAAAATGGTTTGGTTCTAATCCAATGGATGAGAATGAACCAAAGGGGTTTGGTTTATTTTAAACGAATGAACCAAAAGTTGGTTCGGTTCATTTTAACTTAAAATAAACCATCATGGTTTGGTTTATTTTAACTTATCCTAATGGAGCAGGTTAACGGGCTTTATGGATATGATCCATTAACCATTAAGAGAATTAGTTCTCTATAAAATAGGGCTTAAACCCTAACCCTAAAACTAATCAAGTTTTGGCCGCCCAACCTAGTTGCCGCCAACCTCCTTGGAGTTTTCGGCGCCCAACCCTAATTCGCCCAGCTTTTGTCCAGCCTTCCAACTTGTTGCCGGCGACCAAGCTTCAGCCGGTGAACCTCCGGCGACCCTCCGGTGATCTCCTCTAGGTTCGGTGATAAGGTGAGCTTCCATCTATCCTTGGCCGGCCTCTATTCCTCCACCAAAAGCTGTCCAGTTTTTCTGGACAGCTTGTTTCTTTGTTGTCGGAGCGTCGTTTGGATGATGGTTAGTGCTCCGATAGCGCCTAACTTACCGGGGATTTGATCTCCGGTAATCCTCTGAGGCGAGGACGGCGATCTGGCCAAACGGTGACGAATACCTCTCCGGAGAAGCGAGTTTTGAGAACTCGTATTAGGATCCGAATTTGGATTCGATCGCGATCATCTTCGATCACGCCGCCTTCAACACGAGGCTAGTAACCCGCACGTAAGACGGCTCGCGGACTTAGCGGTCATCCCGAGGAGCTCGGCGTGATACGGATAGAGACGATTCTTACGAGGATCGCTCCCTGATGTCGTTCCCGCTACACGTCATACGAAAGGTATAACGTAGTTTAATTTCCTTTTATTGCAAATTTTAATTTACGGTTATGTCTACACTTGTTGTAATAGCATGCGTGTGTTGTGTGTGTTGTAATAAATATAGATTTATTAATTTTAATTGCTTCCACTGTGCTCATGTTTACGAAACATGATCGAACACACACACGCCGCGGTGCCGGAAACCCAACAGTGGTATCAGAGCCCAGGTTGTGTTTCGACATAATCGTAAAATTAGTTTTGCGATAGTCATAATGTATTTCTGGAAATTTTCTAAATTTTGGAAATTTAGAAGTATTTATGGAAATTTTTCAATTTTAGAAAGTCTAGAAGTATTTATGGAAATCTTCCACTTTTGGAAAGTTGGAAGTATTTATGGAAATTGATATTTTCCATAAATAAAATATTTGATTAGATTCTGGAAATTTGTTTCCTAATTTAATCATGATTTGATTTGTGAAATCAAATCTTAAAATATTTTATTTCCATAAGTAGTTTTAATGATTTAGGAAATTAGTTTCCTAAATAGATTTTCCTTAATCAAATAATTCCATGAATAAAATATGTGATTAGATTTGGAAATTTGTTTCCTAATTTAATTATGATTTGATTTGGAGAATCAAATCTTAAACATATTTTATTTCCATAAATAGTTATGACATATAAGGAAATTATATACATTACATAATTGTATACCATGTAATTGCATTAGATGCATAACATTATGCCATGCGTGTCGTGACATGTAGATGTATGTCATGTATGCCATGCCATGTAGATAATAGTTATTTGCATGCAAAGAGGATGAGACATAAAAACCCTTAATCAATATTAAAGCCTACACCTTCCATTAATATGGTTAGAACCAGAGTTCTATTTCTTGTTTGGGTTGTTGGACTCTCTCCAAGCCCGGCTCGAACCTGAATATGTTCAAACCATGGAATAGTTTAATACTAATATGGTAAGAGTCAGAGGTCAATCATTAGCTTTGGTTGTTGGACTCTCTCCAAGCTGGGCTAATTGGTTGAATGCGCTCTAACCATATTAAAACTATGTTTTGATTAATGGGTTGGCTTTAACCTGGAGCATCGGCTTGTTGGACTCTCTCCAAGGTCGATGTAAAGGGAGGTGAAGTTGGGTGCTATGCATATGATGCATACTTGTTAATGTGTTAACAGCCCGATGTATGTGTGAACATTCAATTAGTTGATAGCACATTGTGATAGTTGCATATACGGGATATGCAATCGGTATAGTTGATACCTACCGTCGTAGTTATGAATGACTTGTTGGACTCTCTCCAAGGTTGTTCATATCTATGATGGATATCAGCCCATTCGGAGATGGACCTACGATCTCCCGAAGTGATTTTGGGGTTTTTGAAATTCGAAAAATGAATGGGATTTATAAATGTATATTGATGCATTTTAAAATCATCTTTCTCATATATGCTCGTTTTGTATTTCTAAGTTAATATATTGATCATGATGTGTTTGAATTTGCGTTCCATTTTGGATTGAATAAATTAGTGGGCGAACTTCTTGGACTAGCTTAGAAACTTGAGAATTGTTCTCAAGGTGGAAAAGCTTGCAAATATGTCCTCGAGCGCCTCTTCTGATCCTAGTGATGATGCAACTCTAGACCAATTGTTGGCCTATCAGAAACATGTGAGTGATTCTGAACAAATGAGTTGCATCATGCTAGCCGCGATGGAACCCAAGCTACGAAAGCAGCATGAGCATATGGATGCTCATATCGTAGTCTTTCATCTTTGTGAGTTGGTTGATGAGCAAGTGAGATTGAAGGTTGAAGTCTCAAGCTCCTCTTCACCTCGAGATGCTAGGAGGTTCATCGTAGTCTTGCTCAATATCTTTGAATGTGGAGTCTTACGAGAAGCATGGCGAGGGGGCGGTCTTTGTTAGTTGATTCCTCGAAGAAAGGTTCTAAGAGGGAGTCAAAGGAACAACAGAAGGGGAAGAAGAAAAAGGCTAAAAAGGCAGAACAGCTCAAAAGGGCACTTGCCATCATTATGGCAAGGAGGGCCATTGGCGAAGAAATTGCAAGATTTATCTTGAGTCCGTGAAGAAGGATAAGGTATCGGATGCCCCATCTTCTTCAGAAATCTTCTTTATTGATTGTCATTCTATTTCCTTAGACACTTGGGTATTGGATACTGGGTGTGGCTCACATATATGTAATGACATACATGGGCTAAGGAATAGAAGAAGACTTGTCAAGGGAGAGTCAAATTTACGTGTTGGGAATGGAGCAAAGGTTGCTGCACTCGCCATCGGAATGTATTTGTTGAAACTCCCTGCAGGACTTGTCTTAGAACTGGACAATTGCTTTTATATTCCTTCGTTGATAAAGAACATCATTTCTATTTCTTGTTTAAATAGAAATGGTTTCCATTTGACGTTTAGTAACAATTGTTGTTACATAACTTTGAATGGGGTTCTTTATGGGACTGAAACTTTAAGCAATGGTGTTTATACGTTGGACGTATCCAGTGACATTTGCAATATCGAAGCGAGCAACAAGCGTGCTTGAAAGGATAATCAAATAGACTCCTACATGTGGCATTGTCGTCTTGGCCATGTAAGCAAGAAACGCATGTCCGAATTACACCGATGTGGAATTCTGGAATCGTTTGAATTGGATTCATACGATACATGCGAATCATGCTTAAAAGGCAAGATGGCTAAGTTACCTTTTACGGGAAAAGGTGAACGAGTGGGAGAGTTGCTAGGCCTAATACATAGTGATGTATATGGACCTATGTCAACTCAATCTTTAGGAGGCTATAGCTACTTCATTACCTTCACCGATGATCACTCATGGTTTGGGTATGTGTTCTTGATGAAACACAAGTCTGAAGCCTTTGAAAGGTTCAAAGAATTCAGAAATGAAGTAGAGAAACAACATGACAAGAGTATTAAAATACTTCGATCGGATCGAGGTGGTGAATACTTGAGTCAGGAGTTTCTTGATTACCTAAGACAATGGTATATTGTCTCAATGGACTCCGCCCTATACACCACGATAATGGTGTATCGAGAGGCGTACTTAGGACCTTGTTGGACATGGTCAGGTCAATGATGAATCATGCGACTCTTCCCAAGTCCTTTTGGGGTTATGCACTTCAGACAGCTGTTTACTTGTTAAACAGAATGCCTACCAAGGTAGTCTCAACTACTCCATATGAGATATGGAATAGTAAGAAACCTCATGTATCTTACTTGAAGATATGTGGTTGTCCTGCTTATGTGAAGCGGACAGTATCAGACAAACTGGATGCTAAGTCTGATAAATGTCTATTTATTAGATACCCTAAGGAAACAAGGGGTTACCAATTCTATCATCCTGTGGAACAAAAGGTGTTTGTTTCAAGGCATGCTGTGTTTCTAGAGAAAGAGTTTCTCTTGCAAGAAAACAGTGGGAGTGTCGTTGAGCTTGAGGAGGCTCGAGAGACTCAAATAGACATTGATGAGATACCTGGTGAAGCACAACAGCCTACAACTCATAGTGATGAGCAATTGGCTGTACCTATTGTAACACCACATCTTCGTAGATCTGGTAGAACACGCAATATTCCTGAGAGATATGGATTTCTCGTAAGTGAATCGAAAGACGTGTTACTCATTGATGATGAGGAGCCTACCAGTTATGAAGAAGTGATGACAAGTTCAGAAAGGGATAAATGGCTTGGTGCCATGAAGTCGGAAATGGATTCCATGTATGAAAACCAAGTTTGGAACTTGGTTGACCCACCTGAAGGCATAAAACCTATAGGGTGCAAGTGGGGTTTCAAGAAGAAAATCGACATGGATGGTAATGTGATTACCTATAAGGCTAGATTGGTGGCGAAAGGATATCGTCAAAAGCAAGGTGTTGATTATGACGAAACCTATTCGCCTGTAGCTATGCTTAAATCCATTCGGATGCTCCTGGCCATAGCGGCTCATTATGATTATGAGATATGGCAGATGGATGTGAAAACAACTTTCCTTAATGGAAACTTGCTCGAGGACGTGTATATGATACAGCCTGAGGGTTTCACATCGGTTGATAAAACCAAGGTATGCAAATTGCGACGGTCCATTTATGGATTGAAGCAAGCATCCAGGAGCTGGAATATCCGTTTTGATGAGAAAATCAAAAGGTTTGATTTCTCACAAAATCCAGACGAACCTTGTGTGTACAAGAATGTTAGTGGGAGTGCAGTCGTGTTCCTAGTATTGTATGTCGATGACATATTACTTATAGGAAACGATGTTTCAATCTTACAGTCAGTTAAGGTTTGGTTATCCAAGACGTTCTCCATGAAAGACCTGGGAGAAGCAACCTACATCCTCGAGATTAAGATCTATAGAGATAGATCGAAACGGTTGCTTGGTCTTTCGCAGTCTACATCTATAGACCGAGTGCTAAAGAGGTTTAGCATGTCGGAATCCAAGAAAGGTTTTCTACCCATCAGGCATGGGGTACACCTTTCGAAGTCTATGTGTCCGCGCACAGAAGATGAGAGGATTTGCATGAGTAAGATTCCCTATGCATCCGCAATAGGATCTATCATGTATGCTATGTTATGTACGAGGCCCGATGTATCGTATGCTCTGAGTGTCACGAGCAGATACCAGTCCGATCCAGGAATGGATCATTGGGTGGCTGTTAAGACGATCCTTAAGTACTTGAGAAGAACTAAGGATGTGTTCCTAATATATGGAGAAGGGGACATGGTGATATGCGGGTATATGGATGCCAGCTTCCAGATAGACAAGGATGATTCCAGGTCTCAGTCTGGATACGTGTTCACCTAGAATGGAGGCGCAATAAGTTGGAAAGGTTCCAAGCTTGACACTATAGCGGATTCTGCCACTAAGGCAGAATACATTGCAGCTTTGGAAGCAGCAAAGGAAGCGGTTTGGATCAAGAAGTTCATCTCTGAACTTGATGTTGTCTCATCAATGATCCAAACATGTGCTTCGCCGCTATCATCTTATCAGAGAGATCATCAGTAGGAACGAAATACAAATCGAGAAAATTCCCACTGAAAGGAACTTAGCGGATCCTTTGACTAAAGAATTACCTCAAAGTAAGTTTGAGGGTCATGTTAGATCTTATGGTATTGGATACCGTAGCGATTGGCATTAGGCCAAGTGGGAGTCTGTTAGTAATATATGAGAGATGTCCTAAGGCAATCGCCTTATGTATGAACCATTTATATGATAAATGAAGATTCACTATTTGAGTATACATGTTTTATGTATTTGATTGGATCTTAAACTCATTTATTGAATATCCACGATACGATTCACAGCATGAGAGAATTTGTGATTGGATCACAACTAGTGAGTATCTCTACATGTGTAATTGTGATGTATCGGAATTATCCTAGTCGATGAATTGATGGATCCGGACACCATCAATTACAGCGAGACTACGAGGTATACTCCTTGGTGTATCCAAGCGGTGATTCTCACTAGCCGGAGACATTGTGATGTCCGAGTTGATCGTGGATGCTAGTTATGGTAACTAGTTCATTGGAGTGACCAGTAGTAAGACTTCATATGGTTCTCTGCATATAAAGATATGTCAATGAAGTTCTTCCTGTGGCTTAAGTGAGATGTTCCTTTGACTTGCGGTATTCAAGTCATCTTGATCATGGAGACTTATGCTTTGACATCTTAAGCAAACATCTCTAAGGAGATGTGGACCCGGGATGATTGGGTATAAGTCGAAGTGATCGAAGGTGTTTGAATAGCCTATAAAGGATTCACCACTCCTTGCGAGGAGATGTATACCCATGGCCTCTCGTCGGATTGTTACTAAAGTCTTTGGCCAAAGCATTACATGTTTAGAGTAAGGTACTCTTCGATACATGTGGAGTAACTAGAATCCGTAGGACGAGGAAATAATACTTGGGCTAGGTGTGACGTAGTCAGCCTAGTGGGGACTGACACAATAGACCATGTCCTGAACCATGTGGGTATAAGATGAGTGAAGGGAATGGGGCACGAATCATTCGAGCTACTGAAGGGTTTCAGAAATAGTTCTGGATCAATCGTTGATCTTTTCGGTTAATTGGGGATCATGATGTACTACTAGGTGCCACTCATGATCGTTCTATAATTAATGGTTAATTATAGACGGCCAACATAAACCGAGAACCTATTTGGTCACACGCACAACGAGTGTAATCCAAAGGATTTAAAACGAGCTTGAGAATGGGATTCTCAGACCGAGAGAAACTAGGTTTGGTTGGACCAAACATAAAGCGAGCATGAAATTGTTTCAGTCGCAATGGAAGCGTGGATGGGCCGCGTCTTATGAAGACGTAATGGATGAACCAAAATGGTTTGGTTCTAATCCAATGGATGAGAATGAACCAAAGGGGTTTGGTTTATTTTAAACGAATGAACCAAAAGTTGGTTCGGTTCGTTTTAACTTAAAATAAACCATCATGGTTTGATTTATTTTAACTTATCCTAATGGTGCGGGTTAACGGGCTTTATGGATATGATCCATTAACCATTAAGGGAATTAGTTCTCTATAAAATAGGGCTTAAACCCTAACCCTAAAACTAACCAAGTTTTGGCCGCCCAACCTAGTTGCCGCCAACCTCCTTGGAGTTTTCGGCGCCCAACCCTAAGCTGCCGCCGCCCAGCTTTTGTGCAGCCTTCCAACTTATTGCCGGCGACCAAGCTTCAGCCGGTGAACCTCCGGCGACCCTCCGGTGATCTCCTCTAGGTTCGGTGATAAGGTGAGCTTCCATCTATCCTTGGCCGGCCTCTATTCCTCCACCAAAAGCTGTCCAGTTTTTCTGGACAGCTTGTTTCTTTGTTGTCGGAGCATCGTTTGGACGACGGTTAGTGCTCCGATAGCGCCTAACTTACCGGGGATTTGATCTCCGGTAATCCTCTGAGGTGGAGGACGAAGGATTCATCAATTGGTTGACGAATACCTCTCCGGAGAAGCGAGTTTTGAGAACTCGTTTTAGGATCCGAATTTGGATTCGGATCGTGATCATCTCTCGATCACGTCGTCTTCAACACGAGGCTAGTAACCCGTACGAAGACGAAGCTCGTGACTTAGCGAAGTCATCCCGAGGAGCTCGGCGTGGATACGGATAGAGACGATTCTTACAAGGATCGTTCCGGTTGATGCCGTTCCCGCTACACATCATACGAAAGGTATAACGTAGATAAATTTCTTTTATTGCAAATTTTAATTTACGGTTATGTCTACACTTGTTGTAATATGCATGCGTGTGTTGTGTGTGTTGTAATAAATATAGATTTATTATTTTTAATTGCTTCCGCTGTGCTCATGTTTACGAAACATGATCGAACACACACACACCGCGGTGCCGGAAACCCAACACGTGCTTCTCAATGAAGGACTTAGGTGAAGCAGCCTATATTCTAGGCATCAAGATCTATAGAGATATATCTAAGAGATTGCTTGGCATAAGTCAGAGTACATACATTGACACGGTATTACTACAGTTTGCCATGCAAAATTCCAAGAAGGGACTTCTGCCGATGTCACATGGTGTGAGTCTTTCGAAGACTCAAAGTCCCTCTTCTAGAGAGGATAGAGACCGCATGGATAAGATCCCTTACGCATCTGTATGCCATGATGTGTACTTGTCCTGATGTCTCATATGCTTTGAGCATGACGAGTAGATACCAGTCAGATCCAGGTGAACGTCACTGGATAGCAGTCAAGAATATTCTTAAGTACTTGAGAAGGACTAAAGAATATTTCTTGATATTTGGAGGCGATGAGGAGCTAGCTGTAAAGGGTTTCAGCTATGCAAGCTTCCAAACTGACCAGGATGATTATAGATCACAGTCAGGGTTCATGTTTTGCTTGAATGGTGGCGCTGTGAGCTAGAAGAGTTCGAAGCAGGACACAGTTACTGATTCTACAACAGAAGCCGAGTATATCACTGCATCTAAGGCAGCAAAAGAGGCAGTTTAGATCCGCAAGTTCATTACTGAGCTTGGGGTGGTTCTTAGCATTGCAGATCCTACAGAGCTCTATTGTGACAACAATGGAGCGATTGCACAGGCTAAGGAACGTCGCTCACACCAGCGGACCAAACACATACTACGGCGCTTCCATCTCATTCGAGAGATTATCGATAGAGGAGATGTGAAGATTTGTAGAGTACCCACAGAGGCTAACTTCGTAGATCTCTTGACCAAGGCTTTGGCATAGAAAAAGCATGATGGTCACACTAGGTCGTTGGGTATTAGATACTACAGTGATTGGCACTAGTGCTAGTGAGAGATTGTTAGTGAAAGCCCTAGAGCCAATCATGTGATGATTGTTGTATGGACTTTATTGTATCAGATTCCTATTTATAAAGGAATGGTTATTATATTTACTTGTATTGGTGCCAAATAACTAAATATAATAATGTCCTTGAGTAGTAGGTTCTTATCTATATCAATCGATTGGTTGAATCGATAATGAGATGATATAGAGAACACTACTCTTAATCATTCCTAGTCGAGTATTAACATTCAGGGACAATATTAATGCGTAGACACTAGCATGTAGGCCAACACGATAACTTGATCTCACAAGTCATGGATATGAGATATCAAGTTGACACATGGGTATGCATTGGAGAATGTATACTGAATGACCCGCCATGAGAAAGTATCATGGATCGTTATATGAGTGTCATATACTTTCTCATATGGCTATTAGTATAACTATTAGTCGTTAGACCTAAAGTCACCATGGTTCCCTACATAAGGAGTTGAATACTTTGGCTTCGTCAAATGTCACCCATAAATGGGTGGACTATAAAGGTGATTACTGGGTATGTAACAAATTATGCGGAGGAATGTGAGTGATGTAGATGGGATCTATCCCTCCTATATGACGGGGGTGACATCGATATTCTTGATAGAGTGAGACCACGAAGTTCGTGGCCATGCCCAAATGAGTCAATATGAGATATTGAGCTCATTTGATTAGAGTGAGTCTACTTGGAGTTCAAGATATAGATTGAACCAGGGATGACACGGTCTATGCCTCAATTGGTCAATATAGATGTCAAGGATAGAGGGACATTGTCACATATTGTGAGAGTCACAATTAGTAATCACAAAGGTGATGTTGGAGCTCAACATTCTTGTAACTTGGGTAGCAATGATGTGTTGCTAGATACCGCTCATTGCTTATGTTCCTAAATCGGTTTAGGGACATTGCCAACGTTACAAGAACCTATAGGGTCACACACTAAGGGCAATTAGATGGAGATTAGGTTCATATGATGAACCATGAGGATTAGGTTCATGGGATGAACCAAATTGGATTAAGAGTAATCCTAATTAGACTAATTGAGTTGGACTCAATTTGATTCAAGTGTTGAATGAGTCTAATTTACATTTGATTCATCAAATCAATTAAAATTAATGAATAGAGATTCATTAAATTAAATTGACTTAAATCAAGTGGTTGGATTTGATCAACCATGGGAGATATGAGGTCAAGTTTGACTTGACTTGAGAGAGAAGATGAAAGGTCAAGTTTGACTTGACCAAATGCCATGTCATGATGATGACTTGGCATGGCCGGCCAATGATCATGCTCCACATCATCATTGACTTAGCATGTTGTTCCACCTCATGAGGGAGACCAAGAGCCATTGGCTCTTGGAGGAGTTACATGCATGCATGTAACCCCCCCTAAGAAAAGTGGCCGGCCACTATTACCATTAGATGGGGATTCATTTTGTGAGTTACACAACTTCATCTTCTTCCTTGGATCACCCTCTCAAGCTCTCCCAACCTCCTTGGCCGAAATTCCTAAAGGGTGCTAGCACACTCTAAGGTATTTTTCTCCACCTAGTGCTTGTGTGGATACCAATAGAGGAGTGTGCACTTGACACTCTCAAGTTCCGACGAACCTTTTGGACGAGCGGTATTTGCGAAGGGCGTCGCATCGAGGGAACTTCTTATCATGTAGATCTAGAGTAGATCTAAAGGTATTAAACACATACATGTTAGTTTTATATTTTATACTTCGCACGGATCCATGGCCGGGGCTTCCGAGGTTTCCGCAATGCAAAAAGCGGTTTTTGTGGCTCGGAAAACCCAACACCTTGCTCTTCCAAAGCAAGAGGAAGAATAGAAACAAGGCTCTATTCCTTCTTTCAACCAACCAACAACATCCAAGGAGGAAGCTTGCCGCCGGCCAAGAAGGAAGAGGAGTTTGAGAGTGGCCGACCAAAAGCTTGAAGGGAGGACCCTAAACCTTTGTTCCACCAGCCAAGGAGAAGGAGAGGACCTGTTTTGGATGCCAGCCAAGGGCTGGAAGGAACTCCAAGGGCGCCGGCATCTTGGGGAAGAAGTACAACACAAGGAAAAATTTCCTTATTAGGTGCCGCCCAAGCCCAAACCCTAATTCCTATGCCTTGCTGCCAACCTCCAAAACCCTAGCTTCTCTTGATTATTCCTCCACGCCAACCCCTCAAGCTCCTTTTATAGAGTTAGGGATAAGCCTCCTTTTAATCTCTATCATTGGTTCTAGGGATTTAATCTCAACCGTCGAATCTAGAGATTTAATCTCAACCGTCGAATCTTAGAGATTTAATCTCTACCTATGGATCTAGAGTATTGTTTCTATCCATTGGATCTAATCTTCATGAGGTGTTAATAGGCTACATTAGGGACCATGAGGAGGAGTTGGATCTTGGCCACCCATGGATTAAGCCCACATAAAGTCCGATCCATAAATGATAATCCAATCCACTAAAGAATTATCATTGATTTACCTCACCTACCCCCATAAGTTAATATAGGATCCATATATTATTTGTACATTTTCTCCACGTGTTTAAGATCTCAAATGTCCATCGATTAATTAATTTACTGACAATTAATTAATCAACATCTAACTCCATGAGTAGTACCACTCAACCTATTCATCATGTCGGACCAAGTCCACCTGTAGGGTTTACATTATGAAACTTATGAGCTCCTCAAGGGGACATCATCATCCTAATATATAGGACACGGTTTCCTCCTATAATCAATGGCACACCATATAAATAATATTATCTCCCAACTTACCGAGCCTATCGATTTAATCTATAAATCTCGCCCATTGGTAAATCAAAGAGATGAATACTAAGTATATGTGCCCATTATTATATCGGGATTAAGAGTATGTACAATATAATATCTTAGGTCCGATTCGATTATGTAGTCAGCAATAAATCGAATCACCTCTAAGTCAGTCCTGCTCAATACACACAAAGTGCACTAGTGTGATTCTATGGTCAAGACAAACCAATACCAAATCACACTACAACCATTCCGATGGTTTGTCCAAAGTCATCTCGGTTGTGAGCCTTTACTTATACTTTAAAGGAGCTGATAACATGTTCTCCCGTGTGACACCACACACCATGTTATCTACAATGTAATGTATTAGACAATATTGCGTAACCATAAAAATATGCAAACAATGATCATATGATTTTTATTTCAAATAAAAATGTTCATACAAAAGATAGACTTTTCAGTATACATCCCTATAATCTCCCACTTATACTAAAAGACTATGCTATCCTCTAACTGCCATATATCTGATCCCCATTCCCTCCACATGCCTATCAAAAGCTCTCACCGGAAGGGCCTTAGTGAAAGGATCTGTTAGGTTATCCTCTAATGCAATCTTGGCCACAACAACTTCTCCTCTCTTTATGATTTCTCGTATCAGGTGGTACTTGTGCTCTATGTGCTTACTTGCCTTATGGGCTCGTGGTTCCTTCGAGTTTGCAACTGCACCACTATTATCATAATAAATTGTGATAGTTCTGGGCAAACCAGAAATCACATCCAAGTCCATCACGAAGTTCCTGAGCCACACAGCTTCTTTGGCCGCCTCAGAGGCTGCCACATACTCAGCTTCCATGGTGGAGTCCGCCACGCATTTCTGCTTGACACTCCTCCATACAATGGCTCCACCTTCCAAAGTAAACATAAAACCTGAGGTAGACTTACTGTTATCCCTATCAGATTGGAAGTCGGAATCTGTGTAACCCACAGGGAGTAATTGGTCTGCCCGGTAAATCAGCATATAATCCCTAGTCCTTCTCAGGTACTTCAATAT
This sequence comes from Wurfbainia villosa, assembly GCA_025175895.1. Taxonomy (NCBI): domain Eukaryota; kingdom Viridiplantae; phylum Streptophyta; class Magnoliopsida; order Zingiberales; family Zingiberaceae; genus Wurfbainia; species Wurfbainia villosa. The sequence continues at coordinate 87,254,425 of CM045992.1, forward strand.
ATGCTTTACCGCAGTCTAATGCCCCTGTCCTGGATTACTCTAATATCTGCTGACCATGCCCACGGCAAAGCAGATATCTGGTCTCGTACATAGCATAACATACAAGAGGCTTCCTACTGCCGAAGCATAAGGAACCACCTTCATCTCCTCTATCTCCTCAGATGATCTAGGACACATCTCCTTAGATAAAGGAACTCCATGCCTGAAAGGTAGAAAACCTTTCTTGGAGTTCTGCATGCTAAAACGCTCAATAATCGTGTCTATGTATGAAGCTTGGGTAAGCACAACATCCTTTTCTTGCGATCCCTTATAACCTTGATCCCAAGGATGTGTCCCACCTCTCCCAAGTCCTTCATATCAAACTGTTTGGACAACCATACCCTTACATCCGATAACACCTTGATATTGTTGTCAATCAACAAAATGTCATCTACGTATAGTACAAGAAATACCACTACGTTTTCATCACATCTCTTGTATACACAAGACTCATCCGGACTTTGAATAAATCCATAAGACTTGATTACCTCATCAAAGAGGATGTTCCAAGACCTCGAAGCTTGCTTCAATCCATAAATGGACCGATTAAGCTTACATACAAGATGCTCTTTGCCCTTCGCAATGAATCCCTCTAGTTACTTCATATAGATGTTTTCCTCAAGACTTCCATTAAGAAAAGTTGTCTTGACATCTATTTTCCACACCTCATAATCCATATGAGCTGCTATGCATAAGAGAATCCGGATAGACTTAAGCATGGCTACCGACGAAAAGGTCTCCTCATAATCGATACCCTCTTTCTGAGTATACCCCTTCGCAATAAGCCTTGCTTTGAAGGTCTCAACCTTCCCATCTATTCCTCTCTTTCTCTTGTAGATCCACTTGCATCCAATGGTTTTTACACCATCGGGTGGTTCTACTAGCTCCCTGACCTGATTTGAATCCATAGATTCAATTTCAGCATTCATTGCACTTTGCCAAGATACTGCATCTTTATCTTGGATTGACTCATCATATATCCAGGGATCAGGTTCATGTTCGCCAGGGACCAAATCAGAAGATTCTCCCAAGAACATGAATCTCTCAGGCTGTCTCACAACCCTCCCACTATGACGAGGCATCACCACCTGTGTATCCTCTGTGACACGCAGTGCAGTGACTTGTGGTATATCCTCTTGTACCGGTGGTACTAAAGAAGTGACTTCCCCTTTTAATTCCTCCAAAATAATTTTACTCTTGGGCTTGTGGCTCATCACATAGTCTTCCTCTAGAAATCTGGCATTCATGCTAACGATCACCCTCTGATCTCTAGGACTATAAAACAAACCACCCTTCGTTCCTCTAGGATAGCCAACGAACATGCATACTTCTATACGAGGTTCCAACTTACCAGCATCTGCCTTCAGCACATGTGTTGGACTCCCCCATATCCGAATATGTCTTAGACTAGGCTTTCGCCCAGTCCACAACTCTGTGGGAGTAGAAGGCACTGATTTAGATGGAAACAAGTTCAGAATGTACACCGTCGTATCTAGAGCATATCCCCAGAACGAATCTGGCAACTCAGAATAACTCATCATCGATCTATCCATCTCCATAAGAGTCTTATTCCTTCGCTCTGCTACACCATTCTACTGGGGTGTGCCTGGTGCAGTCAATTGGAATTGAATCCCAGCCTCTGATAAGTAGTTCCTAAACTCTCCCAAGAGGTACTCACCACCAAGATCAGATCGTAGTGTCTTGATACTTTTACCTTGATGTTTCTCCACATTAGTCTTGAATTCTTTGAACTTGTCAAAGCATTCAGACTTGCGGCGCATCAGGTAAATGTATTCATATCTTGAGTAATCATCTATAAAAGAGACGAAATACTCAAAATCACCTCTAGCCTAGATAGACATAGGACCACACACATCAGAATAAACCAATTCTAACACATCTTTGGCTCTATACCCCTTGGCCTTAAAAGGACTCTTGGTCATTTTACCCTCCAAGCAAGATTCACAGGTTGGGAAATCCTCCACCACAAATGAACCCAAAGGTCCATCAGCTATCAACCTTTGGATTCTGCTTAGGTTAATATGACCAAGTTTAATATGCCAAAGATATGTTTGGTTCATCTTCGAAGGTTCTTTTCTCTTATTGGAATTAGAAGATGAGTTATTAATTTCAATATGCATCGTGGGAGCTTTTGGTTCAAGTGTGTACAAATTTCCTATCAATGTACCAGAACAGATAATGTCCCTATTCCTTTTTATAACAACTTTGTCATTGAAAGAAATAGAATATCCATCCATAAATAATTTAGAAATCAAAATTAAATTCTTTCTAAATAAAGGTACATAAAGGCAATTCTTAAGAACCAATTTATTTTTCTCAAAAGATAAATGAACGTCTCTCACTGCTACAGCCGCCACCTTCGTGGCATCGCCCAAGTACACGGTAATCTCCCCCTCAGCCAGTCGTCTGGTTTCCTGGAACCCCTGCAAAGTATTGCAAACATGATCAGTGGCTCCCGTATCTACACACCAGGTGTCAGTAGATAACACCGCTAAACATGTTTCAACGACCAGACTAAAAGATATACCTTTGTTCTTGCGGTTGGGGCAGTCCTTCTTCCAGTGTCCAGTCTACTTACAAGTGAAGCACTTGCCTTTCGGCTTCTTCACTCCTCCCTGAGTACCTCCCACCGCTTTTGCCCTAGTTTGTTTCTTCTTCTTCTCTTTCCTTTCGGCTTAGAAGTAGAAACCTTTTGGGTGACCATGGCATGTGCCTGAGCACTCTGACGAAATAGACCCTCTATCGCCTGGAGTTCTGTCAGAAGTTCCACCAATGAATACAACCTCTTGTTCATGTTGTAGTTGAGGCAAACTGCTCAAAACTCCTAGGTAGAGACTGGAGTATGATATCGACCTGGGTTTCCCCATCAATCTCAGCTCCTAGGACCTCCAGCTCATTCAAATGAGTCATCATCTTGAGAACATGATCCCTCACTGGTGTTCCCTCGATCATAGTGGTCGTCATCAAGTTTCTCATGGCTTCTTGCCTCATAGCCTGATTCTAGTGTCCGAAAAGCTCTTTGAGATTGAGCATCATGTCATAAGCTGTGGGCATGGCTTGATGCTGATGTTGCAGTACATTTGACATAGATGCCAAAATGTAACACCGTGCCATCTCATCGGCTTTTACCCACTTCTTATAACTCTCTCTCTCCTTTTCCCCAGAATCTTCTGCAGGCTTAGGAGGGCACTCTTCGAGGAGTACATATTTGTATTCCTCAGCAGTCAAGACAATGTCTAGATTCCTCTTTCAATCAACATAGTTGGGTCCAATAAGTTTGTTCTCTTTCAGTATCATAGCAAGTGGGTGGAAAGTCATTTTGAAAGAAAACAAAAGAATCACATAAATCAAAACATTAGATTTCAAAAAATTATTGATTCCTCAAACAATAAAATTTTAAAATCAACCAACACCTCAAAACACCGAGAATATCGTATGCCACGATAGTGTGGACGTATATGAATTCTACATTTGTAAGAGGAGATTTTACCCATTAATTTTACTATCTTGTCAACCTAACTTTTTGACAAGTAAAATTAATAGTTGGTTCCTCTTTGGCTCTACAAATAAAAGCAGTGACTCCGATGGGGAGGATACTTATATTTGTATCTAAGTGTTCACCATTACTCAGTATCAAGGTAATTATCTCAGGTTATGTGCCTTCCGATGGGAAAGTGCACACACTCCTTAATAATTCCCTATAACCATATTTGACCTTGTGATCCACAAACAACCTCATCCGATTGGGAGAAAGGCACTCAGAGCCGACGCACAAGTTTGTTTGCATCACTTGTCAAATCGTAATGGAGGCCGTTAGAATTTATAAAAATTTCCCTCTCCCACTTAGGAATTTGAAATTGAGGAATTTTCCTAGCCTACGACATGCATATCAAACAAAAAGAAATAAATATGAAAAATAAATTATTTTCCAACTATTATGGCTTTTGTCTTCAATATGTCTCCCGTCGTATCGCCTTCTCGTCCACTCCTCCTACGCCATGTACAAGTCATCTAGAGATCCGAGCCGAGACTAAAATCTATTTTAATTTACATCCATCGATCCTATACTCTACGAGGGACTGTACATGAAATCTATATCGAAAGTAAACTAAAATAAAAAGAGTGGCTAAATAATATCGTATCTAATTTACAAAAAATTAAATACTAGCCTCGTCAACCCCGAGGATTCAACAAAATACACACATGCAATCACATACACACATATGGCCATAATAGTCGAATCTTATGTCTGCAACCAAAAAGTTAAACTACGCATATCATACTATTATCCGGCACATATAATATATGAAAAGTGCATAAAAATTAACTGAATCCTAAACACACAAAACTGGAAACCTTGGCTCTGATACCAATTGAAGGTTTGGTTTCATTGATCTGTGAGGAGAAACTTCGCTTCCTACTTCACCTTGGTTGTTTGTTCATGGCGATCCCATCGATGTCCCCGGATTAAAAAAAATTAATCCTAGACAAAAGGGATTGCTCAAACAACCAAGTCATCGTCATGCTATTCGTTTAGAGAGGTCACTTGAACAAACTCGTTGTTCAAGTGACCAACCTCTATTCTATGAGTAGCTGCGGAATAGACGATGTACGGATCGTCGGCTTTTGTATTTATGTTCAGGATCCAAGTATTATTTAGCCACAAACAGAATATATCATGCTCATAATTGAAAAAACAAATACAAGCAAGTAACAAAAGAGAATAGAGAATAGATATACCTCTCGATCTTCTAATGTATGACCTTCCTCCTTTCGGACGTCGTGTGGGCGACGATCTACCAAAAGTTGAAGCTCCTAGATCGCCAATCTTCCTTCCTTGCTCGTTCCGAGCAAGAGGAAGAATAGAAACAAGGTTCTTTTCCTTCTTTCAACCAACCAACAATCTCCAAGGATGGAGCTTGCCGCCGGCCAAGAAGGAAGAGGAGATTAATGGTTGCCGACCAAAAGCTTCAAGGGAGGACCCTAAGCCTTTGTTCCACCGGCCAAGGAGAAGGAGACGACCTACTTTGGATGCCGACCAAGAGTTGGAAAGGCTTCAATGGGCGTCGGCAGCTAGAGGAAGAAGAAGATGGCAAGGAAAAACTTTCTTTATTAGGTGCCGCCAAGCCTAAACCCTAGCTCCAAGCACTTGCCGCCAACCTCCAAAACCCTAGCTTCTCTCAATTGTCCTCCACGCCAACCCCTTGTTATCTTTTTATAGAGTTAGGGATAAGCCTCCTTTTAATCTCCACCATTGGATCTAGGGATTTAATCTCAACCGTCGGATCTAGAGATTTAATCTCAACCGTCGGATCTTAGAGATTTAATCTCTACCTTTGGATCTAGAGTTTTGTTTCTATCCATTGGATCTAAGCCTCATGAGGTTTTAATAGACTACATTAGAGACCATGAGGAGGAGTTGGATCTTGGCCACCCATGGATCAAGCCCACATAAAGTCCGATCCATTAATGATAATCCAATCCACTAAAGGATTATCATTGATCTACCTCACCAACCCCCCTAAGATAATATGGGCTCCATATATTATTTGTACATTTTCTCCCCGTGTTTAAGATCTCGAATGTCTGTTGATTAATTAATTTACTGACTATTAATTAATCAACATCTAACTCCATGAGTAGTACCACTCAACCTTTTCATCATGTCGGACCAAGTCCACCTGCAGGGTTTACATGATGAACCTTATGAGCTCCTCAAGGGGACATCATCATCCTAATATATAAGACACGATTTTCTTCTATAATCAACGACACACCATATAAATAATATCATTTCCCAACTTACCGAGCCTATCGATTTAATCTATAAATCTCGCCCATTGGTAAATCAAAGAGATGAATACTAAGTATATGTGCCCGTTATTATATCGGGATTAAGAGCATGTACAAAATAATATCTGAGGTCCGATTCAATTATGTAGTAAGCAATAAATCGAATCACCTCTAAGTCGGTCCTGCTCAATACACACAAAGTGCACTAGTGTGATTCTATGTTCAAGACAAACCAATATCAAATCACACTACAACCATTCTGATGGTTTGTCCAAAGCCATCTCGGTTGTGAGCCTTCACTTATACTTTACAAGGAGCCGATTGTTGGAATGTATACTGAAAGCCTAGCTCTTTTTGTATGAACATTTTATTTTGAAATAAGAATCACATGATCATTGTTTGCATTTTATATATTCATTATATATGTGTGCATATTGTCTAATATTTTACATTGTAGATAACATGGTGCTTGGTGTGGCACAGAAGATCATGTTATCAGTCCCTTGTAAAATATAAGTAGAGGCTCACAACCAAGATGGTTTTGGACAAACCATTGGCATGGTTGAAGTGTAGCTTGGTATTGTTTTATCTTGAACATAGAGTTACACTAGTACACTTATGTGTATTGAGTAGGACCGACATAGAGGTGATTCAATTTAGTACTGACTACATAATTGAATCGGACCTCGGATATTATGTTGTACATGCTCTTAATCCCGATATAATAATGGGCACATGTACTTAGTATTTATTTCTTTAATTTACCAATGGGTGAGATTTAGATGGATTAAATCAATATGCCCGGTAAGTTGGGAAATAATATTATTTACATGGTGTGCCGTTGATTATAGGAGGAAACCGTGTCCTATATATTAGGTTGATGATGTCCCCCTGAGGAGCTCATAAGGTTCATCATGTAAACCCAGCTGGTTGACTTAGTCAACATGATGATAAGGTTGAGTGGTACTACTCGAGGAATTAGATGTTAATTAATTGATGGTCAGTAAATCAATTAATTGACGGACATTCGATATCTTAAACACGGGGAGATTAATGTACAAATAATATATGGAGCCCATATTGATTTATGGGGGTTGGTGAGGTAGTTCAATGATGATCCTCTAGTGGAATGGAACATCATTGATGGATCAAGTATGTGTGGTTCCGATCCATCGGGTGGCCAAGACCCAACTCCTCCTTATGGTCCCTATCGTAGCCTAATATAATCCTTATGAAGTCTAGATCCAAGAATGTAAAACAAAACCTAGAACCAACGGTTGGGATTAAATCCCTAAGATCCGATGGTTAGGATGAAACCCTAGAACCCACGGTTGGGATTAAATCCCTAAGATCCGATGGTTAGGATGGAACCCTAGAATCGACGGTTAGGATTAAATCCCTAGATCCGACGGTTGGGAGAAAACCCTAGATCTGACGGTTGGGATGAAACCCTAGATCCGACGGTTGGGATGAAATCCTAGATCCGACGGTTGGGATTAAACCCTAGATCCGACGGTTGGGATAAAACCCTAGATCCGACGGTGGAGATTAAATCCCTAGATCCGACGGTGGAGATTAAAGGAGGTTTAGGCCCTACTCTATATATAGATGGCTTAGGGTTGGGCGGCAACGAAGGGATTGGAATTGGAGTTAGGGTTTGGAGATTAGTGGGCGGCTAGGGTTTTGGAGAAAAGGCTTGGGCGGCAACTTCCTTTCTTCTAGTTGTTGCCGGTGCCCATATTCCTCCATCCACACTTGGCCGGCGCCCATCTTCTAAGCCATTCTCTTCTTCCTCCTCCCTTATTCCTTGGTGGCCGGAGGCTCTCCAAGACTTGGTGGTCGGCACTTCTCCTTTCTCCATAGGTGGCCGGCGGTTCCCATTGAATTGGTGGCCGGCGCTTCATCCTTTTGTTCCTTGGCCGGCGGTTGCATCAAACTCTCTAGCTTGGTGGCCGGTTCTAGATAGGAAAGGTTTTGTTCATTTTTCTCTTTGTTCGCAGCAGAAGAGGTAGAGGAGAACTCGATCTAGAAGGCTTCAACTCGTGGAGGATCTTCGTCCACACGTCGTCCACGAGAAGGATAGGACATACGGTAGAAGATCGTAAGGTATAAAGTTATTTTAACTTTATGTACAGATCTGAGCATGTTCTTATTTGTTTTGATTATGCATGTGTGTGTGTGCAAATATATTGTATAATCATGGACCCCGAAGACAAACACAAAAACCGGCGATCCGTCCGTCGTCTCTTCCGCGGCTAATCAACTAGAAGAGTAGAGTTGCTTGAACAACTAGTTTGTTCGAGCGACCACTCAAGTTGTTAGCACGACGACGAAATGGTGTTGCTAAGGAAGCTCATCTCATCCGGATTAATCCTTTCATCAGTGAAAATTTTAATCCGGGGACATGGGAGCCAATGAGCCTCCGAAGCGACCCACCAACACCGATAACATGATCTCCCGTGTGACACCACACACCATGTTATCTACAATGTAATGTATTTATACAATATTGCATAACCATAAAAATACAAACAATGATCATGTGATTCTTATTTCAAAATAAAGATGTTCATATAAAAGATAGACTTTTCAGTATACATCCCTACAGTCAATGCTAGCTTCATCAAGCTAACAATGTGTGATTTACTAAGTCCTGAACAACTTAAACACACACATCAAAACATATAACATCCTAACTTAAACTCTTTTCCACACACATCAAAACCAATAACATACTTTGGTTGATTGCCCTAACAATCTTCCCCTCGTTTATGTGTGGCAATATGTTTAAGTTTGGTTAATAACATTTAAAAAAACACTTAGGAAAGTAAATCATATAATTCAAACATGGAAATCAACCTCCCCCATAATACATGCCAACTCCCCCTTAATACATGCCAACTCCCCCTTAATACATGCAACAATCATAATGAACTTAAACTTCACAATTTTCTCCCTCTTTGACACCATCAGAAACATCATACATATGTTACATAATATGGTATCCCTATCTAAGGGAATAAAACACTCAAAATCTGATTGAAAACACCCAAAAATAAGTTGTTGTGCTCATGCACAGTGTCATCAGTCGACTGGGACAATCACCAGTCGACTGGTCCTTGAAATCCAACATTTCTGATTTTTGAAGCCAACTTCATAAATGCATTAAAAATTCACAAAATTAAAAAAATAATGAAATTTGGGGAACACATTTCTTATAAGTTCCTCTATCAAGGAAAAATGATATTTCATGAAAATGCATTCAATTTTCAAACATTTGGCAAAAACTCAAAAGATTTAGAAATTTCAAATTTTGTATCAATTTTGAACACTAGTTTTGCCTTAGAATGTTTTAAATCATAAACTCTCAGTTTTCAAAACATGAAATATTTTTTAAATCATTAAAAATATCCAACTATGATCTTTGGGAAAAATATTCATGAATTAAATATTTGCTTTCCCCATAGTTGGTTTATGATTGCTATGTAAAGATATAACTAATGATTCATCAAAATGCCATAAGCATTAGTGAATCACTTGTATCAACCTAACATCTCACCCATTGCTATGTTTTCAATTAAGTTAGCCTATAGTGTGTTGTGAGATGTAGCTGAAGCTATTTATACTTAACCAAAATTTTAAGCAATACTATCAAGGTTAAGTGTCATCCAAATATCACCCATGATCATCATAAGTCAACCATTTAACATGATATGAAAATAAATTGAAATATGGTTGACTATCCTAGGTTTTTCTAACCTTTAAGGATTGACTTGGGAACCCAATATAGGTTTTTTTCAATAGGGTTCACTAAGTATTCTTTAGGGATCCATTTCCTAGCTACCATTGTAGTCTTTGATTGCCCCCTAGCAATTAAGCAATGATATGCCTTTTCATTCTTAGATCCCTTATATCCTAAGCCCTTCTTATTGAAACTTACCCTTTGACTCCCTATAATCATATTCAAGGTATTTGAGCCTATAGTAAATTTTTCAAGGGCTTTACTAAGGTATTCTACATTTTCCCTTAACACCTTATTTTCTTCTAAACATGCATCATTATTTTTAGAAGAAATAGGATCATCATGTGAACATGCATTTTTAAGCTTTTCTTCTAGACTTCTAATTTTATTTTGCATGCATTTATTTTTCTTTTTAGTTCTAAACAAATCCCTAGTTAAGCTTGAAATTATAGAAATAACATCTTGAGAGGGTAGTTTTTTTACCTCACTCAATCTTCTTCTTCCGAATCCGAGGTAGATGCTCCCCCTACACTTGAGCTCTCCTCCTCACTTGTACTTCCTTCTTCTTGTTCGAATGAGGTGGAGGCAATGTCATCTATTCCCATTAGTGCAAAATGGAAGATGATTTCTTCTTCCTCCGATGAAGATGGATCGTCCCATGTGGCCTTCAAATTGTGGGTTTTTGACTTCTTTTCCTTCTCCATTGACTTCTTTTCTTCTCTCCTCTTCCCTTCTTTCTTCTTGTCATTCTTCTTCCTTTCTCCCTTGCTCTTGTTTAATAGGGGACACTCATCCCTCATGTATCCCTCTCCTTGGCAATTGTAGCATATAACTTTTCTCCTCCTTCTCCTATTATGAGATTTGTTAAATTTAAAACTTTTAAGAGCACGTCTTACCTTCCTTACCATATACGCCTCTTCATCGGTGTTCATGGAGGAAGATGATTCGTCATCCGATGAAGGTGGTGTAGTCTCCTTCTTCTTCCCCTTGTTTGCCACTAGTGCTACTCCCCTTGAATTTATGCTTAATTCTTCTACTATTCCTTCAAGGCGAGTCTCATGAAGTTTCATGGTAGATAAAAAATATTTTAGAGGACTAAACTCTAGATTCCTTGAGATGTAGAATGAGTCCACCATAGAGCTCCATTTCGATGACTGGGGGAATGCATCAATTGCCTTCATGATCATATCCCTATTCGAGAGCTTCTCCCCTACACTAGATAAGCTGTTAATAATTTCCTTAAATCTAGAATGTAGGGACAATACCTTCTCTCCTTTGTCTAGCTTGATGTTATTTAGTTGAGATCGGAGAAGGTCCCTTCTTGTGAGTTTTGCTTCGGATGTGCCTTCATGAAGCTCCACTAGCTTCTCCCACACCTCTTTGGCGCTCGAGCATTCTCCAATTCTATTGATCTCTTGTTGAGGTAGCACATTGAAAAGATGGTGCTTTGCTTTCAAATTTGCTAGGTGCTTCTCTTTTTGCTTCTTTGTCCATCTTGATTTCTCTAATAGCTTCCCTTCTTCATCCCTAGGCACTTCGAAACCATTTTCCATAATTAACATAATTTCAAAGTCAGTTTCGAAAAATACCTCCATCTGCTTTTTCCACCAAGATAAGTCCCCTTCGAATTTAGGCTGGTGGATGTTCATGCCGCCCATCTTTGTTGTGCTTGTTGCGGCGATAAGTCCGTCAACAAGCAACTTGGCTCTGATACCACTTGTTGGAGGATTGTGGCCCAACTAGAAGGGGAGATGAATAGCCTTGATCATGCTCAATGGAATTCATTCGTACTTAGTTGTCTACAATATCGTTAGCGCAGCGGAATATGCTAATTTAGACAATTAAGCTAAACAAAAGTAAAGAGACGAAGCAAACGCTGAGACAAATGATATAACGTGGTTCACAGCCCTTGCCGCTAATCCATGGACAATTCATTCAGCGAATCACTCTCTCAACCAATGCACTAAGCTTCTCCTTTGCTCATCCAAGGTGGAGAAGAAACCTTCTTAAACAATCTCTCCCTCGTACAATAAGATTGAGATAGAAACAAGAAAGAGGAGAGTAGAGATGTTTATGCCACTTGGAGAGCACTTAGGAGTGGAAGTATTAATCTCTCCAAGACACCCAAGCCTTCTTCTTATAGAGAAGAAGTCTTTCTTCCCGTTGGGCATGCAGCAGTCGACTTCTACTGTAGTCGTTGTCTCACAACCGCTTCATCCATGTTGGCATCCCAACCAATGGATAGCTAATCAGTCAACTGCCAAACCCAAGCAGTTGACTGATGCCCATGCAGTCGAGCCACTGGTCAAGATGCCTCGCTTATGTGATCGTTTCCACCTATAGCAGTCGACTGCCATCCCTTGGCAATCGACTGATGGCCACAGAACCATAGTTGACACCGGTCAACTATTAGTCAACTGATGTCGGGTAAAACCTCAAACAACAAAGTGTTAGAGCATCCCACCATCGGGTAAAACCTCAAACACTATGTTTGAGCATCCGACATTTGATCATAGACACTTGGCCAAGTTCACCTACTTGAGCTACCCCATCCCGGGTTACAATCGCTCAATCTCTCATCTCCCATGGAGTCCCTCATCGAAGCTTTCTTCGTCCATCCTACGGCCCTCGAATGCACTAAGCTCGCCACTTCTCCCGTGTCATCCTTCGTGTCTTGCCCTAAAGTATGCTTCCTTTGGCTTCACTCCATTTGCTCCTCATCTGGCGGTCCCTCGAATGCACCAAGCTCACGGTTTCTCCCCATGCCATCCTTCACCTACTCAAGGACCCGAGCCATTAGATGATGAACTCGCCAATGCCTCATCAAGCTAACCATGTGTGATTTACTAAGTCCTGCACAACTTAAACACACACATCAAAACACATAACCTCCTAACTTAAATCCTTTGCCACACACATCAAAACCAATAACATACTTGGGTTGATTGCCCTAACAAATGATACACTTGTTTTTACTTGATTCACATCCAATCGACTGATAGTCCAAGGCCCTTGCGATCCTTGATCGCTTTCGAGGGGAAATAACTAAAAGAGTCTCTTCCTCGTTAGAGGTAAGAGACAAACAGATTACAAGAAATGTGGAGGAATGAGGTAACAAGCCTACCTCTTTTCTTATCAAGTAAAAAGTAAGAAACACAAATAAATAAGTATCGACTTTAAAAAGTGAAAGAAAAGATCTTTTTCAGCATTACGACGTTGTTGCATGGAGACAAGAGCTTTGGGTTGATGGAGCACTTTGGGAACTTTTTTATTCATGAATGAGGGGTGCCTCATCCCTTCTTGTATAGCCTTCCAAACCTAGCACATTGAGATCTAAATCTGGATCAAATCTTATCCTTATCCCTAATATTGTGCCTCTTATCTTGACTTTGCTTCAATGTATCCACGTTCAATACCAGTCGACGGCTACATCCATCAATCGACTGATGATGATCCAGTCGACTGATGTTTCCTTCAGTCGACTGATGCATTGAGTAGTTACTTGGATCACATGGTTAGCATAAGAAATGTATAATGACATGTAGTGTGACAGTCCTAGACTGTCTGATCTCAACTTTGACCTTCCTCCGGAAGCCTTAGTCAGATTGTCACCTATGGTTGTCCTCGTACTGAGAACGCGACCTGCCCTCTCCACACAAGGTTCTTACCTTGCTTACCTTTAGTCCTTCTGACCTGTCACTTAGCTTCCCGTCACTCGACTACTGAGGTTTCTCGACTTCCCGAGATTCTCCTGGCGACTTTTGACCTGATAAAACCACCACCGAGGTTTCTCATCCCGTCGAGATTCTCCTGACGTCTTTGCCCTTAGCAAAGTCTAACACATTACCTGCAACTCAACATAGAAAATGAGATAACAAAATAACTTAACTTTGAATTTTTGCCATTATCAAAAACCTAGGTTTGATTATCTAGCGCCCCTGCACCAATAGTATTTTCTTTGTATTTGCTTGTATCTTCATTCTGATTATTGTACGATTGTTGTAAGAGGTTTCTCCACTTCCGTTGTGTCACCGTGAAGGAGAAGTTTAATAGTGGTGGTGTGCATCACTAGAGCTCGACCCGTGGAGTAGGAACCCTAGTTTCGGATCACATTATATCTTTGTGTTTGTGTGTGATTTTGTATTTGTTATGTATTTGTCTTTATTGTTATATATTCTATTGCATACACTACCATCATTGTAAATTAGCACACAAACGAATGATGAAATCGGTGAAGTGCTATTCACCTCCCTCTAGCTCGACCACATCGGTCCCCACATAAATGACTCTTTGATCTCTAAGAATCATGTCAAGGTATTTTGAGTCATTTGTAAATTTTTCTAAACATGTTTTTAGATCAATTACTTGACTCTTCAAATTATCATTTTCTTCCTTAAGTATGCTTGATTCACTAGGTGTCAAGCATGCTTCATTCCTAATTGTCTTAATTTCACCCTTTAAATCCTTAACCTTAGATTGTGCTTAACTAAAGAATTCTTATGTTAAGCAATAGTCTTATAAAGAAATTCTACTTGAGGAGATTCTTTTACCTCATCGTCACTACATGACAATTCGTCACTTGATTCTTCTTCTTAGCTTGAGGCTTCCGTGTCATTCTCAAAGGCCATAAATTCCATGTGTTGGGTGATATGACATAGCTCTTCCTCATCCGAAGAATCATCAAAGCTTTGGGTATCCCATGTGGCTTGTGTCACTATGACCTCCTTTTTCTTCTCCCTCGTCTTCTCTTCTTTTTCTCCTTTTCCTCTTTCTTCTTTAGTTCTGGGCAATTTGGCTTGATGTTCCCTTTCTTGTTACATTCATAGCAAATAACACTAGTATTAGAATTTAAACTATTGCTAGACTTACCTTTTGAAGATTGAAACATCTTCTTCATATCTTTTCTCTTAAATCTTCTTGTTCTTCCCATCATCCTTTTGACATAATGAGCTACTTCACTAGCCGACATCTCTTCGTCATTATTTGATGACTCTTACTCAGATTCGGATGATCAAGATTGTTCCTTCTTCTCCTTCTTCTTCTCCTCCTTTTCTACAACAAGAGCTAAGTTTCTCTTTTGAAGACATGTTATCTTGTTCATGAAGTTCGAATTTACAAAATAATTCATCCAGTTTGACTAAAGAAAGATCTCTAGAAACCTTATATGCACTAACCATGGATGTCTATAGGGTGTTCCTAGGAAAATCTTGGAGCACATACCTCACTAGATCCCAGTTGTCAACTTTCTCACCTGTCACATGAAGCCTGTTGACAACCTCTTTGAACCTACCATGCATTTGACTCACTGTTTCATTTGCTTTCATGGTGAAGGTTTGGAGTTGACCTACCAAGAGATCCCTTTTGACTCTCCTTGATTCTTTTGATCCTTCATTCAACTCAATGAGATTTTCCCAAAGCTCCTTGGTGGAATTGAATGGACCAAGTTTGTTGAGTTGCTTCTTCGAGAGTCCACATTGTAGAGTGCTTGTGGCCTTTGCATTTGCTTGAGCCTTCTTGGTCATCTCTCTTGTTCATTCCTTGGTTGGGAGAGGTTCTCCAAATTGGTCCACTGGCTTTTCAAACCCATCTATAATACTCCATTCTAACTTTTCAATATATGAAATCATTGACGTCGAAGAAAGGTGGGTGTGCGGTGTTAAATCCCTCTTCAAATGTCATCTTGATGCTTTGGTTGACAGTTAGTTCTTCCGAGGTGAACCATGGCTTTGTTACCAATTGTTGGGACCTTGGTTAAGGTTAGAGGGTGGTGAATAGTCTTTCTTCGATTCTTTCTACAAACTTTGTTAGCGGAAGAAAGAATGAAACAAAATGCTAGAATGGAAATCAATGAAAACAATGCTAACATAAAGATGTAATGTGGTTCGGAGATCCACTCCTATTTCATGACAATCCTTAAGGCGGATTATGTAGGAACATCCGTGTGCGCTAAAGGGGGGGTGAATGGCGCGTTTGTTCATCACTTGACTGAATTTGATCGTGCTTGTCTACAATCGTTATTAGTGCAGTGGAAATACAAAATAGCAATAACAAAATACAACAAACAATAATAAGACACAATGACACACCGATATAACGTGGTTCAGAACCTTAGGATTTCTACTCCACAGATTGAGCTCAAATGAGCTCTAGCAATGCAAACACCACTAATAATCAAATACACTCCTTCTCGATAACAAGTCGGAGGCAGAGAAACCTTACAATAGATTACAAAAGATATACAAGATAAAACAAGCAAATAAAAATGAAATACACAAAACAATGTAAAGAAAACTTTACAACTATTGCTTTGGATGCTTTCTTGTTTGGTTGCTTGAGTTACACTTGGAGATCCTGAATTGCACCAACAAATCACCCCAAATTTCCTCAAAGAACCATGCCAAAATCCCTCTCCTCGAGCTCCTTTTAAAGCAGTGACTTAGGCTGGATTCCGCCTAGCAGTCGACTGCTCTTGTAGTTATTGTAAGACAACGATTTAATCCATGTTGGATAAGTTCCAAAGGATAAACCATCAGTTGACTGATCATACCTCCACTCGACTGCCAAACCCCAACAGTCGACTCAGAAACCTTCTGTGCCCGTGTCCTCGACCATCAATCGATTGTCCATCATCGATTGCCTAATCGCCGCAATCGATCAAACCATGCGACCCGCCGACCGCCGTCGATCGACTCGGCCATCGATTGGTCATAATCCCAATCGACTGCCTAGAGTCAACTCGGCTGCCAAGTGTCAAAACACTTGACCAGTCGACTGAGTCATAAGCTCAGTCGACTAACAAACCTCAAACATGAGGCTTAACCCCAAGTATTATGCCCTCATACTTGCTAGACCACCCTTAGCCCAGACATAAGTCTTCTAGCCACCTCCGTCAGCCTCACGCCTATCATATCCCTCAAAGTCATCCATGACTTATTCATCTATATGCTAGCCTTCAGTCGAACATCAGTCGACTCCCAGTCAGTCGACTGCCCAGAGTCAACTCAGCTGCCAAGTGTCAAAACACTTGACCAGTTGACTGAGTCATAATCCTAGTTGATTGACAAACCTCAAACATGAGGCTTAACCCCAAGTATGATGCCCTCATACTTGTTAGACCACCCTTAGCCTATACCTAAGCCTTCTAGCCACCTCCGTCAGCCTCACGCCTATCAGATCCTTCCAAGTCATCCATGACTTGTTCATCCATATGCTAGCCTTCAGATGCTTCCATCAGCTATTGTCATGTTAAGCTGGTCTACACTACCAAGGCACATTTGGACTTATGCTGCCAAGACTACCACTTGAACTTTACGTCGCCAAATCATTGGACTTATGCTACCAAGACTCCACCCTTGGACTTTACGCTGCTAATATCAACCCTTGGACTTCCCTTTCCAACCCATGTTGGACTTTCGATTTGCCATGACTCAAGCTTGGACTTTCCTATGCCAAGACCCATGCTTGGACTTTCCATGTCAAATACCCAAGACTTAGACTTTCCATGCCAAGTAGACAAAACTTGGACTTTCCATTGACAAGTGTCCTACTTGGACTTCTCTATCATATGATCAATCCCATATCAACCATATAGTCACCCATTGTCAAACAACGGTCAACTCCTTATCAAACATCTGTGTCAAACATCAAAACACTAACATCAAACTACTACTCAAGTCAAACTCGTGTCTGGTCAATCGTGACTTGGGTCGATTGGACCAACAATCTCCCCTTTTTTGATGTTTGACAAAAACCAACATCTTTGAGTTAGAACACTCAAACCAATTCTCCCAATTATACAAATTGGGAATTCACAAATTCTCTTAATTCTCCCCCTTTTTGACGTACATCAAAATGATTCTTCCTAAGGGTATCAATGTCTCATATCCCAATGAGATCTCACAATCTCTCCCTTGGTCTAAAAACACCTAGGATGTCTTCACTCTTCCTAGTGATAAGTTCCATATCACTCAAGAGAGGCAATCCTACAAACTCTCTAATTCTCCAAATTCTCCCCCTCATGAGGAAGAACACATCCATCATCCCATGATGATAACCTCCCTCTAAAGGCTTGCTCCCCCTTGACCATTGCACGAACAATATCCTTGGAGAGGCCCTAAGCCTATAGGAACACTAAACCATCAAAATCAAGGTTAAAAGTTTAACCTTGAACTTTCACACACCTTAAACTTGATACGCACCAAAACAATTCTTCTGATCCATATCCAATAGATTTTCACCATTTCCAATGCTTTCCAAAGCATATCCTAGGGTTAGGAGAAGTTAAGGTAGCCTAACATAGTTGAAACATGGGCTGAACATCCTTGTTTACCCAAAATCAGTGTTGGTAGTTGACTGATCACCGATCTTGACACGATCAACTACCAATAGTGGTCATTGACCGATTTAATGCAGAATCTGAAATTCAGTTTCAGAAATTGAAATTTGGAAAATTATAAGTAATTATATATAAATCAAAAAATCATGAAATTTCATATCTATAATACTTAAGTCAATCATTATGGGTGAAAAATGTTGGAAAAATAAACTACCCATAAAATAATGAGATTGACACAAAGTTTAAAACCATTGAAAAGTTCAAAGTTTTGACCCTACTTTGTATCAACTCTATTAATGGTGATTGCTATCAAAAGATAGACTTCACCATGGTTTTCTAAAATGATTTTAAAATGTTTTTGAAAACCTATATTGGATCATGATCAAAGGCCTCAATGCACATTACTTGCACATTAGCTTTCTCCATGATCCACCATGGTATAAGATGAGTTTGAGTTCATCCAGATGCAAGAACTATGCACCTTGAACTTAACTCAATTCCTAGCATCTCATATGTATCTAGGGTGTATCAATACACACACATGTCAATGTGATGTGAGATGTGAGTTTTGGTTATCCTAAACTAAGGTCTCAGACATTTTTCCAAGGCAACACTACTTGATTCCCTTATACATGGGACTTCAAGTCATATCAATTGTCCTTAAATCAATTTTCATTAACTTAAATACATGAGATATGATCGTGGCATATAATGATAGCATAAATAAGTATGTGCCAAAAATCATGATGTCATGTCATATAAATAAAAACTAAACATAGATAACACAAAACTAAACCCTATAAATTAATCATGACATTTTATATGATAAAGATGAAATATGATATCATGACATGGTATATGGAAATCAAAGCATGACAAATAAGATATAAGGCAAAAGAATACCTAAATTTTAATATTAGTTACCATTTGTTAGGATTAATTTAATTTTTCCATATTACACTTATCTCCCAAATATGTCGAAAACACATAATGGCACACCAAGACCTCTAGACCTAATTTGTGCCAATTTGATCAATTTATCAAACTTCTTAAATGATATTGGCACATCCTAAAATCCTTTAGGATATAAAATTCAAAACTTATTTCCATGGTACCCATAACCTTGAAAATGATCTAAAGTGCCACCTTTACCAAGGTTAGGTTAACTACCTATCCATTCAAGGTTGGCACATCCTAACCCACCTAGCATAAGTCGATCACGCTCCTAGGAACCCAATACCTATTGGAGCTCCTTGGGTTAACTAGGTATTCCTTAGGGATAACTTCCCTAGATACCCTCCTAATGATCCTCCTAGGCTTAGAAGCCTTGGTCATTTGGGTCTTGCCTAGGTTAACTCTAGGGGTGACTCCCCTTGTATCCTTCTTAGTGGCCTCCCTAAGTTTCCTTGAAACCTTAGCTACTAGGCACACACCTTGGTTACCCTTAGGGATAACTTCCCTAGTAACCTTGGTCTTCCTAGACCTAGGTTGAGTTCTATAATCAAATGGATCATTGTGATAAGTAGACATTACCTTCTTGGACATAGGCTTGTGACCCAAACCTTGCCTCCTAGATGGTTCTTGCCTCTTACACCCTAGGTTTTGACTCCTAGATCCTAGAGTTTGTCTATTTGACCCTTATATTTTCCTAAGGGTTTTCTCCATCTTCTCAAGTTTTGACCTTAAAACTTGATTTTCAAACTCTAATTTTTCTAATTTAGTGGGCCTATTATTTTCTTGAGTAGATTTGTTCTTTCTAGGCATTTGTCTATGAATTTTGGGATTAAAGCCTAGATGGTCTTCTATCTTCCTAATACTTTCCTTAGGTAGGATTATTTTAGGGATATTAGTCCAAAATTTCTCTTTATTTCTAAGATTGACATGTTTAGCTCGTAGGCAATAAAATCTATTATTTCGAGCATGCTCTTTATGAACAATAGCAAGATTACTCCTAGCATGCTTTTTCCTATTACTTAAAGAAGGTGCATTACTAAAATATACCTTAGGGTTTGCCTTAGAGGTTGCCCCTACATGTGATGCTCCCTCTTGAGTCTTCTTCTTCCCCTAGGGCATTGACTCCTATAATGCCCTTTTTTATTGCATTTGAAGCACATTACATGCTCCTTGCTTTTTCTTATTGGGGCTCCAACATCCTTTAACTTATCTTGAGGTTTTGGTGTCGATTGACTTTTCTTTGTTGGAGGATTGGTGGCCGGCTAGAGGGGGTGAATAGCCCAATACATATACGATGATGGAAATCGATTGCTCGTGCATGTCGCTTGTCTACAATTGTCATTAGCGCAGCGGAAATAATAGCAATACTAAACAACAATACAAGCACACACAAATACAACATGATATACGTGTCTCAGAACCTTAGGGTTCCTACTCCATGGGGTGAGATCAACGAGCTCGTGTTATGCGCACGACACTAACAAACTCCTTCTCGACAATAAGTCAGAGGTGGAGAAACCTCGTACAAGCAATTACACTAAGTAATACAAAAGTACAAGAAAATACAAATACAACAATGAAATACTTAAAGAAAACATTACAACAATGGATTTGAACTCTTGCTTTTTGCTTGCTTTGGTTTGCTCTTAAAGGACTGGAATGCAGCAGCAATTTCCCTCCAAAATCACCCAAAAAACTATTGCAAAATCCTCCATCTCAAGCTCCTTAAATAACCTGCATCAAGATGATTTTGTGCCAATCAGTCGACTGATAGTGACCATTAATCGATTTCTCATGTAGTCGTTGTCTCACAATGACTCGATCCACGTTGGACAAGTTCCAACAAATCTGTTAGTGAAAGCCCTAGAGCCAATCATGTGATGATTATTGTATGGACTTTATTGTATCATATTCCTATTTATAAAGGCATGGTTATTATATTTACTTGTATTGGTGCCAAATAACTAAATATAATAATGTCCTTGAGTAGTAGGTTCTTATCTATATCAATCGATGGTTGAATCGATAATGAGATGATATAGAGAACACTACTCTTAATCATTCCTAGTCGAGTATTAACATTCAGGGACAATGTTAATGCGTAGAGACTAGCATGTAGGTCAACAAGATGACTTGATCTCACAAGTCATGGATATGAGATATCAAGTTGACACATGGGTATGCATTGGAGAATGTATACTGAATGACCCGCCATGAGAAAGTATCATGGATCGTTATATGAGTGTCATATATTTTCTCATGTGGATATTAGTATGACTATTAGTCCTTAGACCTGAAGTCACCATGGTTCCCTACATAATGAGTTGCATACTTTGGCTTCGTCAAACGTCACCCGTAAATGGGTGGACTATAAAGGCGATTACTGGGTATGTAACAAATTATGCGGAGGGATGTGAGTGATGTAGATGGGATCTATCCCTCCTATATGACGGGGGTGACATCGATATTCTTGATAGAGTGAGACCACGAAGTGCATGGCCATGCCCAAATGAGTCAATATGAGATATTGAGCTCATTTGATTAGAGTGAGTCTACTTGGAGATCAAGATTTAGATTTTACCGAGGATGACACGGTCTATGCCTCGATTGGTCAATATAGATGTCAAGGATAGAGGGACATTGTCACATATTGTGAGAGTCACAATTAGTAGTCACAAAGGTGATGTTGGAGCTCAACATTCTTGTAACTTGGGTAGCAATGATGTGTTGCTAGATACCGCTCATTGCTTATGTTCCTAAATCGGTTTAGGGACATTGCCAACGTTACAAGAACCTATAGGGTCACACACATAAGAGAAATTAGATGGAGATTAGGTTCATATGATGAACCATGAGGATTAGGTTCATGGGATGAACCAAATTGGATTAAGAGTAATCCAAATTAGACTAATTGAGTTAGACTCAAGTTGATTCAAGTGTTGAATGAATCTAATTGAGATTTGATTCATCAAATCAATTTAAATTAATGAATAGAGATTCATTATATTAAATTGACTTGAGTCAAGTGGTTAGATTTGATCAACCATGGGAGATTAGAGGTCAAGTTTGACTTGACTTGAGAGGGAAGATGAAAGGTCAAGTTTGACTTGACCAAATGCCATGTCATGATGATGACTAGGCATGGCCGGCCAATGATGATGCTCCACATCATCATTGACTTGGTCAATTGGTGCCACATCATGAGGGAGACCAAGGGTCATGGGAGTTACATGCATGCATGTAACCCCCCTTCCATGAAGTGGCCGGCCACTTTGGGGTTATGGGTGGTGAATTCATTTGGTGAGTGACACTCTTAACTTCATCTTCTTCCTTGGAACTTTTTCTCTCAAGCTCTCCCTCTCCCATCCCTCTCTTTGGCCGAACCAACCAAGGAGTGCTAGCACACTCAAGGTTGAGTTTTCTCCACCTATTGCTTGTGTGGATACCATAGATAAGTGTGCACTTGACACTCTCGAGTTCCGGCGAACTTTTGGACAAGCGGGATAAGCGAAGGGCGTCGCTACGAGGGTAACGTTCTAACCTCTTAGATCTAAGGTAGATCTAGGATTTCTGTAAGCACATACATGTAATTATAATTTTTATACTTCGCACGGATCCGTGGCCGGGGCTTTCGAGGTTTTCGCAACGCAAAAAGCGGTTTTTGCGGCTCGGGAAATCCCAACAGAATCCACCATCAGTCGACTGATCATGCCCATCAGTCGACTGGTCATGGCACCAGTCGAGTGCTCGACGTGATCACTTGATTGGAAAACCTTCTATAATCGAATTCACCTTGATCAGTCGACTGCCATCCCTTTGAAGTCGACTGATGGTGTCTGCAGTCAACTGCCAACCCTTGGCAGTCGACTGTTCGACCAAAAGCACATCAGTCGAACACCAGTCGATTGCTATCGACTTGGAGTAGTCTACTGGTACCTATACCAGTCGACTGATGTCGGGAAAAACCTCAAACACCAAGTTGTATGAGCATCCAACTGTCGGGTAAAACCTCAAACACCATGTTTGAGCATCCGACACTCAGTCCTAGCCACTTGGCCAAGTCCACCTCATCCTCTCATGGAGTTCCCCACCGAAGCTCTCTTCCCTTGGCCTACGTCCCTCGGATGCACCAAGCGCATGGATTCACAATGTCATCCATCGCGTCTCTTGCCCTTAAAGTCTGCTTCCCTTGGGCCTCACTCAATTCGCTCCTCATCCGACAGTTCCTCAGATGCACTAAGCGCACGACTTCGCAATGCCATCTTTAACCGACTCAAAGACCCCGAGCCAACGGGACTAGTTAACTTGCCAAGTCCTCAAGACTTCTCATTGCCAACACCAAGCCCCATGCTTGGATTTTCCATGCCAAGGCTACACACTTGGACTTTACCAACACCAAGCCCTATGATTGGATTTTCCCAACACCAAACCCCATGCTTGGACTTTTCACCACCAAGGCTACACACTTGGATTTATGTGGCCAACCCATGTTAGACATCCCATGACAATCCCATGTCATACGTTTTGTCTAACATCAAAATACAGTTCGAGTCAAACTCGAGCCCAGTCAATCGTGACCTAGGCCGATTGCACCAACAATCTCCCCCTTTTTTATTTTTGACAAAACCTCAAATTCAAGTCTACCAATTAACCCCAATTGGCAATTCTCACATCCCAATGAGAATTCTAACTAACCTCAATTGGTAACTTCTCCCCCTTTTTGACATACATCAAAAAGGTCCTCTCAAGGGTGTCAATGTCTCATATCCCAATGAGATCTTACAATCTTCCCCATGGTACAAAAACATGCCTTCAATCTTTCTAGTGATAAGTCTCATATCACTTAAGAGAGGCAATCCCCCAATTTTCCTCCCATGAGGAAAAATACACATCCATCTTCCCATGATGGATACCTCCCTCTAAAGGCTTGCTCCCCTTTAACCATTCCACCAACGATGTCCTTAGAGAGTCCCTAAGCCAATAGGAACACTAAACTATCGAAATTAAGGGAAAAGATTCAACATTGAACTTTCACCTCCCTTAATTCGATACACACACTAAACTCTTCTCCTAATCCATGTCCAATGGATTTTTCACCCTTTTTAATGCTCTCCAAAGCATGTCCTAGGGTTAGGAGTAGTTAGGAACCAAAACATAGCTAAACATAGGCCTAAAAAAAATTATTTACTCAAAATCAGCATTATCAGTCGACTATCTCTGCTATCAATCGACTGATATTGACATCAGTCGACTGCCATCCATGGCAGTTGACTGATTTCTTCATTTTGTAGAAATCAGATTTCAAAATCCAAATTCCAAAATTCATAAGTAAAAATACATAATTTGAAAATTCTTGAAAATTTATAGTACATTACTTATTACAAACATTATGGGTGAAAAATATTAGAAAAATAAAATACTCATAAACTAGTGAGATTGACACAAAGTTCAAATCCATTGAAATTTTCAATATTTAGCCCTACTTTGTATCACCTCATTCAATGGTGATTGCTATCAAAAGATAGACTTCACCAAGGTTTTTCAAAGTGATTTTGAAATGATTTTAAAACCTTTAAATTCATTTTCCTAAACATCTCACTTGTATCTAAGTGTATGAAGCACATACAAGTCAAGTATTTTAGTGAGATATGAGTTTTGGTTAATTAGGGTCTCATGCATATGCTAGGCAACTCTATTTAATTCCCTTATGCATGGGACTTCAAATCATGTCATAGTTCTTAACTCAATTTTATTTAATGCATGAATAATGATTATGACATAAATGATAACAAGAATAAAAACATGTGTCAATAATCATGATGTCATGGCATGTGATGCAAACTTAAGCATACATGACATTTAAAAATAAACCCTAAGCATGATCATGACATTTTATATGATTAAAAATAAATATGATGTCATGACATGGCAAGACAAATAAATCATAGCAAGTACAAAATACTAAGGTATAGAATACCTAAGTGGTAAGCCCAAATTGTCATTTCTAAGATTAAATCCATTTTGCCTCAATGCCAACTAACCCCCTAGTGTGCCAAAAACCCAAAATGGCACACCATAACTTCTAAGACCTAATTGTGTCAATTTAATTATATTTCAACTTCTCAAAGCACATTGGCACATCCTAAAGTGTCAACTCTACTATGGTTAGGTTAACTACCCATCCACTTAGGGTTGACACACCCTAACCCATCTAACATGAATCGATCACGCTCCTAAGAAACCAATACCTATTGGAGCTCCTTGGGTTAACAAGGTATTCACTAGGGATAACTTCCCTAGATACCTTCCTAATGATCCTTTTTGGCTTTGAAGCCTTAGTCATTTGGGACTTTCCTAGGTTAACCTTAGGAATTGCCTCTCTAGTAACCTTCTTAGTGGCTACCTTAGATTTTCTTGAATTTTTGGCCACTAGACACTTACCATGGTTAGTCTTAGGGATGACTTCCCTATTAACCTTGGTTTTGCTAGACCTAGATTTAGTTCCATAATCAAATGGAACATTGTGATCGGATTTAGGTTTGTGACCCAAATCTTTCTTGTCCTTAATCGGTTTTTGTCTCCTAGGTCTTAGATTTTGATCCTTTGACCCCATAATTGAGTTTGTCATAATTTTGAGGGTCTTTTCCAATTTTTCAAGCCTTAACCTCAAAGCTCGGTCCTCTAATTCTAATTTTCCCAATTTTGATCTATCATTAGATTTTTGGGAAAGACTCTTCCTCTTAGGCATGTGCCTACCTTTTTTAGGGTTAATGCCTAAATTTTCTTCTATCCTTATAATGGACTCCTTAGGTAGGATTTTTCTAAAATTAATGTGTATAGGTTTGTCCTTAGGTAAATCAACATCCTTGGCACCTAAACAATAATATTTGTTTTTACTTCTAGCATGCTCCTTATGGTTAACAATAGCAATAGAACTAAAATAATTACTAGCATGCTTGTTGCCCTTAGAAATTGAAGGTGCATTAAATTTTACCTTAGGGTTTGCTTTAAAAGCTCCCCCTACTTGTGTAACTCCTTCTTTCCCTTTCTTCCTCCCCCTAGGGCATTGGCTCCTATAATGTCCCTTTTGATGGCATTTGAAGCACACCACGTGCTCCTTGATTCTAATTGTAGGGACACCGGTATTTTTCACCTTTAGCACCGATTGAGCCTTCTTAATCTTCTTGGGACACTTGCTTTTATAGTGTCCTTTCTCCCTACACTCAAAGCATATGATGTGACTTTTGTTTTTAAGTACAATGCATGAGTTACCTAGGGAATTTTCTTCTTGCTCTTCACTTCTCCCGGATGTAGATGCCTCTTCTTGTTCTTGATCCGGGATGGAACACCTCTCCTCCAATTCTTCAACATCCTTGGATGTTGATGGCGATTCTTCCTCTTGAGCATGGGAGGATGAGCACTCTTCCTCGGCATCCTTTTCTATTAGTAATATATGAGAGGTGTCCTAAGGCAATCGCCTTATAGTTGTACCATTTATTTGATAAATGAAAATTCACTATTTGAGTATACATGTTTTCATGTATTTGATTGGATCTTAAACTCATTTACTAAATGTCTACAATACAATTTATAGCATGAGAGAATTTGTGATTGGATCACAACTAGTGAGTATCTCTACATGTGCAATTGTGATGTATTGGAATTATCCCTAGTCGATGAATTGATGGATTCAGACACCATCGATTCTGTTGAGACTAGCACGAGGTATACTCTTTGGTTTATCCAAGCAGCTATTTCTCACTGGCTGAAGACATTGGGATGTCCAGAGTTGATCATGGATGTTAGTTATGGTAACTAGTTCATTGAAGTGACTAGCTGTAAGACTTTATATGGTTCTCTATATATATGGATATGTCAATGAAGTTCTTACTACAACTTAAATGTGATGTTCATTCGACTTGTGGTATTCAAGTCATCTTGGTCATGGAGACTTATGCTTTGACATCTTAAGCAAGTATCTCCGAGGAGATGTATACCCGGGATGATTAGGTATAAGTCGAAGTGGGCGAAGGTGTTTGAATAGCCTACAAAAGATTCACCACTCCTTGCGAGGAGATGTATACCCTATGTCATCTTGTCAGATTGTTACTAAAGTCTTTGGCCAAAGCATTACATGTTTAGAGTATGATACTCTTGGATACATGTGGAGTAACTAGAATCCGGAGGACGAGGAAGTAATACTTGGGCTAGGTGTGACATAGTTAACCTAGTAGGGACTGACACAATAGACCATGTCCTGAACCTAGTGGGTATAAGATGAGTGAAAGGAATGAGGCACGATTCATTATAGCTGTTGAAGAGTTTCAGAAATGGTTCTAGGATCAACCGTTGATTTTTCAATTAATTAGGGATTATGATGTACTACTAGGTGCCACTCATGTGTTGGGATGTATACTGAAAGTCTAGCCTTTGTATGAACATCTTCATTTTGAAATAAGAATCACATGATCATTGTTTGCATTTTATATTTATTCATATTGTCAGATACTTTACATTGTAGATAACATGGTGTGTGGTGTCGCACAGAAGATTATCTTATCAGTTCCTTGTAGAATATAAGTTAAGGCTCACAACCAAGATGGTTTTGGACAAACCATTGGCATGGTTGTAGTATAATTTGGTATTGATTTATCTTGACCATAGAATTACATTAGTACACTTTGTGTGTATTGAGCAGGATCGATTTAGAGGTGATTTAATTTATACTGACTATATAATTGAATCAGACCTCAAATATTATGGTGTACATGCTCTTAATCCCGATATAATAACGAACACATGTACTTAGTATTTATTTCTTTGATTTACCAATGGGCTTTTATGTATTAAATCGATAGACCTAGTAAGTTGGAAAATAATATTATTTACATGGTGTGCCATTGATTATAGGAGGAAACCGTGTCGTATATACTAGGATGATGATGTCCCCTTGCGGAGCTCATAAGGTTCATCATGTAAATCCTACAGGTGGACTTGGTCCAACATGATGATAAGGATGAGTGGTACTACTCATGGAGTTAGATATTAATTAATTAAATTGTCAGTAATTTAATTAATTAATGGACATTCGATATCTTAAACACGGAGAGATATTATGTACAAATAATATATGGAGCCCATATTTAATTATGGGGGTTGGTGAGGTAGATCAATGATGATCCTCTAGTGGAATGGATCATCATTAATAGATCGGGTTTTATGTGGGTCGGATCCATTGGGTGGCCAAGATCCAACTTCTCCTCATGGTCCCTATTGTAGCCTATTATAAATACCTCATGAAGCCTAGATCTACAAAAGGGGTTGGAGAGAAAGAAGTTGTGCTAGGCATTTGGAGATGGCGTGGAAGGCTTAGGTGGCAAGAAGTGGTGGCTAGGGTTTTGCTTCTCCTTGTGGGCGGCGACAACCTAGGGCTTCTCTTCTCCTTTGGCCGGCGACAACAAGTCTTCCTTCTCCATTGTCGGCGCCTCATTTTCTTTCTCCAAGAGATAGCGGCAACAAAGGTGAGGGTATCTCCTTCCTTTGTCTTGGCCGGCACACCCTCTCCCTCTTCTTAGGGTCGGCGGACAACAAGCTTGGTGGTTGGTGGTCAGCGCAAGCAAGGAGAAGAAGGGAGTTTGTTCTTCCCTTGTTCAGAGCGAGCAAGGAAGGGAAGACACGTGGTCTAGGAAGCTTCGATTCTTGAAAGATCGTCGCCCACTTGACATCCAAAAAGAGGATAGTAATACAATAGAAGATCAAGAGTAAAACAAGAGGTATAATCTTGTTTAATTTTGATTAGTGTTCTTTTGTATTTTTCATGTTGTTAATTGACATGGACCCCGATGATAAACACAAAAACCGGCAATCCGTACATCATCTATTCCAAGGCTAATCGAGGAAAAGAGTTAGGTTGCTTGAACAACAAGTTTGTTTAAGCAACTACTCAAATCGAATAGCACGATGATGGATCGGTTGCTTGGGTAATCCATCTCCATCCGGATTAGTTTTTTTTTTATCCGAGGACGTGGATAGGATCGCCATGCATAAGCCACTGAAGCGGGGAAGCAATTCCCTACAAGTGGTATCAGAGCCATAATTTTTGGTTTTGTGTGTTTTGGATTCGCTTACTTTCATGCATTTATCATATATTTTATGCCGTATAATAGTAGGATGTGCGTAGACTAACTTTTTGCTTGCAGGCATAAGATTCAACTATTATGGCTATATGGATGTATGTGATTGTATGTGTGTTATTGTAATTATTTATTTGAATCCTCGGAGTTGACGAGGCTAATTAGTATTTAATTTTTGTAATTAAATACGGCACTGTTTAGCCGCTCATTTTAATTTACTTTCGATCTAGATATGTTGTACACTCCTTCGTGGAGTATCGGATCGATGGATGTAAATTAAAATACTTTATCTTGGCTCGGATCCCCTTATGGCTAGAGCATGGTAAAGGGAGGAGCGGACGAGGTGGCGACACGACGGGAAGCATATTGGAAAACAAAAGCCATAATAGTTGGAAAATATTTTTTTTCATATTTATTACTTATTGTTTGATATGCATGTTGTGTGTTTGAGAAAATTCCTCAATTTTAAATTACTAAGTGGGAGAGGGATATTTTTTTAATTCCCGCGGCCTCTATTACAATTTGACATGTAATGCGAACAAACTTGCGCGTTGGCTCTGAGTGTCTTCCTTCATATCAGATGAGTTTGTTTTGTGGATCACTAGGTCAAATATGGTTATAGGAAATTATTTAGGAGTGTGTGTACTTCCCTATCGGAAGACACATAATCCGAGATAATTGCCTTAGTATCGGGTAATGGTAAACACTTACATACAAATAAAAGTATCCTCCCCATCGAAGTCACTGCTTTTATTTATAGGGCCGAAGAGGAACCAACTATTAATTTTGTTTATCAAAAAAGTAAGGTTGACAGGATAATAAAATTAATGGGTAAAACCTCCTCTTACAAATATAGAATTCGTATACGTCCACACTATCGTGGCATACAATATTCTCGGTGTTTTGAGGTGTTGGTTGATTTTAAAATTTTATTGTTTGAGGAATCAATAAATTTTTGAAATATAATGTTTTGATTTACGTGATTCTTAGGTTTTTCAAAATGACTTTCAACCCACTTGCTATGATTCTGAAAGAAAACAAACTTACTAGACCTAACTATGTTGATTGGAAAAGGAATCTGGACATTGTCTTAACTGTAGGAGATTTGAAGCCGCTAGAGGGGGGTGAATAGCGTAGTGTTCGTTCGTAGATGGAATTCGATTGTGGTTGTCTCTACAATTTCGTTAGCGCGCAGCGGAATAGTAATGAAAGCAATAACGAAATAAACAACAATGCAAACACAATGATATAACGTGGTTCGGAACCTCAAGGTTCCTACTCCACGGATCTAGCTCTAGTGATACACACGCAAAAACTAATAAACACTCCTCGGAACAATCCGGAGGCAGAGAAACCTCGTACAATATGATTACAATAATAATCAAATAACAACAAGCAAATAAGATCAAATACAATGCACTACAAGTAAAGAAAACGCTTTACAATTGCCTTTAGATTGCTTGCTTGTTGATCGCTTGAACCGTGGTTGAAGACCCTGATTTGCAGCAGCAAATCGCCTCAAAAACGTCTAAGAAATCGCTTATCTTTTCCTCCATCACAAGCTCCTTTTATAGCTTCAACCTGTGCTGAAAAAAATCTATCAGTCGACTGATCAAGACCATCAGTCGACTGATGCCACTGTTGTCGTGAGACAACGGCTAGATCCACGCTGAAAAAATCCAACGGATCTACTATCAGTCGACTGATCATGACTATCAGTCGACTGATGGAGTCCTTACTTGACCAGTCGAGTCTCGACTCCATTCTGTGGCCGATTTCTCGAGCACCAGTCGACTGATCGCCTTGATCAATCGACTGCTCGAGCCATCAATCGACAGCCCACCTCTGGCCGTCGACTGCTAGGCCACTTCCCGTAGTCAAACCCTAGTTGACTCAGGCCAGTTGACTGCCCCATGGCATCAGTCGACTGGCACACCTCAAATATGAGGTTTTAGCCCAAGTATGGTGCCCCCATACTTGCTAGACCACCCTTAGCCTAGACCTAAGCCTTCTAGCCACCTCCATTAGCCTCACGCCTCTCGGATCCCTTCAAGTCATCCATGACTTGTTCATCCATCGCGCTAGCCTTCAGGTGCTTCCATCGGCTATGTCATGCTAACGGTGTCTACACCGCCAAGGCACATTGGACTTACGCCGCCAAGACTCCGCTTAGACTTTACGCCGCCAACATCAAACCCCTTGGACTTTTCCTTGCCAACCCATGTTGGACTTTCCATTTGCCAAGACTCATGC
The DNA here is from genome assembly GCA_025175895.1 of Wurfbainia villosa. Lineage (NCBI taxonomy): Eukaryota > Viridiplantae > Streptophyta > Magnoliopsida > Zingiberales > Zingiberaceae > Wurfbainia > Wurfbainia villosa. Next base: position 87,285,695 of record CM045992.1, read on the forward strand.
TTGGACTTCCCATGCTTGGACTTCCCATGCCAAGTACTCAAGACTTGGACTTTCCTTGCCAAGACTCATGCTTGGACTTTACATGCCAAGACCCATGCTTGGACTTTTCCCAAATGCCAAGTGTCCCACTTGGACTTTTCATGTCCCATGACTTGGACTTTCCCATGACAATCACATTGTCATATGTTTTTGTCGAAACATCAAAACATCACTCGAGTCAAAACTCAAGTCCTGGTCAATCGTGACCTGGGCCGATTGCACCAACAATCTCCCCCTTTTTGATATTTGACAAAAACCAAACAAACCATTGAGTTAGACCACTAACTCAAATCCCTTACCAATTATTCCAAATTGGTAATTTTACCTTCTCCCCCTTTTTGACATACATCAAAAAGGTTATCTCTCCAAGGAGGTCAATGTCTCATGTCCCAATGAGATCTTACAATCTTCCCCTTGATCCAAAAATACCTAGGATGTCTACCATCTTCCTAGTGATAAGTCTCATGTCACTCAAGAAAGGCAATCCTATCCACTCTCCCAATTTCCAAATTGGGTCTCTCAAAATCCCATCAATTTTCCCAATTGATGTCCTTTTCCCATAACTTCTCCCCTTCAAGAAGAAAAACACATCCATCATCCCAAGATGGATAACTCCCCCTAAAGGCTTGCACCCCCTTGACCATTGCACCAACAATGTCCTTGGGAAGTCTCTAAGCCAATAGGAACTCTAAACCATCAAAGATAAGGTTATAAATTCAACATTGAACTTTCCAACACCTTAAATTTGATACAAAACCTAAACAACTCTCCTAATCCATATCCAATGGATTTTCACCCTTTCTAATGCTTCCCAAAGCATATCCTAGGGTTAGGAGTGGTTAGGGACCTTAACCGCAGCTGAACACAGGCTAAACAAATCTAGTTTTTCCGAAATCAGTATTGGCAGTCGACTCCGTCAGCTACGATCATTGCCACTCACATCGATCATTGCCACCAAGGCGATCAGCGTCGATAATCAAATTTCAATTTGATTATCAGAATCGAATTTCAGAAAATCATAAGTAATTCTACGTATATCAAAAAATCATGAAATTTGATACGTATATTACTTATAGTCAATACAATGGGTGAAAAATATTTGAAAATTATTTTACCCATAAAATACTGAAATTGATACAAAATTCAAAAGTGAAGAAAACTTCTAAGTTTTGGCTCACTTTGTATCAATCTCATCAATGATGATTGCTATCAAAAGATAGACTTCACCAAGGTTTTTCAAAATGATTTTAAAATGTTTTCAAAACCTTATATTGGATCATGTTCCTTGGGATCAATGTACATGACTTGTACACAAGCTTTCCCAATGATCCACCAATGAAATTAGATGAGTTATAGTCCATCTAGATGCAAAAACTATGCACCTTGAACTCAACTCATATCCTAGCATCTCACATGTATCTAGGGTGTATAAATACACATACATGTCAATTGGATGTGAGATGTGGGTTTTGGTTCATTTAATCTAAGGTTTCATGCATTTTCTAAGGCAACCCTACTTGATTCCCTTATGACTGGGACTCCAAGTCATGCCAAAGTCCTTAAATCAATTTTCATTAAACTAAATGCATGAAATGATCATGGCATAATGATAGCAAAATAAAAACATGGCCAATGATCGTGATGTCATGACATATGATATAAAACTTAAACTCATGACATTCAATTCTAATTCCTAAACATAACCATGACATATAAATGATAAAAATAAACATGATGTCATGTCATAGCATATGGCAAATCAAAGCATGGTAAATGAGATATCAAGGTATATAATACCTAAATTTTAATATTAGTTGCCATTTGATATAATTAAGTATATTTTGCCATATTACTACTAATCTCCCTAGTGTGCCAAAAACCCAAAATGACACACTAACCTCTAAACCTAAGTTGTGTCAATTTAAGTGATAATCAAACTTCTCAAATAATATTGGCACATCCTAAAATCTTTTAGGATTAAAGCTCAAATGTATTTCCAAGGTAACCATAACCTTGAAAATGACCTAAAATGCCACCTTAGCCATGGTTGAGTTAACTACCCATCCAATCAAGGTTGGCACACCCTAAACCCACCTAGCATGAATCAATCACGCTCTTAGGAACCCAAAATCTATTTGAGCTCCTAGGATTAATTAGGTATTTCTTAGGGATAACCTCCCTAGATATCTTCCTAATAACCCTCCTAGGCTTAGAAGCCTTGGTCATTGTGGTCTTTCCATGGTTAACCTTAGGGATTACCTCCCTAATAACCTTCTTAGTGGCCACCCTAGGTTTCCTAGAAACCCTAGCCACTAGGCACAACCTTTGGTCAATCTTAGGGATGACTTCCCTATTGACCTTGGTCTTCCGAGACCTAGTTTGTGTTCCATAATCAAATGGAACACTATGATAAGCCACCTTAGGCTTAGGTTTGTGACCCAAACCTTGCTTGCCCTTGGTTGACTTTTGACTCTTAGGTCCTAGGTGTTGACTTTGACTTTTAGACCTTGACTTTTGATCATTTGACCCTTTAAATTGATTTTGCATATTCTTAAGAGTCTTCTCATGTTTTTCAAGCCTTGACCTCAAGGCTTGGTTCTCTAATTCTAATTGCCCAATTTTAGAATTTTGATTTAAACCATGGGCATGGTTCTTCCTAGGCATATGCCTAGTCCATTTAGGATTAAGACCTAAGTGTTCTTGTACCTTTCTAATTGTTTCCCTAGGTAGAATTGGTCTTGAGTTATTTGACCTAGGTTTGTCCTTAGATAAATTATTTTTAGAGACATTAGTCCCAAATTTCTCCTTCTTTGAAATATTAACATTTTTGGCACCTAAACAAATATATTTGTTATTCCTAGCATGCTCTTTATGATAAATAGCAAGATTGCTAAAGTTAGTTCTAGCATGCTTTTGCCTATAATTGAAAGAAAAAACATTGTTTAAATTTACCTTAGGGTTAGCCTTAGCTCCCCCTACATGTGATGCTCCTTCTTGCCCCTTCTTCTCCCCCTTCGGGCATTTACTCCGGTAATATCCTGATTGTCGGCATTTGAAGCAAATCACTTGCTCCTTGCTCTTTTGCATTGAGGCACCGATCTCCTTCACTTTTGGCATGGGTGAAGTCTTCTTAACCCGTTTAGGACACTTACTCTTGTAGTGTCCTTGCTCCCTACACTCAAAGCATATAATATGAATTTTATTATTATTTGAAATGCTCGAGTTACCTAGGGTGATTGTGATGGTTGGAGTGGATTCTTGAGCTTGCTCTTCCTCTCTACCGGATGTAGATAATTCTCCTTGTTGCTCCGGTATTGAGGATGCCCTAATCTCCTCCCCCTCAATCCTAGAGGTGGAGGTCTCCTCTTCTTTCACCGATTTGGAGGTTGATTCCCTATCAACTTCCGAATCCTCAAGCTCTTTAGATGACGATGTACTTGCTTCCTTTTGAGCTTGAGAGGGTGAGCACTCCTCTTCTTCTTCTTCTTCTTGGACCGATGATGAGTTTTCATGGAGTTTTACCACTTGGCTCCATAACTCTTTAGCATCTACATAATTACCTAACATACACAAGATATTGTTAGGCATTAAGTCAACTAAAAATTTTATCACCTTATCATTTTTCTCGGATGCTTGAACATGTTCTTCGGTCCATCTCTTCTTTTTGAGGAATCGACCTCTTGGTCCTCTTGGATATTCAAATCCATCCATCAAAATGGACCATTCCTCAAAATCTCTCATCATAATAAAGTCTTCAATTCTTCTCTTACAAGAATTGAAGTCTTCTAGTCCGTATAGGGTCTAGGGCACCGGTGTGTTGATGTCCCAACCTAATTGTTCTTGGACTTCCATCTTCACCCTCTAGCGTCTTTGTCTTAACTCCCGGCGGTTAGTCCGTAGAAGAGCCCCGGGCTCTGATACCAATTGTAGGAGATTTGAAGCCGTTAGAGGGGGGTGAATAGCGTAGTGTTCGTTCGTAGATGGAATTCGATCGTGGTTGTCTCTACAATTTTGTTAGCGCACAGCGGAATAGTAATGAAAGCAATAACAAAATAAACAACAATGCAAACACAATGATATAATGTGGTTTAGAACCTCAAGGTTCCTACTCCACGAATCGAGCTCTACGAGCTCTAGTGATGCACACGCAAACACTAATAAACACTCCTTCTCGGAACAATCCGGAGGCGGAGAAACCTCGTACAATATGATTACAACAATAATCAAATAACAACAAGCAAATAAGATGAAATACAATACACTACAAGTAAAGAAAATGCTTTATAAATGCCTTTAGATTGCTTGCTTGTTGATCGCTTGAACCGTGGTTGAAGACCATGATTTGCAACAGCAAATCGCCACAAAAACGTCCAAGAAATTGCTTATCTTTTCCTCCATCACGAGCTCCTTTTATAGTTTCAACCTGTGCTGGAAAAAGTCGATCAGTCGACTGATCGAGACCATCAGTCGACTGATGCCACTATTGTCGTGAGACAACGACTAGATGCACGCTGGAAAAATCCAACGGATCTACTATCAGTTGACTGATCATGACCATCAGTCGACTGATGGAGTCCTTACTGTAGGGGATCGATTGGCCGGCTAGAGGGGGGTGAATAGCCCTCTTAAGATGGATGTCGAAATTCTCTCGTTCGTTTGCTCGTCTACACAATCGTTAGCGCAAGCGGAAGCATAAACAATAAATACAAAGCAATAAATGAAAACACAAATGCTAACAAAGAATGTAACGTGGTTCACGGCTACGTCGCTAATCCACGATCCCGATTCGTCCGAGGTGAATCACTCCTCCAAAGCCAATCACTATTGGTCTCTCCTTTGTACCAAGCTAGGTGGAGGTAACCTTTACAATCAAGATCACTCTTCTTACAATAAGAATGAAGTAAAAACAAGTAAGAAGAGTTTAGAGCTTGTGGGGCACTAGGAAGATCACTTAGAGCATAAGCATTAGCCTCTCAAAGGTTCACACCCTCTCCTTTTATAGAGAGGGCTGATTTCTTCCCGTTGGCCGCCATCAGTCGACTGCTGCCCTTGGCAGTCGACTGCCGTCACTACAATGACCTCCGAACACGTCGGATCTCGACCGTTGTAGTCCAACGGAACTCTTGGCAGTCGACTGATGGACCTCACCGGTCATTCGCCTCCGTAGTCGATTGCCCGATCGATTCTGGCGATTACTGCCGCGATATCCTCACGGCAATCATTGCCATTCCATGGCGGTCGGCTGCACATAAACCCATCGATCGGATACGGTCGAACTCACTCGACTGGAAGCGATCGCCATGACATAGCGGATCGGGTGTCGAAAACCCATCCGACACTTGGCCAAATGGCCAAGTTTCGCGCAAACTACCCCTCCCGGGTTACAATCGCTCACTCTCATCTCTCGAGTCCCTCACCTTGAAGTTCTCTTCGTTCGGCCACGTCCCTCGGCGGCATCGAGCGCCGCGACTGCGCAATGCTCCTTGGCGTCTCTTGCCTCAAGTCTACTTCCTCGGCTTCACTCCAAGCTTCTCGTCCGGCGGTCCCTCGGATGCTCCAAGCGCACGGCTTCCGCAAAGCTATCCTTCACCGACTCAAGGCACGAGTCATGAGATGTGAAACTCGCCACGGCTCCATGTGCGAATTACTAAGTCCTGCACGACTTCAACGCACATATCAAATCAACATATCAAACTAACTTAAACCCTTTGCCACACCATCAAAACCATATTACGGCAAGAGATTACCCTAACAATCTCCCCCTTTTTGATGTGTGGCAATCCGTTTAAGTTAGGTAAAAACATTTGATATAAATTTTAAAGGAAAGAAAGCATGTAAACATAATCATGAAATAGCAACATGCAACTCCCCCTTAATCCATGAAACTCCCCCTTAATTTCTCCCCCTATCATAATTGACTTAAACATAATCATTTATTCCCCTTTGACACCATCAAAAAGATTATCACTAAGTTAAAAGCACATGGCATCAAGTCTAATAGAAAGAAAATACCACAAGTTGATTAAAAATTGGAATTCAGCCTTTACTGGTCTGATATTCAAGCCATCAGTCGACTGGTTCAGACTACCAGTCGACTGGCACGCTGTATTCGGGATTTCTGATTTCTGGGGTGAATTTTAGAAATGCATTAAAAATTCCAGAAAATTTGAAAAATCATGAAATTTGGAGAACACATTTATTTTAAGTATATCTATCAGTGAAAAATATGTTTTCATGAAAAATCATTATATTTCCACGTATTTGCCAAAAATCCAAAAGCTTTAAAAACTACTAGGTTTTTGATCATAAGAGTATCCATTTTAACACCTAGTCTTGCATCCAATTGTTTCAAAACATGAATACATGTATTTTAAAGTAAGAAATTGTTTTGAAAACATATGAAATATCCAACCATGATCTTTAGGCAATATGTCTATGAATTAAACATAAGCCTTCCCCATGATTGGTCTATTATTGCTATTTTGATACTTTAAATGACCATCTAAATGCCATAGGCATTAGTGGACATTTGTATCATCCTAACATCTCACTCATGCTAAGTTTTCAATCAAGGTAGCCTATGGCGAGTGTGAGATGCATCCTAGGGGGTATTTGTGTATACTTAACCAATATATTCATGCAATTCTATCAAGGTTAAGTATCAACCTAATAATCCTCATGATCATAAAGGCATATATGAATGAATTGTCCATTATGATCATGAAACTCATGTATTCATCAAATAATAGTCATGCATTAGGTATTATATGATGATAATAAACAAAGTATCACCTAAAGCATGATTCAACCCTATTTCCCATGATTATGTGTCAAATATCAATAGCATAAATCATGATTGCTAACATACATAGCAATTACATTAATCATCATGATTTAAGCATTATTATCTAATTATGGGCACGTTATCATCACCCAACACTATTTAAAAATGTTGTCCCGCCATCCTAAGTCAACCAAAATATGATATAGGTCAATTACAAATGGTTGACTACCCTAGGGTTTTCTTAACCCTTAAGGATGGATTTTGGAACCCAAAATAAGTTCTTTCCTATTGGGTTCACTAAGTATTCCTTGGGGATCCATTTCCTAGCTATTACCTTCTTTTTATCTTGTCCCCTAGCAATTAGGCATTTATAGGCCTTTTCATTTTTCTTTTCTTTATAACCTAGGCCCTTTTTGTTGAAACTAGCTCTTTGGCTCCCTAAGATCATGTTCAATGTGTTGGAGCCAATTGTGAATTTTTCTAGGGCTTTTGTTAAATAATCTACCTTTTCCCTTAAGGCCCTATTTTTATTTATACATGCATCACTAACATCTAATGGCACATAAAGATCATGTGAGCATGCATCATTTAAGCTAGAAGAAATATTATCATTTAAGCATGCATTTTCTAGCTTATTTTCCAATGCCTTAATTTGATTAAGCATGCTTTTATTTTTCTTTTTCATTCCAAATAAGTCCTTAGTTAAACTAGAAATTATGGAAACTATTTTCTTAGGAGAGGCTTTCGTTACCATAGTTTCCATGTCCTCTTCTTCTTCGGATGATGAGGATGTAGAAGCTCCCCCTTATTTTGAGCTCTCCCCACTTGAGCTTGATCCTTCATTTTCGGATGAAGAGCAATCCAAGTCATCAAAGGCCATCAAGGCCAAATTGGTGACAAAGGCATTCTCCTCATCCGATGATGATGAGGAGGATGAGGATGGGTCATCCCAAGTCCTTGCCTTTAGAGCTTTGGTCTTCCCCTTTTCTTTTGTCTTCTTCTCCTCTTCCTTCTTTTTCTTGCTCCCCTTTTTCTTCTTCTTTTCTTCTTTCTTTTTCCTCTCTTCCTTGCTCTTGTTTAGGAGAGGACAATTGTCCCTTATGTGCCCCTCTCCTTGGCAATTGTAGCATATGACCTTCCCCCTTGGTCTTCTATTCCTATCATGAGATTTATCAAATCTAAAATTCTTAAATGCACGTCTTACCTTCCTTACCATATAGGCTTCTTCGGTGCTATCCATGGAGGAGGAGGAAGACGCTTCGTCATCGGAGGAGGAGGGGATTTCCATCTTCTTCTTCCCCTTGTTCGCTATCAAAGCTACTCCTCTTGAGGGTTGAATTCTAGGCTCTTCTTGTATTCCTTCAAGCCTAGTTTCGTGGAGCTCCATTGTTGAGAAAAATTCCTCCAAGGTACTTACTTCCAAGTTCTTGGAGATGTAAAATGAATCCACCATGGAGCTCCATCTTGAGGACCGGGGAAAGGCATCTATGGCCTTCATTACCATATCCCGGTTGGAGAGCTTTTCTCCTACACTTGTTAGCCCAATTAATATTTCTTTAAATCTAAAATGTAGGAAAGTTACCTTTTCTCCCTTTTCTAATTTGATGTTTGAGAGTTGGGAGCGGAGGAGGTCTCTCCTAGCTAGCTTGGCCTCAGATGTGCCTTCATGGAGTTCTACAAGATTTTCCCACATCTCTTTGGCGCTAGCACATTCTCCGATCCGGTTGATCTCTTGTTGAGGGAGCACATTGAGAAGATGATGTTTTACCTTTGAGTTTGCAAGGTGTTCCTCTCTTTGCTTCTTAGTCCAACATGATTTTTCAATTGGTTCACCCCTTTCATCCCTAGGCAACTCGAAACCATTTTCCATTATAAGCATAATATCAAAATCGGTCTCGAAGAATACCTCGATTCTCTTTTTCCACCAAGAGAATTCGCCGTCGAACTTCGGTGGATGGATGTTTGAGCCGGCCATTTTTGATATAGAGCTTGTTGCGGCGGTTAGTCCTCGACAAGCTTTCCTTGGCTCTGATACCACTTGTAGGGGATCGATTGGCCGACTAGAGGGGGGTGAATAGCCCTCTTAAGATGGATGTCGGAATTCTCTCGTTCGTTTGCTCGTCTACACAATCGTTAGCGCAAGCGGAAGCATAAACAATAAATACAAAGAAATAAATGAAAACACAAATGCTAACAAAGAATGTAACGTGGTTCACGGCTACGCCGCTAATCCACGATCCTGATTCGTCCGAGGTGAATCACTCCTCCAAAGCCAATCACTATTGGTCTCTCCTTTGCACCAAGCTAGGTGGAGGTAACCTTTACAATCAAGATCACTCTTCTTACAATAAGAATGAAGTAAAAACAAGTAAGAAGAGTTTAGAGCTTGTGGGGCACTAGGAAGATCACTTAGAGCATAAGCATTAGCCTCTCAAAGGCTCACACCCTCTCCTTTTATAGAGAGGGCTGATTTCTTCCCGTTGGCCGCCATTAGTCGACTGCTGCCCTTGGCAGTCGACTGCCGTCACTACAATGACCTCCGAACACGTCGGATCCCGACCGTTGTAGTCCAACGGAACTCTTGGCAATCGACTGATGGACCTCACCCGATCATTCTTCGCCTCCGTAATCGGTCGGCCTTGATCGGCTCACAGCGGTTCTGTGCCGCGATATCCTCTGGCGATCATTGCCATTCCATAGCGATCATTGCTGGGCATAAACCCATCGATCGGATACGGTCGAACTCACTCGACTCGGGCGATCATTGCCATGACATGGCAGTCGACTGGTGTCGGGAAAACCCATCCGACACTTGGCCAAATGGCCAAGTTTCGCTTAAGAGCTACCCCTCCCCGGGTTACAATCGCTCACTCTCATCTCTCGGAGTCCCTCGCCTTCGAAGTTCTCTTCGTTCTCGGCCACGTCCCTCGGCAGCATCAGGCGCACGACTCTGTAATGCTCCTTCGCGTCTCTTGCCTCGAAGTCTACTTCCTCCGGCTTCACTCCAAGCTTCTCGTCTGGCGGTCCCTCGGATGCTCCAAGCGCATGGCTTCCGCAAAGCTATCCTTCACCGACTCAAGGCACGAGTCATGAGATGTGAAACTCGCCACGGCTCCATGTGCGAATTACTAAGTCCTGCACGACTTCAACGCACATATCAAATCAACATATCAAACTAACTTAAACCCTTTGCCACACCATCAAAACCATATTACGGCAAGAGATTGCCCTAACACTTACTCGACCAGTCGAGTCTCGACTCCATTCTGTGGCTGATTTCTCGAGCACCAATCGACCGATCGCCTTGATCAGTCGACTGCTCGAGCCATCAGTCGACAGCCAACCTCTGGCAGTCGACTGCTAGTCCACTTCCCATAGTCAAACCCTAGTTGACTCAGGCCAGTCGACTTCCCCATGGCATCAGTCGACTGGCACACCTCAAATATGAGGTTTTAGCCCAAGTATGGTGCCCCCATACTTGCTAGACCACCTTTAACCTAAACCTAAACCTTCTAGCCACCTCAATCAGCCTCACACCTCTCGGATCCCTCCAAGTCATCCATGACTTGTTCATCCATCGCGCTAGCCTTCAGGTGCTTCCATCGGCTATGTCATGCTAACGGTGTCTACACCGCCAAGACACATTGGACTTACGCCGCCAAGACTCCGCTTAGACTTTACACCGCCAACATCAAACCCCTTGGACTTTTTCTTGCCAACCCATGTTGGACTTTCCATTTGCCAAGACCCATGCTTGGACTTCCCATGCCAAGTACTCAAGACTTGGACTTTCCTTACCAAGACTCATGCTTGGACTTTACATGCCAAGACCCATGCTTGGACTTTCCTTGCCAAGACTCATGCTTGGACTTTACATGCCAAGACCCATGCTTGGACTTTTCCCAAATGCCAAGTGTCCCACTTGGACTTTCCATGCCAATTACCCATGACTTGGACTTTCCCATGACAATCACATTGTCATATGTTTTTGTCGAAACATCAAAACATGACTCGAGTCAAAACTCGAGTCCTGATCAATCGTGACCTGGGCCGATTGCACCAACATTAACTGTTGAGGAGTACAAATATGTACTCTTTGAAGAGTGTCCTCCTAAGCCTACAGATGATTCTAGTGAAAAGGAGAAAGAGAGTTATAGGAAGTGGATCAATGCTGATGAGATGGTGCGATATTACATTTTGGCTTCTATGTCAAATGTATTGCAACATCAGCATCAAGCCATGAATATTGCCTATGACATGATGCTAAATCTCAAGGAACTTTTCGAACTCCAGAATCGGGCTGCTAGGCAGTAAGCTATGAGGAACTTGATGACGACCACAATGGTCAAGGGAACACCCGTGAGGGATCATGTTCTCAAGATGATGGCTCATTTGAATGAGTTGGAAGTCCTTGGAGCGGAGATCGATGGGGAAACCTAGGTCGATATCATTCTCTAATCTCTACCTAGGAGTTTTTAGCAGTTTAGCCTCAACTATAACATGAATAAGAGGTTGTATTCGTTGGCGGAGCTTTTGATAGAACTCCAGGCGGTAGAGGGACTTTTTCGTCAGAGTTCTCAGGCTTTGGTTGCTCAGAAGGTTTCTACTTCTAAGCTGTAAGGCAAAAAGAAGAAGAAACAAGGTGCAACAAAGATGGGGGCAGGACCTCAGGCAGGAGTGAAGAAGCCGAAATGCAAGTGTTTCACTTGCAAGCAGACTGAACATTGGAAGGTGGACTGTCCCAATCGAAAATAGAACAAAGGTATATCTTTTAGTTTAGTCGTTGAAACATGTTTAGCGGTGTTATCTATTGGTACCTGGTGTGTAGATACGGGAGCCACTGATCATGTCTGCAATTCTTTGCAGGGGTTCCAGGAATCCAGACAACTAGCTGAGGGGGAGATTGCCATCTACATGGGAAATGCTACGAAAGTGGCGGCTATTGTAGTGTGAGATGTTTATTTATCTTTTGATAGGAATAAAACTTTGGTTCTGAGAGATTGCCTTTATGTACGTTCATTTAGAAAGAATTTGATTTTAGTTTCTAAATTATTTTTGGATGGATATTCTATTTCTTTTAATGACAGAGTTGTTATAAAAAGGAATAGGGAGATTATCTGTTCTGGTGCATTGGTAGGAAATTTATATACTCTTGAACCAAAAGCTCCCACGATGCAAATAGAAATAAATAACTCATCTTCTAAATCTAATAAGAGAAAAGAACCTTCGAAAATGAACCAAACTTATCTTTGGCATCTAAGGTTAGGTCATATTAACCTGAGTAGAATTCAAAGGTTGATAGCTGATGGAGCTTTGGGTTGATTAGTTGTGGAAGATTTCCCAACCTGTGAATCTTGCTTGGAAGGTAAAATGACCAAGAGGCCTTTTAAGGCCAAGGGGTATAGAGCCAAAGATGTGTTGGAATTGGTTCATTCTGATTTGTGTGGTCCTATGTCTATCTAGGCTAGAGGTGATTTTGAATATTTTGTCACTTTTATAGACGATTATTCAAGATATGGATACATTTACTTGATGCGCCGCAAGTCTGAATGCTTTGACAGGTTTAAAGAATTCAAGGTTGATGTAGAGAAACATCAACATAAAAGTATCAAGACACTACGATCTGATCGTGGTGGTGAGTACCTCTTAGGAGAGTTTAGGAGTTACTTATCAGAGGCTAGAATTCAATCCCAACTGTCTGCACCTGGTACACCCCAGCAGAATGGTGTGGTGGAGCGAAAGAATAGGACTCTTATGGAGATGGTTAGATCGATGATGAGTTATTCTGAGTTACCAGATTTGTTCTGCGGGTATGCTCTAGATATGGCAGTGTATATTCTGAACTTGGTACCATCTAAATCAGTACTTTCTACTCTCACATAATTGTGGACTAGGCGAAAGCCTAGTCTGAGACATATTCGGATTTGGGGTAGTCTAGCACATGTGCTAAAGGGAGATGCTGGTAAGTTGGAATATCGTACAGAAGTGCGCCTGTTCATAGGCTATCCTAGAGGAATGAAAGGTGGTTTGTTCTATAGTGCTAGAGATCATAGGGTGATCGTTAGCACGAATGCTCGATTTTTAGAGGAAGACTATGTGATGAACCACAAGCCCATGAGCAAGATTGTTCTAGAGGAATTAAGAGGGGAAGTCACTACTTCAGTACCAACGGTACAAGAGGATATACCACAAGTGACTGCACCGCGTGTCACAGAAGATAAACAAGTGATACCTCGTCATAGTGGGAGGGTTTTTATTCAACCTGATAGATTTATATTCTTCGAAGAATCTTCTGATTTGGTCCCTGGTGAACATGAATCTGATCCCTGGACATATGATGAGACAATCCAAGATAAAGATTCAGATCTCGATCGTTGCCTTCCTTTCTTTCCACTTGCCTCCGTTGAACTCCACGGCGGGCAGGCAGCACTAGACGATCGAGCCACTGCGCAATGTTTTTTTCTTGGCTATTAATCACCTTCAGCCAGCTTCTCCACTGTTAGGCATTCTTGGATCCTGGTCGCGAGAGCCACGCTGGAGCTGCTGCCCTTTCGTTGGCGCACCACAGGGATCGCAGGCTATCCTGCTCGTTCGTCGCTACCAATCGGCGTGAGCCTTTGTCGTCACCCACACCTGCTGCCTGATTTGTCGAGTTGATCTCGCCTCCCTGCCCTCTATCGCCGTGTGTCGCCCTCTCTTCTTCCCGATCTTCATCGCCAGTCAATTTGCCTCCGACCACCAGGGATAACCTCGACATCCAACCTCTTTATGTGCTACAATGCTAATGCCTCTCCTTTTCGATCATCTCTATAGTATTTCTGAGTTGGGATCACGAGATTACGATCGCAAAGGGGTAGCTTATCGATCACCATTTCCCTATTCTGGTCGTGACACAACCTACTTCTTGGTCGGATTTCCTATTTTCACCACGAGTAGCATTATCGACTGGGATGTCGTGGTAAGTGGGAAGAAACTCTATCTCTTGATGATCTAAAAGTTTAGATCGGTAAATCACAGCTTATAAGGTTAATTTCTATTGTAGGCACTAAAATACATTAGATTTGTGCTGGGATAATTCTGGACAAGCAAATTGGGGTTGCTTCATCATTTCGAAGAGGAAGATTGGTGTACTGTAGTTGTGGTGATAATCTGAGGAAGAAGGCATTAGGCTTCATATTTGAAGCAGTGGGATGGAAGTTTAAGAAATTGGTAAGTAAATTGGGTTATGTAATGATATGGATATTATGTTTATAGTTGTGTGGTGATTAATTTGTTAATTAACCGTTAACATATGGAGGTTGTGATAATGGTGGGGTTGGATCTGATTAAATAGTAGATTCAATCGGTAATGGTATCAGTGTATGTGTTGGTTAGCAAATTAGGATTTAGATTTGATTTGGGACTTGATACCATTATTAGACTAATGGTAGAATTTATTGTTATTTGTATTTTAATTGCAGGGCCTTGATTCGGAATAGACTTCCAAGCATGGAGATTTATCTGGATGTTCTACATGTCAGGTGGGTAATTCCTACCCTGGTCAGGTAGTTTTAATGCATACAGACTTAGATGCATGATCATCTTATATGATCATGTTACGTTGACCCTGCTCTTATTATCTTATGCTTGAACTTATCATTGGATGTATTTATGCTCAATTGTTGATATCACATATTTCCTATCATGATTTAGGAGTTATAGATGTGATGTAAATTGACCTAGATGTTTAGTAGGGTGTAAATGTTAGTACGGGTGATGACCCAATTTATAAATTGGCAAAAAGGTCATCCGTGGGTAGGTAATGCCCTAAATGTAGGATTTATTTCCAATACCCGTATGTTGCATACTATTACCAATCATGAGTGGTGTAATGGTTAAGTGAAGGGTGACTAGTGTGTCGCTACGGACCGGTGGTCCCAGCTTGATATGATTAGTCGAGTACGACTCTCTATGGGATAGAGAGTGCATCGATCAGTTAAGTATGACTCTCTATTGGATAGAGAGTTATGATCAGTCGAGTATGACTCTCTACAGGATAGAGAGTGTGTCGATCAGTTGAGTACGACTCTCTATTAGATAGAGGAGTTATGATCAGTTTAGTGTTGGGTTTCCGGCACCGCGGCGTGTGTGTTCGATCACGTTTCGTAAACATGAACACAGCGGAAGCAATAAAAATAATAAATCTACATTTATTACAACACACGCATGCATATTACAACAAGTGTAGACATAACCATAAATTTAAATTTGCAATAAAAGGAAATTTATCTACGTTATACCTTTCGTATGACGTGTAGCGGGAACGGCATCAACCGGAACGATCCTCGCTAGAATCGTCTCTATCCGTATCCACGCCGAGTTCCTCGGGATGACTTCGCTAAGCCATGAGCTCCGTCTTTGTATGGGTTACTAGCCTCGTGTTGAAGACGACGTGATCGAGAGATGATCACGATCCGAATCCAAATTCGGATCCTAATACGAGTTCTCAAAACTCGCTTCTCCGGAGAGGTATTCGTCAACCAATTGACGAATCCTTCGTCCTACACCTCAGAGGATTACCGGAGATCGAATCCCCGGTAAGTTAGCCGCTGTCGGAGCTCTAACCGTCGTCCAAATGACGCTCCAACGAGAGGAGAACAAGCTGTCCAGAAAACTGGACAGCTTTGGTGGAGGTGATGGGCGCCGGCCAACCAAGGGAGATAGGGCTCACCTTGATGCCAAACTTTAACAAGATCACAGGAGCACTAACCGGCAGCAGCTCGACGCCGGCGAGGGGGAAGGAAGCAGCCTTCTGGACGCCGGTTGGAGGGGCTTTGGGCGGCAGCAATAGGTTGGCGCCGAGAGCTCCAAGGAGGAGGTGGGCGGCAACCTTAGGGCTAGGGGTTTATGAATTAGGGCTTAATTATCCCTTAAGCCCTCTTTTATAGAGAACTAATTCTCTTAATGGTTATTGGATCATAACCATTAGGCCCGTCAACCCGCTCCATTAAGATAAGTTAAAATAAACCAAACCATGATGGTTTATTTTAAGTTAAAACGAATCGAACCAACTTTTGGTTCATTCGTTTAAAATAAACCAAACCCTTTGGTTTATTCTCCTCCATTGGATTAGAACCAAACCATTTTGGTTCATCCATTACGTCTTCATAAGACTCGGCCCATCCACGCTTCCATTGCGACTGAAATGATTTCATGCTCGCTTTATGTTTGGTCCAACCAAACCTAGTTTCTCTCGGTCTGAGAATCCCATTCTCAAGCTCGTTTTAAATCCTTTGGATTACGCTCATTGTGCGTGTGACCAAATAGGTTCTCGGTTTATGTTGGCCGTCTATAATTAACCATTAATTATAGAACGATCATGAGTGGCACCTAGTAGTACATCATGATCCCCAATTAACCGAAAAGATCAACGGTTGATCTAGAACTATTTCTGAAACCCTTCAGCAGCTCGAATGATTCGTGCCCCATTCCCTTCACTCATCTTATACCCACTTGGTTCAGGACATGGTCTATTGTGTCAGTCCCCACTAGGCTGACTACGTCACACCTAGCCCAAGTATCATTTCCTCGTCCTACGGATTCTAGTTACTCCACATGTATCGAAGAGTACCTTACTCTAAACATGTAATGCTTTGGCCAAAGACTTTAGTAACAATCCGACGAGAGGCCATGGGTATACATCTCCTCACAAGGAGTGGTGGATCCTTTATAGGCTATTCAAACACCTTCGATCACTTCGACTTATACCTAATCATCCCGGGTCCACATCTCCTTAGAGATGTTTGCTTAAGATGTCAAAGCATAAGTCTCCATGATCAAGATGACTTGAATACCGCAAGTCTAAGGAACATCGCACTTAAGCCACAGTAAGAACTTCATTGACATATCTATATATGCAGAGAACCATATGAAGTCTTACGGCTGGTCACTCCAATGAACTAGTTACCATAACTAGCATCCACGATTAACTCCGGACATCACAATGTCTCCAGCCAGTGAGAATCAGCTGCTTGGATACACCAAGGAGTATACCTCGTGCTAGTCTTGACAGAATTGATGGTGTCCAAATCCATCAATTCATCGACTAGGGATAATTCCGATACATCACAATTACACATGTAGAGATACTCACTAGTTGTGATCCAATCACAAATTCTCTCATGCTGTGAATCATATCGAGGGCATTCAGTAAATGAGTTTAAGATCCAATCAAATACATAAAACATGTATACTCAAATAGTGAATCTTCATTTATCATATAAATGGTTCATACATAAGGCGATTGCCTTAGGACATCTCTCATATATTACTAACAAACTCCCACTTGGCCTAATGCCAATCGCTACGGTATCCAATACCATATGCTCTAACATGACCCTCAAACTTACTTTGAGGTAATGCTTTAGTCAAAGGATCCGCTAAGTTTCTTTCAGTGGGAATTTTCTCGATTTGTATTTCGTTCCTACTGATGATCTCTCTGATAAGATGATAGCGGCGAAGCACATGTTTGGATCATTGATGAGACCACATCAAGTTCATAGATGAACTTCTTGATCCAAACTGCTTCCTTTGCTGCTTCCAAAGCTGCAACGTATTCTGCCTTAGTGGCAGAATCCGCTATAGTGTCAAGCTTGGAACCTTTCCAACTTATTGCGCCTCCATTCTAGGTGAATACATACCCAGGCTGAGACATGGAATCATCCTTGTCTGTCTAGAGCTAGCATCCGTATACCCACGTATCACCATGTACCCTTCTCCATATATTAGGAATGCATTCTTAGTTCTTCTTAAGTACTTAAGGATCATCTTAACAGCCACCCAATGATCCATTCCTGGATCAAACTGGTATCTGCTCGTGACACTCAGAGCATATGATACATTGGGCATCGTACATAATATAGCATACATGATAGATCCTATTGTGGATGCATAGGGAATCTTACTCATGCAAATCCTCTCGTCTTCTGTGCGCGGACACATAGACTTCGAAAGGTGTTCCCCATGCCTGATGGGTAAGAAACCTTTCTTGGATTCCGACATGCTAAACCTCTTTAGCACTCGGTCTATATATGTAGACTGCGAAAGACCAAGCAACCGTTTCGATCTATCTCTATAGATCTTAATCCCGAGGATGTAGGTTGCTTTTCCCAGGTCTTTCATGGAGAATGTCTTGGATAACCAAACCTTCACTGACTGTAAGATTGAAACATCGTTTCCTATAAGTAGTATGTCATCGACATACAATACTAGGAACACGACTACACTCCCACTAACCTTCTTGTACACACAAGGTTCGTCTGGATTTTGTGAGAAATCAAACTTTTTGATTGTCTCATCAGCGGATATTCGACTCTGGATGCTTGCTTGATCCATAAATGGACGTCGATTTGCATACCTTGGTTTTATCAAGATGTGAAACCCTCGGGTTGTATCATATACCGTCCTCGGCGCAGTTTCCATTAAGGAAAATTGTTTTCACATCCATCTGCCATATCTCATAATCATAATGAGAGCGCTATGGCGGGAGCATCGAATGGATTTAAGCATAGCTACTGAGGCGAATAGGTTTCGTCATAATCAACACCTTGCTTTTGGCGATATCCTTTCGCCACCAATCTAACCTTATAGGTAATCACATTACCATCCATGTCGGTTTTCTTCTTGAAAACCCACTTGCACCCTATAGGCTTTATGCCTTGGTGGGTCAACCAAGTTCCAAACTTGGTTTTCATACATGGAATCCATTTCCGACTTCATGGCACCAAGCCACTTATCCCTTTCTGAACTTGTCAGCACTTCTTCATAACTGGTAGGCTCCTCATCATCAATGAGTAACATGTCGTTCGATTCACTTACGAAATCCATATCTCTCGGGAATATTGCGTGTTCTGCGGATCTCTGAAGATGTGGTGTTACTGATAGTCAGTAGATTGCTCATCACTATGAGTTGTCATTGTTGTGCTTCACCGGTATCTCATAATGTCTATTTGAGTCTCTCGAGGCCATCTTAAGCTCGGCGACACTCCCACTATTTTCTTGCAAGAGAAACTCTTTCTCTAGAAACACTGACATGCCTTGAAACAAACACCTTTTGTTCCACGGGATGATAGAATTGGTAACCCCTTGTTTCCTTAGGGTATCCAACAAATAGACATTTATCAGACTTAGCATCCAATTTGTCTGATACAGTCCGCTTCACATAAGCAGGACAACCCCATATCTTCAAGTAAGATACATGAGGTTTCTTACCATTCCATATCTCATATGGAGTAGTTGAGACTACCTTGGTAGGAATTACATTTAACAAGTAAAGCAATTTGTCGAAGTGCATAGCCCCAAAGGACTTGGGAAGAGTCGCATGATTCATCATTGACTGACCATGTCCAACAAGGTCGATTCGCCTCTCGGATACACCATTATCTTTGTGGTGTATATGGCGGAGTCCATTGAGACAATATACCATTGTCTCTTAGATAATCAAGAAACTCTTGACTTAAGTATTCACCACCTCGATCGATCAGTATTTTAATACTCTTGTCATGTTGTTTCTCTACTTCATTTCTGAATTCTTTGAACCTTTCAAAGGCTTCAGACTTGTGTTTCATCAAGAACACATACCCAAACCGTGAGTGATCATCGGTGAAGGTAATGAAGTAGCTATAGCCTCCTAATTCTTGAGTTGACATAGGTCCACATACATCAGTATGTATTAGACCTAGTAACTCTCCCACTCGTTGACCCTTTCCAGTAAAAGGTAACTTAGTCATCTTGCCTTTTTAAGCATGATTCGCATGTATCGTATGAATCCAATTCAAATGATTCCAGAATTCCACATCGGTGTAATTCGGACATGTGTTTCTTGCTTATATGGCCAAGACGACAATGTCACATATAGGAGTCTATTTGATTATCCTTTCGAGCACGCTTGTTGCTCGCTTCGATATTGAAAACGTCACTGGATACGTCCAACGTATAAACACCATTGCTTAAAGTTCCAGTCTCATAAAGAACTCCATTCAAAGTTATGTAACAACAATTGTTACTAAAAGTCAAATGGAACCCATTTCTATTTAGACAAGAAATAGAAATGATGTTCTTTATCAACGAAGGAACATAAAAGCAATTGTCCAGTTCTAAGAAAAGTCCTGTAGGGAGTCTCAACAAATACGTTCTGATGGCAAGTGCAGCAACCTTTGCTCCATTCCCATCACGTAAATTTGACTCTCTCTTGACGAGTCTTCTTCTATTCCTTAGCCCATGTATGTCATTACATATATGTGAGCCACACCCAGTATCCAATACCCAAGTGTCTAAGGAAATAAAATGACAATCAATAACGAAGATACCTGAAGAAGATGGTGCATCCGATGCCTTATCCTTCTTCACGGACTCAAGATAAATCTTGCAATTTCTTCGCCAATGGCCCTCCTTGCCATGATGATGGCAAGTGCCCTTTTGAGCTGGTTCTGCCTTTTTATCCCTTTTCTTCTTCCCCTTCTGTTGATCCTTTGACTCCCTCTTAGAAACTTTCTTCGAGGAATCAACTAACAACACCGTCCCCTGCTCATGCTTCTCAGAAGGCTCCACAGTCTTCAGCATATTGAGCAGTACCACAGATAAACCTTCTTACATCTTAGAGGTGAAGAGGAGCTTGAAGACTTCGAACCTTTCGAATCTCCCTTGCTCATCAACCAACTCATAAAGATGAAGGACTACGATATGAGCATCCATATGCTCATGCTGTTTTCGTAGCTTGAGTTCCATCATGGCTAGCATGATGCAACTCATTTGTTCAGAATCACTCACATGTTTCTGATAGGCCAACAATTGGTCCAGAGTTGCATTGTCACTAGGATGGGCGGGAAGAGGCGCTTCGAGGACATACGCAAGCTTTTCCACCTTGAGAACAATTCTCAAGTTTCTAAGCTAGTCCAAGAAGTTCAGCCCAGTCAATTTATTTGAATCCAAAATGGAATGCAAATTCAAACACATCATGATCAATATATATTAACTTAGAAATACAAAACGAGCATATATGAGAAAGATGATTTTAAAATGCACCAATATACATTTATAAATCCCATTCATTTTTCGAATTTCAAAAACCCCAAAATCACTTCGGGAGATCGTAGGTCCATCTCCGAATGGGCTGATATCCATCATAGTTATGAACAACCTTGGAGAGAGTCCAACAAGCCATTCATAACTACGATGGTAGGTATCATCTATACCGATTGCATATCACATATATGCAACTATCACAATGTGCTATCAACTAATTGAATGTTCACACATACGTTGGGTTGTTAACACATTAACAAGTATGCATCATATGCATAGCACCCAACTTCACCTCCCTTTACATCGACCTTGGAGAGAGTCCAACGAGCCGATGCTCCAGGTTAAAGCCAACCCATTAATCGAGAAATAGTTTTAATATGGTTAGAGTGCATTCAACCATTTAGCCCAGCTTGGAGAGAGTCCAACAACCAAAGCTAACGATTGACCTCTGACTCTTACCATATTAGTATTAAACTATTCCATGGTTTGAACATGTTAGGGTTCGAGCCGGGCTTGGAGAGAGTCCAACAACCCAAACAAGAAACAGAACTCTGGTTCTAACCATATTAATGGAAGGTGTAGGCTTTAATATTGTTTAAGGGTTTTATGTCTCATCCTCTTTGCATGAAAATAACTATTATCTACATGGCATGGCATACATGGCATACATCTACATGTCACGACACGCATGACATAATGTTATGCATCTAATGCAATTACATGGCATACAATTATGTCATGTATATATTTCCTTATATGTCATAATTATTTATGAAAATAAAATATGTTTAAGATTTGATTCTCCAAATCAAATCATAATTAAATTAGGAAACAAATTTCCAAATCTAATCACATATTTTATTTATGGAATTATTTGATTAAGGAAAATCTATTTAGGAAACCAATTTCCTAAATCATTAAAACTACTTATGGAAATAAAATATTTTAAGATTTGATTTCCCAAATCAAATCAAGATTAAATTAGGAAACAAATTTCCAAAATCTAATCAAATATTTTATTTATGGAAAATATCAATTTCCATAAATACTTCCAACTTTCCAAAAGTGGAAGATTTCCATAAATACTTCTAGACTTTCCAAAATTGAAAAATTTCCATAAATACTTCTAAATTTCCAAAATTAGAAAATTTCCAGAAATAACATTATGACTATCGCAAAACCATTTTACGATTATGTCGAAACACAACTGGCTCGATACCCTTTGTTGGGTGTGTGTGTTCGATCACGTTTCGTAAACATGAACACAGCGGAAGCAATAAAAATAATAAATCTACATTTATTACAACACACACAACACACGCATGCATATTACAACAAGTGTAGACATAACCGTAAATTTAAATTTGCAATAAAAGGAAATTTATCTACGTTATACCTTTCGTATGACGTGTAGCGGGAACGGCATCAACCGGAACGATCCTCGCTAGAATCGTCTCTATCCGTATCCACGCCGAGTTCCTCGGGATGAATTCGCTAAGCCACAAGCTTCGTCTTCGTATGGGTTACTAGCCTCGTGTTGAAGACGACGTGATCGAGAGATGATCACGATCCGAATCCAAATTCGGATCCTAATACGAGTTCTCAAAACTCGCTTCTCCGGAGAGGTATTCGTCAACCAATTGACGAATCCTTCGTCCTCCACCTCAGAGGATTACCGGAGATCGAATCCCCAGTAAGTTAGCCACTGTCGGAGCTCTAACCGTCGTCCAAACGACGCTGTGACGAGAGGAGAACAAGTTGTCCAGAAAACTGGATAGCTTTGGTGGAGGTGATGGGCGCCGGCCTACCAAGGGAGATAGAGCTCACCTTGATGCCAAACTTGAAGGAGATCATCGGAGCACTAACCAGCAGCAGCTCGACGCCGGCGAGGGGGAAGGAAGCAGCCTTCTGGACGCCAGTTGGAGGAGCTTTGGGCGGCGGCAATAGGTTGGCGCCGAGAGCTCCAAGGAGGAGGTGGGCGGCAACCTTAGGGCTAGGGGTTTATGGATTAGGGCTTAATTATCCCTTAAGCCCTCTTTTATAGAGAACTAATTTTCTTAATGGTTATTGGATCATAACCATTAGGCCCGTTAACCCGCTCCATTAAGATAAGTTAAAATAAACCAAACTATGATGGTTTATTTTAAGTTAAAACGAACCGAACCAACTTTTGGTTCATTCGTTTAAAATAAACCAAACCCTTTGGTTTATTCTCCTCCATTGGATTAGAACCAAACCATTTTGGTTCATCCATTACGTCTTCATAAGACTCGGCCCATCCACGCTTCCATTGCGACTGAAACGATTTCATGCTCGCTTTATGTTTGGTCCAACCAAACCTAGTTTCTCTCGGTCTGAGAATCCCATTCTCAAGCTCGTTTTAAATTCTTTGGATTACGCTCGTTGTGTGTGTGACCAAATAGGTTCTCGGTTTATGTTGGCCGTCTATAATTAACCATTAATTATAGAACGATCATGAGTGGCATCTAGTAGTACATCATGATCCCCAATTAACCGAAAAGATCAACGGTTGATCCAGAACTATTTCTAAAACCCTTCAGCAACTCGAATGATTCGTGCCCCATTCCCTTCACTCATCTTATACCCACTTGGTTCAGGACATGGTCTATTGTGTTAGTCCCCACTAGGCTGACTACGTCACACCTAGCCCAAATATCATTTCCTCGTCCTACGGATTCTAGTTACTCCACATGTATCGAAGAGTACCTTACTCTAAACATGTAATGTTTTGGCCAAAGACTTTAGTAACAATCCGACGAGAGGCCATGGGTATACATCTCCTCGCAAGGAGTGGTGAATCCTTTATAGGCTATTCAAACACCTTCGATCACTTCGACTTATACCCAATCATCCCGGGTCCACATCTCCTTAGAGATGTTTGCTTAAGATGTCAAAGCATAAGTCTCCATGATCAAGATGACTTGAATACCGCAAGTCTAAGGAACATCGCACTTAAGCCACGGTAAGAACTTCATTGACATATCTATATATGCAGAGAACCATATGAAGTCTTACGGCTGGTCACTCCAATGAACTAGTTACCATAACTAGCATCCACGATTAACTCCGGACATCACAATGTCTCCAGCCAGTGAGAATCAGCTGCTTGGATACACCAAGGAGTATACCTCGTGCTAGTCTTGACAGAATTGATGGTGTTCAAATCCATCAATTCATCGACTAGGGATAATTTCGATACATCACAATTACACATGTAGAGATACTCACTAGTTGTGATCCAATCACAAATTCTCTCATGCTGTGAATCGTATCGAGGACATTCAGTAAATGAGTTTAAGATCCAATCAAATACATAAAACATGTATACTCAAATAGTGAATCTTAATTTATCATATAAATGGTTCATACATAAGGCGATTGCCTTAGGACATCTCTCATATATTACTAACATTTAGTACACTCTCTACAGGATAGAGAGTCCGTCGATTAGTTGAGTACGACTCTCTACAGGATAAAGAGTATATTTGATCAGATGGGTACGACTCTTTGTTCAACAGAGAGTCTGTGGTAGATGGTTGTACGTGTGATAGCATACTCATGTCATTTGCATGCATTCTGACGACACAGTCTCCCTTGGGGTTGAGAGAGTTGTCAGTCATCTTGCCTCCCAGGTTACTCCCCGAGGAGTAACTGGTGTGAGGGCATAGCATCTATTGTGCCGCACTCTACCACTATAGAGGGTGATAGTTGGAGTTGCATGCAGTTGTCCTGGGTGCGTGGTACTCAACCACTCATTGGTAGTGTCAGTCAGAGTGGCCAGCAGCAGGGACCCCCGTTGTGTAGCGAGCTCTTTACGCTCATATGCTACTTGATCATACTGCCCACTCAACCACACTATAGCAGTGGTTGGTGTGAGTTGGGACAATTGTCATGTCGTGCCACCTAGGCCACACTGGGGTCGTGGTAGCGAGTAGGGGTGAGCAGGCATGACCATGCAGGCTGCATTGCCAATACCATATATATATAGATATATATATATATATATATATATATATATATATATATATATATATATATATATATATATGTAGTCTATATATATATGCTTATTGTGATGTTGCACTTGATTGTATTATGCTTGCTGCATTTGGTTGTACATCATATTCATGCATGCTTCTTGCATATGTTATACGATTGTGTCGGGTACTGGTATATGTTTGGACAGACCATTAGATACCTTGACCTGTAGCTTGAGTATATTGTGAGTTGATCTTACTCTTCCTGTTATATATATGTTGGATATATGTTCAGGTTGGATCAGAGTAGCGTAGCAGACTTCAGGTATGTCTGCATTTTATGTTGTTCATTTGGTTAGACGGTATATGCTTGTATTTATATACTAGGCTGATATACCGGTTGTACCTCTAGATTATGTTGTTGAAATACATGTGATATTACATATATGCATGTTTTTGCATTACCTGCTGAGTTTTACTCACCGCCCCCATGGACCCTGGGTTTTTCTGTCGCCCAGGTAGCAGGTTGAAGCCTTCGTGATGGCTTGGAGCACCGCTGGCTGACATCTCATCTCACCTCCGAGGCTCCCGTGTTTGTTTTGGGTGTTTCATCCGTTGTGTATTGTATTTTGGAGTTTTCGTGATGTACATGTTTTATATTCGGATTTTGTCGAGGTTTTGTATTGTTGTGATGTGTTAGTCATATCGGTATGCATGTGTGGGATTGATATTGTTATGTTTTATGTTTCCGCTGTGTAGTTGTTGTAATTAGTTGTTATGTTGTTGTGGTTGTTTTCATATTTATATGTTATGTTGTTATTCTGGACCTACATGCCTTGTATTAACCCGAAATGTTGCCATGTACAGGGGAGATGTCGTCCGTTTGATTTTCGGCTCGGCATGTTCTCAGGGCATGACAACTTTAGTGGTATCAGAGCCCAAGGTTCTGCGATGTCATACAATGTTGTTTTGTGTCGAGTCTTGGATTCTCGGGAGTCAATTTGTTCGGTTTTGGTTTTCTGAGATGAGATGGACAGCGACCTGAGCTCCAAGCAGCACGAGGTAAAAATTCCTGATAACTTATGGGTTAGTAGATATTTATCTAAACTTGATCAGTAGGTGTATACAATATAGTTATGACACCTGTGCAGATTTGTAGT
Organism: Wurfbainia villosa; assembly: GCA_025175895.1. NCBI lineage: Eukaryota > Viridiplantae > Streptophyta > Magnoliopsida > Zingiberales > Zingiberaceae > Wurfbainia > Wurfbainia villosa. The sequence goes on from CM045992.1 coordinate 87,311,737, forward strand.
AGGGGTCATCCACTGAGGCGACCAACTGGAGTGGCCTTTAGGGTTTATACTTTCAGTTTTGTTGGCTATGCATTTAGATGCTTATAACAAGGAATAACTTGTAGTTTGTTGGTTATTGTTCGTAACCGTGGTATGAATTGACCCCGAAAATGATCTATTAAGTTTGTGAGTCTTGAACCTGTGTCGAAAAGGTGATTTTCCTTTGAGAGCCGACTGATACCGAGTTAGAAAATAGGGGTCAAGTTGTCACATTTCTTGTGAAAAATCAGAGACTGCAGTCTTAGTGGTTTTGACTAATTATGCTAGTCAGATCATTACCCGTTGGGTAATGGACAAGACAAATTGCCTATTGTTGATGCAGATAGCGGAAGGCTAGGTTACGGTATTTCATAGGGATTTTATCCCTGAGTTGTTCGTACTAAGTTGTATAACTTTGAGAGTATTTTTGAGTACTTAACTCATGTTATACCGAGAAAGAAGAGTTGTTTGCATACCATTATCGGGATCAAGCCGGTATTTAGTGATTAATGCAAAAAATAATCTTCAGGAAATAATATATCACTTGATCATGGTTTAGTGATGTTGAAAGAGAGTATTTCCCCGTGTCACTTTTAGTGACACATTGTAAGGAATTCTTGAGCTTCAAGAAAGGGTGATCGAATAGTAATAGTATACTGTGCAGGGTCGTGAGACTTGCGGAGGTTACGACCACCTAATAGCTCAAGAAGATGAATGGATGATTTAAGCCACCCAGAGTTATTGGCTTATAGTTGGATTAGGATGCCGGGATCTTCTACCAGATCCTGCCGGAAGACGTTGGATTGAGACAGGAGTTTAGAAATGACTCCGTACAAGGGTTTAAGAGTTGGAGACCAGTAAGCAAATATTGCAGATCAACTTAATAGAGTCAGAAGTCTCCGACTATTGGATAAAGGAGCAAGATCGGAGTCATAGACTTTGAACTATTTTTCGATTATAGAAGACCAACCGCAGATCATCAGAATGTTCTCGTGGATATCAACAAAATCAGAACAAAGACTTCGAAGGGATTGTGTGCGTGCCATGCAGATCACGAAGACATGCGAAGTCAGATTATCTATTGGATCAGTTCATCTGTTGCTATTGTAGACAACCAGTACATTTGAGGAGCTATACTTTGAAGACTCAGTTGAAGACTATTCGGGAGATTCCGGGAAGGTGATGCACGATCTAAACAGAGATCAAGACCAAGATTGGGTTATTTAAATCATGATTTACCACCTCAGGCGTGGTTGGAGTTCCGTGATACTTCCCTTCAAGGGAAGTGACTATGCAGATGTATCAGCAGAAGACATAGTGGAAGACTCATGCAGACAACAACAGTTACCCCCAGATGTGAATTGATTTGTACAGAGGAGAGAGTATACGACGTTGGTCATATCTATTTGGTATTCTACAGTTGCAGTTCGTAGGATTAAGTGATGTGATCAGATGATCTAGCAAGATCCTCGGATCATTCATCGCAGAAATGCAACCACTTTATCACGGACTGTTGGATCTGATCTTGTTCTCTTCGGAGAAAGGCGGAGACCTGCGGGGAGCCTTTGGATCGGATCGACAGATAATTGATCGTTCAGGGTATTACTTTAGTTTACCCTCTAGGTTAATATGTTGAGAGATGCTTGGAGTTACAGATATCTGTATCTAGAACATTCTTAGTTTGGATTAAAAAGGGGTCCTTTACATCGACTTGTGGGTCGGTGGTATCTCTACCGTCAGGTGAGAAGTTGACCAACAATTAAAAAGTCAAGGGAGGCCCTTAGACTTGGATAGACATATCTTTACTGTAGACATATCCTTACGGATGGTCAAGTTGTTGAGATTATAGTATGATTATGTCTCTCAGATGTGCGCATAATCCGAGAGCATTCGGATGTAGTTGCGGATGAACTCCTAGCCTTGCCGTTGCTTAGGCAAGTGGAGTAGGCGATCAAAATGATTGAGAAAATTGTCCGGTATCGAAGATCACATATCGAGTGATATTTTTGTTGGTATCAGTGTTGTTAAACACTATATAAGAATTGGAAGAACGTGAGTTGCGATTATAGGAGATGTTGGAGGGGATATTTATCTATCTCAGTATTCCTCCTTGAGAAGGATCCAGAACTCTTTATTGAAAGAGAGATGAACCTTTGAAATTATACATCGATTATTGATGATGGAATGCAATAGTTGTTGAAAGTGAATATCCTCCGTTGGGGAAAGATGATCTGTTTAGATCAGCAAAGGACACCTGTGTATACTCTAAGGTTGATTTGCGACTGGAGCGTTGATATTGTAGTGACATGGTATCATATAATTATCATTGTCGTTCTGATGGTTAATATATATCATCAGCGTAGAGTAAAGGGAATGCAGGTGTGTGGAGACGACAATTTCATACTTGGTATGAATTGTATGAATTTTGATTAAGTTGCTAGACTAATTAACATTTTAGTCGTCACTGGATTTGAGAATTGTGTATCCTGAACACGATTGGATCCTTTTGTAGTTGTTGGAGTTGCGTAACTTGGCCACTATTGATTGTGGTAGTTGGAGTTGCGCACTTGGCCACCGTAGATAGTGGTTTTCCTTGTATGGTTTGGTTAGTTCTGTAAATGTGGATAGAATGTTTGGCATTACTATACCACGGACTTGTTTGACAAAGGTGATGATGGAAATATTTTAGTCGGAAGCTGGTGAAACCAGTTACAAAACCTAGACGGCGGTTAACTTTTACACGAGTATTAGTTAATCCTTCCGGAGTGGATAAAAGGATGATGTACGCAAATGCATCGTTTCAGGGATCGGAATGATTCCGATGCAGTGAATGAGGCATATCGTATGCCTACGACAGTTAAGAAACTACGAGATAGTCTGTCATATACATGACGTGACTTTAGTAGTTATTATCTGGATTTGTAATTGTATGGAGCAGGAATGCTCCTGGGATTTTGACTAGCTACCGGTTAGCACTATAGAGTTGCTGGAACGCGAACAGTTGCAACTTGAGAGATTGATCGCTAGTCTTCCATGCACTTACAGAGTGTGTGGTAGAGTGGATTTTGAATGGTTGATGGACTTCTCTTTTGAGAAGATAATTCCCCGTCTCTGAGAAGGATAGTGGATTCCGGAGTTGCAGTGTTTAAGGAAGAGTTGCTACAGAAAGCACATCATTCGAGATGGGCTATATACCTTAGAGATACTTGGATGTACTGAGATTTGAAACGTTTATACTGGTAGAACGTATAAAGAGAGATATAGCAGATTTTGCTGCTCGATGTTTAGTATACCAGTAGGTGAAGGTTGAACATCAGAAACCCGCTAGATTGCTCCAGGAAATTCCGATTCCGGAATGGAAGTGGGAGCAAATCCCGATGGATTGCGCTATGGGATTGCTTAGAACCCGTAAAAGACACGATGTGATTTGGGTGATCATGGATCGACCGACCAAATCAGCTCATTTCCTTTCTATTTGTGGGTCGTACTTGGATCATTCGATAGAGTTGTATTACCGAAAGATTATCAGATTGCGTGGGGTACTTTTAAGTACCATATCGGATAGAGATTCACGATTTACCTCGCAATTTTGGCAGAGTCTGCACCAGACTATGGGCACAGAGCTTCGACTTAGTGCAACGTTTCATCCGCAGACAGATAAACAGTCTGAGTGTATCATTTAGACATTGGAGGATCTATTCAGATATTGTGTTGTGGATTATGGAGGTGTAGCTTAACGGTTGGCTTTACCTCCGAAACTTACCGGTGCTCACAATGTATTTCCTATTTTTATACTGAGGAAATACATGTCGCATGTTGATCATGTTCTGAAATAGGTTCCGAATTCTACCTCAATCTAATGCGACTTACGTGAAGATTCCATGGTGGATCCTGGGTCGCAAGTAGCGACAGTTGCGGAACAAAACCATCTGAGTTATAAAGGTTGGATGACAGCATCATACCGATGAGGAAGCTACGTGAGAGCTGGAAAATAATATTCAAGCTTAGTACCCTACTTAGTCACATGAGGTGTGTGACTTTTCTCCAAATACTTGAGATGGTTTTGTGACGTCTCATACTCATACATGAGTTGGAAATTTGGGGACCAAATTTTTATAAGTGGGGGAGAATGTAAAATACCAGAAAAATAAAAAAAAAATAAAAATAAAAAAGATAAAGGTTGGGTAATTAAGAGAATATCCTATGGAATTTTTCAGAATTTTTTAGGAATTTTTTTCTGGACTCGAATAGAGATTTCTAAGATCCTCTTTATGGAGAAGAAATTAAAAAGCTTAACGGGTCTGAAAACCGACCCGTTTATTTCCCAAATCCGACCCGCAGCTATTCTTCCGTTTTTGCGCCGATTCCCGTTCTCCGCCGATCCGTATTTCTCTCGAATTCTCTTCTCCTACCGACCAATCCTCTTCTCCTCCTCTCTAACGCACAACCCTTCTTCCTGCTCGTCGGCCACCGTGGACCCTCTGACCGGTGCGATCGCTGTCGCTCGAGCGCAGATCATCGCCGGTGCTCTTCTACGGTGGTGGCTTGGCAATGAGCAGATCTGACGCTGCTCAGATCTCGATCGCTGCCTTCCTTTCTTTCCACTTGCCTCCATTGAACTCCACGGCGGGCAGGCAGCACTAGATGATCGAGCCACCGCGCGATGTTTTTTTCTTGGCTATTAATCGCCTTCAGCCAGCTTCTCCGCTATCAGGCGTTCTTGGATCCTGGTCGCGAGAGCCACGCCGGAGCTGCTGCCCTTTCGTTGGCGCACCACAGGGATCGCAGGCTATCCTGCTCGTTCGTCGCTACCAATCGGCGTGAGCCTTCGTCGTCGCCCACACCTGCTGCCTGATCTGCTGAGTTGATCTCGCCTCCCTGCCCTCTGTCGCCGTGTGTCGCCCTCTCTTCTTCCCGATCTTCATCGCCAGTCGATTTGCCTCCGACCACCAGGGATGACCTTAGCAACCAACCTCTTTCTGTGCTCCAATGCTAATGCCTCTCCTTTCCGATCATATCTATAGCATTTCTGAGTTGGGATCACGAGATTACCATCGCAAAGGGGTAGCTTATCGATCACCATTTCCCTATTCTGGTCGTGGCACAACCTACTTCTTAGTCGGATTTCCTATTTTCACCACGAGTAGCATTATCGACTGGGATGTCGTGGTAAGCGGGAAGAAACTCTATCTCTTGATGATCTAAAAGTTTAGATCGGTAAATCACAGCTTATAAGGTTAATTTCTATTGCAGGCACTAAAATACATTAGAGTTGTGCTGGGATAATTCTGGACAAGCAAATTGGGGTTGCTTCATCATTTCGAAGAGGAAGATTGGTGTACTGTAGTTGTGGTGGTAATTTGAGGAAGAAGGCATTAGGCTTCATATTTGAAGTAGTGGGATGGAAGCTTAAGAAATTGGTAAGTAAATTGGGTTACGTAATGATATGGATATTATGTTTATAGTTGTGTGGTGATTAATTTGTTAATTAACCGTTAATAGATGGAGGTTGTGATAATGGTGGGGTTGGATCTGATTAAATAGTAGATTCAATTGGTAATGGTATCAGTGTATGTGTTGGTTAGCTAATTAGGATTTAGATTTGATTTGGGACTTGATACCATTATTGGACTAATGGTAGAATTTGTTGTTATTTGTATTTTAATTGCAGGGCCTTGATTCGGAATAGACTTCCAGGCATGGAGATTTATCTGGATGTTCTACATGTCAGGTGGGTAATTCCTACCTTGGTCAGGTAGTTTTAATGCATACAGATTTAGATGCATGATCATCTTATATGATCATGTTACCTTGACCCTGCTCTTATTATCTTATGCTTGAACTTATCGTTGGATGTATTTATACTCAATTGTTGATATCACATATTTCCTATCATGATTTAGGAGTTATAGATGTGATGTAAATTGACCTAGATATTTAGTAGGGTGTAAATGTTAGTACGGGTGATGACCCAATTTATAAATTGGCAAAAAGGTCATCCGTGGGTAGGTAATGCCCTAAATGTAGGATTTATTTCTAATACCCGTATGTTGCATACTATTACCAACCATGAGTGGTGTAATGGTTAAGTGAAAGGTGACTAGTGTGTCGCTACGGACTGGTGGTCCCAGCTTGATATGATTAGTCGAGTACGACTCTCTATGGGATAGAGAGTGCGTCGAACAGTTGAGTACGACTCTCTATTGGATAAAGAGTTATGATCAGTCGAGTATGACTCTCTACAGGATAGAGAGTGCGTCGATCAGTTGAGTACGACTCTCTATTGGATAGAGAGTTATGATCGAGTAGTCTGACTCTCTACGGATAGAGTCTGCATCGATCGATTAGTCTCGACTCTCTACAGGATAGAGAGTGTATTTGATTAGATGGCTATGACTCTTTGTTGAACAGAGAGTCTGTGGTAGATGGTTGTAAGTGTGACAGCATACTCATGTCATTTGCATGCATTCTGACGACATAGTCTCCCTTGGGGTTGAGAGAGTCCGCAGTCATCTTGCCTCCCAGGTTACTCCCTGAGGAGTAACTGGTATGAGAGAATAGAATCTGTTGTGCCACACTCTACAACTATAGACGGTGGTAGTTGGAGTTGCATGCAGTTGTCCTAGGTGCGTAATACTCGACCACTCATTGGTAGTGTCAATCGGAATGGCCAGCAGCAGGGACCCCCATTGTGTAGCGAGCTCTTTACGCTCATATGCTACTTGATCATACTCCCCACTCGACCACACTATAGCAGTAGTTGGTGTGAGTTAGGATAGTTATTATGTCGTGCCACCTAGACCACACTGGGGTCGTGGTAGTGAGTAGGGGTGAGCAGGCATGACCATGCAGGCTGCATTAGCATATCTGATGGCGCTTTGCATATTACCATATATATATATATATATGTATGTATATATGTATGTATGTATGTATTTATGTATGTATGTATGTATATGTGTATATATATATATATATATATATATATATATATATATATATATATATATATATATATATATATATATGTATATATATATATATATATATATACTGAAAGCCTAGCCTTTGTATAAACATCTTCATTTTGAAATAAGAATCACATGATCATTGTTTGCATTTTATATTTATGCATATTATCTGATACTTTACATTATAGATAACATAGTGTGTAGTCTCGCACAAAAGATCATGTTATCAGTTCCTTATAGAGTATAAGTTTAGGCTCACAACCAAGATAGTTTTGGACAAACCATTGGCATGGTTGTAGTGTAATTTTCTATTGGTTAATCTTGACCTTAGAATTATACTAGTACACTTTGTGTGTATTGAGCAGGACCGATTTAGAGGTGATTCAACTTATACTGAGTATATAATTGAATCGAATCTCAGATATTATAGTGTACATGCTCTTAATCCCGATATAATAACGGGCACATGTACTTAGTATTTATTTCTTTGATTTACCAATAGGAGAGTTTATGTATTAAATCGATAGGCCTGGTAAGTTGGGAAATAATATTATTTACATGGTGTGTCATTGATTATAGGAGGAAACCGTGTCCTATATACTAGGATGATGATGTCCCCTTGAGGGGCTCATAAGGTTCATCATGTAAATCCTGCAGGTGGACTTTGTCTAATATGATGATAAGGATGAGTGGTACTACTCATGGAGTTAGATATTAATTAATTAAATTGTTAGTAATTTAATTAATTAATGGATATTCGATATCTTAAACACGGGGAGATATTTTATACAAATAATATGTGGAGTCCATATTTAATTATGGGAGTTGGTGAGGTAGATTAATGATGATCCTCTAGTGGAATAGATCATCATTAATGAATCGGGTTTTATGTGGGTCGGATCCATTGGGTGGCCAAGATCCAACTCCTCCTCATGGTCCCAATTGTAGCCTATTATAAATATCTCATGAAGCCTAGATCTATAAAAGGGGTTAGAGAGGCTTGGGCGGCAAAAGAAGTTGTGCTAGGGTTTTGGAGTTGGCGTGGAAGGCTTAGGCGACAAGAAGTGATGGCTAGGGTTTTGCTTCTCCTTGTGGGCGGCGGCTACCTAGGGCTTCTCTTCTCCTTTGGCCGACGGCAACAAGTCTTCCTTCTCCATTGTCGATGCCTCCTTTTCTTTCTCCAAGAGCCTGCGGCAACAAAGGTGAGGGTCTCTCCTTCCTTTGTCTTGGCCGGCATACCCTCTCCCTCTCCTTAGGGTCGGCAGACACCATGCTTGGTGGTTGGTGGTCGGTGCAAGTAAGGAGAAGAAGGGAGTTTGTTCTTCCCTTATTCGGAGCGAGCAAGGAAGGGAAGACATGTGGTCTAGGAAGCTTCGATTATTGGAAGATCATCGCCCACACGACGTCCAAGAAGAGGATAGGAATACAATAGAAGATCAAGAGGTAAAATAAGAGGTATAATCTTGTTTAATTTTGATTAGTGTTCTTTTGTATTTTGCATGTTGTTAATTGACATGGACCGCGATGATAAACACAAAAATCGGTGATCCGTACATCATCTATACCGCGGCTAATCGAGGAAAAGAGTTAGGTTGCTTGAACAACAAGTTTGTTCAAATGACTACTCAAATCGAATAGCACAATGATGGATGGTTGCTTGGGTAATCCATCTCCGTCTGGATTAGTTTTTTTTTATCCGCGGATGTGTGATAGGATCGCCTTGCACAAGCCACCGAAGCAGGGAAATAATTCCCTGTTAGTGATATATGAGAGATGTCCTAAGGCAATCGCCTTAAGTTTGAACCATTTATATGATAAATGAAGATTCACTATTTGAGTATACATGTTTTCATGTATTTGATTAGATCTTAAACTCATTTACTGAATGCCCACGATACGATTCACACCACGAGAGAATTTGTGATTGGATCACAACTAGTGAGTATCTCTACATGTGTAATTGTGTTGTATTGGAATTATCCCTAGTCGATGAATTGATGAATTTGGACACCATTGATTATGTCGAGACTAGCGCGAGGTATACTCCTTGGTGTATCCAAGCAGCTGATTCTCACTGGCTGGAGACATTGTGATGTCTGGAGTTAATCATGGATGCTAGTTATGGTAACTAGTTCATTGGAGTGACCAGCCTTAAGACTTCATATGGTTCTCTGCATATATAGATATGTCAATGAAGTTCTTACTGCAGCTTAAGTGCGATGTTCCTTTGACTTGCGGTATTCAAGTCATCTTGATCATAAAGACTTATGCTTTGACATCTTAAGCAAGCATCTCTAAGGAGATGTGAACCCGGGATGATTGGGTATAAGTCAAAGTGATCGAAGGTGTTTGAATAGCCTATAAAGGATTCACCACTCCTTGCGAGGAGATGTATACCCATGGCCTCTCGTCGGATTGTTACTAAAGGCTTTGGCCAAAGCATTACATGTTTAGAGTAAGGTACTCTTCGATACATGTGCAGTAACTAGAATCCGTAGGACGAGGAAATGATACTTGGGCTAGGTGTGACGTAGTCAGCCTAGTGGGGACTGACACTATAGATCATGTCCTGAACCAAGTGGGTATAAGATGAGTGAAGGGAATGGGGCACGATTCATTCGAGTTGCTGAAGGGTTTCAGAAATAGTTCTGGATCAACCGTTGATCTTTTCGGTTAATTGGGGATCATGATGTACTACTAGGTGCCACTCATGATCGTTCTATAATTAATGGTTAATTATAGACGGCCAACATAAACCGAGAACCTATTTGGTCACACGCACAACGAGCGTAATCCGAAGGATTTAAAACGAGCTTGAGAATGAGATTCTCAGACCGAGAGAAACTAGGTTTGGTTGGACCAAACATGGAGCGATCATGAAATTGTTTCAGTCGCAATGGAAGCGTGGATGGGCCGTGTCTTATGAAGACATGATGGATGAACCAAATTGGTTTGGTTCTAATCCAATGGAGGAGAATAAACCAAAGGGGTTTGGTTTGTTTTAAACGAATGAACCAAAGTTGGTTCGGTTCATTTTAACTTAAAATAAACCATCATGGTTTGGTTTATTTTAACTTAAATTAATGGAACGGGTTAGCGGGCTTTTGGTTATGATCCGATAACCATTAAGAGAATTTTTTCTCTATAAAATAGGGCTTAAGGGTTTTTGTTAAGCCCTAATCCAAAGCCTTGCAACCCTAATTGTTGCCGCCCACTTCTCCTTGGTGTAGTCGGCGCCAACCCTCTTGCCGCCGCCCACCACCACCCAAGCTCCTTGCCGACGTCCAGCAGCTGTCGTCCTCTCCCCTTGTCGGCGTCGAGCTGCTACCGGAGGAGCTCCGGTGATCTCCTTTGGGTTCGGCAACAAGGTGAGCTTCAACCTTCCTTTTTGGCCGACCCCTATTCCTCCACCAAAGCTGTCTAGTTTTTTGGATAGCTTGTTTCCTTCTCGTCGGAGCATCATTTGGACGACGTTTGGAGCTCCGACAGCGGTAGCCTTGCTGGGGATTCGATCTCCGGTAATCCTCATAGGTGGAGGACGAAGGATTCGTCAAACGGTTGACGAATACCTCTCCGGAGAAGTGAGTTTTTGAGGACTCGTTTAGGATCCGAATTTTGATTCGGATCGTGATCTTCTCTCGATCACATCGTCTTCAACACGGGGTTAGTAACCCGTACGAAGATGAGGCTCGTGACTTTGTGAAGTCATCCCGAAGATACTTGGCATGGATACGGATAGAGACGATTCTAGCGAGAATCATTCCGATTGATGTCTTTCCAGCTACACGTGATACGTCAGGTATACGTAGTATAAATTTTCTTTTATTGCAAAAATTGAATTTACAGTTATGTCTACACATGTTGTACTATGCATGCGTGTGATGTGTGTATTATAATAAATTATATTTATTATTTTATTCCTTCCGTTGTGCACATGTTTACGAAACATGTTCGAATACACACTCGCTGCGGTGCCGGAAACCCAACATTCCCTACATCATGATCATTATATAATTAATGGTTAATTATAGATAGCCAACATAAACCGGAAACCTATTTGGTCACACGCACAACGAGCGTAATCTGAAGGATTTAAAACGAGCTTGAGAATGAGATTCTTAGAATGAGAGAAACTAGATTTGGTTGGACCAAACAAGGAGCGAGCATGAAATCGTTTCAGTCGCAACGGAAGCATGGATGGGTTGTGTCTTTTGAAGACATGATGGATAAACCAAATTGGTTTGGTTCTAATCCAATGGTGGAAAATAAACCAAAGGGGTTTGGTTTGTTTTAAACGAATGAACCAAAGTTGGTTCGGTTCGTTTTAACTTAAAATAGACCAACGCATTTTGGTTTATTTTAACTTAAATTATTGGAGCGGGTTAATGGGTTTTGGTTATGAACCAATAACCGTTAGAAGAATATGTTATCTATAAAAACATGACTTAAGGGTTTTTCGAGGAGAATTAATTGGTTCAAGGGTTTTGGAAACCCTAGCCTCCTTTCCTCTCCTCTCCTTGCCGCCGACGCCACCTGCTGCCGCCGGCCTCCTGCTGCTGTCGGCCATCCTCCGGCGACCCTCCTTGGCTCCGGTGACCAAGGACCAACCGACCCTTTTCCTTTGGCCGGTGCCAAGTCCTCCACCAAGCTGTCCAGTTTTTTGACAGCTTGCTTCCTTCATGTCGGAGCGTCATTTGGACGGATTTTGGAGCTCCAACAGCAACTTTCTTGCTAGGGATTGGATCTCCGGCAATCCTCATAGGTGGAGGACCAAGGAGTCGTCAATCGGTTGATGAATACCTCTTCGGAGAAGCAAGATTTGGGGACTCATTTTTGCATCCGAATTTTGATTCAGATTGTGATCTTCTCTCGATCACATCATCTTCGACACGAGGCTAGTGACTCCTACGAAGACGAGGCTCGTAGCTTGGCGAAGCTATCCCGACAGGACTCGACATGGATACAGATAGAGGCAATTCTAGCGTGAGATGCTTCGGTTGTTGCCAATCCCACTGCACGTGATAGGTCCAGTATAACTAGCGTAATTTCCTTTTACTGCAAAATTTGAAATTGCGATTATGTCTACACATGATGTATCTTGCATGCGTATGGTGGTGTGTGTGTTGTAATAAATTAGATTTATTGCTTTTATTTCTTCCGTTGTGTACATGTTTACGAAACATGTTCGAACACACACCCACCGCGGTGCCGGGGAAACCCAACATTTTCTACTTGTGCCGGTTCAGGAATTTCATGGAATTTCACCAACTTACTCCATAATTCTCTCGCATCCCTAAATTCACCTAATCTAGACAAAATAGCATTAGGTATCAATTTTACTAGCATGATTGTTACCTTAATGTTTGTCTTGAATTGTTGTCGTTGCTCTTCGGTCCATCTTGACTTTCCTAACGGCTTGTTGTCTTCACCCCTAGGTACTTCAAAACCATTTTCAATTGTTAGCATCATATCGAAATCGGTTTCGAAATATACCTCCATCCTTTTCTTCCACCATGAGAATTCTCCTTCAAATTTCGGTGGACGGATGTTGATGCCAGCCATCTTGTCGTGCTTGTGTTGGCAATGAGTCCACGACAAGCTCCTCGCTCTGATTCCACTTTTTGGAGGATCGGTGGCCGGCTAGAGGGGGGTGAATAGCCCAATACGTGTACGACGATGGAAATTGATGGCTCGTGCATGTCGCTTGTCTACAATTTGTTGGTGCAACAATGCCCCAAGCATTTATATGTTTTGATGTTTGGATAATAATCAAAGTTAGGCAACAAATTGTGATCTAATTGTGAACGTGTTCAAGTGACAGGGAAATCCAAGTATGAAGACTTGGTAAAAGCAAAGTCCAAGTATGATCTTGGCAAGAGAAGTCCAAGGTAAAGGTTTGGCGGCATAAGACCAAGCATGTTGTCTTGGCGGCATTAAGTCCAAACAAACTTTGGCAAAGGAAGTCCAAGGGCAAGTCTTGGCAGCGTAAGTCCAAGCATGTAGACTTGGCGGCGTAAAGTCCAAGCACTCTTTGGCAAAGGAAGACCCTAGACATGACAAAACCGAAGGAAGCTCTTGGAAGCAAAGCGCAAAGGATGAACAAGTCGCGGACTCGGAGGGATCCTGGAGGCGCAAGGCTTAAGGAAGAGCTAGGAGGTTAAGTTTAGGTCTAGGGGGTGAGATCAAGTGTGAATTACTCACACTTGATGAGTATCAGTCGACTGATACAATGTATCGATCGGCCAGGTCAAGTGCTCGGCCCGAGTCAAGATGAATCTCGACCATCGATCATTTGTTTTGATCAAGGCAATCGGTGATGTTGCGATCGATCGGCCAACAGCAGTGGCGGTCGGTGATAAACATAAATACGAGCACAGAATGGAGTCGCACTCGACTGCGACCGATAATCACTCGACTGATCACTCCATCAATCGACTGATGGAGAGATCAGTCGACTGATGAAAGTGTCGTTGGATGAAACGACTCTGAATCCCGCGAATCCGGCTATTCAAAAGCCGTTAACCACGCCAGCAGTTGACTGATGCTGTACATCAGTCGACTGATAGTGCTCCAACGGGAAAATCAGCCTCTTCTTTATAAAAAGAGGGCTGGTGGAGGTTTTTGGGGTTAATGCTTATTCTCTAATCCTTCTCAAAAGCCTCCACGAATTCTCTAGCTTTCTAAGTTATTTAAATATCCTCCTCTTCTCTCTAAGCTTAGATCTTCATTCTTTGTAAAGAAGAGGAGTTGTGTTGTAAAGAAAGCTTCTTAGTGGATTTTCTTGGATTGATCCACCTTAAGGATCGCCGTGGAGTAGGAGCGCTATCTCTGAACCACGTAAAAGGCTTTGTTTGCATTGTTATTGTTTTTACATATATTATTTGTGTTTTCTTCCGCTAATCATTTTTGTAGAAACCGAAAAACGCTATTCACCCCCCCCCCCTCTAGCTTCCAAACGATCCCTAACACAATTGTTGTTAGTGTAGGGGATCGATCGGCCGACTAGAGGGGGTGAATAGCCCTTTGTTGTTGGATGGTGGAATGTGCTCGTCTACACAATTATTAGCGCAAGCGGAATACTAATAAAGACAAGCAAATAAACAATGAAGAATACAAACAATGCTAACACCGAAATGCAATGTGGTTCATGGCTACACCGCTAATCCACGATCCCAATTTGTCCAAGGTGAATCACGCCTTTGCCAAATCCACTAGATCTCTCCTTTGCACAAAGCTAGTGGAGGTTACCTCTATTACACAAGGATCACTCTTCTACAATAGAATGAAGATTAAAACAAGTAGAAGAGTGGAAAAACCCTTAGAGCACTTTAGGAGATGTTATGAGTTGAAGCATTAGGCACCCAAAGCCCCACACCATTCCTCTTTATAGAGGAAGAGGGTTTCTTCCCGTTGACACAGGAGCAGTCGACTGATGTCCCTATCAGTCGACTGGTCCTGTAGTCGTTGCCCGATAATGGCTGCTTTCCACATTGGATTTCATCCAACGGTACCGACATCAGTCGACTGATATTACCATCAGTCGACTGATGCTCAATCAGTCGAGTGCTCCGCGAGCTCGATTCTATTCTATGCCCGAAACACTTGCGACCAGTCGACTGATGCCTTCATCGATCTGGTATCATCGCGATTATTTGCCATTCCATGGCGATCATTGTTAACATGAACCGGACTCGAGCACTAGTCGAGTCACCGTCGACTTAGAGTAGTCGACTACCATAACATGGTAGTCAACTGATGTCGGGAAATCCCATCCGACACTTAGCCAAATGACCAAGTTTCACCTAAGAGCGCTACCCCTTTCCCGGGTTACATTCACTCACTCTCATCCCTCGGAGTCCCTCGCCTTTGAAGTTATCTTCGTCCGGCCATGTCCCTCGGATGCGCCAAGCCCACGACTCTATAGTGCCATCCTTCGCGTCTTGCCCTGAAGTCTACTTCCTCCGGCTTCACTCCAAGCTCCTCGTCCGGTGGTCCCTCGAATGCTCCAAGCGCACGGCTTTTGCAAAGCCATCCTTCACCGACTCAAGGACCGAGTCATGAGAGGTGAAACTCGCCAAGGCTCCATGTGCAAATTACTAAGTCCTACAAGACTCCAACGCACATATCAAATCATAATAACAATCTAACTTAAATCCTTTGCCACACACATCAAAACCTTATCATGGCAAGAGATTGCCCTAACAATCTCCCCCTTTTTAATGTGTGGCAATCCGTTTAAGTTAGGTAAAACATTTGATAAACTATTAAGGAAAGAAATCATGTGAATAACATGATTAGCAACTCTCCCCCTTAATACATGAAACTCCCCCTAAATATATTCCCCTTTACTTAAACATATACATTTCTCCCCCTTTGACACCATCGAAAATAATTAACAAAGTTTATATAGCATGGCATCAAGTCTAGAGAGAAACAAAAACCAAAACATGCCTTAAAAGTGGATAAAAGAAATTATTGGGCATGTTATCAGGCTACCAGTCGACTAGTTCAGACTACCAGTTGACTGGCACATGTATTTCAAGATTTCTGATTTTCCGGGGTAAATTTCATTAATGCGTAAAAAATTCTATAAAATTCAAAAAATCATGAAATTTGGGGAACACATTTCTTGTAAGTATATTTGTCAATAAAAAATAGTTTTCCATGAAAAATCATTGTATTTTCAAGTATTTGCCAAAAATCCAAAAGCTTTAAAAACCACTAGGTTTTTGATCATATTAGTATCAATTTTAACACTTAGTCTTGCTTTGGATTGTTTCAAAACATGAATACACAGATTTTAAGGTAAGAAATTGTTTTGAAAACATATGAAATATCCAACCATGATCTTTGGGCAATATGTCTATAAATTAAACATAAGTCTTCCCCATGATTGGTCTATTATTGCTATTTTGATACCTTAAATGACCATCTAGATGCCATAGACATTAGTGGACATTTGTATCATCCTATCATCTCACCCATGCTAAGTTTTCAATCATGGTAGCCTATGGTGAGTGTGAGATGTATCCTAAAGGTATTTGTATATACTTAACCATTATTTTCATGCAATTCTATCAAGGTTAAGTATCATCCTAACATCCCACATGATCATAAAGACATATATGGATAAATTTCACATTATGATCATGAAACAAATGTATTCATCAAATTGTGATCATGCATTAGGTATTACATCATGATAATAAGATAAACATTACCTAAAGCATGATTTACCTACTTTTAGGTACATTATCATCACCTAACACTATTTCAAAAATGTTATCCCACCATCCTAAGTCAACCAACATATGATATAGGTAAATTGCATATGGTTGACTCCCCTAGGGTTTTCCTAACCCTTAAGGATGAATTTAGGAACCCAATATAAATTCTTGCCTATGGGGTTCACTAAAAATTCCTTAGGGATTCATTTTCTAGCTATTACCTTCTTTTTATCTTGACCCCTAGCAATTAAGCATTTATAGGCCTTTTCATTTTTCTTTTCCTTATATCCTAGGCCTTTCTTATTGAAACTTGCTCTTTGGCTCCCAATTATCATGTTAAGGGTATTGGAACCTATTGTAAATTTTTCTAGGGCCTTGGTCAAATAATCTACCTTTCCCCTTAGAGACCTATTTTCTTCTATGCATGCATCATTAACATTAAATGGCATATATTCATGTGAGCATGCATCATTTAAGCTAGAAGAAATATTATCATTTTCATTTAAGCATTCTTTTTCTAGCTTATTTTCTAAATCCTTAATTTGATCAATCATGCTCTTATTTTTCTTCTTTGCTCTAAATAAATCCCTAGTTAGACTAGAAATCATGGACACTATTTGCTTAGGGGATAGATTCGTTACCTCACTTACCAAATCCTCTTCCGATGATGATGATGTAGAGGAGGCTCCCCCTTCACTTGAGCTCTCTCCACTTGAGCTTGCTTCTTCATTTTCGGAGGAAGAGGAATCTAGGTCGTCGAAGGCCATCAATGTCAAATTTGTGACAAAAGCATTTTCTTCCTCGGATGATAATGAGGAGGAGGAGGAAGGGTCATCCCAAGTCCTAGCTTTTAATGCCTTGGCCTTCCCTTTTTCTTTGGCTTTCTTCTCTTCTTCTTTCTTCTTGTTGCTACCCTTCTTCTTCTTCTTTTCTTCTTTCTTTCTCTTCTCCTCTTTACTCTTGTTTAGGAGGGGATAATTGTCCCTTATATGTCCCTCTCCTTGGCAATTATAACAAATCACCTTCCCCCTTGGTCTTCTTCTCCTATCATTAGATTTATTAAATTGAAAACCTTTTAATGCACGTCTTACCCTCCTTACCATATAGGCTTCTTCTGTGCTATCCATGGAGGAGGATGAGGATGCTTCATTGGAGGAGGAGGGGATCTCCATCTTCTTCTTCCCCTTGTTGGCCAAAAGTGCTACTCCTCTTGAAGGTTGAAACTTTGGCTCTTCTATTATTCCTTCAAGTCTTGTTTCATGGAGCTCCATGGTTGAGAAGAACTCCTCCAAGGTGCTCACTTCTAAATTCTTGGACATGTAGAAAGAGTCTACCATTAAGCTCCATTTTGATGACCAAGGAAAAGCATCAATTGCTTTCATGAGCATGTCCCGGTTGGAGAGCTTTTCACCTACACTTGTCAAACCGGTTAGAATTTCCTTAAATCTAGAGTGTAGGGATTTTACCTTCTCTCCCTTTTCGAGTTTGATATTGGAAAATTGGGAGCGAAGGACATCTCTCCTTGCTAGCTTCACCTCGGATGTGCCTTCATGAATCTCTATTAGTTTCTCCCACATTTCCTTGGCACTAGAGCATTCCCCAATCCAGTTAACTTCTTGTTGGGGGAGTACATTATAGAGGTGGTGTTGGATCGAGAAGCGTCGCTAGAGGGGGGGTGAATAGCGATCGTAAATCTTTTCGACGTTTCGTTCGAGTAGACAATTAAACGAGTAAACACAGCGGAAAATAAAGAGACACATTTATTTTACTTGGTTCACAACCCAGCGGTTGCTACTCCAAGGCCCTATCGGTCCTAGACCGCGTACGGAGGGCAAAACACTAACGTCTCCTCCTCGTTGGAGGTAGGAGACAACGATCACAAAACCGAATGTACGAGGATGAGGCAACAAGCCTACCTCACCTCGTTACGAAAAAACAACGAATACAATATGAAAATATATTACTAGATGTTATTGCTGACGAAGAAGATCTGAACTTGTTGTCGCGTCGGCGTTATGACGGTGTTGGAGCGTTGGCATTGTAGGAGCACTTGATGAATAAACTTGATGATATTTGGAGTTGGAATCCACCCCTCCTTTTATAGATTTTGGCCTCTGAATTTGTCTCCTCTTTTTTCGGAATAGATCACGAAGTTGTATAATTTTTATCGCGAAGTGGCCACGTCAAACCTTATCCATTTTGACCTAGCGCAAAGGCTGATTCATCGCCATCAGTCGACTGATGACTCCCATCAGTCGACTGATGAGCATCAGTCGACTGCCCAATGTCCAGCAGTCGACTGCCAGCCTAGCCACTAGCCACTTCCCTGCAGTAAGAGGTTAGATTGGAAAATGATAAATGTGACAGTTTCTAACCGTCCGATCTCGACCTAGACCTTCTACAGGAAGTCTTAGTCGGATCGTCGCCTACGATCATCCTCATAAAGAGGACATGACCTTACAATCTCTCACTCACACGAGCTTTCCTCGATACTTACCTTGTAGCTCTCACTTCCGGCCTTCCACTCGATTCCTTCGGCTCCCTCTGAAGTCACTCGAGTGTCGCCCGACCACCGCGGCTTCCTCTGGGTGTCGCTAGCCTTCAGCTCCAAATTTAGTACTTTTTTGCACACTCGATTTAGCTCGTGAGATAACGATGTAAACTTAACTTTGTGTCTTTGCCATAATCAAAACACAGGTTCGATTATCTAGTGCCCCTTCACCAACAGGTGGTGCTTAGCCTTTGAATTCGCCAAGTACTCCTCTCTTTGTCTTTTGCTCCATCTTAATTTCTCCAATAGCTCTCCTTCTTCATTCCTAGGCATTTCGAAACCGTTTTCCTTAATCAAAAGAATTTCAAAATCGGTCTCAAAAAATACCTCCATTCTCTTTTTCCACCAAGATAATTCCCCCTCGAACTTTGGCGGATGAATATTAGAGCCAGCCATTCTTGAATGTGCTTGTTGTGGCGGTTAGTCCTCGACAAGCTTTTCCTTGGCTCTGATACCACTTGTAGGGGATCGATCGACCGGCTAGAGGGGGTGAATAGCCCTTTGTTGTTGGATGGTGGAATTTGCTCATCTACACAATTGTTAGCGCAAGCGGAATACTAATAAAGACAAGAAAATAAACAATGAAGAATACAAACAATGCTTACACCGAAATGTAACGTGGTTCACGGCTACGCCGCTAATCCACAATCCCGATTCGTCCAAGGTGAATCACGCCTTTGTCAAATCCACTAGATCTCTCCTTTGCACAAAGCTAGGTGGAGGTACCCTCTATTACACAAGGATCACTCTTCTATAATAGAATGAAGATTAGAACAAGTAGAATGTTGGGCGATCGTGACGGCCGGCTAGAGGGGGGTGAATAGCCCTTTTCGGTTGGATGCCGGTATTTGCTCGTCTACAAAACTAATTAGCGCAAACAGAAGACTATAGAAATACGAGAAAACAAGTGCTAATAAAGAATGTAACGTGGTTCACGGCTACGCCGCTAATCCACGATCCCGATTTGTCCGAGGTGAATCACTCCTTCAAAGCCAATCACTATTGGTCTCTCCTTTGCACCAAACTAGGTGGAGGTAACCTTTACAATCAAGATCACTCTTCTTACAATAAGAATGGAGTAAAAGCAAGTAAGAAGAGTTTAGAGCTTGTGGGGCACTAGGATGGTCGTTTGGAGTAAGAGCATTAACCCCCCAAAGCTCCACACCCTCTCTTTTTATAGAGAGGAGGCTTTTCTTCCCGTTAGCCGCCACCAGTCGACTGCTGCCCTTGGCAGTCGACTGCTGCCACTCCAACGGCCTCCGAACACGTCGGATCCCGACCGTTGTAGTCCAATGGAACACTTGGCAGTCGACTGATGGACCTCGTCAGTCGACTGCTGCCTCTGTTGGGTTTCCGGCACCGCGGCGTGTGTGTGTTCGATCATGTTTCGTAAACATGAGCACAGCGGAAGCAATTAAAAATAATAAATCTATATTTATTACAACACACACAACACACGCATGCATATTACAACAAGTGTAGACATAACCGTAAATTAAAATTTGCAATAAAAGAAAATTATCTACGTTATACCTTTCGTATGACCTGTAGCGGGAACGGCATCAACCGGAACGATCCTCGTAAGAATCGTCTCTATCCGTATCCACGCCGAGCTCCTCGGGATGACTTCACTAAGTCACGAGCTTCGTCTTCATATGGGTTACTAGCCTCGTGTTGAAGACGACGTGATCGAGAGATGATCACGATCCAAATCCAAATTCGGATTCTAAAACGAGTTCTCCAAACTCGCTTCTCCGGAGAGGTATTCGTCAACCGTTTGACGAATCCTTCGTCCTCCACCTCAGAGGATTATCGGAGATCAAATCCCCGGTAAGTTAGGCTCTATCGGAGAACTAACCGTCGTCCAAACGACGCTCCGACAACAAAGAAACAAGCTGTCCAGAAAAACTGGACAGCTTTTGGTGGAGGAATAGAGGCCAGCCAAGGAGAGATGGAAGCTCACCTTATCACCGAACCTAGAGGAGATCATCGGAGGGTCTCCGGAGGTTCACCGGCTGAAGCTTGGTCACCGGAAACAAGTTGGAAGGCGGCACAAGGGGCTGGGCGGCGGCACACTAGGGTTGGCGCCGAAAACTCCTTCAAGGGGTGGGCGGCAACACCAAAGGCTAGGGTTTTGGATTAGGGTTTAAGCCCTATTTTATAGAGAACTAATTCTCTTAATGGTTAATGGATCATATCCATAAAGCCCGTTAACCCTCTCCATTAAGATAAGTTAAAATAAACCAAACCATGATGGTTTATTTTAAGTTAAAACGAACCGAACCAACCTTTGGTTCATTCGTTTAATATAAACCAAACCCTTTGGTTTATTCTCATCCATTGGATTAGAACCAAACCATTTTGGTCCATCCATTATGTCTTCATAAGACACGGCCCATCCACGCTTCCATTGCGACTGAAACAATTTCATGCTCGCTTTATGTTTGGTCCAACCAAACATAGTTTCTCTCGGTCTGAGAATCTCATTCTCAAGCTAGTTTTAAATCCTTTGGATTACACTCGTTGTGCGTGTGACCAAATAGGTTCTCGGTTTATGTTGGCCGTCTATAATTAACCATTAATTATAGAACGATCATGAGTGGCACCTAGTAGTACATCATGATCCCCAATTAACCGAAAAGATCAACGGTTGATCGAACTATTTACGAAACCCTTGATGCTACGAATGAATCGTGCCCCATTCCCTTCACTCATCTTATACCCACTTGGTTCGGAGACATGGTCTATAGTGTCATCCCCACTAAGTGACTCGTCACACCTAGCCCAAGTATCATTTCCTCGTCCTCACAGTTCTAGTTACTCCACATGTATTGAAGAGTACCTTACTCTAAACATGTAATGCTTTGGCCAAAGACTTTAGTAACAATCTGACGAGAGGCCATGGGTATACATCTCCTCGCAAGGAGTGGTGAATCCTTTATAAGCTATTCAAACACCTTCGATCACTTCGACTTATACCCAATCATCCCGGGTCCACATCTCCTCAGAGATGTTTGCTTAAGATGTCAAAGCATAAGTCTCCATGATCAAGATGACTTGAATACCGCAAGTCAAAGGAACATCGCACTTAAGCCACGGTAAGAACTTCATTGACATATCTTTATATGAGAACCATATGAAGTCTTACTGGTCACTCCAATGAACTAGTTACCATAACTAGCATCCACGATTAACTCGGACATCACTATGTCTCGGCCCGGTGAGAATCGGTGCTTGGATACACGAGGTATACCTCGTGCTAGTCTCGTACGAGAATTGATGGTGTCCAAATCCATCAATTCATCGACTAGGGATAATTCCGATACATCACAATTACACATGTAGAGATACTCACTAGTTGTGATCCAATCACAAATTCTCTCATCTTTGTGAATCGTATCGTGGACATTGATAAATGAGTTTAAGATCAATCAAATACATTAAACATGTATACTCAAATAGTGAATCTTCATTTATCATATAAATGGTTCATACATAAGGCGATTGCCTTAGGACATCTCTCATATATTACTAACAGACTCCCACTTGGCCTAATGCCAATCGCTACGGTATCCAATACCATAAGCACTAACATGACCCTCAAACTTACTTTGAGGTAATGCTTTAGTCAAAGGATCCGCTAAGTTCCTTTCAGTGGGAATTTTCTCGATTTGTATTTCGTTCCTACTGATGATCTCTCTGATAAGATGATAGCGGCGAAGCACATGTTTGGATCTTTGATGAGACCACATCAAGTTCAGAGATGAACTTCTTGATCCAAACCGCTTCCTTTGCTGCTTCCAAAGCGGCAATGTATTCTGCCTTAGTGGCAGAATCCGCTATAGTGTCAAGCTTGGATCCTTTCCAGCTTATTGCGCCTCCATTCCAGGTGAATACATACCCAGACTAAGACATGGAATCATCCTTGTCTGTCTGGAGCTGACATCCGTATACCCATGTATCACCATGTAGCCTTCTCCATATATTAGGAACGCATCCTTAGTTCTTCTTAAGTACTTAAGGATCATCTTAACAGTCACCCTATGATCTATTCCTGGATCAGACTGGTATCTGCTCGTGACACTCAGAGCATACGATACATCGGGCCTCGTACATAACATAACATACATGATAGATCCTATAGCGGATGCATAGGGAATCTTACTCATTCAAATCCTCTCATCTTCTGTGCGCGGACACATAGACTTCGAAAGGTGTACCCCATGCCTGATGGGTAAGAAACCTTTCTTGGATTCCGACATGCTAAACCTCTTTAGCACTCGGTCTATATATGTAGACTGCGAAAGACCAAGCAACCGTTTCGATCTATCTCTATAGATCTTAATCCCAAGGATGTAGGTTGCTTCTCCTAGGTCTTTCATGGAGAATGTCTTGGATAACCAAACCTTAACTGACTGTAAGATTGACACATCGTTTCCTATAAGTAATATGTCATCGACATACAATACTAGGAACACGACTGCACTCCCACTAACCTTCTTGTACACACAAGGTTCGGATTTTGCGAAATCAAACTTTTGATCGTCTCATCAAAGCGGATATTCCGACTCTGGATGCTTGCTTCAATCCATAAATGGACCGTCACAATTTGCATACCTTGGTTTTATCAGCGATGTGAAACCCTCGGTGTATCATATACCGTCCTCGGCGAGTTTCCATTAAGGAAAAAATTGTTTTCACATCCATCGCCATATCTCATAATCATAATGAGCCTCTATGGCCAGGAGCATCCGAATGGATTTAAGCATAGATACTGGCGAATAGGTTTCGTCATAATCAACACCTTGCTTTTGACGATATCCTTTCGCCACCAATCTAGCCTTATAGGTAATCACATTACCATCCATGTCGGTTTTCTTCTTGAAAACCCACTTGCACCCAATAGGCTTTATCCTTGGTGGGTCAACCAAGTTCCAAACTTGGTTTTCATACATGGAATCCATTTCGACTTCATGGCACCAAGCCACTTATCCCTTCTGAACTTGTCGGCACTTCTTCATAAGCTGGTAGGCTCCTCATCATCAATGAGTAACACGTCGTTCGATTCACTTACAAAAATCCATATCTCTCGGGAATATTGCGTGTTCTACGGATCTACAAAGATGTGGTGTTACAATAGAGTCCAGTAGGATTGCTCATCACTATGAGTTGTCATTTGTTGTGCTTCACCAAGTATCTCATCAATGTCTATTTGAGTCTCTCGAGCCTCCTCAAGCTCGGCGACACTCCCCCTTTGTTTTCTTGCAAGAGAAACTCTTTCTCTAGAAACCACGGCATGCCTTGAAACAAACACCTTTTGTTCCACAGGATGATAGAATTAGTAACCCCTTGTTTCCTTAGGGTATCCAATAAATAGACATTTATCGGACTTAGCATCCGGTTTTATACGTCTGATGCACTTCACATAAGCGAGGACAACCCCATATCTTCAAGTAAGATACATGAGGTTTCTTACCATTCCATATCTCATATGGAGTAGTTGAGACTACCTTGGTAGGCATTACATTTAACAAGTAAAATGGTATGCGAAGTGCATAACCCCAAAAGGACTTGGGAAGAGTCGCATGATTCATCATTGACGACCATGACCAACAAGGTCGATTCGCCTCTCGGATACACCATTATCTTTGTGGTGTATAGGGCGGAGTCCATTGAGACAATATGCCATTGTCTCTTAGATAATCAAGAAACTCTTGACTTAAGTATTCACCACCTCGATCCGATCGAAGTATTTTAATACTCTTGTCATGTTGTTTCTCTACTTCATTTCTGAATTCTTTGAACCTTTCAAAGGCTTCAGACTTGTGTTTCATCAAGAACACATACCCAAACCGTAGTGATCATCGGTGAAGGTAATGAAGTAGCTATAGCCTCCTAAAGCTTGAGTTGACATAGGTCCACATACATCGGTATGTACTAGACCTAGTAACTCTCCCACTGCGTTCACCCTTTCGGTAAAGGTAACTTAGTCATCTTGCCTTTTAAGCATGATTCACATGTATCGTATGAATCCAATTCAAGCGATTCGAATTCCACATCGGTGTAATTCGGACATGCGTTTCTTGCTTATATGACCAAGGCGACAATGCCACATATAGGAGTCTATGTGATTATCCTTTCGAGCATGCGTGTTGCTCGCCCGATATTGAAAATGTCCTTTGGATCGTCCAGCGTATAAATGCCATTACTCAAAGTTCGGTTCCATAAAGTACGTCATTCAAAGTTATACAACAACAATTGTTACTAAGCGTCGAATGGAAACCATTTCTATTTAAGCGAAATAGAAACAATGTTCTTTATTAGAGAAGGAACATAATAGCAATTGTCGATTCAAGACTAGTCCACTAGGAGCTTGACAAATAAGTTCGATGGCGGCGTGACCTTTGCTCCATTGCCAACTCGCAAATTTGACTCCCCTCGACAAGTCTTCTTCTATTCCTTAGCCTGTATGTCATTACATATATGTGAGCTACACCCGGTATCAATACCCAAGTGTCTAAGGAAATAGAATGACAATCAATAACGAAGATACGAAGAGGATGGGGCATCGGATGCCTTCTTCTTCTTCATGGACTCAAGATAAATCTTGCGGTTTCTTCGCGGTGGCCTTCCTTGCCACAGTGATGGCAAGTGCCCTTTTCGTTAGTTCCGCCTTCTTTGCCTTTTGTTCTTTCCTTTCTTACATTCTTTTGCCTTCCTCTTAGAACCTTTCTTTGAGGAATCAACTATCAACCGCCTTCTCTTCATGCTTTCTGAAGGCTCTCGGTCTTCAGCATATTGAGGAGCTCGGGAATGGTGGATTCCAATTTGTTCATCCGATAGTTCATCACAAATTGCGAGAAACTCTTGGGCAAACAATGCAGAATTAAGTCAATACTTAACTCATGATCCATCACAAAACCGAGGGTAGCTAGCGCTCGATGTACCCGTTCATCTTTAGCACAAACTGCACTACAGACGAACCTTCGTGCATCTTCGTAGTGAAGAGGAGCCTAGAGACCTCGAACCTTTCGGATCTCGCTTGCTCATCGAACAACTCATGAAGATGGAAGACCATAGTATTAGCATCCATATGCTCATGCTGCTTTTGCAGATCAGGTACCATCGCCGCTAGCATGATGCAACTCGCCAGATTAGAATCTGCCACATGTTTCTGATAGACCAACATTTGATGCAGGTTGCATCGTCCTTAGGACGATGGAAGAGGCTCTTCAAGGACATATGCAAGCTTTTCCGCCTTGAGAACAATTCTCGAGTTTCTAAGCGATCCGAAGTTAGGCCCGGTCGGTTTGTTCGAATCAAAATAGTGTCATAAATTCAAAGCGTCATGATCAATTTATTGACCTAGAAATACAAAGCGAGCATATATGAGAAAGATGATTTTAAAATGCATCAATATACATTTATAAATCCCATTCATTTTTCAATTTCAAAACCCCAAAATCACTTGGAGATCGTAGGTCCATCTCGAATGGGCTGATATCCATCATAGTTATGAACAACCTTGGAAGAGTCCAACAAGCCATTCATAACTCTGACGGTAGGTATCATCTATCTATATCACGTATATGCAACTATCACAATGTGCTATCAACTATTTGAATGTTCACACATACATCGGGTTGTTAACACATTAACAAGTATGCATCATATGCATAGCACCCAACTTCACCTCCCTTTACATCGACCTTGGAGAGAGTCCAACAAGCCGATGCTCCAGGTTAAAGCCAACCCATTAATCAGGACATAGTTTTAATATGGTTAGAGCGCATTCAACCAATTAGCCCATCTTGGAGAGAGTCCAACAACCAAAGCTAACGATTGACCTCTGACTCTTACCATATTAGTATTAAACTATTCCATGGTTTGAACATATTGAGTTCGAGGGGCTTGGAGAGTCCAACAACCCAAACAAGAAACAGAACTCTGGTTCTAACCATATTAATGGAAGGTGTAGGCTTTAATATTGATTAAGGGTTTTTATGTCTCATCCTCTTTGCATGCAAATAACTATTATCTACATGACATGGCATACATGGCATACATCTACATGTCACGACACGCATGGCATAATGTTATGCATCTAATGCAATTACATGGCATACTTTTATGTCATGTATATAATTTCCTTATATGTCATAACTATTTATGGAAATAAAATATGTTTAAGATTTGATTCTCCAAATCAAATCATAATTAAATTAGGAAACAAATTTCCAAATCTAATCACATATTTTATTCATGGAATTATTTGATTAAGGAAAATCTATTTAGGAAACCAATTTCCTAAATCATTAAAACTACTTATGGAAATAAAATATTTTAAGATTTGATTTCCCAAATCAAATCATGATTAAATTAGGAAACAAATTTCCAGAATCTAATCAAATATTTTATTTATGGAAAATATCAATTTCCATAAATACTTCCAACTTTCCAAAAGTGGAAGATTTCCATAAATACTTCTAGACTTTCCAAAATTTAAAATTTTCCATAAATACTTCTAAATTTCCAAAATTTAGAAAATTTCCAGAAATACATTATGACTATCGCAAAACCATTTTACGATTATGTCAAAACACAACTAGGCTCGATACCCTTTGTTGGGTTTAAATGCATGGCGTGTGTGTGTTCGATCATGTTTAAGTAAACATGAGCACAATGAAGCAATTAAAAATAATAAATCTATATTTATTACAACACACACAACACACGCATGCATATTACAACAAGTGTAGACATAACCGTAAATTAAAATTTGCAATAAAAGAAAATTATCTACGTTATACCTTTCGTATGACGTGTAGCGGGAACGGCATCAACCGGAACGATCCTCGTAAGAATCGTCTCTATCCGTATCCACGCCGAGCTCCTTGGGATGACTTCGCTAAGTCACGAGCTTCGTCTTCGTATGGGTTACTAGCCTCGTGTTGAAGACGACGTGATCGAGAGATGATCACAATCCGAATCCAAATTCGGATCCTAAAATGAGTTCTCAAAACTCGCTTCTCCGGAGAGGTATTCGTCAACCGTTTGACGAATCCTTCGTCCTCCACCTCAGAGGATTACCGGAGATCAAATCCCCGGTAAGTTAGGCGCTATCGGAGCACTAACCGTCGTCCAAACGACGCTCCGACAACAAAGAAACAAGCTGTCCAGAAAAACTGGACAGCTTTTGGTGGAGGAATAGAGGCCGGCCAAGGAGAGATGGAAGCTCACCTTATCACCGAACCTAGAGGAGATCACCGGAGGGTCGCCGGAGGTTCACCGGCTGAAGCTTGGTCGCCGGCAACAAGTTGGAAGGCAGCACAAGGGGCTGGGCGGCGGCACACTAGGGTTGGCGCCGAAAACTCCTTCAAGGGGTGGGCGGCAACACCAAAGGCTAGGGTTTTGGATTAGGGTTTAAGCCCTATTTTATAGAGAACTAATTCTCTTAATGGTTAATGGATCATATCCATAAAGCCCGTTAACCCGCTCCATTAAGATAAGTTAAAATAAACCAAACCATGATGGTTTATTTTAAGTTAAAACGAACCGAACCAACCTTTGGTTCATTCGTTTAATATAAACCAAACCCTTTGGTTTATTCTCATCCATTGGATTAGAACCAAACCATTTTGGTCCATCCATTATGTCTTCATAAGACACGGCCCATCCACGCTTCCATTACGACTGAAACAATTTCATGCTCACTTTATGTTTGGTCCAACCAAACATAGTTTCTCTCGGTCTGAGAATCCCATTCTCAAGCTCGTTTTAAATCCTTTGGATTACACTCGTTGTGCGTGTGACCAAATAGGTTCTCGGTTTATGTTGGTCGTCTATAATTAACCATTAATTATAGAACGATCATGAGTGGCACCTAGTAGTACATCATGATCCCCAATTAACCGAAAAGATCAACGGTTGATCCAGAACTATTTCTGAAACCCTTGATGGCTCGAATGAATCGTGCCCCATTCCCTTCACTCATCTTATACCCACTTGGTTGAGACACGGTCTATAGTGTCAGTCCCCACTAAGGTGACTACATCACACCTAGCCCAAGTATCATTTCCTCGTCCTACGGATTCTAGTTACTCCACATGTATCGAAGAGTACCTTACTCTAAACATGTAATGCTTTGGCCAAAGACTTTAGTAACAATCCGACGAGAGGCCATGGGTATACATCTCCTCGCAAGGAGTGGTGAATCCTTTATAGGCTATTCAAACACCTTCGATCACTTCGACTTAGACCCAATCATCCCGGGTCCACATCTCCTCAGAGATGTTTGCTTAAGATGTCAAAGCATAAGTCTCCATGATCAAGATGACTTGAATACCATAAGTCAAAGGAACATCGCACTTAAGCCACAGTAAGAACTTCATTGACATATCTTTATATGCAGAGAACCATATGAAGTCTTACGGCTGGTCACTCCAATGAACTAGTTACCATAACTAGCATCCACGATTAACTCCGGACATCACTATGTCTCGGCCCGGTGAGAATCAATGCTTGGATACACCAAGGAGTATACCTCGTCTTTGGTCTCGGCGAATTGATGGTGTCCAAATCCATCAATTCATCGACTAGGGATAATTCGATACATCACAATTACACATGTAGAGATACTCACTAGTTGTGATCCAATCACAAATTCTCTCATCGTGAATCGTATCGTGGACATTCAAGAAATGAGTTTAAGATCCAATCAAATACATTAAACATGTATACTCAAATAGTGAATCTTCATTTATCATATAAATGGTTCATACATAAGGCGATTGCCTTAGGACATCTCTCATATATTACTAACACCTCCGTAGTCGACTATTGAGTCGGCTACGAACAATTCTGTGGCCAAACCCTTTCGACCGATCATTGCGCCTTTCGATCGTGATGTCTTGATGGGTCTCACATATGGCGATCGGCTAGCGACCTCAAAATAGCCAGTCGAATACCAGTCGAACCACGTTCGACTCAGAGCAGTCGACTGTCATTCCATGGTAGTCGACTGGTGTTGGGAAATCCCATCCGACACTTAGCCAAATGGCCAAGTTTCACCTAAGAGCTACCCCTTCCCAGGTTACATTCGCTCACTCTCATCTCTCGGAGTCCCTCGCCTTCGAAGTTCTCTTCGTTCGCGGCCACGTCCCTCGGCAGCATCAGGCGCACGGCTCTGCAATGCTCCTTCGCGTCTCTTGCCTCAAAGTCTACTTCCTCTGGCTTCACTCCAAGCTTCTCGTCCGGCAGTCCCTCGGATGCTCCAAGCGCACGGCTTCCGCAAAGCTATCCTTCATCGACTCAAGGCCCGAGTCATGAGATGTGAAACTCGCCACGGCTCCATGTGCGAATTACTAAGTCCTGCACAACTTCAACGCACATATCAAATCAACATAACAAACTAACTTAAACCCTTTGCCACACACATCAAAACCTAATCATGGCAAGAGATTGCCCTAACATAGAAGAGTGGAAAAACCCTTAGAGCACTTTGGGAGATGTTATGAGTTGAAGCATTAGGCACCCAAATCCCCACACCATTCCTCTTTATAGAGGAAGAGGGTTTCTTCCCGTTGACATAGGTGCAATCGACTGATGTCCCTATCAGTCGACTGGTCCTGTAGTCGTTGCCCGATAACGGCTGCTTTCCATGTTGGATTTCATCCAGCAGGCGCTCGATCGGTCGATGATTGCCATCGATCGGTGATGCTCGATCAGTCGAGTGCTCTGCGAGCTCGACTCCATTTTGTGCCCGAAACACTTGCGACCAGTCGACTGATGCCTTCATCAGTCGACTGGTGGTCTCGCAGTCGACTGTCATTCCATGGCAGTCGATTGTTGGCACTTGAACCAGACTTGAACACTAGTCGAGTCACCGTCGACTTAGAGTAGTCGACTACCATAATATGGTAGTCAACTAATGTCGGGAAATCCCAATCGACACTTAGCCAAATGGCCAAGTTTCACCTAAGAGCGCTACCCCTTTCCCGGGTTACATTCGCTCACTCTCATCTCTCGGAGTCCCTCACCTTTGAAGTTATCTTCGTCCGGCCACGTCCCTCGGATGCGCCAAGCGCACGGCTCTATAGCGCCATCCTTCGCGTCTCACCCTGAAGTCTACTTCCTCTGGCTTCACTCCAAGCTCCTCATCTGGTGGTCCCTCGGATGCTCCAAGCGCACGGCTTCTGCAAAGTCATCCTTCGCTGACTCAAGGACTGAGTCATGAGAGGTAAAACTCGCCAAGGCTCCATGTGCAAATTACTAAGTCCTGCAAGACTCCAACGCACATATCAAATCATAATAACAATCTAACTTAAACCCTTTGCCACACACATCAAAACCTTATCATGGCAAGAGATTGCCCTAACAGTTAGTGCAGCAGAAACAATAGAAATACTAAACAACAATACAAGCACACACAAATATAACACGATATGTGTGGTTCGGAACCTTAGGGTTCCTACTCCACGGGATGAGCTCAATGAACTCATGTTATGCTCACGACACTAACAAACTCCTCGACAACAAGTCGAAGGTGGAGAAACCTCATATAAGCAATTACACTAAGTAATACAAAAGTACAAACAAATACAAATACAACATTGAAATATGTAAAGAAAACTTTACAATAATGTATTTGAACTCTTGATTGTTGCTTGCTTTGGTTTACTCTTGAAGGACTGAAATGCAGAAGCAATTCCCCTCCAAAATCGCCCCAAAAATTGTTGCAAAATCCTCCATTTTGAGCTCCTTAAATAACCTGCATCGAGCTAATTTTGCACCAATCAGTCAACTGATCGTGACCATCAGTCGACTACTCCTATAGTCATTATCTCACAATGACTCGATCCACGCTGGACAAGTTCCAACGGATCCACCATCAGTCGGCTGATCATGCCCATTAGTTGACTGGTCAAGGCACCAGTCGAGTGCTCAACGTGATCACTCGATTGGAAAACCTTCTATGTCCGAATTCACCTTGATCAGTCGACTGCCATCCCTTGGCAGTAGACTGATGGTGTCTACAGTCGACTACCAACCCTTGGCAGTCGACTGTTCAGCCAAAAGCACATCAGTCAAACACCAGTCAATTACTATTGACATGGAGCAGTCGACTGGTACCTATATCAGTCGACTAATGTCGGGTAAAACCTCAAACATCAAGTTGTTTGAGCATCCGACCATCGGGTAAAATCTCAAACATCATGTTTGAGTATCCGACACTCAGTCTTAGCCACTTGGCTAAGTTCACCTCATCCTCTCATGGAGTTCCCCACCAAAGCTCTCTTCCCTTGGCCTACGTCCCTCGGATGCACCAAGCGTATGACTTCGCAATGTCATCCTTCGCATCTCTTGCCCTCGAAGTCTGCTTCTCTTAAGCCTCACTCCATTCGCTCCCCGTTCGACAACCCCTCGGATGCACCAAGCGTACGGCTTCGCAATGTCATCCTTCACTGACTCAAAGACCCCGAGCCTACGAGACTAGTGAACTTGCCAAGTCCTTAAGACTTCTCATTGCCAACACCAAGCCCCATGCTTGGATTTTCCATGCCAAGGCTACACACTTGGACTTTACCATTACCAAGCCCTATGCTTGGATTTTCCCAACACCAAGCCCCATGCTTGAACTTTTCACTACCAAGGCTACACACTTGGATTTATGTGGCCAACCCATGTTGGACTTCCCATGACAATCCCATGTCATACATTTTGTCTAACATCAAAATACAGTTCGAGTCAAACTCGAGTTCGGTCAATCGTGACCTGGATCGATTGCACCAAAATTCTTGACTCTTTTAGGACATTTATGTTGGGTTTCCGATACCGCGGCGAGTGTGTATTCGAATATGTTTCATAAACATGTGCACAACGGAAGGAAAAAAATAATAAATCTAATTTATTACAACACACACATCACACGCATGCATAGTACAATATGTGTAGACATAACTGAAATAAAAGGAAATTTATACTACGTATACCTGACGTATCACGTGTAGCGGGAAAGGCATCAACCGGAACGATTCTCGCTATAATTGTCTCTATCCGTATCCACGCCGAGTATCTTCGGGATGACTCCACAAAGTCACGAGCCTCATCTTCGTATGGGTTACTAGTCTCGTGTTGAAGACGATGTGATCGAGAGAAGATCACGATCCAAATCAAAATTCGGATCCTAAACGAGTCCTCAAAAACTCGCTTCTCCGAAGAGGTATTCGTCAACCGTTTGACGAATCCTTCGTCCTCCACCTATGAGGATTACCGGAGATCGAATCCCCGGCAAGGCTACTGCTGTCGGAGCTCCAAATGTCGTTTAAATGACGCTCTGACGAAAATGAAACAAGCTGTCCAGAAAACTGGACAGCTTTGGTGGAGGAATAGGGGCCGGCCAAATAAGGAAGGTTGAGGCTCACCTTGTCGCCGGACCCAAAGGAGATCACCGGAGCTCCTCCGGAAGCAGCCCGACGCTGGCAAGAGGGAAGGACAGCACCTTCTGGACGCCGGCAAGGGAGCTGGGCGACGGCAAGAGGGTTGGCGCCGACTAGACTTGGAGAGGAGAAGGGGTTGGGCAGCAACTCATAGATTAGGGCTTAACAAAAACCCTTAAGCCCTATTTTATAGAGAACAAATTCTCTTAATGGTTATCGGATCATAACCAAAAGCCCGTTAACCTGCTCCATTAATTTAAGTTAAAATAAACCAAACCATGATGGTTTATTTTAAGTTAAAATGAACCGAACCAACTTTGGTTCATTCGTTTAAAACAAACCAAACCCTTTAGTTTATTCTCCTCCATTGGATTAGAACCAAACCAATTTGGTTCATCCATCATGTTTTCATAAGACACGGCCCATCCATGCTTCCATTGTGACTGAAACGATTTCATGCTCGCTCCATGTTTGGTCCAACCAAACTAGTTTCTCTCGGTCTGAGAATCTCATTCTCAAGCTCATTTTAAATCCTTCGGATTACGCTCGTTGTGCGTGTGACCAAATAGGTTCTCGGTTTATGTTGGTCGTCTATAATTAACCATTAATTATAGAACGATCATGAGTGACACCTAGTAGTACATCATGATCCCCAATTAACCGAAAAGATCAACGGTTGATCTAGAACTATTTCTGAAACCCTTCAGCAGCTCGAATGAATCGTGCCTCATTCCCTTCACTCATCTTATACCCACTTAGTTCAGGACATGGTATATAGTGTCAGTCCCCACTAGGCTGACTACGTCACACCTAGCCCAAGTATCATTTCCTCGTCCTACGGATTCTAGTTACTCCACATGTATCGAAGAGTACCTTACTCTAAACATGTAATGTTTTGGCCAAAGACTTTAGTAACAATCCGACGAGAGGCCATGGGTATACATCTCCTCGCAAGGAGTGGTGAATCCTTTATAGGCTATTCAAACACCTTCGATCACTTCGACTTATACCCAATCATCCCGGGTCCACATCTCCTTAGAGATGCTTGCTTAAGATGTCAAAACATAAGTCTTTATGATCAAGATGACTTGAATACCGCAAGTCAAAGGAACATCGCACTTAAGCTGCAGTAAGAACTTCATTGACATATCTATATATGCAGAGAACCATATGAAGTCTTACGGTTGGCCACTCCAATGAACTAGTTACCATAACTAGCATCCATGATTAACTCCGAACATCACAATGTCTCCAGCCAGTGAGAATCAACTGCTTGGATACACCAAGGAGTATACCTCGTGCTAGTCTCGACAGAATCAATGGTGTCCAAATCCATCAATTCATTGGCTAGGGATAATTCTGATACATCATAATTACACATGTAGAGATACTCACTAGTTGTGATCGAATCACAAATTCTCTCATGCTGTGAATCGTATCGTGGGCATTCAATAAATGAGTTTAAGATCTAATCAAATACATGAAACATGTATACTCAAATAGTGAATCATCATTTATCATATAAATGGTTCAAACATAAGGCGATTGCCTTAGGACGTCTCTCATATATTAATAACAAACTCCCACTTGGCATAATGTCAATCGCTATGGTATCCAATACCATAAGCTCTAACATGACCCTCAAACTTACTTTGAGGTAATGCCTTAGTCAAAGGATCCACTAAGTTCCTTTCAGTGGGGATTTTCTCGATTTGTATTTCCTTCCTACTGATGATCTCTCTGATAAGATGATAGCGGCGAACCACATGTTTGGATCGTTGATGAGACCTTGGCTCTTTCGCCTGTGCAATTGCTCCATTGTTGTCGCAGTAGACCGGTATTGCTTCAACAATGGCTGGAATCACACCAAGTTCATAAATGAACTTCTTGATCCAAACTGCTTCCTTTGCTGCTTCCAAAGCTGCAATGTATTCTGCCTCAGTGGTAGAATCTGCTACAGTGTCTTGTTTGGAACTTTTCCAACTCACTGCGCCCTCATTCAAAGTGAACACGTATCTAGACTGAGACCTGGAATCATCCTTGTCTGTCTTGAAGCTGGCATCCGTATACCCGCGTATCACCATGTCCCCTTCTCCATATATTAGGAACACATCCTTAGTTCTTCTTAAGTACTTAAGGATCGTCTTAACAACCACCCAATGATCCATTCCTGGATCAGACTGGTATCTGCTCGTGACACTCAGATCATACGATACATCGAGCCTCGTACATAACATAGCATACATGATAGATCCTATTGTGGATGCATAGGGAATCTTACTCATGCAAATCCTCTCATCTTCTGTGCGCGGACACATAGACTTCGAAAGGTGTACCCCATGCCTGATGGGTAGGAAACCTTTCTTAGATTCCGACATGCTAAACCTCTTTAGTACTCGGTCTATATATGTAGACTACGAAAGACTAAGCAACCATTTCGATCTATCTCTATAGATCTTAATCCCGAGGATGTAGGTTGCTTCTCCCAGGTCTTTCATGGAGAATGTCTTGGATAACCAAATCTTAACTGACTGTAAGACTGAAACATCGTCTCCTATAAGTAATATGTCATCGACATACAATACTAGGAACACGACTAAACTCCCACTAACCTTCTTGTACACATAAGGTTCGTCTGAATTTTGTGAGAAATCAAACTTTTTGATTGTCTCATCAAAACGGATATTCCAGCTCCTGGATGCTTGCTTCAATCCATATATGGACCGTCGCAATTTGCATACCTTGGTTTTATCAACCGATGTGAAACCCTCAAGTTGAATCATATACACGTCCTGGAGCAGGTTTCCATTAAGGAAAGTTATTTTCACATCCATCTGCCATATCTCATAATCATAATGAGCCGCTATGGCCAGGAGCATCCGAATGGATTTAAGCATAGCTACAGGCGAATAGATTTCGTCATAATCAACACTTTGCTTTTGACGATATCCTTTCGCCACCAATCTAGCCTTATAGGTAATCACATTACCATCCATGTCGGTTTTCTTCTTGAAAACCCACTTGCACACTATAGGCTTGATGCCTTCAAGTGGATCAACCAAGTTCCAAACTTGATTTTCATACATGGAATCCATTTCCAACTTCATGGCTTCAAGCCGCTTATCCCTTTCTGAACTTGTCAGAACTTCTTCATAACTGGTAGGCTCCTAATCATCAATGAGTAACACCTCATTCGATTCACTTACGAGAAATCCATATCTCTCAGGAATATTATGTGTTCAATAGGTCCAGCCGATTGCTCATCACTATGAGTTGTCGGCTATTGTGCTTCACCAGGTATCTCATCAATGTCTATTTGAGTCTCTCGAGCCTCCTCAAGCTCGACGACACTCCCACTATTTTCTTGCAAGAGAAACTCTTTCTCTAAAAACACAGCATGCCTTGAAACAAACACCTTTTGTTCCACAGGATGATAGAATTGGTAACCCCTTGTTTCCTTAGGGTATCCAATAAATAGACATTTATCAGACTTAGCATCCAATTTGTCTGATACAGTCCGCTTCACATAAGCAGGACAACCCCATATCTTCAAGTAAGATACATGAGGTTTCTTACTATTCCATATCTCATATGGAGTAGTAGAGACTACCTTGGTTGGCATTCTGTTTAACAAGTAAACAGCTGTTTGAAGTGCATAGCCCCAAAAGGACTTGGGAAGATTCGCATGATTCATCATTGACCTGACCATGTCCAACAAGGTCCAGTTACGCCTCTCAGATACACCATTATGTTGTGGTGTGTATGGCGGAGTCCATTGAGACAATATACCATTGTCTCTTAGATAATCAAGAAACTCTTGACTTAAGTATTTACCACCTCGATCCGATTAAAGTATTTTAATACTCTTGTCATGTTGTTTCTCTACTTCATTTCTGAATTCTTTGAACCTTTCAAAGGCTTCAGACTTGTGTTTCATCAAGAACACATACCCAAACCGTGAGTGATCATCGGTGAAGGTAATGAAGTAGCTATAGCCTCCTAAGTCTTGAGTTGACATAGGTCCACATACATCATTATGTATTAGACCTTGTAACTCTCCCACTCGTTCACCTTTTCCTGTAAAAGGTAACTTAGTCATCTTGTCTTTCAAGCATGATTCGCATGTATCGTATGAATCCAATTCAAACAATTCCAGAATTCCACATCGGTGTAATTCGGACATGTGTTTCTTGCTTACATGGCCAAGACGACAATGCCACATGTAGGAGTCTAATTGATTATCTTTTCGAGCACGCTTGTTGCTCACTTCGATATTGAAAATGTCACTGGATATGTCCAACGTATAAATGTCATTGCTCAAAGTTCCAGTTCCATAAAGTACGTCATTCAAAGTTATATAACAACAATTGTTACTAAATGCCAAATGGTAACCATTTCTATTTAAATAAGAAATAGAAATGATGTTCTTTATCAACGAAGGAACATAAAAGCAATTGTCCAGTTCTAAGACAAGTCTTGTAGGGAGTTTCAACAAATACGTTCCGATGGCGAGTGCAACAACCTTTGCTCTATTCCCAACACGTAAATTTGACTCTCCCTTGACGAGTCTTCTTCTATTCCTTAGCCCATGTATGTCATTACATATATGTGAGCCACACCTAGTATCCAATACCCAAGTGTTTGAGGAAATAGAATGACAATCAATAATGAAGATATCTGAAGAAGATGGGGCATCCGATGCTTTATTCTTCTTCACGAACTCAAGATAAATCTTGCAATTTCTTCGCCAATGGCCTTCCTTGCCATAATCATGGCAAGTGCCCTTTTGAGCTGGTTCTGCCTTTTTAGCCTTTTCTTCCCCTTCTGCTATTCCTTTGACTTTCTCTTAGAACCTTTCTTCGAGGAATCAACTCACAGCACCGTCCCCTGCTCATGCTTCTCAGAAGGTTCCACAGTCTTTGTTGGAATGTATACTGAAAGCCTAGCTCTTTTTGTATGAACATTTTGTTTTGAAATAAGAATCACATGATCATTGTTTGCACTTTATATATTTATTATATGTGTGCATATTGTCTAATATTTTACATTGTAGATAACATGGTGCTTAGTGTGGCACAGAAGATCATGTTATCAGTCCCTTGTAAAATATAAGTAGAGGCTCACAACCAAGATGGTTTTGGATAAACCATTGGCATGGTTGTAGTGTAGCTTGGTATTGTTTTGTCTTGAACATAGAGTTACACTGGTACACTTAGGTGTATTGAGCAGGACCGACATAGAGGTCATTCAATTTAGTACTGACTACGTAATTGAATCGGACCTCGAATATTATGTTGTACATGCTCTTAATCCCGTTATAATAACGGGCACATGTACTTAGTATTTATTTCTTTGATTTACTAGTGGGTGAGATTTAGATGGAATAAATCAATATGCCCGGTAAGTTGGGAAATAATATTATTTACATGGTGTGTCGTTGATTATAGGAGGAAACTGTGTCCTATATATTAGGTTGATGATGTCCCCTTGAGGAGCTCATAAGGTTCATCATGTAAACCCAGCTGGTTGACTTAGTCAACATGATGATAAGGTTGAGTGGTACTCCTCGAGGACTTAGATGTTAATTAATTGATGGTCAGTAAATCAATTAATTGACGGACATTCGATATCTTAAACACGGGGAGATTAATGTAGGAATAATATATGGAGCCCATATTAATTTATGGGGATTGGTGAGGTAGTTCAATGATGATCCTCTAGTGGAATGGAACATCATTGATGGATCAAGTTAGTGTGGTTCCAATCCATCGGGTGGCCAAGACCCAACTCCTCCTTATGGTCCCTATCGTAGCCTAATGCAACCTTCATCCTTCTTGTTGATTGCGGTGCCCATCTCCTTTGATCATTCCTTGGCAGCGCCCATCCTAGAGGCCTCTCCCTTCTTCCTTGGCCGTGGTTCTCCTCCCATTGGTGGTTGGTTCTCATCCTCCTCCCTATTCTCCAAGGTGGCCGTGCGGTTCTCCTTCATTTTGGTGGTGCATCATCCATTTGATCCTTTGGCGTGGTTGCACCAAATTCCCTAATTTGGTGGCCGGCTCTAGAAAGGATAGGTATTTGTAAGTTCTTCTCTTTGTTCGCCGCGGACAAGGTAGAGAAGAAAGCGATCTAGAAGGCTTCTACTCGTGGAGGATCTTCGTCCACGTCGTCCACGAGAAGGATAGGACATACTGTAGAAGATCGTGAGGTATAAAGTTATTTTAACTTTATTTACAGATCTGAGCTTGTTCTTTTATGTTTTGATTATGCATGTGTAAATTAGTAAATATATTGTATAATCATGGACCCGAAGACAAACACAAAAACCGGTGATCCGTCAAATCGTCTCTTGCGGCTAACCAACTAGAAGAGTTGTGTTGCTTGAACAACTAGTTTGTTCAAGCGACCACTCAAGTTGTTAGCATGACGATGAAATGGTTGTGCTAAGGAAGCTCATCCCATCCGGATTAATTCTTTCATTAGTGAAAATTTTAATCCGGGGACATGGGAGCCAATGAGCCTCCGAAGCAACTCCCTATAAATGGTATCAGAGCCACGGTTTCCGGGTTTGTGTGTTTAGGATTCGGTTAATTTTTTATGCATTTTTCATATATTATATGTGTCGGATAATAGTAGGATATGCGTAGTTTAACTCTTTGGTTGCAGGCATAAGATCCGACTATTATGGCCATGTGTGTGTATGTGAATGGATGTGTGTAAAAATTTATTATTTGAATCCTCGGGGTTGACGAGGCTAGATTAGTATTTAATTTTTGTAATTAAATACGGCATTGTTTAGCCGCTCATTTTAGTTTACTTTTGATCTAGATTATTTGTACACTCCTTCGTGGAGTATAGGATCGTTGGATGTAAATTAAAATGTTTTATCTCGGCTCGGAACTCTTTGGTGACTTGCGCACGGGAAAAGATGGAGCGGACGAGGTGGCGATACGACGGGATGCATATTGGAGGACAATGCCATAATAGTTGGAAAAATTCTGTTTTTTCCATATTTATTGCATATTTGTTTTATATGCATGTTGTGTATGTTTTAAAATTCCTCAATTTTAATTTACTAAGTGGGAGAGGGACATTTTAATTAATTCTCGCGGCCTCCATTACAATTTGACGTGTGATGCAACAAACTTGCGCGTTGGCTCTGAGTGCCTTCCTCCCCATCGGATGGGTTTGTTTGCGGATCACTAGGTCAAATAATGGTTATAGGAAATTATTAAGGATCATGTGTACTTCCCCATCGGTAAGGCACATAATCCGAAATAATTCCCTTAGTATCGTGTAATGGTGTACACTTAGATGCAAATTAAAAGTATCCTCCCCATCGGAGTCACTGCTTTTATTTGTAATTTTATTTGTCAAAAAGTAAGGTTGACAAGATAATAAAATTAATGGGTAAAACCTCCTCTTATAAATGTAGAATTCGTATACGTCCACACTATCGTGGCATGCGATATTCTCGGTGTTTTTGAGGTGTTGGTTGATTTCGGAATTTTATTGTTTTTGAGGAATCAATAATATTTGAAATCTAATATTTTGATCATTGTGATTTTTAGGATTTTCAAATGGCTTTCAACCCACTTGCTGTGATTTTAAAAGAAAATAAACTTACTGGACCAAACTACATTGATTGGAAAAGAAACCTGGATATTGTCTTAACTATGGAGGAGTACAAATTTGTACTCTTCGAGGTCTGTCCTCCTAAGCCCACTGATGACTCTGATGAAAAGGAGAAAGAACGTTATAAGAAATGGGTAAAGGCAGATGAGATGGCGCGGTGTTACATTTTGGCATCTATGTCAAATGTGCTACAACATCAGCATCAGGCCATAGCCACAGCTTATGATATGATGTTCAATCTCAAGGAACTTTTCGGACATCAGAGTAGGGCGGCTAGGCAGGAGGCAATGAGAAACTTAATGACGACCACCATGATCGAGGGAACACCCGTTAGGGATCATGTTCTCAAGATGATGGCTCATCTTAATGAGATGGAAGTCCTAGGAGCTGAGATCGATGGGGAAACCCAGGTCGATATCATTCTCCAGTCTCTGCCTAGGAGTTTTGAGCAGTTCTGCCTCAACTACAACATGAAAAAAAGGTTGTATTCATTGGCGGAGCTTCTGACAGAACTCCAGGCAGCAGAGGGGCTTTTTCGTCAGAGTGCTCAAGCCATGGTCACTCAGAAGGTTTCTTCCTCTAAACCGAAAGGTAAGAAGAAGAAGAAGCAAGGTGGAGCGAAGAAAGTGGCAGTGGGACCTCAAGCAGGAGTGAAGAAGCCGAAAGGCAAGTGCTTCACTTGCAAGAAGACTGGACATTGGAAGGCGGACTGTCCTCGCCGAAAGAACAAAGGTATATCTTCTTGTTTAGTTGTTGAAACATGTTTAGCG
This sequence comes from Wurfbainia villosa, assembly GCA_025175895.1. Classification (NCBI taxonomy): domain Eukaryota; kingdom Viridiplantae; phylum Streptophyta; class Magnoliopsida; order Zingiberales; family Zingiberaceae; genus Wurfbainia; species Wurfbainia villosa. Next base: position 87,353,344 of record CM045992.1, read on the forward strand.
GTGTTATCTACGATTCGGTGTAGATACAGAGCCTTGATCATGTCTGCAATACTTTGCGGGGGTTCGAAACCCCGACTAGCTGAGGGAGAGATTACCGTCTTCATGGGCAATGCTTCAAAGGTGGCGGCTATTGCAGTGGGAGACGTTTATTTATCTTTTGATAGGAATAAAGTTTTGGTTTTGAGAAATTGTCTTTATGTACCTACTTTTAGAAAGAATTTAATTTTAGTTTCTAAATTATTTTTGGATGGGTATTCTATTTCTTTTAATGATAAAGTGGTTATAAAAAGGAACAGGGAGATTATCTGTTCTGGTACATTGGTTGGCAATTTATATACTCTTGAACCAAAAACTCCCACGATGCATATAGAAATCAATAACTCATCTTCTAAGTCTAATAAGAGAAAAGAACCTTCGTAAATGAACCAAACATATCTTTGGCATCTAAGGCTTGGTCATATTAACCTAAGCAGAATTCAAAGGTTGATAGCTGATGGACCTTTGGGTTCATTAGTGGTGGAGGATCTCCCAACCTGCGAATCTTACTTGGAAGGTAAAATGACCAAGAGGCCTTTTAAGGCCAAGGGGTATAGAGCCAAAGATGTGCTAGAATTGGTTCATTCTGATTTGTGCGGTCCTATGTCTATCCAGGCAAGAGGTGGCTTTGAATACTTCGTCTCTTTTATAGACGATTATTCAAGGTATGGATACATTTACTTGATGCGCCGCAAGTCTGAATGCTTTGACAAGTTCAAAGAATTCAAGGCTGATGTGGAGAACCGTCAAGGTAAAAGTATCAAGACATTACAATCTGATCGTGGTGGCGAGTACCTCTTGGGAGAGTTTAGGAGTTACTTATCAGAGGCTGGGATTCAATCCCAATTGTCCGCACATGGAACACCCCAGCAGAATGGTGTGGCGGAGCGAAGGAATAGGACTTTTATGGAGATGGTCAGATCGATGATGAGTTATTCTGAGTTACCTGATTCGTTCTGGGGGTTTGCTCTGGAAACAGCAGCACACATTCTAAACTTGGTTCCATCTAAGTCAGTACCCTCTACTCCCACAGAGTTGTGGACTGGGCGAAAGCCTAGTCTAAGACATATTCGGATTTGGGGTAGTCCAGCACATGTGCTGAAGGGAGATGCTGGTAAGTTGGAATCTCGTACAGAAGTACGCTTATTTGTTGGCTACCCTAAGGGAACGAAGGGTGGTTTATTCTATAGTCCTAGAGATCAGAAGGTGATCGTGAGTACGAATGCCAGATTTCTAGAGGAGGACTATGTGATGAACAACAAGCCCACGAGTAGGATTGTTCTTGAGGAGTTAACAGGGGAAGTCCCGACTTCAGTACCACCGGTACAAGAGGAGACACCACAAGTCACTGCACCGCGTGTCACAGAGCATACACAGCAGGCACCTCATCGTAGTGGGAGGGTTGTTAGACAACCCGAGAGATTCATGTTTTTGGGAGAGTCTACGGACTTAGTCCCTGGTGAACATGAACCGGATCCCTGGACATATGACGAGGCACTCCAAGATAGATATGCGGTATCTTGGCAAAGTGCGATGAATTCAGAGATAGAATCTATGGATTCTAATCAGGTCTGGGAGCTAGTAGAACCACCCGATGGTGTAAAAGCCATTGGATGCAAGTGGATCTACAAGAGAAAGAGAGGAGTAGACGGGAAGGTTGAGACCTTCAAAGCTAGGCTTGTTGCGAAAGGGTATACTCAGAAAGAGGGTATCGATTATGAGGAGACCTTTTCGCCGATAGCTATGCTACGTATGGATTGCTGAGATTTGGCGGATGGATGTCGAGGCGGCTTTCCTTACTTGAAGTCTTGAGAGAACATCTATATCGCGGCAGCGGAGGATTCATTGCTAAAGGCAAAGAGCATCTTGTATGTAAGCTTAATCGGTCCATTTATGGATTGAAGCAAGCTTCTAGATCTTGGAACATCCACTTTGATGAGGTAATCCAGTCATATGGATTTATTCAAAGTCCGGATGAGCCTTGTGTATCCAAGAGATGTGATGGAAACGTAGTGGTGTTTCTTGTACTATACGTAGATGACATTTTGTTAGTTGTCAAAAATATCAAAGTGATATCAGACGTAAGGGTATGGTTGTCCAAACAGTTTGACATGAAGGACTTGGGAGAAGTGGGACACATCCTTGGGATCAAAGTTATAAGGGATCGCAAGAAAAGGATGTTGTGCTTATCTCAAGCTTCATACATTGACACTATCCTTGCTCGTTTTAGCATGCTGAACTCTAAGAAAGGTTTTCTACCTTTTAGGCATGGAGTTCCTTTATCTAAAGAGATGTGTCCCAAAATATCAAAGGAGATAGAGGACATGAAGGCGGTTCCTTATGCTTGGCGATGGAAGCCTCATGTATGCTATGCTATGTGGCCAGGATATCTACTTTTAGTGGGCATGGTTAGCGATATCGAGTAATCTGACAGGGACATTGGACTACAGTAAAGCATATATTGAAGTACCTGAGAAGGACTAGGGATTATATCTTTGGTTTCATCGAGTAGATCAATTAGTCCCTATGGGTCATTTGATTCGATTTCCAATCGATAGGACAAGAGTAAGTCTACCTCGGGTTTGTGTTTACTTTGAGGTGGAGCCATAGTATGGAGGAGTGTCAAGGTAAATGCGTGGGCGGACTCTACCATGGAAGCCGAGTATGTGGCACCTCTGAGGCGCCCAAGGAAGTTGTATGGCTCAGAACTTCTTGATGGACTTGGATGTGATTCGGTTTGCCTAACTATCACAATTTATTGTGATAATAGTGGTGCAGTTGCAAACTCGAAGGAACCACGAGCCCATAAGGCGAGTAAACACATAGAGCGCAAGTACCACCTTATACGAGAGATCGTAAAGCGAGGAGAAGTTGCTGTCGCCAAGATTGCATCAGAGGATAACCTGGTGGATCCATTCACTAAGACCCTTACAGCAAAAGCGTTTGATAGGCATGTGGAGGACATGGGGATCAGATGTATGGCAAAGTGATGACGGCATAGTCTTTTAGTATAAGTGGGAGATTGTTGGAATGTATACTGAAAGCCTAGTTCTTTTTGTATGAACATTTTATTTTGAAATAAGAATCACATGATCATTGTTTGCACTTTATATATTTATTATATGTGTGCATATTGTCTAATATTTTACATTGTAGATAACATGGTGCTTGGTGTGGCACAGAAGATCATGTTATCAGTTCCTTGTAAAATATAAGTAGAGGCTCACAACCAAGATGGTTTTGGATAAACCATTGGCATGGTTGTAGTGTAGCTTGGTATTGTTTTGTCTTGAACATAGAGTTACACTGGTACACTTAGGTGTATTGAGCAGGACCGACATAGAGGTCATTCAATTTAGTACTGACTACGTAATTGAATCGGACCTCGGATATTATGTTGTACATGCTCTTAATCCCGATATAATAACGGGCACATGTACTTAGTATTTATTTCTTTGATTTACCAGTGGGTGAGATTTAGATGGATTAAATCAATATGCCCAGTAAGTTGGGAAATAATATTATTTACATGGTGTGTCGTTGATTATAGGAGGAAACCGTGTCCTATATATTAGGTTGATGATGTCCCCTTGAGGAGCTCATAAAGTTCATCATGTAAACCCAGCTGGTTGACTTAGTCAACGTGATGATAAGGTTGAGTGGTACTACTCGAGGAATTAGATGTTAATTAATTGATGGTCAGTAAATCAATTAATTGACGGACATTCGATATCTTAAACACGGAGAGATTAATGTATGAATAATATATGGAGCCCATATTAATTTATGGGGGTTGGTGAGGTAGTTCAATGATGATCCTCTAGTGGAATGAACATCATTGATGGATCAAGTTAGTGTGGTTCCGATCCATCGGGTGGCCAAGACCCAACTCCTCCTTATGGTCCCTATCGTAGCCTAATATAATCCTTGTGAAGTCTAGATCCAAGAATGTAAAACAAAACCTAGAACCAACGGTTGGGATTAAATCCCTAAGATCCGATGGTTAGGATGAAACCCTAGAACCAACGGTTGGGATTAAATCCCTAAGATCCGATGGTTAGGATGAAACCCTAGAATCGACGGTTAGGATTAAATCCCTAGATCCAACGGTTGGGATAAAACCCTAGATCCGATGGTTGGGATGAAACCCTAGATCCGACGGTTGGGATGAAATCCTAGATCCGACGGTTGGGATGAAACCCTAGACCCGACGGTTGGGATAAAACCCTAGATCCGACGGTGGAGATTAAATCCCTAGATCCGACGGTGGAGATTAAAGGAGGCTTAAGCCCAATTCTATAAATAGGGGGCTTAGGTTTGGGCGGCTAGGGTTTGAAGCAAAGTGGGCGGCAACCTTCATCCTTCTTGTTGATTGCCGGTGCCCATCTCCTTTGATCATTCCTTGGCCGGCGCCCATCCTAGAGGCCTCTCCCTTCTTCCTTGGCCGGCGGTTCTCCTCCCATTGGTGGCCGGTTCTCATCCTCCTCCCTATTCTCCAAGGTGGCCGGCGGTTCTCCTTCATTTGGTGGCCGGCGCATCATCCATTTGATCCTTGACCGGCGGTTGCACCAAATTCCCTAATTTGGTGGCCGGCTCTAGAAAGGATAGGTATTTGTAAGTTCTTCTCTTTGTTCGCAGCGGACAAGGTAGAGAAGAAAGCGATCTAGAAGGCTTCTACTCGTGGAGGATCTTCGTCCACACGTCGTCCATGAGAAGGATAGGACATACAGTAGAAGATCGTGAGGTATAAAGTTATTTTAACTTTATTTATAGATCTGAGCTTGTTCTTTTATGTTTTGATTATGCATGTGTAAATTAGTAAATATATTGTATAATCATGGACCCCGAAGACAAACACAAAAACCGGCGATCCGTCCGTCGTCTCTTCCACGGCTAACCAACTAGAAGAGTTGTGTTGCTTGAACAACTAGTTTGTTCAAGCGACCACTCAAGTTGTTAGCACGACGACGAAATGGTTGTGCTAAGGAAGCTCATTCCATCCGGATTAATTCTTTCATTAGTGAAAATTTTAATCCGGGGACATGGGAGCCAATGAGCCTCCGAAGCAACTCCCTACAGTCTTTAGCATGTTGAGCAGTACCACAGATGAACCTTCTTGCATCTCAGAGGTGAAGAGGAGCTTGGAGACTTTGAACCTTTCGAATCTCACTTGCTCATCAAACAACTCATAAAGATGAAAGACTATGGTATGAGCATCCATATGCTCATGCTGCTTCCGCAGCTCAGGTACCATCGCGGCTAGCACGATGCAACTTGCCAGTTCAGAATCAGTCACATGTTTCTAATAGACCAACAATTGGTCCAGAGTTGCATCGTCACTAGGATGGGCGGGAAGAGGCGCTTCGAGGACATACGCAAGCTTTTCACCTTGAGAACAATTCTCAAGTTTCTAAGTCAGTCCAAGAAGTTCGGCATAGTCAATTTATTTGAATTCAAGATAGAGTGCAAATTCAAAGACATCATGATCAATCAATTATCCTAGAAATACAACTCAAGCATATATGAGAAAGATTATTTAAAATGCATCAATATACATTTATAAATCCCATTCATTTTTTTTCGAATTTCAAAAACCTCAAAATCACTTCGGGAGATCGTAGGTCCATCTCCGAATGGGCTGATATCCATCATAGATATGAACAACCTTGGAGAGAGTCCAACAAGTCATTCATAACTACGATGGTAGGTATCATATATACCGATTACATATCACGTATATGCAACTATCACAATGTGCTATCAACTATTTGAATGTTCACACATACATCAGGTTGTTAACACATTAACAAGTATGCATCATATGCATAACACCCAACTTCACCTCCCTTTACATCGACCTTGGAGAGAGTCCAACAAGCCGATGCTCCAGGTTAAAGCTAACCCATTAATAGAGAAATAGTTTTAATATGATTAGAGTGCATTCAACCAATTAGCCCGACTTGGAGAGAGTCAAACAACCAAAGCTAATGATTGACCTCTAACTCTTAACATATTATTATTAAACTATTCCATGGTTTGAACTTGTTCGGGTTCGAGCCGGGCTTGGAGAGAATCCAACAACCCGAACAAGAAACGGAACTCTGGTTCTTACCATATTAATGGAATGTGTAGTCTTTAATATTGAGTTAGGGTTTTTATGTCTCATCCTTTTTGCATGCAAATAACTATTATCTACATGGCATGGCATACACGACATACATCTACATGTCACGATATGCATGGCATAATGATATGCATCTAATACAATTACATGGCATACAATTATGTCATGTACAAAATTTCCTTATATGTCATAACTATTTATGGAAATAAAATATGTTTAAGATTTGATTCTCCAAATCAAATCATAATTAAATTAGGAAACAAATTTCCAAATCTAATCACATATTTTATTAGTGGAAATAGTTGATTAAGGAAAGTCAATTTAGGAAACCAATTTCCTAAATCATCAAAACTACTTATGGAAATAAAATATTTTAAGATTTGATTTCCCAAATCAAATCATGATTAAATTAGAAAACACATTTCCAAAATATAATCAAATATTTTATTTATGGAAAATATCAATTTCCATAAATATTTCCACCTTTCCAAAAGTAGAAGATTTCCATAAATACTTCTAGACTTTTCAAAATTAAAAAATTTCCATAAATACTTCTAACTTTCCAAAAGTAGAAAATTTCTAGAAATATCATTATGACTATCGCAAAATAATTTTACGATTATGTCAAAACACAACCTGGGCTCTGATACCACTGTTGAGTTTTCGATACCGCGGCGAGTGTGTGTTCGAACATGTTTCGTAAAGATGTGTACAGCGGAAGGAAAAAAATAATAAATCTTATTTATTACAATACACACATCACATGCATGCATAGTACAACATGTGTAGACATAATCGTAAATTCAAATTTTGCAATAAAAGGAAATTTATACTACGTATACCTGACGTATTACGTGTAGCGGGAAAGGCATCAACCAGAACGATTCTTGCTAGAATCGTCTCTATCCGTATCCACGCCGAGTATCTTCGGGATGACTTCACAAAGTCACGAGCCTCGTCTTCGTACGGGTTACTAGTCTCGTGTTGAATAGGATGTGATCGAGAGAAGATCACGATCCGAATCAAAATTCGGATCATAAACAAGTCCTCAAAAACTCGCTTCTCCGGAGAGGTATTCGTCAACCGTTTGATGAATCCTTCGTCCTCCACCTATAAGGATTACCGGAGATCGAATCCCCGGCAAGGCTACCGCTGTCGGAGCTCCAAACGTCGTCCAAATGATGCTCCGACGAGAATGAAAAAGCTGTCCAAAAAACTTGACAGCTTTGGTGGAGGAATAGGAGCCGGCCAAATAAGGAAGGTTGAGGCTCACCTTGTCGCCGGACCCAAAGGAGATCACCGGAGCTCCTCCGGAAGCAGCCCAACGCCGGCAAGAGGGAAGGACAGCACCTTCTAGATGCCGGCAAGGGAGCTGGGCGGCGACAAGAGGGTTGGCGCCGACTAGACTTGGAGAGGAGAGGGGGTTGGGCGGCAACTCATAGATTAGGGCTTAACAAAAACCCTTAAGCCCTATTTTATAGAGAACAAATTCTCTTAATGGTTATCGGATCATAACCAAAAGCCCGTTAACTCGCTCCATTAATTTAAGTTAAAATAAACCAAACCATGATGGTTTATTTTAAGTTAAAACGAACCGAACCAACTTTGGTTCATTCGTTTAAAACAAACCAAACCCTTTGGTTTATTCTCCTCCATTGGATTAGAACCAAACCAATTTGGTTCATCCATCGTGTCTTCATAAGACACGGCCCATCCACGCTTCCATTGCGACTGAAACGATTTCATGCTCGCTCCATGTTTGGTCCAACCAAACTAGTTTCTCTCGGTCTGAGAATCTCATTCTCAAGCTCGTTTTAAATCCTTCGGATTACGCTCGTTGTGCGTGTGACCAAATAGGTTCTCGGTTTATGTTGGCCGTCTATAATTAACCATTAATTATAGAACGATCATGAGTTGCACCTAGTAGTACATCATGATCCCCAATTAACCGAAAAGATCAACGGTTGATCTAGAACTATTTCTGAAACCCTTCAGCAGCTCGAATGAATCGTGCCCCATTCCCTTCACTCATCTTATACCCACTTGGTTCAGGACATGGTCTATAGTGTCAGTCCCCACTAGGTTGACTACGTCACACCTAGCCCAATTATCATTTTCTCGTCCTACGGATTCTAGTTACTCCACATGTATCGAAGAGTATCTTACTCTAAACATGTAATGCTTTGGCCAAAGACTTTAGTAACAATCCGACGAGAGGCCATGGGTATACATCTCCTCGCAAGGAGTGGTGAATCCTTTATAGGCTATTCAAACACCTTCGATCACTTCGACTTATACCCAATTATCCCGGGTCCACATCTCCTTAGAGATGCTTGCTTAAGATGTCAAAGCATAAGTCTTTATGATCAAGATGACTTGAATACCGCAAGTCAAAGGAACATCGCACTTAAGCTGCAGTAAGAACTTCATTGACATATCTATATATGCAGAGAACCATATGAAGTCTTACAGTTGGTCACTCCAATGAACTAGTTACCATAACTAGCATCCACGATTAACTCCGGACATCACAATGTCTCCAGCCAGTGAGAATCAACTGCTTGGATACACCAAGGAGTATACCTCGTGCTAGTCTCGACAGAATCAATGGTGTCCAAATGCATCAATTCATCAACTATGGATAATTCCAATACATCACAATTACACATATAGAGATACTCACTAGTTGTGATCCAATCACAAATTCTCTCATGCTATGAATCGTATCGTGGACATTCAGTAAATAAGTTTAAGATCTAATCAAATACATGAAAAATGTATACTCAAATAGTGAATCTTTATTTATCATATAAATTGTTCAAACATAAGGCGATTGCCTTAGGACATCTCTCATATATTACTAACAATTTACTCTTATAATGTCCTACTTCCCTACACTCAAAGCATATGATATGAATTTTATTTTTAAATGGAATGTTTGAGTTACCTAGGTCAATTATGGTGGAATTTTGAGCTTCTTCATCTTCTCAACTGGAGGTGGATGGTTCCTCTTGATTTGGCTCCGACATTGAAGATGACCTAATCTTCTCCCCCTTAATGCTAGAGGTGGAGGCTTCTTCTACTTCTTCCACCTCTTTTATCGACCCAGATGTTGACTCCTCTTCAACTTTCGAATCCTCACTTGCTTGTGAGGATGAGCTTTCTTCCTTCTCCTCTTCTTCTTCTTGTGCCAAGTGAGGATCCTCATGGAATCTTGCCAACTTGCTTCATAGCTCCTTGGCATCCATGTAATTCCCTAAACTACACAAAATATCATTAGGAATTAAATTAACCAAGAATTTTATTACCTTCTTATTTTTCTCGAATTCTTGGAGTTGTTCCCAGGTCCACATCTTCATTTTGAGGAATCCTCCTTTAGGTCCTTTTGGATATTCAAATCCTTCCATCAATGCAGACCAATCTTCGAAGTCCCTCATCAAAATGAATTCTTTAATCCTTGTCTTCCATTGATTAAAGTCTTCTCGTCCATAGAGTGCATATGGAACCGGCGTGTTGATGTTCCATCCCAACTTTTCTTCAAATTTCATTTTTTTCCTCTAGCGCTTTGCTCCAAGTTGTTAATATGTAGAAGAGCCCCGGACTTTGATACCAATTGTAGGAACGCCCATGAGTGCTAGAGGGGGGGTGAATGACGCATTTGTTCGTCGCTTGATGGAATTTGATCGTGCTTGTCTACAATCGTTATTAGCACAATGGAAATACAAAATACAATAAACAACAACAATACACAATGACACACTGATATAACATAGTTTGGAACTTTAGGATTCCTACTTCACGGATTGAGCTCAAATGAGCTCTAGCGATGCAAACACCACTAATAATCAAATACACTCCTTTTCGACAACAAGTCAGAGGTGGAGAAACCTCTTACAACAAATTACAAAAGTAATACAAGATAAAAAAAAGCAAATACTAATGAAATACAAAAAATAATATAAAGAAAACTTTATTGTTTTGGATGCTTGCTTGTTTAGTTGCTTGAGTTGCACTTAGAGACCTTGAATTGCACAAGCAAATTGCCCCAAATCGCCTTAAAGAACCATTCCAAAATCCCTCTCCTCGAGCTCCTTTTAAAGCTACAACTCAGGTTGGATTCTGCCTAGTAGTTGACTGCTCGAGACCAACAATCGATTGCTCTTGTAGTCGTTGTGAGACAACGGCTTAATTCACATTGAATAAGTTCCAACGGATAGACCATCAGTCGACTGATCATGCCCATCAGTCGACTGATCATGCCTCCACTTGACTGTCAAACCCTAGCAGTCGACTCGAAAACTTTCTGTGCCCGTGTCCTCGACCATCAGTTGACTGCCATCTATAACAGTCGACTCTTCAAGCCATCAATCGACTGTCAAGGCCACGCGGCCACAGTCGAACGTCACTCGACTCCCAGTCATAATCCCAGTCGAATGCCCAGAGTCAACTTGGTTGTCAAGTGTCAAAACACTTGACCAGTCAACTGAGCCATAATCCCAGTTGACTGACAAACCACAAACATGAGTCGTAACCCCAAGTATGATGCCCTCATACTTGCTAGACCACCCTTAGCCTAGACCTAAGCCTTCTAGTCACCTCCGTCAGCCTCACGCCTATCGGATCCCTCCATGTCATCCATGACTTATTCATCCATACGCTAGCCTTCAGGTGCTTCTATCGGCTATTGTCATGCTAAGCTGGTCTACACTGTCAAGGCACATTTGGACTTATGCTGCCAAGACTACCGCTTAGATTTTACGCTGTCAAACCATTAGACATATGCTACAAAGACTTCACCCTTGGACTTTACGCCGCCAATATCAACCCTTGGACTTCCCTTGCCAACCTATGTTGGATTTTCTATTTGTCAAGACTCAAGCTTAGACTTTCCATGCCAAGACCCATGCTTGGACTTTCCATGCCAAGTACCCAAGACTTGGACTTTCCATGCCAAGTATACAAGACTTGGACTTTTCATTGCCAAGTGTCCTATTTGGACTTCTTCATCATATGGTCAACCTCATGTCAACCCATTGTCAAACAATGGTCAACTTCTTGTCAAACATCAGTGTCAAACATCAAACTACTACTAGAGTCAAACTCGAGTCTGGTCAATTGTGACCTGGGTCAATTGTGTTGGTGCACCAGATGATCGAACCTTTGTTTTGATTATGGTAAAGATGCAAAGTTAAGATTACATCGTTATCTCACGAGCTGAATTGAGTGTGCAAAAAAGTGCAAAAGCTGGAGCTGAAGGCTAGCGACACCCGGAGGAAGCCGTGGTGGTCTGGCGACACCCAAATGACTTCGGAGGAAGCTGAAGGAATCGAGTAGAAGACCGGAAGCGAAAGTGACACAATAAGTATCGAGGTAAGCTCGTGTGTGTGAGCGTAAGTGAGGTCGTATCCTCCATACGGGGATGGTCTTAAGCATAGATCTGACCAAAGATATCCCATGGATGGTCTAGGTCGAGATCGGACGGTCGACGACTATCGAAATTATGTTTTTATTGAGCTAACTTTGACTTGCAGTAAGCATCAGTCGACTGCCAACTTAGAGCACTCGACTGCCGTCCATCAATCGACTGCCCGTGATCAACACTCGACTGATGCTGCCATCAGTCGACTGATGATGGACATCAGTCGACTGATGGTCAAGGATCAGCTTCGAGGAGTCAAGGTTTATCACCTCATTCCAAGGAGCTTTGTGCCCATTTGTGATTGGTTGAAGACCCATTCGATGAGGGGCTCAAAGGATATAAAATGAGGGCTTGTCCTAGGGTTTTTCATCAATTCAAAAGCTCCCTAGTGCTTCCGATATGCTACGAGTCTCCGACATCCCTACGACGAAGCGCTGCCAAGACGATGACACAAGCTCCAAGATTCAAGTCTTCAAAAGTCATCGGTATAAGCTTTAATTTGTATAAGTTGTTCTTTTTATTTCGAGCTTTAAACCGTATCAAGGAGAGGGGGAGTGTCCCTCTACCTTGAGTCTTTGTATTCGTTTAACTCCTACCTCTAATGAGGAGGAGTTTGTCTAGTTTTTTTCCCTCCGTGCATGGTTAAGGACCACTAGGGCCTTGGAGTAGTAGTCGAAGGCTACGAACCAAGTAAAAAATACTATTGTGTCTTTATTTTTATATTGTACTTTTTGGTTGCGTTTACTCGTGCCTCAATGAACGATTTCAAACGAAAAGTTTCTATCGCTATTCACCCCCCCCCTCTAGTGATCCGCTCGATCCAACAATTGGTATCAGAGACGGGGGCGCTCAAATTCGGTGCAACCACCATTCGAGTATTTTTCTTTTCATATTTGTCATTTTAAGTTTTTCTCCCGCACTACTAATCCAAGATCAAGTCTTGGTACATAGTTTTTGGTTGTGTTTTTGCAAGTACTAATCACCTTCGGAGTACCTCACGATCAAACGAGCATAACTTTTGCTACAAGTGGAATTATAAAACGTTCTACCCACCAAATCGAAGCTCTCCGAGAGATCTACACTTCTTATTGGGTTTACCCCCGTAACAAGCTGTTATCATCTCCATAAATTGACGTTTAGTACCCTTTCGGGGACATCAAAGGTTGTGAGTACTTACTTTTTGTTTAGTTTCTTATCTCTTTGTTTAACTTTCTATTTCTCGTTTGTTTTTTTTATTTCCCGCACCACTAATCCAAGACTCAAGTCTTGGCAAGTTTTTTTTGTGTTTTTTTTGTTTTGTGTGTGCAAGTTTTTCTTTATGGCCCACATTGAGGGGTACAGCACCACCCGACCTCCGTTCTTTAGCGGAGATGATTTCCGTTACTGGAAAGGTTGGATGGAGTGTTTTCTAAAAACACAAGTCGAGTCTTGGATAATCATCCAAACCGGCTTTGCTCTACCCACCAATGATCAAGGCGAGCCCTTGGATTTCAATAAGTGGACCAATGCAACCAAGGGGGCAATTTGAAGTCAATGCAAGAGCAACCCAAATATTGCAATGTGGTTTGTCTAAGGAAGAGCTCAACCGCATCGGACCCTTCATCAGCGCAAAAGATCTGTGGACAAAACTCATAGAACTACACGAAGGGACTAACGACGCAAAGGTAAGTAAGCATGACTTACTACTTAATAAATTATATAACCTAAAAATGCAGGAATGTGAGACGGCAACGCAACTACACGCCTGCGTTCAGGACATTATCAATGGCCTGCACACCATCGGACACAAGGTCAAAAACTGTGACCTCCTAAGGTATGTTCTTAACTCATTTCCTAGGACTACCTTATGGGCATCCATGGTTGATGCCTACAAGGTCTCTATGGACTTTTCAAAGCTTAGGTTAGACGAATTATTTTCCGAGTTTGAACTTCACGAGCAAACTAACATAGTCCGTGCCGAGAGAGGTATTGCTCTACTTGCAGGACAAAGAAACAAGCCACCTACCAGGCAAGGAGATGGACTCGAACCCGAAGATGAATCAGAGTTCGAATCTGAAAAGGTGGAAGCAATAGTGAACGTAGTGCGAAAGATCGTTCAGAGGGAAAGGAGGCTACTAAAGAACCAAAACAGGGCACAATTCAAATCGAATCGAAAGAAGACTTTTCATGCAACATGGGACAACGAAGAAGGTGTCGGCATAGCGTGCATGGCAAGACCCGAAGAGTCCGAGTCAGCGTCCGAATCTGAATCCAATTACAACACCGACTCCGAACTCGAGGACTACTTCGAGAAGCAACTCAAAGCCGGACCAAAAGGGAAAATTAAGGTTAGCTGCTCACTAATTCATACGCTTTACAATACAATTAAATTGCTGGCTAAGAAATTAGCTAAATCTGAGTCTAGGATCGAGTCTTTGGTTGAGGAGGTTGAAACCCTCAAACAAGAGACACCCCTAAACTCTTCGACTAGTCAAGTTCAAGAGGAGGACTCAACTCGAGTTGAAAAACTCGAAGAAGAGAACTCTCTCTTGAAAGGACGAGTCCAAGAGCTCGAAGCTCGGTTGAATAAGTTCTCGACGGGGTTCAAGAATCTTAACCGACTTCTTGGAACTCAAAGAGCTATGTACAACAGAGCCGGACTCGGATATAGCTCACAGACTACGAATATATCTTACATGTCTATCGTAAATCGTAGTCATCATCGAGTCCAAGCGTGGGTCTCGAAAACTTTATTAAACTCACATATAAGGACCAATAGGTTCTAGATTCCCCAGGATCAAGTTCATCACTTGACCAGACCATATTATCCAGGGGGAGCTAATACAAAAATAGTATATCCGGTAACCTAAACATTTTTTTTAGAATGGTTAGATAGGACTATAACTCGTCAATACTTGATAACATAGTACCAGGACACGGCGAGATGATAGTACGCTAGAAAAGGAGAGTCTTGTGTATTTGGGCTAGAAAAGGCATATCTAGTTCGGTGCACTTGACCGAGTGGAACTAGATGAAGCTACCTCACCGTATCCTAAACTAGTTAGACTAGGAAGTGGTCTTAGGTGAGTCAAGTTACTATTTTCTCGAAATTGGCTTTGTCTAAGGAAGTGGTCATTTTTTCGATCAAAGAAGGCCCCTGTGCCTCGCCACGACTTGGAAGCCAAGATCTTGAAAAGGTGACTTGATGAGCTTAGGGTCAAATCCGAATCTAATGCAAGGTTGACAAGTGTTCAAGTCATTAAACTTAATCAAGATAAAATTGGAATCATCTCACACAACATATAAGGTGAACCAATTCTAAGACACTTAGAATGAGTGAGATGAATAAGGAACAATTTCAATTCACATAATCTTTTCAAAAATGTTATCTATTTTTTAAACTATTGAGCTTAAACGTTTACTTATACTCAGACAAAACTCTAAATATACAACCTTCTAGGTCAATGTTTAGCGCCCCCTAACTCTTCTATATCTTATATACTTGATTAAGGGGGAGAACAAACTAACCCTAAGAGTTATATATTTTCAAAAGTTATTAGCGTATACGTATCTTAAAACTCAAAGATAATTTTATAAGTATTTTGAAAATCAAATTAGTCTCAAGACTTATATTGTTGGTGCAGAGGGTTATACCTCGAACCAAAGTAAATCGAGACACATGCTTGGACTAATGTTAGATAATCTTTACATATTGTTATGCATGCTACTTTTTTTTTGTTAAAATCCCCTACTTTTTATATAAAACCCCAAATCTTTTTTGATTTATGGCAAAAGGGGGAGAAGAGCACAAGTTAAGGGGGAGAACAAAAATTTAAATTTTTTAAGATGAACTTTTTGTTCTAAAACTCACCTAAGGTTAAGGGGGAATTGATTATAATGAGTGCATCGTTTACATTTACTCATTTTTTACATTTTTCCTTAACTTTGTGTAAGTTTGTCATAGATCAAAAAGGGAGAGATTGTTGGTGCAGGGGCACCAGATGATCGAACCTTTGTTTTGATTATGGCAAAGACGCAAAGTTAAGATTACATCGTTATCTCACGAGCTGAATCGAGTGTGCAGAAAAGTGCAAAAGCTGGAGCTGAAGACTAGCGACACCCGGAGGAAGTCATGATGGTCGGGCAACACCCGAGTGACTTCGGAGGAAGCCGAAGGAATCGAGTGGAAGGCCAGAAGTGAAAGCGACACAGTAAGTATCGAGGTAAGCTCGTGTGTGTGAGCGTAAGTGAGGTCGTATCCTCCTTACGGAAATGGTCTTAAGTGTAGATCCGACCAAAGATATCCCATGGATGGTCTAGGTCGAGATCGAACGGTCGGCAACCGTCGAAATTATGTTTTTGTTGAGCAAGCATCACCGACCGCCACTGGAGCACTCGACCGTCGCCCATCGGGCCGATTACGCGATCAACACTGATCGATGTCGCCATCGATCGGTGATGGTCAAGGATCATCTTCGAGGAGTCAAGCCTTATCACCTCATTCCAAGGAGCTTTTGTGCCCATTTGTGATTGGTTGAAGACTCATTCGATGAGGGGCTCAAAGGCTATAAAAGGAGGGCTTGTCCTAGGATTTTTCATCAATTCAAAAGCTCCCAAATGCTTCCGATATGCTACGAGTCTCCGACATCCCTACGACGAAGCGCTGCTGAGACGATGACTCAAGCTCCAAGATTCAAGTCTTCAAAAGTCGTCAGTATAAGCTTTAATTTGTATAAGTTGTTCTTTTTATTTCAAGCTTTAAATCGTATCAAGGAGAGGGGGAGTGTCCCTCTACCTTGAGTCTTTCTTGAGGTTTGTATTCGTTTAACTCCTACCTCCAATAAGGAGAAGTTCGTTTAGTGTTTTGCCCTCTGTGTGTGGTCAAGGACCACTAGGGCCTTGGAGTAGTAGCCGAAGGCTACGAACCAAGTAAAAAATACTATTGTGTCTTTATTTTTATATTGTATTTTTTCGTTGCATTTATTCGTGCCTCCACGAACGATTTTGAACGAAAAGTTTCTATCGCTATTCACCCCCCCTCTAGCAATCCGCTCAATCCAACAAATTGCACCAACAGATTACTCCTCTTGCAAGCTTCACTTTTCTCCTTCGGAACACCAAAGTGGAGAAGACCTTCTTACCACAATATCTCTTCTTCTTACAAGATTTGAAGAATAAGTTTTGGAAAAAGAGATCGAGAGAAACAAGACTTAGAAAACACTTGGAGAGCTTTAGGATATTTTCTATGAAGAATCTAGACATCCCCCAAGCTTCAAGCCTTCCCTTATATAGAGTTTGGAAGCCAACTTTCGCAGGCACCCATTTTACCTTTCGCCAGTCGACTACCTAGAATTAGAAATTGACTGGTTGGTAAAGTACACTAGTCGACTGGTAGCACTATTAATTGCCTCTAATAGGTTCTGGCATGGCCATGATTTTCAAGATTTTCGAACATTACAACTCAACGAATACTCTATCAGTCGACTAGTCTTTAGATCAATCAATTGATGAACTCAGTCGACTGATCAGTCAACTATCAAACATTTTGTGCACTCTTTTTAACTCACCAATCAACTGGAACAATTTATCAGTCAATTGCCCGAGCACAACTTGGCTTCCCGACTCCGAGTGCCGAGCACCTGAGTGTCCGAGCCTTGGACCAATCGATTGATCTTTATACCGTTAAATTTGTAGGGGATCGATATGGCCGACTAGAGGGGGGTGAATAGCCCTCGTACGTTGGACGTCGTAAATTGCCCGTCTACAAGAGATTAGCGAAAGCGGAATATACAAATACAAAGCAAAAGACAAACAATAAAACAAACGCTAACACGATGGTATAACGTGGTTCACGGCTACGCCGCTAATCCACGGTCTGATTCGTCCACGGTGAATCACTCCGCCAAAACCAATCACTATCGGTCTCTCCTTTGCACAAAGCTAGGTGGAGGTAACCTTTACAACCAAGATCACTCTTCTTACAATAGGATTGAAGTAAAGACAAGTAAGAAGAGTTTAGAGCTTGTGGGGCACTAGGAAGATTGTTTGGAACTTAAGCATTAGCCTCTCAAAGGCTTACACCCTCTCTTTTTATAGAGAGGGCTAACTTCTTCCCGTTTGCCGACATCAGTCGACTGCCGCCCTTGGCAGTCGACTGCCATCACTACAACGGCCTCCGAACACGTCGGATCCCGACCGTTGTAGTCCAACGGAACTCTGCGGCGATCGATGGACCTCATCCCGATCGATGCCTCCGTAGTCGACGCCTCGGCTACGAGCGTAATGCCGAACCCTTATTGACCCGATCCGCCGCCAGTGATCGATGGTCTTGGCGCTGATCCGCCACGATGGCGCCGATCACTGGCCAATCCAATCGATCGTATACGGTCGAACTCACTGATTGAGCCGATCCGCCATGACATGGCCGACCGGGTGTCGAAAACTCATCCGACACTTGCCAAATGGCCAAGTTTCACCTAAGAGCTACCCTTCCCGGGTTACAATCGCCACTCTCATTTCTCGGAGTCCTCGCCTTGAAGTTCTCTTCGTTCTCGCCACGCCTCAGCAAAGATCGGACGGCTCTGCAATGCTCCTTCGCGTCTCTTGCCTCGAAGTCTACTTCCTCCGGCTTCACTCCAAGCTTCTCGTCCGGCGGTCCCTCGGATGCTCCAAGCGCACGGCTTCCGCAAAGCTATCCTTCACCGACTCAAGGCATGAGTCATGAGATGTGAAACTTGCCACGGCTCCATGTGCGAATTACTAAGTCCTGCACGACTTCAACGCACATATCACATCAACATATCAAACTAACTTAAACCCTTTGCCACACCATCAAAACCATATTACGGCAAGAGATTGCCCTAACAATCTCCCCCTTTTTGATGTGTGGCAATCCGTTTAAGTTAGGTAAAAACATTTGATATAAATTCTAAGGTAAGAAAGCATGTAAAGATAAACATGATATAGCAACATGCAACTCCCCCTTAATCCATGAAACTCTCTATGCAAATTTTCTCCCCCTATCATATATTTCTCCCTAAAATATATTTCTCCCCCTAAAATAATTAACTTAAACATAATTATTTCTCCCCCTTTGACACCATCAAAAAGATTAACACTAAGTTATAAGCTCATGGCATCAAGTATAATGGAGGAAAAATATGACAAGTTGATTTAAAATTGGGTACCACTTGTTGATGGCATCGAGAATATTTCTACCACTTGTTGTAGGTTTTACAAACTGAATTCGGCCTTCAATGTTCTGATTTACAGGCCACCAGTCGACTGCTATCAGTATGGCAGTCGACTGGCACAAAGGGATCCGAATTTTTGATTTTCTGGATGAATTTCAAAAATGCATTATAAATTCCAGAAAATTCGAAAACTCATGAAATTTGGGGAACATATTTCTATTAAGTATATCTATCAAGGAAAAATAGTTTTTCATGAAAACTCATTATATTTTCTTGTTTTTGCCAAAAATCCAAAAGTTCTAAAAACCACTAGGTTTTTGATCATTCTAGTATCAAGTTAGCTACCTAGTTTTGCATCCAATTGTTTCAAAACATGAATACATGTATTTTAGGGTAAGAAATTGTTTTGAAAACATATGAAATATCCAACCATGATCTTTGGGCAATATTGTTGGGATTCCGGCACCGCGGCGTGTGTGTGTTCGATCATGTTTCGTAAACATGAGCACAGCGGAAGCAATAAAAATAATAAATACTCCTATTTATTACAACACACACAACACACGCATGCTATTACAACAAGTGTAGACATAACCGTAAATTAAAATTGCAATAAAAGGAAATTAAACTACGTTATACCTTTCGTATGACGTGTAGCGGGAACGGCATCAACCGGAACGATCCTCGTAAGAATCGTCTCTATCCGTATCCACGCCGAGCTCCTCGGGATGACTTCGCCAAGCCACGAGCTTCGTCTTCGTACGGGTTACTAGCCTCGTGTTGAAGACGACGTGATCGAGAGATGATCACGATCCGAATCCAAATTCGGACCTAAAACAAGTCCTCAAGACTTGCTTCTCCGGAGAGGTATTCGTCAACCGATTGACGAATCCTTCGTCCTCCACCTCAGAGGATTACCGGAGATCAAATCCCCGGTATGTTAGCCGCTGTCGGAGCACTAACCGTCGTCCAAACGACGCTCCGAGAGGAGAAGAAGCTGTCCAGAAAACTGGACAGCTTGGTGGAGGAGATAGGCGCCGGCCAACAAAGGAAGCCAAGTGCTTACCTTGATGCCAAACCTAAGGAGGATCGCCGGAACTCTTCCGGAAGCAGCTCGACGCCGGCGAGGAGGAAGGAAGCCGCCTTCTGGACGCCGGTTGGAGGAGCTATGGGCTGGGCGGCAACACAAGCTGGGCGGCAACTTCACCAAGGAGGTTGGCGGCAACTCTTGATGTTGGGCGGCCAAAAATTGGATTAGGTTTAGGGTTAGGGTTTAATCCCTATTTTATAGAGAACTAATTCTCTTAATGGTTAATGGATCATATCCATAAAGCCCGTTAACCCGCTCCATTAAGATAAGTTAAAATAAACCAAACCATGATGGTTTATTTTAAGTTAAAACGAACCGAACCAACCTTTGGTTCATTCGTTTAATATAAACCAAACCCTTTGGTTTATTCTCATCCATTGGATTAGGACCAAACCATTTTGGTCCATCCATTATGTCTTCATAAGACACTGCCCATCCACGCTTCCATTGCATCAAACAATTTCATACTCGCTTATGTTTGGTCCAACCAAACATAGTTTCTCTCCCGAGAATCCCATTCTCAAGCTCGCTTTTAAATCCTTTGGATTACACTCGTTGTGCGTGTGACCAAATAGGTTCTCGGTTTATGTTGGCCGCCTATAATTAACCATTAATTATAGAATCATGAGTGGCACCTAGTAGTACATCATGATCCCCAATCAAAAGATCAACAGTTGATCGAGAACTATTTAAACCCTTCAAGAGTTCGAATGAATCGTGCCCCATTCCCTTCACTCATCTTATACCCACTTGGTTGGACATGGTCTATTGTGTCAGTCCCCACTAGGCTGACTACGTCACACCTAGCCCAAGTATCATTTCCTCGTCCTACGGATTCTAGTTACTCCACATGTATCGATGAGTACCTTACTCTAAACATGTAATGCTTTGGCCAAAGACTTTAGTAACAATCCGAAGATAGGCCATGGGTATACATCTCCTCGCAAGGAGTGGTGAATCCTTTATAGGCTATTCAAACACCTTCGATCACTTCGACTTATACCCAATCATCCCGGGTCCACATCTCCTTAGAGATGCTTGCTTAAGATGTCAAAGCATAAGTCTCCATGATCAAGATGACTTGAATACCGCAAGTCAAAGGAACATCGCACTTAAGCCACAAGAAGAACTTCATTGACATATCTATATATGCAGAGAACCATATGAAGTCTTACTGGTCACTCCAATGAACTAGTTACCATAACTAGCATCCACGATCAACTCGGACATCACTATGTCTCCACCAAAGGTGAGAATCACCGCTTGGATACACCAAGGAGTATACCTCGTGCTAGTCTCGGCGAATTGATGGTGTCCAAATCCATCAATTCATCGACTAGGATAATTCCGATACATCACAATTACACATGTAGAGATACTCACTAGTTGTGATCCAATCACAAATTCTCTCATGCCGTGAATCGTATCGTGGACATTCGATAAATGAGTTTAAGATCCAATCAAATACATTAAACATGTATACTCAAATAGTGAATCTTCATTTATCATATAAATGGTTCATACATAAGGCGATTGCCTTAGGACATCTCTCATATATTACTAACAGACTCCCACTTGGCCTAATGCCAATCGCTACGGTATCCAATACCATAAGCACCAACATGACCCTCAAACTTACTTTGAGGTAATGCTTTAGTCAAAGGATCCGCTAAGTTCCTTTCAGTGGGAATTTTCTCGATTTGTATTTCATTCCTATTGATGATCTCTCTGATAAGATGATAGCGGCGAAGCACATGTTTGGATCGTTGATGAGACCTTGGCTCTTTCGCCTGTGCAATTGCTCCATTGTTGTCGCAGAGACCGGTATTGCTTCAACAATGGAATCACACCAAGTTCATGAACGAACTTCTTGATCCAAACCGCTTTCGCGCTCGGCCGCAATATATTCTCGCCTCGTGGTAGAATCCGCTACTGATCTCTTGTTTGGAACTTTTCCAACTCATCGCCTATTCATTCAAGGTGAACACGATCCGCATCGAGACACGGAATCATCCTTGTCTGTCTGGAAGCTGGCATCCGGATACCCGCGTATCACCATGTCCCCTTCTCCATATATTAGGAACACATCCTTAGTTCTTCTCAAGTACTTAAGGATCGTCTTAAGAGCCGCCCAATGATCCATTCTCGATCGATCGTATCTGCCGTGACACTCAGCATACGATACATCGGGCCTCGTACATAACATAGCATACATGATAGATCCTATTGCGGATGCATAGGGAATCTTACTCATGCAAATCCTCTCGTCTTCGTGCGCGGACACATAGACTTGAAAGGTGTACCCATGCCTGATGGGCAGATAACCTTTCTTGGATTCCGACATGCTAAACCTCTTTAGCACTTGGTCTATATATGTAGACTGCGAAAGACCAAGCAACCGTTTCGATCTATCTCTATAGATCTTAATCCCAAGGATGTAGGTTGCTTCTCCCAGGTCTTTCATGGAGAATGTCTTGGATAACCAAACCTTAACTGACTGTAAGATTGACACATCGTTTCCTATAAGTAATATGTCATCGACATACAATACTAGGAACACGACTGCACTCCCACTAACCTTCTTGTACACACAAGGTTCGTCTGGATTTTGTGAGAAATCAAACCTTTTGATCGTCTCATCAAAACGGATATTCCAGCTCCTGGATGCTTGCTTCAATCCATAAATGGATCGTCGCAATTTGCATACCTTGGTTTTATCAACCGATGTGAAACCCTCAGGCTGTATCATATACACGTCCTCGAGCAGGTTTCCATTAAGGAAAGCTGTTTTCACATCCATCTGCCATATCTCATAATTATAATGAGCCGCTATGGCCAGGAGCATCCGAATGGATTTAAGCATAGCTACAGGCGAATAGGTTTCGTCATAATCAACACCTTGCTTTTGACGATATCCTTTCGCCACCAATCTAGCCTTATAGGTAATCACATTACCATCCATGTCGGTTTTCTTCTTGAAAACCCACTTGCACCCTATAGGCTTTATGCCTTCAGGTGGGTCAACCAAGTTCCAAACTTGGTTTTCGTACATGGAATCCATTTCCGACTTCATGGCACCAAGCCACTTATCCCTTTCTGAACTTGTCAGCACTTCTTCATAACTGGTAGGCTCCTCATCATTAATGAGTAACACGTCGTTCGATTCGCTTACGAGAAATCCATATCTCTCAGGAATGTTGCGTGTTCTACCAAATCTACGAAGATGTGGTGTTACAATAGGTCCAGCCGATTGCTCATCACTATGAGTTGTCGGCTGTTGTGCTTCACCAGGTATCTCATCAATGCCTATTTGAGTCTCTCGAGCCTCCTCAAGCTCGACGACACTCCCACTATTTTCTTGCAAGAGAAACTCTTTCTCTAGAAACACAGCATGCCTTGAAACAAACACCTTTTGTTCCACAGGATGATAGAATTGGTAACCCCTTGTTTCCTTAGGGTATCCAATAAATAGACATTTATCAGACTTAGCATCGGTTTATGTCTGATCAGCTTCACATAAGCAGACAACCCCATATCTTCAAGTAAGATACATGAGGTTTCTTACCATTCCATATCTCATATGGAGTAGTTGAGACTACCTGTAGGCATTCTGCTTAACAAGTAAACATGCTGTCAAGTGCATAACCCCAAAAGGACTTGGGAAGAGTTGCATGATTCATCATTGACGACCATGTCTAACAAGGTCGATTCGCCTCTCGGATACACCATTATCTTTGTGGTGTATAGGGCGGAGTCCATTGAGACAATATGCCATTGTCTCTTAGATAATCAAGAAACTCTTGACTTAAGTATTCACCACCTCGATCCGATCAAGTATTTTAATACTCTTGTCATGTTGTTTCTCTACTTCATTTCTGAATTCTTTGAACCTTTCAAAGGCTTCAGACTTGTGTTTCATCAAGAACACATACCCAAACCGTGAGTGATCATCGGTGAAGGTAATGAAGTAGCTATAGCCTCCTAATGCTTGAGTTGACATAGGTCCACATACATCGTATGTACTAAACCTAGTAACTCTCCCACTCGCTCACCTTTTCCAGAAGGTATCTTAGTCTTCTTACCTTTTAAGCATGATACGCATGTATCGTATGAATCCAATTAAAACGATTCCAGAATTCCACATCGGTGTAATTCGGACATGCGTTTCGGGCTTACATAGCCACGACGACAATGCCACATGTCGGAGTCTATTGGATTCTCCTTTCGAGCACTCTTGCTCGCTTTCGATATTGCAAATGTCACCGATACGCCCAACGATAAACACCATTGCTTAAAGTTCCAAATTCCATAAAGAACTCATTCAAAGTTATGTAACAACAATTGTTACTAAAGTCAATGGAAACCATTTCTATTTAAACAAGAAATAGAAATGATGTTCTTTATCAACGAAGGAACATAAAAGCAATTGTCCAGCTTCTAAGACAAGTCCTACAGGAGTTTCAACAAATACGCTCCGATGGCGAGCAAAGAAGAACCTTTGCTCCATTCCCAACACGCAAATTTGACTCTCCTCGACGAGTCTTCTTCTATTCCTTAGCCCATGTATGTCATTACATATATGTGAGCCACACCCAAAGATCAAATACCCAAGTGTCCGAGGAAATAGAATGACAATCAATTAAGAAGATTTCTGAAGAAGATTGTGCATCCGATGCCTTATCCTTCTTCATGGACTCAAGATAAATCTTGCACTTTCTTAGCAAATGTCTCTCCTTGACATAATGATGGCAAGTTTCCTTTTGTGATAGTTCTACCTTCTTAGCCCTTTTCTTCTTTCCTTCTCATTTCCTTTGACTTCCTCTTAGAACCTTTCTTTGAGGAATTAACTAACAAAGACCGCCCCTCGCCATGCTTCTCGTAAGACTCCACAGCCTTCAAAGATATTAAGCAAGACCATAGATGAACCTCCTAGCATCTCAGAGGTGAAGAGGAGCTGAGACTTCAACCTTTCAATCTCACTTGCTCATCAACCAACTCACAAAGATGAAGGACTACGATATGAGCATCCATATGCTCATGCCGCCGTAGCTTGGGTTCCATCGTGGCTAGCATGATGCAACTCATTTGTTCAGAATCACTCACATGTTTCTGATAGGCCAACAATTGGTCCAGAGTTGCATCGTCACTAGGACGGGCGGGAAGAGGCGCTTCGAGGATATTTGCAAGCTTTTCAACCTTGAGAACAATTCTCAAGCTTCTAAGCCAGTCCATGAAGCTCGCCCACTAATTTATTCGAATCCAAAATGGAACGCAATTCAAAGACATCATGATCAATCTTAGAAATACAAAACGAGCATATATGAGAAAGATGATTTTAAAATGCATCAATATACATTTATTAATCCCATTCATTTTTCGAATTTCAAAAACCCCAAAATCACTTCGGGAGATCGTAGGTCCATCTCCGAATGGGCTGATATCCATCATAGTTATGAACAACCTTGGAGAGAGTCCAACAAGTCATTCATAACTACGACGGTAGGTATCTTCTATACCGATTGCATATCACGTATATGCAACTATCACAATGTGCTATCAACTAATTGAATGTTCACACATACATCGGGTTGTTAACACATTAACAAGTATGCATCATATGCATAGCACCCAACTTCACCTCCCTTTACATCGACCTTGAGAGAGTCCAACAAGCCGATGCTGTTAAAGCCAACCCATTAATCACATAGTTTTAATATGGTTAGAGCGCATTCAACCAATTAGCCCAGCTTGGAGAGAGTCCAACAACCAAAGCTAACGATTGACCTCGACTCTTACCATATTAGTATTAAACTATTCCATGGTTTGAACATATTCAGTTCGAGCCGGGCTTGAGAGAGTCCAACAACCCAAACAAGAAATGAACTCTGGTTCTAACCATATTAATGGAAGGTGTAGGCTTTAATATTGATTAAGGGTTTTTATGTCTCATCCTCTTTGCATGCAAATAACTATTATCTACATGGCATGGCATACATGGCATACATCTACATGTCACGACACGCATGGCATAATGTTATGCATCTAATGCAATTACATGGCATACAATTATGTCATGTATATAATTTCCTTATATGTCATAACTATTTATGGAAATAAAATATGTTTAAGATTTGATTCTCCAAATCAAATCATAATTAAATTAGGAAACAAATTTCCAAATCTAATCACATATTTTATTCATGGAATTATTTGATTAAGGAAAATCTATTTAGGAAACCAATTTCCTAAATCTTTAAAACTACTTATGGAAATTAAATATTTTAAGATTTGATTTCCCAAATCAAATCATGATTAAATTAGGAAACAAATTTCCAGAATCTAATCAAATATTTTATTTATGGAAAATATAAATTTCCATAAATACTTCCAACTTTCCAAAAGTGGAAGATTTCCATAAATACTTCTAGACTTTCCAAAATTGAAAAATTTCCATAAATACTTCTAAATTTCCAAAATTTAGAAAACTTCAAGAAATACATTATGACTATCGCAAAACCATTTTTACGATTATGTCGAAACACAACCTGGGCTCTGATACCACTGTTGGGTTTCCGGCACCGCGGCGTGTGTGTGTTCGATCATGTTTCGTAAACATGAGCACAGCTGAAGCAATAAAAATAATAAATACTCCTATTTATTACAACACACACAACACACGCATGCTATTACAACAAGTGTAGACATAACCGTAAATTAAAATTGCAATAAAAGGAAATTAAACTACGTTATACCTTTCGTATGGCGTGTAGCGGAAACGGCATCAACCGGAGCGATCCTCGTAAGAATCGTCTCTATCCGTATCACGCCGAGCTCCTCGGGATGACCGCTAAGCCACGAGCCGTCTTCGTGCGGGTTACTAGCCTCGTGTTGAAGGCGGCGTGATCGAGAGATGATCACGATCGAATCCAAATTCGGATCCTAAAAACAAGTCTCAAGACTTGCTTCTCCGGAGAGGTATTCGTCAGCGATTGGCCAGAATCGCCCGTCCTCCACCTCAGAGGATTACCGGAGATCAAATCCCGGTATGTTAGCGCTGTCGGAGCACTAACCGTCGTCAAGCGCGCTCGGCGAGAGGAGAGAAGCTGTCCAGAAAACTGGACAGCTTGGTGGAAGAGATAGGCGCCGGCCAACAAAGGAAGCCAAGTGCTTACCTTGATGCCAAACCTAAGGAGGATCGCGGAACTCTTCCGGCAGCAGCTCGGCGCAGGAGGAAGGAAGGCTTCGGACACCGGTTGAGGGAGCATGGGCCGGCACAAGGCGGTACAACTTCACCAAGGAGGTTTATTTTATAGAGAACTAATTCTCTTAATGGTTAATGGATCATATCCATAAAGCCCGTTAACCGCTCCATTAAGATAAGTTAAAATAAACCAAACCATGATGGTTTATTTTAAGTTAAAAACGAACCAACCTTTGGTTCATTCGTTTAATATAAACCAAACCCTTTGGTTTATTCTCATCCATTGGATTAGAACCAAACCATTTTGGTCCATCCATTATGTCTTCATAAGACACGCCCATCCACGCTTCCATTGCATGAAACAATTTCATGCTCGCTTTATGTTTGGTCCAACCAAACATAGTTTCTCTCGATGCGAGAATCCCATTCTCAAGCTCGTTTTAAATCCTTTGGATTACACTCGTTGTCGTGTGACCAAATAGGTTCTCGGTTTATGTTGGCCGTCTATAATTAACCATTAATTATAGAGCGATCATGAGTGGCACCTAGTAGTACATCATGATCCCCAATTAGCGAAAAGATCAGCGGTTGATCCGAACTATTTTCAAACCCTTGATGGCTCGAATGAATCGTGCCCCATTCCTTCACTCATCTTATACCCACTTGGTTCAGGACATGGTCTATTGTGTCGTCCCACTACTAGTGACTCGTCACACCTAGCCCAAGTATCATTTCCTCGTCCCACAGTTCTAGTTACTCCACATGTATCGAAGAGTACCTTACTCTAAACATGTATTGCTTTGGCCAAAGACTTTAGTAACAATCCGACGAGAGGCCATGGGTATACATCTCCTCGCAAGGAGTGGTGAATCCTTTATAGGCTATTCAAACACCTTCGATCACTTCGACTTATACCCAATCATCCCGGGTCCACATCTCCTTAGAGATGTTTGCTTAAGATGTCAAAGCATAAGTCTCCATGATCAAGATGACTTGAATACCGCAAGTCAAAGGAACATCGCACTTAAGCCACAGTAAGAACTTCATTGACATATCTATATATGCAGAGAACCATATGAAGTCTTACGGCTGGTCACTCCAATGAACTAGTTACCATAACTAGCATCCACGATCAACTCCGGACATCACTATGTCTCCAGCCAGTGAGAATCAGCTGCTTGGATACACCAAGGAGTATACCTCGTGCTAGTCTCGACAGAATTGATGGTGTCCAAATCCATCAATTCATCGACTAGGGATAATTCCGATACATCACAATTACACATGTAGAGATACTCACTAGTTGTGATCCAATCACAAATTCTCTCATGCTGTGAATCGTATCGTGGACATTCAGTAAATGAGTTTAAGATCCAATCAAATACATTAAACATGTATACTCAAATAGTGAATCTTCATTTATCATATAAATGGTTCATACATAAGGCGATTGCCTTAGGACATCTCTCATATATTACTAACAAATATGTCTATGAATTAAACATAAGCCTTCCCCATGATTGGTCTATTATTGCTATTTTGATACTTTAAATGACCATCTAAATGCCATAGGCATTAGTGGACATTTGTATCATCCTAATATCTCACCCATGCTAAGTTTGCAATCAAGTTAGTCTATAGTGAGTGTGAGATGTATCCTAGGGGGTATTTGTATATACTTAACCAATATATTCATGCAATTTTATCATGGTTAAGTATCAACCTAACAACCTACATGATCATAATGACATATATGAATGAATTCTACATTATGATCATGAAATACATGTTTTCATCAATTTTATAACCATTCATTAGGTAATATGTGATGATAATAAACAAGTTATCACCTAAAGCATGATTTAACCCTATTTCTCATGATAACATGCCAAATATCAAAATCATAAATCATGATTTAAGACATACATAGGAATTACATCAATCATCATGATTTAAGCATTATTACCTATTTATGGGCACGTTATCATCACCCAACACTATCTAAAAAATGTTGTCCCGTCATCCTAAGTCAACCAAAATATGATATAGGTCAAGTTCATATGGTTGACTACCCTAGGGTTATTCTAACCCTTAAGGATGGATTTTGGAACCCAAAATAAATTCTTTCCTATTGGGTTCACTAAATACTCCTTGGGGATCCATTTCCTAGCAATTACCTTCTTCTTATCTTGTCCCCTAGCTATTAGGCATTTATAGGCCTTTTCATTTTTCTTTTCTTTGTATCCTAGGCCTTTCTTGTTGAAACTAGCTCTTTGGCTCCCTAAGATCATATTTAAGGTGTTGGAGCCAATTGTGAATTTCTCTAGGGCTTTGGTTAAGTAATCTACCTTTTCCCTTAATACCCTATTTTCCTCTATGCATGCATCATTAACATTTAAAGGCATATAATCATGTGAGCATGCATCATCTAAGCTAGAAGAAATATTATCATTTAAGCATGCCTTTTCTAATTTTTGTTCTAATTCCTTAATTTGTTCAAGCATGCATTTATTTTTCTTCTTTGCCCTAAATAAATCCTTAGTTAAACTAGAAATCATAGAAACTATTTTACTAGGTGAGAGATTGGTTACCATAGTTTCCATGTCCTCTTCTTCTTCGGATGATGAGGATGTGGAAGCTCCCCCTTCATTTGAGCTCTCCCCATTTGAGCTTGATTCTACATTTTCGGATGAAGAGCAATCCAAGTCATCAAAGGCCATCAAGGCCAAATTGGTGACAAAGGCATTCTCCTCATCCGATGATGATGAGGAGGATGAGGATGGGTCATCCCAAGTCCTTGCCTTTAGAGCTTTGGTCTTCCCCTTTTCTTTTGCCTTCTTCTCCTCTTCCTTCTTTTTCTTGCTCCCCTTTTTCTTCTTCTTTTCTTCTTTCTTTTTCCTTTCTTCCTTGGTCTTGTTTAGGAGAGGACAATTGTCTCTTATGTGCCCTTCTCCTTGGCAATTGTAGCATATGACCTTCCCCCTTGGTCTTCTCATCCTATCATTAGATTTATCAAATCTAAAATTCTTAAATGCACGTCTTACCCTCCTTACCATGTAGGCTTCTTCGGTGCTATCCATGGAGGAGGAGGAAGACGCTTCGTCATCGGAGGAGGAGGGGATTTCCATCTTCTTCTTCCCCTTACTTGCCAATAATGCTACTCCTCTTGAGGGTTGAATTTTAGGTTCCTCTTGTATTCCCTCAAGCCTAGTTTCGTGGAGTTCCATTGTTGAGAAGAACTCCTCCAAGGTGCTCACTTCTAAATTCTTTGAGATATAGAATGAGTCCACCATGGAGCTCCACTTTGAGGACCGGGGAAAGGCATCTATGGCCTTCATTACCATATCCCGGTTTGATAGCTTCTCACCTACACTTGTTAGCCCAATTAAAATTTCTTTAAACCTAGAGTGTAGTGAGGTTACCTTTTCTCCCTTTTCTAGTTTTATATTGGATAGTTGGGAGCGGAGGAGGTCTCTCCTTGCTAGCTTGGCCTCGGATGTGCCTTCATGAAGCTCAATTAGCTTCTCCCACATCTCCTTGGCGCTTAGGCATTCTCCTATTCGGTTGATCTCTTGTTGAGGGAGCACATTGTAGAGATGGTGCTTGGCTTTGGAGTTTGCAAGGTGCTCCTCTCTTTGCCTCTTGGTCCACCTAGATTTCTCTATTTGCTTCCCTTCTTCATCCCTAGGCAAAACGAAACCGGATTCCATTGTAATCATTATGTCAAAATCCGTTTCGAAAAATACCTCCATTCGCTTCTTCCACCAAGCGAATTCTCCTTCAAACTTCGGAGGATGGATGTTGGAGCCGGCCATTTTTGATGTAGGGCTTATTGCGGCGGTTAGTCCGGTGACAAGCAACCTCGGCTCTGATACCACTTGTAGGGGATCGATATGGCCGGCTAGAGGGGGGTGAATAGCCCTCGTACGTTGGACGTCGTAAATTGCTCGTCTACAAGAGATTAGCGAAAGCGGAATATACAAATACAAAGCAAAAGACAAACAATAAAACAAACGCTAACACGATGGTATAACGTGGTTCACGGCTACGCCGCTAATCCATGGTCTGATTCGTCCACGGTGAATTACTCCGCCAAAACCAATCACTATCGGTCTCTCCTTTTGCACAAAGCTAGGTGGAGGTAACCTTTACAACCAAGATCACTCTTCTTACAATAGGATTGAAGTAAAGACAAGTAAGAAGAGTTTAGAGCTTGTGGGGCACTAGAAAGATTGTTTGGAACTTAAGCATTAGCCTCTCAAAGGCTTACACCCTCTCTTTTTATAGAGAGGGCTAACTTCTTCCCGTTTGCCGCCATCAGTCGACTGCCGCCCTTGGCAGTCGACTGCCATCACTACAACGGCCTCCGAACACGTTGGATCCCGACCGTTGTAGTCCAACGGAACTCTTGGCAGTCGACTGATGGACCTCATCAGTCGACTGATGCCTCCGTAGTCGACTGCCCAGTCGGCTACGAACGGTTCTGTGGCCGAACCCTTATTGACCAGTCTGTTGGTGCAGTGGGCACCAAAGTCGAACCGGTATTTTGATTATGGCAAAAGGCTCAATAGTTAAGGGTATATTTGTTATCTTACGAGCTCAATTAAGTGTGCAGAAATGCTAAAGTTGAGCGGAAGGTCTGCGACACCCGGTGGGAACTGAGGTGGTCGGGCAACGCCAGAGGGACTTCGGAGGAAGCCGAGGTACTCGGGTGAAGACCGGAAGCGAGGCTACAAGGTAAGCTCGTGTGAAAGCGAAGCAAGGTCGTTAAGCGTAGATCCGACCCAATACCTCCAATGGAAGGTCTAGGTCGAGATCAGATGGTTAGAACCATCGTACTTTATATTTTAAGCTAACTTGTACTGCAGTCCAAAACCCTTTGACTACAGTCAACTGCTAGTCAAGTTCCAGCCTCGAGAAGAGCTCGAATTTCAAGGGGGTGAATTTGGACTTGACTCGTGTTTTGGTACAAAGGGTGATGTGGCATCAAGGTGGACATCCAAACCATCACCAAGCTTCCTTGTGGTGGC
This sequence comes from Wurfbainia villosa, assembly GCA_025175895.1. Lineage (NCBI taxonomy): Eukaryota > Viridiplantae > Streptophyta > Magnoliopsida > Zingiberales > Zingiberaceae > Wurfbainia > Wurfbainia villosa. The sequence goes on from CM045992.1 coordinate 87,385,416, forward strand.
GCCCAAAATAAGGTGAGTTGGCACAAGATGGTTGGCTCCCATGATGTGGCACAAGTTGAATGGCTCCAACAAGTTGGCGCCCAAGGAGGTTGGAGGTGGCACAAGGTGGTTGGATGAAACACCTCATCCTCAAGTTGGCGCCCAAGGAGGTTGGAGGTGGCACAAGGTGGTTGGATGAAACACCTCATCCTTGAGTTGGCGCACAAGGAGGTTGGAGGTGGCACAAGGTGGTTGGATGAAACACCTCATCCTTGAGTTGGCGCAAAGGATGTGGATGAACAAGTCTTGGGGATAAGAACCTCACCTTGGACACTACCTATGTCTAAATTCATAGATCAATATCCATAAATAGACATGTTCAAGCCAAGCAAATCACAAGACAAGAATTCAAGAGCTCTCAACACGCCGTCGTAACGCCGCTACTACTACTCACATTTGCTACGACGAAGTGCCGCCGACAACGAAAGCTACATCTTCTACTTATAAGAGTTGTCGGTATATTTATTTAAGTTCTACTTCTTTAAATTGTCTTTGTGCTTTAATCGTAAAAAGGAAAGGGGGAGTGTCCCTTTGCCTTGATTTATTTTTGTAATCGTTGCTCATACATCCAACGAGGAGCAGTGGGTTTATTGAATTTCACTCAGTACTTGAACAAGTATCAATAGGGCCGTGGATTAGCAATCGAAGATTGTGAACCACGTAAAAATATCTTGTCTACTTTATATTTCATTTGTGCATTCTCTACTTGCTTTTTACTTATTGCAAAAGTTTTTAACGACACCGTATCGCTATTCACCCCCTCTAGCGACACTTTCGATCCAACAATTGGTATCGAGTAGGCGCTAAGATTCGTGAAACCACCAATCTAGCTTTGTTTTCTTTTTTACAGATTTTTATTTATTTATTTCTGTTTTCGTATAATTATTTCACTTGCTTATCTTCTCCTACATATAGAATTGCATTAGAGGCTTTAGGATCCGGATAAGGTTGTCCTTGGGTTAGATCCGAGTAAGGTTGTCCTCGGAACTTCAACGACATTCGCATTTGATTGTTTATTTCTTTTGCAAGTTACATTTTATATATCTTTTTACTTCCCTTTTACTAATCCAAGGCGAAAGTCTTGGAATATTCTTTCCGTGTGTGTTTTGCAAGATTCTTTTTCGTTCTTCTTCTTGTTTTTAAATGGCCCATCTCGAAGGGTTTAGCACCGCCCGACCCCGTTTACAATGGTAATGACTTTCGTTATTGGAAGGGTCGGATGGAATGCTTTCTTAAAACCCAAATCGAGATGTGGATCATAATCAAACCGGTTTCACACTTCCTATTAATGAAGATGGTGAATCTTTGGGTTACGATCAATGGTCAAATTCCATGAAAAACAAGTAGAAGCCGATGCCAAGGCAACTCAAATCTTGCAATGTGGGTTGTCCAAGGAAGAGCTCAACCGCGTCGGCCCTTCATTAGTGCAAAGGACTTATGGACCAAGCTAGTGGAACTACACGAAGCACACGAACGAAGGTATGTAAAGAGATTTACTTTTAAATAAATTGTATAACTTGAAAATGCAGGAAAAGCGAGACCGCAACTCAACTACATGCTCGTATCCAAGACATCGTCAACCAACTCCATGCCATCGGACAAAGGTCGAGAATCGCGACCTTATCGTATTCTCTTAACTCGTTTCCTAGGACCACCTTGTGGGCATCCATGGTCGATGCCTACAAGGTCTCCAAGGACCTTTCTAAAATTAGGTTAGGCAATTGTTTTGAACTTGAATTACATGAGCAAACTAACGTGGTCCGTGCCGAGAAGAGTATTGCGTTAGTTGCGTGTTCCAAGAAGAAGAAGCCCGCAAGCCACCCCCGAAGGAAGAAGGCGAGTCCGAATCGGAAGTAGACTCGAAATAGAATCCGAACTAGTCAATCTAGTTCGAAGATGATCAAGAGACGAAACGACCAACAACTCAAGGTAAGCCTAAACCTAATTCAAATACTTCTAATTTTAGATGCTATGAGTGCAGCGAGTTCGGTCACATCAAGTCCGAGTGCCCAAAGCTAAAGAATAACGCATCAAAGACCAAGAAAGCGCTAAACGCTACTTGGGAGGAGTTGTCGGAGGAAGGCGATATCCAAGCTCTAATGGCTGCCGACCGAGCACGACTCCGAAACCGAAGAAGAGTCCGAGTCCGAATCCGATGATGAGCTTCCATTCAAGACAAGCCACGGATCCGTATCCGGTTCAAAAGAATCATTAAGGGTAAGTCGGTCGTTACTTAATACTTTGTATGGTGCAATTAAATTTTTAAATAAGAAACTAGCTAAGTCCGAGTCCAAGGTCGAGACCCTAATTGAGGAGGTTAACCTTCTCAAACATGAGGTCTCCCTAACCTCTTCGACTACTGTATTCAAGAGGAGGACTCAACTCAAGTTGAAAAGCTTGAAGTTGAGAACTCGCTTTTGAAAACACAAGTCGAAGACCTTAGGAACACGTTGGAAAGGTTCACTTTGGGATCCAAGGGACTTGACCTCTTACTTGGATCACAAAGGGCCGTGTACAACAAGGTCGGACTGGTTTAACTCAAATACAACCAATAAGTCATATATGTCTATAGTAAACCAACATAAGAAAAATGTCCAAGCATGGGTCCCTAAGACCACTTTGATTTCAACTTTAGGATCTAACATGTATTGGGTTCCCAGGACCAAATTCACTATGTGAATAGACCCACTCGATTCAATGGTCCAGGAGCCAATACAAAATGTATTTTGTTAAGTCTTAGAAATTGCATGCTTAGTTTTTCCTTTATTTTTAGAATGGTTAGATAGGACTCATAACCAACTAAAATCCTGCGAAAGATTGAGCCTCGGGAGCCTCTTTTCAAAAATAAACCAACTAAAATCCTACTGAAAAGATTGAGCCTCGGGAGCCTCTTTTCAAAAATAACTAGTTAGACCAAGGCGTAGTCTCAAGTAAGTCGAGTTATCAATTTCTTGAAATTAGCTTTGTCTAAGGAAGTGGTCGTTGTTCCGATCAAAGAAGGCCTCTGTGCCTCGCCACGACACGGAAGCTAATCTCTTGAAAAGATTACTTGATGAGCTTAGACTAAATCGAATCTAACCTAATGTTGGTTAATTTAAATTCATTAAAATTAATCAAGTAAAATTGAAAGTCATCTCACAATAACACATAGGAATAACATGTTTTGATCATGTAGATATTGGTGAGATGATTTAGGTTTAAAAACTTACAAACAACCCTTTAGTAATTCTAATATCCGATCCAACTACCTTATGTGTAGGATCAATGGATGTTGGACAGTGGTTGCTCCCGACACATGGACCGGGATCAACTCAAATTTTCGGTTACGATTCAAACAACAAGGATCGGTAGCCTTGAAATAACGGCAAGCTCAAAATCATCGGATCGGTGATATTGAGCTCAACTCTAACTTTACAATTCAAAATGTCTTATTAGTAGAAAACTTTCAATATAATTTACTTAGTGTAAGCCAATTGTGTGATAACAATTATAAGGTCATATTTCTAGAAAATGAATGCGTAATCAAAATAAATGCAACATCTAAAATAATACTTAAAGGAACTAGGAGTAGCAACATCTACACAATAAATTTACCCAACTCCTCAACCAAGTGTCTTATGACACAAAGAAGAGGAATCTTGGTTATGGCACCAAGACTGGGACACTGCACCCAAGACTCGTCCACAAGATGAGTCGAGTGGCTTGGTTATAGGTTTGCCTAAACTAAACAACTTGGATAATAAAATATGTAATGCTTGTCAACAAGGTAAACAATCTAGGACACAACATCAATTAACTAATCAAGAACGAGACCAAAGTGTTCTTGAGCTCCTACACATGGATCTATTTGATTCACATGGAGCTAAGTCACTCAATGGTAGTCAATTTTGCTTAGTCATAATTCGACTATTCTAGATTTACTTGGGTTAGGTTTATCAAACATAAAAATGATACCCTAGACCAACTAATCAATCTTTGTAGGTTAATCGAAAATCAAAAGAACCTTAAGATTAAAAGACTTAGAAGCGATCATGGTGGTGAATTCGAAAACCACAGGTTTACAGATCTCTGTAACCTAAACGGATACCACCATGAGTTTTCATGTCCTAGAACCCCACAACAAAATGGGTTAGTCGAACGGAAAAATAGAACCCTACAAGAAGCCGCTAGGACAATGTTAAACGAGTATAACCTACCCGATAGATTTTGGGCAGAGGCCGTTAGTACGGCTTGCTATGTCCAAAATAGGATCCTTATGGTAAAGAGGCACCAAAAGACCTCGTACGAGATTTATCACGATAAAATACCGAACATCAAGTACTTTAGGGTATTTGGATGCAAGGTACATATCTTAAACACTAAGGATTACCTAGGGAAATTCAAATCCAAAACCTCTACTGGAACCTTTCTAGGATACTCAACCACCATTAGAGATTATAGGGTATACAATCACGACACTCTTAGAGTCTAAGAAACCATTAATATAGTTTTCGACGAAGGACACGAACCCGTTCAATCCTTAACAAAACCAACTAGCAAATCAACTTATAGCAAACCCGACTCTGATCTTGAACTTGAATCTCGTCCTAACCCAAGTCATCCTATCGACCAAGTGATAGATGACTCTAACCAAGTCAAACTAGAACTCACCCAAGTCATCCTATCGACCAAGTGATAGATGACCCTAACCCGAGTCACACTAAGACTCAAACAAATCATCCTATCAATCAAGTTATAGGTGATCCAAATTTAGGGGTTCGAACTAGAGCTTCATATCGAAACCTTAGTCAAATCTCGTTAATTTCCAAAATCAAACCCAAAACTATTGAACAAGCACTTCTTGATCCCATTGGATTATTGCTATGCAAGAAGAGCTAGCTCAATTCACTAGAAATGAAGTGCAGAATTAGTACCACCACCTAAGAAAAATCAATTATTGGAACAAGGTGGGTATTTGAAATAAACTTGATGATAAAGGTGAAGTAGTTAGAAATAAAGCTAGGTTAGTCGCAAAGGGTTTAGTCAAGTCGAAGGTTTAGATTACGATGAGACCTCGCCCCGTAGCGGACTAGAGTCCATCCAGAATGTTGTTAGCATATCTTTGCACATCGAGGTTTTAAATTGTTTCAAATGGATGTCAAGTCAGCATTTTTGAATGGATACATTAAGGAAGAAGTTTACGTCTCGACCTCCGGATTGAAAATCTAGATAAACTGACCATGTCCTTAGACTTAAGAAAGCCCTATATGGACTCAAACAAGCCCCAAGAGCTTGTACGAAGGCTTCGATCTATCTTAAGTCCAAAGGATTCAACCAAGGTTTAGTCGACCCAACCTTATTCGTTAAAACCGTAGGAAAAGAAATCTTTATAGCCCAAATCTATGTAGATGATATAATTTTTGGAACTACCAACTCGATCCTGCTAAGCGAATTCATCTCACTTATGGAAAGTGAATTTGAAATGAATTTAGTGGGAGAGTTAAGTTTCTTCTTAGGTTTACAAATTAAACAAACTAAAGATGGAATATATTTACATCAACAAAATATACTAAGGACTTAATAAATCGATTTGGAATGCAAGATGCTAAAATAATCAATACACCTATGGCAACTAATGTTAATATAAGCGAAGATGTAGAAGGAAAACCCGTTGACCTAAAATACTATAGGAGCGCAATAGGAAGTCTCCTATACTTAACCGCGAGCCGACCGACATTTTATTCGCGGTAAGTATGTGCGCAAGGTTACAAACTGTGCCAGGAGTCTCACCTAACCCTAGTCAGCGTATCCTTAGATATCTAAAGGGCACGCTAAGCGTAGGTATTTGGTACCCTAGATCTACCGAGTTTAATCTAATCGGCTACTCCGACTCCGACTATGCGGTAGTAAACTTGATAGAAGAGCCGCAGTGGTTGTTGTCAAATCCTACTCGAGTCTAGTAAGTTAGTGCGATAGGAAGCGGACATTGCGTTGCCTTATCTACCACCGAAGCCGAATCGTTGCGATGGGTGAGTGTGTCTCTCGGCTCACTATGGATGAAGCACACTCTCCAAGACTTTAGCTTAATCTTTAACAACATTAAAACCTACATAGATAACATTAGTTCAATTAACTTAACTAAAAATCCAATATGTCATTCTAGGACAAAACATATAGAAGTTAAACACCACTTCATTAGGAACATGTAACTAATGGAACTATACAACTAGAGTATGTTGAGTCCAAATCAAACCTAGCGGACATCTTCACCAAACCACTACCCAAGCGAATTTAGTTTATTAAGGCGAAAGTTAGGTATGTGCGTAATAGAGTAGGATTTAAATTTTTCTATATATGTACTCTACTTTTGCTTCTTTTTATGAAATTAGCCTAAGTCTTACCTTAGAAATCATATACCTATAGATTTAAGGAGCCAACACATCTCACAACACATAGGACTAATGTGTTTGTGTATATGCGTGAGACGGGCGTGAGATGTTAGGACCTTACTCACAGTTCCAGACGTAGATTGATTGCATCGACATGAACCATGGAGTATAATTATTTAAAATTAATCAACTCCTTCAAGACTTATTGATCATTCTATATCAATCAAGTCCAACCGAGTTGTACATTTTAGATGAACATATTTTCAAGCTTATTATTATTTTAAAAAAATATATATTTATATTGGGAACTTGCTTGGACTTACAAACCCTAAAATATATTTACAAACTTTTTGAGTTAAGGCAAAAGGTGGAGAAACAAAAGTAAGCAAGAAAGTAAACAAAATTATTACCTTTTATATTAAGTAATTCCGTTTACTTAAGCAACTATTAAGGGGAGTAAAATTATTTTCAAGAACTCACCTTGGTCAAGGGAGGTTACCTCAAAGGGGAGAACTTGAAACAATAATATTTCTCACTCATGCTTAATCTTTATGCTAGCTCATTCATACTTAATCATTATGCTAGCTCATTCATATTTAATCATTATGCTAGCTCATTCATAATTAATCTTTATGCTAGCTCATTCATATTTAATCTTTATGCTAGCTCATTCATGCTTAATCATTATGCTAGCTCATTCATATTTAATCTTTATGCTAGCTCATTCATGCTTAATCATTATGCTAGCTTACTGTTATGCTTAATTTTTCCTTAACTTTTGTGTCGGTTTGCCATGAATCAAAAAGGGGGAGATTGTTGGTGCAGTGGGCACCAAAGTCGAACCGGTATTTTGATTATGGCAAAAGGCTCAATAGTTAAGGGTATATTTGTTATCTTACGAGCTCAATTAAGTGTGCAGAAATGCTAAAGTTGAGCGGAATGCGACACCCGGTGGGAACCGAGGTGGTCGAGCAACCTTGAGAGGACTTGAGGAAGCCGAGGTACTCGGGTGAAGGCGGAAGCGAGGCTCCAAGGTAAGCTCGTGTGAAAGCGAAGCAAGGTCGTTAAGCGTAGATCCGACCCAATACCTCCAATGGAAGGTCTAGGTCGAGATCAGATGGTTAGAACCATCGTACTTTATATTTTAAGCTAACTTGTACTGCAGTCCAAAACCCTTTGACTACAGTCAACTGCTAGTCAAGTTCCAGCCTCGAGAAGAGCTCGAATTTCAAGGGGGTGAATTTGGACTTGACTCGTGTTTTGGTACAAAGGGTGATGTGGCATCAAGGTGGACATCCAAACCATCACCAAGCTTCCTTGTGGTGGACGCCCAAAATAAGGTGAGTTGGCACAAGATGGTTGGCTCCCATGATGTGGCACAAGTTGAATGGCTCCAACAAGTTGGCGCCCAAGGAGGTTGGAGGTGGCACAAGGTGGTTGGATGAAACACCTCATCCTCAAGTTGGCGCCCAAGGAGGTTGGAGGTGGCACAAGGTGTTGGATCGAAAGTGTCGCTAGAGGGGGGGGTGAATAGCGATACGGTGTCGTTAAAAAACTTTTGCAATAAGTAAAAAGCAAGTAGAGAGTGCACAGCGGAAATATAAAGTAGACAAGATATTTTTACGTGGTTCACAATCTTTCGATTGCTAATCCACGGCCCTAGTGATCCTTGATCACGTACGGAGGGCAATTCACTAAAACCACTCCTCCTCGTTGGAGGTAGGAGCAACGATTACAAAAAGAAATCAAGGCAAAGGGACACTCCCCCTTTCCTTGTTACGATTAAAGCACAAAGACAATTTAAAGAAGTAGAACTTAAATAAATATACCGACAACTCTTATAAGTAGAAGATGTAGCTTTCGTTGTCGGCGCCGTCGTAGCAAATGTGAGTAGTAGTAGCGGAGTTTCGTCGGCGTGTTGAGAGCTCTTGATGTCTTGTTATTTGCTTGGAGTGAACATGTCTATTTATGGATATTGATCTATGAATTTAGACATAGGTAGTGTCCAAGGTGAGGTTCTTATCCCAACTCAAGGATGAGGTGTTTCATCCAACCACCTTGTGCCACCTCCAACCTTCTTGTGCGCCAACTCAAGGATGAGGTGTTTCATCCAACCACCTTGTGCCACCTCCAACCTCCTTGGGCGCCAACTCAAGGATGAGGTGTTTCATCCAACCACCTTGTGCCACCTCAAGGAAGCCTTCACGCCAAGAAGAAGAAGCCATCCAACTTGTGCCACATCAAGGGAGCCAACCATCTTGTGCCACCTCAAGGAGGCCTTCACGCCAAGAAGAAGAAGCCATCCAACTTGTGCCACATCATGGGAGCCAACCATCTTGTGCCAACTCACCTTATTTTGTGCGTCCACCACAAGGAAGCTTGGTGATGGTTTGGATGTCCACCTTGATGCCACATCACCCTTTGTACCAAAACACGAGTCAAGTCCAAATTCACCCCTTGAAATTGAGCTCTTCTCGAGGTTTGGAACTTGACTAGCAGTTGACTGTAGTCAAAGGGTTTTGGACTGCAGTACAAGTTAGCTTAAAATATAAAGTACGATGGTTCTAACCATCTGATCTCGACCTAGACCTTCCATTGGAGGTATTGGGTCGGATCTACGCTTAACGACCTTGCTTAGCTTTCACACGAGCTTACCTTGTAGCCTCGCTTCCGGTCTTCACCCGAGTACCTCGGCTTCCTCCGAAGTCCCTCTGGCGTTGCCCGACCACCTCGGTTCCCACCGGGTGTCGCAGACCTTCCGCTCAACTTTAGCATTTCTGCACACTTAATTGAGCTCGTAAGATAACAAATATACCCTTAACTATTGAGCCTTTTGCCATAATCAAAATACCGGTTCGACTTTGGTGCCCACTGCACCAACAATCTCCCCCTTTTTGATTCATGGCAAACCTAAAAGTTAAGGAAAAATTAAACATAACGAGCTAGCATAATGATTAAGCATGAATGAGCTAGCATAAAGATTAAATATGAATGAGCTAGCATAATGATTAAGCATGAATGAGCTAGCATAAAGATTAAATATGAATGAGCTAGCATAAAGATTAAATATGAATGAGCTAGCATAATGATTAAATATGAATGAGCTAGCATAATGATTAAGTATGAATGAGCTAGCATAAAGATTAAATATGAATGAGCTAGCATAAAGATTAAATATGAATGAGCTAGCATAATGATTAAATATGAATGAGCTAGCATAATGATTAAGCATGAGTGAGCTAGCATAAAGATTAAGCATGAGTGAGAAATATTATTGTTTCAAGTTCTCCCCTTTGAGGTAACCTCCCCCTTGACCGAAGGTGAGTTCTTGAAAAATAATTTTTACTCCCCCTTAATAGTTGCTTAAGTAAACGGAATTACTTAATATAAAAGGTAATAATTTTGTTTACTTTCTTCCCCTTTAATTTTGGTAATAATTTTGTTTACTTTCTTCCCCTTTAATTTTGGTTAATTTTGGTTACTTTTGTGACTTTCTCCCCCTTTTGCCTTAACTCAAAAAGTTTGTAAATATATTTTAGGGTTTGTAAGTCCAAGCAAGTTCCCAATATGATTTCTAAGGTAAGACTTAGGCTAATTTCATAAAAAGAAGCAAAAATAGAGTACATATATAGAAAAATTTAAATCCTACTCTATTACGCACATACCTAACTTTTAATGTTGTTAAAGATTAAGCTAAAGTCTTGGAGAGTGTGCTTCATCCACAGGAGCTGAGAGACACACTCACCCATCGCAACGTATTCGGCTTCGGTGGTAGATAAGGCAACGCAATGCTGCTTCCTACTGCACCAACTTACTAGACTCGAGCCGAGGATTTGACAACAACCACTCGTGCTCTTTCTATCGAGTTTACTACCGGCATAGTCGGAGTCGGAGTAGCCGATTAGATTAAACTCGGTAGATCTAGGGTACCAAATACCTACGTTTAGCGTGCCCTTTAGATATCTAAGGATACGCTTGACTAGGGTTAGGTGAGACTCCTTGGCACAGGTTTGTAACCTTGCGCACATACTTACCGCGAATAAAATGTCGAGTCGGCTCGCGGTTAAGTATAGGAGACTTCCTATTGCGCTCCTATAGTATTTTAGGTCAACGGGTTTTCCTTCTACATCTTCGTTTATATTAACATTAGTTGCTATAGGTGTATTAATTATTTTAGCATCTTGCATTCCAAATCGATTTATTAAGTCCTTAGTATATTTTTGTTGATGTAAATATATTCCATCTTTAGTTTGTTTAATTTGTAAACCTAAGAAGAAACTTAACTCTCCTACTAATTTGGATCACCTATAACTTGATTGATAGGATGACTTGGGTGAGTTCTAGTTTGACTTGGGTTAGAGTCATCTATCACTTGGTCGATAGGATAACTTAAGGCAAGACGAGATTCAAGTTCAAGATCAGTCGGGTTCGCTATAAGTTGATTTGCTAGTTGGTTTTGTTAAGGATTGAGCGGGTTCGTGTCCTTCGTCGAAAACTATATTAATGGTTTCTTCGACTCTTATGTAGGATCAATGGAATTACTAAAGGGTTGTTTGTAAGTTTTAAACCTAAATCATCTCACCAATATCTACATGATCAAAACATGTTATTCCTATGTGTTACATGAGATGACTTTCAATTTTACTTGATTAATTTTAATGAATTTAAATTAACCAACATTAGGTTAGATTCGGTTTAGTCTAAGCTCATCAAGTAATCTTTTCAAGAGATTAGCTTCAGTCGTGGCGAGACAGAGGCCTTCTTTGATCAGACAACGACCACTTCCTTAGACAAAGCTAATTTCAAGAAATTGATAACTCGACTTACTTGAGACTACGTCTTGGTCTAACTAGTTATTTTGAAAGAGGCTCCCGAGGCTCAATCTTTTAAAGGATTTTAGTTGGTTTATTTTTGAAAGAGGCTCCCGAGGCTCAATCTTTTATGAGATTTTAGTTGGTTATGAGTCCTATCTAACCATTCTAAAAATAAAGGAAAAACTAAGCATGCAATTTCTAAGACTTAACAAAATACATTTTTGTATTGGCTCCCCTGGACCATTGAATCAGTGGGTCTATTCACATAGTGAATTTGGTCCATAGGAACCCAATACATGTTAGATCCTAAAGTTGAAATCAAAGTGATCTTAGGGACCCATGCTTGGACATTTTTCTTATGTTGGTTTACTATAGACATATATGACTTATTGGTTGTATTTGAGTTAAACCCAGTCGGCCTTGTTGTACACGGCCCTTTGTGATCCAAGTAAGAGGTCAAGTCCCTTGGATCCCAAAGTGAACCTTTCCAACGTGTTCCTAAGGTCTTGACTTGTGTTTTCAAAGCGAGTTCTCAACTTCAAGCTTTTCAAGCAGTTGAGTCCTCCTCTTGAATCTGAGTAGTCGAAGAGGTTAGGAGACCTCATGTTTGAGAAGGTTAACCTCCTCAATTAGGGTCTCGACCTTGGACTCGGACTTAGCTAGTTTCTTATTTAAAAATTTAATTGCACCATACAAAGTATTAAGTAACGACCGACTTACCCTTAATGATTCTTTTGAACCGGATACGGATCAGTGGCTTGTCTTGAATGGAAGCTCATCGCCGGATTCGGACTCGGACTCTTCTTGGTTTCGAGTCGTGCTCGGTCGGCTTGGCCATTAGAGCTTGGATATCGTCTTCTTCCTCCGACAACTCCTCCCAAGTAGCGTTTAGCGCTTTCTTAGTCTTTGATCGTTATTCTTTAGCTTTGGGCACTTTCGGACTTGATGTGACCGAACACTGCACTCATAGCATCTAAAATTAGAAGTATTTGAATTAGGTTTAGGCTTACCTTGAGTTGTTGGTCGTTTCGTCTCTTGATCATCTTCCGAACTAGATTGACTAGTTCGGATTCTATTCGAGTCTACTTCCGATTCGGACTCGTCTTCTTCCTTGGGGTGGCTTGCTTGCGGGCTTCTTCTTCTTGGAACACTGCAGCTACGCAATACTCTTCTCGGCTTTGGACCACGCGTTAGTTTGCTCATGTAATTCAAGTTCAAAATAATTCGTCTAACCTAATTTTAGAAAGGTCCTTGGAGACCTTGTAGGCATCGACCATGGATGCCCACAAGGTGGTCCTAGGAAAGCGAGTTAAGAGAATACACGATAAGGTCGCGATTCTCGACCTTTTGTCGATGGCATGGAGTTGGTTGTGATGTCTTGATATCGAGCATGTAGTTGAGTTGCGGTCTCGTTTTCCTGCATTTTCAAGTTATACAATTTATTTAAAAGTAAATCTCTTTTACATACCTTCGTGTAATCGGTGCCTTCGTGTAGTTCCACTAGCTTGGTCCATAAGTCCTTTGCACTAATGAAGGGGCCGACGCGGTTGAGCTCTTCCTTGGACAACCCACATTGCAAGATTTGAGTTGCCTTGGCATCGGCTTCTACTTGTTTTTTCATGGAATTTGACCATTGATCGTAACCCAAAGATTCACCATCTTCATTAATAGGAAGTGTGAAACCGGTTTGGATTACGATCCACATCTCAATTTGGGTTTTAAGAAAGCATTCCATCCGACCCTTCCAATAACGAAAGTCATTACCGTTGTAAAGCGCGAGCGATGCTAAACCCTTCGAGATGGGCCATTTAAAACAAGAAGAAGAAACGAAAAGAATCTTGCAAAACACACACGGAAAGAATATTCCAAGACTTTCGTCTTGGATTAGTAGTCTTGAAGTAAAAAGATATATAAAATGTAACTTGCAAAAGAAATAAACAATCAAATCACGAATGTCGTTGAAGTTCGGAGGACAACCTTACTCGGGATCTAACCCGAAGGACAACCTTATCCGGATCCTAAAGCCTCTAATGCAATTCTATATGTAGGAGAAGATAAGCAAGTGAAATAATTATCAAGAAATAAATAAATAAAAATCTGTAAAAAAAAACAAAAGCTAGATTGGTGGTTTCACGAATCTTAGCGCCCCGACTCGATACCAATTGTTGGATCAAAAGTGTCGCTAGAGGGGGTGAATAAGCGATACGTGTCGTTAAAAACTTTTGCAATAAGTAAAAGCAAGTAGAGTGCCACAGAAATATAAAGTAGACAAGATATTTTTCGTGGTTCACAATCTTTCGATTGCTAATCCACGGCCCTAGTGATCCTTGATCACGTCACGGAGAGCAATTCACTAAAACCACTCCTCCTCGTTGGAGGTAGGAACAACGATTACAAAAGAAATCAAGGCAAGGACACTCCCTTTCTCTGTTACGATTAAAGCACAAAGACAATTTAAAGAAGTAGAACTTAAATAAATATACCGACAACTCTTATAAGTAGAAGATGTAGCTGCTGTCGGGCGGCACTTCGTCAGAGCAAATGTGAGTAGTAGTAGAGCAAGCATGACGGCGTGTTGAGAGCTCTTGAATGTCTTGTTATTTGCTTGGAGTGAACATGTCTATTTATGGATATTGATCTATGAATTTAGACATAGGTAGTGTCCAAGGTGAGGTTCTTATCCCAACTCAAGGATGAGGTGTTTCATCCAACCACCTTGTGCCACCTCCAACCTTCTTGTGCGCCAACTCAAGGATGAGGTGTTTCATCCAACCACCTTGTGCCACCTCCAACCTCCTTGGGCGCCAACTCAAGGATGAGGTGTTTCATTCAACCACCTTGTGCCACCTCAAGGAAGCCTTCACTAAGAAGAAGAAGCCATCCAACTTGTGCCACATCAAGGGAGCCAACCATCTTGTGCCACCTCAAGGAGGCCTTCACGCCAAGAAGAAGAAGCCATCCAACTTGTGCCACATCATGGGAGCCAACCATCTTGTGCCAACTCACCTTATTTTGGGCGTCCACCACAAGGAAGCTTGGTGATGGTTTGGATGTCCACCTTGATGCCACATCACCCTTTGTACCAAAACACGAGTCAAGTCCAAATTCACCCCCTTGAAATTCGAGCTCTTCTCGAGGCCGAACTGATTAGCAGCTTGATCAGTAGTCAAAGGGTTTTGACCGCAGACAAGTTAGCTTAAAATATAAAGTGCGATGGTTCTAACCATCCGATCTCGACCTAGACCTTCCATTGGAGGTATTGGGTCGGATCTACGCTTAACCTTGCTTCGCTTTCACACGAGCTTACCTTGTAGCCTCGCTCGCCTTCACCCGAGTACCCCGGCTTCCTCCAAGTCCTCTCGCGCTTCGACCACCCTCGGTTCCCACCGGTGTCGCAGACCTTCCGCTCAACTTTAGCATTTCTGCACACTTAATTGAGCTCGTAAGATAACAAATATACCCTTAACTATTGAGCCTTTTGCCATAATCAAAATACCGGTTCGACTTTGGTGCCCACTGCACCAACACAAGGTGGTTGGATGAAACACCTCATCCTTGAGTTGGCGCACAAGGAGGTTGGAGGTGGCACAAGGTGGTTGGATGAAACACCTCATCCTTGAGTCAGGCAGCGATGTGGATGAACAAGTCTGGGGGATAAGAACCTCACTGACACTACCTATGTCTAAATTCATAGATCAATATCCATAAATAGACATGTTCAAGCCAAGCAAATCACAAGAATTCAAGAGCTTCAACACGCTGTCAGAACGCCGCTTACTACTACTCACATTTGCTACGACGGCGTCACGACACAACGAAAGCTACATCTTCTACTTATAAGAGTTGTCGATATTTATTTAAGTTCTACTTTTAAATTGTCTTTGTGCTTTAATCGTAATAAGGAAAGGGGAGTGTCCTTTGCCTTGATTTCTTTTGTAATCGCGTTCTACTTCCAACGAAGAGGAGTGGTTTTAGTGAATTGCCCTCCGTGACGTGATCAAGGATCACTAGGCCGCGGGATTAGCAATCGAAAGATTGTGAACCACGAAAATATCTTGTCTACTTTATATTTCACTGCATTCTCTACTTGCTTTTACTTATTGCAAAAGTTTTTAACGACACCGTATCGCTTATTCACCCCTCTAGCGACACTTTCGATCCAACATACGATCTCGCCAGAATGATCGATGGTCTTGGCGATCGCCATCGATGGGCAATGATCACGCCACAATCCAATACCGATGATACCAATGAACTCACTAATTGAGCCGATCGCCATGACATGGCAATGACCGCGTTTCCTGAAAACCATTCAACACTCGCCAAATGGCCAAGTTTCACCTAAGAGCTACCCTTCCCGGGTTACAATCGCCACTCATTTCTGAGTTCTCTTCGCTTCTCCACGCCCCTAGCAAAGATCAGACGGGCCTGCAATGCTCCTTCGCCTCTTGCCTCAAGTCTACTTCCTCCGGCTTCACTCCAAGCTTCGTCCGCGGCCCTGATGCTCCAAGCACACGGCCTGCGCAAAGCTATCCTTCACCGACTCAAGGCACGAGTCATGAGATGTGAACTTGCACACTACCCATGTGCGAATTACTAAGTCCTGCACGACTTCAACGCACATATCACATCAACATATCAAACTAACTTAAACCCTTTGCCACACCATCAAAACCATATTACGGCAAGAGATTGCCCTAACAAAATTGGTTTCAACCCAATCGACTGAAACAAATCATCAGTTGACTGGTGCACCTCAAAATTGAGGTTTAACACAC
Source organism: Wurfbainia villosa (assembly GCA_025175895.1). NCBI lineage: Eukaryota > Viridiplantae > Streptophyta > Magnoliopsida > Zingiberales > Zingiberaceae > Wurfbainia > Wurfbainia villosa. Next base: position 87,401,415 of record CM045992.1, read on the forward strand.
CAAGTATAATTCTCTCATACTTGTCACTTACCCTCAGCTTAGACTTAAACCTTCAAGCTTCTTCCATTGGCCTCGGGCCTTTAGAATGCATCCAAAGTCCACGACTTCTTATCCTTTGCGCTTACCTTTAAGTATTTCTTTCGGCTTTGTCATACTATTGGATCTTCCTTTGCCAAAAGATTGCACCTCTGGAACTTTCATTATCAAGTTACACTTGGATTTCCTTTGTCAAGTCTTCATATTTGGATTTTCCATGTCAAATCTCCATATTTAAACTTTCCTTATACCCTCACTAAATATTTATGTTAGTTTATATCACCTAACTTAAACTTGATTATTTAAATATCAAAAGTAATTAAAACTTCGAGCAAGATTTACATCAACAATATTTTATTAGGAGTGATTTATCTAAAGAATTATAAATCGTCTAATAGGAACATGCAAGTTTATGAACCACATTAATTTTTTTTATCTTCTTTATTTTATTATTGTACTCATTAATATTAATTTTTAAGAAACATATTTAAGTTCAAAATAAAAATTACTATCAAAAATTAATTTTTTATTGGCTGCATATTTGATTTGAAATAATCTTTAAAATTTATTTAAACATATTTAAAAATTGAAATTTCTTACGCCAACCTACAATTATGTGCTGCCAAATATTTTTTTTATTAAAAATATATGGAAAACTGAGAATGAATAAGAAAAATCGTAATTTTGGACGTTTCGTGTGAAGGAGATATTAGATTAGGGTTCAAGATTGGGGATTGGGCCACCATCTCAGGGTTGACGCAAATTAAAGGGAAGTGGATAAGACGAAGAGAAGAGGAGGAGAATCCATTCCTCATCTCATCGGCATTGAGAACAGCCCAGAGCTGATATTTTTTTCCCGCGCCAACCGATGTCTCTTCTCCTCTCTCCACTTCCTTGCTCTTCTTTCTCCCCGACTAAACTTCCCTGTGCATCGCCCGTTCAAGCTCTCTCCTCGTCCTCCACGCCCTCTTCTTCCTCCTCCTCCGCCGTCATTGTCGGCGCAGGACTATCCGGCCTAGCCGCCGCAGTCCACCTCGCTTCTGCCTCCGTCCCATTTCTTCTACTCGAGGCCTCCGACGGCGTTGGCGGTCGCGTTCGCACCGATTCCCTCGACGGCTTCCTCCTCGATCGCGGCTTTCAGATTTTTCTCACCGCCTACCCCGAGGCTCGCCGCCTCCTCCACTACCCCTCACTCGGCCTCCGCCCTTTCTATCCTGGCGCCCTCGTCTTCCATGCCGGATCCCTCCATCGCGTCGCCGATCCCTTCCGTCGCCCCATCGATGGCATTGCGTCCCTTGTCAACCCCATCGGCTCCCTCCCCGACAAGCTCCGGATCGGACTCACCCGCCTCGTTGCCGCCTCCCGCACCGACGACCAACTCTTCTCTGCCCCAGAGACCACCATCTCCACGCGCCTCTCCGCCTCCGGATTCTCCCCCTCCATTGTTGAGCGCTTCCTCCGCCCCTTCCTCGCCGGCATATTTTTTGATGCCGACCTCACTACCACTTCCCGCCTCTTCGACTTTGTCTTCAAGTGCCTCGCTCTCGGAGAAAACGCGCTGCCGTCGAACGGCATCGTTGCCATTCCCAATCAGCTCGCAGCGCGTCTTCCCCAGGGATCTCTCCGCCTCCGCTCGCGGGTAGCGTCGGTGGTCCCAGGCGGCGTGGCCGTCACGCTCGAAGGCGGCGAAGTGGTTCCTGCCGACCTAGGTGTGATCGTGGCGGTCGACCAGCCGGAGGCGCAGAGGCTGGCGCCCCAGTTTCTGGCGCCTAAGGACAATAAGAGCCGCAGCACGGTGTGTGTTTATTTTTCTGCCAACCGGTCGGCGATCCAGGAGCCGATCCTGGTCCTGAACGGTTCCGGCAAGGGCATCGTGAACAACATGTTTTTCGCCAGTAACGTGGCGCCGTCGTATTCACCGGTGGGTAAGTCGCTGATCTCTGTCTCTTTGGTGGGATCCTTCCCGGAGCGATCGGACGAGGAGCTGGCGGGGGAGGTAGTTCGCGAGCTCGGTGCGTGGTTCGGAGCCGAGGAGGTAGGACGGTGGAATCACCTGCGCACTTACCGGATCGGGTTCGCTCAGCCGGATCAGACACCGCCGACGAACTTGGCAGGTCGAGATCCGAGGGTGGGACCGGGGCTGTACATCTGCGGCGACCACTGGAGCTCCGCCACCTTTGACGGTGCCTTGGTCTCCGGGCGTAGGGCTGCCGAGGCGCTGCTCGCCGACCGCAAATCGGTGCAGGGGTGAACGGTATTGATATTCCACAATGCTCGCTCATGTTCAATTTAATTTTCCTATTTACGTTTATGATGCGTTTGATAACCTAGTTGATTATAGGATTTAATCTTGTTTAGTTCGAATTAAGTTGAGTATTCAATTTAATTTTATTTAGTCTCGAATTAAGTGATTCGAGAATAATAGAATATATATTCATCAAGAATAAAATAGAATAGAATATATAATTCGAAATCATATTAAATAAGATTTTTTTTTTAATTTCTGAATTATATATAATAATTTGATAATCACGAGACTAAAATTATATATTTGAACAAAATACATTGTATAAGAAAAGCTTCCATTTGTTGCCTATTCAATTCAGGCCTTTACAAATTACACCTGCACAACATAGACATATTCGTGTTTGATTTTTAAATTTCTTCTTTTATTTTTTTCCCCTGTGCCAAATACAAACTATATCCCTTCCACCTCGTTGGTATATTTTGCCACCAATTTTTCTCTAAATCCTTATGTTAGAAACAATTGGAATAAAAATATTTACAGAAAATTAAATATATCTCGTTATTTCTGAAAGGCTTAGGAACTACGAATTATGATGACGAATTTCTCACAATTGAGATGATAGTCACTCATCTTGAACTATCACTGTAATTCCATAACGTCTCAACTAACAACTTGATGATGTAAGATGAAAGCTATCTTGTTCTCCTCAAAAAGATAAGAACTCTCTAAGGTTTCTTGTTCTTTTTTACCTTTTCTTCTTCCACACACTTCACACAAGAAGTTTAAATTTATAGAAGAAGATGAACATATGGATAGTTATTTCATAGGGGAGTTACTAACATTCACTTATATTACTTGAGTTATGAGATAACTCCATTATCCATTTTTAATGCTCCATAGTGGGTATAAGTTACTAACATCTTCCACTTGCATACGAAGATATTTAACTTGAGTATTATGTCATTGTGGAGATATATGTATCTTATATGTACTAATAATTGGTATCAGAGTCATGATCCATGTCAAGCCATGAACCTCGAACGAAGGAATTGAACTCTCATGTCCGGATCAAGAGAACCAGACACCAAACAGGAAGTCCAGATGGGTGGAGGATCAAATAAATCGATGTAAAGTCCAATGGGCCGATGGCCTGGACAACCGATGACTGAAGTCCTGGCCGTGAGGACGACAATGCGTAAAGTCCTGGTGGGTTGAGGATCGGACATCAAGCAGAGAATGTCTTTCGAGGATGGATAGGCTTGAGAGAGAGTTAATGTGGTCCTTGGTTTGAGGGGGAGGATTGTTGGAGTATTAAGAATACAATCAAAGTCCCACATATAGGAGATCGTTGGAACGCTAGAGGGAGGTGAATAGCATCGTGTTATGCGTCGATGAAATACGTTCGCGTTCGTCTCTACAAAACTCGTTATGCGCAGCGGAATAATAATAGTAATAACGAAAAACAAGACAAACACGCAAATACAATTGTTTAACGTGATACGAAACCTCAAGGTTCCTACTCCACGGTTGAGCTCAATGAGCTCTAGTGATGCATATGCAACCACTAATCACAATAACTCCTTCTCGACATAAGTCGGAGGCGGAGAAACCCCTTACAATAGTTTACAATAATAAACTAAATACAACAAACAAATACAATATGAAATATAACAAGAGATGCAAAGAAAACTTTACACAAAACTCTTTTCAATGCTTGCTTGCTAGGTTGATCGAGTAGCACTTGGAGACCCTGAATTGCAGCAGCAACTTGCCCCAAATCGCCTCAAAGAACCACGACTTTTTCCTCCTTCACGAGCTCCATTTAAAGCTTCAACCTGTGCTGAAAAACGCCGATCAGTCGACTGCTCGAGACCATCAGTCGACTGATGTCACTATTGTCGTGAGACAACGGCTAGATCTACGCTGGAAAAATCCAACGGATCTATCATCAGTCGACTGACCATGACCATCAGTCGACTGATCAAGCCTCCACTCGACTGTTAACCCCAACAATCGAGTCAGACTCCATTCTGTGCTTGAAAAATCGAGCACCAGTCGACTGATCACAAAATCACCGATCGCTTGGCCCAAAGAATGATCGATCACACCTCACTACCGATCATTGACACTTCGCAATAAACCCTAGTCGACTTACCCTACCGATCATTATATGACACCAGTAGACTAACACACCTCAAACATGAGGTTTTAGCCCAAGTATAGTTCCCCCATACTTGCTAGACCACCCATAGCCTAGACCTAAGCCTTCTAGCCACCTCTATCAGCCTCACGCCTCTCGGATCCCTCCAAGTCATCCATGACTTGTTCATCCATCGTGTTAGCCTTCAGGTGCTTCCATCGACTATGTCATGCTAACGGTGTCTACACCGCCAAGGCACATTGGACTTACGCCGCCAAGACTCCGCTTGGACTTTACGCCGCCAACCATTGAACTTATGCTGCCAAGACTCCCGCTTGGACTTTACGCTGCCAATATCAAAACCCCTTGGACTTCTCAAATGTCAAGACTCAATCTTGGACTTTCCCTTGCCAACCTATGTTGGACTTTCCATGCCAAGACCCATGCTTAGACTTTTCCTTGCCAAGACCCATGCTTGTACTTTACATGCCAAGTACTCAAGACTTGGACTTTCCAAATGCCAAGTGTCCCACTTGGACTTTCCATTGTCAAGACTCATGCTTGGACTTTCCCAAATGTCAAGTGTCCCACTTGGACTTTCCATGCCAAATACCCAAGACTTAGACTTTCCCATGATAATCACATTGTTATATATTTTTGTCGAACATCAAAACATCTCTCGAGTCAAGCTCGAGTCCTGGTCAATCATGACTTGGGCCGATTGCACCAATAATCTCCTCCTTTTTGATGTTTGATAAAAACCAAACAAACCATTGAGTTAGACCATCTAACTCAAACCAATCATCCCCATCAATTTTCTCAATTGATGTCATTCTCTCAATAAATTCTCCCCAAAACATTCTCCCCCTTTTTGACTAACATCAAAAAGGTTTTTTCCAAGAAGGTCAATGTCTCATGTCCTAATGAGATTTTACAATCTCCCCCTTGGTCCAAAAATACCTAGGATGTCTACCATCTTCGTAGTGATAAGTCTCATATCACTCAAGAGAAGCAATCCTATTCACTCTCCCAATTTCCAAATTGGGTCTCTCAAAATCCTTTTTTTTTCTCTCATGAGGAAAATTACAATCCATCATCCCATGACGGATACCTCCCCCTAAGGTTTGCTCCCCCTTGACCATTACACCAACAATGTCCTTGGGAAGTCCCTAAGCTAATAGGAACCCTAAACCATCAAAAATAAGGTTAAAAGTTCAAACATGAACTCTTCCACCCTTAAAATTTGATACATCGACCTAACACTTCTCCTAATCCTTATCCAACGGATTTTCACCATTTATAATGCTTCCCAAAGCATATCCTAGGGTTAGGAGTGGTTAGGGACCTTAACTGTAGCTGAACATGGGTTAAACAACTTTATTTTTCCGAAATTAGTCGACTCTCAATACTACTGATTGCATCACATCACCGATCGCCACCAGTAAATGATCGATAATCAAATATCAGAATTTCAATTATCAGAAATAAAATTTGGAAATTCATAAGTAATTCTATGTATATCGAAAAATCGCGAAACTTCATACGTATATTACTTATAGTCAATACAATGGGTGAAAAATGGTAGAAAAATATTTTACCCATAAAATATCAAAATTGATACAAAATTCAAAAGTGAATAAAAACTTCAAAGTTTTAGCTCACTTTGTATCAATCTTATCAATAGTGATTGCTATCAAAAGATAGACTTCACCAAGGTTTTTCAGAAGGATTTTAAAATATTTTCAAAAACTTATTTTGGATCATATTCCTTGGCTCATTATACATGACTTGTACACAAACTTTTCCAATGATCCACCACTCATATAAGATGAGTTTGAGTTTATCTAGATGCAAAAACTATGCATCTTGAACTTAACTCATATCCTAGCATCTCATATGTATCTAAAGTGTATAAATACACATACATGTCAATTTAGATGTGAGATGTGAGTTTTGGTTACCTTAATCTAGGGCCTCATGCATTTTCTAAGGCAACTCTACTTGATTGTCTTATAAATGGGACTCCAAGTCATGCCATTGTCCTTAAATTAATTTTAATCAAATGCATGAATGATTATGACATTAATGATGATATAAATAAGCATATGCTCATAATCATGATGTCATGACATAAGATGAAATCTAAAAACACATGACATTTAATCTTTAATCCTAAACATGATCATGACATATAAATGATAAAAATAAACATGGTGTCATGACATGTTATATGACAAACAAAGCATGACATATAAAAAGTATAGGTATAATAATACCTAAATTTTAATATTAGTTGTCATTTGTTATAATTAAATTTATTTTGTCATATTACTACTAATCTCCCAAGTGTGTCAAAAATCCAAAATGACACACTAACATCTAAACCCAAATTGTGCCAATTTAGTTGATTATTCATAATTCCAAAAATATATTGGCACATCCTAAAATTTTTTAGGATCATAATATCAACCTTATTTCCAAGGTACCTATAACCTTGAAAATTACCTAAAGTGTCACCTTTACCATGGTTGAGTTAACTACCCATCCAATCAAAGTTGGCACACCCTAAACCCATCTTGTGTGAATCAATCAAGCTCTTAGGAACCCAAAATCTATTTGAGCTCCTAGGGTTAACTAGGTATTCCTTAGGGATAACCTCCCTAGATACCTTCCTAATGACCCTTCTAGGCTTGTTAGCCTTGGTCATTTTGGTCTTACCTAGGTTGACTCTAGGGGTAACTCCCCTTGCAACCTTCTTAGTGGTCATCCTAGGTTTCCTTGAAACTCTAGCCACTAGACACATACCTTGGTCAACTCTAGGGGTGACTTCCCTATTGACCTTGGTCTTCCTAGACCTAGTTTGTATTCCATAATCAAATGGAACACTATGATAAACCACCTTAGGCTTAGGTTTGTGACTCAAACTCTTCTTGTCCTTGGTTGACTTTTGTTTCTTAGGTCCTAGATGTCGACTTTGAGTCCTAGACCATTGACTTTGACTATTTGACCCTTGAAATTGATTTTTCATCTTCTTGAGAGTCTTTTCAAGTTTTTCAAGTCTTGATCTCAAGACTTGGTTCTCTAATTCTAATTGTTCAATTTTAGAATTTTGATTTTGTCTTTGGGCATTAGCATTTCCTCTAGGCATATACCTAGTCCATTTAGGATTAAGACATAGGTGTTCTCCTATTTTCTTGATAGATTTCCTAGGTAAAATATTTTTAGGGACATTAGTCTCAAATTTCTCCTTATTTCCTAAGTGAACACTTTTAGCTCATAAACAAAAATATTTGTTATTTCTAACATGCTTTTCATGAGAGATAGCAAGAGAATTAAAAGCATGTTTTTTGACTTTTAGTTAAAGAAGGAGCATTACAATATACCTTAGGATTTGCCTTAGAGGCTCCCCTACTTGTGAAGCTCCCCTTTGAGTCTTCTTCTCTCCCTTTGGGCATTGATTCCTATAGTGCCCCTTTTGATTTCACTTGAAACATACCACAAGCTCCTTGCCCTTCCTAATTGATGCACCGACATCCTTTGAATTTGTGTTGACTTTTGGTGCCAGAGGAGTTTTTCTTACTCTCTTTGGGCACTTACTCTTGTAATGCCCACTTTCCATACACTCAAAATAAATTATATATTTTTTATTTAAAACCAAATTGTTTGAGTTACCTAGTTCGGTGGTGAGGGTTTCTTGAGCTTTCTCTTCCTCTCGACCTGATGTGGATGACTCCTCTTGTTGCTCCAGTGTTGAAGATGCTCTAATCTCCTTCCCCTCAATCTTAGAAGTGGAGGTCTCTTCCGATTCTACTTCTTCTTTCTCCTTGGATGTTGATGGTCTCTCAACCTCCAAGTCCTCACTTCCTTGTGAGGATGATGCGTTTGCCTCTTCGGTCCCTTCCTCTTGGACCGGTGATGGACTTTCATAGAGCTTGGCCACTTGACTCCATAGCTCCTTGGCATCTATATAATTACCTAACATACACAAGATATTGTTAGGTATTAAATCAATTAAAAACTTCAATACCTTATCATTTTTCTCGAAGGCTTGGACTTGCTCTTCGGTCCATCTTTTTTTCTTGAGGAACCCTCCCTTTGGTCATATTGGATAGCTATATCCCTCCATTAAAATGGACCATTCTTCGAAGTCTCTCATCATTAGGAAGTATTCGATTATCGCCTTCCATTGTCTAAACCCTTCTTGTCCATAGAAGGTATAAGAGATAGGTGTGTTGATATCTCATCCTAGTTGCTCTTGAACTTCCATCTTCACCCTCTAGCGTGCTCCCTTAGTTGTTAAACCTTTAAGAGTGACCTCGCTCTGATACCACTTGTAGGAGATCGTTGGAACGCTAGAGGAGGGTGAATAGCGTCGTGCTATGCGTCGATGGAATACGTTCACGTTCGTCTCTACAAAACTCGTTATGCGCAGCAGAATAATAATAGTAATAACGAAAAACAAGACAAACACGCAAACACAATTGTTTAATATGGTTCGGAACCTCAAGGTTCCTACTTCACGGTTGAGCTCAACGAGCTCTAGTGATGCACACGCAACCACTAATCACAATAACTCCTTCTCAACACAAGTCGGAGGCGGAGAAACCCCTTATAATAGTTTACAACAATAAATTAAATACAACAAGCAAATACAATAAGAGATGCAAAGAAAACTTTACACAAAACTCTTTTGAATACTTGCTTGTTAGGTTGATCGAGTAGCACTTGGAGACCCTGAATTGCAGCAACAATTTGCCCCAAATCGCCTCAAAGAACCATAGCTTTTTCCTCCTTCACGAGCTCCATTTAAAGTTTCAACCTGTGATGGAAAACGCCGATCAGTCGACTGCTCGGGACCATCAGTCGACTGATGCCACTGTTGTCTTGAGATAACAGCTAGATCCACACTGGAAAAATCCAACGCATCCATCATCAGTCGAGTGATCATGAGCTTCCACTGATCGCTAACCCCCATTCTACCGAGCACCACGGCCGATCACAAGATCACCGACGCCCACCTCACAATGACTTATCGGGACACTTCACATACCAAACCTTAGTTGACTCACCCCATACCGACCGTCACGACACCACCGAGGCACACCTCAAACATGAGGTTTTAGCCCAAGTATGGTTCCCCCATACTTGCTAGACCACCCTTAGCCTAGACCTAAGCCTTCTAGCCACCTCCATCAGCCTCACGCCTCTCGGATCCCTCCAGTCATCCATGACTTGTTCATCCATCGCGCTAGCCTTCTGGTGCTTCCATCGGCTATGTCATCCTAACAGTGTCTACACCGCCAAGGCACATTGGACTTACGCCGCCAAGACTCCGCTTGGACTTTACGCCGCCAATTATTGGACTTATGCTGCCAAGACTCTCGCTTGGACTTTACGTCGCCAATATCAAACCCCTTGGACTTCTCAAATGCCAAGACTCAAGCTTGGACTTTCCCTTGCCAACCCGTGTTGGACTTTCCATGCCAAGACTCATGCTTCGACTTTTCCTTGCCAAGACCCATGCTTGGACTTTACATGCCAAATACTTAAGACTTGGACTTTCCAAATGCCAAGTGTCCCACTTAGACTTTCCATTAGCAAGACCCATGCTTGAACTTTCCCAATTGCCAAGTGTCCCCCTTGGACTTTCCATGCCAAGTACACAAGACTTGGACTTTCCCATGATAATCACATTGTCATATGTTTTTGTCGAACATCAAAATATCTCTTGAGTCAAGCTCGAGTTCTGGTCAATCGTGACCTGGGTCGATTGCACCAACACCACATTGGTAAGACATGGAAAAGATCATGTGCTTATAAGATGAAAATATATCTCCATTGGTATGAGACCTTTTGGATAAAGCCCAAAAATAAAACCATGAGGACTTAGACCCAATGTGGACAATATCATGTCATTATAAAGATATATGAATCTTATATGCACTAACAATTGATATCAGAGTCATGGTCCATGTCAAGCCATGAACCTTGAACGAAAGAAGTTGAGCTCCCATGTTCGAATCAAGAGAACTAGACACCATGGCAAGAAGTTCGCGAGGACGAACAATCGCGTGAAGTCCTTGGACCGTATAGGACAATCGACAGTGAAGTCCAGGGTCGGAGGATCGCATAGTTGATAGGAAGTCCTAGTGGGTTGAGGATCGGATATCAAGTAGAGGATTTCCTTCGAGGACGGATAAGCTTAAGGGGGGGCGTCAATGTGGTCCTTCATTTGAGGGGGGGAATTGTTGGAGTATTGAGAATACAATTAAAGTGTCACATTGGTAAGACATAGAAAAGATCATGTGCTTATAAGATGAAAAAAATATCTCCATTGGTATGAGACCTTTTGGATAAAACACATAAACAAAATCATGATGGCTTAAGTCCAAAGTGGATAATCACAACTCATATGACCCATGACATCATCCTACTAGATTTCCATATATGATTGGGTGTCGTACGACTTGCGAGTATATATGCATATAAAAATTATTCAATATACTTATTAGTATGATTGAGTAGTCATCATTGTATCATAAGATATAAAATCTCACTATACCCTAAATTCAAAACTAATTACATCCAATCAATCTACTTTCCTCATCAAAAATAATCCCTAGATGACACTCAATTTTATATTCACTAATATTTTTAATCCCAACATGGATAAACATAAAAATTAGTCAGTGAATATTATGATAATAATGTATCGTCAATTGGTCTTCTTTTTTTCCAAACTCGAATATATTAGAATCTACTCAGTTGCTTTCCTAAGCCTATCTCTTAAATCTCAATTTATCTTTTGGACCATCAGTAAACATAATAAAGTAGCAAACATTGACTTAAGACTTCAAAAAACAATCGACGTAATAATGACATAAGAAATCCGACCCAAAGGATCTAGGATCTCAGACAGTGGGGGCTTGGAGATATTCATTTACTGTTTCAAGTAATATGACTCTCACTTTCTTTAGTCATTTTATCACACGTGGTATGAAAAACGTGTCACAGTGTTGATCTCCCATTTCTTATAAGGGCATATGCCAGATTTCTCTAATACTGTGCGGGTATGAGATTCAGTCTACACATAAGACTCTACATAGAGATCTCAGAGAGAATATCTCAAAGAAAATATCACAAATTGCAGGTGATATATGAGATCTCAAACCTGGCTGCTTATAGGCAGCATTGATGTGACTACATCCATGTCGGTCATGTCACACATGACTTCATTCTGAACATGTATCAGAGCGACTTATGTTCTAGTAGGGTTGCTCTCAAAATCTCTTAATGCTAAAAACCATCTTATCTCCACTCTTGGAGGTGGTCGCTCATGTGAGAGAGTTGACCTTGTTATTATGTGAAAATCACAAACACATAGTCGTCGTCAAGTAATAAAATATCGATCCCACAGGGAATGGTCAAGTACCGGATGATTGCAAGGAAAAATTATCTTGAAAAATTAATGATTGAATGGTGATTGAGCAAAGAAAGGAAGTCAAACGAACTAAAGATGAGTATAGGGCTAGTAAAGGAGCAATCCTATGATTTCGGTTTCGCTGCGATGTCTAATGTCTTAGCAATTCTCTTTTACATCAATATTCATTCTTGAAGGAAACCTATATACAAATATTTATCTAACTCGACATCTACTTTCATGGTATTCGTGCTTATAATGTTCTTGGTTGCAATGAGAACCTATCACGAGAATCCCATCGGATCGAATCAAGACTTACTACCTATTACTCATAAAACCCGGAATTAGTCAAATCATTATGTTGTAGGATAGGTTATGAAATCCTCGAGAGATCCTAATCACTTCATGGCATTTGTGTATAGATGATCTTGTTCGCAATGAGAGTATGTCACAAGAACTCCAGCGGATCAATCTTCATGAATGCCCTTTAATTTCTATAGTTCCTCAAGATTAGCCTTACATATTCGGGATAAGAAAAATCCAAAATCATGCGAATAGGTGATCATCAAATTCGTAATATAGTCTATACATACCGTAAAACATCAAGATGTTCACAATTGATAAATAAAAAAGTTATAACAATCCAAGACAAATAGACAAAGAGATACGCCCTAATTTTAAGATCACATAGAATTACTCCATAATACGAAGAGAAGATCGCCATGAATTACAGAAAAACATTCGATAATCTCGAAGAAGAGAAAGAATGCAAAATAGTCTTATCAACGTCCTTGAAACCTTCCTTCGGATTAAAACTTCTTCTCCTTTCCTCTACAATGCGCCCTAGGATGCTCCTTGATGGCTCCTTCGAATCTCCTCTGCGGCTCTCCTTTCTCCTTAGTCCTAGGGTCCTTTTTATAGTTTTTCCAAACAAATAATTCAAAGAAAATAGTTATGAAATAACCGCGACACTGCCATGCCAATTGGCACGACCTAGGCATGATGGTCACTAGAAGATTTAGCACGCCCTGAACTTGGGCGTGCCAGCAGTGTTGAACACGACCGTGCCATTTGGCACGACTAGGGCATGCTGGCTTATGGAATTAGTTCAAGATTGCTTCTTTTTCGTGCGTTCCTGTTAGAAAAACTTATAAGCGCAATCATATATACTAAAAAGGTAAAATGAAGATAAATGCTAGGTTTTATGTGTGATATGTAAGCAGAATGCAAGAATTATATGGTAAATAAATCCTTAAATATGCATATGATTCACACTCATCACACCCCCAAACTTAAACTTTTTCTTATCCTCAAACAAAGAAAAAGAAAAAACTATGAGTGAGAATCATGATAACTTGTTAGAAACTCATCCTAAGTTATAAAATACTAAGCTTAGTCTTAGCGATTCGTTCCCGGTGGCTTAGCTGGAAAGATCTGTTGAGAAATTGGTGTCGTTCTAGAGGAGGGGTGAATATTGTTTTTCGCTTCATGCTTCTATCATGATTTATTGTCTACAATAAGTTAGTGCGCAGAGGAATAGAGAATAATTGAATGCACAATAGAGGCAAACACACACAAGCACAATAAGGAGATTTAACGTGGTTCGGAACTAAAGTTCTTACTCCACAAGGCAAGCTCTAATTGAGCTCTAGTGATGCACACCACCATTATTAAACTTTTCATTCTCGGTATGACACTAGGGGTGGAGAAATCTCGTACAAGTTTTTACACAAATAAGAAAACAAGATACAACCAAAACAAAAAACCAATACAATGATAAGTAAAGAACACTTTACAAGAGAACTTTTGATTGCTTGTTGGTTGTTTTGGATTGCTCTTGAAGGTTTGGAATGCAACAACACTTCCCCTTCAAAATCGCCCCAAAAATCTTGACCAAAATCCTTTACGAGCTGCTCCATTTATAATCTACATCGGGCTGATTTTGTGCCCACAGAGGATCGAAGAAGTTTGAATAGCCCATAGAGGATTCATCACTCCTGTTATAGGAGATGTATACCCTAGGTTTCTTGTCAGATTTTTACTCAGAAGTGTTCGGCCAAAGCACACATGTTAAGAAGAATGATCTTCTTGGACATATGTAGGGAGTAACTTGAATCTAGAGGATAAGGAAATTAACTTGGGCTAAGTGTGATGTAGTCAGCCTAGTAAGGATGAGAAGATAGACCATGTCCTGAACCAAGTGGGTATAGGATGAGTGAAAAGAACAAGACACTAATAACTATAACTACTGAAGGGTTCAGAAATATTTTTAAGTTGACTTGGACTTTCCAGTTAATTGAGAGTCATAATGTACTGCTAGGTGCTACTCATGATTTATTCATAATTAATGAGTTAATTATGAATGACCAACATAGTTGGAAACCTGTTGGGTCACACGCAATACGGTGTCTCAAGATATGTAAAATATGGCTGATAATAAAATTCTCAAAGGGAGAGGAATATTTGGTTGGACTAGGCCAAAAGGGCATGGAACGTGAGGATAATAACTCACCATGGTCGTGTTGTAGCTTAGCACGGATGTGCCACGCAATATCGAGTCGAAACGGACAATATTCGACCGTGCCAGGCTCTGTCCCTGCCCGCACAGCCTGCTTGGCCAACACAACTAGGAAATGGTCATGGCAGAGGGCTCCACGACCTGGCCATGGAGCCCTCCACGACCATGGCAAGCTCCATGGTCAGGTCGTGGAGCACACCACGACTGTGGTTCGGGGTCACCATTTCAGGGTTTTTTGGTTTGGGTTTTTTCCTAAGTTTTCTTACCATATTTATAGGATAATTAAGGTAAGATTAACTCATTTTATCCCTCCTAGGATTCCCTAAATGGAAGAGATATAAATAAATCTCTTCATGATGCCTGATGGTTATGTAACTTTTGTTTCCGAGGGGCATTGTCTTCTCATCCTCTTCTTTGTGTTTCGTCTCCATGCTTAGCTAGCATTAATCGGAGATGAAAGCTTGTTGGCTTTGGAAGTTATCTCGAAGGATTTCAATGTGGATACCGATAGAGGTAAGACTTGTGAGTCTTGCTTTTGGTTTATATAGATTCAATAGAATCTCGAAGGTATGATCTCATTTTCAAAACTCTTATTTTCGTGATGATTATGTTAAAACACATGGATCCTAGCTTGTGAATCTTCGGGGTACAAATAAACTTGTTTATTTATCCTCATTCCACTGTGCTCATGCCTTAGAGTCTTCTCAATAAGTGATATCAGAGCATTCTCTTATCCCATTAAATGGTATCAGAGCCACTTGTGTTTGAACATAGGTCATATGTTTATATACTTTTGATTTCATGTATAATATATTTGATTATTGTATATGCATGATTGTATATGTAAGCATGTCATGTAAATTGTTTACAATGCATATAGACTTACATTATGTCTTAATGAGTGTTTTAGACTATAGACAACATGTATAAAATATTCATATGGGATATACATATTATACATGAGTTTTGTGTTTGTGTTTGATGATTGTATGTATAATAGTAAATGCTATAGGATTAACATGATTATACATGAATCTAGTATTTTGGTAGATAACCAAGGATGTGTCTAAAAGCACCAAAAGGTTGGCCGCAAAGACTGAGTCCTGACCAAAGGCAATTCATGCATCGGAATAGGTTGCACGTTTAGCATGATAAATTTCGGACGGCAGGATGTGTGATTAGTGCGTCTCACATGCACATTTGAAAATTGTTTCCTTGTAACCTTTGTTGTTCTTAATTAGATTAAGTAGATAATTGATGAGACATAGGATAACCAAAAATTCCTTATGCAAATATTAAGGCTAACACCTCCATTAATATGGTATGAATTAGAATTCAATTTTATGTTTGGATTGTTGGACTATCTCCAAGGCTGGCATGACATTGGATATGTTTAAACCATTGGGATTCGATCTTTCATTTAAATGGTAAGAACCAAAGTTCAAATTTCTAATTTGGATTGTTGGACTCTCTCCAAGTCTGGCTTGAAAGTTGGATGTGTTCAGACCATTTAATTTGATCTCATGATTAATGAGTCGACCTTAACTTGAAGCATTAATTTGTTAGACTCTCTCCAAGCTTAATATGGATAGAGGTGCAATTAGATGATATGCATAGGATGTATATATGTTAATGAGTTAACAACCTAATGTATTATGCAAAAATTCAAATTAGTTTATAGCATAAATTGATAGTTATATATATGATATATAATTGGTTTTGTTGATACATACCATTAGAACTAAGTTTGTTGAACTCTCTCCAATGTCGTTCTTAGTTATAATGGATATCATTCGATCCTACAAAAGAATTGACTTTACCTTACATAAAGCAAGAATTAGTTGACCACATGACATGTTGGGATCAGAGAACGCTCTGATACCACTTGTTGGAACATTCTCTAGGGCACGAGCACAGTGGAATGATGATAAATAAACAAACTTATTTGCACCACAAAGATCCCCAAGCTAGGATCCATGTGTTTTAATATAATCATCATGAAATTAGTTTTGAGAACGAGATCACACATTCGAGATTCTATTGAATTTATAGAAACCAAAACAAGAGTCACAAGTTTTGCCTCTATCGGTATCCATGTCGATATCTCTCGAGACAACTTCTAAAGTCAACAAGCCTTTATCTTCGATTGGTGCTAGCCATGAAGCACAAAGAAGAGGATGAGAAGACAACGACCCTCAGAAATGAAAAGTCACATCACCTCAAGCATCATGAAGTGATCTATTTATATCTATTCCATTTAGGGCATCCTAGGAGAGATAAAACGAGTTAATCTTACCTTAATTATCTCATAAATATGGTAAGAACACTCAGAAAAGAAAAACCCAACACACAAACCCCTGAAACGGTGGCCTGAACCACAGTTATGGTGTGCTCCATGATTGTGGAGTTCTCTTCCATGGCCATTACCTTGTTGTGTTGGCTAGGCACAACTATGCCGATAGGGGCAGAACCTAGCACGACCGTACAAGCCCCGACACGAGCGTGTTAGGCCATGTATTGTCCGTTTTGACATGATATCGTGTGACACGACTATGCTAAGCTCCAACACAGTCATGGTGGGTTCTTATCCTCCCATTTCATGCCCTTTTGGCATGGTCCAACTAGGCATTCCTCTCTCCTTGAGAATCTTATTCTCAGACTTATTTTACGTCTCTTGAGACATCGTACTGCGAGTGACTTAATAGGTTCTCGGATATGTTGGTTATTCATAATTAATTCATTAATTATGAATATATCATGAGTGACACCTAGCAGTACATCATGACCCTTAATTGATCGAAAAGTCCAAGTTGACTTTATAACGTTTCTAAACCCTTCAACAGTTATAGTTATAAGTACTTTGTTCCTTATACTCATCCTATATCCACTTGGTTCAGGACATGGTCTATGTGTTCATCTCCACTAGGCTAACTATGTCATACCTATTGGTGCAGGGGCACCAGATAATTGAACCTAGGTTTTGATGATGGTAAAGATTCAAAGTTAAGCCATTCTTAGTATCTCATATGTTGTGTTGAGTGTGCAGATAATGTATTAGACTTTGCTAAGGTCAACGTCGTCAGGAGAATCTCGGGATAAGAAACCTCGGTAGTTGGGTGACACTAGAAGAACCTCGGGAAGTCCAGGAACCTCGGTGGTGACCGGAAGCTAAGCGACATGTCAGAAGGACCAAAGGTAAACTCCGGGTGTAGAGTGATGGTAAGGACGTGCCCTCCGTATGGGGACGACCGTAGGTGGCGATCCAAGCGGCAGGTCAGAAGGACCAGAGGTAAGCTTCAGGTGTGAAGTGATGGTAAGAGTGTGTCCTCCATACGGGGACGACCGTAGATGGTGATCTGACTAGGACTTCTGGAGAAAGGTCTAAGTCGAGATCGGATGGTACAGGTCCATCAGATTTACTATTAATAAAGATTCTTGTGCTAACCATGTGTTGCAGGTGAGCAATTAAGATATCAGTCGACTGGAGGGAAATGACAGGTGACTAAACTACCATTAGTCTACTGTTGTATGACATCAGTCAACTGCTAGTCAAGCTGATCACCTCGAGGAGAGTCAAGATAAGATCCACCAAAGGAGGGGTGATGTGGATGTTTAACCCAGATATGGATCTCAACAAGTTGGAGTTCAAATGGCTATAAAAGGAGAGACAAATCATTTATTTCTATCATCTTGAAAAGCTTCTAAAGTGCTCTATCAATCCAAGTGCTCTTCATCACACAATGACATCGTAACACTTACAACACGCGCATCTACTTCTTCTTAGTCGGTATACTTGTTTAGTTGTTGCTTTCTTTGTATTTATTGCTGCTAAGAGGAGAGGTAGGCTTATCGCCTCTTCCTCTACATTCTTGTTTTGTAATCGCTTGTCTCTTACCTCCAACGAGGAAGAGACCTTTTAGTGAATTGTCCATCAAAAGCGATCAAGGATCGTGGAGCCTTAGACTAGCAACTAGTTGATTGTGAACCAAGTAAAAATAAACTCGTGTCATTGTGCTTTTGTTTTTATTTATTTCCGCTGCGTACTTTGTTCTTAATCGATAAAAAAAAAGTTTTTCGAACGCTATTCACCCCCTCTAGAGTTTCTCGATCCTACAATTGGTATCAGAGCGGCGATGTTCAAATTCGGTGCAACCACCAGTTGAGCACTTTCTTTTCATATTTTTGTTTTTTTTCGTTTAAATTAAGTTTTCTTCCCGCACTACTAATCCAAGACAAAGTCTTGGATTTTTTTTTTTGTTTTTCGTGGTTTTGCAAGGAATTCGAATGACTCATCTTGAGGGGTATAGTATCGCTTGACCTCCGTTCTTTAACGGAGATGACTTCCATTATTAGAAGGGTCGGATGGAGTGTTTCTTGAAAAGACAAGTCGAGATGTGGATCATAATTCAAACCGACTTTGCTCTACCCATCAATGATCAAGGGGAACCATTGGACTTCGATAAATGGACCAATGCAACCAAGAGACAAATCGAAGCCGATGCAAATGCAACTCAAATCTTGCAATTCGGCTTGTCCAAGGAGGAGCTCAATCGAATTGGACCATTTATTAGTGCCAAGGACCTCTTGAACAAGTTAATCGAGCTTCATGAGGGGACGTTCGATGCAAAGGTTTGTAAAAGGGTCTTGCTAGTAAATAAATTGTACAATCTGAAGATGCAGAAAAATGAGACCCTAGTCAGTTGCACCCGTGCATTCAAGATATATTAAACGAGCTTCATGCCATCAGACAAAAGGTGGAGAACCGCGATGTGATAAGTTACGCTCTAAGAGCTTTTCCTAGGACAACTTTGTGGTCATCCATGGTTGATGCTTACAAAGTTTCTAGGGACTTGTCTAAAATTAGATTAGATGAGTTGTTTTCCGAATTCGAACTACATGAGCAATCCAATTCAACCCCGGTTGAGAAAGGTATTGCTTTGTATGCAGGAAGAAGAAAGGCAAAAAACAAGCCTCCTCCCAAAGAAGACTAGTACGAATCGGAAGTAGACGTAGAAATAGAGACCGAGCTAGTCAATTTAGTTCGAAAGATGATCAAGAATAGAAGGCGACCCATCAAGCCAACTAAGGATAAGAGATTCGACCAAAATTAAAACTACAAGTGCTACGAGTGCAATAAGAGAGGTCACTTCAAATCCCATTGTCCGAGGCTAAAGAACAAGCAATCACAAATCAAGAAGGCACTCAACACGACTTGGGAGGAATCCTCGAAAGAAGAAGAGGATCAACTCAATAATTTGGCATTCATGGTGAGACCAACAAAGTTCGAGTCCGAGTCCGAACCCAAAGCCGACAACGAGTCCGAGTCCGATTCTGGATCCAACACCGAGCTACAATTCAAGATAAGCCACGAATCCGTATCCGGTTCAAAAGGTTCAATTAAGGTGAGTCAGTCTTTAATTAATACCTTATACAATGCCATTAAGTTCTTAGATAAGAAATTAGCCAAGTTTGAGTCTAAAGTCGAGTCATTGCTTAAGGAGGTTAAACTCCTCAAGCATGAGGCTACCCTAACCTCTTCAACTAGTCAAGTTCAAGAGGGAAACTCAACTCAAGTTGAAAAACTTGAGGAAGAGAATTCTCTCTTGAAAGGACAAGTTCAAGAGCTTAGGAAGTTGTTGGAACGGTTCACATTGGGATCCAAGGGCCTTGATCTACTTCTTGGATCGCAAAGAGTCATGTACAATAAGGTCGGACTCGGGTTTAGAACAACGAATAAATCTTACATGTAAATCGTAAATTGTAATAATAGAAGAGTCCAAGCATGGGTCTCTAAGACCATTTTAAACTCACAACTAGGTTCAACCAAGTATTGGGCACCCAAGGATCAGATCCACTATGTGGATAGACCATATTGGTTCAATGATCTAGGAGGAGTCAATACTAAAATTGTGTGCTCAATTTCTTGATTAATCTAGCTTTGCATGTTTAGTTTTTTAATTTAGAACAATTAGATAGGGCTAATGATTAATTAACCTGGACAACATAGTATTAAAATGTGATGAGATGATAATACATTAGGGAAACGAAGCCTCGTGCATCCAGGTTAGATAAGAAATTTCTAGCTTGGTGCACTTGGCTAAGTGGAATTAGTTGAAGCTATCTCACCATATCCTAAACTAGTTAGACTAAGACATAACCCTAAAGTGAATTAAGTGTACAATTTCTTAAGTTGACAATATCCTAAGGAAGTGGTCGTTGTTCCGATCAAAGAAGGTCTCTGTGCCTTGCCACGACTTGGAAGCCATCTTTTGAAATACTCACTTAACTAACTAAAGGTTAAATCCGAATCTAACCCAAGGTTAATTATTCTCCAAATCACTAAATTTAACTAAGTAAAATTGAAGTCATCTCATAAAAACATATAAGGATAACATTGTTGATCATATAGAAAGGGTGAGATGAATCTTAGGTTAAAAATTTCTAACTTATTTTAAAATTCCAATATCCGATCCAACTACTATATGTGTAAGATCAATGGATGTTGGACAGTGGGTGTTCCCGACATATGTGTTAGTGAAAGCCCTAGAGTCAATCATGTGATGATTGTTGTATGAACTTTATTGTATCATATTCTAATTTATAAAGACATTTCTTTATGGTTATTATACTTACTTGTATTGGTGCTAAATAACTAAGTATAATAACGTCCTTGAGTAGAAGGTTCTTATCTATATCAATCGATTGGTTAAATCGATAATGAGATGATATAGAGAACACTACTATTAATCATTCCTAGTCAAGTATTAACATTCAGGGACAATGTTAATGTGAAGAGACTAGCATGTAGGTCAACTCGATGACTTGATCTCACAAGTCATAGATATGAGATATCAAGTTGACATATAGGTATGCATTGGAGAATGTATACTGAATGACCCGCCATGAGAAAGTATCATGGATCGTTATATGAGTGTCATATACTTTCTCATGTGACTATTAGTCCTTGGACCTGAAGTCACCATGGTTCCCTACATAAGGAGTTGCATACTTTGGCTTCGTCAAACGTCACCTGTAAATGAGTGGACTATAAAGGCGATTACTGGGTATATAATAAATTATGCGGAGGGATGTGAGTGATGTAGATGAGATCTATCCCTCTTATATGACGGGAGTGACATCGTTATTCTTGATAGAGTAAGACCACTAAGTGCGTGACCATGCCCAAATGAGTCAATATGAGATATTGAGCTCATTTGATTAGAGTGAGTTTACTTAGAGTTCAAGATATAGATTGTACCGAGGATGACACGGTCTATGTCTCAGTTGGTCAATCTAGATGTTAAGGATAGAGGGACATTGTCACATATTATGAGAGTCACAATTAGTAGTCACAAAGGTGATGTTGGATATCAACATTCTTATAACTTAGGTAGCAATGATGTGTTGCTAGATACTACTCATTGCTTATGTTCTTAAATCGGTTTAGGAGCATTGCAAACGTTACAAGAACCTATAGGGTCACACACAAAGGGCAATTAGATAGAGATTAGGTTCATATGATGAACCATGAGGATTAGGTTCATGGGATGAACCAAATTGGATTAAGAGTAATCCAAATTAGACCAATTGAATTATACACAATTTGATTCAAGTGTTGAATGAGTCTAATTTAGATTTGATTCATTGAGTCAATTTAAACTAATGAATAGAGATTCATTAAATCAAATTGACTTGAATCAACCATGGTTCGATTTGATCAAATTGACATGGCAATCGACTACTCCAAGTCGACTATTGACTCAACTGGTGTTCGAGTCTGGTCTGCATCACATCAGTCGACTATCAAGGATTGTCAGTCGATTGACGAAACCACCAGTCGACTGATGAAGACATCAGTCGACTAGTTACAAGGATTTCGGGCACAAAATATTGATCAGTCGAGTGCTTGCTTCCAGTACTCGACTGTTGGCTCCATCAGTCGACTGATGGAATGATCAGTCGATTGATGTGGGAGCCGTTGGATGAAATCCAACGTGGAAGAAGCCGTTATTGGGCAACGACTACAAGATCAGTCAATTGATCGAGGCATCAGTCGACCGCTAGACGCCCAACTGGAAGAATGAGCTATTCTCTATAAAATGGTGCCTTTGGACACTTGGGGAGCCTAATGCTTCTATTCTAAACATCTCCCAAAGTGCCCAAATGAATTTCTTCCTCTTCCTTGTGCTTATATTCATCTTATTATAAGAGTGATTTTGTAAGAAAAGGTTACTTCCACCTAGTTTTGTGTAAAGGAGAGATTAGTGGAAGGTTTAAGGCGTGATTCACCTTGGACGAATCGGGTCGTCGATTAGCGACAAGGTCGTGAACCATGTTACATCGCCATGTTAGCATTGCTCTTTACTTTGTGTTGTTCTTAATTGTCTTAGCTTTATATTTCCGCTTGCGCTAATCATATTTGTAGACAATTAAAAATGTATTCCATCGTACGATGATTGAGGGCTATTCACCCCCCTCTAGCTGGCCACCAACGTTCCAACAATACCTAGAGGAAGTTAAAAAGAAAAGAAGTTAGACTTCTGTCTCAGGTATATATATTATAGAAGTCAATTTATCTATTTTTCTTCATGGGTATTAGATACCGACTGTACATCACACATTTGTACTAATGTGCAGGGCCTAAGAAAGACTAGATCAATGGCAAAGGGTGAAGTGAACCTACGAGTAGGTAATGACGCAAGAGATGTTGCTATAGCCATAGGAACATACTCTTTATCTTTGCCCATAGAGCTTATTTTGGAACTACAAGAGTGTTATTGTGTGTCTGCTTTAACAAAGAACATTATCTCTGTTTCTTATTTAGATAAGAGAGGACAAATGTTGTTCTATTCATTTAAATGATATGTTCTATTGCAACGCATTATGTTAGGGATTGGGCGTTGCTAGAGGGGGGGGTGAATGACGCGTTCTCGTCGGCTTGACGAAATTCGATCGTGCTTGTCTACGATTGTTAGTATGCAGCGGATTATATAAATACACAACAAATACAAGCACAACAAAACACGCGATTTAACGTGGTTCGAAACCTTAGGGTTCCTAATCAACAAGTTGGGCTCGAATGAGCTCTAGCAATGCAAACACCACCACTAAACCAATAAACTCCTTCTCGACAATAAGTCAGAAGTGGAGAAACCTCGTACAAGGATTACAAAAGTAATAGAAAAGAAATACAAGATATAAGTGAAATACAAAAAAATACGTAAAGAAAATTTTACAAATGCGCTTTGGATGCTTGCTTTTGGTTGCTTGAATCGCACTAGAAGATCCTGATTTTCACTAGCAAATCGCTCCAAATCGCCCAAGAAATCGCTGGCGAAAACCTCCCCGTCGAGCTCCTTATATGCTTCTGTGCCACCTGAATTTTTGCCTAGCTGTCGACTGCCTTAAGGCCCTAGTCGACTGCCAACAGTATCGTTGTCTCATAACAAACTTAATCCACGTCGGTAATCAAGCCAACGGTTTCGATCATTGCCCGATTAACCGTTGGCTGATCATCGATCATTGCCAAGGTCGTAGCCGACTAACGATGGCCTCTAGCCGTTCGCTCTCGCAACCTCGACCCGGTGATCCGCCTCATCGACAGTCAATTGCTCAAGCCATCAGTCGATTGCCCAATGCTTTTTGAAATGATATTTGACATTAAAACTAGAAGAATAAGCATTATTGAAATGATATACCTTAGGGTTTGCTTAGTGACTCCCCCTACTTGTGATGCTCCCTCTTTGACTCTCTTGCTCCCTCTAGGGCATTGATTCCTAAAATGCCCTGGTTGTTGGCAATTGAAGCAAATGATGTGCTCTTTGCTTCTTTTAGTGGGGGCACTGACATCTTTTGAATTTGTATTGACTTTTGGTGCCGGAGGAGTCTTCTTGACTTTCTTTGGACACTTACTCTTATAATGCCCAAATTTCCTACACTTAAAACACATAATATTATTTTTATTTTTAATTGAGGTGTTTGAGTTACCTAGGGTGGTGGTGAGGTTCTCTTGAGCTTGTTCTTCCTCTTTACCGGATGTAGATGGTTCTTCTTGTTGCTCCGGTGTTGAGGATGCTCTAATTTCCTCCCCCTCAATCCTAGAGGTGGAGGTCTCCTCCAATTCTTCCTCTTCCTCTCCCTCCTTGGATGTTGATGGTCTCTTAATCTCCAAGTCCTCACTTCCTCGTGAGGATGATGTGCTTTCCTCTTTGGTCCCTTCATCTTGGACCGGTGATGGACTTTCATGGAGCTTGGCCAAATCGCTCCAAAGCTCTTTGACATCTATGCACTCACCTAGGCTACACAAGAAGTCATTAGGAATTAAATCAAAAATGAAATTGATTACCTTCTTGTTTTTCTCAAATCTTTGGAGTTGATCCTCACTCAATTTCTTCTTCTTGAGGAAGCCACCCATTGGTCCTTTTGGATATTCGAATCCTTCCATTAATAAGGACCACTCCTCAAAATCCATCATCATCAAAAAATTTTCAATCTTTCTCTTTCAAGAATTGAAGCCTTCTTGTCCATAGAAAGCATATGGGATCGGCGTATTGATATCCCATCCTAGTTATTCTTGGACTTCCATCTTCACCCTCTAGCGTGCTCCCTTATTTGTTAAACCTTGAAGAGCGGCCTCGCTCTGATACCACTTGTTGGTGATCGTTGGAACGCTAGAAGGGGGGGTGAATAGTGTCGTGTTATACGTCAATGGAACTCGTTTGTGTATTCGTCTACAAACTTCGTTAGCGCAGCGGAATATAGATAATAATAACAATAACGAAATAGACAATCACACACAAACACAAGTATGTAATGTGGTTCAGAACCGCATGGTTCATCCTCCACGGATCGAGCTCAAACAGGCTCTAGCGATGCCACAAACACCACTAAGCAATAAACTCCTTCTCGACAACATGTCGGAGGTGGAGAAACCTCTTACAACAGTTTACAATAATAAACTAAATACAACAAGCAATTATAATGAAATACAATACAATACAAGTAAAGAAAACACTTTACGAATGCCTTTGGATTGATTGCTTTTGGTTGCTTGAAGAATGGCCTTGGAGACCCTGATTTGCAGCAACAAATCGCCCCAAGGATGCTCAAGAACCATTGGCATTTTCCTCCTTCACGAGCTCCATTTAAAGCTTCAACCTGTACTGGAAAATGCCGATCAGTCGACTGCTCGAGACCATCAGTCGACTGATGCCACTATTGTCGTGAGACAACGGCTAGATCCACACTGGAAAAATCCAATGAATCGATCATTAGTTGACTGATTATGACCATCAGTCGACTGATCAAGCCATCACTCGACTGCTGACCGCAGTGGTCGAGTGAGACTCCATTCTGTGCTCCAAAACCCGAGCAGCAGTCGATTGATCACACGATCAGTCGATTGCTCGCCAATCAGTCGACTGCCCACCTCTGGCAGTCGACTGTTAGGCTAGTTCTCATAGTCAAACCCTAGTTGACTTACTCCAGTCGACTGTCACATGACACATGTCGATTGACACACCTCAAACATGAGGTTTAGCCCAAGTATGATTCCCCCATACTTGCTAGACCACCCTTAGCCTAGACCTAAGCCTTCTAGCCACCTCCATCAGCCTCACGCCTCTCGAATCCCTCCAAGTCATCCATGACTTGTTCATCCATCGCGCTAGCCTTCAGGTTCTTCCATTGGCTATGTCATGCTAACGGTGTCTACACCGCCAAGGCACATTGGACTTATGCCGCCAAGACTCCGCTTGGACTTTACGCCGCCAATATCAAACCCCTTGGACTTCTCAAATGCCAAGACTCAAGCTTGGACTTTCCCTTGCCAACCCATGTTGGACTTTCCATGCCAAGACCCATGCTTGGACTTTTCCTTGCCAACCCATGTTGGACTTTCCATTGCCAAGACCCATGCAAATGCCAAGTGTCTCACTTGGACTTTCCATGCCAAGTACCCAAGACTTGTACTTTCCATGACATGGTCAACTCCAGTCAACCATCAAAGTCTCCCTCGAGTCAAACTCGAGTCCGGATAAACCTAACCTGGGTTGATTGTATAAACAATCTCCCCAAAACATTAAAAGACATTAATGTCAAACATCAATGTCAACTCACTTTGTCAAACATCAAAACATCACTCGAGTCAAACTCGAGTCCTGGTCAATCATGACCTGGGTCGATTGCACCAACAATCTCCCCCTTTTTGATTTTTGACAAAAACCAAACAAATTATTGAGTTAAACCATCTAACTCAAAACAATCATTCCTATCAATTTTCCCAATTGATGTCATTCTCTCAATAAGTTCTCCCTCAAAATATTCTCCCCCTTTTTGACTAACATCAAAAAGGTTCTCTCCAAGGAGGTCAATGTCTCATGTCCCAATGAGATCTTACAATCTCCCCCTTGGTCCAAAAATTCCTAGGATGCCTACCATCTTCCTAGTGATAAGTCCCAAATCACTCAAGAGAGGCAATCCTATACACTCTCCCAATTTCCAAATTTGGTATCTCAAAATCTCATTTTCCCTCCTTATGAGGAAAAATACTATTCATCATCCCATGATGGATACCTCCCCCTAAAGGCTTGCTCCCCCTTGACCATTGCACCAACAATGTCCTTGGGAAGTCTCTAAGCTAATAGGAAATCTAAACCATCAAAAATAAGGTTTAAATTTCAAACATGAACTCTCCACACCTTAAATTTGATACATCGACCTAACACCTCTCCAAATCCATATCCAATGGTTTTTTACCCTTTATAATGCTTTCCAAAGCATATCCTAGGGTTAGGAGTGGTTAGGAACCTTTACCGTAGCTGAACACGGGCTAAACATATCTTGTTTTCCCAAAATCAGCCTTGGCAGTCGACTACGGATATCACGATCACATTTCATCACCGATCGCCACCAAGTAAGCGATAATCAAATTTTCGAATTTCAGTTATCAGAAATGGATTTTAGAAATTCATAAATAATTATACGTATATCGAAAAATCATGAAAATTCATACGTATAATACTTATGACACATACAATGGGTGAAAAATGGTAGAAAAATATTTTACCAATAAAATATTGAAATTGATACAAAATTCAAAAGTGAAGAAAAACTTTTAAATTTTGGCTCACTTTGTATCAATCTCATCAATGGTGATTGCTATCAAAAGATAGACTTCACCAAAGTTTTTCAAAAAGATTTTAAAATGTTTTCAAAACCTTATTTTGGATCATATTCCTTGGGCTTAATGTACATGACTTGTACACAAGCTTTCCCAATGATCCACCACTCATATAAGATGAGTTTTGGTTCATCTAGATGCAAAAACTATGCACCTTGAACTTAACTCATATCCTAGCATCTCACATATATCTAGGGTATATAAATACACATACATATCAATGTAATGTGAGATGTGGGTTTTGATTATCCTAATCTAAGGCCTCATGCATTTTCTAAGGCAACACTACTTGATTCCCTTATAAATGGGACTCCAAGTCATGTCATTGTCCTTAATTCAATTTTAATAAAATTAAATGCATGAAATGATCATGGCATAATGATAGCAAAATAAAACATGACCAATGATTATGATGTCATGACATATGATTAAATCAAAAAACACATGACATTTAATCCTTAATCCTAAACATGATCATGATATATAAATGATAAAAATAAATATGATGTCATGACATGTTATATGACAAACAAAGCATGACATATAAAAAGTATATGTATAATAATACCTAAATTTTAATATTAGTTGTCATTTGTTATAATTAGATTTATTTTGCCATATTACTACTAATCTCCTAAGTGTGCCAAAAACCCAAAATGACACACTATGACCTCTAATCCTAAATTGTGCCAATTTGATTGATTTTTCATAATCTTCAAAATATATTGGCACATCCTAAAATCTGTTAGGATTAACAATCAAATCTATTTCCAAGGTATCTATAACCTTGAAAATTACCTAAAGTGACACCTTTACCATGGTTGAGTTAACTACCCATCCAATTAAGGTTGACACACCCTAAACTCATCTAGCGTGAATCAATTACGCTCTTAGGAACCCAAAACCTATTTGAGCTCTTAGGGTTAATTAGGTATTCCTTAGGGATAACCTCCCTAGATACCTTCCTAATGACCCTCCTAGGCTTGGTAGCCTTGGTCATTGTGGTCTTGCCATGGTTAACCTTAGGGATTGACTTCCTAATAACCTTCTTAGTGACCACCCTAGGTTTCCTAGAAACCCTAGCCACTAGGCACAAACCTTGGTCAACCTTAGGGATGACTTCCCTATTGGCCTTGGTCTTCCTAGACCTATTTTGTGTTCCATAATCAAATGAAACACTATGATAAGCCACCTTAGGCTTAGGTTTGTGATCCAAATATTATTTGCCCTTAGTTGACTTTTGTTTCTTAGGTCCTAAGTGTTGACTTTGACTTTTGGACTTAGGCTTTTGATCATTTGACCCTTTAAATTGATTTTGTATATTCCTAAGGGTCTTTTCTAGTTTCTCAAGCCTTGATCTCAATGTCTGGTTCTCTAATTCTAATTGCCCAATCTTAGAAGTTTGATTTAATCCTTGGGCAAGATTCTTCCTAGGAGTATGCCTAATCCATTTAGGATTAAAACCTAGGTGTTCTCCTATTTTCTTGATATATTTCCTAGGTAAAATATTTTTAGGGACATTAGTCTCAAATTTCTCCTTATTTCCTAAGTGGACATTCTTAGCTCCTAAACAAAAATATTTGTTATTCCTAGCATGTTTTTCATGAATAATCGCAAGATTACTGAAGTTATTTCTTGCATGCTTTTTGACATTAAAACTAGAAGAATGAGCATTATTGAAATGATATACCTTAGGGTTTGTTTTAGTGGCTCCCCCTACTTGTGATGCTCCCTCTTTGACTCTCTTGCTCCCTCTAGGGCATTGATTCCTAAAATGCCCCGGTTGTTGGCACTTGAAGCAAATGATGTGCTCCTTGCTTCTTTTAGTGGGGGCACCAGCATCTTTTGAATTTGTGTTGACTTTTGGTGTCGGAGGAGTCTTCTTGACTTTCTTTGGACACTTACTCTTATAATGCCCAAATTTCTTACACTCAAAACACATAATATTATTTTTATTTTGAATTGAGGTGTTTGAGTTACCTAAGGTGGTGGTGAGGTTCTCTTGAGCTTGTTCTTCCTCTCTACCGGATGTAGATGGTTATTCTTGTTGCTCCGGTGTTGAGGATGCTCTAATTTCCTCCCCCTTAATCCTAGAGGTGGAGGTCTCCTCCAATTCGTCCTCTTCCTCTTCCTCCTTGGATGTTGATGGTCTCTTAACCTCCAAGTCCTCACTTCCTCGTGAGGATGATGTGCTTGCCTTTTCGGTCCCTTCCTCTTGGACCGGTGATGGACTTTCATGGAGCTTGACCAAATAGCTCCAAAGCTCTTTGACATCCATGCACTCACCTAGGTTACACAAGAAGTTATTAAGAATTAAATTAAAAATGAAATTGACTACCTTCTTGTTTTTCTCAAATCTTTGGAGTTGATCCTCACTCCATTTCTTCTTCTTGAGGAAGTCACCCTTTGGTCCTTTTGGATATTCGAATCCTTCCATTAATAAGGACCACTCCTCAAAATCCTTCATCATCAAAAAATCTTCAATCCTTCTCTTCCAAGAATTAATGCCTTCTCATCCATAGAAAGCATATGAGACCGGCATGTTGATATCCCATCCTAGCTGTTCTTGGACTTCCATCTTCACCCTCTAGCGTGCTCCCTTAGTTGTTAAACCTTGAAGAGCGGCCTCACTCTGATACAATTTGTTGGGGATCGTTGGAACGCTAGAGGGGGGGGGGGTGAATAGCATCGTGCTATACATCGATGGAACTCGTTCGCGTGTTCGTCTAAAAACTTCATTAGTGCAGCGGAATATAGATAATAATAACAATAATGAAATAGACAATCACACACAAATACGAGTATGTATCGTGGTTCAGAACCGCACGGTTCCTACTCCATGGATCGAGCTCAAACGAGCTCTAGCGATGCCACAAACACCACTAAGCAATAAACTCCTTCTCGATAGCATGTCGGAGGTGGAGAAACCTCGTACAATAGTTTACAACAATAAACTAAATACAACAAGCAATTATAATGAAATACAATGCAATACAAGTAAAGAAAATACTTTACAAATCCCTTTGGATTGCTTGCTTTTGATTGCTTGAAGAATGACCTTGGAGACCCTGATTTATAACAACAAATCGCCCCAAGGATGCTCAAGAACCGTTAGCATTTTCCTCCTTCACGAGCTCTATTTAAAGCTTCAACCTGTGCTGGAAAACGTCGATCTGTCGACTGATGTCACTGTTGTCGTGAGACAACGGTTAGATCCATGTTAGAAAAATCCAACGAATCCATCATCAGTCGACTGATCAAGCTATCACTCGACTGCTGACCGCAGCGGTCGAGTGAGACTCTATTATGTGCTCCAAAACCCGAGCACCAATCCCATCGATCACATGATCGGCCGATCGCTGTTAATCACCGATCGCCCACCTCTGCAATGATCGTTAGGCTAGTTCTCGTAGTCAAACCCTAGTTGACTTTCTCCAGTTGACTGTCATATGACATCAGTCGACTGCCATACCTCAAACATGAGGTTTTAGCCCAAGTATGATTCCCCCATACTTGCTAGACCACCCTTAGCCTAGACCTAAGCCTTCTAGCCACCTCCATCAGCCTCACACCTCTCGGATCCCTCCAAGTCATCCATGACTTGTTCATCCATCGCGCTAGCCTTCAGGTGCTTCCATCGGCTATGTCATGCTAACGGTGTCTATACCGCCAAGGCACATTGGACTTACGCTGCTAAGACTCCGCTTGGATTTTATGCCGCCAATATCAAACCCCTTGGACTTCTCAAATGCCAAGACTCAAGCTTGAACTTTCCCTTGCCAACCCATGTTGGACTTTCCAGGCCAAGACCCATGCTTGGACTTTTCCTTGCCAACCTATGTTGGACTTTCCATTGCCAAGACCCATGCTTGGACTTTCCCTAATGCCAAGTGTCCCACTTGGACTTTCCATGCCAAGTACCCAAGACTTAGACTTTCCATGACATGGTCAACTCCAGTCAACCATCAAAGTCTCCCTCGAGTCAAACTCAAGTCCGGTTAAACCTAACCCGGGTTGATTGTATAAACAATCTCCCTAAAATATCAAAAGACATTAATGTCAAACATCAATGTCAACTCACTTTGTCAAACATCAAAACATCACTCGAGTCAAACTCGAGTCCTGGTCAATCGTGACCTGGGCCGATTGCACCAACAATGACATTAATGATAATATAAATAAAACAAGTGCCAATAATCATGATGTCATAGCATAAATATAATCAAATCTAAATACCCATGACATAAAAACTAATCCTAAGAATAATCATGACATTTTATATGATCAAAATAAGATATAATGTCATGATATATTATATGACAATCAAGACACGACAAATAAAATATAACGGTATAAGAATATCTAAATTTTAATATTAGTTGTCATTTGTTAGGATTAAGTTCATATTTGTCATATTATCACTCTTCTCCCAAGTGTGCCAAAAACCCAAAATGATATACTATGACCTCTATTTGTGCCAATTTGATTGATTTTTCAATTTTCATGAGTTATATTGGTATATCCTAAAATCCTTTAAGATTATAATCAAAACATATTTCCAAGGTATTCTAAAACTTTGAAAATTTCCTAGAGTATCAACTTTACCATGGTTAGGTTAACTACTCATCCACTTAGGGTTGACATACCCTAACTCATTTAGTGTGAATCGATCACGCTCCTAGTAACCCAAAACCTATTGGAGCTCTTTGGATTTACTAGGTATTCCTTAGGGTTAACTTCCCTAGATAGCCTCCTAATGACCCTCCTAGGCTTAGAAGCCTTGGTCATTTGGGTCTTGCTTAGGTTAACTCTAGGGGTGACTCTCCTTGTAACCTTCTTAGTAGCTTCCCTAGCTTTCTTCGAAATCTTAGCCACTAGGCACACTCCATGGTTAGCCTTAGGGATGCCCTCCCTAGTAACCATGACCTTCCTAGACCTAGGTTGAGTTTCATAATCAAATGAAATATTGTGGTAGGTCTCTTTAGGCTTAGGTTTGTGATTCAAACCTTTCTTGCCTTTGGATGAACCTTGTCTCCTAGACCCTAGGCTTTGACTATTTGACCATTGCATTTGATTTTGCATTTTCCTAAGGATCTTTTTTAATTTCTCAAGTCTTGACCTCAAGACTTGATTCTCCAACTCCAATTGTCCAATCTTTGATTTTTGATTGAGCCTTTGGGCATTACCATTTCATCTAGGCATATGCTTACCCTTCTTAGGGTTAATGCCTAAATAGTTTTCTATCTTCCTAATACTTTTCTTAGGTAAAATTATTTTAGGGACATTAGTCCGAAATTTCTCTTTAGTCCTAAAATTGACATGTTTAGCCCATAAGCAATAAAATCTATTATTTCTAGCATGCTTTTGTTCATGAGTAATAGCAAGAGTATTTAAATTATTTCTAGCATACTTTTTAATATTAAAACTAGAAGGTGCATTACTAAATTTTATCTTAGGGTTTGCCTTAGAGGCTCCCCCTATATGTGTAGCTCCTCCTTGGACCTTCTTCTTCCCCCTAGGATATTGACTCCTATAATGCCCTCTTTGGTTGCATTTGAAGCACATCACGTGCTCCTTGCTCTTCTTGGTGAGGACACTGGCATCCTTTGAGATTTTGTTGACTTTTGGTGCTGGAGGAGTCTTTTTGACTCTTTTCGGACACTTGCTCTTGTAGTGTCCGGCTTCCCTACACTCAAAATATATTATATGAATTTTATTTTTAAATGGAATGCTTGAGTTTCCTAGGTCAATGGTGGTCGACAACGGAGTTGATTCTTCACTTCTTTCGGAGATTGAAGCTACTTCTTGATTTTGTTCTGGCTCCGGTGATCTCTCCTTCCCCTCAATCCTAGAGGTGGAGGCTTCTTCCACATCTTCCTTGGACGCTGATGGCCTCTCAACCTCCAATTCTTCACATTCTTCTATCGACCCGAATGTTGACTCCTCTTCAATCTTCAAATCCTCACTTGCTTGTGAGGATGAGCTTTCTTTCTCCTCTTCTTCTTCTTCTTGTGTCGAGTGAGGCTCCTCATGGAATCTTGCCAACTTGTTCTATAGCTCCTTGGCATCCATGTAATCCCCTAGCTTATACAAAATATCATTAGGGATCAAATCAACAAGAAATTTTACTACCTTCTTGTTTTTCTCGAATCTTTGGAGTTTTTCCTCGGTCCATTTCTTCATCTTGAAGAAACCTCCTTTTGAACCTTTTGGATATTGAAATCCTTCCATTAAGGCGGACCAATCTTCGATGTCCATTATCATCATGAAGTCTTCAATCCTTGCCTTACATTGATTAAAGCCTTCTCGTCCATAGAGCGCATATGAAACCGATGTGTTGATATTCCATCCCAATTTTTCTTCAAACTCCATCTTCTTTAGCGCTTTTGCTTCCAATTGTTAATCCGTAGAAGAGCTCCAAGCTCTGATATCACTTGTTAGGGATTGGACGTCGCTAGAGGGGGGGGGTGAATGACGCGTTCTCATCGGCTTGACGAAATTCGATCGTGCTTGTCTACGATTATTAGTACGCAGTGGAATATAGAAATACACAACAAAATACACGATATAACACGGTTTTCAACCTTAAAGTTCCTACTCCACGGGTTGAGCTTGAATGAACCCTAGCTATGCAAATACCACCACTAAACCAATAAACTCCTCGACAACAAGTCGGAGGCGGAGAAACCTCGTATAAGGATTACAATAGTAATACAAGTAATTACAAATGAAATACACAAAAGCACGTAAAGAAAATTTTAAAAATGCGCTTTGGATGCTTGCTTGAATCGTACTTGAAGATCCTGATTTGCACCAGCAAATTGCTCCAAATCGCCCAAGAAATCGTTGGCGAAAACCTCCCCGTCGAGCTCCTTTTATGCTTCTGCGCCACCTAAATTTTCGCCTGGCTGTCGACTGCCATAAGGCCCTAGTTGACTGCCAACAGTGTCGTTATCTCAAAATAGACTTAATCCACGTCGGCATTCAAGCCAACGGTTACACTAGCAGTCGATTGCCATTACCCATCAGTCGACTGTCAAGGTCGTAGCCGACTAACCAGTCGACTATCGAGCGTTCTGCTCTCGCAACCTCGACCAGCAGTCGACTGCCCTCATCGACAGTCAATTGCTCAAGCCATCAGTCGATTACCCAATGCTGGCAGTCGACTACCAAAGCTATTTGCCGTAGTCGAACCCTAGTCAACTCACGATAGTCGACTGGTCATAATCCCAATCAACTGCTACAAGTCGACTCAGCTGTCAAGTGTCAAAACACTTGACCAATCGACTGGTCTAAAGCCCCAGTCGACTGATAACCTCAACCATGAGGTTTAACCCCACGTATAATGTCTTCATACTTGCTAGACCACTCTTAGCCTAGACCTAAGCCTTCTAGCCACCTCCGTCAGTCTCACGTCTATCGGATCTCTCCAAGTTATCCATGACTTATTCATCCATACGTTAGCCTTCAGGTGCTTCCATCGACTATTGTCATGCTAAGCTGGTCTACGCCGCCAAGGCACATTGGGCTTACGCTGCTAAGACTATTCGTTGGACTTTACTCCGCCAACCATTGGACTTATGCTGCCAAGACTCCCGCTTGGACTTTACGCCACCAATATCAACCCTTGGACTTCCCTTGCCAACCCATGTTGGACTTTCCATTTGCCAAGACTCAAGCTTGGACTTTCCCTTGCCAAGACCCATGTTTGGACTTTCCATGCCAACCCATGTTGGACTTTCCAATTGCCAAGACTCAAGTTTGGACTTTCCCTTACCAAGATCTATGCTTGGACTTTCCATGCCAAGTACCCAAGACTTAGACTTTCCATGTCAAGTACACAAGACTTGGACTTTTCATTGCCAAGTGTCCCACTTGGACTTCTCCATTATATGATCAGCCTCATGTCAACTCATTATCAAACAATGGTCAACTCATTGTTAAACATCAATGTCAAACATCAAAACACTAAGATCAAACCACTACTCGAGTCAAACTCGAGTCTGGTCAATTGTGACTTGGGTCGATTACACCAACACATTTCTTATGAATGGACTCTATGTTTTGGACTTTGAAAACACAATCTATAATATAAATATCAAACGATTCTGATGGGTGTGGAGGCCTTTTCTAGGGAAATTTTTTATTCATGAAAACACTTATAAAACTTCATTCGATTTCCCTCTTTAATTTTACTAAAGAGGGGGAACCTATGATGGGGTTGGGGTATCCAAAGCAGTATGTGTGTGTGGAGAGCAGTTAGAAGATTTCTAGGGCAGTATATGTGTTTCCAGAGTAGTTAGAAGGTTTCCAGAGCAGTATTTGTGTTTGGAGAGCAGTTAGAAGGTTTCCATGATAGTATGTATGTTTGCAGAGAAGTTAGAGGGTTTTCTAGAGCAGTATATGGGTTTGCAGAATAGTCAGAAGGTTTCCAGAGCAGTATGTATATTTGTAGAGTAGTTAGTGTTGGGATATATACAGAAAGTCTAGCTCTTTTGTATGAACATCTTTATTTTGAAATAAGAATCACATGATCATTATTTGCATATTTTTATAGTTATGCAAAATTGTCTAATATTAAACATTGTAGATAACATGGTGCTTGGTGTGACACAGAAGATCATGTTATCAGTCCCTTGTAGAATATAAGTAGAGGCTCACAACCAAGATGGTTTTGGACAAACCATTGACATGGTTGTAGTGTAGCTTGGTATTGTTTTATCTTGAACATAGAGTTATACTAGTACACTTAGATGTATTGAGCAGGACCGATATAGAGGTGATTCAATTTATTGCTGACTACATAATTGAATCGGACCTCAAATATTATGTGGTACATGCTCTTAATCCCGATATAATAACGGGCACATGTACTTAGTATTTATTTCTTTGATTTACCAGAGGGTGAGATTTCTATGGATTGAATCAATATGGTCGGTAAGATGGGAAATGATATTATTTACATGGTGTGCCGTTAATTATAGGAGGAATCCGTGTCCTATGTATTAGGTTGATGATGTCCCCTTGAGGAGCTCATAAGGTTCATCATGTAAACCCTGCAGGTTGACTTAGTCAACATGATGATAAGGTTGAGTGGTACTATTCGAGGAATTAGATGTTAATTAATTGATGGTCAGTAAATCAATTAATTGACGGACATTCGATATCTTAAACACGGGGAGATGGATGTACAAATAATATATGGAGCCCATATTAATTTATGGGGTTGGTGAGGTAGTTCGATGATGATCCTCTAGTGGAATGGAACATCATTGATGGATCAAGTTTGTGTGGTTCCGATCCATCGGGTGGCCAAGACCCAACTCCTCCTCATGGTCCCTATCGTAGCCTAATATAAACCTCATGAAGTCTAGATCAAATGATGGAAAACAAATCTCTAGATCCGACAGTTGGGATTAAATCCCTAGAACCGACGGTAGAGATTAAATCTCTAGATCCGACGGTTGGGATTAAATCCCTAGAACCGACGGTGGAGATTAAATCTCTAGATCCGACGGTTGGGATTAAATTCCTAGAACCGACGGTAGAGATTAAATCTCTAGATCCGACGGTTGGGATTAAAACCCTAGAACCGACGATTGAGATTAAATCTCTAGATCCGACGGTTGAGATTAAAACCCTAGAACCGACGGTGGAGATTAAACCAAGGCCTAAACCCTAACTCTATAAAAGGGTGGCTTAGGGTGGGCGGCAAAATAAGGATGGTCGGTTTAGGGGATTAGGGTTTGCTTCCTTTGGAGGCTAGGAATCCTAGTTGGTTTAGAATTTTTGGGCGGCTAGGGTTTGGGAGCAAAGGTGGGCGACAACACATGGAAGATGAGTTTCTTCTTCTTCCTAAGACATGGCCGGCCCCTACCTTCTACCCTTTACCTTGGTCGGTGCTCATTCTATTCTTCTTCCCCTCTTCCATAGCCGGCATATAGAAGATGGTTTTCAAAGAGATTAGGGTTTTGCCTTTCCTTTGGTTGGGCGACAAGCTATCCTAGGTTAGGGTTTGGTTGGGCGGCTAGGGTTGGCAAGGAGAGTGGGCGGCAACTATAGGAGAGGATCTCTTCTTCCTCCTAGGGTGTGGCCGGTCCCTAGATCTCTTCCTTCCACCTTGGTCGGGGCTCAACCGAATTCCCCTTCTCCTCTTCTTTTCTTCTTGGCCGGCGGCACTAGAAGCTAGGGTTTGTCCATAGTTTGGTTCCTTGGTGGTTTCCATTTTGTTCTCTCTATTCTTGGGGCCGACGGGATCAATCCTTTGTGGATTGGTGGTTGGCTCAAGCAAGAAGGGAAAGAGAGTTCTTCTTTCTTTGGATTAAAGAAGATCTAGGAAGCTTCAACTTGTGGAGGATCTTCGCCCACACGAAGTCTACAAGGAGGTTAGGACATACGATAGAAGATCAAAAGGTATAAAAGTTTTACAACTTTTATTATTGTTCTTTGCATGTTCTTATTGATATGCTAGCTTATGTTCTTTATGTTAGTATATGTTGATTATACTAGTTTACATTTGCATGTATTTGTATAATCATGGACCCCGAAGATAAACACAAGAACCGGCGATCCGTCCGTCGTCTCTTCCGCGGCTAACTGACTAGAAGAGTTGTGTCGCTTGAACAACTAGTTTGTTCAAGCGATCGCTCGAGTCGTTAGCATGACGACGAATTGGTTGTGCTTAGGAAACTCATCCCATCCGGATTAGTTTTCATTGGTGAAAATTTTAATCCGGGGACATGGGAGCCAATGAGATTCCGAGGAATAGCACGTTGCCAACAAATGGTATCAGAGCCACGGTTTCCGGTTTTGTGTGTTTAGGATTCGGTTAATTTTTATGCACTTTTTCATATATTATATGTGTCGGATAATAGTAGGATATGCGTAGTTTAACTCTTTGGTTGCAGACGTAAGATCCGACTATTATGGCCATATGTGTGTATGTGATTGTATGTGTATAAATATGTATATTATTTGAATCCTCGGGGTTGACGAGGCTAGATTAGTATTTAATTTTTTGTAATTAAATACGACATTGTTTAGCCACTCTTTATTTTATTTTACTTTCGATCTAGATTTCATGTACACTCCCTCGTGGAGTATAGGATCGATGGATGTAAAATAAAATAGGGATGGCTCTAGGAGGAGCGGACGAGGTGGCGACACGACGGGACGCATATTGGAGAACAATGCCATAATAGTTGGAAAAAATTCTATTTTTTCCATATTTATTGCTGATTTGTTTTATATGCATGTTGTGTGTGCTTGAAAATTCCTCATTTTCAATTTACTAAGTGGGAGAGGAATATTTTAATTAATTCCCGCGGCCTCCATTACAATTTGACGTGTGATGCAACAAACTTGCGTGTCGGCTCTGAGTGCCTTCCTCCCTGCGGATGGGTTTGTTTGCAGATCACTAGGTCAAATAATGGTTATAGGAAATTATCTAGGAGCGTGTGTACTTCCACAGCGGTAAGACACATAATTCAAAATAATTTCCTTAGTACCGTGTAATGGTGCACACTTAGATGCAAATAAAAAGTATCCTCCCCATCGGAGTCACTGCTTTTATTTGTAGGGCCAAAGAGGAACCAACTATTAATTTTATTTGTCAAAAAGTAAGGTTGACAAGATAATAAAATTAATGGGTAAATCCTCCTCTTATAAATGTAGAATTCGTATACGTCTACACAGCGTGTCATGCGATATTCTCGGTGTTTTGAGGTGTTGGTTGGTTTCGGAATTTTATTGTTTTGAGGAATCAATAATTTTTGAAATCTAAAGTAATGATCTATGTGATTCTTAGGATTTTCAAAATGACTTTCAGTCCACTTATTGTGATACTAAAGAAAATAAACTTACTGTACCCAAATAATGTTGATTGGAAAAGAATTCAGATATTGTCTTATTTGCTAGGAAGTACATGTATGCACTCTTCGAAGAGTATCCTCAAGCCATGGTTGCTCCAAAAGGTTTCTACTTCTAAGCCGAAAGGCAAGAAGAAGCAGAAACAAGGTGGAGAAAATGTGGTGGGAGAATCTCAGGGAGGAGTGAAGAAGCCGAAAGGCAAGTACTTCACTTACAAGCAGGATGGACATTGGAAGGAGGACTGTCCCAATCCAAAATAGAACAAAAGTATATCCTTTGGTCTAGTCGTTGAAACATGGTTAGCAGTGTTATCTACCGGCACCTGGTGTGTAGATATGAGGGCCGCTAATCATGTCTGCAATACTTTGCAGGGGTTCTCGGAAACCCGACGACTAGCTAATGGGGATATTACCATTTACTTGGGCAATGCCATGAAGATGACGGCTATTGCAGTGGGAGATGTTTTATTTATCTTTTGAGAAAAATAAAGTTTTTGGTTCTTAAGAATTTTCTTTATGTACCTTTATTTAGAAAGAATTGCTTTCGGCTTCTAAATTATGGATGGATAATCTATTCTTTTTAATGACAGATTTGTTATAAAAGGAATAGGGACATTATCTATTCAGGTACATAGATAGGAAATTTATAACTTGAACCACAAGCTCCCACGGTGCAAATAGAAGTTATTAACTCATCTTCTAATTTCGATAAGAGAAAAGAACCTTCGAAAATGAACCAAACATATCTTTTGGCATCTTAGGCTTGGTCACATTAACCTAAGCAGAATTCAATAGGTTGATAGCTGATGGACCTTTGGGTTCATTAGTGGTGGAGGATCTCCCAACCTGTGAATCTTGCTTGGAGGGTAAGATGACCAAGAGGCCTCTCAAGGCCAAGGGGTATAAATACAAAGATGTGTTGGAATTGGTTCATTCTGATTCGTATGGTCCTATGTCTATCCAGACAAGAGGTAGTTTGAACATTTCATCTTTTTCATAGATGATTGTTCAAGATACGAATGACACTACGATCTGATCGTGGTGTTGAGTACCTCTTGGGAGAGTTTAGGAACTACTTATCAGAGGTGGGATTGATCCCAATTGTACTTTGGCACACCCAGTGAGCGTGTAGCGAAGGCGAAGGAATAGGACTCTTATGGAGATGGTTAGATCGATGATGAGTTATTACGACTTGCAGATTAGTTACGGGGATATGCTATACATACTGACGTGTACATTACGAACTTGGTTCCATCTAAATCGGTCTTCTACTCCCCGAGTTGTGGGTGGCGAAGCCTAGTCTAAGACATATTCGGATATGGGAGTCGGCCATGTCTTTGAAGGCGATCTTGGTAAGTTGGAACCTAAATGCGAAATACGCATGTTCATTGGCTATCCCAGGAGCGAAGGGTGGATTGTTTTATAGTCCTAGAGATCGAGAGGGTGATCGTTAACACGAACGCCTTGATTTCTAGAGGAAGACTATGTGATGAGCCACAAGCCCAAGGGTAAAATTATTCTAGAGGAGTTAAAGGAAGTCACTTCTTTAGTACCACCACAAGAGGATATACCACATGTCAGCACTTGCCGCGTGTCACGAGGATACAGGTGATACCTCGTCGTAGTGGGAGGGTTGTTAGACGACTGATAGATTCATGTTCTTGGGAGAATCTTCTTGATTTGGTCACTGGCGAACATGATATTGATCCTGGACATATGGCGAGGCAATCCAAGATATAGATGCATCTTGGCAAAGTGCAATGAATCGAGATTGAATCTATGGATTGATCAGTCTGAGAGCTCTTATGCATAGCAACTCATATGGATTATGAGGTGTGGCGATATGGATGTCAAGACGGCTTTCCTTAATGGAAGTCTTGAGGAAACCATCTATATGGAGCAACGGAGGATTCATTGCTAAGGGCAAAGAGCATCTTGAATGTAAGCTTGATCGGTCCATTTATGGATTGAAGCAAGCTTCGAGGTCTTGGAACATCCGCTTTGAGGAGATAAATCAGTCTTATGGATTTATTCAAAGTCCGGATGAGTCTTGTGTATACAAGAGATGTGACGGAAACGTAGTGGTATTTCTTGTACTATACGTATATGACATTTTGGTGGTTGGCGACAACATCGAAGTGTTATCGGACGTAAGGGTATGGTTGTCCAATGAGTTTGATATGAAGGACTTGGGAGAGGTGAGACACATCCTTGGGATCAAGGGATCGCTGGAAAAGGATGTGCTTATCCCAAGCTTCATACATAGACACGATTATGGAGCATTTTATCATGCAAAACTCCAAGAAGGGTTTTCTACCTTTCAGGCATGGAGTTCCTTTATCTAAGGAGATATGTTCTAGATCATCTGAGGTGATAGAGGAGATGAAGGCGGTTCCTTATGCTTGGGCATTAGGAAGCCTCATGTATGCGATGCTCTGTACGAGACCAGATATCTACTTTGCCGTGGGCATGGTCAGCAGATATCAGAGTAATCCAAGACAGGGATATTGGACTGCGGTAAAGCATATATTGTAGTGCCTGAGAAGGACTAGGGATTATATGCTAGTTTATCGGGCAGACCAATTACTCTCTGTGGGTTACACGGATTCTGATTTCCAATCATATAGGGATAACAGTAAGTCTACCTCAGGTTTTGTATTTAGTTAGGGAGATGGAGCCATTGTATGGAGGAGTGTCCAGCAGAAATGCGTGGCGGACTCCACCATGGAAGCTGAGTATGTGGCAGCCTAAAAGGCGGCCAAAGAAGCTGTGTGGCTCAGGAACTTTCTGATGGACTTGGATGTGATTCCTGGTTTGCCCAGAACTATCACAATTTATTTTGATAATAATGGTGCAGTTGCAAACTCGAAGGAATCACGAACCCATAAGGCTAGTAAACACATAGAGTGCAAGTACCACCTGATACGAGAAATCGTAAAGGAGGTAAAAGTTGTTGTCGCCTAGATTGCATCAGAGGATGACCTGGTAGACCCTTTTCACTAAGGCCCTTCTGGCGAGAGCTTTGATAGGCATGTGGAGGGAAGGGGAATCAGATGTATGGCAGTATGATGACAGCATAGTCTTTTAGTATAAGTGGGAGATTGTTGGTATATATACTGAATGCCTAGCTCTTTTGTATGAACATCTTTATTTTGAAATAAGAATCACATGATCATTGTTTGCATATTTTTATAGTTATGCAAAATTGTCTAATATTTTACATTGTAGATAACATGGTGCATGTTGTGGCACAGAAGATCATGTTATCAGTCCCTTGTAGAATATAAGTAGAGGCTCACAACCAAGATGGTTTTGGACAAACTATTGGCATGGTTGTAGTGTAGCTTGATATTATTTTATCTTGAACATAGAGTTACACTAGTACACTTAGATGTATTGAGCAGGACCGATATAGAGGTGATTCAATTTATTGCTGACTACATAATTGAATCGGACCTCAGATATTATGTGGTACATGCTCTTAATCCCGATATAATAAGGGGCACATGTACTTAGTATTTATTTCTTTGATTTACCAGAGGGTGAGATTTCTATGGATTGAATCAATATGCCCGGTAAGTTGGGAAATGATATTATTTACATGGTATGTCGTTGATTATAGGAGGAATCCGTGTCCTATGTATTAGGTTGATGATGTCCCCTTGAGGAGCTCATAAGGTTCATCATGTAAACCCTGCAGGTTGACTTAGTCAACATGATGATAAGGTTGAGTGGTACTACTCGAGGAATTAGATGTTAATTAATTGATGGTCAGTAAATCAATTAATTGACGGACATTCGATATCTTAAATACGGGGAGATGGATGTACAAATAATATATGGAGCCCATATTAATTTATGGGGTTGGTGAGGTAGTTCGATGATGATTCTCTAGTGGAATGGAACATCATTGATGGATCAAGTTTGTGTGGTTCCGATCCATCGGGTGGCCAAGACCCAACTCCTCCTCATGGTCCCTATCGTAGCCTAATATAAACCTCATGAAGTCTAGATCAAATGATGGAAAACAAATCTCTAGATCCGACGGTTGGGATTAAATCCCTAGAACCAACGGTAGAGATTAAATCTCTAGATCCGACGATTGGGATTAAATCCCTAGAACCGACGGTGGAGATTAAATCTCTAGATCCGACGGTTGGAATTAAATTCCTAGAACCGACGGTAGAGATTAAATCTCTAGATTCGACGGTTGGGATTAAAACCCTAGAATCGACGATTGAGATTAAATCTCTAGATCCGACGGTTGAGATTAAAACCCTAGAACCGACGGTGGAGATTAAACCAAGGCCTAAACCCTAACTCTATAAAAGGGTGGCTTAGGGTGGGCGGCAAAATAAGGATGGACGGTTTAGGGGATTAGGGTTTGCTTCCTTTGGAGGCTAGGAATCCTAGTTGGTTTAGAATTTTTGGGCGGCTAGGGTTTGGGAGCAAAGGTGGGCGGCAACACATGGAAGATGAGTTTCTTCTTCTTCCTAAGACATAGTCGGCCCCTACCTTCTACCCTTTACCTCGGTCGGTGCTCATTCTATTCTTCTTCCCCTCTTCCATAGCCGGCACATAGAAGATGGTTTTCAAAGAGATTAGGGTTTTGCCTTTCCTTTGGTTGGGCGGCAAGCTATCCTAGGTTAGGGTTTGGTTGGGCGGCTAGGGTTGGCAAGGAGAGTAGGCGGCAACTATAGGAGAGGATCTCTTCTTCTTCCTAGGGTGTGACCGGTCCCTAGATCTCTTCCTTCCACCTTGGTCGGGGCTCAACCGAATTCCCCTTCTCCTCTTCTTTTCTTCTTGGCCGGCGGCACTAGAAGCTAGGGTTTGTCCATAGTTTGGTTCCTTGGTGGTTTCCATTTTGTTCTCTCTATTCTTGGGGCCGGCGGGATCAATCCTTTGTGGATTGGTGGTTGGCTCAAGCAAGAAGGGAAAGATAGTTCTTCTTTCTTTGGATTGAAGAAGATCTAGGAAGCTTCAACTTGTGGAGGATCTTCGCCCACACGAAGTCTACAAGGAGGTTAGGACATACGATAGAAGATCAAGAGGTATAAAAGTTT
Organism: Wurfbainia villosa; assembly: GCA_025175895.1. Lineage (NCBI taxonomy): Eukaryota > Viridiplantae > Streptophyta > Magnoliopsida > Zingiberales > Zingiberaceae > Wurfbainia > Wurfbainia villosa. The sequence goes on from CM045992.1 coordinate 87,445,887, forward strand.
TACAACTTTTATTATTGTTCTTTGCATGTTCTTATTGATATGTTAACTTATGTTCTTTATATTAGTATATGTTGATTATACTAGTTTACATTTGCATGTATTTGTATAATCATGGACCCCGAAGATAAACACAAGAACCGGCGATCCGTCCATCGTCTCTTCTGCGGCTAACCGACTAGAAGAGTTGTGTTGCTTGAACAACTAGTTTGTTCAAGCGATCGCTCGAGTCATTAGCACAACGACGAATTGGTTGTGCTTAGGAAACTCATCTCATCCGGATTAGTTTTCATTGGTGAAAATTTTAATCCGGGGACATGGGAGCCAATGAGATTCCGAGGAATAGCACGTTGCCAACAGTTAGAAGGTTTCCAGGACAGTATGTGTGTTTGCAGAGCAGTTAGAATGTTTTCAGGGCAGTATGTGTGTTTGAAGAGCAGTTAGATGGGTGGTAGAGTAGTATGTGTATTTGTAGAGCAGTTAGAAGGTTTCCAGAGAAGTCTATATAATTCTAGGTTAGTCTATGTTATTCCAGAGTAGTCTATATAATTTCCAGGGCAATCTATATAATTCCAGGGTAGTCTATCTAATTCCAGAGCAGTCTATATAATTCCAGAGCAGTCTATGTAATTCCAGAGCAGTCTATCTAATTCCAGGACAATCTATATAATTCCAGAGCAGTCTTTGTAATTCCTGACTGATCTTAGTACAAACCTCGTATTCAGACTTTCTCAATCACCCGATTACCAGTTTCTTCCTCATTATGTATAACAATTATTTCTTAATATCTCAAGGGGCATTATAGTCAATTAAGCTAGAGAGAAAGGCGGTGGCCACTCCTATATAAAGGGGTGGAAATGAGGAAGCGGGGGGGAGGGTTCTGGATCTGGTACGTGGAGATAACTCTTCTCCTTCCTTAAGCTGCTTTCCTTTACTTCCTTGTCTTTTACTGTACTCTTTTTATTCCTTCGATGGATATTGACTTGAGCATCGAAGGGGCTGCGCCGGGAAGCCGACCCATTCCTAATCGCTCACTTCTATCACAGATCAAGATCCTCGACAACATCTTCATAGATCTTACAGATCTCGCCTCTTCTCAATGAAGGAGGAGGAGGAATCCGAGCGTGCCGAAAAAAGGAACACCATCAAATTGCCGCAGTCTTTAAGAATCTGAACAAAAAGTTGTTAGCTCTTGCTAGAGTTCAGCGCATCATCCTTTGTTCTAGCTTCAATGACTCAATTCTTAGAGGTTGGTATCGCAAATTTGAGGCATCGTTGTGATTTTTGAATCTGCTAGCAATCGCCAGATCTAGCATTCTGTCGTATTATTGGTATTATCATTTACCGGATTTGATATTCTGTCATAATATTGGTATTATTATTGATGGGTTTTGCTTATCGAGTCCGTGAGGGGAAACTTCGCTTCCCACTTCACCTCGGTCGTTTGTTCATGGCGATCCCATCGATGTCCCTGGATTAAAAAATTTAATCCTAGACATAAGGGATTGCCCAAACAACCAAGTCATCGTCGTGCTATTCGTTTAGAGAGGTCACTTGATCAAACTCATTGTTAAAGCGACCATCCTCTATTCTACGAGTAGCTGCGGAATAGACGATGTACGGATTATCGGCTTTTGTATTTATGATCGGGATCCAAGTATTATTTAGCCACAAACAGAATATTACATGCTCATAATTGAAAAACAAAAACAAATATGTTACAAAAGAGAATGAAGAATAGGTATACCTCTCGATCTTCTAATGTATGACCTTCCTCCTTTCGGACGTCGTGTGGGCGACGATCTACCAAAGTTGAAGCTCCTAGATCGTAAATCTTCCTTCCTTGGTCTTCCAAAGCAAGAGGAAGAATAGAAACAAGACTCTTCTCCTTCCTATAGCCAACCAACAAGCAACAAAGGGAAACCTTGCCGCCGGCCAACTAGGAGGAGGAGATGATGATGGAAACCGACCAAGACACCAAGGGAAACCCTTAAGTCTTGTTTCCACCACTCAAGGAGAAGAGAAGAGAGTCTTTGGCTGCCAGCCAAAGGATGGAAAAGGGCTGGAATAGCTGCTGGACGTCGGTCACTTTGAAGGAAGAAGAAGAAAGAAAAAACTTCCTTATTTGGTGCCGCCCAAGCCTCTAAAACTCTAAGCCTCCAAACCCTAATCCTATCTCAATTAGGATTCCTCTCCTTGCCGCCCACCCCTTGCCCTCCTTTTATAGAGTTAGGGATAAGCCATGATTTAATCTCCTCCATTAGTTCTAGGGATTTAATCTCAACCGTTGGATCTAGAGATTTAATCTCAATCATCGGATCTTAGAGATTTAATCTCTACCTTTGGATCTAGAGCTTTGTTTCTATCCATTGGATCTAAGCTTCATGAGGTGTTAATAGGCTACATTAAAGACCATGATGAGGAGTTGGATCTTAGCCACCCATGGATCAAGCCCACATAAAGTCCGATCCATTAATGATAATCCAATCCACTAAAGGATTATCATTGATCTACCTCACCAACCCCTATATGATAATATGAGCTCCATATATTATATGTACATTTTCTCCCCGTGTTTAAGATCTCGAATGTCCGTCGATTAATTAATTTACTGACCATTAATTAATCAACATCTAACTCCTTGAGTAGTACCACTCAACCTTTTCATCATGCCGGACCAAGTCCACCTGCAGGGTTTACTTGATGAACTTTATGAGCTCCTCAAGGGGACATCATCATCCTAATATATAGGATACGATTTCCTCCTATAATCAACGACACACCATATAAATAATATCATCTCCCAACTTACCGAGCCTATCGATTTAATCTATAAATCTCGCCCATTGGTAAATCAAAGAGATGAATACTAAGTATATGTGCCCGTTATTATATCGGGATTAAGAGCATGTACATAATAATATCTGAGGTCCGATTTGATTGTGTAGTCAGCAATAAATCGAATCACCTCTAAGTCGGTCATGCTCAATACACTCAAAGTGCATTAGTGTGATTCTATGGTAAAGACAAACCAATACCAAATCACACTACAACCATTCCGATGGTTTGTCCAAAGTCATCTCGGTTGTGAGTCTTTACTTATACTTTACAAGGAGCCGATAATATGATCTCCTGTGTGACACCACACACCATATTATCTACAATGTAATGTATTTGATAATATGCATAAGCATAAAAATATGCAAACAATGATCATGTGATTCTTATTTCAAAATAAAGATGTTCATACAAAAGTAGAGTTTTCAGTATACATCCCTACAATCTCTCACTTATACTAAAAGACTATATTGTCCTCAAACTGTCATACATCTAATCCTCATTCCCTCCACATGCCTATCAAAAGCTCTCGCCGGAAGGGCCTTAGTGAAAGGATCTGCCAGGTTATCCTCCGATGCAATCTTGGCCACAACAACTTCTCCTCTCTTTATGATTTCTCGTATCAGGTGGTACTTGCGCTCTATGTGTTTACTAGCCTTATAGGCTCGTGGTTCCTTCGAGTTTGCAACTGCACCACTATTATCACAATAAATTGTGATAGTTCTGGGTAAACCAGGAATCACATCCAAGTCCATCAGGAAGTTCCTAAGCCACACAGCTTCTTTGGTCACCTCATAGGCTGCCACATACTCAGCTTCCATAGTGGAGTCCGCCACTCATTTTTGCTTGACACTCCTCCATACAATGGCTCCACCTCCCAAAGTAAACACAAAACCTGAGGTAGACTTACTGTTATCCCTATCAGATTAGAAGTCAGAATCCGTGTAACCCAAAGGGAGTAATTGGTCTACCTGGTAAACTAGCATATAAACCCTAGTCCTTCTCAGGTACTTTAATATATGCTTTACCGCTGCCCAATGTCTCTGTCCTGGATTACTCTGATATCTGCTGACCTTGCCCACGGTAGAACAGATATCTGGTCTCGTACATAGCATTGCATACATGAGGCTTCCTACTGTCGAAGCATAAGGAACCGCCTTCATCTCCTCTATCTCCTCAGATGATCTAGGACACATCTCCTTAGATAAAGGAACTCTATGCCTGAAAGGTAAAAAACCCTTCTTGGAGTTCTGCATGCTAAAACAATCCATAATCGTGTCTATGTATGAATCTTGGGATAAGCACAATATTCTTTTCCTGCGATCCCTTATAACCTTGATCCTAAGGATGTGTCCCACCTCTCCCAAGTCCTTCATATCAAACTGTTTGGACAACCATACCCTTACGTCCGATAACACCTTGATATTGTTGCCAATCAACAAAATGTCATCTACATATAGTACAAGAAATATCACTACATTTCTGTCACATCTCTTGTATACACATGACTCATCCGGACTTTGAATAAATCCATAAGACTGGATTACCTCATCAAAGCGGATGTTCTAAGACCTCGAAGCTTGCTTCAATCCATAAATGGACCGATTTAGCTTACATATAAGATGCTCTTTGCCCTTAGCAATGAATCCCTCTGGTTGCTTCATATAGATGTTTTTCTCAAGACTTCCATTAAGGAATGTTGTCTTGACATTCATCTGCCACACCTCATAATCCATATGAGCTGCTATGCATAAGAGAATCCGGATAGACTTAAGCATGGCTACCGGTGAAAAGGTCTCCTCATAATCGATACCCTCTTTCTGAGTATACCCCTTCGCAACAAGCCTTGCTTTGAAGGTCTTAACCTTCACATCTATTCCTCTCTTTCTTTTGTAGATCCACTTGCATCCAATGGTTTTTACACCATCGGGTGGATCTACTAGCTCCCAGACCCGATTTGAATCCATAGATTCAATCTCAGCATTCATTGCATTTTGCCAAGATGCTACATCTTTATCTTGGATTGCCTCGTCATATGTCCAGGGATCAGGTTCATGTTCACCAGGGACCAAATCAGAAGATTCTCCCAAGAACATGAATCTATTAGTCTGTCTCACAACCCTCCCACTATGACGAGATATCACCTGTGTATCCTCTATGACACGCGGTGCAGTTACATGTGGTATATCCTCTTGTACCGGTGGTACTAAAGAAGTGACTTCCCCTTTTAATTCCTCTAGAACAATTTTACTCTTGGACTTGTGGCTCATCATATAGTCTTCCTCTAGAAATCTGGTGTTCGTGCTAAGATCACCCTCTGATCTCTAGGACTATAAAATAAACCACCCTTCGTTCCTCTAGGATAGCCAACGAACATGCGTACTTCTGTACGAGGTTCCAACTTACCAGCATCTGCCTTCAGCACATGTGCTGGACTCCCCTATATCCGAATATGTCTTAGACTAGGCTTTCACCCACTCCACAACTCTATGGGAGTAGAAGGCAGTGATTTAGATGGAACCAAGTTCAGAATGTACACCGCCGTATCTAGAGCATATCCCCAGAACGAATCTGGCAACTCAGAATAACTCATCATCGATCTAACCATCTCCATAAGAGTCCTATTCCTTCGCTCTGCTACACCGTTCTGCTGGGGTGTGCCAGGTGCAGTCAATTGGGATTGAATCCCAGCCTCTGATAAGTAGTTCCTAAACTCTCTCAAGAGGTACTCACCACCACGATCAGATCGTAGTGTCTTTATACTTTTACCTTGACGTTTCTCCACATCAGTCTTGAATTCTTTGAACTTGTCAAAGGATTCAGACTTACGGCGCATCAGGTAAATGTATCCATATCTTGATTAATCGTCTATAAAAGAGACGAAATACTCAAAACCACCTCTAGCCTGGATAGACATAGGACCACACAAATCAGAATGAACCAATTCTAAAACATCTTTGACTCTATACCCCTTGGCCTTAAAAGGCCTCTTGGTCATCTTACCCTCCAAGCAAGATTCGCAGGTTGGGAGATCCTCCACCACTAATGAACCAAAAGCTCCATCAGCTATCAACCTTTGAATTCTTCTTAGGTTAATATGACCAAGCCTAAGATGCCAAAGATATATTTGGTTCATCTTCGAAGGTTCTTTTCTCTTATTAGAATTAGAAGATGAGTTATTAATTTCTATATGCATCGTGGGAGCTTTTGGTTCAAGTGTGTATAAATTTCCTATCAATGCACCCGAACAGATAATGTCCCTATTCCTTTTTATAACAACTCTGTCATTAAAAGAAATAGAATATCCATCCATAAACAATTTAGAAACCGAAATTAAATTCTTTCTAAATAAAGGTACATAAAGGCAATTCTTAAGAACCCCTAAGAGCATGTACATAATAATATCTGAGGTCCGATTCGATTGTGTAGTCAGCAATAAATCGAATCACCCCTAATTCGGTCCTGCTCAATACACTCAAAGTGCACTAGTGTGATTCTATGGTCAAGACAAACCAATACCAAATCACACTACAACCATTCCGATGGTTTGTCCAAAGCCATCTCGGTTGTGAGTCTTTACTTATACTATAAGGAGTCGATAACATGATCTCCCGTGTGACACCACACACCATGTTATCGACAATGTAATGTATTAGACAATATGCATAACCATAAAAATATGCAAACAATGATTATGTGATTCTTATTTCAAAATAAAGATGTTCATACAAAAGTAGACTTTTCAGTATACATCCCTACAATCTCCCACTTATACTAAAAGACTATGCTATCCTCAAACTGTCATACATCTGATCTCCATTCCCTCCACATGCCTATCAAAAGCTCTCGCCGGAAGGGCCTTAGTGAAAGGATCTTCCAGGTTATCCTCCGATGCAATCTTGGCCACAACAACTTCTCCTCTCTTTACGATTTCTCGTATCAGGTGGTACTTACGCTCTATGTGTTTACTAGCCTTATAGGCTCATGGTTCCTTCGAGTTTGCAACTGCACCACTATTATCACAATAAATTGTGAAAGTTCTAGGTAAACCAGAAATCACATCCAAGTCCATCAGGAAGTTCCTGAGCCACACAACTTCTTTGGCCGCCTCAGAGGCTGCCACATACTCAGCTTCCATGGTGGAGTCCGCCACGCATTTCTGCTTGACACTCCTCCATACAATGGCTCCACCTCCCAAAGTAAACACAAAACCTGAGGTAGACTTACTGTTATCCCTATCAGATTGGAAGTCGGAATCCGTGTAACCCACAGGGAGTAATTGGTCTGCCTGGTAAACTAGCATATAATCCCTAGTCCTTCTCAGGTACTTCAATATATGCTTTACTACAGTCCAATGTCCCTGTCCTAGATTAATCTGATATCTGCTGATCATGCCCACGATATAGCAGATATCTGGTCTCGTACATAGCATCGCATACATGAGGCTTCCTACTGCCGAAGCATAAGGAATCGCCTTCATCTCATCTATCTCCTCAGATGATCTAGGACACATCTCCTTAGATAAAGGAACTCCATGCCTGAAAGATAGAAAATGTTAGGGCAATCTCTTGCCATGATAAGGTTTTGATGTGTGTGGCAAAAGGTATAAGTTAGTTTGTAATTGTGATTTGATATGTGCGTTGAAGTCGTGCAGGGCTTAGTAATTCGCACATGGAGCCTAGGCGAGTTTCACATCTCATGACTCGGTCCTTGAGTCAGTGAAGGATGGCTTTACGGAAGCCATGCGCTTGGAGCATCCGAGGGACTGCCGGACGAGGAGCATGGAGTGAAGCCGGAGGAAGTAGACTTCAGGGCGAGACGTGAAGGATGACATTGCAGAGCCGTGCGCTTGGCGCATCCGAGGGACGTGGCCGGATGAAGATAACTTCGAAGGCGAGAGACTCCGAGAGATGAGAGTGAGCGAATGTAACCTGGAAAGGGGTAGTAGCTCTTAGGTGAAACTTGGCCATTTGGCTAAGTGTCGGATGGGATTTCCCGACACGATCATTGCCATGGAATGGCTGATCGAGTCGAACGTGGTTCGACCGGTATTCCCGATTGTTTTGGGCCGCAGCCGATCGCCATATATGGCGATCGCCGATCGCTAAGACATCGATCGGCCGATCGGCGGCGGCGAATGATCCGTCAAAAGGGTTTGGCCACAGAACCGCTCGTAGCCGACTGGGCAGTCGACTACGGAGGCAGCAGTCGACTGATGGGTTCCATCAGTCGACTACCAAGTGTTCCATTGGACTACAACGGTCGGGATTCGACGTGTTCGGAGGCCGTTGTAGTGGCGGCAGTCGACTGCCAAGGGAAGCAGTCGACTAGTGGCGGCCAACAAGAAGAAAAGCCTCCTCTCTATAAAAAGAGAGGGTGTGGAGCTTTGGGGGGAAAATGCTTATGTTCTAAGTGATCTTCCAAGTGCCCCACAAGCTTTAAACTCTTCTTACTTATTTTTACTTCATTCTTATTGTAAGAAGAGTGATCTTGATTGTAAAGGTTACCTCCACCTAGCTTGGTGCAAAGGAGAGACCATTAGTGGATTGATTTTGGCGGAGTGATTCACCGAGGACAAATCGGGGACCGTGGATTAGCAGCGTAGCCGTGAACCACGTTATACTATCGTGTTAGCGTTTGTTTTATTGTTATTTCCATTTTCTTGTCTTTGTTGTTTCCATTGCGCTAATTAGTTTTGTAGATGAGCAAAATCCACCATCCAAGTAAAGAGGGCTATTCACCCCCCTCTAGCCGGCCGTTCGATCCCCTACAGAAAACCCTTCTTGGAGTTCTGCATGTTAAAATGATCCATAATCGTGTCTATGTATGAAGCTTGGGATAAGCACAACATTCTTTACCTACGATCCCTTATAACCTTGATCCCAAGGATGTGTCCCACCTCTCCCAAGTCCTTCATATCAAACTGTTTGGACAACCATACTCTTACGTCCGATAACACCTTGATATTGTTGCCAATCAACAAAATGTCATCTACGTATAGTACAAGAAATACTACTACGTTTCTGTCACATCTCTTGTATACACATGACTCATCCGGACTTTGAATAAATCCATAAGACTAGATTACCTCATCAAAGCGGATGTTCCAAGACCTCGAATCTTGCTTCTATCCATAAATGGACCGATTAAGCTTACATACAAGATGCTCTCTGCCCTTAGCAATGAATCCCTCTAGTTGCTTCATATAGATGTTTTTTTCAAGACTTCCATTAAGGAAAGCTGTCTTGACATTCATCTGTCACACCTCATAATCCATATGAGCTGCTATGCATAAGAGAATTCGGATAGACTTAAGCATGGCTACCGGTGAAAAGGTCTCCTCATAATCGATACCCTCTTTCTGAGTATACCCTTTCGCAACAAGCCTCGCTTTGAAGGTCTCAACCTTCCCATCTGTTCCTCTCTTTCTTTTATAGATCCACTTGCATCCAATGGTTTTTACACAATCGGATGAGTCTACTAGCTCCCAGACCTGATTTGAATCCATAGATTCAATCTCAACATTCATTGCACTTTGCTAAGATGCTGCATCTTTATCTTGGATTGCCTCATCATATGTCCAGGAATTAGGTTCATGTTCACCAGGGACCAAATCAGAAGAATCTCCCATAAACATGAATCTATCAGGCTGTCTCACAACCCTCCCATACGATGAGGTATCACCTGTGTATCCTCTGTGACACGCGGTGCAGTGACATATGATATATCCTCTTGTACCGGTGGTACTAAAGAAGTGACTTCCCCTTTTAATTCCTCCAGAACAATTGTACTCTTGGGCTTGTGGCTCATCATATAGTCTTCCTCTAGAAATCGGCGTCAAGTCCCTAACAATCACCTCCGATTCTAGACTATAAAATAAACCACCCTTGTTCCTCTAGGATAGCCAATCTAACATGCATTTCGCACGAGGTTCCAACTTACCAAAGATATGCCTTTAGCACATGTGCCGACTCCCCATATCGTAATATGTCTTAGACTAGGCTTTCGCCACCCACAACTGTGGGAGTAGAAGGCACTGATTTAGATGGAACCAAGTTCGTAATGTACACCGTCAGATCTAGAGCATATCCCCGTAACGAACCGCAACTCGTAATAACTCATCATCGATCTAACCATCTCCATAAGAGTCCTATTCCTTCGCCTCGCTACACCGCTCAGCGTGCAAAGTACTAATTGGGATTGAATCCCAGCCTCTGATAAGTAGTTCCTAAACTCTCCCAAGAGGTACTCACCACCACGATTAGATCGTAGTGTCTTTATACTTTTACCTTGACGTTTCTCCACATCAGTCTTGAATTCTTTGAACTTGTCAAAGGATTCAGACTTACGGCGCATCAGGTAAATGTATCCATATCTTGATTAATCGTCTATAAAAGAGACGAAATACTCAAAACCACCTCTAGCCTGGATAGACATAGGACCACACAAATCAGAATAAACTAATTCTAACACATCTTTGACTCTATACCCCTTGGCCTTAAAAGGCCTCTTGGTCATCTTACCCTCCAAGCAAGATTCGCAGGTTGGGAGATCCTCCACCACTAATGAACCCAAAGGTCCATCAGCTATCAACCTTTGAATTTTGCTTAGGTTAATATAACCAAGCCTAAGATGCCAAAGGTATGTTTGGTTCATCTTCGAAGGTTCTTTTCTCTTATTAGAATTAGAAGATGAGTTATTAATTTCAATATGCATCGTGGGAGCTTTTGGTTCAAGTGTGTACAAATTTCCTATCAATGCATCCGAACAGATAATGTCCCTATTCCTTTTTATAACAATTTTGTCATTAAAAGAAATAGAATATCCATCCATAAACAATTTAGAAATCGAAATTAAATTCTTTCTAAATAAAGGTACATAAAGGCAATTCCTAAGACGCCACCTTCGTGGCTTCACCCAAGTACACGGTAATCTCTCCCTCAGCCAATCGTCTGGTTTCCTGGAACCCTTGCAAAGTATTGCAGACATGATCAGTGGCTCCCGTATCTACACACCAGGTGCCGGTAGATAACACCGCTAAACATGTTTCAACGACTAGACCAAAAGATATACCTTTGTTCTTGCGGTTGGGGCAGTCCTTCTTCCAGTGTCCAATCTACTTGCAAGTGAAGCACTTGCCTTTCAGCTTCTTCACTCCTCCCTGAGTACCTCCTGCCTCCTTTGCCTCAGTTTGTTTCTTCTTCTTCTTCCCTTTTAGCTTAGAAGTAGAAACCTTTTGGGTCACCATGGCATGTGCCTGAGCACTCTGACGAAATAGCCCCTCTGCCGCTTGGAGCTCTATCAGAAGCTCCGCCAACGAATACAACCTCTTGTTCATGTTGTAGTTCAGGCAAAACTACTCAAAACTCCTAGGTAGAGACTGGAGTATGATATCGACCTGGGTTTCCCCATCGATCTCAGCTCCAAGGACCTCCAACTCATTCAAATGAGCCATCATCTTTAGAACATGATCCCTTACGGGTGTTCCCTCAATCATGGTGGTCGTCATCAAGTTTCTCATGGCTTCTTGCCTCGCAGTCCGATTCTGGTGTCGGAAAAGTTCCTTGAGATTGAGCATCATATCATAAGCAGTGGGCATGGCTTGATGCTGATGTTGCAATACATTTGACATAGATGCCAAAATGTAATACCGCGCCATCTCATCGGCCTTGACCCACTTCTTATAGCTCTCTCTCTCCTTTTCCCCAGAATCATCTACAGGCTTGGGAGGGCACTCTTCGAGGAGTACATATTTGTATTCCTCAGCAGTCAAGACAATGTCTAGATTCCTCTTCCAATCAACATAGTTGGGTCCAGTAAGTTTGTTCTCTTTCAGTATCACAGCAAGTGGGTTGAAAGTCATTTTGAAAGAAAACCTAAGAATCATATAAATCAAAACATTAGATTTCAAAAAATTATTGATTCCTCAAACAATAAAATTTTAAAATCAACCAACACCTCAAAACATCGAGAATATCGTATGCCACGATAGTGTGGACATATACGAATTCTACATTTGTAAGAGGAGGTTTTACCCATTAATTTTACTATCTGGTCAACCTAACCTTTTGACAAGTAAAATTAATAGTTGGTTCCTCTTTGGCCCTACAAATAAAAGCAATGACTCCAATGGGGAGGATACTTATATTTGTATCTAAGTGTTCACCATTACTCGGTACCAAGGTAATTATCTCGGGTTATGTGCCTTCCGATGGGGAAGTGCACACGCTCCTTGATAATTACCTATAACCATATTTGACCTTGTGATCCGCAAACAAACTCATCCGATGGCGAGGAAGGCACTCAGAGCCGACGCGCAAGTTTGTTTGCATCACTTGTCAAATCGTAATGGAGGCCGTGGGAATTTTAAAAAAAATTCCCTCTCCCACTTAGTAATTTGAAATTGAGGAATTTTCCTAGCCTACGCCATGCATATCAAACAAAAAGCAATAAATATGAAAAATAAATTATTTTCCAACTATTATGACTTTTGTCTTCAATATGTCTTCCGTCGCATCGCCATCTCGTCCGCTCCTCCTACGCCATATATGAGCCATCCGGAGATCCGAGCCGAGACTAAAACCTATTTTAATTTACATCCATCGATCCTATACTCCACGAGGGAGTGTACATGAAATCTAGATCGAAAGTAAACTAAAATAAAAAGAGTAGATAAACAATGTCGTATCTAATTTACAAAAAATTAAATACTAGTCTCGTCAACCCCGAGGATTCAACAAATTAAACATTTACACACATACAATCACATACACACATATGGCCATAATAGTCAGATCTTATGCATGCAACCAAATAGTTAAACTACACATATCCTACTATTATCCGGCACATATAATATATGAAAAGTGCATAAAAATTAACCGAATCCTAAACATACAAAACCTGAAACCTTGGCTCTGATACCATTTGATGGGTTTTGCTTATCTATCGAGTCCGTGAGGGGAAACTTCGCTTCCCACTTCACCTCAGTCGTTTGTTCATGGTGATCCCATCGATGTCCCTGGATTAAAAAATTTAATCCTAGACACAAGGGATTGCCCAAACAACCAAGTCATCATCGTACTATTCGTTTAGAGAGGTCACTTGAACAAACTCATTGTTTAAGCGACCATCCTCTATTCTACGAGTAGCTGCGGAATAGACGATGTACGGATTATCGACTTTTGTATTTATGATCGGGATCCAAGTATTATTTAGCCACAAACAGAATATTACATGCTCATAATTGAAAAACAAAAACAAATATGTTACAAAAAAGAATGAAGAATATGTATACCTCTCGATCTTCTAATGTATGACCTTCCTCCTTTCGGACATCGTGTGGGCGACGATCTACCAAAGTTGAAGCTCCTAGATCATAAATCTTCCTTCCTTGGTCTTCCAAAGCAAGAGGAAGAATAGAAACAAGACTCTTCTCCTTCCTATAGCCAACCAACAAGCAACAAAGGGAAACCTTGCCGCCAACCAACTAGGAGGAGGAGATGATGATGGAAACCGACTAAGACACCAAGGGAAACCCCTAAGTCTTGTTTCCACCACTCAAGGAGAAGAGAAGAGAGTCTTTGGCTGCCGGCCAATGGCTGGAAAAGGGCTGGAATAGCTGCTTGACGCCAGCCACTTTGAAGGAAGAAGAAGAAAGGAAAAACTTCCTTATTTGGTGCCGCCCAAGCCTCAAAAACCCTAAGCCTCCAAATCCTAATCCTATCTCAATTAGGATTCCTCTCCTTGCCACCCACCCCTTGCCCTCCTTTTATAGAGTTAGGGATAAGCCATGATTTAATCTCCTTCATTGGTTCTAGAGATTTAATCTCAACCGTCGGATCTAGAGATTTAATCTCAACCGTCGGATCTTAGAGATTTAATCTCTACCTTTGGATCTAGAGTTTTATTTCTATCCATTGGATCTAAGCTTCATGAGGTGTTAATAGGCTACATTAGGGACCATGAGGAGGAGTTGGATCCTAGCCACCCATGGATCAAGCCCACATAAAGTCCGATCTATTACTGATAATCCAATCCACTAAAGGATTATCATTGATCTACCTCACCAACCCCCATATGATAATATCGGCTCCATATATTATATGTACATTTTCTCCCCATGTTTAAGATCTCGAATGTCCGTCGATTAATTAATTTACTGACCATTAATTAATCAACATCTAACTCCTTGAGTAGTACCACTCAACCTTTTCATCATGTCGGACCAAGTCCACCTGCAGGGTTTACTTGATGAATCTTATGAGCTCCTCAAGAGGACATCATCATCCTAATATATAGGACACAATTTTCTCCTATAATCAACGTCACACCATATAAATAATATCATCTCCCAACTTACCGAGCCTATCGATTTAATCTATAAATCTCGCCCATTGGTAAATCAAAGAGATGAATACTAAGTATATGTGTCCGTTATTATATCGGGATTAAGAGCATGTACATAATAATATCTGAGGTCCGATTCGATTGTGTAGTCAGCAATAAATCGAATCACCTCTAAGTCGGTCCTGCTCAATACACTCAAAGTGCACTAGTGTGATTCTATGGTCAAGACAAACCAATACCAAATCACACTACAACTATTCCGATGGTTTGTCCAAAGTCATCTCGGTTGTGAGCCTTTACTTATACTTTACAAGGAGTCGATAACATGACCTCCCGTGTGACACCACACACCATGTTATCTACAATGTAATGTATTATACAATATGCATAACCATAAAAATATGCTAACAATGATCATGTGATTCTTATTTCAAAATAAAGATGTTCATACAAAAGTAGACTTTTCAGTATACATCCCTTCAATTATATGCCAGATTTTCTATTTTATCAGGTTATTAGTAATATCATTTATCAAATATGATATTCTATTGGTACTATCATTCACTAGATCTTATATGTTGTCGTTCTTTAGGTTACTATTTACCAGATATGATGTTCCCATCGTATGGAAGGTACTTTCCCATTGAGATAATTGTAGGGGCTTGATATTTTGTTGTTGGGGTTTTCCTATGAGATTTGTTGCAATTCCATTGTTCTAACTGTATATTACAGAGGTTATCAAGATTACCTTGTTCTATGCCAAAATATGATAGAAGGTGCAGTTTTAGATGTTTCGTTCCACTGGTTGATTTAATAGAGTTTCTATACTTGCTATTGGGATTTGTTCCTTGTGTTGATCTCTCCATGATATGGGATGTGTTGTTGAAGTGTAATGATGTTATTAAGTTTCTGAAAGTGGGTTTGACTGTGAAGATAAGCGGTAGCCTAAAGTTGGATATGACCAAAATATACCTAAAGTTGATTTCATCAGCTTCTTGACCATTTTTCTATTTTGGATTATTCTTTTAACTTCTTAACTGCATGCACACTTCATTGTTTATACTTGCAGAGTATTGCTTTATGAAAGTTATTTTAACCTTTAAGGTGGATACGATCTATACTAGGATGGGTATACTCTATGTCAATGAGAAAGAATTTCATATACATACAGAGTATTGGTTGTTAATATTAGGTTTTATGTCATGAATCATATGGAAGGGAGGTAGGGTTGGTTATAGAAGTTAAAATCTGCTCGAATGGTAACCTCTACCCAAGCGGCGATGGGGCGGCGATGGGGCGGCTCGGCGCAGGGAGTTAGACTTGACGCAATAGAAGAAGGATATTGTTTTATGTTGGGTGGTATGGGATCACAATGGTAAAGTTAAAGGGGATTTATAGAGAAAGATGGTTGAGTATTGTCAGAAGCTTGTGATAGGAGTAATTCTGTAAAATGAAAGGAAAGACAGGATTAAATATTGTATTATTTAGGAGCAAACAGAAAAGGTAGTAAAAAAACTTACACAGTGTATCAGTCGACTGCAAGGGGTGGTATACCAGGCAGGTTCTGTTACAAGGCATGTGTACAAGTCACAGAGTGAGTTGGGAAAATGGAAGTTTCTAATAGGGCATGCATGGTGTGGACAATTTCTGATATGCTGGACATGAGATGTATCAGTCTGTGTGGATTTTGTTATAAGGCAAATATGAGTTACGGTAAAGTGTGGGAAACGAAAGATTGACAGTATTAATCTAGAAACAAGGCATTCAACATAAGAAGTGTTAGTATGAAAGTGTGCAGGAAAAATTACATGTGGTATGGATAGTATAAATTCAGGAGTGATATGGAAAAATAAAGACAAGTATGCATTGCGGGACGGGCAGTACAGATAGTGTTTTACAAAGTGACCTATGGTTAACTTAAGTGTTGTTAGTTATTAAAATGAGGTAAACAGGAAGTGTATAAGGGCGTTTGGATTTTGTTACAAGGCATGTACAAGCTACAGTGTAAGGATGCAAAGTTGATATTTGCAGGATATTACCAGGATCGGGAAGCAAGCATTTCTTACAAATTTATTCAATATGAAATTTCATGAGGACGAATATAAACGAAATATGAACGATACATATTTAGAAATAGCAAAAATAGATTCATTACAATGCAAGTCTCGTAAGTTGATTAATGCAGATGATATTTATAAAAAGATGAAGCTCTACTATCGCAGAATATGGAAAATTTCGGTATCAATGTCTCCTTCTGTATCAATTTATGAATTTCTGATTAAGAGGAGACTGCTTGTTGTTTTAGTAACTCAGCCTATTCGTGCAACAGCCTGATGGAAGTATCTTTATTGGAACTTTCTCCTCTGATTTTCTGCAAATCCTGCTTATATTGAGTGGAAGATTTTTCCTTCTCTGTTATTAATTGAGCTTGCTCGGCAATCAAGGGGTTATTAATATTTCTAAGGCATTTTACACCTAATACAGAGCCTACGGGTTAACTAATGTATTTTTGTAGAGGTCATTAATGTTGCTGGGGTTTTTGACGCCTAATCAAATTCTCTATGGTGGTAATCAATGGCATTTATTCTAAGGAATTTTATACCTAGTCCAAATATCCTATTGTAGGTATCAATGATATTTTTTTCTAAGGCTTGTTCAAGCCTTATATAATTTTCTTGCAGAAACAGTGATATTTTTTCTAAGGCAATTCTTATGGAGTGACATATTTATCTATGATTTTTATGCCTAAAGCATGAGGTTGGAAGGTAATTCGTTTTCTCCTTGTAGTGCTATGAAGTGCAAAACTAACTCAAGGCTCTTATACCAACTATAACAGCCTATGGGCTAGATAGCTATATTCCTTCACAGGGACTATAATGCCACCTATATGGCATATGTAAAGCTTACTCAAGGCTCTTACGCCTACTATAACAACTTATGTACTAGGTAGCTACATTCCTCCACGGGGACTATAATGCCACTACATGACAAGTAAAATGTTATCAAGGCTCTTACGCCTCCTATAACAATCTATGAGCTATGTAGCTGCCTTCCCCCATGGGGAACTATAACGCCAGCAATAATGGGCAGGTAACATGCTAACAAGGCTCAACGCCTCTAGTATTTTAAGGCATAAATACCTCCTATAGTATTTTAAGGCATAAACACCTCATACAGTATTTTAAGGCATAAACGCCTTCTACAGTATTTTAAGGCATAAACGTCTCCTACAACATTTTAAGGCATAAACTCTTCCTACAACATTTTAAAGCATAAACGCCTCATAATAGCATTTAAGGCATGAAACACCTCATATAATATTTTAGGCATAAACATCTCATATAGTAGTCAAAGTTCAGTGATTCATGTAGTGTTCAAGATACAGTATAGAAGGATCAAGGTCTAGTATGTCAGTATGATAGATGTGAGTATTGGAGGTTGATATGATAGTGTTTGCGAGTTCATGAAATACTTGTAAAACTTCACTCAACTTCATTCTTCAGTTTTACTAAAGAAGGGGAACTTATGATGGGTGTGGAGGTCTTTTTTAGGGAAAATTTTTTATTCATGAAAACACTTGTAAAACTTCATTCGACTTCGCTCTTCAGTTTTACTAAAGAGGGGGAACTTATGATGGGTCGGGGTTTCTAGAGTAGTATGTGTGTTTGGAGAGCAGTTAGAAGGTTTCCAGGGTAGTATGTGTGTTTGTAGAGTAGTTAGAAGGTTTCCAGAGCAGTATGTGTGTTTAGAGAGCAGTTAGAAAGTTTCTTGGATAGTATGTATGTTTGCAGAGCAGTTAGAGGCTTTCCAGAGCAGTATGTGTATTTGTAGAATAGTTAGAAGGTTTCCAGGATAGTATTTGTATTTGCAGAGCATTTAGAAGGTTTCTAGGACAATATGTGTATTTGCAGAGCAGTTAGAAGGTTTCCAGGGCAGTATGTGTGTTTGCTGAGCAATTAGAAGGGTGGCAGAGTAGTATGTGTATTTGCAGAACAGTTAGAAGGTTTCCAGAGCAGTCTATGTAATTCCAGAGCAGTCTATATAATTTCAGGGTAGTCTATATAATTCTAGGGCAGTCTATATAATTCCAAAGCAGTCTATCTAATTCCAGGGCAGTCTATGTAATTCCAGAGCAGTCTATGTAACTCTAGAGCAGTCTATCTAATTCTAGGGTAGCCTATCTAATTCCAGGGCATTTTATGTAATTACAGAGCAGTCTATATAATTCCAGGATAGTCTATCTAATTCTAAAGCAGTCTATATAATTCCAGAGCAGTCTATGTAATTCCAGAGTAGTCTATCTAATTCTAAAGCAGTCTATATAATTCTAGAGTAGTCTATATAATTTTAGGGCAGTCTATATAATTCCAGAGCTATCTATGTAATTCCAGAGCAGTCTATGTAATTTCTGACTGACATTTGTATTTCCCGACTGGCCTCAATACATACCTCGTACTCAGACTTTCTCAATCATCCAATTACCTGTTTCTTCCTCATTATATATAATAATTATTTCTTAATATCTCAAAAGGCATTATAGTCAATTAAGCTAGAGAGAAAGGCGACCACTCTTATATAAAGGGGTGGAAATGAGGAAGCGGCGTGGGGGTGGGGGTTCTGAATCTGGTACGTGGAGATAACTCTTCTCCTTCCTTAAGCTTCTTTCCTTTACTTCCTTGTTTTTTACTGTACTCTTTTTATTCCTTCAATAGATACTGACTTGAGCGTTGGAGGGGCTGTGCCAGAAAGCCGACCCATCCCTAATCGCTAACTTCTATCGCAGATCAAGATCCTCAGCATCATCTTCATAGATCTTATAGATCTCGTCTCTTCTCAGTGAAGGAGGAGGAGGAATTCGAGCATACCGGAAAAAAGAACACCATCAAATTCAAATCGAATGATTTGAACCAAACAAATCTCTACTATTGTCACCTGGATCACCTAAATGAGAGTCATATCCCAGCTCCATAAGGATGGATTATTGGACTCATTTGATTTTGAATCATATGAGACATACGAATCTAATCTTCTAGGCAAGATGACCAAGACTCCATTTAGTGGACATGGCGAAAGAGTGACAGATTTGTTAGGACTCATACATACTGATGTATGTGGCCCTTTCAATATCACTGCTAGAGGAGGCTATCAGTACTTCATCACTTTTATCGATGATGACAGTAGATACGACTATATGTATCTCATGAAACACAAGTCGAAATCCTTTGAAAAGTTCAAAGAATTCAAGAGTGAAGTACAAAACCAACTTGGCAAAAGTATTAAGATGCTTCAATCATATTGAGGTGGTGAATACCTTAGCCAACAGTTTCGTGACCATCTAATTGAGTGTGGGATCATATCTCTACTCACTCCACTTGGAACACTACAGTGGAATGGTGTATCTGAATGGAGAAATCGTACTTTATTAGATATGGTATGATCGATGATGAGTCAGACTGATCTACCTACTTCCTTCTGAGGATTCGCTCTAGAGATGATTGCCTTTATACTTAACCGCATTCCATCTAAAGTTGTCATAAAGACACCATATACGATATGGATTGGGAAGAGTCCCAAAATATCTTTTTATGAAAATTTGGAGTTGTGAGGCTTATGTTCGACATCAAGTCTCCGATAAACTAGACCCCAAATCAAACAAGTGCTACTTTGTAGGATATCCCAAGGAAACGAAGGGATATTACTTTTACAATCCCACACAAGGCAAAGTGTTTGTCGCTAGAAATGATATATTTCTAGAAAGAGAGTTCATTTCTAGAAGAACAAGTGGGAGTAAAATCCATCTTGAAGAAGTTCAAGATATAGATAGCACTGAGGCCTTGATGGAAATTGAACAGGCACCATAAAGTATTGTGGATGATGAGATTGTTGCACAAGAAGTTATAGAGCAACAACCTGTTCAAGTAGACCAAGCTCTTCGCAGGTCTAATAGGATATGTCATCAGCCTGAGAGATATTCATTTCTCTTGTCTGACCATGATGACGTTATGCTTGTTGAGTTGAACGAGCCTACATCCTATCAGGAAGCTATGATGAACCCAGATTCTGAGAAATGACTAGAGGCTATGAGGTCCGAAATGGAATCCATGTACACTAATCAAGTATGGACTTTGGTTGATCCACCTGAAGGGGTCAAACCCATTGGGTGTAAGTGGGTCTTTAAGAGAAAGACTGACATGGACGATCTTATGCATATCGATAAAGGGCAATTGGTAGCTAAAGGTTTCAAGCAGATTCATGGTATTGACTATGATGAAACTTTTTCACCAGTTGCGATGCTTAAGTTTATTCGGATCATGCTTGCTATTGCAGCTTACCTTGATTATGAGATTTGAAAAATGGATGTCAAAACTGTGTTTCTGAATGGAAACCTACTCGAGGATGTGTACATGACACAACCTAAGGGTTTTGTAGATCCAAAGCATGCTGGAAAGGTATGCAAGCTGCAAAGGTCCATTTATGGTTTAAAGCAAGCATCTAGAAGCTGAAATCTTTGATTCGATGATGTGATTAAAGAGTTTGGTTTCATCAAGAATGAAGATGAACCTTGTGTCTACAAGAGGGTTAGTGGGAGCATAGTTATTTTTCTTATCTTGTATGTTGATGACATACTTATTATTGGAAACAATATCCCTATGTTGCAGTTTGTGAAGACTTGGCTTGGGAATTATTTTTCGATGAAAGACTTAGGAGAAGCAACCTATATATTGGATATCAAGATCTATAGAGATAGATCTAAGAGACTTCTTGGCCCAAGTCAGAGTACATACGTTGATAAGGTGCTAAATCATTTTGTCATGCAGAATTCCAAGAAGGGATCTCTGCCAATGTCACATGGTGTGAGTCTTTCGAAGACTCAATGCCCCTCTTCTAAGGAGGAGAGAGACCGCATAGATCAAATCTCTTATGCATCTGCTATAGGGTCTATCATGTACGCCATGTTTTGTACTCGTCTCGATGTCTCGTATGCTTTGAGTATGTCAAGCAGAAACTAGTCAAATCGAGGTGAAAGTCACTGGATAGCTGTCAAGAACATTCTTAAGTACTAACGAAGGACGAAAGAATATTTCTTGATATTTGGAGGCAATGAAGAGCTAGCTGTAAAGGGTTACAATGATGCAAGCTTTCAAACCGATAGGGATGATTTTAGATCACAGCCAGGGTATGTATTTTTCCTGAATGGTGGTGCTGTGAGTTGGAAGAGTTCGAAGCAAGACACAGTCGCAGATTCTATAATAGAAGCCGAGTATATTGCTGCGTCTGATGCGGTAAAGGTGGCTGTTTGGATTTGGAAGTTCATAACTGAACTAGGGGTGGTTCCTAGCATAGTGGACCCTATAGACCACTATTGTGATAATAATGGGGCTATTGCATAGGCTAAGGAACCTCGCTCTCATCAGCGATCCAAACACATACTACAGTGGTTCCATCTCATTCGAGAGATCATCGATAGAAGAGATGTGAGGATATGCAGAGTATCGATGGATGCTAACATCGTAGATCCTGTGACCAAGGCTTTGACACAGAGAAAGCATGATGGTCATACTAGGTCACTGGGTATTAGATATTACAGTGATTGACATTTGTGCTAGTGGGAGATTGTAGTAGTAAGCCCTAGAGTCAATTATGTGATGATTGACTAGGGACTTATGTATCATATTCTATTAATAATAAAGGTAAAGTTTGGTTATTATATTTACTTCATGCTTGTGTCAGCCGAATAAATATAATAATGCCCTAGAAAGTAGGTTCTTATCTATAACACATCAATTGGTAGAATTGATTATGAGAGGCTGTAGAAAATATTATTCTTAAATATTCCTAGTCAAGCATTAATATACAAATGCAATATTAATGCATTGAGACTAGCATGTAGGTCAATTGATGACTTGATCTCACAAGTCATGGATATGTGATATCACGTTGACACATGAATATATACTAGAAAATATATATGGAATTGATCCGCCGTGAGAAAGTTTCATGGATCGTCATATGAGTATCATAAACTTTCTCATAGTGATTATTGGTATGATTAGTCCTTATACTTGAAATCACTACGGTTCCCTACATAAGAAATTATGTGCTTTGGTATCGTCAAACGTCACCCGTAATAGGGTGGACTATAAAGGCGATCACTGGGTATGTAATAAATTATGCGGAGGGATGTGAGTGATGTAGATGAGATTTATCCCTCCCATATGACGAGAGTGATATCTTTAGGCCTCTTGATAGAGTAAGACTACAAAATGCATGATCATGCTCAAATGAGTCAATATGAGATATTGAGCTCATTTGTTTAAGTGATTCTACTTGGGGATCAAGAGCAACAAAGATTGATAAAAGGATGACACGATCTATGCCTCATTAAGCGATCTAAATATCGAGGATAGAAGGACAAGGTTATATATTATAGTAGTTACAGTAAGGTTATCTCGGATCTCGACATTCTTGCCACTTGGATAGCAATGATGCATTGCTAGATGTCACTCATTGCTTATGTTTCTAAAAGGGGTTTAGAAACATTGCCAACATTGCAAGAACCTATTGGGTCATACACAAAGGACATGTTATTTTGGAGATAGGATCATCTTAGTTCGACTAAATGAATCATTAGTTAATTGAATGGACTAGAATGAGTAAGACTCATTACTTGGCCAAACTTGAGTTGGACTCAAATTGGTTTAATTTGAGTTAGACTCAAGTGAAACCAATTGAAGAAGATTAGCATGATTAATGATGATTAATCATGCATGCAAATGGAATTAATGCATGCAATTAGGATTTGAGAAATCTCCTCAAAATTGCATGCAAATGGGAGTTGTTGTATGCAAATCGAATTAATACATGCAATTGGAATTCAAGAAGTTTTCTCAACAATGCATGCAAATGAGATTAATGCATGCAATTAGGATTTGAGAAATCTCCTCAAAGTTGCATGCAAATGGGAGTTGTTGCATGCAAATGGAATTAATGCATGCAATTAGACTTTGAGAAGTTTTCTCAACAATACATGGAAATGAGATTAATGCATGTAAATGGGGTTAATGCATGAAAATGGTATATGAGAACTCTCCTCAATGTGAGTGAGAGTGGTGAATATCCTTTGTTGTGTATCCTATTTGTGCCTTGCATCTATTTTCCTTCTCCCTTCTTCTTGGCCAAAAACTAGTCTTTGGTGGAGAGCCTTGGTGTGGTTGCTAGCGCAACCAAAGGTTTTGTCTCCTTCTCCAAGATAGTGTTCATGTGGATACCGTAGAGGCGCGACCATTCTGATTGCACTAAGATCCGTCATCAAGGAGTTACTGTCAGGATTGCGAAGGGCTACGCTACAAGGATAACTTCTCAACTAAGGTGTAGTTAAAAGATACGATTTACTTTATATATACACATGGATCTTTGGAGGGATCAAGTTTTTTTTTTCTGCTGCATTTGCGATTATTTTCGTAAAAGATCCCAACAGCTTAGACCAACCTAACCATGTGCTTAAACTTAGAAAACCCTTATATGGATTAAAGCAAGCACCTAGAGCTTGGTGTGAGAGACTATCCATCTATCTTAAGTCTAAAGGATTCAATCAAGGAGTAAAAATCATAGGAAAAGAAATTTTTATAGTACAAATATATGTAGATGATATAATTTTTGGGACAACAAACACAATACTTCTAAACGAGTTCATTTCTCTAATGGAAAGTGAGATTGAGATGAGTTTAGTAGGTGAACTCACTATCTTCTTAGGATTACAAATAAAACAAATAAGAGAAGGAATCTTCATGCATCAATACAAATATGCTAAGGAGTTAATTAGTAAATTTGGTATGCAAAATTCTATAGAAATTAGTACACCTATGGAAACCAATGTAAATATTAGAGAAGACTTAGAAGGAAAAAATCGTAGATTTAAAATACTATAGGAGTGTGATAGGTAGTCTTCTGTACTTAACTGTAAGCCGACCTGATATAGTCTTTGCAATAAGTATGTGCGCAAGATTTTAGTCTTGTGCTAAAGAATCACACCTAACCTTAGTTAAAAGAATTTTTAGATACATAAAAGGAACACAAAATATAGGAATTTGGTACCCTAGGTTAAGTGAGTTCGAATTAATCGACTACTCTGACTCAAATTATGCCGATAGTAAACTCGATAGCAAGAGTACAAGTGGTTGTTGTCAACTCCTAGGATCAAGTCTAGTCAGCTGGTGTAGTAGAAAATAACATTGTGTTGTCTTGTCTACTACCGAAGTCGAATAGCCATGGATGAGTGTGTAGCTCAACTTCTTTGAATGAAGCACACTCTAAAAGACTTCCAAATGAACTTTAGTAATACTAAAATCATGATTGATAACATTAGCTCAATTAACTTAACTAAAAGTCCTATATATCATTTTAGAACTAAACACATAGAAGTAAAACACCATTTTATAAGAGAACATGTAGCTAATACGTAGAATCGAAATCGAACATAGTGGACATTTTTACCAAACCATTATCTAAGTAGAGTTCAGTTTGCTTAGACGAAGATTAGGAATGTGCGTAGTAGAATAGAACCTATTTTTACTTATTATCTATTTTCCTTTTTGTGCTACATGGAACTAGATTAAGACTTACCTTAGAAAACATGAACCTATAGTTTTAAGGAGCCAACACATCTCACAACACATAGGTTAAATGTGATTGTGTATTGAGTCACATAGATGAGCGTGAGATGTTAGGACTTTACTCCTGATTCCAAATGTAGAACAAGTGCATCAATATGAATAATGGAATATAATTTTCAAAATAACCAACTCTAATCAAGACTTATTAATTATCTTATATCAATTGAGTCGATTAGAGTTGAACATTCTTATTAGATGAGTTATGTTGAAAACTATTATTTTATAAAAAGGGGACATGCTTGGATTCATAAAGACATTTCTTCTATCTTTTGAATTTATAATGCTCTTTCGAAAAGGTTATTGGAGTTTCTTTTCCTTTACATATATGTTTAAAACATTCTCTTTTAGAATGCACCCCTTATAAAACTATTTGTGATATATGACAAAGGGGGAGGAAAGGTTAAAGTTAAGGGAAATAAAGGTTAACTTTTTCTCGAAAAGTTAATATTTTTTTAAGAAACTCATCGAACTTAGTTTTTCAAAACTTACCTAGTATTAAGGGGGAGGTAACCTTGAGGGGGAGGTTTAAAAAAAAAAAGTTGTAAAGTTGTTTAATGCTTACTATTTCCTTAACTTTGAATTGGTTTGTTATAGATCAAAATGGAGAAGATTGTTGGTATAGGGGCACCAGATAATCGAACCTAGGTTTTGATGATGACAAAGATTCAAAGTTAAGTCATTTTTGGTATCTCATATGTTGTGTTGAGTATGCAGGTAATGTATTAGGCTTTGCTAAGGTCAACTATGCCAGGAGAATCTCGGGATGAGAAACCTCGGTAGTCGGGTGACACCAGGAGAACCTCACGGAGTCGAGGAATCTCGATGGTGACCGAAAGCTAAGCAATATGTTAGAAGGACTAAAGGTAACCTCTTGGTGTGGAGTGATGGTAAGGACGTGTCCTCCATACAGGGACGACCGTAGGCGGCGATCCAAGTGGCAGGTTAGAAGTACCAAAGGTAAGCTCCAGGTGTGAAGTGATGGTAAGGATGTGTCCTCCGAATGGAGACGACCATAAGCGGTGATCCGACTATGACTTCCGGAGGAAGGTATAAGTCGAGATCGGACGGTACAGGACCATCGGATTTACTATCAATAAAGATTCTTGTGCTAACCATGTGTTGTAGGTGAGCTATCAAGATATCAGTCGACTGGAGAAAAATGACAATCGACTATTGTATGACATCAGTCGACTTCTAGTCAAGTTGATCACCTCGAGGAGAGTCAAGATAAGATCCACCAAAAGAGGGGTGATGTGGATGTTTGACCCAGATCTTGATCTCAACGAGTTGGGGTTCAAATGGATATAAAAGGAGAGACAAATCATTCATTTCTATCATCTTGAAAGGTTTCCAAAGTGCTCCATCAATCCAAGTGTTCTTCATCACACAACGACATCATAACGCTGACAACACGCGAATCTACTTCTTCTTAGTCGGTATACTTGTTTAGTTGTTGCTTTCTTTGTACTTATTGTTGCTAAGAGGAGAGATAGACTTGTTGCCTCTTCCTCTACATTCTTGTTTTGTAATCGTTGTCTCTTACCTCCAATGAGGAAGAGACCGTTTAATGAATTTCCCATCGGAAGTGATCAAGGATCGCGGGGCCTTGGACTAGCAACCAGTTGGTTGTGAACCAAGTAAAAAGAAACTCGTGCCATTGTGCTTTTGTTTTTATTTATTTCCGCTGCGTACTTTGTTCTTAATCGACGAAAAAAAAAGTTTTTCAAACGCCCTCTAGCGTTTCTCAATCCTACAACACCTAGCCCAAGTTAGTTTCCTTGTCATGTGAATTCAAGTTATTCCCTATATGCGTCCAAGAAGAGCATTCTTCTTGACATGTGTACTTTGACCAAAGACTTTTGAGTGACAATCCCAATAAGAGGTCTAGGGTATACATCTCCTTTAATAGAAGTGGTGAATCCTTTGTGGATTATTCAAACATCTTCGATCACTTTGACTTATGCCCAATTAACTTAGAATGTCATCTCCTATGGAGATGATTGCGAAGCAATCAAAGTATACATCACTATAACCAAGATGATTTAAATACCTCGAGTCTAAGAAAGCTTGTACTCGATTTGTAATGAAAACTTTATCAACATAATAAACTAGCTATATAAAGTTTCATAATAGGTCATTACAATGAACTAGTTATCCTTAACTAGCATCCACATGATCACTCTCAATATCCCTATATTTTTATTCAGTGAGTACTGGATACTTGATAACTCAATGAGCATAACATATGCTAGTATTGTTGGTGCAGTGAGGCACCGAAATCGAACCTGTGTTTTGATTATAGCAAAGACACAAAGTTAAGTCTATTTTGTTTTCTCACGAGCTGAATCGAGTGTGCAGAAGATTGATATAGCTGGAGCTGAAGGCTAGCGACACCCAGAGAAAGCCGCGGTGGTCGAGCGACACTCGAGTGATTTCGGAGGGAGCCGAAGGAATCGAGTGGAAGGCCGGAAGCAAAAGCAACATGTAAGCATCGAGGTAAGCTCGAGTGTGCGAGAGTAAGTAAGGTCGTATCCTCTTTACGGGGATGATCTTAAGCGTAGATCCGACCAAAGACTTCTTATAGATGGTCTAAGTCGAGATCGGATGGTCGACGACCATCGAAATTATGTTTTTGTTGTGCTAACTTTGACTTGCAGCAAGCATCGATCATTGCCGGCTTGGAGGACTCATTGCCGTCAAACGATCATTCGGCTAGAAGGTCGACAATCGGTGATCGCCATCGATCGATCGATGATGGCCATCAGTCGACTGATGGTCAATGATCAGATTCGAGGAGTCAAGGATTATCACCAAATTTCAAGGGAAGATGTACTCAAATTTGATTGGCTAGGGTTCCTCTCGAAAAGGGGCTCAAAGGCTATAAAAGGAGGGCCAAACCTAGGGTTTCAAAAACAATTCTAAGCCTCCAAAAAGTCTCCGCAAAGCTACAATTCTCCGACAACGAAGTCCTTCCTTCCGACGTCTAGGTTTAATTTTTCTTATTTGTCTTTGTACGTCGGTATTATTTTGTTATCAGTTGTTCATTTACTTTTCGGAGCTTTTATCGTATACGAGGAGAGGGGGATTGTCCCTCTACCTTAAAGTTTTTTTTGTATCGATTAACTCCTACCTCCAACGAGAAGGAGTTCCTTTAGTGCTTCTACCCTCCGTACGTGGTTAAGGACCACTAGGGCCTTGGAGTAGTAGCCTTCGGCTACGAACCAAGTAAAACTCTTGTGTCGATTGTCTCTTTTATTTTATATTTACATTTCCGCTGCAATTAATGTATTTTCTCTAGAGTTTTAACGAACGAAAGAAAAAGAAAAGGTTTTTCGCTATTCACCCCCCCCCTCTAGCGAACCGCATCGATCCAACAAGTATCACATATCTAATGATGTCCAATTTCACCAATTCATCAACTATGAATAATTTCAATATTTATATAATTATACAAGATGAGATTTCCACTAATTATGATTCAATCACAATTTCTCTCATTCTATATATCGTATTGTGGACTTCAGTAAATAAGTTTAAGATTCAATCAAATACATAGAGAATATATCACTCTAATAGTAAATTTTATTAATAAATTTAAATCAATTATTTTAATATATCTCTCAATTACAACATGCCAAAGTCAACAAATGACTTGTAATGGATAAAGCCATGTAAATTGGTCAACCACATGTCCAGACTTAGTCAATCACATTCTCCTTAGCAACTGACGTGATCGATAAAGATCAAGTCTCGAAAATTATTGGAGCTGCATGTCAACCATGGCAGTCCCTTAATTGACCACTTGCTCAGTCAGTGGATGATCTGACAATAAGATAAAGCCCTAAAGAGCAAAATTTATCTGAGTTAGTTAACTAAGATGTGTTGGTTAATTGACTAGATGGTACAATCAGCAGTCAAATCCAGCTGAAGCGACATATAGGGCAGCCAATTTAGTCGATGAATATGCAGAAAGTAGTCAACTAGATGAGTTAATCAACTAGAATATTGAAGTTAGTTAATCAAAGTCAGGATCACTATAGATGATAATCAAATCTCTTGATTTGGTCAATTAGAGTGGACAAGTTGATTGACCACGTCATATCGAATAATAGATATAAATATGAGTTCAATATTACTCAACCAGAACATTAACAAGCTCTCAATTCTCGTCCATTACTCTCTTATAGTAGCTCTCTACAAACAACGCAATGATCACATTTTTCAAACAATCTATGTTTCTCTACAAACAGCACAATGATCACATTTTTCAAACAATCTATGTTTCCTTGACTTTCTACACTTAATTTTCTATCGGTAGGTCAAAGTTGAGGGATTGTGAATAGTCTTTCTTCGATTCTTTCTACAAACGTTATTAGCAGAAGCAAGAATGAAACAAAATTTAGCATGGAAATCAATGAAAACAATATTAACTCAAAGATGTAATGTGGTTCGGAGATCCAGTCCTACTCCACGATAATCCTTAAGACGGATCACTCCTTTTGCAAGCTTCACTATTTCTCCTTCGGAACACCAAAGTCGAGATGACCTTCTTTCCACAATATCTCTTCTTCTTACAAGATAATTGAAGAATAAGTTTTGGAAGAAGAGATTGAGAGAAACAAGACTTAGAAAACACTTGGAGAGCTTTAGAATATTTTCTATGAAGAATCTAGACATCCCCCAAGCTCCAAGACTTCCCTTATATAGAGTTTGGAAGCCAACATTCGCGACCACCCATTTTACCTTTCACTAGTCGACTGACAAAATTAGCAATTGCGATTGGTAAAGTACACCAATCGACTGGTAGCACTGTTGACCACCTCTAACGGCTTCTAACATGGTCGTGATTTTCAAGATTTTTGAACATTACAATTCAACGGCTACTCTACCAATCATCTGGTCTTTAGATCAATCCATTGATGAACTCAGTCGACTGATCAATCGACTATCAAATATTCTGTGTGCTCTTTTTAACTCACTAGTCAACTGGAACAATTCATTTGTCAACTAATACTTCATTAGTCGACTGCTCAATACAATAATCGACTGCCTGAGTACAACTCGACTTCCCACTCTGAGTGTCGAGCACCCTAGTACCCAAGCATAGACCAGTCGATTGATCTTTATACCAGTCGATTGGTCTCAACCCAATCGACTGAAATAAATCGACTAGTACACCTCGAAATTCAGGTTTAACGCACTAAGTATGATCCTCTCCTACTTGTCACTTACTCTTAGCCTATACTTAAGTCTTCAAGCTTCTTCCATCGGCCTTGCGCCTTTAGAATGCATCAGAGTCCACGACTCTTCTTTCTTTATGCTTGCCTTCTAATGCTTCCTTCGGCTTTGGCATGCTATCGGGTCTTCCTTTGCTAAGAGACCGCACCTCCAGAACTTCCATTGTCAAGTTACACTTAGACCTCCCTTGTCAAGTCTCCATACTTGAACTTCCCTTGCCAATTCTTCATACTTAGACTTTCCTTGCCAAGTCTTCATACTTGAATTTTTCTTGTACTTGTCACTCAATATTCATGTTAGTTTACCAACATTGGCTAACTTAAATTTGATTGTCCAAATATCAAAAGTAATTAATACTTGGAGCAAGATTTGTACCAATAATCTCTTTTTTTTTATGTTTATCAACATTTAAATTAGGTCTTTAAATATGGAATAAAACATAATATGAAAGCACATGTATAAGCACAATATGTCTTTTTCTCTAACATGAAGGTTCTAATTTAAATTTTTTATTTATCCCCATTGAAATACATCAAAAAGAGAAAAAATGTCACATAGTTACTAAACCCACATGAGTAAGGATGACAACAAAAAATATGTCAAAATACAAAGTTGGCATAACCCTATTCCAATAAAGATGTATATTTTGAATTAAGGAAAAATACACTTAAAACTCCTCCTTAATCCTAGACACTTTCTAATGTGAAGATAACGAACCAATCAACCTTGCCTAACTTTGGATTAACTTATCCCTTAAGTTTAGACAATCTATATATGGAAGCCTCCCTCTGAAGACTTGCTCTCCCTTAACTATTGCACCAACAATAAAGATTTTACTTTAAATAGATCATACGCCTATAGAAAGTCCAAACTCGTACATAAGGGCAAAGGTTCATCCTTAACATCCTTTTAATGTTTGATTCTCACCCTAATTAACTTTCTAATTCATCTTCACTGAAAATATCACCCTTTAAGTGCTCGTCTAAGTATCCCAGAGGGTTAGGAAAAGTTAAACTATCTTGGGTTGATGTTTGATGGCTAAAACAAATGTATTCAGTCAAAATCAACATGATTAGTCGATTGGTTTTAGCAATCAGTCGATTGATGATAGTAGCAGTTGATTGGTGGCTAAAATTCCTGAACCTAAAATTTCAAGTTTTTCAATCAAATTTTTAAAATCCATAAATAAATCTGTGAGCATAAAAAATTCATGAAAATTTACAAACACATTTATCAATCCATCGCTTATTAATGAAAACAAATTTGAAAAATAAATATTTCCTAGATTTCTAGATTGGCACAAACTTGAAACCAACAAAAACTTTAATGCTTTTCAAAATTTTGTATCACTCTTGGTTGACTAATAAGAACTATTTTTCTAGGCATAATAAACACATTTTAAAAAGCATTTTATTTGACATTTTCAACCATATTCTAAGAGTTATGTGCACATTAGTTATACACAAGTCTTTCTTATGATTGGTCCAATTAAGAATTCATGCCTCTATATATCATTTTGGCTCAAAGTAATTCATCATAATAAAAATGATGAACTTAGTGCATCTTCTCAACATCTCATATGATGGTAAAATGGATAAATAAAAAAAATCAAGGCTTCCTAAGTCATGATTGAGACATTTTGAGGTATAATCATAAGATTTAGCTATGGGATCATGTCAGGCTATACTCATTACTCTACAAAGTACATTCCAAGTTCTTTCCTAAATGATGTAAATTCCACTTTGGGTAGAGGCTTGGTGAAGATGTCGATAAGGTTAGACTTAGATTCAATATAATTGAGTTCAATGTCTCCTTTTGCCACATGGTCTCTAATGAAGTGATGCTTTACCTCAATGTACTTTGTCCTAGAGTGATGTACCAAATTTTTTGTCAAATTAATGACAATATATTATTACAATAAACTTTGACTTTAGAGTAGTTGAGCCCATAATCCTCTAAGATATGTCTCATCTAAATTAATTGAGCCACACAACCCCCCTAGCTATATATTCGACCTCGATTATGGACAAAGCAACACAAGATTGCTTTCTACTACTCCAACTTACTAAGGAGGATCCAAAAAATTGGCATCCACCACTAGTACTTTTTGATCCAATATGCACCCCACATAATCGGAATCGATATACCCAACCAAATCAAAATTTTAAGGTCTAGGATACCAAAGGTCTACATTAATACTACTCTTGATATATCTTAAGATACTTTTGGTCGCTACCAAATGAGATTCTTTGGCACAAGATTGGTATCTTGTACACATGTCTAATGCGAGATAACTGTAAGCGCACGATAATCGTCAAGTAATAAAATATCGATCCCATAGGGACTAGTCAAGTATAAGATGATTGCAAGGAAAGATTATCTAGACAAATCAATGATTGAATGATGATTGAGCGAGGAAGGAAGTCAAACGAACTAAAGATGATTATAGGGTTGGCAAAGAAATAATCCTAGGATGTCTATTTCGCTATGATGTTTAATGTCTTAGCAGTTCTCTTTTACATCAATATTCATTCTTGAAGGAAACCTATTTAAAGATATTTATTTAACTCGGATCTTACTTTCATGGTATTCGTACTTAGAATGAACTTGGTTGTAATGAGAACCTGTCACGAGACCCCAACGGATCGAATCAAGGCCTACTACCTATTACTCATAAAATCCGAAATTGTAGGGGATCGGTACGGCCGGCTAGAGGGGGGTGAATAGCCCTTTTCGTTTGGATGACGGTATTTGCTCGTCTACAAAACTAATTAGCGCAAGCGGAAGACTAATAAAGACAAGCAAATAGAAATACGAGAAAAAAAGCGCTAACAAAGAATGTAACGTGGTTCACGGCAACGCCGCTAATCCACGATCCCGATTCGTCCGAGGTGAATCACTCCTCCAAAGCCAATCACTATTGGTCTCTCCTTTGCACCAAGCTAGGTGGAGGTAACCTTTACAATCAAGATCACTCTTCTTACAAATAGAATGGAGTAAAAACAAGTAAGAAGAGTTTAGATCTTGTGGGGCACTAGGAAGATCACTTAGAGCATAAGCATTAGCCTCTCAAAGGCTTACACCCTCTCTTTTTATAGAGAGGGCTGATTTCTTCCCGTTGGCCGCCATCAGTCGACTGCCGCCCTTGGCAGTCGACTGCCGTCACTACAACGGCCTACGAACACGTCGGATCCCGACCGTTGTAGTCCAACGGAACTCTTGGCAGTCGACTGATGGACCTCATCGATCGGCTGCGCTCTTCATAATCGGCGCGATCGGCTACGAGCGGTTATGGCGAAACCCTATTGACGATCATGCTACCTTGGTGATCGGCGATAATCTGGCGATCGGCGCACGTATGGCGATCGGCGCAATCCGATCCGGTCGATCGTATACGGTCCGAACTCACTCGACTTCGAAGCGATCATCGCCATGACATGCGGTCGGCGGTGTCGGGAAAACCCATCCGATACTTGGCCAAATGGCCAAGTTTCACCTAAGAGCTACCCTTCCCCGGGTTACAATCGCTCACTCTCATCTCTCGGAGTCCCTCGCCTTCGAAGTTCTCTTCGTTCTCGGCCACGTCCCTCGGCAACATCAGGCGCACGACTCTGCAATGCTCCTTCGCGTCTCTTGCCTCGAAGTCTACTTCCTCCGGCTTCACTCCAAGCTTCTCGTTCGGCGGTCCCTCGGATGCTCCAAGCGCACGGCTTCCGCAAAGCTATCCTTCACCGACTCAAGGCACGAGTCATGAGATGTGAAACTCGCCACGGCTCCATGTGCGAATTACTAAGTCCTGCACGACTTCAACGCACATATCAAATCAACATATCAAACTAACTTAAACCCTTTGCCACACCATCAAAACCATATTACGGCAAGAGATTGCCCTAACAATCTCCCCCTTTTTGATGTGTGGCAATCCGTTTAAGTTAGGTAAAAATATTTGATATAAATTCTAAGGTAAGAAAGCATGTAAAGATAAACATGATATAGCAACATGCAACTCCCCCTTAATCCATGAAACTCTCTATGCAAATTTTCTCCCCCTATCATATATTTCTCCCCCTAAAGCAATTAACTTAAACATAATTATTTCTCCCCCTTTGACACCATCAAAAAATATTAACACGAAGTTATAAACTCATGGCATCAAGTATAATGGAGGGAAAATACCAAAAACATGATTAAAATATGAAATCAGAAAATTGCGGTGATTTTCAGTGGCGATCATTGCTATCGTATGTGATCGTGACACAATTGATTCAAATTACGATTTTACGGCGAATTTAAATGCATTAAAAATTCCATAAAATTCAAAAAATCATGAAATTTGAGGAGCATATTTCTATTAAGTATATCTATCAAGGAAAAATAGTTTTTCATGAACAATCATTATATTTTCCGAGATTTGCCAAAAATCCAAACACTTGAAAAACCACTAGTTTTTGAGCATGTTAGTATTCATTTTAACACCTAGTCTTGCTTTGAATTGTTCCAAAACATGAATACATAGATTTTAGATTAAGGAATTGTTTTGAAAACATATGAAATATCCAACCATGATCTTTGGGCAATATGTCTATGAATTAAACATAAGCCTTCCCCATGATTGGTCTATTATTGCTATGTTGATACTTTAAATGACCATCTAAATGCCATAGGCATTAGTGGACATTTGTATCATCCTAACATCTCACCCATGCTAAGTTTGCAATCAAGTTATTCTATAGTGAGTGTGAGATGCATCCTAGGGGGTATTTGTATATACTTAACCAATATATTTATGCAATTCTATCATGGTTAAGTATCAACCTCACAATTAACATGATCATAATGACATATATGAATCAATTTCACATAATGATCATGAAATACATGTTTTCATTAAATTATAATCATGCATTAGGTATTATATGATGATAATAAACAAAGTATCACCTAAAGCATGATTCAACCCTATTTCTCATGATTACGTGCCAAATATTAAAATCATAAATCATGATTTCAAACATACATAGGAATTACATTAATCATCATGATTTAAGCAATATTATCTATTTATGGGCACGTTATCATCACCCAACACTATCTAAAAAATGTTGTCCCGTCATCCTAAGTCAACCAAAATATGATATAGGTTAATTCCATATGGTTGACTACCCTAGGGGTTTTCTAACCCTTAAGGATGGATTTTGGAACCCAAAATAAATTCTTTCCTATTAGGTTCACTAAGTATTCCTTGGGGATCCATTTTCTAGCTATTACCTTCTTCTTATCTTGTCCCCTAGCTATTCGGCATTTATAGGCCTTTTCATTTTTCTTTTCCTTGTAGCCTAGGCCCTTTTTGTTGAAACTAGCTCTTTGGCTCCCTAAGATCATGTTCAATGTGTTGGAGCCAATAGTGAATTTTTCTAGGGCTTTTGTTAAATAATCTACCTTTTCCCTTAATGCCCTATTTTCCTCTATGCATGCATCATTAACATCCAAAGACATATAATCATGTGAGCATGCATCATCATGGCAAGAAGAGGTATCATTATTATTTAAACATGCATTTTCTAGCTTATATTCCAAAGCCTTAATTTGATTAAGCATGCTTTTCTTTTTCTTTTTCATTCCAAATAAGTCCTTAGTTAAACTAGAAATTATGGAAAATATTTTCTTAGGAGAAGCTTTCGTTACCATAGTTTCCATATCTTCTTCTTCTTCTTCGGATGAGGAGGATGTAGAAGCTCCCCCTTCACTTGAGCTCTCTCCTCTTGAGCTTGATCCTTCATTTTCGGAGGAAGAGCAATCCAAGTCATTAAAGGCCATCAAGGCCAAATTGGTGATAAAGGCATTCTCCTCATCCGATGATGATGAAGAGGATGAGGATGGGTCATCCCAAGTCCTTGCCTTTAGGGCTTTGACCTTTCCCTTTTCCTTTGTCTTCTTCTCCTCTTCCTTTTTCTTCTTGCTCCCCTTTTTCTTCTTCTTTTCTTCCTTCTTTTTCTTTTCTTCTTTGCTTTTGTTTAGGAGGGGACAATTATCCCTTATGTTCCCTTCTCCTTATCAATTGTAGCATATGACCTTCCCCCTTGGTCTTCTATTCCTATCATGAGATTTATCAAATCTAAAATTCTTAAATGCACGTCTTACCTTCCTTACCATGTAGGCTTCTTCCGTGCTATCCATGGAGGAGGAAGACGCTTCATCATCATCATCGGAGGAGATCTCTATCTTCTTCTTCCCCTTATTTGCCAACAATGCTACTCCTCTTGAGGGTTGAATTCTAGGCTCCTCTTGTATTCCTTCAAGCCTAGTTTTGTGGAGCTCCATTGTTGAGAAAAATTCCTCCAAGGTACTTACTTCCAAGTTCTTGGAGATGTAGAACGAATCCACCATGGAGCTCCACTTTGAGGACCGGGGAAAGGCATCTATAGCCTTCATGAGCATGTCCCGGTTTGATAGCTTCTCACCTACACTTGTTAGCCCAATTAAAATTTCTTTAAACCTAGAGTGTAGTGAGGTTACCTTTTCTCCCTTTTCTAGTTTTATATTGGATAGTTGGGAGCGGAGGAGGTCTCTCCTTGCTAGCTTGGCCTCAGATGTGCCTTCATGGAGTTCTATAAGTTTCTCCCACATCTCTTTGGCGCTAGCACATTCTCCGATCCGGTTGATCTCTTGTTGGGGGAGCACATTGAAAAGATGATGTTTTGCCTTTGAGTTCGCAAGGTGCTCCTCTCTTTGCTTCTTAGTCCATCATGATTTTTCGATTGGTTCACCCTTTTCATCCCTAGGCAACTCGAACCCATTTTCCATTATTAGCATAATATCAAAATCGGTCTCGAAGAATACCTCCATTCTCTTTTTCCACCAAGAGAATTCGCCGTCGAACTTCGGTGGGTGGATGTTTGAGCCGGCCATTTTGAATGTTGCTTGTTGTGGCGGTTAGTCCTTGACAAGCTTTCCTTGGCTCTGATACCACTTGTAGAGGATCGGTACGACCGACTAGAGGGGGGTGAATAGCCCTTTTCGTTTGGATGCCGGTATTTGCTCGTCTACAAAACTAATTAGCGCAAGCGGAAGACTAATAAAGACAAGCAAATAGAAATACGAGAAAACAAGCGCTAACAAAGAATGTAACGTGGTTCACGGCTACGTCGCTAATCCACGATCCCGATTCGTCCGAGGTGAATCACTCCTCCAAAGCCAATCACTATTGGTCTCTCCTTTGCACCAAGCTAGGTGGAGGTAACCTTTACAATCAAGATCACTCTTCTTACAAATAGAATGGAGTAAAAACAAGTAAGAAGAGTTTAGAGCTTGTGGGGCACTAGGAAGATCACTTAGAGCATAAGCATTAGCCTCTCAAAGGCTTACACCCTCTCTTTTTATAGAGAGGGCTGATTTCTTCCCGTTGGCCGCCATCAGTCGACTGCCGCCCTTGGCAGTCGACTGCCGTCACTACAACGGTCTCCGAACACGTCGGATCCCGACCGTTGTAGTCCAATGGAACTCTTGGCAGTCGACTGATGGACCTCATCGTGCGCGCTCGTAGTCGCGCCGATCGGCTACGCGGTTAATGGCGAAACCCTATTGACGATCATGCGCCTTCAGCCGACCGATGATCGGTCGGCTGATCACGGCCACAATCCGGTCGATCGTATACGGTCGAACTCACTCGACTTCGGAAGCGATCACCGCCATGACATGGCGATCGGCGGTGTCGGGAAAATTCATCCGACACTTGGCCAAATGGCCAAGTTTCACCTAAGAGCTACCCTTCCCCGGGTTACAATCGCTCACTCTCATCTCTCAGAGTCCCTCGCCTTCGAAGTTCTCTTCGTTCTCGGCCACGTCCCTCGGCAGCATCAGGCTCATAGCTCTGCAATGCTCCTTCGCGTCTCTTGCCTCGAAGTCTACTTCCTCCGACTTCACTCCAAGCTTCTCGTCCGGCGGTCCCTCGGATGCTCCAAGCGCACGGCTTCCGCAAAGCTATCCTTCACCGACTCAAGGCACGAGTCATGAGATGTGAAACTCGCCACGGCTCCATGTGCGAATTACTAAGTCCTGCACGACTTCAACGCACATATCAAATCAACATATCAAACTAACTTAAACCCTTTGCCACACCATCAAAACCATATTACGGCAAGAGATTGCCCTAACAGAAATTAGTTAAATCATTGTGTTCTAGGATAGATTATGAAATCCTCAAGAGTTCCTATTCAATTTCGTGGCATTCGTGTATAGATGACCTTGTTCGCAATGGGAGCCTGTCACGAGAACCCCAGCGGATCAATCTTCACGAATACCCTTAATTACTATAGTTCCTCAAGATTAGCCTTACAAATCCAGGATAAGAAATATCCAAAGTCATGCGAATAGGTGATCAGCAAACTCACAATATAGTCCAAACATACCATAAAAGCAATTCAAAAAAGTTCACGATTGATAAATAAAAGAGTTATAACAATTCAAGACAAATAGACAAAGAGATACTTCCTAATCCTAAGATCACAGAGAATTACTCTATAATATGGAGAGAAGAACGTAAAGAATTACAAAAGGATATTCAATAAATCTCGAAGAGAAGGAAAAATAAAAAATAGTTTTATCGACGTCCTTGAAAGCTTCCTCCAGATTAAAACTTCTTCTCCTTTGCTCCGCAATGCGCCCTAGGATGCTCCTTGATGGCTCCTTTGAATTTCCTCCATGGCTCCCATTCTCCTTAGCCCTTGGGCCCTTTTTATAGGTTTTCCAGGCGAAGAATTCGAAGAAAATAGTTACGAAATACCCGTGACACGTCGTGCCATTTGGCACAGCTTGGGCATGTTGGATGGTGAAAGACTTGGAAAGCTCTGAACTTGGGCGTGCCAGTAGTGCTAAACATTGTCGTGCCATTTGGCATGGCCAGGGCATGCTAGCTTCTGAAATCTACCCTGAATTGCTCTTTTTCCGTGTGTTCCTGCAAGAAAATCTCATAACCGCAGTCATCTATACTAAAAAGTAAAAAGGAAGATAAATGCTAGGGTTTATGCTTGATATGTATACAAAATGCAAGAATTATATGGTAAATAAACCCTTAAATATGCGTATGATTCACACTCATCACACCCCCAAACTTAAACTTTTGCTTGTCCTCATGCAAAGAAAAAGGGAAAACTATGAGTGAGAATCATGATAACTTGTTAGAGACCCATCTTGAGGTATAAAAGTTTTGTCTAATCGATTCATTCCCGATGGCTTAACTTGAAAGATTCATATGTAGTGCATGTGAGTTTTGACCCTAAAGTTTTGGAACCCAATCCAAGTCAAATGTTCCTTCTACCATGTTCCTCACTTTTCTAGTGTAGAGGCACTTACCTACCTCAACACTCATTCTCTCACTACTACACCTAGTCTTAAAGGAGCACCTTCTGAGGAGAAAGAGAGGTAAATAATTAATAGTGAGCATTTTCCTAGTAACTAGTTAATCTCAAAATAGTACCTCTATAGGTATTTCCCTAGTAACCACTTGGTCTCAAAGGGGTGCTCTAAAGTAATTCCTTCTTCCTTTTTTTTCAATAAACTTCTGGGATAAGCGTTTCTTCAATAACTATAATATTCATGTGAGCCCCCTATGAAAATTAAGTACTAGTCTGGTATAGGAATCTAGACTTTTTTTGTTACCTCTACCCTAGGGTTGTGCAAAAAGTGAAACAAGGTTAAGGTTCTTATCAAATAGGGCAAAAGGATCTTTACTGATCTAACCAAATTTAGTTATATTACTCTTGATGAAGAGACAACAAGCTAAAAGTTTTACACCACAAAGTAGGGGTTGTTGAGTAGTATGTGCGAG
Source organism: Wurfbainia villosa (assembly GCA_025175895.1). Lineage (NCBI taxonomy): Eukaryota > Viridiplantae > Streptophyta > Magnoliopsida > Zingiberales > Zingiberaceae > Wurfbainia > Wurfbainia villosa. The sequence goes on from CM045992.1 coordinate 87,485,808, forward strand.
GACATATACACAGGAAATATGTTAATGTAGGATGCTAACATGAAGAACAAAATTTATGCTAAACAATGCAAGAAAATATGCATAGGAAATATAAAAAAATGAGATACACATGCAAAATTAAGCTAAACAGGAAGAATAAGCTAAGTTACCTGATGTGTGGAAATCATATAGGATTTTAAGAGTAGTTTTAGCATACATTTCATACTTGTTTCATGCATATTTCCCTTATTTTGCACTTATTTTCTATTTTCTATTTCAGAGATTTGCTTTTGCTATTTTTATGTGCAGAGCGGCATTTTAGAGGCAAAATGGCACGATAAATGGAGCTCAAGAAAGACAAGCACGCTCTGGCCGTGTCTCCAAGACACCGACACGCTTTGAACAAAAAGATGACATCCGCTTAGAGTTCTAGAGAAAGACACACCCGACTATGTGAATTTCACACGGTCGTGTCTTTTCTAGATGCATGGTCCAAAGCATGATTTTCAGACTCCCACATGGTCGGTCGTGTTGAATCCACAAGGTTGTGTGGCGACATCGCGACTTGTGAAGATCCATTTTTGTGAGAAATTAAGGAAAACCGGTTTCACCTCTATAAAAAGGAAGGCATGTCTAAACCTAAAGGGGAGGCTCAACAACTGGGACGGTAAGGAGGTGCCATAAACAACACCAAAGGCTCGCAACGGGGAGAGAGGAAGCGGCTCAAGGATCGGGATCGATGCTCCAACACAATTAAGGGTGACTAAGACCACGCATTGGATCCAACAGGGCATATAATTTATCTCTTTTAATTTTGTTTAGATTGTAATGATTGATAGAATGATGTCTTGTATTTGCTTTTCCTCTTTCATGGATTAGATACTTTGATTCTAGGATTGGGGAGTAACTTATGCAAGTTGTACATACTAGTTCAAATATTTATTAATTTCCTTTTGAATTATATTTGTAATTTAGGTTAGTTAGATCAATGAAAAGTACGTCTTGGTTCTATTTCTGCTATACATAGTCAATATAAGGGTGGAAGTCTCTTATATTGAAATATAGGAGAATCAAAGAGGAACCGAACGCTCATCTTCCCTCCCATCACCGTAGAAAATAGTTTGTGAAAGAGTAGGGTATGAAATATGGTCCACCTATTTATAGGGATCCATAGGAAATCTTAGAACTCTATGAACTTACTCTAGCAGAAGGCTCGAAGTAGGAGAAATCAACTCAGTAGTTATGAGATTCGTGATAGGGGCACCCTAGTGATAACAATCTCCTGAGCTCTATCTATTCGAAAGGCAAACTTGGTTAGGACTAGGAAATTTCTGGTAGAAGCAAAAATTCATCGGGATTACACATGATGATCCTCCGATAAGATCATAACTAGAGATCTTAGGAGCATTAAAATTATAGCATTCTCAACAACGCATAAGTGAAGCCGAAATCTTGGAATCTTTTATTCAACTTTGAGTCACCCCCTTCACTCTCTCCGAGTGACACCGTAATTGAGTCAAGACTGTCGCCAACTACACTTCTAACTCATAAGAGATTCACTCCGAACAACATACATTCACTGGACACCCAATACTCGAATCACAGTCTCTGTGGGATTGATACATAATTTATTACTTGATGACAACCGTGCACTTGCGAGTGTTGAGCGCAAGCGCCCGCTTCAAGTCCTTATCAATCTCGGCTGGAGATTTGAGGTCGTGTGCTTGCGTGTGATCAGGTTGTTGGCACTGTTGCCGAGGACTATAGATTCAATATTAGATCGAAAGTGAATAGATTGGATTGGACCTAGTTTAGATTTATTTCACTAGTTGTATTTCGTTTCCAATTTAAGTTAATTTTAATTCAGTTTTATGTTTTCTTTATTTAGTTCATTACTTTCATATTACTTAATTTCTTTTCAGTAAATATCATAGATACTCTTATTTGGATGCGGTATTTATCTTATGCATAGGTGCACAAGATCGGGAAAACTACTTCCGATTGACCCAGAGATAGACCGTACCTTTCATCAAAGAAGAGTCGAGCAAAGAGATATGGAGGACCACGATGCCCCTCTAGCAAATATTGGTAACCATCCCCTGCGGGATTATGCAACTCTGAGTGCTAGAGGACATAGACCTAGTATTGCTGGACCATCAATTATCGCTAATAACTTTGAACTTAAGCCCACACTCATACATATGATCCAGTAGAGTTAGTTTGGAGGAGCTACAGTAGAAGACCCCCACCGTCACCTGGATATATTTATAGAAATATGCTCAACACTGAAATTCAATGGAGTACCCATAGATGTGATTCGTTTGAGCCTATTCCCATTTTCACTGAGGGACAAGGCGAAGATGTGGTTGCACTCCTTGCCTTCAAGAAGCATCACCATGTGAGAGCAGTATGAGCTGCACTTTTTGAATAAGTTATTTCCATCAAGTAAGATAACCCACATGTGTCATCTTATCACCTGTTTCTGTCAGAAGGAAGGAGAGTTGCTATTTGAAGCCTAGGATCACTACAAAGGTTTGCTTCATCAGTGCCCCCACGGTCTTAAAAGGGGCTTGTGATCTACATATTTTACAACGGAATCACGTACACCATGAATGTCTCCTTAGATTCTACTGCAGGCGGAGCTTTAATGAAAAAGACAATCAAAGAAGCCGAGGAGAGGTGGCTTAAAACCACTATCAGTGCACTTTCGAGTGTAGTCATCTAGCACCTATAGCAGGAAGATACTCTGTCAATTCTATCGATCATCTAGCAGCAAGGATGGATGCACTAAACAGACAGTTTGGTTCTTTAACCACAAATACTATTTGTGCGGCTAATTCTTTTAACGATGGGATGACAGGAAATCAAGAAGTCTACCACTATAGGGAGCAGTACATCTCGGAGGGACAGATCGAGCAGGTTGACACAGTGGGCGACTTCAACCACAAACCAAATAACCCATATTCTAGCACGTATAATTTCGGATGGAGGAACCACTCGAACTTTTCATATAAGAATAATTCAAAAAACTTTGAACAGTCCGGTGGGTACGGACAGCAGAGCAGTGGGCAGCAACAACCACTGAAATCCTGACTCAACCAACCGATGGAGGGATTTATTCAAACTCAACAGAAGGAAAATGTTGAATTCCAGCATCGATACTCACAGACAGAAGAGATGATGGAGTTAAAGTCATCTATGAATGATCTTGGTAACCGACAGAAGATGCTGAAAATTCAGATATCACAAATCGCCAGAAATTCTATTAGAACCCAGGCAAGTTACTAGGGAAATCGAAGGTCAACCCTATAGAGCAATGTAACGCGACAATGTTGCGAAGTGGGAAGAATTTAAATGAGCCACTGAATGATTCCAACAAAGATGCAGAGTGGGAAGCAGAGGAGGAAGAGTCTCATGAGGAGACTACGGAAAAAAGGGGTGGTATGTGATCTACACAGATGCGTCGTACCACAGTTACAAATTAATTATTGAACCTCCTAACTACACTAATGTAGTATAGGAATGACTCGGATCGTCTCCCAATGAATCTAATGACTGAACATTTGTTTCTAAAAAATAGTAAAACTAGAGGTTCCTACTATCTATCAAGACAATTAATTGAAAGCTAACCTACCACGCCTAAGCAATTCAACTATGTACCGTATTGTCACAATACGATATAATTATTAAACAATTATAATTAATGGACATGACAATTAACCATGCATAAAATCAAACTAATGAACAATTAAGCTAAGGAACCATTAAGTTAAGGAACACTTAAGCTAATGAACAACTGAGCTAAAGAACAATTAATCTAATGAACAATTAAGCAAAGTTGCAACTAACTACAAATAATTTATGAACTACAAATTAAACTACAACTAAGCTCCAAATTAAATTATAAGATAAACTCCAAATCAAACATCCAAATTAAACTACAAATTAAACATCCAAATTAAACATCCAATTGAAACTACAAGATAAACTCCATCAATTCAATGCATGAACCAAACGAACTACAATGATAAAAATTAATGGACGATAATCAGTTCAACTCATGAACTCCAAATAAAAAGTTAACCGACAATCCAAAACACCCGGAGAAGGAACCACCCTCCCCGGGGAATGGTGACGACCCGGACAGCCCCCTTCGACGGGCGATGAAGCGAATTCCTTATTGAAAATTTCTCTGGCAAGGGCTGAACGGGAGACGAGGACTGTCCACTACTCCGAAGCTGGAATGAACGGAGCTGTCGAACCACGGTTGCTGGAAGGCATGAAGCTAGAATGAATGGAGCTGTTGAACCATGGCTGCTGGATGGGAGGGAAATTGGAACAGTGGCTATCGTTAAGCTTCACCGCGCGCTGGAATGGAGAATCTGCCGTCGGAATGGAAGATTGAAAGCTGTCGAAGCTAGAAATGGATGTTGCCAAACCACGACAATGAGAAATCAACCTCAACCTTCTGAACCGCATCAAGTTGAGGCACGTCTCAGCTCCAGTGGCAGTCGATGGAATGCTCGCCGGTGAAGATGACCGAAATCTCTCTTTGCCCACTGAAGTTGTGCTGCCGAACCACATCGTCCAGCTCGCCGACAACAGAGGAGGTGTGTGATGCCAAAAAGATCTCCGGTTGGATGGAAGGAGAATGACTGCCGGAGCTAGGCTGACTGAACTTGTTGCTGCCGCTGTGAAGTGGAAATCGCCGCTCGCGATTTGGGGAAGAAGGGATCATGAGCTGCATTTTTTTCTGGTTGGTTCTGTTCTTTGCGTAGAGAAAAGATAGCTTTAAGTGGCTTGACACCGTCCGCCCAATCTCTTCACAATTAAATCCTAGCCCTTGATTAAAGCTAGGGTTTAATTCCTTGATTAATCATTCCATTAACTAGGCTGATGCATCCAACGGTTGTGATCGCTCCAAATTTGGATGGATGACTCCAATCGTTCCATTTATGCCCTTTTTGTGTTTCCTACAAGATCATATTCAAAATTATGAGAAATAATCCTAAAATTATAGGAATTACACAATTAATCTCAAATAAATCTAGTATGTAAAAAACATGCTGAATAATTATAATCACCCACATAAGAGAGCCTAAACTGTCCAATTCATGAGTCGAAACAACACAATAAATGAAGTTATCAAATTCCTCCACACTTATTTTTGCACATCCTGAGCAATAATGGAAATAAAACAAATAACTAACTCACTCATTCCCCAAACAATACCCATAGCAATAATTCAAAGATAGAAAAAATTAGTTACTTAGAATCACCAAATCAATATGGATTCAAGGTATTCACAGATCCTACTCCTATAACAGTCAACATACATGATTTCCAATCGAATCAAATAGGTCAAGCCTGATACAAAACCTCCTAAGGTGGATGATTGCACTGGTGCTCACATAATAAATGTAGAAGTGGAGGGCACTCAAAACATGTAATCTTGCCCTACCATATACTTGTTTATCATCTACTTTTTCACTGCTATCAATACATTTCATACTTGAATCAAAAGGATTGATCAAGAATCAAAATGAGATCACAAGTAGAATGCAGATGAAACATATAAAGAGGTACAAGACAAAGTTACGATGAACAATGAACAATAGTAGAATTGGAAGAATAAACCTGATGAGTTGCTCTGTAAGAATGCTCAGTGATACCAACAATATAGGGTGAGATTAGAACATTTGAAAACTTTAGAATTGGATTTTCAGGATCAAATGGCTCTACCCAACTTACAATCAAAACCAAAAAACTATAGCTTCTCTGCAAAGCACAGTAGCATCCATCAACTCCATAGCAAAATACAATGCGATTCCCATTTGTCTGCATTACAATTGTACTTTTTTTATGCAGATTTTTTGTATACATAATTTTTTTTGTGTGCAGAAAATCAAGTATTGATCACAGGCAAATCCATCTCAAGACCAATGGCCTCTGAAAACTATGCCTTCTATATCGTGTTTCCAACAAAACAATATAGCTCCTCCCTCACACTTAAAATTTTTGTCTGTCTCAGACAATGCAACTCATCAAACTATTCTTCCAACATGGAAAACAATAGATATGGGAAAGATAATCCACAAAGATACAAAGACAATGGATAGTAAATGAAGAGATATGACAAGCAAGATATCAAATATGAGAGTATCAAGTGGATTAGACAAGCAAACCAAGTAAGGGAAAGAACCTAGAATGAAATCCTTCATCATATTCATGCAAGTAAATGTTACTGCAGTTTCGAAAAGAATCAAAGTAAGTTCTAGAGCAACAAGTATCACAAGTGTTATCATACTAAAGTGGGTAAATGATAAGAATGACATACAACCTTACTAGATGAATAAAACATCAAGCTTAGTCTATTAATAAAAAGTTCACTATCATAACAAGTGACTGCATACAAGTGAAACCTCCTATCATACACAGAAAATCCATAATTCGATGATCAAACTTAACTAATTTTTACCACCTCTGAAATGATACTAAGGCATGCATAGGGAATATTATTTTAACTCAACAAAACACTCAACCTAGATAAACATACGATCAAACAACCAAACAAAGCAAATTATTCCAAAACATGAAAGGTGTTGGGGATCTTTGGAAGGCTAGAGGGGGCGAATAGCCTCTCTTGAATTCTACAAACAAAGTTAGCGGAAGCAAAAACGAATACTAAAGAAAACAAGAGATAAAAAAGCAAGCACTAACAAAAATGATTTAACGTGGTTCAGAGATTATGCTCCTACTCTAGGCGATCCGTATGGTGGATCAACCCAAGCAAATCTTCACTAAGAGCTCCTTTTAGGTGGAGAAGCCTTCTTTACAAATGAACTTCTCTTCTTACAAATGATGTAGATGAAAATAAGAGAAGAGGAGATTAGGAATCACTAGAAGGCTATTGAAGACGTGGGGATCTTGAGAGTATGAGTATGAATATAAACACTAGCCTTCTTAAGCACCCCATGATCTCTTTTTATGGAGAAGAGGTCGATTTTCTGTTGAAATTTGGAGCGATCATTGATGGTCTCCATCGATCACATTCTTTGTAGTTGACGCAATCCAACAGCTTCTGATGAGCCTGATCTCGATTCGTCACTACCTAACGGGAAGCTGATCAGTCGACTGATCATACCATCAGTCGACTGATTGAGTTATCAATCGACTGCTGCGAGCGATCAATGGACTCAAAAACCTTCTATGCTCGTATCCGCTTATAACAGTTGACTGATAGGGTATAACAGTGTAGGGTTTTACCCATCGAGTCCGTGAGGGGAAACTTCGCTTCCCACTTCACCTTGGTTGTTTGTTCATGGCGATCCCATCGATGTCCCCGGATTAAAAAAATTTAATCCTAGACAAAAGGGATTGCCCAAACAATCAAGTCATCATCGTGCTATTCGTTTAGAGAGGTCATTTGAACAAACTCGTTGTTCAAGCGACCAACCTCTATTTTACGAGTAGTCACGGAATAGACGATGTACGGATCGCCAACTTTTGTATTTATGTTCGGGATCCAAGTATTATTTAGCCACAAACAGAATATATCATGCTTATAATTGGAAAAACAAATATAAGCAAGTAACAAAAGAGAATAGAGAATAGATATACCTCTCAATCTTCTAATGTATGACCTTCCTCCTTTCGGACGTCGTGTGGGCGACGATCAACCAAAAGTTGAAGCTCCTAGATTGCCAATCTTCCTTCCTTGCTCGTTCTGAGCAAGAGGAAGAATAGAAACAAAGCTTTATTCCTTATTTCAACCAACCAACAACCTCCAAGGATGGAGCTTGCCGCCGACCAAGAAGGAGGAGGAGATTATGGTGGAAATCGGCTAAGACACCAAGGGAAAGCCCTATATCTTGTTTCCACCACCTAAGGAGAAGGAGAAGAGGGTCTTTGGCTCCTGGCCAATGGTTGAAAAGGGCTGGAGAGGCGCCGACGGCTTGAGGAAGGAGAAGAAGGCAAGGAAATCTTTCCTTATTAGGTGCCACCCAAGCCCAAACCCTAGCTCCTATCTCTTGCCGCCAACCTCCAAAACCCTAACTTCTTTTTATTCAAACTCCACGCCAACCCCTTGTCCCCCTTTTATAGAGTTAGGGATAAGCCTCCTTTTAATCTCCACCATTGGTTCTAGGGATTTAATCTCAACCGTCGGATCTAGAGATTTAGTCTCAACCGTCGGATCTTAGAGATTTAATCTCTACCTTTGGATCTAGAGTTTTATTTCTATCCATTGGATCTAAGCTTCACGAGGTGTTAATAGGCTACATTAGGGACCATGAGGAGGAGTTGGATCTTGGCAACCCATTGATCCACATAAAGTCCGATCCATTAATGATAATCCAATCCACTAAAGGATTATTATTGATCTACCTCACCAACCCCCATAAGTTAATATGGGCTCCATATATTATTTTGTACATTTTCTCCCCGTGTTTAAGATCTCAAATGTTCGTTGATTAATTAATTTACTGACCATTAATTAATCAACATCTAACTCCATGAGTAGTACCACTCAATCTTTTCATCATGACGGACCAAGTCCACCTGCAGGGTTTACATGATGAACCTTATGAGCTCCTCAAGGGGACATCATCATCCTAATATATAGGACACAGTTTCCTCCTATAATCAACGACACACTATATAAATAATATCATCTCCCAACTTACCGAGTCTATCGATTTAATCTATAAATCTCTCCCATTGGTAAATCAAAGAGATGAATACTAAATATATGTGCCCGTTATTATATCGGGATTAAGAGTATGTACAATATAATATCTGAGGTCCGATTCGATTATGTAGTCAGCAATAAATCGAATCACCTCTAAGTCGGTCCTGCTCAATATACACAAAGTGTACTAGTGTGATTCTATGGTCAAGACAAACCAATACCAAATCACACTACAACCATTCCGATGGTTTGTCCAAAGCCATCTCGGTTGTGAGCCTTTACTTATACTTTACAAGGATCCGATAACATTGTTGGTGCAGTAGGCACCTAAGTTGAACCTGAGTTTTGATTATAGCAAACGATACAAAGTTAAGCTTATATCATTATCTCACGAGCTGAATCGAGTGTGCAGTAAATTGATATAGCTGAAGCTGAAGACTAGCGACACCCGGAGGAAGCCGCGGTGGTCGGGCGACACTCGAGTTACTTCGGAGGGAGCCGAAGGAATCAAGTGGAAGGCCGGAAGCAAAAGCAACACGTAAGTATCGAGGTAAGCTCGTGTGTGCGAGTGTAAGTAAGGTCGTATCTTCTTTACGGGGAAAGACTTAAGCGTAGATCCAACCCAAGACATCTCATAGGTGGTCTAGGTCGAGATCGGATGGTCGACGACCGTCGAAATTATGTGTTTTGTTGAGCTAACCTTGCCTTGCAGCTAGCATCAGTCGACTGCCAGCTTGGAGGACTCGACTGTCGTCAAGCGATCGACTAGAAGGTCGATCGGCCCGATCTTGCCATCGATCGTGATGATGGCCATCGATCGTCACGGTCAAAGGATCAGCCTCGAGTAGTCAAGAGTTATCACCATTTTTCAAGGGGTTTTGTGCCCATTTGTGATTGGCTAAAGACCCATTCGATGAGGGGCTTAAAGGCTATAAAGGAGGCCAAACCTAGGGTTTTAATTAATTCAAAAGCTTCCAAGTGCTTCGACGCTCGACTCTCCGACATCCCTCACGAGCGGCTAGGGCAGACGACTAGAGCTTCAACCTCCAATCTTTGAAGTCGTCGGTATAATCTTTAAATTTGTATAAGTTGTTTTTATTTCGAGCTTTAAATCATATCAAGGAGAGGGGGAGTGTCCCTCTACCTTGAGTCTTTCTTGAGCTTTTGTATTCGTTTAACTCCTATCTCCATCGAGAGGGAGTTCGTTTAGTATTTTCCCTCCGTGCGTGGTCAAGGACCATTAGGGCCTTGGAGTAGTAGCCGAAGGCTACGAACCAAGTAAAACCTATTTGTCTCTATTTACTTTACATTTCCGCTGCAATTAATTTTCTCTCGAGTTTTAACGACAGAAACGAGAAAAAGTTTTTTTCGCTATTCACCCCCCTCTAGCGAACCGCATCGATCCAACAATTGGTATCAGAGCCGGGGGTTGCTAAGATTTGGTGAAACCACCAGTCTAGCCATTTTTCACAGATTTATTTTTCTTTTATTTCTATTTATTTCAAATTTATTTCGCTTTGTTAAATTTACTCCCGCACTACTAATCCAAGACGCGAGTCTTGGTACTTTTTGTGTGTCTTTGTCATTGCTAGTTTTTTTTCCTTCGTCTCCTTGTGTTCTTTGTTCTAATGGCCCATCTCGAAGGGTTTAGCACCGTCCGACCTCCGTTTTACAACGGAGATTACTTCCGTTATTGGAAGGGTCGGATGGAATGCCTTCTTAAAACCCAAATCGAGATGTGGATCATAGTCCAAACGGGTTTCACACTTCCGACTAATGAAGAGGGTGACTCCTTGGATTATGACCAATGGACCATTGCAACAAAAAAACAAGTCGAAGCCGATGCTAAGGCAACGCAAATCCTTCAATGCGGCCTATCCAATGAGGAGCTAAATCGCGTTGACCCCTTCATAAGCACAAAAGATCTTTGGACAAAACTAGTGGAGCTACACGAAGGGACCGACGAAGCCAAGGTATGTAAGCGTGATCTTCTTTTCAATAAACTATATAACCTAAAAATGCAGGAACACGAGTCCGCAACACAACTTCACGCCCGAGTCCAGGACATCGTCAACAACCTACACGCAATCGGACAAAAGGTCGAAAACCGCGACCTTATAAGGTATGTCCTAAACTCTTTTCCGAGGACTACCTTATGGGCATCCATGGTCGATGCCTATAAGGTCTCCAAGGACCTTTCTAAAATTAGGTTAGATGAACTCTTTTCGGATTTTGAACTTCATGAGCAGTCTAACTCAGAGCCCGAGAGGGGTATAGCCTTGTTTGCAGGTTCAAAGAAGAAGAAAATCGCAAGCAAGCCACCACCAACCGAGGAAGAAGCGTCATCCGAAGAAGACGAAGACCACGTCTTCATGGCAAAATCAATTGACGGAGACCGAGGCACAGAACTTGAGTCGAACACGAGGATGACTCGGACTCTGAAAGCTACCTTCAAGTCAAGCCACAGATACACATCCGGTTCAAAAGATACCCTTAAAGTAAGTCGAACTTTATTTAATACTTTACAAAATACGGTTAGGTTTTTGTCTAGGAAATTAGTTAAATCCGAGTCCAAGGTCGAGACCCTGGTTGAGGAGGTCAATCTCCTCAAACACAAGGTCTCCCTAACCTCTTCGACTAGTCGAGTTCAAGAGAAGGACTCAACTCGGGTTGAAAAACTCGAAGTTGAGAACTCACTCTTGAAAAGTCAAGTCGAAGATCTTAGGAACACGTTGGAAAGGTTCACTTCGGGATCCAAAGGACTTGACCTACTACTTGGATCTCAAAGGGCCGTGTACAACAAGGCCGGACTAGGGTTTAACTCAAACACGACTAATAGGTCGTATATGTCGATTGTAAGTCGACATAGGAAACATGTCCAAGCATGGGTCCCTAAGAACTTTTTGATTTCAACTCTAGGATCCAACCCGTACTGGGTTCCCAAGGACCAAATCCACTATGTGGATAGACCGAACCGATTCAACGGTCTAGGGGGAGCCAGTACAAAACATGTTTGTGCTTTAACTTAGAAATTGCATGCTTTAACTTAGAAAGTTTGTGCTTTAACTTAGAAATTGCATGTGTTAACTTAGAAAGTGTGTGCTTTAACTTAGAAATTGCATGCTTTAACTTAGAAAATTTGTGCTTGTGAACTCACTTAGAATACGAACATAACCAACTAAAATTCTTCGAAAAGATTGAGCCTCGGGGAGCCTCTTTTCAAAAACATAACCAACTAAAATTCTTCGAAAAGATTGAGCCTCGGGGAGCCTCTTTTCAAAAACATAACCAACTGAAATTCTTCGAAAAGATTGAGCCTCGGGGAGCCTCTTTTCAAAAACATAACCAACTAAAATTCTTCAAAAAGATTGAGCCTCGGGGAGCCTCTTTTCAAAAATAACCAGTTAGACTAGGAAATAATCTTAGGTGAGTCAAGTCGTCATTTTCTTGAACTTGGCTTTGTCTAAGGAAGTGGTCGATGATCCGATAAAAGAAGGCCCCTGTGCCTCGCCACGACCTGGAAGCCATGATCTTGAAAAGGTAAACTTGACAAGCCTAGGGTTAAATTCAAATCTAACATAAAATTACTTGAACCTAAATCCACTTAATCAATTGGAAATCATCTCACAAAAAACACATAAGTATAACATGCTTGATCATATAGACACAGGTGAGATGACCTAGGTTTAACAACTTACAACCAATTTAAAAAATCTAACATCCAATCCAACCACCTTGTGTGTAGGATCAATGGATGTTGGACAGCGGTTGCTCCCGACACATGACCGGGGATCAACTCAAATTCACAAAGCTTCGATTCAAACGACAAGGATCGGTAGCCTTTGGGAATAACGGCAAGCTCAAAATCATCGGATCAGGTGATATCGAGCTTAACTCGAATTTTGTTATTAAAAATGTATTACTTGTAGAGAATTTTGAATATAATTTACTTAGTGTAAGCCAATTGTGTGATAATAACTATAAGGTCATATTTCTAGAAAATGAATGCATAATTAATACCAACGAAACCACTAAAACAATTCTTAAAGGAACTAGAAATAACAACATTTATACGATCAACTTAACTAACTCCTCAACTAAGTGTCTTATGACACAGGAAGAGGAATCATGGTTGTGGCACCGACGACTCGGTCACTCGCACCCAAGACTCGTCCACAAGATGAGTCAGAGTGGCTTAGTCAGAGGCTTACCCAACCTCAACAACTTGGTTAATAAAATCTGTAATGCTTGTCAACAAGGAAAAACAACCTAGGACACAACACAAGTTAACTAACCAAGAACGAACCTCAAGTGTACTTGAGCTCCTGCATATGGATCTATTCGATTCACATGAAGCCAAGTCACTCAATAGAAGTCAATATTGCTTAGTCATAATTGACGACTACTCCAGGTTTACCTGGGTTAGGTTCATCAAACATAAAAATGATACTCTAGATCAATTAATCAATCTATTCAAATTAATCGAGAATCAAAAAGACCTTAAGGTTAAAAGACTTAGAAGCGATCATGGTGGTGAATTCGAAAATCAAAGGTTCACCGACTTCTGTAACCTAAATGGATACCACCATGAATTCTCTTGCCCTAGGACCCCTCAACAAAATGGCCTAGTGGAGCGGAAAAACCGAACTCTACAAGAAGCCACTAGGACCATGTTGAACGAATACGACCTACCCGATAGGTTTTGGGCAGAAGCCGTGAGTACGGCGTGCTATGTCCAAAATAGGATCCTTATGGTAAAAAGGCACCTTAAGACCTCATACGAGATTTATCACGATAAAGTACTCAACATCAAGTACTTTAGGGTATTTGGGTGTAAGGTACATATCATAAACACTAAGGATTACCTAGGGAAATTTACATCCAAAACCACGACCGGAATCTTTCTAGGATACTCAACTACAAGTAGAGCTTATAGAGTATATAACCACGACACCCTTAGAGTCGAGGAAACCATTAATGTAGTGTTCGATGAAGGACACGAACCTACAAAACCCCCGGCAACCCCAATTAGCGAGCCGATTCATACTAGACCTAACTCTGATCCCGAGATCAGGTCTAGTGTTAATCCTAACCTAAGTCAACCAAGTCACTCTATTGATCAAGTGATAGATGACTCCAACCAAACTAGTGTTTAACCAAGTCACCCCATTGATCAAGCATTAGGTGACACAAACCCAACCCAATCTAGGATTCAAACTAACCACCCTATCAATCAAGTGATAGGAGATCCTAATCTAGGAGTTCGAACTAGAGCATCCTATAGGAACCTTAGTCAAATTTCCTTAATTTCAAAGATAGAACCCAAATCAATTGAACAAGATCTTCTTGATCTCGATTGGATTATTGCAATGCAAGAAGAGCTAGCTCAATTTACTAGGAATGAAGTGTGGGAATTAGTACCACCACCTAAAGACAAAACGATAATTGGAACAAGGTGGATGTTTCGAAATAAGCTTGATGATAAAGGTGAAGTAGTTAGAAACAAGGCTAGGTTAGTCTCCAAAGGGTTTAGTCAAGTCGAAGGATTAGATTACGACGAAACCTATGCCCCAGTAGCTAGACTCGAATCCATTCGAATGTTGCTAGCTTATGCCGCACATCGAGGATTTAAGCTGTTTCAAATGGATGTTAAGTCGGCATTCCTAAATGGATACATTAAAGAAGAAGTTTATGTTAGCCAACCCCCCGGATTCGAAAATCTAGATAAATCCGACCATGTTCTAAAACTTAAGAAGGCTCTCTATGGACTTAAACAAGCTCCTCGAGCTTGGTACGAGAGACTTTCAATCCATCTTAAGTCAAAAGGGTTTAACCAAGGCTTAGTTGACCCAACTCTCTTTGTAAAAACCTTAGGTAAAGAAATATTCATAGCTCAAATTTACGTAGACGATATAATTTTTGGAACCTCTAACTCAGCCTTACTAAACGAGTTCGTTTCACTCATGGAAAGTGAGTTCGAAATGAACTTGGTAGGCGAGTTAAGTTTCTTTTTAGGTCTACAAATTAAACAAACTAAGGATGGTATATACCTATATCAACAAAAATACACTAAGGAGTTAATTAAAAGATTTGGAATGCAAGACGCTAAGGTAATAAACACCCCAATGGCGATAAATGTTAACATAGGAGAAGACCTAGAAAGTAAGTCCATTGACTTAAAATACTATAGGAGCGTAATAGGGAGTCTCCTATACTTAACTGCGAGTCGACCCGACATCCTATTCGCAATAAGTATGTGCGTCAGGTTTCAAACCTGTGCTAAGGAGTCTCACTTTACCCTAGTTAAGCGTATCCTTAGATATCTTAAGGGTACACTTAACGTTAGTATTTGGTACCCTAGATCTACGGAGTTCGAACTAATCGGCTACTCCGATTCGGATTATGCCGGTAGTAAGCTCGATAGAAAGAGCACGAGTGGTTGTTGTCAACTTCTCGGCTCGAGTCTAGTGAGTTGGTGCAGTAGGAAACAACATTGTGTTGCTTTATCTACCACCGAAGCCGAATACATCGCGATGGGTGAGTGTGTCACGCAGCTTCTTTGGATGAAGCATACTCTTCGCGACTTTAAGTTAGACTTTACGAATACTAAACTTCACGTAAACAACATTAGTTCAATTAATCTTACAAAGAATCCGATATGTCACTCTAGGACCAAACATATAGAGGTCAAACACCATTTCATTCGAGAACATGTGGCCAACGGAGCAATACAACTCGAATACGTCGAATTGAAGTCTAACTTAGCAGACCTATTTACTAAACCTCTACCCGAAGCCGAATTTAGTCTATTAAGACGAAAATTGGGCATGTGCGTAATATAATAGGTACATGCAAATTATATGTTCTTACTACTATTTCTTTAATTTCATTTTTATGGAACTAGCATAGGACATACCTTAGATATCATGCACCTATAGATTTAAGGAGCCAGTACATCTCACAACACATAGGATTAATGTGTTTGTGTACTTAGCCACGTAGATGGGCGTGAGATGTTAGGACCTTACTCCTGGTTCCAGATGTAGAGCTAGTGCATCGCTATGAACCACGGAGTATAATCATACATACTAACCGACTCTGACCAGGACTGGTTGATCTTACATATCAATCAAGCCAAATATGAGTCGAACATTTTATAGATGAGCTTATTTTCAGTATATTATTTTTTTTATAAAAAATGGAGAACATGCTTGGACTTTAAATTTAACACTTATTTTGTTTTCCACACACCCCTTACTCTTTTCAATATACGGCAAAAGGGGGAGAAAAAGGCCAAAGTTAAGGGGTCAAATTTTTTGATAACTTAACTCTTACTTCATATTTAAACCAAAAGTTAAAACTTAGTTAACTTTTACCAAAAGGCCACAGAATTCTTAACTTAAACTTATTTGTGCCGTCTACGTTTTACTTAAACTTATTTTTAAAAAAACTTTATGTCGTTAATGTTTTACTTAAGGGGGAGAAAGGGCTTAACTGAAACGTTTTACTAAGGCCAACTTTAAGTAATGTTAATTACTTAAAGCAACCCTCAAGGGGGAGGATTAAGGTCTTTCTTCAAGACTCACCCTCGGTCAAGGGGAAGGTTTCCTCAAGGGGGAGTACTTGAAGAAAATCCTTACTACTCCAACTTAATCTTCATATTTTTTGTTTCTCATGCACATTATTACTCTTAATGCACTTAATTTTCTTAACTTTGTATGTGGGTTTGCCATAAATCAAAAAGGGGGAGATTGTTGGTGCAATAGGCACCTAAGTCGAACCTGAGTTTTGATTATAGCAAACGATACAAAGTTAAGCTTATATCATTATCTCATGAGCTGAATCGAGTGTGCAGTAAATTGATATAGCTGAAGCTGAAGGCTAGCGACACCCAGAGGAAGCCGCGGTGGTCGGGCGACACTCGAGTTACTTCGGAGGGAGCCGAAGGAATCGAGTGGAAGGCCGGAAGCAAAAGCAACACATAAGTATCGAGGTAAGCTCGTGTGTGCGAGTGTAAGTAAGGTCGTATCCTCTTTACGGGGAAAGACTTAAGCGTAGATCTAACCCAAGACATCTCATAGGTGGTCTAGGTCGAGATCGGATGGTCGACGACCGTCGAAATTATGTGTTTTGTTGAGCTAACCTTGCCCCTAGCATCACGCCGCCAGCCTTGGAGGACTCATTGTCGTCCAAACAATGATCGCCGAAGGTCGAATCGATCGATTCGCCATCGATCGGTGATGATGGCCATCGATCATTCTGGTCAAAGGATCAGCCTCGAGTAGTCAAGAGTTATCACCATTTTTCAAGTGGTTTTGTGCCCATTTGTGATTGGCTAAAGACCCATTCGATGAGGGGCTTAAAGGCTATAAAAGGAGGGCCAAACCTAGGGTTTTTAATTAATTCAAAAGCTTCCAAGTGCTTCCGATACGCTCCGACTCTCCGACATCCCTACGATGAAGCGCTGCTGAGACGACGACTAGAGCTTCAACCTCCAATCTTTGAAGTCGTCGGTATAATCTTTAAATTTGTATAAGTTGTTTTTATTTCGAGCTTTAAATCATATCAAGGAGAGGGGGAGTGTCCCTCTACCTTGAGTCTTTCTTGAGCTTTTGTATTCGTTTAACTCCTATCTCCATCGAGAGGGAGTTCGTTTAGTATTTTCCCTTCGTGCGTGGTCAAGGACCATTAGGGCCTTGGAGTAGTAGCCGAAGGCTACGAACCAAGTAAAACCTATTTGTCTCTATTTACTTTACATTTCCGCTGCAATTAATTTTCTCTCGAGTTTTAACGACAGAAACGAGAAAAAGTTTTTTTCGCTATTCACCTCCCCCTCTAGCGAACCGCATCGATCCAACAAACATGATCTCCTGTGTGATACCACACACCATGTTATCTATAATATAATGTATTAGACAATATTGCATAACCATAAAAATGCAAACAATGATCATGTGATTCTTATTTCAAAATAAAGATGTTCATACAAAAGATAGACTTTTCAGTATACATCTCTACAAATAGTTGACTGATGGTGGACTAGTCGACTGCCAAACCTTAGCAGTCGACTGATGGACCCAGAATTCAGCCAGCTTCAGTCGAGTGACTGATCAGTCGACTAAGATAAAGCTCTAGTCGACTGATACTTCAAGTATTATTAAATCATACTTGAAATTAACTCCCTAGACCTAGACTCAACCTTCTAGCTCTTCCTTCAGCCTTGCACCTCCAGGATCTCTCCGAGTTCGTGACTCCTTCATCCTTGCGCTTGCTTTCAAGAGCTTCCCTCGGTTTCGTCATGTCTTGGGTTTCTCTTTTGCTAAAGGACCGCTTGGTCTTCACACCCCAAGACTATATGCTTGGACTTGCGTTGCCAAAACCTTGCTTTTGGTCTTCCTTTGCCAAGGTCCACTTGGACTTTACGCCACCAAGACTACATGCTTGGACTTACGCCGCCAAGACCTTCCCTTGCCAAGATCACACTTGGACTTTCCTTTACCAAGTCTTCACACTTGGATTTTCCTGTTACTTGAAATATTCATAGTTAGATCATAAAACATTGCCTAACTATAAATGATCATCCAAACATCAAAACACATAAATGCTTGGGGCATTGTTGCACCAACAAAAGGATGGAAATAAATGCAGCAAACAAAAGAACACACTCCCCTTCAAGTCGGAGAAGAAGCATCATCAATGTCCACCTCATCCACTATAGCTCCTCTTATCCCCTCGTGAAATATCTTGAGACAGTGTCCATTCACTCTGAAAGTTTTCCCTGTAGAAGTTTCCTCTCATCAACTTGAGACGAGAATGATACAACAATATTCTATCACCAATATGGAACTCCTTTCTCAAAATTCTCTTGTCATGAAAATTCTTAGTCTTCTCTTTGTAAATGCGGGGGTTCTCATAGGTTTCTAATCGTATCTCCTCAAGTTCCTAGAGTTGCAATTTTCTTTCTCTCCCAGCTTAGTCATCATCCATGTTGCAAGCTTTCATTGCCCAATAACCCTATACTCAATCTCTATTGGCAAGTGACAAGCTTTGCCATAAACAATCTTGTACGGGGACATGCCTATGGGAGTCTTATAAGCAGTCCTGTAAGCCCACAGGGCATCCTCAAGCCTCTTTCTCCAGCCCTTCTTGTTTGGCCCCAGTGTCTTCTCTAGTATAGATTTGATCTCTCTGTTCGACACTTCAACTTTCCCATTTGTCTGAGGGTGGTAAGGAGTAGAAATTTTGTGCAACATCCCATACTTGCTTAACATGGCCTTCATGTGTTTGTTGCAAAAATGAGACCCTTGATCACTGATGATCGCCCTAGGTACCCCAAATCTGTAAAATATGTGAGATCTAACAAAGTTCACAACAATTGGAGAATCATCAGTCCTGGTGGGGATGACCTCCACCCATTTGGAAACATAATCAACTGCCAATAAAATATATGAAAATCCAAAAAGATACAGGAAATGAACCTATAAAATCAATACCCCAAACATCAAAAATTTCACAGAATAGCATAAATCATTGAGGCATTTCATTTCTAAGTCCTATGTTTCCTATTCGTTGACACCATTCACAAGATTTGTAAAATTCATAGGCATCATGAAACAAGGTGGGTCAATACAAACTAGACTCTAACACTTTCCTAGCAGTCTGCTGGGGTCCAAAATGACCCCGTAGCCAGAGAATGATAAAAAGTAAGTATAGAATGAAACTTATAATCAGGTACACATCGTCTAATGATCTGATCACTACAAAGTTTCTAGAGGTAAGGATCATCCCATACATAATACTTAGCATTATTTTTCAATTTCTGGACTTGTGCATGAGTAAAATGTGAGGGTATAGTACGCGCAACTAAATAATTTGCAAGATCTGCATACCATGGTGACTTACCCTGCAAGTGACAAAGTTGCTCATCTGGGAATGAATCTGCTATGGGGGTGAGGTCGATCTCCCTCACAATCCTACTCAAGTGATCTTCTACTAGGTTATCCCTCCTGCTCCTATTGCGTATCTCCACGTCAAATTCTTGAAGTAGAAGCATCAATCTAATTAGTCTCAATTTCGCATCGAGCTTCTTTAGGAGGAATTTCAAAGCTGCATGATCAAAAAAAATAACCACATGAGAACAAAGCAAATATGATCTAAATTTATCTAAAGAAAAAATAATCAATAAGAGCTCTTTTTCTGTCGTGGTGTAGATGGATTGAGCAACATCCAAAGTCTTTGAGGTGTAATAGATCACATGAGATGATCTATCCACTCTCTGTGCCAAGATAGTTCCCACTGCATAATTTGAAGTGTCACAAATCAACTCGAATGGGAGAGCCCACTATGGTGGTCTAAGGATCGGTGCTGATATCAGAGCCTACTTAAGTTGACCAAATGAGTCCTTGCACCATTGGTCAAACTGAAAAACCGCGTCTTTCTGCAACAAATTGGTCAAGGGAAGAGCAATTTTGCTAAAGTCTCTGATAAAACATTTGTAGAAACCTGCATGACCCATAAAAGCACTAACTTCTTGTATAGAAGCGGGGTAAGATAAAGAAGATATAGCATGAATTTTAGCAGGATCAACTTCAATACCATTCGCAGAGATGATATGAGCTAAAACTACCCCTTGCTTGACCATGAAATGACACTTCTCGAAATTTAGAACCAAATTAGTCTCAATCCATCTACATAAAACACTCAACAAATTATCCAGATAAGAATCAAAAGAAGAACCATAAACCGAAAAATCATCCATAAAGACCTCCATGCAATGCTCTAATAAATCACCAAAAATACTCACCATACATCGCTGGAATGTTTCGGGAGCGTTATAGATTCCGAAGGGCATACTGTGATATGCAAACGTCCCGAAGGGTAAGTAAAAGTAGTCTTCTCCTGATCATCTGTAGCAATACAAATCTGAAAATAACCAGTGTAACTATCTAGGAAGTAATAATGTGACTTGCCCACCAACCTCTCTAACATTTGATCAATAAAAGGCAGTGGGTAGTGGTCTTTCCGGTTGGCCTAATTAAGCTTCCTTTAATCCACACAAACTCTCCACGAATTCTAAACTCTGGTGGGTATCAACTCATTCTCTACATTAGCAACCACTGTAATACCATATTTCTTCGGAACCACCTGAATAGAGCTTACCCATTTACTGTCTGAAATAGGATAAATGATGCCAGCCTGTAAAAGCCTTGTCACTTCCTTCTTTACCACCTCAAGAATCAGTGGGTTAAGCCTTCGTTGTGGTTTTCTGACTGGTTTTACATCCTCTTCCAAATGAATCATATGCAAACAAATAGAAGGACTGATACTAGGGATATCTGCAAGCGTCCACCTCATCGCTTTTCTGTGCTACCTCAGAAGATCTACTAATCTGTACTCCTGATCTAGCTCTAGATCTTGGGCAATAATGACGGGTCGGTGCTCGTTCTCATCTAAGTACACATACTTCAAATGCTTAGGAAGAGATTTCAATTCAAGCTTCAGTGGTTGCACATATGATGGAAGTGATTCTTGAGGCATCACCTCAAGAGTGCAAGTCCCTACACATTCTATATCCCTGTCAACAAAAAAGGGCTCACAGATAGGTCCAAACGATATATCATCATCAACATCTGAATCATCAGAATCAACAAAATCATAAAAAGAATGTAGAAGGTACAAAGATATCCAAATGAAAAACAGACTCAAAAAAAAAATCTATGTAGTTCAGTTCATCAGCTATATCCACGGTAAGAATAGAATGATCCTCCATTGAGTGCTTCATAACATCTAAAATACTGAACCGAACCACAATATCTCCTACCTCCAAAGAAAGAGTCCCTACATACACATCAATCTTGGTCTTGGCAATTTTGAGGAAGGGTCTGCCCAAAATAAGTGGAGCTTTGCAATGTTGTGTATCACCCTCCATATCAAGAATATAAAAATTTGCAGGAAATATAAGCTCTCTTACCTTAACCAACACATCCTTTATCACCCTAGCTAGGTGGACCTGACTGCGGTTGGCTAACTGAATCACCACTCCTATAGGCTGTAAGGGTCCAATACCAAGTGAATGAAAGACTAAATTTAGCTTCACATTAATTGAAGCTCTCAAATCTAACATTGCATCCTCGAAGACATAGCTCCCAATAACACAAGGTACAGTGAAAACACCTGAATCCTCACACTTCTAGGGTAAAGGCTAAATAAGTGCTAACACATTCTTTCCCACACTGATTAACTCATTACCTTTCAGCTTCTTCTTGTTAACACACATATCCTTACGAAACTTGGCATACTTGGGAATCTGCTTGATCATTGTCAACAAATGGACATTGACTTCCACCTTGCTGAACAAATCTATTAGCTCCTGGAATTCTCTAGCCTTTTCTTCAACAACCATTTTCCTAGGCTGCATTGGCCTTTGAGGGAAGGGTAATGGAACTGGCAACACTAATCAAGTAGGTTATCACCTGAAGACCTAGTCATCATCACAAACAACACAATGATACACTAATAACAAAAGAAAAGAACAAACTAACTAATGGTAGTTTAAAGACAAACGAACACCATTACGACTTCCCGGGCAACGATGCCAAAATTTGATATACGCGGGCGTGTCATACCACCATTACAAATTGTTAGGACCAGTGCGCCCGTTAGAGGGAGGGGGGGGGTGAATAGCGCGTCGTCGTTGCTTGATGAAATTTGATCACGTGCTTGTCTACAACACTTGTTATACGCAGCGGAAATAATAACAATAACACAAAAACAACAAGAACACAAGCACAACACCAAATATAAAATGATTCAGAATCGTATGGTTCCTACTCCACGGATTGAGCTTAAATGAGCTCTAGTGATGCACACGCAGCCACTAATCAATAATACTCCTTCTCAACAACAAGTTGGAGGTGGAGAAACCTCGTACAATGAATTACAATAGTAATAAAAACAAATACAAGTGAATACAAGTAAAGAAACACTTTACAATTGTGAACTTGGATGCTTGCTTTGTGATTTCTTGAACTTCACTTGAAGACCCTGATTTGTACCAGCAAATCGCTTCAAATCGTCCAAGAAACAAATGGAGAAAACCTCCTCCACAAGCTCCCTATAAAGCATCTTCTTGGGTTAGATTTCGCATAGTAGTCGATTGATCGGGACCATTAGTCGACTGCTCCTATAGTCGTTGTCTCACAACGGTATGAGCCACAATGGATAAGTTCAAATGGATAGACCATCAGTTGGCTGATCATGCCCATCAATCGACTAATCAAGTCATCACTCGACTGTCAAACCCTAACAGTCGACTCGGGAACCTTCTGTGCTCGAATACACGACCAACAGTCGACTCCCCAATGCTGGCAGTCGACTTCTAGGCCAGTTCCTTCAGTCGAACTCTAGTCAACTCACTTCAGTCGATTGACCATAGTCCCAATCGACTGATACAACTCAAACTTGTGGTTTTAACCCTAAGTATGGTGCCCCCATACTTGCTAGACCACCCTTAGCCTAGACCTAAGCCTTCTAGCCACCTCCGTCAGCCTTGCGCCTATCGGATCCCTCCAAGTAATCCATGACTTGTTCATCCATACGTTAGCCTTCAGGCACTTCCATCAGCTATTGTCATGCTAATGTGGTCTACACCGCCAAGGCACATTGGACTTATGCTGCCAAGACTCCACTTGGACTTTACACCGCTAACAATTGGATTTATGCTGCCAAGACTCCACCCTTAGGCTTTACGCCACCAATATTCCCCTTGGACTTCTCAATTACCAAGTACCCATGACTTGGACTTTCCCTTGCCAACCCATGTTGGACTTTCCATGCCAAGACCCATGCTTGTGTTGGACTTTTCGAGCCGCAAAAACCGCTTTTTGTGTTGCAGAAACCTCGAAAGCATGGCCACGGATCCATGCGAAGATATAAAAATAAAACATGTATGTATTTAAATACCCTAGATCTACCTTAGATCTACAAGATGAGAGCATTACCCTCGTAGTGACGCCCTTCGCTTATCTCGCTCGTACAAATGCTTTGTCGGAACTCAAGAGTGTCAAGTGTACACTCCTCTATTGGTATCCACACGAACAAATGGTGGAGAAAAACAACTAGAGTGTGCTAGCTGTTAGTTTTCCGGCACCGCGGCGTGTGTGTGTTCGATCATGTTTCGTAAACATGAGCACAGCGGAAGCAATTAAAATTAATAAATCTATATTTATTACAACACACACAACACACGCATGCATATTACAACAAGTGTAGACATAACCGTAAATTAAAATTTGCAATAAAAGAAATTTATCTACGTTATACCTTTCGTATGACGTGTAGCGGGAACGACATCAACCGGAACGATCCTCATAAGAATCGTCTCTATCCGTATCCACGCCGAGCTCCTCGGGATGACTTCGCTAAGTCACGAGCTTCGTCTTCGTACGGGTTACTAGCCTCGTGTTGAAGACGACGTGATCGAGAGATGATCACGATCCGAATCCAAATTCGGATCCTAAAACGAGTTCTCAAAACTCGCTTCTCCGGAGAGGTATTCGTCAACCGTTTGGCGAATCGCCGTCCTCCACCTCAGAGGATTACCGGAGATCAAATCCCCGGTAAGTTAGCCGCTGTCGGAGCACTAACCGTCGTCCAAACGACGCTCCGACAACAAAGAAACAAGCTGTCCAGAAAAACTGGACAGCTTTTGGTGGAGGAATAGAGGCCGGCTAAGGAAAGATGGAAGCTCACCTTATCACCGAACCCAAAGGAGATCGCCGGAGGGTCGCCGGAGGTTCTCCGGCTGAAGCTTGGACGCCGGCAAAGACTTGGACGGCTGCACAAAAGCTGGGCGGCGGCCCCGTTAGGGTTGGCGCCCAGTAACACCAAGGTGGAGGTGGGCGGCAACTCAAGGGGGCTAGGGTTTGGATTAGTTAGGGTTTAACAATCCCTTAAGCCCTCTTTTATAGAGAACTAATTCTCTTAATGGTTAATGGATCATATCCATAAAGCCCGTTAACCCGCTCCATTAGGAGTATTTTAAGTTAAAACGAACCGAACCAACCTTTGGTTCATTCGTTTAATATAAACCAAACCCTTTGGTTTATTCTCATCCATTGGATTAGAACCAAACCATTTTGGTCCATCCATTATGTCTTCATAAGACACGGCCCATCCACGCTTCCATTGCGACTGAAACAATTTCATGCTCGCTTTATGTTTGGTCCAACCAAACATAGTTTCTCTCGGTCTGAGAATCCCATTCTCAAGCTCGTTTTAAATCCTTTGGATTACACTCGTTGTGCGTGTGACCAAATAGGTTCTCGGTTTATGTTGGCCGTCTATAATTAACCATTAATTACAGAACGATCATGAGTGGCACCTAGTAGTACATCATGATCCCCAATTAACCGAAAAGATCAACGGTTGATCCAGAACTATTTCTGAAACCCTTCAGTAGCTCGAATGAATCGTGCCCCATTCCCTTCACTCATCTTATACCCACTTGGTTCAGGACATGGTCTATTGTGTCAGTCCCCACTAGGCTGACTACGTCACACCTAGCCCAAGTATCATTTCCTCGTCCTACGGATTCTAGTTACTGCACATGTATCAAAGAGTACTTTACTCTAAACATGTAATGCTTTGGCCAAAGAATTTAGTAACAATCCGATGAGAGGCCATGGGTATACATCTCCTCACAAGGAGTGGTAAATCCTTTATAGGCTATTCAAACACCTTCGATCATTTCGACTTATACCCAATCATCCCGGGTCCACATCTCCTCGGAGATGTTTGCTTAAGATGTCAAAGCATAAGTCTCCATGATCAAGATGACTTGAATACCGCAAGTCAAAGGAACATCACACTTAAGCCACAGTAAGAACTTCATTGACATATCTATATATGCAGAGAACCATATGAAGTCTTACGGCTGGTCACTCCAATGAACTAGTTACCATAACTAGCATCCACGATTAACTCCGGACATCACTATGTCTCCATCCAGTGAGAATCAGCTGCTTGGATACACCAAGGAGTATACCTCGTGCTAGTCTCGACAGAATTGATGGTATCCAAATCCATCAATTCATCGACTAGGGATAATTTCGATACATCACAATTACACATATAGAGATACTCACTAGTTGTGATCCAATCACAAATTCTCTCATGCTGTGAATCGTATTGTGGACATTCAGTAAATGAGTTTAAGATCCAATCAAATACGTAAAACATGTATACTCAAATAGTGAATCTTCATTTATCATATAAATGGTTCAAACATAAGGCGATTGCATTAGGACATCTCTCATATATTACTAACAGACTCCCACTTGGCCTAATGCCAATCGCTACGGTATCCAATACCATAAGCTCGAACATGACTCTCAAACTTATTTTGAGGTAATGCCTTAGTCAAGGGATCCGCTAAGTTCCTTTCAGTGGGAATTTTCTCGATTTGTATTTCGTTCCTACTGATGATCTCTCTGTTAAGATGATAGCGGCGAAGCACATGTTTGGATCATTGATGAGACCACATCAAGTTCAGAGATGAACTTCTTGATCCAAATCGCTTCCTTTGCTGCTTCCAAAGCTGCAATGTATTCTGCCGTAGTGGCAGAATCCGCTATAGTGTCAAGCTTGGAACCTTTCCAACTTATTGCACCTCCATTCCAGGTGAATACATACCCAGACAAAAACATGGAATCATCCTTGTCTGTCTGGAGCTGGCATCCGTATACCCACGTATCACCATGTACCCTTCTCCATATATTAGGAACACATCCTTAGTTCTTCTCAAGTACTTAAGGATCGTCTTAACAGCCGCCCAATGATCCATTCTTGGATCGGACTGGTATCTGCTCGAGACACTCAGAGCATACGATACATCGGGCCTCGTACATAACATAGCATACATGATAGATCCTATTGCGGATGCATAGGGAATCTTACTCATGCAAATCCTCTCGTCTTCTGTGCGCGGACACATAGACTTCGAAAGGTGTACCCCATGCCTGATGGGCAGATAACCTTTCTTGGATTCCAACATGCTAAACCTCTTTAGCACTCGGTCTATATATGTAGACTGCGAAAGACCAAGCAACCATTTCGATCTATCTCTATAGATCTTAATCCCAAGGATGTAGGTTGCTTCTCCCAGGTCTTTCATGGAGAATGTCTTGGATAACCAAACCTTAACTGACTGTAAGATTGACATATCGTTTCCTATAAGTAATATGTCATCGACATACAATACTAGGAACACGACTGCACTCCCACTAACCTTCTTGTACACACAAGGTTCGTCTGGATTTTGCGAGAAATCAAACTTTTTGATCGTCTCATCAAAACGGATATTCCAGCTCCTGGATGCTTGCTTCAATCCATAAATGGACCGTCGCAATTTGCATACCTTGGTTTTATCAACCGATGTGAAACCCTCAGGCTGTATCATATACACGTCCTCGAGCAAGTTTCCATTAAGGAAAGTTGTTTTCACATCCATCTGTCATATCTCATAATCATAATGAGCTGCTATGGCCAGGAGCATCCGAATGGATTTAAGCATAGCTACAGGCGAATAGGTTTCGTCATAATCAACACCTTGCTTTTGACGATATCCTTTCGCCACCAATCTAGCCTTATAGGTAATCACATTACCATCCATGTCGGTTTTCTTCTTGAAAACCCACTTGCACCCTATAGGCTTTATGCCTTCAGGTGGGTCAACCAAGTTCCAAACTTGGTTTTCGTACATGGAATCCATTTCCGACTTGATGGCACCAAGCCACTTATTCCTTTCTGAACTTGTCAGCACTTCTTCATAACTGGTAGGCTCCTCATCATCAATGAGTAACACGTCGTTCGATTCACTTACGAGAAATCCATATCTCTCGGGAATATTGCGTGTTCTACCAGATCTACGAAGATGTGGTGTTACAATAGGTCCAGCCGATTGCTCATCACTATGAGTTGTCGGCTGTTGTGCTTCACCAGGTATCTCATCAATGTCTATTTGAGTCTCTCGAGCCTCCTCAAGCTCGATGACACTCCCACTGTTTTCTTGCAAGAGAAACTCTTTCTCTAGAAACACAGCATGCCTTGAAACAAACACCTTTTGTTCCACAGGATGATAGAATTGGTAACCCCTTGTTTCCTTAGGGTATCCAATAAATAGACATTTATCAGACTTAGCATCCAGTTTGTCTGATACAGTCCGCTTCACATAAGCAGGACAACCCCATATCTTCAAGTAAGATACATGAGGTTTCTTACCATTCCATATCTCATATGGAGTAGTTGAGACTACCTTGGTAGGCATTCTGTTTAACAAGTAAACAGCTGTCTGAAGTGCATAACCCCAAAAGGACTTGGGAAGAGTCGCATGATTCATCATTGACCATGTCCAACAAGGTCCGGTTACGCCTCTCAGATACACCATTATGCTGTGGTGTATAGGGCGGAGTCCATTGAGACAATATGCCATTGTCTCTTAGATAATCAAGAAACTCTTGACTTAAGTATTCACCACCTCGATCCGATCGAAGTATTTTAATACTTTTGTCATGTTGTTTCTCTACTTCATTTCTGAATTCTTTGAACCTTTCAAAGGATTCAGACTTGTGTTTCATCAGGAACACATACCCAAACCGTGAGTGATCATCGGTGAAGGTAATGAAGTAGCTATAGCCTCCTAAAGCTTGAGTTGACATAGGTCCACATACATCAGTATGTACTAGACCTGGTAACTCTCCCACTCGTTCACCTTTTCCAGTAAAAGGTAACTTAGTCATCTTGCCTTTTAAACATGATTCACATGTATCGTATGAATCCAATTCAAACGATTCCAGAATTCCACATCGGTGTAATTCGGACATGCGTTTCTTGCTTATATGGCCAAGACGACAATGCCACATATAGGAGTCTATGTGATTATCCTTTCGAGCACGCGTGTTGCTCGCTTCGATATTGAAAATGTCCTTTGGATCGTCCAGCGTATAAATGCCATTACTCAAAGTTCCAGTTCCATAAAGTACGCCATTCAAAGTTATATAACAACAATTGTTACTAAACGTCAAATGGAAACCATTTCTATTTAAGCAGGAAATAGAAACAATGTTCTTTATTAGAGAAGGAACATAATAGCAATTGTCCAGTTCCAAGACTAGTCCACTAGGGAGCTTCAGCAAATAAGTTCCGATGGCGTAGCGGCAACCTTTGCTCCATTGCCAACTCATGAAATTTGACTCCCCTCTGACAAGTCTTCTTCTATTCCTTAGCCCCTGTATGTCATTACATATATGTGAGCTACACCCAGTATCCAATACCCAAGTGTCTAAGGAAATAGAATGACAATCAATAACGAAGATACCTGAAGAGGATGGGACATTTGATGCCTTCTTCTTCTTCATGGACTCAAGATAAATCTTGCAGTTTCTTCGCCAGTGGCCTTCCTTGCCACAGTGATGGCAAGTGCCCTTTTGCGCTGGTTCCGCCTTCTTTGCCCTTTTGTTCTTTCCTTTCTTCAGTTCTTTTGCCTTCCTCTTAGAACCTTTCTTTGAGGAATCAACTAACAGAACCACCTTCTCTTCATGCTTTACAGAAGGCTCCACAGTCTTCAGCATATTGAGGAGCTCGGGAATGGTGGATTCCAATTTGTTCATCCGATAGTTCATCACAAATTGCGAGAAACTCTTGGGCAAACAATGCAGAATTAAGTCAATACTTAACTCATGATCCATCACAAAACCGAGGGTAGCTAGCCGCTCGATGTACCTGTTCATCTTTAGCACAAACTGCACTACAGACGAACCTTCTTGCATCTTCGTAGTGAAGAGGAGCCTAGAGACCTCGAACCTTTCGGATCTCGCTTGCTCATCGAACAACTCATGAAGATGGAAGACCATAGTATTAGCATCCATATGCTCATGCTACTTTTGCAGCTCAGGTACCATCGCCGCTAGCATGATGCAACTCGCCAGCTCAGAATCTGCCACATGTTTCTGATAGACCAACATTTGGTCTGGAGTTGCATCGTCCTTAGGACGGTCAGGAAGAGGCTCTTCAAGGACATATGCAAGCTTTTCCGCCTTGAGAACAATTCTCAGGTTTCTAAGCCAGTCCAGGAAGTTAGGCCCAGTCAGTTTGTTCGAATCCAAAATAGTGCGCAAATTCAAAGACGTCATGATCAATTTATTGACCTAGAAATACAAAACGAGCATATATGAGAAAATGATTTTAAAATGCATCAATATACATTTATAAATCCCATTCATTTTTTTCGAATATCAAAAACCCCAAAATCACTTCGGGAGATTGTAGGTCCATCTCCGAATGGGCAGATATCCATCATAGTTATGAACAACCTTGGAGAGAGTCCAACAAGCCATTCATAACTACGACGGTAGGTATCATCTATACCGATTGCATATCCCGTATATGCAACTATCACAATGTGCTATCAACTAATTGAATGTTCACACATACATCGGGTTGTTAACACATTAACAAGTATGCATCATATGCATAACACCCAACTTCACCTCCCTTTACATCGACCTTGGAGAGAGTCCAACAAGCCGACGCTCCAGGTTAAAGCCAACCCATTAATCAGGACATAGTTTTAATATGGTTAGAGCGCATTCAACCAATTAGCCCAGCTTGGAGAGAGTCCAACAACCAAAGCTAACGATTGACCTCTGACTCTTACCATATTAGTATTAAACTATTCCATGGTTTGAACATATTCAGGTTCGAGCCGGGCTTGGAGAGAGTCCAACAACCCAAACAAGAAACAGAACTCTGGTTCTAACCATATTAATGGAAGGTGTAGGCTTTAATATTGATTAAGGGTTTTTATGTCTCATCCTCTTTGCATGCAAATAACTATTATCTACATGGCATGACATACATGGCATACATCTACATGTCACGACACGCATGACATAATGTTATGCATCTAATGCATACTGTTATGCTCTGATACCACTGTTAGTTTTCCGACACCGCTGCGTGTATGTGTTCGATCATGTTTCGTAAACATGAGCACAGTGGAAGCAATTAAAAATAATAAATCTATATTTATTACAACACACACAACACACGCATGCATATTACAACAAGTGTAGACATAACCGTAAATTAAAATTTGCAATAAAAGAAATTTATCTACGTTATACCTTTCGTATGACGTGTAGCGGGAACGGCATCAACCGGAACGATCCTCGTAAGAATCGTCTCTATCCGTATCCACGCCGAGCTCCTCGGGATGACTTCGCTAAGTCACGAGTTTCGTCTTCGTACGGGTTACTAGCCTCGTGTTGAAGACGACGTGATCGAGAGATGATCACGATCCGAATCCAAATTCGGATCCTAAAATGAGTTCTCAAAACTCGCTTCTCCGGAGAGGTATTCGTCAACCGTTTGACGAATCCTTCGCCCCCACTAGAGGATTACCGAGATCAAATCCTCGTAGTTAGCCGCTGTCGAGCACTAACCGCCGCCCAAACGACGCCCGACAACAAGAAACAAGCTGTCCAGAAAACTGGACAGCTTTTGGTGGAGGAATAGAGGCCGCTAAGGAAAGATGGAAGCTCACCTTATCACCGAACCCAAAGGAGATCGCTGAGGGTCGCCGGAGGTTCTCCGCTGAAGCTTGACGCCGCAAAGACTTGGACGGCTGCACACAAGCTGGGCGGCGGCAGCTTTAGGGTTGGCGCCGATTAACTCCAAGGTGGAGGTGGGCGGCAACTCAAGGGGGCTAGGGTTTGGATTAGTTAGGGTTTAACAATCCCTTAAGCCCTCTTTTATAGAGAACTAATTCTCTTAATAGTTAATGGATCATATCCATAAAGCCCGTTAACCCGCTCCATTAGGAGTATTTTAAGTTAAAACGAACCGAACCAACCTTTGGTTCATTCGTTTAATATAAACCAAACCCTTTGGTTTATTCTCATCCATTGGATTAGAACCAAACCATTTTGGTCCATCCATTATGTCTTCATAAGACACGCCATCCACGCTTCCATTGCATCAAACAATTTCATGCTCGCTTATGTTTGGTCCAACCAAACATAGTTTCTCTCGGTCCGAGAATCCCATTCTCAAGCTCGCTTTTAAATCCTTTGGATTACACTCGCAGCGTGTGACCAAATAGGTTCTCGGTTTATGTTGGCCGCCTATAATTAACCATTAATTATAGAACGATCATGAGTGGCACCTAGTAGTACATCATGATCCCCAATTAACCAAAAAGATCAACGCTTGATCCGTAACTATTTCTCAAACCCTTCAAGAGCTTCGAATGAATCGTGGCCCCATTCCCTTCACTCATCTTATACCCACTTGGTTCTGTGACATGGTCTATTGTGTCACCCTCACTAGGTCGACTACGCCACACCTAGCCCAAGTATCATTTTCTCGTCCCTACGGATTCTAGTTAATCGCACATGTATCGAAGAGTACCTTACTCTAAACATGTAATGCTTTGGCCAAAGACTTTAGTAACAATCCGACGAGAGGCCATGGGTATACATCTCCTCGCAAGGAGTGGTGAATCCTTTATAGGCTATTCAAACACCTTCGATCATTTCGACTTATACCCAAATTCCCGGGTCCACATCTCCTCGGAGATGTTTGCTTAAGATGTCAAAGCATAAGTCTCCATGATCAAGATGACTTGAATACCGCAAGTCAAAGGAACATCGCACTTAAGCCACAGTAAGAACTTCATTGACATATCTATATATGCAGAGAACCATATGAAGTCTTACGGTTGGTCACTCCAATGAACTAGTTACCATAACTAGCATCCACGATTAACTCCGGACATCACTATGTCTCCAGCCAGTGAGAATCAGCTGCTTGGATACACCAAGGAGTATACCTCGTGCTAGTCTCGACAGAATTGATGGTATCCAAATCCATCAATTCATCGACTAGGGATAATTCCGATACATCACAATTACACATGTAGAGATACTCACTAGTTGTGATCCAATCACAAATTCTCTCATGCTGTGAATCGTATCGTGGACATTCAGTAAATGAGTTTAAGATCCAATCAAATACATAAAACATGTATACTCAAATAGTGAATCTTCATTTATCATATAAATGGTTCAAACATAAGGCGATTGCCTTAGGACATCTCTCATATATTACTAACACTAGCACCCCTTGGAAGTTTCGGCCAAAGTAGAGGATTGGGAGAGAGATTGAGAGGAAGAAGATCCAAGGAGGAAGAAGATGGAGTTACTCACCAAATGAATTCCATTCATCAAGTAAAGTGGCCGACCACTTCAATGGGTGGGGGTTACATGCATGCGTGTAACTCCAAGAGCCAATGGCTCTTGGTCTCCCTCATGAGGTGGCACCACATGATAAGTCCATGATGATGTGGAACATCATCATTGGTCGACCCTCATGCCAAGTCACCATGATATGACAATTGGTCAAGTCAAAATTGACCATTCATCTTCCCTCTCAAGTCAAGTCAAACTTGACCTCTTATCTCCCATGGTTGATCAAATCTAACCACTTGATTCAAGTCAATTTGATTTAATAAATCTCTATTCATTAATTTAAATTGACTCAATGAATCAAATCTAAATTAGACTCATTCAACACTTGAATCAAATTGAGTCTAACTCAATTAGTCTAATTTGGATTACTCTTAATCCAATTTGGTTCATCCCATGAACCTAATCCTCATGGTTCATCATATGAACCTAATCTCCATGTAATTTTCCTTTGTGTGTGACCCTATAGGTTCTTGTAACGTTGGCAATGCTCCTAAACTGATTTAGGAACATAAGCAATGAGCGGTATCTAGCAACACATCATTGCTACCCAAGTTACAAAAATATTGAGCTTCAACATCACCTTTGTGACTACTAATTCTGACTCTCACAATATTTGATAATGTCCCTCTATCCTTGACATCTAGATTGACCAATTGAGGCATAGACCGTGTCATCCTCGGTACAATCTATATCTTGAACTCTAAGTAGACTCACTCTAATCAAATGAGCTCAATATCTCATATTGAATCATTTGGGCATGGCCATGCACTTCGTGGTCTCACTCTATCAAGAATAACGATGTCACTCCCATCATATAGGAGGGATAGATCCCATCTACATCACTCACATCCCTCACATCCCTCCGTATAATTTGTTACATACCCAATAATCGCCTTTATAGTCCACCCATTTACGGGCGACGTTTGACAAAGCCAAAGTATGAAACTCCTTATGTAGAGAACCATGGTTACTTCAGATCTAAGGACTAATAGTCATACTAATAGTCACATGAGAAAGTATATGACACTCATATAACGATCCATGATACTTTCTCATGGAAGATCATTCAGTATACATTCTCCAATGCATACCCATGTGTCAACTTGATATCTCATATCCATGACTTGTGAGATCAAGTCATCGTGTTGACCTACATGCTAGTCCCTACGCATTAACATTGTCCCTGAATATTAATACTTGACTAGGAATGATTAAGAGTAGTGTTCTCTATATCATCTCATTATCGATTCAACCAATCGATTGATATAGATAAGAACCTACTACTCAAGGACGTTATTATATTTAGTTATTTGGCACCAATACAAGTAAATATAATAACCATGCCTTTATAAATAGGAATATGATACAATAAAGTCCATGCAACAATCATAACATGATTGACTCTAGGGCTTTCACTAACAGGTTGGACTTTCCTTTGCCAAAACCCATG
Organism: Wurfbainia villosa; assembly: GCA_025175895.1. Lineage (NCBI taxonomy): Eukaryota > Viridiplantae > Streptophyta > Magnoliopsida > Zingiberales > Zingiberaceae > Wurfbainia > Wurfbainia villosa. The sequence goes on from CM045992.1 coordinate 87,520,231, forward strand.
CTTGGACTTTCCTTGCCAACCCATGTTGGACTTTCCATGCTAAGACTCAAGCTTGGACTTTTCATGCCAAGTACACAAAACTTGGACTTTTCCCATTACAATGGTCAAACCATCGTCAAACATCAAAATCATAACCTGGGTCGATTGCACCAACAATCTCCCTAACACATTGTCAGACATCAATGTCAAACATCAAAACACTACTTGAGTTTGGTAAATCGTGATCTGGGCTGATTGCACCAACAATCTCCCCCTTTTTGATGTTTGACAAAAACACTCTTGAGTTAGGCCTAAACCCTAACTCAACTCTCCTTACCAATTATCCCAAATTGGTAGTTTCACTTTCTCCCCCTTTTTGACATACATCAAAAAGGTTCTCTCCAAGGAGGTCAATGTCTCATATCCCAATGAGATCTTACAATCTCTCCCTTGGTCTAAAAACATCTAGGATGCCTACAATCTTCCTAGTGATAAGTCCCATATTACTTAAGAGAGACAATCCTAACTTCTTCAAAATTCTTCACATTCTCCCCCTTACAAGGAAGAATATACATCCATCATCCCATGATGGATACCTCCCCCTAAAGGCTTGCTCCACCTTGACCATTGCACCAACAATGTCCTTAGAAAGTCTCTAAGCTAATAGGAACACTAAACCATCAAAAATTACGGTCCAAAGTTCAACATTGAACTTTCCCACACCTTAAAATTGATACATCACCCTAACAACTCTTCTAATCCATATCCAATGGATTTTCACTCTTTCTAATGCTTTCCAAATCATATCCTAGGGTTAGGAGTAGTTAGGGAACTCTAACATAGCTGAAATATGGGCTAAACATTCTTGTTTACCCGAAATCAGCTTTGACAGTCGACTCTATCAGTCAACAGTCGAATACTCTATACATCAGTCGACTGCAATCAAGCAGTAGTCGACTAATAACTGAAATTTCCGAATTTCAGTTATTAGAATCGAACTTTGGAAAAACATAAGTAATTCTACATATTTTGAAAAATAGTGAAAATTCATATGTACATTAATTATAAGCAATACAATGGGTGAAAAATATATGAAAAATAATTTACCCATAAAATAGTGAAATTGATACAAAGTTCAAAAGTGAAGAAAAATTTCAATGTTTGAGCTCACTTTGTATCAATATCATCAATGGTGATTGCTATCAAAAGATAGACTTCATCAAGGTTTTTCAAAATAATTTTAAAATATTTTTAAAACTTTATATTGGATTATGTTCTTTGGGCTCAATGCACATGACTTGAACATAAGCTTTCTCAATGATCCATCAATAATATAAGATGAGTTTGAGTTCATCTAGATGCAAAACTATGCACCTTGAACTTAACTCATATCCTAGCATCTAACATATATCTAGAGTGTATCAATACACATACATGTCAATGTAATGTGAGATGTGGGGTGTGTTCATCCTAATCTAGGGGTTCATGTATTTTTCTAAGGCAACACTACTTGATTCCCTTATTCATGAGATTTTAAGTCATGCCAATTGTCCTTGACTCAATTTTTATTAATGCATGAATAATTATGACATTAATGATGATATAAATAAACATGTGCTCATAATCATGATGTCATGACATAAAATTGAATCTAAGCATACATGACATTTAACCTTAAACCTAAGCATGATCATGACATATTATATAATTAAAAGTAGATATGATGTCATGACATGGTATATGACAAATCAAGCATGGAAAATAAAAGGTAAAGGTATATAATACCTAAATTTTAATATTTGTTGCCATTTGTTAGAATTAAACCCATTTTGCTATATTACCATTTATCTCCCAAGTGTGCCAAAAACCTAAAAAGGCACACTATAACCTCTAACCCTAATTGTGCCAATTTGATTGACTTTTCAACTTCCATAAATTATATTGGCACATCCTAAAATCTTTTAGGATTATAATCAACCTTATTTCTAAAGTACACCATGTAACACCCCCTAGTCTTTCCACTCCCTACTAGGGGAGATGTCACTACTTTATTATCTTAATCTTAAATTCATGCAATATACTAACACAATATGCTAACAACTAAAATGATCATAAGGACCTTGACATCACTTAAACAATAACCATTTCAAGATCTTCACATGATATGCAAGTATTAAGACTAACCCAACATGACTCTAGCATTCTTTAGTCTCAACCATAAGCAATCCAGTTGAACTTCAACAATATAAAAAAAAATAATTAGAAACTTAAAATCTGGTTTAGACATATGCACTTAAGATCTTTTAATTCCATTGTTCCGTCGCCACACACTCCAAACACTTCATCCGCTATGCCACCTCACTGAAGCTTTTCTTCACCTTTATCTGCAGTATAAGGAAATGCAAATTGTAAGCAATAACACTTAGTAAGTACTTTCTATGCTCATAAAAATATGCAATGTATGAAATCATGCAACTAGTTCTCTTGCCCTGGATACATTGATATACATGCAAACATAACTGAAAATCATAACTCTGATTACATGTCTCTTGTATAAATCATGCTCTTAAGTATTTTAAAATTTGTAAAAAGTGTATTTGAACTGGAATGATTAACTTTGAAGACTTTTACTTATACTTATACTGATACTTCAAAATAATAATCATCCTGGATATGAGCCCGACATAGTACCAATGCACGCTTTCCTAATAGGTCGGGGTGGCCAACCACCGAACCTACTAGGGTAACTGAGACTGAGGGCCTTGGCCCATGGGCGAACTGATGTCCGGTACATGCCCTTTCAAAAGTAAAATACTTCCTTTATACTTATATTCTTATATATACTGACAGAATGCTCTTAATACCCTAAATCACGAATGGGGAGCACCATAATGATCATTATGCTCTTGACCCCCAAAACTGAAATGGAGAGTATACTGAAGATGGTTGTTCTCTTAATCCCCAATTCAAACGGGGAGCATCTTTAAATTTTCTTTATAAAGGAAATATTTTTACATCTTACTCTACATCATGCATATAATTGTAAGCTATAACTCATCTACAACATACATGATCATAAATCATATTCTTATCATGGATATAAACATGATGCTGAATTACCCATAATATAACGGTAAAATCACGTAACTGAAAACACCATGCATAACTGGAAATAACATGCACATAAAAATATATCAATGATATATGATAACTACTTATACTGCAGGTGAGCAATACTTACTTTCTACGCTTTTTCTCCAATTTATACCGTTAGATTTTTTAAAGAGAAGAACTCCTACGTATTCCTTTGCTTTAGCGTGATCCTATACTAAGTCCTTGAGGAGATCCCTTTTGAAAATCCCCTCTTGAATTATTCCACGGTGGAGAAATTATAGAGGCTATTTTTTTTCCTCTCTTATTTTCCTCGGTGGAGAAAGTGCGCTCCTTTTTTTTTTGATTCGGTAGCTGGAGAAAAAAATGAGAGAGAGAGAGAGAGAGAGAGAGAGAGAGAGAGAGAGATGATAATATATATATATATATATATATATATATATAAATTAGGGTTTCCTTCATTTAATTACCCCTTTAAATAATTAGCCAAATTAATCAACTTCTTCTTTTTTCCCACTTATAGATATATTCTATTATATCATACTCATTGGTAATCTCATGACTTAGTGGTAGGAAGCTTATTCTTCCAAACCAACGGTTCATGGTTCGAGCCCCGGCTAACGAACCATTTATTCAATTTTTTTTTTCTTTTTTTTCTTATTTCTTTTTTCCTCTAAATAAAGAGTATAAGAACTAAAATTATAAATAAAATAAAAATATAAGAACAAAAAATTTGGGCTGTTACAATCCCTTATACCTTATAAAAGTTTCGTCCTCGAAACTTAGAACAACTCGGGGTACTTTGCTTCATGTCATCCTCATGTTCCCAGGTTGCTTCTTCAAACCTTTGACTTTGCCATAAGACTTTTATTTATTTCTTAGTTTCTTGACTGCTTGATCTATTATATGAATAGGTCGACTTTTATAACTTAGATCTGTCTGCATCTGTACCATCTGTGGCTCAATCACTTGGTTGGTATCTGGGACGTGCTTCTTAAGCATTGAAACATGAAATACATTGTGGAAAGATGACATCTCCTGTGGTAGCTCTAGCTCATAAATTACTTTACCAACTCTCTTGGTGATTAGGTAAGGACCTACATATCTGGTACTTAACTTGCCTTTCTTCCCAAACCTCATTACCCCTTCCATAGGAGCTACCTTAATGAACATTGAATCCCCGACTTGGAACTCTAGGGGTCTCCGTCGGACATTGACATAACTCTTCTGCCGACTCTGGGCAGTCTCTATCCTTTGGCGTATGTTCTTTATAGCTTTGGCGGCGTCATCTATAAAATTAGTCTTGAGTCCCATTTCTTTCTTCTCGCCACCTTCATACCAACAGATAGGTGATCTGCATCTCCTTCCATACAAGGCTTCATAAGGTGCCATTCTAATTGTGGTTTGATAACTATTATTATAGGCAAACTCTTCCAAACACAAATATTTGCACCAGCTTCTTTTAAAATCTAAGGCACAAGCTCTTAGCATATCCTCCAGAATCTGATTCACTCTTTCTATTTGCCCATCTATTTAAGGATGAAATGCAGTGTTGAATCGTAGCTTAGTGCCGAGGACTTCTGAACACACTGCCAGAAGTGTGAAGTGAAGCGACTGTCTCTATCAGAGATAATGATCTTAGGTACTCCATACAGTCTAATCACTTCCTTGACATATAACTTGGCTAACTGTTCCATGGAGTATGATATTCTGATAGGCATGAAGTGAGCAGACTTTGTCAATCTATCGACAACTACCCAAATAGAATCGTAGCTATTAGTTGTTTTGGGTAGTCCTACTATGAAATCCATGGCTATTTCCTCCCACTTCCATTCTGAAATCTGGATAGACTGTAGAACTCCTCCTGGTCTCTGGTGTTCTACTTTCACTCTCTGACATATCAGACAAGTGCTAACATACTTAGTCACATCCCTCTTCATACCAAGCCACCAGAATTTCCCTTTCATATCTTGATACATCTTGGTGGCTCCAGGATGCATCGAATATGAGGTCCCATGAGCTTCTTCTAGGATCTTCTTTCTTAAGTCTGGGTCATTGGGGACACATAAGCGTTCACCCAGATATAATACCCCACTGTCAGAGATACGTAATCCTTCATCCTTTCCTTCTTGGATCTCTTGCTTGATCCTTTGGATGCTAGGATCTTTGTCCTGTCTCGCTAATATATCCTCGAACAGTGTAGGTACTATGGTCAAGGCGGAGAGCTATCTAGAAATGATCTCAACTCCAAAATTCATTATCTCTTTCTCCAGTGGTTGGGATAGTGTTGCTAGGGACATCAAAGTGGCGCATGATTTTTTACTCAGCGCATCTGCTACTTTGTTTGCCTTTCTAGGATGGTAGTGGATTTCACAGTCATAGTCCTTTACTAGCTCAAGCCATCTGAGCTATTGCATATTCAGATCCTTTTGAGTGAAGAAATACTTTAGACTCTGGTGATATGTGTAAATCTTGTATTGGACTCCATATAAGTAATGTCTCCAAACTTTCAGAGTAAAGACCACTGCTGCCAACTCAAGGTCATGAGTGGGGTAATTCTTTTCGTAGTCCTTGAGTTGTCTATATGCATAAGCAATGACTTTATCCTTCTTCATAAGTACTGCTCTGAGTCCCATCTTGGATGCATCACTATATAGGTCAAATCCCTCATTACTTTCTGGAAGGGTAAGCACTGGAGCACTTGTGAGTCTCCTCTTTAATTCAAGGAAGCTCTTTTCAACATCTTCGGTCCATTCGGACTTCTTGTTCTTTCTGGTAAGAACCGTCAACGGTGAAGCTATCCTTGAGAAGTTTTCCATAAACTTCCGGTAGTACCCTGCTAATCCGAGGAAACTTCTGACTTCACTGGCATTCTTTGGTCGACCCCAATTACTGACCGCTTCTATCTTTGTCGGGTCTACCATAACTCCATCTTTTAAAATAACATGTCCCAGAAATGACATTTGATCAAGCCAAAACTCACACTTGGAAAACTTTACATATAACTGTCTTTGCTGAAGGGTCTGTAAGGTTGTCTTCAAGTGTTCGTCAATGAAGACGACCACAAACTTATCAAGGAACTCCTTAAATACCCGATTCATCAAGTCCATAAACATAGTGGGTGCATTTGTCACTCCGAAGGGCATGACCATGAACTCATAGTGTCCATACCTCGTTCGGAAGGCTGTTTTCGATATATCATCCTCTTTAACTCTTACCTGATGATAACCGAACCGCAAGTCAATCTTGGAGAAGACTGTGGCTCCCCTCAATTGATCAAATAAATCCTCTATCCTTGGCAGAGGATATATGTTCTTAATTGTCACTTGATTCAAGGCTCGGTAGTCTATGCACATCCTCATAGACCCATCTTTCTTTTTCACGAACAACACTGGAGCTCCCCACGGGGAATAACTAGGGCGGATGAATCCCTTGTCTAATAACTCTCGTAATTGTTCCTGAAGCTCTTTCAATTCAGCTGGAGCCATATGATAGGGTGCTTTTGAGTTTGGGTTGGTACCAGGAATAAGCTCAATCTCAAACTCAACTTCCCTTCTAGGTGCTAGTCCTGGTAGCTCGTCAGGAAATACTTCCAGGTAGTCACATACAATTGGGACTTCTTCCAGCTTTTGGCTTCTTTCTTGTGTAGTATCAACTATATGTGCTAAATACCCAGTGCATCCACTAGATAGCATCTTCTGAGCTTCCATGGCAGATAAGAACTTCTTAGTCTTCTTCCTTGGTTCTCCAAAAAACTCAAATTTGGCCTCAGTCTCGGGTAGGAAAACTACTCTTCGCTTACGACACTCAATGGAAGCACCGTACTTGCTAAGAAAGTCCATTCCAAAGATGACATCATAGTCATGCATGTCTATCAAGTTTAGATCACTATAAAGCTCTCTGTCTAAAATTCGTACCGGCACGACACGCAACCAGTGTATAGATGTCATTATTTCACCCGAAGGTGGGGTCGTTAAAAACTGAATATCTAAGATATCCAGAGTTATATCTATCTTCTTAACAAATGCCATAGACATGAAAGAATGGGTTGCCCCAGTATCAAACAGTACGGTAGCATGCTGACTAAGGATAGGTATCTGACCTGTGACCACCGTATAAGCATTTGCTACCTCTTCCTTCATGAGGGAGAAGATCCGGGCATTAGGTGTAATTGATGGGGCCTCCAATCTTCCTTGGCTGATGTAAGGACCCTCTAGTGCTCCCTGCATCTGATGTAGCTGGGTTGGTCTACCTCCATACTGAATAGACTGTGGCGGAGGCAGATTGGTCTTGGTGGGGCACTGTTTGGCGAAGTGTCCCTCGACACCACATATATAACACCCGCTCATGCCCTGGCGACAAACTCCTGGATGTTTCCTCCCACACTTAAAACATGTAGGATACGTAGGCTGCTTACTGGCTGAACCTCCCGTTGCATTATTCCACTATCAGGCTATTATCACTATTTTTTTCCCCATCTTCACATACATATCTAGGTATGCTCTATTACTTACTGTCTATCATCTTCATATATATATATGCAAACATGTTTAACTCAAAGATAACATTCTAGGTGAGCATGTTTAACTTAAAAGTAGCATTCCTTACTACTCATAAAGTAAATAAAGTAGATAAATACTTGCTTAGTTGGAGGCGGCAGGACTGATGCTCGATGTGTGTGTGACGAAAAGGCGGAACCCGCTCTGATACCATCTTGTAACACCCCCTAGTCTTTCCACTCCCAACTAGGGGAGATGTCACTACTTTACTATCTTAATCTTAAATTCATGCAATATACTAACACAATATACTAACAACTAAAATGATCATAAGGACCTTGACATCACTTAAACAATAACCATTTCAAGATCTTCATATGACATGTAAGTATTAAGACTAACCCAACATGACTCTAGCATTCTTTGGTCTCAACCATAAGCAATCTAGTTGAACTTCAACAATATAAAAAAAATAATTAGAAACTTAAAATTTGGTTTAGACATCTGCACTTAGGATCTTTTAATTCCACTGTTCCGTCGCCACACACTCCAAGCACTTCATCCGCTATGCCACCTCACTGAAGCTTTTCTTCACCTTTATCTGCAGTATAAAGAAATGTAAACTGTAAGCAATAACGCTTAGTAAGTAGTTTCTATGCTCACAAAAATATGCACTGTATGAAATTATGCAATTAGTTCTCTTGCCCTAGATACATTGATACACATGCAAACATAATTAGAAATCATAACTCTGATTACATATCTCTTGTATAAATCATGTTCTTAAGTATTTTAAAAATTGTAAACAGTGTATCTGGACTGGAATGATTAACTTTGAAAACTTTTACTTATACTTATACTGATACTTCAAAATAATAATCATCCTGGATATGAGCCCGACATAGTACTAATGCGCGCTTTCCTAATAGGCTGGGGTGGCCAACCACCAAACCTACTAGGGTAACTAAGACTGAGGGCCTTGACCCGTGGGTGAATTGATGCCCGGTACATGCCCTTTCAAAAGTAAAATACTTCTTTTATACTTATATTCTTATACATACTGACAGAATGCTCTTAATCCTCTAAATCACAAATGGGGAGCACCATAATGATCATTATGCTCTTGACCCCCAAAACTGAAATGGAGAGCATACTGAAGATGATTGTTCTCTTAATCCCCAATTCGAACGGGGAGAATCTTTAAATTTTCTTTATAAAGGAAATATTTTTACATCTTAGTCTACATCATGCATATAATTGTAAGCTACAACTCATCTACAACATGCATGATCATAAATCACATTCTTATCATGGATCTAAACATGATGTTGAATTACCTATAACATAACGGTAAAATCACGTAACTGAAAACACCATGCATAACTGGAAATAACATGCACATAAAAACATATTAATGATATACGATAACTACTTATACTACAGGTGAGCAATACTTACTTCCTACATTTTTTCTTCAATTTATACCGTTAGATTTTGTAAAGAGAAGACCTCCTACATATTCCTTTGCTTTAGCGTGATCCTCTACTAAGTCGTTGAGGAGATCCCTTTTGAAAATCCTCTCTTGAATTATTCCACGGTGGAGAAATTATAGAGGCTCTCTTTTTTTTTCCTCTCTTGTTTTCCTCGGTGGAGAAAGTCCGCTCCCTTTTTTTTTTTGATTCGGCGGATGGAGAAAAAAATGAGAGTGAGAGAGAGAGAGAGAGATGATAAAATAAATAAATAAATAAATAAATAAATATATATATAAATTAGGGTTTCCTTAATTTAATTACCCCTTTAAATGATTAGCCAAATTAATCAACTTCTTCTTTTTTCCCGCCTATAGATATATTCTGTTATATCTTACTTATTGGTAATCTTATGACTTAGTTGTAGGAAGCCTATTCCTCCAAACCAACAGTTCATGGTTCGAGCCCTAGCTAACGAACCATTTATTCAATTTTTTTTTCTTATTTCTATTTTCCTCTAAATAGAGAGTATAAGAACTAAAATTATAAATAAAACAAAAATATAAGAACCAAAAATTTGGGTTGTTACACCCCATTACCTTGGAAATGACCTAAAGTGCCACCTTTACCATGGTTAGGTTAACTACCAATCCATTCAAGGTTGACACACCTAAATCCATCTAGCATGAATCGATCACGCTCCTAGGAACCCAATACCTTTTGGAGCTCCTTGGGTTTACTAGGTATTCGCTAGGGATAACTTCCCTAGATACCCTTTTAATGACCCTCCTAGGCTTAGAAGCCTTGGTCATTTGGATCTTACTTAGGTCAATTCTAGAGGTAACTCCCCCTTTGACCTTCTTAGTGGCTTCCCTAGGTTTCCTTGAAACCCTAGCCACGAGGCACCTACTTTGGTCAACCTTAGGGATGACTTCCCTATTGACCTTGACTTTCCTACACTTAACTTGAGTTCCATAATCGAATGGAACATTATGATAGGTCTCCTTGGGCTTAGATTTGTGACCCAAACCTTTCTTGCCCTTGGTTGACTCTTGTCTCCTAGGTCATTGACTTTGACCATTTGACCCCTTAATTTAATTATTACTAAGGGTCTTTTCCATTTTCTCAAGCCTTGACCTCAAGACTTGAATTTTCTTTTCTAATATCTCAATTTTTGATTTTTCATTAACTCTTGAGATATTCTCCTTTCTAGGCATATGTCTAGTCCATTTAGGATTAATACCTAGGTGGTTCTTTATCTTCCTAATGGTCTCCCTAGGAAGGATTTTTCTAGGGACATTAGTCATAAATTTCTCCTTATTACAAAAATGCGCATGCTTAGCTCCTAAACAATAAAACCTATTATTTCTACTAGCATACTTTTCATGATGAATAGCAAGTGTATTAAGATTATCTCTAGCATGCTTTTTGACTATAAAATTTAGAAGGTGCATTATTAAATTTTACTTTAGGGATTGCTTTAGAAGCTCCCCCTACTTGTGATGCTCCTTCTTGGCTCTTTTTCTTCCCCCCTAGGGCATTGACTCCTATAATGCGCCTTTTGTTGACACTTGAAGCAAATCACGTGCTCCTTGCTTTTAATTGTGGGGACACCGACATTCGTGACCTTTAGAGCCGGTTGAGCCTTCTTGACCTTTTTAGGACACTTGCTCTTGTAGTGTCCATATTCCCTACACTCAAAACACATTATATGAATTTTATTTTGAAATGATATGCTTGAGTTACCTAGGGTGGTGGTCGATGCCGGAATTGGTTCTTCTTCATCTTTCCCGGATGTTGAGGCTACCTCTTGATCCGGCATGAAAGGTGATCTAACTTCCTCCCCCTCAATCCTAGAGGTGGAAACTTCTCCTACTTCTACCTCTTCCACCGATTCCGATCCAGATGTTGATTCCCTATCAACCTCCGAATCCTCACTTTCTTGTGAGGATGATGAACTTACTTCTTTGGGCTCCTCCTCCTCTTGAGCCGGTGATGGGTCTTCATGGAATCTTGCCACTTGGCTCCATAGCTCCTTGACATCCATTTAGTCCCCTAAACTAGACACAATATTGTTAGGTATTAAATCAATCAAGAATTTCATTACCTTCTTATTTTTCTCAAACCCTTGGAGTTGTTCCTCGGTCCATCTCTTCATCTTGAGGAAACATCCATTTGGTCCTCTAGGATAGTTAAATCCCTCCATCAAAATGGATCATTCTTCAAAGTCCCTCATCATGATGAAGTCTTCAATTCTTCCCTTCCATGAATTGAAGCCTTCTTGTCCATAAAGAGCATACAAAATTCTGGTGTTGATGTCCCATCCCAATTTATCTTCGAATTCCATCTTTCCGATTAGCGTCTTTTGCTCCCGGGTGTTAGTCCGTCGAAGAGCTCCAAGCTCTGGTACCATTTGTTAGGACGTGTGCACCCACTAGAGGGGGGGGGGGGGTGAATAGTACGTCGTCGTTGCTTGATGGAATTTAATTGCGTGCTTTTCTACAACACTTGTTATACACAGCGGAAATAATAACAATAACACAAATACTGTTGGGTTTTCGGCACCGCGGCGTGTGTGTGTTCGATCATGTTTCGTAAACATGAGCACAGCGGAAGCAATAAAAATAATAAATACTCCTATTTATTACAACACACACAACACATGCATGCTATTACAACAAGTGTAGACATAACCGTAAATTAAAATTGCAATAAAAGGAAATTAAACTACGTTATACCTTCCGTATGACGTGTAGCGGGAACGGCATCAACCGGAACGATCCTCGTAAGAATCGTCTCTATCCGTATCCACGCCGAGCTCCTCGGGATGACTTCGCTAAGTCACGAGCTTCGTCTTCGTACGGGTTACTAGCCTCGTGTTGAAGACGACGTGATCGAGAGATGATCACGATCCGAATCCAAATTCAGATCCAAAATGAGTTCTCAAAACTCGCTTCTCCGGAGAGGTGTTCGTCAACCGTTTGACGAATCCTTCGTCCTCCACCTCAGAGGATTACCGGAGATCAAATCCTCGGTATGTTAGCCGCTGTCGGAGCACTAACCGTCGTCCAAATGACGCTCCGACGAGAGGAGGAGAAGCTGTCCAGAAAACTGGACAGCTTGGTGGAGGAGTAGGCGCCGGCCAAAACAAGGAGAGAAAAGCCTCACCTTGATGCCAAACCTATAGGAGATCACCGGAGGGTCGCCGGAGGTTCACCGGTTGAAGCTTGGTCGCCGGCAACAAGTTGGACGGCGGCACAAGTGGTTGGGCGGCGGCACAAGGTTGTTGGCGCCGAATTCACCAAGGAGGTGGGCGGCAACTTGCTTTAGGGTTTTGGATGATTAGGGTTTAACAATCCCTTAAGCCCACTTTTATAGAGAACTAATTCTCTTAATGGTTAATGGATCATATCCATAAAGCCCGTTAACCCGCTCCATTAAGATAAGTTAAAATAAACCAAACCATGATGGTTTATTTTAAGTTAAAACGAACCGAACCAACTTTTGGCTCATTCGTTTAAAATAAACCAAACCCTTTGGTTTATTCTCATCCATTGGATTAGAACCAAACCATTTTGGTCCATCCATTATGTCTTCATAAGACACTGCCCATCCACGCTTCCATTGCGACTGAAACAATTTCATGCTCGCTTTATGTTTGGTCCAACCAAACATAGTTTCTCTCGGTCTGAGAATCCCATTCTCAAGCTCGTTTTAAATCCTTTGGATTACACTCGTTGTGCGTGTGACCAAATAGGTTCTCAGTTTATGTTGGCCGTCTATAATTAACCATTAATTATAGAACGATCATGAGTGGCACCTAGTAGCACATCATGATCCCCAATTAACCGAAAAGATCAACGGTTGATCCAGAACTATTTCTGAAACCCTTCAGTAGCTCGAATGAATCGTGCCCCATTCCCTTCACTCATCTTATACCCACTTGGTTCAGGACATGGTCTATTGTGTCCCTCACTAGGTCGACTACGTCACCTAGCCCAAGTATCATTTTCTCGCCCTACTGATTCTAGTTACTCGCACATGTATCGAAGAGTACTTTACTCTAAACATGTAATGCTTTGGCCAAAGACTTTAGTAACAATCCGACGAGAGGCCATGGGTATACATCTCCTCGCAAGGAGTGGTGAATCCTTTATAGGCTATTCAAACACCTTCGATCACTTCGACTTATACCCAATCATCCCGGGTCCACATCTCCTTAGAGATGTTTGCTTAAGATGTTAAAGCATAAGTCTCCATGATCAAGATGACTTGAATACCGCAAGTCAAAGGAACATCGCACTTAAGCCACAGTAAGAACTTCATTGACATATCTATATATGCAGAGAACCATATGAAGTCTTACGGCTGGTCACTCCAATGAACTAGTTACCATAACTAGCATCCACGATTAACACCGGACATCACTATGTCTCCAGCCAGTGAGAATCAGCTGCTTGGATACACCAAGGAGTATACCTCGTGCTAGTCTCAACAGAATTGATGGTGTCCAGATCCATCAATTCATCGACTAGGGATAATTCCGATACATCACAATTACACATGTAGAGATACTCACTAGTTGTGATCCAATCACAAATTCTCTCATGCTGTGAATCGTATCGTGGACATTGATAAATGAGTTTAAGATCAATCAAATACATAAAACATGTATACTCGAATAGTGAATCTTCATTTATCATATAAATGGTTCATACATAAAGCGATTGCCTTAGGACATCTCTCATATATTACTAACAGACTCCTTGGCCTAATGCCAATCGCTCGGTATCATACCATAAGCTCGAACATGACCCTCGAACTTACTTTGAGGTAATGCTTTAGTCAAAGGATCCGCTAAGTTCCTTTCAGTGGGAATTTTCTCGATTTGTATTTCGTTCCTACTGATGATCTCTCTGATAAGATGATAGCGGCGAAGCACATGTTTGGATCATTGATGAGACCATATCAAGTTCATAGATGAACTTCTTGATCCAAACCGCTTCCTTTGATGCTTCTAAAGCTGCAACGTATTCTGCCTTAGTGGCAGAATCCGCTATAGTGTCAAGCTTGGAACCTTTCCAACTTATTGCGCCTCCATTCTAGGTGAATACATTCCCAGACTAAGACATGGAATCATCCTTGTCTTTCTGGAGCTGGCATCCGTATACCCACGTATCACCATGTACCCTTCTCCATATATTAGGAACACATCCTTAGTTCTTCTCAAGTACTTAAGGATCGTCTTAACAGCCGCCCAATAATCCATTCCTGGATCAGACTGGTATCTGCTCGTGACACTCAGAGCATACGATACATTGGGCCTCGTACATAACATAACATACATGATAGATCCTATTGCGGATGCATAGGGAATCTTACTCATGCAAATCCTCTCGTCTTCTGTGCGCGGACACATAGACTTCGAAAGGTGTACCCCATTCCTGATGGGTAGGAAACCTTTCTTGGATTCCGACATGCTAAACCTCTTTAGCACTCGGTCTATATATGTAGACTGCGAAAGACCAAGCAACCGTTTCGATCTATCTCTATAGATCTTAATCCCAAGGATGTAGGTTGCTTCTCCCAGGTCTTTAATGGAGAATGTCTTGGATAACCAAACCTTAACTGACTGTAAGATTGACACATCGTTTCCTATAAGTAATATGTCATTGACATACAATACTAGGAACACGACTGCACTCCCACTAACCTTCTTGTACACACAAGGTTCGTCTGGATTTTGTGAGAAATCAAACTTTTTGATCGTCTCATCAAAACGGATATTCCAGCTCCTGGATGCTTGCTTCAATCCATAAATGGATCGTCGCAATTTGCATACCTTGGTTTTATCAACCGATGTGAAACCCTCAGGCTGTATCATATACACGTCCTCGAGCAGGTTTCCATTAAGGAAAGCTATTTTCACATCCATCTGCCATATCTCATAATCATAATGAGCCGCTATGGCCAGGAGCATCCGAATGGATTTAAGCATAGCTACAGGCGAATAGGTTTCGTCATAATCAACACATTGTTTTTGACGATATCCTTTTTCCACCAATCTAGCCTTATAGGTAATCACATTACCATCCATGTCGGTTTTCTTCTTGAAAACCCACTTGCACCCTATAGGCTTTATGCCTTCAGGTGGGTCAACCAAGTTCCAAACTTGGTTTTCGTACATGGAATCCATTTCCGACTTCATGGCACCAAGCCACTTATCCCTTTACGAACTTGTCGGCACTTCTTCATAAGGTAGGCTCCTCATCATCAATGAGTAACCACGTCGTTCGATTCACTTACGAAATCCATATCTCTCGGGGAATGTTGCGTGTTCTACGGATCTGAAGATGTGGTGTTACAATGGAATCGGCCGATTGCTCATCACTATGAGTTGTCGGTGTTGTGCTCACCGGTATCTCATCAATGTCTATTTGAGTCTCTCGAGCCTCCTCAAGCTTCGACGACACTCCCACTTTTTTTCTTGTAAGAGAAACTCTTTCTCTAGAAACACAGCATGCCTTGAAACAAACACCTTTTGTTCCACAGGATGATAGAATTGGTAACCCCTTGTTTCCTTAGGGTATCCAATAAATAGACATTTATCAGACTTAGCATCCATTTATACGTCTGATCAGCTTCACATAAGCAGGACAACCCCATATCTTCAAGTAAGATACATGAGGTTTCTTACTAGCCCATATCTCATATGGAGTAGTAGAGACTACCTTGGTAGGCATTCTGTTTAACAAGTAAATAGATGTCTGAAGTGCATAACCCCAAAAGGACTTGAGAAGAGTCGCATGATTCATCATTGACCTAACCATGTCCAACAAGGTCCGGTTACGCCTCTCAGATACACCATTATTCTGTGGTGTATAGGGCGGAGTCCATTGAGACAATATACCATTGTCTCTTAGATAATCAAGAAACTCTTGACTTAAGTATTCACCACCTCGATCCGATCGAAGTATTTTAATACTCTTGTCATGTTGTTTCTCTACTTCATTCTGAATTCTTTGAACCTTTCAAAGGCTTGGACTTGTGTTTCATCAAGAACACATACCCAAGCGAAGTAGTGATCATCGGTGAAGGTAATGAAGTAGCTATAGCCTCCTAATGCTTGAGTTGACATAGGTCCACATACATCGGTATGTACTAAACCTAGTAACTCTCCCACTCGTTCACCTTTTCGGTAAAGGTAACTTAGTCATCTTGCCTTTTAAGCATGATTACATGTATCGTATGAATCCAATTCAAGCGATTCGAATTCCACATCGGTGTAATTCGGACATGCGTTTCTTGCTTATATGGCCAAAACGACAATGCCACATATAAGTCTATGTGATTATCCTTTCGAGCACAGCGTGTTGCTCGCCGATATTGAAAATGTCCTTTGAATCGTCCAGCGTATAAATGCCATTACTCAAAGTTCCGGTTCCATAAAATGCGCCATTCAAAGTTATATAACAACAATTGTTACTAAGCGTTAAATGGAAACCATTTCTATTTAAGCGAAATAGAAACAAAGTTCTATATTAGAGAAGGAACATAATAGCAATTGTCCAGTTCCAAGACTAGTCCACTAGGGAGCTTCAGCAAATAAGTTCCGATGGCGACCGCAGCAACCTTTGCTCCATTGCCAACTCACAAATTTGACTCCCCTCTGACAAGTCTTCTTCTATTCCTTAGCCCCTGTATGTCATTACATATATGTGAGCTACACCCAGTATCCAATACCCAAGTGTCTAAGGAAATAGAATGACAATCAATAACGAAGATACCTGAAGAGGATGGGGCATCGTATGCCTTCTTCTTCTTCATGGACTCAAGATAAATCTTGCAGTTTCTTCGCCAGTGGCCTTCCTTGCCACAGTGATGGCAAGTGCCCTTTTGCGCTGGTTCCGCCTTCTTTGCCTTTTTCTTTCCTTTCTTATGTTCTTTTGCCTTCCTCTTAGAACCTTTCTTTGAGGAATCAACTAACAGAACCGCCTTCTCCTCATGCTTCACAGAAGGCTCCACAGTCTTCAGCATATTGAGGAGCTCGGGAATGGTGGATTCCAATTTGTTCATCCGAAGTTCATCACAAATTGCGAGAAACTCTTGGGCAAACAATGCAGAATTAAGTCAATACTTAACTCATGATCCATCACAAAACCGAGGGTAGCTAGCCGCTCGATGTACCCGTTCATCTTTAGCACAAAGCGTACTCTGAGCAGACCTTCTTGCATCTTCGTGGTGAAGAGGAGCCTAGAGACCTCGAACCTTTCGGATCTCGCTTGCTCATCGAACAACTCATGAAGATGGAAGACCATAGTGTTAGCATCCATATGCTCATGCTGCGCCTTCGCTCGGTACCATATCGCCCGCTAGCATGATGCAACTCGCCACTCGAGAATCACGCCACATGCTTCGATAGACCAACATTTGGTCAGAGTTGCATCGTCCTTAGGGCGGTCAGAAGAGGCTCTTCAAGGACATATGCAAGCTTTTCCGCCTTGAGAACAATTCTCGAGTTTCTAAGTCGATCCGAAGTTAGGCCCGGATCGGTTTGTTCGAATCCAAAATAGTCGCCAAATTAAAGCGTCATGATCAATTTATTGACCTAGAAATACAAAACGAGCATATATGAGAAAGATGATTTTAAAAATGCATCAATATACATTTATAAATCCCATTCATTTTTCGAATTTCAAAAACCCTTAAAATCACTTCGGGAGATCGTAGGTCCATCTCCGAATGGGCTGATATCCATCATAGATAAGAACAACCTTGGAGTGAGTCCAACAAGCCATTCTTAGCTATGATGGTGGGTATCAAGTATACCGATTACATATCATGTATATGTAACTATCACAATGTGCTATCAACTAATTGAATGTTTACACATACATTGGGTTGTTAACACATTAACAAGTATGCATCATATTCATAGCACCCAACTTCACCTCTCTTCACATCGACCTTGGAGTGAGTCCAACAAATCGATGCTCCAAGTTAAAGCCGACCCATTAATCGCGAAATAGTTTTAATATGGTTAGAGCGCATTCAACCAATTAGCCAGGCTTGGAGTGAGTCCAACAACCCAAACTAACGATTGACCTCTGACTCTTACCATATTAGAGTTAAACTATTCCAATGATTTGAACATGTTCAGGTTCGAGCCGGGCTTGGAGTGAGTCCAACAACCCAAACAAGAAACAGAACTCTGGTTCTAACCATATTAATGGAAGGTGTAGGCTTTAATATTGAGTTAGGATTTTATGTCTCATCCTCTTTGCAAGCAAATAACTATTATCTACATGGCATGACATACATGGCATACATCTACATGTCACGACACGCATGGCATAATGTTATGCATCTAATGCAATTACATGGCATACAATTATGTAATGTACATAATTTCCTTATTTGTCATAACTATTTATGGAAATAAAATATGTTTAAGATTTGATTCTCCAAATCAAATCATAATTAAATTAGGAAACAAATTTCCAAATCTAATCACATATTTTATTCATGGAATTATTTGATTAAGGAAAATCTATTTAGGAAACCAATTTCCTAAATCATTAAAACTACTTATGGAAATAAAATATTTTAAGATTTGATTTCCCAAATCAAATCATGATTAAATTAGGAAACAAATTTCCAGAATCTAATCAAATATTTAATTTATGGAAAATATAAATTTCCATAAATACTTCCAACTTTCCAAAAGTGGAAGATTTCCATAAATACTTCTAGACTTTCCAAAATTGAAAAATTACCATAAATACTTCTAAATTTCCAAAATTTAGAAAACTTCCAGAAATACATTATGACTATCGCAAAACCATTTTTACGATTATGTCGAAACACAACCCGGGCTCTGATACCACTGTTGGGTTTCCGGCACCGCGGCGTGTGTGTGTTCGATCATGTTTCGTAAACATGAGCACAGCGGAAGCAATAAAAATAATAAATACTCCTATTTATTACAACACACACAACACACGCATGCTATTACAACAAGTGTAGACATAACCGTAAATTAAAATTGCAATAAAAGGAAATTAAACTACGTTATACCTTCCGTATGACGGGTAGCGGGAACGGCATCAACCGGAACGATCCTCGTAAGAATCGTCTCTATCCGTATCCACGCCGAGCTCCTCGGGATGACTTCGCTAAGTCACGAGCTTCGTCTTCGTACGGGTTACTAGCCTCGTGTTGAAGACGACGTGATCGAGAGATGATCACGATCCGAATCCAAATTCGGATCCAAAATGAGTTCTCAAAACTCGCTTCTCCGGAGAGGTGTTCGTCAACCGTTTGACGAATCCTTCATCCTCCACCTCAGAGGATTACCGGAGATCAAATCCCCGGTATGTTAGCCGCTGTCGGAGCACTAACCGTCGTCCAAACGACGCTCCGACGAGAGGAGGAGAAGCTGTCCAGAAAACTGGACAGCTTGGTGGAGGAGTAGGTGCCGGCCAAAACAAGGAGAGAAAAGCCTCACCTTGATGCCAAACCTATAGGAGATCACCGGAGGGTCGCCGGAGGTTCACCGGCTGAAGCTTGGTCGCCGGCAACAAGTTGGACGGCGGCACAAGTGGTTGGGCGGCGGCACAAGGTTGTTGGCGCCGAATTCACCAAGGAGGTGGGCGGCAACTTGCTTTAGGGTTTTGGATGATTAGGGTTTAACAATCCCTTAAGCCCACTTTTATAGAGAACTAATTCTCTTAATGGTTAATGGATCATATCCATAAAGCCCGTTAACCCGCTCCATTAAGATAAGTTAAAATAAACCAAACCATGATGGTTTATTTTAAGTTAAAACGAACTGAACCAACTTTTGGCTCATTCGTTTAAAATAAACCAAACCCTTTGGTTTATTCTCATCCATTGGATAAGAACCAAACCATTTTGGTCCATCCATTATGTCTTCATAAGACACTGCCCATCCACGCTTCCATTGTGACTGAAACAATTTCATGCTCGCTTTATGTTTGGTCCAACCAAACATAGTTTCTCTCGGTCTGAGAATCCCATTCTCAAGCTCGTTTTAAATCCTTTGGATTACACTTGTTGTGCGTGTGACCAAATAGGTTCTCGGTTTATGTTGGCCGTCTATAATTAACCATTAATTATAGAACGATCATGAGTGGCACCTAGTAGTACATCATGATCCCCAATTAACCGAAAAGATCAACGGTTGATCCGTAACTATTTCAAACCCTTCAAGAGTTCGAATGAATCGTGCCCCATTCCCTTCACTCATCTTATACCCACTTGGTTCAGACATGGTCTATTGTGTCAGTCCCCACTAGGCTGACTACGTCACACCTAGCCCAAGTATCATTTCCTCGTCCTACGGATTCTAGTTACTCCACATGTATCGAAGAGTACCTTACTCTAAACATGTAATGCTTTGGCCAAAGACTTTAGTAACAATCCGACGAGAGGCCATGGGTATACATCTCCTCGCAAGGAGTGGTGAATCCTTTATAGGCTATTCAAACACTTCGATCACTTCGACTTATACCCAATCATCCCGGGTCCACATCTCCTTAGAGATGTTTGCTTAAGATGTCAAAGCATAAGTCTCCATGATCAAGATGACTTGAATACCGCAAGTCAAAGGAACATCGCACTTAAGCCACAGAAAGAACTTCATTGACATATCTATATATGCAGAGAACCATATGAAGTCTTATTCCTGGTCACTCCAATGAACTAGTTACCATAACTAGCATCCACGATTAACTCCGGACATCACTATGTCTCGGCCGGTGAGAGAATCACCGCTTGGATACACCAAGGAGTATACCTGTGCTAGTCTCAGAATTGATGGTGTCCGGATCCATCAATTCATCGACTAGGATAATTCCGATACATCACAATTACACATGTAGAGATACTCACTAGTTGTGATCCAATCACAAATTCTCTCATGCTGTGAATCGTATCGTGGACATTCAGTAAATGAGTTTAAGATCCAATCAAATACATAAAACATGTACACTCAAATAGTGAATCTTCATTTATCATATAAATGGTTCATACATAAGGCGATTGCCTTAGGACATCTCTCATATATTACTAACAAATACAACAAGAACACAAGCACAACACCAAATATAATATGGTTCGGAACCGTATGGTTTCTACTCCACGGATGAGCTCAAATGAGCTCTAGTGATGCACACACAACCACTAATCAATAATACTCCTTCTCGACAACAAGTCGGAGGTGGAGAAACCTTGTACAATGAATTACAATAGTAATAAAAATAAATACAAGCGAATACAAGTAAACTACACAAATACAAGTAAAGAAATACTTTACAATTGTGAACTTGGATTCTTGCTTTGTGATTGCTTGAACCTCACTTGAAGACCTTGATTTGCACTAGCAAATCGCTTCAAATTGTCCAAGAAACTGATGACGAAAACCTCCTCCATGAGTTCCCTTTAAAGCTTATTTTTGGGTTGGATTCCATCTAGTAGTAGACTGATCGAGACCATCAGTCGGCTACTTCTGTAGCCGTTGTCTAACAACATCATGAGCCATGGTGGATAAGTTCCAACGGATATACCATTAATCGACTGATCAAGTCATCACTTGACTATCAAACTCTAACAGTCGATTCGGGTACCTTCGCGCAATACCCAACCAAGCGATCGATTGATCTCGGATCGATCCGCCGCCATCCGTCGATCGCCTAATGCTAGCAATGATCGCTAGGCTTCCTATAGTCAAACTCTAGTCGACTCACATCAGTCGACTAACCATAGTTCCAGTCGACTGATACACCTCAAACATGAGGTTTTAATCCCAAGTATGGTGCCCCATACTTGCTAGACCACCCTTAGCCTAGACCTAAGCCTTCTAGCCACCTCCGTCAGCCTTGCGCATATCGAATCCCCCCAAGTCATCCATGACTTGTTCATTTATACGCTAGCCTTCAGGTGCTTCCATCTGCTATTGTCATGCTAATGTGGTCTACACCGCCAAGGCACATTGGACTTATGTTGCCAAGACTCCACTTGGACTTTATGCCGCCAACCATTAGACATATGCTGCCAAGATTCCACCCTCGGACTTTATGATGCAAGCGAAATATATAGGGTTTTAGGAGTAGTTTTCGCTTACATCTCATTACATTTTATGTTAGTTTCATGCATATGTCACTCTATTTTAAATGCATTTCCTATTTTCTGGTTCGTAGGTCTGCTCTTTGTACTTTTGCATGCAGGATAGCATTTCATGGGGAAAAGGCACACTTTCAGAGTAAAAGAAGGATATTTTGTAGTTAGACGCAGAATGGGACACGACCAGGGCATGTGGCTACACACGGCCGTGTCCAATGGGCGAGATGAGCCACCCCAGGGCCGCACACGACCTGACCATGTGGAAACACATGGCCATGTGGCGACCCAGCAGATTGACGCGACTAGGGTTTTTTCTGGATTTTGCAGCGATCCGATGTGATGTCTATATAAGGAGAGTTCCGCCCAAACCCTAGGGGGGGCACGATGGCTGGGACGACACACCGAAGCCCTAAAAAGCTTCGGAAACTCACAACGGGGAGGAAGAACGCCGCCGGAGGTCCACGTTCTGAACTTCAATGCCGGAGAGAAGGCCACATCGGCATTGTAATTTCTTGTTCTTGCACTTTATTTCAGATATATTCGAACATGTACATGCCTTGTGATTCTCCTCTTTTATATATGGAGTAGTTCCTTCGATTCTAGGATTAGGGAGTAGCTTGTGTGCGCATGACATGTTGCTTCAAATTGAATTCTATTTTTTTAAGTTTGAATTTGCAATTGGAAATTGTTTACACCAATATCTATGCGTATTTGGTTTTCTACCTGCTGTGCTTAGGCGATACGAGGTGTGACGACCCTCGTATCTAAGATTTAGGAGATTTTATATAAGGAACCTAGGGGTAAACCGGATCTCCTGTAATCGTGGGTAGAAGGATGCGATGGGACTGGAAACGGTTCATCACATGGATTGATTTAGCATCCTCATACCGTCTATTCCGTCCTTGTAAGGCAGAGATAGCTCCCGATAGATGCGTTAGCTTATCGACAGAGTGTATGATGTCCCTTCCACAAAACCATAGCTAGACGTTTAGACAACGCCCAGTTGATAGCATATTTTTCGACACACAAGTGAAACCAAAGTCCTAGAATCCCTTTTAAAGATCTCAGCATGCTCCTTTATTCCTCTGTGTGACACCGTATTAGAGTTTAGTCCACTGACAACCCTCGCAATTGAAACCTTTTAGATTTTACTTCCGAACAATTTCACCCACTGAACAAATCGGTATTTGAATCCCAGTCCCTATGGGATCGATAATCTTTTATTACTTGATGACATCCGTGCACTTGCGGGCGTTGAGCGTGAGCACGCGCTTCGACTCCTCGACGGCCTCCGTTGTGAGATTTGAGGTCGCATTCGCATGCATCAAGTTTTTGGCATCGTTACTGGGGACTAATCGATTCGATATCGAATCGAGAAGTAGATAATTGGATCGGACTTAGCATAGATTTACTTTTCTTGTTTTATTTTATTTTATTTTAGTTTTGTTTATTCAGTTTCTCTTTCCTTATTTATAATTTTCTGCATATAACGATACATGCTTTTACTCATGATTATGGTCAATTTAATACTGTAAGTTTTGGTAGCATTTATTGTGAACATTATGGTGAAACATGACATACCATTAACGATTGTCCGGATATATTCGAACCTTCACAATTTGAACAAGAAGATGTCATCTACAATTACAACCAGTGGCCAAAAGATGATTCCTATTCATATAGTTATGACCCTGGGTACTTAAACCCTTAATATTGTCCGCCTAAATCCCGACTCGAGCAGATGATGGAAGATTTCATTCGAACAGAACAAGCGGCGAACGATGAATTCCGACGGCGGCATTTGCAGACAAAGACTCAATATTGTGTCCCAACCAAGAACGAGTGCTATGAATCGCCATGCGAATTTTACCCAGAACCAAGTCTCCACCCAAAAGCCTTGCAAGATAAAGTTACTAGGGAATGCAAGGAGCATAGTCAACAATTCACGGAGTTTATGCGACAAAATCTGGTAGACGGATAAACCAAACGACTAGAAGGTGGCTTTGATGACTGGATTACACCTAATATGGCGGACACTCACTTTCAGTGAATGGATGAGGAAGACATAGATGACATAGGAAGTAAAGAAGGGAAATCCATTCAATCATCACTTAAAGAAGAACTTGAGGATTATTTAATTGATACTTTAATCGAGGAGTGCATTGTTTCAATCAAAACACCTCCTAACCTCAAGAATCTAGAAGAGCCTACCTTAACCCTCACCGAAACTTTAGCTACTAATAACGAAGCCCATTTAGTGACTTGTAATGATAAAATTTCATTCGACATGATAGAATCTGCTAATCAATCTTTTGTTGAAAATGTCCATGGTGAGTTATGTTATTTACAACATTTGGACAAAATAGAATATTATGATCAAACTCCTAATGATTACTTAAGGCTAAGAATGTTAAATCTTCAACCAAGGGAGGTAGCTAATAAATATCTTGCCCCTCCACGAGCAAGATTTAAGAGATATGGTGATAAGGGACAACAAGGGAGGAGGCATAAGGTGAGCAAATATCTTGCTCCCCCACGAGCAAGATTCAAACACCTCAAATGAAATGTAGGAGTATGGTTGAGCTAAACGACCTTAAACAAAGCGCTTCTTGAGAGACAACCCAAGTTAGGTTTTTAGATTTCCCTTTGATCGTATTGCATGCATTTAGTTAATTTGAATTTTTATTTTCATCTCATTTAAAATTAGGACTAGAAAGGAACTTTGCTAGGTAAAAATAAAATCCATATTAGCTTACACGGCGAGGCGTATGAGGAAATTCGGACCGTGGTGCAAAAATGAGAGAAAAAGGGGGACACACGACCTAGTCGTGTGTTTTCCTATGGCTGTGCCCGACTGACCCGAGGTGCACATGGCCTGGCCATGTGTTTTCACATGGTCGTGTCACACCAGGTTAAGTAGAGTGAGCCGTGTGTTTTTGCCCCATTTGCACCGTGTGCTTCAATTTTTTTTGCCCTAGCCATGTGGTTTCTTCTTCCCCGCCACCTAGAAGCTCTTCTACCTCAAAGGAAGCTAAAAGAAGCAAGGATGAGGAGGACCAAGCATGTAGCATCTTGATCCGGTGCTTCGGAGCGACGAACAAGGAGAGCCGACACCCCTCAAGCTCCGAAGGAGGGTAGCGCCCTACCAACCCTTCTTTTTCGCAATAATACTCATTAACTCACTGCTACTAGGTACCTAGATGAAGATTTGCTAGAGTCTTTAGGGTTGTTGGGTGACATTCAAGCCCTATTTGCAAAAATGGGGTGAGAAGAGATGATAGGAATAAGACACCCAACCTACCCTAGGATAGTTCTAG
This sequence comes from Wurfbainia villosa, assembly GCA_025175895.1. Taxonomy (NCBI): domain Eukaryota; kingdom Viridiplantae; phylum Streptophyta; class Magnoliopsida; order Zingiberales; family Zingiberaceae; genus Wurfbainia; species Wurfbainia villosa. The sequence continues at coordinate 87,545,749 of CM045992.1, forward strand.
AATTTTTGAGTTCCTTAGAGGTGGAAATTTTAATGGGTAGAGAGAGCGAAGAGGGTAGGATAACTTTTAGGATTTTTAACATTGAGCATGAATGGACCCTTCACCAATGGAATTCATGCTTTGACTTGCCGAGTGGAGGAGAGAGAAGAATCCCTATTGGGTTTAACTCTCGGATATTTTGGACCGAGTTGACGAGGGAGCACGCTTATGACCCTTCTAGGGCCAAAGTGTCACACCTCCAAAACCCCGTCTTTCGATACCTCCACCACATCATGGCCAGTACTATATTTGGTCATGGGGAGAGTGACGGTGTGGTTAGAGCTAACGAGCTGCTTTACCTCTGGGATATGCTACAAGAAAGGAGTAGCATCGATATAGGGTCCCACTTCATCAGACACTTAGTGAAGATGGGCAAAGCAGCACGAGGAGAGATTAATGTGGGGGGCCTGATTACCCATATTTGCCATAAGATGGGGTACGATTACACTACATTAGAAAGTATAGAGGGGAGCCCTAGGATGACCTAGGAGTGTGCATGGCCATGAAGATGATTATGAGAGAAGGACACTCCTTATGCTTTGTAAGGAAAAATCTGACGACCCTTAGGCTCCTCGACCCTGATCGTACCACCATCACTACACACGCCAACTGGCGCTTGGACCTGATAGTGGAGTCCCCTCCACATGAGGGACCACCCACATCGGCACCCATCTCTACCCCTTTACATAACTCTCCCTCCAGTTCACGCCGACATGAGCCTGCACCTTCACCACCACTTTTTTCCACTTTTGAGTAGGATGAAGGTACGTCGGCCTATGATTTCTCGGAGTTTCGATCGTGCCTCGATGATATATACGTCGAGCAGCGGACGCAGAGGCAACGATGTGAGGAGCAGAGCGCCTACACGTAGGTGGAGTTCCAGGATTTTCGGGAGCACTTCCAGCGGGCTGAGGAGTTCTACGACGAGGCCCACATCTACTTTCAGGAGGAGGCCACCCGTCGCCAGGATGAGGCCGCCTACAACCAGGAGATGCGGCAACACATGCATGTCCAACAGGCACAGTGAACTAGGGGGAGGAGCACCGAGCAGTCGCTGCATCCACCAGCTCTCAGATCGATCACATGTACATGTGGCATCAGTGGCTCAGCAACAGGTTCTCCCAGGATCCCGATATGCCGAGGCTCCCAGACTTTCCACCTTGTCCACCATACTAGAGGTATACTTTCATTTAAGTCTGGGGGGGACCCGAAATTTTATTTTGTTTCTAGCAGTAGTTTCTTTCCTGGTATTTGCATTATTATTAGCATTCATTTATTCATGCATAGATTGTTGAGTTTCTTTCAGCACTTAGTTTTTGTTATCTGTAAAGCTGCCTCAGTGGTATTTTTAAAAGTCTTCTTCATGAGTTGTTTCCATGAGTAGTGTAACTTCATTTATCTCGTGGTATTTTATTTTATTTGCTCTAATGAATGTTCTAGACTTACACTGGTTATCTTCTATTTTTACACACACATGTCGAACATTTTGAAAGGGAGAGTCTAGTACATACCTAGTTATGATTCATCTCAGTAGTCTAGTACTTTAGAATCCACAGGTGACCCTAGGACTAGTATTTTAGTTACTGGAGATGCTTAGATTGTGTAAGCCCATTCGAAAAAAATCAAAATTCCGATGAGCCGAAGAATAAAAGAGGAAAAGGAAAAGAAAAGAGAAAAAGAAATGAAAAAGAAAACAAAGAAAAAAAAGGGGAGAGAAAACATTATGAGGGATAAAAACCAGTTGTCATGGACGAAAATGGCTAGGTGCCCCTTTGAGACCGAGTTAGGTTACTGGGAAAACACCTACCAATTTCTCTCAATACCGAGCACGCCTTTGAGACTTTGTGCTAGATCTAGGGAATGCCCCTCGCTATGGGCAGGTAAGTGCCTAAGAGCTGGAGACATTAGGAAAGCTATAGGATGATGACTTAACTCACCATGAAACGAGTATCCCCTAAGAATGATTCGCTTAGCACGAGCACGAGGAGCTAACCTAGTGAATTTCTAGAACATAGTTATTTTTCTTTGATTGCAAATACCACTTGATAAATTTAGTTAACATGCAAAGTATGAAACAATATCTTTTTTATTTCATGGCACTGAGGTTTGCTTGAGGACAAGCAAATATTTAAGTCTGGGGGAAGTGATGTGAGCGAAACATATAGGGTTTTAGGAGTAGTTTTCGCTCACATCTCATTACATTTTATGTTAGTTTCATGCATATGTCACTCTATTTTGCACGCATTTCCTATTTTCTGGTTCAGAGGTTTGCTCTTTGTACTTTTGCATGCAGGATAGCATTTCGGGGGAAAAAGGTGCACTTTCGGAGCAAAAGGACATTTTGTAGCTAGATGCAGAATGGGACATGACCAGGGCATGTGGCTACACACGGTCGTGTCCAATGGGCAAGATAAACCACCCCAGGGCCGCACATGGCCTGGCTGTGTGGAAACACACGACCGTGTGGCGACCTAGCAGATTGACACAACTAGGGTTTTTTCTAGATTTTGCAGCGATCCGATGTGATGTCTATATAAGGAGAGCTCTGCCCAAACCCTAGGGGGGCACGACGGCTGGGACGGCACACCGAAGTCCTAAAATGCTTCAGGAACTCGCAACGGGGAGGAAGAATGCCTCCAGAGGTCCACGTTTTGCACTTCAACGCCAGAGAGAAGGCCACATCGGCATTGTAATTTCTTGTTCTTGCACTTTATTTTAGATATATTCAAACATGTAAATACCTTGTGATTCTCCTCTTTTATATATGGAGTAGTTCCTTCGATTCTAGGATTTGAGAGTAGCATGTGTGCGCATGACATGTTGCTTCAAATTTAATTCTATTTTTTGAGTTTGAATTTGGAATTGGAAATTGTTTATACCAATATCTATGTGTATTTGGTTTTCTACCTACTGTGCTTAGGCGATACGAGGGGTGATAGCCCTCATATCTAAGATTTAGGGGATTTTATACAAGGAACCTAGGGGTAAACCTGATCTCCTATAACCGTGGGTAGAAGGATGCGATGGGACTGAAAACAGTTCGTCGCAAGGATTGATTTGGCTTCCTCATACCGTCTATCCCGTCCTGGTGAGGCAGAGATAGCTCCCGATAGATGCGTTGGCCATCGTTAGAGTGTATGATGTCCCTTCTACAAAACCAAAGCTAGACGTTTAGACAACGCCCAGTTGATAGCATGTTTTGTGACACACATGCGAAACTGAAGTCTTAGAATCCCTTTCAAAGATCTCGGCACGCTCTTTTCTTCCTCCGTGTGACATCGTATTAGAGTTTAGTCCACCGACAACCCTCGCAATCAAAACCTATTAGATTTTACTTCTGAACAATTTCACACACTGAACAAATTGGTATTTGAATCTTAGTTTTTGTGGGATCTGTTAGTAATATATGAGAGATGTCCTAAGGCAATCGCCTTATGTATGAACCATTTATATGATAAATGAAGATTCACTATTTGAGTATACATGTTTTATGTATTTGATTGGATCTTAAACTCATTTACTGAATGTCCACGATACGATTCACAACATGAGAGAATTTGTGATTAGATCACAACTAGTGAGTATCTCTACATGTGTAATTGTGATGTATCAGAATTATCCCTAGTCGATGAATTGATGGATTTGGACACCATCAATTCTGTCGAGACTAGCACGAGGTATACTCCTTGGTGTATCCAAGCAGCTGATTCTCACTGGCTGGAGACATTGTGATGTCCGGAGTTAATCGTGGATGCTAGTTATGGTCACTAGTTCATTGGAGTGACCAGCCGTAAGACTTCATATGGTTCTCTGCATATATAGATATGTCAATGAAGTTCTTCGTGGCTTAAGTGCGATGTTCCTTTGACTTGCGGTATTCAAGTCATCTTGATCATAGAGACTTATGCTCGACATCTTAAGCAAACATCTCTAAGGAGATGTGGACCCGGGATGATTGGGTATAAGTCGAAGTGATCGAAGGTGTTTGAATAGCCTATAAAGGATTCACCACTCCTTGCGAGGAGATGTATACCCATGGCCTCTCGTAGGATTGTTACTAAAGTCTTTGGCCAAAGCATTACATGTTTAGAGTAAGGTACTCTTCGATACATGTGGAGTAACTAGAATCCGTAGGACGAGGAAATGATACTTGGGCTAGGTGTGACGTAGTCAGCCTAGTGGGGACTGACACAATAGACCATGTCTTGAACCAAGTGGGTATAAGATGAGTGAAGGGAATGGAGCACAAATCATTCGAGCTACTGAAGGGTTTCAGAAATAGTTCTGGATCAACCGTTGATCTTTTCGGTTAATTGGGGATCATGATGTACTACTAGGTGCCACTCATGATCATTCTATAATTAATGGTCAATTATAGACGGCCAACATAAACCGAGAACCTATTTGGTCACACGCACAACGAGCGTAATCCAAAGGATTTAAAACGAGCTTGAGAATGGGATTCTCAGACCGAGAGAAACAAGGTTTGGTTGGACCAAACATGAAGTGAGCATGAAATCGTTTCAGTCGCAATGGAAGCGTGGATGGGCCGTGTCTTATGAAGACATAATGGATGGACCAAAATGGTTTGGTTCTAATCCAATGGAGGAAAATAAACCAAAGGGTTTGGTTTATTTTAAACGATTGAACCAAAGGTTGGTTCGGTTCGTTTTAACTTAAAATAAACCATCATGGTTTGGTTTATTTTAACTTATCTTAATGGAGCAGGTTAACGGGCCTAATGGTTATGATCCAATAACCATTAAGAGAATTAGTTCTCTATAAAAGAGGGCTTAATGGATAATTAAGCCCTAATAAAAACCCTAGCTTGGCCGCCCAACCCTTCTTCCTCTTGTTGGCATCAACTCCATTGCCGCCCAACTCTTGAGCCGCCGTCCAGCTCTTTGCCGGCATCCAAGCTTCAGCCGGTGATCCTCCGGCGACCCTCTGGTGATCTTCCTAGGCCTCGGTGAAAAGGTGAGCACTTGGCTTCCTTGTTTTGGCCGGCGCCTACTCCTCCTCCAAGCTGTCCAGTTTTCTGGACAGCTTCTTCTCCTCTTGTCGGAGCGTCGTTTGGACGACGGTTAGAGCTCCGACAGCGGCTAAATTACCGGGGATTTGATCTCCGGTAATCCTCTGAGGTGGAGGACGAAGGATTCGTCAATTGGTTGACGAATACCTCTCCGGAGAAGCGAGTTTTGAGGACTCGTTTTGGATCCGAATTTGGATTCGGATCGTGATCATCTCTCGATCACGTCGTCTTCAACACGAGGCTAGTAACCCGTACGAAGATGAAGCTCGTGGCTTAGCGAAGTCATCGCGAGGAACTCGGCGTGGATACGGATAGAGACGATTCTAGCGAGGATCGTTCCGGTTGATGCCGTTCCCGCTACACGTCATACGAAAGGTATAACGTAGATAAATTTTCTTTTATTGCAAATTTAAATTTACGGTTATGTCTACACTTGTTGTAATATGCATGCGTGTGTTGTGTGTGTTGTAATAAATATAGATTTATTATTTTATTGCTTCCGTTGTGTTCATGTTTGCGAAACGTGATCGAACACACACACGCCGCGGTGCCGAAAACCCAACAGTGGTATCAGAGCCCAGGTTATGTTTCGACATAATCGTAAAAATGGTTTTGCGATAGTCATAATGTATTTCTGGAAATTTTCTAATTTTGGAAATTTAGAAGTATTTATGGAAATTTTTCAATTTTGGAAAGTCTAGAAGTATTTATGGAAATCTTCCACTTTTGGAAAGTTGGAAGTATTTATGGAAATTGATATTTTCCATAAATAAAATATTTGATTAGATTCTGGAAATTTGTTTCCTAATTTAATCATGATTTGATTTGTGAAATCAAATCTTAAAATATTTTATTTCCATAAGTAGTTTTAATGATTTAGGAAATTAGTTTCCTAAATAGATTTTCCTTAATCAAATAATTCCATGAATAAAATATGTGATTAGATTTGGAAATTTGTTTCCTGATTTAATTATGATTTGATTTGGAGAATCAAATCTTAAACATATTTTATTTTCATAAATAGTTATGACATATAAGGAAACATATACATGACATAATTGTATGCCATGTAATTGCATTAGATGCATAACATTATGCCATGCATGTCGTGACATGTAGATGTATGCCATGTATGCCATGCCATGTAGATAATAGTTATTTGCATGCAAAGAGGATGAGACATAAAAACCCTTAAACAATATTAAAGCCTACACCTTCCATTAATATGGTTAGAACCAGAGTTCCGTTTCTTGTTTGGGTTGTTGGACTCTCTCCAAGCCCGGCTCGAACCCGAACATGTTCAAACCATGGAATAGTTTAATACTAATATGGTAAGAGTCAGAGGTCAATCGTTAGCTTTGGTTGTTGGACTCTCTCCAAGCTGGGCTAATTGGTTGAATGAGCTTTAATCATATTAAAACTATTTCCCGATTAATGGGTTGGCTTTAACCTGGAGCATCGGCTTGTTGGACTCTCTCCAAGGTCGATGTAAAGGGAGGTGAAGTTGGGTGCTATGCATATGATGCATACTTGTTAATGTGTTAACAACCCGATGTATGTGTGAACATTCAATTAGTTGATAGAACATTGTGATAGTTGCATATACGTGATATGCAATCGGTATAGATGATACCTACCATCGTATTTATGAATGGCTTGTTGGACTCTTTCCAAGGTTATTCATAACTATGATGGATATCAGCCCATTCGGAGATGGACCTACGATCTCCCGAAGTGATTTTGGGGTTTTTGAAATTCGAAAAAATGAATGGGATTTATAAATGTATATTGATGCATTTTAAAATCAATTTCTCATATATGCTCGTTTTATATTTCTAGGTCAATAAATTGATCATGACGTCTTTGAATTTGCGCACTATTTTGGATTCGAACAAACTGACTGGGCCTAACTTCCTGGACTGGCTTAGAAACCTGAGAATTGTTCTCAAGGCGGAAAAGCTTGCATATGTCCTTGAAGAGCCTCTTCCTGACCGTCCTAAGGACGATGCAACTCCAGACCAAATGTTGGTCTATCAGAAGCATGTGGCAGATTCTGAGCTGGCGAGTTGCATCATGCTAGCGGCGATGGTACCTGAGCTGCAAAAGCAGCATGAGCATATGGATGCTAATACTATGGTCTTCCATCTTCATGAGTTGTTCGATGAGCAAGCGAGATCCGAAAGGTTCGAGGTCTCTAGGCTCCTCTTCACCACGAAGATGCAAGAAGGTTCGTCTGTAGTGCAGTTTATGCTAAAGATTAACGGGTACATCGAGCGGCTAGCTACCCTCGGTTTTGTGATGGATCATGAGTTAAGTATTGACTTAATTCTGCATTGTTTGCCCAAGAGTTTCTCGCAATTTGTGATGAACTATCGGATGAACAAATTGGAATCCACCATTCCCGAGCTCCTCAATATGCTGAAGACTGTGGAGCCTTCTGTGAAGCATGAGGAGAAGGCGGTTCTGTTAGTTGATTCCTCAAAGAAAGGTTTTAAGAGGAAGGCAAAAGAACAGAAGAAAGGAAAGAATAAAAAGGCAAAGAAGGTGGAACCAGTGCAAAAGGGCACTTGCCATCACTGTGGCAAGGAAGACCACTGGCGAAGAAACTGCAAGATTTATCTTGAGTCCATGAAGAAGAAGAAGACATCCGATGCCCCATCCTCTTCAGGTATCTTCGTTATTGATTGTCATTCTATTTCCTTAGACACTTGGGTATTGGATACTGGGTGTGGCTCACATATATGTAATGACATACAGGGGCTAAGGAATAGAAGAAGACTTGTCAGAGGGGAGTCAAATTTGTGAGTTGGCAATGGAGCAAAGGTTGCTGCAGTCGCCATCGGAACTTATTTGCTGAAGCTCCCTAGTGGACTAGTCTTAGAACTGGACAATTGCTATTATGTTCCTTCTCTAATAAAGAACATTATTTCTATTTCCTGTTTAAATAGAAATGGTTTCCATTTGACGTTTAGTAACAATTGTTGTTATATAACTTTGAAAGGCGTACTTTATGGAACTGGAACCTTGAGTAATGGCATTTATACGTTGGACGTATCCAGTGACATTTTCAATATCGAAGTGAGCAACACGCGTGCTCGAAAGGATAATCAAATAGACTCCTATATGTGGCACTATCGTCTTGGCCATATAAGCAAGAAACGCATGTCCGAATTACACCGATGTGGAATTCTAGAATCGTTTGAATTGGATTCATACGATACATGCGAATCATGCTTAAAAGGCAAGATGACTAAGTTACCTTTTACTGGAAAAGGTGAACGAGTGGGAGAGTTACTAGGTCTAATACATACTGATGTATGTGGACCTATGTCAACTCAAGCATTAGGAGGCTATAGCTACTTCATTACCTTCACCGATGATCACTCACGGTTTGGGTATGTGTTCTTGATGAAACACAAGTCTGAAGCCTTTGAAAGGTTCAAAGAGTTCAGAAATGAAGTAGAGAAACAACATGACAAAAGTATTAAAATACTTCGATCGGATCGAGATGGTGAATACTTGAGTCAGGAGTTTCTTGATTACCTAAGAGACAATGGTATATTGTCTCAATGGACTCCGCCCTATACACCACAGCATAATGGTGTATCTGAGAGGCGTAACCGGACTTTGTTGGACATGGTCAGGTCAATGATGAATCATGCGACTCTTCCCAAGTCCTTTTGGGGTTATGCACTTCAGACAGCTGTTTACTTGTTAAACAGAATGCCTACCAAGGTAGTCTCAACTACTCCATATGAGATATGGAATGGTAAGAAACCTCATGTATCTTACTTGAAGATATGGGGTTGTCCTGCTTATGTGAAGCGGACTATATCAGACAAATTGGATGCTAAGTCTGATAAATGTCTATTTGTTGGATACCCTAAGGAAACAAGGGGTTACCAATTCTATCATCCTGTGGAACAAAAGGTGTTTGTTTCAAGGCATGCTGTGTTTCTAGAGAAAGAGTTTCTCTTGCAAGAAAACAGTGGGAGTGTCGTTGAGCTTGAGGAGGCTCGAGAGACTCAAATAGACATTGATGAGATACCTGGTGAAGCACAACGACCGACAACTCATAGTGATGAGCAATTGGCTGGACCTATTGTAAGACCACATCTTCGTAGATCTGGTAGAACACGCAATATTCCCGAGAGATATGGATTTCTCATAAGTGAATCGAACGACGTGTTACTCATTGATGATGAGGAGCCTACCAGTTATGAAGAAGTGCTGACAAGTTCAGAAAGGGATAAGTGGCTTGGTGCCATGAAGTCGGAAATGGATTCCATGTATGAAAAGCAAGTTTGGAACTTGGTTGACCCACCTGAAGGGATAAAGCCTATAGGGTGCAAGTGGGTTTTCAAGAAGAAAACCGACATGGATGGTAATGTGATTACCTATAAGGCTAGATTTGTGGCGAAAGGATATCGTCAAAAACAAGGTGTTGATTATGATGAAACCTATTCGCCTGTAGCTATGCTTAAATCCATTCGGATGCTCCTGGCCATAGCGGCTCATTATGATTATGAGATATGGCAGATGGATGTGAAAACAGCTTTCCTTAATGGAAACCTGCTCGAGGACGTGTATATGATACAACCTGAAGGTTTCACATCGGTTGATAAAACCAAGGTATGCAAATTGCGACGGTCCATTTATGGATTGAAGCAAGCATCCAGGAGCTGGAATATCCGTTTTGATGAGACAATAAAAAAGTTTGATTTCTCACAAAATCCAGACGAACCTTGTGTGTACAAGAAGGTTAGTGGGAGTGCAGTCGTGTTCCTAGTGTTGTATGTCGATGACATATTACTTATAGGAAACGATGTATCAATCTTACAGTCAGTGAAGGTTTGGTTATCCAAGACTTTCTCCATGAAAGACCTGGGAGAAGCAACCTACATCCTCGGGATTAAGATCTATAGAGATAGATCGAAACGGTTGCTTGGTCTTTCGCAGTCTACATATATAGACCGAGTGCTAAAGAGGTTTAGCATGTCGGAATCCAAGAAAGGTTTCTTACCCATCAGGCATGGGGTACACCTTTCGAAGTCTATGTGTCTGCGCACAGAAGACGAGAGGATTTGCATGAGTAAGATTCCGTATGCATCCGTAATAGGATCTATCATGTATGCTATGTTATGTACGAGGCTCGATGTATTATATGCTCTGAGTGTCACGAGCAGATACCAGTCCGATCCAGGAATGGATCATTTGGTGGCTGTTAAGACAATCCTTAAGTACTTGAGAAGAACTAAGGATGTGTTCCTAATATATGGAGAAGGGGACATGGTGATACGCGGGTATACGGATGTCAGCTTTCAGACAGACAAGGATGATTCCAGGTCTCAGTCTGGATATGTGTTCACCTTGAATGGGGGCGCAGTGAGTTGGAAAAGTTCCAAACAAGACAGTATGGCGGATTACCTGCGGCGGAGAATACATTGCGGCGAGCGTGAAAAGAGCGGTTTGGATCAAGAAGTTCGTTCATGAACTTGGTGTGATTCCGGCCATTGTTGAAGCAATACCGGTCTACTGCGACAACAATGGAACAATTGCACAGGCGAAAGAGCCAAGGTCTCATCAACGATCTAAACATGTGCTTCGCCGCTATCATCTTATCAGAGAGATCATCAGTAGGAATGAAATACAAATCGAGAAAATTCCCACTGAAAGGAACTTAGCGGATCCCTTGACTAAGGCATTACCTCAAAATAAGTTTGAGGGTCATGTTCGAGCTCATGGTATTGGATACCATAGCGATTGTCATTAGGCCAAGTGGGAGTCTGTTAGTAATATATGAGAGATGTCCTAAGGCAATCGCCTTATGTATGAACCATTTATATGATAAATGAAGATTCACTATTTGAGTATACATGTTTTATGTATTTGATTGGATCTTAAACTCATTTCTTGAATGTCCACGATACGATTCACAGCATGAGAGAATTTGTGATTGGATCACAACTAGTGAGTATCTCTACATGTGTAATTGTGATGTATCGGAATTATCCCTAGTCGATGAATTGATGGATTTGGACACCATCAATTTTGTCGAGACTAGCACGAGGTATACTCCTTGGTGTATCCAAGCAGCTGATTCTCACTGGCTGGAGACATAGTGATGTCCGGAGTTAATCGTGGATGCTAGTTATGGTAACTAGTTCATTGGAGTGACCAGCTGTAAGACTTCATATGGTTCTCTGCATATATAGATATGTCAATGAAGTTCTTACTGTGGCTTAAGTGCGATGTTCCTTTGACTTGCGGTATTCAAGTCATCTTGATCATAGAGACTTATGCTTTGACATCTTAAGCAAACATCTCTAAGGAGATGTGGACCCGGGATGATTGGGTATAAGTCGAAGTGATCGAAGGTGTTTGAATAGCCTATAAAGGATTCACCACTCCTTGCGAGGAGATGTATACCCATGGCCTCTCGTCGGATTGTTACTAAAGTCTTTGGCCAAAGCATTACATGTTTAGAGTAAGGTACTCTTCGATACATGTGGAGTAACTAGAATTCGTAGGACGAGGAAATGATACTTGGGCTAGGTGTGACGTAGTCAGCCTAGTGGGGACTGACATAATAGACCATGTTCTGAACCATGTGGGTATAAGATGAGTGAAGGGAATGGGGCACGAATCATTCGAGCTACTGAAGGGTTTCAGAAATAGTTCTAGATCAACCGTTGATCTTTTCGGTTAATTGGGGATCATGATGTACTACTAGGTGCCACTCATGATCGTTCTATAATTAATGGTTAATTATAGACGGCCAACATAAACCGAGAACCTATTTGGTCACACGCACAACGAGCGTAATCCAAAGGATTTAAAACGAGCTTGAGAATGGGATTCTCGGACCGAGAGAAACAAGGTTTGGGTAGACCAAACATGAAGCGAGCATGAAATCGTTTGATGCAATGGGCGTGGATGGGTCGTGTCTTATGAAGACATAATGGATGAACCAAAATGGTTTGGTTCTAATCCAATGGAGGAGAATAAACCAAAGGGTTTGGTTTATTTTAAACGAATGAACCAAAAGTTGGTTCGGTTCATTTTAACTTAAAATAAACCATCATGGTTTGGTTTATTTTAACTTATCTTAATGGAGCGGGTTAACGGGCCTAATGGTTATGATCCAATAACCATTAAGAGAATTAGTTCTCTATAAAAGAGGGCTTAATGGATAATTAAGCCCTAATAAAAACCCTAGCTTGGCCGCCCAACCCTTCTTCCTCTTGTTGGCGTCAACTCCATTGCCGCCCAACTCTTGAGCCGCTGTCCAGCTCTTTGCCGGCGTCCAAGCTTCAGCCGGTGATCCTCCGGCGACCCTCTGGTGATCTTCCTAGGCCTCGGTGAAAAGGTGAGCACTTGGCTTCCTTGTTTTGGCCGGCGCCTACACCTCCACCAAGCTGTCCAGTTTTCTGGACAGCTTCTTCTCCTCTTGTCGGAGCGTCGTTTGGACGACGGTTAGAGCTCCGACAGCGGCTAACTTACCGGGGATTCGATCTCCGGTAATCCTCTGAGGTGGAGGATGAAGGATTCGTCAATTGGTTGACGAATACCTCTCCGGAGAAGCGAGTTTTGAGGACTCATTTTGGATCCGAATTTGGATTCGGATCGTGATCATCTCTCGATCACGTCGTCTTCAACACGAGGCTAGTAACCCGTACGAAGACGAAGCTCGTGGATTAGCGAAGTCATCTCGAGGAACTCGGCGTGGATACGGATAGAGACGATTCTAGCGAGGATCATTCCGGTTGATGCCGTTCCCGCTACACGTCATACGAAAGGTATAACGTAGATAAATTTTCTTTTATTGCAAATTAAAATTTACGGTTATGTCTACACTTGTTGTAATATGCATGCGTGTGTTGTGTGTGTTGTAATAAATATAGATTTATTATTTTATTGCTTCCGCTGTGTTCATGTTTGCGAAACGTGATCGAACACACACACGCCGCGGTGCCGGAAACACAACAGGATCGATAATCTTTTATTACTTGACAACATCCGTGCCCTCGATGGCCTCCGTCGTGAGATTTGAGGTCGCATTCACGTGCATCACTTTACGCCGCCAATATTCCCCTTGGACTTCTCAATTGCCAAGTACCCATGACTTGGACTTTCCCTTGTCAACCCATGTTGGACTTTCCATGCCAAGACCCATGCTTGGACTTTCCTTGCAAACCCATATTGGACTTTCCATGCCAAGACTCAAGCTTGGACTTTTCATGCCAAGTACACAAGACTTAGACTTTTCCCATGACAATGGTCAAACCATCGTCAAACATCAAAATCATAATCTCGGTCGGTTGCACCAACAATCTCTCCAACACATTGTCAGAAATCAATGACAAACATCAAAACACTACTCGAGTCTTGTCAATCGTGACCTGGGCTGATTGCACCAACACAAATGCAGTATAGGAATTACTCAGATCATCTCCCAACGAATCTAATGGATGGATATTTGTTTCTAAATAATAGTAAAACTGGGGGTTCCTACCATCTATCAAAACAATTAATTGAAAGTTAACCTTACATGCCTAAGCAATTCAACCATGCACCGTATTGCCATTATACGATACAATTATTAAACAATTCTAATTAATGGACATGACAATTAACCATGCAAAAAATCAAACTAATGAACAATTAAACTAAGGAGCACTTAAGCTAAGGAACAATTAACTTAATGAACAATTAAGCAAAGTTGCAACTAACCACAAATAATTCATGACCTACAAATTAAACTACAACTAAGTTCTAAATTAAACTACAAGATAAACTCCAAATCAAACATCCAAATTAAACTACACATTAAACATCCAAATTAAACATCCAATTGAAACTACAAGATAAACTCCATCAATTCAATGCATGAACCAAATGAACTACAATGATAAAAATTAATGGACGATAATCAGTTCAAATCATGAAATCCAAACAAAAATTTAATTGACAATCCACAACACCCAGAGAAGGAACCACCCTCTCCGACGAATGATGATGACCCGAACAACCCTCTCTGACAGACGATGAAGCGAATTCCTTGTCGAAAAATTTCATTGGCAAGGGTTGAATGGGAGAGGAGGACTGTCCACTACTCTGAAGCCGGAATGAACGGAGCTATCAAACCACGGTTGCTAGAAGGGATGAAGCTGCAATGAACAGAGCTGCCGAACCACGACTCCTGGAAGGGAGGGAAATTGGAATAGTGGCTATCGTTAAGTTTCACCGCCACTAGAATGGAGAATATACCGTTGGAATGGAATATTGGAAGCTGCAGAGTTGGAAATTGATGGTGCCAAACCATGACAATGAGAAATCGACTTCATCCTTCCGAACCATGTCTAGCTGAGGCACGTCTCAGCTTCGATGGTAGGTGATGGAGTGCTCACCTGTGAAGATGACTGAAATCCCTCTCTGCTTGCTGAAGTTGTATTGCCGAACCACGTCGCCCAACTCGCTGGCAACATAGGAGGTGTATGATGTTAAAGAGATCTCCGTCTGGATGAAAGGAGAATGACCGTCGGAGCTGGGCTGCCCGAATTCGTCGCCACCGCTGTTAAGTGGAAATCGCCACTCGCGATTTGAGGAAGAAGGGAATCCCAAGCTACATTTTTTTCTGGTCAATTTTGTGCCTTGCACGGAGAAAAGATAGCTTTGAGTGGCTTGACACTGTCTGTTCGATCTCTTTACCATCAAATCCTAGCCCTTGATTAAAGCTAGGGTTTGATTCCTTGATTAATCATTCCATTAACTAGGTTGATGCATCCAACGGTTGTGATCGTTCCCAATCTAGATGGATGGCTCCGATCGCTCCATTTAGGCCCTTTTTGTGTTTCCAACAAGATCACATTCAAACTTATGAGAAATAATTATGAAATTATAGGAATTACACAATTAATCTCAAATAAATCTAGTATGTAAAAAACATGCTGAATAACCATAATCACCCATATTAGAGAGCTTAAAATGTCGAATCCATGCGTCGAAACATCACAATAAAATGAAGCTATCAGTATGCCAGAATTGGACACCCCCACAAAGATTCAAGAATCGACTAGAATTCCATTCCCACAACGGCTCACCAATGCAAAGAGAGATGTTGAGTTTGGAAAGTTCTTAAACATGATGAAATCAATCTCAGTGGAAGTGTTAATTCTTGATGCGTTGCACTTGATTCCTCAGTTTGCAAGGTTTATGAAGGACATCTTAGCACACTGGCGGAAGATTGAGGTTTTTGAAAAAGTGGCCCTCACGGAGGAATCCAGTGCCTATCTCCAAAATGGAACCATAGAGAAATTGAATGATCCCGGGAGTTTTTATATCATGTGTCGCATTAGGTCCACCATGATTGACAAGGCATTTTGATGTTTTATACCATGTGTAGGAAGTTGGAGTTTGGGAATTTAAAGTTGACCACTATGATGCTCCAACTTGCCGATCACACACAAAGGTATCCGCTGGGGATCCTAGAAGACGTCCCCGTCAGGGTTGGAAACTTTACATTGCCAACTGATTTTGTGGTTTTAGAAATGGAAGAGGATCCTAAAATCCCGATAATCCTAGGATGACTATTTCTCACCACAGTAGGTATGGTTATCGTCGTGAAGAACTCCAAGTTGACCCTACAATGGGAGATAATAGATTGGAATTCCAGCTTGATAGCACAAAAGGCTTAGTACCCATGCATATCAAGTATGTTATTCCTACAAGAACGAAGACCTCAATTGGGATTAAAAATTCTGACATCGATGAGTGGAGGTTCATGGAACCAACGACGCCCTGTTGAGCACAAGAGTATGGTCAAGCTAAAGATCCTAAACAAGTGCTTCTTGGGAGGCAACCCAAGTTAACTTTATTTGTTTTCCGTTTACACATTCATGCATGCTAGTTTAGGTTTTAATTTTTGCTTATTATTATCATTATGTGTGTTTAGTTTCATATAGAATTTGCCAAGAAGAAGGATGAAAATTTTTCAAAGCCCCTGAAGAAAGCATGGGCGGTCGGGTGAATTTCAGACCATTATGCCCAATGGGTAGAAGAGAACACGACAGGGCATGTGGAAAATCTCAAACTGTGTGGCGCTACAAGAAAATTCCAAAGTTGCACACGGCCAAACATATGAATTTCACATGACCATACCTTTTTCTAAATTTTTCCAAGAGACCGTGGCAGGCTAACACACGATCGTGTCAAGTCCCATTAAAAGGGTGAGATGCATGTGTTTTGCCCAAAATCAACCATGTCTTCTGATTTTTTTCCCAAGCCCGTACGAGATCTTCACTCTCCAACCTCCAAGGACCTTCTTCAACCTTTAAGAAGCCTTCTATGTTGGAAGATCGTGGCCTGGCTAGAAGGGGGGGTTGAATAGCCTTTTCGTGTGTTCGATGGAAATCGTTCGCTTGTCGTGTGCTTGTCTACAATATTCGTTAATACACAGTAGAAATACAAATACAAGAGACAATCACAACACATGCAATACATGGTGATATACGTGGTTCGGAACCTTAGGGTTCCTACTCCACGGGGTGAGCTCAATGAGCTCGAGTTATGCACACGACACTAACAAGCTCCTTCTCGAAAACAAGTCAGAGGTGGAGAAACCTTGTACAAGCAATTACAAAATGTAATACAAAAGTACAAGAAAAATACAAAGACAATATGAAATACAAGTAAAGAAAACTTTATAACACTTTGCTTTGATCACTTGTTTGTTGCTTGCTTGGGTTTGCTCTTGAAGGTTTGGAATGCAGTAGCAATTCCCCTAAAAAATCTCCCAAAAAATGATTGTGGAAACCCTCCCAAAGCTCCTCCTTTTATGATTTTATCGGGCAGATTTTGGGTCGATCAGTCAACTGCTCATGACCATCAGTCGACTGCTCCTATAGCCATTGTCTCACAATGGCTTAATCCACGTTGGCAAAGTTCCAACGCATAACAATCAGTCGACTGATCATGCCCATCAGTCGATTGATCTAACCATCAGTCGAGTCATCAAGGCAATCAGTCGACTTGAAATGGTTCTGTGCCTGCTACACCCTTGATCAGTCGACTGTCATCCCTTAGTAGTCATCTGATTGTGTGGCAGTCGACTGCCATCCCTTGGCAGTCGACTGCTAGGCCAGAAACCCATCAGTTGAACACCAGTCGATTGCTCTCGACTTTGATCAGTCGACTGCTATCTATAGCAGTAGACTGGAGTCAGGTAAAACCTCAAACAAAACACTTGTTTGAGCATCCAACCGTCAGGTAAACCTCAAACACCAATGTTTGAGCATCCGACACACGATCTTAACCACATGGCCAAGCTCAACTCTCATCTCCCATGGAGTCCCTCACCGATGCTCTCTTCGTCCGACCACATCCCTCGATGCACCAAGCGCATGGCTTCCGCAATGCCATCTTTTTGCGTCTCGCCCTGAAATATGCTTCCTTTGGCTTCATTCTATTGCTCCTCGTCCGATGGTCTCTCGGATGCACCAAGCGTACGGCTTCCGCAATGCCATCCTTCACCGACTCAAGGACTCGAGCCATAAGACGATGAACTTGCCAATGCTTTATCAAGAAAACCAAATGCCAAGACTAAGGCTTGGACTTTCACATTGCCAAGGATACACACTTGAACTTCCCATGCCAACCCCATGTTGGACTTTCACCGCCAAGGTCACACAACTTGGACTTATGTGGCCAAGGCAACACACTTGGTCTTCCCATACGTTTTGTCTAACATCAAAATACCGCTCGAGCCAAACTCGAGTCCGATTGCACCAACAATCTCCCCCTTTTTGATGTTTGACAAAACCCTAAACACCTTTGAGTTAGGTGCCCTAACTCAAGTCTACCAATTATCCCTAATTGGCAATTCTCACCTTTGAGAATTCCAACTAACCCCAATTGGTAACTTCTTCCCCTTTTTGACTTACATCAAAAAGGTCCTCAAGGGTGTCAATGTCTCATATCCGAGTGAGATCTTACAATCTCCCCCTTGGTCCAAAAAAACATCCATCATCCCAAGATGGATAACCTCCCCCTAAAGGCTTGCTCTCCCTTGACCATTGCATCAATAATGTCCTGGGAGAGTCCCTAAGCCAATAGGAACACTAAGCAATCGAAATTAAGGGCAAAGATTCAACATTGAACTTGCACTACCCTTAATTTGATACACACCTTTAACTATTCTCCTAATCTATTTTCAATGGATTTCCACCCTTCCAATGCTCTCCAAAGCATTTCCTAGGGTTAGGAGCAGTTAGGGAACCAATAAATAGCTGAACATGGGCCTAAGAAATCTTGTTTACCCGAAATCAGCATTGTCAGTTGACTGTCTCAGATACCAGTCGACTGCCATGGATGGCAATCGACTGATTTATGCATAGTGCAGAAATCAAGTTCAGAATCTGAATTTTAAAAATTCATAAGTAAAAATACGTATTTTAAAAAATCTTGAAAATTCATACATACATTACTTATAACAAACATTATGGGTGAAAAATATTGGAAAAATAAAATACCCATAAGTTAGTGAGATTGACAAAAAGTTCAAATACATTAAAATTTTCAATGTTTAAACCTACTTTTTATCACCTCATTCAATAGTGATTGCTATCAAAAGATAGACTTCACCAAGGTTTTTCAAAATGATTTTGAAATGTTTTTAAAACCTTAATATCATTTTCCTAACAACTCACTTATATCTAAGTGTATGAAAGACATACAAGTCAAGTGCTCTAGTAATATGTGGGTTTTAGTTATTTAGGGTCTCAAGCATATGCTAGGCAACTCTATTTGATTCCCTTATGCATGAGACTTTAAATCATGCCATAGTCCTTAACTAAATTTAATTTAATGCATGAATAATTATTATGACATAAATAATGACAAGAATAAAAGCATATGCCAATAATCATGATGTCATGACATGTGATATAAACTTAAGCATAACATGACATTTAGATACCCCTAAGTATTAGCATGATATTTTATATGATAAAAATAAATATGATGTCATGACATGACAAGGAAAATAAATCATGGTAAGTATAAGATACTAAGGTATAAAATACCTAAGTGTTAAGCCCAAATAGTCATTTCTAAAATTAAATACATTTTGCCTTAATACCATCTATCCCCCAAGTTTGCCAAAAATCCAAAATAGCACACCATGACTCCTAAGACCAAATTGTGCCAATTTAATCAATTTTCAACTTCTCAAAGCACATTGACACATCCTAAAGTGTCAACTTTACCATAGTTAGGTTAACTACCTATCCACTTAGGGTTGACATACCCTAACCCATCTAGCGTGAATCGATCACGCTCCTAGGAATCCAATACCTATTGGAGCTCCTTGGGTTAACAAGGTATTCACTAGGGATAACTTCCCTAGATACCTTCCTAATGATCCTTTTTGGCTTTGAAACCTTAGTAATTTGAGTCTTTCCTAGGTTAACCTTAGGGATTGCCTCCCTAGTAACCTTCTTGATGGCTACTTTGGATTTTTTTGAATTTTTATCCACTAGACACACACCACGGTTAATCTTAGGGATTACTTCCCTATTAACCTTGGTTTTTCTACATCTAGATTTAGTTCCATAATCAAATGGAACATTATGGTAGGACTTAGGTTTGTGACCCAAACCTTTCTTGCCCTTAAACAGTTCTTGTCTCCTAGGTCCTAAATTTTGATCATTAGACCCCTTAATTGAGTTTGTTAAAATTTTGAGGGTCTTTTATAATTTTTCAAGCCTTGACCTCAAGGCTCGATTTTCTAATTCTAATTTTTCCAATTTTAAATTTTCATTAATCTTTTGGGAAGGACTCTTCTTCTTAGGCATGTGCCAACCCTTCTTAGGGTTAATATCTAAATTCTCTTCTATTCTCCTAATACTCTCCCTAGGTAAAATAGGTCTAGAGTTTTTGTTCCTAGGTTTGTCCTTAGATATAAGTTCATAGGATTTAGCCCCTAAGCAAACATATCTATTATTTCTCTTAACATGCTTATGTTCATGAGCAATAGCAAGTGAATTAACATAATTTCTAGCATGCTTCTTAATCCTAGAGCTAGAAGGTGCATTAAAGTATACCTTAGGGTTTGCTTTGGAAGCTCCCCCTACTTGTGTACCTCCTTCTTGCCTCTTCTTCTTCCCCTTAGGGCATTGGCTTCGGTAGTGTCACCTTTGGTTGCATTTGAAGCACACAATGTGCTCTTTTCTTTTCTTAGAGAGAACTCTGGCATCCTTTGACTTTTGGATGACTTTTGGTGTCGGTGCTTTCTCCTTGGCCAATTTTGGGCATTTACTCTTGTAGTTCCCTTTCTCCCTACACCCAAAGCAAATTATTTGATATTTATTATTATGAATTGCATTTGAGTTACCTATGGTGGTGGAAGCCTCTTGATCTTCTCTTCTCCCGGATGTATATGTTTCTTCTCGTTCTTGTTTTGGGATGGAGGATTGCCTCTCCTCTGCCTCAATCCTAGAGGTGGAGGCTTCTCGAACCTCTTCCGATCCGGATATTGAGCATCTCTCAACTTTTGAATCCTCAAGCTCTTGGGATGATGACGTGATTTCATCTTCTTGAGCTTGAGAGGATGAATACTCCTCTTCTTCCTCATCTTGGACCAATGCGGGCTCTTCATGAAATTTGACCACCTTGCCCCATAAGTCCTTAGCATCCCAATATTCACCTAGTCTAGACAAAATAGCGTTAGGTATCAATTTTACTAGCAAAATTGTTACCTTAACGTTTGTCTTGAATTGTCGCTGTTGCTCCTCGGTCCATCTTGACTTTCCCAATGACTTGTTGTCTTCACCCCTAGGCACTTCAAAACCATTTTTAATGATTAACATTATATCGAAATTGGTTTTGAAGTATACCTCCATCCTTTTCTTCCACCAAGAAAAGTCTCCTTCGAATTTCGGTGGATGGATGTTGATGCCGACCATTTTGGTCGATTATCGCTGCGGTGAGTCCGATGATAACCTTCTCGCTCTGATACCACTTGTTGGAAGATCGTGGCCTGGCTAGAAGGGGGGGGGGGTTAAATAGCCTTTTCATGTGTTCGATGGAAATCATTCGCTCGTCGTGTACTTGTCTACAATATTCGTTAATACGCAGCAGAAATATAAAAATCAAATACAAATACAAGAGACAATCACAACACACACGATACACGGTGATATACGTGGTTCGGAACGTTAGGGTTCCTACTCCACGGGGTGAGCTCAAGTTATGCACACGACACTAACAAGCTCCTTCTCGACAACAAGTCAGAGGTGGAGAAACTTCGTACAAGCAATTACAAAATGTAATACAAAAGTACAAGCAAAATACAAAGACAATATGAAATACAAGTAAAGAAAACTTTATAACACTTTGCTTTGATCACTTGCTTGTTGCTTTCTTGGGTTTGCTCTTGAAGGTCTAGAATGCAGCAGCAATTCCCCTCCAAAATCTCCCAAAAAATGGTTGTGGAAATCCTCCCCAAGCTCCTCCTTTTATGCTTGTCTCAGGCTAATTCTGCGTTGATCAGTCAACTGCTCATGACCATCATTCATCTTCTCCTGTAGTCATTGTCTCACAATGGCTTAATTCACGTTGGCAAAGTTCCAATGAATAACCATCAGTCGACTGATCATGCCCATAAGTCGACTAATGTAACCATCAGTCGAGTGATCTAGACAATCAGTCGACTCGAAATGGTTCAGTGCCCGCGACACCCTTCATCAGTCGACTGCCATCCCTTAGCGGCTCGATTGTGTGGCTGATCGCCATCCTTAGCGATCATGATCACGGGCTAGAAACCCATCAGTCGAACACCATTCGATTGCTCTCGACTTGGATCAATCGACTGCTATCCATAGCAGTCAACTGGAGTCGGGTAGAAGCTCAAACAAAACATTTGTTTGAGCATCCGACCGTCGGGTAAATCTCAAACACCAATGTTTGAGCATCCGACACTCGATCTCAACCACTTGGCTAAGCTAAACTCTCATCTCCAATGGAGTCCCTCACCGAAGCTCTCTTTGTCCAATCACGTCCCTCGGATGCACTAAGTGCACGACTTCCACAATGCCATATTTTTTCATCTCGCCCTGAAGTCTGCTTCCTTTGGCTTCACTCCCTTGCTCCTCGTCCAACGGTCCCTCGGATGCACCAAGCACAATGCTTCCGCAATGCCATCCTTCACCGACTCAAGGACCCGAGCCATAAGACGATGAACTTGCCAATGCTTTATCAAGTTAACCAAATGCCAAGACTCAGACTTGGAATTTACCATTGCCAAGGCTACACACTTGGACTTCCCATGCCAACCCCATGTTAGACTTTCACCACCAAGGTTACACAACTTGGACTTATGTGGCCAAGGCTACACACTTGGTATTCCCAAACGTTTTTTCTAACATCAAAATTCCGCTCGAGTCAAACTCGAGTCTGATTGCACCAACAATCTATCCATTTTTGATGTTTGACAAAAACCCAAACACCTTTGAGTTAGGTGCCTTAACTCAAGCCTACCAATTATCCCCAATTGGCAATTCTCACATTTGAGAATTTCAACTAACCCCAATTGGTAACTTCTCCCCCTTTTTGATTTACATCAAAAAGGTCCTCAAGGGTGTCAATGTCTCATATCCCAATGAGCTCTTACAATCTCCCCCTTGGTCCAAAAACACATCCATCATCCCAAGATGGATAACCTCCCCCTAAAGGCTTGCTCCCCCTTGGCCATTGCACCAATAATGTCCTTGGAGAGTCCCAAAACCAATAGGAATACTAAGCAATCGAAATTAAGGGCAAAGATTCAACATTGAACTTGCACCTCCCTTAATTCGATACACACCCTAAACAAATCTTCTAATCCATTTTCAATGGATTTTCACCCTTCCACTGCTCTCCAAAGTATATCCTAGGGTTAGGAGTAGTTACTGAACCAAGAAATAGCTGAACATGGGCCTAACAAACCTTGTTTACCCAAAATTAGCATTGTCAGTCGACTGTCTTAGATACCAGTCGACTGATTTTTACTCCAGTCGACTGCCATGGATGGCAATCGACTGATTTATGCATAGTGCAAAAATCAGGTTTAGAATCCGAATTTTAAAAATTCATAAGTAAAAATATATATTTTGAAAAATCTTGAAAATTCATATGTATATTACTTATAACAAACATTATGGGAGAAATATATTGGAAAATAAAATACTCATAAACTAGTGAGATTGACACAAAGTTCAAATCCATTGAAATTTTCAATGTTTAGCCCTACTTTGTATCACCTCATTCAATGGTGATTGCTATTCAAAAATAGACTTCACCAAAGTTTTTCAAAATGATTTTAAAATATTTTTAAAACCTTAATTTCATTTTCCTAACATCTCACTTGTATGTAAGTGTATGAAACACATACAAGTCAAGTGCTCTAGTGAGACGTGGGTTTTGGTTATTTAGGGTCTCATGCATATACTAGGCAACTCTATTTGATTCCCTTATACATAAGACTTCAAATCATGGCATAGTCCTTAACTCAATTTAATTTAATGCATGAATAATTATTATGGCATAAATGATGAGAAGAATAAAAGCATATGCCAATAATTATGATGTCATGACATGTGATATAAACTTAAGCATAATATGACATTTAGATACCCCTAAGTATTATCATGACATTTTATATGATATAAATAAATATGATGTCATGAAATGACAAGACAAATAAATCATGGAAAGTATAAGATACTGAGGTATAAAATACCTAAGTGTTAAGCCCAAATTGTCATTTCTAAAATTAAATCCATTTTGCCTTAATACCATCTATCCCTGAAGTGTGCAAAAAATCCAAAATGACACACCATGACTCCTAAGACCTAATTGTGCCAATTTAATCAATTTTCAACTTCTCAATGTACATTGACACATCCTAAAGTGTTAACTCTACCATTGTTAGGTTAACTACCTATCCACTTAGGGTTGATATAACCTAAACTATCTAGCGTGAATCAATCACGCTCCTAGGAATCCAATACCTATTGGAGCTCCATGGGTTAACAAGGTATTCACTAGGGATAACTTCCCTAGATACCTTCCTAATGACTCTTTTTGGCTTTGAAGCCTTAGTCATTTGGGTCTTTCCTAGGTTAACGTTAAGGATTGCCTCCCTAGTAACATTCTTTGTGGCTACCTTGGATTTTCTTGAATTTTTAGCCACTAGACATACACCATGGTTAATCTTAGGGATTACTTTCCTATTAACCTTGGTTTTTCTAGACCTAGATTTAGTTCCATAATCAAATGGAACATTGTGGTAAGACTTAGGTTTTTGACCCAAACCTTTCTTGCCCTTAACCAGTTCTTATCTCCTAGGTCCTAAATTTTGATCATTAGACATCTTAATTGAGTTTGTCATAATTTTGAAGGTCTTTTATATTTTTTCAAGACTTGACCTCAAGGCTTTATTTTCTAATTCTAATTTTTCATTAATCTTTTGGGAAGGACTCTTCTTCGTAGGCATGTGCCTACCCTTCTTAGGGTTAATATCTAAATTATCTTCTATTCTCTTAATACTCTCCCTAGGTAAAATAGGTCTAGAGTTTTTGTTCCTAGGTTTGTCCTTAGATATAAGTTCATAGGATTTAGCCCCTAAGCAAACATATCTATTATTTCTATTAACATGCTTATGTTCATGAGCAAAAGCAAGTGAATTAACATAATTTCTAGCATGCTTCTTAATCCTAGAGTTAGAAGGTGCATTAAAGTATACCTTAGGGTTTTCTTTGGAAGCTCCCCCTACTTGTGTAGCTCCTCCTTGCCCCTTCTTCTTCCATCTAGGGCATTGACTTCGGTAGTGTCCCCTTTTGTTGCATTTGAAGCACACAATGTGCTCTTTGCTTTTCTTAGAGAGGACTCCGACATCCGTTGACTTTTGGTGTCGGTGCTTTCTCCTTGGCCAATTTTGGGCATTTACTCTTATAGTGCCCTTTCTCCCTACACTCAAAGCAAATTATTTGATCTTTATTATTATGAATTGCATTTGAGTTACCTAGGGTGGTGGAAGCCTCTTGATCTTCTCTTCTCCTGGATGTAGATGTTCCTTCTCGTTCTTATTCCGGGATGGAGGATTGCCTCTCCTCCCCCTCAATCCTAGAGGTGGAGGCTTCTCCAACCTCTTCCGATCCGGATGTTGAGCATCTCTCAACTTCTGAATCCTCAAGCTCTTGGGAAGATGATGTGCTTTCTTCTTCTTGAGCTTGAGAGGATGAATACTCCTCTTCTTCCTCATCATGGACCAATGTGGGCTCTTCATGAAATTTGACCACCTTGCCCCATAGGTCCTTAGCATCCCTATATTCACCTAGTCTAGACAAAATAGCATTAGGTATCAATTTTACTAGAAAAATTGTTACCTTAACGTTTGTCTTGAATTTTCGCTTTTGCTCCTCGGTTCATCTTGACTTTCCCAATGGCTTGTTGTCTTCACCCCTAGGAACTTCAAAACCATTTTCAATGATTAAAATTATATTGAAATCAATTTTGAGGTATACCTCTATCCTTTTTTTTCACCAAGAAAAGTCTCATTCGAATTTCGATGGATGGATGTTGATGCCGGTCATTTTGATTGACTATTGTGACGGGGAGTCCGATGACAACCTCCTCGCTTTGATACCACTTGTTGGAAGATCGTGGCCTGGCTAGAAGGGAGGGTTGAATGGCCTTTTCACATGTTCGATGAAAATCATTCGCTCGTCGTGTGCTTGTCTATAATATTCGTTAATACGCAGCGGAATTACAAATGCAAGAGACAATCACAACACACACAATACATGGTGATATACGTGGTTCGGAACCTTAGGGTTCCTACTCCACGGGGTGAGCTCAACGAGCTTGAGTTATGCACACGACACTATTAAGCTCCTTCTCGACAACAAGTCAGAGGTGGAGAAACCTCGTACAAGCAATTATAAAATGTAATACAAAAGTACAAGCAAAATATAAAGACAATATAAAATACAAGTAAAAAAAACTTTACAACACTTTTCTTTGATCACTTGCTTGTTGCTTGTTTGAGTTTTCTCTTTAAGGTCTAGAATGCAGCATCAATTCCCCTCCAAAATCTCCCCAAAAATGGTTGTGGAAATCCTCCCCAAGATCCTCCTTTTATGCTTGTCTCGGGCTAATTCCGTGCTGATCAATCGACTGCTCATGACCATCAGTCAACTATTCCTATAGCCGTTGTCTCACAACGGCTTACTCCACGTTGGCAAAGTTCCAATGGATAACCATCAATCGACTGATAATGCCCATCAGTTGACTGATCTAACCATCAGTTGAGTGATCCAGGCAATCAATCGACTCAAAATGGTTCTGTGTCCGCGAAACCCTTCATTAGTCGACTGCCATCCCTTGGCAGTCGACTGATTGTGTGGTAGTCAACTACCATCCCTTGGCAGTCGACTGTTGGGCTAAAAACCCATCAGTCTAACACCAGTCGATTGCTCTCGACTTGGATCAGTCGACTGCTATCTATAGCAATCGACTGGAGTTAGGTAAAACCTCAAACAAAATGTTGGTGCAACAATGCCTCAAGAATTTATATGTTTTGATGTTTGGATAATCATCTAAGTTAGGCAATGCTTTGTGATCAAATTGTGAACATGTTTAAGTGACAGGAAAATCCAAGTATGAAGACTTGGTAAAAGAAAAGTCCAAGTATGATCTTGGCAAGACAAGTCCAAGGAAAGGTCTTGGCGGTGTAAAGTCCAAGCGGACCTTGGCAAAGGAAATCCAAAGGCAAGTCTTGGCAGCGTAAGTCCAAGCATGTAGACTTGGCTACGTAAAGTCCAAGAGTACTTTGGCAAAAGGAAACCCAAGATATGACGAAACCGAAGAAAGCTCTTGGAAGCAAGCGTAAAGGATGAATAAGTCACAGACTCGGAGGGATCCTGGAGGCGTAAGGCAAAAGGAAGAGCTAGAAGGTTAAGTCTAGGTCTAGGGAGTCAATTCAAGTATGAATTTCTCATGCTTGATGAGTATCAGTCGACTGATACGATGTAGCAGTCAACTGATAAAGTGCTTGACTGAGTCAGGCTGAAAACCTTATGAGCAGTCGACTGATGCCGCCATCAGTCAATTGTCAATACTAGCAGTCGACTGATCAAGTCAACATCGGACACAAAATGGATTCTCACTTGACTCCTTGCGGGGATCACTCGACTGATCGCTTCATCAGTCGACTGATGAAGTGATCAGTCGACTGATCAGGCTACCGTTGGAAATGACGGCTGCGTATCTCCGCGGATTCGCCTCGTCAGAAGTCGTTGGTTGCGATGGTAGTCGACTGATGCTGTACAATAGTCGACTGATCGAGGCTCAATAAGAAAAACATTCCTCTCTCTATAAAAAGAGGGTTTGGGGTGCTTGAGTGGGCTAGTGCTTACATTCCAACCATACTCTCAAGCTCCCACATTTTCCTAAGCTTTCTAGGTGCTTTTAATCCCCTCCTCTCTAATCTTCATCTTCATCATTGAAAGAAGAGGAGGGTCTTATAAGAAGAAAGTTTTTAGTGGAATTGCTTGGATTGATCCACCTTAAGGATCGCCGTGGAGTAGGAGCTTTATCTCCGAACCACGTAAATTTCCTTGTTAGCGATTGTATTTACTTGCTTCTCAATTTCATTTAGCTTCTTGTTTTGCTTCCGCAAACCCTTTTGTAGAACTCGAAAAAGAGGCTATTCACCCCCCTCTAGCCTTCCAAGGATACCTAACACAAAATACTTGTTTGAGCATTCGACCATCGGTTAAACCTCAAACACCAATGTTTGAGCATCTGACACTCGATCTTAGCCACTTGGTCAAGCTCAACTCTCATCTCCCTTGGAGTCCCTCACTGAAGCTCTCTTCGTCCGGCCATGCTCCTCAAATGCACCAAGCGCACGGCTTCTGCAATGCCATCCTTCGTGTCTTGCCCTGAAGTTTGCTTCTTTTGGCTTTACTCCAATGCTCCTCGTCCGGCGGTCCCTCGGATGCACCAAGCGCACAGCTTCTGCAATGCCATCCTTCACTGACTCAAGGACCCGAGCCATAAGACGATGAACTTGACAATGCTTTATCAAGTTAACCAAATATCAAGACTCAGGCTTGGACTTTCTCATTGCCAAGGCTACACACTTGGACTTCCCATGCCAACCCCATGTTGGACTTTCACTGCCAAGGTTACACAACTTGGACTTATGTGGCCAAGGCTACACACTTGATCTTCCCATACGTTTTGTCTAACATCAAAATACCACTCGAGTCAAACTCGACTCCGATTGCACCAACATTCTAGAAACAAGAATGAGGATATCCAAGAAGGCGCAAGCAAATGCAAAGGCAATGACCACACTCTAATGTGGTCTATCAAAGGAGCAATTGTCCAAAGTCGGCCCCTTCAACTCCGCTAAAGGGATTTGGGAGAAGCTCATTGAATTGTATGAAGGATCAAAAGAGACAAGGAGAGTCAAGAGGGACCTCTTGATAGGCCAACTCCAAAGCTTCACAATGAAGACCAATGAGACCGTGAGCCAAATGCACGGTCACTTCAAGGAGGTAGTCAACGGACTACATGTGATATGTGAGAAGGTCGAAAATCGAGACCTTGTGAGGTATATTCTCCAAGCCTTCCCTAGAACAACCTTATGGGCATCAATAGTAGATGCTTATAAGGTGTCTAGGGATCTTTCTTTGGTTAAATTATATGAACTCTTTTGTGAATTTGAGTTCACGAGCAAGTTAACACTTCGCCCATGGAGAAAGGTGTAGCTCTTTTTGTAGGAAACAAGGATAAGAAAAAGAAGGAGAAGAAAGAAGTCTCTTCCTCATCCGAATCCGAGGAGGAGTCATCTAGTAGTGATGAAGAGCTATCGGAAAGTGAGGTGTCTCATTATGTAAAGAAGTTTGGTGGGAGGTCAAGGGAACTCACCAAGAAGGATGTGAGGAGGATGTTCCAATCCTCCAAAGGTAAAAATTCTACTAGTTCAATTCGTACTTCTAATATTACTTGCTATGGTTGCAACAAAAAGGGTCATATCAAGCCAAATTGTCCGGAACTAAAGAAAAAGGAGGAAAAAGAAAATAAGAAGAAGGACAAGAAGGAGAAGAAGAAGAAGGAGGCCATGATAGCCCAAACTTGGGATACACAAAGCATAGAAGATTCCTCCGATGATAAAGAACTTTGCCATGTCACAAGAAACATGACACTCATAGCCTTGGAGGATTGCTCAAGTGAAGAGTCATCCTCGTCCTCAAGCGACGAATCGTCATCTAGTGACGATGAGGTAAAGGACTCCCCTAGAATAGAATTGCTATATAAAACTATTGCATTCCTTCAAAATGCACTAAATAAATCAAAGTCTAGGATTAAGGATTTAAAAGTAGAAATTAAATCAATTAAGAATGTAGAAATTTCTTGTGATGATGCATGTTCATTTAGGAATGAGAATGATCAACTTAGAAAAGAAATAGGTGAACTAAGATCATGCTTAGAAAAATTTACAAATGGCTCTAAATACCTAGATATTATAATTAAGGATAAAAGGACTATCTACAACAAGGCCGGAATAGGATATAAGCCTAAGGAGAAGGAGGTAGCCTTTACATCCCTTGTTAGTAGAAAATCAACCATTAGGAGTAAGGTTAGAAAGGCTTAGGTCCCTACGAAATTTTTAATTGATGCTACCGGACCTAAAATTTGGGTGCCTAAGGCTTGCATTTTTCATGTTGTATAGGTAGAAGGACCAAGCTTATGGATTGTTGGTAGTGGTTGCTCAAAACACATGACCGGTGATGAGAGTAAATTCTCAACAATCAACCATATTAGCAAAGGGAAGGTGTCTTTTGGAAATAGTGGTAAACTTAAGATCCTAGGAAAAAGGACAATTGAGGTATCCCCAAACCATGCAATTCACAAAGTATTATTAATAAAAAATATGAAGTTTAATTTGCTTAGTGTAAGTCAATTATGTGATGCCAATTTTGATGTTCAATTTGATTTTTCTAAATGCTTCATAAGACATAAAAATCAAAATGATTGCATGTTAGTAGGTTTTAGGAAATCAAATATATACTATGTTGATTTATCCTATGCTACTAACGCTTCTACTAAGTGTCTTATTACAAAAGAAGAAGAGAGTTGGCTATGGCATAGGAGGCTAGGGAACATCAACATGAAAAAAATTGCCAAAATAGCCAAGATGAAGCTAGTCAAGGGGTTGCCAAAAGTCAAGTATCTGAAGGACAAATGTATGATGCTTGCCAAGAAGAAAAGCAATCAAGATCATCACACAAAGGTAAAACTCTACTTAGTACCGCTTTACCTCTAGAACTCTTGCATGTTGATTTATTTGATTGTCATAGTACTCCCTCCATGATTGGTAGTAAATATTGTCTAGTTATAGTAGATGATTTTTCTAGATTTACTTGGGTATTCTTTATGAAACATAAGGATGAAACTCTAGGAATAATCATAGGCTTTAGGAAAATAGTAGAGAATGAAAAGAATCTCAAAGTCAACCGGATATGTAGTGATCATGGTGGAGAATTTGAGAATTCTAACTTCTCAAAATTTTGCCTAGAACAAGGGTACAAGCACGAATTCTCATTTCCTAGATCACCTCAACAAAATGGGGCAGTGGAAAAAAAAATTGTGCCCTATAAGAAGCGGCTAGAATTATGCTTAATGCATATTCTCTACCTAGCTACTTATGGGCGAAAGCGGTCAATACCGCTTGCTATATCCAAAATAGATTTTTAATTCATAGGTTTTTAGGAAAAACACCATTTGAATTATGGAATGGTACAATTCCAATAATTCACTATTTCAAAATCTTTGGATGCAAAGTTTACATTTTAAACACCAAAGACAACCTCGGTAAATTTGAATCCAAAGCGGATGAGGGAATCCTAGTTGGATACTATCCACTAGTGTAGGATATAGAGTTTATAATAAAAGAACTTAAAAGGTTGAGGAGTCTTCAAATGTCCAATTTGATGAAACCTCTAATACTTACCCCAGGAAATCCCCCATTGATAATGATATCAATGACAAAAATCAAGAAATTACCCAAAAATTTTAAGATTTAACTTTAGGGGGTAATGATCAAGGGGGAGAGTTAAATCAAGGGGGAGTAAGTAGTGATTTTGATGATGAAAGAAGGGTTGAGGATAATCATGATCAATTTAATATACCTCCTAGAACAATAAGAGTTCATCAAAATCACCCTCTAGATCAAGTTCTAGGTGAATTATCCCAAGGTGCTAGGACTAGGTCATTTCATAGAGCTCCCTCTAGTCATGTAGCCCTCATCTCCCAAATTGAGCCCAAAACAATCAATGATGCATTACTTGATTGAGATTGGATCTTAGCAATGCAAGATGAATTGACTCAATTTGAAAGGAGTCAAGTATGAGAGTTAGTTCCTAGACCTAATGATAGTACCATCATTATTACAAGATGGGTTTTTAGGAACAAACTAGATGATCAAGGCAATATAATTAGGAATAAAGCAAGGTTAGTTGCAAGGGGCTTCAATCAAGTTGAAGGACTTGATTATGATGAAACATATGCCCCGGTTGCTAAGTTAGAGTCGATTAGAATCCTACTAGGATATACCTCATACATGGGCTTTAAACTCCATCAAATGGATGTAAAGTTGACATTCCTAAATGGGTTCATCAAGGAGGAAGTATATGTAGAACAACCTCCCGGATTTGAAAGCATAGACTATCCATGTTGGGATGTATACTGAAAAGTCTATCTTTTGTATGAACATCTTTATTTTTGAAATAAGAATCACATGATCATTGTCTGCATATTTATGGTTATGCATATTGTCTCATAAATTATATTGTAGATAACATGGTGTGTAGTGTCACACGGTAGATCATGTTATTAGCTCCTTGTAGAGTATAAGTAAAGTCTAACAATCGAGATGGCTTTGGACAAACCATTGGTATGGTTGTAGTGTGATTTGGTATTGGTTTGTCTTGACCATAGAATCACACTAGTACACTTTGTGTGTATTGAGCAGAACCGACTTAGAGGTGATTCGATTTATTGCTGACTACATAATCGAATCGGACCTCAGATATTATATTGTACATGCTCTTAATCCTGATATAATAATGGGCACATATACTTGGTATTCATTTCTTTGATTTACCAATGGGAGAGATTTATAGAGTAAATCGATAGACTCGGTAAGTTGGGAAATGATATTATTTATATGGTATGCCGTTGATTATAGGAGGAAACCGTGTCCTATATATTAGGATAATGATGTCCCCTTGAGGAGCTCATAAGGTTCATCATGTAAACCTTGCAGGTGGACTTGGTCCAGCATGATGATAAGGTTGAGTGTACTACTCATGGAGTTAGATGTTGATTAATTGATGGTCAGTAAATTAATTAATCAACGGACATTCGAGATATTAAACACGGGGAAAAAATGTACAAATAATATATGGAGCCCATATTAACTTATGGGGGTTGGTGAGGTAGATCAATGATAATCGTCTAGTGGAATGGATTATCATTAAAGGATCGGACTTTATGTGGGCTTGATCAATTGGGTGGCCAAGATCCAACTCCTCCTCATGGTCCCTATTATATCCTATTAAAACATCATGGAGCCTAGATCCAATGATGGGAAACAAAACTCTAGAACCGACGGTGGAGATTAAATCTCTAGATCCGATAGTTGAGATTAAATCTCTAGATCCGACGGTTGAGATTAAATCCCTATAACCAACGGTGGAGATTAAAAGGAGGCTTAAGCCTAAATCTATAAATATGGGCTTAAGGCTTGGACGTGGTGAATAACGAGAGAGATTAGGGTTTTGCTTCCTTGGCTTGGGCAGCAAGGAACAAGTGGACGGCTAGGGTTTTTGGAGGTGTCTTGGGCGGCCACAATTTTGGAAGGTTTTCTTCTTCCTTAGGTGTTTCCGGCACCCTTCCTTCTCCTCTCTACCTTGGCTGGTGATCAACCTAATTTCCCTCTTCTCTTTGGCCGGTGGAAACAAGGGTTAAGGTGATTCCTTGGAGCTCTTGGCCGGCGTCCATAACCTTCATCTCCTTTCCTTGGCCGACGGATACAACTAGGTCTCTTGACTTGGTGGTCGATCCTAGATAGGAAAGAGTTTTGTTTTATTCTTGCTTTTGTTCAAGGAAGATTGGTGATCTAGGAGGCTTCGACTTTTGGAAGATCGTCGCCCATACGACGTCCAAAAGGAGGAAGGACATACAATAGAAGATCGAGAGGTATAATGCTTGTCTATATTCTTTTGTATCATGTCTATAATTGTTTTTCAATTATATGCATGTTGTATGTTTTTTTATGTGGCTAATTTACTTGGACCCCGAATACAAACACAAAAATCAGCGATCTGTACATCATCTATTCCGTGACTATTCGTAGAATAGAGGTGGGTGGCTTGAACAACAAGTTTGTTCAAGTGACCACTCTAATCGAATAGCACGACGATGAAACGGTAGTTTGGGTAATCCCTCCTTGTCAAGGATAAATTTTTTTTATCCGGGGACGTAGAAGGGATTGCCATGAACAAGCGACCGAGTTGAAGTGGGAAGCGAAGTTTCCTACCTTCAAGTGGTATCAGAGCCACAGTTTTCAACTTTGTGTGTTTAGGATTCGATTATTTTTATGCAATTTTCATATATTATATGTGTCGGATAATAGTTGGATGTGCGTAGGTTAACTTTTTGGTTGCAGGCATAGGATCCAAATATTATGGCCATATGCGTGTATGAGATTGTATGTGTGTAATTGTATATTTTGTTGAATCCTCGGGGTTGACGAGACTAGTATTTAATTTTTGTAATTAGTTAGGGGATTATTTAGCCACTTTTTTATTTTAGTTTACTTTCGATCTAGATTTCATGTACACTCCCTCATGGAGTATAGGATCGATGGATGTAAATTAAAATAGTTTTTTCTCGGTTCGGATCTCCGGATGGCTTGTACATGGCGTAGGGAGGAGCGGACGAGACGGTGATACGACAGGAGGCATATTGGAGACAAAAGCCATAATAGTTGGAAAATATTTCTTTTACATATTTATTGCTTATTGTTTGATATGCATGTCGTAGGCTAGAAAATTCCTCAATTTTAAATTACTAAGTGGGAGAGGGATATTTTTATAAATTCTCACGACCTCCATTACGGTTTGACATGTGATGCAAACAAACTTTCGCGTCGGCTCTGAGTGCCTTCCTCCCCATCGGATGAGTTTGTTTGCGGATCACAAGGTCGAATATGGTTATAGGAAATTATTAAGGAGCATGTGTACTTTCCTATCGGAAGGCACATAACTCGAGATAATTAATTTGGTACCGAGTAATGGTGAACACTTAGATGCAAATAGGAGTATCCTCCCCATCAGAGTCACTGCTCTTATTTTTAGGGCCGAAGAGGAACCAACTATTAATTTTATTTGTCAAAAAGTTAGATTGACAAGATAGTAAAATTAATGAGTAAAACCTCCTCTTACAAATGTAGAATTCGTATACGTCTGTACTATCGTGGCATACGATATTCTCGGTAGTTTGAGGTGTTGGTTGATTTTAAAATTTTATTGTTTGAGGAATCAATAATTTTTTGAAATCTAATGTTTTGATCTATGTGATTCTTAGGTTTTTTCAAAATGACTTTCAACCCGCTTGCTGTGATATTGAAAGAAAATAAACTTACTGGACCCAATTATGTTGATTGGAAGAGGAATCTTGCCATTGTCTTGACTGCTGAGGAATACAAATATGTACTCCTCGAAGAGTGTCCTCCTAAGCCTGCGGAAAAGGAGAAGGAGAGTTATAATAAGTGGATCAAGGTCGATGAGATGGAGCGGTGTTACATTTTGGCATCTATGTCAAATGTACTGCAACATCAGCATCAAGCCATGCCCACTGCTTATGACATGATGCTCAATCTCAAAGAGCTTTTCGGATACCAGAATTGAGCTGCTAGGCAAGAAGCTATGAGGAACTTGATGACGACCACCATGATCGAGGGAACACCCATGAGGGATCATGTTCTCAAGATGATGGCTCATTTGAATGAGCTAGAAGTCCTCGAAGCTGAGATCGATGGGGAAACCCAGGTCGATATCATTCTCCAGTCTCTACCTAAGAGTTTTGAGCAGTTTCGCCTAAACTACAACATGAACAAGAGGTTGTATTCGTTGGCGGAGCTTCTGAAAGAACTCTAGGCGATAGAGGGGCTATTTCATCAGAGTGCTCAGGCGCAGGCCATGGTTGCCCAAAAGGTTTCTACTTCTAAGACAAAAGGCAAGAAGAAGAAGAAACAAGCTGGGGCAAAGGCAACAGGAGGAACTCAGGGAGGAGTGAAGAAGTCGAAAGGCAAGTACTTCACTTGCAAGCAGACTGGACACTGGAAGGACTACCCCAACTGGAAGCAGAACAAAGGTATATCTTTTGGTCTAGTCGTTGAAACATGTTTAGCGGTGTTATCTACCGGCACATGGTGTGTAGATACGGGAGCCACTGATCATGTCTGTAATACTTTGTAGGGGTTCCAGGAAATCAGACGACTAGCTGAGGGGGATATTACCGTATACTTTGGCGATGCCACGAAGGTGGCGGCTATTGCAGTGGGAGATGTTTATTTGTCTTTTGAGAGGAATAAAGTTTTGGTTCTTAAAAATTTCCTTTATGTACCTTTATTTAGAAAGAATTTGATGTCGATTTCTAAATTGTTTATGGATGGATATTTTATTTCTTTTAATGATAGAGTTGTTATAAAAAGGAATAGGGAGATTATCTGTTCTGGTGCATTGATAGGAAAATTATATACACTTGAACCAAAAGCTCCCATGATGCAAATAGAAGTTAATAACTCATCTTTTAATTCCAATAAGAGAAAAGAACCTTCGAAGATGAACCAAACGTGTCTTTGGCATCTACGGCTTGGTCATATTAACCTAAGCAGAATTCAAAGGTTGATAGCTGATGGACCTCTGGGTTCATTAGTGGTGGAAGATTTCCCAACCTGCGAATCTTGCTTAGAGGGAAAAATGACCAAGAGGACTTTAAGGCCAAGGGGCATAGAGCCAAAGATGTGTTGGAATTGGTTCATTCTGATTTGTGTGGTCCTATGTCTATCCAGGCTAGAGATGGTTTTGAGTATTTCGTCTCTTTCATAGATGATTATTCAAGATATGGATACATTTACTTGATGCGCCGCAAGTCTGAATGCTTTGACAAGTTCAAAGAATTCAAGGCTGATGTGGAGAAACGTCAAGGTAAAAGTATCAAGACACTACGATCTGATCATGGTGGTGAGTACCTCTTGGTAGAGTTTAGGAATTACTTATTAGATGCTGGGATTCAATCCCAATTGTCTGCACCTGGCACACCCCAGCAGAATGGTGTAGCAGAGTGAAGGAATAGGACTCTTATGGAGATGGTTAGATCGATGATGAGTTATTCTGAGTTGCTAGATTCGTTCTGGGGATATGCTCTAGATACGACAGTGTATATTCTGAACTTTGTACCATCTAAATCAGTGCCTTCTACTCTCACAGAATTGTGGACTGGGCGAAAGCCTAGTCTAAGACATATTCGGATTTGGGGAGTTCACATGTCTTTGAAAGCGAGATCTGTAAGTTGGAACCTCGCAAGTATGCAGTATGCATGTTCGTTGGCTATCCTAGAGGAATGAAAGGTGGTTTGTTTTATAGTCCTAGAGATCAGAGGGTGATTATTAGTACGAACGCTAGATTTCTAGAGGAAGACTATGTGATGAACCACAAGCTCATGAGTAAGATTGTTCTGGAGGAATTGAAAGGGGAAGTCACTACTTTAGTACCACCGGTACAAGAGGATATACCATAAGTCACTGCACCGCGTGTCACAGAGGATACATAGGTGATACCTCGTCGTAGTGGGAGGGTTGTGAGACAGCCTGATAGATTATTGTTCTTGAGAGAATCTTCTGATTTAGTCCCTAGCGAACATGAACCTGATCCCTGGACATATGACGAGGCGATCCAACATAAAGATGCAGTATCTTGGCAAAGTGCGATGAATTCTGAGATTGAATCTATAGATTCAAATCTGGTCTGGGAACTAGTAGAACCACACAATGGTGTAAAAACCATTGGATGCAAGTGGATCTACAAAATAAAGAGAGGAATAGACGGGAAGGTTGAGGCCTTCAAAGCAAGGCTTGTTGCGAAGGGGTATACTCAGAAAGAGGGTATCAATTATGAGGAGACCTTTTCGCCGGTAGCCATGCTTAAGTCTATCCGGATTCTCTTATGTATTGCTGCTCATATGGATTATGAGGTATGGTAGATGGATGTCAAGACAGCTTTCCTTAATGGAAGTCTTGAGGAAAACATCCATATGAAGCAACCAGAGGGATTCATTGCAAAGGGCAAAGAGCATCTTGTGTGCAAGCTTAATCGGTCCATTTATGGATTGAAGCAAGCTTCGAGATCTTGGAACATCCACTTTGATGAGGTAATCCAGTCTTATGGATTCATTCAAAGTCCCGATGTGTCTTGTGTATACAAGAGATGTGACGGAAACATAGTGATATTTCTTGTACTATACGTAGATGACATTTTGTTAATTGGCATCAATGTCAAGGTGTTATCGAACGTAAGGGTATGGTTGTCCAAACAGTTTGATATGAAGGACTTGGGAGAAGTGGGTCACATCCTTGGGATCAAGGTTATAAGGGATCGTAGGAAAAGGATGTTGTGCTTATCTCAAGCTTCATACATAGACACCATTTTGGCTCGTTTTAGCATGCAAAACTCCAAGAAGAGTTTTCTATCTTTCAGGCATGGAGTTCCTTTATCTAAGGAGATATGTCCTGTTGGTAACTCATGCTTCTCGGAGGCTCATTGGCTCCCATGTCTCCGAATTAAAATTTTCACTAATGAAAACTAATCCGGATGGGATGAGTTTCCTAAGTACAACCAATTCGTCGTCGTGCTAATGACTTGAGCGATCGCTTGAACAAACTAATTGTTCAAGCAACATAACTCTTCTAGTCAGTTAGCCGCGGAAGAGACGACGGACGGATCGCCGGTTTTTGTGTTTCTTATCGGGGTCCATGATTATACAAATACATACAAATATAAACTAGTATAATCAACACATACATAAAGTAAGCATCCACACAAAACATGCATATAAATAAGAAAATGCAAAGATCAATAATAAAAGTTGTAAAACTTTTATACCTCTCGATCTTCTATCGTATGTCCTATCCTCCTTGTAGACTTTGTGTGGGCGAAGATCCTCCACAAGTTGAAGCTTCCTAGATCTTCTTCAATCCAAAGAAAGAAGAACTCTCCTTCCCTTCTTGCTTGAGCCAACCACCAATCCACAAAGGATTGATGCCGCTGGCCCCAAGAATAGAGAGAACAAAATGGAAACCACCAAGGAACCAAACTAGGGACAAACCCTAGCTTCTAGTGCCGTCGGCCAAGATGGAGTGAAGAGGAGAAAGGGAATATGTTGGGCGCCGGCCAAGGTATAGGGAAAAGAGAAGGAGCCGACAACACCCTAGGAAGAAGAAGAGCTCCTCACCTATAGTTGCCGCCCACCTTCTTGCAAACCTTAGCTACCCAACCATAAGAGCCAAACCCTAATCTAATTAGGGTTTCCTCCTTAGGCTTTCTTGCCGCCCAACCAAGGTGGAAGGAAGAGATCTAGGAACCGGCCACCTTCCCTAGGAAGAAGAAGAGCTCTTCTCCTATAGTTGCCGCCCCTCTCCTTCCAAACCTTGCCGCCCAACCAAAGGAGCCAAACCCTAATCTAATTAGGGTTTTCTCCTTAGGGTTTCTTGCCGCCCAAGCCATTGATGGGCAAAACCCTAATCTCCAAAAACCAAATCCTTTTACCGCCCAACCCATTCTTCCATATATATAGAGTTAGGTTTAGGCCTAGGTTTAATCTCCTCCATTGGTTCTAGAGATTTAATCTCAACTGTCGGATCTTAGAGATTTAATCTCAACCGTCGGATCTTAGAGATTTAATCTCCACCTAGGGATTTAATCTCAACCGTCGGATCAAGAGATTTAATCTCAACCGTCGGATTTAGAGATTTAATCTCAACCGTCGGATCTAGAGATTTAATCTCAACCGTCGGATCTAGGGTTTCATCCCAACCGTCGGATCTAGGGTTTCATCCCAACCGTCGGATCTAGGGTTTCATCCCAACCGTCGAATCTAGGATTTAATCTCAACCGTCGGTTCTAGAGATTTGTTTTCCATCATTTGATCTAGACTTCATGAGGTTTATATTAGGCTACGATAGGGACCATGAGGAGGAGTTGGATCTTGGCCACCCGATGGATCGAAACCACACAAACTTGATCCATCAATGATGTTCCATTCCACTAGAGGATCATCATTGAATTACCTCACCAACCCCCATAAATTAATATGGGCTCCATATATTATTTGTACATCCATCTCCCCGTGTTTAAGATATCGAATGTCCGTCAATTGATTGATTTACTGACCATCAATCAATTAACATCTAACTCCTCGAGTAGTACCACTCAACCTTATCATCATGTTGACTAAGTCAACCTGCAGGGTTTACATGATGAACCTTATGAGCTCCTCAAGGGGACATCATCAACCTATATATAGGACACGGTTTTCTCCTATAATCAACGACACACTATGTAAATAATATCATTTCCCAACTTACCGGGCATATTGATTTAATCCATCTAAATTTCACCCTTTGTTAAATCAAAGAAATAAATACTAAGTACATGTGCCCGTTATTATATCGGGATTAAGAGCATGTACAACATAATATCCGAGGTCCAATTCAATTATGTAGTCAGCAATAAATTGAATCACCTCTATGTCGGTCCTGCTTAATACACCTAAGTGTACTAGTGTAACTCTATGTTCAAGACAAAACAATACCAAGCTACACTACAACCATGCCAATGGTTTGTCCAAAACCATCTTGGTTGTGAGCCTCTACTTATATTCTACAAGGGACTGATAACATGATCTTCTGTGCCACACCAAGCATCATGTTATCTACAAAGTAAAATATTAGACAATATGCACACATATAATAAATATAAAGTGCAAACAATGATCATGTGATTCTTATTTCAAAATAAAAATGTTCATACAAAAAGAGCTAGGCTTTCAGTATATATTCCAACAATCTCCCACTTATACTAAAAGACTATGCTGTCATCACACTGCCATACATCTGATTCCCCTTCCCTCCACATGCCTATCAAAGCTCTCGCTAGAAGGGCCTTAGTGAAAGGGTCTACCAGGTCATCCTCTGATGCAATCTTGGCGACAGCAACTTCTACCTCCTTTACGATTTCTCGTATCAGGTGGTACTTGCACTCTATGCATTTACTTACCTTTTGAGCTCGTGGTTCCTTCGAGTTTGCAACTGCACCATTATTATCACAATAAATTATGATATTTCTGGGCAAACCAGGAATCACATCCAAGTCCATCAGGAAGTTCCTGAGCCACCCAACTTCTTTGGCGCCTTGAGGTGCCACATACTCGACTTCCATGGTGGAGTCCATACGCATTTACCTGACACTCCTCCATACAATGGCTCCACCTCCCAAAGTAAATACAAAACACGAGGTAGACTTCTTTATTATCCCTATCAGTTGGAAATCGGAATCTATGTAACCCAGGAGTAATTAGTGCCCATTAAACTAGCATATAATCCTAGTCCTTCTCGGGCACTGATATATGCTTTACATGTGATCCAATGTCACAT
Organism: Wurfbainia villosa; assembly: GCA_025175895.1. Lineage (NCBI taxonomy): Eukaryota > Viridiplantae > Streptophyta > Magnoliopsida > Zingiberales > Zingiberaceae > Wurfbainia > Wurfbainia villosa. The sequence continues at coordinate 87,586,647 of CM045992.1, forward strand.
CTGGATTACTACGATGTCTGTGACCATACATGCCACGACATAGCGGATATCATACATGAGGCTTCCTACTGTCGAAGCATAAAGAACCGCCTTCATCTCCTCTATCTCCTCAGTTGATCTAGGACACATCTCCTTAGATAAAGGAACTCCATGCCTGAAAGGTAGAAAACCTTTCTTGGAGTTTTGCATGCTAAAACGATCCATAATCGTGTCTATGTATGAAGCTTGGGATTAGCACACTAACCTTGATCCCAAGGATGTGTCCCACTTCTCCCAAGTCCTTCAAAACTGTTTGGACAACCATACCCTTACGTCTGATAACACTCTGATATTGTTGCCAACTACCAAAATATTATCTACGTATAGTACAAGAAATACCACTACGTTCCCATCACATCTTTTGTATACACAAGACTCATTCGGACTTTGAATAAATCCATAAATCTGGATTTACCTCATCAAAGCAGATGTTCCAAGACCTCGAAGCTTGTTTCAATCCATAAATGGACCGATTAAGCTTACATACAAGATGCTCTTTGCCCTTAGCAATGAATCCCTCTGGTTGATTCATATAGATGTTCTCCTCAAGACTTCCATTAAGGAAAGCTGTCTTGACATCCATCTGCCACACCTCATAATCCATATGAGCTGCTATGCATAAGAGCTCCCAGACCTGATTTGAATCCATAGATTCAATCTCAGTATTCATTGCACTTTGCAAAGATGCTGCATCTTTATCTTGGATTGCCTCGTCATATGTCCAGGGATCAGGTTATTGTTCGCCAGGGACCAAATCGGAAGATTCTCCCAATAACATGAATCTATCAGGCTGTCTCACAACCCTTCCACTACGACGAGGTATCACCTGTGTATCCTCTGTGACACGCGGTGCAGTGACATGTGGTATATCCTCTTGTACCGATGGTATTGAAGTCGGGACTTCCCCTGTCAACTCCTCAAGAACAATCCTACTCGTGGGCTTGTGGTTCATCACATAGTCCTTCTCTAGAAATCTGACATTCGTACTAACGATCACCCTTTGATCTCTAGGACTATAAAACAAACCACCCTTCGTTCCCTTAGGATAGCCAACAAACAAGCGCGCCATGATGAGGTTCCAACTTATCGATATCGCCTTGGCACATGTCTTTGGACTCCCCATATCCGAATATGTCTTAGACTAGGCTTTCGCCCGGTCCACAACTTTGTGGGAGTAGAAGGCACTGATTTAGATGGAACCAAGTTCAGAATGTACACCGCCATATCTAGAGTATATCCCCAGAACGAATCTGGCAAGTCAGAATAACTCATCATCGATCTAACCATCTCCATAAGAGTCCTATTCCTTCACTCCGCTACACCATTCTGCCGGGGTGTGCCAGGTGCAGACAATTGGGATTGAATCCCAGCCTCTGATAAGTAATTCCTAAACTCTCCCAAGAGGTATTCACCACTACGATCAGATCGTAGTGTCATCTTGAATAATTGTCTATGAAAAAGAGGAAATATTCAAAACTACCTCTTGCCTGGATAGACATAGGACCATACGAATCAGAATGAACCAATTCCAACATATCTTTGGATCTATACCCCTTGGCCTTGAAAGGCCTCTTGGTCATCTTACCCTCCAAGCAAGATTCGCAGGTTGGGAGATCCTCCACCACTAATGAACCCAAAGGTCCATCAGCTATCAACCTTTGAATTCTGCTTAGGTTAATATGACCAAGCCTAAGATCCCAAAGATATGTTTGGTTCATCTTCGAAGGTTCTTTTCTCTTATCGGAATTAGAAGATGAGTTGTAAACTTCAATTTGCATCATGGGAGATTTTGGTTCAAGTTATAAATTTCCTATCTATGTACCTGAATAGATAATGTCCCTATTCCTTTTATAACAAATCTGTCATTAAAAGGAATAGATTATCCATCCATAATTTAGAAACCGAAAGCAATTCTTTCTAAATAAAGGTACATAAAGAAAATTCTTAAGAACCAAAAACTTTATTTTTCTCAAAAGATAAATAAAACATCTCCCACTGCAATAGCTGCCATCTTCATGGCATTTCCCAAGTAAATGGTAATATCCCCTTTAGCTAGTCGTCGGGTTTCCTGGAACCCTTGCAAAGTGTTGCAGACATGATTAGTGGCTCTCGTATCTACACACCAGGTGCCGGTAGATAATGCCTCTAACAATGTTTCAACGACTGGACCAACGGATATACATTTGTTCTTGCTTCGGATTGGGATAATCCTTCTTCTTATGTCCAGTCTGCTTGCAAGTGAAGTACTTGCCTTTCGTCTTCTTCACTCCTCCCTGAGATCCTCCCACCACATTTGCTTCACCTTGTTTCTTCTTCTTCTTGCCTTTCGACTTAGAAGTAGAAACCTTTTTGAGCAACCATGGCTTGAGGACATTCTTCGAAGAGTGCATACTTGTACTCCTTAGCAGATAAGACAATATCTAGATTCTTTTCCAATCAACATTATTTGGGTACAGTAAGTTTATTTCCTTTAGTATCATAGTAAGTGGACTGAAAGTCATTTTTGAAAATCCTAAGAATCACAATAATTAAAATATTACATTTCAAATATTATTGATTCCTCAAAACAATAAAATTCCGAAATCAACCAAGACCTCAAAACACCGAGAATATCGCATGCCACGATAGTGTGGACGTATACGAATTCTACATTTGTAAGAGGAGGTTTTACCCATTAATTTTACTATCTTGTCAACCTTACTTTTTGACAAATAAAATTAATAGTTGGTTCCTCTTTGGCCCTACAAATAAAAGCAGTGACTCCGATGGGGAGGATACTTTTTATTTGCATCTAAGTGTGCACCATTACACGATACTAAGGGAATTATCTCGGATTATGTGCCTTACCGATGTGGAAGTACACACGCTCTTAAATAATTTCCTATAACCATTATTTGACCTAGTGATCCGCAAACAAACTCATCCGATGGGGAGGAAGGCACTCAGAGCCGACGCGCAAGTTTATTGCATCACACATCAAATTGTAATGGAGGCCGCGGGAATTAATTAAAATATCCCTCTCCCACTTAGTAAATTGAAAATGAGAAATTTTCAAGCACACACAACATGCATATAAAACAAATCAGCAATAAATATGGAAAAAACAGAATTTTTCCAACTATTATGGCTTTGTTCTCCAATATGCGTCCCGTCGTGTCGCCACCTCGTCCGCTCCACCTTTTCCGTGCGCAAGCCACATAAAGAGATACGAGCCGAGATATATCATTTTAATTTACATCCATCGATCCTATACTCCACGAAGGAGTGTGAAAATACTCTAGATCGAAAGTAAACTAAAATGAGCGGCTAAACAATGCCGTATTTAATTACTAAAATTAAATACTAATCTAGCCTCGTCAACCCCGAGGATTCAAATGATATACATACAATCACACACAAACAATCACATACACACATATTGCCATAATAGTCGGATCTTATGCCTGCAACCAAAAAAAGTTAGCCTATGCACATCCTTCTATTATCCGGCATACTCAATATATGATATGTGCATGAAAGTAACCGAATCCAAAACACACAAAACCGGAAACCGTGGCTCTGATACCAATTTGTTGGTAACTCATGCTTCTCGAAGGCTCATTGGCTCCCATGTCTCCGGATTAAAATTTTCACTAATGAAAACTAATCCGGATGGGATGAGTTTCCTAAGCACAACCAATTCGTCGTCGTGCTAATGACTTGAGCGATCGCTTGAACAAACTAGTTGTTCAAGCAACATAACTCTTCTAGTCGGTTAGCCGCGGAAGAGACGACGGACGGATCGCCGGTTTTTGTGTTTCTTATCGGGGTCCATGATTATACAAATACATACAAATGTAAACTAGTATAATCAACACATACATAAAGTAAGCATCCACACAAAACATGCATATAAATAAGAACATGCAAAGATCAATAATAAAAGTTGTAAAACTTTTATACCTCTCGATCTTCTATCGTATGTCCTATCCTCCTTGTAGACTTTGTGTGGGCGAAGATCCTCCACAAGTTGAAGCTTCCTATATCTTCTTCAATCCAAAGAAAGAAGAACTCTCCTTCCCTTCTTGCTTGAGTCAACCACCAATCCACAAAGGATTGATGCCGCCGGCCCCAAGAATAGAGAGAACAAAATGGAAACCACCAAGGAACCAAACTAGGGACAAACCCTAGCTTCTAGTGCCGCCGGCCAAGATGGAGTGAAGAAGAGAAAGGGAATATGTTGGGCGCCGGCCAAGGTATAGGGAAAAGAGAAGGAGCCGGCAACACCCTAGGAAGAAGAAGAGCTCCTCTCCTATAGTTGCCGCCCACCTTCTTGCAAACCCTAGCCGCCCAACCATAAGAGCCAAACCCTAATCTAATTAGGGTTTCCTCCTTAGGCTTTCTTGCCGCCCAACCAAGGTGGAAGGAAGAGATCTAGGAATCGGCCACCTTCCCTAGGAAGAAGAAGAGCCCTTCTCCTATAGTTGCCGCCCCTCTCCTTCCAAACCTTACCCCCAACCAAAGGAGCCAAACCCTAATCTAATTAGGGTTTTCTCCTTAGGGTTTCTTGCCGCCCAAGCCATTGATGGGCAAAACCCTAATCTCCAAAAACCAAATCCTTTTACCGCCCAACCCATTCTCCCATATATATAGAGTTAGGTTTAGGCCTAGGTTTAATCTCCTCCATTGGTTCTAGAGATTTAATCTCAACCGTTGGATCTTAGAGATTTAATCTCAACCGTCGGATCTTAGAGATTTAATCTCCACCTAGGGATTTAATCTCAACCGTCGGATCAAGAGATTTAATCTCAACCGTCGGATCTAGATATTTAATCTCAACCGTCGAATCTAGAGATTTAATCTCAACCGTCGGATCTAGGGTTTCATCCCAACCGTCGGATCTAGGGTTTTCATCCCAACCGTCGGATCTAGGGTTTCATCCCAACCGTCGGATCTAGGATTTAATCTCAACCATCGGTTCTAGAGATTTGTTTTCCATCATTTGATCTAGACTTCATGAGGTTTATATTAGGCTACGATAGGGACCATGAGGAGGAGTTGGATCTTGGCCACCCGATGGATCGGAACCACACAAACTTGATCCATCAATGATGTTCCATTCCACTAGAGGATCATCATTGAATTACCTCACCAACCCCCATAAATTAATATGGGCTCCATATATTATTTGTACATCCATCTCCCCGTGTTTAAGATATCGAATGTCCGTCAATTGATTGATTTACTGACCATCAATCAATTAACATCTAACTCCTCGAGTAGTACCACTCAACCTTATCATCATGTTGACTAAGTCAACCTGCAGGGTTTACATGATGAACCTTATGAGCTCCTCAAGGGGACGTCATCAACCTATATATAGGACACGGTTTCCTCCTATAATCAACGACACACTATGTAAATAATATCATTTCCCAACTTACCGGGCATATTGATTTAAACCATCTAAATCTCACCCTTTGGTAAATCAAAGAAATAAATACTAAGTACATGTGCCCGTTATTATATCGGGATTAAGAGCATGTACAACATAATATCCGAGGTCCGATTCAATTATGTAGTCAGCAATAAATTGAATCACCTCTATATCGTTCCTGCTCAATACACCGAGTTGTACTAGTGTAACTCTATGTTCAAGATATAACAATACCAAGCTACACTACAACCATGCCAATGGTTTGTCCAAAACCATCTTGGTTGTGATACTCTACTTATATTCTACAAGGGACTGATAACATGATCTTCTGTGCCACACCAAGCACCATGTTATCTACAATGTAAAATATTAGACAATATGCACACATATAATAAATATAAAGTGCAAACAATGATCATGTGATTCTTATTTCAAAATAAAAATGTTCATACAAAAAGAGCTAGGCTTTCAGTATATATTCCAACATGTCCTAGAACATCTGAGGATATAGAGGAGATGAAGACGGTTCCTTATGCTTTGGCATTAGGAAGCATCATGTATGCTATGTTGTGTACTAGACTAGATATCTGTTTTGTCATTGGCATGGTTAGCAGATATCAGAGTAATCCAGGATAGGGACATTGGATTACGGTAAAGCATATATTGAACTACCTGAGAAGGACTAGGGATTTTATGCTAGTTTACTAGGCAGACCAATTACTCCCTGTGTGTTACACAGATTTCGACTTCCAATCAGATAGGGATAACAGTAAGTCTACCTCAGGTTTTGTGTTTACTTAGGGAGGTGGAGCCATTGTATGGAGGAGTGTCAAGCAGAAATGCGTGGTGGACTCCACCATGGAAGCTGAGTATGTGGCAGCCTCTGAGGCAGCCAAAGAAGTTGTGTGGCTCAGGAACTTCTTGACGGACTTGGATGTGATTCCTAGTTTGCCCAGAACTATCAAAATTTATTGTGATAATAGTGGTGCAGTTGCAAACTCGAATGAACAACGAGCCCATAAGGCAAGTAAACACATAGAGCGCAAGTACCACCTGATACGAGAAATCGTAAAGCGAGGAGAAGTTGTTGTGGCCAAGATTGCATCAGAGGATAACCTGGCAAATCCTTTCACTAAGGCCCTTCCAGCGAGAGCTTTTGATAGGCATGTGGAGGGAATGGGAATTAGATGTATGGCAGTTTGAGGATAACATAGTCTTTTAGTATAAGTGGGAGATTGTTGGGATGTATACTGAAAAGTCTATCTTTTATATGAACATCTTTATTTTTGAAATAAGAATTACATGATCATTGTCTGCATATTTATGATTATGCATATTGTCTCATACATTACATTGTAGATAACATGGTGTGTAGTGTCACACGGTAGATCATATTATCAGCTCCTTGTAGAGTATAAGTAAAGGCTCACAACCGAGATGACTTTGGACAAACCATTGGTATGGTTGTAGTGTGATTTGGTATTGGTTTATCTTGACCATAGAATCACACTAGTACACTTTGTGTGTATTGAGCAGGACCGACTTAGAGGTGATTCGATTTATTGCTGACTACATAATCGAATCGGACCTCAGATATTATATTGTACATGCTCTTAATCCCGATATAATAACGGGCACATATACTTAGTATTCATTTTTTTGATTTACCAATGGACGAGATTTATAAAGTAAATCGATAGGCTCGGTAAGTTGGGAAATGATAATATTTATATGGTGTGTTGTTGATTATAGGAGGAAACCGTATCCTATATATTAGGATGATGATGTCCCCTTAAGGAGCTCATAAGATTCATCATGTAAACTCTGCAGGTGGACTTGGTCTGACATGATGATAAGGTTGAGTGGTACTACTCATGGAGTTAGATGTTGATTAATTAATGGTCAGTAAATTAATTAATCAATGGACATTCGAGATCTTAAACATGGGGAGAAAAATGTACAAATAATATATAGAGCCCATATTAACTTATGGGGGTTGGTGAGGTAGATCAATGATAATCGTCTAGTGGAATGGATTATCATTAATGGATCGGACTTTATGTGGGCTTGATCCATTGGGTGGCCAAGATCCAACTCCTCCTCATGGTCCCTATTGTAGCCTATTAAAACCTCATGGAGCCTAGATCGAATGATGGAAAACAAAACTCTAGATCCGACGTTGGAGATTAAATCTCTAGATCCGACGGTTGAGATTAAATCTCTAGATCCGACGGTTGAGATTAAATCCCTAGATCCGACGGTGGATATTAAAAGGAGGCTTAAGCCTAACTCTATAAATATGGGTTTAAGGCTTGGGCGTGGTGAATAACCAGAGAGATTAGGGTTTTTCTTCCTTGGCTTGGGCGGTAAGGAACAAGTTGGCGACTAGGGTTTTGGGAGGTGTCTTGGGTGGCCACAATTTTGGAAGGTTTTCTTCTTCCTTAGGTGTTTCCGGTGCCCTTCCTTCTCCTCTCTACCTTGGCCGGTGCTCAAACTAATTTCCCTCTTCTCTTTGGCCGGTGGAAACAAGGGTTAAGGTGATTCCTTGGAGCTCTATGCCGGCGTCCATAACCTTCATCTCATTTCCTTGGCCGGCGGCTACAACTAGGTCTCTTGACTTGGTGGTTGGTCTTAGATAGGGAAGAGTTTTATTTTATTCTTCCTTTTGTTCAAGGAAGATTGGTGATCTAGGAGGCTTCAACTTTTGGAAGATCGTCACCCACACGATGTCCAAAAGGAGGAAGGACATACAATAGAAGATCGAGAGGTATAATGCTTGTCTATATTCTTTTGTATCATGTCTATAATTGTTTTTCAATTATATGCATGTTGTATGTTTTGTTATGTGGCTAATTTACTTGGGCCCCAAATACAAACACAAAAATCGGTGATCCGTACATCGTCTATTCCACGACTATTCGTAGAATAGAGGTGGGTGGCTTGAACAACAAGTTTGTTCAAGTGACCACTCTAATCGAATAGAACGACGATGAAATGGTAGTTTGGTTAATCCCTCCTTTTCAAGGATTTTTTTTTATCCGGGGACGTAGAAGGGATCACCATGAACAAGCGACCGAGTTGAAGTGGGAAGCGAAGTTTCCTACCTTCAATCCAAACCATGTATTCAAGCTTAAAAATGTTTTATACGGTTTGAAACAAGCTCCCTGGGCTTGGTATGAAAGATTTTAATCTTTCTTGGTCTCTAAGGGGTTTAGAAGGGGTCAAGTAGACCAAACTCTCTTCATTAAATCAAAGTCTAAGGACATCTTTGTAGCAAAAGTATATGCAGATGACATTATCTTTGGGTCAACAACTGATGAGCTCCTTCAAGACATCATCAAAAATATGGAGAATGAGTTTGAGATAAGTCTAGTTGGGGAACTAAATTTCTTCCTAGGTCTACAAGTCAAACAAACAAATGAAGGAATTTATGTATACCAAACCAAATATGCTAAGGAAATGATTAAGAAATTTAGTTTGGAAAATGCTAAAGTAGTTTTAACCCCAATGACAACTAATACAAAAATAGATAATGATCATGAAGGAAAACAAATTGACCTTAAACTCTATAGGAGTATGATTGGTAGCCTTTTGTACCTAACCGCTAGTAGACCCGATATATTATTTGCGGTAGGTATGTATGCAAGGTACCAATCATATGACAAAGAGTCCTATTTAGTGGCCGTTAAGAGAATCTTAAGGTATATCAAGGGCACACTAAACGTAGGACTTTGGTACCCTATGACAAAATCTTTTGATTTAATTGGGTACACCAATTCTGACTATGCGGGTTGCAAGTTGGATCGGAAAAGTACTAGTGGTGGATGCCAATTTCTTGGATCCTCCCTAGTAAGTTGGAGTAGTAGAAAGCAACCTTGTGTTGCTTTGTCAACCACCGAGGCCGAATATGTGGCTATGGGTGGTTGTGTTGCTCAATTACTTTGGATGAGACACACATTAGAGGATTATGAGCTACACTACTCCAATGTAAAATTTTATTGTGATAATGTGAGACCATAAATTTGACTAAAAATCCGATACATTACTCTAGAACTAAGCACATTGAAGTGAAACATCACTTCATTAGAGATCATATGGCAAAGGGGGACATTGAACTTAATTACATAAAATCTAAGTCCAACTTCGCTGACATATTCACCAAGGCTCTCTCCGAAGCGGAATATTCTTCACTTAGGAGAGAACTTGGAATGTACTTAGTAGAATAGAGGTCTAGGTTTGCATGATCCTATAGAAATTCTAGGATTTATACCTTTAAGCATCTCACAAAACACCTAAGTAACCATGATTTTTGTATTGAGCCACTTAGACAACATGTGAGATGTTAGGAAGATGCACTTGGGTCATCATGCTTGTTATGATGCATTACTATGAATCGTCATCTAGAGATATTAATCCTTCATTAGACCAATCATTGGGAAGGCTTATGCACAATTGATGTGCATATAGCTCCAATAATATGATTGGAAATGTCAAATAAAATATAATTTAAACTATTTTTATCATACTTTGAAAAATAATTTTCAATTGCTAAGCAAAAGTGATACAAAGATTGCAAAATACTTAAAGATTTTGTTAGGTTTAAAAATTGTATCATTTTCGAAATCTGGAAAACATATATTTTTAAATTATTTTTCCTTGATAGAAAATTATTTCAGAAATGTTTACATAAAAATTCGTGATTTTTAGATGTATCTTGAATTTTGGCGATTTAAGTTTGGTAAAAAACAAAAGGGATTTGGTGTGGCGGTCAGTGAATCGAATTGATCGTGATACCTTATTTTTTCTACAATTCAGCCTTATTTCTTGGTCTTGAGTGTGCTCTTCAGTGTCCTAAAACAATGGTATGATAATCATCAGTAAAAAGAAGTTTTAGGACTGTTTGATGCAATATTTTAGGGGGAGCTTCATAATATATATCTTTTCATCCCCTAAATTTATATTGTTTGTGCAAAGTTAGGACTTAACTTTCTATCTTTTGTTATGCTTTGCTCCACATGTTATTCACACATCAGGAACCATGTCTTGGATTAAGGGGGAGCCTCATATCGATCTTATACCTTAGTTCAAGATATAACAAATTTAATTCTTTCATGAAACTTATTTTTGTATGAATTCTTCTCTTTTTAATGTATGTCAAAGGGGGAGAAGGAATTTTAAGTTAGAATTCATATTGGAAATATGATTATGTGCATATGTTAAAGAATTAACTTAAATGATTGCCAAACATAAAAAGGGAGAGATTGTTGGTGCAACAATGCCTCAAGCATTTATATGTTTTGATGTTTGGATAATCATCTAAGTTAGGCAATGCTTTGTGATCTAAATGTGAACATGTTTAAGTGACAGGAAAATACAAGTATGAAGACTTGGTAAAAGAAAAGTCCAAGTATGATCTTGGCAAGAGAAGTCCAAGGAAAGGTCTTGGCGGCGTAAAGTCCAAGTGGACCTTGGCAAAGGAAGTCCAAAGGTAAGTCTTGGTAGCGTAAGTCCAAGAATGTAGTCTTGGCGGCATAAAGTCCATGCATACTTTGGCAAAGGGAAACCCAAGACATGACGAAACCGAAGGAAGCTCTTGGAAGCAAGCGCAAAGGTTGAACAAGTCGCAGACTCAGAGGGATCGTGGAGGTGTAAGGCTAAAGGAAGAGCTAGAAGGTTAAGTCTAGGTCTAGGGAGTCAATTCAAGTATGAATTTCTCATACTTGACGAGTATCAGTCGACTGATACGATGTAGCAGTCGACTGATAAAGTGATTTACTAAGTCAGGATGAAAACTTGATGAGCAGTCGACTGCGAAGAACTAGTAGTCGACTGATGCTACCATCAGTCGACTGCCAATAATAGCAGTCGACTAATCAAGTCGACATCGGGCACAAAATGGAGTCTCACTCGACTCCTCACGGGGATCACTCGACTGATCTCTTCATCACCAATCGATCAGCTACCGTTGAAATGATGGTCAGATCCTAGCGCAGATTCACTCGTCGCCGCCGTTTGGCTATGACGCTGACCGACATCGTACATCACCAATCGATCGAGGTTCAACGGGAAAAATAACCCTCTCTCTATAAAAAGAGGGTTTGGGGTGCTTGAGTGGGCTAATGCTTACATTCCAACCATACTCTCAAGCTCCCATGTTTTTCCTAAGCTTTCTAAGTGCTTTTAATTCCCCTCCTCTCTAATCTTCATCTTCATCTTTGTAAGAAGAGGAGGGCCTTGTAAGAAGAAAGTTTTTAGTGGAATTGCTTGGATTGATCCACCTTAAGGATCGCCATGGAGCAGGAGCTTTATCTCCGAACCACGTAAATTTCCTTGTTAGAGATTGTATTTACTTGCTTCTCAATTTTGTTTAGCTTCTTGTTTTGCTTTTGCTAACCCTTTTGTAGAACTTGAAAAAGAGGCTATTCATCCCCTCTAGCCTTCCAAGGATCTCTAACATAAAATACTGTTAGAGTAATCAACCCGTGATATGGTTTTGATGTGTGTGACAAAGGGTTTAAGTTAGGTTGTTATTGTGATTTGATATGTGCATTGAAGTCATGCAGGACTTAGTAATTCACACATGAAGCTTTGGTGGGTTCACCACTCACAACCTCATGCTTGAGTCGGAGAAAGAGCATTCCAGAGCCGTGTGCTTGATGCTGCTGAGGGACCGCCGGACGAGATGACTTGAAGCGAAGCCAAGGAAGCAGACTTCGAAGGTAAGAGACGCGAAGGAGCATTGCAGAGCCGTGCACCTGATGTTGCCGAGGGACATGGCCGCGAACGAAGAGAGCTTCGGCGAGGGACTTCGAGTGAGATAAGAAAATGAGTGAATTGTAAGTAGCTCATTAGGTGAACTTGGCCGAATGGCTGAGTGTCGGAGGCTCGACCGCAAGGGTTGAGGTTTACCTGACCGCCGGAAGCTCAAACGAATGTTAAGTTTAAGTTTCACCGCACACCGGTCGCCATGAAATGACAGCCGATCGCTCGAGTCGAACGGGTTCGGGTGTTAGATCGATGGGTTCGTGCCAAGCGATCGCCGAGGAAGACGCATGCACAGAACCTCCCGTAGCCGACTGACTAGTCGACTACGGAGGCAGCAGTAGACTAATGGTTACATCAGTCGACTGCCAAGGGATCTGTTGGACTACAACGGTCGAGATCCGACGTGTTAAGAGGCCGTTATAGTGGCAGTAGTCGACTGCCAAGGGCAACAGTCGACTGATGGCGGCCAACGGGAAGAAATCAACCCTCTCTATAAAAAGAGAGGGTGTGGGGCTTTGGGAGGCTAAAGCTTATGCTCTAACCTTCTCCCAAAGTTCCCTAAAGTTTTTCCATCCTCTTACTTAGTTTTATTTACATCATATTTGTAAGAGGAGTGAATTCTTGTAAAAAGGTTACCTCCACCAAGCTTGGTGCAAAGGAGAGAATAATGGAAGCTTGTGGAGTGATTCACCGTAGACGAATCGGACCGTGGATTAGCGGTGTAGCCGTGAACCATGTTACATCCTTTGTTAGCATTTGTATTCTTATTTATATTTGCTTGTCTTGTTTTGTTTCCATTGCACTAATATTCTTTGTAGACGAGCAAATTCCACCATCGAACGAAAGAGGGCTAATCACCCCCCTCTAGTCGGCCAACCACATACATCGATCGATCCCCTACAAGTGGTATCAGAGCGAGGAAAACTTGTCAAGGACTAACCGCCACAACAAGCACATTCAAGAATGGTCGGCTCAAACATTCACCCACCAAAGTTTGAAGGAGAATTCTCTTGGTGGAAAAAGAGAATGGAGGTATTTTTTGAAACCGATTTCGAAATTATTTTAATTATGGAAAACGGTTTCGAAATGCCTAGGAATGAAGATGAGGAGCCATTGGAGAAATTGTTGGGATGTATACTGAAAGCCTAGCTCTTTTGTATGAACATCTTTATTTTGAAATAAGAATCACATGATCATTGTTTGCACTTTTTATATGTGTGCATATTGTCTAATATTTTACATTGTAGATAACATGGTGCTTGGTGTGGCACAGAAGATCATGTTATCAGTCCCTTGTAGAATATAAGTAGAGGCTCACAACCAAGATGGTTTTGGACAAACCATTGGCATGGTTGTAGTGTAGCTTGATATTGTTTTGTCTTGAACATAGAGTGACACTAGTACACTTTGGTGTATTGAGCAGGACCGACATAGAGGTGATTCAATTTATTGCTGACTACATAATTGAATCGGACCTCGGATATTATGTTGTACATACTCTTAATCTCGATATAATAACGGGCACATGTACTTAGTATTTATTTCTTTGATTTACCAAAGGGTGAGATTTAGATAGATTAAATCAATATGCCCGGTAAGTTGGGAAATGATATTATTTACATGGTGTGTCGTTGATTATAGGAGGAAACCGTGTCCTATATATTAGGTTGATGATGTCCCCTTGAGGAGCTCATAAGGTTCATCATGTAAACCCTGCAGGTTGACTTAGTCAACATGATGATAAGGTTGAGTGGTACTACTCGAGGAGTTAGATGTTAATTAATTGATGGTCAGTAAATCAATTAATTGATGGACATTCGATATCTTAAACACGGGGAGATGGATGTACAAATAATATATGGAGCCCATATTGATTTATGGGGGTTGGTGAGGTAATTCAATGATGATCCTCTAGTGGAATGGAATATCATTGATGGATCAAGTTTGTGTGGTTCCGATCCATCGGGTGGCCAAGATCCAACTCCTCCTCATGGTCCCTATCGTAGGCTAATATAAACCTCATGGAGTCTAGATCAAATGATGGAAAACAAATCTCTAGATCCGACGGTTGGGATTAAATCCCTAGAACCAACGGTGGAGATTAAATCTCTAGATCCGATGGTTGGGATTAAAACCCTAGAACCGACGATTGAGATTAAATCTCTAGATCCGACGGTTGGGATTAAAACCCTAGAACCGACGGTTGGGATTAAATCTCTAGATCCGACGGTTGAGATTAAAACCCTAGAACCGACGGTGGAGATTAAACCAAGGCTTAAACCTAACTCTATATATATGGGAGAATGGGTTGGGCGGCAACTAAGTTTTTGGTTGATGATGGATGCTAAGGAAATTAGGGTTTTGCCTAGCATTGCTTGGGCGGCAAGAAACCCTAAGGAGGAAACCCTAATTGGATTAGGGTTTGGCTCTTATGGTTAGGCGGCCAAGGTTAGGAAAGAAGGGTGGGCGGCAACTTGAGGAAGATCTCTTCTTCTTCCTTGAAGGTGGTTAGCTCCTAGATCTCTTCTCTCCACCTTGGTTGGGCGGCAAGAAAGCCTAAGGAGGAAACCCTAATTAGGGTTTGGCTCCTATGGTTAGGCGGCTAGGGTTTGCAAGAAGGTGGGCGGCATCTATAGGAGAGGAGCTCTTCTTCTTCCTAGGGTGTGGCCGGCTCCTTCCTCTATTCCCTCCACCTTGGCCGACGCCCAATGTATTCCTCATCACTTCTTTACTCCATCTTGGCCGGCGGCACTAGGAGCTAGGGTTTGTCCCTAGTTCGGTTCCTTGGTCGTTTCCATTTAGTTCTCTCTATTCTTGGGGCCGGCAGCATCAATCCTTTGTGGATTGGTGGTTGGCTCAAGCAAAAAGGGAAGGAGAGTTCTTCTTTCTTTGGATTGAAGAAGATCTAGGAAGCTTCAACTTGTGGAGGATCTTCGCCCACACGAAGTCTACAAGGAGGTTAGAACATACGATAGAAGATCGAGAGGTATAAAGCTTTTACAAGTTTTATTATTGATCTTTGCATGTTCTTGTTATTATGCTAGCTTATGTTCTTTATGTTAGTATGTGTTGATTATACTAGTTTACATTTGCATGTATTTGTATAATCATGGACCCCGAAGATAAACACAAAAACCGGTGATCCGTCCGTCGTCTCTTCTGCGGCTAATCGGCTAGAAGAGTTGTGTTGCTTGAACAACTAGTTTGTTCAAGCGATCGCTCAAGTCGTTAGCACGACGATGAATTGGTTGTGCTTAGGAAACTCATCCCATCCGGATTAGTTTTCATTAGTGAAAATTTTAATCCGTGGACATGGGAGCCAATGAGCCTCCGAACTAGCATGTCGTTCCCAGCAAATGGTATCAGAGCCATGGTTTCCGGTTTTGTGTATTTGGATTCGGTTACTTTCATGCACATATCATATATTGAGTATGCCGGATAATAGTAGGACGTGCGTAGACTAACTTTTTGGTTGCAGGCATAAGATCCGACTATTATGGCTATATGTGTGTATGTGATTGGTTGTGTGTGATTGTATGTATATCATTTGAATCCTCGGGGTTGACGAGGCTAGATTAGTATTTAATTTTTGTAATTAAATACGACATTGTTTAGCCGCTCATTTTAGTTTACTTTCGATCTAGATTATTTGTACACTCATTCGTGGAGTATAGGATCGATGGATGTAAATTAAAATGATATATCTCGGCTCGGATCTCTTTAGTGACTTGCGCACGGGAAAGGGTGGAGCGGACGAGGTGGCGACACGGCGGGACGCATATTGGAGAACAATGCCATAATAGTTGGGAAAATTCTATTTTTTCCATATTTATTGCTGATTTATTTTATATGCATGTTGTGTGTGCTTGAAAATTCCTCATTTTCAATTTACTAAGTGGGAGAGGGACATTTTAATTAATTCCCGCGACCTCCATTACAATTTGACGTGTGATGCAACAAACTTGCGTGTCAGCTCTGAGTGCCTTCCTCCCCATCGGATGAGTTTGTTTGCGGATCACTAGGTCAAATAATGGTCATAGGAAATTATTTAGGAGCGTGTGTACTTCCCCATCGGTAAGGCACATAATTCGAGATAATTCCCTTAGTATCGTGTAATGGTGCACACTTAGATGAAAATTAAAAGTATCCTCTCCATTGGAGTCACTGCTTTTATTTGTAGGGCCAAAGAGGAACCAACTATTAATTTTATTTGTCAAAAAGTAAGGTTGACAAGATAATAAAATTAATGGGTAAAACCTCCTCTTACAAATGTAGAATTCGTATACGTCCACACTATCGTGGCATGCGATATTCTCGGTGTTTTGAGGTGTTGGTTGATTTTGAAATTTTATTGTTTGAGGAATCAATAATTTTTTGAAATCTACAGTAATGATCTATGTGATTCTTAGGATTTTCAAAAATGACTTTCAACCCACTTACTATAATACTAAAGGAAACAAACTTACTGTTCCCAAATAATGTTGATTTGAAAAGATTCTAGATATTGTCTTATCTGCTAAGGAGTACAAGTATGTACTCTTCAAAGAGTGTCCTCAAGCCATCGTTGCTCAAAAAGGTTTCTACTTCTAAGCCAAAAGGCAAGAAGAAGAAGAAACAAGATGGAGCAAAGATGGTGTGAGGATCTCAGGGAGGAGTGAAGAAGCCGAAAGACAAGTACTTCGCTTGCAAGCAGGATGAACATTGGAAGAAGGGTTGTCCCAGTCCAAAACAGAACAAAGGTATATCTTTTGGACTAGTCATTGAAACATGATTAGCGGTGATATCTACCGGCACCTGGTGAGTAGATACGGGAGCCACTAATCATGCCTGCAACACTTTGCAGGGGTTCTAGGAAACCCGATGACTAGCTAAAGGAGATATTACCATTTACTTGGGCAATGCCATGAAGATGGTGGCTATTGCAGTGGAAGATGTTTTATTTATCTTTTGAGAAAAATAAAGTTTTTGGTTCTTAGGAATTTTCTTTATATACCTTTATTTAGAAAGAATTGATTTCGGTTTCTAAATTATGGATAGATAATCTATTTCTTTTAATGACAGATTTGTTATAAAAGGAATAGGGACATTATCTATTCAGGTATATAGATAGGAAATTTATAACTTGAACCACAAGCTCCAATGATGCAAATAGAAGTTATTAACTCATCTTCTAAGTCTAATAAGAGAAAAGAACCTTCGAAGATGAACCAAACATATCTTTGACATCTTAGGCTTGGTCATATTTGTAACGCCCGCAAAAAATTCTAAACTAGGCAAAGTAATTATATAGGTTTTAAGACCATAAAATGGTTAAAAATAAAATAAATAAAAGATGGTTATAGGTATGATTTGAACCATGAACCTCCTAATAGGGAGGTAGCCTTGACACCACTAGACCCTAGGATAATTTATTGATAAGATATATAAAGAATATACAAAGAATATAGATGGGTGTTCATTCCCTAGGTATTAAAGAGGAGAATTAAGAGAAGAGTGGAAGTAAAACCCCACTTTCCTTCTTCATCATCCTTCTTCCTCATCCTTGGCCGAATTCCCCATTTCCCTTTCCTCCCTTTTCATCCCAAGCTCTAGAAATTTTATAATAATTTTGTATAGAATTTAATTTCATGTCTAGGAGATTATATATGGAATCTTGGAAAAAAAAAGAATGATGATAAAAGAATAAAAGTGGAGAGATGAGGTTTGAACCTTAAACCTCTTGGTGAGAGTTAACTCTTACCATGCATGTGATGACCAAGTGCTTAGCAATAGCTTACTATTAGAGGAAGAGGGGGAATTATAGATAAGTGTGATAAGAGTAAATGAAGAGGCATGACAAAGAGAAGAGAAACTTCTCTTCCTCCCTTTATAAAGAAGAGAGAAGTTCCACTTGGCCACTTCTTTCTTCCTTCTTCCTCTCCTCTTCACCCTCCACCGAAACCCTAAGCCTTCTTCCTTGAAGTTTCGGCCAAAACAAAATAGGGTGTCACCCTAGAGAGTTAGGCAAAGGGAAGGGTTCATCTAAGGGGCTAATAACCATCTAAGGGTCAAGAGCACCAAGAAGGGTACTATGGCAAGATTATTTCTTGTCTCCTCTCCTTCTTCTTCCTTTGGCCGAGAGCCCCATTCAAGCTAGGAGAAAGCTAGGTGACTTCTTTAGGTCATCTTCTCCACCCAAAACAAAGCGAAGGAAGTAAGTATCCCTCACCTGCATACGAGTAGTTGCGATTGAATGTTTGAACAACCTGTATGTTATATTCGGCCAAGCATGTTTTAGTTTACCAATGAAGTTGAAATCTATGTTTAGGAAGGATATGATGATGCTAAGATGGGAAAAGAGGGTTGGTTAAAAAGCTAACCCTAGTTGAGCCCTTATGTGTTTCGGCCACCCTAGGAAATTAGGGTTAGGGTTTCATGAATGCCATGTTTTAATTGCTATATGATGTAGTTAGGGTTTAAAAAGGGATTAGGTCAAAAGTTAACCCTAGGAAACCCTATGGACCATTCGGCCAACATGGGTTTTTGGTGTTTTGTTGAAGTTTATATCTTGCTTTACTTGCAAATGATGATGATAGCATGTTAGAGGGATTAGGATAAAGATCTAACCCCAAAGGTCTCCATGAACCATTCGGCCAAGTCATGGACTAGGGTCTAAATGAAGCTCCATGTTATGTTTATGCTATGTTCTATAACTAGATGATGATGTTAGGGTTTTAAGTGGATTAGAACAAAAGCTAACCCTAATGAACCCTAAAGACCTATTCGGCCAAACCCTACTTTTAGGGTTTCAATGAAGTTCCATGCCATGTTTTTGCAACTAGATGATGATGTTAGGGGTTAAAGTGGATTAGGACAAAAGCTAACCCTAATGAACCCTAAGAACCATTCGGCCAATATGGATCTTGGTGTTTTATTGAAGTTTTATAGCTTGTTTTACTTGTAAATAATGATGTTAACATGTTAGGGGGTTGAGGATAAAGATCTAAACCCTAAAAAGCCTATAAGGGCCATTCGGCCACCTTTGGTCTTTTAGGTTACAATGAAGTTCATACCATGAATTTTATGGAATTTGTATGCATATGTATGTTACTTGAATTAGGTTAAAGGTCTAAACCCTAAAAAGCCTATAAGGGCCATTCGGCCACCTTTGACCTCCTTAGGTTACAATGAAGTTCATACCATGAAGTATGCTATGCTATGTTAATGAAATAAGCTATGATGTTATGAAATGAAGTATGCTATGCTATGTTAATGAAATGAAGCATGATGTGTATGAAATGAAGTATGCTATGCTATGTTAATGAAATAAGCTATGATGTTATGAAATGAAGTATGCTATGCTATGTTAATGAAATGAAGCATGATGTGTATGAAATGAAGTATGCTATGCTATGTTAATGAAATGAAGCATGATGTGTATGAAATGAAGTATGCTATGCTATGTTAATGAAATAAGCTATGTTGTTATGAAATGAAGTATGCTATGCTATGTTAATGAAATAAGCTATGTTGTAAAATAAGCATATAAGTATTTTACTTTCTGCATGGCTTGTACCAAGACCTTAACAAGGTCCAAAGAAGGGATGGGCTCCTAAGATGCCCTAGGTCGATGGAATAAGACTCGGGCCTAGGATGGGCTTCTATGTATGATTGCCCCTAGGTCGATGGAATAAGATTCGGGCCTAGTACGGGATGGGCTCCAAGATGCCTTAGGTCGATGGAGTAAGACTCGGGCCTAGGATGGGCTTCTCTGTCTGATTGCCCCTAGGTCGATGGAATAAGACTCGGGCCTAGGAACCTATTAGGTTCGAGACTTGCTACCTCGGGCCTATTTAGAGATGCGCGCTATGATAATGAAGAAGTGGTACAATGCCGCGCCCAAATATGTTGAGAGCTATATTTACGTACCTAACATATATGTTTTCAAAAGCATCTTGCATATGTATGCCATAATGTTAAGTTACATGTTATGTTAGATGATATGCCATGATTGTTTACGTTACATGTTATGTTAGATGATATGCCATAATGTTTAAGTTACATGTATGTTAGATGATATGCCATAATGTTTAAGTTACCTGTTATGCTAGATGATATGCCATAATGTTAAGTTACATGTTATGTTAGATGATATGCCATGATGTTAAGTTACATGTTATGTTAGATGATATGCCATAATGTTTAAGTTACCTGTTATGCTAGATGATATGCCATAATGTTAAGTTACATGTTATGTTAGATGATATGCCATGATGTTAAGTTACATGTTATGTTAGATGATATGCCATGATTGTTTACGTTACATGTTATGTTAGATGATATGCCATGATTGTTAAGTTACATGTTATGTTAGATGATATGCCATAATGTTAAGTTATATGTTATGTTAGATGATATGCCATGATGTTAAGTTACATGTTATGTTAGATGATATGCCATAATGTTAAGTTACATGTTATGTTAGATGATATGCCATAATGTTAAGTTACATGTTATGTTAGATGATATGTCATGATGTATAAGTTACATGTTATGTTCGATGGCACGCTATGATGTTAGGTTACTAAGTTACATATGATGCCATGTATGTTATGTTTATGTTACTTAAGCTACAAGTTAAGTTGATGATGCCATGTATGTTACATGATATATTGATTATATGTTATAAATGCTACAAGTCATGATTAATGATGATGTATGGTTTTTGTGAGTAGGATAGGATCTTACTAAGCCTATGTGCTTATAGTTTATTTTCCCTCGTACTGCAGATAAGGGTAAGGGATGGATAAACTAAAGGGAGCAGCAGGAGGGGTCAATGTGTGTGGTAGTGGCATGGTGGAGAAGATCCGTTAAGTCTACTTATACATGTATTACCTATAATGATGATGTCTATGGATGTCTTTACTTATGTCTCCCTATGACGATGATGTTATGAACCTACTAAGCCTTAAGTATCTATATATATATATGATGCATGCTTTATGTTGATAAGAAGAAGTAAAGAAGAAGTAAGAAGAAGTATCTATGCATGTTATGCTATGAAACATACTCTATGTTAAGAAGAAGTGTTAATGCATATTTATGTTTAAAAGAAAAAAAAAAGTATTTAGGTCTCAAGTCTTCCGCTGTAAGAAATAAGAAGTACATATATATATAAAGTCTTCCATGTATGAAATGTATAGATGGTCACATTGTACCGCCTCTCGGACATTTAGGTCCCGAAGGGCGGGCGTGATGTTGGTATCGAGCGGATCCGCTTTTCCACTACACACATCAAGCTCCAAATCCTGCTGCTCCAAGTAAGAATTCTATGTCTACTCTAATTTAGCTTATTTTGTTCATGAATGATAAGAGATGTTTTTTTTTGTTTAGCTTAAATATGCATGAATTCATGTAGGATAATCTTATGCTAGCCTAGCTTTAGTTTAAGTAATGCATGAATATACAAATGATAACTTTATGCTAGCTTTAGTTTAATTATGCATAGATCAACGAATCTAAAAAACTTATGCTAGCCTTATTATAATATATGAAGATAAGTGTATGATAAAGAATGTTTTTAGTTAAATATGCATGAATATAGGTATGATAGTCTTATGCTTATGTATGATAAGGAATGCTTTTAGTCAAAATATGCATGAAAGTATGTATGATACCCTTATGCTTGCTCATGTATGATATAAAATGCCTCTAGCTTATTTTGTTCATGTATGACATAAAATGCCTTTAGCTTATTTTGTTCATGTATGATATATATATAAAAAAAAATGCCTTTAGCTTATTTTGTTCATGTATGATATAAAATGCCTTTAGCTTATTTCGTTCACATACGATATAAAATGCCTTTAGCTTACTTTTTTTCATGTATGATATAAAATGCCTTTAGCTTAAATACGCATGAAAATATGTGTGATACCCCTTATGCTAACTTTTAGTTTAACTATGCATAGATAAATGAACGATAATCTTATACTAGCCTTACTCTAATATGTGATGATAAACATGACTAGGAGACATAGTAATAGAGTAGATGAGATAGTACCCCCACCTGATCTTATGCATGTGGTTACGAACTCAGTGGACAGCTACAGGAGTTCTCAGAGCCTATTCAAATCCCAGAATGGAAGTGGGAAGATATAGCTATGGACTTCATAGTACCTGTAATGGAAGTAGGAAGATAGAGCTATGGACTTCATAGTAGGACTACCCAAAACAACTAATGGATATAAAGCTATTTAGGTGATTGTTGAAAGATTAACAAAAATCTCCCTATTTTCTAGCAATCAAGTATCGTACTCAATGGAACAACTAGCTCAGTTGTATGTTGAGAAGGAGATCAGATTGCATAGAGTTAATAAGACCATGTGATCGAGCCACAAACGGTACAAGTTCAAGAAGATTTAAGTTATGAAAGTCGACCTATTCAGATAATAAATCGAGAAATTAAGAAATAGAGAACCAAAGGAGTACCTTTAGTTAAAGTCACATGACAAAAATCAAAAGTTTGAAGAAGCAACTTAGGAACGCGAGGATGACATGAAATAAAAGTATCCGGAGCTGTTCTAAGTTTCGAGGACGAAAATTTTATAGGTATGAAGGATTGTAACGCCCGCAAAAAATTCTAAACTAGGCAAAGTAATTATATAGGTTTTAAGACCATAAAATGGTTAAAAATAAAATAAATAAAAGATGGTTATAGGTATGATTTGAACCATGAACCTCCTAATAGGGAGGTAGCCTTGACACCACTAGACCCTAGGATAATTTATGGATAAGATATATAAAGAATATACAAAGAATATAGATGGGTGTTCATTCCCTAGGTATTAAAGAGGAGAATTAAGAGAAGAGTGGAAGTAAAACCCCACTTTCCTTCTTCATCATCCTTCTTCCTCATCCTTGGCCGAATTCCCCATTTCCCTTTCCTCCCTTTTCATCCCAAGCTCTAGAAATTTTATAATAATTTTGTATAGAATTTAATTTCATGTCTAGGAGATTATATATGGAATCTTGGAAAAAAAAAATGATGATAAAAGAATAAAAGTGGAGAGGTGAGGTTTGAACCTTAAACCTCTTGGTGAGAGTTAACTCTTACCATGCATGTGATGACCAAGTGCTTAGCAATAGCTTACTATTAGAGGAAGAGTGGGAATTATAGATAAGTGTGATAAGAGTAAATGAAGAGGCATGACAAAGAGAAGAGAAACTTCTCTTCCTCCCTTTATAAAGAAGAGAGAAGTTCCACTTGGCCACTTCTTTCTTCCTTCTTCCTCTCCTCTTCATCCTCCACCGAAACCCTAAGCCTTCTTCCTTGAAGTTTCGGCCAAAACAAAATAGGGTGTCACCCTAGAGAGTTAGGCAAAGGGAAGGGTTCATCTAAGGGGCTAATAACCATCTAAGGGTCAAGAGCACCAAGAAGGGTACTATGGCAAGATTATTTCTTGTCTCCTCTCCTTCTTCTTCCTTTGGCCGAGAGCCCCATTCAAGCTAGGAGAAAGCTAGGTGACTTCTTTAGGTCATCTTCTCCACCCAAAACAAAGCGAAGGAAGTAAGTATCCCTCACCTGCATACGAGTAGTTGCGATTGAATGTTTGAACAACCTGTATGTTATATTCGGCCAAGCATGTTTTAGTTTACCAATGAAGTTGAAATCTATGTTTAGGAAGGATATGATGATGCTAAGATGGGAAAAGAGGGTTGGTTAAAAAGCTAACCCTAGTTGAGCCCTTATGTGTTTCGGCCACCCTAGGAAATTAGGGTTAGGGTTTCATGAATGCCATGTTTTAATTGCTATATGATGTAGTTAGGGTTTAAAAGGGATTAGGTCAAAAGTTAACCCTAGGAAACCCTATGGACCATTCGGCCAACATGGGTTTTTGGTGTTTTTGTTGAAGTTTATATCTTGCTTTACTTGCAAATGATGATGATAGCATGTTAGAGGGATTAGGATAAAGATCTAACCCCAAAGGTCTCCATGAACCATTCGGCCAAGTCATGGACTAGGGTCTAAATGAAGCTCCATGTTATGTTTATGCTATGTTCTATAACTAGATGATGATGTTAGGGTTTTAAGTGGATTAGAACAAAAGCTAACCCTAATGAACCCTAAAGACCTATTCGGCCAAACCCTACTTTTAGGGTTTCAATGAAGTTCCATGCCATGTTTTTGCAACTAGATGATGATGTTAGGGGTTAAAGTGGATTAGGACAAAAGCTAACCCTAATGAACCCTAAGAACCATTCGGCCAATATGGATCTTGGTGTTTTATTGAAGTTTTATAGCTTGTTTTACTTGTAAATAATGATGTTAACATGTTAGGGGGTTGAGGATAAAGATCTAAACCCTAAAAAGCCTATAAGGGCCATTCGGCCACCTTTGGTCTTTTAGGTTACAATGAAGTTCATACCATGAATTTTATGGAATTTGTATGCATATGTATGTTACTTGAATTAGGTTAAAGGTCTAAACCCTAAAAAGCCTATAAGGGCCATTCGGCCACCTTTGACCTCCTTAGGTTACAATGAAGTTCATACCATGAAGTATGCTATGCTATGTTAATGAAATAAGCTATGATGTTATGAAATGAAGTATGCTATGCTATGTTAATGAAATGAAGCATGATGTGTATGAAATGAAGTATGCTATGCTATGTTAATGAAATAAGCTATGATGTTATGAAATGAAGTATGCTATGCTATGTTAATGAAATGAAGCATGATGTGTATGAAATGAAGTATGCTATGCTATGTTAATGAAATGAAGCATGATGTGTATGAAATGAAGTATGCTATGCTATGTTAATGAAATAAGCTATGTTGTTATGAAATGAAGTATGCTATGCTATGTTAATGAAATAAGCTATGTTGTAAAATAAGCATATAAGTATTTTACTTTCTGCATGGCTTGTACCAAGACCTTAACAAGGTCCAAAGAAGGGATGGGCTCCTAAGATGCCCTAGGTCGATGGAATAAGACTCGGGCCTAGGATGGGCTTCTATGTATGATTGCCCCTAGGTCGATGGAATAAGATTCGGGCCTAGTACGGGATGGGCTCCAAGATGCCTTAGGTCGATGGAGTAAGACTCGGGCCTAGGATGGGCTTCTACGCTATGACGATTGCCCCTAGGTCGATGGAATAAGACTCGGGCCTAGGAACCTATTAGGTTCGAGACTTGCTACCTCGGGCCTATTTAGAGATGCGCGCTATGATAATGAAGAAGTGGTACAATGCCGCGCCCAAATATGTTGAGAGCTATATTTACGTACCTAACATATATGTTTTCAAAAGCATCTTGCATATGTATGCCATAATGTTAAGTTACATGTTATGTTAGATGATATGCCATGATTGTTTACGTTACATGTTATGTTAGATGATATGCCATAATGTTTAAGTTACATGTATGTTAGATGATATGCCATAATGTTTAAGTTACCTGTTATGCTAGATGATATGCCATAATGTTAAGTTACATGTTATGTTAGATGATATGCCATGATGTTAAGTTACATGTTATGTTAGATGATATGCCATAATGTTTAAGTTACCTGTTATGCTAGATGATATGCCATAATGTTAAGTTACATGTTATGTTAGATGATATGCCATGATGTTAAGTTACATGTTATGTTAGATGATATGCCATGATTGTTTACGTTACATGTTATGTTAGATGATATGCCATGATTGTTAAGTTACATGTTATGTTAGATGATATGCCATAATGTTAAGTTACATGTTATGTTAGATGATATGCCATGATGTTAAGTTACATGTTATGTTAGATGATATGCCATAATGTTAAGTTACATGTTATGTTAGATGATATGCCATAATGTTAAGTTACATGTTATGTTAGATGATATGTCATGATGTATAAGTTACATGTTATGTTCGATGGCACGCTATGATGTTAGGTTACTAAGTTACATATGATGCCATGTATGTTATGTTTATGTTACTTAAGCTACAAGTTAAGTTGATGATGCCATGTTACATGATATATTGATTATATGTTATAAATGCTACAAGTCATGATTAATGATGATGTATGGTTTTTGTGAGTAGGACAGGATCTTACTAAGCCTATGTGCTTATAGTTTATTTTCCTCAGATCGCAGATAAGGGTAAGGGATGGATAAACTAAAGGGAGCAGCAGGAGGGGTCAATGTGTGTGGTAGTGGCATGGTGGAGAAGATCCGTTAAGTCTACTTATACATGTCTTACCTATAATGATGATGTCTATGGATGTCTTTACTTATGTCTCCCTATGACGATGATGTTATGAACCTACTAAGCCTTAAGTATCTATATATATATATGATGCATGCTTTATGTTGATAAGAAGAAGTAAAGAAGAAGTAAGAAGAAGTATCTATGCATGTTATGCTATGAAACATACTCTATGTTAAGAAGAAGTGTTAATGCATATTTATGTTTAAAAGAAAAAAAAAGTATTTAGGTCTCAAGTCTTCCGCTGTAAGAAATAAGAAGTACATATATATAAAGTCTTCCGCTGTATGAAATGTATGTACGGTCGCGTCACGCGCCGCCTCTCCGGACATTTAGGGTCCCGGAAGGGCGGGCGTGACAATATTAACCTAAGCAAAATTCAAAGGTTGATAGCTAATGGACCTTTGGGTTCATTAGTGGTGGAAGACTTCCCAACCTGCGAATCTTGCTTGGAGGGTAAAATGATCAAGAGGCCTTTTCAAGGCCAAGGGGTATAGATTCAAAGATGTGTTAGAATTGGTTCATTCTAATTCGTATGGTCCTATGTCTATCCAGGCAAGAGGTAGTTTTGAATATTTCGTCTCATTCATAGACGATTATTTAAGATATGGATGACACTACGATCTGATCGTAGTGGCAAGTACCTCTTGGGAGAGTTTAGGAACTACTTATCAGAAGATGGGATTCAATCCCAATTGACTGCACCTAGCACACCCTAGCGGAACGGTGTAGCAGAGCGAAGGAAAAGGACTCTTATGGAGATGGTTAGATCGATGATGAGTTATACTGACTTGCCAGATTCGTTCTGGGGATATGCTCTAGATACGGCGGTGTACATTCTGAACTTGGTTCCATCTAAATCAGTGTCTTCTACTCCCGCAGAGTTGTGGACTGGGTGAAAGCCTAGTCTAAGACATATTCGGAAATGGGGAGTTTAGCAGATGTGCTGAAGGCAGATGCTGGTAAGTTGGAACCTCGTACAGAAGTACACATGTTCGTTAGCTATCCCAGGGGAACGAAGGGTGGATTGTTTTATAGTCCTAGAGATCAGAGGGTGATCATTAGCACGAACGCCAGATTTCTAGAGGAAGACTATGTGATGAGCCACAAGCCCAAGAGTAAAATTGTTCTGGAGGAGTTAAAAAGGGAAGTCACTTCTTTAGTACCACCGTCTGAGAGGATATACCACATGTCAGCACGCGTGTCACAGAGGATACAGATGATACCTCGTCGTAGTGGGAGGGTTGTGAGACAACCTGATAGATTCATGTTCTTGAGAGAATCTTCTGATTTGGTCCCTGGCGAACATGAACCTGATCCCTGGACATATGACGAGGCAATCCAAGATAAAGATACAGTATCTTGGCAAAGTGCAATGAATACTGAGATTGAATCTATGGATTCAAGTCAGGTCTGGGAGCTCTTATGCATAGCAGCTCATATGGATTATGAGGTGTGGCACATGGATGTCAAGACAGCTTTCCTTAATGGAAGTCTTGAGGAAAACATCTATATGAAGCAACCAGAGGGATTCATTGCTAAGGGCAAAGATCGTATTGTATGTAAGCTTAATCGGGCCGTTTATGGATTGAAGCAAGCTTTGAGGTCTTGGAACATCCGCTTTGATGAGGTAAATCCAGACTTATGGATTTATTCAAAGTCCGGATGAGTCTTGTGTATACAAAAGATGTGACGGAAACGTAGTGGTAATTCTTGTACTATACGTAGATGACATTTTGGTAGTTGGCAACAATATCAGAGTGTTATCAGACGTAAGGGTATGGTTGTCCAAACAGTTTGATATGAAGGACTTGGGAGAAGCAGAACACATCCTTGGGATCAAGGTTATAAGGGATCGTAGGAAAAGGATGTGGTGCTTATCCCAAGCTTCATACATAGACACAATCTTGATCGTTTTAGCATGCAAAACTCCAAGAAAGGTTTTCTACCTTTCAGGCATGGAGTTCCTTTATCTAAGGAGATGTTTCCTAGATCATCTGAGGAGATAGAGGAGATGAAGGTGGTTCTTTATGCTTCGGCAGTAGGAAGCCTCATGTATACGATGCTATGTACGAGACCCGATATCTGCTATACCGTGGGCATGGTCAGCAGATATCAGAGTAATCCAGGGCAGGAACATTGGATTGCGGTAAAGCATATATTGTAGTGCCTGAGAAGGACTAGGGATTATATGCTAGTTTACCGGGCAGACCAATTACTCCCTGTGGGTTACATAGATTCTGATTTCCAATCTGATAGGGATAATAGTAAGTCTACCTTAGGTTTTGTATTTACTTTGGGAGGTGGAGCCATTGTATGGAGGAGTGTCTAGCAGAAATGCGTGGCGGACTCCACCTTGGAAGTCGAGTATGTGGTAGCCTCTAAGGCGGCCAAAGTAGCTGGGTAGCTCATGAACTTCCTGATGGACTTGGATGTGATTCCTGGTTTGCCCAAAAATATCACAATTTATTGTGATAATAATGGTGCAGTTTCAAACTCGAAGGAACCATGAGCCCATAAGGTAAGTAAATGCATAGAGCGTAAGTACCACTTGATACGAGAAATCGTAAAGGAGGTAGAAGTTGCTGTCGCCTAGATTGCATCAGAGGATGACCTGGTAGACCCTTTCACTAAGGCCCTTCTAGTGAGAGCTTTGATAGGCAAGTGGAGGGAAGGGGAATCAGATGTATGGCAGTGTGAGGATAGCATAGTCTTTTAGTATAAGTGGAAGATTGTTGGGATGTATACTGAAAGCCTAGATCTTTTGTATGAACATCTTTATTTTGAAATAAGAATCACATGATCATTGTTTGCACTTTTTATATGTGTGCATATTGTCTAATATTTTACATTGTAGATAACATGGTGCTTGGTGTGGCACAGAAGATCATATTATCAGTCCCTTGTAGAATATAAGTAGAGGACCACAACCAAGATGGTTTTGGACAAACCATTGGCATGGTTGTAGTGTAGCTTGGTATTGTTTTGTCTTGAACATAGAGTGACACTAGTACACTTAGGTGTATTGAGCAGGACCGACATAGAGGTGATTCAATTTATTGCTGACTACATAATTGAATCGGACCTCGGATATTATGTTGTACATGCTCTTAATCCCGATATAATAACGGGCACATGTACTTAGTATTTATTTCTTTGATTTACCAAAGGGTGAGATTTAGATGGATTAAATCAATATGCCTGGTAAGTTGGGAAATGATATTATTTACATGGTGTGTCGTTGATTATAGGAGAAAATCGTATCCTATATATTAGGTTGATGATGTCCCCTTGAGGAGCTCATAAGGTTCATCATGTAAACCCTGCAGGTTGACTTAGTCAACATGATGATAAGGTTGAGTGGTACTACTCGAGGAGTTAGATGTTAATTAATTGATGGTCAGTAAATCAATTAATTGACTGACATTCGATATCTTAAACACGGGGAGATGGATGTACAAATAATATATGGAGCCCATATTAATTTATGGGGGTTGGTGAGGTAATTCAATGATGATCCTCTAGTGGAATGGAACATCATTGATGGATCAAGTTTGTGTGGTTCCGATCCATCGGGTGGCCAAGATCCAACTCCTCCTCATGGTCCCTATCGTAGCCTAATATAAACCTCATGGAGTCTAGATCAAATGATGGAAAACAAATCTCTAGATCCGACGGTTGGGATTAAATCCCTAGAACCAACGGTGGAGATTAAATCTCTAGATCCGATGGTTAGGATTAAAACCCTAGAACCGACTGTTGAGATTAAATCTCTAGATCCGACGGTTCAGATTAAAACCCTAGAATCGACGGTTGAGATTAAATCTCTAGATCCGACGGTTGAGATTAAAACCCTAGAACCGACGGTGGAGATTAAACCATGGCCTAAACCTAACTATATATATATGGGAGAATGGGTTGGGCGGCAACTAAGTTTTTGGTTGATGATGGATGCTAAGGAAATTAGGGTTTTGCCCAGCATTGCTTGGGCAGCAAGAAAACCTAAGGAGGAAACCCTAATTGGATTAGGGTTTGGCTCTTATGGTTGGGTGGCCAAGGTTAGGAAAGAAGGGTGGGCGGCAACTTGAGGAAGATCTCTTCTTCTTCCTTGATGGTGGTTAGCTCCTAGATCTCTTCTCTCCACCTTGGTTGGGCGGCAAGAAAGCCTAAGGAGGAAACCCTAATTAGGGTTTGGCTCCTATGGTTAGGCGGCTAGGGTTTGCAAGAAGGTGGGTGGCATCTATAGGAGAGGAGCTCTTATTCTTCCTAGGGTGTGGCCGGCTCCTTCCTCTATTCCCTCCACCTTGGCCAGCGCCCAATGTATTCCTCATCACCTCTTTACTCCATCTTGGCCGGCGACACTAGGAGCTAGGGTTTGTCCCTATTTCGGTTCCTTGGTTGTTTCCATTTAGTTCTCTCTATTCTTTGGGCCGGCGGCATCAATCCTTTGTGGATTGGTGGTTGGCTCAAGCAAGAAGGGAAGGAGAGTTCTTCTTTCTTTGGATTGAAGAAGATCTAGGAAGCTTCAACTTGTGGAGGATCTTCGCCCACACGAAGTCTACAAGGAGGTTAGGACATACGATAGAAGATCGAGAGGTATAAAGATTTTACAAGTTTTATTATTGATCTTTGCATGTTCTTGTTATTATGCTAGCTTATGTTCTTTATGTTAGTATGTGTTGATTATACTAGTTTACATTTGCATGTATTTGTATAATCATGGACCCCGAAGATAAACACAAAAACCGGCGATCCGTCCGTCGTCTCTTCCGTGGCTAATCAGCTAGAAGAGTTGTGTTGCTTGAACAACTAGTTTGTTCAAGCGATCGCTCAAGTCGTTAGCACGACGATGAATTGGTTGTGCTTAGGAAACTCATCCCATCCGGATTAGTTTTCATTAGTGAAAATTTTAATCCGTGGACATGGGAGCCAATGAGCCTCCGAGCTAGCATGCCATTCCCAGCAGAAATCAAGGTAGAGCAAGAGGCAAAGGGAAGAGTACTTGGCAAACTCAAAAGCCAAACATCATCTCTACAACGTACTCCCCCAACAAGAAGTGAATAGGATAGGGGAGTGTGCAAGTGCCAAGGAGATGTGGGAGAAGCTTGTAGAGCTTCATGAAGGCACTTCGGAGGCCAAGCTTGCAAGAAGAGACCTCCTCCGCTCCCAACTAACAAATATCAAGCTTGAAAAGGGAGAAAAGGTAACCTCCTTACATTCTAGATTCAAAGAAATTTTAATTGGGCTAACGAGTGTAGGAGAAAGACTTTCGAACCGGGACATGCTCATGAAAGTAATTGATGCCTTTCCCCAGTCATCAAAATGGAGATCAATGGTGGACTCCTTCTACATGTCTAAGAATTTAGAAGTGAGCACCTTGGAGGAGTTCTCCTCAACTATGGAGCTCCACGAAACAAGGATCGAAGGAATAGTGGAAGAGCCAAGGTTTCAACCTTCAAGAGGAGTAGCCTTGATGGCTAACAAAGGGAAGAAGAAGATGGAGAACGCCTCCTCCTCCGATGAAGCATCCTCATCCTCCTCCATGGATAGCACGGAAGAAGCTTATATGGTAAGGAGGGTAAGGTGTGCATTAAAAGATTTTAAATTTAATAAATCTAATGATAGGAGAAGAAGATCAAGGGGGAAGGTGATTTGTTATAATTGCCAAGGAGAGGGGCACATAAGGGACAATTGTCCCCTCTTGAACAAGAGCAAAGAGGAGAAGAGAAAGAAAGAAGAAAAGAAGAAGAAGAAGGGGAGCAAAAAGAAGGAAGAGAAGAAGGCCAAGGAAAAGGGGAAGGCAAAGGCACTAAAAGCAAGGACATGGGATGATCCCTCTTCTTCATCATCCTCATCCGAAGAAGAGGAAGAACATGTCTACTCAAACCTTGCCCTAATGGCATTTGACGACCTAGACTCCTCCTCCATCGAAAATGAAGAATCAAGCACAAGTGAGGAGAGCTCTAGTGAAGGGGGAGTTTCTTCACCATCCTCATCCGAAGAAGAAGAAGACATGGAGACTATGGTAACGAATCTCTCATCTAGTAAAATAGTTTCCATGATTTCTAGCTTCACTAAGGATTTGTTTAGGGCAAAGAAGAAAAATAAATGCATGCTAGATCAAATTAAGGACTTAGAAGAAAAATTAGAAAAAACATGCTTAAATATTAATGATGATATTTCTTCTAGCCTAAATGATGCATGCTCACATGATTATATGCCTTTTAATGTTAGTGATGCATGTATGGATGAAAATAGGGCTTTAAGGGAAAAGGTAGATCATTTAACCAAAGCCCTAGAAAAGTTTACAATTGGTTCCAACACTCTTAACATGATCATAGGGAGCCAAAGGGAAAGCTTCAACAAGAAAGGCCTAGGATATAAAGAAAATAAAAATGAAAAGGCCTATAAATGTTTAATTGCTAGGGGTCAAGACAAAAAGAAGGTAATAGCTAGAAAATGGATCCCTAAGGAATTTTTAGTGAACCCCATAGGAAAGAATTTATTTTGGGTTCCTAAATCCATCCTTAAGGGTTAGGAAAACCCTAGGATAGTCAACTATATAGAATTTACCTATATCATGTCTTTGGTTGACTTAGGATGGCAGGACAATATTTTTGAAATAGTGTTGGGTGATGATAATGCACCTATAAATACATAAATCATGCTTTAGGTGATATTTGCCTTATTATCATGATGTAATACCTAATGCATGATCACAATTTGATGAATACATTTGTTTCATTGTCATAATATGAAATTCATCCATATATGTCTTTATGACCATGTGGAATGATAGGATGATACTTAACCTTGATAGAATTGCATGAAAATAATGGTTAAGTATATACAAATACCTTTAGGATACATCTCACACTCACCATAGGCTACCTTGATTGAAAACTTAGCATGAGTGAGATGTTAGGATGATACAAATGTTCACTAATGCCTATGGCATTTAGATGGTCATGTAAAGTGTCAAAATAGCAATAATAGACCAATCATGGGGAAGACTTATGTTAATTCATAGACATATTGCCCAAAGATCATGGTTGGATATTTCATATGTTTTCAAAACAATTTCTTACTTTAAAATCTGTGTGCTCATGTTTTGAAACAATTCAAACCAAAACTAGGTGTTAAATGTGATACTAAGTTGATCAAAAACCTAGTTGTTTTTAAAGCTTTTAGATTTTTGGCAAATCTTTGAAAAAATAATAATTTTTCATGGAAAACTATTTTTCGTTGATAAAGAACCCTAAAAGAAATGTGTTCCCCAAATTTCAATTTTTTTTTTGAATTTTCTGGAATTTATAGTGCATTGATTTCCTTGCCGATCATTGCCATCTTGATATGATCGTGATATCTTGTCTGACGAGCATAGTAACCTGATTTTATCAGAATTTTAAGTGTTTTTGATTTTTTTCTTCTCTCTAGACTTGATGTTATGCCATATAAACCATGTTTAATCTTTTTGATGGTGTTAAAGGGGGAGAAAGATATATGTTTAAGTAAGGGGGAATGTATTTAGGGGGAGTTTCACGTATTAAGGGGGAGAGTTGTTAATCATGTTATTCACATGCTTTCTTTCCTTAATATTTTATCAAATGTTTTTACCTAACTTAAACGGATTGCCACACATCAAAAAGGGGGAGATTGTTATGGTAATCAACCCGTGATATGGTTTTGATGTGTGTGGCAAAGGGTTTAAGTTAGGTTGTTATTGTAATTTGATATGTGGGTTGAAGTCATGCAGGACTTAGTAATTCTCACATGAAGCTTTGGCAGGTTCACCACTCATAACCTCGTGCTTGATTCGGAGAAGGAGCATTGCAGAGCTGTGCGCTTGATACTGTCGAGGGACCGCCGGATGAGATGACTTGAAACGAAGCGAAGGAAGCAGACTTCGAAGGAAAGAGACACGAAGGAGCATTGCAAAGTCGTGCGCCTGATGCTGCCGAGGGATGTGGCCACGAACGAAGAGAGCTTCGGTGAGGGACTTCAAGTGAGATGAGAGAATGAGTGAATTGTAAGTAGCTCATTAGGTGAACTTGGCCGAATGGCTGAGTGTCGGAGGCTCGACCGCAAGGGTTGAGGTTTACCTGACCACAAGAAGCTCAAATGAATGTTAAGTTTGAGTTTCACACGACACCAGTTGACTGCCATGAAATGGCAGTCGACTGCTCTGAGTCGAACGGGGTTCGACTGGTGTTTGACCGATGGGTTCAGGCCCAACGGTCGATTGTCATGGAATGACAGTCGACTGCCAGAGGAAGTCGCGGAAACAGAACCTCCCGTAGCCGACTGACCAGTCGACTACGGAGGCAGCAGTCGACTGATGGTTACATCAGTTGACTGCCAAGGGATCCGTTGGACTACAACGGTCGGGATTCGACGTGTTCGAAGGTCGTTGTAGTGGCGGCAGTCTACTGCCAAGGGCAACAGTCAACTGATGGCGGCCAATGGGAAGAAATCAGCCCTCTCTATAAAAAGAGAGGGTGTGGGGCTTTGGGAGGCTAAAGCTTATGCTTTAACCTTCTCCCAAAGCGCCCTAAAGTTTTTCCATCCTTTTACTTGGTTTTATTTACATCATATTTGTAAGAGGAGTGAATTCTTGTAAAGAGGTTACCTCCACCTAGCTTGGTGCAAAGGAGAGAATAGTGGAAGCTTGAGGAGTGATTCACCGTGGACGAATCAGACCGTGGATTAGTGGCGCAGCCATGAACCATGTTAGATCCTTTGTTAGCGTTTGTATTCTTATTTATATTTGCTTGTCTTGTTTTGTTTCCGTTGCGTTAATATTCTTTGTAGACGAGCAAATTCCACCATCGAACGAAAGAGGGCTATTCACCCCCCTCTAGCCGGCCAACCACATACATTGATCGATCCCCTACAAATACTTGTTTGAGCATTCGACCGTCGGGTAAACCTCAAACATTAATGTTTGAGCATCCGACACTCGATTTTAGCCACTTTGCCAAGCTCAACTCTCATCTCCCTTGGAGTCCCTCACTGAAGCTCTCTTCATCCGGCCATGACCCTCGAATGCACCAAGCGCACGACTTTTGCAATGCCATCCTTCGTGTCTCGCCCTGATGTCTACTTCCTTTGGCTTCACTCCAATGCTCCTAGTCCGACGGTCCCTCGGATGCACCAAGCGCACGACTTCTGCAATGCCATTCTTCACCGACTCAAGGACCTGAGCCATAAGACAATAAACTTGCCAATGCTTTATCAAGCTAACCAAATATCAAGACTCAGGCTTGGAATTTCCCATTGCCAAGGGTACACACTTGGAATTCCTATGCTAACCACATGTTGGACTTTCACCGCCAAGGTTACACAACTTGGACTTATGTGACCAAGGTTACACACTTGGTCTTCCCATACATTTTGTCTAATATTAAAATACCACTCGAGTCAAACTTGAGTCCGATTGCACCAACAATCTAGAAACAAGAATGAGGATATCCAAGCATACCTTTACAAGGGCTACTCCTTAAAGGCCGAGGTCAAGAGGAAGGGGTGACTGACAAACTCTAAAGGATGGTAATGCTCCCCTAAGCATTATATTTCATGATGATGCTCATAGAACTAGATTTTGTTAGTTATATATGAGAGGTGTCCTAAGACAATCGCCTTATGTTTAAACCATTTATATGATAAATGAAGATTCACTATTTGAGTATACATGTTTTCATGTATTTGATTTGAACTTAAACTCATTTACTGAATGTCCACAATATGATTCATAGCATGAGAGAATTTGTGATTGGATCACAACTAGTGAGTATCTCTACATGTGTAATTGTGATATATTAGAATTATCCCTTGTCGATGAATTGATGGATTTGGACGCCATCGACTCTGTTGAGACTAGCATGAGTTATACTTTTTCGTTTATCTAAGCAGCAGTTTCTCACTTGCTAGTGACATTGGGATGTTCGGAGTTGATCTTGAATGCTAGTTATGATAACTAGTTCATTGGAGTGACCAGCTGTAAGACTTCATATGGTTCTCTGCATATATGGATATGTCAATGAAGTTCTTACCATAGCTTAAGTGCGATATTCCATTGACTTATGGTATTCAAGTCATCTTGGTCATGGAAACTTATGCTTTGACATCTTAAGCAAGCATCTCTGAGGAGATGTGGACCCGGGATGATTGGGGATAAGTTAAAATGTCCGAAGGTGTTTGAATAGCCTATAAAGGATTCACCACTCCTTGCGAGGAGATGTATATCCTTGGCCTCTCGTCAGATTGTTACTAATGTCGTTGGCCAAAGCATTACATGTTTAGAGTAAGGTACTCTAGGATACATGTGCAATAACTAGAATCCGTTGGACGAGGAAATGATACTTAGGCTAGGTGTGACGTAGTCAACCTAGTGGGGATTGACACTATAGACTATGTCTTGAACCAAATGGGTATAAGATGTCTGAATGGAAAGAGGCACAATTCATTGTAGCTGCTGAAGGGTTTCAGAAATGGTTCTGGAATCAATCATTGATTTTTCAATTAATTGGGGATCATGATGTACTACTTGAAGGTAGGAAACTTCGCTTCCCACTTCAACTTGGTCGCTTTTTCATGACGATCCCTTCTACGTCCCCTGATAAAAAAAATTTATCCTTGACAAGAGGGATTGCCCAAGCAACCTTGTCATCATCGTGCTATTCGATTAGAGTAGTCTCTTGAACAAACTTGTTGTTCAAGCGACCAACCTCTATTTTACGAATAGCCGCGGAATAGACGATGTATGGATTGCCGGCTTTTGTGTTTATGTTCGGGGTCCAAGTTATATTAGCCACAAAACAGAATATAACATTCATATAATTGAAAAACAAATATAAACATGTTACACATGAAGATAGATAAGTGATATACCTCTCGATCTTTTATTGTATGATCTTCCTCCTTTCGGACGTCGTGTGGGCGACGATCTACCAAAAGTTGAAGCTCCTAGATCACTAATCTTCCTTCCTTGCTCGTTCTGAGCAAGAGGAAGAATAGAAACAAGACTCTTCCCCTTCCTTTAGTCAACCAACAAGCAACAAACAAGTTGCTTGCCGCCGGCCAACAAGGAGAAGGAAAAAGGATGGTTGCCGGACAAGAGCTCCAAGTGAGGACCCTAAGCCTTGGTTGCACCAGCCAAGGAGAGGAGAAGAAGGTGGTTTTGATGCCGGCCAAGGGCTGGGAAGGCTGGTATGGGCGCCGACCACAAATGGAGAAGAAGAAGACAAGGAAAGAATTTCCTTATTTGGTGCCGCTAAGCTCCAAACCCTAATCCTAGCTTCTTGCCGCCAACTCCAAAGCTCCCTTGCTTCTCAATTGCTCTTCACGCCAACCCTAAGGCCTCCTTTTATAGAGTTTAGGGATAAGCCTTATTTTAATCTCCACCATTGGTTCTAGGGATTTAATCTCAACCGTCGGATCTAGAGATTTAATCTCAACCGTCGGATCTAGAGATTTAATCTCTACCATTGGATCTAGAGTTTTGTTTCTATCCATTGGATCTAGGCTTCATGAGGTATTAATAGGCTACAATAGGGACCATGAGGAGGAGTTGGATCTTGGCCACCCAATGGATCAATCCCATATAAAGTCCGATCCATTAATGATAATCCAATCCACTAAAGGATTATCATTGATCTACCTCACCAACCCCCATAAGTTAATATGGGCTCCATATATTATATGTACATTTTCTCTTCATGTTTAAGATCTCAAATGTCCATCGATTAATTAATTTACTGACCATTAATTAATCAACATCTAACTCCATGAGTAGTACCACTCAACCTTTTCATCATGCCGGGCCAAGTCCACCTGCAGGGTTTACATGATGAACCTTATGAGCTCCTCAAGGGGACATTATCATCCTAATATATAGGACACGGTTTTCTCCTATAATCAATGACACACCATATAAATAATATCATTTTCCAACTTACCGAGCCTATCGATTTAATCTATAAATCTCGCCCATTGGTAAATTAAAGAAATGAATACTAAGTATATGTGCCCGTTATTATATCTGGATTAAGAGTATGTACAATATAATATCTGAGGTCTGATTCGATTATATAGTCAGCAATAAATCGAATCACCTCTAAGTCGGTCCTGCTCAATACACACAAAATGTACTAGTGTGATTCTATGGTCAAGCCAAACCAATACCAAATCACACTACAACCATACCAATGGTTTGTCCAAAGTCATCTCGGTTGTGAGCCTATACTTATACTTTACAAAGAGCCGATAACATGATCTCCCGTGTGACACCACACACCATGTTATCTACAATGTAATGTATTAGTCAATATGCATAACCATAAAAATATGCAAACAATGATCATGTGATTCTTATTTCAAAATAAAGATGTTCATACAAAAGATAGACTTTTCAGTATACATCCCAACACTATTAGGTGCCACTCATGATCGTTCTATAATTAATGGTTAATTATAGATGACCAACATAAATCGGGAACCTATTTGGTCACACGCACAATGAGTGTAATCCGAAGGATTTAAAATGAGCTTGAGAATGAGATTATCAGATCGAGAGAAATTAGGTTTGGTTGGACCAAACAAGGAGCGAGCATGAAATCATTTTAGTCGCAACAGAAGCATGGATGGGCCGAGTCTTATGAAGACATGATGGATGAACCAAATTTGTTTGGTTCTAATCCAATGGTGGAAAATAAACCAAAGTGGTTGAGTTTGTTTTAAACGAATGAACCAAAGTTGGTTCAGTTCGTTTTAACTTAAAATAGACCAACTCGATTCGGTTTATTTTAACTTAAGTTATTGGAGCGGGTTAATGGGTTTTAGTTATGAACCAATAACTCTAAGGAGATGGTTTCTTAATGGTTTAGAAACACACGCTCTATAAAAGCACGGCTAGAGGTTTGGAAACCCCTAAGTTTTATCTTTGGAAACTTCTCTTCCTCTCCTCTC
Source organism: Wurfbainia villosa (assembly GCA_025175895.1). Taxonomy (NCBI): domain Eukaryota; kingdom Viridiplantae; phylum Streptophyta; class Magnoliopsida; order Zingiberales; family Zingiberaceae; genus Wurfbainia; species Wurfbainia villosa. The sequence goes on from CM045992.1 coordinate 87,626,067, forward strand.
CCTCTCTTCTCCTTGCCGTCACCCAAGAGGATCCACGCCCATCTTGTACCGCCATCCACCTTTGTGCCGCCGGCATCCAACTGCTGCTAGCCACCCCTCCGACGACCCTCCGGCGATCTACCTTGGCTTCGGTGACCAAGGATCTGCCGACCACCTCCTTTGCCCGACGCCAAGTCCTCTACCAAGCTGTCCAATTTTTGGACAGCTTGTTTCCTTCTTGTCGGAGCATCGTTTGGAGGGCGTTTGGAGCTTCGACAGTGACTTCCTTGTCGGGGATTGGATCTCCGGTGATCCTCATAGGTGGATGACCAAGGATTCGTCAAGAGGTTGACGAATACCTCTTCAGAGAAGCGAGTTTTTGGGGACTCGTTTTGAGGCTATGCACTTCAGACAGCTGTTTACTTGCTAAACAGAATGTCAACCAAAGTAGTCTCCACTACTCCATATGAGATATGGAATAGTAAGAAACTTCATGTACCTTACTTGAAGATATGAGGTTGTCCTGCTTATGTGAAGCGGACTGTATCAGACAAATTGGATGCTAAGTCTGATAAATGTCTATTTATTGGATACCCTAAGGAAACAAGGGGTTACCAATTCTATCATCTTATGGAACAAAAGGTGTTTGTTTTAAGGCATGTTGTGTTTCTAGAGAAAGAGTTTCTCTTGCAAGAAAACAGTGGGTGTGTCGTTGAGCTTGAGGAGGCTCGAGAGACTCAAATAGACATTGATGAGATACCTGGTGAAGAACCACAACCGATAACTCATAGTGATGAGCCATCGGCTGGACCTATTGATGTTGAGTTTCCGGCACCGCGGCGAGTGTGTGTCGAACATGTTTCGTAAACATGTGCACAGCAGAAAGAATAAAATAATAAATCTAATTTATTACAACATACACACCACACACATGCATAGTAAAATATGTGTAGACATAACTGCAATTTTAAATTTTGCAATAAAAGGAAATTTATACTACGTATAATTGACGTTTCACGTGTAGCGGGAAAGACATCAACCAGAATGATCCTCCCTAGAATCGTCTCTATCCGTATCCACGCTGAGTATCTTTAGGATGACTTCACAAAGACATGAGCCTCGTCTTCGTACGAGTTACTAGCCTCGTGTTGAAGACGATGTGATCGAGAGAAGATCACAATCTGAATCAAAATTCGAATCCAAAACGAGTCCTCAAAAACTCGCATCTTTGGAGAGGTATTCGTCAATCATTTGACGAATCCTTCATCCTCCACCTATGAGGATTACTGGAGATCGAATCCCGACAAGGCTACCACTGTCGGAGCTACAAACATCGTCCAAACGACGCTCTGACAAGAAGGAAATAAGCTGTCCAGAAAACTTGACAGTTTTGGTGGAGACCTTGCGCCGACCAAATAAGGAAAGCAATATGCTTACCTTGTCGCCGGAGCCAAGGAAGATCACCGGAGCTCCTCCGGCAGCAGCTCGACACCGGTAAGAGGAGAGGATGGCAGCTGCTGGACGCCGACAAGGGAGCTTTGGGCGGTGGTGTGCGGCGGCAAAGGGGTTGGCACCGACCACTTGGAGAAGTGGGAGAGGTTGGGCGGCAACAACTAGGGTTGCAAGGATTAGGGCTTAACAAAAACCCTTAAGCCCTATTTTATAGATAACAAATTCTCTTAATGGTTATCGGATCATAACCAAAATCCCGTTAACCCGCTCCATTAATTTAAGTTAAAATAAACCAAACCATGATAGTTTATTTTAAGTTAAAACGAACCGAACCAACTTTGGTTCATTCGTTTAAAAAAACCAAACCCCTTTGGTTTATTCTCCTCCATTAGATTAGAACCAAACCAATTTGGTTCATCCATCATGTCTTCATAAGACACGTCCCATCCACGCTTCCATTGCGACTGAAATGATTTCATGCTCGCTCCATGTTTGGTCCAACCAAACCTAGTTTCTCTCGGTCTGAGAATCTCATTCTCAAGCTCGTTTTAAATCCTTCGGATTACGCTCATTGTGCGTGTGACCAAATAGGTTCTCGGTTTATATTGGCTGTCTATAATTAACCATTAATTATAGAATGATCATGAGTGGCACCTAGTAGTACATCATGATCCCTAATTAACCGAAAAGATCAACGGTTGATCCAGAACTATTTTTGAAATCCTTCAGCAGCTCGAATGAATAGTGCCCCATTCCCTTCACTCATCTTATACCTACTTGGTTCAGGACATGGTCTATAGTGTCAGTCCCCACTAGGTTGACTACGTCACACCTAGCCCAGGTATCATTTCCTCGTCCTACGTATTCTAGTTACTGCACATGTATTGAAGAGTACCTTACTCTAAACATGTAATGCTTTGGCCAAAGAATTTAGTAACAATCCGACGAGAGGCCATGGGTATACATCTCCTCGCAAGGAGTGGTGAATCCTTTATAGGCTATTCAAACACCTTCGATCACTTCAACTTATACCCAATCATCCCGGGTCCACATCTCCTCAGAGATGCTTGCTTAAGATGTCAAAACATAAGTCTTTATGATCAAGATGACTTGAATACCACAAGTCAAAGGAACATCGCACTTAAGCTGCAGTAAGAACTTCATTGACATATCTATATATGCAGAGAACCATATGAAGTCTTACGGCTGGTCACTCCAATGAACTAGTTACCATAACTAGCATCCACGATTAACTCTGGACATCACAATGTCTCCAGCCAGTGAGAATTAGCTGCTTGGATACACCAAGGAGTATACCTCGTGCTAGTCTCGACAGAATCAATGGTGTCCAAATCCATCAATTCATCGACTAGGGATAATTCCGATACATCACAATTACACATGTAGAGATACTCACTAGTTGTGATCCAATCACAAATTCTTTCATGCTGTGAATCGTATCGTGGACATTCAGTAAATGAGTTTAAAATTCAATCAAATACATGAAAACATGTATACTCAAATAGTGAATCTTCATTTATCATATAAATGGTTCAAACATAAGGCGATTGCCTTAGGACATCTCTCATATATTACTAACAAACTCCCACTTGGCCTAATGCCAATCGCTACGGTGCCATAAGCTCTAACATGACCCTCAAACTTACTTTGAGGTAATGCCTTAGTCAAAGGATCCGCTAATTTCCTTTCAGTGGGGATTTTCTCGATTTGTATTTCCTTCCTACTGATGATCTCTCTGATCAGATGATAGCGGCGAAGCACATGTTTGGATCGTTGATGAGACCTTGGCTCTTTCTCCTGTGTAATTTCTCCATTGTTATCACAGTAGACCGGTATTGCTTCAACAATGGCTGGAATCACACCAAGTTCATAAATGAACTTCTTGATCCAAACCGCTTCCTTTGCTGCTTCCGAAGCTGCAATGTATTCTGCCACAGTGGTAGAATCCGCTACAGTATCTTGTTTGGAACTTTTCCAACTCACTGCGCCCCCATTCAAGGTGAACACGTATCCAGACTGAGACCTAGAATCATCCTTTTCTATCTGGAAGCTGGCATCCGTATACCCGCATATCACCATGTCCCATTCTCCATATATTAGGAACACATCCTTAGTTCTTCTTAAGTACTTAAGGATTGTCTTAACAGCCACCCAATGATCCATTCCTGGATCAGATTGGTATCTACTCGTGACACTCAGAGCATATGATACATCGGGCCTCGTATATAACATAACATACATTATAGATCCTATTGTGGATGCATAGGGAATCTTACTCATGCAAATCCTCTCGTCTTTTGTGCGCGGACACATAGACTTCGAAAGGTGTATCCCATGCATGATGGGTAGGAAACCTTTCTTGGATTCCGACATGCTAAACCTCTTCAGCACTCGGTCTATATATGTAGACTGCGAAATACCAAGCAACCGTTTCGATCAATCTCTATAGATCTTAATCCCGAGGATGTAGGTTGCTTCTCCCAGGTCTTTCATGGAGAATATCTTGGATAACCAAATCTTAACTGACTGTAAGACAGAAACATTTATAAGTAATATGTCATTGACATACAATACTAGGAACACGACTGCACTCCCACTAACCTTCTTGTACACACAAGGTTCGTCTGGATTTTGTGAGAAATCAAACTTTTGATTGTCTCATCAAAACGGATATTCCAGCTCCTGGATGCTTGCTTCAATCCATATATGGACCGTCACAATTTGCATACCTTGGTTTTATCAACCGATGTGAAAACCCTCAGGCTGTATCATATACACGTCCTCGAGCAGGTTTCCATTAAGGAAAGATGTTTTCACATCCATCTGCCATATCTCATAATCATAATGAGCCGCTATGGCCAGGAGCATTCGAATGGATTTAAGCATAGCTACAGGCGAATAGGTTTCGTCATAATCAACACCTTATTTTTGATGATATCCTTTCGCCACTAATCTAGCCTTATACGTAATCACATTACCATCCATGTCGATTTTCTTCTTGAAAACCCAGTTGCACCCTATAGGCTTGATGCCTTCAGGTGGGTCAACCAAGTTCCAAACTTGGTTTTCATACATGGAATCCATTTCCGACTTCATGGCATCAAACCACTTATCCCTTTCTGAACTTGTCAGCACTTCTTCATAACTGGTAGGCTCCTCATCATCAATGAGTAACACGTCGTTCGATTCACTTACGAGAAATCCATATCTCTCAGGAATATTGCGTGTTCTACCAGATCTACGAAGATGTGGTGTTTCAATAGGTCCAGCCAATTGCTCATCACTATGAGTTGTCGGCTGTTGTGCTTCACCAGGTATCCCATCAATGTCTATTTGAGTCTCTCGAGCCTCCTCAAGCTCGACGACACTCCCACTGTTTTCTTGTAAGAGAAACTCTTTCTCTAGAAACACAGTAGGCCTTGAAACAAACACCTTTTGTTCCACAGGATGATAGAATTGGTAACCCCTTGTTTCCTTAGGGTATCCAATAAATAGACATTTATCAGACTTAGCATCCAATTTATGCGATCTGATCAAGCTTCACATAAGCGAGACAACCCCATATCTTCAAGTAAGATACATGAGGTTTCTTACTATTCCATATCTCTATGGAGTAGTAGAGAACTACCTTAGTTGGCATTACATTTAACAAGTAAACAAGCATGCGTGCATAGCCCCAAAGGACTTGGGAAGATTTCATGATTCATCATTGACGACCATGTCCAACAAGGTCGATTCGCCTCTCGGATACACCATTATCTTTGTGGTGTATATGGCGAGTCCATTGAGATAATATACCATTGTCTCTTAGATAATCAACTCTTGACTTAAGTATTCACCACCTCGATCCGATCAGTATTTTAATACTCTTGTCATGTTGTTTCTCTACTTCATTTTGAATTCTTTGAACCTTTAAAGGCTTGGACTTGTGTTTCATCAGAACACATACCCAAACCGTGAGTGATCATCGGTGAAGGTAATGAAGTAGCTATAGCCTCCTAAAGCTTGAGTTGACATAGGTCCACATACATCGGTATGTATTAGACCTAGCAACTCTCCCACTCATCGTTCACCTTTTCTGTAAAGGTAACTTAGTCATCTTGCCTTTTAAGCATGATTGCATGTATCGTATGAATCCAATTCAAGCGATTCCGAATTCCACATCGGTGTAATTCGGACATGCATTTCTTGCTTACATGGCCAACGACAATGCCACATGTAGGAGTCTAATTGATTATCCTTTCGAGCACGCTTGTTTGCTCGATATTGAAAATGTCCTTTGGATCGTCCAGCGTATAAATGCCATTGCTCAAAGTTCGGTCCATAAAGAACTCCATTCCAAGTTATGTAACAACAATTGTTACTAAAAGTCAAATGGTACCCATTTCTATTTAAACAAGAAATAGAAATGATGTTCTTTATCAACGAAGGAACATAAAAGCAATTGTCCAGTTCTAAGACAAGTCTGTAAGGAGTTTCAACAAATAAGTTCAGATGGCGAGTGCGCAACCTTTGCTCCATTCCCAACACTAAATTTGACTCTCCCTTGGCGAGTCTTCTTCTATTCCTTAGCCCATGTATGTCATTACATATATGTGAGCCACACCATATCCAATACCCAAGTGTTTGGAAATAGAATGACAATCAATAACGAAGATATACGAAGAAGATGGGGCATCGGATGCCTTATTCTTCTTCATGGACTCAAGATAAATCTTGCAATTTCTTAGCGATGGCCCTCCTTGCCATAATGATGGCAAGTGCCCTTTTAGCTGGTTTTGCCTTCTTAGCCTTTTCTTCTTTACTTTGTTCCTTTGACTTCCTCTTAGAACCTTTCTTGAGAATCAACTAACAACACCGTCCTGCTTCATGCTTCACGAGAAGACTCCAGTCTTGACATGTTGGCGATACCAGGATGAACCTTCTTGCATCTCGAGGTGAAGAGGAGCTTGGAGACTTTGAACCTTTGAATCTCACTTGCTCATCAAACAACTCATAAAGATGAAGACTATGGTATGAGCATCCATATGCTCATCTTCTTCTTCGGTACCATCGGCTAGCATGATGCACTTGCTCATTTGTTGAGAATCATCACATGTTTACGATAGGCCAACAATTGGTCGAGTTGCATTGTCACTAGAGATAGCGGGAAGAGGCTCGAGGACATTATGCAAGCTTTTCAACCTTGAGAACAATTCTCGAGTTTCTAAGCGATCAAGTTGGCCCGATCAATTTATTTGAATCAAAATGGAGCAAAATTGAAGACATCATGATCAATCGATTAACTAGAAATACAAAGCGAGCATATATGAAAATGATTTTAAAATGCATCAATATACATTTATAAATCCCATTCATTTTTCGAATTTCAAAAACCCCAAAATCACTTCGGGAGATTGTAGGTCCATCTCCGAATGGGTTGATATCCATCATAGTTATGAACAACCTTGGAGAGAGTCAACAAGCCATTCATAACTACGGCGGTAGGTATCATCTATACCGATTGCATATCACGTATATGCAACTATCACAATGTGCTATCAACTAATTGAATGTTCACACATACATCGGGTTGTTAACACATTAACAAGTATGCATCATATGCATAGCACCCAACTTCACCTCCCTTAACATCGACCTTGGAGAGAGTCCAACAAGCCGATGCTCCAGGTTAAAGCCAACCCATTAATCGAGAAATAGTTTTAATATTGTTAGAGCGCATTCAACCAATTAGCTTGGCTTGGAGAGAGTCCAACAATCAAAGCTAACGATTGACCTCTGACTCTTACCATATTAGTATTAAACTATTCCATGGTTTGAACATGTTTGGGTTCGAGCCGGGCTTGGAGAGAGTCCAACAACCCAAACAAGAAACGGAACTCTGGTTCTAACCATATTAATGGAAGGTGTAGGCTTTAATATTGAGTAAGGGTTTTTATGTCTCATCCCCTTTGCATGCAAATAACTATTATCTACATGACATGACATACATGACATACATCTACATGTCACGACACGCATGACATAATGATATGCATCTAATGCAATTACATGACATACAATTATGTCATGTACAAAATTTCCTTATATGTCATAACTATTTATGGAAATAAAATATGTTTAAGATTTGATTCTCCAAATCAAATCTTGATTAAATTAGGAAACAAACTTCCAAATCTAATCACATATTTTATTTGTGGAAATAGTTGATTAAGGAAAGTCAATTTAGGAAACCAATTTCCTAAATCATCAAAACTACTTATAGAAATAAAATATTTTTAATATTTGATTTCCCAAATCAAATCAAGATTAAATTAGGAAACAAATTTCCAAATCTAATCAAATATTTTATTTATGGAAAATATCAATTTCCATAAATACTTCCAACTTTTCAAAAGTAGAAGATTTCCATAAATACTTCTAGACTTTCCAAAATAAAAAATTTCCATAAATACTTCTAACTTTCCAAAAGTAGAAAATTTCCAGAAATACCATTATGACTATCGCAAAACAATTTTACAATTATGTCGAAACACAACACAGGCTCGATACCCTTTGTTGGGTTTTAAAATGCATGACAGTGTGTATTGAACATGTTTAAGTAAACATGTACTGTGGAAGGAATAAAATAATAAATCTAATTTATTACAAGACACACACCACACGCATGCATAGTACAACATGTGTAGATATAACTGCAATTTCAAATTTTGCAATAAAAGGAAATTTATACTACATATACCTTACGTATCACGTGTAGCGGGAAAGACATCAACCGAAACGATCATCGGTAGAATCGTCTCTATCCGTATCCACACTGAGTATCTTCGGGATGACTTCACAAAGTCACGAGCCTCGTCTTCGTATGAGTTACTAGCCTCGTGTTGAAGACGATGTGATTGAGAGAAGATCACGATCCAAATCAAAATTCGGATCCAAAATGAGTCCTCAAAAACTCGCTTCTCCGGAGAGGTATTCGTCAACCGTTTGACTAATCCTTCGTCCTTCACCTATGAGGATTACCGGAGAACGAATCCCTGGCAAGGCTACCGCTGTCGGAGCTATAAACGTCGTCCAAATGATGCTCCGACAAGAAGGTAACAAGCTGTTCAGAAAACTGGACAGCTTTGGTGGAGACCTTGCGGCGACCAAATAAGGAAAGCAATATGCTTACCTTGTTGCCGGAGCCAAGGAAGATCACCGGAGCTCCTCCTAAGAGGAGAGGGCGGCAACTGCTGGAAGCCCTATTTTATAGAGAACAAATTCTCTTAATGGTTATTGGATCATAACCAAAAGCCCGTTAACCGGCTCCATTAATTTAAGTTAAAATAAACCAAACCATGATGGTTTATTTTAAGTTAAAACGAACCGAACCTACTTTGGTTCATTCGTTTAAAACAAACCAAACCCCTTTGGTTTATTCTCCTCCATTGGATTAGAACCAAACCAATTTGGTTCATCCATCATGTCATCATAAGACATGGCCCATCCACGCTTCCATTGCGACTGAAACGATTTCATGCTCGCTCCATGTTTGGTCCAACCAAACCTAGTTTTCCTCGGTCTGAGAATCTCATTCTCAAGCTCGTTTTAAATCCTTCAGATTACGCTTGTTGTGTGTGTGACAAAATAGGTTCTCAGTTTATGTTGGCCGTCTATAATTAACCATTAATTATAGAACGATCATGAGTGGCACCTAGTAGTACATCATGATCCCCAATTAGCCGAAAAGATCAACAGTTGATCCAGAACTATTTCTGAAACCCTTCAGCAGCTCGAATGAATGGTGCCCCATTCCCTTCACTCATCTTATACCCACTTTGTTCAGAACATGGTCTATAGTGTCAGTCCCCAATAGGCTGACTACGTCACACCTAGCCCAAGTATCATTTCCTCGTCCTACGGATTCTAGTTACTGCACATGTATTGAAGAGTACCTTACTCTAAACATGTAATGCTTTGGCCAAAGACTTTAGTAACAATCCGACGAGAGGCCATGGGTATACATCTCCTCGTAAGGAGTGGTGAATCCTTTATAGGCTATTCAAACACCTTCGATCACTTCGACTTATACCCAATCATCCCGGGTCCACATCTCCTTAGAGATGCTTGCTTAAGATGTCAAAACATAAGTCTTTATGATCAAGATGACTTGAATACCGCAAGTCAAAGGAACATCGCACTTAAGCTGCAGTAAGAACTTCATTGACATATCTATATATGCAGAGAACCATATGAAGTCTTACGGCTGGTCACTCCAATGAACTAGTTACCATAACTAGCATCCACGATTAACTCTGGACATCACAATGTCTCCAGCCAGTGAGAATTAGCTGCTTGGATACACCAAGGAGTATACCTCGTGCTAGTCTCGACAGAATCAATGGTGTCCAAATCTATCAATTCATCGACTAGGTATAATTTTGATACATCACAATTACACATGTAGAGATACTCACTAGTTGTGATCCAATCACAAATTCTTTCATGCTGTGAATCGTATCGTGGACATTCAGTAAATGAGTTTAAGATCCAATCAAATACATGAAAACATGTAAACTCAAATAGTGAATCTTCATTTATCATATAAATGGTTCAAACATAAGGCGATTGCCTTAGGACTTCTCTCATAAATTACTAACAATTGAGACATCACATCTTCGTATATCTGGTAGAACATGCAACATTCCTGAGAGATATGAATTTCTCGGAAGTGAATCGAACAATGTGTTACTCATTGATGATGAGGAGCCTACCAGTTATGAAGAAGTTATGAAAAGTTCAAAAAGGGATAAGTGGCTTAATGTCATGAAGTCAGAAATGGATTCCATGTATGAAAATCATGTTTGGAACTGTTGGTTCTGTCGCTTCGGAGGCTCAATGGCTCCCATGTCCCCGGATTAAAATTTTCACTAATGAAAGGATTAATCCAGAGAGGATGAGCTTCCTTAGTAACATCATTTCGTCGTCGTGCTAACAACTCGAGTGGTCGCTCGAACAAACTAGTTGTTCAAGCAACTCTACTCTTCTAGTTGATTAGCCGCGGAAGAGACGACGGATGGATCGCCGGTTTTTGTGTTTGTCTTCGGGGTCCATGATTATACAATATACATTCATACACGCACATGCATAATCAAAACAAATAAGAACATTCTCAGATCTGTACATAAAGTTAAAATAACTTTATACCTTACGATCTTCTATCGTATGTCCTATCCTTCTCGTGGACGACGTGTGGATGAAGATCCTCCACGAGTAGAAGTCTTCTAGATCGAGTTCTCCTCTACCTTGTCCGCTGCGAACAAAGAGAAAAACCACAAATACCTTTCCTATCTAGAACCAGCCACCAAGCTAGGAACTTTGATGCAACCGCCGGCCAAGGAATGGATGGAGATGCGCCGGCCACCAAAACAAAGGGAGCCGCCGGCCACCTTTGGGGATTGGAGGAAGATGATCTTGCCGGCCACCAATGGGAGGAGAACCGCCGGCAAAGGAAGAAGAGAGTGGCTAAGATGAAGGGCACCGGCCAAGGAAAGCTTGAATGAATTGGGCGCCGACAACAATGTTGGATGAATATGGTTGCCGCCCAACCTAGCTCCAAACCCTAGCCGCCCAACTTCTTTCCAAACCCTAATCCCTATCACCCAATCAATTAGTTGCCGCCCAACCCTAAGCCCTTATTTATAGAATTTAGGAGAAAGTTGGATAACCAAAATTATAGGAACTAACTCCTTTTTTCTTGCCGCCCAACCCCTAACTCCTTTAAGATTTGTTGCCGCCCAACACATGGATGAGCCAAACCCTAATTCTAGAATTTAGGCTTAAGCCTCCTCTAATCTCCACCGTCGGATCTAGGGATTTAATCTCCACCGTCGGATCTAGGGATTTAATCTCCACCGTCGGATCTAGGATTTTATCCCAACCTTCGGATCTAGGATTTCATCCCAACCGTAGGATCTAGGATTTCATCCCTACCGTCGGATCAAGGATTTCATCCCAACCGTCGGATCTAGGATTTCATCCCAACCGTCGGATCTAGGGATTTAATCCCAACCGTCGATTCTAGGGTTTCATCCCAACCATCAGATCTATGGATTCAATCCAACCGTTGGTTCAAGGTTTTGTTTTACATTCTTGGATCTAGACTTCACAAGGATTATAATAGGCTACGATAGGGACCATAAGGAGGAGTTGGGTCTTGGCCACCCGATGGATCGGAACCACACAAACTTGATCCATCAATGATGTTCCATTCCACTAGAGGATCATCATTGAACTACCTCACCAACCCCCATAAATTAATATGGGCTCCATATATTATTTGTACATTTATTTCCCCGTGTTTAAGATATCGAATGTCCATCAATTAATTGATTTACTGACCATCAATTAATTAACATCTAACTCCTCGAGTAGTACCACTCAACCTTATCATCATGTTGACTAAGTCAACCAGCTGGGTTTACATGATGAACCTTACGAGCTCCTCAAGGGGACATCATCAACCTAATATATAGGACACGGTTTCCTCCTATAATAAACGACACACCATGTAAATAATATTATTTCCCAACTTACCAGGCTTATTGATTTAATCCATCTAAATCTCACCCACTGGTGAATCAAAGAAATAAACACTAAGTACATGTGCCCGTTATTATATCGGGATTAAGAGTATGTACAACATAATATCCGAGGTCCGATTCAATTATGTAGTTAGCACTAAATTGAATCACCTCTATGTCGGTCCTGCTCAATACACCTAAGTGTACTAGTGTAACTCTATGTTCAAGATAAAACAATACCAAGCTACACTACAACCATGCCAATGGTTTGTCCAGAACCATCTTGGTTGTGAGCCTCTGCTTATATTTTACAAGGGACTGATAACATGATCTTCTGTGCCACACCAAGCACCATGTTATCTATAATGTAAAATATCAGACAATATGCACACATATATAACGAATATATAAAATGCAAACAATGATCATGTGATTCTTATTTCAAAATAAAATGTTCATACAAAAAAGAGCTAGGCTTTCAGTATACATTCTAACAATCTCCCACTTATACTAAAAGACTATGCCGTCATCTCTCTGCCATACATCTGATCCCCATGTCCTCCACATGCCTATCAAACGCTTTCGCTGGAAGGGCCTTAGTGAATGGATCCGCCTGTTAGTAATATATGAGAGATGTCCTAAGGCAATCGCCTTATGTATGAACCATTTATATGATAAATGAAGATTCACTATTTGAGTATACATGTTTAATGTATTTGATTGGATGTTAAACTCATTTACTGAATGTCCACGATACGATTCACAGCATGAGAGAATTTGTGATTGGATCACAACTAGTGAGTATCTCTACATGTGTAATTGTGATGTATCGGAATTATCCCTAGTCGATGAATTGATGGATTTGGACACCATAAATTCTGTCGAGACTAGCACGAGGTATACTCCTTGGTGTATCCAAGCAGCTGATTCTCACTGGCTGGAGACATAGTGATGTCCGGAGTTAATCGTGGATGCTAGTTATGGTAACTAGTTCATTGGAGTGACCAGCTGTAAGACTTCATATGGTTCTCTGCATATATAGATATGTCAATGAAGTTCTTACTGTGGCTTAAGTGCGATGTTCCTTTGACTTGCGGTATTCAAGTCATCTTGATCATGGAGACTTATGCTTTGACATCTTAAGCAAACATCTCTGAGGAGATGTGGACCCGGGATGATTGGGTATAAGTCGAAGTGATCGAAAGTGTTTGAATAGCCTATAAAGGATTCACCACTCCTTGCGAGGAGATGTATACCCATGGCCTCTTGTCGGATTGTTACTAAAGTCTTTGGCCAAAGCATTACATGTTTAGAGTAAGGTACTCTTCTATACATGTGGAGTAACTAGAATCCGTAGGACGAGGAAATGATACTTGGGCTAGGTGTGACGTAGTCAGCCTAGTGGGGACTGACACAATAGACCATGTCCTGAACCAAGTGGGTATAAGATGAGTGAAGGGAATGGGGCACGATTCATTCGAGCTACTGAAGGGTTTCAGAAATAGTTCTGGATTAACCGTTGATCTTTTCGGTTAATTGGGGATCATGATGTACTACTAGGTGCCACTCATGATCGTTCTATAATTAATGATTAATTATAGACGGCCAACATAAACAGAGAACCTATTTGGTCACACGCACAACGAGTGTAATCCAAAGGATTTAAAACGAGCTTGAGAATGGGATTCTCAGACCGAGAGAAACTATGTTTGGTTGGACCAAACATAAAGCGAGCATGAAATTGTTTCAGTCGCAATGGAAGCGTGGATGGGCAGTGTCTTATGAAGACATAATGGATGGACCAAAATGGTTTGGTTCTAATCCAATGGATGAGAATAAACCAAAGGGGTTTGGTTTATATTAAACGAATAAACAAAAGGTTGGTTCGGTTCGTTTTAACTTAAAATAAACCATCATGGTTTGGTTTATTTTAACTTATCCTAATGGAGCGGGTTAACGGGCTTTATGGATATGATCCATTAACCATTAAGAGAATTAGTTCTCTATAAAAGAGGGCTTAAGGGATTGTTAAACCCTAATCATCCAAAACCCTAGCCTCTTAGAGTTGCCGCCCACCCCAATTGTTGGAGTTTTCGGCGCCAACCCTAAAAGCCGCCAGCCAGCTTTGTGCCGCGTCAAGACCCTTGCCGGCGTCAAGCTCCAGCCGGTGAACCTCCGCAACCCTCCGGTGATCTCCTATAGGTTCGGCATCAAGGTGAGCCTTTTCTCTCCTTGTTTTGGCCGGCGCCTACTCCTCCACCAAGCTGTCCAGTTTTCTGGACAGCTTCTCCTCGTCGGGCGTCGTTTGGGCGGCGGTTAGTGCTCCGACAGCGGCTAACTTACGGGATTTGATCTCCGGTAATCCTCTGAGGTGGAGGACGAAGGATTCGTCAAGCGGTTGATGAATACCTCTCTCGAGAAGCGAGTTTTGAGAACTTCGTTTGGATCCGAATTTGGATTCGGATCGTGATCATCTCGATCACGCCGTCTTCAACACGAGGCTAGTAACCCGTCACGAAGGCGAAGCTCGTGACTTAGCGAAGTCATCCCGAGGAGCTCGGCGTGGATACGGATAGAGGCGATTCTTACGAGGATCGTTCGGTTGATGCCGTTCCGCTACACGTCATACGGAAGGTATAACGTAGTTTAATTTCCTTTATTGCAAATTTTAATTTACGGTTATGTCTACACTTGTTGTAATAGCATGCGTGTGTTGTGTGTTGTAATAAATATAGATTTATTATTTTTAATTGCTTCATTGTGCTCATGTTTACGAAACATGATCGAACACACACACGCCAAGCGTCTAAAACCCAACTGGTATCGAGCCTGTGTTGTGTTTCGACATAATCGTAAAATGGTTTTGGATAGTCATAATGTATTTCTGGAAATTTTCTAATTTTGGAAATTTAGAAGTATTTATGGAAATTTTTCAATTTTGGAAAGTCTAGAAGTATTTATGGAAATCTTCCACTTTTGGAAAGTTGGAAGTATTTATGGAAATTGATATTTTCTTAAATAAAATATTTGATTAGATTCTGGAAATTTGTTTCCTAATTTAATCATGATTTGATTTGGGAAATCAAATCTTAAAATATTTTATTTCCATAAGTAGTTTTAATGATTTAGGAAATTGGTTTCCTAAATAGATTTTCCTTAATCAAATAATTCCATGAATAAAATATGTGATTAGATTTGGAAATTTGTTTCCTAATTTAATTATGATTTGATTTGGAGAATCAAATCTTAAACATATTTTATTTCCATAAATAGTTATGACATATAAGGAAATATATACATGACATAATTGTATGCCATGTAATTGCATTAGATGCATAACATTATGCCATGCGTGTCGTGACATGTAGATGTATGCCATGTATGTCATGCCATGTAGATAATAGTTATTTGCATGCAAAGAGGATGAGACATAAAACCCTTAATCAATATTAAAGCCTACACCTTCCATTAATATGGTTAGAACCAGAGTTCTGTTTCTTGTTTGGGTTGTTGGACTCTCTCCAAGCTCGAACTGAACATGTTCAAACCATGGAATAGTTTAATACTAATATGGTAAGAGTCAGAGGTCAATCGTTAGCTTTGGTTGTTGGACTCTCTCCAAGCTGGGCTAATTGGTTGAATGTGCTCTAACCATATTAAAACTATGTCCCGATTAATGGGTTGGCTTTAACCTGGAGCATCGACTTGTTGGACTCTCTCCAAGGTCGATGTAAAGGGAGGTGAAGTTGGGTGCTATGCATATGATGCATACTTGTTAATGTGTTAACAACCCGATGTATGTGTGAACATTCAATTAGTTGATAGCACATTGTGATAGTTGCATATACGTGATATGCAATCGGTATAGAAGATACCTACCGTCGTAGTTATGAATGGCTTGTTGGACTCTCTCCAAGGTTGTTCATAACTATGATGGATATCAGCCCATTCGGAGATGGACCTACAATCTCCCGAAGTGATTTTGGGGTTTTTGAAATTCGAAAAAATGAATGGGATTTATAAATGTATATTGATGCATTTTAAAATCATTTTTCTCATATATGCTCGTTTTGTATTTCTAGGTCAATAAATTGATCATGACGTCTTTGAATTTGCGTTCCATTTTGGATTCAAATAAATTGACTGGGCCGAGCTTCATGGACTGGCTTAGAAGCTTGAGAATTGTTCTCAAGGTTGAAAAGCTTGCAAATGTCCTCGAAGCGCCTCTTCCCGCCCGTCCTAGTGACGATGCAACTCTGGACCAATTGTTGGCCTATCAGAAACATGTGAGTGATTCTGAACAAATGAGTTGCATCATGCTAGCCACGATGGAACCCAAGCTACGAAAGCAGCATGAGCATATGGATGCTCATATCGTAGTCCTTCATCTTTGTGAGTTGGTTGATGAGCAAGTGAGATTCGAAAGGTTCGAAGTCTCAAAGCTCCTCTTCACCTCTGAGATGCTAGGAGGTTCATCTGTGGTACTGCTCAATATGCTGAAGACTGTGGAGTCTTCTGAGAAGCATGAGCAGGGGACGATGCTATTAGTTGATTCCTCGAAGAAAGGTTCTAAGAGGAAGTCAAGGAACAGCAGAAGGGAAAGAAGAGAAAGGCTAAGAAGGTAGAACTAGCACAAAAGGAAACTTGCCATCATTATGGCAAGGAGAGCTATTTGCGAAGAAAGTGCAAGATTTATCTTGAGTCCGTGAAGAAGGATAAGGCATCGGATGCCCCATCTTCTTCAGAAATCTTCTTTATTGATTGTCATTCTATTTCCTCAGACACTTGGATATTTGATACTGGGTGTGACTCACATATATGTAATGACATACATGGGCTAAGGAATAGAAAAAGACTCGTTAAGGGGAGAGTCAAATTTACGTGTTGGGAATGGAGCAACGGCTGTCGCACTCGCCATCGTAACGTATTTGTTGGAACTCCTAGGACTTGTCTTAGAATGGACAATTGCTTTTATGTTCCTTCGTTGATAAAGAACATCATTTCTATTTCTTGTCTAAATAGAAATGGGTTCCATTTGACTTTAGTAACAATTGTTGTTACATAACTTTGAATGGGTTCTTTATGGATCGGAACTTTAAGCAATGGTGTTTATACGTTGGGACGATCCGGGACATTTGCAATATCGAAGCGAGCAACAAGCGTGCTCGAAAGGATAATCACATAGACTCCTATATGTGGCATTGTCGTCTTGGCCATATAAGCAAGAAACGCATGTCCGAATTACACCGATGTGGAATTCTGGAATCGTTTGAATTGGATTCATACGATACATGCGAATCATGCTTAAAAGGCAAGATGACTAAGTTACCTTTTACTAGAAAAGGTGAACGAGTGGGAGAGTTACTAGGTCTAGTACATACTGATGTATGTGGAGCTATGTGAACTCAAGCATTAGGAGGCTATAGCTACTTCATTACCTTCACCGATGATCACTCACGGTTTGGGTATGTGTTCTTGATGAAACACAAGTCTGAAGCCTTTGAAAGGTTCAAAGAATTCAGAAATGAAGTAGAGAAACAACATGACAAGAGTATTAAAATA
The DNA here is from genome assembly GCA_025175895.1 of Wurfbainia villosa. Taxonomy (NCBI): domain Eukaryota; kingdom Viridiplantae; phylum Streptophyta; class Magnoliopsida; order Zingiberales; family Zingiberaceae; genus Wurfbainia; species Wurfbainia villosa. The sequence continues at coordinate 87,643,646 of CM045992.1, forward strand.
CTTGATCGGATCGAGGTGGTGAATACTTAAGTCAAGAGTTTCTTGATTATCTAAGAGACAATGGCATATTGTCTCAATGGACTCCGCCCTATACACCACAAAGATAATGGTGTATCCGAGAGGCGAATCGACCTTGTTGGACATGGTCAGTCAATGATGAATCATGCAACTCTTCCCAAGTCCTTTTGGGGTTATGCACTTCGCATACCGCTACTTGTTAAAATGTAATGCCTACTAAGGTAGTCTCAACTACTCCATATGAGATATGGAATGGTAAGAAACCTCATGTATCTTACTTGAAGATATGGGGTTGTCTGCTTATGTGAAGTGATCAGACATAAACCGGATGCTAAGTCCGATAAATGTCTATTTATTGGATACCCTAAGGAAACAAGGGGTTACCAATTCTATCATCCTGTGGAACAAAAGGTGTTTGTTTCAAGGCATGCTGTGTTTCTAGAGAAAGAGTTTCTCTTGCAAGAAAACAGTGAGAGTGTCGTCGAGCTTGAGGAGGCTCGAGAGACTCAAATAGACATTGATGAGATACCTGGTGAAGCACAACAGCCGACAACTCATAGTGATGAGCAATCGGCTGGACCGATTGTAACACCACATCTTCGTAGATCTGGTAGAACACGCAATATTCCTGAGAGATATGGATTTCTCGTAAGTGAATCGAACGACGTGTTACTCATTGATGATGAGGAGCCTACCAGTTATGAAGAAGTGCTGACAAGTTCAGAAAGGGATAAGTGGCTTGGTGCCATGAAGTCGGAAATGGATTCCATGTACGAAAACCAAGTTTGGAACTTGGTTGACCCACCTGAAGGCATAAAGCCTATAGGGTGCAAGTGGGTTTTCAAGAAGAAAACCGACATGGATGGTAATGTGATTACCTATAAGGCTAGATTGGTGGCGAAAGGATATCGTCAAAAACAAGGTGTTGATTGTGACAAAACCTATTCGCCTGTAGCTATGCTTAAATCCATTCGGATGCTCCTGGCCATAGCGGCTCATTATGATTATGAGATATGACAGATGAATGTGAAAACAGCTTTCCTTAATGGAAACCTGCTCGAGGACGTGTATATGATACAACCTGAGGGTTTCACATCAGTTGATAAAACCAAGGTATGCAAATTGCGACGATCTATTTATGGATTGAAGCAAGCATCCAGGAGCTGGAATATCCGTTTTGATGAGACAATCAAAAAGTTTGATTTCTCACAAAATCCAGACGAACCTTGTGTGTACAAGAAGGCTAGTGGGAGTGCAGTCGTGTTCCTAGTATAGTATGTCGATGACATATTACTTATAGGAAACGATATATCAATCTTACAGTCAGTTAAGGTTTTGTTATCCAAGACATTCTCCATGAAAGACCTGGGAGAAGCAACCTACATCCTCGGGATTAAGATCTATAGAGATAGATCGAAATGGTTGCTTGGTCTTTCGTAGTCTACATATATAGACCGAGTGCTAAAGAGGTTTAGCATGTCGGAATCCAAGAAAGGTTTCTTACCCATCAGGCATGGGGTACACCTTTCGAAGTCTATGTGTCCGCACACATAAGATGAGAGGATTTGCATGAGTAAGATTCTCTATGCATCCGCAATAGGATCTATCATGTATGCTATGTTATGTACGAGGCCCGATGTATCATATGCTCTGAGTGTCACGAGCAGATACCAGTCTGATCCAGGAATGGATCATTGGGTGACTGTTAAGACGATCCTTAAGTACTTAAGAAGAACTAAGGATATGTTCCTAATATATGGAGAAAAGTACATGGTAATACGTGGGTATACAGATTACCCGACTGCAGAAAGGATGATTCCATGTCTCGATGCAGGTATGTATTCACCTAAAATGGGCGCAATAAGTTGGAAAGGTTCCAAGCTTGACACTATAGCGGATTACGCCACTAAAGGCGAGAATACGTTGCGACTTTAGGCAAAGGAAGCGGTTTGGATCAAGTAGTTCATCTATGAACTTGATGTGGTCTCATCAATGATCCAAACATGTGCTTCGCCGCTATCATCTTATCAGAGAGATCATCAGTAGGAACGAAATACAAATCGAGAAAATTCCCACTGAAAGGAACTTAGCGGATCCTTTGACTAAAGCATTACCTCAAAGTAAGTTTGAGGGTCATGTTGGTGCTTATGGTATTGGATACCGTAGAGATTGGCATTAGGCCAAGTGGGAGTCTGTTAGTAATATATGAGAGATGTCCTAAGGCAATCGCCTTATGTATGAACCATTTATATGATAAATGAAGATTCACTATTTGAGTATACATGTTTAATGTACTTGATTGGATCTTAAACTCATTACTGAATGTCCACGATAAGATTCACAGCATGAGAGAATTTGTGATTGGATCACAACTAGTGAGTATCTCTACATGTGTAATTGTGATGTATCGAAATTATCCCTAGTCGATGAATTGATGGATTTGGACACCATCAATTCTGTCGAGACTAGCACGAGGTATACTCCTTGGTGTATCCAAGCAGCTGATTCTCACTGGCTGGAGACATAGTGATGTCCGGAGTTAATCGTGGATGCTAGTTATGGTAACTAGTTCATTGGAGTGACCAGCCGTAAGACTTTATATGGTTCTCTGCATATATAGATATGTCAATGAAGTTCTTACTGTGGCTTAAGTGCGATATTCCTTTGACTTGCGGTATTCAAGTCATCTTGATCATGGAGACTTATGCTTTGACATCTTAAGCAAACATCTCTGAGGAGATGTAGACCCGGAATGATTGGGTATAAGTCGAAGTGATCGAAGGTGTTTGAATAGCCTATAAAGGATTCACTACTCCTTGCGAGGAGATGTATACCCATGGCCTCTCGTCGGATTGTTACTAAAGTCTTTGGCCAAAGCATTACATGTTTAGAGTAAGGTACTCTTCTATACATGTGGAGTAACTAGAATCCGTAGGACGAGGAAATGATACTTGGGCTAGGTGTGACGTAGTCAGCCTAGTGGGGATTGACAAAATAGACCATGTCCTGAACCAAGTGGGTATAAGATGAGTGAAGGGAATGGGGCACGATTCATTCGAGCTACTGAAGGGTTTCAGAAATAGTTCTGGATTAACCGTTGATCTTTTCGGTTAATTGGGGATCATGATGTACTACTAGGTGCCACTCATGATCGTTCTATAATTAATGGTTAATTATAGACGGCCAACATAAACCGAGAACCTATTTGGTCACACGCACAACGAGTGTAATCCAAAGGATTTAAAACGAGCTTGAGAATGGGATTCTCAGACCGAGAGAAACTATGTTTGGTTGGACCAAACATAAAGCGAGCATGAAATTGTTTCAGTCGCAATGGAAGCGTGGATGGGCAGTGTCTTATGAAGACATAATGGATGGACCAAAATGGTTTGGTTCTAATCCAATGGATGAGAATAAACCAAAGGGGTTTGGTTTATATTAAACGAATAAACCAAAGGTTGGTTCGGTTCGTTTTAACTTAAAATAAACCATCATGGTTTGGTTTATTTTAACTTATCCTAATGGAGCGTGTTAACGGGCTTTATGGATATGATCCATTAACCATTAAGAGAATTAGTTCTCTATAAAAGAGGGCTTAAGGGATTGTTAAACCCTAATCATCCAAAACCCTAGCCTCTTAGAGTTGCCGCCCACCCCAATTGTTGGAGTTTTCGGCGCCAACCCTAAAGTTGCCGCCGCCCAGCTTTGTGCCGCCGTCCAAGACCCTTGCCGGCGTCCAAGCTCCAGCCGGTGAACCTCCGGCGACCCTCCGGTGATCTCCTATAGGTTCGGCATCAAGGTGAGCCTTTTCTCTCCTTGTTTTGGCCGGCGCCTACTCCTCCACCAAGCTGTCCAGTTTTCTGGACAGCTTCTTCTCCTCTCGTCGGAGCGTCGTTTGGACGACGGTTAGTGCTCCGACAGCGGCTAACTTACCGGGGATTTGATCTTCGGTAATCCTCTGAGGTGGAGGATGAAGGATTCGTCAAACGGTTGACGAACACCTCTCCGGAGAAGCGAGTTTTGAGAACTCGCTTTGGATCCGAATTTGGATTCGGATCGTGATCATCTCTCGATCACGTCGTCTTCAACACGAGGCTAGTAACCCGTACGAAGACGAAGCTCGTGACTTAGCGAAGTCATCCCGAGGAGCTCGGCGTGGATACAGATAGAGACGATTCTTACGAGGATCGTTCCGGTTGATGCCGTTCCCGCTACACGTCATACGGAAGGTATAACGTAGTTTAATTTCCTTTTATTGCAAATTTTAATTTACGGTTATGTCTACACTTGTTGTAATAGCATGCGTGTGTTGTGTGTGTTGTAATAAATATAGATTTATTATTTTTAATTTCTTCCGCTGTGCTCATGTTTACGAAACATGATCGAACACACACACGCCGCGGTGCCGGAAACCCAACACCGCCAGGTTATCCTCTGATGCAATCTTGGCGACAGCAACTTCCCCTCGCTTTACGATCTCTCGTATAAGGTGGTACTTGCGCTCTATGTGTTTACTCGCCTTATGGGCTCGTGGTTCCTTTGAGTTTGCAACTGCACCACTGTTATCACAATAAATTGTGATAGTTATGGGCAAACCAGGAATCACATCCAAGTCCATCAAGAAGTTTCTGAGCCATACAGCTTCCTTGGCTGCCTCAGAGGCTGCCACATACTCAGCTTCCATGGTAGAGTCCGCCACGCATTTCTGCTTGACACTCCTCCATACTATGGCTCCACCTCCAAAAGTAAACACAAACCCCGAGGTAGACTTACTCTTGTCCCTATCTGATTGGAAATCCGAATCCGTGTAACCCACAGGGACTAATTGATCTGCCCGGTAAACCAGCATATAATCCCTAGTCCTTCTTAGGTACTTCAATATATGCTTTACCACAGTCCAATGTCCCTGTCCAGGATTACTCTGATATCTGCTAACCATGCCCACGGCAAAGCAGATATTCGGTCTCGTACATAGCATAGCATACATAAGGCTTCCTACTGCCGAAGCATAAGGAACCGCCTTCATGTCCTCTATCTCCTTTGATGTTTTGGGACACATCTCTTTAGATAAAGGAACTCCATGCCTAAAAGGTAGAAAACCTTTCTTGGAGTTCTGCATGCTAAAACGAGCAAGGATAGTGTCAATATATGAAGCTTGAGATAAGCACAACATCCTTTTCTTGCGATCCCTTATAACTTTGATCCCAAGGATGTGTCCCACTTCTCCCAAGTCCTTCATGTCAAACTGTTTGGACAACCATACCCTTACGTCTGATAACACTTTGATATTGTTGCCAACTAACAAAATGTCATCTACGTATAGTACAAGAAACTCCACTATGTTTCCGTCACATCTCTTGTATACACAAGGTTCATCCGGACTTTGAATAAATCCATATGACTGGATTACCTCATCAAAGCGGATGTTCCAAGATCTAGAAGCTTGCTTCAATCCATAAATGGACTGATTAAGCTTACATACAAGATGCTCTTTGCCTTTAGCAATGAATCCCTCTGGTTGCCACATATAGATGTTCTCCTCAAGACTTCCGTTAAGGAAAGCTGTCTTGACATCCATCTGCCATATCTCATAATCCATATGAGCAGCTATAGATAAGAGAATCCGGATAGACTTAAGCATAGCTACCGGCGAAAAGGTCTCCTCATAATCGATACCCTCTTTCTGAGTATACCCTTTCGCAACAAGCCTAGCTTTGAAGGTTTCAACCTTCCCGTCTACCCCTCTCTTTCTCTTGTAGATCCACTTGCATCCAATAGTTTTTACACCATCGGGTGGCTCTACTAGCTCCCAGACCTGATTAGAATCCATAGATTCTATCTCTGAATTCATCGCTCTTTGCCAAGATACCGCATCTCTATCTTGGATTGCCTCGTCATATGTCCAGGGATCAGGTTCATGTTCACCAGGGACTAAGTCCGAAGACTCTCCCAAAAACATGAATCTGTCGGGTTGTCTAACAACCCTCCCACTACGACGAGGTACCTCCCGTGTATGCTCTGTGACACGCGGTGCAGTGACTTGTGGGGTATCCTCTTGTACCGGTGGTGTAAGTCGAACTTCCCCGCCAACTCTCAAGAACAATCCTACTTGGGCTTGTGGTTCATTACATAATCCTCCTCTAGAAATCAAGCTCGCGTGCTAACGATCACCCTCGATCTCTAGGATTATAAAATAAATCACCTTTCGTTCCCTTAGGGTAGCCAACAAACATGCATACTTCTGTACGAGGTTCCAACTTACCAACATCAGCCTTCAGCACATGTGCTGGACTCCCCCATATCCGAATATGTCTCAGACTAGGCTTTTGCCCAGTCCACAATTCTACAGGGGTAGAAGGTACTGATTTAGATGGAACCAAGTTCAGAGTATACATTGCAGATCCAAAGGTATACCCCGTGCAAACAGGTAACTCAGAATAACTCATCATCGATCTGACCATCTCCATAAGAGTCATATTCCTTCGCTCCGCTACACCATTCTGCTGGGGTGTGCCAGGTGCAGACAATTGGGATTGAATCCCAGCCTCTGATAAGTAACTCCTAAACTCTCCCAAGAGGTACTCGCCACCACGATCAGATCGTAATGTCTTGATACTTTTACCTTGACGGTTCTCCACATCAGCCTTGAATTCTTTGAACTTGTCAAAGCATTCAGACTTGCGGTGCATCAAGTAAATGTATCCATACCTTGAATAATCGTCTATAAAAGAGACGAAGTATTCAAAGCCACCTCTTGCCTGGATAGACATAGGATCAAGAAAATCGAATGAACCAATTCTAACACATCTTTGGCTCTATACCCCTTGGCCTTAAAAGGCCTCTTGGTCATTTTACCTTCCAAGCAAGATTCGCAGGTTGGGAGATCCTCCACCACTAACGAACCCAAAGGTCTATCAGCTATCAACCTTTGAATTCTGCTTAGGTTAATATGACCAAGCCTTAGATGCCAAAGATATGTTTGGTTCATTTGCGAAGGTTCTTTTCTCTTATTAGACTTAGAAGATGAGTTATTTACTTCTATTTGCATCGTGGGAGTTTTTGGTTCAATAGAATATAAATTGCCAACCAATGTACCAGAACAGATAATCTCCCTATTCCTTTTTATAACCACCTTGTCATTAAAAGAAATAGAATATCCATCCAAAAACAATTTAGAAACTGAAATTAAATTCTTTCTAAAAGTAGGTACATAAAGACAATTTCTTAAAACCAAAAATTTATTCCTATCAAAAGATAAATAAACATCTCCCACTGCAATAGCCGCCACCTTTGAAGCATTGCCCATGAAGATGGTAATCTCTCCCTCAGCTAGTCATCGAGTTTCCTGGAACCCCTGCAAAGTATTGCAGACATGATCAGTGGCCCCTGTATCTACACACCAGGCACTGGTAAATAACACCGCTAAACATGTTTCAACAACTAAACAAGAAGATATACCTTTGTTCTTACGGCAAGGACAGTCCGCCTTCCAATGTCCAGTCTGCTTGCAAGTGAAGCACTTGCCTTTCGGCTTCTTCACTCCTGCCTGAGGTCCTGTTGCCACCTTCTTCGCTCCATCTTGCTTCTTCTTCTTCTTACCTTTCGGTTTAGAGGAAGAAACCTTCTGAGCGACCATGGCTTGAGAACTCTGACGAAAAAGCCCCTCTGCCGCCTGGAGTTCTGTCAGAAGCTCCGCCAACGAATACAACCTTTTGTTCATGTTGTAGTTGAGGCGGAACTGCTCAAAACTCCTAGGCAAAGACTGGAGAATGATATCGACCTGGGTTTCCCCATCGATCTCAGCTCCTAGGACTTCCATCTCATTAAGATGAGCCATCATCTTGAGAACATGATCCCTAACGGGTGTTCCCTCGATCATGGAGGTCGTCATCAAGTTTCTCATAGCCTCCTGCCTAGCCGCCCTACTCTGATGTCCGAAAAGTTCCTTGAGATTGAACATCATGTCATAAGCTGTGGCTATGGCCTGATGCTGATGTTGCAGCACATTTGACATAGATGCCAAAATGTAACACCGCGCCATCTCATCTGCCTTAACCCATTTCTTATAACGTTCCATCTCCTTTTCATCAGAGTCATCTGAGGGCTTAGGAGGATAGACCTCGAAGAGTACAAATTTGTACTCTTCCGCAGTTAAGATAATATCCAGGTTTCTTTTCCAATCAATGTAGTTTGAACCAGTAAGTTTGTTTTCTTTTAAAATCACAGCAAGTGGGTTGAAAGCCATTTGAAATTCCTAAAAATCACAATGATAAAAAATATTAGATTTCAAATATTATTGATTCCTCAAAACAATAAAATCCCGAAATCAACCAACACCTCAAAACACCGAGAATTTCGTATGCCACGCTGTGTGGACGTATACGAAACCTACATTTGTAAGAGGAGGTTTTACCCATTAATTTTATTATCTTGTCAACCTTACTTTTTGACAAATAAAATTAATAGTTGGTTCCTCTTTGGCCCTACAAATAAAAGCAGTGACTCCGATGGGGAGGATACTTTCATTTGCATCTAAGTGTGCACCATTACACGATACTAAGGAAATTATTTCGGATTATGTGCCTTACCGCTGTGGAAGTACACATGCTCCTAGATAATTTCCTATAACCATTATTTGACCTAGTGATCCGCAAATAAACCCGTCCACAGGGAGGAAGGCACTCAGAGCCAACACACAAGTTTGTTCGCATCACACGTCAAATTGTAATGGAGGCCGCGGGAATTAATTAAAATATCCCTCTCCCACTTAGTAAATTGCAAATGAGGAATTTTACATCACACACAACATGCATATAAAACAAATAAGCAATAAATATGGAAAAAACAGAATTTTTCCAACTATTATGGCATTGTCCTCCAATATGCATCCCGTCGTGTGGCCACCTCGTCCGCTCCATCTTTTCCCGTGCGCAAGTCACCAAAGAGTTCCGAGCCGAGATAAAACATTTTAATTTACATCCATCGATCCTATACTCCACGAAGGAGTGTACAAATAATCTAGATCGAAAGTAAACTAAAATGAGCAGCTAAACAATGCCGTATTTAATTACAAAAATTAAATACTAATCTAGCCTCGTCAACCCCGAGGATTCAAATAATAAATTTTTACACACATCCATTCACATACACACACATGGCCATAATAGTCGGATCTTATGCCTGCAACCAAAGAGTTAAACTACGCATATCCTACTATTATCCGGCACATATAATATATGAAAAATGCATAAAAATTAACCGAATCCAAAACACACAAAACCAGAAACCGTGGCTCTGATACCAATTGTTTGTTCTGTCGCTTCGGAGGCTCATTGGCTCCCATGTCCCCGGATTAAAATTTTCACTAATGAAAGGATTAATCCGGAGAGGATGAGCTTCCTTAGTAACACCATTTCATCGTCGTGCTAACAACTCGAGTGGTCGCTCGAACAAACTAGTTGTTCAAGCAACTCTACTCTTCTAGTTGATTAGCCGCGGAAGAGACGACAGATGGATCGCCGGTTTTTGTGTTTGTCTTCGGGGTCCATGATTATACAATATACATTCATACACGCACATGCATAATCAAAACAAATAAGAACATGCTCAGATCTGTACATAAAGTTAAAATAACTTTATACCTTACGATCTTCTATCGTATGTCCTATCCTTCTCGTGGACGACGTGTGGACGAAGATCCTCCACGAGTAGAAGTCTTCTAGATCGAGTTCTCCTCTACCTTGTCCGCTGCGAACAAAGAGAAAAACCACAAATATCTTTCCTATCTAGAACCGGCCACCAAGCTAGGAACTTTGATGCAACCGCCAGCCAAGGAATGGATGGAGATGCTACCACTAAAACAAAGGAGCCAGGCCACCTTTGGGGATTGGAGGAAGATGATCTTGCCGGCCACCAATGGGAGGAGAACCGCCGGCAAAGGAAGAAGAGAGTGGCTAAGATGAAGGGAACCGGCCAAGGAAAGCTTGAATGAATTGGGCGCCGGCAACAATGTTGGATGAATATGGTTGCCGCCCAACCTAGCTCCAAACCCTAGCCGCCCAACTTCTTTCCAAACCCTAATCCCTATCACCCAATCAATTAGTTGCCGCCCAACCCTAAGCCCTTATTTATAGAATTTAGGAGAAAGTTGGACAGCCAAAATTATAGGAACTAACTCCTTTTTTCTTGCCGCCCAACCCCTAACTCCTTTAAGATTTGTTGCCGCCCAACACATGGATGAGCCAAACCCTAATTCTAGAATTTAGGCTTAAGCCTCCTCTAATCTCCACCGTCGGATCTAGGGATTTAATCTCCACCGTCGGATCTAGGGATTTAATCTCGACCGTCGGATCTAGGATTTTATCCCAACTGTCGGATCTAGGATTTCATCCCAACCAGAGGATCTAGGATTTCATCCCTGTTGGTGCAGCAGGCACCTAAGTCGAACCTGATTTTTGATTATAGCAAACGATACAAAGTTAAGCTCATGTCGTTATCTCACGAGCTGAATCAAGTGTGCAGAAGATTGCTATAGCTGGAGCTGAAGGCTAGCGACACCCGGAGGAAGCCGCGGTGGTCGGGCGACACTCTAGTGATTTCGGAGGGAGTCGATGGAATCGAGTGGAAGGCCGGAAGCAAAAGCAACACGTAAGTATCGAGGTAAGCTCGTGTGTGTGAGCGTAAGTGAGGTCGTATCCTCTTTACGGGGATGATCTTAAGCGTAGATCCGACCCAAGACATCTCATAGGTGGTCTAGGTCGAGATCGGACGGTCGAAGACCGTCGGAAGTATGTTTTTGTTGAGCTAACTTTGACTTGCAGCAAGCATCAGTCGACTGCCAGCTTGGAGGACTCGACTGCCGTGTATCAGTCGACTGCCGAAGGTCATCAATCGACTGATGCTGCCATCAGTCGACTGATGATGGCCATCAGTCGACTGATGGTCAATGATCAGATTCGAGGAGTCATGGCTTATCACTCCACCTCAAAGCGGTTTGGTGTCCATTTGTGATTGGTTGAAGACCCACTCGAAAAGGGGCTCAAAGGCTATAAAAGGAGGGCCAAACCTAGGGTTTTAACAACAATTCTAAGCCTCCAAAAAGTCTCCGTTACGCTGCAACTCTCCGACAACGAAGTCCTTCCATTCCGACGTCTAGGTTTAACTCTTATTATTCTTGTACGTCGGTATTAGTTTTTCTTGTCATTTACATTTCCGGAGCTTTTATCGTATACGAGGAGAGGGGGAGTGTCCCTCTACCTCAAGTTTTTGTGGTTCCTTCTTGTATCGATTAACTCCTACCTCTAACGAGGAGGAGTTCCTTTAGTGCTTTTGCCCTCCGTACGTGGTCAAGGACCACTAGGGCCTTGGAGTAGTAGCCTTCGGCTACGAACCAAGTAAAACCCTTGTGTCGATTGTTTTTTTTTATTTTTACATTTCCACTGCAATTAACTAATTATCTCTCGAGTTTTAACGAAAGTAAAGGTTTTTCGCTATTCACCCCCCCTCTAGCGAACCACATCGATCCAACAATTGGTATCAGAGCCGGGGGCGCTTAGATTTGGTGAAACCACCAATCTAACATTTTTTTTTATAGATTTGTTTTTTGTTCGTTTAAATTTTTCTCCCGCACTACTAATCCAAGACGAAGTCTTGGTACTCTTCGTTTGATTTTGTTTTGCAAGCATTCGCTTTTGGAGTAGCCGACGGTCAAACGGGCATAACTTGTACAAGTTGCCCCACGACATGGTCTACCTACCAAATCGAAGCCCTCGCAGAGATCTACACTTCTTATGGGGGTTTACCCCCGTAACAAGTTGTTTTCGTCCTCAAAAATCGACGTTTAGTAGCCTTTCGGGGACATCGAAGGTTGTGAGTACTTACTTTTTATTTAGTTTCTTATTTCGTTGCTTAACTTTCTATTTTTCGTTTGTTTCTTTTTATTTCCCACACTACTAATCCAAGACGCAAGTCTTGGTACTTTCGTGTGTTTTTTTTCGTTGCTAGGTCGTCTTTTTAGTCTCCTTGTTTTTTGTTCTAATGGCCCATCTCGAGGGTTTTAGCACCGTCCGACCTCCGTTTTACAACGGAGATGATTTCCGTTACTGGAAAGGTCGGATGGAATGCTTTCTCAAAACCCAAATCGAGATGTGGATCATAATCCAAACGGGTTTCACACTTCTGACTAATGAAGTGGGTGACTCCTTGGATTATGATCAATGGACCGTTGCAACAAAACGACAAGTCGAAGCCGATGCCAAGGCAACACAAATCCTCCAATGCGGCTTGTCCAAGGAGGAGCTAAATCGCCGCCCTTCATAAGCGCAAAGGATCTTTGGACAAAACTAATCGAGTTACACGAAGGATCGGATCAAGCTAAGGTTTGCAAACGTGATTTGTTATTCAATAAATTGTACACACTAAAAATGCAGGAACACGAGTCCGCGACGCAACTCCACGCCCGTGTCCAAGACATAGTCAACAACCTACACGCAATCGGGCAAAAGGTCGAAAACCGCGACCTTATTAGGTATGTCCTAAACTCTTTTCCGAGGACTACCTTATGGGCATCCATGGTTGATGCCTATAAGGTCTCCAAGGACCTTTCTAAAATTAGGTTAGACGAACTCTTTTCGGATTTCGAATTACATGAACAATCCAACTCGGAACCCGAGAGGGGTATAGCCTTGTTTGCAGGTTTAAAGAAGAAGAAAATCGCAAGCAAGCCACCACCACCCGAGGAGGAAGATGAGTCCGAAGAAGAAGTTGACCCGGAGTTGACTGCCGAACTAATGAACCTAGCTCGAAGGATAGCTAAGGGATGAAAGCGAACTATGACTCGACCCAACCAAGGTAAACCTAAAAGTTCTAACATTAGGTGTTATGAGTGCAACAGGTTTGGACATATCAAGTCCGAGTGCCCCAAGCTCAACCACCAAGCACCTAAGCATAAGAAGGCCCTCAACGCGACATGGGAAGAAGCGTCATCCGAAGATCACGTCTTCATGGCGAAATCAATTGAGTCAGACACGGAGACCGAACTTGAGTCAGAACCTGAGGATGACTCGGACTACGAAGCTACCTTCAAGTCAAGCCACGGATACGCATCCGGTTTAAAAGACACCCTTAAGGTGAGTCGAACCTTATTTAATACTTTACATAATACAGTTAGGTTTTTATCTAGGAAGTTAGCTAAGTCCGAGTCCAAGGTCGAGACCCTGGTTGAGGAAGTTAAACTCCTCAAATACGAGGTCTCCCTAACCTCTTCGACTAGTCGAGTTCAAGAGAAGGACTCAACTCGGGTTGAAAAACTCGAAGTTGAGAACTCACTCTTGAAAAGTCAAGTCGAAGATCTTAGGAATACGTTGGAAAGGTTTACTTTGGGATCCAAAGGACTTGACCTCCTACTTGGATCGCAAAGGGCCGTGTACAACAAGGCCGGACTAGGGTTTAGCTCAAACACGACCAATAAGTCGTATATGTCAATCGTAAGTAGACATAAAAAATGTGTCCAAGCATGGGTCCCTAAGACCACTTTGATTTCAACTCTAGGATCCAACTCGTCATCGGGTTCCCAAGGACCAAATCCACTATGTGGATAGACCGAACCGATTCAACGGTCTAGGGAGCCATTACAAAACATGTTTGTTTTTTAACTTAGAAATTGCATGCTTAGATTTTTTTTGTTTTTTTTTTCGTGAACTCACTTAGAACACGTAAATAACCAACTAAAAGCCTTCGAAAAGATTGAGCCTCGGGGAGCCTCTTTTCAAAAACATAACCAACTAAAAGCCTTCGAAAAGATAGAGCCTCGGGGAGCCTCTTTTCAAAAATAACCAGTTAGACTAGGAAATAATCTTGGGTGAGTCAAGTCATCATTTTCTTGAAAATGGCTTTGTCTAAGGAAGTGATCGATGATCCGATAAAAGAAGGCCCCTGTGCCTCGCCACGACCTGGAAGCCATGATCTTGAAAAGGTAAAATTGACAAGCCTAGGGTTAAATCCAAATCTAACATAAAATTACTTGTACCTAAATCCACTTAATCAACTTAATTGGAAGTCATCTCAAAAAACACATAAGTATAACATGCTTGATCATATAGACTATGAGATGACCTAGGGTTAACAACTTACAACCAATTTTCTTAACAAAAAAATCTAACATCCAATCCAACCACCTTGTGTGTAGGATCAATGGATGTTGGACAGCGGTTGCTCCCGACACATGACCGGGGATCAACTCAAATTCGCAAAGCTTCGATTCAAACGACAAGGATCGGTAGCCTTTGGGAATAACGGCAAGCTCAAAATCATCGGATCAGGTGATATCGAGCTTAACACAAATTTTGTTATTAAAAATGTATTACTTGTAGAGAATTTTGAATATAACTTACTAAGTGTAAGCCAATTGTGTGATAATAACTACAAGGTTATATTTCTAGAAAATGAATGCGTAATTAATACCAACGAAACCTCTAAAACAATTCTTAAAGGAACTAGAAATAACAACATTTATACGATCAACTTAACCAACACCTCAACTAAGTGTCTTATGACACGGCAAGAGGAATCATGGTTGTGGCACCGACGACTCGGTCACTCGCACCCAAGACTCGTCCACAAGATGAGTCAGAGTGGATTAGTCAGAGGCTTACCCAACCTCAACAACTTGGTTAATAAAATCTGTAATGCTTGTCAACAAGGAAAACAACCTAGGACACAACACAAGTTAACTAACCAAGAACGAACCTCAAATGTACTTGAGCTCCTGCATATGGATCTATTCGATTCACATGGAGCCAAGTCACTCAATAGAAGTCAATATTGCTTAGTCATAATTGACGACTACTCCAGGTTTACCTGGGTTAGGTTCATCAAGCATAAAAGTGATACCCTAGATCAATTAATCAATCTATTCAAATTAATCGAGAATCAAGAAGACCTTAAGGTTAAAAGACATAGAAGCGATCATGGTGGTGAATTCGAAAATCAAAGGTTCACCGACTTCTGTAACCTAAACGGATACCACCATGAATTCTCCTGCCCTAGGACCCCTCAACAAAATGGCCTAGTGGAGCGGAAAAACCGAATTCTACAAGAAGCCGCTAGGACCATGTTGAACGAATACGATCTACCCGATAGGTTTTGGGCAGAAGCCGTGAGTATGGCATGCTATGTCCAAAATAGGATCCTTATGGTAAAGAGGCACCTTAAGACCTCGTACGAGATTTATCACGATAAAATACCTAACATCAAGTACTTTAGGGTATTTGGGTGTAAGGTACATATCCTAAACACTAAGGATTACCTAGGGAAATTTACATCCAAAACCACGACCGGAATATTTCTAGGATACTCGACTACAAGTAGAGCTTATAGAGTATATAACCACGACACCCTTAGAGTCGAGGAGACTATCAATGTAGTATTTGATGAAGAACATGAACCTACAAAACCCCCGGCAACCCCAATTAGCGAGCCGATTCATACTAGACCTAACTCTGATCCGGAGATCAGGTCTAGTGTTAATCCTAACCTAGGTCAACCTAGTCACTCTATTGATCAAGTGATAGATGACTCCAACCAAACTAGTGTTCAACCAAGTCACCACATTGATCAAGCATTAGGTGACACAAACCCAACCCAATCTAGGATTCAAACTAACCACCCTATCGATCAAGTGATAGGAGATCCTAATCTAGGAGTTCGAACTAGAGCATCCTATAGGAACCTTAGTCAAATTTCCTTAATTTCAAAGATAGAACCCAAATCAATTGAACAAGCTCTTCTTGATCCCGATTGGATTATTGCAATGCAAGAAGAGCTAGCTCAATTTACTAGGAACGAGGTGTGGGAATTAGTACCACCACCTAAAGACAAAACGATAATTGGAACAAGGTGGGTGTTTCGAAATAAGCTTGATGATAAAGGTGAAGTAGTTAGAAACAAGGCTAGGTTAGTCGCCAAAGGTTTTAGCTAAGTCGAAGGCTTAGATTATGACGAAACCTATGCCCCAGTAGCTAGACTCGAATCCATTCGAATGTTGCTAGCTTATGCCGCACATCGAGGATTTAAGCTGTTTCAAATGGATGTTAAGTCGGCATTCCTAAATGGATACATTAAAGAAGAAGTTTATGTTAGCCAACCCCCCAGATTCGAAAATCTAGATAAACCCGACCATGTTCTAAAACTTAAGAAAGCTCTCTATGGACTTAAACAAGCTCCTCGAGCTTGGTACGAGAGACTTTCAATCCATCTTAAGTCAAAAGGGTTTAACCAAGGCTTAGTTGACCCAACTCTCTTTGTAAAAACCTTAGGTAAAGAAATATTCATAGCTCAAATTTACGTAGACGATATAATTTTTGGAACCTCTAACTCAGCCTTACTAAACGAGTTCGTTTCGCTCATGGAAAGTGAGTTCGAAATGAACTTGGTAGGCGAGTTAAGTTTCTTTTTAGGTCTACAAATTAAACAAACTAAGGATGGTATATACCTATATCAACAAAAATACACTAAGGAGTTAATTAAAAGATTTGGAATGCAAGATGCTAAGGTAATAAACACCCCAATGGCGATAAATGTTAACATAGGAGAAGACCTAGAAAGTAAGTCCATTGACTTAAAGTACTATAGGAGTGCAATAGGAAGTCTTCTATACTTAACTGCGAGTCGACCCAACATCCTATTCGCAGTAAGTATGTGCGCCAGGTTTCAAACCTGTGCTAAGGAGTCTCACCTAACCCTAGTTAAGCGTATCCTTAGATATCTAAAGGGTACACTTAATGTCGGTATTTGGTATCCTAGATCTACCGAGTTCGAACTAATCGGCTACTCCGATTCGGATTATGCTGGTAGTAAACTTGATAGAAAGAGCACGAGTGGTTGTTGTCAACTACTCGGCTCGAGTCTAGTGAGTTGGTGCAGTAGGAAGCAACATTGTGTTGCCTTATCTACCACCGAAGCCGAATACATCGCGATGGGTGAGTGTGTCACTCAACTTCTTTGGATGAAGCACACTCTCCGCGACTTTAAGTTAGACTTTACGAATACTAAACTTCACGTAGATAATATTAGTTCAATTAATCTTACCAAGAATCCAATATGTCACTCTAGGACCAAACATATAGAAGTCAAACACCATTTCATTCAAGAACATGTGGCCAACGGAGCCATACAACTCGAGTACTTCGAATCGAAATCTAACCTAGCAGACCTATTTACTAAACCCCTACCCGAAGCCGAATTTAGTCTATTAAGACGAAAATTGGGCATGTGCGTAATAGAATAAGAACTTGCAAACTATATTTTCTTACTACTATTTCTTATTTTTCATTTTAATGGAACTAGCATAGGACATACCTTAGATATCATGCACCTATAGATTTAAGGAGTCAGTACATCTCACAACACATAGGACTAATGTGTTTGTGTACTTAGCCACGTAGATGGGCGTGAGATGTTAGGACCCTACTCCAGGTTCCAAGATGTAGATCAAGTGCGTCAATATGAACCTCGGAGTATAAATATGCAACTAATATTAACCAACTCTAATCAGGACTTGTTGATAATATCATTTCAATCAAGTCAAACTAGAGTTGAACATTTAGATGAATTATTTTCACATACTATTTTCTAAATTAACATGCTTGGACTTAAGGTTTTCTTAAACCCCCCCCCCCCCCCCCCACTTTTTCCTGATTTATGTCAAAAGGGGGAGAAAGAGCCAAAGTTAAGAGCCAAAGTTAAGGGCCAAAGTTAGGGTTCAATTTCAAATTTTAACTTTGATTCTGGCCTAAGTTAAGGGGGAGTAAGGTTTAGGTTTCAACTCTTCGGAATTGAAAACTTTAAAGGCCTAAGTTAAGTAATGCCATTTACTTAACTCGTTATCTTTTGTGTTTGGAGTTAAGTAATGCCATTTACTTAACTCATTACCTTTTGTGTTTGGAGAACTAAAAGTCTTTTTCAAGTACTCACCCTCGGTCAAGGGGGAGGTTTCCTCAAGGGGGAGTACTTGAAGAAAATCCTTACTACTCCAACTTAATCTTCGGTTGTTTCTAATGCACATTATTCTTTATGCTTGCTATTTACTTAACTTTGTATGTGGTTTGCCATAAATCAAAAAGGGGAGATTGTTGGTGCGCAGCACCTAAGTCAACCTCGAGTTTTGATTATAGCAAACGATACAAAGTTAAGCTCATGTCGTTATCTCACGAGCTGAATCAAGTGTGCAGAAGATTGCTATAGCTGGAGCTGAAGGCTAGCGACACCCGGAGGAAGCCGCGGTGGTCGGGCGACACTCGAGTGATTTCGGAGGGAGCCGATGGAATCGAGTGGAAGGCCGGAAGCAAAAGCAACACGTAAGTATCGAGGTAAGCTCGTGTGTGTGAGCGTAAGTGAGGTCGTATCCTCTTTACGGGATGATCTTAAGCGTAGATCCGACCCAAGACATCTCAGGTGGTCTAGGTCGAGATCGGACGGCCAAGACCGTCGAAGTATGTTTTTGTTGAGCTAACTTTGACGGCGAAGCATCACGACCGCCACCTTGGAGGACTCGGCCGTAGTGTATCGACCATTGAAGGTCATCAATCGACTGATGCTGCCATCAGTCGACTGATGATGGCCATCAGTCGACTGATAGTCAATGATCAGATTCGAGGAGTCAAGGCTTATCACTCCACCTCAAAGCGGTTTGGTGTCCATTTGTGATTGGTTGAAGACCCACTCGAAAAGGGGCTCAAAGGCTATAAAAGGAGGGCCAAACCTAGGGTTTTAACAACAATTATAAGCCTCCAAAAAGTCTCCGTTATGCTGCAACTCTCCGACAACGAAGTCCTTCCATTCCGACGTCTAGGTTTAACTCTTATTATTCTTGTACGTCGGTATTAGTTTTTCTTGTCATTTACATTTCCGGAGCTTTTATCGTATACGAGGAGAGGGGGAGTGTCCCTCTACCTCAAGTTTTTATGGTTCCTTCTTGTATCGATTAACTCCTACCTCTAACGAGGAGGAGTTCCTTTAGTGCTTTTGCCCTCCGTACGTGGTCAAGGACCACTAGGGCCTTGGAGTAGTAGCCTTCGGCTACGAACCAAGTAAAACCCTTGTGTCGATTGTTTTTTTTTATTTTTATATTTCCGCTGCAATTAACTAATTATCTCTCGAGTTTTAACGAAAGTAAAGGTTTTTCGCTATTCACCCCCCCTCTAGCGAACCACATCGATCCAACAATCCCTACCGTCGGATCAAGGATTTCATCCCAACCGTCGGATCTAGGATTTCATCCCAACCGTCGGATCTAGGGATTTAATCCCAACCGTCGATTCTAGGGTTTCATCCCAACCATCGGATCTATGGATTCAATCCAACCGTTGGTTCTAGGTTTTGTTTTACATTCTTGGATCTAGACTTCACAAGGATTATAATAGGCTATGATAGGGACCATAAGGAGGAGTTGGGTCTTGGCCACCCGATGGATCGGAACCACACAAACTTGATCCATCAATGATGTTCCATTCCACTAGAGGATCATCATTGAACTACCTCACCAACCCCCATAAATTAATATGGGCTCCATATATTATTTGTACATTTATCTCTCCGTGTTTAAGATATCGAATGTCCGTCAATTAATTGATTTACTGACCATCAATTAATTAACATCTAACTCCTCGAGTAGTACCACTCAACCTTATCATCATGTTGACTAAGTTAACCAGCTGGGTTTACATGATGAACCTTACGAGCTCCTCAAGGGGACATCATCAACCTAATATATAGGACACGGTTTCCTCCTATAATCAACGGCACACCATGTAAATAATATTATTTCCCAACTTACCGGGCTTATTGATTTAATCCATCTAAATCTCACCCACTGGTGAATCAAAGAAATAAACACTAAGTACATGTGCCCGTTATTATATCGGGATTAAGAGTATGTACAACATAATATCCGAGGTCCGATTCAATTATGTAGTCAGCACTAAATTGAATCACCTCTATGTCGGTCCTGCTCAATATACCTAAGTGTACTAGTGTAACTCTATGTTCAAGATAAAACAATACCAAGCTACACTACAACCATGCCAATGGTTTGTCCAGAACCATCTTGGTTGTGAGCCTCTGCTTATATTTTACAAGGGACTGATAACATGATCTTCTGTGCCACACCAAGCACCATGTTATCTACAATGTAAAATATCAGACAATATGCACACATATATAACGAATATATAAAATGCAAACAATGATCATGTGATTCTTATTTCAAAATAAAATGTTCATACAAAAAAGAGCTAGACTTTCAGTATACATTCTAACAGGAACTTGGTTGACCCACCTGAAGGCATAAAGCCTATAGGGTGCAAGTGGGTTTTCAAGAAGAAAACCAACATGGATGGTAATGTGATTACCTATAAGGCTAGATTGGTGGCGAAAGGGTATCGTCAAAAGCAAGGTGTTGATTATGACGAGACCTATTCACCTATTGCTATGCATAAATCCATTCAGATGGTCCTGGCCTTAGCGGCTCATTATGATTATGAGATATGGAAGATGGATGTGAAAACAACTTTCCTTAATAGAAACCTACTTGAGGACGTGTATAAGATACAACCTGAGGGTTTCACATCGGTTGATAAAACCTAGGTATGCAAACTACGACGGTCTATATATGGACTGAAGTAAGCATCCAGGAGCTAGAATATCCATTTTGATAAGACAATCAAAAAGTTTGATTTCTCACAAAATCTGGATGAACCTTGTGTGTACAAGAAGGTTAGTGGGAGTGCAGTCGTGTTCCTAGTATTATATGTCGATAACATATTACTTATAGGAAACGATATTTCTATCTTACAGTCAGTCAAAATTTGGTTGTCCAAGACATTCTCCATGAAAAACCTAGGAGAAGCAACCTACATCCTCGGGATTAAGATCTATAGGGATAGATCGAATCAGTTGATTGGTCTTTCGCAGTCTACTTATATAGTCCGAGTGCTAAAGAGGTTTACCATGTCGAAATCCAAGAAAGGTTTACTTCCCATCAGGCATGGGATACACCTTTCGAAGTCTATGTGTCTGCGCACAGAAGACGAGAGAATTTGCATGAGTAAGATTCCCTATGCATCCGCAATAGGATCTATCATGTATGTTATGTTATGTACGAGGCCCGATGTATCATATGCTCTGAGTGTCACGAGCAGATATCAGTCTAATCTAGGAATGGATCATTGGGCAGCTGTTAAGACAATCCTTAAGTACTTAAGAAGAACTAAGGATGTGTTCCTAATATATGGAGAAGGTGATATGGTAATACGCGGGGTATACGGATGCCAGCTTCCAGAAAGACAAGGATGATTCTAGGTCTCAGTCTAGGTACATATTTACCTTAAATGGAGGCGCAATAAGTTGGAAAAGTTCTAAGTAAGACACTATAATGGATTCTGCCACTGAGGCAGAATATATTGCAGATTTGGAAGCAGCAAAGGAAGCAATTTGGATCGAGAAGTTCATCTCTGAACTTGATGTGGCCTCATCAATGATCCAAACATGTGCTTCACCGCTATCATTTGATCATAGAGATCATAAGTAGGATGGAAATATAAATCGAGAAGATTCCCATTGAAAAGAACTTAGCAGATCCATTAACTAAGGCCTTATCTCAAAGTAAGTTTGAGGGCCATGTTAGGGCTTATGGTATTGGATATCGTGGTGATTGGCATTAGGCCAAGTGGGAGTTTGTTAGTTATATATGAGAGGTATCCTAAGGTAATCGTCTTATGTTTAATCCATTTATATGATAAATGAAGATTCACTATTTGAGTATATATGTTTTCATGTATTTGATTGGATATTAAACTCATTTACTGAATGTACGCAATATGATTCATAGCATGAGAGAATTTGTGATTGGATCACAACTAGTGAGTATCTCTACATGTGTAATTGTGATGTATTGGAATTATCCCTAGTCGATGAATTGATGGATTTGGACGCCATCGATTCTGTTGAGACTAGCATGAGGTATACTCTTTGGTTCATCCAAGTAGCTGTTACTCACTTGATGGTGATATTGGGATGTCCGAAGTTGATCGTGGATGCTAGTTATGGTAACTAGTTCATTAGAGTGACCAGCTATAAGACTTCATATGATTCTCTGCATATATGGATATGTCAATGATGTTCTTACTATAGCTTAAGTGTGATGTGGATTTGACTTGCGGTATTCAAGTCATCTTGGTCATGGAAACTTATGCTTTGAGATCTTGAGCAAGCATCTCCAAGGAGATGTGGACCTGGGATGATTGGGTATAAGTCGAAATGCCCAAAGGTGTTTGAATAGCTTATAAAAGATTCACCAATCCTTGCGAGGAGATGTATACCCTTGGCCTCTCATTGGATTGTTACTAAAGTCTTTGGCGAAAGCTTTACATGTTTAGAGTAAGGTACTCTAGGATAATTGTTCAGTAACTAGAATCCATTGGACGAGAAAATGATACTTGGACTAGGTGTGACATAGTCAGCCTAGTGGGGACTAACACTATAGACCATGTCCTGAACCAAGTGGGTATAAGATGTCTGAATGGAAAGAGGCACGATTCATTATAGCTGCTAAAGTGTTTAAGAAATGGTTCTTGGATCAACTGTCGATTTTTCGATAAATTGGGGATCATGATGTACTACTAGGTGCCACTCATGATCATTCTATAATTAATGGTTAATTATAGATGGTCAACATAAACCAGAAACCTATTTAGTCACACGCACAATGAGCGTAATCCGAAGGATTTAAAATGATCTTGAGAATGAGATTCTCATATCGAGAGAAACTAGGTTTGGTTGGACCAAACAAGGAGCGAGCATGAAATAGTTTCAGTCACAATGGAAGCATAGATGGGTCGAGTCGTATTCCTAGTATTGTATGTCGATGACATACTACTTATAGGAAATGATGTTTCAATCTTACAGTCAGTGAAGGTTTGGTTATCCAAGACATTCTCCATGAAAGACCTGGGAGAAGCAACCTAGATCCTCGGGATTAAGATCTATAGAGATAGATTGAAACGGTTGCTTGGTCTTTCGCAGTCTACATATATAGACCGAGTGCTAAAGAGGTTTAGCATGTCAGAATCCAAGAAAGGTTTCTTACCCATCAGGCATGGGGTACACCTTTCGAAGTCTATGTGTCCGTGCACAGAAGACGAGAGGATTTGCATGAGTAAGATTCCCTATGCATCCGCAATAGGATCTATCATGTATGCTATGTTATGTACAAGACCCGATGTATCGTACGCTCTGAGTGTCACGAGCAGATACCAGTCCGATCCAGGAATGGATCATTGGGCGACTGTTAAGACGATCCTTAAGTACTTGAGAAGAACTAAGGATGTGTTCCTAATATATGGAGAAGGGTACATGGTGATACGTGGGTATACGGATGCCAGCTCCAGACAAACAAGGATGATTCCATGTCTCAGTCTAAGTATGTATTCACCGGGAATGGAGGCGCAATAAGTTGGAAAGGTTCCAAGCTTGACACTATAGCGGATTCTGCCACTAAGGCAGAATACGTTGCAGCTTTGGAAGAAGCAAAGGAAGCGGTTTGGATCAAGAAGTTCATCTATAAACTTGATGTGGTCTCATCAATGATCCAAACATGGGCTTCGCCGCTATCATTTGATCAGAGAGATCATTAGTAGGAAGGAAATACAAATCGAGAAAAACCCCACTGAAAGGAACTTAGCGGATCCTTTGACTAAGGCATTATCTCAAAGTAAGTTTGAGGGTCATGTTAGAGCTTATGGTATTGGATACCGTAGCGATTGGCATTAGGCCAAGTGGGAGTCTGTTAGTAATATATGAGAGATGTCCTAAGGCAATCGCCTTATGTATGAACCATTTATATGATAAATGAAGATTCACTATTTGAGTATACATGTTTAATGTATTTGATTGGATCTTAAACTCATTTACTGAATGTCCACGATACGATTCACAGCATGAGAGAATTTGTGATTGGATCACAACTAGTGAGTATCTCTACATGTGTAATTGTGATGTATCGGAATTATCCCTAGTCGATAAATTGATGGATTTGGACACCATCAATTCTGTCGAGACTAGCACGAGGTATACTCCTTGGTGTATCCAAGCAGCTGATTCTCACTGGCTGGAGACATAGTGATGTCCGGAGTTAATCGTGGATGCTAGTTATGGTAACTAGTTCATTGGAGTGACCGGTAAGTAAGACTTCATATGGTTCTCTGCATATATAGATATGTCAATGAAGTTCTTCTTGTGGCTTAAGTGCGATGTTCCTTTGACTTGCGGTATTCAAGTCATCTTGATCATGGAGACTTATGCTTTGACATCTTTAGCAAACATCTCCTCGGAGATGTGGACCCGGGATGATTGGGTATAAGTCGACGTGCTCGAAGGTGCTAGAAGAGCCTAGACAGGAGTTACCACACCGTTCGAGGAGAGGTATAGCCATGGCCTCTCGTCGGAGTGGTACTAAAGTCTTTGGCCAAAGCATTACATGTTTAGAGTAAGGTACTCTTCGATACATGTGGAGTAACTAGAATCCGTAGGATGAGGAAATGATACTTGGGCTAGGTGTGACGTAGTCAGCCTAGTGGGGACACAATAGACCATGTCCTGAACCAAGTGGGTATAAGATGAGTGAAGGGAATGGGGCACGATTCATTCGAGCTACTGAAGGGTTTCAGAAATAGTTCTGGATCAACCGTTGATCTTTTTGGTTAATTGGGGATCATGATGTACTACTAGGTGCCACTCATGATCGTTCTATAATTAATGGTTAATTATAGACGGCCAACATAAACCGAGAACCTATTTGGTCACAAGCACAACGAGTGTAATCCAAAGGATTTAAAACGAGCTTGAGAATGGGATTCTCAGACCGAGAGAAACTATGTTTGGTTGAACCAAACATAAAGTGAGCATGAAATTGTTTCAGTCGCAATGGAAGTGTGGATGGGCCGTGTCTTATGAAGACATAATGGATGGACCAAAATGGTTTGGTTCTAATCCAATGGATGAGAATAAACCAAAGGGTTTGGTTTATTTTAAAGGAATGAACCAAAAGTTGGTTCGGTTCGTTTTAACTTAAAATAAACCATCATGGTTTGGTTTATTTTAATTTATCTTAATGGAGCGGGTTAACGGGCTTTATGGATATGATCCATTAACCATTAAGAGAATTAGTTCTCTATAAAATAGGGCTTAAACCCTAACCCTAAAGCTAATCAAGTTTTGGCCGCCCAAAACCCCTCCCTCTCCTATCCGGCGCCAACACCTTCATTGCCGCCGCCCAGCTTTTGTGCCGCCGTCCAAGTCCTTGCCGGCGACCAAGCTACAGCCGGTGAACCCTCCGGCGATCCTCCGGTGATCCCCTATAGGTTTGGCATCAAGGTGAGCCTTTTCTTTCCTTGGTTGGCCGGCGCCTATATCCTCCACCAAGCTGTCCAGTTTTCTGGACAGCTTCTCCTCCTCTCGTCGGAGCGTCGTTTGGATGACGGTTAGTGCTCCGACAGCGGCTAACTTACCGGGGATTTGATCTCCGGTAATCCTCTGAGGTGGGGGACGAAGGATTCGTCAAACGGTTGATGAATACCTCTCCGGAGAATCGAGTTTTGAGGACTCAGTTTTGGATCCGAATTTGGATTCGGATCGTGATCATCTCTCGATCACGTTGTCTTCAACACGAGGCTAGTAACCCGTACGAAGATGAAGCTCGTGGCTTAGCGAAGTCATCCCGAGGAGCTCGGCGTGGATATGGATAGAGACGATTCTTACGAGGATCGTTCCGGTTGATGCCGTTCCCGCTACACGTCATACGAAAGGTATAACGTAGATAATTTTCTTTTATTGCAAATTTTAATTTACGGTTATGTCTACACTTGTTGTAATATGCATGCGTGTGTTGTGTGTGTTGTAATAAATATAGATTTATTAATTTTAATTGCTTCCGCTGTGCTCATGTTTACGAAACATGATCGAACACACACACGCCGCGGTGCCGGAAACCCAACAATGGTATCAGAGCCCAGGTTGTGTTTCGACATAATCATAAAATGGTTTTGCGATAGTCATAATGTATTTCTGGAAATTTTCTGAATTTTGGAAATTTAGAAGTATTTATGGAAATTTTTCAATTTTGGAAAGTCTAGAAGTATTTATGGAAATCTTCCACTTTTGGAAAGTTGGAAGTATTTATGGAAATTAATATTTTCCATAAATAAAATATTTGATTAGATTCTGGAAATTTGTTTCCTAATTTAATCATGATTTGATTTGGGATATCAAATCTTAAAATATTTTATTTCCATAAGTAGTTTTAATGATTTAGGAAATTGGTTTCCTAAATAGATTTTCCTTAATCAAATAATTCCATGAATAAAATATGTGATTAGATTTGGAAATTTGTTTCCTAATTTAATTATGATTTGATTTAGAGAATCAAATCTTAAACATATTTTATTTCCATAAATAGTTATGACATATAAGGAAATTATATACATGACATAATTGTATGCCATGTAATTGCATTAGATGCATAACATTATGCCATGTGTGTCGTGACATGTATATGTATGTCATGTATGCCATGCCATGTAGATAATAGTTATTTGCATGCAAAGAGGATGAGACATAAAAACCCTTAATCAATATTAAAGCCTACACCTTCCATTAATATGGTTAGAACCAGAGTTCTGTTTCTTGTTTGGGTTGTTGGACTCTCTCCAAGCCCGGCTCGAACCTGAATATGTTCAAACCATGGAATAGTTTAATACTAATATGGTAAGAGTCAGAGGTCAATCGTTAGCTTTGGTTGTTGGACTCTCTCCAAGCTGGGCTAATTGGTTGAATGCGCTCTAACCATATTAAAACTATGTCCTGATTAATGGGTTGGCTTTAACCTGGAGCATCGACTTGTTGGACTCTCTCCAAGGTCGATGTAAAGGGAGGTGAAGTTGGGTGCTATGCATATGATGCATACTTGTTAATGTGTTAACAACCCGATGTATGTGTGAACATTCAATTAGTTGATAGCACATTGTGATAGTTGCATATACGGGATATGCAATCGGTATAGATGATACCTACCGTCGTAGTTATGAATGGCTTATTGGACTCTCTCCAAGGTTGTTCATAACTATGATGGATATCAGCCCATTCGGAGATGGACCTACAATCTCTCGAAGTGATTTTGGGGTTTTTGAAATTCTAAAAAAAATGAATGGGATTTATAAATGTATATTGATGCATTTTAAAATCATTTTCTCATATATGCTCGTTTTGTATTTCTAGGTCAATAAATTGATCATGACGTCTTTTAATTTGCGCACTATTTTAGATTCGAACAAACTGACTGGGCCTAACTTCCTGGACTGGCTTAGAAACCTGAGAATTGTTCTCAAGTCGGAAAAGCTTGCATATGTCCTTGAAGAGCCTCTTCCTGACCGTCCTAAGGACGATGCAACTCCAGACCAAATGTTGGACTATCAGAAACATGTGGCAGATTCTGAGCTGGCGAGTTGCATCATGCTAGCGGTGATGGTACCTGAGCTGCAAAAGCAGCATGAGAATATGGATGCTAATACTATGGTCTTCCATCTTCATGAGTTGTTTGATGAGCAAGCGAGATCCGAAAGGTTCAAGGTCTCTAGGCTCCTCTTCACTACGAAGATGCAAGAAGGTTCGTCTGTAGTGCAGTTTGTGCTAAAGATGAACGGGTACATCGAGCGGCTAGCTACCCTCGGTTTTGTGATGGATCATGAGTTAAGTATTGACTTAATTCTGCATTGTTTGCCCAAGAGTTTCTCGCAATTTGTGATGAACTATCGGATGAACAAATTGGAATCCACCATTCCCGAGCTCCTCAATATGCTGAAGACTGTGGAGCCTTCTGTAAAGCATGAAGAGAAGGCGGTTCTGTTAGTTGATTCCTCAAAGAAAGGTTCTAAGAGGAAGGCAAAAGAACAGAAGAAAGGAAAGAACAAAAAGGCAAAGAAGGCGGAACCAGCACAAAAGGGCACTTGCCATCACTGTGGAAAGGAAGGCCACTGGCAAAGAAACTGCAAGATTTATCTTGAGTCCATGAAGAAGAAGAAGGCATCTGATGCCCCATCCTCTTCAGGTATCTTCGTTATTGATTGTCATTCTATTTCCTTAGACACTTGGGTATTGGATACTGGGTGTAGCTCACATATATGTAATGACATACAGGGGCTAAGGAATAGAAGAAGACTTGTCAGAGGGGAGTCAAATTTGTGAGTTGGCAATGGAGCAAAGGTTGCTGCGGTCGCCATCGGAACTTATTTGCTGAAGCTCCCTAGTGGACTAGTCTTGGAACTGGACAATTGCTATTATGTTCCTTCTAATAAAGAACATTGTTTCTATTTCCTCGCTTAAATAGAAATGGTTTCCATTTGACGCTTAGTAACAATTGTTGTTATATAACTTTGAATGGCGATCTTTATGGAACAGAACTTTGAGTAATGACATTTATACGCTGGACGATCCAAAGGACATTTTCAATATCGGCGAGCAACACGCTGCTCGAAAGGATAATCACATAGACTTATATGTGGCATTGTCGTTGGCCATATAAGCAAGAAACGCATGTCCGAATTACACCGATGTGGAATTCGAATCGCTTGAATTGATTCATACGATACATGTGAATCATGCTTAAAAGGCAAGATGACTAAGTTACCTTTACCGAAAAGGTGAACGAGTGAGAGTTACTAGGTCTAGTACATACCGATGTATGTGGACCTATGTCAACTCAAGCTTTAGGAGGCTATAGCTACTTCATTACCTTCACCGATGATCACTACGCTTGGGTATGTGTTCTGATGAAACACAAGTCCAAGCCTTTGAAAGGTTCAAAGAATTCAGAATGAAGTAGAGAAACAACATGACAAAAGTATTAAAATACTGATCGGATCGAGGTGGTGAATACTTAAGTCAAGAGTTTCTTGATTATCTAAGAGACAATGGCATATTGTCTCAATGGACTCCGCCTATACACCACAAAGATAATGGTGTATCCGAGAGGCGAATCGACCTTGTTGGACATGGTCGTCAATGATGAATCATGCGACTCTTCCCAAGTCCTTTTGGGGTTATGCACTCGCATACCGCTTACTTTGTTAAATGTAATGCCTACCAAGGTAGTCTCAACTACTCCATATGAGATATGGAATGGTAAGAAACCTCATGTATCTTACTTGAAGATATGGGGTTGTCTCCGCTTATGTGAAGCTGGATCAGACGCATAAACTGATGCTAAGTCCGATAAATGTCTATTTATTGATACCCTAAGGAAACAAGGGGTTACCAATTCTATCATCCTCGTGGAACAAAAGGTGTTTGTTTCAAGGCATGCCGTGTTTCTAGAGAAAGAGTTTCTCTTGCAAGAAAACAAAGGGAGGTCGCCGAGCTTGAGGAGGCCTGAGAGACTCAAATAGACATTGATGAGATAATTGGTGAGCACAACAAATTGACAACTCATAGTGATGAGCAATCCTACCGACTTATTGTAACACCACATCTTCAGATCCGCAGAACACGCAATATTCCCGAGAGATATGGATTTCGTGAAGTGAATCGAACAACGTGTTACTCATTGATGATGAGGAGCCTACCAGTTATGAAGAAGTGCTGACAAGTTCAGAAAGGGATAAGTGGCTTGAATCCATGAAGTAGAAAATGGATTCCAAATATTAAAACCAAGTTTGGAACTTGGTTGACCCACCTGAAGGCATAAAGCCTATAGTGTGCAAGTGTGTTTTCAAGAAGAAAACCGACATGGATGGTAATGTGATTACCTATAAGGCTAGATTGGTGGCGAAAGGATATCGTCAAAAACAAGGTGTTGATTATGACGAAACCTATTCGCCTGTAGCTATGCTTAAATCCATTCGGATGCTCCTGGCCATAGCGGCTCATTATGATTATGAGATATGGCAGATGGACTTGCTCGAGGATGTGTATATGATACAGCCTGAGGGTTTCACATCGGTTGATAAAACCAAGGTATGTAAATTGCGACGGTCCATTTATGGATTGAAGCAAGCATCCAGGAGCTGGAATATCCGTTTTGATGAGACAATCAAAAAGTTTGATTTCTCACAAAATCCAGATGAACCTTGTGTGTACAAGAAGGTTAGTGGGAGTGCAGTCGTATTCCTAGTATTGTATGTCGATGACATACTACTTATAGGAAACGATGTTTCAATCTTACAGTCAGTGAAGGTTTGGTTATCCAAGACATTCTCCATGAAAGACCTGGGAGAAGCAACCTAGATCCTCGGGATTAAGATCTATAGAGATAGATCGAAACGGTTGCTTGGTCTTTCGCAGTCTACATATATAGACCGAGTGCTAAAGAGGTTTAGCATGTCAGAATCCAAGAAAGGTTTCTTACCCATCGTGCATGGGTACACCTTCAAGTCTATGTGTCCGCGCACGTAAGACGAGAGGATTTGCATGAGTAAGATTCCCTATGCATCCGCAATAGGATCTATCATGTATGCTATGTTATGTACAAGGCCCGATGTATCGTGACGCCCGAGTGTCACGAGCAGATACTCACCGATCCAGAATGGATCATTGGGTGGTCATAAGACGATCCTTAAGTACTTGAGAAGAACTAAGGATGTGTTCCTAATATACGGAGAAGGGTACATGGTGATACGTGGGTATACGGATGCCCAGACATGCACAAGGATGATTCCATGTCTCACCGAGTATGTATTCACCGGAATGGAGGCGCAATAAGTTGGAAAGGTTCCAAGCTTGACACTATAGCGGATTCTCGCCACTAAGGCGTAATACGCTGCAGCCTTCGAAGCAAAGAAAGGAAGCGGTTTGATCAAGAAGTTCATCTATGAACTTGATGTGGTCTCATCAATGATCCAAACATGGGCTTCGCCGCTATCATCTTGATCGAGAGATCATTAGTAGGAAGGAAATACAAATCGAGAAAAACCCCACCGAAAGGAACTTAGCGGATCCTTTGACTAAGGCATTACCTCAAAGTAAGTTTGAGGGTCATGTTAGAGCTTATGGTATTGGATACCGTAGCGATTGGCATTAGGCCAAGTGGGAGTCTGTTAGTAATATATGAGAGATGTCCTAAGGCAATCGCCTTATGTATGAACCATTTATATGATAAATGAAGATTCACTATTTGAGTATACACTTCGTTCCAGTTACGTATTGCTTAAACTCATTTTACTAAATGTCACGATCGATTCACATGAGAGAATTTGTGATTGGATCACAACTAGTGAGTATCTCTACATGTGTAATTGTGATGTATCGGAATTATCCTAGTCGATGAATTGATGGATTTGGACACCATCGATTACGTGAGATAACGCAGTATACTCCTTGGTGTATCAGCGGTGATTCTCACTTTTGGAGACATAGTGATGTCGGAGTTAATCGTGGATGCTAGTTATGGTAACTAGTTCATTGGAGTGACCAGTAGTAAGACTTCATATGGTTCTCTGCATATATAGATATGTCAATGAAGTTCTTCTTTGTGGCTTAAGTCGATGTTCCTTTGACTTGCGGTATTCAAGTCATCTTGATCATGGAGACTTATGCTTTGACATCTTAAGCAAACATCTCTAAGGAGATGTGGACCGAGATGATTGGGTATAAGTCAGTGATCGAAGGTGTTTGAATAGCCTATAAAGGATTCACCACTCCTTGCGAGGAGATGTATACCCATGGCCTCGTCGGATTGTTACTAAAGTCTTTGGCCAAAGCATTACATGTTTAGAGTAAGGTACTCTTGATACATGTGGAGTAACTAGAATCGTAGGGCGAGGAAATGATACTTGGGCTAGGTGTGGCGTGAGTCGACCTAGTGGGGTGACACAATAGACCATGTCACGAACCAAGTGGGTATAAGATGAGTGAAGGGAATGGGGCACGATTCATTCGAGCTCTTTGAAGGGTTTGAAATAGTTACGGATCAACCGTTGATCTTTTGGTTAATTGGGGATCATGATGTACTACTAGGTGCCACTCATGATCATTCTATAATTAATGGTTAATTATAGGCGGCCAACATAAACCGAGAACCTATTTGGTCACCGCGCTGTGAGTGTAATCCAAAGGATTTAAAACGAGCTTGAGAATGGGATTCTCAGACCGAGAGAAACTATGTTTGGTTGGACCAAACATAAAGCGAGCATGAAATTGTTTCAGTCGCAATGGAAGCGTGGATGGGCCGTGTCTTATGAAGACATAATGGATGTACCAAAATGGTTTGGTTCTAATCCAATGGATGAGAATAAACCAAAGGGTTTGGTTTATTTTAAACGAATGAACCAAAAGTTGGTTCGGTTCGTTTTAACTTAAAATAAATCATCATGGTTTGGTTTATTTTAACTTATCTTAATGGAGCGGGTTAACGGGCTTTATGGATATGATCCATTAACCATTAAGAGAATTAGTTCTCTATAAAATATGGCTTAAACCCTATCCCTAAAGCTAATCAAGTTTTGGCCGCCCAAACTCCCTCCCTCTCCTATCCGGCGCCAAAACCTTCATTGCCGCCGCCCAGCTTTTGTGCCGCCGTCCAAGTCCTTGCCGGTGACCAAGCTACAGCCGGTGAACCCTCCGGCGATCCTCCGGTGATCCCCTATAGGTTTGGCATCAAGGTGAGCCTTTTCTTTCCTTGGTTGGCCGGCGCCTATATCCTCCACCAAGCTGTCCAGTTTTCTGGACAGCTTCTCCTCCTCTCGTCGGAGCGTCGTTTGGACGACGGTTAGTGCTCCGACAGCGGCTAACTTACCGGGGATTTGATCTCCAGTAATCCTCTGAGGTGGGGGACGAAGGATTCGTCAAACGGTTGACGAATACCTCTCCGGAGAATCGAGTTTTGAGGACTCGGTTTTGGATCCGAATTTGGATTCGGATCGTGATCATCTCTCGATCATGTTGTCTTCAACACGAGGCTAGTAACCCGTATGAAGACGAAGCTCGTGGCTTAGAGAAGTCATCCCAAGGAGCTCGGCGTAGATACGGATAGAGACGATTCTTACGAGGATCGTTCCGGTTGATGCCGTTCTCGCTACACGTCATACGAAAGGTATAACGTAGATAATTTTCTTTTATTTCAAATTTTAATTTACGGTTATGTCTACACTTGTTGTAATATGCATGCGTGTGTTGTGTGTGTTGTAATAAATATAGATTTATTAATTTTAATTGCTTCCGCTGTGCTCATGTTTACGAAACATGATCGAACACACACACGCCGCGGTGCCGGAAACCCAACACGGGATCCATCGGGTTGTGATGCATCTTGAATCCATAGAATGGATCACATTCTGGGTTCCTGACGGGCTCTTCAAGTGGCTTGCAATGCCCTTTGGGCTCAAAAATACACCAGCCATATTCCAAAGAAAGATGGATGACTACTTCACGGGGACCCAAGACTTTATCGCGGTCTATATTGATGACATCCTGGTATTTTCGGAAGACAAGGTGACCCATTCCCACTACCTGAAAGTGATGTTGGATATATGCAAAAAGAACGGGCTGGTCCTCATCCCAACAAAAATGAAGATTGTCGTGCCCGAGATTGAATTCTTAGGGGCAATCCTAGGAAACCAGAAAATAGGTCTGCAACTGCATATAATTTCAAAGATTGCGGATTTCAACGAGCAAGAACTGCTCAATAAGATGGGTCTCAGATCATGGTTGGGACTCCTCAACTATGCTAGAAATTACATTCCCAACTTGGGAAAACTGCTCAGCCCCCTCTACGCCAAGACAAGCTCCACTGGCGACAAAAGGATGAACGAGCACGACTGGGCCTTGGTTAGACAAATTAAGAGTTTGGTGAAGAATCTACCCGACCTAGATCTCCCGCCCGAAAGTTACTACATAATTCTGGAAACAGATGGATGTATGAGCGGGTGGGGCGGGATCAGTAAATAGAAAATCCAGAGGCAAGACTCGAAGGCAACCGAAAGGATCTGTGCTTATGAAAGCGACAAGTTCAATCCTCCGAAGTCTACAATAGATGCTGAAATTTATGTCGTGATAAATACCATGGAGGCGTTAAAAATATATTTCCTGAATAAATCTGAAGTCACCATAAGAACCGATTGCCAAGCTATAATAAGGTTCTTTGGCAAGACTTCAAGTAACAAGCCTTCCCGAGTCCAGTGGC
Organism: Wurfbainia villosa; assembly: GCA_025175895.1. NCBI lineage: Eukaryota > Viridiplantae > Streptophyta > Magnoliopsida > Zingiberales > Zingiberaceae > Wurfbainia > Wurfbainia villosa. The sequence goes on from CM045992.1 coordinate 87,677,883, forward strand.
TAGCCTTCACAGACTACATAACAGGCACAAGAGTCACGGTCACCTTCGAGCACATCAGCGGCCAAGATAACCAATTGGCTAATAGCTTGTCCCATTTAATTAATTATTTAATTGTTTCAGAATGGTAGGAAGATCAGCTGGAGCAACTTGGACAGGTTCACCCAGCCCTGATGGAGATCCAAGATAGGCCAGACCTAGGGGTATAGACCTAGCTGGCGAATGCCCTCGACCGATTAATCGACAATATGAAGAGGTATTCTGGCATAGAGACTTCCATACGATTAGTCAGCAGTATGAGGCACTACTGCAGTTTAGAAGAAAAAGACTCAGATACGGAGGATTCCTACTGGAAGAGGATCGACAAATCCAGAACCAACTACATCAGCTCCAGAAGTAGGCAGCAGATGCAACAGTCCAAGCACTGGGACAGCTCAGGGCGTTGTACTCACTAAAGCTGCAAGAATGTACCAGACTAAGTACCCCTGACAATTGGTGCCATGACTGGTACCCTACAACTAGGATGGTGGATGTTAAGTTGAAAGAAGCAATAATTCTGATCAAGGACCACATAAGGACGATGTCACACTTCCATCTGTAAAGTAGATTCTTTTAGTACAAAGAGTGTGCTGTAAAGAGTCACAATGAGTGTGTTCCGTCACTTTGTGTGCTGTAAATGTACTATGAGTGCACTACTTTTATAAAAGCAAATCTTGCTTTATGAAAGCAGATCTGGAAGGAATCCACCCCTTTAGGTGTGAGTGCGATGGAGCTCATAATTGCACTCACGAGGATCCCAGATGGTGTATGTAATTCCTGACCTAATGCTCACTATTGGAGACTTCTACAGGAATGTCCAGGTATCAATACTGACGAGGGGATATGAGAAATGGCATAATGGTGAAGCCAACCTTCTAATTACAAGAGGGTTGATAGGCCGGTTATCCAACACTCCAAATGTGGGCTTCCTCTACGAAGTCCAAGGGGTGGTCGACTACCTGGTGAGCCATGGGGTAAGAGAAATCCAAGGGAGAAGATACTCCACATCAACATAATTCAATCCCCGACTGGAACTGGTCTACCTTAACCCGTAAGGGTTCTAAGCTAGCATCATTTTTGCTAGCTCTGATACCAAAAAGAATATCTGTCAAAGGAAATAGACATTCTCCCATCGATTAGGTTTCTGCTTGTGATCTCTGTTGGTTGGAGGGAATTAATGGTTCGTGCTGGTTGGATGATCCAGCTCAGGCCCTGCAATGCTGATGTAGAGTATCTTCTCCCTTGGAGTGCTCTTACCCCATGGCTCACCAGTTAGGTTATATCACTCCAGGAGAGATGATGCCCATCACAGGGTGTATATGCACAGATCGAAGGAAGCCATACTCTGCATAGATAACCAGCAGCAAGACAGAAACTTTGTACAAGAAACCAGTTCCCAGCAACTACAGAGGAGCTGGATGAGGTTTATCCACTTGGGAGTCCTCCATGTGAGGATACAAACTTTACATCGGCAAGAAGAAGGAACCATGGCTCTCGTCCTATTCAGAGACAACAGATGGTACAGTAACCGAGCCATAATAGCGGCCATGGAAGTGGATATGTCACGAGGATCCCAGATGGTGTATGTAATTCCTGACCTAATGCTCACTATTGGAGACTTCTACAGAAATGTCCAGGTATCAATACTGACGAGGGGATATGAGCAATGGCATAGGCTTGAAAAAAGGTTAACTGCCTTGGAGGAGAATACAAGTGCCCTAACCAACCTATTTCCTAAGAAACAAGTGCCCCGGAGCCTTGAAGCAGTGCCTCAGAACCTTAAAGCAGAAACCTCCGGGAAGACAAAGCCTGCGGAGGAAGCCATTCTAAAGGCTACGGAGGAACTTACCACCAAGCTGAGCCAAGTGGAGGAACTTCTGAAGAGCATACAGAAGTGGACCTCTGCATGAACAGAGGTGACTTCATCCACACTAAAAGCACTGAATCCTACCAAACCGCCTTGCAAGCAACAAAAGGTGTAGAGCCACCGTCCATGAGAATCACAAGACCCAGTGAACATCTAAGAGTAGTTTCTGGGATAGTAGCAATTATCAAACAAAACAACACTCAAATAAAGCTGCTAGTGTAAAGTTTTGAAACACTAAAAGACATCAAGGAAGAGCTGTGGAACATTTCCAAACAGCAGACCAACGTCGGACCACTACTAGAGGCACTGGTTACGAAGTTGCAAAACTTGAATCTTGGACCAGCAGAAAGGCCAAGGGAAGCTCGAGGAAAGCTTCGGGTTTTCAAAGATCCCTATAACATACTCAAAGAAGAGCAAGCCAAGCTAAAGAAGCAATGGCAACCAGAGCAGTGACCCAGGATCTATTAAAAGAGCAACAATCCTCTTCCCTCTTTGAGGATCAAATAAATGAGTACAGGAGGCACCAGCGACGCCTGTACAATGCCCAGCAAACCATGAGGAGAATAGGGAGACGCATTATGGGTAGGAGTACCCAGCATACCCTGGAACAACAACTAGACCCCCAGGTACAACTACAGTTGTCCATGCAAGAGAGGGCGTCCATAGTATCGGTGGATGCGGAGATTTTATCAGAAAGGGATAGCGGAGAAGGGGAGGTGACTTTAAGGTTTTTTTAACAAGGAACATGAGTGGACTCTTCGACAATGGAACTATTGTTTCGGGTTACCTAGTGAGGGAGAGAGGAGAACACCCAATGATTTTAATGGACGATCATTTTGATATGAATTGACTTGAGAAAATTCTTGACCCTTCTAGAGCCAAAGCATCCTGACTCTAGAATTCTATTTTTAGATACATCCACCGTTTCATGGCTAGCACTATTTTTAGAAGGGGAGAGAGTCATGGATGATGTAATTAAGAGGTGTCATAAGGCAATCGCCTTTGAAATTATTAATAAAATTCACTATTTGAGTATACATTATCTATGTATTTGATTGGATCTTAAATTCATGTATTGAAGTCCACAATATGATGCATGACATGAAAGAAATTGTGATTGGATCACAATTAGTGGGCATCTTATCATGTGTAATCATACAAGTATTGAAACTATCACTAGTCGATGAATTGACGAGATTGAACACCATCAATTTTGTAAGACTAGCACACGTTATGCTTCTTGGTTTATCCAAGCATTCGGTACTCACTGAATAAAAGTTTAGGGATGCTGAGAGTGAACATATGGATGATAGTTATGGTAACTAGCTAATTGGAGTAACCTGCTATAAGACTTCATATGGTTCTATATGTCGTTGAAGATCTCATTGCAGCTCGAGAGCGAGCTTCCTTAGACTTGTGGTATTCAAGTCACCTTGATCATGACACCTTATACTTTGACTTCTTCATAGCCATCTCCATAAAAGGTGTAACTCCGAGATGATTGAGTATAAGCCAAAGTGATTGAGGGTGTTTGAATAGCCCATAAAGGATTTACAACTCCTAATAAAGGAAATGTATACCCTAGGCCTCTTGTCAGGATTGTTCCTCATAAGTCTCTGACCAGAGCAAACATGTTAAGAAGGTGGTAACTTGGATCCACAAGATAAGGAAACTAATTTAGGCTAGGTGTGACATAGTTAACCTAGTAGGGATGAACACATATACCATGTCCAGAACCAAGTGGGTATAGGATGAGATAAAGGAACAAGGTATGAACAACTGTAGCTACTGAAGGGTTTAGAAACATTCTGGAGTCGATTTAGACTTTCTGATCAATTGGGGGTCATGATGCACTGCTAGGTGTCACTCATGATCTATTCATAATTAAGGGGTTAATTATGAATGACCAACATAACTGAGAACTTATTAGGTCACACGCACTATGGGTGATCTTGAGATGTAAAACAAGTATGAGAATGAGATTCTTGATGAGAGAGGATATATCTGGTTATACCATACCAAAGGGTGCGAAACGGAGGCTATGGAACCTCCGATGGCCTTGTCGGATTTAGCATGGTCATATCACACCTAAACAAACTCAAACGGACCATATAAAGCCTCACACGACCGTGCCTAACTTGGAAGGGGTTGTGCCTGGCTCTGGCTAAAAATGGCCAAAAGGTGGGTGGTGCCCATGACACATGGTTGGCCGTGTGTCGTGGCACGACCGTGACTTTTGGCAAGGTCGATTGTGTGTAAGACACACAACCGTGTCGCCGTTGCATCATTTTTAGAGATTTCTCTTATGGAAATTTCCTAGGTTGTTCTTATCTTAATTATGATAAGATAGGTTCCGTTTAAGCCTCCTAAGATGACCTAATCAAGAGATCTATAAATAGATCCCTTGATAATCTTTGGAGGAGAGTTTTTCTTATGGTTTTCCTTGGTAGCCATCTTCCCATTTCTTCTTCTCTTGTCTCCGCCGAAAGGCTTGCTGCTCTAGGAGTTATCTCTAGTGATTGATAACAGTAATTATTGTGGTACAATTACAAATTAATTACTGAACCCCCTCTATACTAATGTAGCATAGTGAACGGCTCGGATCATTTTCCAACGAGTGTAATCGATAGAATAGTAATATTAGGATCGCTAATTATTGCTTTGGATTTTCCATTTCAACTGAGGGTTTGGAATTTGAAAGACTAATCTTACTGAATGAAAGACAATGCAAGTAATTAAAACATTAATCTAACTAAACTATGATGGTAATGAAAGTAAAGAAGATATGAACTAAACATTCAAACAAGAGCATTCAAAAACATAAAGACAGTGCAGAAATTTAAACAACAATTCGAATGCAAAATAACATGAGTGTAAAGCAAAAGATGAAATAAATCTAACTTATTATTAAACACTTCTAACTAATGGAAATAACACTTAAACATGCAAGAAATCAAACTAACAAACAATTAAGCTAAGCTTTGCAATTAACTAGTCAATCTCATTAACTACAAATTAATCTCAAAACTAAATATCCCAATTAAACTACAAACTTAACATCCAAATGAAACTACTAATTAAACTCCAAGACAAACTACGAATTAACTACAATTTAAACTACAAAACAAGCTACAAACTAACTACAAATTAAACTGCAAATCAAACTACAAACTAATCATCCAAATTAAACTACGAATTCAACAACCTAAACTACAAATGAAACTACAACAATAACAATTAAGGTACGATAACCAGTTCAATTCATGAATTCCAAATATAATGTAAACCGACAATCGACAACACACGGAGAAGGAACCACCCTCTCTGGCGATGACGACAATCCGAACAGTACCCTCCGGCAAACGATGAAGTGAATTCCTTGTCGAGAAGTTCCTCTAGCGAGGATGAACTGAAGATGAAGACTACCCACTGCTCCGATGATGGAATGAATGGAACTGCTGAACCACCGCAGCTAAAGGGGTGAAGCTGGAATGATGGAGCTGCCTAACCATGACTGTTGGAAGGGATGAAAATCGAAACAGTGGCTGTCGTGTGTTCTTCACCAGTGTTGGAGTGGAGAACTATCTCCAAAATGGAGATTAGAGGCTATCAGAATTGGAAATTGATGTCGCCGAACCACAATAGTGAGAGAGTGACCTCAGCCTTCCGAACCACATCCAGCTGAGGAACGTCTCAGCTCCGACAGTAGATGGAGTGGTCGCTGGTGAAGATGACCGAAATCCCTCTCCGCCTGATGAAGCTGCACTGCTGTGTTGGGAAGAGAATCATCGCTCGCGTGATTTTGGGGAAGAAAGGAATCGCGGCTTGCTGTTCCATTGCGTGAAGAAGCTGGATAAAATAAAAATCAAGCTTAATTACAACCTAAGTCCTAGATTTGATCTGATGGTCCAGAATGCTCTGATTTAGAATGGACGGATCTGATCAATCTGAATGGATGATCATGATCAGCTTGATCTAGATGGAAGGTTGAGATGTATATATCTAAGTGTATGGACTGGATATCTCAAGATCTAGATGGATGGTTCAGAATCAATCAAATCTCATCAGACGACCTGGATTGAACATATCTGAATCCTTTGATTAAACTGCTTCTGATCTTGATTAAACTGCTCCATCTTGAAATTCCCTTTACGACTCTATATGAAGCCACATTTGATCTAACTCGAGTCTAGTCCATTGGCTCATCTCGATCTCCTGCAATTAAGATGTAAAATTTGCATATAACTCCAAAATTTAGGAGAATTTACAATAAGGTCCAAAATAATCCCAACTCGTAACACATGATAATAATCAACAATTAATCATTCGAGAGAATAAAAATATTAAGATTAAGGGCCAAAATAAATATGACAAAATGATAGTTATCAATTCCCCCACACTTATTCTTGCACGTCCCGAGCAAGTAAAGGAAACTATAAGTAAACTAAAGATATACTTCCCTAGCAATTCCCAATCATACATAGAAATATTTGAAAGAAAGTTACCTAGGATTGTCAAATCTCAAAGACTCAAGCAATCATGGACTCAAATCTTATATAAGTTAACAAACATGGTGACTTCAATCCATCCTGAATAGACAATGAATGACTAAGCCTCACAAGATAAGTGGTGGTTTCTCTTGCTCTCATAAGCATGTAATAGTGGAGTTCACTCAAGCTACTCATGGTTTATGCACTACCATATGTTTGCTTTTCTTCTACCTCCACCACTATATATACATAAGAATGCACAATCATTGAAGGCTTATTAGGAATGTAAGGGAAACATGAATACAAGAAAATGATAGTATGTGTTTAAGGAAAGAAAGATAAGAAATGAAATAGCAAAAAAAAAATATACAAGAAGACATGGAAATACTTGAATGCTATATAGATGAGTACAAGAAAACAGTGCCCCTAATATTTTTATCCAAGCTAGCTTTTACAATTCATTAAATATGTAAACAACCCCTATCACTTTCGCAATATAAAACCACACTTGATATATAATAAATCTCTCAATCATTGCAATAAGGGATGTCAATCACAAAAATACTATCACATAAATAAAAAACTGCACAATATGTCAAAGAATTTTTTTATTGCCTTTATTGTTTTGGCCAAATATTTTTTTTTTCAAATTTTTTCTTTTTTTTCAACTTTTTTTTTCAATCATTTTTTTTCATTTTTTTTCAACAATATTTTTTTGACATGTTGTACACTTCTCTATACTCTAAAAAAATACATCAAACTCAGCTATAAAAATAAAGAGCATGGCTAGCTCATGGTGATCAAGCACGACTTGCCTATGCTTACAATAAATTCTCCTGAGCTTCTCTCTCCCCCACACTTAAATTTTTGTCTGTCCTAGGCAAAACACTCATCATGGCACATCCAATACTGCACATCCAAAAGAGTAACAAAGAAGAAAGTAATGGAAGGAAAGAAAAATGACATGATGAATAGCAAGAATATTATTTAGTAAGCATATGACGATAAAAGAAGTAAAGGGATGTAGGGAATTGATTCCCACTTCGGTCGCTCGTGTAAGGCAATCCTATCTACGTCCTCGGATTAAAAAAAAATAATCTTTGACGAAGACGGATTACCCAAGCAACCGATCCATCATCGTGCTATTCGATTCGAGTGGTATCTAGAACAAACTTATTGTTCAAGCAACCTAACTCTTTTCCTCAATTAGCCGCGGAATAGATGATATACGGAACACCGAATTTTGTGTTTATCTTTTGGGGTCCAAGTAAATTAGCCACATACAATTACATACAAATTGCATAGAACAAGAAAGAAACTTAAAAAAAAATTATACCTCTTGTTTACCTCTTGGTCTTCTATTGTATGACCTATCCTCCTCTTGGACGTTGTGTGGGCAATGATCCTCCAAGAGTTGAAGCCTCCTAGATCTCTAGCTTCCCTTCCTTGCTCACTCCGAACAAAGGGAAGACACATGCTCCCTTCTTCTCCTTACTTGCGCCAACCACCAAGAACCAATCTTTGGTGTCCGCCGGCCCTAAGGAAAGGGAGAGATGACCTGGCCAAAACCAAAGAAGAAAACAACCCTTCTTCCTTGCTTTTCCGCCGGCCAAAAGAGAGGGAGGAGAGGCGCCGGCTATAGGGGATGGAGTGAATTAAGGTGTTGCCAGCCAAGGAGGAGTAAGAGCCAAATCCTAGAATTCCTTGTAGCCACCGACCCTAGGAAGCAAGACAAATCTTCTTGCCACCCAAACCTATCCCACGCCAACTCCAAAAAAAACCCTAATCTCCAAAAGATTGTTTTCGCCCAAGCCAAGCCTCCCATATTTATAGATTTCTCCCAAGCCTTCTTTTAATCGTGTCCGTTGGATCTAGGCTTCATGAGGGTTTTAATATTAGGATACAATAGGAACTATGAGGAGGAGTTGAATCTTGGCCACCCAATGGATCCGACCCACATAAAATCCGATCCATTAATGATAATCCATTCCACTAGAGGATTATCATTGATCTACCTCACCAACCCCCATAAATAAATATGGGCTCCATATATTAATTGTACAAATATCTCTCCGTGTTTAAGATCTCGAATGTCCATCAATTAATTAATTTATTGACGATTAATTAATCAACATCTAACTCCATGAGTAGTACCACTCAACCTTATCATCATGCCAGACCAAGTCCACCTACAGGGTTTACATAATGATCCTTATGAGCTCCTCAAGGGGGCATCATCATCCTAACACATAGGACACAGTTGTTGGGGAATCGATACGGCCGGCTAGAGGGGGGTGAATAGCCCTCGTTCGTTGGATGTCGTATTTTGCTCGTTCTCGTTGCGTTGCTTGTCTACGATTGTCGTTAGCGCAGCGGAAATAATAACACAATAATAATACTAACAACAAATAAGCACATACAAACACACACGATATACGTGGTTCGGAACCGAATGGTTCCTACTCCACGGGCGAGCTCCTCTAGCTCTAGAGATGCACACGGCAATACTCAAACTCCTTATCGACTACACGTCGGAGGTGGAGAAATCTCTTACAAGCAATTACAACAGTAATATACAAATACAAACAAGAATACAAATACAATACAAAAGAAACACTTTTCACCGATTGGTTTTGATCACTTGTTTGTTGCTTGCTTTGATTGGCTGTTGAAGGACTGGAATGCAGCAGCAATTCCCCTCCAATAGCTCCACAAAAACCATGGTGAAATCCTCCCTCTTGAGATCCTTTTATAACCTGTATCAAGCTGATTTCGCACCCATCAGTCGACTGATCGTGACCATCAGTCGACTGGTCCCGTAGTCGTTGTCTCAAAACGGCCAGATGACACCCACGCTTAAGGATCACCTTGATCGGTAGTGGCACCCATCGATCGTGATCATCCATCGATCGAGTCTTTGGCGAGCTCGACTCCGATGCAATGCGTGCAGTGTCATCGATCATTGCCATCCCTCGGCGGTCGGTTGATCTCCCAACGATCATTGCCCTCCCTCGGCGGTCGGTGATCGGCCCGGAACTTAGTTGATCGAACCAGTCGAACCCATCGACCTAGAAGCGATCATTGGCACCTATGCGATCGGTGATGTCGGCTAAAACCTCGAACATAGCGATGTTTGAGCCTCACCTACTCGATCTTAGCCACTTGGCCAAGTCCACCTTATCCCTCATGGAGTTCCCCACGAAGCTCTCTTCCCTCGGCCTCGTCCCTCGGATCGCCAAGCGCCGCGGCCCATCCTTCGTCTCATGCCTAAGTATGCTTCCCTTTGGGCTCCTCCATTCGCTCCCGTCCGTGGTCCCTCGGATGCACCAGCGCCGCGACTTGCGCCAATGCCATCCTTCAGGCTCAAGGACCGAGCCTAGTGAACTTGCCAAGTTCTCAAGACTTCCCAAATGCACCAAGCGCCGCGGCAATGCATTTCTCACCAAGCACCAGCGCCGCGGCCACAATGCTTTGGATTTCCCATGCCAAGCACCAGCGGGACTTTCCCATGCCAAGGCTTCCCCCTTGGACTTCCACACCAAGCTCCATGCTTGGATTTTCCATGCCAACCCCATGTTGGACTTTTCCCATGACAATCCCATGTCATGAGTTTTGTCTATCATCAAAATACTATCAAGGTACTGCTCGAGTCAAACTCGAGTCAACCTGGGCCGATTGCACCAACAATCTCCCCCTTTTTGATGATTGACAAAACTACCATCTCAAGTCTACCAATTCTCCCAAATTGGCAATTCTCATATCCCAATGAGAATTCTAACGAATCCTAATTGGTAACTTGGTAACTTCTCCCCCTTTTTGACATTACATCAAAAAGGTCCTCCCCAAGGGTATGAATGTCTCATATCCCAATGAGATCTTACAATCTTTCTAGTGATCCCATATCACTTAAAGAGAGGCAACCCAATTTTCCTCCCATGAGGAAATACACATCCATCTTCCCAAGATGGATACCTCCCCCTAGAGGCTTGCTCCCCCTTGACCATTGCACCAACAATGTCCTTAGAGAGTCCCTAAGCCAATAGGAACATTAACCAAATCAAAATTAAGGCAAAGTTCAACAATGAACTCTCTCACCTTAAAATTGATACTCACCCTCAACCCAACTCCTAATCCATATCCAATGGATTTCCACCCTCTCTAATGCTCTCCCAAGCATATCCTAGGGTTAGGAGTGGTTAGGGGACCAAAACATGGCTAAACATGGGTCTAATTATCAAGTTTACCCGAAATCGGCTGTGCGGTCGACTCAATCGGATACTACGATCATTGGACTTACCATCGATCATTGCCATTACATGCCGTCGATAATTATGGATTTTCGAAATCCATAAGTAAATATACGTAATTTTTAAAATCTTGAAAATGCATACGTATATTACTTATCCTAAAGACTATGGGTGAAAAATATTGAAAATTTATTTTACCCATTAAATTAGGAGATTGATACAAAGTTCAAAATTTAAGAAAAACTTCAATAAAGAGTCATCTTTGTATCATCCCATTCAATGGTGATAGCTATCAAAAGATAGGCTTCACCAAGGTTTTTCAAAATATTTTTCAAACCTTTATTTTTTTTTCCCTAAACATCTCACCATTATCTAGATGTGTAAAACACATACAAGTCAAATTTTTGTGAGATGTGGGTTTTGTTTTGTTTATGTTCTCATGCATATTTCTAAGGCAATATTCTTTGATTCCCATCAAATCATGCCATAGTCCATAATTTCATTTTATTTATATGCATGATATGATTATGGCATAGATATGATATAAGTAAAAGCATATGCCAATATCATGATGTCATGGCTTGTAAATGAGATCTAGGCATTCATGACATCTAAACATAATTCTAAACATGATCATGACATTTTATAGATAAAAATGAAAATGATGTCATGACATGGTAAGACAAACAAATCATGGCAAGTAAAATATACTAAGGTATAGAATACCTAAGTGTGAAAATCAATTTGCCATTTTTAGGGATTAAATACGTTTTGCCTTAATGCCATTATTTTCTTAGTGTGCCAAAAACCCAAAATGGCACACCAATACCTCTAAGACCTAATTGTGCCAATTTAAATCATTTTAAAACTTCTCAAACCATATTGACACATCCTAATGTGTCAACTCACAATGGCTAGGTTAACTACCCATCCACTTAGGGTTGACACACCCTAACCCATCTAGCGTGAATCGATCACGCTTCTAGGAACCCAATACCTATTGGAGCTCCTTGGGTTAACAAGGTATTCCCTAGGGATAACTTCCCTAGATACCTTCCTAATGACCCTTTTTGGCTTTGAAGCCTTAGTCAAATGGGTCTTACTTGGGTCAACTCTAGAGGTGACTCCTCCATTGACCTTCTTAGTGGCTACATTTGATTTCTTTGAGGTGTTAGCCACTAAACACATACCATGGCTAGACTTAGGGATGGCTTCCCTATTAGCCTTGGTTTTCCTAGACCTAGATGTGGTTCCATAATTAAATGGAACATTATGGTAGGACATAGGTTTGTGACCCAAACCTTCCTTGCCCTTAGACCATTTTTGAACCTTAGGTATTGACTTTTGGGCATTTGACCCTAGAATTGAATTTTCTATGATTCTAAGGGCTTTCTCCATTCTCTCAAGTCTTGACCTCAAGACTTGGTTCTCTAGCTCTAATTTTCCCATTTTTGAATTTTCATTAGGTTTTTGGGAAGGCCTCTTCTTCTTAGGCATGTGCCTAGACTTTTTGGGATTAATATCCAAATTTTCTTCAATTCTCCTAATTGACTCCCTAGGTAAAATAGGTCTAGAATTATGAGTCCTAGGTTTGTCCTTAGTTATATGAACATGCTTGGCACCTAGACAATACACCTTATTATTTCTCTTAGCATGCTTTTCATTGATAATAGCAAGAGAACTAAAATAATTTTTATCATGCTTTTTGACTTTAGGAATTAAAGGTGCATTAACTAAATGTACCTTAGGGTTAACTTTAGGAGCTCCCCCTACATGAGTTGCACCTTCTTGCCCTTTCTTCCTCCCCCTAGGGCATTGGCTTCGGTAGTGTCCCCGTTGGTTGCACTTGAAGCACACAATGTGCTCTTTGCTCTTAATTGAGGGAACACTGGCATCGTTTGACTTTTGGTGTCGATGCCTTCTTCTTAGCCAATTTAGGGCATTTGCTCTTGTAATGCCCCTTCTCCCTACACTCAAGGCATATTATGTGATTTTTATTTAAAATTACAACACTTGAGTCACCTAGGGAGTTGGTGGAGGCCTCTTCACTTCTTCCGGAGGTAGAAGCTTCATTTTTATCTTGCTCCGGAATCAAAATCCTTTCCTCCCCCTCAACGCTAGAGGTGGAGGTCTCCACCAAGTCATCCACATCTTCAAAAGTGGATGGTGATTCTTCTTCGGCATTCTCCTCTACTTGTGCCGATTGGGAATTTTCTTGGAATTTCATTACCTTATTCCATAATTCCCTTGCATCCCTATAATCACCCAATCTAGACCAAATAGTGTTAGGTAACAAATCACTAATCAACTTGATTACCTTGAGATTTGTCTTGAAGTCTTTGATTTGGTCTTGGGTCCATTTTGACTTCTCAATTGGCTTGTTGTACTTGTCCCTAGGCATTTCAAAACCATTTTCTATAATAATCATAAAATCAAAATCGGTTTCTAGGTATACCTCCATTTTTCTTCTCCACCATAGAAAGTCTCCTTCGAATTTGGGTGGTTAAAGGTTGTAGCCGGCCATCTTGTAGTGCTCTCGCGGCGGTTAGTCCTTGAAGAGCGACCTCGGCTCTAATACTCAAACCCCTTCTCGACTACACGTCGGAGGTGGAGAAACCTCTCATAAGCAATTACAACAGTAATATACAAATACAAACAAGAATACAAATACAATACAAAAGAAACACTTTTCACCGATTGCTTTTGATCACTTGTTTGTTGCTTTCTTTGATTGGCTCTTGAAGGACTGGAATGCAGCAACAATTCCCCTCCAATAGCTCCACAAAAACCATGGCTAAATCCTCCCTCTTGAGCTCCTTTTATAACCTGCATCAAGCTGATTTCGCACCCATCAGTCGACTGATCGTGACCATCAGTCGACTGGTCCCATAGCCGTTGTCTCACAATGACCAGATCCACGTTGGTTAAGTTCCAACGGATCACACATCAGTCGACTGATGGCACCCATCGATCCGATCATCCATCACCGAGTCCGGCGAAGCTCGACTCCATTCTGTCGTGCGGTGTCATCGCTGATCGCCATCCTCGGCGATCGATTCTCCCAACAATGATCGCTCCTCGGCATGATCGATCACCAGAACTTGGTTGATCGAACACCGGGTCGAACCCATACGACCTAGAGCGATCCGGGCACCTACTACTGACCGATCGATGTCGGCTAAAACCTCAAACATAATGATGTTTGAGCCTCCGACACTCAGTCTTAGCCACTTGGCCAAGTCCACCTTATCCCTCATGGAGTTCCCCACCGAAGCTCTCTTCCCTCGGCCTACGTCCCTCGGATGCGCCAAGCGCACAGCTTCGCAATTCCATCCTTCACGTCTCATGCCCTAGAAGTATGCTTCCCTTTGGGCTCACTCCATTCGCTCCCCATCCGGCGGTCCCTCGGATGCACCAAGCGCACGACTTCGCAATGCCATCCTTCACCGACTCAAGGACCCGAGCCTAGTGAACTTGCCAAGTTCTCAAGACTTCCCAAATGCACCAAGCACACGACTTCGCAATGCATTTCTCACCAAGCACCAAGCGCACAGCTTCGCAATGCTTTGGATTTCCCATGCCAAGCACCAAGCGCACAGCTTCGCAATGCTTTGGACTTTCCCATGCCAAGCACCAAGCCCACGGCTTCGCAATGCTTTGGACTTTCCCATGCCAAGGCAAGCCCTTGGACTTCCACACCAAGCTCCATGCTTGGATTTCAATGCCAACCCCATGTTGGACTTTCCCATGACAATCCCATGTCATGAGTTTTGTCTATCATCAAAATACTATCAAGGTACTGCTCGAGTCAAACTCGAGTCAACCTGGGCTGATTGCACCAACAACAGTTTCCTCCCATAATCAATGACACATCATGTAAATAATATCATTTTCCAACTTACCGAGCCTATCGATTTAATCTATAAATCTCGCCCATTAGTAAATCAAAGAAATAAATACTAAGTACATGTACCCGTTATTATATCGGGATTAAGAGCATGTACACCATAATATCCGAGGTCCGATTGAATTATGTAGTTAGCAATAAATTGAATCACATCTATGTCGGTCTTGCTCAATGCACACAAAGTGTATTAGTGTAATTCTATGGTCAAGACAAACCAATACCAAATTACACTACAACCATACCAATGGTTTTTCCAAAACCATCTCGGTTGTGAGCCTCCACTTATACTCTACAAGAAACTGATAACATGATCATCCGTGTTACACCACACACCATGTTATCTACAATGTAATGTATCATACAATATGCATAACCATAAATATGCAAACAATGATCATGTGATTCTTATTTCAAAAATAAAGATGTTCATACAAAAGATGACTTTTCAGTATACATACCAACAATCTCCCATTTATAATAAAAGACTATGTTGTCCTCAAAATGTTACACATCTGATTCCCATTCCCTCCACATGCCTATCAAAAGCTCTCACTTGAAGGGCCTTAGTGAAAGGATCTGTCAGGTTATCCTCTGACGCAATCTTGGATACAACAACTTCTCCTTGCTTTACGATCTCTCGTATCATGTGGTACTTGCACTCTATGTATTTACTTGCCTTATGGGCTTGTAGTTCCTTCGAGTTTGCAACTGCACCACTGTTATCACAATAAATTGTGATAGTTCTGGGCAAACCAGAAATCACATCCAAGTCCATGAAGTAGTTCCTGAGTCATACAACTTCTTTGGTTGTCTCAGAGGCTGCCACATACTCATCTTCCATGGTAGAGTCCGCCACACATTTTTTCTTGACAATCCTCCATACAATGGCTCCACCTCCCAAAGTAAACACAAAACTCGAGGTAGACTTACTGTTATCCCTATATGATTGGAAGTCGGAATCTGTGTAACCCATAGGGAGTAATTGATCTACCTGGTATACCAGCATATAATCCCTAGTCCTTCTCAGGTACTTCAATATGTGCTTTAGCGCAGTCCAATGTCCCTATCCTAGATTACTCTGATATCTGCTAACCATGCCCACGACAAAGCAGATATCCGGCCTCGTACATAACATAGCATACATGAGGCTTCCTACCGCCGAAGCATAAGGAACCACTTTCATCTCCCTTATCTCCTTTGATGTTCTAGGACACATCTGTTTAGATAAAGGTACTCCATGCCTAAAAGGAAGAAAACCTTTCTCCGAGTTCTGCATGCTAAAACGAGCAAAAATAGTGTCTATGTATGAAGCTTGAGATAAACACAACATCCTTTTCCTGTGATCCCTTATAACCTTGATCCTAAGGATGTGTCCCACTTCTCCCAAGTACTTCATATCAAACTATTTGGACAACCATACCCTTACGTCTAATAACATTTTGACATTATTGCCAATTAACAAAATATCATCTACATATAGTACAAGAAATACCACTACGTTTCCGTCACATCTCTTATATACACAAGACTCATCCAGACTTTGAATAAATCCATAAGACTGGATTACCTTATCAAAGTGGATGTTCCAAGATCTCGAAGCTAGCTTGAATCCATAAATGGACTGATTAAGCTTGCACACTAGATGCTCTTTGCCCTTTGCAATGAATCCCTTTGGTTACTCTATATAGATGTTTCTCTCAAGACTTCCATTAAGGAAAGCTATCTTGACATCCATCTACCACACCTCATAATCCATATGAGCAGCAATACATAAGAGAATCCGGATAGACTTAAGCATGACTACCAGTGAAAAGGTCTCCTCATAATCGATACCCTCTTTCTGAGTATACCCTTTCACAACAAGCCTTTCTTTGAAGGTCTCAACCTTCCCGTCTATTCCTCTCTTTCTTTTATAGATCCACTTGCATCCAATGGTTTTTACACCATTGGGTGGTTCTACTAGCTCCCAGACCTGATTTGAATCTATAGATTCTATCTCAGAATTCATCGTACTTTGCTAAGAAATCTCATCTTTATCTTGGATTGCCTCGTCATACGTCCAGGGATCAGGTTCATGTTCGCCAGGGACAAAATCAAAAGATTCTCCCAAGAACATAAATCTATCAGGTTGTCTAACAACCCTCCCACTACGATGAGGTATCCCCTGTGTATCCTTTATGACACGCGATGTAGTAACTTGTGGTATATCCTCTTGTACTGGCGGTACTGAAGTAGTGACTTCCCCTCTCAATTCCTTCAGAACAATCTTACTCATGAGCTTGTGATTCGTCACATAGTCTTCCTCTAAAAATCTGGTGTTCGTGCTAACGATCACCCTATGATCTCTAGGACTATAGAACCAACCGTCTTTCATTCCTCTAGGATAGCCTACGAACATGCACACTTCTGTATGAGGTTCCAACTTACCAGCATCTGCCTTCAGCACATGTGCTGGACTCCTCCAAATCCGAATATGTCTCAGACTATGCTTTCGCCCTGTCCACAATTCTGTGGAAGTAGAAGGCACTGATTTAGATGGTACCAAGTTCAGAATATACACTGTCGTATTTAGAGCATACCCCCAGAACGAATCAGGTAACTCAGAATAACTCATCATTGATCTAACCATCTTCATAAGAGTCCTATTCCTTCGCTCCGCTACACCATTCTGCTGGGGTGTGCCAAGTGCAAAGAATTGGGATTGTATCCCAGCCTCTGATAAGTAATTCCTAAACTCTCCCAAGAGGTACTCACCACCATGATCAGATCGTAGTGTCTTGATACTTTTACCTTGACGTTTCTCCACATCAGCCTTGAATTATTTAAACTTGATAAAACATTCAGACTTGCAGCGCATTAAGTAAATGTATCCATATCTTGTATAATCGACTATAAAAAAGATGAAATATTCAAAACCACCTCTAGCTTGGATAGACATAGGACCACAAAAATCATAATGAACCAATTCCAACACATCTTTGACTCTATACCCCTTGACCTTAAAAGGCCTCTTGGTCATTTTACCTTCCAAGCAAGATTCAGAGGTTGGGAAATCTTCCACCACTAATGAACCTAAAGGTCCATCAGCTATCAACCTTTGAATTCTACTCAGGTTAATATGACCTAACCTTAGATACCAAAGATATGTTTGGTTCATTTTCGAAGGTTCTTTTCTCTTATTAGATTTAGAAGATGAGTTATTTACTTCTATTTGCACCGTGGGAGCTTTTGGTTCAAGGGTATATAAATTTCCTATCAATGCACCAGAACATATAATCTTTCTATTCCTTTTTATAACAACTCTGTCATTAAAAGAAATAGAATATCCATCCAAAAACAATTTAGAAACCGAAATCAAATTCTTTCTAAATAAAGGTACATAAAGGCAATTTTTCAGAACCAAAGTTTTATTCCTATCAAAAGATAAATAAACATCACCCAATGCAATAGCCGCCACCTTCGTAGCAACACCCAAGTAAACGGTAATCTCCCCCTCAGCTAGTCGTTTGGTTTCCTGGAACTCCTTTATTCTGCTTTCGGTTGGGGCAGTCCTTCTTCCAATGTCCAGTCTGCTTGTAAGTGAAGCACTTGCCTTTCAGCTTCTTCACTCCTCCCTGAGATCCTCCCGCCACCTTTGCTCCACCTTGTTTCTTCTTCTTCTTGCTTTTCGGCTTAGAAGTATAAACCTTCTGAGAAACCATGGCCTGAGCCTGAGCACTCTGATGAAAAAGTCCCTCTACTGCCTGGAGTTCTGTCAAAAGCTCTGCCAACGATTACAAGCTCTTATTCATGTTGTAATTCAGGCGGAACTGCTCAAAACTCCTAGGTAGAGATTGGAGAATGATATCGACCTGGGTTTCCCCATCGATCTCAGCTCCAAGGAATTCCAACTCATTCAAATGAGACATCATCTTGAGAACATGATCCCTCACGGGTGTTCCCTCGACCATGGTGGTCGTCATCAAGTTCCTCATGGCTTCCTGCCTAGCAGCCCGATTCTGGTGTCCGAAAAGTTCCTTGAGATTGAGCATCATGTCATAAGCAGTAGGCATGGCTTGATGCTGATGTTGCAATACATTTGACATAGAAGCCAAAATGTAACACCGCACCATCTCATCAGCTTTTATCCACTTCATATAACTCTCTTTCTCCTTTTCCCCAGAATCAACTGCAGTCTTAGGAGGACACTCTTCGAAGAGTACATATTTGTACTCCTCAGCAATCAAGTGTATATCCCGATTCCTTTTCCAATCCACATAGTTTGTTCCAGTAAGTTTATTTTCCTTTAGTATCACAGCAAGTGGGTTGAAAGTCATTTTTGAAAAACCTAAGAATCACATAGATCAAAACATTAGATTTCAAAAAATTTATTGATTCCTCAAACAATAAAATTTTAAAATCAACAAACACCTCAAAACACCGAGAATATCATATGCCACGATAGTGTGGACGTATACGAATTCTACATTTGTAAGAGGAGGTTTTACCAATTAATTTTATTATCCTGACAACCTTACTTTTTGACAAATAAAATTAATAGTTGGTTCCTCTTCTATCCTACAAATAAAAGCAGTGACTCCGATGGGGAGGTTACTCTTATTTGCATCTAAGTGTTCACCATTACTCGATACCTAGGCAATTATCTCGGATTATGTGCCTTCCGATGGGGAAGTACACAGACTCCTAAATAATTTTATATAACCATATTTGACCCTGTGATCCGCAAAACAAACTCATTCGATGGGTAGGAAGGCACTCAGAGCCGATGCACAAGTTTGTTTGCATCACATGTTAAATCGTAATGGAGGCCATGAGATTTTTTTAAAAAAAAATATCCCTCTCCCACTTAGTAATTTAAAATTGAGGAATTTTTCTAGAACACAACATGCATTGTTGGACCCGCTTCGGAGGCTCATCGTCTCCCATGTCCCCGGATTAAAATTTTCAACAATGAAAACTAATCCGGATGGAATGAGTTTCCTAAGCACAACCAATTCGTCGTCGTGCTAACGACTTGAGCGATCGCTTGAACAAACTAGTTGTTCAAGCAACAAAACTCTTCTAGTCAGTTAGCCGCGGAAGAGACGACGGACGGATCGCCGGTTCTTGTGTTTATCTTCGGGGTCCATGATTATACAAATACATATGAATGTAGACATGTATAATCAACACATACATAAAGTAAACATGCTCATAACAAATACAAGCAAGTAACCATCCACACAAAACATGCATATAATTGAAAAGCTATTATAAACATAATACAAAAGAACATTAATCAAAATAAACAAGATTATACCTCTTGTTATACCTCTTGATCTTCTATTGTATGTCCTCCCTCCTTTTGGACGTCGTGTGGGCGACGATCTACCAAAAGTTGAAGCCTCCTAGATCACCGATCTTCCTTTCCTTGTTCACTAGGAACAAAGGAAGATCCTAAAACAAAACTCATCTTCCTTTCTAGAACCGGCCACCAAGTCAATAAACTCGATGTTGCCGCCGGCCAAGGAAGATAAAATGGAGTATGGAAACCAACCAAAAGAGAAACAACAAGGGCATGGGCCGGCCAACACTTGGAGAAGAAGAAAGAAAACACCCCTTCTCCTTGTTGCCGCCCAAACCCTAAACTAGGCTCTCCTTAATTTCCGGCTAAGGATGAAGGGAAGTAGAATAGATTGAGCTTTGGCCAAGGTAGAGGGAAGAAGGTAGAGGGGCCGACCATCAAAGGAAAATGAAGAAGAATCTCCCTCTCCTTGTTGCCGCCCAACACCAACAACCAAACCCTAACCCTAGCCTCCTCCTATTACTTACCGCCCATGGGAAGCAACCCTCATCTCATCCACCACAAGCCATAGATCAAGGGGAGAAGCTTGGGCGCCAGCCAAACCAAAGAGGAAGGAGGAAGAAGGGTGTCGGCCACCATTGGGAACAAGAAGAAGAAGCTCCCTTCTCCTTGTTGCCGTCCAACACCATGAACCAAACCCTAACCCTAGCCTCCTCCTCTTTCTTGCCGCCCAAGCCACCTTATCTCAATTAGGTTTTTCTTTTCCTCATCCTCTTTGCCGCCCAAGCCTAAGCCCATATATATAGAGTTAGGTTTAGGCCAAGGTTTAATCTCCTCCATTGGTTCTATGGATTTAATCTCAACCGTCGGATCTAGGGTTTCATCCCAACCGTCAGATCTAGGGTTTCATCCCAACCGTCGAATCAAGGGTTTCATCCCAACCGTCGAATCTAGGGTTTCATCCCAACCGTCGGATCTAGGGTTTCATCCTAACCATCGGATCTAGGGATTTAATCTCCACCGTCGGATCTAGAGTTTTGTTTTCCATTATTGGATCTAGGCTTCATGAGGTGTTAATAGGCTACAATAGGGACCATGAGGAGGAGTTGGATCTTGGCCACCCGATGGATCGGAACCACACAAACTTGATCCATCAATGATGTTCCATTCCACTAGAGGATCATCATTGAATTACCTCACCAACCCCCATATGATAATATGGGCTCCATATATTATTTGTACATCCATCTCCCCTTGTTTAAGATATCGAATGTCCATCAATTAATTGATTTACTGACCATCAATTTATTAACATCTAACTCCTCGAGTAGTACCACTCAACCTTATCATCATGTTGACTAAGTCAACCTGTAGGTTTTACATGATGAACCTTATGAGCTCCTCAAGGGGACATCATCAACCTATATATAGGATACGATTTCCTCCTATAATCAACGACACACTATGTAAATAATATCATTTCCCAACTTACCGAGTATATTGATTTAATCCATCTAAATCTCACCCTTTGGCAAATCAAAGAAATAAATACTAAGTACATTTGCCTGTTATTATATCGGGATTAAGAGCATGTACAACATAATATCCGAGGTCCGATTCAATTATGTAGTCAGCAATAAATTGAATCACCTCTATGTCGGTCCTGCTCAATACACCTAAGTGTACTAGTGTAACTCTATGTTCAAGACAAAACAATACCAAGCTACACTACAACCATGTCAATGGTTTGTCCAAAACCATCTTGGTTGTGAGCCTCTACTTATATTCTACAAGGGACTAATAACATGATCTTCTGTGCCACACCAAGCACCATGTTATCTACAATGTAAAATATTAGACAATATGCACACATATAATAAATATAAAGTGCAAACAATGATCATGTGATTCTTATTTCAAAATAAAAATGTTCATACAAAAAGAGCTAGGCTTTTAGTATACATTCCAACAATCTCCCACTTATACTAAAAGACTATGCTGTCATCACACTGCCATACATCTGATTCCCCTTCCCTCTACATGCCTATCAAAGCTCTCGCTAGAAGGGCCTTAGTGAAAGGGTCTACCAGGTCATCCTCTGATGCAATCTTGGCGACAACAACTTCTACCTCCTTTATGATTTCTCGTATCAGGTGGTAATTGCACTCTATGCATTTACTTACCTTATGGGCTCGTGGTTCCTTCGAGTTTGCAACTGCACCATTATTATAACAATAAATTGTGATATTTCTGGGCAAACCAAGAATCACATCCAAATCCATCTGGAAGTTCCTGAGCCACCCAGCTTCTTTGGCCGCCTAAGAGGCTGCCACATACTCAGCTTCCATGGTGGAGTCCGTCATGCATTTCTGCTGGACACTCCTCCATACAATGGCTCCACCTCCCAAAGTAAATACAAAACCTGAGGTAGACTTACTGTTATCCCTATTAGATTGGAAATCGGAATCCATGTAACCCATAGGGAGTAATTGGTCTGCTCGGTAAACTAGCATATAATCCCTAGTCCTTCTCAGGCACTACAATATATGCTTTACCACAGTCCAATGTCCCTGTCCTAGATTACTCTGATATCTGCTGACCATGCCCACGGCATAGCAGATATCGGGTCTCGTACATAGCATCATATACATGAGGCTTCCTACTGCCGAAGCATAAAGAACCGCCTTCATCTCCTCTATCTCCTCAGATGATCTAGGACACATCTCCTTAGATAAAGGAACTCCATGCCTGAAAGGTAGAAAACCTTTCTTGGAGTTTTGCATGCTAAAATGATCCATTATCGTGTCTATGTATGAAGCTTGGGATTAGCACACTAACCTTGATCCCAAGGATGTGTCCCACTTCTCCTAAGTCCTTCATATCAAACTGTTTGGACAACCATACCCTTACGTCTGATAACACTTTGATATTGTTGCCAACTACCAAAATATTATCTACATATAGTACAAGAAATACCACTACGTTTCCGTCACATCTCTTGTATACACAAGACAAATCCGGACTTTGAATAAATCCATAAGTCTGAATTCACCTCATCAAAGTGGATGTTCCAAGACCTCGAAGCTTTCTTCAATCCATAAACGGACCGATTAAGCTTACATACAAGATGCTCTTTGCCCTTAGCAATGAATCCCTCTGGTTGCTACATATGGATGTTTTCCTCAAGACTTCCATTAAGGAAAGCTGTCTTGACATCCTTCTGCCACACCTCATAATCCATATGAACTGCTATGCATAAGAGCTCCCAGACCTGATTTGAATCCATAGATTCAATCTCAGTATTCATTGCACTTTGCAAAGATGCTGCATCTATATCTTGGATTGCCTCGTCATATGTCCAGGGATCAGGTTCATGTTCGCCAGGGACCAAATCGGAAGATTCTCCCAAGAACATGAATCTCTCAGGCTGTCTCATAACCCTCCCACTACGACGAGGTATCACCTGTGTATCCTCTGTGACACGCGGTGCAGTGACATGTGGTATATCCTCTTGTACCGGTGGTACTGAAGTCGGGACTTCCCCTATCAACTCCTCAAGAACAATCCTACTCGTGGGCTTGTGGTTCATCACATAGTCCTCCTCTAGAAATCTAGTATACGTATTAACGATCACCCTCTGATCTCTAGGACTATAAAAAAAACCACCCTTCCTTCCCCTAGGATAGCCAACAAACATACGCACTTCTGTACGAGGTTCCAACTTACCAGCATCAGCCTTCAACACATGTGCTGGACTCCCCCATATCCGATTATGTCTTAGACTAGGCTTTCGACTAGTCCACAACTCTGTGGGAGTAGAAGGCACTGATTTAGATGGAACCAAGTTCAGAATGTACACCTCCGTATCTAGAGCATATCCCCAGAACGAATCTGGCAAGTCAGAATAACTCATCATTGATCTAACCATCTCCATAAGAGTCTTATTCCTTCGCTCCGCTACACCATTCTGCTGGGGTGTGCCAGGTGCAAACAATTGGGATTGAATCCCAGCCTCTGATAAGTAATTCCTAAACTCTCCCAAGAGGTATTCACCACTACGATCAGATCGTAGTGTCATCTTGAATAATTGTTTATGAAAAAGATGAAATATTTAAAACTACCTCTTGCCTGGATAGACATAGGACCATACGAATCAGAATGAACCAATTCAAATACATCTTTGGATCTATACCCCTTGGCCTTGAAAGGCCTCTTGGTCATCTTACCCTCCAAGCAAGATTCGTAGGTTGGGAGATCCTCCACCACTAATGAACCCAAAGGTCCATCAGCTATCAACCTTTGAATTCTGCTTAGGTTAATATGACCAAGCCTAAGATCCCAAAGATATGTTTGGTTCATCTTCGAAGGATCTTTTCTCTTATCGGAATTAGAAGATGAGTTGTAAACTTCAATTTGCATCGTGGGAGCTTGTGGTTCAAGTTATAAATTTCTTATCTATGTACCTGAATAGATAATGTCCCTATTCCTTTTATAACAAATCTATCATTAAAAGGAATAGATTATCCATCCATAATCTAGAAACCGAAAGCAATTCTTTCTAAATAAAGTTACATAAAGAAAATTCTTAAGAACCAAAAACTTTATTTTTCTCAAAATATAAATAAAACATCTCCCACTGCAATAGCCGCCATCTTCATGGCATTGCCTAAGTAAATGGTAATATCCCCTTTAGCTAGTCGTCGGGTTTCCTGGAACCCCTGCAAAGTATTGCAGACATGATTAGTGGCTCCCATACCTACTCACCAGGTGCCGGTAGATAAGACCGCTAATCATGTTTCAATGACTAGTTCAAAGAATATATCTTTGTTCTTCTTTGGATTGGGACAGTCTTTCTTCCAATGTCCATCCTGCTAGTAAGTGAAGTACTTGCCTTTCGGCTTCTTCACTCCTCCCTGAGATCCTCCCACCACATTTGCTCCACCTTGTTTCTCCTTCTTCTTGCCTTTCGGCTTAGAAGTAGAAACCTTTTTGAGCAACCATGGCTTGAGGACATTCTTCGAAGAGTGCATACTTGTACTCTTTAGCAGATAAGACAATATCTAAATTCTTTTCCAATCAACATTATTTAGGTACAGTAAGTTTATTTCCTTTAGTATCACAACAAGTGGACTGAAAGTCATTTTGAAAATCCTAAGAATCACATAGATCATTACTTTAGATTTCAAATATTATTGATTCCTCAAAACAATAAAATTCCGAAATCAACCAACACATCAAAACACCGAGAATATCGCATGCCACACTGTGTGGACGTATACGAATTCTACATTTGTAAGAGGAGGTTTTACCCATTAATTTTATTATCTTGTCAACCTTACTTTTTGACAAATAAAATTAATAGTTGGTTCCTCTTTGGCCCTACAAATAAAAGCAGTGACTCCGATAGGGAGGATACCTTTATTTGCATCTAAGTATGCACCATTACACGATACTAAGGGAATTATTTCGGATTATGTGCCTTACCGCTGTGGAAGTACACACGCTCCTAGATAATTTTCTATAACCATTATTTGACCTAGTGATCCGCAAACAAACTCATCTGTAGGGAGGAAGGCACTCAGAGCCGACACGCAAGTTTGTTGCATCACACGTCAAATTGTAATGGAGGCCGTGGGAATTAATTAAAATATCCCTCTCCCACTTAGTAAATTGAAAATGAAGAATTTTCAAACACACACAACATGCATATAAAACAAATCAGCAATAAATATGGAAAAAACAGAATTTTTCCAACTATTATGGCTTTGTTCTCCAATATGCTTGTCGCCACCTCATCCTCATCCGCTCCACCTTTTCCGCAAGCAAGCCACATAAAGAGATCCGAAGCGAGATATATCATTTTAATTTACATCCATCGATCCTATACTCCACGAAGGAGTGTACAAATCAGATCGAAAAGTAAAATAAACTAAAATGAGCGGCTAAACAATGCCGTATTTAATTACAAAAATTAAATACTAATCTAGCCTCGTCAACCCCGAGGATTCAAATAATAAATATTTGCACACATACAATCACATACTCACATATGGCCATAATAGTCGGATCTTATGCCTGCAACCAAAGAGTTAAACTACGCATATCCTACTATTATCCGGCACATATAATATATGAAAAAGTGCATAAAAATTAACCGATACCTAAACACACAAAATTGGAAACCGTGGCTCTGATACCAATTGTTGGACCCGCTTCGGAGGCTCATCGTCTCCCATGTCCCCGGATTAAAATTTTCAACAATGAAAACTAATCCAGATGGGATGAGTTTCCTAAGCACAACCAATTCGTTGTCGTGCTAACGACTTGAGCGATCGCTTGATCGTTCAGTTACATTGCTATAGCTTAAATAGCATTGTTGGCTTAATAATTACAGTGATTTTTGAAAAGTAATCATGATTCTTGTATTTTATCTTCGGGGTCCATGATTATACAAATACATATGAATGTAGACATGTATAATCAACACATACATAAAGTAAACATGCTCATAACAAATACAAGCAAGTAACCATCCACACAAAACATGCATATAATTGAAAAGCTATTATAAACATAATACAAAAGAACATTAATTAAAATAAACAAGATTATACCTCTTGTTATACCTCTTGATCTTCTATTGTATGTCCTCCCTCCTTTTGGATGTCGTGTGGGCGATGATCTACCAAAAGTTGAAGCCTCCTAGATCACCGATTTTCCTTTCCTTGTTCACTAGGAACAAAGGAAGATCCTAAAACAAAACTCATCTTCCTTTCTAGAACCGGCCACCAAGTCAATAAACTCGATGTTGCCGCCGGCCAAGGAAGATAAAATGGAGTATGGAAACAAACCAAAAGAAAAACAACAATGGCATGGGCACCGGCCAACACTTGGAGAAGAAGAAAGAAAACACCCCTTCTCCTTGTTGCCGCCCAAACCCTAAACTAGGCTCTCCTTAATTTCTGGCTAAGGATGAAGGGAAGTAGAATAGATTGAGCTTTGGCCAAGGTAGAGGGAAGAAGGTAGAGGGGCCGACCATCAAAGGAAAATGAAGAAGAATCTCCCTCTCCTTGTTGCCGCCCAACACCAACAACCAAACCCTAACCCTAGCCTCCTCCTATTTCTTGCCGCCCATGGGAAGCAACCCTCATCTCATCCACCACAAGCCATAGATCAAGGGGAGAAGCTTGGGCGCCGGCCAAACCAAAGAGGAAGGAGGAAGAAGGGTGCCGACCACCATTGGGAACAAGAAGAATAAGCTCCCTTCTCCTTGTTGTCGCCCAACACCATGAACCAAACCCTAACCCTAGCCTCCTCCTCTTTCTTGCCGCCCAAGCCACCTTATCTCAATTAGGTTTTTCTTTTCCTCATCCTCTTTTCCGCCCAAGCCTAAGCCCATATATATAGAGTTAGGTTTAGGCCTTGGTTTAATCTCCTCCATTGGTTCTAGGGATTTAATCTCAACCGTCGGATCTAGGGTTTCATCCCAACCGTCGGATCTAGGGTTTCATCCCAACCGTTGGATCTAGGGTTTTATCCCAACCGTTGGATCTAGGATTTCATCCAAACCGTCGGATCTAGGGATTTAATCTCCACCGTCGGATCTAGAGTTTTGTTTTCCATCATTGGATCTAGGCTTCATGAGGTGTTAATAGGCTACAATAGGGACCATGAGGAGGAGTTGGATCTTGGCCACCCGATGGATCAGAACCACACAAACTTGATCCATCAATGATATTCCATTCCACTAAAGGATCATCATTGAATTACCTCACCAACCCCCATATAATAATATGGGCTCCATATATTATTTGTACATCCATCTCCCCGTGTTTAAGATATCGAATGTCTGTCAATTAATTGATTTACTGACCATCAATTAATTAACATCTAACTCCTCGAGTAGTACCACTCAAGCTTATCATCATGTTGACTAAGTCAACCTGCAGGGTTTACATGATGAACCTTATGAGCTCCTCAATGGGACATCATCAACCTATATATAGGACACAGTTTCCTCCTATAATCAACGGCACACCATGTAAATAATATCATTTCCCAACTTACCGGGCATATTGATTTAATCCATCTAAATCTCACCCTTTGGTTAATCAAAGAAATAAATACTAAGTACATGTACCCGTTATTATATCGGGATTAAGAACATGTACAACATAATATCCGAGGTCCGATTCAATTATGTAGTCAGCAATAAATTGAATCACCTCTATGTCAGTCCTGCTCATTACACCTAAGTGTACTAGTGTAACTCTATGTTCAAGACAAAATAATACCAAGCTACACTACAACCATGCCAATGGTTTGTCCAAAACCATCTTGGTTGTGAGCCTCTACTTATATTCTCCAAGGGACTGATAACATGATCTTCTGTGCCACACCAAGCACCATGTTATCTACAATGTAAAATATTAGACAATATGCACACATATAATAAATATAAAGTGCAAACAATGATCATGTGATTCTTATTTCAAAATAAAAATGTTCATACAAAAAGAGCTAGACTTTCAGTATACATTCCAACAATGCATATCAAACAAGAAGCAATAAATATGAAAAAAATATTTTCCATCTATTATTGCTTTTGTTTTCCAATATGCCTCCTGTCGTGTCACCACCTCGTCCGCTCCTCCATACACCAGGTACAAGCCATCTGGAGATCCAAGCCGAGAATAATTATTTTAATTTACATCCATCGATCCTATACTCCACAAAGGAGTGTACATGATGTCTAGATTGAAAGCAAACTTAAATAAAAGAGTGGCTAAACAATGTCGTACTTAATTATAAAAATTAAATACTAGCCTCGTCAACCTGGAGGATCAAATAATATTACAATTACACACATCCAATCACAGACACACACATATGGCTATAATAGTTGGATCTTATGCCTGCAACCAAAAAGTTAGCCTACGCACATCCTACTATTATCCGACACACATAATATTTGATAAGTGCATAAAAGTAACCGAATCCTAAACACAAAAATGGAAACCGTGGCTCTGATACCACTTGTAGGGAATTGATTCCTGCTTTGGTCACTCGTGTAAGGCAATCCTATCTACGTCTCCGAATTAAAAAAAATAATCCTTGACAAAGACGAATTACCCAAGCAATCGATCCATCATTGTGCTATTCGATTCGAGTGGTCTCTTGAACAAACTTGTTGTTCAAGCAACTTAACTCTTTTCCTCGATTAGCCACGGAATAGATGATGTAAAGATCATCGGTTTTTGTGTTTATCTTTCGGGGTCAAAGTAAATTAGCCACATACAATTACATACAAATTGCATATAACAAGAAAGAAACTTAAACAAGAATTATACCTCTTGTTTACCTCTTGGTCTTCTATTGTATGTCCTATCTCTTCTTAGACGTTGTGTGGGCAACGATCCTCCAAGAGTTGAAGCATCCTAGATCTTGTAGCGCCCGCCCTTATCTGCTCTCAGGGCGGCGCTACTTGGGTCTATATATTTTTTTTTTATTAGCATACTACATATGGATCCGTTCAAAGTCTACATGCTTGAACAGGTTATCATAACTGAAACCTTCTTTGGCACATGCATCACCTATCTTATTCATCATTAGCATGACCACATATCTTATCTTATTTCATAACATGCATAGCGAAAGGATTCGTTCATGAGTTCTAACATGTCGAACCTCTTAAATTAAGGGATACTCATTAAACACAAGTCTTATAAGCGGAAGCAATGTCTTAAATTGTTCTTAGAGCATATAAATATAAGCAGATAGTGTAGGGTCTTCTTTCACCATGCCACTATCACACACGCACATGGCCCCTCCTGCCACTCCCTCTAATGCAGACTTCCTTTATCTGCAGTATATGGACAACATAAACTATAAGCATATAGCTTAGTAAGATCCTTGCCTACTCACAAAAACCACGATTTCATCAAACTATTAGAACATGAGCATGGGGCATAGAAAATGACCTAAGCATTTCATAGCAACACTAATCAACAACATATCCGGTAATAGTACAAAAGAACTAAGCATTGCATAGAATTGTTCATAAGGTGTTAAGCATAATTAATCTAAGCAGGGCATACTTTGAACATGAGCGTTATAACTGCATAAACTAAGCGTGCATGAAAGAACGTAATCATAAGCATTTGGTTAACTTGAACATAAACATTTGTAATAACATAAACCCTAATCACGCAGAAGGAACATAGTCGCAAGTATTCTTAACCTTACCCTTAACCTTCACCACATCATAAATTCTAAACTAGCATAAAGTATATAGTCACCACATACTTAGACTTAACTCTAAACATCATAACTTCATAACATCTTGCATGCATAAAGAACCTAGTTCGTAAGCATTCAGAGCATTTAACATAAGCATACACAATATCATAGAAGTCTTTTCTTTTCAAACATACACTTATAATTAATTCAATATCATCGTAACTTCATAACATCTAGCATGCATAAAGAACCTAGTTCGTAAGCATTCAGAGCATTTAACATAAGCATACACAATATCATAAAAGTCTTTTCTTTTCAAAACATATACCTATAAATACTCCAATATCATCATAACTTCATAACATCTAGCATGCATAAAGAACCTAGTTCGTAAGCATTCAGAGCATTTAACAGAAGCATACACAATATCATAGAAGTCTTTTCTTTTCAAAACATATACTTATAAATACTTCAATATCATCATAACTTCATAACATCTAGCATGCATAAAGAACCTAGTTCGTAAGCATTCAGAGCATTTAACAGAAGCATACACAATATCATAGAAGTCTTTTCTTTTCAAAACATATACTTATAAATACTTCAATATCATCATAACTTCATAACATCTAGCATGCATAAAGAACCTAGTTCGTAAGCATTCAGAGCATTTAATGTACATACACAATATCATAGAAGTCTTTTCTTTTCAAAACATATACTTATAAATACTTCAATATCATCATAACTTGTTTGGGGGGCCCCAGGTTAAGTACCACATAATGCGCGTTCCCTAATAGGTCAGTAGCGAGCCACCACCCTATTAGAGCAAGACCTCTTACGTCTTACTGTGGCAAGACCTCTTACGCCTTCTTGTGTCCCTATGGATTTGATTAACGACCACCGACTCGGGTACTTAACCTCTTGCAAAGTAAAATACTTAATTCTTTTCTTTTCTGGACATAATATAAAGAATGCTCTTGATCCCCATCATAAGAAGGGAAGCATCTTGATCTTATCTTGACATAAGGAGAGCTCTTGATCCCTACTTGAAAGGGAAGCATCTCCATCTTATCTTATCATAAGGAGAGCTCTTGATCCCTACTTGAAAGGGAAGCATCTCCATCTTATTTTATCATAAGGAGAGCTCTTGATCCCTACTTGAAAGGGAAGCATCTCCATCTTAGTCATTTTATAAGGACACATGCATTCATAACATAAGAGTACCCTAAAGGGGTCCTAAAGCATAAACGGGTTCATCACATAAGCATGTTTCATGACATATTGCATCGTAAACATGAAGCATATTTCCTAAGCATATTCATGACATATTAAATCACAAAACATATTCTTCACCTAGGTATATTTCATGGCACAATACTCCATAACTTGAAGCACATTCCCGAAGCATATACATGGCATATTACTTCACACAACATGTTCATCATGGCATATTACATGGCACATTACATCATAACAGGAAGTATATTTCCTAAGCTTATTCATGGCATATTAAATCGTAAAACATGTTCATCACATAGCCTAATTTCATGTTGCATTGAATCATAACATATTCATCACCCAAGCAAAGTTCATGTCATATTAAAAACTATACACATAGCACAATTACATATAGGGTGTTTTCATGAAACCCTAACCCCCAAAACCATGGGTTGGCGAAACTTGTAAGGGGGCTCAAGCTTAGGTTTGGTCCCCAAAAATTCATTCATAAAGCATTATAACCTAGCTTAGCATCATGAGGGATATTTTCATGCAACCCTAACCCTAATTACCTAGGGTGGCCGAAACCTACAAGGGGCTCAACTAGGGTTCTTGCCACCTAATATTCATTCATGAGCATTATCATCTAGCATAGCATCATTAGGGATATTTTCATACAACCCTAACCCTAATTACCTAGGGTGGCCGAAACCTACAAGGGGCTCAACTAGGGTTCTTGCCACCTAATATTTATTCATGAGCATTATCATCTAGCATAGCATCATTAGGATATTTTCATGCAACCCTAACCCTAATTACCTAGGGTGGCCAAACCTACAAGGGCCTCATCTTGGATGGTGGATACCCAAGGGTCTTACTTGAAACATACCAACCAAGAATATCACTTTAGGATCAAGTTCATGCAACCCTAACCCTAAAATCTTGGGGGTGGCCGAACCATATAGGGTCATCACCTTTGCACTTTGGTCTCCTAAAGGTATCTACTTGAAACATATCACCCATAAAACCTCCCTTAGTAGCATTTTCATGAATCCTAGCCCACCAACTTAGTTGGCCGAAACTTATAAGGCTACAATTTCATATTTCTTTCAAGCAACCAACCCTATCAAACTAATATACTGCAGGTGAGGGAAAAACTTACATCCTTCGCTTTGCTTGGGGAGATGACCTAATGGAGGTCACCTAGCTCTCTCCTAGCTTGCAAGGAGCTCTCGGCCAAAGGAGGAAGAAGAGCTTGGGGTTTCGGTGAGAATGAAGAGAAGAGGAAGAAGGAAGGAAGAAGTGGCCAAGTGGAACTTCTCTCTTCTTTATAAAGGGGAGGAAGAGAAGTTTCTCTTCTCCTTGTCAAGCCTCTTCATTTACCCTCCTCCCATTTATCTATAGGTTCCCCCTTTCCTCTAATGATATGATTCTATTGGGCTTATGGTTAGTGGGTGCATCTATAAGGCTTGGCTATCTCTAGAGGTGGGGGGTTCAATTCCTAGGCTTTGCATCTCTTTTTGGCTTATTTTCTTTTATTTCTCCAAAAAGGCCTACATAAAGCCCATCCTCATAAAGCCAAAAATTCTCGTAAAATTGCTAGAATTTCACGGGCGTTACAGATCTCTAGCTTCCCTTCCTTGCTCGCTTCGAACAAAGGGAAGACACACTCTCCCTTCTTCTCCGTACTTGCGCCAACAACCAAGAACCAATCTTTGGTGTCCGCTAGACCTAAGGAAAGGGAGAGATAACCCGACAAAACCCAAGAAGAAAACAACCCTTCTTCCTTGCTTTGCCGTCGACCAAAAGAGATGGAGGAGAGGCGCCGACTATACGGCATGGAGTGAATGAAGGTGTCGTCGGCTAAGGAGGAGCAAGATGTTAGTGAAAGCCCTAGAGCCAATCATGTGATGATTGTTGTATGGACTTTATTATATCATATTCCTATTTATAAAGGCATGGTTATTATATTTACTTGTATGGGTGCCAAATAACTAAGTATAATAACGTCCTTGAGAAGTAGGTTCTTATCTATATCAATCGATTGGTTGAATCGATAATGAGATGATATAGAGAACACTACTCTTAATCATTCCTAGTCAAGTATTAACATTCTGGTATAATGTTAATACGTAGAGACTAGCATGTAGGTCAACACGTTGACTTGATCTCACAAGTCATGGATATGAGATATCAAGTTGACACATGGGTATGCATTGGAGAATGTACACTGAATGACCCACCATGAGAAAGTATCATGGATCATTATATGAGTGTCATATACTTTCTCATGTGGCTATTAGTATGACTATTAGTCCTTGGACCTGAAGTCACCAAGGTTCCCTACATAAGGAGTTGCATACTTTAGCTTCGTCAAACGTCACCCATAAAAAAGTGGACTATAAAGGCGATTACTGGGTATGTAACAAATTATGCGGAGGGATGTGAGTGATGTAGATGAGATCCATCCCTCCTATATGACGGGAGTGACATCATTATTCTTGATAGAGTGAGACCACGAAGTTCATGGCCATGCTCAATTAAGTCAATATGAGATATTGAGCTCATTTGATTAGAGTGAGTCTACTTGGAGTTCAAGATATAGATTGTACCGAGGATGACACGGTCTATGCCTCAATTGGTCATTCTAGATGTCTAGGATAGAGGGACATTGTCACATATTGTGAGAGTCACAATTAGTAGTGACAAAGGTGATGTTGGATCTCAACATTCTTGTAACTTGGGTAACAATGATGTGTTGCTAGATACCGCTCATTGCTTATGTTCCTAAATCGGTTTAAGAGCATTGCCAATGTTACAAGAACCTATAGGGTCACACACAAAGGGAAATTAGATGGTGATTAGGTTCATATGATGAACCATGAGGATTAGGTTCATGGGATGAACCAAATTGGATTAATAGTAATCCAAATTAGACTAATTGAGTTAGACTCAATTTGATTCAAGTGTTGAATGAGTCTAATTTTGATTTGATTCATTGAGTCAATTTAAATTAATGAATAGAGATTCATTATATCAAATTGACTTGAATCAAGTGGTTAGCTTTGATCAACCATGGGTGAAAAGAGGTCAAGTTTGACTTGACTTGAGAGGGAAGATGAATGGTCAATTTTCACTTGACCAATTGCCATGTCATGGTGACATGGCATGTGGGCCGGCCAATGATGGTGTTCCACATCATCATGGACTTATCATGTGGTGCCACCTCATGAGGGAGACCAAGAGCCATTGGCTCTTAGAGTTACATGCATGCATGTAACCCCCACCCATTGAAGTGGCCGGCCACTCCACTTGATGAAGTGAATTCATTTGGTGGTAACGCCATCTTCTTCTTCCTTGGATCTTCTTCCTCTCAAGCTCTCTCCCAATCCTCTATCTTGGCCGAACCATCCAATGGGTGCTAGCACACTCAAGGTTGTGTTTTCTCCACCATTTTTCCATGTGGATACCAATAGAGGAGTGTGCACTTGACACTCTTGAGTTCCGGCGAAGCTTTTGGACAAGCAGGATAAGCGAAGGGCGTCGCTACGAGGGTAACGCTCTATCTTGTAGATCTAAGATAGATCTAGGATATTTAAACACATACATGTTTTATTTTATATATCTTCACACAGATCCGTGGCCGGGCTTCCGAGGTTTCCGCAACACAAAAAGCGGTTTTTGCACCTCGGTTAGACCCAATAGTGGTATTAGAGCCACGTGCTAAGCATGTATGTGTTTCATATTTGTAGTTTTTGTATTAGATATAAAAATTACAGATTTTTAAGTTTCTGTAAATTTCCTATTTTTATAGAATTTTTGGGTATTTTTCTCGAAGAGTCGAAGCAACGAGTGTTGGGACACTTGTAGGCTTCAACCACCGAGAAAAACTCTCCGAAACGGTGAGTTCTCGCTTTCGGTTTTTGGGACAGTGACTTAAGTCGCTGTAAGATCTAGTAGAGACACTCTCAAAGTTTATTTTTGCGAGTAGGGGCGTTTCCCCTATCCCCGAAAGGGGCCTTGTCCCTCGATCGCGCTCGGAAACCGCTTAGCGGGACCCTTACGGAGAGGTGACTCATAAAATTGAAACAAAATAGGAAAAATTATAGAATTTTTTTGTAAAATATATAATTTAGTATTATGTATAATTCTGTGATGGTCATGGCCCAATAACCCCAATATGATTGGATGTTAATGTGTTGTAATTCATAATACGGTCTGCGTGCTATTTTTGTGATTGTGCTTGTTGTATAGGGTATACGACCTGTGCGTCTTGCCTTTTCTTTTAATATTCTAGTTGTAAATAATTTTAGACTCGAATGTAACTCGAGTTTCATGTTTGTAATGTACAAAATGGAGCGGTGGAATGTCCACTTCTAGACGGAGTTACGAGAA
This sequence comes from Wurfbainia villosa, assembly GCA_025175895.1. Classification (NCBI taxonomy): domain Eukaryota; kingdom Viridiplantae; phylum Streptophyta; class Magnoliopsida; order Zingiberales; family Zingiberaceae; genus Wurfbainia; species Wurfbainia villosa. The sequence goes on from CM045992.1 coordinate 87,713,569, forward strand.
GGGTGCCGACGACACATGGCAGTCAAAGGAGGCGCTTGGAGAAGCCGCTAACCCTAGGTTGACCATCCGATCTTCTCATTGGCTTGAGAAGATCGTAGTAGGGCCATGACAACATCATAATTAATTATATGTATATATGTTGATATATATATATATATATATATATATATATATATATATATATATATATATATATATATATATATATATTTTGTTATGCTTGTATGTATGTGATGCATGCTAGTAGAATAATGCTTGTATGTATATGATGCATGCTAGGATATTTTTCTTGTATGTATATGATGCATGCTAGAATAATGCTTATATGTATGTGATGCATGCTAGTATAGGATAATAAAGGCCTCAATGCATATATGATACATATTATGATTACATTAGATCTTAATCGAATCAACTCGAAAAATGCCTACCAAGTCCTTGATACCCATCACTACCTCGATCATTTGTAGTTGTTGAATCTGGCAAAGCAGAGCAACACATATTATCTTGGTAGGGTGAGGAGGGACAATCTTGGTCCCGCCTATCACGGCTTGGGTTAGAATAAGCTCAATTAGATTGAGTAAAACTAGTTAACTCAATTGTATCAAGTAGAACTATAGGTATATTCCAACCGTTGGAAAGATAGGATAAGATCACATTTACACTAAATCTTGGGCGATTTAGCCAAAGCTAACTCAAGGTCTTTTGTAAATGTGGGTCTGGATCCTATAAACAAGAGTTTCATAGAGATGTAATCGGTAATGTGTTACCCACCGATCATACTAAGTCTTGGGCGATTTAGCCAAAGCTAACTCAAGACTTAGTATGATGTGGATCTTGTCCCGCAGGAATTATAGCTAGTTTGTATGAATCTAGTAATGTGGTTTGACCACATCCATAACTCGATTCTACAAAATTCTTATAATTCAGTGGGAGCATCATTTGATTAAAGGCCTAATTAAATGATAAAAGGAATATGATATTAATTCTCTGCATTGTATGTTGTAGATAACTATGTCAACAAACACGAACACTCTCTCCCTGCATTCTGTCCTTGAGAAGGACAAGCTCAATGGAGCAAATTTCCTGGACTAGTATAGGAACCTGAGAATCGTTCTCACCCAAGAAAGGAAACTGTACGTCCTTGAGCAGCCCATTCCGGAGGCACCTCCTGCCACTGCCTCGCGAGCTGACAAAGATGCTTACAAGAAGCATCAAGATGATGCATTAGATGTGTCATGTCTAATGCTCGTGACCATGAACTCTGAGCTTCAGAAGCAACACGAGTTCATGAATGCTTATGATATGGTTGAACATCTTCGTCAACTATATCAAGGTCAAGCAAGGCACGAGAGATATGAAGTCTCTAAGGCATTGTTTGGGTCCAAAATACAAGATGGGACTCCCGTAGGTCCATATGTACTCAAGATGATTGGGTACATAGAAAACCTACAGAGATTGGGATTCCCACTTGGCCAAGAGCTGGCCACTGACTTGATCTTGCAGTCTTTGCCACAAAAGCTACAATCAATTTGTCATGAATTACAACATGAATGAACTTGATAAGCCACTGCCTGAGATGCTCAGCATGTTGAGAACTGCTGAGCTCAACCTTAAGAAGGGAAAATCTGACTCCATTTTGATGGTGCAAAAGAAGAAAGGCAAGGGAAAGCCTAAAGGTAAGGGAAAGTCCCAAGCCAAGGGCAAAGGCAAAGAACTTAAACCCAAAGGAGGGGTGGCCAAGGAAGGGGCTTGCTTCCACTGCAAGGAAGTTGGACACTGGAAGCGTAACTGCAAAGCTTACCTGGAAGATCTTAAGAAGAAGAGAAGTGAGACTTCTACTTCAGGTATAAATGTTATAGAAGTCAATCTATCTATTTCTTCATCATGGGTATTAGATACTGGATGTGCATCTCACATTTGTACCAATGTGCAGGTGCTGAGAAATAGCAGGGCATTGACAAAGGGCGAGGTGGACCTACGAGTAGGCAATGGAGCAAGAGTTGCCGCTGTTGTTGTAGGAACTTATGATTTATCTCTGCCCACTGGACTTGTACTAGAATTAGATGAATGTTGTTATGTGCCTGCTTTAACTAAGAACATAATTTCGATTTCTTGTTTGGACAAGAAAGGATTTACATTTATAATAAAGAACAAATATTATTCAGTTTATTTAAATGATATGTTCTATTGTAGTGCAGCTCTAATGAACGGACTCTACTTTCTAGACTTAGAGAGCCCCATCTATAACATAAGTACCAAGAGGTTCAAGTCAAATGAGTTGAACCAAACCTATCTCTGGCATTGTCGCTTAGGTCACATAAATGAGAGTTGCTTATCTCAGCTCCATAAGGATGGGCTGCTAGATTCATTTGATTTTGAATCATATGAGACATGCGAATCTTGCCTTTTAGATAAGATAACCAAGACTCCCTTTAGTGGACACAACGAAAGAGCAACAGATTTGTTAGGACTTATACATAGTGATGTATGTGGCCCTTTCAATGTTGCTGCTAGAGGTGGTTATAGGTACTTCATTACATTTACTGATGACTTTAGTAGATATGGTTATGTGTATCTCATGACACATAAATCAGAATCCTTTAAAAAGTTCAAAGAATTCAAGAATGAAGTACAAAACCAGCTTGGCAAGAGTATTAAGATACTTCGATCAGATCGAGGTGGTGAATATCTTAGCCATGAGTTTCGTGATTATCTAGCTGAGTGTGGGATTCTATCCCAACTCACTCCTCCTGGAACACCACAGTGGAATGGTGTATCCGAAAGGAGGAATCGTACCCTATTAGATATGGTACGATCTATGATGAGTCACACAGATCTTCCTATATCCTTTTGGGGATATGCTCTAGACACAGCAGCCTTCACCCTTAACCATGTACCATCCAAGGTTGTGATAAAGACGCCATATATGATATGGACAGGGAGAAATCCCAAGATGTCTTTAATGAGGATTTGGGATTGTGAGGCTTACGTTCGACGTCAAGTCTCAGACAAACTAGGAACCAAATCCGATAAGTGCTATTTTGTTGGATATCCCAAGGAGACTAAGGGATATTACTTCTACATTCCCAGTCAGCACAAAGTATTTGTGGCAAAGACTGGGGTTTTTCTAGAAAGGGATTTTGTTTCTAGAAAAACTAGTGGGAGTATGTTCGATCTTGAAGAAATTCAAGATAAGGACCATAACACTGAGGCCTTGATGGAGGTTGAACAGGAACCACAAAGTATTGTGGGTGATGAGGTTGTTGCACAAAGAGTTGTGGAACAACCACCTGTTCAGGTAGACGTAGCTCTTCGCAGGTCTGATAGGGTACATCGTCAGCCTGAGAGATACTCATTTCTCTTGTCTGACCATGATGATGTTATGCTCGTTGAGAATGATCCTACCTCCTATCAGGAAGCTGTGATAAACCCAGATTCTGAGAAATGGCTAGAGGCCATGAGATCCGAGATGGAGTCCATGTACACCAACCAAGGATGGACTTTGATTGATCCACCTGAAGGGGTCAAACCCATTCGGTGTAAGTGGGTCTTTAGGAGAAAGACTGACATGGATGGACTTATGCATACCTATAAGGGCCGATTGGTGGCTAAAGGTTTCAAGCAAATTCATGGTATTGACTATGATGAAACCTTTTCTCTAGTGGCAATGTTTAAGTCCATTCGGATCATGCTTGCTATTGCAGCATACCACGATTATGAGAGCTAGTAGATGGATGTCAAAACCGTATTTCTGAATGGAAACTTACTCGAGGATGTGTACATGACACAACCTGAGGGTTTTGTAGATCCACAGCATACTGAGAAAGTATGCAAGCTGCAAAGGTCCATTTATGGGCTAAAACAAGCTTCTCAGAGCTGGAATCTTCGATTCGATGATGCGATCAAACAATTTGGTTTCATCAAGATTGAAGATGAACCTTGTGTCTACAAGAGGATTAATGGGAACACAGTTGTCTTCCTTATATTGTATGTGGATGACATACTACTCATTGGGAATGACATCCCTTCGCTACAGTCTGTGAAGACTTGGCTGGGGACGTGCTTCTCAATGAAGGACTTAGGTGAAGAAGCTTGTATTCTAGGCATCAAGATCTATAGAGATAGATCTAAGAGATTGCTTGGCCTAAGTCAGAATAAATACATTGACACGGTATTACTACGGTTTGCCATGCAGAATTCCAAGAAGGGACTTCTGTCAATGTCACATGGTGTGGCTCTTTCGAAGACTCAAAGTCCCTCTTCTAGAGAGGAGAGAGACCACATGGATAAGATCCCTTATGCATCTGCTATAGGATCTATCATGTACGCCATGCTGTGTACACGTCTTGATATCTCTTATGCTTTGAGCATGATGAGTAGGTACCAGTCAGATCCAGGTGAGCATCACTGGATAACAGTCAAGAATATTCTTAAGTACTTGAGAATGACTAAAGAATATTTCTTGATATTTGGAGGCGATGAGAAGCTAGCTGTAAAGGGTTATAGCGATGCCAGCTTCCAAACTGACCAGGATGATTATACATCACAGTCAGGGTTCGTGTTTTGCTTGAATGGTGGTGCTGTGAGCTGGAATAGTTCGAAGCAGGATACAATTGCTGATTCTACAACAGAAGTCGAGTATATCGCTGCATCTGAGACAGCAAAGGAGGCAGTTTGGATCCGCAAGTTCATTACTGAGCTTGGGGTGGTTCCTAGCATAGTAGATCCCATAGAGCTCTATTGTGACAACAATAGAGCGATTGCACAGGCTAAGGAACCTCGCTCACACCAGCGGACCAAACACATACTACGGTGCTTCCATCTCATTCGAGAGATTATCGATAGAGGAGATGTGAAGATTTGCAGAGTACCCACAGAAGCTAAAATCGCAGATCCCTTGACCAAGGCTTTAGCATAGAAAAAGCATGATGGTCACACTAGGTCATTGGGTATTAGATACTACGGTGATTGACACTAGTGCTAGTGGGAGATTGTTAGTGAAAGCCCTAGAGTCAATCATGTGATGATTGTTGTATGGACTTTATTGTATCATATTCCTATTTATAAAGGCATGGTTATTATATTTACTTGTATTGGTGCCAAATAACTAAGTATAATAACATCCTTGAGTAGTAGGTTCTTATCTATATCAATCGATTGATTGAATCAATAATGATATGATATAGAGAACACTACTCTTAATCATTCCTAGTCAAGTATTAACATTCAGGGACAATGTTAATGCGTAGAGACTAGCATGTAGGTCAACACGATGACTTATCTCACAAGTCATGGATATGAGAAATCAAGTTGACACATGGGTATGCATTGGAGAATATATACTGAATGACCCGCCATGAGAAAGTATCATGGATCGTTATATGAGTATCATATACTTTCTCATGTAGCTATTAGTATGACTATTAGTCCTTGGACCTGAAGTCACCATGGTTCCCTACATAAGGAGTTGCATACTTTGGCTTCGTCAAACGTTACCCGTAAATGGGTGGACTATAAAGGCGATTACTGGGTATGTAACAAATTATATGGAGGGATGTGAGTGATGTAGATGAGATCTATCCCTCCTATATGACGGGAGTGACATCGTTATTCTTCATAGAGTGAGACCACGAAGTGCATGACCATGCCCAAATGAGTCAATATGAGATATTGAGCTCATTTGATTAGAGTGAGTCTACTTGGAGTTCAAGATATAGATTGTACCGAGGATGACAGGTCTATGCCTCAATTGGTCAATCTAGATGTCAAGGATAGAGGGACATTATCACATATTGTGAGAGTCACAATTAGTAGTCACAAAGGTGATGTTGGATCTCAATATTCTTGTAACTTGGGTAACAATGATGTGTTGCTAGATACCACTCATTGCTTATGTTACTAAATCAGTTTAGGAGCATTGCCAACATTACAAGAACCTATAAGGTCACACACAAAGGCAATTAGATGGAGATTAGGTTCATATGATGAACCATGAGGATTAGGTTCATGGGATGAACCAAATTGGATTAAGAGTAATCCAAATTAGACTAATTGAGTTAGACTCAATTTGATTCAAGTGTTGAATGAGTGTAATTTAGATTTGATTCATTGAGTCAATTTAAATTAATGAATAGAGATTCATTATATCAAATTGACTTGAATCAAGTGGTTAGATTTGATCAACCATGGGAGAAAAGAGGTCAAGTTTGACTTGACTTGAGAAGGAAGATGAATGGTCAATTTTGACTTGACCAATTGCCATGTCATGGTGACATGGCATGTGGGCCGGCCAATGATGGTGTTCCACATCATCATGGACTTATCATGTGGTGCCACCTCATGAGGGAGACCAAGAGCCATTGGCTCTTGGAGTTACATGCATGCATGTAACCCCCACCCATTGAAGTGGCCGACCACTCCACTTGATGAAGTGAATTCATTTGGTGGTAACTTCATCATCTTCTTCCTTTGATCTTCTTCCTCTCAAGCTCTCTCCCAATCCTCTATCTTGGCTGAACCATCCAAGGGGTGCTAGCACACTTAAGGTTGTGTTTTCTCCACCATTTGTCCGTGTGGATACCAATAGAGGAGTGTGCACTTGACACTCTTGAGTTTTGGCGAAGCTTTTGGATGAGCGAGATAAGCGAAGAGCGTCGCTACGAGGGTAATGCTCTATCTTGTATATCTAAGGTAGATCTAGGATCTTTAAACACATACATATTTTATTTTATATATCTTCGCACGGATCCGTGGTCGGGCTTCTGAGGTTTCCGCAACACAAAAAGCAGTTTTTGCGGCTCGGTTAGACCCAACACAAGAGCCAAACCCTAGAATTCCTTGTAGCCGTTGGCCTTAAGAACCCAGACAAATCTTCTTGCCGCCCAAACCTATCCCACGCCAACTCTAAAAAAAACCCTAATCTCCAAAAGATTGTTTTCGCCCAAGCCAAGCCTCCCATATTTAAAGATTTTTCCCAAGCCTTCTTTTAATTGTGTCCATTGGATCTAGGCTTCATGAGGGTTTTAATATTAGGCTACAATAGGGACCTTGAGGAGGAGTTGGATCTTTGCCACCCAATGGATCCTCCCCACATAAAATCTGATCCATTAATGATAATCTATTCCACTAGAAGATTATCATTGATCTACCTCACCAACCCCCATAAAATAAATATGGGCTCCATATATTAATTGTAGAAATATCTCCCCGTGTTTAAGATCTAGAATGTACGTCAATTAATTAATTTACTGACGATTAATTAATCAACATCTAACTCCATGAGTAATACCACTCAACCTTATCATCATGCCGGACCAAGTCCACCTGTAGGGTTTACATGATGATCCTTATGAGCTCCTCAAGGGGATATCATCATCCTAATACATAGGACATGGTTTCCTCCTATAATCAATGTCACACCATGTAAATAATATCATTTCCCAACTTATCGAGCCTATCGATTTAATCTATAAATTTTGCCCATTGGTAAATCAAAGAAATAAATACTAAGTACATGTGCCCGTTATTATATCGAGATTAAGAGCATGTACACTAAAATATCCAAGGTCCGATTCAATTATGTAGTCAGCAATAAATTGAATCACCTCTAAGTCAGTCATGCTCAATACACACAAAGTGTACTAGTGTAATTATATGGTCAAGACAAACCAATACCATATTACACTACAACCATATCAATGGTTTACCCAAAACCATCTCGGTTGTGAGCCTCCACTTATACTCTACAAGGAACTGATAACATGATCTTCCATGTGACACCACACACCATGTTATCTACAATGTAATATATCAGACAATATGCATAATCATAAATATGAAAACAATGATTATGTGATTCTTATTTCAAAAATAAAGATGTTCATACAAAAGATAGACTTTTCAGTATACATCTCAACAAGGGAAACATGTGAGATTGCCTTCATAGTAATCATGCAAACCTATGGTTGTGTGGTCTCTAAAGAATCAAAGCAAGTTCTAGAGTTACAATAACCACAAGTGCACCACACACAAGCAATAAAAATAGGCACAATCCTCACTAGGAATGAAAAAAATCATTTCAATCTATCAACACAGAATCCATCACCAAGTAGCAACCATATGCAATCAACTAATCAATTAATGACAATAAATCCCAAAACTCGACAATCAAATTTAACTAGCTTTCACGACTTCTAAGATGATATAAAAGAATGCATAGGAATTTTTTTTGAAAAACCGACTAAACAAAAACTCAACAAACAAAACATAACAATTAAAATAAAAACAAATAAAGTAAAATAAACGTATATACAAAGAAAAGAATATGAGATGGAGTAAACTCCCCTGAGGTCCTAGCAATTGAAGAAGATTTAGTAGAGGAAGCCACACAGGCCATGGAGTGCTCCGAAAGAGATCCCTTCCCAGTGGTTGAAGAAGATTCAACATTAACATCCACCCTAGGAGTGGGATGGACTGAATGAGGTGAGTGCTTTCTTGATGTAATTAGGATAGTTCCATGCTGCTGTTAATGCAATCTCTTGCCGTAATATGGTTTTGATGGTGTGGCAAAGGGTTTAAGTTAGTGTGTTATGTTGATTTGATATATGCGTTGAAGTCGTGCAGGACTTAGTAATTCGCACATAGAGCCGTGGCGAGTTTCACATCTCATGACTCATTCTTTGAGTCGGTGAAGGATAGCTTTTCGGAAGCCGTGCGCTTGGAGCATCCGAGGGACCACCGGACGAGAAGCTTGGAGTGAAACCGGAGGAAGTAGACTTCGAGGCAAGAGACGCGAAGGAGCATTGTAGAGTCGTGCGCCTGATGCTGCCGAGGGACGTGGCCGAGAACGAAGAGAACTTCGAAGGCGAGGGACTCCGAGAGATGAGAGTGAGCGATTGTAACCCGGGAAGGGGTAGCTCTTAGGTGAAACTTGGCAATTTGGCCAAGTGTCGGATGGGTTTTCCCGACACCCGATCGCCATGTCATAGCGATCGCCCGAGTCGAATGTAGTTCGACCGTATCCGATCGATGGGTTTATGCCCAGCAGCCGATCGCTATGGAATGGCCGACGCCGAGGATATCACGAACGCAGAACCGCTTGTAGCCGATCGACGATTACGGAGGCGAATCGATCGGGTGAGGTCCATCGATCGCTAAGAGTTCTGTTGGACTACAGCGTTGGGATCCGACGCTGTTCGGAGGTTGTAGTGACGGCAATGATCGCTAAGGGCGTGATCGTAGTGGTGGCCAACGGGAAGAAATCAACCCTCTCTATAAAAAGAGAGGGTGTGAGCCTTTGAGAGGCTAATGCTTATGCTCTAAGTGATCTTCCTAGTGCCAAACAAGCTCTAAACTCTTCTTACTTATTTTTACTCCATTCTTATTGTAAGAAGAGTGATCTTGATTGTAAAGGTTACCTCCACCTAGCTTGGTGCAAAGGAGAGACCAATAGTGATTGGCTTTGGAGGAGTGATTCACCTCGGACGAATCGGGATCGTGGATTAGCGGCGTAGCCGTGAACCACGTTACATTCTTTGTTAGCGTTTGTATTTTCATTTATTGCTTTGTCTTTATTGTTTATGCTTCCGCTTGCACTAACGATTGTGTAGACGAGCAAACGAACGAGAGAATTCCGACATCCATCGTAAGAGGGCTATTCACTCCCCTCTAGCCGGCCGTTCGATCCCCTACAAGTGGTATCAGAGCCGAGGAAAGCTTGTCGAGGACTAACCGCCACAACAAGCAACTTTCAAAATGGCCGGCTCCAACATCCATCCTCCGAAGTTTGAAGGAGAATTCGCTTGGTGGAAGAAGCGAATGGAGGTATTTTTCGAAACGGATTTTGATATTATGATTACAATGGAACTGCCGCTTTTGCCTAGGGATGAAGTGGGGAAGCCAATAGAGAAATCTAGGTGGACCAAAAGGCAAAGGGAAGAGCACCTTGCAAATTCAAAAGCCAAGCATCATCTCTTCAATGTGCTCCCCCAACAAGAAATCAACCGAATAGGAGAATGCCTAAGCGCCAAGGAGATGTGGGAGAAGCTAATTGAGCTTCATGAAGGCACATCCGAGACAAAGCTAGCAAGGAGAGATCTCCTCTGCTCCCAACTATCCAACATTAAATTAGAAAAGGGAGAAAAGGTAACTTCTTTGCATTCTAGATTCAAAGAAATTTTAAATGGACTAACAAGTGTAGGAGAAAGGCTCTCCAATCGCGATATGATAATGAAGGCCATAGATGCTTTCCCCCGATCATCCAAGTGGAGTTCAATGGTGGACTCATTTTACATTTCAAAGAATCTAGAGGTAAGTACTCTAGATGAATTTTTCTCCACTATGGAATTACATAAATCTAGGCATGAAGGAATACAAGAAGAGCCAAAAATACAACCTTCAAGGGGAGTAGCATTGTTGGCAAATAAGGGAAAGAAGAAGATAGAGATCTCCTCCTCCGATGATGATGAAGCATCTTCCTCCTCCATGGATAGCACCGAAGAAGCCTATATTGTTGGGTTTCCGGCACCGCGGCGTGTGTGTGTTCGATCATGTTTCGTAAACATGAGCACAGCGGAAGCAATTAAAAATAATAAATCTATATTTATTACAACACACACAACACACGCATGCATATTACAACAAGTGTAGACATAACCGTAAATTAAAATTTACAATAAAAGAAAATTATCTACGTTATACCTTTCGTATGACGTGTAGCGGGAACGGCATCAACCGGAACGATCCTCGTAAGAATCATCTCTATCCGTATCCACACCGAGCTCCTCGGGATGACTTCGCTAAGTCACGAGCTTCGTCTTCGTACGAGTTACTAGCCTCGTGTTGAAGACGACGTGATCGAGAGATGATCACGATCCGAATCCAAATTCGGATCCTAAAACGAGTTCTCAAAACTCGCTTCTCCGGAGAGGTATTCGTCAACCGTTTGACGAATCCTTCGTCCTCCACCTCAGAGGATTACCGGAGATCAAATCCCCGGTAAGTTAGGCGCTATCGGAGCACTAACCGTCGTCCAAACGACGCTCCGACAACAAAGAAACAAGCTGTCCAGAAAAACTGGACAGCTTTTGGTGGAGGAATAGAGGCCGGCCAAGGAGAGATGGAAGCTCACCTTATCACCGAACCTAGAGGAGATCACCGGAGGGTCGCCGGAGGTTCACCGGCTGAAGCTTGGTCGCCGACAACAAGTTGGAAGGCGGCACAAGGGGCTGGGCGGTGGCACACTAGGGTTGGCGCCGAAAACTCCTTCAAGGGGTGGGCGGCAACACCAAAGGCTAGGGTTTTGGATTAGGGTTTAAGCCCTATTTTATAGAGAACTAATTCTCTTAATGGTTAATGGATCATATCCATAAAGCCCGTTAACCCGCTCCATTAAGATAAGTTAAAATAAACCAAACCATGATGGTTTATTTTAAGTTAAAACGAACCGAACCAACCTTTGGTTCATTTGTTTAATATAAACCAAACCCTTTGGTTTATTCTCATCCATTGGATTAGAACCAAACCATTTTGGTCCATCCATTATGTCTTCATAAGACACGGCCCATCCACGCTTCCATTGTGACTGAAACAATTTCATGCTCGCTTTGTGTTTGGTCCAACCAAACATAGTTTCTCTCGGTCTGAGAATCTCATTCTCTAGCTCGTTTTAAATCCTTTGGATTACACTCGTTGTGCGTGTGACCAAATAGGTTCTCGGTTTATGTTGGCTGTCTATAATTAACCATTAATTATAGAACGATCATGAGTGGCACCTAGTAGTACATCATGATCCCCAATTAACCGAAAAGATCAACGGTTGATCCAGAACTATTTCTGAAACCCTTCAGTAGCTCGAATGAATCGTGCCCCATTCCCTTCACTCATCTTATACCCACTTGGTTCAGGACATGGTCTATTGTGTCAGTCCCCACTAAGCTGACTACGTCACACCTAGCCCAAGTATCATTTCCTCGTCCTACGGATTCTAGTTACTCCACATGTATCGAAGAGTACTTTACTCTAAACATGTAATGCTTTGGCCAAAGACTTTAGTAACAATCCGACGAGAGGCCATGGGTATACATCTCCTCGCAAGGAGTGGTGAATCCTTTATAGGCTATTCAAACACCTTCGATCACTGACTTATACCCAATCATCCGGTCCACATCTCCTTAGAGATGTTTGCTTAAGATGTCAAAGCATAAGTCTCCATGATCAAGATGACTTGAATACCGCAAGTCCAAAGGAACATGGCACTTAAGCCAGCATTAAGAACTTCATTGACATATCTATATATCACGAGAGAACCATATGAAGTCTTGGTGGTCACTCCAATGAACTAGTTACCATAACTAGCATCCACGATTAACTCGGACATCACTATGTCTCGGCCCGGTGAGAATCGGTGCTTGGATACACCAAGGTATACCTCGTGCTAGTCTCGGCAAATTGATGGTGTCGAATCCATCAATTCATCGACTAGGGATAATTGATACATCACAATTACACATGTAGAGATACTCACTAGTTGTGATCCAATCACAAATTCTCTCATCTTGTGAATCGTATCGTGGACATTCGATAAATGAGTTTAAGATCAATCAAATACATGAAACATGTATACTCAAATAGTGAATCTTCATTTATCATATAAATGGTTCATACATAAGGCGATTGCCTTAGGACATCTCTCATATATTACTAACAGACTCCCACTTGGCCTAATGCCAATCGCTACGGTATCTAATACCATAAGCTCGAACATGACCCTCAAACTTATTTTGAGGTAATGCCTTAGTCAAGGGATCCGCTAAGTTCCTTTCAGTGGGATTTTTTTTTTCTCGATTTGTATTTCGTTCCTACTGATGATCTCTCTGATAAGATGATAGCGGTGAAGTACATGTTTGGATCATTGATGAGACCACATCAAGTTCATAGATGAACTTCTTGATCCAAACCGCTTCCTTTGCTGCTTCCAAAGCTGCAACGTATTCTGCCTTAGTGGCAGAATCCGCTATAGTGTCAAGCTTGGAACCTTTCGAACTTATTGCGCCTCCATTCCAGGTGAATACATACCCAGACTAAGACATGGAATCATCCTTGTCTGTCTGGATTTGGCATCCGTATACCCACGTATCACCATGTACCCTTCTCCATATATTAGGAACGCATCCTTAGTTCTTCTTAAGTACTTAAGGATCGTCTTAACAGTCACCCAATGATCCATTCCTGGATCAGACTGGTATCTGCTCGTGACACTCAGAGCATACGATACATTGGGCCTCGTACATAACATAGCCTACATGATAGACCCTATTGCGGATGCATAGGGAATCCTACTCATGCAAATCCTCTCGTCTTCTGTGCGCGGACACATAGACTTCGAAAGGTGTACCCCATTCCTGATGGGTAGGAAACCTTTCTTGGATTCCGACATGCTAAACCTCTTTAGCACTCGGTCTATATATGTAGACTGCGAAAGACCAAGCAACCGTTTCGATCTATCTCTATAGATCTTAATCCCGAGGATGTAGGTTGCTTCTCCCAGGTCTTTCATGGAGAATGTCTTGGATAACCAAACCTTCACTGACTGTAAGATTGAAACATCGTTTCCTATAAGTAATATGTCATCGACATACAATACTAGGAACACGATCGCACTCCCACTAACCTTCTTGTACACACAAGGTTCGCTCGATTTTGTGAGAAATCAAACTTTTGATTGTCTCATCAAAACGGATATTCCAGCCTCGGATGCTTGCTTCAATCCATAAATGGACCGTCCGCAATTTGCATACCTTGGTTTTATCAACCGATGTGAAACCTCAGTGTGTATCATATACACGCCCTTGAGCAGTTTCCATTAAGGAAAGTGTTTTCACATCCATCCGCCATATCTCATAATCATAATGAGCCGCTATGGCCAGAGCATCCGAATGGATTTAAGCATAGCTACAAAGTAATAGGTTTCGCCATAATCAACACCTTGTTTTTGACGATATCCTTTCGCCACCAATCTAGCCTTATAGGTAATCACATTACCATCCATGTCGGTTTTCTTCTTGAAAACCCACTTGCACCCTATAGGCTTTATGCCTTCAAGTGGGTCAACCAAGTTCCAAACTTGGTTTTCATACATGGAATCCATTTCCGACTTCATGGCACCAAGCCACTTATCCCTTTCTGAACTTGTCAGCACTTCTTCATAACTGGTAGGCTCCTCATCATCAATGAGTAACACGTCGTTCGATTCACTTACGAGAAATCCATATCTCTCAGGAATGTTGCGTGTTCTACCAGATCTACGAAGATGTGGTGTTACAATAGGTCCAGTCGATTGCTCATCACTATGAGTTGTCGGCTGTTGTGCTTCACCAGGTATCTCATCAATGTCTATTTGAGTCTCTCGAGCCTCCTCAAGCTCGACGACACTCCCACTATTTTCTTGCAAGAGAAACTCTTTCTCTAGAAACACAACATGCCTTGAAACAAACACCTTTTGTTCCACATGATGATAGAATTGGTAACCCCTTGTTTCCTTAGGGTATCCAATAAATAGACATTTATCGACTTAGCATCCAATTTGTCCGACATATAGTCCCGCTTCACATAAGCAGGACAACCCCATATCTTCAAGTAAGATACATGAGGTTTCTTACTATTCCATATCTCATATGGAGTAGTTGAGACTACCTTGGTAGGCATTCTGTTTAACAAGTAAACAGCTGTCTGAAGTGCATAACCCCAAAAGGACTTGGGAAGAGTCGCATGATTCATCATTGACCTGACCATGTCCAACAAGGTCCGGTTACGCCTCTCAGATACACCATTATGCTGTGGTGTATATGACGGAGTCCATTGAGACAATATGTCATTGTCTCTTAGATAATCAAGAAACTCTTGACTTATGTATTCACCACCTCGATCCGATCGAAGTATTTTAATACTTTTGTCATATTGTTTCTCTACTTCATTTCTGAATTCTTTGAACCTTTCAAAGGCTTCAGACTTGTGTTTCATCAAGAACACATACCCAAACCGTGAGTGATCATCGGTGAAGGTAATGAAGTAGCTATAGCCTCTTAATGCTTGAGTTGACATAGGTCCACATACATCAGTATGTATTAGACCTAGTAACTCTCCCACTCGTTCACCTTTTCCCGTAAAAGGTAACTTAGTCATCTTGCCTTTTAAGCATGATTCGCATGTATCGTATGAATCCAATTCAAACGATTCCAGAATTCCACATCGGTGTAATTCGGACATGCGTTTCTTGCTTACATGGCCAAGACGACAATGCCACATGTAGGAGTCTATTTGATTATCCTTTCGAGCACTCTTGTTGCTCGCTTCGATATTGCAAATGTCACTGGATACGTCCAACGTATAAACACCATTGCTTAAAGTTCCAGTCCCATAAAGAACCCCATTCAAAGTTATGTAACAACAATTGTTACTAAACGTCAAATGGAAACCATTTCTATTTAAACAAGAAATAGAAATGATGTTCTTTATCAACAAAGGAATATAAAAGCAATTGTCCAGTTCTAAGACAAGTCCTGCAGGGAGTTTCAACAAATACGTTCCGATGGCGAGTGCAGCAACCTTTGCTTCATTCCCAACACGTAAATTTGACTCTCCCTTGACGAGTCTTCTTCTATTCCTTAACCCATGTATGTCATTACATATATGTGAGCCACACCCAGTATCCAATACCCAAGTGTCTAAGGAAATAGAATGACAATCAATAAATAAGATTTCTGAAGAAGATGGGGCATCCGATGCCTTATCCTTCTTCACGGACTCTTGATAAACCTTGCAATTTCTTCGCCAATGACCCTCCTTGCCATAATGATGGCAACGCCTTTTAGCCTTTTTCTTCTTTCCCTTCTTGTTCCTTTGACTCCCTCTTAGAACCTTTCTTCGAGGAATCAACTAACAACACTGTCCCCTACTCATGCTTCTCAGAAGGCTCCATCCTTCAAAGATGTTGAGCAAGATACAGATGAACCTCCTTGCATCTCAGAGGTGAAGAGGATCTTGGAGACTTCGAACCTTTCGAATCTCACTTGCTCATCAACCAACTCTCAGAGATGAAGGACTACGATATGAACATCCATATGCTCATGCTGCTTTCATAGCTTGGGTTCCATCGTGGCTAGCATGATGCAACTCATTTGTTCAGAATCACTCACATGTTTCTGATAGGCCAACAATTGGTCCAAAGTTGCATCGTCACTAGGACGGGCGGGAAGAGGCGCTTCGAGGACATACACAAGCTTTTCACCTTGAGAATAATTCTCAAGTTTCTAAGCCAGTCCAAGAAGTTCGGCCCAGTCAATTTATTTGAATCCAAAATGGAACGCAAATTCAAACACATCATGATCAATATATTAACTTAGAAATACAAAACGAGCATATATGAGAAATCTGTTAGTAATATATGAGAGATGTCCTAAGGCAATCGCCTTATGTATGAACCATTTATATGATAAATGAAGATTCACTATTTGAGTATACATGTTTTATGTATTTGATTGGATCTTAAACTCATTTACTGAATGTCCACGATATGATTCACAAAGATGAGAGAATTTGTGATTGGATCACAACTAGTGAGTATCTCTACATGTGTAATTGTGATGTATCGGAATAATCCTTTAGTCGATGAATTGATGGATTTGGACACCATCAATTCACGAGACTAGCACGAGGTATACTCCTTGGTGTATCCAAGCAGCTGATTCTCACTGGCTGGAGACATAGTGATGTCCGGAGTTAATCGTGGATGCTAGTTATGGTAACTAGTTCATTGGAGTGACCAGCCGTAAGACTTCATATGGTTCTCTGCATATATAGATATGTCAATGAAGGATCAAGCTCAAGAGGTGCATATATAGATTTCTCATATATATGGTAAGGAAGGTAAGACGTGCATTTAAGAATTTTAGATTTGATAAATCTCATGATAGGAATAGAAGACCAAGGGGGAAGGTCATATGCTACAATTGCCAAGGAGAGGGGCACATAAGGGACAATTGTCCTCTCCTAAACAAGAGCAAGGAAGAGAGGAAAAAGAAAGAAGCAAAGAAGAAGAAAAAGGGGAGCAAGAAAAAGAAGGAAGAGGAGAAGAAGACAAAAGAAAAGGGGAAGACCAAAGCTCTAAAGGCAAGGACTTGGGATGACCCATCCTCATCCTCCTCATCATCATCGGATGAGGAGAATGCCTTTGTCACCAATTTGGCCTTGATGGCCTTTGATGACTTGGATTGCTCTTCATCCGAAAATGAAGGATCAAGCTCAAGAGGTGAGAGCTCAAGTGAAGGGGGAGCTTCTACATCCTCCTCATCCGAAGAAGAAGAAGAGGATATGGAAACTATGGTAACGAAAGCCTCTCCTAAGAAAATAGTTTCCATAATTTCTAGTTTAACTAAGGACTTATTTGGAATGAAAAGGAAAAATAAAAGCATGCTTAATCAAATTAAGGCATTGGAAAATAAGCTAGAAAATGCATGCTTAAATGATAATATTTCTTCTAGCTTAAATGATGCATGCTCACATGACCTTTATGTGCCATTAGATGTTAGTGATGCATGTATAAATGAAAATAGGGCCTTAAGGGAAAAGGTAGATTATTTAACAAAAGCCCTAGAAAAATTCACAATTGGCTCCAACACATTGAACATGATCTTAGGGAGCCAAAGAGCTAGCTTCAACAAAAAGGGCCTAGGATACAAGGAAAAGAAAAATGAAAAGGCCTACAAATGTCTAATTGCTAGGGGACAAGATAAAAAGAAGGTAATAGCTAGGAAATGGATTCCCAAGGAATACTTAGTGAACCCAATAGGAAAGAACTTATTTTGGGTTCCAAAATCCATCCTTAAGGGTTAGGAAAACCCTAGGGTAGTCAACCATATGGAATTGACCTATATCATATTTTGGTTGACTTAGGATGAAGGGACAACATTTTTAAAATAGTGTTGGGTGATGATAACGTGCCCATAAATAGATAATAATGCTTAAATCATGATGATTAATGTAATTGCTATGTATGTTTGAAATCATGATTTATGATTTTAATATTTGGCACGTAATCATGAGAAATAAGGTTGAATCATGCTTTAGGTGATACTTTGCTTATTATCATCATATAATACCTAATGCATGATTATTATTCAATGAATACATGTATTTCATGATCATAATGTAGAATTAATTGACATATGCCTTTATGATCATGATGATTGTTAGGTTGATACTTAACCATGATAGAATTGCATGAATACAAGGGTTAAGTATATACAAATACCCCCTAGGATGCATCTCACACTCACCATAGGCTACTTTGATTGAAAACTTAGCATGGGTGAGATGTTAGGATGATACAAATGTCCACTAATGCCTATGACTTTTAGATGGTCATTTAAGGTATCAAAATAGCAATAATAGACCAATCATGGGGAAGGATTATGTTTAATTCATAGACATATTGCTCAAAGATCATGGTTGGATATTTCATAGGTTTTCAAAACAATTTCTTACCCTAAATTCTATGTATTCATGTTTTGAAACAATTGGATGCAAAACTAGGTAGTTAACTTGATACTAGAATGATAAAAAACCTAGTGGTTTTTAAAGCTTTTGGATTTTTGGCAAAAACAAGAAAATCTAATAAATTTGCATGAAAACTTATTTTTCATTGATAGATATACTTAAAAGAAATATGTTCGCCAAATTTCATGATTTTTCGAATTTTCTGGAATTAATAATGCATTTCTGAAATTCATCCAGAAAATCAGAAATTGATTCGATCTTGATCGATGGATCATGGAACAAGTAACAAAGAACCTGATTTTATCTGGTTTTGACTGACTTTAATGTATGTTTCTCTTTATACTTGATGTCATGAGTTTGTAACTTAGTATTAATATTTTTGATGGTGTCAAAGGGGGAGAAATGTATGTTTAAGTAACGGGGAATATATTTTGGGGGAGAAATGATCATGCTTATGATAGGGGGAGAAAATCTTTATGGGGAGTTTCATGGATTAAGGGGGAGTTGCATGTTGTTATATCATGTTTATGTTTACATGCTTTCTTACCTTAGAAATTTTCATCAAATGTTTTTACCTAACTTAAACGGATTGCCACACATCAAAAAGGGGGAGATTGTTAGGGCAATCTCTTGCCGTAATATGGTTTTGATGGTGTGGCAAAGGGTTTAAGTTAGTGTGTTATGTTGATTTGATATGTGCGTTGAAGTCGTGCAGGACTTAGTAATTCGCACATAGAGCCGTGGCGAGTTTCACATCTCATGACTCGTGCCTTGAGTCGGTGAAGGATAGCTTTGCGGAAGCCGTGCGCTTAGAGCATCCGAGGGACCGCCGGACGAGAAGCTTGGAGTGAAGTCGAAGGAAGTAGACTTCGAGGCAAGAGACGCGAAGGAGCATTGCAGAGTCGTGCGCCTGATGCTGCCGAGGGACGTGGCCGAGAACGAAGAGAACTTCGAAGGCCAGGGACTCCGAGAGATGAGAGTGAGCGATTGTAACCCGGGAAGGGGTAGCTCTTAGGTGAAACTTGGCCATTTGGCCAAGTGTCGGATGGGTTTCCCCGACACCAGTCGACTGCCATGTCCCTCCAGTATCATTGCCTCATCATATGGAATCTTTGGTGGTCAGAGGCGATTCAGAAAAAGTGTCAAACCTTGGGGCTAGATTATTGCATATGTTGATAGGGTCTTCATCAGCAAAATTCTTGTTGGAGACTCTGGCTGTGATGGAAGTGTCCAGTCTGGGGGTCTCCAACTATCCACCACTTCCATGGGAATCAACTCATCAGAATTGCTTGTCACCACTGTCTCACTTGTCTTCTAGTCTGGTTGGCAAGTTTGGGTACTAGTATCTAGAAATTGCTCCTTTTCTTCAATATAATCCGAGACACAAATAACATCACAGAGTAAATCCAAGCCACTAGTATCAACATCCATATCATCTTCCACAACAGTAACTTCATCAAAGAATTCACATCCATCAGTGTCCAAAATCACATCACAACACAATGGTTCATAGGAGTCCTGTGGAGTAGCTGAATTATAGAGATGCCTATCACTCACTCCACAATCCATCTCCCTAAGTGTGTCAATATCCATAGAAATGGTCTCTGACGGAGGCTGAATGAACTCTTGTGCTTGCATCTGACTGATGGATGATGCAATTTGATCTAGCTGGATTTACAAACTTTTTATCCTTTCTTGTTGTCACTGATGATTATAACTTATTTGTTGTTGCATCAATGATGCTAGCTACAAAAGATTTTCGTGTGTTTGTTCTAAATTGTTGAAATGAGGTTGAGGAATGTTCTACTGTGTGTTTCCATACCTGAAATCTGATTTTAAATTATATGTACTAGAAAATGAATTATACCTATCCTATTGAAAAGGTTGATGATATTGAGGATGGTACTGATGATATTGTTGATGTTCAGGCTGGTAATACTTCTTTTGCCCAGTGCCTGAATAAAAAATACCACTGTAGTCTCCATACAGCTGATAATATGGATCCATGTTTCTCAGAAAAGATAATTCCTAGTCTTTCCTGAAACACTAACAAACAAATCAAAAGATACAGGAAGTAGACATGACAAAATACATGGATATATAGAAAATAAAAGAATGAAGCCCTAAACAAAATAATTTTGATTTTTTTTAGAAAAATGGGTAAACAATCCTAAGTCTACTAAGCACCATTACACTCCCCGAACGACGCCAAAATTTGATAACATTAATTATCATGGTACCATTACAAATTAATTATCGAACCCCCTCTACAATAATGTAGCATAGTGAATGACCCGAATCGTTTCACAATAAATGTAATCGATTGTACTTCGTTCAGTTACCGTATTGCTCTTGCCTTACAGTAAGAGCTCCTCATTGGCAGAAACCTGTCTAGATGATAATTATAAATTTAAATACGCTAAAAATCCTCACTATGATCGATTATTGTGTCGGCCCATGCGACTGTTGTACGCAATATTATTTGATTCCTATCAAAAAATCATTACCATGAATCCTTAATTTCATTTTTATTTTTATGCATGATATGATTATGGCATGCTATAAGTGTAAAGAAAAACATGAAATAAATCTAAGCTATTATTAAACACTTCTAACTAATGGAAATAGCACTTAAACATGAAAGAAATCTAACTAACAAAAAATTAAGCTAAGCTTTGCAATTAACCAGTCAAACTCACTAACTACAAATTAAACTCAAAACTAAACATTCCAATAAACTGTTGGTGTAATCGGCCCAGGTCACGATTGACCAGACTCGAGTTTGACTCGAGTGATGTTTTGATGTTCGACAAAAATGTATGACAATGTAATTGTCATGGGAAAGTCCAAGTCATGGGTACTTGACATGGAAAGTCCAAGTGGGACACTTGACAAAGAAAAGTCCAAGCATGGGTCTTGGCATGGAAAGTCCAACATGGGTTGGCAAGGGAAAGTCCAAGCTTGAGTCTTGGCATTTGAGAAGTCCAAGGGGAATATTATCAGCGTAAAGTTTAAGAGTGAAGTCTTGGCAGCATAAGTCCAATGGTTGGCGGCGTAAAGTCCAAGTGGAGTCTTGGTGGCATAAGTCCAATGTGCCTTGGCGGTGTAGACACCGTTAGCATGACATAGCCGATGGAAGCACCTGAAGGCTAGCGCGATGGATGAATAAGTCATGGATGACTTGGAGGGATCCGAGAGGCGTGAGGCTGATGGAGGTGGCTAGAAGGTTTAGGTCTAGGCTAAGGGTGGTCTAGCAAGTATGGGGGCACCATACTTGGGTTAAAACGTCATGTTTGAGGTATGCCAGTCAACTGGTGCCATGTGGCAGTCGACTGGTGTAAGTCAACTAGGGTTTGACTGCGGGATGTGTCCCCTGATCATTATCGAGCTTGGCACTCGGTGATTGGATGAGCGATCGGTGATCTTGTGATCGGATCGTGATGCTGGGACACAGAGTGGAATCTCACTCGACCGCTGGGTCGAGCAGTCGAGTGATGGCTTGAACAGTCAACTGATGGTAATTATCAGTCAACTGATGTCCTAGCCGTTGGACTTTTCCAACGTGGATTACACCGTTGTCTCACAGCAACAGTGTGATCAGTCGACTGATGGTCCCGATTAGTCGACTGATCAACTTTTTCTAGCACAGGCATAAGATATAAATGGAGCTCGTGGAGGAGAAAAAGATAACCGATTCTTGAGGGTATTTGGGGCAATTTGCTGCTGCAAATCAGGGTTGCCAAGTTCTTTTCAAGCAACCAAGCGATCAAGCATTCAAAGAGTAATTATAAAGTAGTTTTCTTTACTTGCATTGTATTTCATTATTGTAATTGCTTGTATCTATTTCTTATTGTTGTAAGAATAGTTTGTAAGAGGTTTCTCCGCCTCCGGCTTGTGTCGAGAAGGAGTATTTGTGGTTAGTGATTGCATTGGCATCGCTAGAGCTCTTTAGAGCTCGATCCGTGGAGTAGGAATTGTTTCGGTTCCGAACCACATTAAATATTTGTGTATTGGTGTGTTTGATTGTGTCCATTTCGTTATTGCTTTTATTATCATTATTCTGCTGCGCTAACGAAATTTGTAGACTCAATCACGAACGAATTCCATCATCAGTACATGCATGCGTTATTTACCCCCCCCTCTAGCGTTCTAACGATCCCCTACAAGTGGTATTAGAACGAGGCCGCTCTTTAAGGTTTAACAACTAAGGGAGCATGCTAGAGGGTGAAGATGGAGTTCCAAGAAAAGCTTTGATGGGATATCAACACTCCACCACCATATGATCGAGAAGATTTTTCGGCATGGAGATCATGAATGGAGACATTCTTGATGATGGACTTAGAGGATTGGTTCATCCTCATAGAAGGTTTTGAACCTCCTAGGGATAAGAAGGGACAAGTCCTCAAGTTGAAGAAATGGACCCAAGAGCAACGACAAAAATTCAAAACCAAAGCTAAGGTAACAAAACTTTTAGAAGATTTGATACCTAATGATGTTTTGTCTAGGCTAGGTGAATATCTTGATGCCAAGGAGCTATGGGACAAATTGGTCAAGTTCAATGAGAAGCCCCACTTGGCACAAGTAAAAGAAGATAAGGAAGAGGATGAAGAGAGTTCATCATCCTCACGAGCAAGTGAGGAATCAGAAGTTGTAAAGGAGTCAACTTCCGGATCGGTGGAAGAAGTAGAAGAAACCTCCACCTCTAGGATTGAGGGGGAGGAAAGAATTTCCACTCCGGAGCAACAAGAAGAAGCTTTGACATCCGGTCAAGATGAAGAAGCTTCAATTCCGACACCTACCACCACCATAGGTAACTCAAGCATGTCAATTGTAAATAAAAATCATATAATATGCTTTGAGTGTAGGGAATTCGGATACTACAAGAGTAAGTGTTCGAAAAGAGTTAAGAAAGATCCTCCGGCACCAAAAGTCAATGAAAAAGTCAAGGATGCCAACGTTCCCACCAAGAAGAGCAAGGAGCACATGGTGTGCTTCAAATGCCGACAATCGGGACACTATAGGAGCCAATGTCCTAGAAGAAAGGAGGGAGCTTCACAAGTAGGGGGAGTCTCTAAGACTAACCCTAAGGTATATTTTCATAATGTTCATTCTTTAAATTTTAAGCAAAAGCATGCTAGAATTAATTTAAATAATTTTGCTATTACTCATGAATCAAAGCATGCTAGAAATAATAATTATGGTTGTCTAGAAGCAAAACATGTTGGTTTTAAGACTAAGGAGAAATCTAGAAATGATAACTCTAGGCCTATTTCAAAGAAGGATAAATTTGGGACTAATGTCCCTAGAAATGTCCTTCCTAAGAAAACAATTAAGAAAATCGAAAACCATTTAGGCATCAATCCTAATAAGGGTAGACATATGCCTAAAGAGAATGGTAATGCCCAAAAATCTAATCAAAAAACATTTGGGCAATTAGAGTACGAAAATCAAGCCTTGAGGTCAAGGCTTGAGAAATTGGAAAAGACCCTTGCAAATATGCAAAATCAATTTAAAGGGTCAAATTGTCAAACTCTAGGATCTAGAAGTCAACAAAAAGGGTATAAGAGGCAAGAATCATCTAGGAGACAAGGTTTGGGTCACAAGCCTATGTCTAAGAGAGTAATGACTACTTATCACAATGTTTCATTTGATTATGGAACTAAATCTAGATCTAAGAAAACCAAGGTCTCTAGGGAAAATATCACTAAGGCCAACCATAATGTGTGCCTAGTGGCTTGGGTTTCTAAGAAACCTAAGGAAGCCACTAAGAAGGTTACTAGGGAGGCAATCCCTAAGACTAACCATGGCAAGACCATAATGACCAAAGCTAACAAGCCTAGAAGGGTCATTAGAAAGGTATTTAGGGAAGTCATCCCTAAGGAATACCTAATTAATCCAATGAGCTCAAATAAATTTTGGGTTCCAAGGAGTGTGATTGACTCACGCTAAATGGATTAGGATGTGCCAACTTTGATTGGATGGGTAGTTAACTCAACCATAGCAAAGTTGACATTTTAGGTTATTTTCAAGGTTATGGATACCTTGGAGATAGGTTTGATATTCTATCCTAAAATATTTTAGGATGTGCCAATACATTTTTGGAATTATGAAAAATCAATAAAATTGGCACAATCTAGATTTAGAGGTCATAGTGTGTCATTTCAGCTTTTGGCACACTTTAGGAATTAATGTATCAAGAGAAGTGTCTTAAGGTGTAGAAGTTACATCAAGAGTGATACTCAAGTGCCACACACCTTGATTTCTTGCACTTACCATGCTTCATGTGTTTCACCATGTGTTTGCATGGAAGGAATGTCTAGGGTGGATTGCATCTCACAAAATAAGTCTTTTACCTTGATTGTGTATTTCAAGGATGCTAATGTTTGCTAAAATGAAATAAAATACAAAAATACATTAACTAATCCATTAATATAAGCATAACATTAATATATTCAACATACAAGATTAAACATGAGAAAATGAAACAAGTTGGATAAAGAAATCGAGATTTTCTGAAATTTAGATCTGGAAATCAGATATCAGTCGACTATTACTACTATAGCACGATACGGTGAGTCCGACAGTCGAGTGTTGTTTCCAGGACTTGACTGATTTGTACATCAGTCGACTGATAGTATACATCAATCGACTGATGGTACTATTTTTTGAGGCAGAAGGATCATCAGTCGAGTGGCTCGCTCAGCAGTCGAGTGATGATCGCATCAGTCAACTGATGTTACTGTAGCTCGATACAGAATGCTTAGCAGTCAAGTGTTGAGTCACAGCAGTCGACTGTCGGTTCAGTAAAATTGCTCATAAGCCGCCATTAGTCGACTGATGTCGCACATCAGTCGACTGGCATCGCGATTTTATAACACCGAACCGCTAGGGTTCGACGTCTTCACGCTCGATTCTCTCATCTTCTTCCTCTTCTCCGATCGTCGCCTCTTTCTCTGACCAGTTCTTTCGACCGCACCGGCCACCTAAGCCCTAGGTTTGATAGCCAACTCCTCCATTCACGTTTTTAGCATCTCACAGCCCTAATCTATTCCTCTCCGGTGATTTTTTTCGATTAGGGTTCCGGCGAAACCTCTGCTCCGGCGCTTTCTTCAGCAGTGTCTGAGTACCTTCTCTTCATCATCCTCAATGGTGCCAAAGTATAACTTTTTACTCTTTTAAAACCCTAATTTTTCATTATAATTCATTGTGATCTAATGGCATAATTGTGTCATTGCATTTCATTCCATTGCATTGCATTCATATAGATGACCACGTAGGAATGACCCCAATGAGGGTGCCTCACGACTGTATCCACCCTGGCAGTTCGGTACATCGACGGCGAGTTCTTTAGGAATTTTTGTGTTGATGTCATTGAGATCTTATCATACTATCAGCTTATGAAGGTAGCTCTTTGCAACCATTCCATAAATGATGATCTCCTTAAGGAGTTTTATCAAAACCTGAAGAAAGTTGATGATGGTCCGATATACACCACTCTGGTCGCAAAACGTGACCTAGAGTTCACTCCTGCAATCCTGCAGGAGTTCCTTGAGTGTCGACCATCAAATGACACTTTCGTATTTTACCCTACCTTCGATGCTCCTCTACCTGAGCCTTTTGATCATATCTCCTTGGACTCCATGCATAAGCATATATTTTGCCACCCTCGCCCACCAGCTCAAAACCTATTTCTCATCAATGAGCTGTCTGCGCCCAACAATGTACTCTACAAAGTCATTGTTAGAACCTATTGGGTGTTTTCTACCTATTGTGACTTGGGGACAGGCCAAGATTCGGCCTCCCCATCTTTTTCTTATGTATGCCATGCATCACAGATTGGACATAAACATTGCATTGAAGATGTTTCATTGCATTGCACATTTTATAGACCCTGTGCAAGGAAAGATCCACAAGCCTTTTGGACATATCATAACTGCATGGCTAGAGTCCATAGGCATAAATATTTCTAGGGGTTCGCTATGGGCATTATCCGATGTTTACAACTGTATATCAGTTCGTAACTTCACCTTGGCGGGGCTCCGGACTAGTGACGGACGGATAGAGCTGATACCTCGACCTCAGGCCAGGGCACGTAGAGAGGCACCTCGAGTCCATGGAGAGGATGTAGGACGATATGAGGACCTTTATTCTGCTGACAAGGATGATCAGATACCAGCAGATGCATCAACAACATGTCCTTCAGATTGAGTTGCAGACCTGGAGGTCAGATTTCAAGAGTACCAGCAGATCGTGGACTCTCGACTAGCTGAGATTCTGGAGGGACAGGGCCACATTGAGCAGTGTCAGCTCGACATGTATGAGATGATGCGAGCCTGGATCTTGAGTCAGCAACCACCTTCGCCTCCACCTTCCGCAGAGGACTAGCGATATAGGATGTTTAGCGATATAGGATGTCCTTTTGTTTGAACATTTCACATTTTGGATGTAAAAACTTGAAATATTTAATGAAATGCTTTGTTTCTAAAATTATTGTTGTCTGATTGTATGTTTGGTTGAAATGTGCTTGTTTGTGTAAGCTTGCTATGTCATGGCATCTAATTCCGTTTTCTCATATAATATGTCATGCTATTGATTAGGACTTTTGTAGATGTCATGTTCACATTTTAAAAGCTTATTAATATATCATGACATCATGATCATTGCCATGCTTTTTTATTGTTATCATTTATTCCATGATCATTCATGCATTTAACATGATTAAAATTGAGTTAAGGACAATGGCATGACTTGGAGTCCCATTTATAAGGGAATCAAGTAGGGTTGCCTAGAAAATGTATGAGGCCATAATAATCCTAACTCCACATCTCACATCTAAATTGACATGTATGTGTGTGTATACACCTTAGATAACATGTGAGATGTTAGGATAATAAGTTAGGTTCAAGGTGCATAGGTAGTGCATCTAGATGAACTTAAACTTATTTCAATCATCACTAAGAGTCTTGAGGAAAGTTAATATACAAGTCATGTATATCTAGCCAATAGTCCATGGTTCAAAATGGGTTTTCAAAAATATTTTATAATCACTTTAGAAAACCTTGGTGAAGTCTATTTTTTGAAAGCAATCATTATTGTAAAAGTTGATACAAAGTAGATCAAAAACTTTAAAGTTTTAATAGTTTTTGAAATTTATACCAATCTCCTATTTTAATGGTTAAAATATTTTTCCAAGATTTTTCACCGATTGTATGTGTGATAAGTATTATACATGTGAAATTTTGTGATTTTTCAAGCTATATATATTTAGTTACGATTTTTCAAAGTTGGAGTCTGATAACTTAAAAATAGGGCTTTTCAGTTATCGATCATTGCCTCTACAGTCTCCGATCGATGAGAGGCGATTGCTCGTGAGAAACACCGCTAAAACCGCTGCTCAAGGCGATGTCGATCGCTTCTCGTGGCGATCGATGGGCACTTCAGTCGACTGGTTTCTGGCTGACTCGACTGATAGCCTGATTTCGGGGTAAACAAGATTGTTTAATCAGATTTTAGCTACGGTTAAGGTCCCTAACCACTCCTAACCCTAGGATATGCTTTGGGAAGCATTATAAAGGGTAAAAATCCATTGAATATGGATTTGGAGAGGTGTTAGGTCAAAGTATCAAATTTAAGGGTGGAAGAGTTCATGTTTGAACTTTGAACTTTAATTTTGATGGTTTAGAGTTCCTATTGGCTTAGGGACTTCCCAAGGACATTGTTGGTGCAATGGTCAAGGGGGAGCAAGCCTTTAAGGGGAGGTATCCATCATGGGATGATGGATGATATTTTTCCTCATGAGGACGAAAACGAGATTTTGAGAGACCCAATTTAGAAATTGGGAGAGCATATAGGAATGCCTCTCTTGAGTGATATGAGACTTATCACTAGGAAGATGGTAGGCATCCTAGGTATTATTGGACCAAGGGTGAGATTGTAAGATCTCATTGGGACATGAGACATTGACCTCCTTGGAGAGAACCTTTTTGATGTTAGTCAAAAAGGGGGAGAAGTATTGGGAGAGTGTTTGGGATTACCAATTTGGGATAATTGGTAAGGAAATTTGAGTTAGTGGCCTAACTCAAGATTTGTTTTGTCAAACATCAAAAAGGGGGAGATTGTTGGTGCAATCGCTTTGCACCCTTTCTTGTTGCTTGCTTTGAATGGCTCTTGAAGGACTGGAATGCAGCAGCAATTCCCCTCCAATAGCTTCCTTAAAGTCTTGGCAAAATCCTCCCAATTGAGCTCTATTTATAACCTGGATCAAGTTGATTTCAGGCCCAACAGTCGACTGCCAAAAGACCCCAGTCGACTGCCCCTGTAGCCGTTGTCTCACAACGACCAGATCCACGTTGGATAAGTTCCAACTGATCACCTACCAGTAGACTGATGATGCCTATCAGTCGACTGGTGACCTAGTAGTCAACTGCTCAGTCGGCTATGGAGCGTTCGTTCATGACATTCCCATCATCATCGCCATCCTCTAGCCGATCATTGCTGTTGACATCACCATTCGCTAATCCATGGAAGTCGATCGCCACCACAAATCAGTCTAACACTGAACCCTAGTCGACTTGGATCAGTCGACTGGCATATATGCAAGTCAACTACTGTCGGGCAAAACCTCAAACACCAAGTTGTTTGAGCATCCGACCGTCGGGAAAACCCCCAAACATCAAGTTTGAGCCTTTGACACTCAGTCTTAGCCACTTGCCCAAGTCCATCTTATGCCTCATGGAGTTCCCCACCGAAGCTCTCTTCCCTCGGCCTACGTCCTTCGGATGCGCCAAGCGCACGGCTTCTTAATGCCATCCTTCTCGTCTCTTTCCCATGAATTATTCTTCCCTTGGGCCTCACTCCATTCGCTCCCCGTCCAGCGGTCCCTCGGATGCACCAATCGCACAACTTCACAATGCCATCCTTCACCGACTCAAGGACCCCGAGCCTAGTGAACTTGCTAAGTCCTTAAGACTTTCCACATGCACCAAGCGTACGACTTCGAAATGCATTTCTCACCAAGCACCAAGCGCACGACTTCTCAATGCTTTGGTCTTTTCCACACCAAGCTCCATGCTTGGATTTTCCATGCCAACTCCATGTTGGACTTTCCCACACCAAGCTCCATGATTGGATTTGAAGGGTTTTGCTTATCGAGTCCGTGAGGGGAATCTTCGCTTCCCACTTCACCTTGGTAGCTTATCCATGGCGATCCCTTCGATGTCCCTAGATTTAAAAAAATTTAATCCTAGACAAAAGGGATTGCCCAAACCACCAAGTTATCGTCGTGCTATTCGTTTAGAGAGGTCACTTGAACAAACTAGTTGTTCAAGCGACCATCCTCTATTCTACGAGTAGTCGCGGAATAGACGATGTCCGGATCACCGATTTTTATTTTTATGCTCGGGATCCAAGTATTATTTAGCCATTTACAGATTTATAACATGCTTATAATTGAAAAACAAAAACAAGCAAGTAACAAAAGGAGAAAGAAGAATAGGTATACCTCTCGATCTTCTAATGTATGACCTTCCTCCTTTTGGACATCGTGTGGGCGATGATCTACCTAAAGTCGAAGCTCCTAGATCACAAATTTTCCTTCCTTGCTCTTCCAAAGTAAGAGGAAGAGTAGAAACAAGGTTTTTCTCCTCCCTAAAACCAACCAACAAGGAGCACACAATCTCCTTGCCGCCGGCCAACTAGAAGGTGGAGAAGATGATGGAAAACAATCAACACACCAAGGGAACCCCTATATATTGTTTCCACCACCTAAGGAGATGAGAGTAGGGCCTTTTGGGCACCGGCCAAGGGCTGGAAGGGGCTGGAAAAGATGCTGGACGCTGACCACAAGAGAAGGAAGAAGAAAGAAACCTTCCTTATTTGGTGCCGCCCAAGCTTCCAAACCCTAACCCTAATCCTATCTCAACTAGGATTCCCCCTCTTGCTGCCCAAACCCTAGCTCTCCTTTCATATAGTTCACACTAACCCCTTTGACCACCATTTATAGAGTTAGTGGGCGCAAGCCCAACACCACAGGTTAATCAAAAAAAAAAAGGGATAAGTCATGAATTAATCTCCTCCATTGGTTCTAGGGATTTAATCTCAACCATCGGATCAAAAGATTTAATCTCAACCGTCGGATCTTAGAGATTTAATCTCTACCTATGGATCTTAGAGTTTTGTTTCTATCCATTGGATCTAAGCTTCATGAGGTGTTAATAGGCTACATTAGGGACCATGAGGAGGAGTTAGATCTTGGCCACCCATGGATCAAGCCCACATAAAGTCCGATCCACTAATGATGATCCAATCCACTAAAGAATCATCATTGATCTACCTCACCAACCCCCATATGATAATATGAGCTCCATATATTATTTGTACATTTTCTCCCCGTGTTTAAGATCTCGAATGTCCGTCAATTAATTAATTTACTGACCATTAATTAATCAACATCTAACTACTTGAGTAGTACCACTCAACCTTTTCATCATGCCAGACCAAGTCCAACTGCAGGGTTTATATGATGAACCTTATGAGCTCCTCAAGGGGACATCATCATCCTAATATATAGGACACAATTTCCTCCTATAATCAACGACACACCATATAAATAATATCATCTCCCAACTTACCAAGCCTTTCGATTTAATCTATAAATCTCACCCATTGGTAAATCAAAGAGATTAGTACTAAGTATATGTGCCCGTTATTATATCGGGATTAAGAGCATGTACTAAATAATATTTGAGGTCCGATTCGATTATGTAGTCAGCGATAAATCGAATCACCTCTAAGTCGGTCCTGTTCAATACACACAAAGTGCACTAGTGTGATTCTATGGTCAAGACAAACCAATACCAAATCACACTACAACCATTCTGATGGTTTGTCCAAAGCCATCTCGATTGTGAGCCTTTACTTATACTTTTCAAGGGGCCAATAACATGATCTCCTGTGTGACACCACAAACCATGTTATCTAAAATGTAAAGTATTAGACAATATTGCATAACCATAAAAATATGTAAACAATGGTCATGTGATTCTTATTTCAAAATAATGATGTTGATACAAAAGATTGACTTTTCATTATACATCCCTACAATCTCCCACTTATACTAAAAGACTATGTTGTCCTCAAAGTGTCATACATTTGATCCCCATTCCCTCCACATGCCTATCAAAAGCTCTCGCCGGAAGGGCCTTAGTGAAAGGATTTGCCAGGTTATCCTCTGATGCAATCTTGGCCACAACAACTTCTTCTCTCTTTACGATTTCTCGTATCAGATGGTACTTGCGCTCTATGTGTTGACTAGCCTTATGGGCTCATGGTTCCTTCGAGTTTGCAACTGCACCACTTTTATCACAATAAATTGTGATAGTTCTGGGCAAACCAGGAATCACATCCAAGTGCATCAGGAAGTTCCTGAGCCATACAACTTCTTTGGCCGCCTCAGAGGTCGCCACATACTCAGCTTCCATGGTGGAGTCTGCCACGCACTTCTGCATGACACTCCTCCATACAATGGCTCCACCTCCCAAAGTAAACACAAAACCTGAGGTAGACTTACTGTTATCCCTATCAGATTGGAAGTCGGAATCCGTGTAACCCACAGGAAGTAATTGGTCTGCCCGGTAAATCAGCATATAATCCCTAGTCCTTCTCAGGTACTTCAATATATGCTTTACCGCAATCCAATGTCCCTGTCCTGGATTACTCTGATATCAGCTGACCATGCCCACGGCAAAGCAGATATCTGATCTCGTACAGAGCATCGCATACATGAGGCTTCCTACTGCCGAAGCATAAGGAACCACCTTCATCTCCTCTATCTCCTCAGATGATCTAGGACACATCTCCTTAGATAAAGGAACTCCATGCCTGAAAGGTAGAAAACCCTTCTTGGAGTTCTGCATGCTAAAACGCTCCATAATCGTGTCTATGTATAAAGCTTGGGATAAACACAACATCCTTTTCCTGCGATCCCTTATAACCTTGATCCCAAGGATGTGTCCCACCTCTCCCAAGTCCTTCATATCAAACTGTTTGGACAACCATACCCTTACGTCCGATAACACCTTGATATTGTTGTCAATCAACAAAATGTCATCTACGTATAATACAAGAAATACCACTACATTTTTGTCACATCTCTTGTATACACAAGACTCATCCGGACTTTGAATAAATCCATAAGACTAGATCACCTCATCAAATCGGATGTTCCAAGACATCGAAGCTTGTTTCAATCCATAAATGGACCGATTAAGCTTACATACAAGATGCTCTTTGCCCTTAGCAATGAATCCCTTTGGTTGCTTCATGTAGATGTTTTTCTCAAGACTTCCATTAAGGAAAGCTGTCTTGACATCCATCTGTCATACCTCATAATCCATATGAGCTGCTATGCATAAGAGAATCCGAATAGACTTAAGCATGGCTACCGGCGAAAAGGTCTCCTCATAATCGATACCCTCTTTCTGAGTATACCCCTTCGCAATAAACCTCGCTTTGAAGGTCTCAACCTTCCCATCTATTCCTCTCTTTCTCTTGTAGATCCACTTGCATCCAATGGTTTTTACACCATCAGGTGGTTCTACTAGCTCCCAGACCTGATTTGAATCCATAGATTCAATCTCAGCATTCATTGCACTTTGCCAAGATACTGCATCTTTATCTTGGATTGCCTCGTCATATGTCCAGGGATGAGGTTCATGTTTGCCAAGGACCAAATCAGAAGATTCTCCAAAGAACATGGATCTATCAGGCTATCTCACAACCCTCCCACTACGACGAGGTATCATCTGTGTATCCTCGATGACATGCGGTGGAGTGACATGTGGTATATCCTCTTATACCGGTGGTACTAAAGAAGTGACTTCCCCTTTTAACTCCTCAAGAACAATTTTACTCTTGGGCTTGTGGCTCATCACATAGTCTTCCTCTAGAAATCTGGTGTTCGTGCTAACGATCACCCTCTGATCTCTAGGACTATAAAACAATCCACCGTTCGTTGCCCTGGGATAGCCAACAAACAAGCGTACTTCTGTACGAGTTTCCAACTTACCAGCATCTGCCTTCAGCACATGTGCTGGACTCTCCCATATCCGAATATGTCTTAGACTAGGCTTTCGCCCAGTCCACAACTCTGTGGGAGTAGAAGACACTGATTTAGATGGTACCAAGTTCAGAATGTACACCGCCGTATCTAGAGCATATCCCCAGAATAAATCTGGCAAGTCAGAACAACTCATCATCGATCTAACCATCTCTATAAGAGTCATATTCCTTCGCTCTACTACACCGTTCTGCTGGGGTGTGCCAGGTGCAGTCAATTGGGATTGAATCCCAGCCTCTGATAAGTAGTTCCTAAACTCTCCCAAGAGGTACTCACCACCACGATCAGATCGTAGTGTCTTGATACTTTTACCTTGACGTTTCTCCACATCAGCCTTGAATTCTTTGAACTTGTCAAAGCATTCAGACTTGCGGCACATCAGGTAAATGTATCCATATCTTGAGTAATCGTCTATAAAAGAGATGAAATACTCAAAACCACCTCTAGCCTGGATAGACATAGGACCACACAAATCAGAATGAACCAATTCTAACACATCTTTGGCTATATACCCCTTGGCCTTAAAAGGCCTCTTGTTCATCTTACCCTCCAAGCAAGATTCATAGGTTGGGAGATCCTCCACCACTAATGAACCCAAAGGTCCATCAGCTATCAACCTTTGAATTCTACTTAGGTTAATGTGACCAAGCATGAGATGCCAAATATATGTTTGGTTCATCTTCAAAGGTTCTTTTCTCTTATTGGAATTAGAAGATGAGTTATTAACTTCAATTTGCATCGTGGGATGTTTTGGTTCAAGTGTGTACAAATTTCCTATCAATGCACCCAAACAGATAATGTCCCTATTCCTTCTTATAACAACTCTGTCATGAAAAGAAATAGAATATCCATCCATAAACAATTTAGAAATCGAAATTAAATTCTTTCTAAATAAGGGTATATAAAGGCAATTCTTAAGAACCAAAAGTTTATTTATCTCAAAAGATAAATGAACATCTCCCACTGCAACAGCCTCCACCTTCGTGACATCACCCAAGTACACGGTAATCTCCCCCTCAATCAGTCGTCTAGTTTCCTGGAACTCCTATAAAGTATTGCAGACATGATCAGTGGCTATCATATCTACACACCAGGTGCCGGTAGATAACACCGCTAAACATGTTTCAACGACTAGACCAAAAGATATACCTTTGTTCTTGCGGTCGGGGCAGTCCTTCTTCCAGTGTCCAGTCTGCTTACAAGTGAAGCACTTGCCTTTCGGCTTTTACACTCCTCCCTGAGTACCTCCCACCGCCTTCGCCCCGGTTTGTTTCTTCTTCTTCTTGCCTTTCGGCTTAGAAGTAGAAACCTTCTGGGTCACCATGGCATGCGCCTGAGCACTCTGACGAAATAGTCCCTCTGCCACCTGGAGTTCTGTCAGAAGTTCCACCAACGAATACAACCTCTTATTCATGTTGTAGTTGAGGCGAAACTGCTCAAAACTCCTAGGAAGAAATTGGAGTATGATATCGACCTGGGTTTCCCCATCGATCTCAGCTCCTAGGACCTCCAGCTCATTCAAATGAGCCATCATCTTGAGAACATGATCCCTTACGGGTGTTCCCTCGATCATGGTGGTCGTCATCAATTTTCTCATGGCCTCTTGCCTCGCAGCCCGATTCTGGTGTCCGAAAAGCTCCTTGAGATTGAGCATCATATCATAAGCAGTGGACATGGCTTGATGCTGATGTTACAGTACATTTGACATAGATGCCAAAATGTAACATTGCGCCATCTCATCAGCCTTGATCCACTTATTATAGCTCTCTCTCTCCTTTTCCCCAGAATTATCTGCAGGCTTGGGAGGGCACTCTTCGAGGAGTACATATTTGTATTCCTCAGCAGTCAAGACAATGTCTAGATTCCTCTTCCAATCAACATAGTTGGGTCTAGTAAGTTTGTTCTCTTTCATTATCACAGCAAGTGGGTTGAAAGTCATTTTGAAAGAAAACCTAAGAATCATATAAATAAAAACATTATATTTCAAAAAATTATTGATTCCTCAAACAATAAAATTTTAAAATCAACCAACACCTCAAAACACCGAGAATATCGTATGCCATGATAGTGTGGACATATACGAATTCTACATTTGTAAGAGGAGGTTTTACCCATTAATTTTACTATCTTGTCAACCTAACTTTTTGACAAGTAAAATTAATAGTTGGTTCCTCTTTGGCCCTACAAATAAAAGCAGTGACTTCGATGGGGAGGATAGTTATATTTGTATCTAAGTGTTTACCATTACTTGGTACCAAGGTAATTATCTCGGGTTATGTGCCTTACGATGGGCAAGTACACACGCTCCTTAATAATTTCCTATAACCATATTCGACCTTGTGATCCGCAAACAAACTCATCCGATGGGGAGGAAGGCACTTAGAGCTAACGCGCAAGTTTGTTTGCATCACTTGTCAAATCGTAATGGAGGTCGTGGGAATATTAAAAATTCCCTCTCCCACTTAGTAATTTTAAATTGATAAATTTTCCTAGCCTACAACATGCATATCAAACAAAAAGCAATAAATATGAAAAATAAATTATTTTCCAACTATTATGGCTTTTGTCGTTAATATGACTCCCGTCGCATCGCCATCTCGTCCGCTCCTCCTACGCCATGTACGAGCCTTCCAGAGATCTAAGCCGAGACTAAAACCTATTTTAATTTACATCCATCGATGTTATACTCCACGAGGGAGTGTACATGAAATCTAGATCGAAAGTAAAATAAAATAAAGAGTGGCTAAACAATGTCGTATTTAATTTACAAAAACTAAATACTAGCCTCGTCAACCCAGAGGATTCAACAAAATAAATATTTACACACATACAATCACATACACATATATGACCATAATAGTCGGATCTTATGCCTGCAACCAAAGAGTTAAACTATGCATATCCTACTATTATCCGACACATATAATATATGAAAAAGTGCATAAAAATTAACCGAATCCTAAACACACAAAACCGGAAACCTTGGCTCTGATACCAATTGAAGGGTTTTGCTTATCGAGTCCGTGAGGGGAAAAATCGCTTCCCACTTCACCTCGGTAGCTTGTCCATGGCGATCCCTTCGATGTCCCCGGATTTAAAAAAATTTAATCCTAGACAAAAGGGATTGCCCAAACCACCAAGTCATCGTCATGCTATTCGTTTAGAGAGGTCACTTGAATAAACTAGTTGTTCAAGCGATCATCCTCTATTCTACGAGTAGCCGCAGAATAGATGATGTCCGGATCGCCGGTTTTTATGTTTATGCTCAGGATCCAAGTATTATTTAGCCATTTACAGATTTATAACATGCTTATAATTGAAAAACAAAAACAAGCAAGTAACAAAAGGAGAAAGAATAATAGGTATACCTCTCGATCTTCTAATGTATGACCTTCCTCCTTTTGGATGTCGTGTGGGCAACGATCTACCCAAAGTCGAAGCTCCTAGATCGTAAATATTCCTTCCTTTATCTTCCAAAGCAAGAGGAAGAGTAAAAACAAGGTTTTTCTCCTCCCTAAAACCAACCAACAAGGAGCACACAATCTCCTTGCCGCCGGCCAACTAGAAGGTGGAGAAGATGATGGAAAACAATCAAGACACCAAGGGAACCCCTATATCTTGTTTCCACCACCTAAGGAGATGAGAGTAGGGCCTTTTGGGTGCCGGCCAAGGGCTAGAAGGGGCTGGAAAAGATGCTGGACACCGGCCACAAGAGGAGGAAGAAGAAAGAAACCTTCCTTATTTGGTGCCACCCAAGCTTCCAAACCCTAACCCTAATCCTATCTCAACTAAGATTCCCCCTCTTGCCGGCCAAACCCTAGCTCTCCTTTCATGTAGTTCACGCCAACCCCTTTGACCTCCTTTTATAGAGTTAGGGATAAGTCATGAATTAATCTCCTCTATTGGTTCTAGGGATTTAATCTCAACCGTCGGATCTAGAGATTTAATCTCAACCGTCGGATCTTAGAGATTTAATCTCTACCTATGGATCTTAGAGTTTTGTTTCTATCCATTGGATCTAAGCTTCATGAGGTGTTAATAGGCTACATTAGGGACCATGAGGAGGAGTTGGATCTTGGCCACCCATGGATCAAGCCCACATAAAGTTCAATCCACTAATGATGATCCAATCCACTAAAGGATCATCATTGATCTACCTCACCAACCCCCATATGATAATATGGGATCCATATATTATTTGTACATTTTCTCCCCGTGTTTAATATCTCGAATGTCCATCAATTAATTAATTTACTGACCATTAATTAATCGACATCTAACTCCTTGAGTAGTACCATTCAACCTTTTCATCCTGCCGGACCAAGTCCACTTGCAGGGTTTACATGATGAACCTTATGAGCTCCTCAAGGGGACATCATCATCCTAATATATAGCAGGGTTTCCTCCTATAATCAACGGCACACCATATAAATAATATCATCTCCCAACTTACCGAGCCTATCGATTTAATCTATAAATCTCGCCCATTGGTAAATCAAAGAGATTAGTACTAAGTATATGTGCCCGTTATTATATCGGGATTAAGAGCATGTACTAAATAATATCTGAGGTCCGATTCGATTATGTAGTCAGCAATAAATCGAATCACTTCTAAGTTGGTCCTGCTCAATACACACAAAGTGCACTAGTGTGATTCTATGGTCAAGACAAACCAATACCAAATCACACTACAACCATTCCGATGGTTTGTCCAAAGTCATCTCGGTTGTGAGCCTTTACTTATACTTTTCAAGGGGCTGATAACATGATCTCCTGTGTGACACCGCACACCATATTATCTACAATGTAAAGTATTAGACAATATTGCATAACCATAAAAATATGCAAACAATGATCATGTGATTCTTATTTCAAAATAAAGATGTTCATACAAAAGATAGACTTTTTAGTATACATCTTTACAGGATTTTTCATGTCAATACCATGTTGGACTTTCCCATGACAATCCCATGTCATGAGTTTTGTCTATCATCAAAATACTATTAAGGTACTACTAGAGTCAAACTCGAGTCAACCTGGGCCGATTGCATCAACAATCTCCCCCTTTTTGATGATTGACAAAACTACCATCTCAAGTCTACCAATTCTCCCATATTGGCAATTCTTATATCCCAATGAGAATTCCAATGAACCCTAATTGGTAACTTGGTAACTTCTCTCCCTTTTTGACATTACATCAAAAAGGTCCTCCCCAAGGGTATGAATGTCTCATATCCCAATGAGATCTAACAATCTCTCCCTCGAAGGAACACATGCCTACAATCTTTCTAGTGATCCCATATCACTTAAAGAGAGGCAACCCAATTTTCCTCCCATGAGGAAATACACATCCATCTTACCATGATGGATACCTCCCCCTAGAGGCTTGCTCCCCCTTGACCATTGCACCAACAATGTCCTTGGAGAGTCCCTAAGCCAATAGGAACATTTAACCAATCAAAATTAAGGCAAAGTTCAACAATGAACTCTCATCCACCTTAAAATTGATACTCTCCCTAAACCCTTCTCCTAATCCATGTCCAATGGATTTCCACCCTTTCTAATGCTCTCCCAAGCATATACTAGGGTTAGGAGTGGTTAGGGGACCTTAACCTAGCTGAACATGGGCCTATCCAATGATCAATTAAGAAATCCCATTGCCATTATCATCACCGATCGCCTCCATGGCGTCGAATGAGATAATCGATTTGCGCAAAGATTTTCAGAAATGGATTTCTGAAATCTATAAGTAAATATACGTAGTTTTAAAAATCTTGAAAATTTATACGTATAATACTTATCATAAACACTATGGGTGAAAAATATTTGAAAATTATTTTACCCACTAAATTAAGAGATTGACACAAAGTCCAAAAGTTAAGAAAAGCTTCAATAAAGAGCCCTCTTTGTATCATCCTATTCAATGGTGATAGCTATCAAAAGATAGGCTTCACCAAGGTTTTTCAAAATGTTTGTTTTTGAAACCTTTAATTCATTTTCCCTAAACATCTCACTTGTATCTAGATGTGTAAAACACATACAAGTCAATTAATCTAGTGAGATGTGGGTTTTTATTTTTTTAATGGTCTCATGCAAATTTCTAGGCAATATTCTTTGATTCCCATCAAATTATGCCATGGTCCTTAATTCCATTTTATTGTATGCATGATGATGATTATGGCATAATTATGATATAGATAAAAGCATATGCCAAAATCATGATGTCATGGCATGTGAATGACATTTTAGCATACATGACATATAAAGAAGAAGTCTAAACATGATCATGACATTTTTAGAGATAAAAATGAAGATGATGTCATGACATGGCAAGGCAAATAAATCATGGCAAGTAAAATATACTAAGGTTTAAAATACCTAAGTGTTAAATCCAAATTGCCATTTCTAGGAGTTAATTCTATTTTTCCTTAATGTCATTTATGCGCCTAGTGTGCCATAAACCCAAAATGGCACACCAATACCTTTATGACCTATTTGTGCCAATTTAAATCATTTTTAACTTCTCAAGCACATTGGCACATCCTAATGTGTCAACTCTACTATGGTTAGGTTAACTACCCATCCACTTAGGGTTGACACACCCTAACCCATCTAGCGTGAATCAATCATGCTTCTAGGAACCCAATACCTAATGGAGCTCCTTGGGTTAACAAGGTATTCACTAGGGATAACTTCCCTAGATACCTTTCTAATGACCCTTTTAGGCTTTGAAGCCTTAGTCAAATGGGTCTTTCTTAGGTCAACTCTAGAGGTGACTCCTCCTTTGACCTTCCTAGTGGTTACATTTGATTTCATTGAGGTCTTAGCCACTAGACACATACCATGGCTAGACTTAGGGATGACTTCCCTATTAGCCTTGGTTTTTCTAGACCTAGATGTTGTTCCATAATTAAATGAAACATTGTGATAGGACATAGATTTGTGACCCAAACCTTCATTGCCCTAAGACCGTTCTTGTTTCCTAGGCCTTGACTTTTGTACATTAGACCCCTTAACCGAATTTGTGATTATTGCTAGGGTCTTCTCAAGTTTTTCTAACCTTGACCTCAATACTTGGTTTTCTAGTTTTAATTTTCCCAATTTTGAGTTTTCATTTATCTTTTGGGAAATATTCTTCTTCTTAGGCATGTGTCTACCCTTCTTAGGGTTAATGCCTAAATGGTTTTCAACTCTTCTAATGGACTCTTTAGGTAAAATGGGTCTAGTGTTTTGAGTTCTAGGTTTGTCCTTAGAGAAACTAACATGCTTAGCACCTAAACAATAAACCTTATTATTTCTACTAGCATGCTTTTCATTTATAATTGCAAGAGAACTAAAATAATTTTTAGCATGCTTTTTAACTTTAGAAATAGAAGGTGCATTATTTAAATTTACCTTAGGGTTAGCTTTGGAAGCTCCCCCTACATGAGATACACCCTCTTGCCCTTTCTTCCTCCCCCTAGGGCATTGACTTCGGTAGTGCCCCTTTTGATTGCATTTAAAGCACACAATGTGCTCTTTGCTTCTAGTTGTGGGACTCCGACATCCTTTGACTTTGGGTTGACTTTTGGTGCCGATGCCTTTTCCTTAGCAAATTTAGGGTATTTGCTCTTGTAATGCCCTTTCTCCCTACATTCAAAGCATATTATATGATCTTTATTTAAAATTATAAAACTTGAGTTACGTAGGAAGGTGGTGGAGGCCTCTTCACTTCTTCCGAAGGTAGAAGCTTCATTTTGATCTTGCTCCGGAATGGAAATCCTTTCCTCCCCCTCAATGCTAGAGGTGGAGGTCTCCACCAAATCATCAACATCTTCAAATGTTTTGGGTGCTTCTTCCTCGGCATTCTCCTCTACTTGTGCCGGTTGGGAGTTTTCTTGGAATTTTATTATCTTATTCCATAGCTCCCTTGCATCCCTATAGTCACCCAATCTTGACCAAATATGATTAGGTAACAAATCACTAAATAATTTTATTACCTCGAGATTTGTCTTGAAGTCCTTAATTTGGTCTTGGGTCCACCTTGACTTCTCAATTGGCTTGTTTTCTTTGTCCCTAGGCATCTCAAAACCGTTTCTACAATAATCATAAAATCAAAGTCAGTTTTGAGATATACCTCCATCCATTTCTTCCACCAAGCAAAATCTCCATCGAATTTCGGTGGATGGATGCTATAGCCGGCCATCTTGTAGTGCTTGTGTCGGTGGTTAGTCCTTGACAAGTGCCTTGGCTCTGATACCACTTGTAGGGGATCGATGTGGTTGGTCGGCTAGAGGGGGGTGAATAGCCCTCTTCGTACGATGATGGAATTTGCTTGTCCTCGTTGCATTTCTTTCCTACGATTGTCATTAGTGCAGCGGAAACAATAATAATACTAACAACAATACAAGCATACGCAAACACACACAATATACATGGTTCAGAACCGAATGATTCCTACTCCACGGGCGAGCTCACCGAGCTCTAGTTATGCGCACGACACTAACTAAACTCCTTCTCGACTACACGTCGGAGGTGGAGAAACCTCTCACAAGCTATTACAACAGTAATACTACAAGAAAAACAAAGACACTAAGAAATACAAGTAAAGAACGCTTTACAACTCTTTGCTTTGCACCCTTTCTTGTTGCTTGCTTTGGTTGACTCTTGAAGGACTGGAATGCAGCAGCAATTCCCCTCTAATAGCTTCCTTAAAGTCTTGGCGAAATCCTCCCACTTGATCTCTATTTATAACCTGCATCAAGCTATTTTCGCTCCCAGCAGTTGACTGCCAAAAGGCCCCAGTCAACTGCCCCTGTAGCCGTTGTCTCACAACGGCCAGATCCACGTTGGATAAGTTCCAACGGATCACCTTCCAGTCGACTGATGATGCCCATCGATGACCGAAATTTAATAATCGGCCTTGATCAATTACGGGCGTTACGTGCTCGCAACATTCCCATCGATCATTGCCATCCCTCGGCGATCGCTATCGCTATCGATCGACTACCAATCCATGGCGATCGGCGCGCCGCCATAAATTGCGATCTAACACCGGTGAACCTAGTCGACTTGGATCAGTCAACTGGCATCTATGCCAGTCGACTTCTATCGGGCAAAACCTCAAACACCAAGTTGTTTGAGCATCCGACCGTCGGGTAAACCCTCAAACATCAAGTTTGAGTCTCCGACACTCAGTCTTAGCCACTTGGCCAAGTCCACCTTATCCCTCATGGAGTTCCCCACCGAAGCTCTTTTCTCTTGGCCTACGTCCCTCGGATGCACCAAGCGCACGGATTTGCAACGCCATCCTTCTCGTCTCTTGCCCTCGAAGTATGTTTCCCTTGGGCCTCACTCCATTCGCTCCCCGTCCGGCGGTCCCTCGGATGCACCAAGCACATGACTTCACAATGCCATCCTTCACCGACTCAAGGACCCCGAGCCTAGTGAACTTGCAAAGTCCTCAAGACTTCCCACATGCACCAAGCGCACGGCTTCGCAATGCATTTCTCACCAAGCACCAAGCACACGGCTTCGCAATGCATTTCTCACCAAGCACCAAGCGCACGGCTTCGCAATGCTTTGGACTTTTCCACACCAAGCTCCATGCTTGGTTTTTCCATGCCAACTCCAAGTTGGACTTTCCCACACCAAGCTCAATATTTTGATTTTCCATGCCAACACCATGTTGGACTTTTTCATGACAATCTCATGTCATGAGTTTTGTCTATCATCAAAATACTATCAAGGTACTACTTGAGTCAAACTCGAGTCAACCTGGGTCGATTGCACCAACAGTTAGTGATTGCATTGACATCGCTAGAGCTCTTTAGAGCTTGATCCGTGGAGTAGGAATCGTTTCGGTTCCGAACTACGTTAAATATTTGTGTATTGGTGTGTTTGATTGTGTCTATTTCGTTATTGCTTATATTATGATTATTCCGCTGCGCTAACGAAATTTGTAGACTCAATCACGAACGAATTCCATCATCGGTACTAGCACGCGCTATTCACCCCCCCCCCTTCTAGCGTTCTAACGATCCCCTACATAAACTACAAACTCAACATTCAAATGAAACTACTAATTAAACTTCAAGACAATCTACAAATTAACTACAATTTAAACTAAAAGACAAGCTACAAACTAACTACAAATTAAACTACAAACTAATCATCCAAATTAAACTATGAATTCAACAACTTAAACTACAAATGAAACTATAACGATAAAAATTAAGGGACGATAACCAATTTAATTCATGAATTCCAAATATAATGTAAACCAATGATCCACAACACACGGAGAACTAACCACCCTATCCGGCGACGATGATAATCCGAATAGCCCCCTCAGACAAATGATGAAGTGAATTCCTTGCCCAGAAGTTCCTCTAGCGAGGTTGAACTGAAGATGAAGAGCGCCCATTGCTCTGATGATGGAATGAACGGAACTGCTGAACCATCGCAGCTAAAGTGGTGAAGTTGGAATGATGGAGCTGCCGAACCATGGCTACTGTAAGGGATGGAAATCAAA
The DNA here is from genome assembly GCA_025175895.1 of Wurfbainia villosa. Taxonomy (NCBI): domain Eukaryota; kingdom Viridiplantae; phylum Streptophyta; class Magnoliopsida; order Zingiberales; family Zingiberaceae; genus Wurfbainia; species Wurfbainia villosa. Next base: position 87,757,752 of record CM045992.1, read on the forward strand.
ACAGTGGCTATCGTGTGTTCTTCACCAGTATTGGAGTGGAGAACTTATTGGAATGTATACTGAAATCCTAGATCTTTTTGTATGGACATTTTATTTTGGAATAAGAATCACATGATCATTATTTGCACTTTATATATTCATTATATATGTGTGCATATTGTCTAATATTTTACATTGTAGATAACATGGTGCTTGGTGTGGCACAAAAGATCATGTTATCAGTCCCTTGTAAAATATAAGTAGAGGCTCACAACTAAGATGGTTTTGGACAAACCATTGGCATGGTTGTAGTGTAGCTTGGTATTATTTTATCTTGAACATAGAGTTACACTAGTACACTTAGGTGTATTGAGCAGGACCGACATAGTGGTGATTCAATTTAGTACTGACTACATAATTGAATCGGACCTCGGATATTATGTTGTACATGCTCTTAATCCCAATATAATAACGGGCACATGTACTTAGTATTTATTTTTTTGATTTACCAGAGGGTGAGATTTAGATGGATTAAATCAATATGACCGGTAAGTTGGGAAATGATATTATTTACATGGTGTGTCGTTTATTATAGGAGGAAACCGTGTCCTATATATTAGGTTGATGATGTCCCCTTGAGGAGCTCATAAGGTTCATCATGTAAACACAGTTGGTTGACTTAGTCAACATGATGATAAGGTTGAGTTGTACTACTCGAGGAATTAGTTGTTAATTAATTGATGGTAAGTAAATCAATTAATTGACGGACATTCGATATGTTAAACATGGGGAGATGAATGTACAAATAATATATGGAGCCCATATTGATTTATGGGGGTTGGTGAGGTAGTTCAATGATGATCCTCTAGTGGAATGGAACATCATTGATGGATCAAGTTTGTGTGGTTCCGATCCATCGGGTGGCCAAGATCCAACTCCTCCTTATGGTCCCTATCGTAGCCTAATATAATCCTTGTGAAGTCTAGATCCAAGAATGTAAAACAAAACCTAGAACCAACGGTTGGGATTAAATCCCTAGATCCGATGGTTAGGATGAAACCCCAGAACCAACGGTTGGGATTAAATCCCTAGATCCGATGGTTAGGATGAAACCCTAGAATCGACGGTTGGGATTAAATCCCTAGATCCGACGGTTGGGATAAAACCCTAGATCCGACGGTTGGGATGAAACCCTAGATCCGACGGTTGGGATGAAATCCTAGATCCGACGGTTGGGATAAAACCCTAGATCCGACGGTGGAGATTAAATCCCTAGATTCGACGGTGGAGATTAAAGGAGTCCTAAGCCTAACTCTATAAAAGGAAAGCTTAGGGTTGGGCGGCAAGCATGAATTGAATTGGAATTAGGGTTTGGCTCTTCTCAAAGTGGGCGGCTAGGGCTTTGGAGCTAGGGTTTTGGGCGGCAACCTTCATCCTTCTAGTTGTTGCCGGCGCCCATCATTCTCCATCAACACTTGGCCGATGCCCATCCTCAAGGCCTCTCTCTTATTCCTTGGCTGGCGGTTCTCCTTCCATTGGTGGCCGGCGTTCACTTCTCCAATCTCCAAGGTGGCCGGCGGTTCCCTTTGTATTGGTGGCCGGCGCTTCATCCATTCGTTCCTTGGCCGGCGGTTGCATCAAACTCCCTAGCTTGGTGGCCGATTCTAGAAAGGAAAGGTATTGTTGGTTCTTCTCTTTGTTCGCAGCGGACAAGGAAGGGAAGAATGCGATCTAGAAGGCTTCTACTCGTGGAGGATCTTCGTCCACACGTCGTCCATGAGAAGGATAGGACATACGGTAGAAGATCGTAAGGTATAAAGTTTTATAACTTTATTTTCAAATCTGAGAATGTTATTTTAATTGTTGATTATACAATTATGCATATGTATATATTTTGTATAATCATGAACCCCGAAGACAAACACAAAAACCGGCGATCCGTCCGTCGTCTCTTCCGCGGCTAACCAACTAGAAGAGTTGTGTTGCTTGAACAACTAGTTTGTTCAAGCGATCGCTCAAGTTGTTAGCACGACGACGAATTGGTTGTGCTAAGGAAACTCATCCCATCCGGATTAGTTCTTTCATTAGTGAAAATTTTAATCCGGAGACATGGGAGCCAATGAGCCTCCGAAGCAACTCCCAACAAGTGGTATCAGAGCCACGGTTTCCGGTTTTGTGTGTTTAGGATTCGGTTAATTTTTATGCACTTATTCATACATTATATGTGCCGGATAATAGTAGGATATGCGTAGTTTAACTCTTTGGTTGTAGGCATAAGATCCGACTATTATGGCCATATGTGTGTATGTGATTGGATGTGTGTAAATATTTATTATTTGAATTCTCGGGGTTGACGATGCTAGATTAGTATTTAATTTTTGTAATTAAATACAACATTGTTTAGCCGCTCATTTTAGTTTACTTTTGATCTAGATTATTTGTACACTCCTTCGTGAAGTATAGGATCGATGGATGTAAATAAAATGATTTATCTCGGCTCGGATATCTTTGGTGACTTGCGCACGGGAAAAGGTGGAGCGGACGAGGTGGCGACACGACGGGATGCATATTGGAGGACAATGCCATAATAGTTGGAAAAATTCTGTTTTTTTCCATATTTATTGCTTATTTGTTCTATATGCATGTTGTGTATGTTTTAAAATTCCTCATTTTCAATTTACTAAGTGGGAGAGGGATATTTTAATTAATTCCCGCGGCCTCCATTACAATTTGACGTGTGATGCAACAAACTTGTGTGTCGGCTCTGAGTGCCTTCCTCCCTGCGGACGGGTTTGTTTGCGGATCACTAGGTCAAATAATGGTTATAGGAAATTATCTAGAAGCATGTGTACTTCCACAGCGGTAAGGCACATAATCTGAAATAATTCCCTTAGTATCGTGTAATGGTGCACACTTAGATGCAAATAAAAGTATCCTCCCCATCGGAGTCACTGCTTTTATTTGTAGGGCCAAAGAGGAACCAACTATTAAATTTATTTGTCAAAAAGTGAGGTTGACAAGATAATAAAATTAATGGGTAAAACCTCCTCTTACAAATGTAGAATTCGTATACGTCCACACAGCGTGGCATGCGATATTCTCGGTGATTTGAGGTGTTGGTTGATTTTGGGATTTTATTATTTTTGAGGAATCAATAATATTTGAAATCTAATATTTTGATCATTGTGATTTTTAGGATTTTCAAATGGCTTTCAACCCACTTACTGTGATTTTAAAAGAAAATAAGCTTACTGGACCAAACTACATTGATTGGAAAAGAAATCTGGATAATGTCTTAACTGCGGAGGAGTACAAATTTGTACTCTTCGAGGTCTGTCCTCCTAAGTCCTCCGATGACTCTGATGAAAAGGAGATAGAACGTTATAAGAAATGGGTCAAGGCAGATGAGATGGCGCGGTGTTACATTTTGGCATCTATGTCAAATATGCTGCAACATCAGCATCAGGCTATAGCCACAGCTTATGACATGATGTTCAATCTCAAGGAACTTTTCGGACATCAGAGTAGGGCGGCTAGACAGGAGGCAATGAGAAACTTGATGACAACCACCATGATTGAGGGAACACCCATTAGGGATCATGTTCTCAAGATGATGGCTCATCTTAATGAGATGGAAGTCCTCGGAGCTGAGATCGATGGGGAAACCCAGGTCGATATCATTCTCCAGTCTCTGCCTAGGAGTTTTGTGTAGTTCCGCCTCAATTACAACATGAACAAAAGCTTGTATTGCGTTGAGCTTCCGAGAACTCGAGCGTGAGAAGGGCTTTTCGTCAAAGTGCTCAAGCCATGGTCGCTCAGAAGGTTTCTTCCTCTAAACCGAAAGGTAAGAAGAAGAAGAAGTAAGGTGGGGCGAAGAAGGTGGCAGTGGGACCTCAGGCAGGAGTGAAGAAGCCGAAAGGCAAGTGCTTCACTTGCAAGCAGACTGGACATTGGAAGGCGGACTGTCCTCGCTGAAAGAACAAAGTTATATCTTCTTGTTTAGTTGTTGAAACATGTTTAGCGGTGTTATCTACCAGTGCCTGGTGTGTAGATACAGGAGCCACTGATCATGTCTGCAATACTTTGCGGGGTTCGAAGAAACGACTAAGCGAGGAGAGATTACCGTCTTCATGGGCAATGCTTCAAAGGTGGCGGCTATTGCAGTGGGAGACGTTTATTTATCTTTTGATAGGAATAAAGTTTTGGTTTTGAGAAATTATCTTTATGTACCTTCTTTTAGAAAGAATTTAATTTCAGTTTCTAAATTGTTTATGAATGGATATTCTGTTTCTTTTAATGACAAAGTGGTTATAAAAAGGAATAGGGAGATTATCTGTTCTGGTACATTGGTTGGCAATTTATATACTCTTGAACCAAAAACTCCCACGATGCATATAGAAATCAATAACTCATCTTCTAAGTCTAATAAGAGAAAAGAACCTTCGCAAATGAACCTAACATATCTTTGGCATCTAAGGCTTGGTCATATTAACCTAAGCAGAATTCAAAGGTTGATAGCTGATGGACCTTTAGGTTCATTAGTGGTGGAGGATCTCCCAACCTGCGAATCTTGCTTGGAAGGTAAAATGACCAAGAGGCCTTTCAAGGCCAAGGGGTATAGAGCTAAAGATGTGTTAGAATTAGTTCATTCTGATTTGTGCGGTCCTATGTCTATCCAGGCAAGAGGTGGTTTTGAATATTTCGTCTCTTTTATAGACGATTATTCAAGATATGGATACATTTACTTGATGCATCGTAAGTCTGAATGCTTTGACAGGTTCAAAGAATTCAAGGCTGATGTGGAGAACCGTCAAGGTAAAAGTATCAAGACATTACGATCTGATCGTGGTGGCGAGTACCTCTTGGGAGAGTTTAGGAATTACTTATCAGAGGCTGGAATTCAATCCCAATTGTCTGCACCTGGCACACCCCAGCAGAATGGTGTAGCGGAGCGAAGGAATAGGACTCTTATGGAGATGGTCAGATTGATGATGAGTTATTCTGAGTTACCTGTTTTGTTCTGGGGGTATGCACTGGATACAGCAATGTATACTCTGAACTTGGTTCCATCCAAATCAGTACCTTCTACCCCTGTAGAATTGTGGAATGGGCGAAAGCCTAGTCTAAGACATATTCGGATATGGGGGAGTCCAACACATGTGCTGAAGGCTGATGCTGGTAAGTTGGAACCTCGTACAGAAGGATGCATGTTGGTTGGCTACCCTAAGGGAACGAAAGGTGGTTTGTTTTATAATCCTAGAGATCAGAGGGTGATCGTTAGCACGAACACAAGATTTCTAGAAGAGGATTATGTAATGAACCACAAGCCCAAGAGTAGGATTGTTCTTGAGGAGCTGGCAGGGGAAGTCCCGACTTCAGTACCACCGGTACAAGAGGAGACACCACAAGTCACTACACTGCGTGTCACAGAGCATACACAGCAGGCACCTCATCATAGTGGGAGGGTTGTTAGACAACCCGAGAGATTCATGTTTTTGGGAGAGTCTTCGGACTTCGCCAAGGACCAAATCAGAAGATTCTCCCAAGAACATAAATCTATCAAGCTGTCTAACAACCCTCCCACTACGATGAGGTATTACTTGTGTATCCTCTATGACACGCGGTGCAGTCACTTATGGTATATCCTCTTGTACCGGTGGTACAAAAGTAGTGACTTCCCCTCTCAATTCTTCCAGAACAATCTTACTCATGGGCTTGTGGTTCATCACATAGTTTTCCTCTAAAAATCTAGCATTCGTGCTCACCCTCTGATCTCGAGGACTATAGATCAAACCACCTTTCGTTCCTCTAGGATAGCCTATGAACATGCGCACTTCTATACGAGGTTCCAACTTACCAGTATCTGCCTTCAGCACATGTGCTGGACTCCCCCAAATTCGAATATGTCAAACACTAGGCTTTCGCCTAGTCCACAATTCTGTGGGAGTAGAAGACACTGATTTAGATGGTACCAAGTTCAGAATATACACTTCCATATCCAGAGTATACCCCGAGAACGAATCTGGCAACTCAGAATAACTCATCATCGATCTAACCATCTCCATAAGAGTCCTATTCCTTTGCTCCTCTACACCATTCTGCTGGGATGTGTTAGGTGCAGACAATTGAGATTAAATCTTAGCCTCTGATAAGTGGTTACTAAACTCTCCCAAGAGGTACTCACCACAACGATCAGATCATTGTATCTTGATACTTTTACCTTGACGTTTCTCCACATCAGCCATGAATTCTTTGAACCTGTCAAAGCATTTAGACTTGCGGTGCATCAAGTAAATGTATCCATATCTTGAATAATCGTCTATAAAAGAGACAAAATATTCAAAACCACCTCTATCCTGGATAGACATAGGACCACACAAATTAGAATGAACCAATTCCAACACATCTTTGGCTCTATACCCCTTGTCCTTAAAAGTTCTCTTGGTCATTTTACCTTCCAAGCAAGATTCGCAGGTTGGAAAATCTTCCACTACTAATGAACCCAGAGGTCCATCAGCTATCAACTTTTGAATTCTACTTAGGTTAATATGACCTAACCTTAGATGCCAAAGATATGTTTGGTTCATTTTCGAAGGTTCTTTTCTCTTATTAGATTTAGAAGATGAGTTATTTACTTCTATTTACATCATGGGAGTTTTTGGTTCAAGGGTATATAAATTGCCTACCAACGCACTAGAATACATAATCTCCCTATTCCTTTTTATAACAACCCTGTCATTAAAAGAAATAGAATATTTATCCAAAAATAATTTAGAAACTAAAATTAAATTCTTTCTGAATAAAGGTACATAAAGGCAATTTCATAGAACCAAAGTTTTATTCCTATCAAATGATAAATAAACATCTCCCACTGCAACAACCGTCACCTTCGTAGCATCACCCAAGTAAACAGTAATTTCCCCCTCAGCTAGTCATCTAGTTTCCTGGAACCCCTGCAAAGTATTGCAGACATGATTAGTTGCTCCTGTATCTGCACACCAGGTGTCGATAGATAACATCGCTAAACATGTTTAAATGACCAGTCCAAAAGATATACCTTTATTCTGCTTGCGAATGGAGCCGTCCTTCTTCTAATGTCCAATCTACTTGCAAGTGAAGCACTTGCCTTTCGGCTTCTTCACTCCTCCCTGAGATCCTCCCGTCACTTTTGCTCCACCTTGTTTCTTCTTCTTCTTGCCTTTCGGCTTAGAAGTCGAAACCTTTTGAGCAACCATGGCCTAAGCCTTAGCACTCTGACGAAAAAGCCCCTCTGCCGCCTTGAGTTCTATCAGAAGCTCCGCCAACGAATACAACCTCTTATTCATGTTGTATTTCAGGCGAAATTTCTCAAAACTACTAGGTAGAGATTGGAGAATGATATCGACCTGGGTTTCCCCATCGATCTCAGCTCCAAGGATTTCCAGCTCATTCAAATGAGCCATCATTTTTAGAACATGATCCCTCAAGGGTGTTCCCTCGATCATGGTGGTCGTCATCAAGTTCCTCATGGCTTCTTGCCTAGCAGCCTGATTCTGCTGTCTGAAAAGTTCCTTGAGATTGAGCATCATGTCATAAGCAATGGGCATGGCTTGATGCTGATGTTGCAATACATTTGACATAGAAGCCAAAATGTAACACTGCGCCATCTCATCAGTCTTTATCCACTCTTTTTAACTCTCTTTCTCCTTTTCCCCAGAATCATCTGCATGTTTAGGAGGACACTCTTCGAAGAGTACATACTTGTACTCCTCAGCAGTCAAGATAATATCAAGATTCCTTTTCTAATCAACATAATTGGGTCCAGTAAGTTTATTCTTCTTTAGTATCACAGCAAGTGGATTGAAAGTCATTTTTGAAAAACCTAAGAATCACATAGATAAAAACATTAGATTTCAAAAAATTATTGATTCCTCAAACAATAAAATTTTAAAATCAACGAACACCTCAAAACACCGAGAATATCGTATGCCACGATAGTGTGGACGTATACGAATTCTACATTTGTAAGAGGAGGTTTTACCCATTAATTTTATTATCTTGTCAACCTAACTTTTTGACAAATAAAATTAATAGTTGGTTCCTCTTCGGCCCTACAAATAAAAGCAGTGACTCCGATGGGGTGGATACTCTTATTTGCATCTAAGTGTTCACCATTACTCGATATCAAGGCAATTATCTCGGATAATGTTCCTTTCGTTGGGAAAGTACACACACTACTAAATAATTTCTTATAACCATATTTGTCCCTGTGATCTGGAAAACAAACTCATCTGATGGGGAGGAAGGCACTCAAAGTCGACGCGCAAGTTTGTTTGCATCACATGTCAAATCGTAATGGAGGCCATGGGAATTTAAAAAAAAAAATCCCTCTCCCACTTAGTAATTTAAATTAAGGAATTTCCCTAGCACACAACATGCATATCAAACAAGAAGCAATAAATATGAAAAAAAATATTTTCCAACTATTATGGCTTTTGTTTTCCAATATGCCTCCCGTCGTGTCGCCATCTCGTCCGTTCCTCCATACACCATGTACAAGCCATCCGAAAATCCGAGTCGAGAACAATTATTTTAATTTATATCCATCGATCCTATACTCCACGAAAGAGTGTACATGAAATCTAGATTGAAAGTAAACTAAAATAAAAGTGTGGTTAAAGAATGTCGTACTTAATTACAAAAAATTATATACTAGCCTCGTCAACCCCGAGGATTCATATAATATTACAATTACACACATCCAATCACGTACAAACACATATGGCCATAATAGTTGGATCTTATGCCTGCAACCAAAAAGTTAGCCTACGCACATCCTACTATCATCCGACACATACAATATATGATAAGTGCATAAGAGTAACTGAATCCTAAACACACAAAATTGGAAACCGTGGCTCTGATACCAATTGAAGGTTGGAACCGAAGCTTCACTTTGCAACTCTTTCGCTTGTGCATGGTGATCCCATCTATGTCCCCGGATAAAAAAAAATTAATCCAAGACGATGACGGATTACCCAAGCAACCGATCCATCATCGTGCTATTTGATTAGAGTGGTCTCTTGAACAAACTTGTTGTTCAAGCAACCTAACTCTTTTCCTCGATTAGCTGTGAAATATATGATGTATGGATCACCATTTTTTGTATTTATCTTCGTGGTCTGATAACTACCATTTTATCGTATTATTTTGGTCCTCAATCTCACTGTTTTTATCCTCTCGAGGGATTAATTATCTATTATTTACATATTTTATGAGTTGGATCTATTTTTGGACCTTATTGTAAATTCTCATAAATTTTGGACTCAAATGTAAATTTTACATCTTAATTGTCGGAGATCGAGATGAGTCAATGGACTAGACTCGAGTTGATCAAATATGGCTTCATCTAGGGGCATAAAGAGCATCTTTAAGCTAGATTAATCTGAATCGTTCATCAAGATCAAAGGCAATTCAATCAAAGGTTAAGATTTGATCACTCTAGATTGTCCAATGAGAGCGACTTGATTCTGAGTCATCTATCTAGATCTGGAGAGATCCGATCCATACATTCAGATCTAGACATCTTAGCCTTTCTTTCAGAACGATTTGATCATGATCGCCCAATCAAATTGATCAGATCCGTCCGTAAAAGATCAGAGCGATTCTAGCCATCGGATCAGATCTAGATTTTAGTGGTAATTAGGCTTAGGAGATTTATTGGGGTTCGGCAGCTTACTCTTCTTCTTCACGCAATTTCAGCCGACGCCGCTTACCCACCGTTGCTCCATCACCATTTCACCTCCAAGTACCGCTGGCCGACCATCCATCTCCTCCACCAAGGCCGACAGTGACATTCCCTCTATTCTCCATCTTCTCCACCAAAGCCGGCGGCGGTGGTGGTCCTCTTCATCTTTCTCTGCATCTCCGATCAACCCTGTATCATAGCACCCTTCTATTCAGCTCGGTGATCACCTTCTTCATCAACAACAACATCTTAGCTCCGGCCAGCAACCTCTATAGCTCCGGCGTCCCATCTTTTCCAGTCAATGCTCGCAACCACCATTTCTAGCTTCTGCAGGTCATCTTTCAGCTTCAGCCAGCAATTGCAGCATTTCCGGACAACTTCCTTCATCCGCGACAGATTCCTACATCAAGCATTTCCTTGATGTGCTTTGATTGTTTTTTTTTCATTTGTTGAATGTTTGTAATGAAATGATCTTCAATGTTTAAAATTGCACATACTTAGTTTAATTTGTTCCATGCCTACGTAGTGTTTGATTAAATGTCTCTTTAGTAATTAGATTGCAGTTAGTTAGGTTAGATTTAATTTCATGCTTTGCTTTACATTTATATTATTCTGCATTTGAATTGTAATTTAAATTCCTGTACTTTCTTGCTTAGTTTAAGTTTCTTTTAATTTCATCGCAATCATAGTTTAGTTAGATTAGAGTTTGATTACGTGCATTGTCTTTCTATTCAGTATGATTAGTTTTATTTCGATCTAAACCCCTTGTTTACATTTGCAAAACTCCAGCAATAATTAGCGATCCTAAGACTATTATTCTATTGATTACAGTCGTTGGGAAATGATCCGGGCCGTTCACTATGCTATATTAGTGTAGAGAGGGTTTGGTAATTAATTTGTAACAATGACATGACAAAATAATCGTTATCAAATTTTGGCGCCGTTGCCGAGGAGTGTAATGATGTTTGGTAGACTTAGGATTGTTTGTCTATTTTTCTAAAAAAAAATCAAAATTCAAAACTTTTGTTGAGGGTTTCATTCTTTTATGTCTTGTATATCCATGTGTTCTATTTTGCATGTTTCCTGTATCTTTTGATTTTATTTGCTAGTACTTCAGGACAAGAATAGGAAAATTTCTTTTGTGGCAAGCATGGATCCATATTATCAGTCATTTGGAGACTTCAGTGGCATTCATTATCCAGGCACTGGATATTATGGTAGGAGTAATACACATGCATATTCTCAGTATTATCAATCTGACTATAAACATCTCCAGTACCAGTCTCAATATAATTAGCCTATGCCTCAGTATCATCAATCATATCAGTAGGACAAGTATAATTCATTTTTTGGTACACATGCTTACAATTTAGATTTGAGATATGGGCACGTGCATCAGTACATTCCTGAACAATCTCAGTGTTATTCACCGCCATCATCTACCAATACTTGCATGCCTAGTTGGGGAGATCAATCATCTTACACATATGAGGTAGCACAACATCAAGATGCTCAACATTCTTTTGCATATCAGAGTCTATTGGGATTTCAAAACCACAGTGAACAAACCTCTAACCCTAGCCCACAAGATGATTCAATACAAGATTTGAGTAAACTTATCCAGCAGCTAGCTACGAAGCAAATGCAGATGACCAGTGGTCTCTATTCCCAACAAGAAATTGAAGCATCATAACATGAAATGGAAAGTCAGTTAGATCATCTTAGATCATCCATCCAGCAGATGCAGGCACAAGAAGTCATTCAACCTCTATCGGAGGCTATTCCTCGTTGCTTTATGCCGAGGCAGATTGATATGCTTGAGGAGATGGATTGTAGAGTTGAGGATGCGCTAGTTTCTACTTCTACAACTCTATAGGACTCTGCTGCTGTGAGTTGTGATGATGTACATTGTAATGTTCCAAATATCGATGTGAATACTGATGTTGTGTACTTTGATGATAATATTGATACATGCAGAACACTAGATGATATTAGTATTGCCGCAAATATTATTGTTGATATTGATGCATGTGAAGGTTTTGAAGAAGTTGCTGCTATTTTAAATGTGGATGATACTATTGATGAGTTGCCAACTGAAGCTACTTGTAGTTTTATTGAAGATAATATTGCAGAAGAGGCATCACTCTCAGAATTGTTTCCTTCAGTTGCGCAACAAAAGGATCTACAGTTAGATCTTCTTCCTGATTCCTTGGAGTATGCATGTCCTGAAGAAGAGCAGCTGCTAGATATCAACACCTAGAATTACCAGCCTAACATAGGAGTGATGGATAGCTGGAGACCTCCATACTGGACACTCCTGCCACAATAAAAGCCTCCAATATTTTTGCTCATAAAGGCCTCAACACAGAATGCAATAATCCAGCCTCCAGGTTGGAAACTTCTAATGAATCACCTCCGACCTCCAGAGAAGACATATAAGAAGGCGATCATATTAGAGGAAGCAGTGCAACACTATCCTGACCACTTGAAGAAGGCATTCGTTTCCTCTCGAATAATTCTAACCCCGGCATGGGTATTGCTTCTAAATCGACTTCAACCGCCGGGAAGGATCTTTTCTCGGAGCATTCCACTCCCTTACTGGCTACTACTTCTGAATCTTCTTCAACCGCCAAGAATTCAGGGGAGTTCGTTCCTTTCTTTTCTTGCTTTTATCTTTCTTTACCTTTCTATTTGTGTTGTTACATTCTCGTTTTGTTCTTTTACTTCACACCTTATTTGGTTTTATTTACTTTGTCATAGTGGTTTCAATAATTCCTTACACATCCTTTCGTAGTGCTTTGAAAATTGTAAAACATAATTAAGTTTGACTATCGAGTTTTGGATTCATTGGTATGATTAAGTACATTGCTTGCATTTAGTCATTTGTTATGGTGATGGACTCTATCTTGATAGATTAAGCTTGATATTTTTATTCACCTAGTGAGGTTTATTGTCATGTTTATCCTTTATCCTCTTGTGTGTGATAACACTTGTGATACTTGACACTCTAGAACTTGCTTTGATTCTTTTTGAAATTACAATAATACGAGCTTGCATAAATATGATGGAGGCAATTTCTCTTGTATTTTCTCCCCTTTTCTTTGTTATTGTTACTCGTCATACATTCCACCTGATACTTGCATGACATTGTAGCTTCCTTGATATATCTTCTCATTGTCATTATATTGTCACTTTCACATCTTTGTTGGTTTTCCTTTCCTTATCATATGATGAGAGTTTTGGGGGATTACATGATGAGTACATTGTCTGGGATGGACAAGTTTAAGTGTGGGGGAGAGTGTTATATGTGAAAAAAAAGGGATGAAATATATTGTTAAATTCTTTTGATTTTTTTTGTTGAGAGGAGATTTTCACAGGTTGAAACATGGGAGTCCAAATTTATCATCATCACAATCATGTATCTTTGTTTGATTCCAAAAAAAAACACGAAAAAATGTTGAAAGAAAAAATAAAATAAAAAAAAAGAAAAGAAAAAAACAACAGCAAGAAAAAAAAACAAACAAATGTTGTATTTTTCTTTGCATGATATGTGATTGATAAATAAAAATAAGCATTCTCATGGTTTCAAAATTCTCATATTAGTGATATTGAGTTTTAGAGGATGTTATTCCTATCTATTTGGCTTTGTCACGTGGAAGCATTCTTGGATTGAGAGTTTATTGAGGGTAGATATTTTTGGAGATGTGTGAATGTATAATTTGTGTATTACATTGAAAAGGGTACAAGGAAGTTGAGTGTTGGATGTGTTTGAGTGATTTCTTGCATATATTTTCTTGTAGTCATCATGTGAATACTACAATGCTCTCATGTTCTTTTAGTCTTTTGTGTTGCCTATCTTTCTTGTTCTTTGGAATTCATATTGGGCCCGGCATTGTACCACATACATCTTTCGGCCAAACCCCCACTTATGCTCCTAATGGTCTTCCATGCTATGATCTATATGTTTCCATGCCATGTTTTGTATATAGATGAAGATAACATGTTGATAGATAGGCTTGATTGAGTGTTTGATTCCAAAGCTCTCCTTGAAACTTTCGGCCAAACCCTACTTATGCTCCTAATGGTCTTCCATGCCATGATCTATATGTAATTGATGTTAACATGTTGTTAGTTAGACCTTGTACAAGTTGTTTAGGGTTTGAATTATGTTAGAACCCCCATGAAGTTTCGGCCAACCCATGTTATGCTTGTTAATGATGTTTCATGCCATACTCTATATGTATATGATGTTAGGTAGACATTGTACAAGATGTTTTGGTGCTTGAATGCTTGAGAAACCTCCATTAGGGTTTCGGTCAAACCATGTTTGGGCTACCAATGTTTTTCCCTTGTCATGTTTTATATGTGTTGGTGCAATCGGCCCAGGTCACGATTGACCAGGACTCGAGTTTGGCTCGAGTGATGTTTTGACAAAAACATATGACAATATAATTGTCAAGGAAAGTCCAAGCATGGGTCTTGGCGAATGGAAAGTCCAACATGTGTTGGCAAGGAAAGTCCAAGCATGGGTCTTGGCAAATGGAAAGTCCAAGCATGGGTCTTGGCAAATGGAAAGTCCAACATGAGTTGGCAAGGAAAGTCCAAGCATGGTCTTGGCATGGAAAGTCTAACATGGGTTAGCATTTGAAGTCCAAGGGGTTTAATATTGGCAGCGTAAAGTCCAAGCGGTAGTCTTGCCAGCACAAGTCCAATGGTTGGCGGCGTAAAGTCCAAGCGGAGTCTTGGCAGCGTAAGTCCAATGTGCCTTGGCGGTGTAGACACCGTTAGCATGACATAGCCGACGGAAGCACCTGAAGGCTAGCGCGATGGATGAACAAGTCATGGATGACTTGGAGGGATCCGAGAGGCGTGAGGCTGATGGAGGTGGCTAGAAGGCTTAGGTCTAGGCTAAGGGTGGTCTAGCAAGTATGGAGGAACCATACTTGAGTTAAAAACCTCATGTTTGAGGTGTGCCAGTTGACTGGTGCCATGTGGCAGTCGACTGGACCGAGTCAACTAGGGTTTGACTGCGGGTTATGGCCTAGCGATCCGCCATAGGTTAGCGATCGATGATATCAGCGACCGATCGATCGTGTGATCAGTCGACTGGTGCTCGAGAATTCGGCCACAGAATGGAGTCGAGACTCGACTGGTCGAGTGAAGACTCCATCAGTCGACTGATGGTCACAATCAGTCGACTGATGGTAGTTCCGTTGGACTTATCCAACGTGGAACTAGCCGTTGTCTCACGACAACAGTGGCATCAGTCGACTGATGGTCCCGATCAGTCGACTGATAGACTTTTTCCAACATAGGTTGAAGCTATATATGGAGCTCGTGATGGAGGAAAAAGCAATCGGTTCTTGAGGGCTATTGGGGCGATTTGTTGGTGCAAATCAGGTCTCCAAGTGCAAACAAGCAACCAAGCATTCAAGCAATCAAAACAAGTGTTGTAAAGTCTTTTCTTTACTTGTATTTCATATTCATTATTGTAATTGCTTGTATTTGTATCTTATTGTTGTAAGATTATTTGTAAGGGGTTTCTCCACCCTTGACTTGTGTCAAGAAGGAGTTTTTATTGGTTAGTGGTGTTTGTGGCATCGCTAGGGTTCGTACGAACCCAATCCGTGGAGTAGGAAACGGTTCGGTTCCAAACCACGTTATATGCTCTTGTTGTGATTTGTGTTGTGTCCATTTCGTTATTGCTTTTATCATTATATATATTCCGCTGCGCTAACGAAATTGTAGACACGAACGAGATTGAATTCCATCCACGATCGGGCGAAACGCTATTCACCCCCCCTCTAGCCGTTCCAATATTCCTAACAATATGTATATGATGTTAACATGTTGATAGTTAGACTTTTATGTATATGATGTTAACATGTTGATAGTTATACTTTATGATAGCATGATGGGTTTTTGCCACTACCTTATGTCCATGTTAATTGTATGAATGTATGATTATGTTATGCTCATTGCATCATGATGAACAAGTATGTATGATGAAATGCCTAAGAGATGCTTCCCTATGAATGGGGACTAAGAGCACTCTTTATGTTATGAAAAGGAACATGATATGTTATGAAAAGGAACATGATATGCTATGATAAGGAACATGATATGTTATGATAAGGAATATGATATGTTATGATAAAGAACATGATATGTTATGATAAGGAACATGATATGCTATTTTACTTTATGCATGGCTTGTACCGGACCCTAACAAGGTCTAAGGGATGGGCTCCGACGTGCCCCTAGGTCGACGGTTATAGTACGGACCTAGTATAGAATGGGCTCCTAAGTTGCCCTAGGCCGACGGACATAGTACGGGCCTAGGATGGGCTTCTATGTTATGTTGCCCCTAGGTCGACGGACATATTACGGACCTAGTACCCTAGTAGGTTCGGGATTAGCTACCTCGTGTCTATCTAGGGATGCGCGCAATGATGATGATGTATGTGGTACAATGCCGGGCCCAATATGTTGAGATTATGTTTAAGTACCTATAAAAATATATATTTTCAAAGAGCATCTTGCATATACCCTTTTTCATGTCTATGTGATTATGATATTTATATGTATGCTATGCTTATATGTTCATGAATGATCATGTCATTACTCTTATATGAATGCTATGCTTATATGTTCTTGAATGATCATGTCATTACTATTATATGAATGCTATGCTTATATGTTATTGAATGTTTATATGAATGCTATGCTTATATCTTCCTAATTGATCATATCACTACCTTTATATGAATGCTATGCTTATATGTTCTTGAATGATCATGTCACTACTCTTATATGTATGTTATGCTTATATGTTCTTGAATGATCATGTCATTACTCCTATATGTATGCTATGCTTATATGTTCTTGAATGATCATGTCATTAATCTTATATGTATGTTATGCTTATATGTTCTTGAATGATCATGTCATTACTCTTATATGTATGTTATGCTTATATGTTCTTGAAGATCATGTCATTAGTCTTATATGTATACTATGCTTATATGTTCTTGAATGATCATGTCACTACTCTATGTCTAATTCTTGATGTATGGCTTTTGTGAGTAGGAAAGGATCTTGCTAAGCCTATGTGCTTATAGTTCATGTTTCCCTTGTACTGCAGATATGGGTAAAGAATGGCTAAACTAAAGGGAGCAACAGGAGGGGCAAAGTGTGTGTGGTAGTTGCATGGTGGAGGAGATCTATTTATGTTCCTAGACTTATGCATATTTCCCTTTTAGTTTTGCATGTTAGTTGTTACGAGTCGAACTCTACTTGATATTGATGGTTGCTACTTTGTGCCATTTAAGTTGATTATCATGAACTTGAACTAAGTACTTATGAGATGATTATGCATGCTCCATGTTTCATGCTTTATGTTTTAAAAAAGAAAGAAAGATAGTTTAAAGTCTTCCGCTGTAAATGCATCTATGTAAGTCTTCTGCTGTAGATGCTTGTATGTATGATCGCATCGCGCCGCCTTTAAAAAAAGGTGGGCGTGACAGGTTTGTATCAGAGCAGATTTGCCTTTCCACTACACACACATCAAGCTCCTATCCTGTCGCTCCAAGTAAGAAATTCTATGCCTACTCTATTTCTTTCATGTATGATAAGAAATGCTCTTAGTTTAAATATGCATGAATATATGTATGATAATCTTATGCTAGCCTCATTATAATATATGAAGATAAACATGGCTGGAAGACATAGTAATAGAGTCGATGAGATAGTACTCTTTATATATATCTTATGCATGTGGTTACGGAACTCCAGGGATAGCTACAGGAGTTCTCAGACTTCGTTTCAGTTACGTATTTGCTGGGAAGATATAGCTATGGATTTCATAGTAGGACTACCCAAAACAACTAATGGTTATGAAGCTATTTAGGTGATTGTTGAAAGATTGACAAAATCTGCCCATTTTCTAGCAATCAAGTATCGTACTCAATGGAACAACTAGCACAGTTGTATGTTGAGGAGGTGATCAGATTGCATAGATTTCCTAAGACCATGTGATTGAGCCACAAATGGTACAAGTTCAAGAAGATTTAAGTTATGAAAGTCGACCTATTCAGATAATAGATCAAGAAATCAAGAAATAGAGAACCAAAGAAGTACCCTTAGTGAAAGTAATATGGCAAAATCAAAAGTTTGAAGAAGCAACTTAGGAACGCGAGGATGACATGAAACAAAAGTATCCAGAGTTGTTCTAAGTTTCGAGGACCAAACTTTTATAGGTATGAAATATTGTAACGCCTGTAAAATTCTAAACTATGCATAGTAATTATATGGGTTTTAACGCCATAAAAGGTTTAAAGTAAAATAAAATAAAAGATGGTTATAGGTAGGATTTGAACCATGAACCTCCTATTAGGGAGGTAGCCTTGACACCAATAGACCCTAGGATAATTCATGGATAAGATATATAAAAAATGTACAAGACCATAGGATGATTCATGGATAAGATTTATAAAGAATATACAAAGAATACAGATGGGAAGTGTTGGGTTTCCGACACCGCAGCGTGTGTGTGTTCGATCACGTTTCGTAAACATGAACACAGCGGAAGCAATAAAAATAATAAATCTACATTTATTACAATACACACAACACACACATGCATATTACAACAAGTGTATACATAACCGTAAATTTAAATTTGTAATAAAAGGAAATTTATCTACGTTATACCTTTCGTATGACGTGTAGCGGGAACGGCATCAACCGGAACGATCCTTGCTAGAATCGTCTCTATTCGTATCCACGCCGAGTTCCTCGGGATGACTTCGCTAAGCCACGAGCTTCGTCCTCGTACGGGTTACTAGCCTCGTGTCGAAGACGATGTGATCGAGAGATGATCACGATCCGAATCCAAATTCGGATCCTAATACGAGTCCTCAAAAATCGCTTCTCCGGAGAGGTATTCGTCAACCAATTGACGAATCCTTCGTCCTCCACCTCAGAGGATTACCGGAGATCGAATCCCCAGTAAGTTAGCCGCTGTCGGAGATCTAACCGTCGTCCAAACGACGCTCCGACGAGAGGAGAACAAGCTGTCCAGAAAACTGGACAGCTTTGGTGGAGGTGATAGGCGCCGGCCAACCAAGGGAGATAGAGCTCACCTTGATGCCAAACTTGAAGGAGATTACCGGAGCACTAACCGGCAGCAGCTCGACGCCGGCTAGGGGGAAGGAAGCAGCCTTCTGGATGCCGGTTGGAGCCTCAAGGTGGGCGGCGGCAAGGAGGAGGAGAGTTAGCTCCGAATTTCTCCAAGGAGAGGTGGGCGGCAACTTAGGGTTGTGGATTAGGGCTTAACTATCCCTTAAGCCCTCTTTTATAGAGAACTAATTCTCTTAATGGTTATTGTATCATAACCATTAGGCCCGTTATCCCGCTCCATTAAGATAAGTTAAAATAAACCAAACCATGATGGTTTATTTTAAGTTAAAACGAACCAAACCAACTTTTGATTCATTCGTTTAAAATAAACCAAACCCTTTGGTTTATTCTCCTCCATTGGATTAGAACCAAACCATTTTGGTCCATCCATTATGTCTTCATAAGACACGGCTCATCCACGCTTCCATTGCGACTGAAACGATTTCATGCTCGCTCCATGTTTGGTCCAACCAAACCTAGTTTCTCTCGGTCTGAGAATCCCATTCTCAAGCTTGTTTTAAATCCTTCGGATTACGCTCGTTGTGCGTGTGACCAAATAGGTTCTCGGTTTATGTTGGTCGTCTATAATTAACCATTAATTATAGAACGATCATGAGTGGCACCTAGTAGTACATCATGATCCCCAATTAACCGAAAAGATCAACGGTTGATCCAGAACTATTTCTGAAACCCTTCAGTAGCTCAAATGATTTGTGCCCCATTCCCTTCACTCATCTTATACCCACTTGGTTCAGGACATGGTCTATTGTGTCAGTCCCCACTAGGCTGACTACGTCACACCTAGCCCAAGTATAATTTCCTCGTCCTACGGATTCTAGTTACTCCACATGTATCGAAGAGTACCTTACTCTAAACATGTAATGCTTTGGCCAAAGACTTTAGTAACAATCCGACGAGAGGCCATGGGTATACATCTCCTCGCAAGGAGTGGTGAATCCTTTATAGGCTATTCAAACACCTTCGATCATTTCGACTTATACCCAATCATTTCGGGTCCACATCTCCTTAGAAATGTTTGCTTAAGATGTCAAAGCATAAGTCTCCATGATCAAGATGACTTGAATACTGCAAGTCAAAGGAACATCGCACTTAAGCCACAGTAAGAACTTCATTGACATATCTATATATGCAGAGAACCATATGAAGTCTTACGGCTGGTCACTCCAATGAACTAGTTACCATAACTAGCAAGCACGATTAACTCCGGACATCACAATGTCTCCGGCCGGTGAGAATAAGTGCTTGGATACACCAAGGAGTATACCTCGTGCTAGTCTAAGCGAATTGATGGTGTCCAAATCCATCAATTCATCGACTAGGATAATTCCGATACATCACAATTACACATGTAGAGATACTCACTAGTTGTGATCCAATCACAAATTCTCTCATCTTTGTGAATCGTATCGTGGACATTGATAAATGAGTTTAAGATCCAATCAAATACATAAAACATGTATACTCAAATAGTGAATCTTCATTTATCATATAAATGGTTCATACATAAGCGATTGCCTTAGGACATCTCATATATTACTAACGGACTCCACTTGGCTAATGCCAATCGCTCACGGTATCAATACCGTAGCTCTAACATGACATAAACTTATTTTGGAGGTAATGCCTTAGTCAAGGATCCGCTAAGTTCCTTCAAAGGGAATTTTCTCGATTTGTATTTCGCTCCTACCGATGATCTCTCCGATAAGATGATAGCGAAGCACATGTTTGATCATCGATGAGACCACATCAAGTTCAGATGAACTTCTTGATCCAAACCGCCTTTTGTCGCCTAAAGTCGCAATGTATTCTCGCTTAGTGGCGTAATCCGCTATAGTGTCAAGCTTGGAACCTTTCCAACTTATTGCGCCCATTCTAGGTGAATACATACCCGCATCGAAGACATGGAATCATCCTTGTCCGCCGAGTCGCATCCGTATACCCACGTATCACCATGTACCCTTCTCCATATATTAGGAACACATCCTTAGTTCTTCTTAAGTACTTAAGGATTCTTAATAGCCACCCAATGATCCATTCCTCGATCGATCGTATCCGCCGTGACACTCGTGAGCATACGATACATCGGGCCTCGTATATAACATAACATACATGATAGATCCTATTATGATGCATAGGAATCTTACTCATGCAAATCCTCTCGCCTTCGTGCGCTGACACATAGACTTCAAAGGTGTACCCCATGCCCGATGGGTAGGAAACCTTTCTTGGATTCCGACATGCTAAACCTCTTAGCACTCGGTCTATATATGTAGATCGAAAGACCAAGCAACCGCTTCGATCTATCTCTATAGATCTTAATCCCGAGGATGTAGGTTGCTTCTCCTGTGTCTTTCATGGAGAACGTCTTGGATAACCAAACCTTAACTGACTGTAAGATTGAAACATCGTTTCCTATAAGTAATATGTCATCGACATACAATACTAGGAACACGACTGCACTCCCACTAACCTTCTTGTACACATAAGGTTCGTCTGGATTTTGTGAGAAATCAAACTTTTTGATTGTCTCATCAAAACAGATATTCCAGCTCCTGGATGCTTGCTTCAATCCATAAATGGACCGTCGCAATTTGCATATCTTGGTTTTATCAACCGATGTGAAACCCTCAGGCTGTATCATATACACGTCCTCGAGTAGGTTTTCATTAAGGAAAACTATTTTCACATCCATCTGCCATATCTCATAATCATAATGAGCCGCTATAGCCAGGAGCATCCGAATGGATTTAAGCATAGCTACAGGCGAATAAGTTTCGTCATAATCAACACCTTGCTTTTGACGATATCCTTTCACCACCAATCTAGCCTTATAGGTAATCACATTACCATCCATGTCGATTTTCCTTTTGAAAACCCACTTGCACCCTATAGGCTTAATGCCTTCAGGTGGGTTAACCAAGTTCCAAACTTGGTTTTCATACATGGAATCCATTTCCGACTTCATGGCACCAAACCACTTATCCCTTTCTGAACTTGTCAGCACTTCTTCATAACTGGTAGGCTCCTCATCATTAATGAGTAACACGTCGTTCAATTAACTTACGAGAAATCCATATCTCTCAGGAATATTACGTGTTCTACCAGATCTACGAAGATGTGGTGTTACAATAGGTCCAGCCGATTGCTCATCACTATGAGTTGTCGGCATTGTATGCTTCATATCTCATCAATGTCTATTTGAGTCTCTCGAGCCTCCTCAAGCTCGACGACACTCCCACTGTTTTCTTGCAAGAGAAACTCTTTCTCTAGAAACACAGCCTGCCTTGAAACAAACACCTTTTGTTCCACAGGATGATAGAATTGGTAACCCCTTGTTTCCTTAGGGTATCCAATAAATAGACATTTATCAGACTTAGCATCCAATTTATGCGTCTGATCCACTTCACATAAGCGAGGACAACCCCCATATCTTCAGTAAGATACATGAGGTTTCTTACTATTCCATATCTCATATGGAGTAGTTGAGACTACCTTGGTAGGCATTACATTTAACAAGTAAGCAATTTATCATGAAGTGCATAGCCCCAAAAGGACTTGGGAAGAGTTGCATGATTCATCATTGACCTGACCATGTCCAACAAGGTCCGGTTACGCCTCTCAGATACACCATTATGCTGTGGTGTATATGATGGAGTCCATTGAGACAATATACCATTGTCTCTTAGATAATCAAGAAACTCTTGACTTAAGTATTCACCACCTCGATCCGATCGAAGTATTTTAATACTCTTGTCATGTTGTTTCTCTACTTCATTTCTGAATTCTTTGAACCTTTCAAAGGCTTAAGACTTGTGTTTCATCAAGAACACATACCCAAACCGTGAGTGATCATCGGTGAAGGTAATGAAGTAGCTATAGCCTCCTAATGCTTGAGTTGACATAGGTCCACATACATCAGTATGTATTAGACCTAGTAACTCTCCCACTCATTCACCTTTTCCAGTAAAAGGTAACTTAGTCATCTTGCCTTTTAAGCATGATTCGCATGTATCGTATGAATCTAATTCAAATGATTCCAGAATTCCACATCGGTGTAATTCGGACATTCGTTTCTTACTTATATGGCCAAGACGATAATGCCACATATAGGAGTCTATTTGATTATCCTTTCGAGCACGCGTGTTGCTAAGCCGATATTGAAAATGTCCTTTGGATCGTCCAGCGTATAAACACCATTGCTTAAAGTTCGGTCCTTAAAGAACTCCATTCAAAGTTATGTAACAACAATTGTTACTAAAGTCAAATGGTACCCATTTCTATTTAAACAAGAAATAGAAATGATGTTCTTTATCAACGAAGGAACATAAAAGCAATTGTCCAGTTCTAAGACAAGTCCTGAGGAGTTTCAACAAATACGTTAGATGGCGAGTGCGACAACCTTTGCTCCATTCCCAACACGTAAATTTGACTCTCCCTTGGCGAGTCTTCTTATTCCTTAGCCCATGTATGTCATTACATATATGTGAGCCACACCGATATCAATACCCAAGTGTATGCGAGGAAATAGAATGACAATCAATAAGAAGATTTACGAAGAAGATGGGGCATCGATGCCTTATCCTTCTTCACGGACTCAAGATAAATCTTGCACTTTCTTACGATGGCCCTCCTTGCCATAATGATGGCAAGTGCCCTTTGTGCTAGTTACGCCTTTTTAGCCTTTTTCTTCCCCTTCTACTGTTCCTTTTGACCTCCTCTTAGAGTCTTTCTTCGAGGAATCAACTAACAACATCGTCCCCTGCTCATGCTTCTCAGAAGGCTCCATAGTCTTCAGCATGTTGAGCAGTACCACAGATGAACCTTCTTGCATCTCAGAGGTGAAGAGAAGCTTGGAGACTTTGAACCTTTCGAATCTCACATGCTTATCAAACAACTCATAAAGATGAAGGACTACGATATGAGCATCCATATGCTCATGCTGCTTTCGTAGCTTGGGTTCCATCGCGGCTAGCATGATGCAACTTGTCAGTTCGAAATCATATGTTTACGATAGACCAACAATTGGTCAGAGTTGCATAAATCACTAGGATGGCGGGAAGGCGCCGAGGACATACTCAAGCTTTTCACCTTGAGAACAATTCTCAAGTTTCTAAGCTAGTCGAAGTTGGCCCGGTCAATTTATTCGAATCAAAATGGAGCATAAATTCAAAGACATCATGATCAATCTTAGAAATACAAAATGAGCATATATGAAAATGATTTTAAAATGCATCCACATACATTTATAAATCCCATTCATTTTTAATTTCAAAACCCAAAATCAATTGGGAGATCGTAGGTCCAATCTCGAATGGGTGATATCCATCATAGATAAGAACAACCTTGGAGTAGTCAACAAGCCATTCTTAGCTATGATGGTGGGTATCAAGTATACCGATTACATATCATGTATATGTAACTATCACAATGTGCTATCAACTAATTGAATGTTTACACATACATTGGGTTGTTAACACATTAACAAGTATGCATCATATGCATAGCACCCAACTTCACCTCTCTTCACATCGACCTTGGAGTGAGTCCAACAAATCGATGCTCCAAGTTAGAGCCGACCCATTAATCGTGAAATAGTTTTAATATGGTTAGAGCGCATTCA
The DNA here is from genome assembly GCA_025175895.1 of Wurfbainia villosa. Taxonomy (NCBI): domain Eukaryota; kingdom Viridiplantae; phylum Streptophyta; class Magnoliopsida; order Zingiberales; family Zingiberaceae; genus Wurfbainia; species Wurfbainia villosa. Next base: position 87,782,279 of record CM045992.1, read on the forward strand.
ACCAATTAGCCAGGCTTGGAGTGAGTCCAACAACCCAAACTAACGATTGACCTCTGACTCTTACCATATTAGAGTTAAACTATTCCAATGATTTGAACATGTTCAGGTTCGAGTCGGGCTTGGAGTGAGTCCAACAACCCAAACAAGAAATAGAACTCTGGTTCTAACCATATTAATGGAAGGTGTAGGCTTTAATATTGAGTTAGGGTTTTATGTCTCATCCTCTTTGCATGCAAATAACTATTATCTACATGGCATGACATACATGACATACATCTACATGTCATGACACGCATGACATAATGATATGCATCTAATGCAATTACATGGCAAACAATTATGTCATGTACTTAATTTCCTTATTTGTCTTAATTATTTATGGAAATAAAATATGTTTAAGATTTGATTCTCCAAATCAAATAATGATTAAATTAGGAAACAAATTTCCAAATCTAATCACATATTTTATTTATGGAAATAGTTGATTAAGGAAAATCAATTTAGGAAACCAATTTCCTAAATCATCAAAACTACTTATGGAAATAAAATATTTTAAGATTTGATTTCCCGAATCAAATCATGATTAAATTAGGAAATAAATTTCCAGAATCTAATCAAATATTTTATTTAAGGAAAATATCAATTTCCATAAATACTTCCAACTTTCCAAAAGTGGAAGATTTCCATAAATACTTCTAGACTTTCCAAAATTAAAAATTTCCATAAATACTTCTAAATTTCCAAAATTAGAAAATTTCCAGAAATAACATTATGACTATCGCAAAACCATTTTACGATTATGTCGAAACACAACCTGGGCTCTGATACCACTGTTGGGTTTCCGGCACCGCGGCGTGTGTGTGTTCGATCACGTTTCGTAAACATGAACACAGCGGAAGCAATAAAAATAATAAATCTACATTTATTACAACACACACAACACACACATGCATATTACAACAAGTGTAGACATAACCGTAAATTTAAATTTGCAATAAAAGGAAATTTATCTACGTTATACCTTTCGTATGACGTGTAGCGGGAACGGCATCAACCGGAACGATCCTTGCTAGAATCGTCTCTATTCGTATCCACGCCGAGTTCCTCGGGATGACTTCGCTAAGCCACGAGCTTCGTCCTCGTACGGGTTACTAGCCTCGTGTCGTAGACGACGTGATCGAGAGATGATCACGTTCCGAATCCAAATTCGGATCCTAATACGAGTCCTCAAAAATCGCTTCTCCGGAGAGGTATTCGTCAACCAATTGACGAATCTTTCATCCTCCACCTCAGAGGATTACCGGAGATCGAATCCCCAGTAAGTTAGCCGCTGTCGGAGCTCTAACCGTCGTCCAAACGACGCTCCGACGAGAGGAGAACAAGCAGTCTAGAAAACTGGACAGCTTTGGTGGAGGTGATAGGCGCCGGCCAACCAAGGGAGATAGAGCTCACCTTGATGCCAAACTTGAAGGAGATCACCGGAGCACTAATCGGCAGCAGCTCGACGCCGGCTAGGGGGAAGGAATCAGCCTTCTGGATGCCGGTTGGAGCCTCAAGGTGGGCGGCGGCAAGGAGGAGGAGAGTTAGCTCCGAATTTCTCCAAGGAGAGGTGGGAGGCAACTTAGGGTTGTGGATTAGGGCTTAACTATCCCTTAAGCCCTCTTTTATAGAGAACTAATTCTCTTAATGGTTATTGTATCATAACCATTAGGCCCGTTATCCCGCTCCATTAAGATAAGTTAAAATAAACCAAACCATGATGGTTTATTTTAAGTTAAAATGAACCGAACCAACTTTTGGTTCATTCGTTTAAAATAAACCAAACCCTTTGGTTTATTCTCCTCCATTGGATTAGAACCAAACTATTTTGGTCCATCCATTATGTCTTCATAAGACACGGCTCATCCATGCTTCCATTGCGACTGAAACGATTTCATGCTCGCACCATGTTTGGTCCAACCAAACCTAGTTTCTCTCGGTCTGAGAATCCCATTCTCAAGCTCGTTTTAAATCCTTCGGATTACGCTCGTTGTGCGTGTGACCAAATAGGTTCTTGGTTTATGTTGGTCGTCTATAATTAACCATTAATTATAGAACGATCATGAGTGGCACCTAGTAGTACATCATGATCCCCAATTTACCGAAAAGATCAACGGTTGATCCAGAACTATTTCTGAAACCCTTCAGTAGCTCGAAGGATTCGTGCCCCATTCCCTTCACTCATCTTATACCCACTTGGTTCAGGACATGGTCTATTGTATCAGTCCCCACTAGGCTGACTACGTCACACCTAGCCCAAGTATCATTTCCTCGTCCTACGGATTCTAGTTACTCCACATGTATCGAAGAGTACCTTACTCTAAACATGTAATACTTTGGCCAAAGACTTTAGTAACAATCCGACGAGAGGCCATGGGTATACATCTCCTCGCAAGGAGTGGTGAATCCTTTATAGGCTATTCAAACACCATCGATCATTTCGACTTATACCCAATCATCCCGGGTCCACATCTCCTTAGAGATGTTTGCTTAAGATGTCAAAGCATAAGTCTCCATGATCAAGATGACTTGAATACTGCAAGTCAAAGGAACATCGCACTTAAGCCACAGTAAGAACTTCATTGACATATCTATATATGCAGAGAACCATATGAAGTCTTACGGATGGTCACTCCAATGAACTAGTTACCATAACTAGCATCCACGATTAACTCCGGACATCACAATGTCTCCAGCCAGTGAGAATCAGCTGCTTGGATACACCAAGGAGTATACCTCGTGCTAGTCTCAACAGAATTGATGGAGTCCAAATCCATCAATTCATCGACTAGGGATAATTCCGATACATCACAATTACACATGTAGAGATACTCACTAGTTGTGATCCAATCACAAATTCTCTCATGCTGTGAATCGTATCGTGGACATTCAGTAAATGAGTTACTATCCAATCAATTATATAAAACATGTATACTTAAATAGTGAATCTTCATTTATCATATAAATGGTTCATACATAAGGCGATTGCCTTAGGACATCTCTCATATATTACTAACAGGAAGATGAGGAGTTGGTTCATCCCCCCCCCCCCCCCCATGAAAGGATGAAGAGTGTTCATTCCCTAGGTATTAAAGAGGAGAATTAAGAGAAGAGAGGAAGTAAAACCCCATTTTCCTTCTTCATTCTCCTTCTTCCTCATCCTTGGCCGAATTCCCCATTTCCCCTTCCTCCCTTTTTCATCTCAAGCTCTAGAAATTTTATAATAATTTTTGTATGATCAAAATGGGCTTTTATGTGGGCTCTTTCAAAAATAAAAGAAAATAGAGCCAAAAAGGATGCATGACCTAGGGTTTGAACCCTAAACTTCCAAGTAGATAACTAAACCTTAGGATGCATCCGATAACCAGAAGCCAAGCAGGGTTGTGCTATTAGAAGGGTATGGGAAATGATAGATAAGGATAAGGGAGGCTAAGGGACACCTTCAAGTGAATAAATAGGAGTATGAGGAGACAAGAGAACCACAACTTGTCATTCTCCTCTTCTCTTCTTCTTCCCCACCAAAACCCTTGTTAGAATATATACTGAAAGCCTAGCTCTTTTCTGTATGAACATTTTATTTTGAAATAAGAATCACATGATCATTGTTTGCATTTTATATATTCATTATATATGTGTGCATATTGTCTAATATTCTACATTGTAGATAACATGGTGCTTGGTGTGGCACAGAAGATCATGTTATCAGTCCCTTGTAAAATATAAGTAGAGGCTCACAACCAAGATGGTTTTGGACAAACCATTGGCATGGTTGTAGTGTAGCTTGGTATTGTTTTATCTTGAACCTAGAGTTACACTAGTACACTTAGGTGTATTGAGTAGGACCGACATAGAGGTGATTCAATTTAGTACTGACTACATAATTGAATCGGACCTCGGATATTATGTTGTACATGCTCTTAATCCCGATATAATAACGGGCACATGTACTTAGTATTTATTTCTTTAATTTACCAGTGGGTGAGATTTAGATGGATTAAATCAATATGCCCGGTAAGTTGGGAAATAATATTATTTACATGGTGTGTCGTTGATTATAGGAGGAAACCGTGTCCTATATATTAGGTTGATGATGTCCCCTTGAGGAGCTCATAAGGTTCATCATGTAAACCCAGCTGGTTGACTTAGTCAACATGATGATAAGGTTGAGTGGTACTGCTCGAGGAGTTAGATGTTAATTAATTGATGGTCAGTAAATCAATTAATTGACGGACATTCGATATCTTAAACACGGGGAGATTAATGTACAAATAATATATGGAGCCCATATTAATTTGTGGGGGTTGGTGAGGTAGTTCAATGATGATCCTCTAGTGGAATGGAACATCATTGATGGATCAAGTATGTGTGGTTCCGATCCATCGGGTGGCCAAGACCCAACTCCTCCTTATGGTCCCTATCGTAGCCTAATATAATCCTTGTGAAGTCTAGATCCAAGAATGTAAAACAAAACCTAGAACCAACGGTTAGGATTAAATCCCTAAGATCCGATGGTTAGGATGAAACCCTAGAACCAACGGTTGGGATTAAATCCCTAAGATCCGATGGTTAGGATGAAACCCTAGAATCGACGGTTGAGATCAAATCCCTAGATCCGACGGTTGGGATAAAACCCTAGATCCGACGGTTGGGATGAAATCCTAGATCCGACGATTAGGATGAAATCCTAGATCCGACGGTTGAGATGAAACCCTAGATCCGACGGTTGGGATAAAACCCTAGATCCGACGGTGGAGGTTAAATCCCTAGATCCGACGGATGAGATTAAAGGAGGCTTAAGCCCTATTCTATAAATAGGTGCTTAGGGTTGGGCGGCAAGGATAAGATAAGGAGATTGGTTTTTGAACTAGGGTTAGGGTTTGGCTCATCTTCCATTGGGCGGCTAGGGTTTGGGCGGCTACAAGCTTGGGCGGCAAGCTTGGGTTTGGCCGGTCATCCCTCTCTTCTCCTCCTTGGTTTTGGGTGGCACCCTTCCCTTTTCCTTGCTCCTTGGCTGGCGGTTCTCCATCCATTGGTGGCCGGCAATCATCTCTCCAAGGTGGCCGGCGGTTTCCATTCATTTGGTGGTCGGCGCATCATCCACTTGCTCCTTGGCCGGCGGTTGCACCAAATTCCCTAATTTGGTGGTCGGTTCTAGATAGGAAAGGTATTTGTGATTGCTTCTCTTTGTTCGCAGCGGACAAGGTAGAGAAGAAAGTGATCAAGAAGGCTTCAACTCGTGGAGGATCTTCGTCCACACGTCGTCCACGAGAAGGATAGGACATACGATAGAAGATCGTAAGGTATAAAGTTGTTTTTAACTTTATTTACAGATCTGAATATGTTCTTTAATATTTTGATTATGCATGTGTATGAATGGATATATATTGTATAATCATGGACCCCGAAGACAAGCACAAAAACCGGCAATCCATCCGTCGTCTTTTCCGCGGCAAACCAACTAGAAGAGTTGTGTTGCTTGAACAACTAGTTTGTTCAAGTGACCACTCAAGTTGTTAGCACGACGACGAATAGGTTGTGCCAAGGAAGCTCATCCCATCCGGATTAAGTCTTTCATTAGTGAAAATTTTAATCTGGGGACATGGGAGCCAATGAGCCTCCGAAGCATCCACCCCCAACAACCCTAGCTCTCCCTTCTTCCATTTTCGAAAACCTCAAGAAGCAAGGAAGAAAAGGGCTCTTGTCTTGACACTATCTAGGGTATATCCTATTACTAAACAAGCGAAAGAATGTAAGTATACCCTCACCTACAGTACAAGTTGTTTCGATTGTTAAATCCTCTTTGAAAAGTTCGGCCAAGACCTCCTTCAAATATGTTGATGGATAGGATTGATTTGAGTGTTTGATCCCAAAGCCCCTTGAAACTTTTGGCCAAGACCTAATCATGCTTCTAATGGTCTTCCATGCTATGATCTATAAGTTTCCATGCCATATTTTGTATGTAGATGAAGAGAACATGTTGATAGATAGGATTGATTTGAGTGTTTGATCCCAAAGCCCCTTGAAACTTTCGGCCAAGACCAAATCATGCTTCTAATGGTCTTCCATGCTATGATCTATATGTTTCCATGCCATGTTTTTTATGTAGATGAAGATAACATGTTGATAGATAGGCTTAATTTGAGTGTTTAATCCCAAAGACCCTTGAAACTTTCGGCCAAGACCTAATCATGCTCCTAATGGTCTTCCATGCTATGATCTATATGTTTCCATGCCATGTTTTGTATATAGATGAAGATAACATGTTGATAGATAGGCTTGATTGAGTGTTTGATTCCAAAGCTCTCCTTGAAACTTTCGGCCAAGCCCCCACTTATGCTTCTAATGGTCTTCCATGCTATGATCTATATGTTTCCATGCCATGTTTTGTATATAGATGAAGATAACATGTTGATAGATAGGCTTGATTGAGTGTTTGATTCCAAAGCTCTCCTTGAAATTTTCGGGCAAACCCTACTTATGCTCCTAATGGTCTTCCATTCCATGATCTATATGTAATTGATGTTAACATGTTGTTAGTTAGACCTTGTACAAGTTGTTTAGGGTTTGAATTATGTTAGAACCCCCATGAAGTTTCGGCCAACCCATGTTATGCTTGTTAATGATGTTTCATGCCATACTCTATATGTATATGATGTTAGTATGATGTTAGGTAGACTTTTACAAGATGTTTTAGTGCTTGAATGCTTGAGAAACCTCCATTAGGGTTTCGGTCAAACCATGTTTGGGCTACCAATGTTTTTCCCTTGTCATGTTTTATATGTATATGATGTTAACATGTTGATAGTTAGACTTTTATGTATATGATGTTAACATGTTGATAGTTAGACTTTATGATAGTATGATGGGTTTATGCCACTACCTTATGTCGATGTTAATTGTATGAATGTATGATTATGTTATGCTCATTGCATCATGATGAACAAGTATGTATGATGAAATGCCTAAGAGACGCATCCCTATGAATGGGGACTAAGAGCACTCTTTATGTTATGAAAAGGAACATGATATGTTATGAAAAGGAACATGATATGCTATGATGAGGAACATGATATGTTATGATAAGGAATATGATATGTTATGATAAGGAACATGATATGTTATGATAAGAAACATGATATGCTATTTTACTTTATGCATGGCTTGTACACAACCCTAACAAGGTCCAAGGGATGGGCTCCTACGTGCCCCTAGGTCGACGGTCATAGTGCGGACCTAGTATAGGATTGGCTCCTAAGTTGCCCTAGGACGACGGACATAGTACGGGCCTAGGATGGGCTTCTATGTTATGTTGCCCCTAAGTCGACAGACATAGTACATATCTAGTACCCTAGTAGGTTCGGGATTAGCTACCTCGGGTCTATCTAGGGAAGCACACAATGATGATGATGTATGTGGTACAATGTCGGGCCCATTATGTTGAGATTATGTATAAGTACCTATAAAAATATATGTTTTCAAAGAGCATATTGCATATACCCTTTTTCATGTCTATGTGATTATGATATTTATATGTATGCTATGCTTATATGTTCTTGAATGATCATGTCATTACTCTTATATGAATGCTATGCTTATATGTTCTTGAATGATCATGTCATTACTCTTATATTAATGATCTACTTATATGTTCTTGAATGTTTATATGAATGCTATGCTTATATGTTCTTAATTGATCATGTCACTACCTTTATATGAATGCTATGCTTATATGTTCTTGAATGATCATGTCATTACTCTTATATGTATGTTATGCTTATATGTTCTTGAATGATCATTTCATTACTCCTATATGTATGCTATGTTTATATGTTCTTGAATGATCATGTCATTACTCTTATATGTATGTTATGCTTATATGTTCTTGAATGATCATGTCATTACTCTTATATGTATGCTATGCTTATATGTTCGTGAATGGTCATGTCGTTACTCTTATATGTATGCTATGGTTAAATGTTCTTAAATGATCATGTCACTACTCTATGTATAATTCTTGATGTATGGCTTTTGTGAGTAGGAAAGGATCTTACTAAGCCTATGTGCTTATAGTTCATGTTTCCCTTGTATTGCAGATAAGGGTAAAGAATGGCTAAACTAAAGGGAGCAGCAGGAGGGGAAAAGTGTGTGTGGTAGTGGCATGGTGGAGGAGATCTATTTATGTTCCCAGACTTATGCATATTTCCCTTTTAGTTTTGCATGTTAGTTGTTAAGATTCGAACTCTACTTGATGTTGGTGGTTGCTACTTGGTGTCCTTTAAGTTGATTATTATGAACTTGAACTAAGTACTTATGAGATGATTATGCATGCTCCATGTTTCATGCTTTATGTTTTAAAAAATAAGTAAAGAAAGTTTAAAGTCTTCCGCTCTAAATACATGTATGTAAGTCTTCCACTATAGATGCATGTATGTATGATCGTGTTGCGCCGCCTTTAAAAAAAGGCGGGCGTGACATCCTAACCATCGCTCCATCGCCATTTCACCTCCAAGCACCGCCGGCCGACCATCCATCTCCTCCACCAAGGTCGGCGGTGGCATTCCCTCTATTCTCCATCTTCACCAAAGCCGGCGGCGGCGGTGGTCCTCTTCATCTTTCTCTGCAGCGTCGATCAACCCTATATCACAAATCCTTTCTCTTCAGCTCGGCGATCACCATCTTCATCGACAGCAGCATCTTAGCTCCAGCCAACAACCTCCATGCTCTGGCAGCCCATCTTTTCCAGCCGAGGCCGCAACCACCATTTCTAGCTTCTGTAGGTCATCTTTCAGCTTCAGCTAGCAATTGCAGCATTTCAGGACAACTTCCTTCATCCGCGACAGATTCCTACATCAAGCTTTTCCTTGATGTGCTTTGATTGTTTTTTTTTCATTTGTTGAATGTTTGTAATGAAATGATCTTCCATGTTTAAAATTGCACGTACTTAGTTTAATTTGTTCCATGCCTACATAGTGTCTCTTTAGTAATTAAGTTGCAGTTAGTTATGTTAGATTTAATTTCATGCTTTGCTTTACATTTATGTTATTCTGCATTTGAATTGTTATTTAAATTCCTGTACTTTCTTGTTTGAATTCTTAATTTAAGTTTCTTTTAATTTCATCGCAATCATAGTTTAGTTAGACTAGAGTTTGATTACGTGCATTTTCTCTCTATTCAGTATGATTAGTTTTATTTTGATCCAAACCCCTTGTTTACATTTGCAAAACTCCATCAATAATTAGTGATCCTAAGACTATTATTCTATTGATTACACTCGTTGGGAAATGATCCGGGCCGTTCACTATGCTATATTAGTGTAGAGAGGTTTTGGTAATTAATTTGTAACGGTAACACGACAAAATAATCGTTATCAGGGTCCAAGTAAATTAGCCACATGCAATTACATACATAATATAAAGAAACAAAAGGAAACCAAAACAAAAATTATACCTCTTGTTTACCTCTTGGTCATCTACTGTATGACCTATCCTCCTCTTGGACGTTGTGTGGGCAACGATCCTCCAAGAGATAAAGCCTCCTAGATCTCGTATCTTCCTTTCCTTGTTCGCTCCGAACAAAGGAAGATAATAAGGTCCCTTCTTCTCCTATCTAGTTTCGGACAGAATCCCTTTGGATAAAGATTAAACCTCTTCCTCCTCTTTGTTGTTGTCGCCGGCCACCAAGGAGAGGGAGATGGAAGATGGGCACCGGCCAACAAGAGGAGCTCTTGTTGCCGCCGGCCAAAGCTTGAGGAAGAAAGGAGGTGTGAGAGGGCCAATCTTGGAAGAAGATAGGCGCCGCCTAAGAGGAAGGGGTGATGGGCATCGGAAATAGGGAGAGGATACCAAGAGAAGGAAACCCTAACCCTAATCCTTTTCTTGCTTCTATTGCCGCCCAAGACCAATGAACCTTATTCATCTTTCTTCCCAAGCCATAGCCCTCCTTTTATAGAGTTAGGCTTAAGCCTCCTTTCAATCTGTTAGTTATAGCCCTAGAACCAATCATGTGATGGTTGAATAGGGAACATTTTGTATCATATTCTATAAAGGCAAAGGATTGGTTATTATATTTACGTCTTTCTTGTGCCAGCTAAATTAAATATAATAATGCCCTAGAAAAGTAGGTTCTTATATACAACACATCAATTGGCAGAATTGATTATGAGAGGCTGTAGAGAACACTTTCCTAAATGTTCCTAGTCAAGTATTAATATGCAAGGGCAATATTATTACATAAAGACTAGCATGTAGGTCAATTGATGACTTGATCTCACAAGTCATGGATATATGATATCAAGTTGACACATGGGTATATATTAGAGAATATATACTGAACTGACCCACCATGAGAAAGTTTCATGGATCGTCATATGAGTGTCATAAACTTTCTCATGTGACTATTGGTATGAATAGTCCTCAAACCTGAAGTCACTACGTTTCCCTACATAAGGAGTTATGTACTTTGGTATCGTCAAACGTCACCCGTAACAGGGTGGACCATAAAGGCGATTACTGGGTATATAACAAATTATGCGGAGGGATGTGAGTGATGTAGATGGGATCTATCCCTCCCATATGACGGGAGTGATATATGTGGGCCCCTTGATTGAGTAGAACTACTAAAACGCATGGCCATGCTTGAATAAGTCAATATGAGATATTGAGCTCATTTGTTTGAGTTAGTTTACTCAGGGATTAAGAAACACATAGATTGATCGAGGATGACACAGTCTATGCCTCATTGGTCAATCTGATATCAAGGATAGAAGGACACGGTCATACATTATAGTAGTCACGGAAAGGTTAGTCGGATCTTGACTTATTTCGTAACTTGGGTAGCAATGATGTATTGCTAGATGCCGCTCATTGCTTGTGTATCTAAAAGAGTTTAGATCCACTGCCAACGTTATGAGAGCCTATAGGGTCACACACAAAGAGCATGATGATTAGAAGAATTAGTGCATTCTAGTTTGACTAGAATAATTTGGGAATAAGCTTAAGTACAAAATGGTTTTTGAACTTTAAGCATAATGAGAATTTTAGCTTGTTGATTTAATGAGATTAATTCAATATGCTAAGCTTATTAATTTAATAAGATTAAATAAATATGTTATCATGATAGCCTAAGCTTAATTGATTTAATAAGATTAATTCAATATGTTACCTTATTTATTTAATGAGATTAATTCAATATGATAACATAAGCTTATTGAATTAATAAGATTAATTCAACATGCATGAATGCCACATAAGCATGTCACATAATCATGCCACCTAAGCTAGATGAGGTGGAAGGAGACAAAGGGTTTTGACCTTTGGAATTTCTCCACATGTGGCCGGCTTTGATTATTTTTCAATGCAATTGATTGCATTGAATGTGATAGGAGGTGAAAGGTTTTTTCAATCCTATAAAACACTCCATGGGGTGGCCGGCCAAATGTGGTGGAAGCTTGAGGCTTGGAGAGAGCTTGGTGGTGAGAGGCTTTGGTTGTGTGGCGTTTGTGAGTGTAGGCTAGCAAGAAGAGTGGTCTTCTTCTTCCTTTCTCTTTTTCCCTACCTTCCTCTCCTTTAGGGACTTCTCTAGCAAGAAGTAAAGGAGAGCTCTTCTAGTTTCTTTTGTGAGATAAGAGCTTGCTCGTGTGGATACATATAGAGGCACGGACATTTGAACGTGCTAAAAGATCCAACAAACCCAAGGAGAAGCAGGGATTAAAAAGGGCATGCAACAAAGGTAATATTCTCCTATAAGATAGGTTTTTCTTTTAGAGAAATTTATTTTTTTGTACGAGGTTTTCTTTCGCAAGGATCACTTGGAAGGGATCCTATTTTTCCCTTGCGTATATGCTATTTTGCATAAAAAATCCCTACAGTGGTATCAGAGTCACTTACGAAAGATCGTATAAAAAAATAGGTTTTCTCTATTTTATATATGATATAGAAGTAGGATAAATTTTATTATGAGTTGATAATTGCATTAGCAATTTTTCAAACATAATAAAATATCTGATGTCTTTTAAAAGTTAAAATTGACATGGTGCATGGTTATAGCCTAGTCCCAAAAAGTTTGTGAATGTGTGTGTTGTAATTCTTAATACGGCCTGCATGTCGTGCCTTTCTCCTAAAATTCTTGTTGTAAAATTAGCTTTAGACTCGAATGTAACTCGAGTATTTCTCCTTTTGTAATATACAAAATAAAGATGGAGGGTCCATTGGAAGATGACGTTACAAGGAGGAAGTCAACAACACAAGACTACCAAAAGGAAGCACTTGGGAGAAGATGCTATCCCTAGGTTGACCAATCAATCTTTTCATTGGCTTGAGAAGATTGTAGAATAAGGGCCATAACCATGACACGCTTAGTTTAATATGTATGTGATGCATGTTAATTTAGCTTATATGTGATGTATGCTAATATGTATGTGATGCATGTTTAAGTTTATTTCTTAATAAGTCAAAAACGATATGCCTACCAAAGTTTGGTACTCACTACTTCCTCGATCATTTGTTGTTGGGTTTGCCAAAGCAAAGCAATGCATTTTATCTTGGAAGAGTGCGAGTGGACAATCGTGATGTCCCGCTATCAAACTTGGTTAAGACTTAATTAAGTTTTTCTTAATTAATTAAGAAAGTAGATGCATATATTAGCTTTGAACATAAGTTTTAAAAATTAGTTTTGTGTGATTTCCGAACATCAGCTTTGTCTTAGAAAGTGGTCGTTGCTCCGATATCAAAGAAGGCCTCTGTGCCTCGCTACTACCTGAAGTCTGGTTTAGGAATAAGCACTAAACTAATCTAAACTTAACCAAAGCTATTAAAGAGTTACATCAGATGTAATTGGCAAAAGATTGCCTACCTAATCATACTACGTCTTGGGCGATTAGCCAAAGCTAACTCAAGACGAAGTATGATGTGGATCTTTATCCCATATAAATTTATAGCTAAATAGAAGCTAATGATGTAAGCAAAATGTGTTTGCCTACATCAATGATTAGCTCATATCAAAGCTATGAGAATTTAGTGGGAGCCTCATTTAATTAAAGGCCTAATTAAATGACTTAGGTATGATACTTAATTTTGCATTTTAATGTTGTAGATCACCATTTCATCTAACACGACACACCCCCTCAACTTGCGATCTGTCCTTGAGAAAGACAAGCTCAATGGAGCTAACTTTCTAGACTGGTATAGGAACTTGAGGATTATCCTCAAGCAAGAACGTAAACTGTATGTCCTAGAGCAATCTATCCCTGAAACACCCGCCCCTGCGACCACTCGTGCTGAAAAGGATGCTTATAAGATGACGCATTAGATGTGTCATGTCTTATGCTTGCCACCATGAACTCTGAGCTTCAGAAGCAACATGAGAACATGGATGCCTATGGTATGGTTGAGCATTTGAAACAACTATATCAAGGACAATCTAGGCACGAGCGTTTTGAAGTGTCTAAGGCTCTTTTTGCATGCAAGATGCAAGAAGGAACACCTATAGGAACTCACGTACTTAAAATGATAGGGTACGTTGAGAACCTTGAAAGACTAGGTTTTCCACTGAGCCAAGAATTGGAAACCGATGTTATCCTACAATCATTGCCGGAAGCATATAATCAATTCGTCATGAATTATAACATGAATGAAATTGATAAGTCTTTGCCTGAGATTCTCAGCATGTTAAGAACTGCTGAACCGAATCTCAAGAAGAAAGTTAGTAACGTACTAATGGTCAAGAAGGGCAAAGGTAAGCGCAAAGGCAAGGGTAAGACCCAAGCCAAAGGCAAGGTCAATTCATCCACTTCAAAGGGTAAAGGTAAAGTACCTAAGGAAGGGGACTGTTTCCATTGCGGTGAGACTGGACACTGGAAGCGGAACTGCAAAGTCTACCTTGAGGAAGTAAAGAAGAAAAGAAGTGGGACTTCGTATACACGTTATAGAAGTTAATCTATCTATTTCTTCTACATGGGTATTAGATACGGATGTGCATCTCACATTTGTACTAATGTGGGGACCGAAATAATAGACTAATGGCAAAGGCGAAGTGGACCTACGAGTAGGCAATGGCGCAAAAGTTCTTCTAGTTGTAGGAACATATTCTTTGTCTTTGCCCACTGGGCTTATCTTAGAACTAGAGGAGTGCTTTTCTGTACTTGCATTAATGAAGAACATAATTTCTGTATCTTGTTTAGACAAGAAAAACTTTTCTTTTATAATAAAGGACAAATGTTGTTCCATTTATTTGAATGAAATGTTCTATTGTAATGCACCACTTATGAATGGTCTCTATGTTCTAGATTTAGAAAACCCAATTTATAACGTAAATACCAAACAGTTCAAATCGAATAATTTGAACCAAACATATCTCTGGCACTGTCGCCTAGGTCACATAAATGAAAAACGCATATCCCAACTCCATAAAGATGGATTATTGGACTCATTTGATTTTGAATCATATGAGGTATGCGAATCTTGTCTTTTAGGAAAGATGACTAAAACTCCATTTAGTGGACATGGCGAGAGAGCGACGGACTTGTTAGGACTCATACATACTGATGTATGTGGCCCTTTCAATGTCGAAGTCAAAGGAGGCTATAAGTACTTTATTACTTTCACTGATGATATGAGTAGATTTGGCTACTTATATTTGATGAGACATAAGTCAGAATCCTTTGAAAAGTTCAAAGAATTCAAGAATGAAGTACAAAACCAACTTGGTAAGCGTATTAAGCTACTTCGATCAGATCGAGGTGGTGAATAGCTTAGTCAAGAGTTTCGTGATCACCTGGCTGAGTGTGGGATAATATCCCAACTCACTCCACCTGGAACACCACAATGGAATGGTGTATCTAAGAGGAGAAATCGTACTCTATTAGATATGGTACGATCAATGATGAGCCAGACTGATCTACCTACTTCCTTTTGGGGTTTAGCTCTAGAGACAGCCGCTTTCACACTTAATCGCGTCCCATCAAAAGCCGTAGAAAAGACACCATATACGTTATGGACTGGGAAGAGTCCCAAAATGTCTTTTATAAAGATTTGGGGTTGTGAAGCTTATGTTAGACGTCAAGTCTTAGATAAACTAGGACCCAAATCAGATAAGTATTATTTTGTAGGATATCCCAAGGAAACTAAGGGATATTACTTTTACAATCCCACACTTGGCAAGGTGTTTATTGCCAGAAATGCTATCTTTCTAGAAAGAGAATTTATTTCTAGAAAAACTAGTGGGAGTAAAATTCATCTTGAAGAAATTCAAGATGAAGATAACACTAAGGCTTCGATGGAAAATGAACAGGCACCACAAAGTGTTGTGGATGAGGAAATTGTTGCCCAAAGAGTTGTGGAGCAAACACCTGTTCAAGTAGACCAACCTCTTCGTAGATCTGATAGAATCCGTCGTCAACCCGAGAGATATTCTTTTCTCTTGACTGACAACGGTGATGTATTGCTTGTCAATCTTAACGAGCCTACATTCTATCAAGAAGCTATGATAAGCCCAGATTCTGAGAAATGGCTAGAGGCCATGAGATCCGAAATGGAATCCATGTACACTAACCAAGTATGGACTTTGGTTGATCCACCTGAAGGAGTAAAACCCATTGGGTGTAAGTGGGTCTTTAAAGTAAAGATTGACATGGATGGTAATAAGCATACCTATAAAGGTAGATTGGTGGCTAAAGGATTTAAACAAATTCATGGTATTGACTATGATGAAACCTTTTCACCAGTTGTGATGCTTAAATACATTCGGATCATACTTGCTATTGTAGCCTACCACGATTATGAGATCTGGCAGATGGATGTCAAAACCGCTTTTCTGAATGGAAAGCTACTCGAGGATGTGTACATGACACAACCTGAGGGTTTTGAAGATCCAAAGCATCCTGGAAAGGTATGCAAACTGCAAAGGTCCATTTATGGACTAAAGCAAGCCTCTCGAAGCTGGAATCTTCGATTCGATGATGCAATCAAGGAGTTTGGTTTCATCAAGAATGAAGATGAACCTTGTGTCTACAAGAGAAATAGTGGGAGCACAGTTGTATTTCTTATCTTGTATGTAGATGACATACTTCTCATCGGAAATGATATTCCCTCACTCCAGTCTGTGAAGATGTGGTTAGGGAATTGTTTCTCGATGAAAGACTTAGGTGAAGCTGCTTATATACTAGGCATCAAGATCTATAGAGATAGATCTAAAAGATTACTTGGCCTAAGTCAGAGTACATACATTGATAAAGTGCTAGATCGTTTTGCTATGCAAAATTCCAAGAAAGGATTTCTGCCTTTATCACATGGTGTGAGTCTTTCGAAGACTCAATGTCCCTCTTCTAAGGAGGAGAGAGATCGCATGGATAAGATCCCTTATGCATCTGCTATAGGGTCTATCATGTACGCCATGCTTTGTACTCGTCCTGACGTCTCGTATGCTTTGAGCATGACGAGTAGATACCAGTCGAATCCAGGTGAAAGTCACTGGATAGCAGTCAAAAATATTCTTAAATACTTATGAAGAACGAAAGAATATTTCCTGATATTTGGAGGCAATGAGGAGCTAACAGTAAAGGGTTACAGTGATGCAAGCTTCCAAACAGACAAGGATGACTATAGATCGCAATCGGGGTACGTGTTTTGCCTGAATGGTGGAGCTGTGAGCTGGAAGAGTTAGAAGCAGGACACAGTTGCTGATTCTACAATAGAAGCCGAGTATATTGCTGCGTCTGATGCAGCAAAGGAGGCTGTTTGGCTCCGCAAGTTCATCAGTGAACTTGGGGTAGTTCCTAGCATTGCAGATCCAATAGACCTCTATTGTGACAACAATGGGGCTATTGCACAGGCTAAGAAACCTCGATCACATCAGCGGACCAAACACATACTGCGGTGCTTCCATCTCATCGAGAGATCATCGATAGAGGAGATGTGAGGATATGCAGAGTACCGACAGAAGCTAACATCATAGATCCATTGACCAAGGCTTTGGCACAAAGGAAGCATGATGGTCACACTAGGTCACTAGGTATTAGATATTATAGTGATTGGTACTAGTGCTAGTGGGAGATTGTTAGTTATAGCCCTAGAACCAATCATGTGATGGTTGAATAGGGAACATTTTGTATCATATTCTATAAATGCAAAGGATTGGTTATTATATTTACGTCTTGCTTGTGCCAGCTAAATTAAATATAATAATGCCCTAGAAAAGTAGGTTCTTATGTACAGCACATCAATTGGCAGAATTGATTATGAGAGGCTGTAGAGAACACTTTCCTAAATGTTCCTAGTCAAGTATTAATATGCAAGGGCAATATTAATACATAAAGACTAGCATGTAGGTCAATTGATTACTTGATCTCATAAGTCATGGATATATGATATCAAGTTGACACATGAGTATATATTAGAGAATATATACTCAACTGACCCGCCATGAGAAAGTTTCATGGATCGTCATATGAGTGCCATAAACTTTCTCATGTGACTATTGGTATGAATAGTCCTCAAACCTGAAGTCACTACGGTTCCCTACATAAGGAGTTATGTACTTTGGTATCATCATACATCACCCGTAACAGGGTGGACCATAAAGGCGATTACTGGGTATATAACAAATTATGCGGAGGGATGTGAGTGATGTAGATGGGATCTATCCCTCCCATATGACAGGAGTGACATCTGTGGGCCCCTTGATTGAGTAGAACTACTAAAATGCATGGCCATGCTCGAATGAGTCAATATGAGATATTGAGCTCATTTGTTTGAGTTAGTTTACTCAGGTATCAAGAAACACATAGATTGATCGAGGATGACACGGTCTATGCCTCATTGGTCAATCTGATATCAAGGATAGAAGGACACGGTCATACATTATAGTAGTCACGGAAAGGTTAGTCGGATCTTGACTTATTTCGTAACTTGGGTAGCAATGATGTATTGCTAGATGCCGCTCATTGCTTGTGTATCTAAAAGAGTTTAGATCCACTGCCAACGTTATGAGAGCCTATAGGGTCACACACAAAGAGCATGATGATTAGAAGAATTAGTGCATTCTAGTTTGACTATAATAATTTGGGAATAAGCTTAAGTACAAAATGGTTTTTGAACTTTAAGCTTAATGAGAATTTTAGCTTGTTGATTTAATGAGATTAATTCAATATGCTAAGCTTATTAATTTAATAAGATTAAATAAATATGTTATCATGATAGCCTAAGCTTATTTGATTTAATAAGATTAATTCAATATGTTACCTTATTGATTTAATGAGATTAATTCAATATGATAACATAAGCTTATTGAATTAATAAGATTAATTCAACATGCATGAATGCCACATAAGCATGCCACCTAAGCTAGATGAGGTGGAAGGAGACAAAGGGTTTTGACCTTTGGAATTTCTCCACATGTGGCCGTCCAAACAAGGAGCAATGCAATTGATTGCATTGAATGTGATAGGAGGTGAAAGGTTTTTTCAATCCTATAAAACACTCCATGGGGTGGCCGGCCAAATGTGGTGGAAGCTTGAGGCTTGGAGAGAGCTTGGTGGTGAGAGGCTTTGGTTGTGTGGCTTTTGTGAGTGTAGGCTAGCAAGAAGAGTGGTCTTCTTCTTCCTTTCTCTTTTTCCCTACCTTCCTCTCCTTTAGGGACTTCTCTAGCAAGAAGTAAAGGAGAGCTCTTCTAGTTTCTTTTGTGAGACAAGAGCTTGCTCGTGTGGATACATATAGAGGCACGGACATTTGAACGTGCTAAAAGATCCAACAAGCCCAAGGAGAAGCAGGGATTAAAAAGGGCATGCAACAAAGGTAATATTATCCTATAAGATAGGTTTTTATTTTAGAGAAATTTATTTTTTTGTACGAGGTTTTCTTTCACAAGGATCACTTGGAAGGGATCCTATTTTTCCGTTGCGCATATGCTATTTTGCATAAAAAATCCCTACACAATCTCCACCGTCGGATCTAGGGTTTCACTTTCCACCGTCGAATCTAGGATTTCATTTCAACCGTCGGATCTAGGCTTTCATGAGGTTTTTAATAGGCTACAATAGAGATCATGAGGAGGAGTTGGATCTTGGCCACCCAATGGATCTAGCCCACATAAAGTCCGATCCATTAATGATAATCCTTTCCAATAGAGGATTATCATTGATCTACCTCACCAACCCCCATAAATAAAAATGGGCTCCATATATTAATTGTACAAATATCTCCCCGTGCTTAATATCTTGAATGTTCGTAAATTAATTAATTTACTGACAATTAATTAATTAACATATAACTCCATGAGTAGTACCACTCAACCTCATCATCATGCCGGACCAAGTCCACCTGTAGGGTTTACACGATGATCCTTATGAGCTCCTCAAGGGGACATCATCATCCTAATATATAGGACACGGTTTCCTCCTATAATCAACGACACACCATGTAAATAATATCATTTCCCAACTTACCAAGCCTATCGATTTAATCTATAAATCTCGCCCATTGGTAAATCAAATAAATAAATACTAAGTACATGTGCCTGTTATTATATCGGGATTAAGAGCATGTACACCATAATATCCAAGTTTTGATTCAATTATGTAGTCAACAATAAATCGAATCACCTCTAAGTCAGTCATGCTCAATACACACAAAGTGTACTAGTGTAATTCTATGGTCAAGACAAACAAATACCAAATTACACTACAACCATACCAATGGTTTGTCTAAAACCATCTCGGTTGTGAGCCTCTACTTATACTCTACAAGGAACTGATAACATGATCTCCCGTGTGGCACTACACACCATGTTATCTACATTGTAATGTATCAGATAATATGCATAACCATAAATATGCAAACAATGATCATGTGATTCTTATATCAAAAATAATGATGTTCATACAAAAGATAGATATTTCAGTATACATCCTAACACCGGGATCATGCGCAGCGGAATAAATGAATAAAAATATTTTTTATTACATCCTAGACATCCCCTGGGGGCCAGGAAAACTTGTTTTTGGTATAATCATATGAAAACACGCAAGGAGAAGAAGAAGTTATACCTTTGGGATTCTTTTGAATCTGTCGAAACCACAAGCAAGACCAACGGGCCTTGCCTCTATTAGTATACACGTTGGGATCACATGAGACAACTCCTAGAGCAGCATGTTTTTGTCTCCGATTGGTGCTAGCCAACCGGCAAAGATAATGGAACATGAGAGAGGAAGGAGCAACGACGACTTCCAAGGGAGAAAACCTAAAACAAAACCTTAGCCAAAGATTATCAAGGGATATATTTATATATCTCTTGATTAGGTCATCTTAGGAGGCTTAAATAGAACATATCTTATGATAATTATCCCATAATTAAGGTAAGAACAACCTAGGAAATTTCTATAAAGAGAAATCTCCAAAATCAGCGGAGATGCGACACGACCGTGTGGATGCACATGGCCTGGCCATGTGGATTCACATGGCCGTGTGGATTCACACGGCCTGGACGTGTGTCTCTCTGGGCGTAGCCCAGACTTTGCTAATTTGCGGCCAGAGCTAGGAATGACCCGTGCCAAGTTAGGCAAGACCGTATGAGGCTCTGTATGGTCTGTTTGACTTTGTTTAAATGCGATATGGCCATGCTAAGTCAAACAAAGCCATAGAAGGTTCCATAGCCTCCGTTTCACATCTCCTTGGTCTGGTCCAACCAGACATATCCTCTCTCAATGAGAATCTCATTCTCAGACTTATTTTACATCTCGAGATCAGCCATAGTGTGTGTGACTCAATAGGTTCCCAGTTATGTTAGTCATTCATAATTAACCCCTTAATTATGAATAGATCATGACTGGCACCTAGCAGTACATCATGACTCTCAATTGATCGGAAAGTCTGAATCGACTTCAGAACATTTTCTAAACCTTCATTAGCTCAAGTTGTTCATTCTTTGTTCCTTTTACTCATCCTATACCCACTTGGTTTAGGACATGGTCTCTGTGCTCGTCCCCACTAGGCTGACTACGTCACACCTAGCCCAAGTTAATTTTCTTGTCCTGTGGATTCAAGTTACTCTTAGATGTTCCCAAGAAGACCATCTTCTTAACATGAATGCTTTGGCCAGACACTTCTGAGTAACAATCCTGACAAGAGGCGTAGGGTATACATCTCCTTTAATAGGAGTGGTGAATCCTCTGTGGACTATTCAAACACCTTCGATTACTTTGGCTTATACCCAATCATCCCGGAGTTACACCTACTATGTGGATGGCTGTGAAGAAGTCAAAGTACAAGGCACCATGATCAAGGTGACTTGAATACCTCAAGTCTAAGGAAGATCGCACTCAAGCTGCAATGAGATCTTCAATGACATATAGAACCATATGAAGTCTCATAGCAGGTCACTGCAATGAACTAGTTACCATAGCTAGCATCCATATGTTCACACTCAGCATCCCTATGCTTCCATTCAGTGAGTACCGAATGCTTGGATAAACCAAGGAGCATAACATGTGCTAGTCTCAGAGAATTAATGATGTCCAATCTCATTAATTCATCGACTAGGGATAGTTTCAATACTTGCATATTTACACATGATGAGATACCCACTAATTGTGATCCAATCACATTTTCTCACATGCTATGCATTGTATTGTGGACTTCAGTACATGAGTTTAAGATCCAATCAAATACATAGATAATGTACACTCAAATAGTAAATTTTATTAATAACTTCTAAGACGATTGCCTTAGGACACCTCTCAATTACATCAGAGAGTATATATAGATAGATTCTATATATATGATCATTGGATGTTGCATTTGTTTGAGCTATGATTACTGCATTTGATTGTACATCATCTTGCATTTCACTTGCATATTTTATATGGTCGTGTGTGGATTACCAGTATTGAGGTGGTCAGACTATTGTATACCTTTGACCAGTACCTTGAGGTGATGCGGGATGGACCTGGTTAATTGTGTATTTGACATAGAATGTTAGTATGCCGGTGTTGTTGATCACAGAGTCAGTATTTACTCTACCATGTTGTAGGTATTGTATTATGGTACTTATACTCAGGTTGTATGAGTTACATCGTTGTCGATCTTCATGTATGTCAGTACTTTGTTGATCAGTTTAGTTATACAGTTGTTATATCATACTAGTGTATACCTATTATACTTTTAGACAACATATTGTTGACTCGCATGTGATATATATATATATATATATATTATGCATGCACTTCTATTCTTATTACGGCTGAGTTATGTACTCACCACCACAGACCCTGGGTTTTCTTGTCGCCCAGGTGTATATATATATATATATATAATGCATGCACTTTTATTTTTATTACTGCTGAGTTATATACTCACCACCACAGACCCTGGGTATTCTTGTCGCCCAGGTAATAGGTAGGTAATTTCGTAATGAGCTTGGAGCATCACTGGCAAGCAACATCTCATCTCACTTTCGAGGGTCCCGGCTTTGGATTTGTGTTTCCTTTAGTTTTCGGATGTTTCTTATATTGATCCGGATTTATATGGTGGATGTTGTGTTAGTCATTGTTGATGTAAGCACTTATTGATTAGGGTTTTGATGATGCTTTCCTTATGTTGTGGTCAATCATACCGGTATGCATTGTGTGTAGTTTTTTCATTTCGTTGTGATAGTTTCCACTGTGTTATGATATATATACATTTATATATGTTGTTGTAGTTGTGGCCGAAAGGCCTTATATCAACAAGATATAGTGCCACATACAGGGGAGATGCTGTCCGTTTGTTTTCGGCTCGACATACTCTCGGAGCATGACACTATTCACCCCCCTCTAGCGGTCATATGATCCCCAATACTTATCATGTGTAATCATGCAAGTATTAAAACTATCCCTAGTCGATGAATTGATGAGATTGGACATCATCAATTCTGTAAGACTAGCACATGTTATGCTTCTTAGTTTATCCAAGCATTCGATACTCATTGAATATAAGCATAGGGATGTTGAGAGTGAACATGTGGATGCTAGTTATAGTAACTAGTTCATTAGAGTGATCTGCTATGAGACTTCATATGGTTCTATATGTCGTTGAAAATCTCATTGCAGCTCCAGTGCAAGATTCCTTAGATTTGAGCTATTCAAGTCTCCTTGATCATGACGCCTTATACTTTGACTTCTTCGCATCCATCTCCATAGGAGGTGTATCTCCGGGATGATTGGGTATAAGCCAAAGTGATCAAAGGTGTTTGAATAGCCCACAGAGGATTCACCACTCATGATAAAGAAAATGTATACCCTAGGCCTCTTGTCAGTATTGTTACTCAGAAGTCTATGGCTAGAGTAAACATGTTAAGAAGATTGTCTTCTTGGCAACATGTAGGAGTAACTTGAATCCATAAGACAAGGAAGCTAACTTGGGCTAGGTGTGACGTAGTCAACCTAGTGAGGATGAACACATAGACCATGTCCTGAACCAAGTGGGTATGGAATGAGGGAAAGGAACAAGACACGAACAACTGTAGCTGCTGAAGCGTTCAGAAATGTTCTGGAGTTGATTTAGACTTTTCGATAAATTGGGGGTCATGATGCACTGCTAGGTGCCACTTATGTTCTATTCATAATTAAGAGGTTAATTATGAATGACCAATATAATCGGGAACCTATTGGGTCACATGCACTACTGGTGATCTTGAGATGTAAAATAAGTCTGAGAATGAGATTCTTGATAAGAGAGGATATATTTGGTTGGACCAGACCAAAGGGGTGCTAAACGGAGGCTATGGAACCTCCTATGGTCTGTCAGATTTAGCATGGTCATATCACACCTACACGAACTCAAATGGATCATACAGAGCCTAACACGACCATGCCTATCGTAGCACAGGTCGTGCCTGGCTCTGGGGAAAAGGCCAAAAGCTGGCCTATGCCCAGAAGGACACACGACTGACCTTGTGTCCTGGCATGGCCGACTGTGTGTAAGACAAACGACCATGTCATGGTTTTGCCATTTTTTGAGATTTCTCTTATGGAAATTTCTTGGGTTGTTCTTACCTTAATTATGGGATAATTATGGTAAGATCGGTTCCGTTTTTGCCTCCTAAGATAACCGAATCAAGAGATCTATAAATAGATCCTTTGATAATCTTTGTAGGAGAGTTTTTCTTAGGGGTTTTCCTTGGTAGTCATCTTCCTCTTTCTTCTCTTGTCTCCACTGGTTGGCTAGCACCAATTGAAGATAAAGGCTTGCTACTCTAGGAGTTGTATCAGGTGATCCCAATGTGGATACTGATAGAGGCAAGGCCTGTTGGTCTTGGTTGTGGTTTCGACAGATTTGAAAGAATCTCGAAGGTATAACTTCTCTTTCTTCTTTTGTGTGTTTACATGTGATTATGCCAAAGCAAGTTTTCCTAGCCCCCAGGAAATATCTCAGATGTAATAAAAATTATTTTATTCCCTTTATTCCACTGCGCATGATCCTGGAATCTCCAACAATGGAGTGATGAGAGTAAGTGAGCTATTATGTCTTTGGAGCATGTTGATAGGGAATAACATTATAGATGTAAGATCCCACTTTATTAGATATTTAGTTAAGGTGGGTAAAGCACCAAAAGGGGAGATTATCTTAGGGGGATTGATTACCCATATTTGTTATTCAATGGGGTACGATTGTGAGGGTTTGGATAGGATATAAGGGATCCCTAGCATAGACCTAGGGGTGTGTATAGCGATGAAAATGATAGTTAGAGAGGGTCATTCTTTTTGTTTTGTAAGGAAAAACTCTCCACCCCTTAGGCTCCCCGACACCTATCGTACCACCATCACCAACCGTGCTAATTGGCGGTTAGATAGAGAAGCGGAGTCCCCATAACACAAGGGACCCTTTACTCATGCACCCCTTTAACTATCTTCCCATCACTCATCAATACATAGGAATCCTCTGAGTCCACGTCCTGATCCTACACCTACACCACATTCTTTTCCCTCTTTTGAGTAGGACATAGGTACATTCCCCTATGATTTTTCAGAGTTCAGGTCGTGCCTCGATGATATTTACACTGAGCAGCAGATGCAGAGGCAACGATGGGACGAACATAGGACATATATATTGAGGCGGAGTTCCATGATCCGAGAGACCATTTTCAAGCATTCAACTAGTTATACGACTATGCTCAATATTATTTCTAGGAGGAGGCCACTTACTTCTAGGAGGTGTGGTAGTTTATGCAGGATGTATGCACACAGTGGGCTCGAGAGGAGGAGCACAGAGCATCCGCTGAGTCCACTAGTTCCCAGGTTGACCACATGTATATGTGGCACCAGTGGTTGATCACACAATTTTTGCACGAGCCGGAGATGCCGAGACTGCCAGACTTTCCACCTAGACTGCTACGCTAGAGGTACAATTTAATTTAAGTCTGGGGCCCCTATATTTTACTTCATTTTTCGTCTAGTAGTCCTATTTTCATGTCTTTTAGGTAAAATTTTCATTCTACATTTATTTTAGTTTCCTAATGCATGTAATGTTGTTTTAGGTTTCTTTCATCACTTAGTTGTTTGTTCCTATAAGTTGCTTCAGTGATGTTTTCTGAAAATCTTGATGATATGTTCACGTGCTATAGGTAGTTTACTTTCTTTTATCTCTTCATATTTTATTTTGAGATTCTTTAATGGATGTTCTAAATTTCTCACTTGTTAGCTTTTATTTTCACTTACACTTATCAAAGATTATGAAAAGGAGAATCTAGTACATACCTAGTTATGATTCATCCCAATAGTCTAGTACTTAAGAAATCCACAGGTGACTCTGGGTTAGCATTTAGTTACTAGAGATGCTAGGGAGAAAAAAAAGAGGGAGAAAGAGAAAAAAATAGAGGTTAAAAATAATTATCATGGGTGGAAATGGTTAGGTGCCCCTTTGAGAACGAGTTAGGTTACTAGGGAAACACCTACCAATTTCTCTTGATACCGAGCAAACCTTTGAGACTTTGTGCTAACTCTAGGGAACGATCCTTGCTTAGGGAAGGTAAGTTCCTAAAAGCTTGAAACCTTAGGAAATCTATAGGATGACAACTTAACTTAACATGGAATGTGAACCCCTTAGGAAACTTCTTGGCACATGCACAAAAAACTAACTTAGTGAACTTATAGAACACATCCCTTTGCTTTAAATGCAAGTACCACTTGATAAGTTTTAGTGAATATGCTAAGCATGAGAACTACACATTTAAAGTTCCATGGAATTGAGATTTGATTGAGGACAAGCAAAGATCTAAGTATGGGGAATTTTGATGTGTGCAAATCATATAGGATTTTAGGAGTAGTTTTAGCACACATCTCATTACATTTCATACTTGTTTCATGCATATTTTCCTTATTTTACACTTATTTACTATTTTTTAGTTCGGATATCTGCTTATGCTATTTTTATGTGCAGAGCGGTCTGTTGGAGGCAAAATGACACGATAAATGGAGCTCAAGAAAGGCAAGCATGCTCTAGTCAGTCCCCAAGACATGGGAAACCTTTGGACGAAAAGATGGCATCCGCTCAGAGTTCTAGAGAAAGACATGGTTGTCCTTGTGAATTTCACACAACCGTGCCTTTTCCATATGCATGGTCCAGAGCGCGATTTCTAGACTCCCACACGGTGGACTGTGTGGAATCCATACGCCCGTGTGGTGACATCGCGACCTATGAAGATCCATTTTCACGAGTGATACTGCTATAATATGACTTAGGAGCTACAAAAAGGAATTATGATTTGTAGGATGAAATCAGAGGGAAGGAGAATAATGCAGGATATATGATATAGTCCAGCAAGACCTGACTCAGGGAAATAGGCCAAGTTGGTGAGGTAGCAACTCGGGAAAGGAGAGGAGCTCCGTTGGTCAAAATGAAACTAGATAGCAACTCAGGAAAGGAGAGGAGGTCCGGTGGTCAAAATGAAACTAGATAGCAACTTGGGAAAGTGAGCTGGGTTGAGGGGGGGCCAACTCAGAAAGCCAAGGTGGATTATAAGTGCATATGCCCGATGGCCAAAACAAGGCCAAATAGCAGCTCAGAGAGCCGAGTTGAGCTATGTGCACCTCGGTTTGAATGACTAGAATGGTGTAGGGAAGCAAGTCGAGAGAATGAGCCAAATCAATAACAGGGCAACTCGAGAAATAGAGTGGAGTTGGGATAGGGATAAGAAGGAGCGACTAGGAGAAAGGAGGGCCCAGTGGTAAGGTGAGGGTAGAGAAAGGGTATTATGCTTTCTCATGAAAGTTTGTTACGTGACATAACAAACCAAGACACTTAGAAGACCCCACAGAAGATTCTTAGTAACCTTCACTCATTAATATCCTAATAGCATTATTCTTGAGGTTGGAAGGGCCCTCCACATGGAGGTGATCCAAGTGGTTTGTTACACAACAACTGACTCCAGGGGCAGCAAGTATAAAAGGAGGGAAGGAAGGAAGAAGAAGGGGCTTCGACTTTTGGGATTTTCTCTCTGAGTCTCTCTCTCTCTCTCTCTCTCTCTCTCTCTCTCTCTATCTCTCTATCTCTGGTGAATTAACTTTCTCAATGAAGACTCATCATTGGAGGAGAGGAACCATCCTGAACGAAGGAAGAAGGAGGGGAATTCTGCGAGTCTCATTTTCTTTTATCTTGTATAAGCTTCTATCTGTAAGGGGTTTCTCCACCTCCAAAACTACTTCCGAGAAGGAGGGATTACAATAAAGGTGTCTAGCATAAGAGCTCACCTGTGGAGTGGAAATTTGAATTTCGAACCACGTTAAATCTCTTGTCATCACTCTTTCATTTTACTGTTATGGTTGGAGAGGACCCCCAAGCCTCTCGGACATCTTTATTTCAAAGGAGGTAGAAAATTCGTGTCGCATCAGTTGGCGCCGTCTGTGGGAACATTTGTTGATGCAATCGACCCAGGTCACGATTGATCGGACTTGAGTTTGACTCAAACTGTATTTTGATGTTAGAAAAAATGTATGACATGGAATTGTCATGGGAAATCCAACATGAGTTGGCCATGTAAATCCAAGTGTGTAGCCTTGGTGGTGAAAAGTCCTAGCATGGGGCTTTGTGTTGGGAAAATCCAAGCATAGGGCTTGGTGTTGGTAAAGTCCAAGTGTGTATCCTTGGCATGGAAAATCCAAGCATGGGGCTTGGTGTTGGTAAGTCCAAGTGTGTAGCCTTGGCAATTAGAAGTCTTGAGGACTTTGCAAGTTCACTATTCTCGTAGGCTCGGGGTCCTTGAGTCAGTGAAGGATGGCATTGTGAAGTCGTACGCTTGGTGCATCCGAGAGACCGCCGGACGGGGAGTGAATGGACTGAGGCATGAATGATGGCATTGTGAAGCCGTGCGCTTGGTGCATCTGAGGGATGTAGGCCGAGGTAAGAGAGCTTCGATGGGGAACTGCATGAGAGGATGAGGTGGACTTGGCCAAGTGGCTAAGACTTAGTGTCGGATGCTCAAACATGGTGTTTGAGATTTTACTCGATGGTCGGATGCTCAAACAACTTGGTGTTTGAGGTTTTACCTGACATCAGTCGACTGGTATAGGTACAAGTCGACTGCTCCAAGCCGATAGCAATCGACTGGTGTTCGACTGATGTGCTTTTGGTCGAACAGTCGATTGCCAAGGGTTGGCAGTCGACTGCAAACACCATCAGTTGACTGCCAAGGGATGGAAGTCGACTGATCGAGGTGAATTCGGGCACAGAAGGTTTTGGAGTCGACTGATCGCTTCAATCACTCGATTGATGGCTCCATCAGTCACCTGATGGGGATGATCAGTCGACTGATGTGGGAGTCGTTGGCTAGAAGCTAACATGGATGAAGTCATTGCGAGGCAACGGCTACAGTAGCAGTCGACTGATTGCTGCATCAGTCGACTGCTCGGTGCCCAATGGGATGAATGACCTCTTCCCTATAAGAATAGGCCTTGGGTGCTATTGGGAGGCTAATGCTTCATCTCTAAACATACTCCCAAGTGCCTAAATGATTTTTACTCCTCTTCCTTATGTTTATTTACATCTTATTGTAAGAGGGAGAAATTATTGTAAGAAAGGTTTACCTCCACCTTGATGGAGAGACTAGTGGATTTGGGTTAGAGTGATTCGCCAAACGAATCGTCCATGGATTCGCGGCAAGGGAAGTGAACCACGTTACATCGACGTGTTAGCATTTGCATTCTTTATTTCTTTGTATTCTCTTAATTGTTTTTGTTTTACCATATTCCACTACGCTAATTATTCTTGTAGACGATTAAGACGCAAGCGATTTCCATCGTATACGAAAAGGGTTATTCACCCCCCTCTTGCCGGCCATTGATCATCCAACAACATTTTTGCTGAACAAGATGTGAAGATGCATTTTCAAGAAATCCCTCCTCTTGCAGCCTCTTCCGCAGAGTAAACCCTCTCACTTTATTGCCATCCCAGTTGAGGGCCATGGTGGATACGGTGGCATTTGAAGCTTTGGTAAGGGAAAGGAAGAGGATGAGATATCTCCACCCCCATTCTGGCGAGCCTTCTCAGAGGGAGCCGCTATTTGAAGGAACTTCTCAAATTCCTTCACTCAGTCCCCAAGAGACTAAGATATTACCAAGAGAAATGTCGGTGAGGGAGCATATCAGTATCCTTTCCCAGTGATGCCAGCGAGACTGGAAGTTCAGGGGAAGAGTCAATCTACGAAGGCACTAGAACATTATGAACCTTGTCCTTTCATTGAAGACATAGAGTTAGTGTTGGAGATTCTTGGACAATGCACAGTGGAATAAGTGAATAAAATAATTTTTATTATATCCCAGACATCTTCTGGAGGCCAGAAAAACATTCTTTGGCATAATCACATGAAAATACACAAAAGGAGAAGGAGAAGTTATACCTTCGAGATTCTTTCGAATCCGTCGAAACCACAAGAAAGACCAACGAGCCTTGCCTCTATCAGTATCCACACCGAGATCACCTGAGATAACTCCTAGAGCAGCAAGCCTTTGTCTCCAATTGGTGCTAGCCAATCGGCAGAGACAACGGAAGAGGAGAGAGGAAAGACGACGACCATGGGAGAAACCTAAAACCAAAAATCCTATTCCAAAGATTATCAAGGGATCTATTTATAGATATATTGATTAGGTAATCTTTGGAGGCTTAAATGGAACATATCTTACCATAATTATCTCATAATTAAGGTAAGAACAACCTAGAAAATTTTCATAAGAGAAATCTCTAAAATTAGTGGAACCATGACATGACCGTGTGTCTTACACTCGGTCAGCCATGGAAAAAATGTACGGTCGTGCCTGGACACACGCCCGCCCGTGTGTCCTTCTGTGCATAGCCCAGTTTTAGTCATTTTTCGGCCAGAACTAGGCATGACCCGTGCCAAGTTAGGTAGGTCGTGTGAGACTCTGTATGGTCCATTTGACTTTGTTTAGGTGTGATATGGTCGTGCAATGTCCAACAAGGCCATAGGAGGTTCCATAGCCTCCATTCTGCACCCCCTTGGTCTAGTCCAACCAGACATATCCTCTCTCATCGAGAATCTAATTCTCAGACTTGTTTTACATCTTGAGATCACCCGTAGTATGTATGACCCAATAGTTTCCTAGCTATGTTGGCCATTCTTAATTAACCCCTTAATTATGAATAGATCATAAGTGGCACCTAGCAGTATATCATGACCCCTAATTGACCCAAAAGTCTAAATCGACTCCAGAATGTTTCTGAATCCTTCAGTAGCTTCAATTGTTTGTGTCTTATGCCTTTCACTCATATTATACCCACTTGGTTCAGGACATGGTCTATGTGTTCATCCCCACTAGGCTAACTACATCACACCTAGCCCAAGTTAGTTTTCTTTTCCTGTGGATTTAAGTTACTCCTACATGTTCCCAAGAAGACCATCTTCTTAATATGTTTGCTCTAGCCAGAGACTTTTGAGTAACAATCCTGACAAGAGGACTAGGGTATACATCTCCTTCGATCACTTTAGCTCATACCCAATCATCCCTGAGTTACACCTACTACGTACATGGCTGCGAAGTGTTGGATCGAGAAAATCACTAGAGTGGGTGAATAGCAATCATAAAACTTTTCTTTTCATAACAACGATAAAACCAAAGGAATGCAGCGAAAATAAAGTTAAAGAAAAAAGTAAAGAGGCACTTTCTTTTTTACTTGGTTCATAATCGAAATGTTGCTACTCCAAGGCCCCGTGATTCTAGACCGCGTACAAAGGGGAAATTCACTATAAGTCTCCTCCTCATTTGAGGTAGGTGTTAGGGCAATTAACCCAAGTATGATCTTGGTTTTGATGTGTGTGGCAAAGAGTTTAAGTTAGGTTGTTATGTGTTTGATGTGTGTTCAAGTTATGCAGGACTTGGTGAACCACACATGATTTACTTGATGAAGCATTGGCAAGTTCATCGTCTCATGGCTCGGGTCCTTGAGTCGGTGAAGGATGGCACGGGGAGAAGTCGTGAGCTTGGTGCATCCGAGGGATCGCTAGACAAGGAGCAAATGGAGTGAAGACAAAAGAAGAAGGCTTTAGGTCAAGACGCAAAGGATGGAATGGGAGAAGCCGCAAGCATAGTGCATTCGAGGGATGTAGGTCGAATGAAGAGAGCTTCGTTGAAGGACTCCATGGGAGATGAAAGTTGAGATATTGTAACCCGGGTCGGGGTAACTCAATGTAGGTGGACTTGGACAAATGGCTAAGATCAAGTGTCGAATGGTCAAACTTGGTGTTTGAAGTTTTACCTAACGGTCAGATGCTCAAACAACTTGTTGTTGAGGTTTTACCCGATAATGGATGACTATTATAGATATCAACTGACTGGTCTGAGTCGACGGCTTGTTGACCGGTGTCAACTAGGGTTTTGTGGCCCAACAATCGACTGCTCCACCATCAGTCGACTGCTAATGGCTAGCAGTCGACTGTTATAAAATGGATGAGGGCACAAAAACATTTTGAGTCGACTGATTGCTTGGAGCAATTGACTGATGGGTCGATCAGTCGATTGCTAGTATGATCAATCGACTTCCCAGTGTATTGTTAGGTTGTGACAACCGCGAATCAGGCGTGTTCAGAAGCCGTTGGAACGACAGTAGTCGACTGCTGCATACCCAATGAGAAGAAACCCCTCTTCTCTATAAAAAGAGGGGTTGGGGGCCTTAGGGCAGTTAATGCTTTAACTCCTAAGTATACTCCATGTGCTCCCAATGTTTTTACTTCCTTTTACTTGTTTCTATCTTCATCATATTGTAAGAGGGAGACATTGTGTAAGAAGGTTTCTTATCCACCTTAGTTGAGCTAAGGAGAGGGTTTAGTGGATTGATTGAGGGAGTGATCCACCTAACAGATTGTCCGTGGATTAGCGACAAGGGTCCTGAACCATGTTACATCTCTTTGTTAGCATTTCTCTTCTTCTTTACTTTTGTCTAGCTTTAATTGTATTTGCTTTAGCATTATTGTCTTTCCGCTGTGCTAATGATATTGTAGACAATTAAGAACGAGCGAAGTCCATCAAGCTTAAAAGGTTATTCATCCCCCTTCTAGCCAAGCCTCGATCCTCCAATAAGTGGTATCATAGTCAAGTTTCTTGTGAACGAACTCATCACCGCAACAAGCACAACAAAAATGGCCAACATGAACATCCATCCACTGAAATTCGGAGGAGACTTCTCATGGTGGAAGAAGAGGATGGAGGTATTTTTTGAAACCAACATCGATATAATGTTAATTATGGAAAACGATTTTGAGGTGCCTAGGGATGAAGAGAACAAGCCACTAGAGAAATCGAGATGGACTAAGAAGCAAAAGGAGGAGCACCTTGCAAATTCAAAGGCCAAACATCATCTTTTCAACGTGCTTCCTTAATAAGAATTAATAGAATTGGAGAGTGCTCAAGCGCCAAGGAGATGTGGGAGAGGTTGATTGAGCTTCATGAAGGCACATCCGAAGCCAAACTAGCAAGAAGGGACCTCCTTCGATCACAACTCAACAACATCAAGTTAGAAAAAGGAGAAAAGATATTATCGTTGCATTCTAGATTTAAGGAAATTATTAATGGTTTATCAAATCCAGGGGAGAAGCTTTCAAACCGTGTCATGATAATGAAAGCCATCGATACATTTCCCCAATCATCCAAATGGAGCTCCATGGTGGATTCATTCTACATCTCAAAGAATCTAGAGGTTAGTACTCTAGAAGAATTCTTTTCAACCATGGAACTTCACGAAACTCGCCTTGAAGGAATAGGTGAAGAACCAAGCAAGCAATCAATTGGAGTAGCACTAGTTGCAAGCAAGGGGAAGAAGAAAAAGACCACACCCTCTTCATCCGACGATGAATCATAAATCTTTGATGGATAGCAATGAAGAGGACTACATGTTAAGAAGGGTAAGGCATGCATTAAAAAGCTTTAAATTTAACAAATCTAATTATAGGAGAAGGAGGAAGATCATTTGCAACAATTGCCAAGGAGAAGGACACATGAGGGATGAGTGCCCTCTATTAAACAAGAGCAAGGAAGAAAGGAAGAATAATGACAAGAAGAAAAAAGGGAAGAAGAAAGAAGAGAAGAAGTCAAAGGAGAAGGAAGGGAAGTCAAGAACTTGGAACTTAAAAGCCACATATGATGATCCATCTTCATCGGAGGATGAAGAAATCATCTCCCATTTTGCAATAATGGGAATAGATGATGTAGTCACCTCATTCGAACAAGAAGAAGCAAGCACAAGTGAGGATGAGAGCTCAAGTGTAGGGGGAGCATCATCATCGGAATTGGAGGAAGAAGATTGGGTAAGTGAGGTAAAAAATTTCCCCACTCAAGATATTGTTTCAATGATTTCATGCTTATCAAAGGATTTATTTAGAACCAAAAATAAAAATAAATTCATGCAAAATGAAATTAGAATTCTAGAAGAAAAACTTGAAAATCCATGTTTACATGATGATGTTCCTCCTTCTAGTACTAATGATGCATGTATAGAAGAAAATAGGATGTTAAGGGAAAAGGTAGATTATCTTAGCAAAGCCCTTGAAAAATTTACTATAGGCTCAAATACTTTGAACATGATCATTGGTAGCCAAAGGACAAGCTTTAACAAAAAAGGCTTAGGATATAAGGGATCTAAGAATGAAAAGGCATACCATTGTCTAATTAATAGAGGGCAATCAAAAACCACAATGGTAGCTAGAAAATGGATCCCTAAGGAATACTTGGTGAACCCTATTGGAAAGAACTTATATTGGGTTCCCAAGTCAATCCTTAAAGGTTATAAAAACTTAAGATAGTCAACCATATTTGAAATTATTTAATATCCTTCTAATGTTTGACTTATGATGATGATGGGTGGTACTTGATTTATGATCATGATGGATGATACTTAACCTTGGATAATATTGAATAAAATTTTTGGTTAAGTATAATTACCTTAGTTACATCTCACAACTCACTATAAGGCTAACTTGATTGAAAACATAGCAATGGGTGAGATGTTAGGTTG
This sequence comes from Wurfbainia villosa, assembly GCA_025175895.1. NCBI lineage: Eukaryota > Viridiplantae > Streptophyta > Magnoliopsida > Zingiberales > Zingiberaceae > Wurfbainia > Wurfbainia villosa. Next base: position 87,816,799 of record CM045992.1, read on the forward strand.
ATACAAATGATTCACTAATGCTTATGACATTTTGATGAGTCATTAGATGTATCATTACATAGTAATCATTGACTAACTATGGGGAAAGACAATGTTTAATTCATGGACATCTTGAGCAAAGATCATAGTTGGATATTTTTAATGATTTAAAAACATTTAATGTTTTGAAAACTGTACCGTTATGTTTTGAAATGTTTTAAGGCAAAACTAGTGTTCAAAGTTGATACAAAATTTGAAGTTTTTAAAGCTTTTGAATTTTTGCCTAAATTTTGAAAATCTGATGTATTTTCATGAAAAATCATTTTTCCATGTTAAAGGAACTCATAATAAATGTGTTCCTCAATTTTCATGATTTTTTAAATTTTCGTGAATTTTTAATGCATTTCTAAAGTTGGCTTCAGAAATAAAAAATGTTGGATTTCAAGTACCAGTCGACTGGTAACTGTCCCAGTCGACTAATGACACTGTGTACGAGCACAACAGCTTGCTTTTGGGTATTTTTAATCAATTTTTGGTATTTTTCTTCCATTAGATAGTGATACCTCATTGTATAACATATGTATGATGTTTTTTGATGGTGTCAAAGGGGGAGAAAATGACTAAGATTTAAGTTAATTATGATTAGAGCATGTGTTAAGGGGGAGTTTGATTTCCATGTTTGATTTACATGCTTACTTTCCTTAAGTTGCTTTTACCTAACTTAAAAGTATTGTCACACATCAAAAATGGGGAGATTGTTAGGGCAATTAACTTAAGTATGATCTTGGTTTTGATGTGTGTGGCAAAGGGTTTAAGTTAGGTTGTTATGTGTTTGATGTGTGTTCAAGTTATGCAGGACTTGGTGAACCACACATGATTTACTTGATGAAGCATTGGCAAGTTCATCGTCTCATGGCTCGAGTCCTCGAGTCGGTGAAGGATGGCACAGGGAGAAGCCATGACCTTGGTGCATCCGAGGGATCACCGGACAAGGAGCAAATGGAGTGATGCCAAAAGAAGCAGACTTCAGGGCAAGATACAAAGGATGGCACGAAAGAAGCCGCAAGCTTACTGCATCCGAGTGACCTAGGCCGAATAAAGAGAGCTTCGGTAAGGGACTCCATGGGAGATGAGAGTCGAGCAATTGTAACCTGGGTCAGGGTAGCTCAATGTAGGTGGACTTTGCTAAATGGCGAAGATCAAGTGTTGGATGCTCAAACATGGTGTTTGAGATTTTACCCGACAGTCGGATGCTCAAATAAATTGTTGTTTGAGGTTTTACCCTACAACAGTCGACGGTCAATACTTAATTCATGGTCCATGAAAGACCCTAATGATCCCAATCGCTCAATATAGTTATTCATCCTTAGTGTAAATTGCACTGCAGATGACCCCTCCAGCATCTTCGAGCGAAAGAGGAGCTGGGTGACCTAGAACCTTTCAGATCGCGCCTGCTCATCGAACAACTCTTGAAGATGAAAGACAATTATATTAGCATCCATATGCTCAAGCTACTTCTTTAACTCATGATAAATCGACGCTAGCATAATGCAACTCGCCATCTCAGAGTCAGCAACATATTTTTAGTAAGCCAACTTTTAGTCACCAGATGCATTTGTTTGTGCAATCGGCCGAGGTTGACTCAAGTTTGACTCGAGCAGTACCTTGATAGTATTTTGATGATAGACAAAACTCATGACATGGGATTGTCATGGAAAAGTCTAACATGGAGTTGGCATGGAAAATCCAAGCATGGAGCTTGGTGTGGGAAAGTCCAACAAGGGGTTGGCATGGAAAATCCAAGCATGGAACTTGGTGTGGAAAAGTCCAAAGTATTACGAAGCCGTGCACTTGGTGCATGTGGGAAGCCTTGAGGACTTGGCAAGTTCACTAGGCTCGGGGTCCTTGAGCCGGTGAAGGATGACATTGCGAAGCCGTGCACTTGGTGCATCCAACGGACCACCGGACGGGGAGCGAATGGAGTGAGGCCCAAGGGAAGCATACTTCGAGGGCATGAGACGCGAAGGATGGCATTGCGAAGTTGTGCGCTTGGCGCATCCGAGGGACGTAGGCCGAGGGAAGAGAGCTTCGGTGGGGAACTCCATGAGGGATAAGGTGGACTTGGCCAAGTGGCTAAGACTGAGTGTCGGAGGCTCAAACTTGATGTTTTAGGGTTTACCCGATGGTCGGATGCTCAAATAACTTGGTGTTTGAGGTTTTGCCGCAATGATCGGTAGCATAGGTGCGGATCGTGATCAAGATACTAAGGTTGGTGTTAGACCGCGAGTTGTGTGCTTAGCGATCAGCCATGGGATCGGTCGGCGATGTCGCAATGATCGGCCCGATGGTCACAATGATCGGCTAGAGAGGAAATGGCGATGGGAATGTCGCGAGCACATAACGCTCCGTAGTCGACTGGGAAATCGACTACTAGGTCACCAGTCGACTGCCATGGACTGGCAGTCGACTGGTAGGTGATCCGTTGGAACTTATCCCACGTGGATCCAGCCGTTGTGAGACAACGGCTACAGGGGCAGTCGATTGCGACCTTTTGGCAGTCGACTGCTGGGTGTAAAAATAGCTTGATGCAGGTTATAAATGGAGCTCAAGTGGGTGGACTTCGCCAAGACTTTAAGGAAACAATTGGAGGGGAATTGCTGCTGTATTCCAGTCCTTCAAGAGCCATCCAAAGCATGCAACAAGAAAGGGTTCAAAGCAAAGTGTTGTAAAGTGTTTTTTACTTATATTTCTTGTAGTATTACTGTTGTAATAGCTTGTACGAGGTTTCTCCACCTCCGACGTGTAGTCGTGAAGGAGTTTAGTTAGTGTCGTGCGCATAACTAGAGCTCGGTGAGCTCGCCCGTGGAGTAGGAACCATTTGATTTCGAACCACTTATATCGTGTGTGTTCGTGTATGTTTGTATTGTTGTTAGTATTATTATTGTTTCTTTTGTTTCCGCTACGCTAACGACAATCGTAGGAAAGCATCGCAACGAGAATGAACGAATTCCCCCATCGAATGAAAGTGGGCTATTCACCCCCCTCTAGCCGGCCAACATCTACACTTCATCGACCCTACAAGTGGTATCAGAGCCAAGGCGCTTGTCGAGAACTAATTGCCGACACAAGCAATACATGATGGCTGGCTACAACATCCATCCACCGAAATTCGATGGAGATTTTGCTTGGTGGAAGAAACAGATGGAGGTATATCTCGAAACCGACTTTGATTTTATGATTATTGTAGAAAATGGTTTCGAGATACCTAGGGACAAATACAACAAGCCAATTGAGAAGTCAAGGTGGACCCAAGACCAAATTAAGGAGTTCAAGATAAATCGCAAGGTAATCGAATTACTTAGTGATTTGATTCCTAACAACATTTGGTCTAGGTTGGGTAATTTTAGGGATGCAAAGGAATTATGGGATAAAGTAATGAAATTCTAAGAAAATTCCCAACCGACACAAGTAGAGGAGAATGTCGTGGAAGAATTAGCATCCACATTCTAAGATGTGGATGACTTGGTGGAGACCTCCACCTCTAGCATTGAGGGGGAGGAAAGGGTTTCTATTCCGGAGCAAAATCAAAATGAAGCTTCTACCTCCGAAAGAAGTGAAGAGGCCTCCACCACCTCCCTAGGTAACTCAAGTGTTATTATTTTAAATAAAATTCACATAATATGCTTTGAGTGTAGAGAGAAAGGGCATTACAAGAGCAAATGCCCTAAATTGGCTAAAGAAAAGGCATCGGCACCAAAAGTCAACCAAAAGTCAAAGGATGTCGGAGTCCCCTCAATTAAGAGCAAAGAGCACATTGTGTGCTTCAAATGCAACCAAAGGGGGCACTACTGAAGCCAATGCCCTAGGGGGAGGAAGAAAGGGCAAGAAGGTGTATCTCATGTAGGGGGAGCTTCAAAAGCTAACCCTAAGCTACATTTAGTTAATGCACCTTCAATTCCTAGAATTAAAAAGCATGCTAAAAACTATTTTAGCTCTCTTGCTATTATTAATGAAAAGCATGCTAGTAGAAATAAATATTTTTGCCTAGGTGCCAAGCATGTTCATGTAACTAAGGACAAACCTAGGACTCATAATTCTAGAAATATCTTACCAAAGGAGTCCATTAGGAGAATAGAAAAAATTTAGGCATTAACCCTAAGAAGGGTAGACACATGCCTAAGAAGAAGAACATTTCCCAAAAGATAAGTGAAAATTCAAAATTGGGGAAATTAGAGCTAGAAAACCAAGCCTTGAGGTCAAGGCTAGAAAAACTTGAGAAGACCCTAGCAATAATCACAAATTCGGTTAAAGGGTCAAATGCCCAAAAGTCAAGACCTAAGGTTCAAAAACGGTCTAAGGGCAAGGAAGGTTTGGGTCACAAACCTAAGCCCAAGAAGACTTATCATAATGTTCCATTTGATTATGGAACTATTTCTAGGTCTAGAAAAACCAAGGCTAATAAGGAAGTTATCTCTAAGTCTAGCCATGGTGTTTGCTTAGTGGCTAAGACCTCAAAGAAATCAAATGTAGCCACTAGGAAGGTCAAAGGAGGAGTCACCTCTAGAGTTGACCTAGGAAAGACCCAAAAAACTATGGGTTTAAAGCCTAAAAGGGTCATTAGAAAGGTATCTAGGGAAGTTATCCCTAGGGAATACCTTGTTAACCCAAGGAGCTCCAATAGGTATTGGGTTCCTAAGAGCGTGATCGATTCATGCTAAATGGGTTAGGGTGTGTCAACCCTAAGTGGATGGGTGGTTAACCTAACCATAGTAGAGTTGACACATTAGAATGTGCCAATGTGCTTGAGAAGCTAAAAATGATTTAAATTGGCACAATTAGGTCTTAGAGGTATTGGTGTGCCATTTTGGGTTTTTGGCACACTAGGGGGATAAATGGCTATTAAGGGAAAAATGAACTTAACCCTAGAAATGACAATTTGGATTTAACACTTAGGTATTTTATACCTTAGTATATGTTACTTGCCATGATTTGTTTGCCTTGTCATGTCATGACATCATTTTCATTTTTATCTATTAAAATGTCATGATCATGTTTAGAACTATTTTTAGATGTCATGTATGCTTAGATGTCTCTTACATGCCATGACATCATGATTTTGGCATATGCTTTTATCTATATCATATTTGTGCCATAATCATCTTCATGCATATAACTAAAATGAAATTAAGGACTATGGCATGATTTGATGGGAATCAAATAATATTGCCTAGAAATATGCATTAAACCATTAAAAGAACAAAAACCCACATCTCACTAAAAACTTGACTTGTATGTGTTTTACACATCTAGATACAAGTGAGATGTTTAGGAAAAAGGGATTAAAGGTTTCAAAAACATTTAGAAAACATTTTGAAAAACCTTGGTGAAGTCTATCTTTTGATAGCTATCACCATTGAATGGGATGATACAAAGAGGGCTCTTTATTGAAGCTTTTCTTAACTTTTGGACTTTGTTTCAATCTCTTAATTTAGTGGGTAAAATAATTTTCTAATATTTTTCACCCATAATTATTGTGATAAGTAATATACATACCAAATTTCAAGATTTTTAAACCCATGTATATTTACTTATGAATTTCGGCAAATTGAAAACTACAATGTATTTATCGTCGATCGCCATGGTGGCGATCGATGGGTGGCAACGATCGATTTTTGAATTCAGTCAACTGCCCAAGCTGATTTCGGGTAAATCTTGTTGGTTAGGCCCATGTTTAGCTAGGTTAAGGCCCCCTAACCACTCCTAACCCTAGGATATGCTTGGGAGAGCATTAGAAAGGGTGGAAATCCATTGGACATGGATTAGGAGAAGGGTTTAAGGAGAGTATCAATTTTAAGGTGGATGAGAGTTCATTGTTGAACTTTGCCTTAATTTTGATTGGTTAAATGTTCCTATGGCTTAAGGACTCTCCAAGGACATTGTTGGTGCAATGATGAAGGGGGAGCAAGCCTCTAGGGAGAGGTATCCATCATGGGAAGATGGATGTATATTTCCTCATGGGAGGAAAATTGGGTTGCCTCTCTTAAGTGATATGAGATCACTAGAAAGATTGTAGGCATGTGTTCCTCCAAGGGAGAGATTGTAAGATCTCATTGGGATATGAGACATTCATACCCTTGGGGAGGACCTTTCTGATGTAATGTCAAAAAGGGGGAGAAGTTACCAAGTTACCAATTAGGGTTCGTTGGAATTCTCATTGGGATATGAGAATTGCCAATATGGGAGAATTGGTAGACTTGAGATGGTAGTTTTGTCAATCATTAAAAAGGGGGAGATTGTTGGTGCAATCGACCCAGGTTGACTCGATTTTGACTCGAGCAGTACCTTGATAGTATTTTGATGATAGACAAAACTCATGATATGGGATTGTCATGGGAAAGTCCAACATGGAGTTGGCATGGAAAATCCAAGCATGGAGCTTGGTGTGGGAAAGTCCAACATGGGGTTGGCATGGAAAATCCAAGCATGGAGCTTGGTGTGGAAAAGTCCAAAGCATTGCGAAGCCGTGCACTTGGTGCATGTGGGAAGTCTTGAGGACTTGGAAAGTTCACTAGGCTCGGGGTCCTTGAGTCGGTGAAGGATGACATTGCGAAGCCGTGCCCTTGGTGCATCCGAGGGACCGCCAGACGGGGAGCGAATGGAGTGAGGCCCAAGGGAAGTATACTTTGAGGGCATGAGATACGAAGGATGGCATTGCGAAGTCGTGCGCTTGGTGCATACGAGGGACGTAGCCCGAGGGAAGAGAGCTTCGGTGGGGAACTCCATGAGGGATAAGGTGGACTTGGCCAAGTGGCTAAGACTGAGTGTCGGAGGCTCAAACTTGATGTTTGAGGGTTTACCCAACGATCGGATGCTCAAACAACTTAGTGTTTGAGGTTTTGCCTGGCAGCAGTCGACTGGCATAGGTGCCAGTCGACTGATCCAAGTCGACTAGGGTTCGACTGGTGTAAGACTGTAGGTTTTGTGCTTAGCGATCGCCATGGTGATCGTGATGTCGGCGCAATGATCGTCGAGGAGGAAAGTTCTCGATGGGAATGTCGCGAGCATAGAGCAACCGTGGCCGGGCGGTCGACTACTAGGTCACCAATCGACTGTCATGGACTGGCAGTCGACTGGTAGGTGATCTGTTGGAACTTATCCAACTTGGATCCGGCCGTTGTGAGACAACGGCTACAGGGGAAGTCGACTGGTGCCTTTTGACAGTCGACTGCTGGGTGCAAAAATAACTTGATGCAGGTTATAAATGGAGCTCAAGTGGGAGGATTTCTCCAAGACTTTAAGGAAGCGATTGGAGGGGAATTGCTGCTGCATTCAAGTCCTTCAAGAGCCATACAAAGCAAGCAACAAGAAAGGGTTCAAAGCAAAGAGTTGTAAAGCGTTCTTTACTTGTATTTCTTGTGTCTTTGTATTTCTTGTAGTATTACTGTTGTAATTGCTTGTACGAGGTTTCTCCACCTCTGACGTGTAGTCGAGAAGGAGTTTATTTAGTGTCGTGCGCATAATTAGAGCTCGGTGAGCTCGCCCGTGGAGTAGGAACTATACGGTTCCGAACCACATATATCGTGTGTGTTCATGTATGTTTTTATTGTTGTTAGTATTATTATTTTTTCTATTGTTTCCACTGCGCAAACTACAATCATAGGAAAGCAACTCAACGAGAACAAATAAATTCCACCATCGAACGAAAGAGGGCTATTCACCCCCCTCTAGCCGGCCAACATCTACACTTCATCGACCCAACAACATTGTCTATAGGTGTTTGTGGAAGAACCTTTTCAAGAACATAAGCTAGCTTTTCAGCCTTGAGAATAATTCTCAAGTTGCGAAGCCAGTCCAAGAAGTTTGGCCCAGTCAATTTGTTGTTGTCCAAAATAGAACGTAAATTAATGGAGGTTGACATGCTTTTCTAATTAGTACCTAGGCATACAAAAAGAGATGTATAAGAGAGATGAATTTATAGTAATGCAAACAATTTACATTAACAAGAAACTCCCACTATTTTTATCAAATTCAATAGCCCTCACTTTGAATTTGAGAGATGGTAGGCTATCTTCTAGTGGGTTGAAATCCATTATGACTAAGAACAACCATGGAGAGAGTCCAATAAGTCATACATAGTCAAAATGTTAAGTATCAACAGTACCCATTATATATCAAATATATAACTTGTTAGGGCAATCTCTTGCTGTAATATGGTTTTGATGGTGTGGCAAAGGGTTTAAGTTAGTTTGATATGTTGATTTGATATGTGCGTTGAAGTCGTGCAGGACTTAGTAATTCGCACATGGAGCCGTGGCGAGTTTCACATCTCATGACTCGTGCCTTGAGTCGGTGAAGGATAGCTTTGCGGATGTCGTGCGCTTGGAGCATCCGAGGGACCGCCGGACGAGAAGCTTGGAGTGAAGCCGGAGGAAGTAGACTTCGAGGCAAGAGACGCGAAGGAGCATTGCAAAGTCGTGCGCCTGATGCTGCCGAGGGACGTGGCCGAGAACGAAGAGAACTTCGAAGGTGAGGGACTCCGAGAGATGAGAGTGAGCGATTGTAAACCGGGGAGGGGTAGCTCTTAGGTGAAAGTTGGCCATTTTATCGGTCATTCGGCGGTGATCGGTAGTGATCAATGGGTTTTAGCCCGCGAGGCGGCCGTTAAATGGCAATAACCTCTGAAGGCCTTGATCGTGATGAGGTCCATCGAGTCCAAGCGCCGCCAAGAGTTTCGTTGGACTACAATGGTCGGGATCCGACGTGTTCCGAGGCCGTTGTAGTGACGGCAGTCGACTGTCAAGGGCGGCAGTCGACTGGTGGCGACCAACGGGAAGAAATCAGCTCTCTCTATAAAAAGAGAGGGTGTAAGCCTTTGAGAGGCTAATGCTTATGCTCCAAGTGATCTTCCTAGTGTCCCACAAGCTCTAAACTCTTCTTACTTGCTTTTACTCCATTCTATTTGTAAGAAGAGTGATCTTGACTATAAAGGTTACCTCCACCTAGCTTGGTGCAAAGGAGAGACCAATAGTGATTGGCTTTGGAGGAGTGATTCACCTCGGACGAATCGGGATCGTGGATTAGCGGCGTAGTCGTGAACCACGTTACATTCTTTGTTAGCGATTGTTTTCTAGTATTTCTATTTGCTTGTCTTTATTAGTCTTCCGCTTGCGCTAATTAGTTTTGTAGACGAGCAAATACCGACATCCAAACGAAAAGGGCTATTCACCCCCCTCTAGTCGGCCGTACCAATTCCCTACAAGTGGTATCAGAGCCAAGGAAAGCTTGTCGAGGACTAACCGCCATAACAAGCAAATTTTCAAAATGGCCGGCTCCAACATCCATCCTCCGAAGTTTGAAAGAGAATTCGCTTGGTGGAAGAAGTGAATGGAGGTATTTTTCGAAACGGATTTTGACATTATGATTACAATGGAATCCGGTTTCGTTTTGCCTAGGGATGAAGAGGGGAAGCCAATAGAGAAATCTAGGTGGACCAAAAGACAAAGGGAAGAGCACCTTGCAAATTCAAAAGCCAAGCATCATCTTTTCAATGTGCTCCCCCAACAAGAAATCAACCAAATAGGAGAATGCCTAAGCGCCAAGGAGATGTGGGAGAAGCTAATTGAGCTTCATGAAGGCACATCCGAGGCAAAGCTAGCAAGGATAGATCTCCTCCGCTCCCAACTATCCAACATTAAATTAGAAAAGGGAGAAAAGGTAATTTCTTTGCATTCTAGATTCAAAGAAATTTTAAATGGACTAACAAGTGTAGGAGAAAGGCTCTCCAATCGCGATATGATAATGAAGGCCATAGATGCTTTCTCCCGATCATCCAAGTGGAGTTCAATGGTGGACTCATTTTACATTTCAAAGAATCTAGAGGTAAGTACTCTAGATGAATTTTTCTCCACTATGGAATTACATGAATCTAGGCTTGAAGGAATACAAGAAGAGCCAAAAATACAACCTTCAAGGGGAGTAGCATTGTTGGCAAATAAGGGGAAGAAGAAGATAGAGATCCCCTCCTCCTCCGATGATGAAGCCTCTACCTCCTCCATGGATAGCACGGAAGAAGCCTACATGGTAAGGAAGGTAAGACGTGCATTTAAGAATTTTAGATTTGATAAATCTCATGATAGGAATAGAAGACCAAGGGGGAAGGTCATATGCTACAATTGCCAAGGAGAGGGGCACATAAGGGACAATTGTCCTCTCCTAAACAAGAGCAAGGAAGAGAGGAAAAAGAAAGAAGAAAAGAAGAAGAAAAAGGGGAGCAAGAAAAAGAAGGAAGAGGAGAAGAAGACAAAAGAAAAGGGGAAGACCAAAGCTCTAAAGGCAAGGACTCGGGATGACCCATCCTCATCCTCCTCATCATCATCGGATGAGGAGAATGCCTTTGTCACCAATTTGGCCTTGATGGCCTTTGATGACTTGGATTGCTCTTCATCCGAAAATGAAGAATCAAGCTCAAGTGGGGAGAGCTCAAATGAAGGGGGAGCTTCCACATCCTCATCATCCGAAGAAGAAGAGGACATGGAAACTATGGTAACGAAAGCCTCTCCTAAGAAAATAGTTTCCATAATTTCTAGTTTAACTAAGGACTTATTTGGAATGAAAAAGAAAAATAAAAGCATGCTTGTTCAAATTAAGGATTTAGAGCATAAGCTAGAAAATGCATACTTAAATGAAAATAATTCTTCTTGCCATGATGAAGCATGCTCACATGATAACTATATGTCATTTAATATTAGTGATGCATGCATGGATGAAAATAGGGCCTTAAGGGAAAAGGTAGATTATTTAACAAAAGCCCTAGAAAAATTCACTATTGGCTCCAACACATTAAATATGATCATTGGGAGCCAAAGAGCTAGCTTCAATAAGAAGGGCCTAGGATACAAAGAAAAGAAAAATGAAAAGGCCTATAAATGCCTTATAGCTAGGGGACAAGATAAGAAGAATGTAATAGCTAGGAAATGGATCCCCAAGGAATACTTAATGAACCCAATAGGAAAGAACTTATTTTGGGTTCCAAAATCCATCCTTAAGGGTTAGGAAAACCCTAGGGTAGTCAACCATATGGAATTAACCTATATCATATTTTGGTTGACTTAGGATGGTGGGACAACACTTTTAGAATAGTGTTGGGTGATGATAACATGCCCATAAATAGATAATAATGCTTAAATCATGATGATTAATGTAATTGCTATGTATGCTTGAAATCATGATTTATGATTTTAATATTTGGCACGTAATCATGAGAAATAGGGTTGAATCATGCTTTAGGTGATGCTTTGCTTATTATCATCATATAATACCTAATGCATGACTATTATTTGATGAATACATGTATTTCATGATCACAATGTAGAATTCATTCATATATGCCTTTATGATCATGATGATTATTAGGTTGATACTTAACCATGATAGAATTGCATGAATATATTGGTTAAGTATACACAAATACCCCCAAGGATGCATCTCACACTCACTATAGGCTAACTTGATTGCAAACTTAGCATGGGTGAGATGTTAGGATGATACAAATGTCCACTAATGCCTATGGCATTTAGATGGTCATTTAAAGTATCAACATAGCAATAATAGATCAATCATGGGGAAGGCTTATGTTTAATTCATAGACATATTGCTCAAAGATCATGGTTGGATATTTCATATGTTTTCAAAACAATTTCTTAATCTAAAATCTATGTATTCATGTTTTGAAATAATTGGATGCAAGACTAGGTGTTAAAATGGATACTCTTATGATCAAAAACCTAGTAGTTTTTAAAGCTTATGGATTTTTGGCAAATATGTGGAAATATAATGATTTTTCATGAAAACATATTTTTCACTGATAGATATACTTAAAAGAAATGTGTTCCCCAAATTTCATGATTTTTCGAATTTTCTGAAATTTTTAAGGCATTTCTCTCGAATCGTGCGGTCATTTAAATTAGTACGAACCAGTCGACTGATGACCTGAATATCAGACCAGTAAAGGCTGAATTCCGATTTTAATTCAACTTGTGGTATTTTCTTTCTATTAGACTTGATGTCATGTGCTTTAAACTTAGTGTTAATCTTTTTGATGGTGTTAAAGGGGTAGAAATAATTATGTTTAAGTTAATTATTTTAGGGGGAGAAATAATTATGATAGGGGGAGAAAATTTGTATAGAGAATTTCATGGATTAAGGGGGAGTTGCATGTTGCTATATCATGTTTATGTTTACATTCTTTCTTTCCTTTGAAAATTTATATCAAATGTTTTTACCTAACTTAAACGGATTGCCACACATCAAAAAGGGGGAGATTGTTAGGGCAATCTCTTGCCATAATATGGTTTTGATGGTGTGGCAAAGGGTTTAAGTTAGTTTGATATGTTGATTTGATATGTGCGTTGAAGTCGTGCAGGACTTAGTAATTCGCACATAGAGCCGTGGCGAGTTTCACATCTCATGACTCGTGCCTTGAGTCGGTGAAGGATAGCTTTGCGGAAGCCGTGCGCTTGGAGCATCCGAGGGACCGCCGGACGAGAAGCTTGGAGTGAAGCCGGAGGAAGTAGACTTCGAGGCAAGAGACGCGAAGGAGCATTGCAGAGCCGTGCGCCTGATGCTGCCGAGGGACGTGGGTGAACGAGCGAAGAGAACTTCGAAGGCGAGGGACTCCGAGAAATGAGTGTGAGCGATTGTAACCCGGGGATGGGTAGCTCTTAGGTGAAACTTGGCCATTTGGCCAAGTGTCGGATGGTTTTTCGACACCACCGATCGCCATGTAATGGCAATGATCGCTTCGAGTCGAGTGAGTTCGACCGATATCCGATCGATCGAGTGTGGTAGCAATCGGCCCGCCATACGCGGCGCCGATCATTGCCAAGATCATCGATCGGCCAAGGCGCGCCGTGATCGTCAATAGGGTTTTGGCCACAGAACCGTTCGTAGCCGACTGGGCAGTCGACTACGGAGGCAGCAGTCGACTGATGAGGTCCATCAGTCGACTGCCAAGAGTTCCGTTGGACTACAACGGTCGGGATTCGACGTGTTCGGAGGCCGTTGTAGTCAGCAATGACCGCCAAGGGCGCATGACCGTGGCGCCAACGGGAAGAAATCAGCCCTCTCTATAAAAAGAGAGGGTGTAAGCCTTTGAGAGGCTAATGCTTATGCTCCAAGTGATCTTCCTAGTGCCCCACAAGCTCTAAACTCTTCTTACTTGCTTTTACTCCATTCTATTTGTAAGAAGAGTGATCTTGACTGTAAAGGTTACCTCCACCTAGCTTGGTGCAAAGGAGAGACCAATAGTGATTGGCTTTGGAGGAGTGATTCACCTCGGACGAATCGGGATCGTGGATTAGCGGCGTAGCCGTGAACCACATTACATTCTTTGTTAGTGATTGTTTTCTTGTATTTCTATTTGCTTGTCTTTATTAGTCTTCCGCTTGCGCTAATTAGTTTTGTAGACGAGCAAATACCGGCATCCAAACGAAAAGGGCTATTCACCCCCCTCTAGTCGGCCGTACCAATTCCCTACATAACTATCACTTTATGCTATCAACTAAATGAATGTTCACATATACATTAGGTTGTTAACTCATTATCATATATACATCCAATGCATATCACCTAATTGAACATCTGTCCACATTAACCTTGGAGAGAGTCCAACAAATCAATGCTTTCAGTTAGGTCCGACCCATTAATCGTGAGATTGAATTTAAATGATGTGAACACATCCAATTTACAAGCTAAGCTTGGAGAGGGTCCAACAACCCAACCTTGAAATTGACCTCTGGTCCTTACCATTTAAAATAAACATCAAATCTCATATGAATTGAACATGCTCGATGTCATGGTATGCTTGGAGAGAGTCCAACAACCCAAACACGAAAAAGAACTCTAGTTCAACCATATTAATAGAAGGTGTTAGCCCTAATATTTGCATGAGGGATTTCAGGTTATTATGGGTCTCATCTATAAAAGGAAATAAACCTAAATATGAAAAAAAACCAAAGTCAAATTAGGAAATAAATTTCCCTATGTGAACATGAGTTTACCAATTGACACACAAGCTGTTTTAGGAATTAGATACGCGAATTGCGCAACCTATTCCCAAACACATGGCTAGTTTACGTCTAGGCTCTAACGATGTGGCCACAACCTTCGGTGTTTCTAGGCACATCCTCGGTATTTCCTTTTTGGTTATAAACATATCCTTATATGTAAAATCAAGCATACTCTAATCTCAGATAATATTAAAACATCAAACATGCTTTAAATTTTCTTCTACAACATGCAATCTATGCCAAACAAACAAGGTGGCTCTAATATCACTTGTTGAAGATTTTGGGATCATGCACAATGGAATAAGTGAATAAAACAATTTTTATTACATCCCAGACATCTACTGGGGGTCAGAAAAACTTGCTTTTGCATAATCACATGAAAACATACAAAACGAGAAGGAGAAGTTATACCTTCGAGATTCTTTTGAATCCATCGAAACCACAAGCAAGACCAATGGGCCTTGCCTCTATTAGTATTCATGCGGGGATCACCTGAGAGAACTCCTAGAGCAGCAAGACTTTATCTCCGATTGGTGCTAGCCAACTGGCAGAGACAAAAGAAGAGGAGAGAGGAAAGACGGCTACCAAGGGAGAAACCTAAAAACAAAAAACCTATTCCAAAGATTATCAAGGGATCTATTTATAGATCTCTTGATTAGTTCATCTTTGGAGGCTTAAATGGAACATATTTTACCATAATTATCCAATAATTAAGGTAAGAAAAATCTAGGAAAATTCCATAAGAGAAATCTCCAAAATCGACGGAACTGCGACACGACCGTGTGTCTTACACATGGTCGGTTGTGCCAAAAAGGCACAACCATGCAAGGACAAATGACCGAACGTGTGTCCTTCTGGGTACAACTCAATTTAACCATTTTTTGGACAAAGCCAAGCATGACCCGTGTCAAGTTAGGCACGACCATGTGAGACTCTGTAAGGTCCATTTGACTTCGTTTAGGTGTGATATGATCGTGCTAAGTCCAATAAGGCAATAGGAGGTTCCATAGCCTCCGTTTTGCACCCCCCATGGTCTGGTCTAACCAGGCGTATCCTCTCTCATCGAGAATCTCATTCTCAGACTTGTTTTACATCTCGAGATCATGTGTAGTGCATGTGACCCAATAGGTTCCCAATTATGTTAGCCATTGATGCACGCAAACACCACCTCAAATCTCCGACAGGAATCGTTGAGGACTCAAAGCGCGCGCTCGTGCTTAACGCCCGTAAGTGCATGGATGTTGTCAAGTAATAAAAGATTATCGATCCCAAAGACACAAAGATTCGAGTACCGTATATCCAGTGGATCTTGTTGTTCGGAGTGAATGTCCTAAAGATGAGGGTTGTGAGGATGACGACAGGCCTAACTCAAGTACAGTGTCACTCGGGGGAAGTGAAGGAAGGTTCAAAATTCCCTAAGAGAATTCTAGGACTTCGGTTTCACTTGTGTGTTATTAGAACATGCTATCAATTAAATACTATCTAGATCTCTAATTATAAAATTACGGGAGGATCATCAAACGTTTGCTCGATAAACTTTTCCTTCTATCAAGAACTACCTATTCCTAACCAAGCTGACCTTTCGGATCATCAGAGCTCAGGAGGTTGATACCGTTTGCAGCCTCCCTGTCACTAAGGTCCCTCAACCCTTCTAGAGTTAATTTCTCCAACTTCGGCCCTTCTGTTAAGATAGGGTATTGGGTAAGAGGATGTCCTAATAATCCCTATGAAGAGTCAGAACGTGTCTCGTTTCCCACTCCATCATATTCTACTATCTATGGTTATCGGAGGGAGGACGACCACAAGGTTCCTCCTTGGTTCTCCTAGATCTTTGATACCAAGGCAGTCACCTATTGTATCAACTATGTGCAATAGATATAGAATCAAAACAATAATTTTCATCGATCCAAACAATACCAATTGCAAATATATATCCAAGAACAGAAAATATATTCAAATTAGCATGTCCTACATACACAAGCTACTCCCTAATCCTATAATCGAAGTATCTACTCCATAGTTGTAAGAGAATAGATACAAGGCATCATAGAAAGAATAATTACAACGTAAAGATAACTAAGAATGAAATTACAATACTCTTGGTTGTTCTCCTTGGCATTGGAGAGTAGAATTCGGTCCTCGAGCTGCTTCTTTCCTCCGCGGTGTGAGTCTCCGGTGCTTTTTAGGGCACCTTGTTGTTGTTGCCACCATCGGGCCTCCCCCCTAGGGTTTGGTCGTGCCTTCTTATTTATAGATGTGAAGCCGTCTCCTCAGAAATCGCACAAAAAACTCTAGTGGTGTCAAAACAACCCAGCGCCACAACACTGTGTGGATTCCACACGGCCGACTGTGTGGGGCACTAGGGGTTTAGACACGGCCATGTGAAATCCACATGGTCTCCTGTGTCCGCGTTTTTTCTACCCACTTAATGTCTTCCTTTTTCTCCAAAAATGTGTCGTTTTCCTATAAAATGCCATCGTACACACAAAAGCAACAAGAGCATATCTCCAAATCAGAAAATAGGAAATGCATGCAAAACAAAGTAGAATATGCATGAAACAAGTACAAAATATAATGAGAAAATGACTCCTAAAACCCTATTTGCATTGCTAATATCAATCCCCCAAGACTTAGATCTTTGCTTGTCCTCAAGCAAACCTCAGTGCCATGAAATTTTAAAAAGCATTGTTGTATACTTAGCATGTTAACTAGATTTATCAAGTGGTATTTTCAATCAAAGCAAAATTGATACGTTCTAAAAGTTCACTAAGTTAGCTTTTTGTGCATGTGCTGAGTGAATTTTCCTAAGGGATCCTCGTTCCACGGTGAGTTAAGTCGTAATGTTATTACTTTTCTAAGGTTTTCAGATTTTAGGCACTTACCTGTCCTAAGCGAGGGTCGTTCCCTAGAATTAGCATAAAGCCTCAAAGGTGTGCTCGGTATTGAGAGAACTTGGTAGGTGTTTCCCTAGTAACCTAACTCGGTCTCAAAGGGGACCTAACCATTTCCACTCACGATAACTGTTTTTAACTCTCTTTTTTTTCTCTCTCTCCTTACCTTTTTTTTCTTCTTTTTATTTTTATTATTATTTTTTTCTCAAAAAACTTTGTTCCCCTCTAGCTCACTTGTATTTTGATTTTTCCAAATGAGCTTACACAATTCGAGCATCTCCAATAACTAAAATGGTAAATCAAGAGTCACCTATGGTTCCAAAGTACTAGACTACTTGGATGAATCATAACTATGTATGTAATAGATTTTCCCTTTCAGAATATCCGTCAAGTGTAAGTGAAAGTCTAGAACATTCATTAAAGCAACTAAAACAAATACCAAAAGATAAATGAAGTTAAACTATCTATGGAAACAATTTGTGAAGAGATCTTAAAAATATTACTGAGGAAGCTAAAAGATGGCAAAAAAAAGTGCTAAAAGGAAACTTAAACACTCTATGCCTGGACAAATGAATACAAACTAAAACTAAACTTTAAATGTCGAGAAAGAAACTACTGCTAGAAAAAAAATATATCAAAATTTGGGGTCACCCTCAAACTTAAGTGAAACAATACCTCTAATATGGAGGCCGAGGTGGGAAGTCTAACAATCTCGGCATGTCGGACTCATGGGAAATTTTGGTGCTCAGCCGCTGGTGCCACATGTACATGTTATCTATCTAAGAACTAGTGGATGCAGTGGTGGCTCTGTGCTTTTCCTCCCTGGCACACTGTGATCGAGCATCCCTCATGAACTGCTTGAGCTCCTACCGGTAGATTGCCTCCTCCTGAAAATAGTGATGGGTCAGGTCGTAGAAATCCTTGGCCCGCTGTAAGTGATCTCGGAGGCCCTGGAACTCTGCCTGAGTGTAGGTCCTATTCTCCTCCCATCACTACCCCTGCGTCTGCTGCTCAGTGTAAATATCGTCAAGGCATGATCAGAACTTGGAGTAGTCATTGGTCGACATACCGGCATCCACCTCAAAAGTAGAAAAAGAAGGGGGTGAAGGTTTTGGCTCTCGTCGTGGACTAGGGGGACTCTTATACATATGTGGACTCGAGGGAGAGTGATGGACAGGGGGTGAGAGGGGTGCTTGTGTGGAAGGCCCAACATGTGGTGGGGACTCCACTATAAGATCCAATCGCCAATTGGCGCGGTTGATGATGGTGGTAAGGTCGGTGTCGGGGAGCATAAGGGGTGTTAAGTTTGTCCTTACAAACCAAAAGTTGTGACCCTCTCTTATTATCATTTTCATAGCCAGGTACAACCCTAGGTCGATGCTAGGGCTCCCTTCTACTCTATCCAGTGCGGTGTAATCATACCCCATCCTATAGCAAATGTGGGTAATCAATCCCCCCAAAATAATCTCTCCTCTTTCCGCCTTACTCATCTTCACTAGATGCCTGATGAAGTGGGACCCTCTCTTGAAGCATGTCCCATAGGCAAAGGAGCTCACTCATTCTTACCACTCCATCACTCTCTCCTCTCCCCAAAATGGTACACACCATAACCCGGTGAATATACCAAAAAATTGAGTTTTGTAATCAGGATGCCTTAGCTATCAGGGGTCATAAGAGGTTTCTCCGGTTAACTCTAACCAAAACAATCTCGCATTGAACTCGTTAGGGGTCCTCTTCTCTCCTCCACTAGGCAATCCAAAACACGAGTTCCATTGGTGCAATGTCCACTTGTGTTCAATGTTAAAAAGCCTAAAAGTAATCCTTCCCTCTTCACTTTCTCTCCCCGTCAAAATCTCCGCTTCTAATGAACTCAAGAACTCCAAAACTATCCTAGGGTAGGTTGGGTGTCTCACCCCCATAATCTCTTCCCAACCCATCTTTGCAAAAAGGGCTTGTAAATCCCGAAGCAAACCCAGGGTTTCTAGAAAATCTTCATTTAAATACCTAGTAGCAGTGATTTTTCTACTAGAAAGCTTGTTAAATCTATCTCTATACTCATTATTACGAAATACAAGTGTTGGGAGAGAATCACCTTCCTCCGGAACTTGTGGGGCATCCCTCCTCCTTGACCTTCGCTCTAAGGTAGCAGATCACGTTGCCAAACACTTTGTCCTCCTCATTTATGCTTCTTTGAGGCTTCCTTGAAAGTTGGAGAAGCTCCTAAGAGGTGGGGAAGGCAATTTTGCATGCCTAGAGCAAAAGGGATTGAAGCACACGTCGAATTTGGGGCAAAACACATGACCCTTTGGCTTTTAAACCTATGCAACATGGCCGTGTGGAATCAACAATGCCGACCGTGTGCAATGCTACTCCATCGTCCAAAAAATGGTCAAAAATTGGCACGACCATGTGGAATCTACACGGCCAGCCGTGTGCCCCTCTATTTCTCTCCCACAGTGCAACACAGTATGAATTCTCCCACATGCCCCGCCGTGTTCTCTTCTTATCATTGGGTACGGCCGTGTGGAATCCACACGGTCGCACGTGCCTTTTTATGAGGGTTTAGAAAAGGATTATGTTTCTACCTAACAAGTTCTTTATGACTTCGAATTATTTGCAAAGACATTAATGACCATAAAGTAAAGTCTAAATTAAACACATGCATGCTACAAAAGTAAAGACATATAAAATTAAACTTAGGTTGCATCCCAAGAAGCGCTTTGTTTAAGGTCTTTTAGCTCGACCATACTCCGTCGCTTAAACTTGGTTCCGATGGTTCCATGAACCTCCATTCATCCGTGTCAAAATTTGGATCCTCCCCTAGATATTTCTTTAGTCGCTTCCCATTTACTTTGATGTCCCCCTGATACTTTACTCCATATATCCATCGTACCATATGGGTATACCTTTTTTATTTGGAATGGTCTTGACCATCTCGACTTCAGCTTCCCTGGGAAAAGTTTTAATCTAGAATTATATAGAAGAACTAAGTCTGCTTCCTTAAATTCTCTTCTCAAGATATGTTGGTCAGGTCATTTTTTCGTTCTCTCCTTGTATGCCTTAGCGTGCTCATAAGCCTCTCTTCGAATTTCATCTAACTCACTTATCTGTAGTTTCCTTTTCTCTCCCACTGCACATAAGTCCAAATTAAGCTTCTTGATGGCCCAATAGGCCTTGTGTTCTAATTCAACATAGAGGTGACAAGGCTTCCCGTAGACTAAGCGAAATGGTGTCATGCCTATCGGGGTCTTGTAGGCTGTGCGGTAAGCCCAAAGAGCATCATCCAGTTTTAGTGACCAATCTTTCCTCAATGCCATAACTATCTTATTTAGAATGCTTTTAATCTTCCGATTCAAAATTTCCACTTATCTGCTCATTTGTGGGTGGTACGCTGTCGAGACTTTGTGGATCTCCCCATATTTGTGTAACAATTTTTCAAATTGCTTTTCGATGAAGTGAGATCCCACATCACTGATTACGGCTCGGGGAACCCTAAATCTAGGGAATATATTTCTTTTGAATATTTTTATGATAGTCCTAGCGTCGCAGTGGGGTTATGTTACAACCTCCACCCATTTGGAGACGTAATCCACAGCAACCAGGAATATCTGTTTGTGCCAGAAGTAGGAAAGGGTCCCATTAAATCTATCCCCCACACGTCAAAGAGTTCTACTTCTAATATGGTGCTTGTCGGAATCTCATGCCTCGTGCTTATATTTCCAGTTCGCTTGCATCGATCGCAGGAGACTATGTAGTTACACGTGTCCTTAAAGAGACTAGGCCAATAGAACCCTGCCAGAAGCACCTTCGCAGCTATTTTTGAGATTCTGGCATGTCTCCCATATGTTGCGGAATGATAATTAAAAAGAATGCTACCCACTTCCCCTTTTAGTACACATCTTCGATATATGCTATCCGAACATTTTTTAAATAGGAAGGGATCATCCCATACATATTGCCTAACCTCCACAAAGAATCTTTTTCTTTGTTCGGTCAAGTACTCTGGTGGGAACACCCTCCCTGCCAAAAAAAATTACCAAACCTGCATACCAGGGGGTGGCAACCTTAGTGATCTCCATGAGAGTATCATCCCATAGGGTGTCGTCTATTCGGGAACTGTCGCCCCATTCTACTCCGCATTCTATTGTCATACGTGATAAGTGATCTACAACGACGTTTTCTGAGCATTTTTTATCCATGATTTCTATATCGAATTCTTGTAAAAGTAGGATACAAAGAATAAGGTGGGGGTTTGCTTTCTTCTTACTCAGCAGATAGCGAACTGCTATGTGGTCAGTGTAAACTATCACCTTCAACCCTACTATGTACGGTCTGAACTTGTCAAATGTGAACACGACCGCTAGCAATTCTTTCTCAGTCGTGGCATTGTTGATCTATGCTCTATCCAATGTCTTACTAGTGTAGTGAATAGCGTGCAACTTCTTCTCCTTCTGTTGCCCTAACACTGCTCCTATTGCATAATTACTAGCGTCACACATAACCTCAAATGGTAAGCTCCAGTTAGGAGGTTGAATTTATCGGGGCAGTTACTAAGGATCTTTTTATTTCTTCAAATGCTACTAAATATTGCTGGTCGAAAATAAAATCTGTGACCTTAGCCAGTAGATTTGGCAGGGGTTTAGTTATCTGAGAAAAATTCTTTATGAACTTTGATAAAAACCTGCATGCCCAAGGAAACTCTGGACACCCTTTAAGTCCCTAGGGGGGGGGGGGTGGCAACTTCTCAATTACTTCGACCTTCACCTTGTCTACTTCGATATCGCTCCCTGATATTTTATGTCCTAGAACTATCCCTTCAGTGACCATGAATTGACATTTTTCCCAATTAAAAACCAAGATATTCTCTTCACACCTCTGTAGGACCTTCGCCAGGTTGTTTAGATATGCATCGAAACTTGTTCGATAGACTGAAAAATCGTTCATGAATACTTTCATGATTTATTCTATCATATCTGAAAAAATAGCTATCATACAACACTAAAAAGTGGTCAGGGCATTGCATAGGCCAAAGGGCATTCTTCTATATGCAAAGGTTCTATAAGGGCAAGTGAAGGTAGCCTTCTCCTGGTCATTGGGGTGAATAGGGATTTGGAAAAAGCCTGAGTACTCGTCAAGGTAGCAAAAATAGGAGTGTTTAGCAAGACACTCTAGCATATAATCGATGAATGGAAGGGGAAAGTGATCTTTCTTTGTTGTCTTGTTTAGTTTACGATAGTCTATACACATTCTCCATCCTGTTACCATTTGAATAGGGATCAACTCATTTTCTTCATTTTTTACTACCGTAGTTCCTCCCTTCTTTGGGACTATGTGCATTGGACTTAGCCACTCACTATATAAAATTGGATAGATTATTTCGGCATCCAATAGTTTAAGCACTTATTTCTTCACAACCTCCTGCAGGTTCGGGTTAAGTTGCCTCTGACGCTCCATGATTGACTTACACCCATCCTCGAGTACTATCTTGTGCATGTAGAGAGATGGACTTATCCTCTTGATGTCATCGATGGTATAGGCCAAAGCTTTTTTGCATATTTAGAGCACCTCTAGCAACCTCCTTGTCTCTTCTCTACAAAAAATGACATTTATAATCACTAGGTAAGTTGAAACTGGGCCTAAAAATTCGTACATAAGATTCGGGGGAAGGGGTTTCATCTCAAGCCTTGGGTATTTTTCTATCTCCATCTGCTCCGGTTCTTCTTCTTCTTCGGATCCCGAGGACAGGGAAGCTTCTTCCACCTGGTACTATCTCTCCTCGCCTTAGCCCTGTGCTTGGCAAGCCACCTCAATCTTGCCTAGCTCCTTTCGGGGGAAGACTCTTGAAAATCCTGTTTGCTTTCTGCCCACATTTGAAGGGTACATACCACTGTTTCTATAACGCGATAGGCTTAGTCCATGTTCTTTTTCATCAATACCCCTCCCGCAGCTGTGTCCAAGAGTTCCTTGGGTGAACTGGATATTGTAGAGTAAAAATCATGGATGAGTTACAAATCCTGTAATCCAAGATGTGGGCATCGAAGAATCAATTCTTGGAGTCTTTTCCATGCTTCGGCCAGAGTCTCTTCATGACCTTGCTTAAACGAAAGGATTCAATTCCTAAGGTAGGCTATTTTGCTGGGCGAGAAGAATTTACCCAGAAAGCACATTCAATTTGTTCCCATGTTGTTATACTCCTTTCCGGCAAGGTGCGTATCCACTGCCTATCCTCCACTTTGAGGGAGAATGGGAACGTAATAATCTTAATTGTTGGAGGATCGGTGGCCGGCTAGAGGGGGTGAATAGCCCTTTTTGCGTACGATGATGGAAATCGATCTCTCTTGCATGCTCATATCTACAATTTACGTTAGCGCTACGGAAACACAAATACAACACAAAATAAATATACAAGCACACACAAATACACACCAATATATGTGGTTCAGAACCTTAAGGTTCCTACTCCATGGGGTGAGCTCAATGAGCTTGTGTTATGCGGACAACACTAACAAAACTCCTTCTCGACAATAAGTCGAAGGTGGAGAAACCTCGTACAAGCTAATACAAAAGTACAAGCAAATACAAAGACAATATGAAAGAAAACTTTACACAAATGGCTTTGATCACTTTTTCTTGTTGCTTACTTTGGTTTGGCTCTTGAAGGATTGGAATGCAGCAGCAATTCCCCTCCAAAATCACCCCAAAAACTCTTGCAAAATCCTCCATCTCGAGCTCCATTTATAACCTGCATTGAGCTGATTTCGTGCCAATCAATCGATTGATCGTGACCATCAGTCAACTACTCCTGTAGCAGTTATCTCACAATGACCCGATCCATGCTGGACATGTTCCAACGGATCCATCATCAGTCGATTGATGAACCCATTAGTCGAGTGCTCGACGCGATCACTCGATTGGAAAACCTTCTGTCCCTGAATTCACCCTGATCAGTCAACTGCCATCCCTCGTCAGTCCACTAATGGTGTCGATAGTCGACTGCCAACCCTTGGCAGTCGACTGTTTGGCTAAAAGCACATCAGTCGAACTCATTCAACTTGGAGAAGTCGAGTGGCACCTATGTCAGTCGACTGATGTTGGGTAAAATCTCAAACACCAAGTTGTTTGAGCATCCGACACTCAGTCTTAGCCACTTGGCCAAGTCCACCTCATCCTCTCATGGAGTTCCCCACCAAAGCTCTCTTCCCTCGGCCTACATCCTTCGGATGCACCAAGCGCACGACTTCGCAATGTCATCCTTCGCGTCTCTTTCCCTTGAAGTCTGCTTCCATTGGACCTCACTCCATTCGCTTCCCTTCTGACGTTCTCTCGGATACACCAAGCGCACGACTTCGTAATATCATCCTTCACCGACTCAAGGACCCCGAGCCTACGAGACTAATGAACTTGCCAAGTCCTCAAGACCTTTCATTGCCAAGGCTACACACTTGGACTTTACCAACACCAAGCCCTATGCTTGGATTTTCCCAACTCCAAGCTCAATGCTTGGACTTTTCACCACCAAGGCTACACACTTGGATTTATGTGACCAACCCATGTTGGACTTCCCATCACAATCCCATGTCATACATTTTGTCTAACATCAAAATACAGTTCGAGTCAAACTCGAGTCTGATCAATCATGACCTGGGCCGATTGCACCAACAATCTCTCCCTTTTTAATGTTTGAGAAAACCTTAAACTCAAGTCTACCAATTATCCCCAATTAGCAATTCTCACATCCCAATGAGAATTTCAACTAACCCCAATTAGTAACTTCTTCCCCTTTTTGACATATATCAAAAAGGTCCTCAAGGGTGTCAATGTCTCATATCCCAATGAGATCTTACAATCTTCCCCTTCATACAAAAACATGCCTTCAATCTTTCTAGTGATAAGTCTCATATCACTTAAGAGAGGCAATCCCCTAATTTTCCTCCCATGAGGAAAAAATATACATCCATCTTCCCATGATGGATACCTCCCCCTAAAGGCTTGCTCCCCCTTGACCATTGCCCCAACAATGTCCTTGGAGAGTCCCTAAGCCAATAGGAACACTAAATTATCGAAATTAAGGGAAAAGATTCAACATTGAACTTTCACATCCCTTAATTAGATACACACCCTAAACACTTATCATAATCGATGTCCAATAGATTTTCACCCTTTCTAATGCTCTCTAAAGCATGTCCTAGGGTTAGGAGTAGTTAGGGAACTAAAACATAGCTGAACATGGGCCTAACAAATATTGTTTTCCCGAAATTAGCCTGACAGTCGACTCTGACAGTAATAAGTCAACTGTCCACCCATATCAATCGACTTCCATTAACTGCAAATGTAAAAATCAGGTTTTCAGAAATGAATTTCCAAAAATCATAAGTAATTATACATAAGGTGAAAAATTATGAAAATTCATATGCATAATACTTATAACAATCAATATCTGTGAAAAATGTTTGAAAAATATTTTACCCACAAAATAGTGAGATTGATACAAAGTTCAAAAGTTGAGAAAAACTTCAATATTTGAGCCCTCTTTGTATCAACATCATCAATGGTGACTTCTATAAAAAAATAGATTGCATCAAGGTTTTTCAAAATGATTTTAAAACCTTTAAATTCATTTTCCTAAACATCTCACTTGTATCTATGTTTATGAAGCACATACAAGTCAAGTATTTTAGTGAGATGTGGATTTTGGTTAATTAGGGTCTCATGCATTTATCTAGGTAACACTATTTGACTCCCTTATGCATGGGACCTCAAATCATGTCATAGTCCTTAAATTAATTTTATTTATGCATGATGATGATTATGGAATAATGATAACAAGAATAAGATCATGTTCCAAAATCATGATGTCATGGCATGTGATATATACTTAAGCATACATGACATTTAACAATAAACCCTAAGCATGATCATGACATTTTTATATGATAAAAATAAATATGATGTCATGACATGGTAAGGCAAATGAAGCATGGAAAGTATAAAATACTAAGGTATAAGATACCTAAGTGTTTAGCCCAAGTTGCCATTTCTAAGATTAAATCGATTTTGCCTTAATGCAAACTATCCCCCTAGTGTGCCAAAAACTCAAAATGGCACACCATGACTTCTAAGACCTACTTGTGTCAATTTAATCAATTTTCATCTTCTCAAACCACATTGGCACATCCTAAGGTGTCAACTCTACCATGGCTAGGTTAACTATGTTAGGGCAATCTCTTGCCGTGATATGGTTTTGATGGTGTGGCAAAGGGTTTAAGTTAGTTTGATATGTTGATGTGATATGTGCGTTGAAGTCGTGCAGGACTTAGTAATTCGCACATGGAGTCGTGGCAAGTTTCACATCTCATGACTCGTGCCTTGAGTCGGTGAAGGATAGCTTTGCGGAAGCCGTGCGCTTGGAGCATCCGAGGGACCGCCGGACGAGATGCTTGGAGTGAAGCCGGAGGAAGTAGACTTCGAGGCAAGAGACACGAAGGAGCATTGCAGAGTCGTGCGCCTGATGCTGCCGAGGGATGTGGCCGAGAACGAAGAGAACTTCGAAGGCGAGGGACTCCGAGAAATGAGAGTGAGCGATTGTAACCCAGGGAAGGGTAGCTCTTAGGTGAAACTTGGCCATTTGGCCAAGTGTCGGATGGGTTTTTTCGACACCGTCGATCGCCATGTCATGGCGGTCATCGCTTCAGTCGAGTGAGTTCGGACCGGTATCGATCGATCGGATTGTGGCGTCGACCGCCATACGTGGCGGCGATCAAGAGACATCGATCCGATCGGCGCAGCCGATCGCGTCAATAAGGGTTCCGCCATTAACCATTCGTGAGCCGAATGGGCCGATTGATGAGGAGCGGATGAGGTCCATCACGACCGCTAAGAGTTCCGTTGGACTACCGGTTGGGATCCGACGTGTTCGGAGGCCGCATGGCGGCAAACAGCCCTCTCTATAAAAAGAGAGGGTGTAAGCCTTTGAGAGGCTAATGCTCATACTCCAAATGATCTTCCTAGTGCCCCACAAGCTCTAAACTCTTCTTACTTGTCTTTACTTCAATCCTATTGTAAGAAGAGTGATCTTGGTTGTAAAGGTTACCTCCACCTAGCTTTGTGCAAAGGAGAGACCGATAGTGATTGGTTTTGGCGGAGTGATTCACCGTGGACGAATCGGACAGTGGATTAGCAGCGTAGCCGTGAACCACGTTATACCTTCGTGTTAGCGTTTCTTTTATTGTTTGTCTTTTGCTTTGTATTTGTATATTCTGCTTGCGCTAATCTTTTGTAGACGAACAATTTACAGCCCAACGCATTTAGGGCTATTCACCCCCTCTAGCCGCCATATCGATCCCCTACAAGTGGTATCGAGTTGAGGAAAGCTTGTCACCGACTAACCGCCACAACAAGCCCTACATCAAAATGGCCTCCAACATCCATCCTCCGGTTTGAAGGAGAATTGGTGGAAGAAGCGAATGGAGGTATTTTTCAAACGGATTTTGATATAATGATTACAATGGAATCCGCTCGCTTTTGCCTAGGGATGAAGAAGGGAAACCAATCGAAAATCACGATGGACCAAGAGGCAAAGAGAGGAGCACCTTGCAAACTCCAAAGCCAAGCACCATCTCTACAATGTGCTCCCCCAACAAGAAATCAACCGAATAGGAGAATGCCTAAGCGCCAAGGAGATGTGGGAGAAGCTAATTGAGCTTCATGAAGGCACATCCGAGGCAAAGCTAGCAAGGAGAGATCTCCTCCGCTCCCAACTATCCAACATCAAATTAGAAAAGGGAGAAAAGGTAATTTCTTTGCATTCTAGATTCAAAGAAATTTTAAATGGACTAACAAGTGTAGGGGAGAAGCTATCAAACCGGGATATGGTAATGAAGGCCATAGATGACTTTCCCCGGTCCTCAAAGTGGAGCTCCATGGTGGACTCATTCTATATCTCAAAGAATTTAGAAGTGAGCACCTTGGAGGAGTTCTTCTCAACAATGGAACTCCACGAAACAAGGCTTGAGGGAATACAAGAGGAGCCTAAAATTCAACCCTCAAGAGGAGTAGAATTGTTGGCAAATAAGGGGAAGAAGAAGATGGAAATCCCCTCCTCCTCCGATGACGAAGCGTCTTCCTCCTCCTCCATGGATAGCACCGAAGAAGCCTATATGGTAAGGAGGGTAAGACGTGCATTTAAGAATTTTAGATTTGATAAATCTAATGATAGGATGAGAAGACCAAGGGGGAAGGTCATATGCTACAATTGCCAAGGAGAAGGGCACATAAGGGACAATTGTCCTCTCCTAAACAAGGGCAAGGAAGAAAGGAAAAAGAAAGAAGAAAAGAAGAAGAAAAAGGGGAGCAAGAA
Organism: Wurfbainia villosa; assembly: GCA_025175895.1. Lineage (NCBI taxonomy): Eukaryota > Viridiplantae > Streptophyta > Magnoliopsida > Zingiberales > Zingiberaceae > Wurfbainia > Wurfbainia villosa. The sequence goes on from CM045992.1 coordinate 87,845,091, forward strand.
AAAGAAGGAAGAGGAGAAGAAAACAAAGGAGAAGGGAAAGGCTAAGGCTCTCAAGGCAAGGACTTGGGATGATCCATCCTCATCCTCCTCCTCATCATCGGATGAGGAGAATGCTTTTGTCACCAATTTGGCCTTGATGGCCTTTGATGACTTGGATTGCTCTTCCTCCGAAAATGAAAGATCAAGCTCAAGTGGGGAAAGCTCAAGTGAAGGGGGAGCCTCCACATCCTCCTCATCCGAAGAAGAAGAGGACATGGAAACTATGGTAACAAATCTAACCCCTAAGAAAATAGTTTCCATGGTTTCTAGCTTAACTAGAGATTTATTTAGGGCAAAGAAGAAAAATAAATGCATGCTAGATCAAATTAAGGACCTAGAACAAAAATTAGAAAAAGCACGCTTAAATGAAAATGAAAATATTTCTTCTAGCTTAGATGATGCATGCTCACATGATTATATGCCTTTAAATGTTAATGATGCATGCATAGAGGAAAATAGGGCCTTAAGGGAAAAGGTAGATTATTTAACCAAAGCCCTAGAGAAATTCACAATTGGCTCCAACACCTTAAATATGATCTTAGGGAGCCAAAGAGCTAGTTTCAACAAGAAAGGCCTAGGATACAAAGAAAAGAAAAATGAAAAGGCCTATAAATGCCTAATAGCTAGGGGACAAGATAAGAAGAAGGTAATTGCTAGGAAATGGATCCCCAAGGAGTATTTAGTGAACCCAATAGGAAAGAATTTATTTTGGGTTCCAAAATCCATCCTTAAGGGTTAGAATAACCCTAGGGTAGTCAACCATATGAACTTGACCTATATCATATTTTGGTTGACTTAGGATGACGGGACAACATTTTTTAGATAGTGTTGGGTGATGATAACGTACCCATAAATAGATAATAATGCTTAAATCATGATGATTGATGTAATTCCTATGTATGTTTTAAATCATGATTTATGATTTTGATATTTGGCATGTTATCATGAGAAATAGGGTTAAATCATGCTTTAGGTGATAATTTGTTTATTATCATCACATAATACCTAATGCATGACTATTATTTGATGGATACATGAGTTTCATGATCATAATGTAGAATTCATTCATATATGTCATTATGATCATGTAGGATGTTAGGTTGATGCTTAACCATGATAGAATTGCATGAATATATTGGTTAAGTATATACAAATACCCCCTAGGATACATCTCACACTCACTATAGGCTAACTTGATTGCAAACTTAGCATGGGTGAGATGTTAGGATGATACAAATGTCCACTAATGCCTATGGCATTTAGATGGTCATTTAAAGTATCAACATAGCAATAATAGACCAATCATGGGGAAGGCTTATGTTTAATTCATAGACATATTGCCCAAAGATCATGGTTGGATATTTCATATGTTTTCAAAACAATTTCTTACCCTAAAATACATGTATTCATGTTTTGAAACAATTGGATGCAAAACTAGGTAGCTAACTTGATACTAGAATAATCAAAAACTAGTGGTTTTTCAAGTGTTTGGATTTTTGGAAAAAACAAGAAAATATAATGAGTTTTCATGAAAAACTATTTTTCCTTGATAGATATACTTAATAGAAATATGTTCCCCAAATTTCATGATTTTTAGAATTTTCTGGAATTTATAATGCATTTCAAATTATCGTAAAATCGTAAATTTGGATTCTTTGTGCTACGACGCCATATCGATAGTAAATGACTGGTGGCCTGTAAATCAGAACATTGAAGGCCGAATTCAGTTTGTAAACCTACAACAAGTTGTAGAAATATACTTGATGCCATCAACAAGTGGTACCCAATTTTAAATCAACTTGTCATATTTTTCCCTCCATTATACTTGATGCCATGAGCTTATAACTTAGTGTTAATCTTTTTGATGGTGTCAAAGGGGGAGAAATAAGTATGTTTAAGTTAATCACTTTAGGGGGAGAAATATATTGTAGGGGGAGAAATATATGATAGGGGGAGAAAATTTGCATGGAGAGTTTCATGGATTAAGGGGGAGTTGCATGTTGCTATATCATGTTTATCTTTACATGCTTTCTTACCTTAGAATTTATATCAAATGTTTTTACCTAACTTAAACGGATTGCCACACATCAAAAAGGGGGAGATTGTTAGGGCAATCTCTTGTCGTGATATGGTTTTGATGGTGTGGCAAAGGGTTTAAGTTAGTTTGATATATTGATTTGATATGTGCGTTGAAGTCGTGTAGGACTTAGTAATTCGCACATGGAGCCGTGGCGAGTTTCACATCTCATGACTCGTGCCTTGAGTCGGTGAAGGATAGCTTTGCGGAAGCCGTGCGCTTGGAGCATCCGAGGGACCGCCAGACGAGAAGCTTGGAGTGAAGCCGGAGGAAGTAGACTTCGAGGCAAGAGACGGAAGTAGACTCCCGCACATGCTGCCGAGGGACGTGGCCGAGAACGAAGAGAACTTCGAAGGCGAGGGACTCCGAGAGATGAGAGTGAGCGATTGTAACCCGGGGAAGGGTAGCTCTTAGGTGAAACTTGGCCATTTGGCCAAGTGTCGATCACGTGGGCGATCATTGCTAAGACCGATCGGCTCAATGATCGGCCGATCGGCAATGATCGTCAATAAGGGTTCGACGAGAACCATCGCATGGCCGAGGCGATCGACTGACGGAGCAGCCGATCGATGAGGTCCATCAGTCGACTGCCAAGAGTTCCGTTGGACTACAACGGTCGGGATCCGACGTGTTCGGAGGCCGTTGTAGTGACGGCAGTCGACTGCCAAGGGCGGCAGTCGACTGATGGCGGCAAACGGGAAGAAGTTAGCCCTCTCTATAAAAAGAGAGGGTGTAAGCCTTTGAGAGGCTAATGCTCATACTCCAAACGATCTTCCTAGTGCCCCACAAGCTCTAAACTCTTCTTACTTGTCTTTACTTCAATCCTATTGTAAGAAGAGTGATCTTGGTTGTAAAGGTTACCTCCACCTAGCTTTGTGCAAAGGAGAGACCGATAGTGATTGGTTTTGGCGGAGTGATTCACCGTGGACGAATCGGACCGTGGATTAGCGGCGTAGCCGTGAACCACATTATACCTTCGTGTTAGCGTTTCTTTTATTGTTTGTCTTTTGCTTTGTATTTGTATATTCCGCTTGCGCTAATCTTTTGTAGACGAACAATTGACGACGTCCAACGTACGAGGGCTATTCACCCCCCTCTAGCCGGCCATATCGATCCCCTACAAACTACCCATCCACTTAAGGTTGACACACCCTAACTCATCTAGCGTGAATCGATCACGGTCCTAGGAACCCAATACCTATTGGAGCTCCTTGGGTAAACAAGGTATTTACTAGGGATGCCTTCTCTAGATAACTTCCTAATGACCCTTTTTGGCTTTGATGCCTTAGTCATTTGGGCCTTTCTTAGGTCAACTCTAGAGGTAACTCCCCCTTTGACCTTCTTAGTGGCTATCTTAGATTTACTTGAATTTTGAGCCACTAGACACTTACCATGGTTAGTCTTAGGGATGACTTCCCTATTAACCTTGGTTTTGCTAGACCTAGATTTAGTTTCATAATCAAATGGAACATTGTGATAGGACTTAGGTTTGTGACCCAAACCTTTCTTGCCCTTAACTGGTTCTTGTCTCCAAGGTCTTAGATTTTGATCCTTTGACCCCATAATTGAGTTTGTCATAATTTTGAGGGTCTTTTCCAATTTTTCAAGCCTTGACCTCAAGGCTCGGTTCTCTAATTCTATTTTTTTCCAATTTTGATCTTTTATTAGATTTTTGGGAAAGACTCTTCCTAGGCATATGTCTATGATTTTTGGGATTAATGCCTAGGTGATTTTCTACCTTCCTAATGGACTCTCTAGGTAACATAGGTCCAGTGTTATTAGTCCTAGGTTTATCCTTAGGTAAATTTACATGCTTGGCACCTAAACAATAGTATTTATTCCTACTAGCATGCTTTTCATTAACAATAGCAATAGAACTAAAATAATTTATAGCATGCTTGTTACCCTTAGAAATTGAAGGTGCATTAAATTTTACCTTAGGGTTTGCTTTAAAAGCTCCCCCTACTTGTGTAGCTTCTTCTTGCCCCTTCTTCCTCCCCCTAGGGAATTGGCTCCTATAATGTCCCTTTTGATGACATTTGAAGCACACTACGAGCTCCTTGCTTCTAATTGTGGGGACACCGACATCTTTCACCTTTGGCACTGGTTGAGCCTTCTTAATCTTCTTGGGACACTTGCTTTTATAGTGTCCTTGCTCCCTAAACTCAAAGCATATGATGTGACTTTTATTTTTAGGTACAATGCATGAGTTACCTAGGGAGGTGGAAGCCTCTTGATCTTCACTTCTCCCGGATGTAGATGCTTTTTCTCATTCTTATTCCGGAATGGAAGACCTCTCCTCCCCCTCAATGCTAGAGGTGGAGGTTTCCTCCAATTCTTCAACATCCTCGGATCCAGTTGTGGATGGACATTCTACTTCGGTTTCCTTCTCTACTTGTGCCGATTCTGAATTTTCATGGAATTTTACCACCTTATCCCACAATTCCTTGGCATCTCCATATTCACCTATCTTGCACAAGATATGGTTAGGTATTAATTTAATTAACATTTTTGTTACCTTAATTATTGTCTTGAATTGTTGCCGTTGCTCATCGGTCCACTTTGATTTTACCAACGACATGTTGTCTTAACTCCTAGGTACTTCAAAACCATTTTCAATTGTTAGCATCATATCAAAATCAATTTTGAAATATACCTCCATCCTTTTCTTCCACCAAGAAAAATCTCCTTCGAATTTCGGTGGATGGATGTTGATGCTGGCCATTTTATCGTGCTTGTGTTGACGATTAGTCCGTGATAAACTCCTTGCTCTGATACCACTTGTAGGAGGATCGGTGGCCGACTAGAGGGGGTGAATAGCTCTTTTTGCGTACGATGGAGGAAATCGATTGCTCTTGCATGCTCGTCTCTACAATTTACATTAGCACTGCAGAAATATGAATACAACACAAAAGAAATATACAAGCACACACAAATACACACTAACATACGTGGTTCGGAACCATAGGGTTCCTACTCCATGGAGGGAGCTCAATGAGCTCGTGTTATACACACGACACTAACAAAACTCCTTTACAACAAGTTGGAGGTGGAGAAACCTCGTACAAGCAATTACAAGGTAATAAAAAAGTACAAGTAAATACAAAGATAATACGAAAGAAAACTTTACACAAATGGCTTTGATCACTTTTTCTTGTTGCTTGCTTTGGTTTTTCTCTTGAAGGACTGGAATGCAGCAGCAATTCCTCTCCAAAATTGCCCCAAAAACTCTTGCAAAATCCTCCATCTCGAGCTCCATTTATAACCTACATCGAGCTGATTTTGCGCCAACCAGTCGACTGATCATGACCATCAGTCGACTGCTCCTATAGTCATTGTCTAACAATGACTCGATCCACACTGGACAAGTTCCAATAGATCCATCATCAGTCGATTGATCATGCTCATCAGTCGATTAATGAAGCCATCAGTCGAGTGCTCGATGCAATCACTCGACTGGAAAACCTTCTGTGCTTGAATTCACCCTGATAAGTCGACTGCCAACCCTCGTCCGTCGACTGATGGTGTTGGCAGTCGACTTCTAACCATTGGTAGTCTACTATTTGGCCAAAAGCACATTAGTCGAACTCATTCGACTTAGAGCAGTCGACTGACACCTATGTCAGTCGACTGATGTTGGGTAAAACCTCAAACACCAAGTTGTTTGAGCATCCGACACTCAGTCTTAGCTACTTGACCAAGTCTACCTCATCCTCTCATGGAGTTCCCCACCAAAGCTCTCTTCCCTCGGCCTACGTCCCTCGGATGCCCAAGCGCACGACTTCACAATGTTATCCTTCGTGTCTCTTTCCCTTGAAGTCTGCTTCCATTGGGCCTCACTCCATTCGCTTCTCGTCTGACATTCTCTCGGATGCACCAAGTGCATGGCTTTACAATGTCATCCTTCACCGACTCAAGGACCCCGAGCCTATGAGACTAGTGATTTTGCCAAGTCCTCAAGACTTCTCATTACCAAGGCTACACACTTGGACTTTACCAACACCAAGCCCTATGCTTGGATTTTCCCAACACCAAGCCCCATGCTTGGACTTTTCACCACCAAGGCTACACACTTGGATTTACGTGGCCAACCTATGTTGGACTTCCCATGACAATCCCATGTCATACGTTTTGTCTAAAATCAAAATACAATTCGAGTCAAACTCGAGTCCGGTCAATCGTGACCTAGCCCGATTGCACCAACATTAATGGTGTATATTGGGACCCCTTCATATTGTACCGTGCCATAGTATGCCAGGAACTCTTCAAGGTGTTGATAAGGCTCTTCAATCTAAGTCCCTCCTAACTGCTTCTTTTGAATAAGGGCGATTAGTGCAGGGTTTATCTCCCATTTTATAGCCTGGATTCACAAAATAATTATGTTGGAGTTCCATGCTTTCCATCTAAGCACTATGTAATCTCTCAAGGGTCGAGCGTGTTGTATTAGCATGACAGCGCTTCTCCTTGAGAGGGGGTTAGATAGTCAGACTTAATGAATGAAATCAACCTATGGGCTAAATCAAAGCAAGATGCAATGTGACTACTAAGATTAAGCAAAACTGAATTTAAATAGAAAAAGTCGAAAACTGAAATAAAATAAAATAAGAAAAAAAAATCTAGCCTAAGTCTGATCCTAACTGTCCACTTTTGATTCGATATCGAATCAACAGTCCCCGACAAAGGTACCAAAAATTTGATGCACGCGAGCACAATCTCAAATCTCCGATGGGAATCGTCGATGACCCGAAGTGCACACTCGCGCTCAATGCTCGCAAGTGCACGGATGTCATCAAGTAATAAAAGATTATCGATCCCACCGAGAGATAGATTCTAGTATCGTATGTCTAGTAGATCTTATTGTTCGGAGTGAATATCCAAAAGATGAGGGTTGTGAGGTTGACGACAATCCTAACTCTAGTACGGTGTCACTCGGAGGAATTGAAGGAAGGTTCAAAGATCCCTAAGTGGATTCTAGGACTTCGGTTTCACTTGTGTGTTATTGGAACATGCTATCAATTAAATATTGTCTAGATCTCTAATTATGATCTTGCGAAAGGATTATCATACATTTTCTGGATGAACTTTTGCTTCTATCAGGAACTACCTATTCCGAACCAAGCTGACCTTTCAGATCATCAGAGCTCAGGGGGTTGATATTGTGGGAAGTCCCCTATCACTAAGGTCCATCAACCCTTCTAGAGATAATTTCTCCTACTTTGATCCTTCTGTTAAGATAGGCTATTGGGTGAGAGGATGTCCTAATTATCCCTATGAAGAGTAGGAACGTGTCTCATTTCCATCTCCATCATATTCTACTATCTATGGTTATCGGAGGGAGGACGACCAAAAGGTTCCTCCTTGGTTCTCCTAGATCTTTGATACGAAGGCTATTACCCTTTGTATCGGCTATGCACAATAGATATAGAATCAAAATAATAATTTTCATCGATCGAAACAATACCAATTGCAAATATAAATCCAAGAACAGAAAATATATTCAAACTAGCATGTCCTACATACACAAGCAACACCCTAATCCTAGAATCGAAGTATCTACTCCATAGATGTAAGAGAACAGACACAAGGCATCATAGAATGAATCATTACAATGTAAAGATATCTACGAATGAAATTAAAGTATTCTTTCTCATTCTCCTTGGCGTTGGAGCGTAGATTTCAGTCCTCGAGCCGCTTCTTTCCTCCCCGATGTGAGTCTCCAGTGATTTTTAGGGCACCTTCTTGCCGTCGCAACTGTCGGGCCTCCCCCCTAGGGTTTGGGAATGCCTTCTTATTTATAGATGTGAAGTCGTCTCCTCAGAAATCCCACGAAAAACCCTAGTCACATCAAAATAGCCCAGTGCCACATGACCGTGTGGATTTCACATGGCCGACCATGTGGAGCGCGGGGGGTTTGGACATGGTCGTGTGAAATCCACATGGTCGGCCTTCTCCGCCTTTGTTCTACCCAATGAATGTCTTCCTTTTCTCCAAAAGTGTGTTGTTTTCCTATAAAATGTCATCCTGCACACAAAAGCAACAAGAGTAGACCTCCGAATCAAAAAATAGGAAATGCATGCAAAACAAAGTAGAATATGCATGAAACTAGTATAAATGTGAGCGAAAACTACTCCTAAAACCCTATATGATTTGCTCACATCAATCCCTCCAGACTTAGATCTTTTCTTCTCCTCAAGCAGACCTCATTGCCATGAAATTTTAAAAAACATTGTTTCGTACTTAGCATGTTAACTAGATTTATCAAGTAGTATTTTCAATCAAAGAAAAATAGATATGTTCTAAAAGTTCAATAAGTTAGCTTTTCGTCCATGTGCTGATTGAATTTTCCTAAGGCATCCTCATTGCACAGTGAGTTAAGTCGTAAGGTTTTAGCTTTCCTAAGGTTTTGAGCTTTTAGGCACTTACTTGTCCTAAGCGAGGGGTGTCCCCTTGAATTAGCATAAAGTCTCAAAGGCATGCTCGGTATTAAGATAAATTGGTAGGTGTTTCCCCAATAACCTAACTCGGGTTCAAAGGGGCACCTAACCATTTCCACACACGACAACTATTTTTAACTTTTTTGTTCTCTCTCTCTTCTTCCGATTTTTTTCTTCTTTTTATTTTTATTATTATTATTATTCTCAAGGAACTTTGTTCCCCTCTCACTCACTTGTATTTTGATTTTTCCAAATGGGCTTACACAACCGAGCATCTCCAGTAACTAAAATGCTAAATCTAGAGTCACCTATGGATTCCAAATTACTAGACTACTAGGATGAATCAAAACTATGTATGTAATAGATTTTCCCTTTCAGAATATCCGTCAAGTGTAAGTGCAAGTCTAGGACATTCATTAAAGAAACTAAAACAAATACCAAAATATAAATGAAATTAAGCTATCTTTTGAAACAATTCATGAAGAGATCTTAAAAATTTTACTGAGGCAACTAAAATATGGCAAAAACAAAGTGCTAAAAGGAAACTTAAACCCTCTATGCCTGGACAAATTAATGTAAACTAAAACTAAACTTTAAATGTCAAGAAAGAAACTACTACTATTAACAAAACATATCAAAATTTGGGGTCCCCCCAAGACATAAGTGAAACAATACCTCTATTATGGAGGTCGAGGTGGGAAGTCTAGCAATCTCGGCATGTCGGGCTCCTGGGAAAATCTAGTGCTCAGCCGCTGGTGCCACATGTACATGTGATCTATCTGAGAACTAGTTGTAGGGATATTCTAGATCATGACATTCATAATATCGTGGGCGAATACTTCGCACAACCACAGTGGAAACAAAAATAAATCAGATCCCTCCAGAGATCCATGGAAAACAAATTTATCATTTTCTTATTCTACTTTGTCTAGATCTTATCTAGAAGGAGAAGTATACCTTCGATGCAAGCCCTTCGCAATCCTGCTAATCCAATCGGTCTCGGATCTCAATACGGTAAGGATAACTGTATCTCTTGTTGGGATGTATACTGAAAAGTCTATCTTTTCTATGAACATCTTTATTTTTGAAATAAGAATCACATGATCATTGTTTGCATATTTATGGTTAAGCATATTGTCTAATACATTACATTGTAGATAACATGGTGTGTAGTGTTACACGGGAGATCATGTTATCAGTTCCTTGTAGAGTATAAGTAGAGGATCACAACCGAGATGGTTTTGGACAAACCATTGGTATGGTTGTAGTGTAATTTGGTATTGGTTTGTCTTGACCATAGAATTACACTAGTACACTTTCTGTGTATTGAGAAGGACCGACTTAGAGGTTATTCAATTTATTGCTGACTACATAATTGAATCGGATCTCGGATATTATAGTGTACATGCTCTTAATCCCGATATAATAACGGGCACTTGTACTTAGTATTTATTTCTTTGATTTACCAATGGGCGAGATTTATAGATTAAATCGATAGACTTGGTAAGTTGGGAAATGATATTATTTACATGGTGTGTCGTTGATTATAGGAGGAGACCGTGTCCTATTTATTAGGATGATGATGTCCCCTTGAGGAGCTCATAAGGCTCATCATGTAAACCTTGCAGGTGGACTTGGTCCAGCATGATGATGAGTTTGAGTGGTACTACTCAAGGAGTTAGATGTTGATTAATTAATTGTCAGTAAATTAATTAATTGATGGACATTCGAAATCTTAAACATGGAGAGATATTTGTACAATTAATACATGGAGCCCATATTTATTTATGAGTGTTAGTGAGGTAGATCAATGATAATCCTCTAGTGGAATGGATTATCATTAATGGATCGAACTTTATGTGGGCTAGATCCATTGGGTGGCTAAGATCCAACTCTTCCTCATGGTCCCTATTGTAGCCTATTAAAACTCTCATGAAGCCTAGATCCGACTGTGGAAAATGAAACCCTAGATTCGACGCTAGAAATTGAATCCCTAGATTCGACGGTGGAGATTGAAAGGAGGCTTAAGCCTAGCTCTATAAAAGGAGGGCTAGGTCTTGGGCAGTAAGATTAATGGAGAAAGGATTAGGGTTTTGCTCTTTGGTTTGAACGGCTAGGGTTTGGAGAGGCTTTGGGCGGCAACTAGGGCAAGGCTTTGCTCTTATTTCTTTGGTTGGCCGGCACCCATCTTCATCTTCTTTCTCTTCTTGGCTGGCGCCCATCTCCTTTCTTCCTCAAGCTTTGGCCGGTGCTAACTAGGGAAATGCTTTGCTCGTCTTTCTTTGGTTGGCCGGCGCCCATCTTCCATCTCCCTCTCCTTGGTGGTCGGCGACAACAACAAAGAGGAGAAAGAGGTTTGATCTTTCTCCAAAGGGATTGTGTCCGAAACTATATAGGAGATGAAGGGAGATTATTATCTTCCTTTGTTCTGAGCAAACAAGGAAAGGAAGATACGTGATCTAGGAGGCTTCATCTCTTGCAGGATCGTTGCCCACATAACGTCCAAGAGGAGGATAGAACATACAATAGAAGACCAAGTGGTAAACAAGAGGTATAATTCTTGTTTTGGTTTCCTTTTGTTTCTTTGTATTATGTATGTAATTGCATGTGACTAATTTACTTGGACCCCGAAGATAAACATAAAATTCGGCGATCCGTACATCATCTATTCCGCTGCTAATCGAGGAAAAGAGTTAGGTTGCTTGAACAACAAGTTTGTTCAAGAGACCACTCAAATCGAATAGCACGATGATGGATCGGTTGCTTGGGTAATCCTTCATTGTCTTGGATTAATTTTTTTAATCCGGGGGTGTAGATGGGATCGCCATTCACAAATAACCAAGTTGAAGCGGGAAGCGAAGCTTCGGTTCCAACCTTCAATTGGTATCAGAGCCACGATTTCCGGTTTTGTGTGTTTAGGATTTGGTTACTTTTATTCACTTATCATATATTGTATGTGTCGTATGATAGTAGGATGTGTGTAGGCTAACTTTTTGGTTGCAGGCATAAGATCCAACTATTATGGCCATATGTGTGTGTATGTTATTGGATGTGTGTAATTGTAATATTATTTGAATCCTCGGAGTTGACGAGGCTAGTATTTAATTTTTGTAATTAAGTATGACATTATTTAGCCACTCTTTTAAAATAGTTTACTTTCGATCTAGATTTCATGTACACTCCTTCATGGAGTATAGGATCGATGGATGTAAATTAAAATAATTTTTCTCGGCTCGGATCTCTAGATGGCTTGTACATGGCGTAGGGAGGAGCGGATGAGATGGTTACACGTTGGTTGATTTTAAAATTTTATTGTTTGAGGAATCAATAATTTTTTGAAATCTAATGTTTTGATCTATGTGATTCTTAGGTTTTTCAAAAATGACTTTCAATCCACTTGTTGTGATACTAAACGAGAATAAACTTACTGGACCCAATTATGTTCATTGGAAAAGGAATCTTGATATTGTCTTGACTGCTGAGGAGTACAAGTATGTACTCTTCGAAGAGTGTCCTCCTAAGCCTGCGGATGATTCTAGGGAAAACGAGAAAGAGAGTTATAAAAAGAGGATTAAGGCAGATGAGATGGCGCGGTGTTATATTTTGGATTCTATGTCAAATGTATTACAACATCAGCATCAAGTCATGCCCACTGCTTATGACATGATTCTCAATCTCAAGGAACTTTTCATACACCAGAATCGGCCTGTGAGGTAGGAAGCCATGAGGAACTTGATGACGACCACCATGATCGAGGGAACACCCGTGAGGGATCATGTTCTCAAGATGATGGCTCATTTGAATGAGTTGAAAGTCCTTGGAGCTGAGATTTATGGGGAAACCCAAGTCGATATCATTCTCCAGTCTTTACCTAGGAGTTTTGAGAAATTTCGCCTGAACTATAACATGAATAAGAGGTTGTATTCGTTGGTGGATCTTCTGATAGAACTCCAGGCGGCAGAGGGGTTTTTTCGTTAGAGTGCTCAAGCTTAGGCCATGGTTGCTCAGAAGGTTTCAACTTCTAAGTCTAAAGGCAAGAAGAAGAAGAAACAAGGTGGAGCAAAGGTGGCGGGAAGATCTCAGGGAGGAGTGAAGAAGCCGAAAGGCAAGTGCTTCACTTGCAAGTAGACTGGACATTAGAAGAAGGACTGCCCCAATCGGAAGCAGAACAAAGGTATAACTTTTGGTATAGTCGTTGAAACATGTTTAGCGGTGTTATCTATCGGCACCTGGTGTGTAGATACGCGAGCCACTGATCATGTCTGCAATACTTTAAAGGCGTTCCAGGAAACCAGATGACTAGCTAAGGGGGAGATTACCATTTACTTGGGTGATGCTATGGAGGTGGCGGCTATTGCAGTGGGACATATTTATTTATCTTTTGATAGGAATAAAACTTTGGTTCTAAAAAATTGCCTTTATGTACCTTTATTTAGTAAGAATTTGATTTCGGTTTCTAAATTATTTTTAGATGGATATTCTATTTCTTTTAATGACAGAGTTGTTATAAAAAGGAATAGGGAGATTATCTATTCTAGTGCATTGATAGGAAATTTATATACCCTTGAACCAAAAGCTCCCACGATGCAAATAGAAGTAAATAACTCATCTTCTATATCTAATAAGAGAAAAGAACCTTCGAAAATGAACCAAACATATCTTTGACATCTAAAGTTAGGTCATATTAACCTAAGTAGAATTCAAAGGTTGATAGCTGATGGACCTCTGGGTTCATTAGTGGTGGAAGATTTCCCAACCTACAAATCTTGCTTGGAAGGTAAAATGACCAAGAGGCCTTTTAAGGCCAAGGGGTATAGAGCCAAAGATGTGTTGGAATTGGTTCATTCTGATTTGTGTAGTCCTATGCCTATCCAGGCTAGAGGTGGTTTTGAATATTTCGTCTCTTTTATAGACTATTATTCAAGATATGGATACATTTACTTAATGCGCCGCAAGTCTCAATGTTTTGACAGGTTCAAAGAATTCAAGGCTGATGTGGAGAAACGTCAAGGTAAAAGTATCAAGACACTATGATCTGATCATGGTGGTGAGTAACTTTTGGGAGAGTTTAGGAATTACTTATTAGAGGCTGGGATTCAGTCCCAATTGTCTGCACCTGGCACACCCCAGCAGAATGGTGTAGCGGAGCGAAGGAATATGACTCTTATGGAGATGGTTAGATCGAAGATAAGTTATTCTGAGTTGCCAGATTCATTCTTGGGGTATGCTCTGGATACGACAGTGTATATTCTAAACTTGGTACCATCTAAATCAATACCTTCTACTCCCACAGAATTGTGGACTGGGCGAAAGCCAAGTCTGAGACATATTCGGATTTGAGGAAGTCCAGCACATGTGCTAAAGGCAGATGCTGGTAAGTTGGAATCTCGTACAGAAGTGTGCATGTTCGTAGGCTATCCTAGAGGAACGAAAGGTGGTTTGTTCTATAGTCCTAGAGATCAGAGAGTGATTGTTAGCACGAATGCTAGATTTTTAGAGGAAGACTATGTGATGAACCATAAGCCCATGAGTAAGATTGTTCTAGAGGAATTAAGAGGGGAAGTCACTACTTCAGTACCACCGGTACAAGAGGATATACTACAAGTGACTGCACCGCATGTCACAGAGGATATACTGGTGATATCTCATCGTAGTGGGAGGGTTGTTAGACAACCTGATAGATTTATGTTCTTGGGAGAATCTTTTGATTTGGTCCCTGACGAACATGAACCAGATCCCTAGACATATGACAAGACATTCCAAGATAAAGATACGGTATCTTGGCAAAGTGCAATGAATTTTGAGATAGAATCTATGGATTCAAATCAGGTATGGGAGCTAGTAGAACCACCCAATGGTGTAAAAACCATTGGATGCAAGTGGATCTACAAAAGAAATAGAGGAATAGACGAGAAGGTTGAGACCTTCAAATCAAGGCTTGTTGCGAAAGGGTATACTCAGAAAGAGGGTATCGATTATGAGGAGACCTTTTTGCCGATGGTCATGCTTAAATCTATCCGGATTCTCTTATGTAGACAAAAGGGATCACCCAAGCAACCATTTCATCGTAGTGCTATTTGATTAGAGTAGTCACTTGAACAAACTTGTTGTTCAAGCAACCAACCTCTATTCTACGAATAGCCGCGGAATAGACGATGTACGGATCGCCGACTTTTCTATTTATGTTCGGGGTCCAAGTTAATTTAGCCACAAAAATAGAATATATAATATGCATATAATTGAAAACAATTAGAGTCATAATACAAAAGAACACTAATCAAAATAAACAAGATTATACCTCTTGTTATACCTCTTGATCTTCTATTGTATGTCCTTCCTCCTTTTGGACGTCGTGTGGGCAATAATCTTCCAAAAGTCGAAGCTCCAAGATCACCAATCTTCCTTCCTTGCTCGCTCCGAACAAGAGGAAGTATAGAAACAAAATTCTTCTCTTATCTAGGACAACCATCAAGCTCCAAGCTTGATGCTTGCCACCGGTCCAAAGAGATGAAGATAGAAGTGAAGATGCCGACAAAAAGCTCCAAAAGAAGAGTCCCTAGCTCTTGTTTCCACCGGCCAAGGAGAAGATGAGGAGTAGGTTTGGACGCCGGCCAAGGGAGGGGAGAAGGAGATGGGCGCCGGCCACCAAGGAAGAAGAAGAAGAACTTCTCCAATTGTTGCCGACCACTCCAACACCCAAACCCTAGCCGCCCAAACACAATCCTAACCTAACTAGGATTCCTTGCCGCCCAAGGGAAGCAAACCCTAATCTCCTAAGCCATCAAGTTGCCGCCCACCCCCTTAAGGCTTATTTATAGGGTTAGGAATAAGCCTTGTTTTAATCTCCACCATTTGTTCTAGGGATTTAATCTCAACCGTCGGATCTAGAGATTTAATCTCTACCGTCGGATCTAGAGATTTAATCTCTACCGTTGGATCTAGAGTTTTGTTTTCATCCATTGGATCTAGGCTTCATGAGGTATTAATAGGCTACAATAGAGACCTTGAGGAGGAGTTGGATCTTGGCCACCCAATGGATCAAGCCCACATAAAGTCTGATTCATTAATGATAATCCAATTCACTAAAAGATTATCATTGATCTACTTCACCAACCCCCATAAGTTAATATGGGCTCCATATATTATTTGTACATTTTCTCCCCGTGTTTAAGATCTCGAATGTCCGTCGATTAATTAATTTACTGACAATTAATTAATCAACATCTAACTCCATGAGTAGTACTACTCATCCTTATCATCATGTCAGACCAAGTCCACATGCAGGGTTTACATGATGAACCTTATGAGATCCTCAAGGGGACATCATCATCCTAATATATTGGACATGGTTTTCTCCTATAATCAACGACACACCATATAAATAATATCATTTCCTAACTTACCGAGCCTATCGATTTAATCTATAAATCTCGCCCATTGGTAAATCAAAGAAATAAATACTAAGTATATGTGCCCGTTAATATATCGGGATTAAGAGCATGTACAATATAATATCTGAGGTCTGATTCGATTATATAGTCAGCAATAAATCGAATCACCTCTAAGTCGGTCCTGCTCAATAGACACATAGTGTACTAGTGTGATTCTATGGTCAAGACAAACCAATACCAAATAACACTACAACCATACCAATTGTTTGTCCAAAGCCATCTTGGTTGTGAGCCTTTACTTATACTTTACAAGGAACCGATAACATGATCTCTCGTGTGACACTACACACCATGTTATCTACAATATAATGTATTAGACAATATTGCATAACCATAAATATGCAAACAATGATCATGTGATTCTTATTTCAAAAATAAAGATGTTGATATAAAAGACTATGTTGTCCTCAAACTGTCATACATCTGATTCCCATTCCCTCCACATGCCTATCAAAAGCTCTCGCTAGAAAGGCCTTAGTGAAAGGATCTACTAGGGTATCCTCTGATGCAATCTAGGCGACAATAACTTCTACCTCCTTTACAATTTCTCATATCATGTGGTACTTGCACTCTATGTATTTACTTGCCTTATGGGCTAGTGGTTCCTTCAAGTTTGCAACTGCACCACTATTATCACAATAAATTGTGATAGTTCTGGGAAAACTAGGAATCACATCCAAGTCCATGAGGAAGTTCCTGAGCCACACAGCTTCTTTGGCTGCCTCAGAGGCCGCCACATACTTATCTTCAATGGTAGAGTCTGCCACGCATTTCTGCTTGACACTCCTCCATACAATGGCTCCACCTCCCAAAGTAAACACAAAACCTGAGGTAGACTTACTGTTATCCCTTGTTGGAATGTATACTAAAAGCCTAGCTCTTTTTGTATGAACATTTTATTTTGAAATAAGAATCACATGATCATTGTTTGCATTTTATATATTCATTATATATGGGTGCATATTGTCTAAATATTTTACATTGTAGATAACATGGTGCTTGGTGTGGCACAGAAGATCATGTTATCAGTTCCTTGTAAAATATAAGTAGAGGCTCACAACCAAGATGGTCTTGGACAAACCATTGGCATGGTTGTAGTGTAGCTTGGTATTGTTTTGTCTTGAACATAGAGTTACACTGGTACACTTAGGTGTATTGAGCAGGACCGACATAGAGGTGATTCAATTTAGTACTGACTACATGATTGAATCGCACCTCGGATATTATGTTGTACATGCTCTTAATCCCGATATAATAACGGGCACATGTACTTAGTATTTATTTCTTTGATTTACCAGTGGGTGAGATTTAGATGGATTAAATCAATATGCCCGATAAGTTGGGAAATAATATTATTTACATGGTGTGCCGTTGATTATAGGAGGAAATCGTGTCCTATATATTAGGTTGATGATGTCCCCTTGAGGAGCTCATAAGGTTCATCATGTAAACCCAGCTGGTTGACTTAGTCAACACGATGATAAGGTTGAGTGGTACTACTCGAGGAATTAGATGTTAATTAATTGATGGTCAGTAAATCAATTAATTGACGGACATTCGATATCTTAAACACGGGGAGATTAATGTACAAATAATATATGGAGCCCATATTGATTTATGGGGTTGGTGAGGTAGTTCAATGATGATCCTCTAGTGGAATGGAACATCATTGATGGATCAAGTTTGTGTGGTTCCGATCCATCGGGTGGCCAAGACCCAACTCCTCCTTATGGTCCCTATCGTAGCCTAATATAATCCTTATGAAGTCTAGATCCAAGAATGTAAAACAAAACCTAGAACCAACGGTTGGGATTAAATCCCTAGATCCGATGGTTGGATGAAACCCTAGAACCAACGGTTGGGATAAAACCCTAGATCCGACGGTTGGGATGAAATCCTAGATCCGACGGTTGGGATTAAATCCTAGATCTGATGGTTGGGATAAAACCTTAGATCCGACGGTGGAGATTAAATCCCTAGATCCGACGGTGGAGATTAAAAGAGGCTTAAGCCTAATTCTATAAATAGGGGGCTTAGGCTTGGGCGGCAAGTATTGGTTTAGAATTGGAATTAGGGTTTGGCTCATCCAGAAGTGGGCGGCTAGGGTTTTGGAGCAAAGAAGTGGGCGGCAACCTCCTTCCTTCAAGTTGATTGCCGGCGCCCATCCACCTCCATCAACACTTGGCCGACGCCCATCCTAGAGGTCTTTCCCTTCTTCCTTGGTCGGCGGTTCTCCTCCCATTGGTGGTCGGCTCTTTTCCTCCTCCCTATTCTCCAAAGTGGCCGGCGACAACACTTCTTGAAGTTGGCCGGCGAATCATCCAATTGTTCCTTGACCGGCGGTTGCACCAAGTTCCATAATTTGGTGGCCGGTTCTAGATAGGAAGGTATTTGTTGTTTCTTCTCTTTGTTCGCAGCGGACAAGGTAGAGAAGAAAGCAATCTAGAAGGCTTCTACTCGTGGAGGATCTTCGTCCACACGTCGTCCACGAGAAGGATAGGACATATGGTAGAAGATCGTGAGGTATAAAGTTATTTTAACTTTATGTACAGATCTGAGCATGTTCTTATTTGTTTTGATTATGCATGTGTGTGTATGAATATATATTGTATAATCATGGACCCCGAAGACAAACACAAAAATCGGCGATCCATCCGTCGTCTCTTCCGCGGCTAACCAACTAGAAGAGTTGTGTTGCTTGAACAACTAGTTTGTTTAAGCGACCACTCAAGTTGTTAGCACGACGACGAATAGGTTGTGCTAAGGAAGCTCATCCCATTCGGATTAATTCTTTCATTAGTGAAAATTTTAATCCGGGGACATGGGAGCCAATGAGCCTCCGATGCGGCCACCTAACAATTGGTATCAGAGCCATCGGTTTCCGGTTTTGTGTTTAGGATTCGGTTAATTTTTTATGCATTTTTCATATATTATATGTGTCGGATAATAGTAGGATATGCATAGTTTAACTCTTTGGTTGCAGGCATAAGATCCGACTATTATGGCCATGTGTGTGTATGTGAATGGATGTGTCTAAAAATTTATTATTTGAATCCTCGGGGTTGACGAGGCTAGATTAGTATTTAATTTTTGTAATTGAATACGGCATTGTTTAGCCGATCATTTTAGTTTACTTTCGATCTAGATTATTTGTACACTCCTTCGTGGAGTATAGGATCGATGGATGTAAATAAAATGATTTATCTCGGCTCGGATATCTTTGGTGACTTGCGCACGGGAAAAGGTGGAGCGGACGAGGTGGCGACACGACGAGATGCATATTGGAGGACAATGCCATAATAGTTGGAAAAAATTCTGTTTTTCCATATTTATTGCTTATTTATTTTATATGCATGTTGTGTATGTTTAAAATTCCTCGATTGTAATTTAATAAGTGGGAGAGGGATATTTTAATTAATTCCCGCGGCCTCCATTACAATTTGACGTGTGATGCAACAAACTTGTGCGTTGGCTTTGAGTGCCTTCCTCCCCATCGGATGGGTTTGTTTGCGGATAATTGGGTCAAATAATGGTTATAGGAAATTATTTAGGAGCGTGTGTACTTCCCCATCGGTAAGGCACATAATCCGAAATAATTCCCTTAGTATCGTGTAATGGTGCACACTTAGATGCAAATAAAAGTATCCTCCCCATCGGAGTCACTGCTTTTATTTGTAGGGCTAAAGAGGAACCAACTATTAATTTTATTTGTCAAAAAGTAAGGTTGACAAGATAATAAAATTAATGGGTAAAACCTCCTCTTACAAATGTGGAATTCGTATACGTCCACACTATCGTGGCATGCGATATTCTCGGTGTTTTGAGGTGTTGGTTGATTTCGGGATTTTATTGTTTTGAGGAATCAATAATATTTGAAATCTAATATTTTGATCATTGTGATTTTTAGGATTTTCAAATGGCTTTCAACCCACTTGCTGTGATTTTAAAAGAAAACAAACTTACTGGTCCAAACTACATTGATTGGAAAAGAAACCTGGATTTTGTCTTAACTGTGGAAGA
Source organism: Wurfbainia villosa (assembly GCA_025175895.1). NCBI lineage: Eukaryota > Viridiplantae > Streptophyta > Magnoliopsida > Zingiberales > Zingiberaceae > Wurfbainia > Wurfbainia villosa. The sequence goes on from CM045992.1 coordinate 87,865,112, forward strand.
GTACAAATTTGTACTCTTCGAGGTCTGTCCTCCTAAGCCCTCAGATGACTCTGATGAAAAGGAGATAGAACGTTATAAGAAATGGGTTAAGGCAGATGAGATGGCGCGGTGTTACATTTTGGCATCTATGTCAAATGTGCTGCAACATCAGCATCAGGCCATAGCCACAGCTTATGACATGATGTTCAATCTCAAGGAACTTTTCGGACATCAGAGTAGGGCGGCTAGGCAGGAGGCAATGAGAAACTTGATGACGACCACCATGGTCGAGGGAACACCTGTTAGGGATCATGTTCTCAAGATGATGGCTCATCTTAATGAGATGGAAGTCCTCGGAGCTGAGATCGATGGGGAAACCCAGGTCGATATCATTCTCCAGTCTTTGCCTAGGAGTTTTGAGCAGTTCCGCCTCAACTACAACATGAACAAGAGGTTGTATTCGTTGGCGGAGCTTCTGACAGAACTCCAGGCGGCAGAGGGGCTTTTTCGTCAGAGTTCTCAAGCCATGGTCGCTCAGAAGGTTTCTTCCTCTAAACCGAAAGGTAAGAAGAAGAAGAAGCAAGGTGGAGCGAAGAAGGTGGCAACAGGACCTCAGGCAGGAGTGAAGAAGCCGAAAGGCAAGTGCTTCACTTGCAAGCAGACTGGACATTGGAAGGCGGACTGTCCTCGCCGAAAGAACAAAGGTATATCTTCTTGTTTAGTTGTTGAAACATGTTTAGCGGTGTTATCTACCAGTGCCTGGTGTGTAGATACAGGAGCCACTGATCATGTCTGCAATACTTTGCAGGGGTTCCAGGAAACCCGACGACTAGCTGAGGGAGAGATTACCGTCTTCATGGGCAATGCTTCAAAGGTGGCGGCTATTGCAGTGGGAGACGTTTATTTATCTTTTGATAGGAATAAATTTTTGGTTTTGAGAAATTGTCTTTATGTACCTACTTTTAGAAAGAATTTAATTTCAGTTTCTAAATTGTTTTTGGATGGATATTCTGTTTCTTTTAATGACAAGGTGGTTATAAAAAGGAATAGGGAGATTATCTGTTCTGGTACATTGGTTGGCAATTTATATACTATTGAACCGAAAACTCCCACGATGCATATAGAAGTAAATTACTCATCTTCTAAATCTAATAAGAGATTATCTTTGGCATCTAAGGCTTGGTCATATTAACCTAAGTAGAATTCAAAGGTTGATAGCTGATGGACCTTTGGGTTCATTAGTGGTGGAGGATCTCCCAACCTGCGAATCTTGCTTGGAAGGTAAAATGACCAAGAGGCCTTTTAAGGCCAAGGGGTATAGAGCCAAAGATGTGTTAGAATTGGTTCATTCTGATTTGTGTGGTCCTATGTCTATCCAGGCAAGAGGTGGCTTTGAATACTTCGTCTCTTTTATAGACGATTATTCAAGGTATGGATACATTTACTTGATCTTGTATAAGTCTGATGCTTTGACAAGTTGAAGAATTCAAAGGTGATGTGGAGAAGCAGTCAGGTAAAAGTATCAAGACATTCTGATCTGATCGTGGTGGCGAGTACCTCTTGGGAGAGTTTAGGAGTTACTTATCGGTGGGATTCAATCCCAATTGTCACTTTGGCACACCCGAGAATGGTGTGGCGGAGGCGAAGGAATAGGACTCTTATGGAGATGGTCGGATCGATGATGAGTTATTACAGGTTACCTAGTGATTACGGGGTTTGCTCTGGAAGCGACACACACATTCTGAACTTGGTTCCATCTAAGTCAGTACCCTCTACTCCCACAGAGTTGTGGACTGGGCGAAAGCCTAGTCTAAGACATATTCGGATTTGGGGTAGTCCAGCACATGTGCTAAAGGGAGATGCTGGTAAGTTGGAATCTCGTACATAAGTGCGCTTGTTTGTTGGCTACCCTAAGGGAACGAAGGGTGGTTTATTCTATAGTCCTAGAGATCAGAAGGTGATCGTGAGTACGAATTCCAGATTTCTAGAGGAAGACTATGTGATGAACCACAAGCCCATGAGTAGGATTGTTCTTGAGGAGATGGCGAAGTCCGACTTGATTACCCGGTACAGAGGAGACACCACAAGTCACTGCACCGCGTGTCACAGAGCATACACATGAGGCACCTCGTCGTAGTGGGAGGGTTGTTAGACAACCCGACAGATTCATGTTTTTTGAGAGAGTCTTCGGACTTAGTCCCTGGTGAACATGAACCTAATCCCTGGACATATGACGAGGCAATCCAAGATAGAGATGCAGTATCTTGGCAAAGAGCGATGAATTCAGAGATAAAATCTATGGATTTTAATCAGGTATGGGAGCTAGTAGAGCCACCCGATGGTGTAAAAACCATTGGATGCAAGTGGATCTACAAGAGAAAGAGAGGAGTAGACGGGAAGGTTGAAACCTTCAAAGCTAGGCTTGTTGCAAAAGGGTATACTCAGAAAGAGGGTATCGATTATGAGGAGACCTTTTCGCCGGTAGCTATGCTTAAGTCTATCCGGATTCTCTTATCTATAGCTGCTCATATGGATTATGAGATTTGGAAGATGGATGTCAAGACAGCTTTCCTTAACGGAAGTCTTGAGGAGAACATCTATATGCGCCTGTAGGTTTAGCCCGGAAGCTCTGATACCAATTGAAAGGATTTCCCTTGTCGAGTCCGTGAGAGGAAACTTCGCTTCACCTTCGCCTCGGTTGCTTGACCATGGTGATCCCTTCGATGTCCCCGGATTAAAAATTTAATCCTAGACAAAAGGGATTCCCAAAGCAACCAAGTCATCGTCGTGCTATTCGTTTAGAGAGGTCACTTGAACAAACTAGTTGTTCAAGCGACCATCCTCTATTCTACGAGTAGCCGCGGAATAGACGATGTCCGGATCGCCGGTTTTTATGTTTATACTCGGGATCCAAGTATTATTTAGCCTATTTACAGAAATATAACATGCTTATATTTTGAAAAACAAACACAAGCAATGAATAAAAGAGATAGAAGAATAGTTATACCTCTTGGTCTTCTAATGTATGACCCTCCTCCTTTTGGACGTCGTGTGGGCGACGATCCACCAAAAGTCGAAGCTCCTAGATCGCAAAACTTCCTTCCATTCTTTTCCCAAGCAAGAGGAAGAAGAGAAACAATGTTTTTCTTTTTCAAAAACTCAACCAACAAAGAACTATAGAAGTTCTTGCCGCCGGCCAACTAGAAGGAGAAGAAGATGATGGAAAACTACTAAGACACCAAGGGAAACCCTATATCTTGTTTCCACCACCTAAGGAGAAGAGAGGGGAGTGTTTTGGGCGCCGGACAAGGGCTGGGAAGGGCTGGAATAGCTGCTGGACATTGGCCACAAGGCAAGGAAGAAGAAAGAAAACTTGCCTTATTTGGTGCCACCCTTGCTTCCAAACCCTAACCCTAATTCCAATCCTATCTCAACTAGGATTGCCCTATTCTTGCCGCCCAAGCCTTGCTCCCTCTCTATCATGTTATCCACGACCACTTCCCATGCCCTCCTTTTATAGAGTTAGGGATAAGTCATGAATTAATCTCCTCCATTGGTTCTAGGGATTTAATCTCAACCGTCGGATCTAGAGATTTAATCTCAACCGTCGGATCTTAGAGATTTAATCTCTACCAATGGATCTTAGTGTTTTGTTTCTATCCATTGGATCTAAGCTTCATGAGGTGTTAATGGGCTACATTAGGGACCATGAGGAGGAGTTGGGTCTTGGCCACCCATGGATCAAGCCCACATAAAGTCCGATCCACTAATGATGGTCCAATCCACTAAAGGTCCATCATTGATCTACCTCACCAACCCCCATATGATAATATGGGCTCCATATATTATTTGTACATTTTCTCCCCGTGTTTAAGATCTCGAATGTTCGTCGATTAATTAATTTACTGACTATTAATTAATCAACATCTAACTCCTTGAGTAGTACCACTCAACCTTTTCATCATGCCGGACCTAGTCCACCTGCAGGGTTTACATGATGAACCTTATGAGCTCCTCAAGGGGACATCATCATCCTAATATGTAGGACACAGTTTCCTCCTATAATCAACGGCACACCATATAAATAATATCATCTCCCAACTTACCGAGTCTATCGATTTAATCTATAAATCTCGCCCATTGGTAAATCAAAGAGATGAGTACCAAGTATATGTGCCCGTTATTATATCGGGATTAAGAGCATGTACTAAATAATATCTGAGGTCCGATTCGATTATGTAGTGATAAATCGAATCACCTCATGTTAGTCTGCTCAATACACACAAAGTGCACTAGTGTGATTCTATGGTCAAGACAAACCAATACCAAATCACACTACAACCATTCCGATGGTTTGTCCAAAGCCATCTCGGTTGTGAGCCTTTACTTATACTTTACAAGGAGCCGATAACATGATCTCCTGTGTGACACCACACACCATGTTATCTACATTGTAACATATTAGACAATATGCATAAATATATGCAAACAATGATCATGTGATTCTTATTTCAAAATAAAGATGTTCATACAAAAGATAGACTTTTCAGTATACATCCCTACAATCTCCCACTTATACTAAAAGACTATGCTGTGCTCTTACTGCCATACATCTGATTCCCCTTCCCTCCACATGCCTATCAAAGCTCTCGCTAGAAGGGCCTTAGTGAAAGGGTCTACCAGGTCATCCTTTGATGCAATCTAGGCGACAGCAACTTCTACCTCCTTTACGATTTCTCGTATCAGGTGGTACTTGCGCTCTATGTGTTTACTTGTCTTATGGGCTCGTGGTTCCTTTGAGTTTGCAACTGAACCACTATTATCACAATAAATTGTGATAGTTCTGGGCAAACCGGGAATCACATCTAAGTCCATCAAGAAATTCCTGAGCCATACAGCTTCTTTGGCCGCCACAGGGGCTGCCAGATACTCAGCTTCCATGGTGGAGTCCGCCACGCATTTCTGCTGGGCACTCCTCCATACAATGGCTCCACCTCCTAAAGTAAACACAAAACCTGAGGTAGACTTACTGTTATCCCTATCTGATTGGAAATCGCAATCCATGCAACCCACAGGGAGTAATTGGTATGCACCGTAAACTAGCATATAATCCCTAGTCCTTCTCAGGCACTACAATATATGCTTTTACCGCAGTCCAATGTCCCTATCCTGGATTACTCTGATATCTGCTAACCATGCCCACGGCAAAGCAGATATCTTGTCTCGTACATAGCATACATGAGCCTTCCTACTGCCGAAGCATAAGGAACTGCCTCCAACTCCTTTATCACCTCAGATGATCTAGGACACATCTCCTTAGATAAAGTAACTCCATACCTGAAAGGTAGAAAACCCTTCTTGGAGTTCTGCATGCTAAAACGATCCAAAATCATGTCTATGTATGAAGCTTGGGATAAGCACAACAACCTTGATCCCAAGGTTGTGACCCACTTCTCTCAAGTCCTTCAAAACTGTTTGGACAACCATACCCTTACGTCTGATAACACTCTAATATTGTTGCCAACTACCAAAATGTCATCTACATATAGTACAAGAAATACCACTATGTTTCTGTCACATCTATTGTATACACAAGACTCATCCGGACTTTGAATAAATCCATAAGTCTAGATTTACCTCATTAAAGCGGATGTTCCAAGACCTCAAAGCTTGCTTCAGTCCATCAGCGGACTGATTAAGCTTACATACAATACGCTCTTTGCCTTTAGCAATGAATCCCTCTGGTTGCTTCATGTAGATGTTTTCCTCAAGACTTCCATTAAGGAAAGCTGCCTTGACATTCATCTGCCACACCTCATATTCCATATGAGCTGCTATGCATAAGAGAATCCGGATAGATTTAAGCATGGCTACCGACGAAAAGGTCTCCTCATAATCGATACCCTCTTTCTGAGTATACCCCTTTGCAACAAGCCTCGCTTTGAAGGTCTCAACCTTCCCATCTATTCCTCCTTTTCTCTTGTAGATCCACTTGCATCCAATGGTTTTTACACCATCGGGTGGTTCTACTAGCTCCCAGACCTGATTTGAATCCATAGATTCAATCTCAGCATTCATTGCACTTTGCAAAGATGCTGTATTTATATCTTGGATTGCCTTGTCATATGTCTAGGGATCAGGTTCATGTTTGCTAGGGACCAAATCAGAAGATTTGTCCAAAAACATGAATCTAAGAGGTTGTCTAACAACCCTCCCACTACGACGAGGTATCTTCTGTGACAAGCGGTGCAGTGACATGTGGTATGTCCTCTTGTACCGGTGGTACTAAAGAAGTGACTTCCCTTTTTAACTCCTCCAAAACAATTTTACCCTTGGGCTTGTGACTTATCACATAGTCTTCCTCTAGAAATCTGGCATTCGTGTTAACGATCACCCTCTGATCTCTAGGACTATAAAACAAGTCAGAATAACTCATCATCGATCTAACCATCTCCATAAGAGTCCTATTCCTTCGCTCTGCTACAGCTCACTGTTTGGGTGTGCAGTGCGATCAATTGGGATTGAATCCCAACCTCTGATAAGTAGTTCCTAAACTCTCCCAAGAGGTTGTCACCACCACGATCAGATCGTAGTGTCATCCACATATTGAATAATCATCTACAAAAGAGACGAAATATTCAAGATTACCTCTTGCCTAGATAGCCATAGGACCACACAAATCAGAATGAACCATTTCTAACACATCTTTGGCTCTATACCCCTTTGGCCTTAAAAAGGCCTCTTGGTCATCTTACCCTCCAAGCAAGATTCGTAGGTTGGGAGATCCTCCACCACTAATGAACCCAAAGGTCCATCAGCTATCAACCTTTGAATTCTGCTTAGGTTAATGTGACCAAGCCTAAGAAGACAAAAATATATTTGGTTCATCTTCGAAGGTTCTTTTCTCTTATTGGAATTAGAAGATGAGTTATTAACTTCAATTTGTATCGTGGGAGATTTTGGTTCAAATTTCCTTTCAATGTACCTGAATAGATATTCTCCCTATTCCTTTTTATAACAACTCTATCATTAAAAGAAATAGAATATCCATCCATAATAATTTAGAAACTGAAACTAAATTCTTTCTAAATAAAGGTACATAAAGGGAATTTTCCAGAACCAAAGTTTTATTATTTTCAAGAGATAAATAAAACTTCTCCCACTGCAATAGCCGCCACCATCATGGCATTGCCCAAGTAAATGGTAATCTCCCCTTCAATTAGTCATCGGGTTTCCTGGAACCCCTGCAAATTGTTGCAAACATGATTAGTGGCTCCCGTATCTACTCACCAGGTGCCGGTAGATATCACCGCTAATCATGTTTCAATGACTAGTCCAAAAGATATGCCTATGTTCTATTTTGGATTGGGACAGTCCTTCTTCCAATGTCCATCCTGCTTGCAAGTGAAGTACTTGCCTTTCGGCTTCTTCACTCTTCCCTGAGATCCTCACACCATCTTTGCTTCACCTTCTTTCTTCTTCTTCTTGCCTTTCGGCTTAGAAGTAGAAACTCTTTTGAGCAATGATGGCTTGAGGACACTCTTCGAAGAGTGCATACTAGCAGATAAGACAATATTTGGATTCATTTCCAATCAATATAATTTGGGCACAATAAGTTTATTTCCTTTAGTATCAAAATAAGTGGACTGAAAGCCAATTTTGAAAATCCTAAGAATCACATAGATCATTACTTTAGATTTCAAAAAATTATTGATTACTCAAACAATAAAATTTCGAAATCAACCAACACCTCAAATCACCGAGAATATCGCATGCCACGATAGTGTGGACGTATACGAATTCTACATTTGTAAGAGGAGGTTTTACCCATTAATTTTATTATCTTGTCAACCTTACTTTTTGACAAATAAAATTAATAGTTGGTTCCTCTTTGGCCCTACAAATAAAAGCGATGACTCGATGGGGAGGATACTTTTATTTGCATCTAAGTGTGCACCATTACATCAGATCTAAGGGAATTATTTCGGATTATGTGCCTTACCGATGGGGAAGTACACACGCTCCTAAATAATTTCCTATAACCATTATTTGACCTAGTGATCCGCAAACAAACTCATCCGATGGGGAGGAAGGCACTCAGAGCCGACGCGCAAGTTTGTTGCATCACATGTCAAATTGTAATGGAGGCCGCGGGAATTAATTAAAATATCTCTCTCCCACTTAGTAAATTGAAAATGAGGAATTTTCAAGCACACACAACATGCTTATTATTACTGTAGATTTCAATAAAAATTATTGATTCCTCAAACAATAAAATTTTGAAATCAACCAACACCTCAAACACCGAGAATATCGCATGCCACGATAGTGTGGACGTATACGAATTCTACATTTGTAAGAGGAGGTTTAATCCATTAATTTTATTATCTTGTCAACCTTACTTTTTGAAAAATAAAATTAATAGTTGGTTCCTCTTTGGCCCTACAAATAAAACTACTTTTTATTTGCATCTAAGTGTGCACCATTACACGGTACTAAGGGAATTATTTCGGATTATGTGTCTTACCGCTGTGGAAGTACACACGCTCCTAGATAATTTCTTATAACCATTATTTGACCTAGTGATCCGCAAACAAACTCATCCGATGGGGAGGAAGGCACTCAAAGCCGACGCGCAAGTTTGTTGCATCACATGTCAAATTGTAATGGAGGCCGCGGGAATTAATTAAAATGTCCCTCTCCCACTTAGTAATTTGAAATTGAGGAATTTTCCTAGCCTACGACATGCATATCAAACAAAAAGCAATAAATATGAAAAATAAATTATTTTCCAACTATTATGGCTTTTTTCAATATGACTCCTGTCGCATCGCCATCTCGTCCGCTCCTCCTACGCCATGTACGAGCCATCAGGAATTGAGACTTCCCTATTTTAATTTACATCCATCGATCCTATACTCCACGAGGGAGTGTACATGAAATCTAGATCGAAAGTAAAATAAAATAAAGAGCGGCTAAACAATGCCGTATTTAATTTACAAAAACTAAATACTAGCCTCGTCAACCCCGAGGATTCAACAAAATAAACATTTACACACATACAATCACATACACACACATGCCATAATAGTGGAATCTTATGCCTGCAACCAAAGAGTTAAGCTACGCATATCCTACTATTATCCGACATATTTAATATATGAAAAAGTGCATAAAAATTAACCGAATCCTAAACACACAAAACCGGAAACCTTGGCTCTGATACCATTTGTAGGTTTAGCCCGGAAGCTCTGATACCAATTGAAAGGATTTCCCTTGTCGAGTCCGTGAGAGGAAACTTCGCTTCCCCTTCGCCTCGGTTGCTTGACCATGGTGATCCCTTCGATGTCCCCGGATTAAAAATTTAATCCTAGACAAAAGGGATTCCCAAAGCAACCAAGTCATCGTCGTGCTATTCGTTTAGAGAGGTCACTTGAACAAACTAGTTGTTCAAGCGACCATCCTCTATTCTACGAGTAGCCGCGGAATAGACGATGTCCGGATCGCCGGTTTTTATGTTTATACTCGGGATCCAAGTATTATTTAGCCTATTTACAGAAATATAACATGCTTATATTTTGAAAAACAAACACAAGCAATGAATAAAAGAGATAGAAGAATAGTTATACCTCTTGGTCTTCTAATGTATGACCCTCCTCCTTTTGGACGTCGTGTGGGCGACGATCCACCAAAAGTCGAAGCTCCTAGATCGCAAAACTTCCTTCCTTGCTTTTCCCAAGCAAGAGGAAGAAGAGAAACAATGTTTTTCTTTTTCAAAAACTCAACCAACAAAGAACTATAGAAGTTCTTGCCGCCGGCCAACTAGAAGGAGAAGAAGATGATGGAAAACTACTAAGACACCAAGGGAAACCCTATATCTTGTTTCCACCACCTAAGGAGAAGAAAGGGGAGTGTTTTGGGCGCTGGACAAGGGCTGGGATGGGCTGGAATAGCTGCTGGACATTGGCCACAAGGCAAGGAAGAAGAAAGAAAACTTGCCTTATTTGGTGCCACCCTTGCTTCCAAACCCTAACCCTAATTCCAATCCTATCTCAACTAGGATTGCTCTATTCTTGCCGCCCAAGCCTTGCTCCCTCTCTATCATGTTATCCACGACCACTTCCCATGCCCTCCTTTTATAGAGTTAGGGATAAGTCATGAATTAATCTCCTCCATTGGTTGTAGGGATTTAATCTCAACCGTCGGATCTAGAGATTTAATCTCAACCGTCGGATCTTAGAGATTTAATCTCTACCAATGGATCTTAGTGTTTTGTTTCTATCCATTGGATCTAAGCTTCATGAGGTGTTAATGGGCTACATTAGGGACCATGAGGAGGAGTTGGGTCTTGGCCACCCATGGATCAAGCCCACATAAAGTCCGATCCACTAATGATGGTCCAATCCACTAAAGGTCCATCATTGATCTACCTCACCAACCCCCATATGATAATATGGGCTCCATATATTATTTGTACATTTTCTCCCCGTGTTTAAGATCTCGAATGTCCGTCGATTAATTAATTTACTGACCATTAATTAATCAACATCTAACTCCTTGAGTAGTACCACTCAACCTTTTCATCATGCCGGACCTAGTCCACCTGCAGGGTTTACATGATGAACCTTATGAGCTCCTCAAGGGGACATCATCATCCTAATATGTAGGACACGGTTTCCTCCTATAATCAACGGCACACCATATAAATAATATCATCTCCCAACTTACCGAGTCTATCGATTTAATCTATAAATCTCGCCCATTGGTAAATCAAAGAGATGAGTACCAAGTATATGTGCCCGTTATTATATCGGGATTAAGAGCATGTACTAAATAATATCGAGGTCCGATTCGATTATGTAGTCAAATAAATCGAATCACCTGCGTGTTAGTCTGCTCAATACACAAAGTGCACTAGTGTGATTCTATGGTCAAGACAAACCAATACCAAATCACACTACAACCATTCCGATGGTTTGTCCAAAGCCATCTCGGTTGTGAGCCTTTACTTATACTTTACAAGGAGCCGATAACATGATCTCCTGTGTGACACCACACACCATGTTATCTACATTGTAACGTATTAGACAATATGCATAAATATATGCAAACAATGATCATGTGATTCTTATTTCAAAATAAAGATGTTCATACAAAAGATAGACTTTTCAGTATACATCCCTACAGCGCCAACCAGAGGGATTCATTGCTAAAGGCAAAGAGCATCTTGTATGTAAGCTTAATCGGTCCATTTATGGATTGAAGCAAGCTTCTAGATCTTGGAACATCCGCTTTGATGAGGTAATCCAGTCATATGGATTTATTCAAAGTCCGGATGAGCCTTGTGTATACAAGAGATGTGACGGAAACGTAGTGGTGTTTTTTGTACTATACGTAGATGACATTTTGTTAGTTGGCAACAATATCAAAGTGTTATCAGATGTAAGGGTATGGTTGTCCAAACAGTTTGATATGAAGGACTTGGGAGAAGTGGGACACATCCTTGGGATCAAAGTTATAAGGGATCGTAAGAAAAGGATGTTGTGCTTGTCTCAAGCTTCATACATTGACACTATCCTTGCTCATTTTAGCATGCAGAACACCAAGAATGGTTTTCTACCTTTTAGGCATGGAGTTCCTTTATCTAAAGAGATGTGTCCCAGAACATCAAAGAAGATAGAGGACATGAAGGCGGTTCCTTATGCTTCGGCAGTAGGAAGCCTTATGTATGCTATGCTATGTACGAGACCGGATATCTGCTTTGCCGTGGGCATGGTTAGCAGATATCAGAGTAATCTGACGAGGACATTGGACTGCGGTAAAGCATATATTGAAGTACCTGAGAAGGACTAGGGATTATATGCTGGTTTACCGGGCAGATCAATTAGTCCCTGTGGGTTACACAGATTCGGATTTCCAATCAGATAGGGACAAGAGTAAGTCTACCTCGGGGTTTGTGTTTACTTTTGGAGGTGGAGCCATAGCATGGAGGAGTGTCAAGCAGAAATGCGTGGCGGCCTCTACCATGGAAGCTGAGTATGTGGCAGCCTCTGAGGCAGCCAAGGAAGCTGTATGACTCAGCAACTTCTTGATGGACTTGGATGTGATTCCTGGTTTGCCCAGAACTATCACAATTTATTGTGATAATAGTGGTGCAGTTGCAAACTCGAAGGAACCACGAGCCCATAAGGCGAGTAAACACATAGAGCGCAAGTACCACCTCATACGAGAGATCGTAAAGCGAGGAGAAGTTGCTGTCGCCAAGATTTCATCAGAGGATAACCTGGCGGATCCATTCACTAAGCCCCTTCCAGCGAAAGCGTTTGATAGGCATGTGGAGGACATGGGGATCAGATGTATGGCAGAGTGATGACGGCATAGTCTTTTAGTATAAGTCGGAGATTGTTGGAATGTATACTGAAAGCCTAGCTCTTTTTGTATGAACATTTTATTTTCAAATAAGAATCACATGATCATTGTTTGCATTTTATATATTCATTATATATGTGTGCATATTGTCTAAATATTTTACATTGTAGATAACATGGTGCTTGGTGTGGCACAGAAGATCATGTTATCAGTTCCTTGTAAAATATAAGTAGAGGCTCACAACCAAGATGGTTTTGGACAAACCATTGGCATGGTTGTAGTGTAGCTTGGTATTGTTTTGTCTTGAACATAGAGTTACACTGGTACACTTAGGTGTATTGAGCAGGACCGACATAGAGGTGATTCAATTTAGTACTGACTACATGATTGAATCGCACCTCGGATATTATGTTGTACATGCTCTTAATCCCGATATAATAACGGGCACATGTACTTAGTATTTATTTCTTTGATTTACCAGTGGGTGAGATTTAGATGGATTAAATCAATATGCCCGGTAAGTTGGGAAATAATATTATTTACATGGTGTGCCGTTGATTATAGGAGGAAACCGTGTCCTATATATTAGGTTGATGATGTCCCCTTGAGGAGCTCATAAGGTTCATCATGTAAACCCAGCTGGTTGACTTAGTCAACATGATGATAAGGTTGAGTGGTACTACTCGAGAAATTAGATGTTAATTAATTGATGGTCAGTAAATCAATTAATTGACGGACATTCGATATCTTAAACACGGGGAGATTAATGTACAAATAATATATGGAGCCCATATTGATTTATGGGGGTTGGTGAGGTAGTTCAATGATGATCCTCTAGTGGAATGGAACATCATTGATGGATCAAGTTTGTGTGGTTCCGATCCATCGGGTGGCCAAGACCCAATTCCTCCTTATGGTCCCTATCGTAGCCTAATATAATCCTTATGAAGTCTAGATCCAAGAATGTAAAACAAAACCTAGAACCAACGGTTGGGATTAAATCCCTAGATCCGATGGTTGGATGAAACCCTAGAACCAACGGTTTGGATAAAACCCTAGATCCGACGGTTGGGATGAAATCCTATATCCGACAGTTGGGATTAAACCCTAGATCCGACGGTTGGGATAAAACCCTAGATCCGACGGTGGAGATTAAATCCCTAGATCTGACGGTGGAGATTAAAGGAGGCTTAAGCCTAATTCTATAAATAGGGGGCTTAGGCTTGGGCGGCAAGTATTTGTTTAGAATTGGAATTAGGGTTTGGCTCATCCAGAAGTGGGCGGCTAGGGTTCATTGGGCGGCTAGGGTTTTGGAGCAAAGAAGTGGGCGGCAACCTCTTTCCTTCAAGTTGATTGCCGGCGCCCATCCACCTCCATCAACACTTGGCCGGCGCCCATCCTAGAGGTCTTTCCCTTCTTCCTTGGCCGGCGGTTCTCCTCCCATTGGTGGCCGGCTCTTTTCCTCCTCCCTATTCTCCAAAGTGGCCGGTGGCAACACTTCTTGAAGTTGGCCGGCGAATCATCCAATTGTTCCTTGACCGGCGGTTGCACCAAGTTCCATAATTTGGTGGCCGGTTCTAGATAGGTAGGTATTTGTTGTTTCTTCTCTTTGTTCACAGCGGACAAGGTAGAGAAGAAAGCGATCTAGAAGGCTTCTACTCGTGGAGGATCTTCGTCCACATGTCGTCCACGAGAAGGATAGGACATACGGTAGAAGATCGTGAGGTATAAAGTTATTTTAACTTTATGTACAGATCTGAGCATGTTCTTATTTGTTTTGATTATGCATGTGTGTGTATGAATATATATTGTATAATCATGGACCCCGAAGACAAACACAAAAACCGGCGATCCATCCGTCGTCTCTTCCGCGTCTAACCAACTAGAAGAGTTGTGTTGCTTGAACAACTAGTTTGTTCAAGCGACCACTCAAGTTGTTAGCACGACGACGAATAGGTTGTGCTAAGGAAGCTCATCCCATTCGGATTAATTCTTTCATTAGTGAAAATTTTAATCCGAGGACATGGGAGCCAATGAGCCTCCGATGCGGCCACCTAACAATCCCTATCTGATTGGAAGTCGAAATCCGTGTAACCCACAGGGAGTAATTGGTCTACCTGGTAAACTAGCATATAATCCCTAGTCCATCTCAGGTACTTCAATATATGCATTACCACAGTCCAATGTCCCTATCATGGATTACTCTGATATCTGTTGACCATGGCCACGGCAAAGCAGATATCTGGTCTCGTACATAGCACCACATACATGAGGCTTCCTACCACCGAAGCATAAGAAATCGCCTTCATCTCCTCTATCTCCTAAGATGTTCTAGGACATATCTCCTTAGATAAAGGAACTCCATGCCTGAAAGGTAGAAAACCTTTCTTGGAGTTTTGCATGCTAAAACGATCCATAATTGTGTTTATGTATGAAGCTTGAGATAAGCACAACATCCTTTTCCTGCGATCCCTTATAACCTTGATCCCAAGGATGTGTCCCACTTCTCCCAAGTCCTTCATATCAAACTGTTTGGACAACCATACCCTTACGTCCGATAACACCTTGGCATTGTTGCCAATTAATAAAATGTCATCTACGTATAGTATAAGAAATACCACTACATTTCTGTCACATCTCTTGTATACACAAGACTCATCCAGACTTTGAATAACTCCATAAGACAGGATCACCTCATCAAAGCGGATGTTCCAAGACCTCGAAGCTTGCTTCAATCCATTAATGGACCGATTAAGATTACACACAAGATGCTCTTTGCCTTTTGCAATGAATCCCTCTGGTTGCTTCATGTAGAAGTTTTCCTCAAGACTTCCATTAAGGAAAGCTATCTTGACATCCATCTGCCATACCTCATAATCCATATGAGCAGCAATGCATAAGAGAATCCGAATATACTTAAGCATGGCCACCTGCAAAAAGGTTTCCTCATAATCGATACCCTCTTTCTGAGTATACCCCTTCGCAACAAGCCTCGCTTTGAAGGTCTCAACCTTCCCGTCTATTCCTCTCTTTCTTTTGTAGATCCACTTGCATCCAATGGTTTTTACACCATCGGGTGGTTCTACTAGCTCCCATACCTGATTTGAATCCATAGATTCAATCTCAGCATTCATTGCACTTTGCCAAGAAACTGCATCTTTATCTTGGATTGCCTCGTCATTGTTGGTGCAGTGGGCACCTAAGTCGAACCTAAGTTTTGATTATAGCAAACGATATAAAGTTAAGCTTATATTGTTATCTCACGAGCTAAATCAAGTGTGCAGAAAAGTCTCAATGCTGGAGCTGAAGGCTAGCGACACCCGGAGGAAGCCGCGGTGGTCGGGCGACACTCGAGTTACTTCGGAGGGAGCTGAAGGAATCGAGTGGAAGGCCAGAAGCAAAAGAGACACGTAAGTATCGAGGTAAGCTCGTGTGTGCGAGCGTAAGTGAGGTCGTATCCTCTTTACGGGGATGATCTTAGGTGACGATCTGACCCAAGACTTCCCATGGAAGGTCTATGTTGAGATCGGACGGCAAGTGGCCGTCGAATCCACTTATATTTTGAGCTAACTCTTTATTATAGTCAAAAATCCTGGCCATCAGTTCAACCGGCCAGTTCAACCGACCAGTTCAACCGGTGGTCAAAAATCAGCCTCGAGGAGTCAAGCTTTATCACCATTTTTCAAGGAGTTTTGTGCCCATTTGTGATTGGTTGAAGACCCATTCGTTGAGGGGCTTAAAGGCTATAAAAGGAGGGCCAAACCTAGGGTTTCATCCTCAATTCTAAGTGCTTAGAAGCCTCCGTTACGCTGCAACTCTCCGACGACTCTACAACAACGAAGTGCTGCCAACAACCCTAGCTTAAAGTTTCTTTTGTTTAGTTGTTGGTATAATCTTAATTTGTTATTGCTTTCAATATTGCAATTATTTTTAATCGAGGCTTTTCGTTGCATTTTACTTTAATAGAAGAGAGGGTTTGTCTCTCTATCTTTTTGCTTCGAAGGCTTTTGTAATCGTAAAACTCCTACCTCCAACGAGGAGGAGTGTTTTAGTGAATTGCCCTCCGTACACGGTCTAGGACCGTTAGGGCCTTGGAGTAGTAGCCGAAGGCTACGAACCAAGTAAAAAAACTATTTGTCTCATTTAGTTTTTATTTACATTTCCGCTACGTTTAATTATCTATCGAACGATTTAAAAGAAAAGTTTTTATCGCTATTCACCCCCCCTCTAGCGATCCGCTTCGATCCAACAATTGGTATCAGAGCCGGGGGTTGCTAAGATTTGGTGAAACCACCAATCTAGCCATTTTTTACAGATTTATTTTTCTTTTATTTCTGATTTATTTCGCTTTGTTAAATTTACTCCCGCACTACTAATCCAAGACGCGAGTCTTGGTACTTTGTTTTGTGTTTTTGTCGTTGCTAGTTTCTTCGTCTTCGTCCCTTTTTGTCTTTTGTTCTAATGGCCCATCTCGAGGGTTTTAGCACCGTCCGACCTCCGTTTTACAATGGAGATGACTTCCGTTATTTGAAGGGTCGGATGGAATGCTTTCTCAAAACCCAAATCGAGATGTGGATTATAATCCAAACGAGTTTCACACTTCCGACTAATGAAGTGGGTGACTCCTTGGATTATGATCAATGGACCATTGCGACAAAATGACAAGTCGAAGTCGACGCCAAGGCAACACAAATCCTCTAATGCGGCTTGTCCAAGGAGGAGTTAAATCGCGTCGGCCCCTTCATTAGCGCAAAGGACCTTTGGACAAAGCTGATCGAGTTACACGAAGGATCGGATCAAGCTAAGGTTTTCAAACGTGATTTGTTGTTCAATAAATTGTACACACTAAAAATGCAGGAACACGAGTCCACGACGCAACTCCACGCCCGTGTCCAAGACATAGTCAACAACCTACACGCAATCGGGCAAAAGGTCGAAAACCGCGACCTTATAAGGTATGTTCTAAACTCTTTTCCGAGGACTCCCTTGTGGGCATCCATGGTCGATGCCTACAAGGTCTCCAAGGACCTTTCTAAACTTAGATTAGATGAACTCTTTTAATTTTGAATTACATGAGCATCAACTCGGAACTCGAGAGGGTATAGCCTTGTTTGCGAGGTTCAAAGAAGAAGAAATTCAAGCAAGCCACCACCAACCGAGGAGGAAGATGAGTCCAAGAATAAGTTGACCGGAATTATTCGAACTAATGAACCTAGCTCGAAGGATAGCCAAGGGACGGCGAACCACAACTTGACCCAACTAAGGTAAGCCTAAAAGTTCTAATATTAGGTGTTATGAGTGTGAGTTTGGACATATCAAGTCCGAGTGCCCCAAGCTCAACCACCAAGCACCTAAGCACAAGAAGGCCCTCAACGCGACATGGGAAGAAGCGTCATCCTAAGAAGACGAAGACCACGTCTTCATGGAGAAATCGATTGTCCGGCTGGCTGCAGACCGAACTCAACTTGAGTCGTAACCCGAGGATGACTCCTGACCACGGTTACCTTCAAGTCAAGCCACGGATACGCATCCGGTTCAAAAGATACCCTTAAGGTGAGTCGAACCTTATTTAATACTTTACATAATACGATTAGGTTTTTGTCTAGGAAGTTAGCTAAGTCTGAGTCCAAGGTCGAGACCCTGGTTGAGGAAGTTAAACTCCTCAAACATGAGGTCTCCCTAACCTCTTCGACTAGTCGAGTTCAAGAGAAGGACTCAACTCGGGTTGAAAAACTCGAAGTTGAGAACTCACTCTTGAAAAGTCAAGTCGAAGATCTTAGGAATACGTTGGAAAGGTTTACTTTGGGATCCAAAGGACTTGACCTCCTACTTGGATCGCAAAGGGCCGTGTACAACAAGGCCGAACTAGGGTTTAGCTCAAACACGACCAATAAGTTGTATATGTCAATCGTAAGTAGACATAAAAAATGTGTCCAAGCATGGGTCCCTAAGACCACTTTGATTTCAACTCTAGGATCCAACTCGTACTGGGTTCCCAAGGACCAAATCCACTATGTGGATAGACCGAACCGATTCAACGGTCTAGGGGGAGCCAGTACAAAACATGTTTGTGTTTTAACTTAGAAATTGCATGCTTAGATTTTTTTTGTTTTTTTTTCTTTCGTGAACTCACTTAGAACACGTAAATAACCAACTAAAATCCTTCGAAAAGATTGAGCCTCGGGAAGCCTCTTTTCAAATAACCAACTAAAAT
This sequence comes from Wurfbainia villosa, assembly GCA_025175895.1. Taxonomy (NCBI): domain Eukaryota; kingdom Viridiplantae; phylum Streptophyta; class Magnoliopsida; order Zingiberales; family Zingiberaceae; genus Wurfbainia; species Wurfbainia villosa. The sequence continues at coordinate 87,883,674 of CM045992.1, forward strand.
CCTTCGAAAAGATTGAGCCTCGGGGAGCCTCTTTTCAAATAATCAACTAAAATCCTTCGAAAAGATTGAGCCTTGGGGAGCCTCTTTTCAAAAATAACTAGTTAGACGAGAAAATAATTTTAGGTGAGTCAAGTCATCATTTTCTTGAAAATGACTTTGTCTAAGGAAGTGGTCGATGATCCGATAAAAGAAGGCCCCTGTGCCTCGCCACGACCTGGAAGTCATGATCTTGAAAAGGTAAACTTGACAAGCCTAGGGTCAAATCCAAATCTAACATTACTTAAACATAAATGCACTTAATCAACTTAATTGGAAGTCATCTCACAAAGAACACATAAGTATAACATGCTTGATCATATAGACTCCGGTGAGATGACTTAGGTTTAACAACTTACAACCAATTTTTTTTTAAAAAATATAATAATCTAACATCCAATCCAACCACCTTGTGTGTAGGATCAATGGATGTTAGACAGCGGTTGCTCCCGACACATAACCGGGGATCAACTCAAATTCACGAAGCTTCGATTCAAACGACAAGGATCGGTAGCCTTTGGGAATAACGGCAAGCTCAAAATCATCGGATCAGGTGATATCGAGCTTAACTCGAATTTTGTTATTAAAAATGTATTACTTGTAGAGAATTTTGAATATAACCTGCTTAGCGTAAGCCAATTATGTGACAATAATTATAAGGTCGTATTTTTAGAAAATGAATGTGTAACGCCCGCCCTTATCTGCTCTCAGGGCGGCGCTACTTTTACTCCTTTCTTTTTTATTTCTTTTAAAACATAATACACATGGATCATTTCACCATTTACTTAAGCATGTTATCATGGCATAAACCTTCTTTTCTACATGCATCACCTATCTTATTCATAGTTAGCATGCTACCATATCTTATCTCATTTCATAACATGCCCATCATAAGGATCCATTCGTGAGTTCTATCATATCAACTTTCTTAAGTAATTGAACAATAACATAACTAAGCAATATCCAACATGGTACTAATAATTCACAAGTCTTATAAGCGGAAGCAAGGTCTTAAGTTGTTAATTGAGCATATAAATATAAGCAGATAGTAGTAGGGTCTTTCTCCACCATGCCACTATCACACACACTGGGCCCTTCCTGCTACCTCCTCTAGTTTAGGTTTCCTTGATCTGCAGTATATGGACAACATAAACTATAAGCATAAAGCTTAGTAAGATTCTTGCCTACTCACAAAAAACACGAACTTCATCAAGCAATTAGAAACATAAGCATGCTAGCATAAATGGCCTAAGTATTCCATAGTAACACTAATCAACAACATACCATGTAATGAAACCTAAGCATGGCAGAGAGTTTACATCAGCATGCTAAGCATAATTAAAACCAAGCAGGGCATAATCTAAACATAAGCATTCATGATATAAATCTTAGATATGCAGGAAGTACATAAACCCCAAATGTTCTTACTATAAGCATCATAACTTAGTAAAATCTAACATGCTTCAAGAACATAATCATAAGCATTTTTAACTTGAGCATAAACATTTATAATGACATAAATCCTAAACATGCATAAGGTACATAATCACAAACATTCTTAAACTACTGTAAGCATCATAACTTCATAGAGTCTAACATGCATAAAGGACATAATCATAAGCATTTTTAACTTAAGCATGAACATTTATAATGACATAAATCCTAAACATGCATAAGGTACATAATCACAAACATTCTTAAACTACTGTAAGCATCATAACTTCATAGAGTCTAACATGCATAAAGGACATAATCATAAGCATTTTTAACTTGAGCATAAACATTTATAATGCCATAAATCCTTAACATGCATAAGGTACATAATCACAAACATTCTTAAACTACTATAAGCATCATAACTTCATAGAGTCTAACATGCATAAAGGACATAATCATAAGCATTTTTAACTTGAGCATAAACATTTATAATGACATAAATCCTAAACATGCATAAGGTACATAATCACCAACATTCTTAAACTACTGTAAGCATCATAACTTCATAGAGTCTAAAATGCATAAAGAACATACTCATAAGCATTTTTAACTTGAGCATAAACATTTATAATGACATAAATCCTTAACATGCATAAGGTACATAATCACAAGCATTCTTACACTACTGTAAGCATCATAACTTCATGGAGTCTAACATGCATAAAGGACGAGTTCGTAAGCATTCATAATCTTTAACATAATCATACACAATTTCATAAAAGTCTTTTTTTTTCAAAACATATACATATAGATACTTCAATATCATCATAACTTGTTTGGGGGGCCCCAGGTTAAGTACCACATAATGCGCGTTCCCTAATAGGTCAGTAGCGAGCCACGACCTACCAGAGCAAGACCTCTTACGTCTTACAGGCAAGACCTCTTACGCCTTCTTATGTCCCTATGGATTTGATTGACTGCCACGGTCGGTACTTAACCTCTTACAAAGTAAAATACTTAATTCCTTTCTTTTCTTGTCATAGTATAAAGAATGCTCTTGATCCCCAACATAAAAAGGGAAGCATCTTAATCTTATCTTATCATAAGGAGAGCTCTTGATCCCTACTTGAAAGGGAAGCATCTCCATTTTATCTTATCTTAAGGAGAGCTCTTGATCCCTACTTGAAAGGGAAGCATCTCCATCTTATCATAAGGAGAGCTCTTGATCCCTACTTGAAAGGGAAGCATCTCCATCTTATCATAAGGACACATGCATTCATAACATAAGAGTACCCTAAAGGGGTCCTAAAGTATAAACATGTTCATCATACAAGCATATTTTGTGGCACATTACATCATAAACATGAAGCATATTTCCTTGGCATATTCATGGCATATTAAATCACAAAAACATGTTCATCACCTAAGCATATTTCATGGCACATTACATCATCAACATGTAGCATGTTTCCTAAGCATATTCAAGGCATATTAAATCATAAAAACATGTTCATCACCTAAGCATATTTCATGGCACATTACATCATAACATGAAGCCTATTTCTTTGGCATATCCATGGCATATTAAATCATAAAAACATGTTCATCACCTAAGCATATTTCATGGCACATTACATCATAACATGAAGCCTATTTCTTTGGCATATTCATGGCATATTAATCATAAAAACATGTTCATCACCTAAGCATATTTCATGGCACATTACATCATAACATGAAGCCTATTTCTTTGGCATATTCATGGCATATTAATCACAAAGCATGTTCATCACCTAAAACTCCTACATGAGGCATACAACATCCCCTAGTTCCCTTAGAAGCCTTTTTCTTGCAACCCTAACCCTAGTTTCCTTGGTTGGCCGAAACTTGTGAAGGGCTCAAGCTTGGGTTTGTCCCCTAAAACTCATTCATGAAGCCTTATAACCTATCATAGCATCATTAGAAATATTTTCATGCAACCCTAACCCTAATTTCATGGGTTGGCCGAAACTTGTGAGGGGCTCAAGCTTGGGTTTGCCCCCTAAAATTCATTCATGAAGCCTTATAACCTATCATTGTATCCTTAGAAATATTTTCATGCAACCCTAACCCTAATTTCATGGGTTGGCCGAAACTTGTAGGGTTAATATCTTTGGATTTTTATCACCTACATTTATTCATGTAAGCCTATATCATAACCTAACTTCATAAGGGGGAGCTCTTCATGAAACCCTAACCCTAAACCCTTGGTGGCCGAAACATATAGGGTTAAAACCCTTGGACTTTTGTTACCTAAGGATCCCTACTTGGAGCATACAACATATAAAAGGTTTCCCTAATAGCATATTTCATGAATCCTAGCCCAAGACATTAGTTGGCCGAAACATATGAAGCTCCCAAACTCCTATTTCTTTCATGTATTTCATCCTACAAAACTAATATACTGCAGGTGAGGAAATCTTACTTCCTTCGCTTTGCTTTTTAGTTGGAAGATGACCTAATGGAAGCCAACCCTAGCCTTCTTCTTGCTTGGAGGAATTCGGTCAAAGGTGCCAATGGAGAGGGGGAGCAAGGTGGTTTCGGTGAGGATGAAGAGGAGAGGAGGAAGTGGCCAAATGGGAGCTTCCCTCTTCTTTATAAAGGAAGGAAGAGAAGTTCCTCTTTTCTTTTCTATGCCCCTTCATTTACCCTCATCACCCTTATCTATAATTCCCCTCTTCTCTTAATGATATAATCCTATTGGGCTTATGGTTAGTGGGTGCATCTATAGGGCTTGGCTATCTCTAGAGGTTTGGGGTTCAATTCCTAGGCCTTGCATCTCTTTTTGGCTATTTCCTTTTATTTTCGGAAAACCCACATAAAGCCCATTATCGTAAAGCCAAAAATTCTCGTAAAATTGCTGGAGACTTTTTACGGGCGTTACAGAATGTGTAATTAAAACAAATGAAACAGCTAAAATAATACTCAAAGGAACTAGGACAAATAACATTTATACAATTAACTTAATCAAATCCTCAGCCAAATATCTTATGACACAGGAAGAGGAATCATGGTTGTGGCACCGACGACTCGGTCACTCGCACCCAATACTCGTCCACAAGATGAGTCAGAGTGGCCTAGTCAGAGGCTTACCCAACCTTAACAATCTGGTTAATAAAATCTGTAATGCTTGTCAACAAGGAAAACAACCTAGGACACAACACAAGTTAACTAACCAAGAACGAACCTCAAGTGTACTTGAGCTCCTGCATATGGATCTATTCGATTCACATGGAGCCAAGTCACTCAATAAAAGTCAATATTGCTTAGTCATAATTGACGACTACTCCAGGTTTACCTGGGTTAGGTTCATCAAACATAAAAATGATACCCTAGATCAATTAATCAATTTATTCAAATTAATCGAGAATCAAAAAAACCTTAAGGTTAAAAGAATTAGAAGCGATCATGGTGGTGAATTCAAAAATCAAAGGTTCACCGACTTCTGTAACCTAAACGGATACCACCATGAATTCTCTTCCCCTAGGACCCCTCAACAAAATGGCCTAGTGGAGCAGAAAAACTGAACTCTACAAGAAGCCGCTAGGACCATATTGAACGAATATGACCTACTCGATAGGTTTTGGGCAGAAGCCATGAGTACGGCATGCTATGTCCAAAATAGAATCCTTATGGTAAAGAGGCACCTTAAGACCTCATACGAGATTTATCACGATAAAATACCTAACATCAAGTACTTTAGGGTATTTGGGTGTAAGGTACATATCCTAAACACTAAGGATTACCTAGGGAAATTTACATCCAAGACCACGACAGGAATCTTTCTAGGATACTCGACTACAAGTCGAGCTTATAGAGTATATAACCACGACACCCTTAGAGTCGAGGAGACTATCAATGTAGTATTTGATGAAGGACGTGAACCTACAAAACCCCTGGCAACCCCAATTAGCGAGCTGATTCATACTAGACCTAACTCTGATCCGGAGATCAGGTCTAGTGTTAATCCTAACCTAAGTCAACCATGTCACTCTATTGATCAAGTGATAGATGACTCCAACCAAACTAATGTTCAACCAAGTCACCCCATTGATCAAGCATTAGGTGACACAAACCCAACCCAATCTAGGATTCAGACTAACCACCCTATCGATCAAGTGATAGGAGATCCTAATCTAGGAGTTCGAACTAGAGCATCCTATAGGAACCTTAGTCAAATTTCCTTAATTTCAAAGATAGAACCCAAATCAATTGAACAAGCTCTTCTTGATCCCAATTGGATTATTGCAATGCAAGAAGAGCTAGCTCAATTTACTAGGAATGAAGTGTGGGAATTAGTACCACCACCTAAAGACAAAACGATAATTGGAACAAGGTGGGTGTTTCAAAATAAGTTTGATGATAAAGGTGAAGTAGTTAGAAACAAGGCTAGGTTAGTCGCCAAAGGGTTTAGTCAAGTCGAAGGCTTAGATTACGACGAAACCTATGCCCCAGTAGCTAGACTCGAATCCATTCGAATGTTGCTAGCTTATGCCGCACATCGAGGATTTAAGCTGTTTCAAATGGATGTTAAGTCGGCATTCTTAAATGGATACATTAAAGAAGAAGTTTATGTTAGCCAACCCCCCGGATTCGAAAATCTAGATAAACCCGACCATGTTCTAAAACTTAAGAAAGCTCTCTATGGACTTAAATAAGCTCCTCGAGCTTGGTACGAGAGACTTTCAATCCATCTTAAGTCAAAAGGGTTTAACCAAGGCTTAGTTGACCCAACTCTCTTCGTAAAAACCTTAGGTAAAGAAATATTCATAGCTCAAATTTACGTAGACGATATAATTTTTGGAACCTCTAACTCAACCTTACTAAATGAGTTCGTTTCACTCATGGAAAGTGAGTTTGAAATGAACTTGGTAGGCAAGTTAAGTTTCTTTTTAGGTCTACAAATTAAACAAACTAAGGATGGTATATACCTATATCAACAAAAATACACTAAGGAGTTAATTAAAAGATTTGGAATGCAAGACGCTAAGATAATAAACACCCCAATGGCGATTAATGTTAACATAGGAGAAGACCTAGAAAGTAAGTCCATTGACTTAAAGTACTATAGGAGCGCGATAGGAAGTCTCCTATACTTAACTGCAAGTCGACCCGACATCCTATTCGCAGTAAATATGTGCGCCGGTTTTCAAACCTGTGCTAAGGAGTCTCACCTAACCCTAGTTAAGCGTATCCTTAGATATCTTAAGGGTACACTTAACGTTGGTATTTAGTACCCTAGATCTACGGAGTTCGAACTAATCGGCTACTCCGATTCGGATTATGCCGGTAGTAAACTCGATAGAAAGAGCACGAGTGGTTGTTGTCAACTACTCGGCTCAAGTCTAGTGAGTTGGTGCAGTAGGAAGCAACATTGTGTTGCTTATCTACCACCGAAGCCGAATACGTTGCGATGGGTGAGTGTGTAACTCAGCTTCTTTGGATGAAGCACACTCTTCGAGACTTTAGGTTGGACTTCACCAAAACTAAAATTTTTGTAGACAACATAAGTTCAATAAATCTAACTAAGAACCCTATATTCCATTCAAGGACAAAGCATATAGAGGTAAAACACCATTTCATTCGAGAACATGTAGCCAACGGCTCCATACAACTCGAATATGTTGACTCGAAGTCTAACCTAGCAGACATATTTACTAAACCACTACCCGAAGCCGAATTTAGTCTCTTGAGATGAAGATTAGGCATGTGCGTAATAGAATAGGAACTTGCAAATTATATTTTCTTACTACTATTTCTTACTTTTTTTTCATGGAACTAGCATAGGACATACCTTAGATATCATGCACCTATAGATTTAAGGAGCCAATACATCTCACAACACATAGGACTAATGTGTTTGTGTACTTAGCCACGTAGATGGGCGTGAGATGTTAGGACCTTACTCCTGGTTCAAGATGTAGAGCTAGTGCATCGCTATGAACCACGGAGTATAATCATACCGACTCTAACCAGGACTGGTTGATCCTTCATATCAATCAAGCCAAATATGAGTCGAACATTTTATAGATGAACTTATTTTCAGTATATTATTTTTAAAAATAAAAATGTGGAACATTCTTGGACTTTAAATTTAACATTTATTTTGTTTTCCACACACCCCTTACTCTTTTCTATATACGGCAAAATGGGGAGAAAAAGGAGAAAAAGGATAAAAGTTAAGGGGTCAAAAAAAATTTTTTGATAACTTAACTCTTACTTCATAATTAAACCAAAAGTTAACTTTAAGTTTTGAAAACTTATTTAACTTTTAACAAAAGGCCAAGGTTAATAAATCATTTGGTTTCTTAACTTAAAACTTATTTTAAACACTATGGCCAATATTAAGTAATTTCGGTTACTTAATTCTTTTTCATAGTAGCACATATTAAGGGGGAGAGTTAAAACCCTTTCTCAAGTACTCACCCTCGGTCAAGGGGGAGGATTCTTCAAGGGGGAGCACTTGAAAAAGAATTTTTATATACTCCTACTCATTCATGCATAATCTCATACTTATTTTTGTCTTAACTTTGTATGTGGGTTTGCCATAAATCAAAAAGGGGGAGATTGTTGGTGCAGTGGGCACCTAAGTCGAACCTAAGTTTTGATTATAGCAAACGATATAAAGTTAAGCTTATATTGTTATCTCACGAGCTAAATCAAGTGTGCAGAAAAGTCTCAATGCTGGAGCTGAAGGCTAGCGACACTCGGAGGAAGTCGCGGTGGTCGGGCGACACTCGAGTTACTTCGGAGGGAGCCGAAGGAATCGAGTGGAAGGCCGGAAGCAAAAGCGACACGTAATTATCGAGGTAAGCTCGTGTGTGTGAGCGTAAGTGAGGTCGTATCCTCTTTACGAGGATGATCTTAGGCGACGATCCGACCCAAGACTTCCCATGGAAGGTCTATGTTGAGATCGGACGGCAAGTGGCCGTCGAATCCACTTATATTTTGAGCTAACTCTTTATTGTAGTCAAAAATCCTGGCCATCAGTTCAACCGGCCAGTTCAACCAGCGCCAGTTCAACCGGCCAGTTCAACCGGTGGTATAAAATCAGCCTCGAGGAGTCAAGCTTTATCACCATTTTTCAAGGAGTTTTGTGCCCATTTGTGATTGGTTGAAGACCCATTCGTTGAGGGGCTTAAAGGATATAAAAGGAGGGCCAAACCTAGGGTTTCATCCTCAATTCTAAGTGCTCAAAAGCCTCCGTTACGCTGCAACTCTCCGACGACTCTACAACAACGAAGTGCTGCCAACAACCCTAGCTTAAAGTTTCTTTTGTTTAGTTGTTGGTATAATCTTAATTTGTTATTGCTTTCAATATTGCAATTCTTTTTAATCGAGGCTTTTCGTTGCATTTTACTTTAATAGAAGAGAGGGTTTGTCTCTCTATCTTTTTGCTTCGAAGGCTTTTGTAATCGTAAAACTCCTACCTCCAACGAGGAGGAGTGTTTTAGTGAATTGCCCTCCGTACACGGTCTAGGACTGTTAGGGCCTTGGAGTAGTAGCCATAGGCTACGAACCAAGTAAAAAAACTATTTGTCTCATTTAGTTTTTATTTACATTTCCGCTGCGTTTAATTGTCTATCGAACGATTTAAAAGAAAAGTTTTTATCGCTATTCACCCCCCCCTCTAGCGATCCGCTTCGATCCAACAGTCATATGTCCAGGGATAATGTTCATGTTTGCCAGGGACCAAATCAGAAGATTCTTCCAAGAACATGAACCTATCAGGCTGTCTCACAACCCTCCCACTACGACAAGGTATCACCTGTGTATCCTCTGTGACACGCAGTGCAGTGACTTGTGGTATATTCTCTTGTACCGGTGGTACTGAAGAAGTGACTTTCCCTTTCAATTCTTCCAGAACAATCTTACTCATGGGCTTGTGGTTCATGACATAGTCTTCCTCTAGAAATCTGGCGTTCGTGCTAACGATCACCCTCTAATCTCTAGGACTATAAAACAAACTACCTTTCATTTCTCTAGGATAGCCAACGAACATGCACACTTCTGTACGAGGTTCCAACTTACTAGCATCTGCCATCAACACATGTGCTGGACACCCCCATATCCGAATATGTCTTAGACTAGGCTTTCGCCCAGTCCATAATTCTGTGGGAGTAGAAGGCACTGATTTAGATGGGACCAAGTTCAGAATATACACTGCCGTGTCTAGATCATATCCCTAGAACGAATCTGGCAACTCAGAATAACTCATCATCGATCTAACCATCTCCATAAGAGTCATATTCCTTTGCTCTGCTACACCATTCTGCTGGGGTGTGCCAGGTGCAGATAATTGGAATTGAATCCTAGGCTCGGATAAGTAATTCCTAAACTCTCCCAAGAGGTACTCACCACCACGATCAGATCGTAGTGTCTTGATACTTTTACCATGACGTTTCTCCACATCAACCTTGAATTCTTTGAACTTGTCAAAGTATTCAGACTTGTAGCGCATCAAGTAAATGTATCCATATCTCAAATAATCGTCTATAAAAGAGACAAAATACTCAAAACCACCTCTAGCCTGGATAGATATAGGACCACACAAATCAGAATGAACCAATTCTAACACATCTTTGGCTTTATACCCCTTAGCCTTAAAAGGCCTCTTGGTCATTTTACCCTCAAAGCAAGATTCGCATGTTGGGAAATCTTCCACCACTAATGAACCCAGAGGTCCATCGGCTATCAACCTTTGAATTCTTCTCCGGTTAATATGACCAAGCCTAAGATGCCAAAGATATGTTTGGTTCATCTTCGAAGGTTCTTTTCTCTTATTGGAATTAGAAGATGAGTTATTAACTTCTATTTGCATTGTGGGAGCTTTTGGTTCAAGTGTGTATAAATTTCCTATCAATGCACCCGAACAGATAATCTCCCTATTCCTTTTTATAACAACCCTGTCATTAAAAGAAATAGAATATCCATCCATAAACAATTTAGAAATCAAAATTAAATTCTTTCTAAATAAAGGTACATAAAGGCAATTCTTAAGAACCAAAACTTTATTTTTCTCAAAAGATAAATGAACATCTCCCACTACAATAGCCGCCACCTTCGTGGCATTGCCCAAGTAAATGGTAATCTCCTCTTTAGCTAGTCGTCGGGTTTCCTGGAACCCTTGTAAATTATTGCAGACATGATCAGTGGCTCCTGTATCTACACACCAGGTGCCGATAGATAACACCGCTAAACATGTTTCAATGACTAAACCAAAAGATATACCTTTGTTCAATTTAGAATGGGATAGTCCTTCTTCCAATGTCCTTCTGCTTGCAAGTGAAGCACTTGTCTTTCGGCTTCTTCACTCCTCCCTTAGATCCTCCCACCAGCTTTGCTCCACCTTGTTTCTTCTTCTTCTTGCCTTTCGGCTTAGAAGTAGAAACCTTCTGAGCAACCATGGCCTGAGCCTGAGCAAGCCTTTCTGTCAATTGGAGAATGATATCGACCTAGGTTTCCCCATCGATCTCAGCTCCAAGGACTTCCAGCTCATTCGCAGGCTTAGGAGGACACTCTTCGAAGAGTACATACTTGTACTCCTCAGCAGTTAAGACAATATCTAGATTCCTTTTTCCAATCAACATAATTATGTACAGTAAGTTTATTTTCCTTTAGTATCACAGCAAGTGGACTGAAAGTTATTTTTAAAAAACCTAAGAATCACATAGATCAAAACTTTAGATTTCAAAAAATTATTGATTCCTCAGACAATAAAATTTTAAAATCAACCAACACCTCAAAACACCGAGAATATTGTATGCCACGATCGTGTGGACGTATACGAATTCTACATTTGTAAGAGGAGGTTTTACCCATTAATTTTACTATCTTGTCAACCTAAATTTTTGACAAATAAAATTAATAGTTGGTTTCTCTCCGGCCCTACAAATAAAAGCAGTGACTCCGATGGGGAGGATACTCCTATTTGCATCTAAGTGTTCACCATTACTCGATACCAAGGAAATTATCTCGGGTTATGTGCCTTCCGATGGAGAAGTACACATGCTCCTAAATAATTTCCTATAACCATATCCATCCCTGTGATCCACAAACAAACTCATCCAATGGGGAGGAAGGCATTCAGAGCCGACGCGCAAGTTTGCTTGCATCACATGTCAAATCGTAATGGAGGTCTTGAGAATTTATAAAAATATCCCTCTCCCACTTAGTAATTTAAAATTGAGGAATTTTCTAGCCTACGACATGCATATCAAACAATAAGCAATAAATATGAAAATAAAAATTTTCCAACTATTATGGCTTTTGTCTTCAATATGTCTCCCGTCGTATCGACATCTCGTCCACTCCTCCCTATGCCATGTACAAGCCATCCATCAATCCTATACTATACTCCACGAGTGAGTGTACATGAAATCTAGATCAAAAGTAAACTAAAATAGAAAGAGTGGCTAAACAATGTCGTATCTAATTACAAAAATTAAATACTAGCCTCGTCAACCCCGAGGATTCAACAAAATATACAATTACACACATACAATCATATACACATATATGGCCATAATAGTTGGATCCTATGCCAGCAACCAAAAAGTTAACCTACGCATATCCTATTATTATCCGGCACATATAATATATGAAAAGTGCATAAAAGTAACCGAATTCTAAACACACAAAATCAGAAACCGTGGTTCTGATACCAATTGAAGGGTTTTGTGTCCGGAACCGAAGCTCTGATACCACTTGAAGGTAGGAAACTTCGCTTCCCACTTCAACTTGATCGCTTGTTCATGGCGATCCCATCGATGTCCCTAGATTAAAAAAAAATTAATCCTAGACAATAGGGATCACCCAAGCAACCGTTTCATCATCGTGCTATTCGATTAGAGTAGTCACTTGAACAAACTTGTTGTTCAAGCAACCAACCTCTATTCTACGAATAGCTGCGGAATAGACGATGTACGGATTGCCAGCTTTTGTATTTATGTTCGGGGTCCAAGTTAATTTAGCCACAAAAATAGAATATATAATATGCATATAATTGAAAACAATTAGAGACATAATACAAAAGAACACTAATCAAAATAAACAAGATTATACCTCTTGTTATACCTCTTGATCTTCTATTGTATGTCCTTCCTCCTTTTGGACGTCGTGTGGGCGACGATCTTCCAAAAGTTGAAGCTCCTAGATCACCAATCTTCCTTCCTTACTCGCTCCAAACAAGAGAAAGTATAGAAACAAAACTCTTCTCTTATCTAGGACCAACCATCAAGCTCCAAGCTTGATGCTTGCCGCCGGTCCAAAGAGATGAAGATAGAAGTGAAGGCGCCGACCAAAATCTCCAAGGGAAGAGTCCCTTGCTCTTGTTTCCACCGGCCAAGGAGAAGATGAGGAGTAGGTTTGGATGTCGGCCACCAAGGAAGAAGAAGAAGAACTTCTCCAATTGTTGCCGCCCACTCCAACACCCAAACCCTAGCCGCCCAAACACAATCCTAACCTAACTAGGATTCCTTGCCGCCCAAGGCAACCAAACCCTAATCTCCTAAGCCATCAAGTTGCCGCCCACCCCCTTAAGGCTTATTTATAGGCTTAGGGATAAGCCTTGTTTTAATCTCCACCATTGGTTCTAGGGATTTAATCTCAACCGTCGGATCTAGAGATTTAATCTCTACCGTTGGATCTAGAGTTTTGTTTTCATCCATTGGATCTAGGCTTCATGAGGTATTAATAGGCTACAATAGGGACCATGAGGAGGAGTTGGATCTTGGCCACCAAATGGATAAAGCCCACATAAAGTCCGATCCATTAATGATAATCCAATCCACTATAGGATTATCATTGATCTACTTCACTAACCCCCATAAGTTAATATGGGCTCCATATATTATTTGTACATTTTCTCCCCGTGTTTAAGATCTCGAATGTCCGTCAATTAATTAATTTACTGACAATTAATTAATCAACATCTAACTCCATGAGTAGTACGACTCATCCTTATCATCATGTCGGACCAAGTCCACCTGCAGGGTTTACATGATGAACCTTATGAGCTCCTCAAGGGGACATCATCATCCTAATATATAGGACACGGTTTCCTCCAATAATCAATGACACACCATATAAATAATATCATTTCCCAACTTAACGATCCTATAGATTTAATCTATAAATCTCGCCCATTGGTAAATCAAAGAAATGAATACTAAGTATATGTGCCCATTATTATATCGGGATTAAGAGCATGTACAATATAATATCTGAGGTCCGATTCGATTATGTAGTCAACAATAAATCGAATCACCTCTGAGTCGGTCCTGCTCAATACACTCAAAATGTACTAGTGTGATTCTATGGTCAAGACAAACCAATACCAAATAACACTACAACCATACCAATGGTTTGTCCAAAGTCATCTAGGTTGTGAGCTTTTACTTATACTTTACAAGGAACCGATAACATAATCTCCCGTGTGACACTACACACCATGTTATCTATAATATAATGTATTAGACAATATTGCATAACCATAAATATGCAAACAATGATAATGTGATTCTTATTTCAAAAATAAAGATGTTCATACAAAAGATAGACTTTTCAGTATACATCCCAACACTTGGAGCATTCGCTTTGATGAGGTAATCCAGTCTTATGGATTTATTCAAAGTCCGGATGAGTCCTTGGGATGTGACAGAAACGTAGTGGTATTTCTTGTACTATACGTAGATAACATTTTATTAATTGACAACAATGTCAAGATGTTATAGGACGTAAGGGTATGGTTGTCCAAATAATTTGATATGAAGGACTTGGGAGAAGTGGGACACATCCTTGGGATCAAGGTTATAAGGGATCGCAGGAAAAGGATATTGTGCTTGTCGCAAGCTTCATACATAGACACTATTTTGGCTCGTTTTAGCATGCAGAACTCCAAGAAAGGTTTTCTACCTTTTAGGCATGGAGTACATTTATCTAAAGAAATCTGTCCTAGAGCATCAAAGGAGATAGAGGAGATGAAGGCGGTTCCTTATACTTCGGTAGTAGGAAGCCTAATGTATGCTATGTTATGTACGAGGTCGGATATCTGCTTTGTTGTGGGTATGGGTAGCAAATATCAGAGTAATCCAGGAGAGGGACATTGGACTCCGGTAAAGCATATATTGAAGTACCTGAGAAGGACTAGGGATTATATGTTGGTATACCAGGTAGATCAATTACTTCCTGTGGGTTACACAGATTCCGACATCCAATCAGATAGGGATAATAGTAAGTCTACCTTGGGTTTTGTGTTTACTTTGGGAGTTAGAACCATTGTATGAAGGAGTGTCAAGCAGAAATGCATGGCGGACTCTATTGGGTTTTCGGCACCGCGGCGAGTGTGTGTTCGAATATGTTTCATAAACATGTGCACAGCGGAAGGAATAAAATAATAAATCTAATTTATTACAACACACACACCACACACATGCATAGTACAACATGTGTAGACATAACCGTAAATTCAAATTTTGCAATAAAAGGAAATCTATACCTGACGTATCACGTGTAGCGGGAAAGGCATCAACCGGAACGATTCTTGCTAGAATTGTCTCTATCCGTATCCACGCCCAGTATCTTCGAAATGACTTCATAAAGTCACGAGCCTCCTCTTCGTACGGGTTACTAGCCTCGTGTTGAAGATGATGTGATCGAGAGAAGATCACGATCCGAATCAAAATTCGGATCCAAAACGAGTCCTCAAAAACTCGCTTCTCCGAAGAGGTATTCGTCAACCGTTTGACGAATCCTTCGTCCTCCACCTATGAGGATTACCGGAGATCGAATCCCCGGCAAGGATACCGCTGTCAGAGCTCCAAACGTCGTCCAAATGATGCTCCGACGAGAAGGAAACAAGCTGTCCAGAAAATTGGACAGCTTTTGGTGGAGGAATAGGGGTCGGCCAAAAGGGAAGGTTGAAGCTCACCTTGTTGCCGAACCCAAAGGAGATCACCGGAGATCCTCCGGCAGCAGCTCGACGCCGGCAAGGGGAGAGGACGGCAGCTGCTGGACGACGGCAAGGGAGCTTGGGTGGTGGTGGGCGGGGGCAAGGAGAGTTGGCGCCGACTTCATAAGGAGAGGGAGGGGGCGGCAACTTAGGGTTGCTTGGACTTGGATTAGGGCTTAACAAAACCCTTAAACCCTATTTTATAGAGAACAAATTCTCTTAATGGTTATCGGATCATAACCAAATGCCCGTTAACCTGCTCCATTAATTTAAGTTAAAATAAACCAAACCATGATGGTCTATTTAAAGTTAAAATGAACCGAACCGACTTTGGTTCATTCATTTAAAACAAACCAAACCCCTTTGGTTTATTCTCCTCCATTGGATTAGAACCAAACCAATTTGGTTCATCCATCATGTCTTCATAAGACACGACCCATCCACGATTCCATTGCGACTGAAATGATTTCATGCTCGCTCCATGTTTGGTCCAACCAAACCTAGTTTCTCTCGGTCTGAGAATCTCATTCTCAAGCTCGTTTTAAATCTTTTGGATTACGCTCATTGTGCGTGTGACCAAATAGGTTCTTGGGTTATGTTGGCCGTCTATAATTAACCATTAATTATAGAACGATCATGAGTGGCACCTAATAGTACATCATGATCCTCAATTAACCGAAAAGATCAACGGTTGATCCAGAACTATTTCTGAAACCCTTCAGCAACTCGAATGAATCGTGCCTCATTCCCTTCACTCATCTTATACCCACTTGGTTCAGGACATGGTCTATAGTGTCAGTCCCCACTAGGCTGACTACGTCACACCTAGCCCAAGTATCATTTCCTCGTTCTACGGATTCTAGTTACTGCACATGTATCAAAGAGTACCTTACTCTAAACATATAATGCTTTGGCCAAAGACTTTAGTAACAATCCGACGAGAGGCCATGGGTATACATCTCCTCGCAAGGAGTGGTGAATCCTTTATAGGCTATTCAAACACCTTCGATCACTTCGACTTATACCCAATCATCCCGGGTCCACATCTCCTTAGAGATGCTTACTTAAGATGTCAAAGCATAAGTCTTTATGATCAAGATGACTTGAATACCGCAAGTCAAAGGAACATCACAATTAAGCTGCAGTAAGAACTTCATTGACATATCTATATATGCAGAGAACCATATGAAGTCTTACGGCTAGTCACTCCAATGAACTAGTTACCATAACTAGCATCCACGATTAACTCCGGACATCACAATGTCTCCAGCCAGTGAGAATCAGCTGCTTGGATACACAAAGGAGTATACCTCATGCTAGTCTCGACAGAATCGATGGTGTCCAAATCCATCAATTCATCGACTAGGGATAATTCCGATACATCACAATTACACATGTAGAGATACTCACAAGTTGTGATCCAATCACAAATTCTCTCATGCTATGAATCATATCGTGGACATTCAGTAAATGAGTTTAAGATCTAATCAAATACATGAAAACATATATACTCAAATAGTGAATCTTCATTTATCATATAAATCGTTCAATCATAAGGTGATTGCCTTAGGACATCTCTCATATATTACTAACAGTGCCAAGGAGTCTCACCTAACTCTAGTCAAGCGTGTCCTTAGATATCTAAAGGGTACACTTAATGTCGATATTTTGTACCCTAGATCTATCGAGTTCGAACTAATCGGCTACTTCGATTTGGACTATGCCGGCAGTAAGCTCGATAGAAAGAGTACGAGTAGTTTTTGTCAACTTCTCGGCTCGAGTCTAGTAAGTTGGTGCAGTTGGAAGCAACACTGTATTGCCTTATCTACCACCGAAGTCGAATACATCGCAATGGGTGAGTGTGTCACTCAGCTTCTTTGGATGAAGCACACTCTCTGCGACTTTAAGTTAGACTTTACAAATACTAAACTTCACGTAGATAACATTAGTTCAATTAATCTTACTAAGAATCCGATATGTCACTCTAGGACCAAACATATAGAGGTCAAACACCATTTCATTCGAAAACATGTGGCCAACGGAGCCATACAACTTGAATACATCGAATCGAAGTCTAACTTGGCAGACCTATTTACTAAACCCCTACCCGAAGCCGAATTTAGTCTATTAAGACAAAAATTGGCCATGTGTGTAGTAGAATAGGACTTTGCAAATTATATTACTACTATTTCTTACTTTTCATTTTTCATGGAACTAGTATAGGACATACTTTAGATATCATGCACCTATAGATTTAAGGAGCCAATACATCTCACAACACATAGGAATAATGTGTTTGTGTACTTAGCCATGTAGATGGGCGTGAGATGTTAGGACCTTACTCCTGGTTCCAGATGTAGAGCTAGTGCATCACCATGAACCATGAAGTATAATCATACATACTAACCGACTCTGACCAGGACTGGTTGATCTTTCATATCAATCAAGCCAAATATGAGTCGAACATTTTATAGATGAGCTTATTTTAAGTATATTATTTTCAAAATAATGTGGAACATGCTTGGACTTTAAATTTTATACTTATTTTTTGTTGGTTTCCACACACCCTTACACTTTTCGATAGATGGCAAAAGGGGGAGAAAAGGCCAAAGTTAAGGGGTCAAATTTTTTTTTTTTTTTGATAACTTAACTCTTACGTCATATTTATTTACATAACCAAAAGTTATTTACATAACTTAACTTTTTTTAACAAAAATAAGTAAAGGCTAAGTTAAGAGAATTCTTAACTTAAGAACTTATTCTTAACAAAAACGTTAATGTTTTACTTAAGGGGGAGAAAGGGCCAAGTTAAGAAGACCTTTAACTTAAACGTTTTACTAAGGCCAACTTTAAGTAATGTTAATTACTTAAAGCAACCCTCAAGGGGGAGGATTAAGGTCTTTCTTCAAGACTCACCCTCGGTCAAGGGGGAGGGTTCCTCAAGGGGGAGTACTTGAAGAAAATCCTTACTACTCCAACTTAATCTTCACTTTTGTTTCTCATGCACATTATTATGCTTGCTATTTACTTAACTTTGTATGTGGGTTTACCATAAATCAAAAAGGGAGAGATTGTTGGTGCAGTAGGCACCTAAGTCGAACCTGAGTTATGATTATAGCAAACGATACAAAGTTAAGCTCATGTTGTTATCTCACGAGCTGAATCGAGTGTGCAAAAAATTGCTATAGCTGGAGCTGAAGGTTAGCGACACCCGGAGGAAGCCGCAGTGGTCGGGCGACACTTGAGTGACTTCGGAGGGAGCCAAAGGAATCGAGTGGAAGGCCGGAAACGAAAGTGACATAGTAAGTATCGAGGTAAGCTCGTGTGTGCGAGTGTAAGTGAGGTCGTATCCTCTTTACGGGGATAGACTTAAGCGTAGATCCAACCCAAGACATCCCATCGGTGGTCTATGTCGAGATCGGACGGTCAGAGGCCGTCGAAATAATGTTATTTTTTAGCTGGTATCAGTCAACTGCCAGCTTGGAGGACTTGACTATCATCCATCAGTTGACTGGCTCTGGTCAGCATTCGACTGATGCTGCCATCAGTCGACTGATGATGGCCATCAGTCGACTGATGGTCAATGATCAGCTTCGAGGATTCAAGGCTTATCACCCCATTTCAAGGAGATTGGTGCTCAATTGTGATTGGCTAAAGTTCCTCTCGAAAAGGGGCTCAAAAGCTATAAAAGGAGGGACTATCCTAGGGTTTCTTCATCAATTCTAAGCTTCCAAAAGCCTCTGCCAAGCTACAACTTTCCGACAACGAAGTACTTCTTCTTCGATGTCTAGGTTTTAATTGTTTTCATTTTATTGCGTCGGTTTAAGTTTTTATTACAGTTCATTACTTTCAATTCTCGGAGCTTTTATCGTAACGAGGAGAGGGGGAGTGTTCCTCTACCTTAAGCTTTGTGCTTCATTTGTATCAATTAACTCCTACCTCTAACGAGGAGGAGTTCTTTAGTGTTTTTGCCCTTCGTACGTGGTCAAGGACCACTAGGGCCTTAGAGTAGTAGTCGAAGGCTACGAACCAAGTAAAATTCCCTTGTCTCTTTTACTTAACATTTACATTTCCGCTGTGTGTTTTTAAACGATTATGAAAAGAAAAAAAGATTTATCGCTATTCCCCCCCCCCTCTAGCGATCCGCTTCGATCCAATACCAAAGAGCATTGTAATTTATTTTCTATACATCTTCTGCATTGTAATGATGAATTCAATCATGCCTTGTGTTTCTTCTCTTTCATTTATGGAGTAGATACTCTGATTCTAGGATTATGGAGTAGCTTGTGTGCATAGAACATGCTAGTTGAATATATGTTTCGTCTTTAAATTTATATTTGCAGTTTGTGTTGTTTGGATTGATGACGATTGTGTTTTGGTTTTCTGTCTATTGTGCATAGCTGATACAAGGGGTGACAACCCTTGTATCAAAGATCTAGGAGAACTAAGGAGGAACCTAGTGGTTGTCCTCTCTCCGATAACCGTAGATAGAAGGGTATGATGAAGTAGGAAATGGGATATGTTTTGACTCGTCATAGAAATTGATTTAGCATCCTCGTACTATCTATCCTATCTTAACAATATAGGGTGGCCACAGTAGGAGAAATTAACTCTAGAAGGGTTGAGGGACCTTAGTGACAGGGGGCTCCCAATGGTATCAACCCCCTAAGCTCTGATGATCCGAAAGATTCGCTTGTTAGGAGCAGGTAGTTCCCAATAGATGCGAGAGCTCATCGCGAAAGTGTATGATGTCCCTTCCACAAGATTATGATTAGAGATCTAGACAACATTTAATTGATAGTATGTTCCATGACACACAAGTGAAACCGAAGTTCTAGAATCCTCCCTCTTAGATCCCCAAACCAACCTTCCTTTCCTCCGTGTGACACCGTACTAGAGTTAGGACCACCGTCAGCCTCGTAACCACAACTCATAGAACTAAACTCCGAACAATAATGTCCACCGAATAATTGGTACTCGAATTTTAGTCTTTGTGGGATCGATAATCTATTTATTACTTGACGACATCTGTGTACTTGTGGGCTTTGATCGCGAGTGCATACTTCGAGTCCTTGATGGTTCCCTTCCGAGATTTGAGGTCACGTTCGCATGCATCATGTTTTTGGCGCCGTTGCCAGGGACTGATTGATTCGATATCGAATCAAAAGTGGACAATTGGATTGGACCTAGAGTAGATTTACTTTCTAGTTTTACTTTATTTCAGTTTATATAGTTTTAAATTTTTGTTATCTCTATTCATTTTAGGGTAATTTTCCTAGTCTTTATTAATTTTTAGTTTAATTTAGCTCTAAGTTTAGATTTCAGTTTTCTTCTAGCTTCAGTTATTTTCTAGTAGTTTTTCTTTTCAGTTTTTCTTTTAGTTTAATCATAGTTCTAGCAGCTTTAGTCTCTTGTTGTGGCATTGTTGTTCCTTTCCTTATTTATACTTTCTTGCATATAAACATGCATGCTTTTTCTCATGATTATGGTCAATTTAATGCTATGAGTTTTGGTAACATTTATTGGGAGCATTGTGGTGAAACATGGAATACCATTAATAATTGTCCGAATATATTTGAACCTTCACAATTTGAACAAGAAGATGTCACCCATGATTACAACCAGTGGCCACAAGATGATTCTTATTCATATAGTTATGACCCTGGCTACTTGAACCCTCAATATTGTTTCCCAAGTGAGAACGAGCGCTACGAATCACCATGCAAATTTTATCCAGAACCAAGTCCCCACTTAGAAGCCTTGCTAGATAATTTTACTAGGGAATGCGAGGAGCATAGCCGACAATTCGCGGAGCTCATGCAATGAGATCTAGCAAGAGAAGCAACCAAATGATGAGAAGGTGGCTTTGATGACTGAAATATTACACCTAATATGGCGGAGACTCACTTTGAATGAACATATGAGGAAGACGTAGATGACATATGAAGTGAAGAAGGACAATCCATTTGAAGGAGAACTTGAAAATTATATAATTGATACTTTAATCGAGAAGTACATTGCTTCAATTAAAATACCTCCTAACCTCAAGGACCCAGAAGAGCCCATCTTAACCCTCACTGAAACTTTAGTTGCCAATAATGAAGCACTTCTAGTGTTTGGTAATGATAAAGTTTCATTTGACGTAATAGAATCTACTAATCAATCTGGTGGTGAGGATATTTGTGGAGAGTTACATTACTTACATATAGGGATAAAATGGGATATTATGATCAAACTCCTGATAATTCTGTGAAGATAAGCATGTTTAATCTTGAACCAAGGAAGATAGCTAGTAAATATCTTACCCCTCTATGAGCAAGATTTAAGAGATGTGGTGATGGAGGATCACAAGATAAGAGGGATAAAGAGAGTAAGTATCTTGCCCCTCCACGAGCCAAATTTAAGAGATGTGGTGATGAGGGACCACAAGGGAGGAGGCATAAAGTGAGCAAATATCTTGCTCCCCCATGAGCAAGATTGAAACACATCAAGAAGGGGAGGAAGAAAAATCTCCTTGGGCCACTAGAGCCAAGATGAGACGCAGGAGTATGGTTGAGCTAATGACTTTAAACAAACGGTTCTTGGGAGGCAACTCAATTTTAGTTTTTATTTGTTTTTGACTTTATTGCATAGTTTAGATTTTTATTTCTAGCATTTAGCATTTGTGAAAATTAAATAGAATTAGAAAGAACTTGCTAGATAGGAACAAAAACCCATTTTGAGAGGCACGGGTGGTCGTGTGGTTTCACATGGCCATACTCCCATGAGGAAAAGCCCACACGACATAAAAAAAAAATAGGGGCACATGACCTGGCTATGTGGATTCACACGGCTGTGCCCCAACTTTCGGCGGCGCACATGGTCATGGCATGTGAGTTATAAGGGGTGCCACACTGTGTGTTTCACCCCAAACCCCCCTTGTGCTTCATGTTCTCTTGCCCTAGCCATGTGAAATCATCTTCCCTACCTCCTAAAAGCCTCTTCAACCCTCAAGGAATCCCAAAAGAAGCAAAGATGAGGAGGACAAGGCAAGTGGCGCCCCGATCTACTACCTCGAAGCGAAGAACAAGGAGAAGGGACACCCCACAAGCTTTGGAGGAAGGTGACGCTCTTCCATCCCTTGAATTTCGTAATAACAAGCATAGGGAAAGATTTAACATGCTTTCTACTCGAAGAATCACCGCTACTGAGTATCTAGATGAAGATCTCTTAGAAACCCTAGGTTTGTTTGGTGATATTCAAGCCCTATTTGCAAAAAATGGGGCGGGGAGAGATTATAGGTGTAAGACACACAACCTACCCTAGGATAGTTTTAGAATTTTTGAGTTCTTTAGAAGCGGAGATCTTGACGGGGAGAGAGAGCGAAGAGGGTAGGATTACCTTTAGGTTGTTTAACATTGAGCATGCATGGACATTACACCAATGGAATAACTATTTTGGCTTGCCTAGTGGGGGAGAGAGGAGAACCCATATTGGGTTTAACGCCCGGACCTTGTAGTCCGAATTGATGCGGAAGAGTGCTTATGACCCTTCTAGGGCCAAAGCCTCATGCCTCCAAAACCCTATCTTCCGGTACCTACACCGGGTTATGGCGAGTACAATTTTTGGGAGAGGAGAGAGTGACGGTGTAGTGAGAGCAAGTGAGCTGCTTTGCTTGTGGGACATGCTACAATAAAGGAATAGCATTAATGTAGGGTCCCATTTCATTAGACACCTAGTGAAAATGGGTAAAGCGGCGAGGGGAGAAATTATTTTAGGGGGCCAATTACCCATATTTTCCATAGGATGGGGTACGACTACACAGCACTAGATAGCATAGAGGGGAGCCCTAGGATCGACCTAGGAGTGTGTATGACAATGAAGATGATAGTGAGAGAGGGGCACTCTATCACGCCCCGAGAGCATGCCGAGCCGAAAATCAAATGGACGACATCTCCCCTGTACGTGGCAACATTTCGGGTTAATACAAGGCCCGTAGGCCCACAATAACAACAATATATATATATCAAAACAACAACTACACAAAAACACAGCGGAAACATACCACAACAATACAACAATCCCACACATGCATACCGGTATGACTAACACAACACAACAACACATAACCTCGACAAAATCCGAATATACAATATGTACATCAAGAAAACTCCAAAATACAATACACAATAGACGAAAATATTGGTGCAATCGGCCCAAGTTACGATTGACCATACTCGAGTTTGACTCGAGTAATATTTTGATGTTTGACATAGGATGTTGGACATTGATGTCGGTTAATATGTTGGGGAGATTGTTGGAGCAATCAACCTAGGTTATTATTGACTAGACTCGAGTTTGACTCGAGGGAGACTTTGATAGTTGACTAGGGTTGACCATGTGATTAAGAGAAAGTCCAAGTCATGGGTACTTGGCATGGAAAGTCCAAGTGGGACACTTGGCATTTGGGAAAGTCCAAGTCATGGCTACTTGGCATGGAAAGTCCAAGTAGGACACTTGGCATTTGGGAAAGTCCAAGTCTTGAGTACTTGGCACAAGAAAAAGTCCAAGCATGGATCTTGGCATGGAAAGTCCAACATGGGTTGGCAAGGGATAGTCCAAGCTTGAGTCTTGGCATTTGAGAAGTCCAAGGGGATGGATCTTGGCGGCGTAAAGTCCAAGCGGAGTCTTGGCGGCGTAAGTCCAATGTGCCTTGGCGGTGTAGACACCGTTAGCATGACATAGCCGAGGGAAGCACCTGGAGGCTAGCGCGATGGATGAACAAGTCATGGATGACTTGGAGGGATCCGAGAGGCGTAAGGCTGATGGAGGTGGCTAGAAGGCTTAGGTCTAGGCTAAGGGTGGTCTAGCAAGTATGGGGGCACCATACTTGGGTTAAAACCTCATGTTTGACTACTAAGTTACGTAGCCGACGAACGCCGAGCCGACCGCCAGCGATTGACTACGGCGTTGAAGTTGAGTCCCGCTTGGAACTTGTCCAACGCGTGGATTGAGCCGTTGTCTCACGGCCTCTGATCTTGGCGATTAGCGAGGACTTATGGCGATCGCTAGGCGGAAATCCAGCCCGATGGAGGATAAAAGCAGCTATTCGTGGAAGGCTCAAGCATCAGTTCTTTGGGGGCTTTAGTGAGGCGATTTGAAGGCGATTTGCAGGTGCATTTCAGGGTCCTTCAAGCTCATCCAGCAACCGACAAGCAAGCGCTCAAAACCCTAGTTTGTAAAGTGTTCTTTACATTTTCACTTGTATTTGCTTGTTTACTTTGTATTACTTGTTGTAATTCATTGTACGAGGTTTCTCCACCTCCGACTTGTTGTCAAGAAGGAGCTTTATTGCTTAGTGGTGTTTTTGACATCGCTAGGGTTCGTACGAACCCAATCCGTGGAGTAGGAACCGTTACGGTTCCGAACCATGTTATATCGTGCGTGTTGTGATCGTATCTTGTGTTTGTATTTGTTATTGTTTATTCTGCTGCGTACTAACAAGATTGTAGACAAGCAACGTGAACGAATTCCATCTACGAACGGTCAAACGCTATTCACCCCCCCCCTCTAGCGTCGTCAAATATCCAACAATTGGTATCAGAGCCCGGGGCTCTTCTACGGATTAACAACCCGGAGTCAAGACGCTAGAGGAAAAGATGGAAATCCAAGGACATTTGGGATGGGATATCAACACACCTATCCCCTATACCTTCTATGGACAAGAAGGGTTTAAGCAATGGAAGTCAAGAATTGAAGACTTCCTAATGATGAGGGACTTCGAAGAATGGTCTATCTTGATGGAGGGTTTTAGCTATCCAATAGGAACAAAGGGAGGGTTCCTCAAGAAGAAGAAGTGGAGTGAAGATCAACTCCAAGCCTTCGAGAAAAACAAGAAGGTAATCAAATTCATTTTTGATTTAATTCCTAATGACCTCTTGTGTAGCCTAGGTGACAATGTGGATGCCAAGGAGCTATGGAGCGATTTGGCCAAGCTCCATGAAAGCCCATCAATGGTCCAAGAGGAAGAGACCGAAGAGGCTAATGCATCATCCTCACAAGGAAGTGAGGACTTGGAGGTTGAGAGATCATCAATGTCCAACAAGAAGAAGAAGAAGAGGTGGAAGAAGTATCCACTTCTAGGATTGAGGAGGAGAGACCATCTACACCGGAGCAACCTCAAGAAGAGCCTTCAACATCCGGTCAAGATGAGGAAGCTCAAAATTCAACTCCGACACCTCCCATCGCCCTAGGTAACTCAAGCATATGTGTTAATAATAAAATGCATATCATGTGTTTTGAGTGTAGGGAATTTGGGCATTACAAGAACAAATGCCCAAAGAAGATTAGGAAAGCTCCACCGGCACCAAAAGTCAAGGATGTCGGTTCCCCAACACCTAAAGGCAAGGAGCACATCATATGCTTCAAGTGCAATTCAAAAGGACATTAAAGGAATCAATGTCCTAGGGGGAGCAAAAAGACCCAAGAAGAAGCATCACAAGTAGGGGGAGCTAAGGCTAACCCTAAGGTACATTTTAGTAATGCATCTTCTAATTTAAATGCTAAAAAGCATGCTAGGAACTTTAATTCTCTTGCAATTTATGAAAAGCATGCTAATAGGAATAAATATTTTTGCTTAGGAGCTAAGAGAGTCCATGTAGGAAATAGGGAGAAATTTGGGACTAATGTCCCTAAAAACAACTTATTTAAGGACAAACCTAGGTCAAATAACTCAAGATCAATTTTACCTAGGGAGACAATTAGAAAGGTGCAAGAGCACCTAGGTCTAAACCCTAAATGGACTAGGCATATGCCTAGGAAGTCCAATGCCCAAGATTTAAATCAAAATTCTAAAATTGGGCAATTAGAAAAGGAAAATCAAGTCTTGAGGTCAAGGCTTGAAAAACTTGAAAAGACCCTAAATAAGATACAAAATCAATTTAAAGGGTCTAATGGTCAAAGTCAAAGGTCCAAAAGTCAAAGTCAACACCAAGGACCTAAGAGTCAAAAGTCAACCAAGGGCAAGCAAGGTTTGGGTCACAAACCTAAGCCTAAAGTAGCTTATCATAGTGTTCCATTTGACTATGGAACACAAACTAGGTCTAGGAAGACCAAGGTCAATAGGGAAGTCATCCCTAGAGTTGACCAAAGGGTGTGCCTAGTGGCTAGGGTTTCTAGGAAACCTAGGGTGGCCACTAAGAAGGTTGCAAGGGGAGTTACCCCTAGAGTCAACCTAGGTAAGACCCAAATGACCAAGGCTAACAAGCCTAGGAGGGTCATTAGGAAGGTATCTAGGGAGGTTATCCCTAAGGAATACCTAATTAACCCTAGGAGCTCAAATCGATTTTGGGTTCCTAAGAGCGTGATTGATTCACGCTAAGATGGGTTTAGGGTGTGTCAACCTTGATTGGATGGGTAGTTAACTCAACCATGGCAAAGGTGGCATGTTAGGTCATTTTCAAGGTTTTGGTTACCTTGGGATGTGGTTAGATTTGAATTCTAAAGGATTTTAGGATGTGCCAATATTAATTGAGAAGTTTTGATAAAATGATCAAATTGGCACAAGTTGGGTTTAGAGGTTAGTGTGCCATTTTGGGTTCTTGGCACACTAGGGAGATTAGGTTAATATGGAAAAATATATCTAATTATATCAAATGGCAATTAATATTAAAATTTAGGTATTACTATACCTATATATTTTATATGCCATGCTTTGATTGCCATATGCCATGTCATGACATCATGCCTATTTCTATGATTTTATATGTCATGAGTATGCTTAGGTTTTAGGTTAATGTCATGTATGCTTAGTTTTATATCATATGCCATGACATCATTATTATGAGCATATGATTATTTATATCATTTCTAATGCCATAATCATTCATGCATTTAAGACAATTTGGTTGAAATTGATTTAAGGACTATGGCATGACTTGAAGTCCCATTTATAAGGGAATCAAGTAGGGTTGCCTAGAAATGCATGAAACCCTAGATTAGGATGAACAAAACCCACATCTCACATTAAATTGACATGTATGTGTATTTTATACACCCTAGATACATGTGAGATGCTAGGATATGAGTTAAGTTCAAGGTGCATAGGTTTTGCATCTAGATGAACTCAAACTCATCTTATATGATTAGTGGATCATTAGGAAAGCTTATGTACAAGTCATGTGCATAGAGCCCAAGGAATATGATCCAAGACATGGTTTTGAAATCATTTTAAAATCAATTTAGAAAACCTTGGTGAAGTCTATCTTTTGATAGCAATCACCATTGATGAAGTTGATACAAAATAGGGTCAAAACATTGAAAATTTCAATGATTTTGAGTTTTGTATCAAACTCACTATTTTATGGGTAAAATAATTTTCAAATATTTTTCACCCATTGTAATGACTATAAGTAATATACGTATCAAATTTTATGATTTTTCAAATTACGTAGAATTACTTATATTTTTCCAAATCTCGATTCTGATAGCTGAAATTCAGAAATTTCAGCTATCAGTCGACCGTCTGGAAGTTGATCGATATGGGTGGCGATCGACATCTGGAGTCGACTGCCAGGTCTGATTTCGGGTTAACAAGGTTTGTTTAGCCCGTGTTCAGCTATGGAAAAGGTTCCTAATCACTCCTAACCCAAGGATATGCTTTAGGAAGAATTATAAAGGGTGAAAATCCATTGGATATGGATTAGGAGCTGTGTTAGGTCAAAGTATCAAATTTAGGGTGAGTGAAAGTTCTATGTTGAACTTAGAACCTTAATTTTGATGGTTTAGAGTTCCTATTGGCTTAGGGGATTCCCAAGGACATTGTTGGTGCAATGGTCAAGGGGGAGCAAGCCTTTAGGGGGAGTTATCCATCTTGGGATGATGGATGTGTTTCTCTTCTTGAAGGGGGAGAAGTTATTGGGAGAGTATCATCAATTGGGAAAATTGATGATATTTTGAGAGACCCAATTTGGAAATTGGGAGAGAGTATAGGATTGCCTCTCTTGAGTGATATGTGACTTATCACTAGGAAGATGGTAGGCATCCTAGGTATTTTTGGATCAAGGGGGAGATTGTAAGATCTCATTGGGACATGAGACATTGACCTCCTTGGAGAGATAACCTTTTTGATGTATGTCAAAAAGGGGGAGAAGATTAAATTCCAATTTGGAAAATTGGTAAGAGAATTTGAGTTAGGGGCCTAACTCAAGGTTTGTTTTGTCAAACATCAAAAAGGGGGAGATTGTTGGTGCAATCGGCCCAGGTCACGATTGACCATACTCGAGTTTGACTCGAGTAATGTTTAGATGTTTGAAAAAGGATGTTGGACATTGATGTCAGTTAATATGTTAGGGAGATTGTTGGAGCAATCGACCCAGGTTATTATTGACTAGACTCGAGTTTGACTCAAGGGAGACTTTGATGGTTGACTAGGGTTGAGCATGTGATTAAGGGAAAGTCCAAGTCATGGGTACTTGGCATGGAAAGTCCAAGTGGGACACTTGGCATTTGGGAAAGTCCAAGTCATGGGTACTTGGCATGGAAAGTCCAAGTAGGACACTTGGCATTTGGGAAAGTCCAAGTCTTGAGTACTTGGCACAAGGAAAAGTCCAAGCATGGATCTTGGCATGGAAAGTCCAACATGGGTTGGCAAGGGATAGTCCAAGCTTGAGTCTTGGCATTTGAGAAGTCCAAGGGGATGGATTTTGGCGGCGTAAAGTCCAAGCGGAGTCTTGGCGGCGTAAGTCCAATGTGCCTTGGCGGTGTAGACACCGTTAGCATGACATAGCCGAGGGAAGCACCTGGAGGCTAGCGCGATGGATGAACAAGTCATGGATGACTTAGAGGGATCCGAGAGGCGTAAGGCTGATGGAGGTGGCTAGAAGGCTTAGGTCTAGGCTAAGGGTGGTCTAGCAAGTATGGGGGCACCATACTTGGGTTAAAATCTCATGTTTGAGGTTGGCAGTCGACTGGCAATATGGCTAGTTCGACTGTCGTGAGTCGACTTGAGTTCGACTGCAAATTTAGAGCTGGAATTGCTGGCGGTGATCGCTCATTGGAGCAGATCGATGTCTACGCGTAGTCGACGCAAGGGTCGGCCGATCGCTAAGTTCTGTGTCGAGCACGAACGCCGTAGCCGGCCGGCGATCAACTACTGGCGTTGGCGATCGACTACCAATGTTGGCGATCGCTAAGAGTCCCGTTGGAACTTGTCCAGCGTGGATTGAGCCGTTGTCTCACTGTACAGCCTCGCAATGATCGGGACTTATGGCGATCGGCGCGGAAATCCAGCCCGATGGAGGATAAAAGCAGCTATTCATGGAAGGCTCAAGCATCAGTTCTTTGGGGGCTTTGGTGAGGCGATTTGAAGGCGATTTGCAGGTGCATTTCAGGGTCCTTCAAGCTCATCCAAGCAACTGACAAGCAAGCGCTCAAAACCCTAGTTTGTAAAGTGTTCTTTACATTTTCACTTGTATTTTCTTGTTTACTTTGTATTACTTGTTGTAATTCATTGTACGAGGTTTCTCCACATCCGACTTGTTGTCGAGAATGAGCTTTATTGCTTAGTGGTGTTTGTGGCATCGCTAGGGTTCGTACGAACCCAATCCGTGGAGTAGGAACCGTTACGGTTCTGAACCACGTTATATCATGCGTGTTGTGATCGTATATTGTGTTTGTATTTGTTATTGTTTATTCCGCTGCGTACTAACAAGATTGTAGACAAGCAACGCGAACGAATTCCATCTACAAACGGTCAAACGCTATGCACCCCCCCTCTAGCAGCGTCAAATATCCAACAGAAAAGTCCAAAACCAATATGGGAGCCTCGGAGGTGAGATGAGACGATGTCAGCCAGCGGTGCCCCAAGCTGTCACGAAGTCTTCTACCTGTTACCTGGGCAACAGAAAAACCCAGGGTCCGTGAGGGGTGGTGAGTAAAACTCAGCAGGTAATAGATAAACATGTATATATGTCATATCACATGTATTTTCAACAACATACTCTAGAGGTACAACAGGTATATCAGCATAGTATATAAATACGAGCATATACCGTCTAACCAAATAAACAACATAAAAATGCAGACATACTTGAAGTCTGCTACGCTACTCTGATCCAACCTGAACATATATCCAACATATATACATATAACAGGAAGAGTAGATCAACTCACAATATACTCTAGCTACAGGTCAAGGTATCTAATGGTCTGTCCAACACATATACCAGTACCCGACACAAATGTATAACATATGCAAGAAGCATGCATGAATATGATGTACAATCAAATGCAGCAAGCATAATACAATCAAGTGCAACATCACAATAAGCATATATATATATATATATACTGTATCTATATATATATTAATCTCAACCATCCATATATATATATATATACATACATATATGTATCTATATATGGTAATAAGCAAAGTGTCATAAGATACGGCAATGCAGCATGCATGGTCATGCCTGCTCACCCCTACTCGCTACCACGACCCCAGTGTGGCCTAGGTGGCACGACATGACAACTGTCCCAACTCACACAAACCACTGCTATAGAGTGGCCGAGTGGGCAGTATGATCAAGTAGCATATGAGCGTAAAGAGCTCGCTACACAACGGGGGTCGCTGCTGCTGGCCACTCCGACTAACACTACCAATGAGTGGTCGAGTATCATGCACCCAGGACAACCGCACGCAACTCCAACTACCACCGTCTATAGTGGTAGAGTGCGGCACAACAGATACTCTGCTCTCACACCAGTTACTCCTCGGGGAGTGCTCTGAGAGGCAAGATGACTGATGACTCTCACAACCCCAAGGGAGACTATGTCGTCAGAATGCATGCAAATGACATGTGTATGCTGTCACACGTACAATCATCTACCACAGACTCTCTGTTCAGCAAAGAGTCGTACCCATCTAATCAATACACTCTATATCCTGTAGAGAGTCGTACACAACAGATCGACGGACTCTCTATCCTGTAGAGAGTCGTACTCGACTGATCCTGACTCTCTCTCCAATAGAGAGTCGTACTCAACTGATCGACACACTCTCTATCCAATAGAGAGTCGTACTCGACTAATTATACTAAGCTGGGACCACCGGTCCGCAGCGACACACTAATCACCCTTCCCTTAACCATTACACAATTCATGGTTGGTAACAGTATGCAACATACGGGTATTGGAAATAAATCCTACATTTAGGGCATTACTTACCCATAGATGACCTTTTTCCAATTTATAAATTAGGTCATCCCCCGTACTAACATTTACACCCTACTAAACATCTAGGTCAATTTACATCACATCTATAACTCCTAAATCATGATAGGGTATATGTGATATCAACAATTGAGCATAAATATATCCAATGATAAGTTCAAGCATACGATAAAGAGAGCAGGGTCAAGGTAATATGAACACCTAACATGCTCATATCTTTGACTAAATCTGAATGCAATACATCTACCCGGACCAGGTAGGAAATTACCCACTTATTAAGAAGCTCGTGATAATAATCTTCATGCTCGTGGACCTGCCTCGTAACCAAGTCCTGCACACAACATAAACCATCATTAAATCCCAACACATGACAACAATTTAAATCAAACCCTACATCCTTGCGTATTCACTCAATCTACCGAATACAAAATAAAATCTTGATCACCCACCCTTCGTAACCCCAACTATATCTCAATGAGTACAACATGTTAAAACCCATTCGAGTTTTACACTAATTCACATTTTAGATCAGTAATCATCCCTTAGCTCACACCCAAA
Organism: Wurfbainia villosa; assembly: GCA_025175895.1. Lineage (NCBI taxonomy): Eukaryota > Viridiplantae > Streptophyta > Magnoliopsida > Zingiberales > Zingiberaceae > Wurfbainia > Wurfbainia villosa. The sequence continues at coordinate 87,915,907 of CM045992.1, forward strand.
ATATTTTCCACTTCAACTAATCTTAACACTCAACCCATCGTCCACAGCTTCACCACAAGCACAAATAGAACACCACAACTCCTTTCTTACATCCCACAACCTTCGCGTAAAAACACAGTTCCTTCCCCAACAAAATAGATCAATCCACAACCAATCAATATACACGAATTCAAAGATCTATCCAACCCTAAGTTGGAATCCGTAGCTCAACCTAGCTCCACCGATCAACTGCAATCGTTGCCTTCAACTCACAATTCAACAACCTTTAATATCATCGATCCATATATCACTCTGGACAGAAGAGAAGAAAACAGGAACGAGATTTATACTGGAATTTGGTGTCTTCACCGGCTGCACTCCCTCTTATCCCTGTTCTGCTCGCCGAAAAACCCCCTGTCCAACAAGACAAAATCGAACTCAACCGGAATCCACAGCTAGGTATACATCCCACCAAGGTAGCAAGTCAGAATCAGCCCTTACCTAGCTCCGATGACCACCGACCGAGCAGTCCCCCCTCAAATCTATCTGTTTGACGGAAACCTGCTACCCTAACCTTGCTCCGGTGGAGATCGCAAGGGCAGATTGCACCCGGACGTTGCCGATTCCAAGCTCTCCTCCACGCATGCTCGTCGTCGACTCATCCTTGGGCTCCATCGAGGCCGATCACCACCGCCCACCGTGAGGAGAAAGCACGAGAGGGAGAGGTCGGCTGCGGCGAGGAGGAGACGAAGGCGGCAGTGAAGGTGGAATCTGTTAGGGCAATCTCTTGCCGTAATATGGTTTTGATGGTGTGGCAAAGGGTTTAAGTTAGTGTGTTATGTTGATTTGATATGTGCGTTGAAGTCGTACAGGACTTAGTAATTCGCACATGGAGCCGTGGCGAGTTTCACATCTCATGACTCGTGCCTTGAGTCGGTGAAGGATAGCTTTGCGGAAGTCGTGCGCTTGGAGCATCCGAGGGACCGCCGGACGAGAAGCTTGGAGTGAAGCCGGAGGAAGTAGACTTCGAGGCAAGAGACGCGAAGGAGCATTGCAGAGCCGTGCGCCTGATGCTGCCGAGGGACGTGGCCGAGAACGAAGAGAACTTCGAAGGCGAGGGACTCCGAGAGATGAGTGGCGATTGTAACCCGGGAAGGGTAGCTCTTAGGTGAGTCGAGTGAGTTCGTATCCGATGATGGAGGGCCCAGTGATCATTGCCATGGAATGGCGATGGCCGATCGCCGAGGATATCGCGCGCAGTAGCTGAGCCAGAGCCGTGGCGCCGACTACGGGAGGCGGCAATGATCGGGTGAGGTCCAGTGATCGATCGCAAGAGTTTCGTTGGACTACAACGGTCGGGATCCGATATGTTCGGAGGCCATTGTAGTGACGACAGTCGACTGCCAAGGGCGGCAGTTGACTGGTGGCGGCCAACGGGAAGAAATCAGCCCTCTCTATAAAAAGAGAGGGTGTGAGCCTTTGAGAGGCTAATGCTTATGCTCCAAGTGATCTTCCTAGTGCCCCACAAGCTCTAATCTCTTCTTACTTGTTTTTACTCCATTCTTATTGTAAGAAGAGTGATCTTGATTGTAAAGGTTACCTCCACCTAGCTTGGTGCAAAGGAGAGACCAATAGTGATTGGCTTTGGAGGAGTGATTCACCTCGGACGAATCGGGATCGTGGATTAGTGGCGTAGCCGTGAACCACGTTACATTTCTTGTTAGCGTTTGTATTTTCATTTATTGCTTTGTCTTTATTGTTTATGCTTCCGCTTGCGCTAACGATTGTGTAGACGAGCAAAAGAACGAACGAATTACGACATCCAACGAACGAGGGCTATTCACCCCCCCTCTAGCCGCCGTATCGATCCCCTACAAGTGGTATCAGTGCCGAGGAAAGCTTGTCGAGGACTAACCGCCACAACAAGCAACTTTAAAAATGGCCGGCTCAAACATCCACCCATCGAAGTTCGACGGCGAATTCTCTTGGTGGAAAAAGAGAATGGAGGTATTCTTCGAGACCGATTTTGATATTATGCTTATAATGGAAAATGGTTTCGAGTTGCCTAAGGATGAAAGGGGTGAACCAATTGAAAAATCACGTTGGACTAAGAAGCAAAGAGAGGAGCACCTTGCAAACTCAAAGGCAAAACATCATCTTCTCAATGTGCTCCCTCAACAAGAGATCAACCGGATCGGAGAATGTGCTAGCGCCAAAGAGATGTGGGAAAAGCTTGTAGAACTCCATGAAGGCACATCCGAGGCCAAGCTAGCTAGGAGAGACCTCCTCCGCTCCCAACTCTCAAACATCAAATTAGAAAAGGGAGAAAAGGTAACTTTCCTACATTCTAGATTTAAAGAAATATTAATTGGGCTAACAAGTGTAGGAGAAAAGCTCTCCAACCGGGATATGGTAATGAAGGACATAGATGCCTTTCCCCGGTCCTCAAGATGGAGCTCCATGGTGGATTCGTTTTACATCTCCAAGAACTTGGAAGTAAGTACCTTGGAGGAATTTTTCTCAACGATGGAGCTCCACGAAACTAGGGTTGAAGGAATACAAGAAGAGCCTAGAATTCAACCCTCAAGCGGAGTAGCTTTGATAGCGAACAAGGGGAAGAAGAAGATGGAAATCCCCTCCTCCTCCGATGATGAAGCATCTTCGTCCTCCTCCATGGATAGCACCGAAGAAGCCTATATGGTAAGGAAGGTAAGACGTGCATTTAAGAATTTTAGATTTGATAAATCTCATGATAGGAATAGAAGACCAATGGGGAAGGTCATATGCTACAATTGCCAAGGAGAGGGGCACATAAGGGACAATTGTCCTCTCCTAAACAAGAGCAAGGAAGAGAGGAAAAAGAAAGAAGAAAAGAAGAAGAAAAAGGGGAGCAAGAAAAAGAAGGAAGAGGAGAAGAAGACAAAAGAAAAGGGGAAGACCAAAGCTCTAAAGGCAAGGACTTGGGATGACCCATCCTCATCCTCCTCATCATCATCGGACGAGGAGAATGCCTTTGTCACCAATTTGGCCTTGATGGCCTTTGATGACTTGGATTGCTCATCATCCGAAAATGAAGGATCAAGCTCAAGTGGGGAGAGCTCAAATGAAGGGGGAGCATCTACATCCTCATCATCCGAAGAAGAAGAGGACATGGAAGCTATGGTAACGAAAGCCTCTCCTAAGAAAATAGTTTTCATAATTTCTAGTTTAACTAAGGACTTATTTGGAATGAAAAAGAAAAATAAAAGCATGCTTAATCAAATTAAGGCATTGGAAAATATGCTAGAAAATGCATGCTTAAATGATAATATTTCTTCTAGCTTAAATGATGCATGCTCACATGACCTTTATGTGCCATTAGATGTTAGTGATGCATGTATAAATGAAAATAGGGCCTTAAGGGAAAAGGTATATTATTTAACAAAAGCCCTAGAAAAATTCACAATTGGCTCCAACACATTGAACATGATCTTAGGGAGCCAAAGAGCTAGTTTCAACAAAAAGGGCCTAGGCTACAAGGAAAAGAAAAATGGAAAGGCCTACAAATGCCTTATAGCTAGGGGACAAGATAAGAAGAAAGTAATAGCTAGGAAATGGATCCCCAAGGAATACTTAGTGAACCCAATAGGAAAGAACTTATTTTGGGTTCCAAAATCCATCCTTAAGGGTTAGGATAACTCTAGGGTAGTCAACCATATGCAATTGACCTATATCATATTTTGGTTGACTTAGGATGGCAGGACAACATGTTTAAATAGTGTTGGGTGATGATAACGTGCCCATAAATAGATAATAATGCTTAAATCATGATGATTAATGTAATTGCTATGTATGTTAGCAATCATGATATATGCTATTGATATTTGGCACATAATCATGGGAAATAGGGTTGAATCATGCTTTAGGTGATACTTTGTTTATTATCATCATATAATACCTAATGCATGACTATTATTTGATGAATACATGAGTTTCATGATCATAATGTAGAATTCATTCATATATGCCTTTATGATCATGAGGACTATTAGGTTGATACTTAACCTTGATAGAATTGCATGAATATATTGGTTAAGTATACACAAATACCCCCTAGGATGCATCTCACACTCACTATAGGCTAACTTGATTGCAAACTTAGCATGGGTGAGATGTTAGGATGATACAAATGTCCACTAATGCCTATGGCATTTAGATGGTCATTTAAAGTATCAACATAGCAATAATAGACCAATCATGGGGAAGGCTTATGTTTAATTCATAGACATATTGCCCAAATATCATGGTTGGATATTTCATATGTTTTCAAAATAATTTCTTACTTTAAAATACATGTATTCATGTTTTGAAACAATTGGATGCAAGACTAGGTGTTAAAATGGATACTCTTATGATCAAAAACCTAGTAGTTTTTAAAGCTTTTAGATTTTTGGCAAATACGTGGAAATATAATGATTTTTCATGAAAACATATTTTTCACTGATAGATATACTTAAAAGAAATGTGTTCCCAAATTTTCATGATTTTTCGAATTTTTAATGCATTTCTGAAATTCACCAAAAATCGAATTTGAATCCATTGTGCGGTCATTGCCATATCGATAGCAATGATCGATAACTCAAAACAGCCCAATATTTTCTGATTTCAGATTTTAATCAAGTTTTTGGTGTTCTCTTTCTACTATACTTGATGCCATGAGTTTATAAATTAGGATTAATCTTTTAGATGGTGTCAAAGGGGGAGAAATGTATGTTTAAGTAAAGGGGAACATATTTAGGGGGAGAAATGATTATGCTTATGATAGGGGGAGAAATTAAGGGGGAGTTTCATGGATTAAGGGGGAGTTGCATGTTGCTATATCATGTTTATCTTTACATGCTTTCTTACCTTAGAATTTATATCAAATGTTTTTACCTAACTTAAACGGATTGCCACACATCAAAAAGGGGGAGATTGTTAGGGCAATCTCTTGCCGTAATATGGTTTTGATGGTGTGGCAAAGGGTTTAAGTTAGTTTGATATGTTGATTTGATATGTGCGTTGAAGTCGTGCAGGACTTAGTAATTCGCACATGGAGCCGTGGCGAGTTTCACATCTCATGACTCGGGCCTTGAGTCGGTGAAGGATAGCTTTGCGGAAGCCGTGCGCTTGGAGCATCCGAGGGACCGCCGGACGAGAAGCTTGGAGTGAAGCCGGAGGAAGTAGACTTCGAGGCAAGAGACGCGAAGGAGCATTGCAGAGTCGTGCGCCTGATGCTGCCGAGGGACGTGGCCGCGAACGAAGAGAACTTCGAAGGCGAGGGACTCCGAGAGATGAGAATGAGCGAATGTAACCCGGGAAGGGTAGTTTTAGTGAAACTTGGCCATTCGCCAAGTGTCGATGGGTTTTTCCGACACCGCCGACCGCCATGTCATGGCATGAGTTCGACCGTATCCGATCGATCGATCGCATGGAATGGCAATCGATCGCCAGAGGATATCGCGGTACACAACCGCCAGAGCCGATCGGGCAATGATGGAGGTAGGCGCAATCCGATCGTGAGGTCCATCACCGATCGCTAAGAGTTCCGCTGACTACAACGGTCGGATCCGACGTGTTCGGAGGTGGAGGAGCAATGATCGCCAAGGGCGCAATGACGGGTGGCGGCCAACGGGAAGAAATCAGCCCTCTCTATAAAAAGAGAGGGTGTGAGCCTTTGAGAGGCTAATGCTTATGCTCCAAGTGATCTTCCTAGTGCCCCACAAGCTCTAAACTCTTCTTACTTGTTTTTACTCCATTCTTATTGTAAGAAGAGTGATCTTGATTGTAAAGGTTACCTCCACCTAGCTTGGTGCAAAGGAGAGACCAATAGTGATTGGCTTTGGAGGAGTGATTCACCTCGGACGAATCGGGATCGTGGATTAGCGGCGTAGCTGTGAACCACGTTACATTTCTTGTTTGCGTTTGTATTTTCATTTATTGCTTTGTCTTTATTGTTTATGCTTCCGCTTGCGCTAACAATTATGTAGACGAGCAAAAGAACGAACGAATTACGACATCCAACGAACGAGGGCTATTCACCCCCCTCTAGCCGCCGTATCGATCCCCTACAAGTGGTATCAGAGCCGAGGAAAGCTTGTCGAGGACTAACCGCCACAACAAGCAACTTTAAAAATGGCCGGCTCAAACATCCACCCACTGAAGTTCGACGGCGAATTCTCTTGGTGGAAAAAGAGAATGGAGGTATTCTTCGAGACCGATTTTGATATTATGCTTATAATGGAAAATGGTTTCGAGTTGCCTAGGGATGAAAGGGGTGAACCAATTGAAAAATCACGTTGGACTAAGAAGCAAAGAGAGGAGCACCTTGCAAACTCAAAGGGAAAACATCATCTTCTCAATGTGCTCCTTCAACAAGAGATCAACCGGATCGGAGAATGTGCTAGCGCCAAAGAGATGTGGGAAAAGCTTGTAGAACTCCATGAAGGCACATCCGAGGCCAAGCTAGCTAGGAGAGACCTCCTCCGCTCCCAACTCTCAAACATCAAATTAGAAAAGGGAGAAAAGGTAACTTCCCTACATTCTAGATTTAAAGAAATATTAATTGGGCTAACAAGTGTAGGAGAAAAGCTCTCCAACCGGGATATGGTAATGAAGGCCATAGATGTCTTTCCCCGGTCCTCAAGATGGAGCTCCATGGTGGATTCGTTTTACATCTCCAAGAACTTTGAAGTAAGTACCTTGGAGGAATTTTTCTCAACGATGGAGCTCCACGAAACTAGGGTTGAAGGAATACAAGAAGAGCCTAGAATTCAACCCTCAAGCGGAGTAGCTTTGATAGCGAACAAGGGGAAGAAGAAGATGTAAATCCCCTCCTCCTCCGATGACGAAGCGTCTTCCTCCTCCTCCATGGATAGCACCGAAGAAGCCTATATGGTAAGGAAGGTAAGACGTGCATTTAAGAATTTTAGATTTGATAAATCTCATGATAGGAATAGAAGACCAAGGGGGAAGGTCATATGCTACAATTGCCAAGGAGAGGGGCACATAAGAAACAATTGTCCTCTCCTAAACAAGAGCAAGGAAGAGAGGAAAAAGAAAGAAGAAAAGAAGAAGAAAAAGGGGAGCAAGAAAAAGAAGGAAGAGGAGAAGAAGACAAAAAAAAGGGGAAGATCAAAGCTCTAAAGGCAAGGACTTGGGATGACCCTGTTGGAATGTATACTGAAAGCCTAGCTCTTTTTGTATGAACATTTTATTTTGAAATAAGAATCACATGATCATTATTTGAATTTTATATATATATGTGTGCATATTGTCTAATATTTTACATTGTAGATAACATGGTGCTTGGTGCGGCACAGAAGATCATGTTATCAGTACCTTGTAAAATATAAGGAGAGGCTCACAACCAAGATGGTTTTGGACAAACCATTGGCATGGTTGTAGTGTAGCTTGGTATTGTTTTATCTTGAACATAGAGTTACACTAGTACACTTAGGTGTATTGAGTAGGACCGACATAGAGGTGATTCAATTTAGTACTGACTACATAATTGAATCGAACCTCGGATATTATGTTGTACATGCTCTTAATCCCGATATAATAACGGGCACATGTACTTAGTATTTATTTCTTTGATTTACCAGTGGGTGAGATTTAGATGGATTAAATCAATATGCCCGGTAAGTTGGGAAATAATATTATTTACATGGTGTGCCGTTGATTATAGGAGGAAACCATGTCCTATATATTAGGTTGATGATGTCCCCTTGAGGAGCTCATAAGGTTCATCATGTAAACCCAGCTAGTTGACTTAGTCAACATGATGAAAAGGTTGAGTGGTACTACTCGAGGAATTAGATGTTAATTAATTGATGGTCAGTAAATCAATTAATTGACGGACATTCGATATCTTAAACAAGGGGAGATTAATGTACAAATAATATATGGAGCCCATATTGATTTATGGGGGTTGGTGAGGTAGTTCAATGATGATCCTCTAGTGGAATGGAACATCATTGATGGATCAAGTTTGTGTGGTTCCGATCCATCGGGTGGCCAAGACCCAACTCCTCCTTATGGTCCCTATCGTAGCCTAATATAATCCTTAAGAAGTCTAGATCCAAGAATTTAAAACAAAATCTAGAACCAACGGTTGGGATTAAATCCCTAGATCCGGTGGTTGGATGAAACCCTAGAACCAACGGTTGGGATTAAATCCCTAGATCCGATGGTTAGGATAAAATCCTAGAATCGACGGTTGGGATTAGATCCTTAGATCCGACGGTTGGGATAAAACCCTAGATCCGACGGTTGGGATGAAACCTTAGATCCGACGATTGGGATGAAATCCTAGATCCGATGGTTGGGATTAAACCCTAGATCCGACGGTTGGGATAAAACCCTAGATCCGACGGTGGAGATTAAATCCCTAGATCCGATGGTGGAGATTAAAGGAGGCTTAAGCCTAATTATATAAATAGAGGCTTAGGTTGGGCGGCAAGGGTGAATTGAAAGAATTAGGGTTTGGCTTTTGGAGGTGGGCGGCTAAGGTTTGGAAAAAAGTGGGCGGCAACTTCTTCTTCCTTCAAGTTGTTGCCGGCGCCCAACTTGCACCATCAATACTTGGCCGACGCCCAACCTTAAGGTCTTTCCCTTCTTCCTTGGCCGGCGATTCTCCTCCCATTGGTGGCCGGTTCTCTTCCTCTTCCCTATTCTCCAAAGTGGCCGGCGGCAACTCTTCTTGAAGTTGGCCGGCGCATCATCCATTGCTCTTTGGCCGGCGGTTGCACCAAATTCCCTAATTTGGTGGCCGGTTCTAGATAGGAAAGGTATTTGCGAGTTCTTCTCTTTGTTCGCAGCGGACAAGGTAGAGAAGAAAGCGATCTAGAAGGCTTCTACTCGTGGAGGAACTTCGTCCACACGTCGTCCACGAGAAGGATAGGACATACGGTAGAAGATCGTGAGGTATAAAGTTATTTTAACTTTATGTACAGATCTGAGCATGTTCTTATTTGTTTTGATTATGCATGTGTGTGTATGAATATATATTGTATAATCATGGACCCCGAAGACAAACACAAAAACCGGCGATCCATCCGTCGTCTCTTCTGCGGCTAACCAACTAGAAGAGTTGTGTTGCTTGAACAACTAGTTTGTTCAAGGGACCACTCAAGTTGTTAGCACGATGACGAAATGGTGTTGTTAAGGAAGCTCATCCCATCCGGATTAATCCTTTCATTAGTGAAAATTTTAATCCGGGGACATGGGAGCCAATGAGCCTCCGAAGCATCCACCCAATAATTGGTATCAGAGCCATCGGATTCCGATTTTGTGTGTTTAGGATTCGGTTAATTTTTTATGCATTTTTCATATATTATATGTGCCGGATAATAGAAGGATATGCGTAGTTTAACTCTTTGGTTGTAGGCATAAGATCCGACTATTATGGCCATGTGTGTGTATGTGAATGGATGTGTGTAAAAATTTATTATTTGAATCCTCGGGGTTGATGAGGCTAGATTAGTATTTAATTTTTGTAATTAAATACGGCATTGTTTAGCCGATCATTTTAGTTTACTTTCGATCTAGACTATTTGTACACTCCTTCGTGGAGTATAGGATCGATGGATGTAAATAAAATGAATTATCTCGGATATCTTTGGTGACTTGACGGGAAAAGGTGGAGTGAGGTGGCAACACGACGGGATGCATATTGGAGGACAATGCCATAATAGTTGGAAAAAAATTCTGTTTTTCCATATTTATTGCTTATTTGTTTTATATGCATGTTGTGTATGTTTAAAATTCCTCGATTGCAATTTACTAAGTGGGAGAGGGATATTTTAATTAATTCCCGCGGCTTCCATTACAATTTGACGTGTGATGCAAACAAACTTGTGTGTTGGCTCTGAGTGCCTTCCTCCTTGCAGACGGGTTTGTTTGCGGATCACTAGGTCAAATAATGGTTATAGGAAATTATCTAGGAGCATGTGTACTTCCACAGCGGTAAGGCACATAATCCGAAATAATTTCCTCAGTATCGTGTAATGGTGCACACTTAGATACAAATAAAGGTATCCTCTCCATCGGAGTCACTGCTTTTATTTGTAGGGCCAAAGAGGAACCAACTATTAATTTTATTTGTCAAAAAGTAAGGTTGACAAGATAATAAAATTAATGGGTAAAACCTCCTCTTATAAATGTAAAATTCGTATACGTCCACACTGCGTGGCATGCGACATTCTTGGTGATTTGAGGTGTTGGTTGATTTCGGGATTTTATTGTTTTGAGGAATCAATAATATTTGAAATCTAATTTTTTGATCATTGTGATTTTTAGGATTTTCAAATGGCTTTCAACCCACTTGCTGTGATTTTAAAAGAAAACAAACTTACTGGTCCAAACTACATTGATTGGAAAAGAAACCTGGATATTGTCTTAACTGCGGAAGAGTACAAATTTGTACTCTTCGAGGTCTGTCCTCCTAAGACCTCAGATGACTCTGATGAAAAGGAGATAGAACGTTATAAGAAATGGGTTAAGGCAGATGAGATGGCGCGGTGTTACATTTTGGCATCTATGTCAAATGTTAAACATCGAACATCGAGCCATCCACTGCTTATGACATGATGTTCAATCACAAGGAACTTTTCGGACATCAGAGTAGGGCGGCTAGGCAGGAGGCTATGAGAAACTTGATGACGACCTCCATGATCGAGGGAACACCCGTTAGGGATCATGTTCTCAAGATGATGGCTCATCTTAATGAGATGGAAGTCCTAGGAGCTGAGATCGATGGGGAAACCCAGGTCGATATCATTCTCCAGTCTCTGCCTAGGAGTTTTGAGCAGTTCCGCCTCAACTACAACATGAACAAAAGGTTGTATTCGTTGGCGGAGCTTCTGACAGAACTCTAGGCGGCAGAGGGGCTTTTTCGTCAGAGTGCTCAAGCCATGGTCGCTCAGAAGGTTTCTTCCTCTAAACCGAAAGGTAAGAAGAAGAAGAAGCAAGGTGGAGCGAAGAAGGTGGCAACAGGACCTCAGGCAGGAGTGAAGAAGCCGAAAGGCAAGTGCTTCACTTACAAGCAGACTGGACATTGGAAGGCGGACTGTCCTCGCCAAAAGAACAAAGGTATATCTTCTTGTTTAGTTGTTGAAACATGTTTAGTGGTGTTATCTACCAGTGCCTGGTGTGTAGATACAGGAGCCACTGATAATGTCTGCAATACTTTGCAGGGGTTCCAGGAAACCCGATGACTAGCTGAGGGAGAGATTACCGTCTTCATGGGCAATGCTTCAAAGGTGGCGGCTATTGCAGTGGGAGACATTTATTTATCTTTTGATAGGAATAAATTTTTGGTTTTGAGAAATTGTCTTTATGTACCTACTTTTAGAAAGAATTTAATTTCAGTTTCTAAATTGTTTTTGGATGGATATTTTGTTTCTTTTAATGACAAGGTGGTTATAAAAAGGAATAGGGAGATTATCTGTTTTGGTACATTGGTTGGCAATTTATATACTCTTGAACCAAAAACTCCCACGATGCAAATAGAAGTAAATAACTCATCTTCTAAATCTAATAAGAGAAAAGAACCTTCGCAAATGAACCAAACATATCTTTGGCATCTAAGGCTTGGTCATATTAACCTAAGTAGAATTCAAAGGTTGATAGCTGATGGACCTTTGGGTTCATTAGTGGTGGAGGATCTCCCAACCTGCGAATCTTGCTTGGAAGGTAAAATGACCAAGAGGCCTTTTAAGGCCAAGGGGTATAGAGCCAAAGATGTGTTAGAATTGGTTCATTCTGATTTGTGTGGTCCTATGTCTATCCAGGCAAGAGGTGGCTTTGAATACTTCGTCTCATTTATAGACGATTATTCAAGGTATGGATACATTTACTTGATGCGCCGCAAGTCTGAATGCTTTGACAAGTTCAAAGAATTCAAGGCTGATGTGGAGAACCGTTAAGGTAAAAGTATCAAGACATTACGATCTGATCGTGGTGGCGAGTACCTCTTGGGAGAGTTTAGGAGTTACTTATCAGAGGCTGGGATTCAATCCCAATTGTCTGCACCTGGCACACCCCAACAGAATGGTGTAGCGGAGCGAAGGAATAGGACTCTTATGGAGATGGTCAGATCGATGATGAGTTATTCTGAGTTACCTGTTTCGTTCTGGGGGTATGCACTGGATACAGCAATGTACACTCTGAACTTGGTTCCATCTAAATCAGTACCTTCTACCCCTGTAGAATTGTGGACTGGGCGAAAACCTAGTCTGAAACATATTCGGATATGGGGGAGTCCAAAGACATGTCCGAAGGCGATCCGTAAGTTGGAACCTTGCATGAAGTATGCATGTTTGTTGGCTACCCTAAGGGAACGAAGGTGGTTTGTTTTATAATCCTAGAGATCGGGAGGGTGATCGTTAGCACAACGATTTCGGAGGAGGATTATGTAATGAACCACAAGCCCAAGAGTAGGATTGTTCTTGAGGAGTTGCGGGGAAGTCACTTGACTCCGGTACAAGAGGAGACACCACAAGTCAGCACCGCGTGTCATGAGCATACACAGAGGTACCTCGTCGTAGTGGGAGGGTTGTTAGACAACCCGACAGATTCATGTTTTTGGGAGAGTCTTCGGACTTAGTCCCTGGTGAACATGAACCTGATCCCTGGACATATGATGAGGCAATCCAGGATAGAGATGCGGTATCTTGGCAAAGTGCGATGAATTCAGAGATAGAATCTATGGATTCTAATCAAGTCTGGGAGCTAGTAGAACCACCCGATGGTGTAAAAACCATTGGATACAAGTGGATCTACAAGAGAAAGAGAGGAGTAGACGGGAAGGTCGAGACCTTCAAAGCTAGGCTTGTTGCGAAAGGGTATACTCAGAAAGAGGGCATCGATTATGAGGAGACCTTTTCGCCGGTAGCTATGCTTAAGTCTATCCGGATTCTCTTATCTATAGCTGCTCATATGGATTATGAGATTTGGCAGATGGATGTCAAGACAGCTTTCCTTAACGGAAGTCTTGAGGAGAACATCTATATGCGGCAACCAAAGGGATTCATTGCTAAAGGAAAAGAGCATCTTGTATGTAAGCTTAATCGGTCCATTTATGGATTGAAGCAAGCTTCTAGATCTTGGAACATTCGCTTTGATGAGGTAATCCAGTCATATGGATTTATTCAAAGTCCGGATGAGCCATGTGTATACAAGAGATGTGACGGAAATGTAGTGGTGTTTCTTGTACTATACGTAGATGACATTTTGTTAGTTGGCAACAATATCAAAGTGTTATCAGACGTAAGGGTATGGTTGTCCAAACAGTTTGATATGAAGGACTTGGGAGAAGTGGGACACATCCTTGGGATCAAAGTTATAAGGGATCGCAAGAAAAGGATGTTGTGCTTATCCCAAGCTTCATACATTGACACTATCCTTGCTCGATTTAGCATGCAGAACTCCAAGAAAGGTTTTCTACCTTTTAGGCATGGAGTTCCTTTATCTAAAGAGATGTGTCCCAAAACATCAAAGGAGATAGAGGACATGAAGGCGGTTCCTTATACTTCGGCAGTAGGAAGCCTTATGTATGCTATGCTATGTACGAGACCGGATATCTGCTTTGCCGTGGGCATGGTTAGCAGATATCAGAGTAATCCTGGACAGGGACATTGGACTGCGGTAAAACATATATTGAAGTACCTGAGAAGGACTAGGGATTATATGCTGGTTTACCGGGCAGATCAATTAGTCCCTATGGGTTACACGGATTCGGATTTCCAATCAGATAGGGACAAGAGTAAGTCTACCTCGGGGTTTATGTTTACTTTTGGAGGTGGAGCCATAGTATGGAGGAGTGTCAAGCAGAAATGCGTGGCGGACTCTACCATGGAAGCTGAGTATGTGGCAGCCTCTGAGGCAGCTAAGGAAGCTGTATGGCTCAGGAACTTCTTGATGGACTTGGATGTGATTCCTAGTTTGCCCAGAACTATCACAATTTATTGTGATAATAGTGGTGCAGTTGCAAACTCGAAGGAACCACGAGCCCATAAGGCGAGTAAACACATAGAGCGCAAGTACTACCTCATACGAGAGATCGTAAAGCGAGGAGAAGTTGTTGTCGCCAAGATTGCATCAGAGGATAACCTGGCGGATCCATTCACTAAGGCCCTTCCAGCGAAAGCGTTTGATAGGCATGTGGAGGACATGGGGATCAGATGTATGGCAGAGTAATGACGGCATAGTCTTTTAGTATAAGTGGGAGATTGTTGGAATGTATACTGAAAGCCTAGCGCTTTTTGTATGAACATTTTATTTTGAAATAAGAATCACATGATCATTATTTGCATTATATATATATATGTGTGCATATTGTCTAATATTTTATATTGTAGATAACATGGTGCTTGGTGTGGCACAGAATATCATGTTATCAGTACCTTGTAAAATATAAGGAGAGGCTCACAACCAAGATGGTTTTGGACAAACCATTAGCATGGTTGTAGTGTAGCTTGGTATTGTTTTATCTTGAACATAGAGTTACACTAGTACACTTAGGTGTATTGAGTAGGACCGACATAGAGGTGATTCAATTTAGTACTGACTACATAATTGAATCGGACCTCGGATATTATGTTGTACATGCTCTTAATCCCGATATAATAACGGGCACATGTACTTAGTATTTATTTCTTTGATTTACCAGTGGGTGAGATTTAGATGGATTAAATCAATATGCCCAGTAAGTTGGGAAATAATATTATTTACATGGTGTGCCGTTGATTATAGGAGAAAATCGTGTCCTATATATTAGGTTGATGATGTCCCCTTGAGGAGCTCATAAGGTTCATCATGTAAACCCAGCTGGTTGACTTAGTCAACATGATGATAAGGTTGAGTGGTACTACTCGAGGAATTAGATGTTAATTAATTGATGGTCAGTAAATCAATTAATTGACGGACATTCGATATCTTAAACACGGGGAGATTAATGTACAAATAATATATGGAGCCCATATTGATTTATGGGGGTTGGTGAGGTAGTTCAATGATGATCCTCTAGTGGAATGGAACATCATTGATGGATTAAGTTTGTGTGGTTCCGATCCATCGGGTGGCCAAGACCCAACTCCTCCTTATGGTCCCTATCGTAGCCTAATATAATCCTTAAGAAGTCTAGATCCAAGAATGTAAAACAAAACCTAGAACCAACGGTTGGGATTAAATCCCTAGATCCGGTGGTTGGATGAAACCCTAAAAACAACGGTTGGGATTAAATCCCTAGATCCGATGGTTAGGATAAAATCCTAGAATCGACGGTTGGGATTAGATCCTTAGATCCGACGGTTGGGATAAAACCCTAGATCCGATGGTTGGGATGAAACCTTAGATCCGATGATTGGGATGAAATCCTAGATCCGATGGTTGGGATTAAACCCTAGATCCGACGGTTGGGATAAAACCCTAGATCCGACGGTGGAGATTAAATCCCTAGATCCGACGGTGGAGATTAAAGGAGGCTTAAGCCTAATTATATAAATAGAGGCTTAGGTTGGGCGGCAAGGGTGAATTGAAAGAATTAGGGTTTGGCTTTTGGAGGTGGGCGGCTAGGGTTTGGAGAAAAGTGGGCGGCAACTTCTTCTTCCTTCTAGTTGTTGCCGGCGCCCAACTTGCACCATCAATACTTGGCCGACGCCCAACCTTAAGGTCTTTCCGTTCTTCCTTGGCCAGCGGTTCTCCTCCCATTGGTGGCCGGTTCTCTTCCTCCTCCCTATTCTCCAAAGTGGTCGGCGGCAACTCTTCTTGAAGTTGGCCGGCGCATCATCCATTGCTCCTTGGCCGGCGGTTGCACCAAATTCCCTAATGTGGTTGCCGGTTCTAGATAGGAAAGGTATTTGCGAGTTCTTCTCTTTGTTCGCAGCGGACAAGGTAGAGAAGAAAGCGATCTAGAAGGCTTCTACTCGTGGAGGAACTTCGTCCACACGTCGTCCACGAGAAGGATAGGACATACGGTAGAAGATCGTGAGGTATAAAGTTATTTTAACTTTATGTACAGATCTGAGCATGTTCTTATTTGTTTTGATTATGCATGTGTGTGTATGAATTTATATTGTATAATCATGGACCCCGAAGACAAACACAAAAACCGGCGATCCATCCGTCGTCTTTTCCGCGGCTAACCAACTAGAAGAGTTGTGTTGCTTGAACAACTAGTTTGTTCAAGGGACCACTCAAGTTGTTAGCACGACGACGAAATGGTGTTGTTAAGAAAGCTCATCCCATCCGGATTAATTCTTTCATTAGTGAAAATTTTAATCCGGGGACATGGGAGCCAATGAGCCTCCGAAGCATCCACCCAATAGACCCATCCTCATCCTCCTCATCATCATCGGATGAGGAGAATGCCTTTGTCACCAATTTAGCCTTGATGGCCTTTGATGACTTGGATTGCTCATCATCCGAAAATGAAGGATCAAGCTCAAGTGGGGAGAGCTCAAATGAAGGGGGAGCTTCTACATCCTCATCATCCGAAGAAGAAGAGGACATGGAAGCTATGGTAACGAAAGCCTCTCCTAAGAAAATAGTTTTCATAATTTCTAGTTTAACTAAGGACTTATTTGGAATGAAAAAGAAAAATAAAAGCATGCTTAATGAAATTAAGGCATTGAAAAATAAGCTAGAAAATGCATGCTTAAATGATAATATTTCTTCTAGCTTAAATGATGCATGCTCACATGACCTTTATGTGCCATTAGATGTTAGTGATGCATGTATAAATGAAAATAGGGCCTTAAGGGAAAAGGTAGATTATTTAACAAAAGCCCTAGAAAAATTCACAATTGGCTCCAACACATTGAACATGATCTTAGGGAGCCAAAGAGCTAGTTTCAACAAAAAGGGCCTAGGCTACAAGGAAAAGAAAAATGAAAAGGCCTACAAATGCCTTATAGCTAGGGGACAAGATAAGAAGAAAGTAATAGCTAGGAAATGCATCCCTAAGGAATACTTAGTGAACCCAATAGGAAAGAACTTATTTTGGGTTCCAAAATCCATCCTTAAGGGTTAGGATAACTCTAGGGTAGTCAACCATATGCAATTGACCTATATCATATTTTGGTTGACTTAGGATGGCGAGACAACATGTTTAAATAGTGTTGGGTGATGATAACGTGCCCATAAATAGATAATAATGCTTAAATCATGATGATTAATGTAATTGCTATGTATGTTAGCAATCATGATTTATGCTATTGATATTTGGCACATAATCATGGGAAATAGGGTTGAATCATGCTTTAGGTGATACTTTGTTTATTATCATCATATAATACCTAATGCATGACTATTATTTGATGAATACATGAGTTTCATGATCATAATGTAGAATTCATTCATATATGCCTTTATGATCATGAGGACTATTAGGTTGATACTTAACCTTGATAGAATTGCATGAATATATTGGTTAAGTATACACAAATACCCCCTAGGATGCATCTCACACTCACTATAGGCTAACTTGATTGCAAACTTAGCATGGGTGAGATGTTAGGATGATACAAATGTCCACTAATGCCTATGGCATTTAGATGGTCATTTAAAGTATCAACATAGCAATAATAGACCAATCATGGGGAAGGCTTATGTTTAATTCATAGACATATTGCCCAAAGATCATGGTTGAATATTTCATATGTTTTCAAAATAATTTCTTACTTTAAAATACATGTATTCATGTTTTGAAACAATTGGATGCAAGACTAGGTGTTAAAATGGATACTCTTATGATCAAAAACCTAGTAGTTTTTAAAGCTTTTGGATTTTTGGCAAATACATGGAAATATAATGATTTTTCATGAAAACATATTTTTCACTGATAGATATACTTAAAAGAAATGTGTTCCCAAATTTTCATGATTTTTCGAATTTTTTGGAATAATTTTTTGAATTTTTAATGTAAAATCAAAAAATTTCGAATCCATTGTGCCAAATGATCGCTATACCGATAGAATGATCGATAACCTGAAAAACAGCCCAATATTTTCTGATTTTAGATTTTAATCAAGTTTTTGGTGTCTTTCTACTATACTTGATGCCATGAGTTTATAAATTAGGATTAATCTTTTTGATGGTGTCAAAGGAGGAGAAATGTATGTTTAAGTAAAGGGGAACATATTTAGGGGGAGAAATTAAGGGGGAGTTTCATGGATTAAGGGGGAGTTGCATGTTGCTATATCATGTTTATCTTTACATGCTTTCTTACCTTAGAATTTATATCAAATGTTTTTACCTAACTTAAACGGATTGCCACACATCAAAAAGGGGGAGATTGTTTGGGCAATTTCTTGCCGTAATATAGTTTTGATGGTGTGGCAAAGGGTTTAAGTTAGTGTGTTATGTTGATTTGATATGTGCGTTGAAGTCGTGCAGGACTTAGTAATTCGCACATGGAGCCGTGGCGAGTTTCACATCTCATGACTCGTGCCTTGAGTCGGTGAAGGATAGCTTTGCGGAAGCCGTGCGCTTAGAGCATCCGAGGGACCGCCGGACGAGAAGCTTGGAGTGAAGCCGGAGGAAGTAGACTTCGAGGCAAGAGACGCGAAGGCGCATTGCAGAGCCGTGCGCCTGATGCTGCCGAGGGACGTGGCTGAGAACGAAGAGAACTTCGAAGGTGAGGGACTCCGAGAGATGAGAGTGAGCGATTGTAACCCGGGGAAGGGTAGCTCTTAGGTGAAACTTGGTCATTTGGCCAAGTGTCGGATGGGCTTTCCCGACACCAGTTGACTGCCATGTCATGGCAATCGACTGCTCTGAGTCGAGTGAGTTCGACTGGTATCTGACTGATGGGTTTATGCCCAGCAGTCGACTGCCAGAGGATATCGCGTACGTAACCGCCAGAAGCCGATCGCGGGCCGATCGGGTGAGGTCGATGATCGACTGCCAAGAGTTCCGTTGGACTACAACGGTCAGGATCCGACGTGTTCGGAGGCCATTGTAGTGACGGCAGTCGACTACCAAGGGCGGCAGTCGACTGGTGGCGGCCAACGGGAAGAAATCAGCCCTCTCTATAAAAAGAGAGGGTGTGAGCCTTTGAGAGGCTAATGCTTATGCTCCAAGTGATCTTCCTAGTGCCCCACAAGCTCTAAACTCTTCTTACTTGTTTTTACTCCATTCTTATTATAAGAAGAGTGATCTTGATTGTAAAGGTTACCTCCACCTAGCTTGGTGCAAAGGAGAGACCAATAGTGATTGGCTTTGGAGGAGTGATTCACCTCGGACGAATCGGGATCGTGGATTAGCGGCGTAGCCGTGAACCACGTTACATTTCTTGTTAGCATTTGTATTTTCATTTATTGTTTTGTCTTTATTGTTTATGCTTCCGCTTGCGCTAACGATTGTGTAGACGAGCAAAAGAACGAACGAATTATGACATCCAAAGAACAAGGGCTATTCACCCCCCCTTCTAGCCGCCGTATCGATCCCCTACAAGTGGTATCAGAGCCGAGGAAAGCTTGTCGAGGACTAACCGCCACAACAAGCAACTTTAAAAATGGCCGGCTCAAACATCCACCCACCGAAGTTCGACGGCGAATTCTCTTGGTGGAAAAAGAGAATGGAGGTATTCTTCGAGACCGATTTTGATATTATGCTTATAATGGAAAATGGTTTCGAGTTGCCTAGGGATGAAAGGGGTGAACCAAATGAAAAATCACGTTGGACTAAGAAGCAAAGAGAGGAGCACCTTGCAAACTCAAAGGCAAAACATCATCTTCTCAATGTGCTCCCTCAACAAGAGATCAACCGGATCGGAGAATGTGCTAGCGCCAAAGAGATGTGGGAAAAGCTTGTAGAACTCCATGAAGGCACATCCGAGGCCAAGCTAGCTAGGAGAGACCTCCTCCGCTCCCAACTCTCAAACATCAAATTAGAAAAGGGAGAAAAGGTAACTTCCCTACATTCTAGATTTAAAGAAATATTAATTGGGCTAACAAGTGTAGGAGAAAAGCTCTCCAACCGGGATATGGTAATGAAGGCCATAGATGCCTTTCCCCGGTCCTCAAGATGGAGCTCCATGGTAGATTCGTTTTACATCTCCAAGAACTTGGAAGTAAGTACCTTGGAGGAATTTTTCTCAACGATGGAGCTCCACGAAACTAGGGTTGAAGGAATACATGAAGAGCCTAGAATTCAACCCTCAAGCGGAGTAGCTTTGATAGTGAACAAGGGGAAGAAGAAGATGGAAATCCCCTCCTCCTCCGATGATGAAGCGTCTTCCTCCTCCTCCATGGATAGCACCGAAGAAGCCTATATGGTAAGGAAGGTAAGACGTGCATTTAAGAATTTTAGATTTGATAAATCTCATGATAGGAATAGAAGACCAAGGGGGAAGGTCATATGCTACAATTGCCAAGGAGAGGAGCACATAAGGGACAATTGTCCTCTCCTAAACAAGAGCAAGGAAGAGAGGAAAAAGAAAGAAGAAAAAGGGGAGCAAGAAAAAGAAGGAAGAGGAGAAGAAGACAAAAGAAAAGGGGAAGACCAAAGCTCTAAAGGCAAGGACTTGGGATGACCCATCCTCATCCTCCTCATCATCATCGGACGAGGAGAATGCCTTTGTCACCAATTTGGCCTTGATGGCCTTTGATGACTTGGATTGCTCATCATCCGAAAATGAAGGATCAAGCTCAAGTGGGGAGAGCTCAAAAGAAGGGGGAGCTTCTACATCCTCATCATCCGAAGAAGAAGAGGACTTGGAAGCTATGGTAATGAAAGCCTCTGCTAAGAAAATAGTTTTCATAATTTCTAGTTTAACTAAGGACTTATTTGGAATGAAAAAGAGAAATAAAAGCATGCTTAATCAAATTAAGGCATTGGAAAATAAGCTAGAAAATGCATGCTTAAATGATAATATTTCTTCTAGCTTAAATGATGCATGCTCACATGACCTTTATGTGCCATTAGATGTTAGTGATGCATGTATAAATGAAAATAGGGCCTTAAGGGAAAAGGTAGATTATTTAACAAAAGCCCTAGAAAAATTCACAATTAGCTCCAACACATTGAACATGATCTTAGGAAGCCAAAGAGCTAGTTTCAACAAAAAGGGCCTAGGCTACAAGGAAAAGAAAAATGAAAAGGCCTACAAATGCCTTATAGCTAGGGGACAAGATAAGAAGAAAGTAATAGCTAGGAAATGGATCCCCAAGGAATACTTAGTGAACCCAATAGGAAAGAACTTATTTTGGGTTCCAAAATCCATCCTTAAGGGTTAGGATAACTCTAGGGTAGTCAACCATATGCAATTGACCTATATTATATTTTGGTTGACTTAGGATGGCGGGACAACATGTTTAAATAGTGTTGGGTGATGATAACGTGCCCATAAATAGATAATAATGCTTAAATCATGATGATTAATGTAATTGCTATGTATGTTAGCAATCATGATTTATGCTATTGATATTTGGCACATAATCATGGGAAATAGGGTTGAATCATGCTTTAGGTGATACTTTGTTTATTATCATCATATAATACCTAATGCATGACTATTATTTGATGAATACATGAGTTTCATGATCATAATGTAGAATTCATTCATATATGCCTTTATGATCATGAGGACTATTAGGTTGATACTTAACCTTGATAGAATTGCATGAATATATTGGTTAAGTATACACAAATACCCCCTAGGATGCATCTCACACTCACTATAGGCTAACTTGATTGCAAACTTAGCATGGGTGAGATGTTAGGATGATACAAATGTCCACTAATGCCTATGGCATTTAGATGGTCATTTAAAGTATCAACATAGCAATAATAGACCAATAATGGGGAAGGCTTATG
The DNA here is from genome assembly GCA_025175895.1 of Wurfbainia villosa. NCBI lineage: Eukaryota > Viridiplantae > Streptophyta > Magnoliopsida > Zingiberales > Zingiberaceae > Wurfbainia > Wurfbainia villosa. Next base: position 87,937,726 of record CM045992.1, read on the forward strand.
TTTAATTCATAGACATATTGCCCAAAGATCATGGTTGGATATTTCATATATTTTCAAAACAATTTCTTACTTTAAAATACATGTATTCATGTTTTGAAACAATTGGATGCAAGACTAGGTGTTAAAATGGATACTCTTATGATCAAAAACCTAGTAGTTTTTAAAGCTTTTGGATTTTTGGCAAATACATGGAAATATAATGATTTTTCATGAAAATATATTTTTCACTGATAGATATACTTAAAAGAAATGTGTTCCCATATTTTCATGATTTTTCGAATTTTCTAGAATGTTTAATGCATTTCTGAAATTTGCCCAGAAAATCAGAATTTCGGAATCCATTGTGTATGCCATCGATAGCGATCATCGATAACTCAAAACAGCCCAATATTTTCTGATTTCAGATATTAATCAAGTTTTTGGTGTTCTCTTTCTACTATACTTGATGCCATGAGTTTATAAATTAGGATTAATCTTTTTGATGGTGTCAAAGGGGGAGAAATCTATGTTTAAGTAAAGGGGAACATATTTAGGGGGAGAAATGATTATGCTTATGATAGGGGGAGAAATTAAGGGGGAGTTTCATGGATTAAGGGGGAGTTGCATGTTGCTATATCATGTTTATCTTTACATGCTTTCTTACCTTAGAATTTATATCAAATGTTTTTACCTAACTTAAACGGATTGTCACACATCAAAAAAGGGAGATTGTTAGGGCAATCTTTTTCCGTAATATAGTTTTGATGGTGTGGCAAAGGGTTTAAGTTAGTGTGTTATGTTGATTTGATATGTGCGTTGAAGTCGTGCAGGACTTAGTAATTCGCACATGGAGCCGTGGCGAGTTTCACATCTCATGACTCGTGCCTTGAGTCGGTGAAGGATAGCTTTGCGGAAGCCGTGCGCTTGGAGCATCCGAGGGACCGCCGGACGAGAAGCTTGGAGTGAAGCCGGAGGAAGTAGACTTCGAGGCAAGAGACGCGAAGGAGCATTGCGAGAGCCGTGTGCGATCGCGAGGGGCGTGGCCGAAACGAAGAGAACTTCAAGGCGAGGACTCAGAGAGATGAGAGTGAGCGATTGTAACCCGGGAAGGGTAGCTCTTAGGTGAAACTTGGCCATTTGGCTAAGTGTCGATGGGTTTTTTCGACACCACGATCGCCATGTCATGGCGATCGCTTCCGGAATCGAAAGTGAGTTCGACTAGTATCCGATCGATGGGTTTATGCAGCGATTGCCATGGAATAATGATCGCCAGAGGATATCGCGGCATTAAATCGCCAATGATCGTGGCCGGTGAGGCGGATCGACTACGGGTGGCGATCGTGGTGAGGTCCGGCCGATCAGCCAAGAGTTCCGTTTGACTACAACGGTCGGGATCTGACGTGTTCGAGGCCGTTGTAGGATCCGCCAAGGGCGGCAATGATCGTGGCGCAGAAATCAGCCCTCTCTGTAAAAAGAGAGGGTGTGAGCCTTTGAGAGGCTAATGCTTATGCTCCAAGTGATCTTCCTAGTGCCCCACAAGCTCTAAACTCTTCTTACTTGTTTTTACTCCATTCTTATTGTAAGAAGAGTGATCTTGATTGTAAAGGTTACCTCCACCTAGCTTGGTGCAAAGGAGAGACCAATAGTGATTGGCTTTGGAGGAGTGATTCACCTCGGACGAATCGGGATCGTTGATTAGCGGCGTAGCCGTGAACCACGTTACATTTTTTGTTAGCGTTTGTATTTTCATTTATTGCTTTGTCTTTATTGTTTATGCTTCCGCTTGCGCTAACGATTGTGTAGACGAGGAAAAGAACGAACGAATTACGACATCCAACGAACGAGGGCTATTCACCCCGCCTCTAGCCGCCGTATCGATCCCCTACAGAATCGTCGTGCTCGCGCACAGGACAGTCAGGGCGAGGTGCTCTCTGCCGGCGATGAACTTCTTCACGCCGTCGATCGCGAGAAGGTTACTGCGAAGAAATCGGGAGAGAAGAAAGTTGGCGCGGCAGAGAAAAGGTCGCTTGGCTGGAAGAGAAAGGGATCGGGCGAGAATGAGAAGTCGCGAGGAGTAAAGAGCGACGGCGAATTTCAAAAATGGGGTGAAACGCTCGGCCAAACGGGTCAGATTTTAGACCCTATAATCCTTTAACTCTAACAGGCTTTCCCCGCAACTGCATAGAAATTTCCATTTAAGTCCAAAAAATTTTTAAAAATTCTTGAAAAATTCCATAGGATGTTTTATCAATTACCGAGGAATATTCTTATTTTTATTTATTTATTTATTTATTTTATTTTATTTTTTTTCCGGTATTTTACATTCTCCCCCACTTATAAAAATTTGGTCCCCAAATTTCGTACTAACATGCAAAAATTTCTTCAAGCAAGTTTCCGAAAGGACCATACACATTCCTCAAGTGACCAGATGAGACCATCGAGCTCAGATAGTATCTTCCAGCTTCCACATAGCCTCCTCATCGGTATGATATTGTCATCCAACCTTTACGAGCCATATGGTCTTCGTCCCACTACTATCGCTCCTTGCGACCCAGGCTCCACCCTGGAATCTCCTCGTAAGTCACATTAGACTGAGGTAAAATCGGAACCTCTTTCAGAACATGATCTGAATGATACGCTCAGACTGTCTATCCTTCTGCGCCATAGTCTGGTGTAGACTCTGCCAAAATCACGAGGTATATCGCGAATCTCTATCTGATATGGTACTTAAGAGTACCCCACTCAATCTGATAATCTTTCGATAATACAACGCTGACGGATGGTCCAACGAGTACGACCCACGAATAGGAAGAAAATGAGCTGATTTGGTCAGTCGATCCACAATCACCCAAATCGCATCATGTCCTTTACAGGTTCTAGGCAATCCCATAATGCAATCAATCGTGATATGCTCCCACTTCCATTCCGGAATCGAAATTTCCTGGAGAAACCCACCGGGTTTCTGATGTTCAGCCTTCACTCGCTGGCATACTAAACATCGAGAAGCAAAAATCTGCTATAACTCTCTTTATACCTTTCCACCAATACAAACGTTTCACTCTCAGTACATCTGAGTACCATCAGGGTGAATAGTAAATCTCCAATGATATGCTTCCTGTAGCGACTCTTTCTTGACTGGACGCGTGTCCGGAACACACTATCCTTATCAAAGACGAGAAATTATCTTCTCAAAAGAGAAGTCCATCTATCGTCCAAAAATTCCACTCCACCACGCACTCTGTAAGTGCATGGGAGACTATAGCAATCAATCTTACCCGTTGTTGCAACTGTTCGTGCTCCAGCAACTCCATTGTAGCTACTTAGTAGCTTGTCAAAATCCCATGAGCATTCCTGCTCCATACAATTACAAATCCAGATAATAACTACTAAAGCCACGTCATGTTGATGACAGCCTATTTCGTAGTTTCTTAACTGTCGTAGGCATAAGATATGCCTCATTCAACTGCATCGGAATCGTTCCTATTTCTGAAATGATGCATCCGGTCCAACCTCCTTTTTATCCACTCCGGAAGGATTAACTAATACTTGCGTAAAAGTTAACCGCTATCTAGGTCCTATAAACTGGTTTCACCAGCTTCCGACTAAATGATTTCCAACATCACCTTTGTCAAACAAGTCTGTGGTATAGTAATGCTAAGACATTCTATCCACATCTACAGTACTAACCAAAACATACAAGGAAAATCACCATCTACGGTGGTCGAGTGCGCAACTCCAACTACCGCAATCAATAGTGGCCAAGTTACGCAACTCTAACAACTACAAAAGGATCCTATCGTGTTTAGAATACACGATTCTCCAATCCAGTGACGACTAAATCATTAATTAGTCTAGCAACTTAATCACAACTCATAACAATTCATACCAAGTATGAAATTGTCGTCTTTACACACCTGCATTCTCTTTACTCTACACCGATGATATATTTTAATCATCACGACACTGATAATTGTTTGACACCATGTCATTACAATGTCAATGCTCCAGTCGCAAACCAACCTTAGAGTATACACAGGTGTCTTAGGTTGATCTAAATAGATCATCTATCCACAACAAGGATATTTATCATGACAACTACTGTATTCTATCATCGATAATCGATGCATACCTCCAAAGGTCCATCTCTCTTTCAATAAAGAGTTTCGCATCTTCTCAAGGAGAAATACTGGGATAGATAAATATCCCCTCCAATATCTCCTATAATCGCAACTCACGTTATTCCAATTCTTTTATAGTGTTTAACAACACTGATGCCAACAAAAATATCACTCGTTATGTGATCTTCGATACCGGACTATTTTTGCAATCATTTCGATCGCCTACTCCACTTGCCTATGCAGCGGCAAGCCTAGGAGTTCATCCGAAACTACATCCGAACACTCTCAGATTATACGCACATCCGAGAGACATATCGTACCATACTTCCAACAATTTGATCATCTGTAAGGATATGTCTACAGTAAAGATATGTTTATTCAAGTCTAAGGGTATCCCTTGACTTCTTAATTATTGATCCACATCTCACCAAACGGTAGAGATACCACCGACCCACAAGTCGATGTAAAGGACCCTTCTAATCCAACTAAGAATGTTCTAGACAAAGATACCTGTAAACTACAAGTATCTCTCAATATATTAATCCAGTGGGTAAAACTAGAGTAATACCCTGAACGATTAAATATCTGTTGATCCGATCCAAAGGCTCCCCGTAGGTCTCCTCCTTTCTCCAAAGAGAACAAGATCAGATCCAACAGTCCGCGACAAAGCGGTCGCATTTCTGCGATGAATGATCCGAGGATCATGCTAGATCATCTGATCACATTACTTAATCCTACGAGCTACAACTGAAGATTACTGAGTAGATACGACCATCGTCGTATACTCTATCCTCTGTACAAAGCAAATCACATCTGGAGGTAACTGGTGTCTGCATGAGTCTTCTACAATGTCTTCTGCTGATGCTGCTTCTGTGTTGATCTCTGTTGAAGGGGAGTATCAAGGAACTCCTACCACTCCTGAGGTAGTAGGTTGATGCTGATAAGGTAACCCAATCTTCTGTGCTGATCTCTGCTGTCGAGATAGCGCATCATCCTTCTAGAACACCATTGGTAGTCTTCAACTGAGTCTTCAAAGTACACCTCCTTCACTGTACTGGTTGCTCAACAATAGCAACAGCTGAACTGCTCCCACGGATAATCTGGCTTCGCATGTCTTCGTGATCTGCACTGCACGCACATAATCCCTTCGAAGTCTTTGTTCTGATTATGCTGATATGCACGAGAACATCCTGATGATCTGCGGTTGGTCTTCTATAATCGAAAAGTAGCTCAAGGCTTATGACTCCGATCTTGCTCCTTTTATCTAACAGTCGGAGACTTCTGACTCTAATAAGTTGACCTGCAATATATGCTTATCAGTCTCCAACTCTTAAACACTTGTACGGAGTCATTTCTAACTCCTATCTCAATCCAACGTCTTCCGGCAGGATCTAGTAGAAGATCCCGGCATCTTAATCCAACAGTAAGCCAACAATCCTAGGTGACTTAAAATATCCATTCATCTTCTTGAGCTATTAGGTGGTCGTAACCTCTGCAAGTCTCACAACTCTGCACAGTACATTATTACTAACTGATCACCCTTTCTTAAAGCTCAAGAATTCCTTACAATGCGTCACTAAAAGTGACACGGGGAAATACTCTCTTTCAACATCACTAAACCATGATCAAGTGATATATTATTTCCCGAAGATTATTTTCTACATTTATCACCAAATACCGGCTTGACCCCAATAATGGTATGCAAATAACTCTACTTTCTCGGTATAACATGAGTTAAGTACTTAAAAGTACTCTCAAAGTTATACAACTCAGTACGAATAACTCAGGGATAAAATCCCTATGACACTCCATAACTTAGCCTTCTGCTATCTGCATCACAAATAGTCTACAAGTCTGTTCATTATCCACAGGTAATGATCCGACTAACACAGTTAATCGAAATCTCTAAGAGTGTAGTCTCTGATTTCCATAATAAATGTGACGACTTGACCCCTATTTTCCGACTCGGTATCTATTGGCTCTCAGAGGTAAATCACCTCCTCGACACAGGTTCAAGACTCACATACTCAATAGGTCGTTCCCGTGGTCAACTCATACCACAGTTACGAATAATAACCAACACACTATAGGTTATTCCCTGGTATAAGCATCTAAATGCATAGCCAACATAACCAAGAGTATAAACCCTAAAGGTCACTCCAGTTGGTCGTCTCAGTGGACGACCCCTACAACAAGTCTGCACAGGTGTCATAACTCTATTATATACACCTACTGATCAAGTTTAGATATATATCTACTAAACCATAAGTTATCAGGAATTCTTACCTCGTGCTGCTTGGAGCTCAGACCGCTGTCCATCTCATCTCAGAAAACCAAAACCGAATAAATCGACTTTCGAGAATCCAAGACTCGACACAAAACATCATTGTATGGCATCGCAGAACCTTGGGCTCTGATACCACTAAAGTTGTCACGCCCCGAGAGCATGCCGAGTTGAAAATCAAACGGACGACATCTCCCCTGTACGTGGCAACATTTCGGGTTAATACAAGGCCCGTAGGCCCACAATAACAATAATATATATATATCAAAACAACAACTACACAAAAACATAGCGGAAACATACCACACCAATACAACAATCCCACACATGCATACCGGTATGACTAACACAACACAACAACATAGAACCTCGACAAAATCCGAATATACAATATGTACATCAAGAAAACTCCAAAATACAATACACAACAGACGAAAAGTCCAAAACCAATACGAGAGCCTCAGAGGTGAGATGAGACGATGTCGTGTGCCCCAAGTCACACGAAGTCTTCTACCATTACAGGCGAGGAAAACCCAGGGTCCGTGGGGGGTGGTGAGTAAAACTCAGCAGGTAATAGATAAACATGTATATATGTCATATCACATGTAATTTCAACAACATACTCTAGAGGTACAATAGGTATATCAGCATAGTATATAAATACGAGCATATACCGTCTAACCAAATAAACAACATAAAAATGCAGACATACCTGAAGTCTACTACGCTACTCGGATCCAACCTGAACATATATCCAACATATATACATATAATAGGAAGAGTAGATCAACTCACAATATACTCTAGCTACAGGTCAAGGTATCTAATGGTATGTCCAACACATATACCAGTACCCGACACAACTGTATAACATATGCAGGAAGCATGCATGAATATGATGTACAATCAAATACAGCAAGCATAATACAATCAAGTGCAACATCACAATAAGCATATATATATAGACTGTATCAATATATATATATTAATCTCAACCGTCCATATATATATATACATACATATATGTATCTATATATGGTAATATGCAAAGTGCCATAAGATACGGCAATGCAGCATGCATGGTCATGCCTGCTCACCCCTACTCGCTACCACGACCACAGTGTGGCCTAGGTGGCACGACATGACAACTATCCCAACTCACACCAACCACTGCTATAGAGTGACCGAGTGGGCAGTATGATCAAGTAGCATATGAGCGTAAAGAGCTCGCTACACATCGGGGGTCCCTGCTACTGGCCACACCGACTAAGACTACCAATGAGTGGTCGAGTACCACGCACCCAGGACAACTGCACGCAACTCCAACTACTACCGTCTATAGTGGTAGAGTGTGTAACAACAGATACTCTCCCCTCACACCAGTTACTCCTCGGGGAGTGCTCTGGGAGGCAAGATGACTGACGACTCTCTCAACCCCAAGGGAGACTATGTCGTCAAAATGCATGCAAATGACATGTTTATGCTATCACACATACAACCATCTACCATAGACTCTCTGTTCAGCAAAGAGTCGTACCCATCTAATTAATACACTCTTTATCCTGTAGAGAGTCGTACACAATAGATCGACGGACTCTCTATCCTGTAGAGAGTCATACTCGACTGATCCTGACTCTCTCTCCAATAGAGAGTCATACTCAACTGATCGACGCACTCTCTATCCAATAGAGAGTCGTACTCGACTAATCATACCAAGCTGGGAGCACCGGTCCGCAGCGACACACTAATCACCCTTCCCTTAACCATTACACAACTCATGGTTGGTAACAGTATGCAACATACGGGTATTGGAAATAAATCATACATTTAGGGCATTACTTACCCATAGATGACCTTTTTCCAATTTATAAATTGGGTCATCCCCCGTACTAACATTTACACCCTACTAAACATCTAGGTCAATTTACATCACATCTATAACTCCTAAATCATGATAGGGTATATGTGATATCAACAATTGAGCATAAATATATCCAACGATAAGTTCAAGCATACGATAAAGAGAGCAGGGTCAAGGTAATATGAACACCTAACATGCTCATATCTATGACTAAATCTGAATGCAATACATCTACCCTGACCAAGTAGGAAATTACCCACCTGTTAAGAAGCTCGTGATAATAATCTTCATGCCCGTGGACCTGCCTCGTAACCAAGTCTTGCACACAACATAAACCATCATTAAATCCCAACACATGACAACAATTTAAATCAAACCCTACATCCATTCGTATTCACTCAATCTACCGAATACGAAATAAAATCTTGATCACCCACCCTTCGTAACCCCGACTATATCTCAATGAGTACAACATGTTAAAACCCATTCGAGTCTTACACTAATTCACATTTCAGATCAGTAATCATCCCTTAGCTCACACCCGAAATATTTTCCATTTCAACTAATCTTAACACTCAACCCATCGTCGACAACTTCACCACAAGCACAAATAGAACACCACAACTCCTTTCTTACATCACCTTCATCAGCCATTACAGCTCACAACCGTGCCCAAAACACAGTTCCTTCCCCAACAAAATAGATCAATCCACAGCCAATCAATATTCACAAATTCAAAGATCTATCCAACCCTATGTTGGAATCCGCAGCTCAACCTAGCTCCACCGATCAACTGCAATCGTTGCCCTCAACTCACAATTCAACAACCTTTAATATCATCGATCCATATATCACTCTGGACAGAAGAGAAGAAAATAGGAATGAGATTTATACCGGAATTTGGTGTCTTCACCGGTTGCACTCCCTCTTATCCTTGTTCTGCTCGTCGGAAAACCCCCTGCCCAACAAGACAAAATCGAACTCAACCAGAATCCACAGCTAGGTATACATCCCATCCAAGGTAGCAAGCCGGAATCAGCCCTTACCTAGCTCCGACGACCACCGGCCGAGCAGTCCCCCCCCAAATCCATCTGTTCGCCAGAACCCTGCTACCCTAACCTTGCTCTGGCAGAGATCGCAAGGGCAGATTGCAACCGAACGTTGCCGATTCTAAGCTCTCCTCCACGCGTGCTCGTCGTCGACTCATCCTTGGGCTCCATCGAGGCCGGTCACCACCGCCCGCCGCGAGGAGAAAGCACGAGAGGGAGAGGTCGGCTACGGCGAGTAGGAGACGAAGGCGGCAGTGAAGGTGGAATCGTGGTGCTCGCGTGCAGGACCGGCAAGGCGAGGTGCTCTCTGCCGGCGATGAGCTTCTTCACGCCGTCGGTCACGAGAAGGTTGCTGCGAAGAAATCGGGAGAGAAGAAAGTTGGCGCGGCAGAGAAAAGGTCACGTGGCTGGAAGAGAAAGGGATCGGGCGAGAATGAGAAGTCGCGAGGAGTAAAGAGCGACGGCGAATTTCCGAAACGGGGTGAAACGCTCGGCCAAACGGGTCGGATTTTAGACCCTATTAATCGTTATCTCTAACAGGCTTTCCCCGTAACTGCATAGAACATTTAAGTCCAGAAAATTTCTAAAAATTCTTGAAAAATTCCATAGGATGTTTTATCAATTACCGAAGAATATTCTTATTTTTATTTATTTATTTTTTTATTTTTATTTTTTTCCGGTATTTTACACACTCCCTGTGCTTTGTAAGGAAAAAACTTATCATCCCTTAGGCTCCCCGACCCCGATCGTACCACCATCACCAATAGTGACAACTGGTCTTTTGGACCTGATAGTGGAATGCCCACCATATGAGGTCCCTCCACTTCGGCACCCATCTCTCCCCCTGTACATCACTCTCCCTCGAGTCCACGTGCTTATAGAAGCCCACCTAGTCCACGCAGAGATCCTGCACCTGCACCACCATCTTTTTCTACTTTTGAGGAGGATAGATGTACATCCTCCTATGATTTCTCCAAGTTCCGATCACGCCTCGAATACATATACGTCGAGCAGCAGATGTAGAGGCAGCGATGGGAGGAGTAGAGAGTATATACATAGGCGGAGTTTCAAGGCTTACTGGAGCACTTCCAGTGGGCCGAGGAGTTCTACGATGAAGCATGTATCTATTTCCAGGAGGAGGCTGCCCATCGTCAGTAAGAGGCCATATATCGCCAGGAGGTTCGACAGCACATGAGTGCCCAAAAGGCACAGTGGGCTCGGGAGGAGGAGCACAGAGCAGTCGCTGCATCCACCAGCTCTCAGATCAACCACATGTACATGTGGCATCAGCGGTTGAGCACCAGGTTTTCCCAGTAGCCCGACATGCCGAGATTACCGGACTTCCCACCTCAGCTGCCATATTAGAGATATAGCTTCATACATGTCTGGGGGGAGACCCCAAGTTTTGATTTATTTTGTTTCTAGCAGTAGTTTCTTTCTTGATACTTGCATTTTTAGTTTTAGTTTGCATTCATATTTTCATGCATACAGTGTTTAGTTTCTTTCAGCACTTAGTTTTTGCTATCTTTAAGCTGCCTCAGTAGTATTTTTAAGATCTCTTTGCGAATTGTTTCTATAGGTAGCTTAACTTTATTTATCTCATGGTATTTTACTTTATATGCTCTAATGAATGTTCTAGACTTACACTAGTTACCTTTTATTTTTACACTTGCACTTGACAAATATTCTGAAAGGAAGAATCTAGTACATACATAGTTATGATTCATCTCAGTAATCTAATACTTTGGAATCCATAGGTGACTCTAGGTTTAGCACTTTAGTTATTGAAGATGCTCGGATTGTGTAAGCTCATTCGAAAAAAATCAAAATCTCTATGATCTAATAAAAAAATGAAATGAAAAAAAGAGAGAAAATAGATGAGAGATAAAAAAACAATTGTCGTGGGGTGGAAATGGTTAGGTTCCCCTTTGAGACCGAGTTAGGTTACTCGAGAAACACCTACCAATTTCTCTCAATACCGAGCACACCTTTGAGACATTATGTTAGATCTAGAGAATGACCCTTGCTTAAGGCAGATTAGTGCCTAAAAGACAAAAACCTTAGGAAAGCTATTAGATGACGACTTAACTTACCATGGAATGATGTATCCCCGATTCGTTTAGCTCGTGCACGAGAAGCTAACTTAGTGAATTTTTAGAACATATCTATTTTGCTTTTATTGAAAATACCACTTGATAAATCTAGTTGACATGCTAAGTATGGAACAATATTTTTTTTAAATTTCACAGTACTAAGGTTTGCTTGAGGACAAGCAAAGATTTAAGTCTGGGGGAATTGATGTGAGCAAAACATATAGGGTTTTAGGAGTAGTTTTCGCTCACATCTCGATGTATTTTATACTTGTTTCACATATATATTACTTTGTTCTGCATGCATTTCATATTTTCTAGTTTGGAGATATGCTCTTTGTTCTTTTGTGTGCAGGACAACAATTTACAGGATAAACGACACATTTTTGGAGCAAAAGGAAGGCTTTCGTCAAGTGGAACGAAGGGAGGCACGACCCAACCGTGTGAAATCACATGACCATGCTTTACTAGCCCAGAGGCACATACGACCTAGCCGTGTGGATCCACACGGTCATGTAGTGTTGGCATTTTTCGACCGACTAGGGTTTTTTCATGGATTTGGGCAGTGCCGACCTCAAGTCTATATAAGGAAGGTCACGCCCAAACTCTAGGGGGAAAGTTCGATGGCCGGGATGGCACACTGGAGCCCTAAAAAGTATCGGAAACTTACAACGGGGAGGAAGGAAGGGGCCCGAGGATCAAATTTTGTGCTCCAATGCCGTAGAGAAGAACCAAAGAGCACCGTAATTTATTTTCTATACATCTTCTACATTGTAATGATTAATTCAATCATGCCTTGTGTTTCTTCTCTTTCATTTATGGAGTAGATATTCTGATTCTAAGATTAAGGAGTAGCTTGTGTGTGTAGAACATGCTAGTTGAATATATGTTTCGTCTTTGAATTTATATTCGCAGTTTGTGTTGTTTGGATTGATGATGATTGTGTTTTGGTTTTCTATCTATTGTACATAGACTACACAAGGGGTGACAACCCTTGTATCAAAGATCTAGTAGAACTAAGGAGGAACCTAGTGGTTGTCCTCTCTTCAGTAACCGTAGATAGAAGGGTATGATGGAGTAGGAAACGGGATACGTTTTGACTCTTCATAGGGATTGATTTGGCATCCTCTTACTATTTATCCTATCTTAACAATATAGGCCGGCTACAGTAGGAGAAATTAACTCTAGAAGGATTGAGGGACCTTAGTGACAGGGGGCTCCCAAAGGTATCAACCCCCTGAGCTCTAATGATCCGAAAGGTTTGCTTGTTAGGAGTAAGTAGTTTGCAATATACGCAAGAACTCAACGGGAAAGTGTATGATGTCCCTTCCACAAGATTATGATTAGAGATCTAGACAACATGTAATTGATAGTATGTTCTGTGATGCACAAGTGAAATTGAAGTCCTAGAATCCCCCCTCTTAGATCCTCGAACCAACCTTCCCTTCCTTCGTGTGACACCGTACTAGAGTTAGGACCACTATCAACCTCGTAACCACAACCCGTAGAACTAAATTCCAAACAATAATGTCCACCGAACAATCAGTACTCGAATCTCAATCTCTGTGGGATCAATAATTTATTTATTACTTGACGACATATGTGCCCTTGCGGGTGTTGAGCGCGAGCGCTGGCTTCGAGTCCTTGATGGTTTCCGTTGCGAGATTTGAGTTCCCATTCGTGTGCATCACTTAACGCCCGTAAGTGCATGGTTGTCATCAAGTAATAATTTATGTATCGATCCCACAAAGATTGTGATTCAAGTATTGTTTGTCCAATGAATGTCGTTTGTTCGGAGTAAATCTCTTGCTAGTCAGGTGTGAAGTCAATGATGGGCCTGGCTCAAATACGATGTCACTTGGAGGAAGCGAAGGGGGGCTTGAAGTTTCTTAAGAGTGTTGGTGTAGGGGCACTAGATAATCTAACCTAGGCTTTAATAATGGCAAAGATTTAAAGTTAAGTTATTTAGTTATCTCATATGCTATGTTGAGTGTGCAGGTAATGTGTTAGACTTTGCTAAGGTCAAAGACACCAGGAGAAATCTCGATAGGATGAGTAACCTCGGTGGTCGATGGACCAGGTCAAAGACGCTAGGAGAATCTCGATGAGTCGATAAACCTCGGTGGTTGAGTGTCCGGAAGCTAAGGGACAAGTCAGAAGGACCAAAGGTAAGCTCCTAGTGTGGAGCGATGGTAAGGACGTGTCCTCGGTAAGGGGATAATCCTAGGCATCAATCCAACCAAGGCTTCCAGAGGAATGCCGAAGTCGAGACCGGACAGTCAAAAGATGTCACTATTAATATGCTTGAATGTTCTATGCTAATCTTGTAATGCAGGTGAAATATTGAAGAAACATCAAGAAAATGCCTTACAACAGTCGATTGATAGGAATTACCAGTCGACTGACATGGTGCAGTCTACTGATGATGAACGTAGTCGACTGATAGCACGAATCAACCCAAAGTACAAGGTCAAAGAGTTGTCGATCAAAGCTACCACCTCAAGATAAGATAAGCTGCCACCTCAAGATAAGATCCATGAGATTTGGATCTAGATCAGGACTTATTCTATGACACCAGTCTATAAAAGGAGGGGAGGACACAAACCCTAATCATCAATGAACTCCTAAGTGCTCTTGCTCTCCGACCGTGATTCTTTGTGCTACAACGCTACTCCGACCGTGCATCCTCTACCATTCATTTGTCAGTACATTATTATTATTGTTTTTTCTGTACTTAATTTGTATAAGGAGTGGTAAGGTTGTTACCGACCTTATCATCTTTGTAATCGTCTTGTCTATTACCTCCAACGAGGAAGAGACTTTTAGCGATTGCCCTGCAGAAGCGATCAAATATCGCAGTGCCTTGGACTAGCAATCGTTTAGCTGTGAACCAAGTAAAAACAAAGTGTCTTATTGTTTTTATCTTTGTATAGTTTTCCGCTGCGTTTAACTCATTTTCAAATGAAAAGAAAGTTTCCAAAATATGCTATTCACCCCTCTCTAGTGTCTTTTTGATCCAATAATTGGTATCAGAGTGGGTGCACTCAGATTCAATGCAACCGCAGGTCGAGCATTTTTTTTCATTTTCATTTTATTTAATTTATTATCTCCCGCACTACTAATTCAAGACCAAGTCTTGGGACATTTGTTTTTAACATTGCAGGAAAATGGATAAAACTATTATATCAAGGATTCAGGGGGAGAGTTCAGATCAGGACTCATAAGGTAACAAATTAAATTTGATATTATTTGTTTCAAGTTCAGGGAGAGAGGATATTATTAAAATAAGTGTTCTACTCATAAGACTCGAACGGCGCAACTGGCAGCAAAGGAACCATCAATGCTTGAAGTCCGAAGGAACAAGATGCACATCAAGTGCTTCAGGTGCAGAATATTCGGTCACTACAAAAATCGATGCTTGGAGAAAAAGAAGGTTAGTAAAATTAATAGTTTTGAGAATTTAAGTTTTAAAATACTTGATAATTTAGATAAATTGTGTATTAAAGCTAGCAAATTAGTTGATTGTTGTCAATAAGTTAACATAATTAATAATTCAACTAACAAAAAATTAAATAATTCACATTTAATTAGTTTAAATAATAATAATATTATTGAAGAAAATGATCAAATTAATCTAACATTTGATAAAATTAATCAAGAGCTTAATTAAATTTTTAGTTTAATCAACATAGATCTAGATCAAATCAAGAATAAAACAAATCTAGGACTTAATTAGAATAATCAAAGCCTAGACCAGAATAATCAAAACATAGTATTGAATTATCAAAAACTAGATCTGATTAATCAAGATAATTCCAAATTAAAAAAATTCTATTTTGAAAATTTCAACCTTAAAAAATTTGAAATTAAATTTAAAAAATTCCAAATCTAATCTAGAAATTTCGAAATCTAATCCTAATAATTCTACTTTGAAAAATTCTAATAATCCTATCTTGAAAAATTCTATTAATTCTACTTTGAAAAATCTATTAATTTATGTTGAAAATTATAATAATCTTTTCTTGAGAAATTCTAATAATCTTATCTTGAAAAATTCTGATAATCCTATTTTGAAAAATTCTAATAATCCTAATAATATTATTTTGAAAAATTCTAATAATCCTATTAAATCTATTTTAAATTCAAAATATAAATTAATTAAAAAATTCAAAATTAGATAATCAAACCAATAAAATTAATTATAATAGACTTCCATTTGATTATACACAAATTAATAATTTAGTAATTAAACCTTCAACTTTTAAAAATTCAACTAATAAATATATAGACTTTGGTTACAAGTCTAAGGTAATAAAAAATCAAGACCATAAAATTTGTAAACCGTATTATCAAAGAGTATCTTATAACTATGGAACAAATAAAAGTCTACCCAAGAAACCAACCACTTGATTGAATATGACATGCTCATTCATACATATCATGTTTAATTAATTATCATGCTTAATTATGTAATGTCATACATACTAGCCTTAAATTAATAGAACGGTTAGATAGGAAATGATTAATTAATCTTGACAACATAGTATCAGGATGCGGTGAGATGATAGTACATTAGGGAAACGAAGTCAAGTGTATCCGTGTTGGATAAGGACTATCTAGCTTGGTGAATTTAACTAAGTGGAACTAACTGAAACTACCTTACCACATCGAAAACTTGTTAGACCAGGATTTGACCCTAAGTAAATTAAGTGTGTAATTTCCTAAGTTGTCTTTGTCTAAGGAAGTGGTCATTGTTCCGATCAAAGAAGACCTCTATGTCTCGCCACGACCTAGAAGCTTTCTTTTAAAATGATCACTTAACTAACTAAAGGTTAAATCTGAATCTAACCTAAGGTTAATTAATTTCTAAGACATTAAATGTAACTAAGTAAAATTAAATTGTCACGCCCCGAGAGTATGTCGTTCCGAAAAGCAAACGGACGACATCTCCCCTCTACGTGGCAACATATCTGGTTAATACAAGGCCTGTAGGCCCACAACAACAACATAATAAGCAAACATGAATATACTAAACATAGTGGAAGATACTGACAAATAATACAAAGACTTACTATGCACTCTTGAGTTACTTGACACAACAAGAATCATAACATAAATCACATCAAAGACCAAATACATACAACACATCCGTATATCGTAAATACAGAAACAATATAGGGTAAAATCCCAAAACGACAATCCACAAGAATACAATAATACGAAATAAATATCCATCCGTCCGGTGTGAGATGGGATCAGCTGGCGGAGCTCCGAACGTCCAAGGAAATCTTCTACCTGTAACCTGGGGGACAGGAAACCTAGGGTCTGGGGTGGTGAGTATAAACTCAGGGGTAATATATAGAAAGTGCATTAACAACATACAGGATATAGAGATCTACAAGTATACATGTGAAGATCTACAGGTATACAGCATGAGTCCAATAGACATATAGTTCTATCCAAATCAAATAACCAGTAACCACAGTATAGTCATACTCAATGCATATACTAAACTGATCAACTGAACATGAAGTAATGTACCAACGTACTTGACGGTCTGCAATACCATAAGCTATATCATCCTGAACATATATACAATAACATAACCCATATAACGTACAAAGTCAATCCCATATCTGACCAACACTCAGACATATGAACAGTATATAATCACATGTAATAACATACCGATTCATACCACATTATGACATGACGCTAATCAAATGCATACAACAGTCTAGACCAATACATATATCATGCTCAACACACAGCAGTATATAATATGCAAATGGCATGTATCATGATGTACAAATATATGCAGCAATCATAGCTCAATCAAATGCAGCATCTCACAGGCATATGTTAAACATATATCGAATACATGCATACATATATATCCGCAATGCATATGCATGGCAATGTTTGCGGACCCGTCCAACCACGACCCCAGTATGGCTAGGGTTGCACGACATGACAACTATCTCGACTCCAGCCACCACCACTCTCGAGTGATCGAGTTGGGTAGTATGAAATAGTAGCTAGCCACCATAGAGCTATATGCTACTCACACAGGGGTCTCTGCTGCAAGCCGCTCCGTCCCTACCCATGAGTAGACGAGCACCGCACCCTGGACAATTGCACATCACACGACCACCGTCTATAGTGGGTGAGTATGCTAACTACCACTCCGCATAGTGGCCAAGTGCGCATCTCTAGCTACCACCAACCATAGTGGCCGAGAACGACACGTACAATAATGCTCTGCACTCAACCCTGCAACCACTATCCTGAGTGGCCGGGGAGGCAGGATGACTGACGATCCTCTCAACCACAAGGAAGACCTAATCTCCAGCATGCATGCAATGTAATGATGCATAACTCCATACATGTATCCTCGCCACACTCCCTATTCCATGGGGAGTCCTGGTGAACCAAAATTCAACTATATAAGGACTACAATCCACAAGACTTTCTCTATTGCACAAAGAGTCATACAAATTTGACAGTCAACCACGCTAAGACCTCTAGTTAGTAGCGAGATACTATTGACCGTCCATATAACTATACATAGGCACACAATCCATAATGGATATACCATCACGCTAGGACCTCTAGTCCATAGCCACATACTGACAACCACACACTTATCTATGCACAGACAACTAGATCCACCATAGATGCATAACTAATAAGTATATGATACAACAATCGACTCCATCATCTAATCCATCACCTAACCCTAGTGATGTAACACAGTAACCCAATCTGAGGTCACAAAGATAACCCTAATCACCTATACTTACTGAACATCCATCAGCTAACACATAATAGGGTTTATAGTTCATATCCGTGCTAGATAATCAATTAAGTAACAACAATATATCTCAAAGGTCAAGGCAGTATGTACAAGCATATGATTAAATAAGAGTGGATCTAAGATCAAAGTAATAGCATAAGTCCAAATTCGTGCACTAGATTCAGATCTAACTACCTGGCCAGGGTAGATATTACCCACCTGATATGCAATCCGTGCTGTCCATCTCCACATCCATGTATCTATGACAATTAAAAGTCCTGTAACAATAGATTACAGTTAAGTATCATCACACATCTAATGATCAAATCAAATCCTACATCACCCTTGTATCTCGATCAACTAAATCAATGTTACTAATCGAGTAATACTAAATCTAAGCTATAGCAGTAGCTTACCATCCAGTCTCACACATCGATCGAATCACACCATAGGAAAAATAGCTCAGTGACCCCGATTGCTGCTGGAAAGTCCAAGCTCTGTTGCAAACAGAGTTATCCAAGCTTAATGTTATTGTGAACAACAATAACCCATCCTCATCAACTACTATAAACAAAAATACACAAACCTACCTCACAACTGTAACTCACCTAGTGTAGCTTCAATCACAGTTGCCCAAATCCAAGTATAGGTATTAGATCCATCTGCGCCTTGCTACCATCGTTTCTTGACCCATGGTCTTAAGTCACAAATCAGTCTCCATTGCCGCTTCACCAGATCCGAGCTCACAACTCATCAATACTTCCCGTTCTAACTTTAACAGTCGGATCTCCTTCTTTGCCTCAACATTAGCTCGCGAAATACGGAGAAGCAGGCGGTGACTGGGCACAACAGCATCAACCAGTTGCTCAGGCGACCATCGAAACGAGCAAGGGTTCGAGCCTCAGATCGGAATCAAAGAGGAAAGTTGAAAATGTAAAAGAAAAAAAGCTGTCGACTCTCACTGCCATTGAGTTCCATGACCTTGGCAAGAAGAGCTCATCAGAGCCTACTGTCGGTGGAATCGAGGGGTCGGAAGAGCTAGCTACAGGCAGATCGTCGACCGAATGAAAAATGACAGCAGTGATGAATCAATCCCGCGGCTAGAGTAGCGATCGAGCAGCATCGACATTGCTATTGGCACCGCGTGGTCAGCCAAGAAGGTCGGCGTTGATCGTCGAGCTCGCAGTCGAAAGAAGAAAAGAAGAAATCGCACAGATTGGGAGGTGGAGGATGAGTGGCGACGATGAGAAGAGAGAATTCATGATGAGAAAAGAAGTTGGGTCAGTTTGGGTTTAGGAGGTTTTTTAAAAGCCGGTGGAATGAGTTCAGCTAACTCAAGTCTAGCCTAAGTTTAACCCAACCATCAATTTAAAATTAAATCTTCCTCGTATGGACTCCTTTTGAATCCGGAAAAATTTCTGTGGACTTCTGAGAAATTATATAAGACAAATTTCTCCATTAACAAGGTTTTTTTCCTCCGTATCTTACATTCTTCCCCACTAATAAAAAATTTGGTCCCCAAATTTTTGACTCATGTACGAGTACGAGATGTCACAACAACCATCCCAAATATTTGGAGAAAAGTCACATACCTCAAGTGACTAAGTGGGGGTACTGATAGCCTCTGAAATTTATCATGGATACTCTCAACAGACCTTTTAAAGTCTGAATAACACCTTCATATCGCTCACCTATCAAAAAGTACATAATTGTACTAGAGTGGAGCTCTATACTCGTAACCGGTGGAAGACTTTGCCAGAATCGTTAGATAAATCATGAATCACTATCAGAAATGATACTCAAGGATACTCCATGGATATAATTCCATCCAACGATCCAATGAAATCCATCTTACGGCTCGGAAGAAAATGAGCGGACCTAGCTAATCGACCATCGATTATCCAAATCGCATTAATTCCTTTCCGAATTCTAGATAATCTCCCAACACAATCTAACGTACTAGGATTCCACTTCCATCTCGATATGTAACCCTATAGCAACTACACAGTAGCTAGCCAAAACTATATGAGCACTTATCTTGTAGTTCCTCAACTGACATAGGCATAAGACACATCTCATACAACTGCATCGGAATCGCTCCAATCCCTGAAATGTTGCATCTATGTGCAGTACCCTTCCATCCCCAACGGAAGGACTAACTAACACTAATGCAAAAGCCAGTCACCGTCTAGGCCCTGAAAGCTAGCTTCACAAACTTCTGACCAGGTGATTTCCATCACCTTCTTGGTCCAACAAATCAGCGGTATAGTAACGCTAGTAACATCCTATCAACCTCTACGGTATCAACCAGATCAATCCAGGGAAACCACAACTTCCCTTAAGATTGTGAATATATCCAAAAATATCATCTAAGACAACCGCCAACTGGTCCAATCGCTTCATGAATGGCTAAATCATCGATAAGTCTAACAACATTATCAACATCTCGTAAAATTCATACCAAGTATGAAATGTCATCTTCTATACACCTGCATCCTTTTTACTCCAAGTAGATGATATCTCAATCATCACACCCACAAGGGTAATTGTATGACATCAAGTCACTACAATATCAACACTCCAATTATAAATCAACCCTAGAGTATACACAGGTGTACTTTAAGCTGATCTAAATAGATCCTCTATCCACAACGAAGGATATTCCTTCTCAACTACTGCATTCCAATCATCGATAATCGATGCATAGCCTCAAGGTCCATCTCTCTTTTAACAAAGAGTTATAAGTCTTCTCAAGAAGAAACACTAGGAAAGATAGATCTCCCATCCAACACCTCCTATAATCGCAATTTACGTTCTTCCGATTTCCACAGTGTTTAGCAACACTAATACCAATAAAATCATTTCCTAGTATGAGGTTTCCAATATCGAAACTATTTTCGAAATCACCCCCAATCGCATATTCCACTTGCCCATGCAGTGGCAAACCCGGGAGTTCATCCAAAACTACATTCAACTACCCTCAAATTATACGCACATCCAAAATACATGTTATACCTCATTTCAAAAATTTAACTATCCATAAGGATATCTCTATAGTAGAGGTATATCTAGCAAAGGCTAAGGGTATCCCGTGACTTCTTGTTTATTAATCAACATCTCACCTGACGGTAGAGAACAATCACCAACCCACAGGTCGATAGGAACCCTTCTAATCCTATCTAAGAATATTCTAGACCTAGCTACCTGTAACTACCAGTATCTCTCGATATATCTGCAAATAGGGTAACCAAAAAGTAACACCCCGAATGACCACTTCTTCGGCCTTCTATACCTCTTCCCGAGTAACTGTAAGATACGGCGGAAAAAAAAATCGTATGGTTAGGAGTTAATTACATCTAACCTAACTTAGGAAATTTTAATAGTTCAATTAACCAAGGGTTAATTGAATTTGGTTAATGGCTTATAGGGTTAAAACCCAACACAAACACCCATTAAAACCAAAAACCCAACCCGCACAATGAAATTAATGCCAAAAAGTTAACGTTGCATCTGTTCGCCGTTTCTCATTGCCGAAACGACGAGCGTTTCTCTTCGCGATCTCTTTTCCTCACGCTTCTGTTTCTCGCCGGCTCCTCATCCCGATTGAAGGTGACAACTTCTCCCTCTCTGCATGATCCCGCCTCCACGGAACGCTTGACCGTCGGACGCCCCTCCCTCTCGCTTGTCTTCTTCTTCTCGCGACCCCTCCTCAGCGTGATCCCCTTTTTCTCCGCTCGCGACCTCGTCAACTGCTACCACCCCAGAGCTTGCCGGTTTTGATATGTGAGGGGACGACAATGAGCAATATTCCCTTGCCGGTGCTCGCGGACAAACCAGAGCAACTAGGGTGCTCGCGGTTCGAGGCTTGGGTCGACGACAGCGTCACCTGCTCCCGATTTCATGCTGTCGAAGGTGGGTTTGATCCGATCGATCATAGCCAGAGCAAGGTAAGGCATGGATTTTTCTTACAGAGGGATCCATTTTTGGATTTGTCGTGACTAAGCTCGAAACTTGATTGGGCAGTGGTTGTTTTCGACCGACTGAGGATTTGGGAAGTATTGTTTGCAGGTGAAGTTCCTACTATCGGTAAGGCTAATTTCTCATTTGTTTACCGTGTGTTCTTTCTTTGGCTGAGACCATTGTGATTTTGGGCAGTGGCTGTTTCCAGGAAGGTGGAATTTGGGAAGGGTTTCTGCCGGTGTTGGCGATTGACTGCCGGTGGGAATTACAACAGCAGGTAAGCATGATTTAGCTTATGTCTGACTGTTGTTGATTGCTAATTTTGTTATTGTGTAGGGAGGAATCGATGGGTGATGTGTTGAACGAAGTGGTTAAATAGTTAGGTATCTAAATTGGTGGAACTGTGTGGCTGTGATTGTGGTTGCAGTAGGCGATTGGAAGCTGATTCGCGACCTCTGCCGAAATTAGGGCAGCAAGGAACTGATTGGGCAAACTGAGCAATTGGGGGAAAGTTCCAACTGTTGGTAAGCTTAGTTTATCACATGTTCATCAGTGATTGTTGCTGTTTGAAGTTCTATTATCATACAGCCGTGAGTGATCGAAGGAATGGAGTAGCCTGTGAGTGGAGGTTAGTCGGTTGTGAGGTTTTGTTTGGGTGTTTAACCGGCTGTGAAGCAGTAGCTTTGTTTTGGGCTACAAATAGAGATGTGTATCGGTGTGAATAAGGGTTAGATTTATACTTAATTTTTTGTTGATCCTCTTACATCAAATTAAGTATAAAAAGATTAAATCTTCATGAGATTGATTTTGTTAAGTGGATATGGTGTTAAATGTACAAGTGGGGGCTTTCTAATTCATATTTGATAAAGGGACGCAAATATAGAAATGATAGAATAGAGAATTTATATATTGTCGTCTGCTTGCACTAAAATGTAATTGATGCTTTTTGTAGGACGTGGATATGAGACAGGTCCGTGGCCGTGAGGACTTCATTGCTACGAGCATTTATAGCAGGTGGGCAATTCCTACCCTGGCCAGGTAGTTGAATGCATACAGATTTAGATGCATGATCATCTTATATGATCATGTTACCTTGACTCTGTTCTTATTTATCTTATGCTTGATACTTTACCGTTGGCTATTAATGTAGGGGTTCTCTTATGCAAAATAGCATATGCGCAACGGAAAAATAGGATCCCTTCCAAGTGATCCTTGCGAAAGAAAACCTCGTACAAAAATAAATTTCTCAAAACCTATCTTATAGGAGAATATTACCTTTGTTGCGTGCCCTTTTTAATCCCGCTTCTCCTTGGGTTTGTTGGATCTTTTAGCACGTTCAAATGTCCGTGCATCTATATGTATCCACACGAGCAAGCTCTTGTCTCACAAAAGAAACTAGAAGAGCTCTCCTTTACTTCTTGCTAGAGAAATCCCTAAAGGAGGGGAAGGTAGGGAAAAAGAGAAAGGAAGAAGAAGACCACTCTTCTTGCTAACCTACACTCACAAAAGCCACACAACCAAAGCCTCTCACCACCAAGCTCTCTCCAAGCCTCAAGCTTCAACTACTTGGCCGGCCACCCCCATGGAGTGTTTTATAGGATTGAAAAAACCTTTCACCTCCTATCACATTCAATGCAATCAATTGCATTGAAAAACAGGTTGGCCACATGTGGAGGAAATCCAAAGGTCAAAACCCTTTGTCTCCTTCCACCTCATCAAGCTTAGGTGGCATGCTTATGTGGCATTCATGCATGTTGAATTAATCTTATTAATTCAATAAGCTTATGTTATCATATTGAATTAATCTCATTAAATCAATAAGGTAACATATTGAATTAATCTTATTAAATTAATTAAGCTTAGGCTATCATGATAACATATTTATTTAATCTTATTAAATTAATAAGCTTAGCATATTGAATTAATCTCATTAAATCAATAAGCTAAAATTCTCATTAAGCTTAAAGTCCAAAAACCATTTTGTACTTAAGCTCATTCCCAAATTATTCTAGTCAAACTAGAATGCACTAATTCTTCTAATCATCATGCTCTTTGTGAGTGACCCTATAGGCTCTCATAACGTTGGCAGTGGATCTAAACTCTTTTAGATACACAAGCAATGAGCGGCATCTAGCAATACATCATTGCTACCCAAGTTACGAAATAAGTCAAGATCCGACTAACCTTTCCGTGACTACTATAATGTATGACCGTGTCCTTCTATCCTTGATATCAGATTGACCAATGAGGCATAGACCGTGTCATCCTCGATCAATCTATGTGTTTCTTGATCCCTGAGTAAACTAACTCAAACAAATGAGCTCAATATCTCATATTGACTCATTCGAGCATGGCCATGCGTTTTAGTAGTTCTACTCAATCAAGGGGCCCACAGATATCACTCCCGTCATATGGGAGGGGTAGATCCCTTCTACATCACTCACATCTCTCCGCACAATTTGTTATATACCCAGTAATCGCCTTTATGGTCCACCCTGTTACGGGTGACGTTTGACGATACCAAAGTACATAACTCCTTATGTAGGGAACCGTAGTGACTTCAGGTTTGAGGACTATTCATACCAATAGTCACATGAAAAAGTTTATGACACTCATATGACGATCCATGAAACTTTCTCATGGCGGGTCAGTTCAGTATATATTCTCTAATATATACCCATGTGTCAACTTGATATCATATATCCATGACTTGTGAGATCAAGTCATCAATTGACCTACATGCTAGTCTTTATGTATTAATATTTCCCTTGCATATTAATACTTGACTAGGAACATTTAGGAAAGTTTTCTCTACAGCCTCTCATAATCAATTCTGCCAATTGATGTGTTGTAGATAAGAACCTACTTTTCTAGGGCATTATTATATATTTAATTTAGCTGGCACAAGCAAGACGTAAATATATAATAACCAATCCTTTGCCTTTATAGAATATGATACAAAATGTTTCCTATTCAACCATCACATGATTGGTTCTAGGGCTATAACTAACATTCTCCCACTAGCACTAGTACCAATCACTATGATATCTAATACCTAGTGACCTAGTGTGACCATCATGCTTCCTCTGTGCCAAATCCTTGGTCAATGGATCTGCGATGTTAGCTTCTGTTGGTACTCTGCATATCCTCACATCTCCTCTATCGATGATCTCTCGAATGAGATGGAAGCGCCGCAGTATGTGTTTGGTCCGCTGATGTGATCGAGGTTCCTTAGCCTGTGCAATAGCCCCATTGTTGTCACAATAGAGGTATATTGGATCTGCAATTCTAGGAACTACCCCAAGTTCACTGATGAACTTGCGGAGCCAAACAACCTCCTTTGCTGCATCAGACGTAGAAATATACTCGGCTTCTGTTGTAGAATCAGCAACTGTGTCCTGCTTCGAACTCTTCCAGCTCACAGCTCCACCATTCAGGCAAAACACGTACCCCGATTGCGATCTATAGTCATCCTTGTTTGTTTGGAAGCTTGCATCACTGTAACCCTTTACAATTAGCTCCTCATTGCCTCCAAATATCAGGAAATATTCTTTCGTTCTTCGTAAGTATTTAAGAATATTTTTGACTGCTATCCAGTGACTTTCACCTGGATCCGACTGGTATCTACTCGTCATGCTCAAAGCATACGAGACGTCAGGACGAGTACAAAGCATGGCGTACATGATAGACCCTATAGCAGATGCATAAGGGATCTTATCCATGCGATCTCTCTCCTCCTTAGAAGAGGGACATTGAGTCTTCGAAAGACTCACACCATGTGATAAAGGCAGAAATCCTTTCTTGGAATTTTGCATAGCAAAACGATCTAGCACTTTATCAATGTATGTACTCTGACTTAGGCCAAGTAATCTTTTAGATCTATCTCTATAGATCTCGATGCCTAGTATATAGGCAGCTTCACCTAAGTCTTTCATCGAGAAACAATTCCCTAACCACATCTTCACATACTGGAGTGAGGGAATATCATTTCCAATGAGAAGTATGTCATCTACATACAAAACAAGAAATACAACTGTGCTCCCACTATTTCTCTTGTAGACACAAGGTTCATCTTCATTCTTGATGAAACCAAACTCCTTGATTGCATCATCGAATCGAAGATTCCAGCTTCGAGAGGCTTGCTTTAGTCCATAAATGGACCTTTGCAGTTTGCATACCTTTCCAGGATGCTTTGGATCTTAAAAACCCTCAGGCTGTGTCATGTACACATCCATGAGTAGCTTTCCATTCAGAAAAGCAATTTTGACATCCATCTTCCAGATCTCATAATCGTGGTAGGTTGCAATAGCAAGCATGATCCGAATGGATTTAAGCATCGCAACTGGTGAAAAGGTTTCATCATAGTCAATACCATGAATTTGTTTGAATCCTTTAGCCACCAATCTACCTTTATAGGTATGCTTATTACCATCCATGTCAGTCTTTACTTTAAAGACCCACTTACACCCAATGGGTTTTACCCCTTCAGGTGGATCAACCAAAGTCCATACTTGGTTAGTGTACATGGATTCCATTTCGGATCTCATGGCCTCTAGCCATTTCTCGGAATCTGGGCTCATCATAGCTTTTTTATAGGATGTAGGCTCGTCAAGATCGACAAGAAATACATCACCGTTGTCAGTCAAGAGAAAAGAATATCTCTCGGGTAGACGACGGATCCTATCAGATCTACGAAGAGGTTGGTCTACTTGAACAGGTGTTTGCTCCACAACTCTTTGGGCAACAATTTCCTCATCCACAACACTTTGTGGTGCCTGTTCATTTTCCATCGAAGCCTTAGTGTTATCTTCATCTTGAATTTCTTCAAGATGAATTTTACTCCCACTAGTTTTTCTAGAAATAAATTCTCTTTCTAGAAAGACAACATTTCTGGCAACAAACACCTTGCCAAGTGTGGGATTGTAAAAGTAATATCCCTTAGTTTCCTTGGGATATCCTACAAAATAACACTTATCTGATTTGGGTCCAAGTTTATCTGAGACTTGACGTCTAACATAAGCTTCACAACCCCAAATCTTTATAAAAGACATTTTGGGACTCTTCCCAGTCCATAACGTATATGGTGTCTTTTCTACGGCTTTTGATAGGACGCGATTAAGTGTGAAAGCTGCTGTCTCTAGAGCTAAACCCCAAAAGGAAGTAGGTAGATCAGTCTGGCTCGTCATTGATCGTACCATATCTAATAGAGTACGATTTCTCCTCTCAGATACACCATTCCATTGTGGTGTTCCAGGATGAGTGAGTTGGGATATTATCCCACACTCAGCCAGGTGATCACGAAACTCTTGACTAAGGTATTCACCACCTCGATCTGATCGAAGTAGCTTAATATGCTTACCAAGTTGGTTTTGTACTTCATTCTTGAATTCTTTGAACTTTTCAAAGGATTCTGACTTATGTCTCATCAAATATAAGTAGCCAAATCTACTCATATCATGAGTGAAAGTTATAAAGTACTTATAGCCTCCTCTGGCTTCGACATTGAAAGGACCACATACATCAGTATGTATGAGTCCTAACAAGTTCGTCGCTCTCTCGCCATGTCCACTAAATGGAGTTTTAGTCATCTTTCCTAAAAGACAAGATTCGCATGCCTCATATGATTCAAAATCAAATGAGTCCAATAATCAATCTTTATGGAGTTGGGATATGCATTTTTCATTTATGTGACCAAGGCGACAGTGCCAGAGATATGTTTGGTTCAAATTATTCGATTTGAACCGTTTGGTATTTACGTTATAAATTGGGTTTTCTAAATCTAGAACATAGAAACCATTCATAAGTGGTGCATTACAATAGAACATTTCATTCAAATAAATGGAACAACATTTGTCCTTTATTATAAAAGAAAAGTTTTTCTTGTCTAAACAAGATACAGAAATTATGTTCTTCATTAATGCAGGTACATAAAAGCACTCCTCTAGTTTGAAGATAAGCCCAGTGGGCAAAGACAAAGAATATGTTCCTACAGCTACAACAGCAACTTTTGCGTCATTGCCTACTCGTAGGTCCACTTCGCCTTTTGTCATTAGTCTACTATTTCTCAGTCCCTGCACATTAGTACAAATGTGAGATGCACATCCGGTATCTAATACCCATGTAGAAGAAATAGATAGATTAACTTATATAACGTGTATACCTGAGGCAGAAGTCCCACTTCTTTTCTTCTTTACTTCCTCAAGGTAGACTTTGCAGTTCCGCTTCCAGTGTCCAGTCTCACCGCAATGGAAACAGTCCCCTTCCTTAGGTACTTTGCCTTTACCCTTTGAAGTGGATGAATTGGCCTTGCCTTTGGCTTGGGTCTTACCCTTTCCTTTACGCTTACCTTTGCCCTTTTTGACCATTAGTACGTTACTAACTTTCTTCTTGAGATTCGGTTCAGCAGTTCTTAACATGCTGAGAATCTCAAGCAAAGGCTTATCAATTTCATTCATGTTATAATTCATGACGAATTGATTATATGCTTTCGGCAACAATTGCAGGATAACATCGATTGCCAATTCTTGGCTTAGTGGAAAACCTAGTCTTTCAAGGTTCTCAACGTACCCTATCATTTTAAGTATGTGAGTTCCTACAGGTGTTCCTTCTTGCATCTTGCATGCAAAAAGAGCCTTAGACACTTCAAAACGCTCGTGCCTAGCTTGTCCTTGATATAGTTGTTTCAAATGCTCAACCATACCATAGGCATCCATGTTCTCATGTTGCTTCTGAAGCTCAGAGTTCATGGTGGCAAGCATAAGACATGACACATCTAATGCGTCATCTTGATGCTTCTTATAAGCATCCTTTTCAGCACGAGTGGTCGCAGGGGCGGGTGTTTCTGGGATAGACTGCTCTAGGACATATAGTTTATGTTCTTGCTTGAGGATAATCCTCAAGTTCCTATACCAGTCTAGAAAGTTAGCTCCATTGAGCTTGTCTTTCTCAAGGACAGATTGTAAGTTGAGGGGGTGTATCATGTTAGATGACATGGTGATCTACAACATTAAAATGCAAAATTAAGTATCATACCTAAGTCATTTAATTTGGCCTTTAATTAAATGAGGCTCCCACTAAATTCTCATAGCTTTGATATGAGCTAATCATTGATGTAGGCAAACACATTTTGCTTACATCATTAGCTTCTTTTTAGCTATAAATTTATATGGGATAAAGATCCACATCATAATTCATCTTGAGTTAGCTTTGGCTAATCGCCCAAGACGTAGTATGATTAGGTAGGCAATCTTTTGCCAATTACATCTGATGTAACTCTTTAATAGCTTTGGTTAAGTTTAGATTAGTTTAGTGCTTATTCCTAAACCAGCTTCCAGGTCGTGGTGAGGCACAGAGGCCTTCTTTGATATCGGAGCAACAACCACTTTCTAAGACAAAGCTGATGTTCGGAAATCACACAAAACTAATTTTTAAAACTTATGTTCAAAGCTAATATATGCCTCTACTTTCTTAATTAATTAAGAAAAACTTAATTAAGTCTTAACCAAGTTTGATAGCGGGACATCACGATTGTCCACTCGCACTCTTCCAAGATAAAATGCATTGCTTTGCTTTGGCAAACCCAACAACAAATGATCGAGGAAGTAGTGAGTACCAAACTTTGGTAGGCATATCGTTTTTGACTTATTAAGAAATAAACTTAAACATGCATCACATACATATTAGCATACATCACATATAAGCTAAATTAACATGCATCACATACATATTAAACTAAGCGTGTCATGGTTATGGCCCTTATTCTACAATCTTCTCAAGCCAATGAAAAGATTGATTTGTCAACCTAGAGATAGCATCTTCTCCCAAGTGCTTCCTTTTGGTTGTCTTGTGTTGTCGACTTCCTCCTTGTAACGTCATCTTCCAATGGACCCTCCATCTTTATTTTGTATATTACAAAAGGAGAAATACTCGAGTTACATTCGAGTCTAAAACTAATTTTACAACAAGAATTTTAGGAGAAAGGCAGACACGCAGATCGTATTAAGAATTACAACACACACATTGACAAACTTTTTGGGACTAGGCCATAACCATGCACCATGTCAATTTTAACTTTTAAAAGACATCAGATATTTTATTATGTTTGACAAATTGCTAATGCAATTATCAACTCATAATAAAATTTATCCTACTTCTATATCACATATAAAATAAAGAAAACCTATTTTTATACGATCTTTCGCAAGTGGCTCTGATACCACTGTAGGGGTTCTCTTATGCAAAATAGCATATGCGCAACGGAAAAATAGGATCCCTTCCAAGTGATCCTTGCGAAAGAAAACCTCGTACAAAAATAAATTTCTCAAAACCTATCTTATAGGAGAATATTACCTTTGTTGTGTGCCCTTTTTAATCCCGCTTCTCCTTGGGTTTGTTGGATCTTTTAGCACGTTCAAATGTCCGTGCCTCTATATGTATCCACACGAGCAAGCTCTTGTCTCACAAAAGAAACTATAAGAGCTCTCCTTTACTTCTTGCTAGAGAAGTCCCTAAAGGAGAGGAAGGTAGGGAAAAAGAGAAAGGAAAAAGAAGACCACTCTTCTTGCTAGCCTACACTCACAAAAGCCACACAACCAAAGCCTCTCACCACCAAGCTCTCTCCAAGCCTCAAGCTTCAACTACTTGGCCGGCCACCCCATGGAGTGTTTTATAGGATTGAAAAAACCTTTCACCTCCTATCACATTCAATGCAATCAATTGCATTGAAAAACAATTTACACTCCTTGTTTGGCCGGCCACATGTGGAGGAAATCCAAAGGTCAAAACCCTTTGTCTCCTTCCACCTCATCAAGCTTAGGTGGCATGCTTATCTGGCATTCATGCATGTTGAATTAATCTTATTAATTCAATAAGCTTATGTTATCATATTGAATTAATCTCATTAAATCAATAAGGTAACATATTGAATTAATCTTATTAAATCAATTAAGCTTAGGCTATCATGATAACATATTTATTTAATCTTATTAAATTAATAAGATTAGCATATTGAATTAATCTCATTAAATCAATAAGCTAAAATTCTCATTAAGCTTAAAGTCCAAAAACCATTTTGTACTTAAGCTCATTCCCAAATTATTCTAGTCAAACTAGAATGCACTAATTCTTCTAATCATCATGCTCTTTGTGTGTGACCCTATAGGCTCTCATAACATTGGCAGTGGATCTAAACTCTTTTAGATACACAAGCAATGAGCGGCATCTAGCAATACATCATTGCTACCCAAGTTACGAAATAAGTCAAGATCCGACTAACCTTCCGTGACTACTATAATGTATGACCGTGTCCTTCTATCCTTGATATCAGATTGACCAATGAGGCATAGACCGTGTCATCCTCGATCAATCTATGTGTTTCTTGATCCCTGAGTAAACTAACTCAAACAAATGAGCTCAATATCTCATATTGACTCATTCGAGCATGGCCATGCATTTTAGTAGTTCTACTCAATCAATGGGCCCACAGATATCACTCCCGTCATATGGGAGGGATAGATCCCATCTACATCACTCACATCCCTCCGCACAATTTGTTATATACCCAGTAATCGCCTTTATGGTCCACCCTGTTACGGGTGACGTTTGACGATACCAAAGAACATAACTCCTTATGAAGGGAACCGTAGTGACTTCAGGTTTGAGGACTATTCATACCAATAGTCACATGAAAAAGTTTATTACACTCATATGACGATCCATGAAACTTTCTCATGGCGGGTCAGTTCAGTATATATTCTCTAATATATACCCATGTGTCAACTTGATATCATATATCCATGACTTGTGAGATCAAGTCATCAATTGACCTACATGCTAGTCTTTATGTATTAATATTGCCCTTGCATATTAATACTTGACTAGGAACATTTAGGAAAGTGTTCTCTACAGCCTCTCATAATCAATTCTGCCAATTGATGTGCTGTTGATAAGAACCTACTTTTCTAGGGCATTATTATATATTTAATTTAGCTGGCACAAGCAAGACGTAAATATATAATAACCAATCCTTTGCCTTTATAGAATATGATACAAAATGTTACCTATTCAACCATCACATGATTGGTTCTAGGGCTATAACTAACAATTAACTCCATTGCTGCTATCATGTTTATTTTACCATGATTAGGAGTTATACATATAGGTGATGTAAGTAACTTAGAATTTTTTTTAAGTTAAGTGCAAGTAGTAAAGTCTGGATGACAACCTGATTGTAAATTGGGCAAAAAGGTCATCCATAGGTAGATAATGTCTTGAACCTAGGGTTAATTCTAGTACCCTTAGGTTGTATGTTTACTACCGACCACGTATTGTCTAGATGGTCAGGTGAATGGTATTTAGTGTGTCGCTACGGACCGGTGGTCCTAGCCTGATATAATCAGTTTGAGTACGACTCTCTACAGGATAGAGAGCGTTGATCTGGTTAGTATAACTCTCTGTAGAATAGATAGTCTCTGGTGGATATCTGTATGTGAGACATTGCATTCATGTCATTTGCATGCATGCTGGCGATGAGGTCTCTCTTGTGGTTGAGAGGGTCGTCAGTCATCCTGCCTCCACGGTTACTCATAGGAGGAGTATCCGGTGTGAAATCAGAGCATTGTGGTGCTGCACTCTACCACTATAGATGGTGGTAGATGTATTTGCATGTCATAGTCCTGCGTGTGTGGAAATCGACCACTCATGGGTAGTGACTGTCGGAGTGGCTAACAGCAGGGACCCCCATCGTGTAGCTTGCTCTTTACGCTTATATGCTACTTGATCATACTGCCCACTCGGCCACTTGAGAGTAGTGGTTGGTGTTGAGTTGGGACAGTTGTCATGCTCAAGCCACCGAGGCCACACTGGGGTCGTGGTAGCCTTAGGGTGAGCCGACATGACCATGTATGCTGCATTGCCGACTTATGTCATTTTTGCATATTGCCATATATATATATATATATATATATATATATATATATATATATATATATATATATATATATATATATATATATATATATATATATATATATATATATATATATATATATATATATGGATGATTGTGATTAGTATACATATATAGATGCAGTCTATATATATATGTTTATTATGATGCTGCATTTGTATGTACTATGCTTGTTGCATTTGTTTGTACATATTCATACATGCTATTGTATTTTCTGTATGGTAGTAGGCCGGTACTTGTATACTTGTTAGTTATTCACTGTGATACCCTCGACCCATATCACGATGTAGTATGAGTTAGTACTATTCTTTATACCTTATGTTGTGGATATGTGCTCAGGTTGGATAGGTATAGCGTAGCAGACGTTCAGGTATGTCTGCATTTCATATTAGCTTTTAGTTAGAAGGTATATACATGGATATGTTATCATGCTAGTGATACCTGTAGATTTTTCTATCGAAATATATGTGATATTAATATATACATATTTTTCTATTACCTGTTGAGTTTTACTCACTACCACGGACCCTGGGTTTTTCTGTCGCCCAGGTAACAGGTTGAAGTCTTCATGACGGCTTGGAGCTGCGCCGGCGATCCATCCCATCTCCGCTTTTTCTGAGTCTCCAGAGGATTTTTGTCTATGTTATGGACTTATTTTCTATTATGGACTTGTCTTTATATCGTGGACTTGTTTTGTGTCGATATTTTGTTTACAGTTTAGTATTGTGGACTTATCAGGTGGTGTACACCTGTGTGCTTTGGTTTGGATGTCTGTGTATATGTGTTTATGTTTCTGCTGTGTGTTTGATATATTTATATCTGATTATTATGTTGTTGTTGTGGGCCTACGGGCCTTGTATTAACCCGAAATGTTGCCACGTACAGGGGAGATGTTGTCCGTTTGATTTTCGGCACGGCATACTCTCGGGGCATGATAACTTTATTGGTATAAGAGCCGAAGGTTCTGCGATGCCATACAATGATTTTGTTTTGAGTCTTGGATTCTCTGGAGTCAGTATATTTTTCGGATTTGGTTTTTGTGAGATGGGATTGACAACGGCATAAGCTCCGGGCAGCATGAAGTAAGTATTCCTGATAATGTATACTTTAGTTAGATACTTATCTAGATTTGTTCAACAGGTGTATACTGTCAGAGTTATGGCACCTGTGCAGACTCGAGGTTGAGGCCGTCCATCTAGGCGAGCAACCAGAGGGATGGGACAAGATACTGTTACGACTAAGCCAGCTACTCAAGCACAGCCTCCGTAATCCTCTATTGGTGGTACAGAGGCTCAAAATCTAGATATACCACCGACCAGGTCGGCACCTACGGATTCCGGTGGGCTCAATGTTAAAGGACGGATACTCATATTAGCACGTTCGACCAAGGACAAATTTACCTTATTCCGAGGGGAGTCTGATCCATGGATCGCACGTGCATGGCTGGAGAATTTGGAAGATACTTTTGAGTATATGGACTGTACGGACGATGAGAAGGTGGACCTTGCTGCATATCACCTCAGAGATCAGGCCGTTACTTGGTGAAAAATGCAGAAGACTCTACTCGGGGAGCGAGGGATTTCTCGGGCTGCCTTTCGAGATGCTTTATGGAGGCAAAACTTTCCGTCTGCGTTTTCTACGACACGTCGTCAGGAATTCCTGAGTGTGAAGCAAGGCGACCATTCCATCATGGAGTACAACACAGAGTTTACCAGACTATCAGAGTTCTGCTCTCATCTGGTAGCACAGGATACAGATTAGATGTACCAGTTCACACAGGGCCTAGCAGCTTATATCCGAGCGAGGATGTCAGGATCTTCTATTGCCTCTTATAGGGAGGCATTAGACCAAGCCATTTGTATTGAAATGACGTCCCAACAGATCTCCAAGGAAAAAGATATAGAGAGCAAAATTCGTAGAGAATCGACTGTAAGAAGCAGGAGCAGAAGGGCAATGCTCGAGGTACTGCAGAGGGATCGTCTAGGGCGCAAAAAGGGAAGCGCCCAGCTTCTGAACAGGCTGGAGGTTCTCAGAAGAATCGTAAGGGTCAGAACAGAGCTGGATGTTATAAATGTGGATCCGAAAGTCATAGAGCTCCAGAGTGTCCTTTAGAGCAGCCTGTTTGCTACTATTGCAAGCAACCTAGACATACCAATTGAGAGTGTACATTGAGAGCGCAGCTGGAGTTTCCTGATAGCTCTAACAAGGGAAGATAGTCCAACCAGCAATGGCAACAGAGGACAGCACCGCGGATGTAGTCTTATGGTCAGAGGCAGCTAGTACCTCCGCAGGCGCAGTTGTATCAGATGCAGGGAGGTTCCCCTTCAGTGATGCTGACGACTATCCAGTATCCTACTTCTTCAGTGATCTACTATCCAGGGGTATCTGCACCACCGATGTTACCAGCCATCTCTCAAGGTTATCTTATGCCTACACCAATGACTCAGTCTTCAGCACCTCAGAGTCAGACTCAGCCCGAGTAGAGGCACACTACTTATTCGTCAGGGATGCAACCGACAAATATCGAGACTTGACGAGTTTTTGCCATCACCAGAGATGAGACACAGCGGGCTGAGGGATCAGTCATACGGGGTATGGTTTCAGTTTATTCTATATACGCTGATACTTTGATTGATACTGATAGTTCTCATTCATTCGTATCTAGAATATTTTTGGGTAGAGTCGGAAGGATCCCAATGGTTTGTTCTTGTGGGTTAGCAGTATCTTTGCCGTCATGAGAGGTGCTAACTAGCCACCAAGAAATCAAGGGTTGCCCATTAGGTTTTGACGGGCATATCCTTATAGTGGACCTCCAGGTGTTGGAAATGATAGAGTTCGATATCATTCTCGCTATTGATTGGTTGGCAGCTTATCATGCTACAGTGGATTGTAGAGCAAGGGTGGTGACATTTCGACCACCAGATCAACAAGCTTGGGAATTTGTTGGTACTAGAGATGATGGACTATCCATTATATCGGCCTTACAGGCTCGGAAGTTATTGGCCCAGGGTTGTCAAGGTTATTTACTATCTTTGGTCAAAGTTGAGAACGAAGGACTACCACCCCTCTCTGATGTGCGAGTAGTCCGAGATTATCCAGATAAACTTCCAGTCTTGCCATCTCCTAGGCAAGTTGAATTTGCAATAGAGGTGATTCCAGGAACCACGCCTATATCGAAACCTCCTTATCAGATGGCGCCAAAGGAGCTGAATGAACTTAAATTTCAACTGCAGGAGTTGCTGGATAATGGATTCATCCGCCCTAGTGTTTCACCATGGGGAGCACCGGTACTCTTTGTCAAAAAGAAGGATGGATTGTTGTAGTTATGTATTGATTATCGACAACTGAATGCAGTCACAGTTAAGAAAAAATATCCACTATCGAGGATAGAAGATTTGTTCGATCAGCTTAAGGATACAGTTGTGTATTCTAAAATTGATCTGCGCTCAGGATATCATCAGCTTCGGATAAGAGATGAGGATATTCAGAAAACAGTTTTTCGCACCCGTTTTGGGCATTATGAGTTTCTAGTGATGCCTTTCGGTCTCACGAATGCCCCAGCTGCATTTATGGACTTAATGAACCGAGTATTCCTGAGGTATATAGATCAGTTCGTGATAGTGTTCATCGATGATATATTGATTTATTCTCGATCTGAGGAAGAGCATGAACAACATCTGCGGATAGTATTGGAGACATTGCGACAGGAGCAGTTGTATGCCAAGTTTAGCAAGTGTGCATTCTGGTTATCTTCAGTGGGTTTTCTTGGACATGTGGTGTCCAACAGAGGTATTTCTGTAGATCCCCAGAAGATTGAGGCGATTACCAGTTGGGAGCAGCCAAAATCAGTACAGGAGATCCGTAGTTTCCTTGGTCTGGCCGGGTATTATTGGAGATTCGTCGAGGGATTCTCAAGTATCGCTATGCCACTCACTTGCCTGACTCGGAAAGGGGTCAAGTTCACCTGGTCAGAGGTTTGTGAAACTAGCTTCCAGGAGCTTAAGCGACGGCTAGTTTCTGCACCAATCTTAGTGATTCCTTCGGGTGTTGATGGGATGGTTCTCTATACGGATGCTTCTATCCAAGGGTTGGGTGCAGTTCTGATGCAGTCCAACCGTGTGATATCTTATGCCTCCCGTCAACTAAAAGATCACGAAGGAATTACCCACTGCACGATCTAGAGTTAGCCGCCATTATTTTCGCATTGAAGATATGGAGGCACTACTTGTATGGGATTACCTTTGAGATCTATACAGACCATAAAAGTCTGAAGTATCTGTTCACACAGAAAGAGATGAATCTGAGACAGAGATGGTGGATGGAATATTTGAAAGATTACGACTGCATAATCCAGTATCATCCAGGAAAAGCTAATGTGGTAGCGGATGCGCTGAGCAGGAAGTCTCGTGGAGTTCTAGCCAGTCATTTGACAACGGTTACTGATCTAGTTCGATAGTTCTCCGAGTTAGGATTGTCGGAATATGGTCAAACATCCCACGGAGTATTGGTATCTATGGTTGCCCAGTCCGCCATTGCTGAGAGGATCAAGGAAGCACAAGTCAGTGACCAGCATCTTCAATTCTTGAGCGGCACGATAGACTCAGAACGTCAGATGGATTTCTCGAGTGACGAGAATGGTATACTTCATTTTTTAGGACGACTATGTGTTCCTGACACACATCTAGTTAAGGAAGAATTGCTACAGGAAGCACATCAGTCGAGATTTGCTATACATACTGGTAGTACTCGGATGTACCGAGATTTGAAATGCTTATATTGGTGGAACAGTATGAAATGAGATATTGCGGACTTTGTTGCACGATGCCTAGTATGCCAGCAAGTGAAGGCTGAACATCAGAAACCTGCTGGGTTACTTCAAGAAATTTTGATCCCGGAATAGAAGTGGGAGCATATCACGATGGTCTTCATTATGGGATTACCCAAAACTCGTAAAGGACATGATGCGATTTGGGTGATCGTAGATCGATTGACCAAATCAGCTCACTTCCTTCCGATTTGTGGGACAGACTCATTGGATCGTCTAACGGAATTGTACTGCCGGGAGATTTTCAGATTGCATGGCATACCTTTGAGTATCATATCTAATAGAGATCCGCGATTTACTTCGCGATTCTAGCAGAGTCTACAGCAGGCCATGGGCATAGAGCTTCGACTCAGTACAGCATTTCATCCGCAGACAGACAAATAGTCCAAATGTACCATTCAGACTCTGGAGGATCTATTGAGATCTTGCATCATGTATTTCGGTGGCAGTTGGGAGGATCACATTCCATTAGTGGAGTTTGCCTACAACAACAGCTACCACTCTTCTATTCAGATGGTTCCTTTCGAGGCATTATACGGCAGACTCTGCAGATCTCCTGTGTTATGGGAGGAAGTTGGGGAACGACAGATATTGGGGCCTCAGAGTATCCAGCATGATGCAGAGTTTGTACGAGTCATTAGACGACGATTATCTGAGGCACAGGATCGACAGAAGAGTTGTGCGGACCGGAGGCGAAGGCCTCTGGAATTCTCAGTCGGGGACCATGTATTCCTATGAGTGTCACCCACTAAAGGAGTTAAGAGATTTGGGCTAAAAGGAAAATTAGCTCCATGCTAAATTGGTCCATTTGAGATTTTGGAGCGGATAGGAGGTGTTGCTTATCGGTTGGCTTTACCTCCGACACTTGTAGGTGTTCACAACGTATTCCATCTATCTATGCTGAGGAAATACGTGCCGCAATCTGACCATATTCTGAAAGAGGTTTCGATACCCCTCCAGGAGAATGCGATTTATGAGGAAACTCCGGTACGGATTCTTGGTCGCAAGGAGCGATAGTTGCGGAACAAAATCATCCGACTCGTAAAGGTGGGATGGCAGCATCATACGGATAAGGAGGCTACTTAGGAGCAGGAAGATACTATCCGAGCTCGATACCCTCATCTATTTGTTTGAGGTATGTAGGTATTTCGGAATAATGCTTGATCTAATTTTTGCATTTAAATATGAAATTTAGGGACCAAATTTTAATAAGTGGGGGAGAATGTAAGATACAGCAGAAAAAAAATCGTATGGTTAGGAGTTAATTACATCTAACCTAGCTTAGGAAATTTTAATAGTTCAATTAACCTAGGGTTAATTGAATTTGGTTAATGGCTTATAGGGTTAAAACCCAACACAAACACCCGTTAAAACCAAAAACCCGACCCGCTCAATGAAATTAACTCCTGAATGTTAACACTGCATCCGTTCAACGTTTCTCACCGCCGAAACGATGAGCGTTTCTCTTCGCGATCTCTTTTCCTCACGCTTTTGTTTCTCACCGGCTCCTCATCCCGACTGAAGGCGACAACTTCTCCCTCTCTGTGCAATCCCGCCTCCACGGAACGCTCGACCACCGGATGCCCCTCCCTCTCGCTTGTCTTCTTCTTCTCGTGACCCCTCCTCAGTGAGATCCCCTTTTTCTCCGCTCGCGACCTCGTCAACTGCTGCGACCCCAGAGCTTGCCGATTTTGATACGCGAGGGGACGACGGCAAGCAATATTCCCTTGTCGGTGCTCGCGGACAAACCAGAGCAACTAGGGTGCTCGTGGTTGGAGGCTTGGGTCAACGACAGCGTCACCTGCTCCCGATTTCACGCTGTCGAAGGTGGGTTTGACCCGATCGATCGCAACCGGAGCAAGGTAAGGCGTGGATTTTTCTTACAGAGGGATCCATTTCTGGATTTGCCGTGACTAAGCTCGAAACTTGATTGGGCAGTGGTTGTTTCCGACCGACTGAGGATTTGGGAAGTATTATTTGCTGGTGAAGTTCCTACTATCGATAAGCCTAATTTCTTATTTGTTTACCATGTGTTCTTTCCTTGGCTGAGACCATTGTGATTTTGGGCAGTGGCTATTTTCGGGAACGGTGGAATTTGAGAAGGGTTTTTGTCGGTGTTGGAGATTGACTGCCGGTGGGAATTACACCAGAAGGTAAGCATGATTTAGCTTCTGTCTGGATGTTGTTGATTGCTAATTTTGTTATTGTGTGGGGAGGAACCGATGGGTGATGTGTTGAACAAAGTGGTTAAATAGTTAGGTATCTAAATTGGTGGAACTGTGTGGTTGTGATTGTAGTTGCAACAGGTGGTTAGAAGCTGATTCGCGACCTCTGCCAAAATTAAGGCAGCAAGGAACTGATCGGGCAAACTGAGCAATTGGGGGAAAGTTTCAACTCTTGGTAAGCTTAGTTTATCACATGTTCATCAGTGATTGTTGCTGTTTGAAGTTCTATTATCGTAAAGCCGTGAGTGATCGGAGGAATGGAGTAGGTTGTGAGTGGAGGTTAGTCGGTTGTGAGGTTTTGTTTGGGTGTTTAATCGGCTGTGAAGCAGTAGCTTTGTTTTGGGCTACAAATAGAGATGTGTATCGGTGTGAATAAGGGTTAGATTTATACTTAATTTGTTGGTGATCTTGTTTCATCAAATTAAGTATAAAAAGATTAAATCTTCATGAGATTGATTTTGTTAAGTGGATATGGTGTTAAATGTACAAGTGGGGGGTTTATAATTCGTATTCGATAAAGGGACACGAATATAGAAAGGATAGAATAGAGAATTTATATATTGTCGTCTGCTTGCACTTAAATGTAATTAATGCTATTTGTAGGATGTGGATACGAGATAGGTCCGCGGTCGTGAGGACTTCATTGCTACGAGCATTTACAGCAGGTGGGTAATTCCTACCCTGGTCAGGTAGTTTAATGCATACAGATTTAGATGCATGATCATCTTATATGATCATGTTACCTTGACTCCGTTCTTATTTATCTTATGCTTGATACTTTACCATTGGCTATTAACTCTATTGCTGCTATCATGTTTATTTTACCATTATTAGGAGTTATACATATAGGTGATGTAAATAACTTAGAATTTGTTTAAATTAAGTGCAAGTAGTAAAGTTCGGATGACAACCTAATTGTAAATTGGGCAAAAAGGTCATCCATAGGTAATAATGTCTTGAACCTAGGGTTAATTCTAGTACCCTTAGGTTGCATGTTTACTACCGACCACGTATTGTCTAGATGGTCAGGTGAATGGTATTTAGTGTGTCGCTACGGACTGGTGGTCCTAGCCTGATATAATCAGTTTGAGTACGACTCTCTACAGGATAGAGAGCATTAATCTGGTTACTATAACTCTTTGTAGAATAGAGAGTCTATGGTGGATGTCTGTATGTGAGACATTGCATTCATGTCATTTGCATGCACGCTGGCGACGAGGTCTCCCTTGTGGTTGAGAGGGTCGTCAGTCATCCTGCCTCCACGATTACTCATAGGAGGAGTAACCAGTATGAGGGCAGAGCATTGTGGTGCCGCACTCTACCACTATAGATGGTGGTAGTTGGATTTGCATGTTGTAGTCCTGCATGTGTGGCACTCGACCACTAATGGGTAGTGACTGTCGGAGTGGCCAACAGCAGGGACCCCCATCGTGTAGCTTGCTCTTTACGCTTATATGCTACTCAATCATACTGCCCACTCGGCCACTCGAGAGTAGTGGTTGGTGTTGAGTTGGGATAGTTGTCATGCTCGAGCCACCGAGGCCACACTGGGGTCGTGGTAGCTTTAGGGTGAGCCGACATGACCGTGCATGCTGCATTGCCGACTTATGGCATTTTTGCATATTGCCATATATATATATATATATATCTATATATATATATATATATATATATATATATATATATATATATATATATATATATATATGCATGTATATATATATGGATGATTGTGATTAGTATACATATATAGATGTAGTCTTTATATATATGCTTATTGTGATGCTGCATTTGTATGTACTATGCTTGTTGCATTTGTTTGTACATATTCATACATGCTATTGCATTTTCTGTATGGTAGTAGGCCGGTACTTGTATACTTGTTAGTTATTCACTGTGATACCCTCGACCCATATCACGATGTAGTATGAGTTAGTACTATTCTTTATACCTTATGTTGTGGATATGTGCTCAGGTTGGTTAAGTGTAGCGTAGCAGACGTTCAGGTATGTCTGCATTTCATTTTGTCTTTTGGTTAGAAGGTATATACATGGATATGTTATCATGCTAGTGATACCTGTAGATCTTTCTATTGAAATACATGTGATATTAATATATACATGTTTTTCTATTACCTGCTGAGTTTTACTCACTACCACGGACCCTAGGTTTTTCTGTCGCCCAGGTAACAGGTGGAAGTCATCGTGATGGCTTGGAGCTGCGCCGGCGATCCATCCCATCTCCGCTTTTTCTGAGTCTCCCGAAGATTTTTGTCTATGTTATGGATTTTGATTATGTTATGGACTTGTCTTTATATCGTGGACTTGTTTTGTGTCGATATTTTGTTTACAGTTTAGTATTGTGGACTTATCATGTGGTGTACACCTGTGTGCTTTGGTTTGGATGTCTGTGTATATATGTTTATGTTTCCGTTGTGTGTTTGATATATTTATATCTGCTTATTATGTTGTTGTTGTGGGCCTACGGGCCTTGTATTAACTCGAAATGTTGCCACGTACAGGGGAGATGTCGTTCGTTTGATTTTCGGCACGGCATACTCTCGGGGCGTGACAGTAACAATGTAAACTCGCCCAATATCTATTCTTGGAGACTGAGCTCATGTAGATGCAAAAGACTACCATGGAGGAACTGAAGTCAACTGCTGAAATGAGGTACAAACTAATACAACTGCAATGGAGATGGAAAACACTGTTGTACTAGCAAAGGGTACACATCCGGCTGTAAAATACTGAAGAATTGTCAACATCGTAGCACGCTCCAACTCTGCAAATAGTATAACTGCGTCTGAAGAATACAACATAGATACGACCATCGTCGTAACCTCTCTCCTCTGTACAAAGCATAAGCACGCCTGGGAAGGTAACAATTGTCGTCTGAATGTCTGAATCTTCTGAGATGTCCTCCGTTGATACTGCTGAGTAAATTGCTTCTCTCAGATAGATGTATCAAAGAGCTCCAGCTATACCTGAGGTAGTAGATCGCTGCTGACGTGATAACCCAATCTTCTGCGATGATCTTGGCTTCCGAGGTTGTGGATCATCCTCTTGAAAGCTTCATCCATAATCTTCAACTGAGTCTTCAAAGTACATACTCTCCTCGTAGATACTGGCTGCTTATGGTTGAAGTAGATAAAATAATGCATCGGATAATCTGACTCTGTGTCTCGTCGTGACCCACACACTGCACGCACACACTCCCTTCGGAGTCTTTCCTCTGATTTCACTAATAAACATGAGAAGATGTTGTCGATCTGCCTCGGTCTTCTATGGTCGGAAAACTCTCCAATAGTCGCTCGTGACTCATGACTCTAATCTTGCTCCTTTTGCCAACATTCAGAGACATCAAATTCTAATAATTTGACTTGCAATGTCCGCTTATCAAATCTCCAACTCTTAAAACACTTGCTACGGAGTCATTCCTATACACATGACTCGTTCTAAG
This sequence comes from Wurfbainia villosa, assembly GCA_025175895.1. Taxonomy (NCBI): domain Eukaryota; kingdom Viridiplantae; phylum Streptophyta; class Magnoliopsida; order Zingiberales; family Zingiberaceae; genus Wurfbainia; species Wurfbainia villosa. The sequence goes on from CM045992.1 coordinate 87,981,341, forward strand.
GACTTCCGGTAGGATATGGTAGAAGATCCAAACATCCTGATCAAGATGTCAGCCAATATACCATGGGTGGCTTATGACATGTCGATCACATTCTCGAGCTATTAGGTGGTCGTAACCCTCACAAGTCTAACGACTCTGCATGGTACCTTCGTTACCAAATGATCACCCAACCTAAAGCTCAAGAATTCCCTAACGATGAGTCAAAGAAGGTGACGTAGGAAAATACTCTCTCACAACATCACTACACCGTGGCCAAGTGATGTGTGATTTTCCAAAGGTTAGTTCCTATCTCTTCCACCAAGTATCGACTTGATCCCGATAATGGTATGCAACCAACTCCACTATCTTTGTATAACATGAGATAAGTACTCAAAAGTACTCTCAAAGTTATACAACCTAGAACGACCAATCCGGGGATCAAAATCCCCATGAATATCATCCACTAATTTTCAACTATCTGCATCAACAATAGTATACTCGCTTAGTCCATTACCCCTCTAGTAATAATCTGACAAGCCTAATTAGTGAACATCCTTAGAACTATAATCTTTGATCTCCTCAAGAGATGTGACTACCTAACCCCTGTTTTTCGACTCGGTATCAGTCAGCTCTCAAAGGTAATTTACCTTTTTGATAGCAGGTCCAAGACACAGACTCTACATGTTGTTCCCGTGGTCAACTCAAACCACGGTTACAAATACTAACCAACACCCTACAAGTCATCCCTGTTATAAGAAACTAAATGCATAGCCAATAGAAGGATATGTAATAACAGTTAACATACCTTAAACCTTGTAGCTTGGAGATGTCCGCAACAGCCAGATCCCATAACTCACAAAACCAAAATAGAGTAAAGAAAAACTCGATGTCTGAACAAAATAAAATCCGAAAGTGGACTTCGCAACATAGGGCTCTGATACCAATAAAATTGTCACACCCCGAGAGTATGCCATGCCGAAAAGCAAATGGACGGCATCTCCCCTGTACGTGGCAACATATCTGGTTAATACAAGGCTCGTTGGCTCACAACAACAACATAATAAACAAACATGAATATACTAAACACAGCGGAAGATACTGACAAATAATACAAAGACTCACTATGCACTCCGGAGTGACTTGACACAACAAGAATCATAACAGAAATCACATCAAAGACCAAATACATACAACACATCCGTATATCATAAATACGGAAACAATATAGGGTAAAATCTCAAAATGACAATCCACAAGAATACAACAATACGGAATAAATATCCATCCGTCCGATGTGAGATGGGATCAGTTAGCGGAGCTCCGAATGTCCAAGGAAATCTTATACCTGTTACCTCGGGGACAGGAAACCCAGGGTCCGGGGTGGTGAGTATAAACTCAGGGGTCATATATAGAAAGTGCATGAACAACATACAAGATATAAAGATCTACAAGTATACATGTGAAGATCTATAGGTATACATAATGAGTCCAATAGACATACAGTCCTATCCAAATCTAAAAACAAGTAACCACAGTATAGTCATACTCAATGCATATACTAAACTGATCAACTGAACATGAAGTAATGTACCAACGTACATGACGGTCTGCAACACCATAATCTATATCATCCTGAACAGATATACAATAACATAACCCATATAACGTACAAAGTCATTCCCATATCTGACCAACACTCAGACATATGAACAATATATAATCACATGTAATAGCATCCCGATCCATACCACACTATGACATGATGCTAATCAAATGCATACAACAGTCTAGACCAACACATATATCATGCTCAACACACAGCAGTATATAATATGCAAATGGCATGTATCATGTGTTGGTAACTCATGCTTCGCGAAGACTCATTGGCTCCCATGTCCCCAGATTAAAATTTTCACTAATGAAAACTAATCCGAATGGGATGAGTTTCCTAATCTCAACCAATTCGTCATCGTGCTAACGACTTGAGTGATCGCTTGAACGAACTAGTTGTTCAAGCAATACAACTCTTCTAGTCGGTTAGCTGCGGAAGAGACGACGGACGGATCACCGGTTTTTATGTTTATCTTCGGGGTCCATGATTATACAAATACATACAAATGTAAACTAGTATAATCAACACATACTAACATAAAAAACATAAGCTAGCATATTAATAAGAGCATGCAAAGATCAATAATAGAAGTTGTAAAACTTTTATACCTCTCGATCTTCTATCGTATGTCCTAACCTCCTTGTAGACTTCGTGTGGGCGAAGATCCTCCACAAGTTGAAGCTTCCTAGATCTCCTTCAATCCAAAGAAAGAAGAACTCTCCTTTCCTTCTTGCTCGAGCCAACCACCAATTCACAAAGAATTGATGCCGCCGGCCCCAAGAATGGAGAGAACAAAATGGAAACAACCAAGGAACCGAACAAGGGACAAACCCTTGCTCCTAATGCCGCCGGCCAAGAGAAAAAGAAGAGGAGAAGAGGAATAGGTTGAGCGCCGACCAAGGTAGAGGGAAAAGATCTAGGAGCCGGCCACACCCTAGGAAGAAGAAGAAGAGATCCTCTCCTATAGTTGCCGCCCACTTTCCCCTCCAAAACCTAGCCGCCCAACCAAGGAAAGGAAAGCTCTAGGGTTTCTTGCCGCCCACTAATGGAAGGGCAAAGCCTAATTTCCAAAACCAACCTAAGCCATAGAAGGAAGGGAGAAGCTTGGGTGCTGGCCAAACCAAGGAGGAAGGAGGAAGAAGGGTTGCCTGCCACCATTAGGAAGAAGAAGAAGAGGCTTCTTCTTCTTGTTGCCGCCCAACACCATGAACCAAACCCTAACCCTAGCCTCCTCCTATTTCTTGCCGCCCAAGCCACCTTATCTCAATTAGGTTTTTCTTTTTCTCATCATCTTTGCCGCCCAAGCCTAAGCCCATATATATAGAGTTAGGTTTAGGCCTCCTTTAATCTTCACCGTCGGATCTAGGGTTTCATCCCAACCGTCGGATCTAGGATTTCATCTCAACCGTCGAATCTAGGGTTTCATCCCAACCGTCGGATCTAGGGTTTTATCCCAACCTTCGGATCTAGGGTTTTATTCCAACCGTTAGATCTAGAGATTTAATCTCAACCGTCGATTCTAGGGTTTTATCCCAACCGTCGGATCTAGAGATTTAATCTCAACCGTCGCTTCTAGAGATTTGTTTTCCATCATTGGATCTAGACTTCATGAGGTTTATATTAGGCTACGATAGGGACCATGAGGAGGAGTTGGATCTTGGCCACCCGATGGATCGGAACCACACAAACTTGATCCATCAATGATGTTCCATTCCACTAGAGGATCATCATTGAACTACCTCACCAACCCCCATAAATTAATATGGGCTCCATATATTATTTGTATATCCATCTCCCCGTGTTTAAGATATCGAATGTCCGTCAATTAATTGATTTACTGACCATCAATTAATTAACATCTAACTCCTCGAGTAGTACCACTCAACCTTATCATCATGTTGACTAAGTCAACCTGCAGGGTTTACATGATGAACCTTATGAGCTCCTCAAGGGGACATCATCAACCTATATATAGGACACGGTTTCCTCCTATAATCAACAGCACACCATGTAAATAATATCATTTCCCAACTCACCGTCCATATTGATTTAATCCATAGAAATCTCACCCTTTGGTAAATCAAAGAAATAAATACTAAGTACATGTGCCCGTTATTATATCGGTATTAAGAGCATGTACAACATAATATTCGAGGTCCGATTCAATTATGTAGTCAGTAATAAATTGAATCACCTCTATGTCAGTCCTGCTCAATACACCTAAGTGTACTAGTGTAACTCTATGTTCAAGACAAAACAATACCAAGCTACACTACAACCATGCCAATGGGTTGTCCAAAATCATCTTGGTTGTGAGCCTCTACTTATATTCTACAAGGAACTGATAACATGATCTTCTGTGCCACACCAAGCACCATGTTATCTACAATGTAAAATATTAGACAATATGCACACATATAATAAATATAAAGTGCAAACAATGATCATGTGATTCTTATTTCAAAATAAAATGTTCATACAAAAAGAGCTAGACTTTCAGTATACATTCCAACAATCTCCCACTTATACTAAAAGACTATGATGTCCTCTTACTGCCATACATCTGATTCCCCTTCCCTCCACATGTCTATCAAAGCTCTCGCTAGAAGGGCCTTAGTGAAAGGGTCTACCAGGTCATCCTCTGATGCAATCTAGGCGACAGCAACTTCTACCTCCTTTACGATTTCTCGTATCAGGTGGTACTTGCGCTCTATGCATTTACTTACCTTATGGGCTCGTGGTTCCTTCGAGTTTGCAACTGCACCATTATTATCACAATAAATTGTGATATTTCTGGGCAATCCAGGAATCACATCCAAGTCCATCAGGAAGTTCCTGAGCCACCCAGCTTCTTTTGCCGCCACAGGGGCTGCCACTTACCCAGCTTCCATGGTAGAATCCGCCAAGCATTTCTGCTTGACACTCTTCCATACTATGGCTCCACCTCCAAAAGTAAACACAATACCTGAGGTAGACTTACTGTAGTCCCTATATGATTGGAAATCAGAATCCGTGTAACCCATAGGGAGAAATTGGTCTTCCCGGTAAACTAGCATATAATCCATAGTCCTTCTCAGGCACTACAATATATGCTTTACTGCAGTCCAATATCCCTGTCCTGGATTACTCTGATATTTGTTGACCATGCCTACGGCAAAGAAGATATCTGGTCTCGTACAGAGCATCGCATACATGAGGCTTCCCACTGCCAAAGCATAAAGAACCGCCTTCATCTCCTCTATCACCTCAGATGATCTAGGACACATCTCCTTAGATAAAGGAACTCCATGCCTGAAAGGTAGAAAAACCCTTCTTGGAGTTTTGCATGATAAAATGCTCCATAATCGTGTCTTTGTATGAAGCTTGGGATAAGCACAACATCCTTTTCCAGCGATCCCTTGATCTTAAGGATGTGTCTCACCTCTCCCAAGTCCTCCATATCAAACTGTTTGGACAACCATACCCTTACGTCCGATAACACTTCGATGTTGTCGCCAACCACCAAAATGTCATCTACGTATAGTACAAAAAATGCCACTACGTTTCCGTCACATCTCTTGTATACACAAGACTCATCCGGACTTTGAATAAATCCATAAGACTGGATTACCTCATCAAAGCGAATGTTCCAAGGTCTTGAAGCTTGCTTCAATCCATAAATGGACCGATTAAGCTTTCACACAAGATGCTCTTTGCCCTTAGCAATGAATCCCTCTGGTCGCTTCATGTAGATGTTTTCCTCAAGACTTCCATCAATGGAAAGCTGTCTTGACATCCATATGGCACACCTCATAATCCATATGAGCTGTTATGCATAAGAGCTCTTAGACCTGACTTGAATCCATAGATTCAATCTCAGTATTCATTGCACTTTGCCAAGATACTGCATCTATATCTTGGATTGCCTTGTCGTATTTTCAGGGATCATGTTCATGTTCGCCAGGGACCAAATCAGAAGATTCTCCCAAGAACATGAATCTATCAGGATAACTCACAACCCTCCCACTACGACGAGGTATCACCTGTGTATCCTCTGTGACACGCGGTGCAGTACATGTGGTATGTCCTCTTGTACCGGTGGTACTGAAGTCGGGACTTCCCCTGTCAACTCCTCTATTAATCTGGCATACGTACTAATGATCACCCTCTGATCTCTAGGACTATAAAACAAACCACCCTTCGTTCCCCTAGGATAGCCAACAAGCATGCGCACTTCTATACGAGGTTCCAACTTACCAGCATCGGCCTTCAGCACATGTGTTGGACTCTCCCATATCCGAATATGTCTTAGACTAGGCTTCCGCCCAGTCCACAACTCTGTGGGAGTAGAAAGCACTGATTTAGATGGAACCAAGTCCAGAATGTACACCGCCGTATCTAGAGCATATCCCCAGAACGAATCTGCCAAGTCAGAATAACTCATCATCGATCTAACCATCTCCATAAGAGTCCTATTCCTTCGATCCGTTACACCATTATGCTGGGGTGTGCCAGGTGCAGACAATTGGGATTGAATCCCAGCCTCTGATAAGTAATTTCTAAACTCTCCCAAGAGGTACTCACCACTACGATCAGATCGTAGTGTCATCTTGAATAATTGTCTATGAAAAAGATGAAATATTCAAAACTACCTCTTGCCTGGATAGACATAGGACCATACGAATCAGAATGAACCAATTCCAACACATCTTTGGATCTATACCCCTTGGCCTTGAAAGGCCTCTTGGTCATCTTACCCTCCAAGCAAGATTCACAGGTTGGGAGATCCTCCACCACTAATGAACCCAAAGGTCCATCAGCTATCAACCTTTAAATTCTGCTTAGGTTAATATGACCAAGCCTAAGATCCCAAAGATATGTTTGGTTCATCTTCGAAGGTTCTTTTCTCTTATCGGAATTAGAAGATGAGTTATTAACTTCTATTTGCATCATGGGAGCTTGTGGTTCAAGTTATAAATTTCCTATCTATGTACCTGAATAGATAATGTCCCTATTCCTTTTATAACAAATCTGTCATTAAAAAAAATAGATTATCCATCCATAATTTAGAAATCGAAAGCAATTCTTTATAAATAAAGGTACATAAAGAAAATTCTTAAGAACCAAAAACTTTATTTTTCTGAAAAGATAAATAAAACATCTCCCACTGCAATAGCCGCCATCTTCATGGCATTACCCAAGTAAATGGCAATATCCCCTTTAGCTAGTCGTCGGGTTTCCTAGAACCCCTGCAAAGTTTTGCAGACATGATTAGTGGCTCTCGTATCTACACACCAGGTGCCGGTAGATAATGCCTCTAACCATGTTTCAACGACTGGACCAAAGGATATACATTTGTTCTTGCTTCGGATTGGGATAATCCTTCCTCTTATGTCAAGTCTGCTTGCAAGTAAAGTACTTGCCTTTCAGCTTCTTAACTCCTCCCTGAGATCCTCCCACCACCTTTGCTCCACCTTGTTTCTCCTTCTTCTAGCCTTTCGGCATAGAAGTAGAAACCTTTTTGAGCAACCATGACTTGAGGACACTCTTTGAAGAGTGTATACTTGTACTTCTTAGCAGATAAGACAACATCTAGATTCTTTTCCAATCAATTTTATTTGGGTAAAGTAAGTTTATTTCCTTTAATATCACAACAAGTGGACTGAAAGTCATTTTGAAAATCCTAAGAATCACATAGATTATTACTTTAGATTTCAAATATTATTGATTCCTCAAAACAATAAAATTCCAAAATCAACCAACACCTCAAAACACCGAGAATATCGCATGCCACGATAGTGTGGACGTATACGAATTCTACATTTGTAAGAGGAGGTTTTACCCATTAATTTTATTATCTTGTCAACCTTACTTTTTGACAAATAAAATTAATAGTTGGTTCCTCTTTGGCTCTACAAATAAAAGCAGTGACTCCGATGGGGAGGATACTTTTTATTTGCATCTAAGTGTGCACCATTACACGATACTAAGGGAATTACCTCGGATTATGTGCCTTACCGATGTGGAAGTACACACACTCCTAAATAATTTCCTATAACCATTATTTGACCTAGTGATCCGCAAACAAACTCATCCGATAAAGAGGAAGGCACTCAGAGCCGACACGCAAGTTTGTTGCATCACACGTCAAATTGTAATGGAGGCCACGGGAATTAATTAAAATATCCCTCTCCCACTTAGTAAATTGAAAATGAGGAATTTTCAAGCACACACAACATGCATATAAAACAAATCAGCAATAAATATGGAAAAAATAGAATTTTTCCAACTATTATGGCTTTGTTCTCCAATATGCGTCCCGTCGTGTCGCCACCTCGTCCGCTCCACCTTTTCCCGTGCGCAAGTCACCAAAGCAATCCGAGCCGAGATAATCTATTTTAATTTACATCCATCGATCCTATACTCCACGAAGGAGTGTACAAATAATCTAGATCGAAAGTAAACCAAAATGATCAGCTAAAAAATGTCGTATTTAATTACAAAAATTTAATACTAATCTAGCCTCGTCAACCCCGAGGATTCATATAATATACAATCACACACAAACAATCACATACACACATATAGCCATAATAGTCGGATCTTATGCCTGCAACCAAAGAGTTAGCGTACACACATCCTACTATTATCCAGCATACTCAATATATGATATGTGCATGAAAGTAACTGAATCCAAAACACACAAAACCGGAAACCTGGGTCAGATACCATATGTTGGTAACTCATGCTTCGCGGAGACTCATTGGCTCCCATGTCCCAAGATTAAAATTTTCACTAATGAAAACTAATCCGGATGGGATGAGTTTCCTAATCTCAACCAATTCGTCATCGTGCTAACGACTTGAGTGATCGCTTGAACGAACTAGTTGTTCAAGCAATACAACTCTTCTAGTCGGTTAGCCACGAAAGAGACGACGGACGGATAGCCGGTTTTTGTGTTTATCTTCGGGGTCCATGATTATACAAATACATACAAATGTAAACTAGTATAATCAACACATACTAACATAAAAAACATAAGCTAGCATATTAATAAGAACATGCAAAGATCAATAATAGAAGTTGTAAAACTTTTATACCTCTCGATCTTCTATCGTATGTCCTAACCTCCTTGTAGACTTCGTGTGGGCGAAGATCCTCCACAAGTTGAAGCTTCCTAGATCTCCTTCAATCCAAAGAAAGAAGAACTCTCCTTTCCTTCTTGCTCGAGCCAACCACCAATTCACAAAGAATTGATGCCGCCGGCCCCAAGAATGGAGAGAACAAAATGGAAACAACCAAGGAACCGAACAAGGGACAAACCCTTGCTCCTAATGCCGCTGGCCAAGAGAAAAAGAAGAGGAGAAGAGGAATAGGTTGAGCGCCGACCAAGGTAGAGGGAAAAGATCTAGGAGTCGGCCACACCCTAGGAAGAAGAAGAAGAGATCCTCTCCTATAGTTGCCACCCACTTTCCCCTCCAAAACCTAGCCGCCCAACCAAGGAAAGGAAAGCTCTAGGGTTTCTTTCCGCCCACTAATGGAAGGGCAAACCCTGATTTCCAAAACCAACCTAAGCCATAGAAGGAAGGGAGAAGCTTGGGCGCCGGCTAAACCAAGGAGGAAGGAGGAAGAAGGGTTGCTGGCCACCATTGGGAAGATGAAGAAGAGGCTTCTTCTTCTTGTTGCCGCCCAACACCATGAACCAAACCCTAACCCTAGCCTCCTCCTATTTCTTGCCGCCCAAGCCACCTTATCTCAATTAGGTTTTTCTTTTTCTCATCATCTTTGCCGCCCAAGCCTAAGCCCATATATATAGAGTTAGGTTTAGGCCTCCTTTAATCTCCATCGTCGGATCTAGGGTTTCATCCCAACCGTCGGATCTAGGGTTTCATCCCAACCGTCGGATCTAGGGTTTCATACCAACTGTCGGATCTAGGGTTTTATCCCAACCGTCGGATCTAGGGTTTTATCCCAACCGTCAGATCTAGAGATTTAATCTCAACCGTCGATTCTAGGTTTTTATTCCAACCATCGGATCTAGAGATTTAATCTCAACCGTCGCTTCTAGAGATTTGTTTTCCATCATTGGATCTAGACTTCATGAGGTTTATATTAGGCTACGATAGGGACCATGAGGAGGAGTTGGATCTTGGCCATCCGATTGATCGGAACCACACAAACTTGATCCATCAATGATGTTCCATTCCACTAGAGGATCGTCATTGAACTACCTCACCAACCCCCATAAATTAATATGGGCTCCATATATTATTTGTACATCCATCTCCCTGTGTTTAAGATATCGAATGTTCGTCAATTAATTGATTTACTGACCATCAATTAATTAACATCTAACTCCTCGAGTAGTACCACTCAACCTTATCATCATGTTGACTAAGTCAACCTGCAGGGTTTACATGATGAACCTTATGAGCTCCTCAAGGGGACATCATCAACCTATATATAGGACACGGTTTCCTCCTATAATCAACAGTACACCATGTAAATAATATCATTTCCCAACTCACCGTCCATATTGATTTAATCCATAGAAATCTCACCCTTTGGTAAATCAAAGAAATAAATACTAAGTACATGTGCCCGTTATTATATCGGGATCAAGAGCATGTACAACATAATATCCGAGGTCCGATTCAATTATGTAGTCAGCAATAAATTGAATCACCTCTATGTCAGTCCTGCTCAATACACCTAAGTGTACTAGTGTAACTCTATGTTCAAGACAAAACAATACCAAGCTACACTACAACCATGCCAATGGGTTGTCCAAAACCATCTTGGTTGTGAGCCTCTACTTATATTCTACAAGGAACTGATAACATGATCTTCTGTGCCACACCAAGCACCATGTTATCTACAATGTAAAATATTAGACAATATGCACACATATAATAAATATAAAGTGCAAACAATGATCATGTGATTCTTATTTCAAAATAAAATGTTCATACAAAAAGAGCTAGGCTTTCAGTATACATTCTAACATCATGATGTACAAACATATGCAGTAATCATAGCTCAATCAAATGCAGCATCTCACAGGCATATGTAAAACATACATCAAATATATATATATATATATATCAGCAATGCATATGCATGGCCATGTCTACGGACCCGTCCAATCAAAACCCCAGTATGGCCAGGGTGGCACGACATGACAACTATCCCGACTCCAGCCGCCACCATTCTTGAGTGATCGAGTTGGGTAGTATGAAATAGTAGCTAGCCGCCATATAGTTATATGCTACTCACACGGGGGTCCCTGCTACTAGCCGCTCCATCCCTACCCATGAGTAGACGAGCACCGCACCTAGGATAACTGCACATCACACAACCACCGTCTATAGTGGATGAGTGTGGTAACAACCACTCCGCACAGTGGCCAAGTGTGCATCTCCAGCTACCACCATCCATAGTGGCCAAGAACGGCACGCACAACAATGCTCTGCACACAATCCTGCAACCACTATTTTGAGTGACCGGGGAGGCAGGATGACTGACGATCCTCTCAACCACAAGGGAGACCTAATCGCCAGCATGCTTGCAATGTAATGATGCATAACTCCATACATGTATCCTCGCCACACTCCCTATCCCACGAGGAGTCCTGGTGAACCAAAAGTCAACTATATAAGGACTACAATCCACAAGACTCTCTCTATCGCACAAAGAGTCATACACATCTGACAGTCAACCACGCTAAGACCTCTAGTTAGTAGCGAGATACTATTGACCGTCCATATAACTATACATAGGCACACAATCCATAATGGATATACCATCACGCTAGGACCTCTAGTCCATAGCCACATACTGACAACCACACACTTATCTATGCACAGACAACTAGATCCACCATAGATGCATAACTAATAAGTATACGATACAACAATCGACTCCATTATCTAATCCATCACCTAACCCTAGTGATGTAACACAGTAACCCAATCTGAGGTCACAAAGATAACCCTAACCACCTGTACTTACTGAACATCCATCAGCTAACACATAATAGGGTTTATAGTTCATATCCGTGCTAGATAATCAATGAAGTAACAACAATATATCTCAAAGGTCAAGGCAGTACAAGCATATGATTAAATAAGAGTGGATCTATGATACAAGTAATAGCATAATTCCAAATTCATGCACCAGATTCAGATCTAACTACTTGGCCAGGGTTGATATTACCCACCTGATATGCAATCCGTGTTGTCCATCTCCACATCCATGTATCTATGACAATTAAAAGTCCTGTAACAATAGATTACAGTTAAGTATCATCACACATCTAATGATCAAATCAAATCCTACATCACCCTTGTATCTCGATCAACTAAATCAATGTTAATAATCCAGTAATACTAAATCTAAGCTATAGCAGTAGCTTACCATCCAATCTCACACATCGATCGGATCACACCATAGGGAAAATAGCTCAGTGACCCCGATTGCTGCTGGAAAGTCCAAGCTCTATTGCAAACAGAGTTATCCAAGCTTAATGTTATTCTGAACAACAATAACCCATCCTCATCAACTGCTATAAACAAAAATACACTAACCTACCTCACAACTGTAACTCACCTAGTGCAGCTTCAATCACAGTTTACCCAAATCCAAGTATAGGTATTAGATCCATCTGCGCCTTGCTACCATCGTTTCTTGACCCATGGTCTTAAGTCACAAATCGGTCTCCATTGCCGCTTCACCAGATCTGAGGTCACTGCCCATCAATACTTCTCGTTCCATCCTTAGCCGTCAGATCTCCCTCTTGGCCTCAACATCAGCTTGCGAAATCTAGAGAAGCAGGCGGTGACTGGGCACAGCAGCATCAGCCAGTTGCTTCGGCGACTATCAAAATGAGCAAGGGTCCAAGCCTCAGATCAGAATCGAAGAGGAAAGTCGGAAATGGGGAAGAAGAAAAGTTGTCGACTCTCACTTCCATTGAGTTCCACAACCTTGGCAAGAAGAGCTCATCGGAGCCTGCTGTCGGTGGAACCGAGGGGTCGGAAGAGCTAGCTATAGGTAGATCATCGGCCGAACGGAAAATGACAGCAGTGACGAATCAATCCCGTGGCTAGAGTAGCGATCGAGCAGCACTGACGTTGCTATTGGTACCGCGTGATCGACCGAGAAGGTCGGTGCTGATCGCCGAGCTCGCGGTCGGAAGAAGAAAAGAAGAAATCGCGCGGATTGGGAGGAGGAGGATGAGTGGCGACGGTGAGAAGAGGGGATTCACGATGAGAAAAGAAGTCGGGTCAGTTTGGGTTCGGGAGGTTTTTTAAAAGCTGGTGGAATGGGTTCATGTAACTCAAGTCTAGCCTAAGTTTAACCCAACCATCAATTTAAACTTAAATCTTCCTCGTATCAACTCCTTTTGAATCCGGAAAAATTTCTGTGGACTCCTGAGAAATTATATAAGATAAATTTCTCCATTAACAAGGTTTTTTTTCTCCGTATCTTACATAAATTCATCTCACAACACCTATAAGGATAACTTGGTTGATCATGTAGAATGGGTGAGATGTTAAGGACAATAAATTGAAAATAGTTTTGAAAACATTTTCAAAATTTACATATAAATATATTCTTAAAACTATTTTTATTGATTGTCATGATTGTTGTATGTAGTTATACTTAGTGTTTGAAAAACTATGCTTCTTAAAATGATGACTAGTTGACCAATATTGAACTTCTAGATTCTTAGGTCAACTTTATACACCTAGACCCTCTAGACACTTAGTTAAGTCTTCCTTGTGGTCAACAAGGATATCCTAAGAGTTTTTCAGACAAAGGAGAGGTTGTGATTGACTTAGATCCTCTAGATAAGCCTTCCTTGTGGTTAACAAGGATGTCAAGTTAAGTGGGAGGTTCTAATTGAAAGACCAGTATTTGTGGGGGTTTTGAAATATATTTGAAAAAATGTTACAATGCTTTCAAAATTTTTACTTTGAAAATTTCATGTGTTATTTATAATAATAATAATAATAATAATAAATAATTTATGTGAGGGGGAGAGAAGACTTAAGTTAGACAAACTTAATATCTCTAGCTACCTCTAGTTTGGTGTAAAACTTAATAGACATGAGCCTTGAATATCTTATAAATTTAAACATGTCTTTAATTCCTTAAAAAATATTAATTTTAACCTTAAGTTTTGAAGTTCTTTCTTAAAATTATATAACAACATTAAAGTTTGGAAGGTAACATCTTAACCTAGGATAAACATTATTGGTGCAGAATTTAAAAATTATCTGATCTGATAATGGAAGAACTTAATATTTTTTGTCCTGAGATTCTCCTAGTGTCGTTGGTCTTAGCAGAGCTTAATACACTACTTGCACACTCAACATAGCATGTGAGATAACAATAATGACTTAACTTTGAACTTTTGCCATTAGAAAAACCTAGGTTCGATTATCTAGTGCCCCTGCACCAACAGAAGAGACTTTCTAGTGAATTTCCCATCGAAAGTGGTCAAGGATCACAGAACTTGGATTAGCAGCCTTTCGGGGCTGAGCTAAAGTAAAATAAATGTGGGCTTATCTTTCCCTTTATATTTTTTGTTGAGTCTTACTTTGATTTCATGTGTTTTAATGAAAGAAAAGAAAAGTTAAAAAAAATGCTATTCACCCCCACCCCCCTCCTCCTCTAGTGTTTTTTCTGATCCAACAAGTATTAGATACCAAGCCTATAGGTCCAGTGGGAGTATGTTCTAATAGAGAGATGTCCTAGGGCAATCGTCTTAGTTGTTATTAATAAAATTCACTATTTGAGTGGACATTCTCTATGTATTTAATTGGATCTTAAACTCATTTACTGAAGTCCATAATACGATACGTAACATGAGGAAAATTATGATTTGATCATAATTAGTAAGTATCTCATCATGTGTAATTATGTTAGTATTGAAATTATCCCTAGTCAATGAATTGATGAGATTGAACATCATCAATTCTATGAGACTAGCACATGTTATACTCCTTATTTTATCTACGTATTCAGTACTCACTGAATGAAAATATTGTAGGGGATCGATGTGGTTGTGTTGGCCGGCTAGACGGGGGTGAATAGCCCTCTTCATACGATAATGGAATTCGATCGTTCTCGTTGCGTGCTCGTCTAAAATTGTCGTTAGCGCAGCGGAATACTAATAGAAACAATAATAATACTAACAATAAATACAATCACACGCAAACACAAACGATATACGTGGTTCGGAACCGAATGGTCCCTACTCCATGGGCGAGCTCACCGAGCTCTAGTTATGCGCACAACACTAACTAAACTCCTTCTCAACTACACGTTCGAGGTGGAGAAACCTCGTACAAGCTATTACAACAGTAATGCTACAAGAAATACAAGTAAAGAATGCTTTACAACTCTTTTCTTTGAACCCTTTCTTGTTGCTTGCTTTGGATGGCTCTTGAAGGACTAGAATGCAGCAGCAATTCCCCTCCAATCGCTTTCTTAAAGTCTTTGCGAAATCCTCCCACTTGAGCTCCATTTATAACCTGCATCAAGCTATTTTTGCACCCAGCAGTCGACTGCCCCTGTAGCCGTTGTCTCACAACGGCCAGATCCACGTTGGATAAGTTCCAACGGATCACCTACCAGTCAACTGATCATGTCCATCAGTCGATTGGTGACCTAGTAGTCGACTGCCCAGTCAACTACGAAGTGTTCTGTACTCGCGACATTCCCATCAGTCAATTACCATCCCTCGACAGTCGACTGCTGTCGACATCAGTCGACTGCAAGTCCATGGCAGTCGATTGCTAAGCACAAAATTGTAGTCTAACACCAGTCGAACCCTAGTCAACTTGGATCAGTCGAACTGGCACCTATGCTAGTCGACTGCTGTCAGGTAAAACCTCAAACAGCAAGTTGTTTGAGCATCCGACCGTCGGGTAAACCCTCGAACATCAAGTTTGAGCCTCCGATACTCAGTCTTAGCCACTTGGCCAAGTCCACCTTATCCCTCATGGAGTTCCCCACCGAAGCTCTCTTCCCTCAGCCTACGTCCTTTGGATGCGCCAAGCGCACGGCTTCGCAATGCCATCTTTCGTGTCTCTTGCCCTCGAAGTATGCTTCCCTTTGGTCTCACTCCATTCGCTCCCCATCCGGCGGTCCCTCGGATGCACCAAGCGCACGACTTCGCAATGTCATCCTTCACCGACTCAAGGACCCCGAGCCTAGTGAACTTACCAAGTCCTCAAGACTTCCCACATGCACCAAGCGCACAGCTTCGCAATGCTTTGGATTTTCCCACACCAAGCCCCATGCTTGGATTTTCCATGCCAACTCCATGTTGGACTTTCCCACACCAAGCTCCATGCTTGGATTTTCCATGCCAACTCTATGTTGGACTTTCCCATGACAATCCCATGTCATGAGTTTTGTCTATCATCAAAATACTATCAAAATACTGCTCGAGTCAAACTCGAGTCAACCTGGGCCGATTGCACCAACAATCTCCCCCTTTTTGATGATTGACAAAACTACCATCTCAAGTCTACCAATTCTCCCATATTGACAATTCTCATATCCCAATGAGAATTCCAACGAACCCTAATTGGTAACTTGGTAACTTCTCCTCCTTTTTAACATCACATCAAAAAGTTCCTTTCCAAGGGTATGAATGTCTCATATCCCAATGAGATCTTACAATCTCTCCCTTGAAGGAACTCATGCCTACAATATTTCTAGTGATCCCATATCACTTAAAGAGAGGCAACCCAATTTTCCTCCTATGAGGAAATACACATCCATCTTACCATGATGGATACCTCCCCCTAGAGGCTTGCTCCCCCTTGACCATTGCACCAACAATGTCCTTGGAGAGTCCCTAAGCCAATAGGAACATTTAACCAATCAAAATTAAGGCAAAGTTCAACAATGAACTCTCATCCACCTTAAAATTGATACTCTCCCTAAACCCTTCTCCTAATCCATGTCCAATGGATTTCCACCCTTTCTAATGCTCTCCCAAGCATATACTAGGGTTAGGAGTGGTTAGGGGACCTTAACCTAGCTGAACATGGGCCTAACCAACAAGGTTTACCCGAAATCATCTTGGGCAATCGACTGAATTCAAAAATCAGTCGGCTGCCACCCCCATCAGTCTACTGCCCTCCATGGCAGTCGACTGATAACTACATTTGTAGTTTTCAGCATTTTCAGAAACAAATTTCTAAAATCCATAAGTAAATATACGTAGTTTTAAAAATCTTGAAAATTCATACGTATAATACTTATCTTAAACACTATGGGTGAAAAATATTTGAAAATTATTTTACCCACTAAATTAATAGATTGATACAAAGTCCAAAAGTTTAGAAAAGCTTCAATAATGAGCCCTCTTTGTATCATCCCATTCAATGGTGATAGCTATCAGAAGATAGACTTCACCATGGTTTTTCAAAATGTTCTCAAAATGTTTTTGAAACCTTTAATTCATTTTCCATAAACATCTCACTTGTATCTAGATGTGTAAAACACATACAAGGCAATCAATCTAGTGAGATGTGGGTTTTTGTTTTTTAATGGTCTCATACATATTTCTAGGAAATATTCTTTGATTCCCATCAAATTATGCCATGGTCCTTAATTTCATTTTAGTTATATGCATGATGATGATTATGGCATAAATATGATATAGATAAAAGCATATGCCAAAATCATGATGTCATAGCATGTGAATGACATTTTAGCATACATGACATATAAAGATAATTCTAAACATGATCATGACATTTTTATAGATAAAAATGAAAATGATGTCATGACATGGCAAGGAAAATAAATCTTGGCAAGTAAAATATACTAAGGTATAAAATACCTAAGTGTTAAATCCAAAATTCCATTTCTAGGAATTAACCCCATTTTGCCTTAATACCATCATTCCCCCTAGTGTGCCAAAAACCCGAAATGGCACACCAATACCTCTTAGACCTAATTGTGCCAATTTAATTATTTTTCAACTTCTCAAGGCATATTGGAACATCCTAATGTGTCAACTCCCCATGGCTAGGTTAACTACCCATCCACTTAGGGTTGACACACCCTAACCCATCTAGCGTGAATCGATCACGCTTCTAGGAACCCAATACCTATTGGAGCTCCTTGGGTTAACAAGGTATTCCCTAGGGATAACTTCCCTAGATACCTTCCTAATGACCCTTTTAGGCTTTGAAGTCATTGTCTTTTGGGTCTTTCCTAGGTCAACTCTAGAGGTAACTCCTCCTTTGACCTTCCTAGTGGCTTTCTTATATTTTCTTAAGTCCTTAGCCACTAAGCAAACGCCATGGCTAGTCTTAGGGATAACTTCCCTATTAGCCTTGGTTTTCCTAGACCTAGAAATTGTTCCATAATCAAATGGAACATTATGATAAGTCTTCTTGGGCTTAGATTTGTGACTCAAACCTTCCTTGCCCTTAGACCGTTCTTGTTTCCTAGACCTTGACTTTTGTACATTAGACCCCTTAACCGAATTTGTGATTATTGCTAGGGTCTTCTCAAGTTTTTCTAGCCTTGACCTCAGGCTTAGTTTTCTAGCTCTAATTTTCCCAATTTTAAATTTTCATTTATCTTTTGGGAAATGTTCTTCTTCTTAGGCATGTGCCTAGATTTCTTGGGATTAACACCCAAATTTTCTTCAATTCTCCTAATTGACTCCCTAGGCAAAATATTTCAAGAATTATGAGTCCTAGATCTGTCCTTAGAGAAACTAACATGCTTAGCACCTAAACACTAAACCTTATTATTTCTACTAGCATGCTATTCATTTATAATTGCAAGAGAACTAAAATAATTTTTAGCATGTTGTTTAACTTTAGAAATAGAAGGTGCATTATTTAAATTTACCTTAGGGTTAGCTTTGGAAGCTCCCCCTACATGAGATACACCCTCTTGCCCTTTCTTCCTCCCCCTAGGGCATTGGCTTCGGTAGTGCCCCTTTTGTTTGCTTTTAAAGTACACAATGTGCTCTTTGCTTCTAGTTGTGGGGACTCCGGCATCCTTTGACTTTGGGTTGACTTTTGGTGTCGATGCCTTTTCCTTAGCCAATTTAGGGCATTTTCTCTTGCAATGCCCTTTCTCCCTACACTCAAAGCATATTATATGATCTTTATTTAAAATTATAATACTTGAGTTACCTAGGGAGGTGGTGGACGCCTCTTCACTTCTTCTGGAGGTAGAAGCTTCATTTTGATCTTGCTTCGGAATGGAAATCCTTTCCTCCCCCTCAATGCTAGAGGTGGAGGTCTCCACCAAATCATCAACATCTTCAAATGTTGTGGGTGCTTCTTCCTCGGCATTCTCCTCTACTTGTGCCGGTTGGGAGTTTTCTTGGAATTTTATTATCTTATTCCATAGCTCCCTTGCATACCTATAGTCACCCAATCTAGACCAAATATGATTAGCTAACAAATCACTAAATAATTTTATTACCTCGAGATTTGTCTTGAAGTCCTTAATTTGGTCTTGGGTCCACCTTGACTTCTCAATTGGCTTGTTGTCTTTGTCCCTTGGCATCTCAAAACTGTTTTCTACAATAATCATAAAATCAAAATCGGTTTCGATATATACCTCCATCCGTTTCTTCCACCAAGCAAAATCTCCATCAAATTTTGGTGGATGGATGTTATAGCCGGCCATCTTGTAGTGCTTGTGTCGGCGGTTAGTCCTTGACAAGCTCCTTGGCTTTGATACCACTTGTAGGGGATCGATGTGGTTGTGTTGGCCGGCTAGAGGGGGGTGAATAGCCCTCTTCATACGATGATGGAATTTGATCGTTCTCGTTGCGTGCTCATCTACAATTGTCATTAGCGCAGAGGAATACTAATAGAAACAATAATAATACTAACAAAAAATACAATCACATGCAAATACACACGATATACGTGGTTCGGAACCGAATGGTTCCAACTCCACGGGCGAGCTCACCGAGCTCTAGTTATGCTCACGACACTAACTAAACTCCTTCTCGACTATACATTGGAGGTGGAGAAACCTCATACAAGCTATTACAACAGTAATACTACAAGAAATACAAAGACACAAGAAATACAAGTAAAGAACGCTTTACAACTCTTTGCTTTGAACCCTTTCTTGTTGCTTGCTTTGGATGGCTCTTGAAGGACTGGAATGCGGCAGCAATTCCCCTCCAATCGCTTCCTTAAAGTCTTTGTGAAATCCTCCCACTTGAGCTCCATTTATAACCTGCATCAAGCTATTTTCGCACCCAACAGTCGACTGCCAAAAGGCCCTAGTCGACAACCCTTGTAGCCGTTGTCTCACAATGGCCAGATCCACGTTGGATAAGTTCCAACGGATCACCTACTAGTCGACTGATCATGTCCATCAGTCGACTGGTGACCTAGTAGTCGGCTACGAAGCATTCTGTGCTCGTGACATTCCCATCAGTCAACTGTCATCCCTCGGCAGTCGACTACCAGTCCATGGCAGTCGACTGCCAAGCACAAAATTGCAGTCTACCACCAGTCGAACCCTAGTCGACTTAGATCAATCGAATCAGCACCTATGTCAGTCAACTGTTATCGTGCAAAACCTCAAACACCATGTTGTTTGAGCATCCGACCATCAGGTAAATCCTCAAACATCAAGTTTGAGCCTCCGACACTCAGTCTTAGACACTTGGCCAAGTCCACCTTATCCCTCATGGAGTTCCCCATCGAAGCTCTCTTCCCTCGGCCTACGTCCCTCCGATGCGCCAAGCACACGACATCGCAATGTCATCCTTCGCGTCTCTTGCCCTCGAAGTATGCTTCCCTTTGGTCTCACTCCATTCGCTCCTCGTCCGACGGTCCCTTGGATGCACCAAGCGCACGGCTTCGCAATGTCATCCTTCACCGACTCAAGGACCCCGAGCCTAGTGAACTTACCAAGTCCTCAAGACTTCCCACATGCACCAAACGCACGGCTTCGCAATGCATTTCTCGCCAAGCACCAAGCGCACGGCTTCGCAATGCTTTGGATTTTCCCACACCAAGCCCCATGCTTTGATTTTCCATGTCAACTCCATGTTGGACTTTCCCACACCAAGCTCCATGCTTGGATTTTCCATGCCAACTCCATGTTGGACTTTCCCATGACAATCCCATGTCATGAGTTTTGTCTATCATCAAAATACTATCAAAGTACTACTCGAGTCAAACTCGAGTCAACCTGGTCCGTTTGCACCAACAAATATAGGGATGTTGAGAGTGAACTTGTAGATGTTAGTTTAGGGTAACTAGTTTATTGGAGTGACCGCTATAAAACTTTATATGTTTCTTTATGTCGATGAAGATTCATTGCAGCTCGAGTGCAAGCTTCCTTAGACTTAAGGTATTCAAGTCATTTTGGTTATGGTGACTTATACTTTGACTGCTTCGTAACCATCTCTATAAGAGGTGTCATTCCGAGTTGATTGGGTATAAGTCAAAGTGATCGAAGATATTTTAATAGCTCAAAGAGGATTCACTACTTGTGTAAAGGAGATGCATACCCTAGGTCTCTTGTCAAAATTGTTACTCATAATTCTTTGGCTAAAGCAGTCATGTAAAGAAGATAGTACATATATGGAGTAACTTGAATCCATAGGACAAGAAACAAATTAAATCAAGGTGTGACATAGGTAGACTAGTGAGGACGAACACTATAAATAATGTCCTGAACCAAGTGGGTATTAAATGAGTGAAAGGAACAAAGGTACAAATAACTATAGATGCTGAAGGATTTAGAATCATTCTAAAGTCAATGTTGATTTTTCGATCAATTGGAGCTCATGATGTACTACTAGGTATCACTCATGATCTATTCATAACAAATAATTAATTATGAATGGTCAACATAGCCAAAAACCTATTGGGTCACATACATAACAGTGTCTCAAGAGACACAAAATGAGTTAGATAATAAAATTATCAAAGAGAGAGATCAAACATGGTTAAAATGGGCTAAAAGAGCTCGAAATGGGAGCTTTAGAGGTTAGAATGAGCATGCCAAAGGTTAGCATGGTCGTGATACATTTTGTGAAAGAGAATATGGTGTCATAGAGACTAGCACGACTATACTAGGGACCGACATGACCATGTCAATTTCTATAATGATGCACACCCAGGATAAGAGGGTGACATGATCATGCTAGAGCACTCGATGGCCAAACGTGGAGTGATCCATGACTATGGTTCACACTGGCACGCTCGTGCCAAGTTAACATAGTCATTCCACAGGTGATGCTTGGACTCCTTTCCGTTTAAGTTCGTTTGGAAGAGGAAAAGATGTAGAGGGTTCAGGTTTTTAGGAGTTGGACTCTTGAAAACACCTCCTTCCTCATCTCTAGATCTCTCCACTTCTTCCTCATCGATCGAAGATGAATGCTTATCTGTCTTTGGAAGGTTGTCTCACAAAGATCCGCCATGGATACCGATAGATGCAAGGCTTTTCTATCTTGCTCATGGATTCTATAGATTCGAAAGAATTATGAAGGTATGATCTTTCTTCTAATGCTATTTACTTATGTAACAATCTTTGGTCAAAGAAAAGAGAGCCTGGAAAGAGATTTATGAGATGTAGCCAAAGTTTTGTTTTCCATTGTGCATGCATCGTGTAGGATTTTGCCTCATCGTGTTGAGCACCGCCGGACAGAGCTTGAAGAGGCCACAAGGCCCAACATCACTAACACTAGCTTATACATGATGTGGGCAAATCATATAGAGTTTTAGGAGTAGTTTTAGCACATATTTCATGGCATTTTATACTTGTTTCATGCATATTCTTCCTTATTTTGCATTCATTTACTATTTCCTAGTTCAAAGATATGCTTTTTCTATTTTCATTTGTAGGATGGTGTTTCGGAGGTAAATTGGCACATAATTGGAGCTCAAGAAAGGCAAGCATGCTCTGACCGTGTTCTCTAAGACACGGGCACGCTTTGGACCAAAAGACAACGATCGCGTGGAGCTCTAGAGGAAGACACGACTGATTGATCATGTGGATCTCACACGGCCGTGCCCAACCATGAAGCCAGAACTAGAGCATGATTTCCAACGTGCCACACATCTGACTGTGTGGATTCCACACGACCGTGTGACGTCAGCTCGATTTAATGCAAATCAAAGTTTTGTGGGTAATTAAGGAAAGTCGGCTTCACTCCTATAAAAGGAAAGGCATTCCCAAACCCTAGGGGGAGGCCCGATGATTGGGACAGCAAGAAGGTGCCATAAGAAGCATCGGAGGCTTGCAATAAGGAGAGAGGAAGCAGCTCAAGGACCAAAATCTATGCTCTAACACCTAGCAGAACGACCAAGACACAATAAAAGATTGAACAGAGAGTACTACCATTATCCTAAACTCTATTTGCATTGTAATGATTTACATTAAGATGTCTTATGTTTATTCTCTTTCATTAATGGAGTAGATACTTCGATTCTAGGATTAGGGAGTAGCTTGTGTATGTTGGATATGCTAGTTTAAATGTTTATTCTCTGCTCTTGAATATATATTTGCAATTTAGGCTGTTGAAATCAATGAAAGTTGTGTTTTGATTCTACTTCTATTGTACATAGTCGATACAAGGGCGGAAAACCTTTGTATCAAAAATCTAGGAGAACCAAGGAGGAACCTCGCGGTCATCCTCCCTCCCATATTGGTAGAAGGTAGAATATGATAGAGTAGGATATGAAATATGATCCGTCTCTTCATAGGGATTACTAGGACATTCTCAAACCCCAAGAACCTATCTTATCAGAAAGTAGGAGACATCAACTCTAGAAGGGTTGAGGGACCCCAGTGATAGAGGACTTCCAAAGATATCAACCCCCTAAGCTCTGATGATTCAAAAGGGAAACTTGGTTAAGAATAGGTAGCTTTCGGTAGAAGCAAAAGTTCATCGGGATAACATACGATGATCCTCCAACAAAATCATAACTGGAGATCCTAGGAGCATTAGATTGATACCATATTCAACAACGCACAAGTGAATCAAAATCCTAGAATCCTTTTAAAAACTTTAAGACCACCTTCGCTTTCTCCAAGTGACACAGTAACTGAACCAGGATTGCCGTCGACCTCACACACTTGACTCTTAAAGAGATTCACTCCGAATAACGACATCCACTGGACAAATGGTATTCAAATCTCAGTCTCTGTGGAATTGATACATAAATTATTACTTGACGACAACCATGCACTTGCGGACGTTGAGCGCTAGCGCATGCATCAAATCTTTGGCGATACTCATCGGAGATTTGAGGTCGTGCTTGCGTGCATCAATACACTCCATTACCCATTCTCGAAGCTCCTTGGATTGATGTCAGCATGGATTATGTACTTGGATTTTGCCACACCCAAAGAGCCTCAGATTCTATTCTGGCTGTAGTTGACGGATTTTCTAAGATGGCCTACTTCGTGCCTTGCACAAAACTATGGATGTTGTATGGAATGCACACCTATATTTCAGAGAGGTGGTTAGATTACATGGAATTCTACATTCTATTACCTCATATCAAGACCGCGAGTTTATTATTCAATTTTGGAAGAACTTATGGAGTAAAATGGGGACTCAATTAAATTTTAGTTGTGCCTATCACTCATAAACAGATGGGCAAACCAAAGTTGTCAACATAAGCTTGGGCAACTTATTGAGGTGCAAAGTAGGTTCTAAGCCAAAATAGTGGGATTTGACTCTAACTCTAGCGAAGTTCATGTATAATAGATCAAAGAACATAACCATTGGGTTTACCCCTTTTAAGATTGTCTATGGATAGAACCCATTTGGTGTACTATAATTAGCCCCCATTCCCTTCAACAAGAAACATAACTCTAAGGAAGAAGAAATGACTAAAAATCTTCAATGTATCCATGATTAGGTTAAGCAGACTATCAAGAGAAGTAACACCAAATACAAAGGACAAGTTGATCATCATTATCATCATCATTAGGTACTTTTCAAGGTTGTAGATTCAGTATGGGTTGTATGAATCTGTGATCGCTTCTCTATAGGTGAATACAACATGTTGGAAGAGAAAAGGATAAGGTCTTATGAAATTTTGCAAAAGATCAATGACAACATTTATCGATTGTGCCTTCTAGCCATATAAGGATATCCGACATGTTCAATGTGAAGTATTTGAGCCCTTACTCAAGAATAGGTGATGGTACTCCTTTGTAATCGAGGATGTGTTCTTTTTAACCACAGGCATCTGATACAAGGGCATCTAATGACATATAAAGCCTATCTTCTCTTCCCTGCACCAAAGTCATAGATTTCGGCATGCCTTGTCACCCGACACGGCTGTGCCAGCCATCAGCCTTGGAGCACACCCTCGCCGTGTTACCCGACACATCCGTGCCAACCCTCAGTCGCATCCTAAGACTTTGGCATGCCCAGACCGTGTCACTCGGTATGCTTGTGCCATCCATCAGCAATAGCTCCTGATCTTGGTATGCACAGGCTATGTCACCTGGCACACCCGTGCCATCCATCAATCACATCTCCAGACTGTGGCAAGCTCCCACCGTGTCACCCAGCATGCTCGTGCCATGCATCAGCCACAACTCCAGACTATGGCACAATCGTGTCAAGACAACCATTGCCATGACCATGACTGTGCCACAACACTGCTACAATCCATTAGTTATGAGTTTCCATCCTTTTCTTGATTTCCTTTGAATTTTCTTAAATTTTTTATTAGTTATGATTTTTTTCTTTCTTCCTAGTCTAATTAAACCTGGGCTATGGCTCTTGTAGGTAGTTTTTTACTTTTGATTAACAAAGTTTGTGTGGATTCAATAATACCTAGAGGCAAGTCCTCTTGTTTTTTGAGTTCCCTCCTCCTTCGACTCCTCCACTCTCCCTCTCTTCTAATCACGCATGTGAAAGGATTAGCCACCTCTCTATCCCACCTACATCAGAATAGGATTTTATGCTAGATTATTTAAATATCTTTTATTTTTCTAGAACAAGCCTAGGATTACCTTATAAAACATATACCTATAGATTTAAGGAGTTAGTGCATCTCACACACTTAGGTTTAATCTGATTATGTACTGAGCCATGAAAATGAGCGTGAGATGTTAGGATCTTACTCCTAAATTCATAGGTAGATCAAGGACATCGTCATAAATCAAGGAGTATAAATATAGACCAATCACTCATGTGACCAACTTCTATCACGATTTAGTGATAAATTAATGTCATTTAAGTCAAAAATGAAGTTTGACATTTCTTTAAGAACACCTTAGTAGATGAGTTATTTTAAAATATTATTTTTGTACTTAGAGTTATTTAAACTTATTCAAAGGGTAAATTCTTGGATTCATAGTTCTTGATTAGTTAACTGAATTTTATGCTTGCTTAGAATATAATATGCATTTAATAGAATAAGTTTTCTAAAACTTTAAATTTTCAAATTATTTTTGAAACCCCTCATTGAAAAATAACTTGATTGTTGTGAATGCTATACTTAAAATATTTTAAAGAATCTTTTGATATTTTTCAAAATATTTGAATTAGCTAAGCAAAAATTTGTCTTTGTTTTTCTACTTAAGGAAATCTCCATAAAATTGTTTATGAAAAATATTTTGAAAATTACCATTATACATAATCATACTTTTAAATTCATTTTTGATCAATGACAATGGGATAGTTGAGAGTATAAAGTTAAGAAAAACTTTGAATTTCAAAACTATCTAAATTTTGTAAAGGGGGAGGTAATATTAAAGGAAAGAATTTTTGAACATTGAAAGAATTTGTTGATTCCCTTAACTTTGAGCAATGTTGCCATAAATAAAAAGAAGAATATTGTTGATGCGGGGGCACCAGATAATTGAACCTACGTCTTAACAATGGCAAAAGTTCAAAGTTATGTCATATTGTGATATGATATTTTATTAGTTTGCATGACTCAATAAGTAAAAGTCCTAGAATGTTTGTTGAACCTATCTAGGCGAGTGAATGCACTAGTAGATTTGTTGGACCTAATTAGACAAGGAAGTCTTAGTAGATCAAGGATATTAAACAAAGTCTCAGTGGGTCAGTAGAGTCTGGATATCGGAGAAAGCAAGGGTGGTCAATGGATCATATGCTAAGCAAGAAAGTCTAAATAGGTCAGAGGGCCAAAGGTCTTGCAAAGCTAAGGTAAGAACCTTGTGTGGAGTGATTCTTCTGCACAGAAGAACTAGTAAGGTCGTGTCTTCAGTATGGGACATCCTTAGGCGTCAATCCAACTAAGGATTCTGAAGGATTATCGAAGTCAAGATTGGACAGTTTGAAAATTTTCATTACTACTTATTAGATATTTGTGCTAACACTATGGTGCACCAATATCTAGGCGACTGGATGAAATCCAATCAACTGGACTTCTAGCCGCCTTGAAAGATTCTAGGCGACTAGATCTAGATACAGACAACATCGAGATTCAGGTCAAGTACGTGATGACATGGTTGTTGGTGCAGTAGACACCTAAGTCGAACATGAGTTTTGATTATAGAAAACGATACAAAGTTAAGCTCATTTTGTTATCTCACGAGTTAAATCAAGTGTGCAGAAAAGTGCTAAAGCTAGAGATGAAGGTTAGTGACACCCGGAGGGAGCCGTGGTGGTCGGGCAACACCGAGATGACTTCGGAGGGAGCCGAAGGAATCAGGTGGAAGACCAGAAGCATAAGCTACAAGGTAAATGTTGATGTAAGCTCGTATGAGTGAGTGCAAGGAATGTCGTGTCCTCTGTACGGGGACGTTCTTAGGCGACGATCTGACCAAGACCTCCCATGGAAGGTCTAAGTCGAGATTGTTAGGGCAATCTCTTGCCGTGATATGGTTTTGATGGTGTGGCAAAGGGTTTAAGTTAGTGTGTTATGTTTATTTGATATGTGCGTTGAAGTCGTGCAGGACTTAGTAATTCGCACATGGAGCCATGGCGAGTTTCACATCTCATGACTCGTGCCTTGAGTCGGTGAAGGATAGCTTTATGAAGCCGGCGCTGAGCATCCGAGGGACCACGGACGAGAAGCTTGGAGTGAAGCCGAGGAAGTAGACTTCGAGGCAAGAGACGCCAAGGAGCATTCGCCGATGCCGCCGCCGAGGACGGGCCGAGAACGAAGAGAACTTCAAGGCGAGGGACTCCGAGAAATGAGAGGAGCGATTGTAACCCGGGAAGGGGTAGTTTTAGGTGAAACTTGGCCATTTGGGCCAAGTGTCTGATGGGTTTTTCGACACCGCCGATCGCTATGGAATGGCAATGATCGCTTCCGAGTCGAGTGTAGCTCGACCGTATACGATCGATCGGGTTTGTGGCGCAATGAATGATCGCTATACGCGGGGCCGATCGCTAAGATTAGCAATGATCGTCAAGGCGCAAATGATCGTCAATAGGGTTTTGGCCATTAGACCGCCGTGAGCCGATCGCGCCGATTATGGGGTCGCGAATGATCGGTGAGGTCCATCACCGATCGCTAAGAGTTCCGCTGACTACAACGGTCGGGATCCGACGTGTTCGGAGGTCCGCTAGACGGCAATGATCGCTATGGGCGGCAATGATCGATGGCGCTAACGGAAGAAGTTAGCCTCTCTATAAAAAGAGGGTGTGAGCCTTCGAGAGGCTAATGCTTAAGTTCCAAACAATCTTCCTAGTGCCCCAAGCTCTAAACTCTTCTTACTTGTCTTTACTCCATTCTATTTGTAAGAAGAGTGATCTTGATTGTAAAGGTTACCTCCACCTAGCTTGGTGCAAAGGAGAGACCATAGTGATTGGTTTTGGCGGAGTGATTCACCGTGGATTTAATCGACTGCGGATTAGCGGGCGAGCTGCATGAACCACGCTATATCTCGGTGTTTGTATTGCTTGTTTCTATTTTTTGCTTGTCTTTATTTATATTTGTATATTCGTTTTGTAGACGAGCAAAATACCGCCATCCAAACGAAAAGGGCTATTCACCCCCCTCTAGCCGGCCATCCGATCTCTTACAAGTGGTATCAGAGCCAGGTTGCTTGTCACCGGACTAACCGCCGCAACAAGCCCTACATCAAAAATGGCCGGCTCCAACATCCATCCTCCGAAGTTTGAAGGAGAATTCGCTTGGTGGAAGAAGCGAATGGAGGTATTTTTCGAAACGGATTTTGATATAATGATTACAATGGAATCCGGTTTCGTTTTGCCTAGGGATGAAGAAGGGAAGCCAATAGAGAAATCTAGGTGGACCAAGAGGCAAAGAGAGGAGCACCTTGCAAACTCCAAAGCCAAGCACCATCTCTACAATGTGCTCCCTCAACAAGAGATCAACCGGATCGGAGAATGTGCTAGCGCCAAAGAGATGTGGGAGAAGCTTATAGAACTCCATGAAGGCACATCCGAGGCCAAGCTAGAAAGGAGAGACCTCCTCCGCTCCCAATTATCCAATATAAAACTAGAAAAGGGAGAAAAGGTAACCTCACTACACTCTAGGTTTAAAGAAATTTTAATTGGGCTAACAAGTGTAGGTGAGAAGCTATCAAACCGGGACATGCTCATGAAGGCTATAGATGCCTTTCCCCGGTCCTCAAAGTGGAGTTCCATGGTGGACTCCTATATGTCCAAGAACTTGGAAGTAAGTACCTTGGAGGAGTTCTTCTCGACAATGGAGCTCCACGAAACGAGGCTTGAAGGAATTCAAGAAGAGCCAAGAATTCAACCCTCAAGAGGAGTAGCATTGTTGGCAAACAAGGGGAAGAAGAAGATGGAAGTCCCCTCCTCCTCCGATGATGAAGCCTCCTCCTCCTCCATGGATAGCACCGAGGAAGCCTACATGGTAAGGAAGGTGAGGCGTGTATTTAAGAATTTTAGATTTGATAAATCAAATGATAGGAATAGAAGACCAAGGGGGAAGGTGATATGTTACAATTGCCAAGGAGAGGGACACATAAGGGACAATTGTCCTCTCCTAAACAAAAGCAAGGAAGAGAGGAAAAAGAAAGAAGAAAAGAAGAAGAAACCGGGGAGCAAGAAAAAGAAGGAAGAGGAGAAGAAGGCAAAAGAAAAAGGGAAGGCCAAAGCATTCAAGGCCAAGACATGGGATGATCCTTCCTCATCCTCCTCCTCATCATCGGATGAGGAGAATGCCTTTGTCGCCAATTTGGCCTTGATGGCCTTTGACGATTTGGATTGCTCCTCCTCCGAAAATGAAGGATCAAGCTCAAGAGGAGAGAGCTCAAGTGAAGGGGGAGCCTCCTCCACATCATCATCCTCCTCATCATCCGAAGAAGAAGAGGACATGGAAACTATGGTAACCAATCTCTCACCTAGTAAAATAGTTTCTATGATTTCTAGTTTAACTAAGGATTTGTTTAGGGCAAAGAAGAAAAATAAATGCATGCTTGATCAAATTAAGGCATTAGAAAATAAGCTAGAAAATGCATGCTTAAATAATAATGATACTTCTTCGTGCCATGATGATGCATGCTCACATGATAATTATGTGCCTTTAGATGTTAGTGATGCATGCATAGAAGAAAATAGGGCATTAAGGGAAAA
The DNA here is from genome assembly GCA_025175895.1 of Wurfbainia villosa. Classification (NCBI taxonomy): domain Eukaryota; kingdom Viridiplantae; phylum Streptophyta; class Magnoliopsida; order Zingiberales; family Zingiberaceae; genus Wurfbainia; species Wurfbainia villosa. The sequence continues at coordinate 88,011,448 of CM045992.1, forward strand.
GGTAGATTATTTAACCAAAGCCCTAGGAAAATTCACAATTGGCTCCAACACCTTGAATATGATCATAGGGAGCCAAAGGGCAAGTTTTAACAAGAAAGGCCTAGGATATAAAGAGAAGAAAAATGAGAAGGCCTATAGATGCCTAATAGCTAGGGGACAAGACAAAAACAAAGTAATAGCTAAGAAATGGATCCCCAAGGAATTTCTAGTGAACCCCATAGGCAAAAAATCTATTTTGGGTTCCAAAATCCATCCTTAAGGGTTAGAAAACCCTAGGTAGTCAACCATATGAACCTAATCTATATCATATTTTGCTGACTTAGGATGACGGACAACATTTTTAGATAGTGTTGGGTGATGATAACGTGCCCATAAATAGGTAATAATGCTTAAATCATGATGATTAATGCAATTTCTATGTATATGTGTAATCATGATTTATGATTTTGATATTGGGCACATTTATCATGAGAATATAGGTTTAAATCATGCTTTAGGTGATAACTTTATTTATTATCATCATATAATGCCTAATGCATGGTTATAATTTGATGAAAACATGTATTTCATGATCATAATGTGAAATTAATTAATATATGTCATTATGATCATGTAGGTTGTTAGGTTGATACTTAACCATGATAGAATTGCTTGAATATATTGGTTAAGTATATACAAATACCCCCTAGGATGCATCTCACATTCACTATAGGCTAACTTGATTGCAAACTTAGCATGGGTGAGATGTTAGGATGATACAAATGTCCACTAATGCCTATGGCATTTAGATGGTCATTTAAAGTATCAAAATATCAATAATAGACCAATCATGGGAAGGCTTATGTTTAATTAATAGACATATTGCCCAAAGATCATGGTTGGATATTTCTAATGTTTTCAAAACAATTTCTTACCTTAAAATACATGTATTCATGTTTTGAAACAATTGGATGCAAAACTAGGTAGCTAACTTGATACTAACATGCTCAAAAACTAGTGGTTTTTCAAGTGTTTGGATTTTTGGCAAATCTTGTAAAATATAATGATTTTTCATGAAAAACTATTTTTCCTTGATAGATATACTTAAGAGAAATATGTTCCTCGAATTTCATGATTTTTTGAATTTTGAAATTTTAATGCATTTTGAATTTCATCGAAAATCGAAAATTGGCTTCCTTTGTGCGATCATTGCCATCGATAGCGGATCATTGGTGGCTATAAATCAGAACATTGAAGGCGATTTCAGTTTGTGAACTTACAAGTGGTACCCAATTTTATAACTTGTCAAATTTTCACTCCATTAGACTTGAACCCATGGTATATTAAATTAGAGATAAACGTTTTGATGGTGTCAAAGGGGGAGAAAATATTATGTTTAAGTTAATTATAAAAGGGGGAGAAATATATGATAGGGGGAGGAAAATTTTTATAAAAAGTTTCATGGATTAAGGGGGAGTTGCATGTTGTTATATCATGTTTATCTTTACATGCTTTCTTACCCTTAGAATTTATATCAAATGTTTTTACCTAACTTAAACGGATTGCCACACATCAAAAAGGGGGAGATTGTTAGGGCAATCTCTTGCCGTGATATGGTTTTGATGGTGTGGCAAAGGGTTTAAGTTAGTGTGTTATGTTTATTTGATATGTGCGTTGAAGTCGTGCAGGACTTAGTAATTCGCACATGGAGCCATGGCGAGTTTCACATCTCATGACTCGTGCCTTGAGTCGGTGAAGGATAGCTTTGCGGAAGCCGTGCGCTTGGAGCATCCGAGGGACCGCCGGACGAGAAGCTTGGAGTGAAGCCGGAGGAAGTAGACTTCGAGGCAAGAGACGCGAAGGAGCATTGCGAGCCGTCGCTGATCTTTGCCGAGGGGCGTGGCGAGAAGCGAAGAACTTCAAGGCGAAGGACTCCGAAATGAGAGTGGCGATTGTAACCCGGGAGGGGTAGCTCTTAGGTGAAACTTGGCCATTTGGCCAAGTGTCGGATGGTTTTCGGACACCGGTCATTGCCATGGAATGGCGATCATTACTAATCGAGTGTAGCTCGTGGTATCGAGGCCCGGTTTGTGGCGTGATCGCATCATCGTTAGCGATCATTGCCAAGACTAACGATCGGCTTCGCAAGCGATCGGTAGTCAATAGGGTTTTAGCCCGCAGAACCGCTCGTAGCCGATCGGGCGATCGACTACGGGTCGTGATCGGCCCAGTGAGTCCAGTGATCGACAAGAGTTCCGTTGGACAACAACGGTCGGCATCCGACGTGTTCGGAGGCCGTTGTAGTAACGATCATCGCCATGGGCGATCGATGGCGGCCAACGGGAAGAAAACAGCCCTCTCTATAAAAAGGGAGGGTGTGAGCCTTTGAGAGGCTAATGCTCAAGTTCCAAACAATCTTCCTAGTGCCCCACAAGCTCTAAACTCTTCTTACTTGTCTTTACTTCAATCCTATTGTAAGAAGAGTGATCTTGGTTGTAAAGGTTACCTCCACCTAGCTTTGTGCAAAGGAGAGACCGATAGTGATTGGTTTTGGCGGAGTGATTCACCGTGGACGAATCGGACCGTGGATTAGCGGCGTAGCCGTGAACCACGTTATATCTCGGTGTTTGTATTGCTTGTTTCTATTTTGCTTGTCTTTATTTATATTTGTATATTCCGCTTGCGCTAACGTTTTGTAGACGAGCAAAATACCGCCATCCAAACGAAAAGGGCTATTCACCCCCCCTCTAGCCGGCCATCCGATCTCCTACAGAGATCGGATGGTATATGGTCATTTAATTTATTTGTATTAACTGTATTTTCGAGCTAATTCTTCATTACAGCTGGAAAACCTGCCATCAGTCGACTAAGGGCTTGTATCAGTCGACTGGTAAGAGTAGCAGTCGACTGTTGGTCAAGGATCACCTTCGAGGAGAGTCAAAGCTTATCTCCATTTTTGAAGGGATAGGAGGCTTGCTCTCATTGGTTGAAGATGTGAACGTCTAGGGTTTCCAAGGCTATAAAAGTAGGGGTTCTCCACTCTATTTCCATCATCAAAAGCTCTCCAAAAAGCCTCCGCTACAATACTCTTCTACGATGACCTTATGACGATGATGTGCTACCGCATCTCCGACAACAAGTGCCTAACTTTCTTACTTTATTTAGTCATTGGTTTTCTCTTTTATTGTCATCTATAAATCTTTATTTATCGTGTTTTAATCGTAACAAGGAGAGGGGGAGTGTCCCTCTACCTTCAGCTTTTTCATCGATTGTATTCGCTTACTCCTACCTCTAACTAGGAGGAGTGTTTTTAGTGTTTTTCCCTCCGTACGCGGTCTAGGACCATTAGGGCCTTGGACTAGTAGCCGAAGGCTGTGAACCAAGTAAAAAACAAAGGAGTACTTTTTCCTTTCCGCTGCATTTACTCTCACTTGCATTTTATATTGAATGAACGAATTTTGTCTTGCGCTATTCACCCCCCCCCCCCTCTAGCGCTCTAATCGATCCAACAATTGGTATCAGAGGTGGGGGTGCTAAGATTTGGTGAAACCACCAATCTAGTTTTTTTTACATATTTATTTTCATTTTTATTTCTGTTTATTTCGAATTTTTTACAAGCTCTTTCATTCATTTAGATTTTCTCCCACACTACTAATCCAAGACGCGAGTCTTGGTACATTCCGCTTGTTTTTGTCATTGCTAGGTTTCCTCTTCGTTTTTCTTGCTCTTTTTTTTGTATCAATGGCCCATATCGAGAGTTTTAGCACTGTCCGACCTCCGTTTTACAACGGAGATGACTTCCGTTATTAGAAGGGTCGGATGGAGTGCTTCCTTAAGACTCAAATCGAGACGTGGATCATAATCCAAACGGGATTCACACTTCTGACTAACGAAGTGGGTGAATCTTTGAATTATGACCAATGGACCAATGCTACAAAAAGACAAGTTGAAGCTGATGCCAAGGCGACTTAAATCCTTCAATGCAGCTTGTCCAAGGAGGAGCTTAATTGCGTCGGTCCCTTCATCAGTGCAAAGGACTTGTGAACCAAATTAGTGGAATTGCACGAAGGAACCGACGAAGCAAAGGTATCCAAATGGGACCTTCTTTTTAATAAATTATATAATTTAGAAATGCAGGAACATGAGACCGCAACTCAACTACATGCTCGGGTACAAGACATCGTCAACAACTTGCACGCCATCGGACAAAAGGTCGAAAACCGCGACCTAATAAGATATGTCTTGAATTCATTTCCTAGGACTACTTTGTGGGCATCCATTGTCGATGCCTACAAGGTTTCTAAGGACTTATCAAAAATTAGGTTAGATGAATTATTTTCAGAGTTTGAACTCCACGAATAGTCTAATTCGGTACCCAAGAAAGGTATAGCTCTTATTGTAGGTCAAAAGAAGAAGCTCGCAAGTAAGCCACTCCCGAAGGAAGAAGAAGACGAGTACAAGTTGGAGGTCGATCCGGAGATGGAGACTGAACTAGTCAACCTAGTTCGGAGGATGATCAAGATCCGAAGATGACCCATCACTCAACCCAATGAAGGTAAATCTAAAACTAGTTCAAACATTAGGTTCAGTTACGTGTGCTAAATCGCCAGTGGCTGTTCATCTTAATAAAGCATAGGTAAAGCACCAAAGTTCAAAAAGGGGCTCAATGCTACGTGGGAAGAGGCATCAGAGGAAGAAGATAATGACCTCGTCTTCATGGCTAAACCATCCGAATCAGAGCCGGAGTTCGAATCTGAACCCAAGGACGAGTCAGACTATGAATCTCTATTCAAGACAAGCCATGGATACACATCCGATTCAAGAGATACTCTCAAGGTAAGTTGGTCCCTCATTAGTACTTTATACAATGCAATTAAGTTTCTAACTAGGAAGTTAGCTAAGACCGAGTCCAAGGTCGAGACCCTGTTCGAGGAGGTTAAACTCCTTAAACATGAGGTCTCCCTAACCTCTTCGACTAGTCAAGTTCAAGAGGAGGAACCAACTCGAGTTGAAAAGCTCGAAGTTGAGAACTCACTCTTGAAAAGTCAAGTCGAAGATTTTAGGAACAAGTTGGAAAGGTTCACTTTGGGATCCAAGAGACTTGACCTCTCACTTGGATCGCAAAGGGCCGTGCACAACAAGGCCGGGCTTGGGTTTAGCTCAAATGCGACTAACAAGTCGTATATGTCAATCGTAAGTAAAAATAGAATACATGTACAAACATGGCTCCCTAAGACCACTTTGATTTCTCAATTAGGATCTAACCAGTACTGGGTTCCCAAGGACTAAATCTACTATGTGGAAAGACCGAACCAATTCAATGGTCCAGGGGGAGCTAGTACAAAACTTGTTCGTGCTATTACTTAGAAATTGCATGCTTAGTTTTTTTTTCCTTTTCATTTTTGAATGGTTAGATAGGGACTATAACTCGTCAATACTTGATAACATAGTACCAGGACGTGGCGAGATGATAGTACGCTAGGAAAGCGAAGTCTTGGGTACTCGAGCTAGATAAGGCGTATCTAGTTCGGTTCACTTGACCGAGTGAAACTAGCTGAAGCTACCTGGCCGTATCCTAGACTAGTTAAACCAGGAAGTGGTCTTAAGTGAGTCAAGTTACTATTTTCTCGAAATTGTCTTTGTCTAAGGAAGCGGTCATTTTTCCGATCAAAGAAGGCCCCTGTGCCTCGCCATGACCTGGAAGCCAAGATCTTGAAAAAGTGACTTGATGAGCTTAGGGTTAAATCCGAATCTAACGCAAGGTTGACTAGTTTCGATTCATTAAAATTAATCAAGTAAAATTGAAGTCATCTAACAAGAACATATAAGGATAACATGTTTGATCATGTAAAAATGGGTGAGATGATCTAAGTCTAATAATTTACAAGCAAATTTTAAAAATTCCAATATCCGATCCAACTACCTTGCGTGTAGGATCAATGGATGTTGGATAATGGTTGCTCCTGACACATGAACGGGGATCAACTTAAGTTTTCAAAGCTTCGATTCAAACGACAAGGATCGGTAGCCTTTGGAAACAACGGCAAGCTTAAAATCATCGTATCAGGTGATATTGAGCTCAACTCAAACTTTATCATTCAAAATGTTTTACTAGTTGAAAATTTCGAATATAATTTACTTAGCATAAGTCAATTGTGTGATAATAACTATAAAGTCATATTTCTAGAAAATTAATGCGTATTAAAACAAATTAAACCTCTAAAACAATCCTTAAAGAAACTAGGAATAGCAACATCTATACTATTAATCTACCTAACTCCTCAACCAAGTGTCTTATGACACAGCAAGAGGAATCTTGGTTGTGGCACTGACGACTCGGTCACTCGCACCCAAGACTCATCCACAAGATGAGTCAGAGTGGCTTAGTTAGAGGTTTGCCCAACCTTAACAACTTAGACAATAAAATTTGTAATGCTTGTCAACTAGGTAAACAATCTAGGACACAACATCAACTAACTAATCAAGAATGAATCAAAAGTGTTCTTGAGCTCCTACATATGGATCTATTCGATTCACATGGAGCTAAGTCACTTAATGGTAGTCAATTCTGCTTAGTCATAATTGATGACTTTTTCTAGGTTTACCTAGGTTAGGTTCATCAAATATAAAAGTGATGCCCTAGATTAACTCATCAACTTGTTTAAACTAATCGAAAATCAAAAGAACCTTAAAATTAAAAGACTTAGGAGCGATCATGGTGGTGAATTCGAAAACCACAAGTTTACATATTTCTGTAACCTAAACGGATATCACCATGAATTCTCATGTCCTAGAATCGCACAACAAAATGGTCTAGTCAAACAAAAAAATAGACCCCTACAAGAAGCCGCTAGGACAATGCTAAACGAGTATAACCTACCTGACAGGTTTTGAGCAGAAGTCGTGAGTACGACTTGCTATGTCCAAAATAGGATCCATTTGGTAAAGAGGTGTTAGACTCTCCTAGCCATAAAAACCGCTTTTTGCATGGCGGAAACCTCGGAAGTCGACCACGGATCCATGCGAAGATTAATAAAAATAAATTCATGTACATGTTTAGAAAACATAGATCTACCTTATATCTACATGAGAAGAGTGTTACCCTTGTAGTGACGCCCTTTGCTTATCCCACTCATCCAAATGGTTGTCGGATTTCATAGAGTGTCAAGTGTACACTCCTCTACACGTATCCACATGGAAAAAAGGTGGAGAAGACCACTTAGAGTGTGCTAGCACCCTTAGGAAGTCTCGGCAATGGAGGATGAGGGAGAGAGCAAGAAGAGGAGAAGGAAGAAGATGAATTCAATCCAACATTCAATTCACCACTAACCCCATTCATTTGGTCGGCCACTTCATGGAGGGTTAAATACATCCATGTAATACCAAGAGCCATGGCTCTTGTGTTGGTGATCGTTTGGAAGCTAGAGGGGGGGGTGAATAGCGCTTTTCGTTTCTACAAGAGTGATTAGCGGAAGCAAACACAAATAATATATGTAAAAACAAAAACAATGTAAACAAAGCCTTTACGTGGTTCAGAGATAACGCTCCTACTCCACGGCGATCCTTAAGGTGGATCAACCCAAGCAAATCCACTAAGAAGCTTTCCTTTACAACACAACTCCTCTTCTTTACAAAGAACGAAAATTTAAGCTTAGAGAGAAGAGGAGGGGATTTAAGATCACTTAGAAAGCTAGAAAACTCGTGGAGGCTTTGGAGAAGAATCAGAGAATAAGCATTAACCCCAAAAACCCCCCACCAGCCCTCTTTTTATAGAGAGGGCTGATTTTCCCGTTGGAGCACGATCAGTCGACTGATGTACATCATCAGTCGACTGTCGGCGCGTTTAACGACTTCTGAACAGCCGGATTCACGGGATTTAGAGTCATTTCGCCCAACAGCATTCTCATCAGTTGACTGATCCCTCCATCAGTCGACTGATGAAGTGATCAGTCGAGTGATCACAAGCCGTAGTCGAGTGGGACTCCATTCTGTGCCTATTTTTGCCTTGATTAGTCGACTGCCACTGTTGGCAGTCGACTGATAGCATCATCAGTCGACTCCCATTGCCAAGGCAGCCGACTGATAGGCAGGGTTTCAACCTGACTTAGTCGAGCACTTGACCAGTCGACTGATACATCGTATCAATCGAGTGATACAAATCAAGTATGAGTATTTCATACTTGATTTCACCCCCTAGACCTAGACTCAACCTTCTAACTCTTCCTTAAGCTTTGCGCTTCCAGGATCCCTCCGAGTCCACGACTTGTTCATCCTTTGCGCTTTGCTTCCAAGAGCTTCCTTCGGTTTTGTCATGTCTTGGGTTTTCCTTTGCCAAGGCGTGCTTGGACTTTACGCCGCCAAGACTACATGCTTGGACTTACGCTGCCAAGACTTGCCTTTGGACTTCTTTTTTCCAAGATCATACTTGGACTTTGCCTTTACCTGTCACTTATTCATGTTCACCATTAGATTACAATTTGTTGCCTAACTTAGAAGATTATCCAAACATCAAAACATATAAATGCTTGAGGCATTGTTGCACTAACAATCTCCCCCTTTTTGATGTTTGGCAATCATTTAAGTTAGGTCTTTTAAAGATACACATAATCACATAATCATATATCCAATTTCTAACTTAAACATTTCTTCTCCCCCTTTGACACACATCAAAAAGAGAAGAAGTCATATGATTCATAGAAGAATTGAATGTATTATAATTTTGAACTAAAGTACATATATGAATTTTAGCTCCCCCTTAATCCAAGATATAGTTCATGATGAGTAAACAAAACATGCGGAGCAAAAGTCTACCAAGTAATTTGAGGATTTAACTTCTAACTTTGCACCAACAATGTAACTTCTTGGAATAAGAAAGTTACGTTATGTGAAACTCCCCCTAAAATACTGTATTTAAACAGTCATACAAGTTGTTTATACTCAATATTATCAAGCTATAGTTTTAGATCAACAAGGATACACTAAATATCAGAAAATTAAGCTAATCTTCCGAACATGCTGTATCACTGACTGGTTTCAATCACTGATCACATGCTCAGAATATGTCTAAATTCAAATTTTCTCTAAATTCAGAAATGCGTCAGAAATTCCAGAAACCTCGAAAAATCACGAAATTTTGTGTACACATTTCTGAGATAATACTTTATCAAGGAAAAATATTTTGAAAAATATATGTTTTCCAGATTTCAATATTGATACAAACATGGAAACTAGCAAAAGTTCTAAAAAGTTTACAAACTTTGTATCACTTTTGTATTTCACTTGAAAACTATTTTTCAAAGTATGATAAACATAGTTTAAAATATGTTTTATTTGACATTTCCAATCATGTTCTTGGAGCTATATGCACATCAATTGTGTATAAGCCTTCCCAATGATTGGTCCAATGAAGGATTAATGTCTCTAAATGACACTTTGGTCCATAGTAATGCATCATAACAAGCATGATGAACCAAGTGCATCTTTCTAACATCTCACATGTTGTCTAAGTTGCTCAATACAAAAATCATGGTTTCTTAGGTATTTTGTGAGATGCTCAAAGGTATAAATCCTAGTATTTCTATAGGATCATGCAAACCTATACCTTTACTCAACCAAGCACATTCCAAGTTCTCTCCTAAGTGATGAAAATTCTACCTCGGGAAGAGACTTGGTAAATATGTCGGCTAGGTTGGACTTGGATTCAATGTAATTAAGCTCAATATCCCCCTTTGCCACATGATCTCTAATGAAGTGATGTTTCACTTCAATGTGCTTGGTCCTAGAGTGATGCACTGGATTTTTGGTCAAGTTAATGGTGCTCACATTATCACAAAATACTTTCATGTTGGAGTAAGATAGCTCATAATCTTCTAAGGTATATTTCATCCATAGTAGTTGAGCTACACAACCACCCATAGCCACATATTCGGCCTCGGTGGTGGATAAAGCAACACAAGGTTGCTTCCTACTACTCCAACTAACTAGGGAGGACCCAAGGAATTGGCATCCACCACTAGTACTCTTCCGATCCAATTTGCAACCGGCATAATCGGAATCAGTGTACCCAATCAAATCAAAAGACCTAGTCCTAGGGTACCATAGACCTACATTTAGTGTGCCTTTAACATATCTTAGAATTCTCTTAACGGCAACTAAATGAGATTCTTTAGCACATGATTGATACCTAGCACACATACCAACCGCAAATAATATGTCGGGTCTACTAGCGGTTAAGTACAAAAGGCTACCAATCATGCTCCTATAAAGTGTGAGATCTATTTGTTTTCCCTCACTATCACTATCTATTTTAGTATTGGTTGCCATTGGAGTTGAAACCACCTTAGCATTTTCCAAACCAAATTTCTTAATCATTTCCTTAGCATATTTGGTTTGATAAATATAAATACCTTCACTAGTTTGTTTGACTTGCAATCCAAGGAAGAAATTTAATTACCCAACTAGACTCATTTCAAACTCTTTTTCCATATTTTGAATAAAGTCTTGAAGGAGTTCATCATTTGTTGACCCAAAGATAATTTCATCAACATATACTTGGGATACAAAGATGTCCTTAGATGTTGACTTTATAAAGAGAGTTTGATCTATACTACCCCTTTTAAATTCCTTAGAAATTAAGAAAGATGATAATCTTTCATACCAAGCCCGGGGAGCTTGTTTCAAGCCATACAAAGCTTTCCTAAGCTTGTATACATGGTTTGGATAGTCCATATTTTCAAAACCGGGAGGTTGTTCTACATATACCTCCTTAATAAACCCATTTAGGAATGTCGATTTGACATCCATTTGATGGAGTTTGAAACCCATATAAGAGGCATATGCTAAAAGTATTCTAATGGACTCTAACCTAGCAACCGGGGCATATATTTCATCATAATCAAGTCCTTCAACTTGATTAAATCCCCTTGCAACTAATCTTGCTTTATTTCTAGTGATATTTCCTTGGTCATCTAGTTTGTTCCTAAAAACCCATCTTGTAGTAACAATGGTGTTTTCACTTGGTCTAGGAACTAACTCCCATACTTGACTCCTTTCAAATTGAGCCAATTCAACTTGCATTGCTAAGATCCAATCCGGATCAAGTAATGCATCTTTAATTATTTTGGGCTCAATTTGAGAAATGAGAGCTATATGACTAGTGGGATCCCTATGGAATGACCTGTTAGTAATATATGAGAGATGTCCTAAGGCAATCGCCTTATGTATGAACCATTTATATGATAAATGAAGATTCACTATTTGAGTATACATGTTTAATGTATTTGATTGGATCTTAAACTCATTTACTGAATGTCCACGATACGATTCACAGCATGAGAGAATTTGTGATTGGATCACAACTAGTGAGTATCTCTACATGTGTAATTGTGATGTATCGGAATTATCCCTAGTCGATGAATTGATGGATTTGGACACCATCAATTCTGTCGAGACTAGCACGAGGTATACTCCTTGGTGTATCCAAGCAGCTGATTCTCACTGGCTGGAGACATAGTGATGTCCGAGTTGATCGTGGATGCTAGTTATGGTAACTAGTTCATTGGAGTGACCAGTAGTAAGACTTCATATGGTTCTCTGCATATATAGATATGTCAATGAAGTTCTATTGTAGCTTAAGTGCGATGTTCCTTTGACTTGCGGTATTCAAGTCATCTTGATCATGGAGACTTATGCTTTGACATCTTAAGCAAACATCTCTAAGGAGATGTGGACCCGGGATGATTGGGTATAAGTCGAAGTGATCGAAGGTGTTTGAATAGCCTATAAAGGATTCACCACTCCTTGCGAGGAGATGTATACCCATGGCCTCTCGTCGGATTGTTACTAAAGTCTTTGGCCAAAGCAATACATGTTTAGAGTAAGGTACTCTTCGATACATGTGGAGTAACTAGAATTCGTAGGACGAGGAAATGATACTTGGGCTAGGTGTGACGTAGTCAGCCTAGTGGGGACTGACACAATAGACCATGTCCTGAACCAAGTGGGTATAAGATGAGTGAAGGGAATGGGGCACGATTCATTCGAGCTGCTGAAGGGTTTCAGAAACAGTTCTGGATCAACCGTTGATCTTTTCGGTTAATTGGGGATCATGATGTACTACTAGGTGCCACTCATGATCGTTCTATAATTAATGGTTAATTATAGACGGCTAACATAAACCGAGAACCTATTTGGTCACACGCACAACGAGTGTAATCCAAAGGATTTAAAACGAGCTTGAGAATGGGATTCTCAGACCGAGAGAAACTATGTTTGGTTGGACCAAACATAAAGCGAGCATGAAATTGTTTCAGTCGCAATGGAAGCGTGGATGGGCCGTGTCTTATGAAGACATAATGGATGGACCAAAATGGTTTGGTTCTAATCCAATGGATGAGAATAAACCAAAGGGTTTGGTTTATATTAAACGAATGAACCAAAGGTTGGTTCGGTTCGTTTTAACTTAAAATAAACCATCATGGTTTGGTTTATTTTAACTTATCTTAATGGAGCGGGTTAACGGGCTTTATGGATATGATCCATTAACCATTAAGAGAATTAGTTCTCTATAAAAGTGGGCTTAAGGGATTGTTAAACCCTAACTAATCCAATCATCCAAACCCTAGCCGCCCAACTCATTGTTGTCGCCCAGCTTGTGGTGCCGCCCAGCCCATAGCTCCTCCAACCGGCGTCCAGAAGGCGGCTTCCTTCCTCCTCGCCGGCGTCGAGCTGCTGCCGGAAGAGTTCCGGCGATCCTCCTTAGGTTTGGCATCAAGGTAAGCACTTGGCTTCCTTTGTTGGCCGGCGCCTATCTCCTCCACCAAGCTGTCCAGTTTTCTGGACAGCTTCTTCTCCTCTCGTCGGAGCGTCGTTTGGACGACGGTTAGTGCTCCGACAGCGGCTAACATACCGGGGATTTGATCTCCGGTAATCCTCTGAGGTGGAGGACGAAGGATTCGTTAAACGGTTGACGAATACCTCTCCGGAGAAGCGAGTTTTGAGAACTCGTTTTGGATCCGAATTTGGATTCGGATCGTGATCATCTCTCGATCACGTCGTCTTCAACACGAGGCTAGTAACCCGTACGAAGACGAAGCTCGTGACTTAGCGAAGTCATCCCGAGGAGCTCGGCGTGGATACGGATAGAGACGATTCTTACGAGGATCGTTCCGGTTGATGCCGTTCCCGCTACACGTCATACGGAAGGTATAACGTAGTTTAATTTCCTTTTATTGCAATTTTAATTTACGGTTATGTCTACACTTGTTGTAATAGCATGCGTGTGTTGTAATAAATAGGAGTATTTATTATTTTTATTGCTTCCGCTGTGCTCATGTTTACGAAACATGATCGAACACACACGCCTTGCGGTCTTAAACCCAACAAAGGGTATCGAGCCCAAAGGTTGTGTTTCGACATAATCGTAAAAATGGTTTTGCGATAGTCATAATGTATTTCTAGAAGTTTTCTAAATTTTGGAAATTTAGAAGTATTTATGGAAATTTTTCAATTTTGGAAAGTCTAGAAGTATTTATGGAAATCTTCCACTTTTGGAAAGTTGGAAGTATTTATGGAAATTTATATTTTCCATAAATAAAATATTTGATTAGATTCTGAAAATTTGTTTCCTAATTTAATCATGATTTGATTTGGGAAATAAAATCTTAAAATATTTAATTTCCATAGGTAGTTTTAATGATTTAGGAAATTGGTTTCCTAAATAGATTTTCCTTAATCAAATAATTCCATGAATAAAATATGTGATTAGATTTGGAAATTTGTTTCCTAATTTAATTATGATTTGATTTGGAGAATCAAATCTTAAACATATTTTATTTCCATAAATAGTTATGACATATAAGGAAATATAGACATGACATAATTGTATGCCATGTAATTGCATTAGATGCATAACATTATGCCATGCGTGTCGTGACATGTAGATGTATGCCATGTATGCCATGTCATGTAGATAATAGTTATTTGCATGCAAAGAGGATGAGACATAAAAACCCTTAATCAATATTAAAGCCTACACCTTCCATTAATATGGTTAGAACCAGAGTTCTGTTTCTTGTTTGGGTTGTTGGACTCTCTCCAAGCCCTACGATCCTCGAATATGTTCAAACCATGGAATAGTTTAATACTAATATGGTAAGAGTCAGAGGTCAATCGTTAGCTTTGGTTGTTGGACTCTCTCCAAGCTGGGCTAATTGGTTGAATGCGCTCTAACCATATTAAAACTATGTCCTGATTAATGGGTTGGCTTTAACCTGGAGCATCGGTTTGTTGGACTCTCTCCAAGGTCGATGTAAAGGGAGGTGAAGTTGGGTGCTATGCATATGATGCATACTTGTTAATGTGTTAACAACCCGATGTATGTGTGAACATTCAATTAGTTGATAGCACATTGTGATAGTTGCATATACGAGATATGCAATCGGTATAGATGATACCTACCGTCGTAGTTATGAATGGCTTGTTGGACTCTCTCCAAGGTTGTTCATAACTATGATGGATATCAGCCCATTCGGAGATGGACCTACGATCTCCCGAAGTGATTTTGGGGTTTTTGAATTCGAAAAATGAATGGGATTTATAAATGTATATTGATGCATTTTAAAATCATCTTTCTCATATATGCTCGTTTTGTATTTCTAAGTTAATATATTGATCATGATGTGTTTGAATTTGCGTTCCATTTTGGATTCAAATAAATTGACTTGGCCGAACTTCTTGGACTAGCTTAGAAACTTGAGAATTGTTCGGGATGGGCCAAAGCGCCTCTTCCCGCCCATCCTAGTGACAATGCAACTCTGGACCAATTGTTGGCCTATCAGAAACATGTAAGTGATTCTGAACAAATGAGTTGCATCATGCTAGCCACGATGGAACCCAAGCTACGAAAGCAGCATGAGCATATGGATGCTCATATCGTAGTCCTTCATCTTTGTGAGTTGGTTGATGAGCAAGTGAGATTCGAAAGGTTCGAAGTCTCAAAGCTCCTCTTCACCTCTGAGATGCTAGGAGGTTCATCTGTGGTACTGCTCAATATGCTGAAGACTGTGGAGTCTTCTGAGAAGCATGAGCAGGGGACAGTGCTGTTAGTTGATTCCTCGAAGAAAGGTTCTAAGAGGAGGTCAAAAGAACAGCAGAAGGGAAAGAAGAGAAGGGCTAAGAAGGTAGAACTAGCACAAAAGGAAACTTGCCATCATTATGGCAAGGAGAGCCATTTGCGAAGAAAGTACAAGATTTATCTTGAGTCCGTGAAGAAGAATAAGGCATCAGATGCCCCATCTTCTTCAGAAATCTTCTTTATTGATTGTCATTCTATTTCCTTAGACACTTGGGTATTGGATACTGGGTGTGGCTCACATATATGTAATGACATACATGGGCTAAGGAATAGAAGAAGACTCGTCAAGGGAGAGTCAAATTTACGTGTTGGGAATGAAGCAAAGGTTGCTGCACTCGCCATCGGAACGTATTTGTTGAAACTCCCTGCAGGACTTGTCTTAGAACTGGACAATTGCTTTTATATTCCTTTGTTGATAAAGAACATCATTTCTATTTCTTGTTTAAATAGAAATGGTTTCCATTTGACGTTTAGTAACAATTGTTGTTACATAACTTTAAATGGGGTTCTTTATGGGACTGGAACTTTAAGCAATGGTGTTTATACGTTGGACGTATCCAGTGACATTTGCAATATCGAAGCAAGCAACAACAGTGCTTGAAAGGATAATCAAATAGACTCCTACATGTGGCATTGTCGTCTTGGCCATGTAAGCAAGAAACGCATGTCCGAATTACACCGATGTGGAATTCTGAAATCGTTTGAATTGGATTCATACGATACATGCGAATCATGCTTAAAAGGCAAGATGACTAAGTTACCTTTTATGGGAAAAGGTGAATGAGTGGGAGAGTTACTAGGTCTAGTACATACTGATGTATGTGGACCTATGTTAACTCAAGCTTTAGGAGGCTATAACTACTTCATTACCTTCACCGATGATCACTCACGGTTTGGGTATGTGTTCTTGATGAAACACAAGTCTGAAGCCTTTGAAAGGTTCAAAGAATTCAGAAATGAAGTAGAGAAACAACATGACAAAAGTATTAAAATACTTCGATCGGATCGAGGTGGTGAATACTTAAGTCAAGAGTTTCTTGATTATCTAAGAGACAATGGCATATTGTCTCAATGGACTCCGCCCTATACACCACAGCATAATGGTGTATCTGAGAGGCGTAACCGGACCTTGTTGGACATGGTCAGGTCAATGATGAATCATGCAACTCTTCCCAAGTCCTTTTGGGGTTATGCACTTCAGACAGCTGTTTACTTGTTAAACAGAATGCCTACCAAGGTAGTCTCAACTACTCCATATGAGATATGGAATGGTAAGAAACCTCATGTATCTTACTTGAAGATATGGGGTTGTCCTGCTTATGTGAAGCTGATCAGAGATAAATTGGATGCTAAGTCCGATAAATGTCTATTTATTGGATACCCTAAGGAAACAAGGGGTTACCAATTCTATCATCTGTGGAACAAAAGGTGTTTGTTTCAAGGCATCTTTGTGTTTCTAGAGAAAGAGTTTCTCTTGCAAGAAAACAAAGGGAGTGTCCGAGCTTGAGGAGGCTCGAAGACTCAAATAGACATTAATGAGATACCGGTGAAGCACAACTGTACAACTCATAGTGATGAGCAATCGATTGGACCTATTGTAACACCACATCTTCAGTAGATCCGGTAGAACACGCAACATTCCCGAGAGATATGGATTTCTCGTAGTTTAATCGAACGACGGTTACTCATTGATGATGAGGAGCCTACAGTTATGAAGAAGTGCCGACAAGTTCAGAAGGGATAAGTGGCTTGGTGCCATGAAGTGAAATGGATTCCATCGAAAACCAAGTTTGGAACTTGGTTGACCCACCTGAAGGCATAAAGCCTATAGGGTGCAAGTGGGTTTTCAAGAAGAAAATCGACATGGATGGTAATGTGATTACCTATAAGGCTAGATTGGTGGCAAAAGGATATCGTCAAAAGCAAGGTGTTGATCATGATGAAACCTATTCGCCTGTAGCTATGGTTAAATCCATTCGGATGCTCCTGGCCATAGCGGCTCATTATGATTATGAGATATGGCAGATGGATGTGAAAACAGCTTTCCTTAATGGAAACCTGCTCGAGGACGTGTATATGATACAGCCTGAGGGTTTCACATCGGTTGATAAAACCAAGGTATGCAAATTGCGACGATCCATTTATGGATTGAAGCAAGCATCCAGGAGCTGGAATATCCGTTTTAATGAGACGATCAAAAAGTTTGATTTCTCACAAAATCCAGACGAACCTTGTGTGTACAAGAAGGTTAGTGGGAGTGCAGTCGTGTTCCTAGTATTGTATGTCGATGAAATATTACTTATAGGAAACGATGTGTCCATCTTACAGTCAGTTAAGGTTTGGTTATCCAAGACATTCTCCATGAAAGACCTGGGAGAAGCAACCTACATCCTTGGGATTAAGATCTATAGAGATAGATCGAAACGGTTGCTTGGTCTTTCGCAGTCTACATATATAGGCCGAAAAGCAAAGAGGTTTAGCATGTCGGAATCCAAGAAAGGTTATCCGCCCATCGGGCATGGGGTACACCTTTCGAAGTCTATGTGTCCGCGCACAGAAGACGAGAGGATTTGCATGAGTAAGATTCCCTATGCATCCGCAATAGGATCTATCATGTATGCTATGTTATGTACGAGGCCCGATGTATCGTACGCTCTGAGTGTCACGAGCAGATACCAATCCGATCCAAGAATGGATCATTGGGCGGCTGTTAAGACAATCCTTAAGTACTTCAGAAGAACTAAGGATGTGTTCCTAATATATGGAGAAGGGTACATGGTGATACGTGGGTATACGGATGCCAGCTCCAGACAGACAAGGATGATTCCATGTCTTTGTCTGGGTATGTATTCACCTGGAATGGAGGCGCAATAAATTGGAAAGGTTCCAAGCTTGACACTATAGCGGATTCTGCCACTAAGGCAGAATACATTGCAGCTTTGGAAGCAGCAAAAGAAGCGGTTTGGATCAAGAAGTTCATCTCTGAACTTGATGTAGTCTCATCAGCGATCCAAACATGTGCTTCGCCGCTATCATCTTATCAGAGAGATCATCAGTAGGAATGAAATACAAATCGAGAAAATTCCCACTGAAAGGAACTTAGCGGATCCTTTGACTAAAGCATTACCTCAAAGTAAGTTTGAGGGTTATGTTGGTGCTTATGGTATTGGATACCGTAGCGATTGGCATTAGGCCAAGTGGGAGTCTGTTAGTAATATATGAGAGATGTCCTAAGGCAATCGCCTTATGTATGAACCATTTATATGATAAATGAAGATTCACTATTTGAGTATACATGTTTAATGTATTTGATTGGATCTTAAACTCATTTCTTGAATGTCCACGATACGATTCACAAGATGAGAGAATTTGTGATTGGATCACAACTAGTGAGTATCTCTACATGTGTAATTGTGATGTATCGAATTATCCTAGTCGATGAATTGATGGATTTGGACACCATCGAGACTAGCACGAGGTATACTCCTTGGTGTATCCAAGCGGTGATTCTCACCGGAGACATAGTGATGTCCGGAGTTGATCGTGGATGCTAGTTATGGTAACTAGTTCATTGAGTGACCTAGTAAGACTTCATATGGTTCTCTATATAGATATGTCAATGAAGTTCTTCTGTAGCTTAAGTGCGATGTTCCTTTGACTTGCGGTATTCAAGTCATCTTGATCATGGAGACTTATGCTTTGACATCTTAAGCAAACATCTCTAAGGAGATGTGGACCCGGGATGATTGGGTATAAGTCGAAGTGATCGAAGGTGTTTGAATAGCCTATAAAGGATTCACCACTCCTTGCGAGGAGATGTATACCCATGGCCTCTCGTCGGATTGTTACTAAAGTCTTTGGCCAAAGCAATACATGTTTAGAGTAAGGTACTCTTCGATACATGTGGAGTAACTAGAATCCGTAGGACGAGGAAATGATACTTGGGCTAGGTGTGACGTAGTCAGCCTAGTGGGGACTGACACAATAGACCATGTCCTGAACCAAGTGGGTATAAGATGAGTGAAGGGAATGGGGCACGATTCATTCGTGAAGGGTTTGAAAATAGTTCTGGATCAACCGTTGATCTTTTCGGTTAATTGGGGATCATGATGTACTACTAGGTGCCACTCATGATCATTCTATAATTAATGGTTAATTATAGACGGCTAACATAAACCGAGAACCTATTTGGTCACACGCACAACGAGTGTAATCCAAAGGATTTAAAACGAGCTTGAGAATGGGATTCTCAGACCGAGAGAAACTATGTTTGGTTGGACCAAACATAAGCGAGCATGAAATTGTTTGATGCAATGGAAGCGTGGATGGGCCGTGTCTTATGAAGACATAATGGATGGACCAAAATGGTTTGGTTCTAATCCAATGGATGAGAATAAACCAAAGGGTTTGGTTTATATTAAACGAATGAACCAAAGGTTGGTTCGGTTCGTTTTAACTTAAAATAAACCATCATGGTTTGGTTTATTTTAACTTATCTTAATGGAGCGGGTTAACGGGCTTTATGGATATGATCCATTAACCATTAAGAGAATTAGTTCTCTATAAAAGTAGGCTTAAGGGATTGTTAAACCCTAACTAATCCAATCATCCAAACCCTAGCCGCCCAACTCATTGTTGCCGCCCAGCTTGTGGTGCCGCCGACCCATAGCTCCTCCAGCTGGCGTCCGGCGGCTTCCTTCCTCCTCGCCGGCGTCGAGCTGCTGCCGGAAGAGTTCCGGCGATCCTCCTTAGGTTTGGCATCAAGGTGAGCACTTGGCTTCCTTTGTTGGCCGGCGCCTATCTCCTCCACCAAGCTGTCCAGTTTTCTGGACAGCTTCTTCTCCTCTCGTCGGAGCGTCGTTTGGACGACGGTTAGTGCTCCGACAGCGGCTAACTTACCGGGGATTTGATCTCCGGTAATCCTCTGAGGTGGAGGACGAAGGATTCGTCAAACGGTTGACGAATACCTCTCCGGAGAAGCGAGTTTTGAGAACTCGTTTTGGATCCGAATTTGGATTCGGATCGTGATCATCTCTCGATCACGTCGTCTTCAACACGAGGCTAGTAACCCGTACGAAGACAAAGCTCGTGACTTAGCGAAGTCATCCCGAGGAGCTCGGCGTGGATACGGATAGAGACGATTCTTACGAGGATCGTTCCGGTTGATGTCGTTCCCGCTACACGTCATACGGAAGGTATAACGTAGTTTAATTTCCTTTTATTGCAATTTTAATTTACGGTTATGTCTACACTTGTTGTAATAGCATGCGTGTGTTGTGTGTGTTGTAATAAATAGGAGTATTTATTATTTTTATTGCTTCCGCTGTGCTCATGTTTACGAAACATGATCGAACACACACACGCCGCGGTGCCGGAAACCCAACATGACCTAGTCCTAACTCCTTGAGATAATTCACCCATAATTTGATCTAAGGGGTGACTTTGATGAACTCTTATGGTTCTTAGAGGTGTACTAATTTGGTTTTGATTATAATCAACCTCAATCCTATGCTCATCATCGGAATCATCCCTTACTCCCCCTTGATTCAAACCTCCCCCTTGATCATTACCCCCTAAGGTTAAATCTTGAAATTGTTGGGTAAAATCTTGATTTTCATTATTAATATCATCATTAATAGGGGATTTCCTAGGATATGTATTTGAGGATTAATCAAATTGAACATTTGAAGATTCTTCAATCCTTTGAGTCCTTTTATTGTAAACTCTATACCCTACACTAGTGGATGAGTATCCAACTAGGATTCCCTCATCCGCCTTGGACTCAAATTTACCTAGGTTGTCTTTGGTATTTAAAATATAGACTTTACATCCAAAGACCTTAAAATAATGAATTGTTGGAATTGTACCATTCCACAATTCAAATGGAGTTTTTCCTAAAAACCTATGAATCAATACCATATTTTGGATATAGCAAGCGGTATTAACAGCTTCCACCCACAAGTAGCTAGGTAAGGAGTATGCATTAAGCATTGTCCTAGCCGCTTCTTGTAGGGCACGATTTTTCCTTTCCAGAACTCCATTTTGTTGGGGTGTTCTAGGACAAGAAAACTCATTCTTGTACCCTTGTTCTAAGCAAAATGTTGAAAAGTTAGATTTCTCAAATTCTCCACCATGATCACTACGGATCCGGTTGATTTTGAGTTTTCTTTCATTTTCTACTCTTTTGCTAAATCCTATGATTATTCCTAAGGTTTCATCTTTATTTTTCAAGAAAAATACCCAAGTAAACCTAGAGAAATCATCTACTATTACCAAGCAATATTTACTACCAATTATAGAGGGGGTACTATGGCAATCAAATAAATCCATATGTAAGAGTTCTAACGGTAAAGCGGTACTAAGTAAATTTTTACCTTTGTGTGATGTTTTTGATTTTTTCCCTTCTTGGCATGCATCACACATCTTGTCCTTGAGAAATTTTACTTTGGGCAACCCTTTGACTAACTTCATTTTTGCTATTTTGGCTATGTTCTTCATGTTTATGTGTCCTAGCCTCCTATGCCAAAGCCAACTTTCTTCCTCTTTTGCAATAAGACACTTAGTGGAAGCATTAGTAGCATAGGATAAATCAACATAATATATATTTGATTTCCTAAAACCTACTAACATGCAATCATTTAGAGTTTTGTGTTTTATAAAGCATTTTGAGGAATCAAATCTAACATCAAAGTTTGCATCACATAGTTGACTTACACTAAGTAAATTAAATTTCATATTTTTAACTAATAGCACTTTATGAATGGCAAGGTTGGGGGATACCTCAATTGTGCCCTTTCCTAGAATCTTAAGTTTGCCGCTATTACCAAATGAGACTTTTCCTTTGCTAGTGTGGTTGATAGTGGAGAATTTTCTCTCATCCCCAGTCATATGCTTTAAGCACCCACTATCAACTATCCACAAGTTTGGTTCTTCTACATATATCACATAAAAAATACAATCCTTAGGTACCCAAATCTTAGGACCACTAGCATCAATTATAAATTTCGTAGGTACCCATGCCTTTCTCCCATTGCTTTTAATTATTGATTTTCTACTAATGAGAGATGTAAATGCTACCTCTTTTTCCTTAGGCCTATATCCTAATCCGGCCTTGTTGTAGATAGCCCTTTGATCCTTAATAATCATGTCTAGGTATTTTGAACCATTGGTGAATTTTTCTAAGAATGCTCTTAATTTACCTATTTCTTTTCTTAACTCATCATTTTCATCCCTAAGGGTACATTCATCGTTATCACTAGATGGTTTACCACATGATGAATCTACACTCTTAAGTGATTTGATCTCTAATTTTAGATCCTTAATCCTATTTTTCGATCTATTTAAAGCATTTTGTAAACATGCAATAGTCTTATAAAGTAAAAATACTTTGGGTGACTTGTTTATCTCATCATCATCACTTGATGATGATTCATCGCTTGAAGAGGAAGAAGACTCCTCGCTTGAGCTCCTGACTTCTTCCAATGCCATGAGAACTAGATTCCGGGTGGCATGACAAACTTCTTCATCGTCGGAAGACTCCTCCATGCTTAGAGTGTCCCATGTTTATGCCTCCATCGCCTCCTTCTTCTTCTTTTCCTTCTTTTCCTTCTTTTTCTTTTCCTTCTCCTCCTTCTTCTTTAGTTTCGAGCAATTTGGCTTTATATGCCCTTTCTTGTTGCAACCAAAACAAGTCACGTTAGAGGTAGAGTTTGAATTGTTTGAAGATTTACCTCTTGAGGATTGGAACATCCTCTTCACATCTTTCTTGGTGAGTCTCCTTGACTTCCCACCAAACTTCTTGACATAATGTGCCACCTCGCTTGCCGATAACTCATCTTCACTACTTGATGAGTCTTCTTTGGATTCGGATGAGGAGGACACTTCCTTCTTCTCCTTCTTCTTCTTCTCCTTCTTTCCTACAAAAAGAGCTATACCCTTCTCTTTTGATGAAGTGTTAGCTTGTTCATGTAATTGAAATTCATAAAATAGCTCATCTAACTTAACTAATGAAAGATCCCTAGAGACCTTATAGGCATCTACCATTGAAGCCCATAAGGTGGTTCTAGGGAAAGCTTGTAACACATACCTTACAAGGTCTCGGTTGTCGACCTTCTCATTTATAACGTGTAGTCCGTTGACTACTTCCTTGAAATGCCCGTGCATTTGGCTCACGGTCTCGTTTGTCTTCATAGTGAAGCTTTGGAGTTGGCCAATCAAAAGATCCCTCTTGGCCCTTCTTGTTTCTTTGTATCCTTCATTGAGTTCGATGAGCTTCTCCCAAAGCTCTTTTGCGGAGTTGAAGGGCCCGACTTTAGAGAGTTGCTCCTTGGATAGACCACATTGAAGTGTGGTCGTTGCTTTTGCATTTGCTTGTGCTTTCTTGGCCATCTTTCTTGTCCAATCTTTTGTCGGTAGTGGTGCTCCGAATTAATCGATCGGCTTCTCGAAAACATCTACAACACTAAACCAATTCTCAATATCATTCATTAAGTAATACTCCATCCTACCTTTCCAATATCCAAAGTCGTTGTCGTCGAAGAACGGAGGCCTCGCCATGCTATACCCCTCTTGAAAAGCCATCTTTGCTCCGGTTGATTGCTAGATCTTCCGATGCGATCCGGGCTCTGATACCACTTGTTGGTGATCGTTTGGAAGCTAGAGGGGGGGTGAATAGCGCTTTTCATTTCTACAAGAGTGATTAGCAGAAGCAAACACAAATAATATATGTAAAAACAAAAATAATGAAAACAAAGCCTTTACGTGGTTCGAAGATAACGCTCCTACTTCATGGCGATCCTTATGGTGGATCAACCCAAGCAAATCCACTAAGAAGCTTTCCTTTACAACACAACTCCTCTTCTTTACAAAGAATGAAAATTTAAGCTTAGAGAGAAGAGGAGGGGATTTAAGATCACTTAGAAAGCTAGAAAACTCATGGAGGCTTTGGAGAAGAATCAGAGAATAAGCATTAACCCCAAAAACCCCCACCAGCCCTCTTTTTATAGAGAGAGGGCTGATTTTCCGTTAGACACGATCGGTCGTGATATCTGACATCGATCATTGGGTGCGATAACCACGAATAGTCAGATTCGCGGGATATAGAGTCATTTCGCCCAACGGCATTCTCATCAGTCGACTAATCCCTCCATCAGTCGACTGATGAAGTGATCAGTCGAGTGATCACAAGCCGTAGTCTAGTGGGACTCCATTACGTACGCTTTTGCCTTGATCGGTGGATCGCCTTGTTGGCGATCGTGATAGCATCATCAGTCGACTCCCATTGCCAAGGCAGTCGATTGATAGTCAGGGTTTCAACCTGACTCAGTCGAGCACTTGACTAGTCAACTGATACATCGTATCAGTCGACTGATACAAATCAAGTATGAGTATTTCATACTTGATTTCACCCCCTAGACCTAGACTCAACCTTCTAACTCTTCCTTAAGCCTTGCGTTTCCAGGATCCCTCCGAGTCTGCAACTTGTTCATCCTTTGCGCTTTGCTTCCAAGAGCTTCCTTCGGTTTGTCATGTCTTGGGTTTTTCTTTGCCAAGGCGTGCTTGGACTTTACGCCGCCAAGACTACATGCTTGGACTTACGCTGCCAAGACTTGCCTTTGGACTTACTTTTGCCAAGATCATACTTGGACTTTGCCTTTACCTGTCACTTATTCATGTTCACCATTAGATTACAATTTGTTGCCTAACTTAGATGATTATCCAAACATCAAAACATATAAATGCTTGGGGCATTGTTGCACCAACATCTTGGTCTCCCTCATGAGGTGGCACACCATGATGTGTCCATGATGATGTGGAATATCATCATTGGCCAACCCCTTTTGCCAAGTCACCATGAAGTGGAATGTGGTCAAGTCAAACTTGACCCTTCATCTTCCCTCTCAAGTCAAGTCAAACTTGACCTCTCATCTCCCATGGTTGATCAAATCCAACCTTTGATTCAAGTCAGTTTAATTTAATGAATCTCTATTCATTAGTTTAAATTAACTCAATGAATCAAATCTAAATTAGACTCATTCAACACTTGAATCAAATTGAGTCCAACTCAATTAGTCTAATATGGATTACTCTTAATCCAATTTGGTTCATCACATGAACCTAATCCACTTGGTCCATCATATGAACCTAATCTCCATCTAATTGACCTTTGTGTGTGACCCTATAGGTTCTTGTAATGTTGGTAATGCTCCTAAACCTATTTAGAAACATAAGCAATGAGCGGTAGCTAGCAACACATCATTGCTACACAAGTTACAAGAATGTTGAGATCCAACATCACCTTTGTGACTACTAATTGAGACTCTCACAATATGTGACAATGTCCCTCTATCCTTAACATCTAGATTGACCAATTGAGGCATAGACCGTATCATCCTTTGTATAATCTATATCTTGAACTCCAAATAGACTCACTCTAATCTCATATTGACTCATTTGGGCATGGCCATACACTTAGTGGTCTCACTCTAACAAGAATCATGATGTCACTCCCGTCATATAGGAAGGATAAATCTCATCTACATCACTTACATCCCTCCTCATAATTTGTTACATATCCAGTAATCACCTTTATAGTTCACCCATTTACGAGTGACGTTTAACGAAGCCAAAGTATGCAACTCCTTATGTAGGGAACCATGGTGACTTTAGGTCCAAGGACTAATAGTCATACTAATAGTCACATGAGAAAGTATATGACACTCATATAATGATCCATGATACTTTCTCATGGTGGGTCATTCAGTATACATTCTCCAATGCATACCCATGTGTCAACTTGATATCTCATATCCATGACTTGCGAGAACAAGTTATCGAGTTGACCTGCATGCTCGTCTTTTCGCATTAACATTGTCCCTGAATATTAATACTTGACTAGGAATTATTAAGAGTAGTATTCTCTATATTATCTCATTATCGATTCAACCAATCGATTGATATAGATAAGAACCTTCTACTCAAGGACGCTATTATACTTAGATATTTGGCACCAATACAAGTAAGTATAATAACCATTTAGCAATGCCTTTATAGATATATATAGGAATATGATACAACAAGTCCATACAACAATCATCACATAATCAGCTCTAGGGCTTTCACTAATAATCTCCCACTAGCACTAGTGTCAATCACTGTAGTATCTAATATCCAATGACCTAGTGTGACCATCATGCTTTTTATGTGCCAAAGCCTTGGTCAAGGGATCTGCGACGTTAGCCTTTGTGGGTACTCTACAAATCTTCATATTTCCTCTATCGAGAATCTCTCGAATGGGATGGAAGCACCGTAGTATGTGTTTGGTCCGCTGGTGTGAGAGAGGTTCCTTAGCCTGCGCAATCACTCCATTGTTGTCACAATAGAGCTCTATAGGATCTGTTATACTAGGAACCACCCCAAGCTCCGTAATGAACTTGTGGATCCAAACTGCCTCCTTTTCTGCCTCTGATGCAGCAATATACTCGGCCTCTGTTGTAGAATCAACAATTGTGTCCTGCTTCAAACTCTTTCAGTTCACAGCTCCACCATTAAAGAAAAACATGAACCCTGACTGGGATCTATAATCATCCTTGTCAGTTTGGAATCTGCAATCACTGTAACCCTTTACAGCTAGTTCCCCATCGCATCCAAATATCAAGAAATATTCTTTAGTCCTTCTTAAGTACTTAAGAATATTCTTGACCGCTATCCAGTGATGCTCACCTGGATCTGACTGGTATCTGCTCGTCATGCTCAAAGCATACGAGACATCAGGACGAGTACATAGCATGGCGTACATAATAGATCCTATGGCAGATGCATAAGGGATCTTATCTATGCGGTCTCTCTCCTATCTAGAAGAGGGACTTTGAGTCTTCGAAAGACTCACACCAAGTGACATCGGTAGAAATCCCTTCTTGGAATTCTGCATGGCAAATCGTAGTAATACCGTGTCAATATATGTACTCTGACTTAGGCCAAGAAATCTCTTAGATCTATATTTATAGATCTTGATGCCTAGAATATAGGCTGCTTCACCTAAGCCCTTCATTGAGAAACACTTCCCCAGCCAAGTCTTCACATACTGTAGCGAAGGAATGTCATTCCCAATGAGTAGTATGTTATCCACATACAATACAAGGAAAACAATTGTGTTCCCATTAACCCTCTTGTAGACACAAGGTTCATCTTCATTCTTGATGAAACCAAATTGTTTGATCGCATCATCGAATCGAAGATTCCAACTCTGAGAAGCTTGTTTTAGCCCATAAATGGACCTTTGCAGCTTGCATACTCTGCCAGTATGTTGTGGATCTACAAAACCCTCAGGTTGTGTCATGTACACATCCTTGAGCAAGTTTCCATTCAGAAACACGGTTTTGACATCCATCTACAAGATCTCATAATCGTGGTACGCTGCAATAGCAAGCATGATCCGAATGGACTTAAACATTGCAACTGGAGAAAAGGTTTCATCATAGTCGATACCATGAATTTGCTTGAAACCTTTAGCTACCAATCAACCCTTATAGGTATGCGTAAGTCCATCCATGTCAGTCTTTCTCTTAAAGACCCACTTACACCCAATGTGTTTGACGCCTTCAGGTGGATCAACCAAAGTCAATACTTGGTTGGTGTATATGGATTCCATCTCGGATCTCATGGCCTCTAGCCATTTCTCAGAATCTGGGCTCATCACAGCTTCCTGATAGGAGGTAGGCTCATTCTCAATGAGCATAACGTCATCATGGTCAAACAAGAGAAATGAGTATCTCTCAGGCTGATGATGTACCCGATCAGACCTGCGAAGAGGTAGGTCTACCTGAATAGGTTGTTGTTCCACAACTCTTTGTGCAACAATCTCATCATCCATAACACTTTGTGGTTCCTGTTCCACCTCCATCAAGGCCTCAGTGTTATGGTCCATATCTTGAATTTTTTTCAAGATCCAACGTACTCCCACTAGTTTTTCTAGAAACAAAGTCCCTTTCTAGAAATACCCCAGTCTTTGCCATAAACACTTTGTGCTGACTGGGAATGTAGAAGTAATATCCCTTTGTTTCCTTGGGATATCCAATAAAATATCACTTATCAGATTTTGGTTCCAGTTTGTCTGAGACTTGATGTCGAACGTAAGCCTCACAACCCCAAATCCTCATGAAAGGTATCTTGGAATTTTTTCCTATCCATATTGTATATGGTGTCTTTATCACAACTTTGGATGGAACACGGTTAAGTGTAAAGGCTGCTGTGTCTAGAGCATATCCCCAAAAGGATATAGGAAGATTTGTGTGACTCATCATAGATCGTACCATATCTAATAGGGTATGATTCCTTCTTTCTGATACACCATTCCATTGATGTGTTCCAGGAGGAGTGAGTTGGGATAGAATCCCACACTCAGCTAGATAGTCATGAAACTCATGGCTAAGGTATTCACCACCTCGATCTAATCGAAGTATCTTAATACTCTTGCCAAGCTGGTTTTGTAATTCATTCTTGAATTCTTTGAAATTTTCAAAGGATTCTGACTTATGTGTCATCAGATACACATAACCATACTACTGAAGTCATCAGTAAATGTAATGAAGTACCTATAACCACCTCTAGCAGCAACATTGAAAGGGCCACATACATCACTATGTATCAGTCCTAACAAGTTTGTTGCTCTTTCGCTGTGTCCACTAAAGGGAGTCTTGGTCATCTTGCCTAGAAGGCAAGACTCACATGTCTCATATGATTCAAAATCAAATGAGTCCAGCAACCCATCCTTATAGAGTTGGGATAAGTGACTCTCATTTATGTGACCTAAGCGACAATGCCAGAGATAGGTTTGGTTTAACTCATTTGACTTGAACCTTTTGGTACTTATGTTATAGATGGGATTCTCTAAGTCTAGAATGTAGAGTCCGTTCATCAGAGGTGCACTACAATAGAACACATCATTTAAATAAACAGAACAATATTTGTTCTTTATTATAAATGAAAAGCCTTTCTTGTCTAAACAAGAAACTGAAATGATGTTCTTTGTGAGAGCAGCCACATAACGACATTCATCTAATTCTAGTACAAGCCCAGAGGGCAGAGATAGAAAATAAGTTCCTACAACAACAGCAGCAACCCTTGCTCCATTGCCTACTCTTAGGTCTACTCACCCTTCGTCAATGCCCTGTTATTTCTTAGTGCCTGCACATTAGTACAAATGTGAGATGCACATCTGGTATCAAATACCCACGATGAAGGAATAGATAGATTGACTTATATAACATATATACCTGAAGTAGAAGTCTCACTTCTCTTTTTCTTAAGATCTTCCATGTATGTTTTGCAGTTCCGCTTCCAGTGTCCAGCTTCCTTACAGTGGAAGCAAGCCCCTTCCTTGGCCACCCCTCCTTTAGGTTTCAGTGCCTTGCCTTTTCCCTTGGCTTGGGACTTTCCCTTACCTTTAGGCTTGCCCTTGCCTTTCTTCTTTTGCACCATCAAAATGGAGTTGGGCTTTGCCTTCTTAAGGTTAAGCTCAGCAGTTCTCAACATGATGAGCATCTCAGGCAGTGACTTATCAATTTCATTCATGTTGTAATTCATGACAAATTGATTATAACTTTCTGGCAAGGATTGCAAGATCAAGTCAGTGGCCAGTTCTTGGCCAAGTGGGAATCCCAACCTCTGTACCTCTGGGAGTCCCATCTTGCATCTTAGACTGAAACAGTGTCTTAGAGATCTTGTATCTCTCGTGCCTTGCTTGTCCTTGATACAATTGACAAAGATGTTCAACCATATCAAAAGCATTCATTAATTTGTGTTTCTTCTGAAGCTCAGAGTTCATGGTCGCGAGCATGAGGCATGACACATCTAATGCATCATCTTGATGCTTCTTGTAAGCATCACGGTCAGCTCATGAGGCAGTGGCAGGAGGTGCTTCCGGAATGGGCTGCTCCAGGATGTACAGTTTTCTTTCTTGTGTGAGAACAATTCTCAGATTCCTGTACCAGTTTAGGAAATTATCTCCATTGAGCTTGTCCTTCTCAAGGACAGAATGCAGGGAGAGTGTTCGTGTTTGATGACATGGCAATCTACAACATAAATAATGTAGAAAGTAAATATCATATTCGATTTATCATTTAATTAGGCCTTTAATTAAATTATGCTCCCACTAAATTATATGACTTTTATAGAATCGAGTCATGGATGTGGTCAAACCACACTACTAGATTCATACAAACTAGCTATAATTCTCGGGGGACAAGATCCACATCATACTACGCCTTGAGTTAGCTTTGGCTAAATTGCCCAAGACTTAGTATGATCTGTAGGTAAAAAATTACCAATTACATCTCTATGAAACTCTTGTTTATAGGATCAAGATCCACATTTACAAAAGAACTTGAGTTAGCTTTGGCTAAATCACCCAATATTTAGTGTAAATGTAATCGTATCCTATCTTTCCAACCATTGGAATATGCCTATAGTTTTACCCGATCCAATTGAGTTAACTAGTTTCACTCAATCTAATTGAGTTTATTCTCACCCAAGCTTTGATAGGCGGGACCAAGATTGTCCCTCCACACCCAACCAAGATAATATGCGTTGCTCTACTTTGGTAGATTCAACAACAACAAATGATCGAGGTAGTGATGGGTATCAAAACTTAGTAGGAATTTCGAGTTGACTTGATTAAGATCTAATCTAATCGTGAATGTGGATCATATACGCATTAAGGTATTAATTACCCTATACTAGCATGCATCACATATATACAAGCAAAAACAAATAAGGCATTAATTACCCTATACTAGCATGCATCACATACATACAAGCAAAAACAAATATATATATATATATATATATATATATATATATATATATATATATATATATATATATATATATATATGACCCTACTACGATCTTCTCAAGCCAATAAGAAGATCGGATGGTAAACCTAGGGTTAGCAGCTTCTCCAAGTGCCTCCTTTGATAGCCATGTGTCATCGACACCCTCCTCGTAACTCCGTCTACAAGTGGACCTTCCACTGCTTCATTTTTGTACATTACAAACATGAAACTCGAGTAACATTCAAGTCTAAAATCTATTTACAACAGGAATATATATATATATAAAAGAGGCACGACGCGTAGGTCGCATATCATATACAACATGCACAATACAAAAACGGCGCGCAAGCCGTATTATGAATTACAATATAATTTTATCCAATCACATTGGGGTTTTTGGGCCATGACCATCACAATATCATACATAATTATAAATTATGTATTTTACATAAATTTCTATAATATTTCCTTCTTTTTTTTCAATTTTATGAGTCACATCTCTGCAACGGTCCAGCTAAGTGATTTTCGGGCTCGATCGCGAGACAATGCCCCTTCCTGGGTTAAGGGTAGCGCCCCTTCTCGCAAAAATGAATCTCGCGAGTGTTGAGATGTATACTGAAAAGTCTATCTTTTGTATGAACATTTTTATTTTGAAATAAGAATCACATGACCATTGTTTGCATATTTATGGTTATGTATATTGTCTAATACATTACATTGTAGATAATATAGTGTGTGGTGCCACACGGGAGATCATGTTATCAGATCCTTATAAAGTATAAGTATAGGCTCACAACCAAGATGGCTTTGGACAAACCATTGGTATGGTTGTAGTGTGATTTGGTATTGGTTTGTCTTGACCATAGAATCACACTAGTACACTTTGTGTGTATTGAGCAGAACCGACTTAGAGGTGATTCGATTTATTATTGACTACATAATCGAATCAGACCTCAGATATTATATTGTACATACTCTTAATCCCGATATAATAATGGGCACATATACTTAGTATTAATTTCTTTGATTTACCAATGGGCGAGATTTATAGATTAAATCGATAGGCTCGGTAAGTTAGGAAATGATATTATTTATATGGTGTACCGTTGATTATAGGAGGAAATCGTGTCCTATATATTAGGATGATGATGTCCCCTTGAGGAGCTCATAAGGTTCATCATGTAAACCCTGCAGGTGGACTTGGTCCGGCATGATGAAAAGGTTGAGTGGTACTACTCATTGAGTTAGATGTTGATTAATTAATGGTCAGTAAATTAATTAATCGATAGACATTCGAGATCTTAAACACGGGGAGAAAAATATACAAATAATATATGGAGCCCATATTAACTTATGGGGGTTGGTGAGGTAGATCAATGATAATCCTTTAGTGGATTGGACTATCATTAATGGATCGGATTTTATGTGGGTTTGATCCATTGGGTGGCCAAGATCCAACTCCTCCTCATGGTCCCTATTGTAGCCTATTAATACCTCATGGAACCTAGATCCAATGGTTGAAAACAAAACTCTAGATCCAAAGGTAGAGATTAAATCTCTAGATCCGACAATTGAGATTAAATCTCTAGATCCGGCGGTTGAGATTAAATCCCTAGAACCAATGGTGGAGATTAAAACAAGGCTTATCCCTAACCCTATAAATAAGCCTTAAGGGGGTGGGCGACAACTTGATGGCTTAGGAGATTAGGGTTTGCTTCCCTTGGGCGACAAGGGATCCTAGTTAGGTTAGGATTGTGTTTGGGCGGCTAGGGCTTGGGTGTTGGAGTGGGCGGCAATAATTGGAGAAGTTCTTCTTCTTCTTCCTTGGTGGCCGGCACCCATCTCCTCCTTTTCTCCCTTGGCCGGCGTCCAAACCTAGTCCTTCTCCTCTCCTTGGCCGGTGGAAACAAGGCTTAGGGTCTTCCCTTAGAGCTCTTGGCTGGCAACTATCTCCATCATCTTCTCCTTGTTGGCCGGCGGCAAGCACCTAGGTGTTGGATCGAAGCGGATCGCTAGAGGGGGGGTGAATAGCGATAAAAACTTTTCTTTTAAAACGTTCGATAGACAATTAAATGCAGCGGAAATGTAAATAAAACCTAAATGAGACAAATAGTTTTTTTACTTGGTTCGTAGCCTTCGGCTACTACTCCAAGGCCCTAACGGTCCTAGACCGTGTACGGAGGGCAATTCACTAAAACACTCCTCCTCGTTGGAGGTAGGAGTTTTACGATTACAAAAGCCTTCGAAGCAAAAAGATAGAGAGACAAACCCTCTCTTCTATTAAAGTAAAATGCAACGAAAAACCTCGATTGAAAAGAATTGCAATATTGAAAGCAATAACAAATTAAGATTATACCAACAACTAAACAAAAGAAACTTTAAGCTATGGTTGTTGGCAGCACTTCGTTGTTGTAGAGTCGTCGGAGAGTTGCAGCGTAACGGAGGCTTTTGAGCACTTAGAATTGTTTATGAAACCCTAGGTTTGGCCCTCCTTTTCTAGCCTTTGAGCCCCTTTTCGAGAGGAACCCTAGCCAATCAAATTTGAGCACAACTCCCCTTGAAACTTGGTGATAAACCTTGACTCCTCGAGGCTGATCCTTTGACCAGCAGTCGACTGATGGCCATCACCAGTCGACTGCTGGCAGCATCAGTCGAGTGCTAGCCGTAGTCACTCGACTGATGGACGGCAGTCGAGTCCTTCAGGTTGGCAGTCGACTGATGCTGGCTGCAAGGCAATGTTAGCTTCAAGAAAACATTATTTCGACGGTCGTCGACCGTCCGATCTCGACCTAGACCACCTATGAGATGTCTTGGGTCGGATCTACGCTTAAGTCTTTCCCCGTAACGAGGATACGACCTCACTTACGCTCGCACACACGAGCTTACCTCGATACTTACGTGTCGCTTTTGCTTCCGGCCTTCCACTTGATTCCTTCGGCTCCCTCCGAAGTCACTCAAGTGTCGCCCGACCACCGCGGCTTCCTCCGGGTGTCGCTAGCCTTCAGCTCCAGCTATAGCAATCTTCTGCACACTCGATTCAGCTCGTGAGAAAACGATATGATCTTAACTTTGTATCGTTTGCTATAATCAAAACTCAGGTTCGACTTAGGTGCCTGCTGCACCAACAATCTCCCCCTTTTTGATTTATGGCAAACCCGCATACAAAGTTAAGAAAAATAAATTAAGTGCATTAAGTAAAATGAGTAAGAGATATGCACCCGCATACAAAGTTTAAGAAAAATAAATTAAGTGCATTAAGTAAAATGAGTAAGAGATATGCATGAATGAGCAGGAGTATATAAAAACTCTTTTTCAAGTGCTCCCCCTTGAGGAATCCTCCCCCTTGACCGAAGGTGAGTACTTGAGAAAGAGTTTTAACTCTCCCCCTTGATATTTGCTACTAAAAAAGAATTAAGTAACCGAAATTACTTAATATCGGCCATAGTATTTAAAATTAGTTTTAAGTTAAGAAATCAAAAAATTGATTTCTTAACCTTGGCCTTTACTTCCATTTTGTTAACAAGTTAACTTAAAGTTTAAGTAAATTACTTTCTGTTAACAAGTTAACTAAAGTTTGTAAGTCTTGGCAAGAAAAAATATTGATCCCTTAACTTTGGCCTTTTTCTCCCCCTTTTGCCATATATCGAAAAGAGTGAGAGTGTTTGTGGAAAAATAAGTTTTACTTTTAAAGTCCAAGCATGTTCCACATTATTTTGAAAATAATATACTGAAAATAAGTTCATCTATAAAATGTTCGACTCATATTTGGCTTGATTGATATGAAAGATCAACCAGTCCTGGTCAGAGTCGGTTAGTATGTATGATTATACTCCATGGTTCATAGCGATGCACTAGCTCTACATCTGGAACCAGGAGTAGGGTCCTAACATCTCACGCCCATCTACGTGGCTAAGTACACAAACACATTAGTCCTATGTGTTGTGAGATGTATTGGCTCCTTAAATCTATAGGTGCATGATATCTAAGGTATATCCTATGCTAGTTCCATGAAAATTAAGAAATAGTAGTAAGAAAATATAATTTGCAAGTTCCTATTCTACTAGGCACATGCCCAATTTTCGTCTCAAGAGACTAAATTCGGCTTCGGGTAGTGGTTTAGAAAATAGGTCTGCTAGGTTAGACTTCGAGTCAACATATTCGAGTTGTATGGAGCCGTTGGCTACATGTTCTAGAATGAAATGGTGTTTTACCTCTATATGCTTTGTCCTTGAATGGCATATAGGGTTCTTAGTTAGATTTATCGAACTTATGTTGTCTACAAAAATTTTAGTTTTGGTGAAGTCCAACCTAAAGTCTCGGAGAGTGTGCTTCATCCAAAGAAGCTGAGTTACACACTCACCCATCGCAACGTATTCGGCTTCAGTGGTAGATAAGGCAACACAATGTTGCTTCCTACTGCACCAACTTACTAGACTCGAGCCGAGAAGTTGACAACAACCACTCGTACTCTTTCTATCGAGTTTACTACCGGCATAATCCGAATCGGAGTAGCCGATTAGTTCGAACTCGATAGATCTAGGATACCAAATACCGACATTAAGTGTACCTTTTAGATATCTAAGGATACGCTTAACTAGGATTAGGTGAGACTCCTTGGCACAGGTTTGAAACCTGGCGCACATACTTACTGCGAATAGGATGTCGGGTCGACTCGCAGTTAAGTATAGGAGACTTCCTATCGCGCTCCTATAGTACTTTAAGTCAATGGACTTACTTTCTAGGTCTTCTCCTATGTTAACATTAATCGCCATTGGGGTGTTTATTATCTTAGTGTCTTGCATTCCAAATCTTTTAATTAACTCCTTAGTGTATTTTTGTTGATATAGGTATATACCATCCTTAGTTTGTTTAATTTGTAGACCTAAAAAGAAACTTAACTCGCCTACCAAGTTCATTTCGAACTCACTTTCCATGAGTGAAACGAACTCGTTTAGTAAGGCTGAGTTAGAGGTTCCAAAAATTATATCGTCTACGTAAATTTGAGCTATGAATATTTCTTTACCTAAGGTTTTTA
The DNA here is from genome assembly GCA_025175895.1 of Wurfbainia villosa. Lineage (NCBI taxonomy): Eukaryota > Viridiplantae > Streptophyta > Magnoliopsida > Zingiberales > Zingiberaceae > Wurfbainia > Wurfbainia villosa. The sequence continues at coordinate 88,047,428 of CM045992.1, forward strand.
CGAAGAGAGTTGGGTCAACTAAGCCTTGGTTAAACCCTTTTGACTTAAGATGGATTGAAAGTCTCTCGTACCAAGCTCGAGGAGCTTGTTTAAGTCCATAAAGCGCTTTCTTAAGTTTTAGAACATGGTCGGGTTTATCTAGATTTTCGAATCCGGGGGGTTGGCTAACATAAACTTCTTCTTTAATGTATCCATTTAGGAATGCTGACTTAACATCCATTTGAAACAGCTTAAATCCTCGATGTGCGGCATAAGCTAGCAACATTCGAATGGATTCGAGTCTAGCTACTGGGGCATAGGTTTCGTCGTAATCTAAGCCTTCGACTTGACTAAACCCTTTGGCGACTAACCTAGCCTTGTTTCTAACTACTTCACCTTTATCATCAAGTTTATTTCGAAACACCCACCTTGTTCCAATTATCGTTTTATCTTTAGGGGGTGGTACTAATTCCCACACTTCATTCCTAGTAAATTGAGCTAGCTCTTCTTGCATTGCAATAATCCAATCGGGATCAAGAAGAGCTTGTTCAATTGATTTGGGTTCTATTTTTGAAATTAAGGAAATTTGACTAAGGTTCCTATAGGATGCTCTAGTTCGAACTCCTAGATTAGGATCTCCTATCACTTGATCGATAGGGTGGTTAGTCTGAATCCTAGATTGGGTTGGGTTTGTGTCACCTAATGCTTGATCAATGGGGTGACTTAGTTGAACACTAGTTTGACTCGGATCACTTGTCACTTGGTCGACAAGAGAAGTTGGTTGATGTGGATTAGACTCGATCTCAGGGTCGGAGACGAGTTTGGTATCAGTGGGCTCAACACTTGGGGTCATTAAGGGTTTTGTAGGTTCGGGTACTTCATCAAATACTACATTGATAGTCTCCTCGACTCTAAGGGTGTTGTGGTTATATACTCTATAAGCTCGACTTGTAGTCGAGTATCCTAGAAAGATTCCGGTTGTGGTTTTGGATGTAAATTTGCCTAGGTAATCCTTAGTGTTTAGGATATGTACCTTACACCTAAATACCCTAAAGTACTTGATGTTAGGTATTTTATCATGATAAATTTCGTACGAGGTCTTAAGGTGCCTTTTTACCATAAGGATCCTATTCTGGACATAGCAAGCCGTGCTAACAGCTTCTGCCCAAAACCTATCAGGTAGGTCGTATTCGTTCAACATGGTCCTAGCGGCTTCTTATAGAGTTCGGTTTTTCCGCTCCACTAGGCCATTTTGTTGAGGGGTCCTAGGGCAAGAGAATTCATGGTGGTATCCGTTTAGGTTACAGAAGTTGGTGAACCTTTGATTTTCGAATTCACCACCATGATCGCTTCTAAGTCTTTTAACCTTAAGGTCTTTTTGATTCTCGATTAATTTGAATAGATTGATTAATTGATCTAGGGTATCATTTTTATGTTTGATGAACCTAACCCAGGTAAACCTGGAGTAGTCGTCAATTCTGACTAAGCAATATTGACTTCTATTGAGTGACATGGCTCCATGCGAATCGAATAGATCCATATGCAGGAGCTCAAGTACACTTGAGGTTCGTTCTTGGTTAGTTAACTTGTGTTGTGTCCTAGGTTGTTTTCCTTGTTGACAAGCATTATAGATTTTATTAACCAAATTGTTGAGGTTGGGTAAGCCTCTGACTAAGCCACTCTGACTCATCTTGTGGACGAGTCTTGGGTGCGAGTGACTGAGTCGTCGGTGCCACAACCATGATTCCTCTTCCTGTGTCATAAGACATTTGGATGAGGAATTGATTAAGTTAATTGTATAAATGTTATTTGTCCTAGTTCCTTTGAGTATGGTTTTAGCTGTTTTATTTGTTTTAATTACACATTCATTTTCTAAAAATACGATCTTATAGTTATTGTCACATAATTGGCTTACGCTAAGCAGGTTATATTCAAAATTCTCTACAAGTAATACATTTTTAATAACAAAATTCGAGTTAAGCTCGATATCACCTGATCCGATGATTTTGAGCTTGCCGTTATTCCCAAAGGCTACCGATCCTTGTCGTTTGAATCGAAGCTTCATGAATTTGAGTTGATCCATGGTCATGTATCGGGAGCAACCGCTATCCAACATCCATTGATCCTACACACAAGGTGGTTGGATTGGATGTTAGATAATTTTTTTTTTTAAATTGGTTGTAAATTGTTAAACCTAGGTCATCTCACCTGTGACTATATGATCAAGCATGTTATACTTATGTGTTTTTAGTTTTAGATGACTTCCAATTAAGTTGATTAAGTGGATTTAGGTTCAAGTAATTTTATTTTAGATTTGGATTTGACCCTAGGCTTATCAAGTTTACCTTTTCAAGATCATGGCTTCCAGGTCGTGGCGAGACACAGGGGCCTTCTTTTATCGGATCATCGACCACTTCCTTAGACAAAGCCATGTTCAAGAAAATGATGACTTGACTCACCTAAGATTATTTCCTAGTCTAACTGGTTATTTTTGAAAAGAGACTCCCCGAGGCTCAATCTTTTCGAAGAATTTTAGTTGGTTATGTTTTTGAAAAGAGGCTCCCCGAGGCTCAATCTTTTCGAAGAATTTTAGTTGGTTATGTTCATGTTCTAAGTGAGTTCACAAGCACAAACTTTCTAAGTTAAAGCATGCAATTTCTAAGTTAAAGCACAAACTTTCTAAGTTAAAACATGCAATTTCTAAGTTAAAGCACAAACTTTCTAAGTTAAAGCATGCAATTTCTAAGTTAAAGCACAAACATGTTTTGTACTGGCTCCCCCTAGACGATTAAATCGGTTCGGTTTATCCACATAGTGGATTTGGTCCTTGGGAATCCAGTACGGGTTGGATCCTAGAGTTGAAATCAAAAGGTTCTTAGGGACCCATGCTTGGACATGTTTCCTATGTCGACATACAATCGACATATACGACCTATTAGTCGTGTTTGAGTTAAACCCTAGTCCAACCTTGTTGTACATGGCCCTTTGAGATCCAAGTAGGAGGTCAAGTCCTTTGGATCCCGAAGTGAACCTTTCCAACGTGTTCCTAAGATCTTCGACTTGACTTTTCAAGAGTGAGTTCTCAACTTCGAGTTTTTCAAACCGAGTTGAGTCCTTCTCTTGAACTCGACTAGTCGAAGAGGTTAGGGAGACCTTGTGTTTGAGGAGTTTGACCTCCTCAACCAGGGTCTCGACCTTGGACTCAGATTTAACTAATTTCCTAGACAAAAACCTAACCGTATTTTGTAAAGTATTAAATAAAGTTCGACTTACTTTAAGGGTATCTTTTGAACCGGATGCGTATCCGTGGCTTGACTTGAAGATAGCTTCGTAGTCCAAGTCATCCTCAGGTTCTGACTCAAGTTCAGGTTCGGTCTCCGTGTCTGACTCAATCGATTTCGCCATGAAGACGTGGTCTTCGTCTTCTTCGGATGACGCTTCTTCCCATGTCGCGTTGAGGGCCTTCTTGTGCTTAGGTGCTCGGTGGTTGGGCTTGGGGCACTCGGACTTGATATGTCCAAACCTATTATACTCATAACACCTAATATTAGAACTTTTAGGCTTACCTTGGTTGGGTCGAGTCGTGGTTCGCTTTCGTCCCTTGGCTATCCTTCGAGCTAGGTTCATTAGTTCAGCAGTCAACTTCTTCTTCGGACTCGTCTTCCTCCTCGGTTGGTGGTGGCTTGCTTGCGATTTTCTTCTTTGAACCTGCAAACAAGGCTATACCCCTCTCGGGTTCCGAGTTGGACTGCTCATGTAATTCGAAATCGAAAAAGAGTTCATCTAACCTAATTTTAGAAAGATCCTTGGAGACCTTGTAGGCATCAACCATGGATTCCCACAAGGTAGTCCTCGGAAACGAGTTTAGAACATACCTTATAAGGTCGCGGTTTTTGACCTTTTGCCCGATTGCGTGTAGGTTGTTGACTATGTCTTGGACACGGGCGTGGAGTTGCGTCGCGGACTCGTGTTCCTGCATTTTTAGTGTGTATAATTTATTGAACAACAAATCGCGTTTGCAAACCTTAGCTTGATCCGATCCTTCGTGTAACTCGATTAGTTTTGTCCAATGATCCTTTGCGCTTATGAAGGGGCCGACGCGATTTAGCTCCTCCTTGGATAGGCCGCATTGGAGGATTTGTGTTGCCTTGACGTCGGCTTCGACTTGTCATTTTGTCGCAATGGTCCATTGATCATAATCCAAGGAGTCACCCACTTCATTAGTCGGAAGTGTGAAACCCGTTTGGATTATGATCCACATCTCGATTAGGATTTTGAGAAAGCATTCCATCTGACCCTTCCAATAACGGAAGTCATCTCCGTTGTAAAACGGAGGTCGGACGGTGCTAAAACCCTCGAGATGGGCCATTAGAACAAAAGACACAAGGAGACGAAGACGAAGAAACTAGCAACGACAAAAACACAAAGAAGAGTACCAAGACTCGCGTCTTGGATTAGTAGTGCGGGAGAAAACTTAACAAAGCGAAATAAATAGAAATAAACAGAATTAAAAGAACAATAAATCTGTAAAAATGGCTAGATTGGTGGTTTCACCATATCTTAGCAACCCCCGGCTCTGATACCAATTGTTGGATCGAAGCGGATCGGGGGGTGAATAGCGATAAAAACTTTTCTTTTAAAACGTTCGATAGACAATTAAACGCAGCGGAAATGTAAATAAAACCTAAATGAGACAAATAGTTTTTTTACTTGGTTCGTAGCCTTCGGCTACTACTCCAAGGCCCTAACGGTCCTAGACCATGTACGGAGGGCAATTCACTAAAACACTCCTCCTCGTTGGAGGTAGGAGTTTTACTATTACAAAAGCCTTCGAAGCAAAAAGATAGAGAGACAAACCCTCTATTCTATTAAAGCAAAATGCAACGAAAAACCTCGATTGAAAAGAATTGCAATATTGAAAGCAATAACAAATTAAGATTATACCAACAACTAAACAAAAGAAACTTTAAGCTATGGTTGTTGGCAGCACTTCGTTGTTGTAGAGTCATCGGAGAGTTGCAGCGTAACGGAGGCTTTTGAGCACTTAGAATTGTTTATGAAACCCTAGGTTTGGCCCTCCTTTTCTAGCCTTTGAGCCCCTTTTCGAGAGGAACCCTAGCCAATCAAATTTGAGCACAACTCCCCTTGAAACTTGGTGATAAACCTTGACTCCTCGAGGCTGATCCTTTGACCATGATCGATGGCCATCACACCGATCATTCTTTGGCGGCAAAGATCACGAAAGTGCTAGCCGTAAGTCACTCGGCGATGGACTGATGAGTCCTTCAGTTGGCAACGGTCGATGATCTTGGCTGCAAGGCAATGTTAGCTTCAAGAAAACATTATTTCGACGGTCGTCGACCGTCCGATCTCAACCTAGACCACCTATGAGATGTCTTGGGTCGGATCTAGGCTTAAGTCTTTCCCCGTAACGAGGATACGACCTCACATACGCTCGTACACACGAGCTTACCTCGATACTTACGTGTCGCTTTTGCTTCCGGCCTTCCACTTGATTCCTTCAGCTCCCTCCGAAGTCACTCAAGTGTCGCCTGACCACCGCGGCTTCCTCCGGGTGTCGCTAGCCTTCAGCTCCAGCTATAGCAATCTTCTGCACACTCAATTCAGCTCGTGAGAAAATGATATGATCTTAACTTTGTATCGTTTGCTATAATCAAAACTCAGGTTCGACTTAGGTGCCTGCTGCACCAACACTAGGTTGGTGTTTGTTAGTTCTCTAAAGGAAGGTGAAGGGTTTTGTTTCTTAGTCTTCCTCTTGTTCGGAGCGAGCAAGGAAGGAAGATTGGTGATCTAGGATCTTCAACTTTTGGTAGATCATCGCCCACACGACGTCCAAAAGGAGGAAGCACATACAATAGAAGAACAAGAGGTATAATGTTTGTTTATATTCTTTTGTAAGTTGTCTATATTTGTTCATCAATTATATGCATGATATATTCTGTTTTATGGCTAAATATACTTGGACCCCGAATATAAACACAAAAGCCGGTGATCCGTACATCGTCTATTCCACGGCTATTCGTAGAATAGAGGTTGGTTGCTTGAACAACATGTTTGTTCAAGTGACTGCTCTAATCGAATAGAACGATGATGAAACGGTTGCTTAGGTGATCCCTTTGTCTAGGATTAATTTTTTTTTAATCCGGGGACGTCAATGGGATCGCTATGAACAAGCGACCGAGTTGAAGTGGGAAGCGAAGTTTCCTACCTTCAAGTAATATCAGAGCTTCAGTTCCGGACACAAAACCCTTGAGCGAGTGTCCTATCTTGATCTTACAACACCTTAAGTCGCTGTCCCAAAAGACTAAAGCGAGACTTTACAGTTTCGGAGAGTTTTTCTCGATGGTTGAAGCCTACAAGTGTCCAAACACTTGTTGCTTCGACTCTACGAGAAAAATACTCAAAAAAATCTATAAAATTAGGAAAATTACAAAAACTTACAGATCTATAATTTTTCGTATCTAATACAAAAAATTACAAAACAAACAAGTACATGTGTTCGCACGTGGCTCTAATACCACTGTTAGACTCTCCGAGCCGCAAAAACTGCTTTTTGCGTTGCAGAAACCTCGAAAGTCAGCCACGAATCCTTGCGAAGATTAATAAAAATAAATTCATGTCCATGTTTAGAAAACCTAGATCTACCTTAGATCTACATGAGAAGAGTGTCACCCTTGTAGTGACGCCCTTCACTTATCCCGCTCGTCCAAATGGTTGTCGGATCTCGTAGAGTGTCAAGTGTACACTCCTCTACACATATCCACATGGACAAAAGGTGGAGAAGACCACATAGAGTGTGCTAGCACCCTTAGGAAGTCTCGGTAATGGAGGATGAGGGAGAGAGAAAGAAGAGGAGAAGGAAGAAGATGAATTCAATCCAACATTCAATTCACTACTAACCCCATTCATTTGGCCGGCCACTTCATGGAGGGTTAAATGTTGGTGCAGGGGCACTAGATAATCGAACCTGTGTTTTGATTATGGCAAAGACACAAAGTTAAGTTTACATCATTATCTCATGAGCTAAATCGAGTGTGCAGAAAAGTACTAAAGCTGGAGCTTAAGGCTAGCGAGACCCGGAGGAAGCCACGGTGGTCGGGCGACACTCGAGTGACTTCGGAGGGAGCCGAAGGAATCGAGTGGAAGGCCAAAAGTGAGAGCTACAAGATAAGTATCGAGGAAAGCTCGTGTGAGTGAGAGATTGTAAGGTCGTGTCCTCTTTACGGGGATGACCATAGGCGACGATCCGACTAAGACTTCTTGTGGAAGGTCTAGGTCGAGATCGAACGGTTAGAAACCATCGCATTTATCATTTTCCGAGCTAACCTCTTACTGCAGGGAAGTGGCCAGGATGGCAGTCGACTGTTGGACGTTGGGCAGTAGACTGATGCTCATCAGTCGACTGATGGGAGGCATTAGTCGACTGATGGCGACGAATCAGCCTTTGCGTTAGGTCAAAACGGATAACGTTTGACGCGACCACTTCGCGATAAAATTTGGACAACTTCGTGATCTGTTCCAAAAAAAAAGGAGACAAATTCAGAGGCCAAAATCTATAAAAGGAGGGGAGGATTCCAACTCCAAATATCATCAAGTTTATTCATCAAGTGCTCCTACAACGCCAATGCTCCAACACTGTCATAACGTCCACGCGACAACAAGCTCAGATCTTCTTCATCGACAGCAGCATCTAGTAATATATTTTAATATTGTATTCGTTGTTTTTATTCGTAATGAGGTGAGGTAGGCTTGTTGCCTCATCCTCGTACTTCTGGATTTTGTGATCGTTGTCTCCTACCTCCAACGAGGAGGAGACGTTATAGTGCTTTGCCCTCCGTACGCAGTCTAGGACCAATAGGGCCTTGGAGTAGCAACTGCTGGATTGTGAACCAAGTAAAATAAATGTGTCACTTTATTTTCCGCTGTACTAACTCGTTTACTTGTGTCTCAACGAACGAATTCGAACGAAAGATTTACGATCGCTATTTACCCCCCCCCCCCCCCCTCTAGCAACGCTTCTCGATCCAACATTAAATACATCCATATAATACCAAGAGCCATGGCTCTTGGTCTCCCTCATGAGGTGGCACACCATGATGTGTCCATGATGATGTGGAACATCATCATTGGCCGACCCCTTTTTCCAAGTCACCATGGAGTGGCATGTGGTCAAGTCAAACTTGACCCTTCATCTTCCCTCTCAAGTCAAGTCAAACTTAACCTCTTATTTCCCATGGTTGATCAAATCCAACCTTTGATTCAAGTCAATTTAATTTAATGAATCTCTATTCATTAGTTTAAATTGACTCAATGAATCAAATCAAAATTAGACTCCTTCAACACTTGAATCAAATTGAGTAAACTCAATTAGTCTAATTTGGATTACTCTTAATCCAATTTGGTTCATAACATGAACCTAATCCTCTTGGTCCATCATATGAACCTAATCTCCATCTAATTGCCCTTTGTGTGTGACTCTATAGGTTCTTTTAATCTTGGAAATGCTCCTAAACCTATTTAGAAATATAAGTAATGAGCGATATCTAGCAACACATCATTGCTACCCAAGTTAAAAGAATGTTGAGATCCAACATCACCTTTGTGACTACTAATTGTAACTCTCACAATATGTGACAATGTCCCTCTATCCTTGAAATCTAGATTGACCAATTGAGGCATAGACTGTGTCATCCTTTGTACAATCTATATCTTGAACTCCAAGTAGACTCACTCTAATCAAATGAGTTCAATATCTCATATTGACTCATTTGGGCATGGTCATGCACTTAGTGGTCTCACTCTATCAAGAATCATGATGTCACTCCCTTCATATAGGAGGGATAGATCCAATCTACATCACTCACATCCCTCGGCATAATTTGTTACATACCCAGTAATCGCCTTTATAGTCTACCCATTTACGGGTGACGTTTGACGAAGCCAAAGTATGCAACTCCTTATGTAGGGAACCATGGTGACTTCAGGTCCAAGGACTAATAGTCATACTAATAGTCACATGAGAAAGTATATGACACTCATATAATGATCCATGATACTTTCTCATGGTGGGTCATTCAGTATACATTCTCCAATGCATACCCATGTGTCAACTTGATATCTCATATCCATGACTTGTGAGAATAAGTCATCGAGTTGACCTACATGCTCGTCTCTTCGCATTAACATTGTCTCTGAATATTAATACTTAACTAGGAATGATTAAGAATAGTATTCTCTATATCATCTCATTATCGATTCAACTAATCGATTGATATAGATAAGAACCTTCTACTCAAGGACGCTATTATACTTAGTTATTTGGCACCAATACAAGTAAGTATAATAACCATAAAGAAATGCATTTATAGATATATATAGGAATATGATACAACAAGTTCATACAACAATCATCACATGATCGACTCTAGGACTTTCACTAACAAGAGGCACCTTAAGACCTCGTACGAAATCTATCACGACAAAGTACCTAACATCAAGTACTTTAGGGTATTTGGATGTAAGGTACATTTTCTGAACACTAAGGATTACCTAGGAAAGTTCACCTCTAAAACCTCTACCGGAATCTTCTTAGGATACTCGACTACAAGTAGAGCATATAGGGTATACAACCATGACACCCTTAGAGTTGAAGAGACTATTAATGTAGTGTTCGATGAAGGACACAAACCTACAAAAACCGTAGCAACCCCAACTAGTGAATCGACTCCTACCAGACTCGACTCCAACCCTGAGATCGAGTCTAGTATCAATCTTAACCCAAGTCCAACAAGTCATCCAGTCGACCAAGTGATAGGTGACCCTTACCCAAGTCAAATTAGGATTCAAATGAATCATCCTATCGACCAAGTGACAGGTGATCCTAGCTTAGGGGTTCGAACTAGATCATCTTACAGAAACCTTAGTCAAATCTCCTTGATTTCGAAAATCGAACCCAAAACCATTGAACAAGCTCTTCTTGATCCCGATTGGGTTATTGCAATGCAAGAAGAGCTAGCTCAATTCACTAGGAACGAGGTTTGGGAATTAGTACCACCACCTAAATATAAATCAGTTATTGGAACAAGGTGGGTCTTCCGAAATGAACTTGATGACAAAGGAGAAGTAGTTAGAAATAAAGCAAGATTAGTCGCCAAAGGTTTTAGTCAAGTAGAAGGATTAGATTACGATGAAACCTATGCTTCCGTAGCTACACTAGAATCCATTCGAATGTTGTTAGCCTACACTATACATCGAGGATTTAAGTTATTTCAAATGGATGTCAAGTCAGCATTTTTAAATGGACTTATTAAAGAAGAGGTATACGTTAGCCAACCCCCAGGATTCGAAAGCCTAGATAAACTTGACCATGTCCTTAAACTAAAGAAAGCTCTTTATGGACTCAACTAAGCTCCTTGAGCTTGGTACGAGAGACTTTAAATTTATCTTAAGTCAAAAGGGTTTGACCAAGGCCTAGTCGATCCAACCCTCTTCGTAAAAACCATAGGTAATGAAATCTTTATAGCCCAAATCTGCATAGACGATATCATTTTTGGAACAACCAATTCGATCCTACTAAACGAATTCATTTCACTTATGGAAAGTGAATTTGAAATGAATTTAGTAGGTGAATTGAGTTTATTTCTAGTACTACAAATTAAACAAACTAAGGATGGAATATATTTACATCAACAAAAATATACTAGGGAATTAATTAAACGTTTTGGAATGCAAAATGCCAAAACTGTCAATACACCCATGGCAACTACTATCAATATAGGAGAGGACTTAGAAGGAAAGCCCATCGACCTAAAATACTATAGGAGTGCGATAGGGAGTCTTCTATACTTAACTGCGAGTCGACCCGACATATTATTCACAGTAAGTATGTGCGCAAGGTTCCAAACCTGTGCTAATTAAGGAGTCTCACATAACATTAGTTAAGTGTGTCCTTAGGTATCTAAAGGGCATGCTAAGCGTCGGTATTTGGTACCTTAGATCTACCGAGTTCGAACTAATTGGCTACTCCGACTCAGACTATGTCGATAGTAAACTCGATAGGAAGAGCATGAGTGGCTATTGTCAACTTCTCAACTCGAGTCTAGTGAGTTGGTGTAGTAGGAAGCAACACTGTATTACATTATCTACCACCGAAGCCGAATATGTCACGATGGGTGAGTGTGTAGCTCAGCTTCTTTGGATGAAGCACACTCTCCAAGACTTTAACTTAAACTTCAACAATATTAAAACTCACATAGATAATATTAGCTCAATCAACTTAACCAAAAATCCTATTTGCCATTCTAGGACCAAACATATAGAATTTAAACATCACTTTATTCGAGAACATGTAGCTAATGGAACCATTAAACTCGAATATGTGGAATCCAAGTCAAACCTAGCCAATCTTTTTACAAAGCCACTACCTGAAGCCGAATTTAGTCTACTAAGATGAAAATTAGGCATGTGTGTAATAGAGTAGGACTTACATTCTTTTTATATACTCTAGTATTTACTTCTCTTTTCATGTTAATGGAACTAGCTTAGGGCAACAAATAGATATCATGCACCTATAGATTTAAGGAGCCAATACATCTCACAACACATAGGACTAATGTGTTTGTGTACTTAGCCACGTAGATGGGCGTGAGATGTTAGGAACTTACTCCTGGTTCCAAATGTAGAGCTAGTGCATCGCCATGAACCGGGAGTATAATCATATATATTAACCGACTCTGACCAGGACTTGTTGATCTTTCATATCAATCAAGTCAAATAAGAGTTGAACATTCAATAGATAAGCTTATTTTTAGTATATTATTTTCAAAATAATATGGAACATGCTTGGACTTGGAACTTAAACTTAATACATATATTTTTCAAAACCCACTCTTTTCGATTTATGGAAAAAGGGGAAGAAAAGGCCAAAGTTAAGGAATCAAGGGATCACTTTTTTTGATAACTTAACTTAGTAACTTAATTCTATATTCTTATGGCCAAACGTTAATATTTTACTTAACGTAATGTTTGCAAATTTATTAGTTGAGAAAGGGGGAGAAAGGACAAGTTAAGAAATCTTCTTAACTTATACTTATTTGTTAATACTAAGGCCAACTTTAAGTAATTGTTAATTACTTAAAAATAGAAAACATCAAGGGGGAGGATTAAGACCTTCTTTCAAGACTCACCCCTCGGTCAAGGGGGAGGTTTCCTCAAGGGGGAGTACTTGAAAGAAAGTCTCTATTACTCCTACTTAACTTTTAATTCTTCATGCATTTTATTTCCTTAACTTTGTATGGGTTTGCAATAGAACAAAAAGGGGGAGATTGTTGGTGCAGTGGGGACCTAAGTCGACCCTGAGTTTTGATTATAACAAACGATACAAAGTGTAGGGGATCGATTGGCCGGCTAGAGGGGGGTGAATAGCCCTCGTTCGTTGGATGTCGTATTTTGCTCGTCTACAAAACGTTAGCGCAAGCAGAAGCAATAAACTAAGACAAGCAAATAGAAATAAAATCAAAGACAATACAAACACGGAGATGTAACGTGGTTCACGGCTACGCCGCTAATCCACGGTCCGATTCGTCCACGGTGAATCACTCCACAATCTATCCACTAGATCTCTCCTTTGCACAAAGCTAGGTGGAGGTAATCTCTTTACAACAACACTCCTCTTACAAATATAATGAAAATAAGCTTGGGTAAGAGGATGGAAAGCTTTAGGGAACTTTGGGAGAGTGTTAGAGTATAAGCATTAGCCTCCCAAAGCCTTACCCCTTTCCTTTTTATAGAGGAAGAGGGTTTCTTCCCGTTGACACAGGATCAGTCGACTGATGGCACCCATCAGTCGACTGGTGCTGTAGTCGTTGCCCAATAACGGCCGCTTTCCACGTCAGATACTATCCAGCGATCGCATCGGTCGTGATGGCACCCATCGATCGGCGATGTCAACCTGAGTCCTCAACGAGTCGACTCCATTCGTGCGCAGTGCGGTGACATCGATCATTGCCGTCCCTTGGCGGTCGGCCGATCAACCATCGATCGGCCGACCATCGGCGATCGGTGATCAACTTGGTTCACCACATTAGACCGTCGATCGACCCATCGACTCGAAGCGGTCAGCCATGACATAGCGCGATCGGCGGTGTGTCGAAAACTCATCCGACACTTGGCCAAATGGCCAAGTTTCACCTAAGAGCTACCCTTCCCGGGTTACAATCGCTCACTCTCATCCTTCGGAGTCCATCGCCTTTGAAGTTCTCTTCATTCGCGGCCACGTCCCTCGGCAGCATCAGGCGCACGGCTCTGCAATGCTCCTTCGCGTCTCTTGCCTCGAAGTCTACTTCCTCCGGCTTCACTCCAAGCTCCTCGTCCGGCGGTCCCTCGGATGCTCCAAGTGCACGACTTCCGCAAAGCTATCCTTCACCGACTCAAAGGCACGAGTCATGAGATGTGAAACTCGCCATGGCTCCATGTGCGAATTACTAAGTCCTGCACGACTTCAACGCACATATCAAATCAACATATCAAACTAACTTAAACCCTTTGCCACACCATCAAAACCATATTATGGCAAGAGATTGCTCTAACAATCTCCCCCTTTTTGATGTGTGGCAATCCGTTTAAGTTAGGTAAAAACATTTGATATAAATGCTAAGGTAAAGAAAGCATGTAAACATAAACATGATATAGCAACATGCAACTCCCCCTTAATCCATGAAACTCTCTATACAAATTTTCTCCCTATCATAAATTTCTCCCCCTTTTATAATTAACTTAAACATAATATTTTCTCCCCATTTGACACCATCAAAAAGATTATCACTAAGTTAAAAACACATGACATCAAGTCTAATAGAAAGAAAATACCACAAGTTGATTTAAAATTCGGAATTCAGCCTTTACTGGTCTGATATTCAGGCCATCAGTCGACTGGTTCAGATACCAGTCGACTGGCACGTGAATTTCGGGATTTTCTGATTTTCAGACCGAATTTCAGAAATGCATTAAAAATTCCAGAAAATTTAAAAAATCATGAAATTTGGGGAACACATTTCTTTTAAGTATATCTATCAGTGAAAAATATGTTTTCATGAAAAATCATTATATTTCCACGTATTTGCCAAAAATCCAAAAGCTTTAAAAACTACTAGGTTTTTGATCATAAGAGTATCCATTTTAACACCTAGTCTTGCATCCAATTGTTTCAAAACATGAATACTTAGATTTTAGATTAAGAAATTGTTTTGAAAACATATGAAATATCCAACCATGATCTTTGGGCAATATGTCTATGAATTAAACATAAGCCTTCCCCATGATTGGTCTATTATTGCTATGTTGATACTTTAAATGACCATCTAAATGCCATAGGCATTAGTGGACATTTGTATCATCCTAACATCTCACCCATGCTAAGTTTGCAATCAAGTTAGCTTATAGTGAGTGTGAGATGCTTCCTAGGGGGTATTTGTATATACTTAACCAATATATTCATGCAATTCTATCATGGTTAAGTATCATCCTAACAATTAACATGATCATAATGACATATATGAATGAATTCTACATTATGATCATGAAACTCATGTATTCATCAAATAATAGTCATGCATTAGGTATTATATGATGATAATAAACAAAGTATTACCTAAAGCATGATTCAAACCTATTTCTTATGATAACGTGCCAAATTTCAAAAACATAAATCATGATTGTAAATATACATCGGAATTACATCAATCATCATGATTTAAGCATTATTATCTATTTATGGGTACGTTATCATCACCCAACACTATCTAAAAAATGTTGTCCCGTCATCCTAAGTCAACCAAAATATGATATAGGCTAGGTCCATGTGGTTGACTACCCTAGGGTTATTCTAACCCTTAAGAATGTGGTTGACTACCCTAGGGTTATTCTAACCCTTAAGGATAGATTTTGGAACCCAAAATAAGTTCTTTCCTATTGGGTTCACTAGATATTCCTTGGGGATCCATTTTCTAGCAATTACTTTCTTTTTATCTTGTCCCCTAGCTATTAGGCATTTGTAGGCCTTTTCATTTTTCTTTTCCTTATATCCTAGGCCATTTTTGTTAAAACTTGCTCTTTGGCTCCCTATGATCATATTTAATGTGTTGGAGACAATTGTGAATTTCTCTAGGGCTTTTGTTAAATAATCTACTTTTTCCCTTAAGGCCCTATTTTCATTTATACATGCATCACTAACATCTAATGGCACATAAAGGTCATGTGAGCATGCATCATCATGGCAAGAAGAAACATTATCATTTAAGCATGCATTTTCTAGCTTATGTTCTAGTGCCTTAATTTTATCTAGCATGCTCTTATTTTTCTTTTTCATGCCAAATAAGTCCTTAGTTAAACTAGAGATTATGGAAACTATTTTCTTAGGAGAAGCTTTCGTTACCATAGTTTCCATATCCTCTTCTCCTTCTTCGGATGAGGAGGATGTAGAAGCTCCCCCTTCATTTGAGCTCTCCCCACTTGTACTTGATTCTTCATTTGAGGAGGAGGAACAATCCGAGTCATGAAGAGCCATTAGTGCTAGGTTGGAGTAGACATGCTCTTCTTCTTCGGATGAGGATGAAGAGGCAAGGTCATCCCATGTCTTGGCTTTGAGTGTCATGGCCTTCCCTCTTCCTTTTGCCTTCTTTTCTTCTTCCTTTTTCTTGCTCCCCTTCTTCTTCCTCTTTTCTTCTTTCTTTTTCTTATCTTCCTTGCTCTTGTTTAGGAGGGGACAATTATCCCTTATATGTCCCTCTCCTTGGCAATTATAGCATATGACCTTCCCCCTTGTTCTTCTATTCCTATCATGAGATTTATCAAATCTAAGATTCTTAAATGCACGCCTTACCTTCCTTACCATGTAGGCTTCTTCCGTGCTATCCATGGAGGAGGTAGAGGCCTCATCGGATGAGGAGGAAGGGACTTCCATCTTCTTCTTCCCCTTGTTCGCTATCAAAGCTACTCCTCTTGAGGGTTGGATTCTAGGCTCTTCTTGTATTCCTTCTAGCCTAGTTTCATGAAGCTCCATTGTTGAGAAGAATTCCTCCATGGTGCTTACTTCTAAGTTCTTGGAGATATAAAATGAGTCCACCATGGAGCTCCACCTTGAGGACCGGGGAAAGGCATCTATGGCCTTCATTACCATATCCCGGTTTGATAGCTTCTCACCTACACTTGTTAGCCCAATTAATATTTCTTTAAATCTAGAATGTAGGGAAGTTACCTTTTCTCCCTTTTCTAATTTGATGTTTGAGAGTTGGGAGCGGAGGAGATCTCTTCTCGCTAGCTTGGCTTCCGAAGTGCCTTCATGAAGTTCAACCAATCTCTCCCACATCTCTTTGGCACTTGAGCACTCCCCTATTCTATTTACTTCTTGTTGAGGGAGGACATTGTATAGGTGGTGCTTGGCCTTTGAGTTTGCCAAGTATTCTTCTCTTTGCCTCTTGCTCCACCTACATTTCTCCAATGGCTCCCCATTTTCGTTCCTAGGCAACTCGAAACCGTTTTCCATTATTAAAAGGATTTCAAAGTCGGTTTCGAAGAATACCTCCATTCTCTTTTTCCACCAAGAGAATTCGCCGTCGAACTTCGGTGGGTGGATGTTTGAGCCGGCCATTTTGAAAAATTGCTTGTTGTGGCGGTTAGTCCTCGACAAGCTTTCCTTGGCTCTGATACCACTTGTAGGGGATCGATTGGTCGACTAGAGGGGGGTGAATAGCCCTCGTTCGTTGGATGTCGTATTTTGCTCGTCTACAAAACGTTAGCGCAAGCGGAAGCAATAAACTAAGACAAGCAAATAGAAATAAAATCAAAGACAATACAAACACGGAGATGTAACGTGGTTCACGGCTACGCCGCTAATCCACGGTCCGATTCGTCCACGGTGAATCACTCCGCAATCTATCCACTAGATCTCTCCTTTGCACAAAGCTAGGTGGAGGTAACCTCTTTACAACAACACTCCTCTTACAAATATAATGAAAATAAGCTTGGGTAAGAGGATGGAAAGCTTTAGGGAACTTTGGGAGAGTGTTAGAGTATGAGCATTAGCCTCCCAAAGCCTTACCCCTTTCCTTTTTATAGAGGAAGAGGGTTTCTTCCCGTTGATGACACGGGATCGGTCGTGATGGCACCCATCGATCCAATCGGCTGTCTTTAGCCTGCCCAATAACGGTGCTTTCCATGTTGGATACTATCCAGCGATGCGCATCGGTCGGACCGATGGCACCCATCGATCGGCCCGATGTCAACGGTCGAGTCCTCAGCGAGGTCGACTCCATTCGTGCCGTGCCGCGGTGACATCGATCATGTGCCGTCCCTTGGCGATTCGGTGATCACTCATCGATCGGCCCGACCATGATGGCGATCGGTGTCAGGACCACATTAGACGGTCGATCGATCGACCCAGCGATCGGCCGACGCCATGACATGGTCGGTCGTGTCGGGAAAACTCATCCGACACTTGGCCAAATGGCCAAGTTTCACCTAAGAGCTACCCTTCCCAGGTTACAATCGCTCACTCTCATCCTTCGGAGTCCATCGCCTTTGAAGTTCTCTTCGTTCGCGGCCACGTCCCTCGGCAACATCAGGCGCACGGCTCTGCAATGCTCCTTCGCGTCTCTTGCCTCGAAGTCTACTTCCTCTAGCTTCACTCCAAGTTCCTCGTCCGGCGGCCCCTCGGATGCTCCAAGCGCATGGCTTCCGCAAAGCTATCCTTCACCGACTCAAAGGCATGAGTCATGAGATGTGAAACTCGCCATGGCTCCATATGCGAATTACTAAGTCCTGCACGACTTCAACGCACATATCAAATCAACATATCAAACTAACTTAAACCCTTTGCCACATCATCAAAACCATATTACGGCAAGAGATTGCCCTAACACAAAGTTAAGCTCATTTTGTTATCTCACGAGCTAAATCAAGTGTGCAAAAAAAGTGTTAAAGCTAGAGCTGAAGGTCAGCGACACCCGGAGAGAGCCATGATGGTCGGGAAACACCGGGATGACTTCGGAGGGAGCCGAAGGAATCAGGTGGAAGACCGGAAGCAGAAGCTACAAGGTAAATGTTGAGGTAAGCTCGTGTGAGTGACTGCAAGGAAGGGCGTGTCCTCTGTACGGGGACATTCTTAGGCAACGATCTGACCAAGACCTCCCATGGAAGGTCTATGTCGAGATTGGATGGTATATGACCATTTAATTTATTTATATTAATTATATTTTCGAGCTAACTCTTCATTGCAGCTAGAAAACCTGCCATCAGTCGACTGAGGGCTTGTATCAGTCGACTGATCCATTAGCAGTCGACTGTTGGTCAAGGATCAGCTTCGAGGAGAGTCAAAGTATATCTCCATTTTTGAAGGGATAGGAGGTTTGGTCTCATTGGTTGAAGATGTGAACGTTTAGGGTTTCCAAGATTATAAAAGTAGGGGTTCTCTACCCTATTTCCATCATCAAAAGTTCTCCAAAAAGCCTCCACTACGATACTCTTCTAAGATGACCTTACGATGACAAAGTGCTACCGCATCTACGACGACAAGTGCCTAACTTTCTTACTTTATTTAGTCGTTGGTTTTCTCTTTTATTGTCGTCTATAAATCTTTATTTATCGTGTTTTAATCGTAACAAGGAGAGGGGGAGTATCCTTCTACCTTGAGATTTTTCATCGATTGTATTCGCTTACTCCTACCTCTAACGAGGAGGAGTGTTTTTAGTGCTTTGCCCTCCGTACATGGTCTAGGACCATTAGGGCCTTGGACTAATAGCCAAAGGCTGTGAACCAAATAAAAACAAAGGAATACTTTTTCCTTTTCGCTGCATTTACTCTCACTCGCATTTTATATCGAACGAACGAATTTTGTCTTGCGCTATTCACCCCCCCCCCTCTAGCGCTCTAATCGATCCAACAATGGCAAGTGTTTGGGTGGTTTCTGGGCGACTGGGATCAGATAACGAGAAGTCGAAAATGCTAGGATTAAGCTTTCATCAGAGGCAACCACATTAGCCTCTAGGCGCTTGGAAGGCGGATCGGATCAAGAATTGACTGGAGGCACCTAGAAGGGTTTCCAAGCACCTGAAAGAGCTCTATAAAAGACCCTCGAATAGAGAGACCAACATCATATTCCAAGTTATCATGCCTTCATCTCTCATGTTCAGAAACATTTCTCAAGCTCTGTTGTTATACAACTCTGACCTCTAGTTGTACCTTCATTCTTCAAGTGTTGGTATACTTTTATTGTATTCATTATTATTAATTGACAGAAGAACCGGTAAGGTTGTGTCCTCAATATAATGCATTCTCAAGCTCTAAGGGACGGTAAGATTGTTACCATATCCTATATCTTGTAAAAAGAAATGAAACTCTTATCTCCAATGAGAAAGTGATACTTAGTATTTGGCCTTCGATAGCGGTCTCAGATTACAGGCCTTAGCTTAGTATCCCTTTGGATGTTAACTAAGCAAAAAACATTTTGTTTTACTACTTACGATTTATGAAAAAAGAGGTAGCACTATTCACTCCTCTCTAGCGCATCGATCCTACAACAAGTTTATATATCATAGAGTAGGGATCAAAATTCCAATTCATATGAAATTTGTGTGTCATTTTATCTTATTTGTTATTTTTATATCTTCTAGTTACTCACACAAACTTTTCTATATCTATATTATCGAAGTTGCTCACAAACCATATTTAATTTCCATTACATATTCATGTCATACTTAAAAAAGGCATTTTATCAAGATTTCCTAAATCCATTTTAAGCCTTCACAAGAATTTTTAAACAGTTTTATTTCCATTGCAAATTTTTTAATAACTTGAAAACCTTTATCAAATTATTCAAAAGGCATTTTTTTGCTGCTTTTCAATAACTCAAATAAAGTTTTCAAAATAACTTTGATTATGTTATCCCCCTCAATATCTCTCTCTCTCTCTCTCGATCCAACATCAATACCTGATTAAATATGGAAGAACTTTGCCACAATCACTTCGTATACATAGAAGGCATATGAATGAATTACACTTAACCCCACTCCAGAAATATGCATTTAAGATCACATGAGAATTCAACCATTGAAGTAAATAACAAATAACACACCAAAAATCATATCACATCATATAGACTGCCGAATTCAATTAACTTCACCATTCAGATAGAGACATAGTCAAGCCCTTGTTCTTGCACCAGATGATCCTCCATGTATGACAAGAATGTATATTAACTGTGTAGCCGAAAGAATGATCAGGAAGACCTCCATGGTTTTCTGCAAATCCACAACCAAGAAAACTTTAGACTTATCCAAATAATAATAATAATAATAATTGATCATATGAATATTTGATATTTTATATCAAAATTGTGTGAGAATTGTACAAATCTAACAATAATTTATCTCTTACAAGGCGACTGTTTCTTCCCTCCAAATTAGCCTCTTTGCAAGCCAACCTACAATATAGGTTTGATTAATATAGTTAAGTTGGTTAGTAAGTACAGAAGTCAAAAGATGACAGTTCACTCAATTGCTTACCCCATTGCAAGGAGAGTTAGGCCCCAAGCTACCAAAGCAGAGGACGCAGCGGATGGCAAACTTTCATAATGCCAACTCCGAACATGGTGGACTCCCGCAATGGCTGCCGCGGCACCAACAACTCCAGCTATCAACGCAAATATAACAAAGAAGCCAGTGGCATGGTTCCCAATTGGGAAAAAGACCGGTGAAAAATGAGCTGGAAGTGCAAGTCCTGGACCTGGTTTCGAAATGTTTAGAATCATAGGATTTAAACCTTAGGTATCTTTAATGCTGCATGGCTAACAAAGTCTAAGGCAACACTCAAATCTTTTTCATTGAGCTACGGATTTTACCTATTATGAAGCCATGGTTGATGGCTACATTGAGCGCCCATCCGCCGATGGAAGCCACGATTGCATACATGCAGAAGTTGAGGAAGAGAAGAAAAGAAGCAACAGGCTTTAACCCCTCGTTTGCCATACTGAACGGTTCTTAGTTGATTGCACGAAAACGAGGAAAACTAAGTTACTTTGTCTCTGATGCATTGGATATGTGGCAGTTGTCTTGCTTATATAAAGTGTCAGGAGCGGAAATGCCAGCTATAATTGTTCTTTTCTTCTGAAGCCATGAAGGCATTGAGTAGCCACGGGGATTGGAAAAAACGAAGCTGCAAGGCAAAATTGGGGGGGGGGGGGGGGGGGGGGGTTACAGAAACTTGATGCAGTCAGCTATCTGTTTAAGCACTTTTAATTCTTGGACTATTTGTGTATCTTCTTTTTTGCCTTTGGGTTTGAAATGAAACTTTATTCTCCACAATCCCAAGTTATTCCTTCTGCTAAAGCAAAGCAACTTCAGGGCCACTTTTTGGCCTTTAATTTAATTGAAAGGTAGTTTTTTTCCCCCCTTTTTTTGTTCTTCCTGAAATGGAGGTTTGGGTACAGTCCTGGAAGGCCTTCAATTTAAGAAATATACAAGGAAGCGTTGTCTGAATGTAATCCACAGAGAGGTGAGGTGCCTTAAGTTTAAGAAATGCTTCTTTTTGTTATTTTTTTATTTAAGTAGAGCCAGGAATAACTTAAAGGCAGCCTTATGTACTGCAAATGCTTAATGATGCGGAACGAGTGAAAACATGTTCGCTCCGTTTTCAATGCAGTGAAGCACTGAGGGAGGTCTCAGAGGGTTCTCACAGGCCGCAATCAGTAGAGAATAAGAAGATGAAATGGGTGAAACGCAAGAAAACCGATGTTAGCAATCGAGACTCAGACACAAGATGTAACTGTTGGATCAATGCGGTTCGCTAGAGGGGGGGGTGAATAGCGAAAGAAAATTTTTCTCGTACGAACTCGTTTTAAAAGAAAACTTATATGCAGCGGAAAGATAAGCAAAACAAAAAGTAAAGGAGACAATAGACACAAGAGATTTACTTGGTTCGTAGCCGAAGGCTACTACTCCAAGGCCCTAGTGGTCCTTGACCACGTACGGAGGGCAAAAGCACTAAAGGAACTCCTCCTCGTTAGAGGTAGGAGTTAATCGATACAAGAAGAAACCACAAAAACTTGAGGTAGAGGGACACTCCCCCTCTCCTCGTATACGATAAAAGCTCCGGAAATATAAATGACAAACTGATAACAAAAACTAAGACCGACGTACAATAATAAAGAAAGTTAAACCTAGACGTCGGAATGGAAGGACTTCGTTGTCGTAGAGTTGCAGCGTAACGGAGGCTTTTGAGCACTTAGAATTGTTGATGAAACCCTAGGTTTGGCCCTCCTTTTATAGCCTTTGAGCCCCTTTTCGAGTGGGTCTTCAACCAATCACAAATGGACACCAAACCGCTTTGAGGTGGAGTGATAAGCCTTGACTCCTCGAATCGTATCATTGACCATCAGTGGACTGATGGCCATCATCAGTCGACTGATGCGATCGACGATTGATAACCTCTCGTCGGATCGATACACGGCAGTCGAGTCCTCCAAGCTGGCAGTCGACTGATGCTTGCTGCAAGTCAAAGTTAGCTCACTAAAAACATAATTTCGATGGTCGTCGACCATCTGATCTCGACCTAGACCATCTATAAGATGTCTTTGGTCGGATCTACGCTTAAGATCATCCTCGTAAAGAGGATACGACCTTACTTACTCTCGCACACACGAGCTTACCTCGATACTTACGTGTCGCTTTTGCTTCCGGCCTTCCACCACTCGATTCCTTGGCTCCTCGTAACTAACTCGAGTATCGCCCGACCATCGCGGCTTCCTCCGGGTGTCGCTAGCCTTCAGCTCCAGCTATATCAATCTTCTGCACACTCGATTTATCTCGTGAGAAAACAAAATAGACTTAACTTTTGTGTCTTTGCTATAATCAAAACACAAGTTCGATTTCGGTGCCTCACTGCACCAACAATCTCCCCCTTTTTGATATATGGCAAAAACACACAAAGTTAAGGAAATTAAGTGCATGAAACAGTAAAGACAAGAAGCAAAAGTAGGAGTAGTAAAAATATTTCTCAAGTTCTCCCCTTAGAGGAACCCTCCCCCTTGACCGAGGGTGAGTACTTGAAAAAGACTTTTAGCTCTCCAAACACAAAAGATAATGAGTTAAGTAAATGGCATTACTTAACTTAGGCTTCTTAGAGTCAAAAATAAGTGCAAGTTAAGTAATCAAAAGTTAAGTCAAAAGGTTAATTATTCAAAAGGTTTAAATTTTGATTTCTTAACTTGGGTCTTTAAAGTTTTCAATTCCGAAGAGTTGAAACCTAAACCTTACTCCCCCTTAACTTAGGCCAGAATCAAAGTTTTAAGTTAAGTTATCAAATTCAAAAATTTGAAATTGAACTTTGGCCGAAATTGAAGTTGAACTTTGACCTTTTCTTGAACCTTAACTTTGGCCTTTTCTCCCCCTTTTGACATAAATCAAGAAAAAAGTGGGGGGGTTTTAAGAAAACCCTAAGTCCAAGCATGATGATTTTAAAAATAGTATGTGAAAATAATTCATCTAAATGTTCAACTCTAGTTTGACTTGATTGAAATGATATTATCAACAAGTCCTGATTAGAGTTGGTTAATATTAGTTGCATATTTATACTCCGAGGTTCATATTGATGCACTTGATCTACATCTTGGAACACAGGTAGGGTCCTAACATCTCACGCCCATCTATGTGGCTAAGTACACAAACACATTAGTCCTATGTGTTGTGAGATGTACTGGCTCCTTAAATCTATAGGTGCATGTTATCTAAGGTATGCCCTATGCTAGTTCCATAAAAATGAAAAATAAGAAATAGTAGTAAGAAAATATAGTTTGCAAGTTCTTATTCTATTACGCACATGCCCAATTTTCGTCTTAATAGACTAAATTCGGCTTCGGGTAGGGGTTTAGTAAATAGGTCTGCTAGGTTAGATTTCGATTCGACGTACTCGAGTTGTATGGCTCCGTTGGCCACATGTTCTCGAATGAAATGGTGTTTGACTTCTATATGTTTGGTCCTAGAGTGACATATTAGATTCTTTGTAAGATTAATTGAACTAATGTTATCTACGTGAAGTTTAGTATTCGTAAAGTCTAACTTAAAGTCGCGGAGGGTGTGCTTCATCCAAAGAAGCTGAGTGACACACTCACCCATCGCGATGTATTCGGCTTCGGTGGTAGATAAGGCAACACAATGTTGCTTCCTACTGCACCAACTCACTAGACTCAAGCCGAGTAGTTGACAACAACCACTCGTGCTCTTTCTATCGAGTTTACTACCGGCATAATCCGAATCGGAGTAGCCGATTTGTTCGAACTCGGTAGATCTAGGATACCAAATACCGACATTAAGTGTGCCCTTTAGATATCTAAGGATACGCTTAACTAGGGTCAGGTGAGACTCCTTAGCACAAGTTTGAAACCTGGCGCACATACTTACTGCGAATAGGATGTCGGGTCGATCATAGCTTAAGTATAGGAGACTTCCTATCGCCCTATAGTACTTTAAGTCAATGGACTTACTTTCTAGGTCTTCTCCTATGTTAACATTTATCGCCATTGGGGTGTTTATTACCTTAGCGTCTTGCATTCCAAATCTTTTAATTAACTCCTTAGTGTATTTTTGTTGATATAGGTATATACCATCCTTAGTTTGTTTAATTTGTAGACCTAAAAAGAAACTTAACTCGCCTACCAAGTTCATTTCGAACTCACTTTCCATGAGTGAAACGAACTCATTTAGTAAGGCCGAGTTAGAGG
The DNA here is from genome assembly GCA_025175895.1 of Wurfbainia villosa. Taxonomy (NCBI): domain Eukaryota; kingdom Viridiplantae; phylum Streptophyta; class Magnoliopsida; order Zingiberales; family Zingiberaceae; genus Wurfbainia; species Wurfbainia villosa. The sequence goes on from CM045992.1 coordinate 88,072,194, forward strand.
TTCCAAAATTATATCATCTACGTAAATTGAGCTATGAATATTTCTTTACCTAAGGTTTTTACAAAGAGAGTTGGGTCAACTAAGCCTTGGTTAAACCCTTTTGACTTAAGATGGATTGAAAGTCTCTCGTACCAAGCTCGAGGAGCTTGTTTAAGTCCATAGAGAGCTTTCTTAAGTTTTAGAACATGGTCGGGTTTATCTAGATTTTCGAATTCGGGGGGGGGGGTTGGCTAACATAAACTTCTTCTTTAATGTATACATTTAAGAATGCCGACTTAACATCCATTTGAACAAGCTTAAATACTCGATAAAGTGCATAAGCTAGCAACATTCGAATGGATTCGAGTCTAGCTATCGGGCATAGGTTTCGTCGTAATCTAAGCCTTCGACTTGGCTAAACCTTTGGCGACTAACCTAGCCTTGTTTCTAACTACTTCACCTTTATCATCAAGCTTATTTCAAACACCCACCTTGTTCCAATTATCGCTTTGTCTTTAGGTGGTGGTACTAATTCCCACACTTCATTCCTAGTAAATTGAGCTAGCTCTTCTTGCATTGCAATAATCCAATCGGGATCAAGAAGAGCTTGTTCAATTGATTTGGGTTCTATCTTTGAAATTAAGGAAATTTGACTAAGGTTCCTATAGGATGCTCTAGTTCGAACTCCTAGATTAGGATCTCCTATCACTTGATCGATAGGGTGGTTAGTCTGAGTCCTAGATTGGGTTGGGTTTGTGTCACCTAATGCTTGATCAATGGGGTGACTTGGTTGAACACTAGTTTGGTTGGAGTCATCTATCACTTGATCAATAGAGTGACGAGGTTGACTTAGGTTAGGATTAACACTAGACCTGATCTCCGGATTAGAGTAAGGTCTAGTATGAATCGGCTCGCTAATTGGGGTTGCCGGGGGTTTTGTAGGTTCATGTCCTTCATCGAATACTACATTGATAGTCTCCTCGACTCTAAGGGTGTCGTGGTTATATACTCTATAAGCTCTACTTGTAGTCGAGTATCCTAGAAAGATTCTGGTCGTGGTTTTGGATGTAAATTTCCCTAGGTAATCCTTAGTGTTTAGGATATGTACCTTACACCCAAATACCCTAAAGTACTTGATGTTAGGTATTTTATCGTGATAAATCTCGTACAAGGTCTTAAGGTGCCTCTTTACCATAAGGATCCTATTTTGGACATAGCAAGCCGTGCTAACGGCTTCTGCCCAAAACCTATCGGGTAGGTCGTATTCGTTCAACATGGTCCTAGCGGCTTCTTGTAGAGTTCGGTTTTTCCGCTCCACTAGGCCATTTTGTTGAGGGGTCCTAGGGCAAGAGAATTCATGGTGGTATCCGTTTAGGTTACAGAAGTCGGTGAACCTTTGATTTTCGAATTCACCACCATGATCGCTTCTAAGTCTTTTAACCTTAAGGTCTTTTTGATTCTCGATTAATTTGAATAGATTGATTAATTGATCTGGGTATCATTTTTATGTTTGATGAACCTAACCCAGGTAAACCTGGAGTAGTCGTCAATTATGACTAAGCAATATTGACTTCTATTGAGTGACTTGGCTCCATGTGAATCGAATAGATCCATATGCAGGAGCTCAAGTACACTTGAGGTTTGTTCTTGGTTAGTTAACTTGTGTTGTGTCCTAGGTTGTTTTCCTTGTTGACAAGCATTACAGATTTTATTAACCAAGTTGTTGAGGTTGGGTAAGCCTCTGACTAAGCCACTCTGACTCATCTTGTGGACGAGTCTTGGGTGCGAGTGACCGAGTCGTCGGTGCCACAACCATGATTCCTCTTGCCGTGTCATAAGACACTTAGTTGAGGAGTTGGTTAAATTGATCGTATAAATGTTGTTATTTCTAGTTCCTTTAAGAATTATTTGTGGTATTAATTAATTACGCATTCATTTTCTAGAAATATAACCTTATAGTTATTATCACACAATTGGCTTACACTAAGTAAGTTATATTCAAAATTCTCTACAAGTAATACATTTTTAATAACAAAATTCGTGTTAAGCTCGATATCACCTGATCCGATGATTTTGAGCTTGCCGTTATTCCCAAAGGCTACCGATCCTTGTCGTTTGAATCGAAGCTTTGTGAATTTGAGTTGATCCCCGGTCATGTGTCAGGAGTACCACGCCCAACATCCATTGATCCTACACACAAGGTGGTTGGATTGGATGTTAGATTTTTGTTAAGAAAATTGGTTGTAAGTTGTTAACCCTAGGTCATCTCATCGGAGTCTATATGATCAAGCATGTTATATTTATGTGTTTATTTTGAGATGACTTCTAATTAAGTTGATTAAGTGGATTTAGGTTCAAGTAATTTTATGTTAGATTTGGATTTAACCATAGGCTTGTCAAGTTTACCATTTCAAGATCATGGCTTCCAGGTCGTGGCGAGGCACAGGGGCCTTCTTTTATCGGATCATCGACCACTTCCTTAGACAAAGCCATTTTCAAGAAAATGATGACTTGACTTACCTAAAATTATTTCCTCGTCTAACTAGTTATTTTTGAAAAGAGGCTCCCCGAGGCTCAATCTTTTCGAAGAATTTTAGTTGGTTATGTTTTTGAAAAGAGGCTCCCCGAGGCTCAATCTTTTCGAAAAATTTTAGTTGGTTATGTTTTTGTTCTAAGTGAGTTCACAAGTTTTAAAGTACAAACTTTCTAAGTTAAATCATGCAATTTCTAAGTTAAAGCATAAACATTCTAAGTTAAAACATGCAATTTCTAAGTTAAAGCACAAACATGTTTTGTACTGGCTCCCCCTAGACCGTTGAATCGGTTCGGTCTATCCACATAGTGGATTTGGTCCTTGGGAACCCAGTACGGGTTGGATCCTAGAGTTGAAATCAAAAAGTTCTTAGGGACCCATGCTTGGACATGTTTCTTATGTCGACTTACAATCGACATATACGACCTATTAGTCGTGTTTGAGTTAAACCCGAGTCCAGCCTTGTTGTACACGGCCCTTTGAGATCCATGTAGGAGGTCAAGTCCTTTGGATCCCGAAGTGAACCTTTCCAACGTGTTCCTAAGATCTTCGACTTGACTTTTCAAGAGAGAGTTCTCAACTTCGAGCTTTTCAACTCGAGTTGAGTCCTTCTCTTGAACTCGACTAGTCGAAGAGGTTAGGGAGACCTTGTGTTTGAGGAGTTTAACCTCCTCAACAAGGGTCTCGACCTTGGACTCTGACTTAGCTAACTTCCTAGACAAAAACCTAACCGTATTATGTAAAGTATTAAATAAAGCTCGACTCACCTTAAGGGTATCTTTTGAACCGGATGCGTATCCGTGGCTTGACTTGAAGGTAGCTTTGTAGTCCGAGTCATCCTCAGGTTCTGACTCAAGTTCGGTCTCCGTGTCTGACTCAATTGATTTCGCCATGAAGACGTGATCTTCGTCTTCTTCGGATGACGCTTCTTCCCAAGTCGCATTGAGGGCCTTCTTATGCTTAGGTGCTTGGTGGTTGAGCTTGGGGCACTCGGACTTGATATGTCCAAACCTGTTGCACTCATAACACCTAATGTTAGAACTTTTAGGCTTACCTTGGTTGGGTCGAGTCGTGGTTCGCTTTCGTCCCTTGGCTATCCTTCGAGCTAGGTTCATTAGTTCGGCAGTCAACTCCGGGTCAACTTCTTCTTCGGACTCGTCTTCCTCCTCGGTTGGTGGTGGCTTGCTTGCGATTTTCTTCTTCTTTGAACCTGCAAACAAGGCTATACCCCTCTCGGGTTTCGAGTTGGATTGTTCATGTAATTCGAAATCGGAAAAGAGTTCATCTAACCTAATTTTAGAAAGATCCTTGGAGACCTTATAGGCATCAACCATGGATGCCCATAAGGTAGTCCTCGGAAAAGAGTTTAGGACATACCTTATAAGGTCGCGGTTTTCGACCTTTTGCCCGATTGCGTGTAGGTTGTTGACTATGTCTTGGACACGGGCGTGGAGTTGCGTCGCGGACTCGTGTTCCTGCATTTTTAGTGTGTACAATTTATTGAATAACAAATCACGTTTGCAAACCTTAGCTTGATCCGATCCTTCGTGTAACTCGATTAGTTTTGTCCAAAGATCCTTTGCGCTTATGAAGGGGCCGACGCGATTTAGCTCCTCCTTGGATAGGCCACATTGGAGGATTTGTGTCGCCTTGGCGTCGGCTTCGACTTGTCGTTTTGTTGCAACGGTCCATTGATCATAATCCAAGGAGTCACCCACTTCATTGGTCGGAAGTGTGAAACCCGTTTGAATTATGATCCACATCTCAATTTGGGTTTTGAGAAAGCATTCCATCCGACCTTTCCAGTAACGGAAATCATCTCCGTTGTAAAACGGAGGTCGGACGGTGCTAAAACCCTCGAGATGGGCCATTAGAACAAAAAGACAAGGAGACTAAAATGAAAACCTAGCAACAACAAAAACACACGAAAGTACCAAGACTTGCGTCTTGGATTAGTAGTGCGGGAAATAAAAGGAAATAAACGAAAAATAGAAAGTTAAGCAAAGAAATAAGAAACTAAATAAAAAGTAAGTACTCACAACCTTCGATGTCCCCGAAAGGCTACTAAACGTCGTTTTTTGAGGATGAAAACAGATTGTTACGGGGGTAAACCCGTGTAAGAAGTGTAGATCTCTGCGAGGGCTTCGATTTGGTAGGTAGACCGTGTCGTGGGTCAACTTGTACGAAAAGTTATGCCCGTTTGACCGTCGGCTACTCCAAAAGCGAATACTTGCAAAACAAAATCAAACGAAGAGTACCAAGACTTCGTCTTGGATTAGTAGTGCGGGAGAAAAATTTAAACGAGCGAAAAACAAATCTGTAAAAAAAATGTTAGATTGGTGGTTTCACCAAATCTAAGCGCCCCCGGCTCTGATACCAATTGTTGGATCAATGCGGTTCGCTAGAGGGGGGGTTGAATATCGAAAGAAAATTTTTCTAGTAAGAACTCGTATTAAAAGAAAACTTATATGCAGCTGAAAGATAAGCAAAACAAAAAGTAAAGGAGACAATAGACACAAGAGATTTATTTGGTTCAGAGTCAAGGCTACTACTCCAAGGCCCTAGTGGTCCTTGACCACGACGGAGGGCAAAGCACTAAAGGAACTCCTCCTCGGAGGTAGGAGTTAATCGATACAAGAAGAAACCACAAAAACTTGAGGTAGAGGGACACTTCTCTCCTCGTGATAATGATAAAAGCTCCGGAAATATAAATGACAAACTGATAACAAAAACTAAGACCGACGCAATAATAAAGAAACTTAAACCTAGACGTTGAATGGAAGGACTTCGCTGTCGAGAGTTGCAACAGAACGGAGGCTTTGAGCACTTAGAATTGTTGATGAACCCCTAGGTTTGGCCCTCCTTTTATAGCCTTTGAGCCCCTTTTCGAGTGGGTCTTCAACCAATCACAAATGGACACCAAACCGCTTTGAGGTGGAGTGATAAGCCTTGACTCCGACCGATCATTGACCATCACGATCGATGGCCATCATCACCGATCGATGGCAGATCGGGCCGATTGATAACCTTCGGCAATGATCGATACACTGTGAGTCGAGTCCTCCAAGCCGGGCAATGATCGATGCTTGCTGCAAGTCAAAGTTAGCTCACTAAAAACATAATTTCGATGGTCGTCGACCATCTGATCTCGACCTAGACCATCTATAAGATGTCTTTGGTCGGATCTACGCTTAAGATCATCCCCGTAAAGAGGATACGACCTTACTTACTCTCGCACACACGAGCTTACCTCGATACTTACGTGTCGCTTTTGCTTCCGGCCTTCCACTCGATTCCTTCGGCTCCCTCCGAAGTAACTCGAGTATCGCCCGACCACCGCGGCTTCCTCCGGGTGTCGCTACCCTTCAGCTCTAGCTATATCAATCTTCTGCACACTCGATTCAGCTCGTGAGAAAACAAAATAGACTTAACTTTTGTGTCTTTGCTATAATCAAAACACAGGTTCGATTTCGGTGCCTCACTGCACCAACAGTAACGTGGTTCGGAATAAGGATTCCTACTCCACGGAGGTGAACTTTCTCACCGGAGGCAGTGCCTAAGCACTTTCACTATGAAGGTCCTCCTTTACGGAAAGTAAGTTTCCGATGGTGGAGGAGAGAAGACCTTTTACAGTGATGTCATAAAGCGAGAAAAATACAAGAGACGTGACAACGATGTTGGGGGATCGGTTGGCCGCTAGAGGGGGGTGAATAGCCCTCTTACGATGTATGTCGTATTTTGCTCGTCTACAAAGCGTTAGCGCAAGCGGAATATGCAAATATAAATAAAGACAAGCAAAATATAAACAAGCAATACAAACACGAGATGTAACGTGGTTCACGGCTACGCCGCTAATCCACGGTCCGATTCGTCCACGGTGAATCACTCCGCAATCTATCCACTAGATCTCTCCTTTGCACAAAGCTAGGTGGAGGTAACCTCTTTTACACAAAGATCGCTCTTCTACAATGGAATGAAGATTAGAGCAAGTAGAAGAGTGGGAAATCGTTTAGGGTACTTTGGGAGTAGTTGGGCGTTCAAGCATTAACCTCCCAAAGCCCCATCCCCTTCCTTTTTATAGAGGAAGAGGGTTTCTTCCCGTTGACACAGGATCAGTCGACTGATGCCCTCGATCAATCGACTGGTCCTGTAGCCGTTGCCCAATAATGGCCGCTTTCCACGTTGGATATCATCCAACGGCAATGACATCAGTCGACTGATCCTACCATCAGTCGACTGATGCTCGATCAGTCTAGTACTCAACTGAGTCGACTCCATTCGTGCGTGCCGCGCATCGCCATCGATCGCCATTCCTGGCAATCGACTTTCCATGGCGATCCGCCAAGCACTAAACCGGTCTTATACTACCGATCGACCCATCATCTCAGATCACCGATCGCCATTCCCCGGGCAATGATCGTGTCGAAACCCATCCGACACTTGGCCAAATGGCCAAGTTTCACCTAAGAGCTACCCCTTCCCGGGTTACATTCTCTCACTCTCATCTCTCGGAGTCCCTCGCCTTCGAAGTTCTCTTCGTTTTCAGCCACGTCCCTCGGCAGCATCAGGCGCACGACTCTGCAATGCTCCTTCACGTCTTTTGCCTCGAAGTCTACTTCCTCCAGCTTCACTCCAATCTTCTCGTCCGGCGGTCCCTCGGATGCTCCAAGCGCACGACTTCCGCAAAGCTATCCTTCACCGACTCAAGGCACGAGTCATGAGATGTGAAACTTGCCACGACTCCATGTGCAAATTACTAAGTCCTGCACGACTTCAAAGAACATATCAAATCAACATAACACACTAACTTAAACCCTTTGCCACACACATCAAAACCTTATCATGGCAAGAGATTGCCCTAACAATCTCCTCCTTTTTGATGTGTGGCAATCCGTTTAAGTTAGGTAAAAATATTTGATATAAATTTTAAAGGAAAGAAAGCATGTAAACATAAACATGATATAGCAACATGCAACTCCCCCTTAACCCATGAAACTCCTCATACAAATTTTCTCCCCCTATCATAATTTACTTAAACATAATTATTTCTCCCCCTTTGACACCATCAAAAAGATTAACACTAAGTTAAAAACACATGGCATCAAGTCTAATAGAAAGAAAATACCACAAGTTGATTTAAAATCGGAATTCAACCTTTACTGGTCTGATATTCAGGTCATCAGTCGACTGGTTCAGACTACCAGTCGACTGGCACGCTGTTTTCGGGATTTCTGATTTCTGGACCGAATTTCAGAAATACGTTAAAAATTCCAAAAAATTCGAAAAATCATGAAATTTGGGGAACACATTTCTTTTAAGTATATCTATCAGTGAAAAATAGGTTTTCATGAAAAATCATTATATTTCCACGTATTTGCCAAAAATCCATAAGCTTTAAAAACTACTAGGTTTTTGATCATAAGAGTATCCATTTTAACACCTAGTCTTGCATCCAATTGTTTCAAAACATTAATACATAGATTTTAGATTAAGAAATTGTTTTGAAAACATATGAAATATCCAACCATGATCTTTGGGCAATATATCTATGAATTAAACATAAGCCTTCCCCATGATTAGTCTATTATTGCTATTTTGATACTTTAAATGACCATCTAAATGCTATAAGCACTAGTGGACATTTGTATCATCCTAACATCTCACCCATGCTAAGTTTGCAATCAAGTTAGCCTATAGTGAGTGTGAGATGCATCCTAGGGGGTATTTGTATATACTTAACCCTTGTACTTATGTAATTCTATCATGGTTAAGTATCAACCCAACAACCTACATGATCATAATGACATATATGAATTAATTTCACATTATGATCATTAAATACATGTATTCATTAAATAATAATCATGCATTAGGTATTATATGATGATAATAAACAAAGTATCACCTAAAGCATGATTCAACCCTATTTCTCATGATTACGTGCCAAATATTAAAATCATAAATCATGATTTCAAACATACATAGCAATTACATTAATCATCATGATTTAAGCATTATTATCTATTTATGGGCACGTTATCATCACCCAACACTATTCTAAAAATGTTGTCCCGCCATCATAAGTCAACCAAAATATGATATAGGTCAATTCCATAAGGTTGACTACCCTAGGGTTTTGCTAACCCTTAAGGATGGATTTTGGAACCCAAAATAAGTTCTTTCCTATTGGGTTCACTAAGTATTCCTTGGGGATCCATTTCCTAGCTATTACTTTCTTCTTATCTTGTCCCCTAGCAATTAGGCATTTATAGGCCTTTTCATTTTTCTTTTCTTTGTATCCTAGGCCCTTTTTGTTGAAGCTTGCCCTTTGACTCCCTATAATCATGTTCAATGTGTTGGAGCCAATAGTGAATTTCTCTAGGGCTTTTGTCAAATAGTCTACCTTTTCCCTTAAAGCCCTATTTTCCTCTATGCATGCATCATTAACATCCAAAGGCATATAGTCATGTGAACATGCATCATTTAAGCTAGAAGAAATATCATTATTATTTAAGCATGCATTTTCTAGCTTATTTTCTAATGCCTTAATTTGATCAAGCATGCTTTTATTTTTCTTTTTCATTCCAAATAAGTCCCTAGTTAAACTAGAAATTATGAAAACTATTTTCTTAGGAGAGGCATTCGTTACCATAGTTTCCATGTCTTCTTCTTCTTCTTCGGATGAGGAGGATGTAGAAGCTCCCCCTTCACTTGAGCTCTCTCCACTTGAGCTTGATTCTTCATTTGAGGAGGAGGAGGAGCAATCCGAGTCATGAAGAGCCATTAGTGCTAGGTTGGAATAGACATGCTCTTCTTCTTCGGATGAGGATGAGGAAGCAAGGTCATCCCATGTCTTTGCTTTGAGAGCCATGGCTTTTCCTCTTTCCTTGGCCTTATTTTCTTCTTCCTTTTTCTTCTTGCTCCCCTTCTTCTTCTTCTTTTCTTTCTTCTTTTTCCTTTCCTCTTTGCTCTTGTTTAGGAGGGGACAATTGTCCCTTATGTGTCCCTCCCCTTGACAATTGTAACAAATGATCTTCCCCCTTGGTCTTCTATTCCTATCATGAGATTTATCAAATCTAAAATTCTTAAATTCACGCCTTACCTTCCTTACCATGTAGGCTTCTTCCGTGCTATCCATGGAAGAGGTAGAGGCTTCATCATCATCGGAGGAGGGGATCTCTATCTTCTTCTTCCCCTTATTTGCCATCAAGGCTACTCCTCTTGAGGGTTGAATTCTAGGCTCTTCTTGTATTCCTTCAAGCCTAGTTTCGTGGAGCTCCATTGTTGAGAAAAATTCCTCCAAGGTACTTACTTCCAAGTTCTTGGAGATGTAAAACGAATCCACCATGGAGCTCCATCTTGAGGACCGGGGAAAGACATCTATGGCCTTCATTACCATATCCCGGTTGGAGAGCTTTTCTCCTACACTTGTTAGCCCAATTAATATTTCTTTAAATCTAGAATGTAGGGAAGTTACCTTTTCTCCCTTTTCAAGCTTAATATTTGATAGTTGGGAGCGGAGGAGATCCTTTCTTGCTAGCTTGGCTTCCGAAGTGCCTTCATGAAGTTCAACTAGCTTCTCCCACATCTCCTTAGCACTAGAACATTCTCCTATCCTATTGACTTCTTGATGGGGAAGTACATTGTATAGGTGGTGCTTGGCCTTTGAATTCGCCAAATATTCTTCTCTTTGCCTCTTGCTCCACCTTGATTTCTCCAATGGCTCCACATTTTCGTTCCTAGGCAACTCGAAACCGTTTTCCATAATTAATAATATTTCAAAGTCGGTTTCGAAGAATACCTCCATTCTCTTTTTCCACCAAGAGAATTTGCCGTCGAACTTCGGTGGGTGGATGTTTGAACCGGTCATTTGAGATGTAGAGCTTGTTGCGGCGGTTAGTCCGGTGACAAGCAACCTTGCTCTGATACCACTTGTTGGGGGATCGGTTGGCCGGCTAGAGGGGGGTGAATAGCCCTCTTACGATGTATGTCGTATTTTGCTCGTCTAAAAAGTGTTAGCGCAAGCAGAATATGCAAATATAAATAAAGACAAGCAAAATATAAACAAGCAATACAAACATGAGATGTAACGTGGTTCACGGCTACGCCGCTAATCCACGGTCCGATTCGTCCACGGTGAATCACTCCGCAATTTATCCACTAGATCTCTCCTTTGCACAAAGCTAGGTGGAGGTAACCTCTTTTACACAAAGATCACTCTTCTACAATGGAATGAAGATTAGAGCAAGTAGAAGAGTGGGAAATCATTTAGGGTACTTTGGGAGTAGTTGGGCGTTCAAGCATTAACCTCCCAAAGCACCATCCCCTTCCTTTTTATAGAGGAAGAGGGTTTCTTCCTGTGACAGATCACGACCGATGCCCTCGATCACCGACCGTCCTATAGCCTCAATAATCTGCCGCTTCCACGCTGGATATCATCCACCAGATCGGCATCACCGATCGATCCTACCATCACCCGATCCGATGCTCGATCAGTCGAGTGCTCAATCGAGTCGACTCCATTCTCGCGGTTCGTACGCTGCCATCACCGAGTGTCATTCCTCGGCAATAATTGTTGTCGACATCACCGATCGCTATCCATGGCGATCATCGCCATTCCTAGAAGCCGATCCGTTGTCGACATCGGGCCGATCGCTACCCATGGCGCGGCCGACCGCCAAGCACTAAATTGATCTTATACCAGTCGATCGACCATCGATTTCAGATCACCGATCACATTCCTCGGCAATGATCGGTGTCGGAAAACCCATCCGATACTTGGCCAAATGACCAAGTTTCACCTAAGAGCTACCTCTTCCCGGGTTTCATTCGCACACTCTCATCTCTCGGAGTCCCTCGCCTTCGAAGTTCTCTTCGTTCTCGGCCACGTCCCTCAGCAGCATCAGGCGCACGACTCTGCAATGCTCCTTCGCATCTTTTGCCTCGAAGTCTACTTCCTCCGGCTTCACTCCAAGCTTCTCGTCCGGCGGTCCCTCGGATGCTCCATGCGCACGGCTTTCGCAAAGCTATCCTTCACCGACTCAAGGCACGAGTCATGAGATGTGAAACTCGCCACGGCTCCATGTGCGAATTTCTAAGTCCTGCACGACTTCAACGCACATATCAAATCAACATAAAACACTAACTTAAATCCTTTGCCACACACATCAAAACCTTATCATGGCAAGAGATTGCCCTAACAAATGATAGATCTCCTTCCTTCTTCTCCGGCGGGGCGACTGTGGTTCTTCTTCTCCTCTTGTGTCCTCTACTCTCTCGCCGGGTTGGAATGATTGCGGATCCCCCTCTTTCTCCTTGCCTCCTCCCTTTTATCTTCCCTACTCCTTTCTCATAACGTCGGGGATTATCTCCATTGTACATGTGGCCACCACCTCCACCTGGAGAAGAATTTTGTTACAAACATGAGGAACGAGGGCTCCTCGGAATATTGTGTGGGGACTCCCCAGTTATTGCATAATGCCTTTTCCTCTATTTCTCAGGTAACTAGGTTAGACTGTCTCCTTCAACCATCCACTTTAGGTGGAGCTAGCTTAGGTCTATGGCTCACGGGTGACCTAGCCCTAGGGCTTCTTATCAACCCGAACCAATTCCTCTTTTTCCCATGTCAAATTTCCTCCGTATTTATCAGGTTGAACCGACCTCTTGGCGAAGCGCCTTCCGTCTCTCCTTTACCGTGCCAATTGCTTTCACTAACTCTCCCGTACCAATGGCTTTCGATGCTCGCCCGTGCCAATGGCTTCTGATATTCGCCCGTGCCAATGGCTTCCGATATTCGCCCATGCCATTGGCTTTCGCCCGTGTCATTCTTCTTTTTCTTCCTTAGCTTAGCCGTGTATTTTGGATCGGATCATGGGTCACCTGCTAACCCCTCTATCGGGGATTATGTAGAGAAGGTACCAGTAGTATCATTAGTCAACCCCGAAAAATAGTCAAGCGAAGTTATAAGCTTGACTTTCCAAATGTACATAAAGTTTCTGACCTATTCTTCATTTCTCAACTTAAATCCATCCGTTTCCTTATAACTCTCTCAAGTATACTAAAGGAGGCCCATTGGGCTCATGGGCTCCGCTTCTCCTTCTCCTTCTGTGCAGCTGAATTGTCGCAAAAAACCCTATATAAACCCCCGCCTTCTCCTTTTAGGTATCGTTTAGTGTGCTTAACAATCCAGCCTGTTCTTCTCCTCCCGTGATTTTCACTGGCGGTGTTTCGGCGACCCAGTCCTTCCTTTCCCCACACGATTCTTCCTTAACCTCCGAGTAAGTGCTCTGCTTTGTTCACACCCATGGCTCCTAGGACCACCTCTTCACCCGCCTGGTATGAACATACCATAACCCAGTTAGATTGCAACCATTATTTCTTTAATATTAGGAACAATTATATAGACCCCTCTATAAAATGCTGCTTCACGACTAAACTGCATCGACCTCATAATCCTCCTTCCAGCTTGACATGCTTTTTCTCCGAACAATTTCTTAACGGCCTATCCCTGCCAGTACCACCGGTCTATTTAGACCTTCTAAACTTCTACGGACTACCCCTGAACCAGTTCACCCCTAACTCCTTCCGAATTCTATCGTAAGCTCACATAGTGTTCCAACACTTGAACCTCTCTTTGACCCCCGAAATATTCCATTGCTTCTTCTAAGGTAGGTCTCTTTTATTTATCTAGCCGTTCAGACTGCCAATTCTTGGTGAACCTGCCCACTTCCCACAAGGGCTGGGAAGAATTGTATTTCTTTGTACAACTTCCCGAGTCTCTTCCCTATTCTGATACATGGAAGGTAGCCCTTCCTGAATTGCCTCCCTTCCGAGAAACGAGGACCAAATGTCCCTTCCTGGAAGTGTATAGAGTATTAGGAGAGCTACATTACTGCTCCAAACATCTAATAGAAACTCCTCTATTAAGCCACTTTGGATTATCTCCTCTACCTTTGATGACTTCGGTTGCTGTAGGTAGGGTGATACTGGTCCTGCACTATGATTTCCTTTCCAAATTATTCATCTTTCTTATAAGTATACCTTGCAGATAATCTAATGCAGAAGGCTTTGGTGGAAGGGGAGGCAATTGAGGCTGCCAAGAAAAAGAACACCTCGACTAAAAGAAGCAAATCAGTAGCAGCTCCGTCATCCCCCCGGAAAAAGCTGTGACTCATCAAGAAAGGAGCCTCAAGTTCATCAGCTCTTCTTCCCTTATCTTCCGACCAGCCGGGATCTCAACCCCTAACCATTTATGAGCCAAGAAGGGGAGGCAGTACCTCCCTTGCCCCTTCTTCATCTCCCCAAGGAGGGGATTCTCCCTCCCAATTTCTTCATTCCTCCCCATCTGCACAAAATTCACCCCTGCCTTCTCATACAGAATCTCTCCAAGCTCCGCTCCTACCCCTCTTCGATCAGACCCATCTTCCTCGGAAGGAGGATCCTTCCTTCTGTTCCTCCAAGGCCACGTTGGGATCCTTCGAAGTCAAGACCCTTCGAGGTAAAATTCTTTAATCAGTCGGGCATACAAGGCCCGTGTGAGCAAGTGAGTAAACTGTTGGCAGAGGTATTTACTCTTTCTTTTCCTCCTCTTTGCTATGGGTAATTCCCTATACTGATGTATGCTGATAATTTTCCTTTCCCTTTAGGCCTCCACCCAACATAACAACATGGTGGTTCATCTGGCTCGATTCCAATCTAGTGTGGAGACTCACCATTTTGCCGCCGTGTCACAACAGAAAGAGCTCGTCCGGCGGTTAAACGAGCAAGAGGCAAAGGAGGCAGACTTTCGGGGCCAGTGCGAAGATGCCACAATGCAACTAGCCTTGGTCCGAAGCGAAAAAGAGGAGCTGCAACGAAAAAATGAAGAACTGAATAACGCTTCTTCTTGCACCCGTTGAGCCGCAATGTAGACATCCCGACTCAGAATCAAGGAGTATAAGGGATATCTTATGGACGCCATGATCAAGGATGCTGACTCCTCGGCTACTATCACACAGCTTCGACAAGAATGCCACCGTCTTAATCTGGAACGTCAAGCCTGGGCAGTTACCAGGGAATCCTATGCAAAGAAGTGTCAAGAGCTTTTCTCCATGGTAGCGGCTCTTCCCCGAACCCTATCGCCGGTGGCTCAGCAGCAATTTACCCTCCAACAGGAGTATCTTGAAGCTCTTTCAAATTAGGACAATGAGCTATAAAGGCACCACCGAGAGAGATGCTTTGGCGATTAAATTCAAGAAAGTCAAGCTGTGGTTCAATATCAAGATCAACTAAAGGAGCAGGAAGTCGACCTCAAGGGACGCTATGTCAAGAAGGGGTAGAATACTAGGTTTTGAGGGGTCCTCGGCTCAAAATGTCGAACAAAGATACCTGCCTCCTGACACGGACACTAGCTATTTAGATCCCACGGAGGCGCTAGCTAAATGCCCGCCCGAACTCTTTGAGTTGTAATTTCTACTATTCTCCTTTTTTGGTAATTTTGTCAATAGCCTCTCTTCTGCTTCTGAATGATGAATTTGTTCATATGCTTAGTTATCATCGTCTTGTCATGCTTCTTGACGGGTCGGGAATTCTGGACCAATTTTAAACTCCTCCCTTTTTATACCGTTATCTCTTTTCCCGTATCGTATGGTACAATCACCTCGTTGGTTCGGGCTTATGGGAGAGATATTGAATAACATTATTCACCTCCGCCCCAATTTCGGTTCAGGAATCTGCTTGAAGTATTTTGCCTGATATTATTCACACCCGTCCCGATTTCGGTTCGGGGACTTGCTTTAAGTGACTCTTGCCTGTTAGCCTTCCCCATTCCTTTTACTGCTTCGGAAACTGTATCAACCTCTTCGCCTTCTTCCCCTTCCCAAGAACTTCCCCCGTTGTTTTTCGTTTATTATAAATCATCGCCCTCCATGTCTTCGTCCTTCTATCTCACTATCATGGCTTCAGCAGGGCATCCCTTCGAAATTTCTTCAGAGTCAGAATCCTTTGAGTTACAGAACTGGGTTTCGGAAGATACTGAAGACTCAGAGACCCGCTCGACCGCCACTTCAGCCTTCCGCCCCCATCCGTTTCCGCCTCCCAGTCCAACCCCCACTCCTCCTAAGGGGAGGTCTTTTCGGGCTCCTTTCCCCTCCTTCCGCAACAGGGCATGGAATCCTCCCTTCACCTGGGAGTATACAGTGGGAGACCCTCGCGCCGTTGACGAACTTCCTCCACTTCCACCAGCGCTGGCTTTCATCCCAATCCCCCCGGCGGAAACTCATCCTTCTTCGTTCGACGAAGGTCCATCAGCTCTTTCTCCGCCTCAAGTCGAGCGCTTCAGGGTCATCTTGGCGCCCTCTCCCTCCAAAGAGACCTCTCCCGCCTCGTCTATGGGGAGCAATCAGAGAAAATCTGTATAGATCAAATTAATGTAATCATTTCAAATATATGAGTAAAAATGAGGGAGGGAACTTGATGTTTGCTTTTGTCTTTTTCTCGTGGAGGTAAAGTTTCTGTCTTCGAAAGGATGATAATCTGATCCGAACATACCTTCTTCTATCATCGCCCGGGGATTCGGACCCTCTTAATTACAGTTATAGTCCCATCGACCTTCTCACTACTGCCCCCACGTTTCCTCTTCTTTACTGGCATTTATGGTCCCTATTTCTTCTACCAATAAATGCACTTTCCCCCTTCGTTGCTATAAAAGTCCTTGATCCTTACCTGATAGCTTCCATCCTTTCCTTTTCTTTTTATTTGCCATGGACAGAATATCTGAAAAGGGCAGCAATTCCTCTCCTTCTGAAGAACAGATAAATGATCGCCGATACATAGTTAGCTTGGAGGAGCAAGTGAAGTACTTACAACAACGGCTGAAGGAAACTTCCGCCAGTAATCGCTCCCTATGCCAACAACTGGTCGGGTCCCAAAAGGAATTGGCCAAACAGATCTTCCTGCAGCAGTCTTACCGGCGACAACTATTGTGCCAACCTCAACCATACAAGAGAGCTATAGGGGATCGATTGGCCGGCTAGAGGGGGGGTGAATAGCCCTCTTTCGTTGGATGTCGTATTTCGATCGCTCTTGTTGTGTGCTCGTCTACAATTCTTGTTAGCGCAGCGGAATAATAATAATAATACTAACAAGATACACAAATACACACAAGCACATGCAATACACCAAGATATACGTGGTTCGGAACTGAATGGTTCCTACTCCACGGGTGAGCTCCTCGAGCTCTAGTTATGCACACGACACTAACTAAAACACTCCTTCTCGACAACACGTCGGAGGTGGAGAAACCTCTCACAAGAAATTACAATGTAATATAGAAATACAAGCAAATACACAAATACAATACACAAGAAAACTTTCACCGATTGCTTTGATCGCTTTGCTTGTTGCTTGCTTTGATTGGCTCTTGAAGGACTGGAATGCAGCAGCAATTCCCCTTCAATAGCTCCACAAAAAACCATGGCAAAATCCTCCAACTCGTGCTCCTTTTATAACCTGCATCAAGTTGTTTTCGCGCCCATCAGTCGACTGATCGTGACCATCAGTTGACTGGTCCTGTAGCCGTTGTCTCACAACGGCCAGATCCACGTTGGCTAAGTTCCAACGGATCACACATCGATCCGATCGATGGCACCCATCATCGATCGATCATCCATCATCAGTCCGGCGAGCTCGACTCTATTCGTGCCCGTGCTGCGGTGTGTCATCACCGATCGGCTGCCGTCCCTTGGCGATCGATAGCTCCTAACGAATGATCGCCCTCCTCGGCGTGATGATCGGCGAACGATTCGATTCAAACACTGGTCGAACCCATACGACCTAGAGCAGTCGACTGGCACCTATGCCAGTCGATTGATGTCGGCTAAAACCTCAAACATAACGATGTTTGAGCCTCCGACACTCAGTCTTAGCCACTTGGCCAAGTCCACCTTATCCCTCATGGAGTTCCCCACCGAAGCTCTCTTCCCTCGGCCTACGTCCCTCGGATGCGCCAAGCGCATGGCTTCGCAACGCCATCCTTCGCGTCTCATGCCCTAAAAGTATGCTTCCCTTTGGGCTCACTCCATTCGCTCCCCGTCCGGCGGTCCCTCGGATGCACCAAGCGCACGGCTTCGCAATGCCATCCTTCACCGACTCAAGGACCCGAGCCTAGTGAACTTGCCAAGTTCTCAAGACTTTCCAAATGCACCAAGCGCACGACTTCGCAATGCATTTCTCACCAAGCACCAAGCGCACGGCTTCGCAATGCTTTGGATTTCCCATGCCAAGGCTTCCCCCTTGGACTTCCACACCAAGCTCCATGCATGGATTTTCCATGTCAACCCCATGTTGGACTTTCCCATGACAATCTCATGTCATGAGTTTTGTCTATCATCAAAATACTATCAAGGTACTGCTCGAGTCAAACTCGAGTCAACCTGGGCCGATTGCACTAACAATCTCCTCCTTTTTGATGATTGACAAAACTACCATCTCAAGTCTACCAATTCTCCTATATTGGCAATTCTCATATCCTAATGAGAATTCCAACGAACCCTAATTGGTAACTTGGTAACTTCTCCCCCTTTTTGACATTACATCAAAAAGGTCCTCCCCAAGGGTATGAATGTCTCATATCCCAATGAGATCTTACAATCTCTCCCTTGGAGGAACACATGCCTACAATCTTTCTAGTGATCCCATATCACTTAAAGAGAGGCAACCCAATTTTCCTCTCATGAGGAAATACACATCCATCTTCCCATGATGGATACCTCCCCCTAGAGGCTTGCTCCCCCTTGACCATTGCACCAACAATGTCCTTGGAGAGTCCCTAAGCCAATAGGAACATTTAACCAAACAAAATTAAGGCAAAGTTCAACAATGAACTCTCATCCACCTTAAAATTGATACTCACCCTCAACCCAACTCCTAATCCATATCCAATGGATTTCCACCCTCTCTAATGCTCTCCCAAGCATATCCTAGGGTTAGGAGTGGTTAGGGGACCAAAACACAGCTGAACATGGGCCTAACCATCATGTTTACGAAATCCTGCGGTCGACTTCGTCGAGATACGATCATTGGACTTATACATCGATCATTGCCATTACAGTGATCGACTAATAATACAGATTATGCGCTTTTGATTCAGAAAATGGATTTTTGAAATCCATAAGTAAATATATGTAATTCTAAAAATCTTGAAAATGCATACGTATAATACTTATCCTAAACACTATGGGAGAAAAATATTGGAAATTTATTTTACCCATTAAATTAGGAGATTGATACAAAGTTCAAAATTTAAGAAAAGCTTCAATAAAGAGCCATCATTGTATCATCCCATTCAATGGTGATAGCTATCAAAAGATAGGCTTCACCAAGGTTTTTCAAAATATTTTCAAAATGTTTTTCAAACCTTTATTTTCTTTTTCCTAAACATCTCACCAATATCTAGATGTGTAAAACACATACAAGTCAAATTTTTGTGAGATGTGGGATTTGTTTTGTTTATGTTCTCATGCATATTTCTAAGGCAATATTCTTTGATTCCCATCAAATCATGCCATAGTCCATAATTTCATTTTATTTATATGCATGATATGATTATGGCATAGATATGATATATGTAAAAGCATATGCCAATATCATGATGTCATGGCATGTAAATGAGATCTAGGCATTCATGACATCTAAACATAATTCTAAACATGATCATGACATTTTATAGATAAAAATGAAAATGATGTCATGACATGGTAAGGCAAACAAATCATGGCAAGTAAAATATACTAAGGTATAGAATACCTAAGTGTGAAAATCAATTTGCCATTTTTAGGGATTAAATTCACTTTGCCTTAAACCATTCATTTCCCTAGTGCGCCAAAAACCCAAAATGACACACCAATACCTCTAAGACCAAATTGTGCCAATTTAATCATTTTTAACTTCTCAAACCATATTGGCACACCCTAATGTGTCAACTCACAATGGCTAGATTAACCACCCATCCACTTAGGGTTGACACACCCTAACCCATTTAGCGTGAATCAATCACGCTTTTAGGAACCCAATATCTATTGGAGCTCCTTGGGTTAACAAGGTATTCCCTAGGGATAACTTCCCTATATACCTTCCTAATGACCCTTTTAGGCTTTGAAGCCATAGTCTTTTGGGTCTTTCCTAGGTCAACTCTAGAGGTGACTCCTCCATTGACCTTCTTAGTGGCTACATTTGATTTCTTTGAGGTGTTAGCCACTAAACACATACCATGGCTATACTTAGGGATGACTTCCCTATTAGTCTTGGTTTTCCTAGATCTAGATGTGGTTCCATAATTAAATGGAACATTATGGTAGGACATAGGTTTGTGACCAAAACCCTCTTGCCCTTAGATGTTTCTTGTTTTCTAGGTCTTGACTTTTGTGCATTAGACCCCTTAACCGAGTTTGATATTATTGCTAGGGTCTTCTCTAATTTTTCTAGCCTTGACCTCAAGGTTTGGTTCTCCACCTCTAATTTCCTCACTTTTGAATTTTCATTATGTTTAGGGGAAATGTTCTTCTTCTTAGGCATATGCCTAGATTTCTTGGGATTAACACCCAAGTTTTCTTCAATTCTCCTAATTGACTCCCTAGGATAAATAGATCTAGTGTTTTGAGTCCTAGGTTTGTCCTTAGAGAAACTAACATGCTTGGCACCTAAGCAATAAACCTTATTATTTCTCTTAGCATGCTTTTTAACTCTAGGAATTAAAGGTGCATTAAATAACTTTACCTTAGGGTTAGCTTTAGGAGCTCCCCCTACATGAGTTGCACCTTCTTGCCCTTTCTTCCTCCCCCTAGGGCATTGGCTTCGGTAGTGTCCCTTTTGATTGCATTTGAAGCACACAATGTGCTCTTTGCTCTTGATTTTGGGAACACCGGCATCCTTTGACTTTGGGTTGACTTTTGGTGTTGATGCCTTTTCCTTAGCCAATTTTGGGCATTTACTCTTGTAGTGCCCTTTCTCCCTACACTCAAAGCATATTATGTGATTTTTATTTAAAATAATAACGCTTGAGTTACCTAGGGAGGTGGTGGAGGCCTCTTCACTTCTTCCGAAGGTAGATGCTTCATTTTGGTCTTGCTCCGGAATAGAAACCCTTTCCTCCCCCTCAATGCTAGTGGTGGAGGTCTCCACCAAGTCATCAACATCTTCAAATGTGGGTGCTTCTTCTTCGGCATTCTCCTCTACTTGTACCGGTTGGGAATTTTCTTGGAATTTCATTATCTTATTCCATAATTCCCTTGCATCCCTATAATCACCCAACCTAGACCAAATATGGTTAGGAATCAAATTACTAAGTAATTCGATTACCTTGCGATTTGTCTCAAAGTTCTTGATTTGGTCCTCGGTCCACCTTGACTTCTCAATTTGCCTATTTCTTTCATTTCTAGGCAATTCGAAACCATTTTCTAAGATTAGCATAAAATCAAAATCAGTTTCTAGGTATACCTCCATTTTTCTTTTCCACCATAGAAAATCTCCTTTAAACTTTGGTGGTTGAAGGTTGTAGCCGGCCATCTTGTAGTGCTCTCGCGGCGGTTAGTCCTTGAAGAGCAACCTTGCTCTGATACCACTTGTAGGGGGATCGATTGGCCGGCTAGAGGGGGGTGAATAGCCCTCTTTCATTGGATGTCATATTTCGATCGCTCTTGTTGCGTGCTCGTCTACAATTCTTGTTAGCGCAGCGGAATAATAATAATAATACTAACAAGATACACAAATACACACAAGCACATGCAATACACCAAGATATACGTGGTTCGGAACCGAATGGTTCCTACTCTACGGGTGAGCTCCTCGAGCTCTAGTTATGCACACGACACTAACTAAAACACTCCTTCTCGACAACACGTCGGAGGTGGAGAAACCTCTCACAAGCAATTACAATGTAATATAGAAATACAAGCAAATACACAAATACAATACACAAGAAAACTTTCACTGATTGCTTTGATCGCTTTTCTTGTTGCTTGCTTTGATTGGCTCTTGAAGGACTGGAATGCAGCAGTAATTCCCCTTCAATAGCTCCACAAAAAACCATGTCAAAATCCAACAACTCGTGCTCCTCCATCGATCGTGATCGTGACCATCGCGGCCGGTCTCAGAGCGCTTGTCTCACAACCGCCAGATCCACGTTGGCTAAGTTCCAACGGATCACACATCAGTCGACTGATGGCACCCATCAGTCGACTGATCATCCATCAGTCGAGTGCTGGCAATCTCGACTCCATTTTGTGCCCGTGCACAGTGTCATCGATCAGGCCGTCCGCGATCGATGCTCTAACGATCGCCTCCCTCGGCGGTCGACCGATCGAGACTTGATTGATCGAACAGCGGTCGAACCCATACAACCTAGAGCGATCGGCACCTATGCTACCGATCGGTGATGTCGGCTAAAACCTCAAACATAACGATGTTTGAGCCTCCGACACTCAGTCTTAGCCACTTGGCCAAGTCCACCTTATCCCTCATGGAGTTCCCCACCGAAGCTCTCTTCCCTCGGCCTATGTCCCTCGGATGCGCCAAGCGCACGACTTCGCAATGCCATCCTTCGCGTCTCATGCCCTAGAAGTATGCTTCCCTTTGGGCTCACTCCATTTGCTCCCTGTCCGGCGGTCCCTCGGATGCACCAAGCGCACGACTTCGCAATGCCATCCTTCACCGACTCAAGGACCCGAGCCTAGTGAACTTGCCAAGTTCTCAAGACTTTCCAAATGCACCAAGCGCACGACTTCGCAATGCATTTCTCACCAAGCACCAAGCGCACGACTTCGCAATGCTTTGGATTTCCCATGCCAAGGCTTCCCCCTTTGACTTCCACACCAAGCTCCATGCTTGGATTTTCCATGCCAACCCCATGTTGGACTTTCCCATGACAATCCCATGTCATGAGTTTTGTCTATCATCAAAATACTATCAAGGTACTGCTCGAGTCAAACTCGAGTCAACCTGGGCCGATTGCACCAACAAGAGCTCCCTCCGTTCCTCCCAACAAAGAACTATAATACTCAAGATGTATAAGGGTTTCTGTTTGTCATTTTCCCTCGTAAATGACTCAAAATATGTAATTCCTTTGCATCAATGAACTTTCCCAGTTTATCTTCTTTCTCCAGTGTCTTCTGCATTGTACCACGCTTTACTTCTTTCGTATCCACATAGACTTACATATAACTGAGACATATGTCATCTCTTCCGCTTTTATAATTTGCTTGGGATATAGAACCATTAAATGAATTGACTCTGCTATTTTGCAAGGATAAAACAATATAGGGTTAAACAAGGACTTCAACTTCCCACCCTTTACGGGGACAAAAAGTGATATATAACTGAGGGGATCTCAGTTCTTCTGCTCCGCCACCACACGAGGATATCTTCCGCTTTGCGGGGATAAAATTTTTGTATATAATATATAACCGAGGGATTTCGATTCTTCCATTCCGCCACCACACGGGGATATCTTCCGCTTCGCGGGGATAGAAATTTATATGTAGAATAAATAATAACCGAGGGGTCTCGGTTCTTCCGTTCCACCACCGCACGGGGATATCTTCCGCTCTACCTCACGGGGATAGAAATTTATATGTAGAATAAATAATAACCGAGGGGTCTCGGTTCTTCCGTTCCACCACCGCACGGGGATATCTTCCGCTCTACCTCGCGGGGATAGAAATTTTGTATATAATATATAACCGAGGGATTTCGATTCTTCCATTCCGCCACCACACGGGGATATCTTCCACTTCGCAGGGATAGAAATTTTGTATATAATATATAACCGAGGGATTTCGGTTCTTCCGTTACGCCACCATACAGGGATATCTTCTGCTTCGCGGGGATAGAAATTTATATGTAGAATAAATAATAACCGAGGGGTCTCGGTTCTTCCGTTCCACCACCGCACGGGGATATCTTCCGCTCTACCTCGCGGGGATAGAAATTTTGTATATAATATATAATCGAGGGATTTCGGTTCTTCCGTTTCGCCACCACACGGGGATATCTTCCGCTTCGCGGGGATAGAAATTTTGTATGTAGAATAAATAATAACCGAGGGGTCTCGGTTCTTCCGTTCCACCACTGCACGGGGATATCTTCCGCTCTACCTCACGGGGATAGAAATTTTGTATATAATATATAACCGAGGGATTTCGGTTCTTCCGTTCCGCCACCATACGGGGATATCTTCCGCTTCACGGGGATAAAAATTTTGTATGTAGAATAAATAATAACCGAGGGGTCTCGATTCTTCCGTTCCACCACCGCACGGGGATATCTTCCACTCTACCTCGCGGGGATAGAAATTTTGTATATAGTCCCGAAACCATCAATATAAAGGAGGCAACGCTTTCATATCCTCCCTCTTTTGTGCTTGCCTTCTGAAGGGGAACGCCCATATCCGCCCCTTCCCATGCAAGTGAAGGCTCTAGCACATAATGGGCCATTTAGAAAAAATAATCCTTCTTTCCCTTTCACTTAGGGCCGCTTTAACCATAGGCGAGGAGCCCAATAACGGTTACAAGCCCACTCACTTCCCCTTTATAGGGGATCCTTTTGCCTTTGTTTCTCTGCCTATCTTCATCCCTTTGCCTTTTCATCTCCTTCTTCTCCGTCTTTTCGTTCCTCTGCCGCCATACTTCGTTGCCCCAATCCTTATTCTCAGACCATCAAAATGCACTCTACCTTTTTCCAAGAGATAGCAGGTCGTTATCCATATCGCAAGAGGAAAGCCGGTCAACCGTCGACTCCGACTTCTTCTTCACCTTCCCCGGTCACCAACATAGCTACTTCATCTTGTCCGTCTTCCTCTCCTCCCCCTGCATCTCTTGCTACTTCCATCCCGGAGGGAATTGGTACCATTATTCCTTCCTCAATTTCCCCGGTATTTGCAAACCCTAGCTCCCATACTTTTTCCCCCACTGCCACCAATATTCAGAAGTCGCCTTCTCCTCCACCCCAACCTGAGGATGAACTTGGGGAGGATGCACCTCCATGTCGAGATGTGATGACCCACCCTTGCCTTCTATCTCCCTAAATACCATTCTTCCTCCAACCCATGGCGGTTGATATCCCCTTACATGCAAACTTCCCTTCCACTCATCGCTCAAGAGCCCTCTCCTCCCACAAATATCATTCCCCTTCTTCCCCTCACCAGTGAACTTCCCACCTCAGTATCATCCGTCCCATCTTCTTCCTTTTCTCTCAGGAGTCTTCGGATCATGAACTTAGAGGAAGTGGTTCCTCGCATGGAAAGCCTATGCCATGCTCTGGATTTGGTATGTTTTCTCGATTAGCTCTCTTAGCTTTGTCTTACTAGCCGATTTTCTTTTTCACAACTGGCATGCAGACCTTGACCAATCATCAAGAGTTGGATCGCTCCCTCTTTCAATATCGGACTCAAGCTCAAGAATGGGAGCGACAACAACAGGAAGATTTAGCGAATGCTCAAAATCGAGAACGGCTCCTGTTGCAACAATTACACCTGTGCCAGGAGAAATTATCCGAGGCTCGTCAACAAATTCAGAAGGATGCTGATACCATTGCAGCGTTAAGAGAACAACAACGTCCAGGTGTGCAGCCACCCGTCCCCCAGCGGGAAGTTCAACTGGCCCCTCCCGATAAGGATTCTTCCTCGGCTCAAGAATTAATATGTCTCCAAGGGCAGGTAGCAGAACTCCTCAAGGGGAAGCAACAGGATTCTGATGTCATCGCTCGCCTTCAGGTCCAATACCAGCGAGCACAGGATAAGATAGGGGACCTCCGCAGCCGCTTGTGCAAGGAGGTACAAGAAAACTCATCCCTCATAAATTCTCGGGCGCATGCTCATGCCCGTCTACGCAGGCAAGAGACTTTCCTCCAGAGGCTGAGCACTGAACTCGCCAACGGATCTTATTCCAAGCAAAGGTGGAGGATCTCGCCTATGTGTCAGAACATGGTGGAGATGACGCACCTTGTGCAGCAGGACCAAAGTTCCCGAGACGATGATGTTTCCATCTTAGCCGATGGTATTATGGAGGTGTCACGACGCTATGTGGACGTGCGCCGAAAACTTCAAGAGCAATAAGAAAAATGCGAGAGGCTGCATCGAGAGCGAAGCCCTGACCGTCCGCACCGCCAGGAGAGACTCATCATTTTGCTGCGCACCACTTATCAGGACGGATTTAATGAAGCGGTTCAGCAGTATGCTAACCAAGGATTACCTCCTCCAACTTATCCTTCCTTTTCATTAAATTGGGAGGCTGGTTTTCAACGTTATCCTCCCGACCGATTTAAGCTGTAATATGATAGCCTATTTTGAAACGGGAATTACCTTTCCATCTTTTCTTTCTTCTTCAAGATTTATTAACAATACCGTATTGCTTTTGTAAATAACCCCTTAATGAAATTTGGAGAGTACTCGGCATCTAATTAACGTAATCAATTTAAGAAGTACCCCCTTCGGAGTCTCATAATTTCTCTTCTTCTATTCCATATTTCTCATACAGTGTGAAAGTGTTTTAAATGAAGGGAATTCCAAGGTCATGGAAGCTCTTTGCCTTGGTCATCTTTTAGATAATATGTTGACCCTGCTACGCAACGCGTTATTTCATAGGGTCCTTCCCAATTTGGAGCCAGCTTTCCGGGGTCTCCAGCGGGATTAACCTTACGCAAAACCCAATCCCCTTCTTGAAATCTTCGAGGCATCACCTTCTTATAAAAGGCTCGCTGCACTCTTTGCTTGTAGAATTCCTCTCGCCTCCGTGCCATCTCCTGCTTTTCCTCCACCAAGTCCAATTCGGTGCTTCGGATGAGTTGGTTCTGATTTGGTTCGTATGCCTTTATCCGAGCGCTATTTAACAGAACCTCGACTGGAATAACAACTTCTGTCCCGTACACCAAACTAAAGGGAGTTTCTCCTGTTGCTGTCTTGGGTGTAGTTCGATAGGCCCACAGGACGCCTGGTAACTCTTCTACCCAGTTCCCCCTTTGAGCCCCCAATTTGGTCTTTAATCCTTGAATGAGGATCCTGTTAGTCACCTCCACTTGCCCATTCGCTTGAGGGTGAGCGACCGAAGTGAAAGCCTGCTGAATGTTGAGACTCTGGCACCATTCTTGGATCTTTTTTCCTTGGAATTGTCGTCCATTGTCACTGACTATTTTCCTAGGAATACCGTATCGACAAACAATGTTTCTCCATAAGAACTGTATTACGGTATTCTCAGTAATTCTGGCTAAGGGCTCTGCCTCCACCCATTTGGAAAAATAATCCACAGCCACCAATAAAAACTTCTTCTGTAAAGGCGCTGCTGGCATTGGACCTACTATATCCATTCCCCACTGATCGAAAGGGCAGGAAGAGATCACCGCTTTCATTAACTCAGCTGGCCGTTCGGAACGGTTGCTATGTTTCTGACAAGCGAGGCAAGCTTGCACTATACGAGCGGCATCTTGCTGAAGAGTAGGCCAAAAATATCCTGCTAAGAGGACCTTTCTTGCTAAAGCTCTCCCTCCTAAATGATTGCTGCAGCAACCTTCATGAATCTCCCGTAGTACCCATTCCGCATCCTCATTTCCCAAGCATTTCAATAAGGGTCGTCCGAAGGAAGTCTTGTATAAGTCCCCATTTAAGAGGGTGAACCATTTGGCTCGGCTTATTAAAGCGGAAGCCGCTATTTTTGCTTCAGGGATCTTCCCGTGCCGTAAATAAGCTATGATGTCGGCCCTCCAATCGAGCATTAGGCTTGATTCGGGTGTGTCTCCCTCCACGCTGCATATTGCTAAGGAAGTATGAATTTTCGTATGGACCGTTTCTGAGGACTTCATTCCTTCCATAGCACTAGCCATCCGAGCCAATTCATCTGCCTTTCTGTTGTTCTCCCGCGGGATCTGCTTTAAGAGGACCTGACGGAATTGAGCTTTTTCTTTCTCAAAAGCCCTCAGGTATTTATGCAGCCTTTCCTCTCGAACCGTGAAAGAACCTTGAAGTTGTGATATCACCAACTGGGAATCCGAGTGGATTATAATGGAAAAAGCCTCCACCGCTTTAGCAGCTTGCAATCCCGCTAGAATGGCTTCATATTCCGCCTCATTATTAGATGCCCGATATTCCAGGCGAACGGCTAGTCGAGTTTCTTCACCATCAGGGGAAATTAATAGAACACCGACGCCGCTGCCCGTAGACCCTGAAGAACTGTCCATGAATATATTCCATGCCTCTAATCCCTCCTCGTTAGCTGTCGAACCCTCTTCCGAACCGCAGGGTACCTCTGCTAGAAAATCCGCAAGCGCTTGGGCTTTGATAACCGTTCGAGGTTGGTAGAGAATATCATACTCGCTTAGTTCTACTACCCATTTGGCCAATCTTCCAGAGAAATTGGGCTTAGTGACGACCTTGCCCAATTCGCTGTGTGTTAGAACGGTGATGGGATGAGCCAAAAAATATGGCCTTAATTTGCGAGCGATTAGCACTAGGATATACGCCAACTTCTCCAGCTCTGTATAATGGAATTCCGCCGCCTTAAGGATATGGCTGGTGTAATAAATAGGCTGCTGATGAGAACCTTCTTGCTTTAATAATACTGAACTAATGGCTCCCTCTGAGACGGCCAGATACATCCATAAAGGTTCGTTGGCTATTGGTTTGGCTAGCAGTGGGAGTCCCGCCAAATATTTCTTTAACTCCTGGAAAGCCCGTTCACATTGATCATCCCACTGAAACTTGGTAGCCTTGCGTAGGACCTTGAAGAAAGGCAGCCCTTTGTCCGCCAATATGGCTATGAATCGTGATAAAGAAACGATCCTGCCCACCAGCCTCTGTGTTTCCCGCAGATTAGTGGGTGACTTCATGTTGCATAATGCTTGGACCTTTTCAGGATTGGCTTGCAACCCTTTATCAGTCACAATGTACCCCAAGACCTTGCCGCTCTTTACTTCGAACATGCATTTGTTAGGGTTTAGCTTCATATTAAACCACCTCAATGTAGCAAAGGTTTCATTTAAGTCCTTGACTAAATCCCGAGTGGCCTTCGATTTGACTAATATGTTATCCACGTAGACTTCCACATTTTTCCCTTTCTGTTCAGCAAAGATTTTGTCCATAAGGCGCTGATATGTGGCCCCTGCGTTCTTTAATCCGAACGGCATTACCACATAGGCATATAACCCTCCTGCGGTCACAAAGCTAACCCTTTTTTGATCTTCTTCGGCCAAAGGTATTTGATGACACCACTTCATATCCCACAGTAGAATCCACCAGTTGATCAATATGAGGCAAGGGGTAGCAGTCTTTAAAGCACGCTTTATTTAAATCACGAAAATCGATACACATCCTCCATTGCCCCGAAGGCTTGGGGACCAAGACTACATTAGAAACCCATTCGGGAAACTGGATTTCCTTTACATGACCCGCTTTTAGCAGCTTGTCCACTTTTTCGGCTATGACCTTGTCCTTTTCTGGTCCAAAATGTCGTCTCTTCTGGTGGACGGGTCAGGCTCCTTTAATGATATTGAGATGGTGTTCAGCCACTCGAGGGTTGATCCCCGTGAGATCATGCACATCTTTTGCAAAGATGTTTTCATTCTCCTTCAGGCAAGCCACCAGCTCTTCTTTGATTTCCAGCTGTTGTGCTATTCGTGTGGCCTTTCCTGGAGCGATTTCCACCAGTTCTCCTTCCTCTATTTTGCCAGCCTTGGGGGGGGGGATTCCTCCAAGATGCAGACGTCATTGATGATGATAGCTTTGCCTTTAAGGTCATTGGTTCGGGCTTTCTTCTGGTCATCCCGAACCATTTGCACGTAGCAGCTCCTGGAGGCCTTCTGTTCTCCACGAACTTCTCCCACCAATTGACCCACTGGAAATTTCAGCTTCTGGTGGTACGGGGAAGCTACGGCCTGAAAAAGGGTGAGGAAAGGATGCCCAAGAATAACATTTTAAGTGGACGGAGCGTCCACAATGAGGAAAGGGATTATACTGGTTTTTTGGCTGGGCTTTATGCCCAGAGTCAGAGGCAATGAAATCTGCCCCGTAGGGTGTACTACATGCCCCACGAATCCAAAGAGGGGGTGGCCACATCTTCTAGCTGGGAATTTCCTAGCTGCATCTGTCCGAAAGCTTCCTGGAAGAGGATGTTGACGGAGCTTCCCGAGTCAACTAGCACCTGGGCCACTTCATAATTGGCCAAGGATATACGAATAACCAAGGCATCCGTGTGGGGCAGCAGGACACCTTGTAGATCTTCTGGCCCGAATGAAACGGGCGGTGCCACTTGAATAGTTTGGTCGGTGATGATGGCCAAACTCTCCATGAGACGGGCGTAAGACTTCCGCGCCCGGTTAGAGTCCCCATCGGTAGGTCCTCCAGCTATAACATGAATAACTCCCCGCGTGGGAATGTTATCTAGATTGGATGAAGGGCCCTCACCTGATGGACCTTCTTGAGAGACATCCTCCTGGGATGGCGTTTGGGGGAAAGTGACCCGAGGTTGTTGATTATATGGCCCTGGACGGGTTACATCGGGTCGGGGGCCTTGCCGCCGCCTCCCGCTCGAACCTTACTTGCGGATATGCAGTATGGAGGCGATCCAATTCCTCTTGTAACTTGAAACATCGGCTACTACTGTGGCCGTATTCTGTATGATATTGGCAAAAGAATGGGACAGGGGGGTTACGTGGGATCCCCCTGTGTCCTAAGGGTCATTGCAGCAGACCCTATTGGTTGTAGAATTCCATTTCTCGTTCTTTCCAAGTCCTCACAGGAGGAAGCGCTTCAGCGGCCATGATTTGTAATGGCGGGACAGGGCAAACTCCTTGCAACATCGGACGAGGCCTCGGGACCTCCTGTCGAAAAGGTCTTGTATACTCCCGCCGAAGAGGTGCTTGGGGAGCAGCGGGACGAGCCCTTTCAGTTGGGACTATTGCGGTAGTCCGTTCAGCTCTCCGTACCTTTAATCCTTCTTCTTCGTGGATAAACTGCTCCGCACGGCTTAGTAGCTCCTCATAACTATCCTCAGGTTGTCTTAACAAGGAATTGAGGAAGGGGCCCTCCTTCAGCCTGTGCTGAATAGCACCTCTGAAAGATTCGGATCGGGCTGAGGGGATTCCCCTAGCTGCAGAAGTGAATCAATGAAGATACCCCCTAAGGGATTCTGAAGGTCCCTGGGTGATATGCATTAACATAGAGGCATCCTGTCTATACGCGTTGCAGCTGACAAATTCCCGATTGAACATTCTCTGGAAGTCAGCGAAACAGGTGATAGACCCTGGGGGTAGAGTATTGAACCACTTTTGCGCCGAGCCAGTTAAGGTGGTTCGGAAGACTCGGCACTTGAGAGCATCAGTATAACAGTGGAGCGAGGCCGCTCCGTCAAATTGAGATATGTGTTCTTCGGGATCCGTCGAACCATCATACTTATTGATCTGAGGATTCCGGAAGTAGGATGGAGGGAGCTCCGAGAGTATGTCCATGGTGAAGGGACTGGGATCGTATACTTCCGGAGACCTGGTTGATTGACTTTCGCCCTGTTCCTCCCTGCGCGTTTGGGTGAAGGGCATAGTGTTCTGAGGCGTTCTTCCCCCGAGTCCGCCTCCAAGCAATGTTTCCCCATTGACGGCTATACGAGATGAAGGAGGCATTTCTGGGGGTGGGCCTCTGGAAGAAGGTTCCCCGGAATGCGGATGCAGATATCCGGTCCTTCTCCTTTCCCTAGCGAGAGTTTCTGTGATAGCGTCATCCATCAGGGCTTTCAACTGCGAGGGTAGAAGGATGATGGGGCGCTCCTCCGCTGCTGAGGTAGCATGTGGTTGTACTTCTTCCGGTTGCATCTCGACGTCCAGCTCAATTGTTCCCACAGACGACGCCAACTGATGCGGAATGAGTGAAAACCTATTCGCTCCATTTTCAATGCAGTGAAGCACTGAGGGAGGTCTCAGAGGGTTCTCACAGGCCGCAATCAGTAGAGAATAAGAAGATGAAATGGGTGAAACGCAAGAAAATCGATGCTAGCAATCGAGACTCAGACACAAGATGTAACGTGGTTCGGAATAAGGATTCCTACTCCACGGAGGTGAACTTTCTCACCGGAGGCAGTGCCTAAGCACTTTCACTATGAAGGTCCTCCTTTACGGAAGGTAAGTTTCCGAAGGTGGAGGAGAGAAGACCTTTTACAGTGATGTCATAAAGCGAGAAAAATACAAGAGACGTGACAACGATAGATCTCCTTCCTTCTTCTCCGGCGGGGCGACTGTGGTTCTCCTTCTCCTCTTGCGTCATCTGCTCTCTCGCCGGGTTGGAATGATTGCGGATCCCCCTCTTTCTCCTTGCCTCCTCCCTTTTATCTTCCCTACTCCTTTCTCATAACGTCGGGGATTATCTCCACCGTACATGTGGCCACCACCTCCACCTGGAGAATAATTCTGTTACAAACATGAGGAACGAGGGCTCCTCGGAATATTGTGTGGGGCCTCCCCAGTTATTGCATAACGCCTTTTCCTCTATTTCTCAGGTAACTAGGTTAGACTGTCTCCTTCAACCATCCACTTTAGGTGGAGCTAGCTTAGGTCTATGGCTCACGGGTGACCTAGCCCTAGGGCTTCTTATCAACCTGAACCAATTCCTCTTTTTCCCATGTCAAATTTCCTCCGTATTGATCAGGTTGAATCGACCTCTTGGCGAAGCGCCTTCCGTCTCTCCTTTACCGTGCCAATTGCTTTCACTAACTCTCCCGTACCAATGACTTTCGATGCTCGCCCGTGCCAATGGCTTCCGATATTCGCCCGTGCCAATGGCTTCCGATATTCGCCCATGCCAATGGCTTTCGCCCGTGCCATTCTTCTTTTTCTTCCTTAGCTGAGCCGTGTATTTTGGATCGGATCATGGGTCACCTGCTAACCCCTCTATCGGGGATTATGTAGAGAAGGTACCAGTAGTATCACTTAAAAATTAACTGAAAATTAGAGTTGTACTAAGTTGAAAAATGGTTGATATAGAGACGACAAAGGATGACTCTCTTCAGGATTTGAATGAAAAAGGAGACGTTCGTGACAGACATTGTATGGGTTTGAGTTTAGAAGCAACAACAAATCCATATGTTATTGCCTCGGTGGCACAACATTGCAAATACATTCTACTAATACACGAACGACCTAAGCCTTGCTCTAGCTTAGGCTTAACGTCACAGCCCATCAATTTTCATTCCCCAGAAGATTATTGATTCACTCTATCTTTACTTTCTTGTCACATGGTATTTCTTTTAATTTCTTCCTTAAAATTATTTTAGATATTTCTCAAGAATTTTCTAGTCATGAAAATGTCTATATATTTAGCAAATTCTTGGATACATATGGTGCAATGTTGGATTAAACTAATTCTAATCATCTATTCGAGAGAAAGATACTTATAAATACCGAACTTTCTATAATCATCCATGAGAATAATAGGCTCTCTATACTTGCTAATTCCTTAATCCTTCTCAATCTCTTTTAGCTTCTCATTTGTAGGTGTTTAGTATGTTAGACTTACTAGGAAATTATATTGGGAAAAATTATTCAAGTGTCGCATAGCAGAGTGGTGCTGAAATTAAGCTCATGACAGCTATTATTTTTTATGTAATAATGTTCTTAGTGATCAGGATAGATCATGGTTGTGATGATTAGGCAAATAGCTTAAGATCCATTGGAAATAAAAGAAGAAAAATATGGAATACCCAAGGGAAAATAGGATGAGGAACATCGTAATGCAACTAATGCAAAGGAGGTAAATGCACCTTTGGTCAAGGATGACTATGGAATGGAGTGTATTTTAATATTTGACAATATATTTATTATTTGAGGAAAAATCAAGTAGGTAAAAGTTGAAAAAATACTTGATAGTGGACAAAGTTTAAATGAGTTAAGGTGGGCTAGCCATTTGGTAGTTGGATGCCCAATAAGAAGTTAACATGGTAAACAACCAAGTAATCAAGGTTGACTAGACCTTGATATTAGAGAAGTACAATAGGTGTTACATGGAATGTTTAGATAATTCAAGGTAGACTAGATGTCAATAGTTGATGAAAACTCTAGACAACTTATGGAGGACAAGATTTCCATCAAATGATGATGATCTAGGGCATAATGAACCAAATTACTACCCAAGTAAGTCAATCATCACAGGGTTGTTATGTTGGTGCAAGCACTACAAAACTTTTAGTATTTGGCGACAAATTTTGCAACGAATTTTTCTTTCGTTAGAAATAATTCGCCGCTAAATTTGGCAACGAAAACAAAAAATTCGTCACAAAAATTGCAACGAATAAAATTTTCGTTGCAAAATTCGTCGCTAAATTTGCCGACGAAAATAATTATTCGTCGCCAAATTTGGCGACGAAACTAAGTTTGTTGCCAAATCTGCATCAAAAAATAGTTCGTCGCCAAATTTGCGATGAAAAATTAATTCGTCGCCAAATATGCGATGAAAAAATAATTCGTCGCAAAAATTTGGCGACGAAAATAACTATTCGTCGCCAAATTTTGTGAAGAAAATAACTATTCTTCGCCAAATTTGGCGACGAAATTAATTATTTGTCGCCAAATTTGGCGACGAAACATAGTTCGTCGCCAAATCTGCGACGAAAAAAAAGGTCGTCGCAAATATTTGTCGACAAAAAAAACTATTTGTCGCCAAATTTAGCGACCAATATTTATATTCGTTGCCAAATCTGCGACGAAAATACAGTTCGTCGTAAAAGTATAATAAATAAATTTTCATGAATAAAAATAAATTTAGCGACGAAATTTTTTTCGCCTCCAAATCTACGACGAAAACAAAAAATTCATTACAAAATATTCATTCCCGGTCATGAAAATACCATCGATCGACGTGACGTGTTTCGACCGATGAGTTGGCTACAAGATTCGTAAGGTGTTCTGAAGAAATCCCGATCGATACTCATGAACAGTCGACTGATAATGTTCCATCAGTCGACTGGTGGATTTTCCAGTCGACTGACGTTGCAAATTTTTCAACAAAAATATATTTTCGTCGCCAAATTAATTTAAAAAAATATGAAAAAAATACTATTATATAATTTATTATTTTTATCTGTTTTTATAATTTGTATTCCAAACACATATAACAATATATAAAAATTCACATATCAAATTTGATAAACACATCTAATTATTCAAAATAATTGGTCAATACAAATAATAAACTATTAATCGTATAAAATTTATAATACAAAAATATCGAATGTAACCGTACTAGTCAAGAAATATTTAGGTATAAAATTGAAACATAACTACGCTCAACTCTCGCGTATATTTCCTCTCAACAATTGATTTTTACTAGAGAAAGAGATCCTGCAGCTAGAGAACCGAAGATCCTGCTGTAACTGGAGAAGGCGATCTTGTAATTGGAGCTAGAACCAGAAAATTCAACAATTGGAGAGATCTTGCAGCTGGGGAAGAGCCCGAAGACACATGTCCATCACTATTCCATCTATAACTGTCACACTAAAACTATCAATCATAATTATTAGAATAATAAAGTAAAAAAGATTCACATATTCATCGAATGTATAATGAATAATATGAAAAAACTTATCATATTTTATCTGCAATACTAGACGCCGAAATAATCTACCAATATATCAAAAAAATTCTTTGACGTCTTATAACTTACAATTTTTTTTT
This sequence comes from Wurfbainia villosa, assembly GCA_025175895.1. NCBI lineage: Eukaryota > Viridiplantae > Streptophyta > Magnoliopsida > Zingiberales > Zingiberaceae > Wurfbainia > Wurfbainia villosa. Next base: position 88,107,373 of record CM045992.1, read on the forward strand.
CTTTGCTCGATTTGCATCCCTACCTATCTATATGTGATATTTTAACTTCTTCGGTCGAAATTTCATCTTCACCTTTCCTCTGGCTTAGTCTCGGAATCATATCTAGTAACATGGCACAAAAAGAATATACCAAAATTTTTCTAACTTCTTGTGTAGTCCTAAAGTGACTCTTATGTCCTGGATGACATAAGAAGTTAGAACAATTTTGACAGATCCTCTTCATGTCATATTACTAGATATGATTCCAAGCCTAAGTCAGAAGAAAGTTGAAGCCGGGAATTCGACCAGAGAAATTAAGATACCACATATAGATAGCGATACAAATCAAACGAAGAAAAAAATTGTAAGTTATAAGAAATTGCTGGTCATCTTCTCAAAGACTGATGATATCCTGTAAATATATGGATCAACATAGATACTTATCACAAAATTTGAAACATAATAATAAAATCTTCGGAGAAGAAATACAAAAAATTAAACATTAATTATATGTAGTATAAAATAATAATGTTATAAATTTTAGAATATATAATATACCTGCTCTTTGGAAGGAACGGATGAGCTCCCAGCAGAAGACTTTACAAACTCGCGGATCACCTGAAAAATGGAAATACGATAAACCGATAGAAAATAAAACATTAATTTTTTATTTATATTACATAATTTAATTGAAATAACATGTTAATATTTTGTGTGTAATCTAAAGTCAACACAATAGTTGTGCCAAACCGTATCGCGTGACACCATGTCGTACCACCGCTGCCGCATTCACCGCTGCCGTGCCACCGTCGTGCCGCGTGCTCGCGATCGCGCTGCCGACGCCATGCCACCGCCGTGCGTGATCGCGCGTGGCATCGACGCGCCAAATATGCGACGCCCTCGCTGCGGCGGTGATCGCCGCACCACCGACGCGGGCGGCAGATCGATCCGGGCCGCGAGCATGCATCGCGTCCTCGAGGGAGCACGCGTCGTGTGCTCACGGCAGCACGCGCCGGGTTGTCGCGAGCACGACGCGGGCCCGCCGTGAGCTCGCGATGGCCGGCCGCGAGCACGATGCATGCTCGTGGCCGCGAGCTCTCCCGCGAGCACGTGTAAGCTCGCGGCCGAGCCGAAGCTTGCTCTGAGCGAGCGTGCTCGCGGCGGCCGGCCGAGCATGACGCGTGCTCGCGGCGCGAGCTCACCCCGTGAGCATGTGCGAGCTGCTCATGACCGCGAGCTCTCCACGAGCACGCCGCAAGCTAGCACGTGTTCACGGCGTCGAGCTCGCGGTGCCGGCCGAGCACGGCGCATGCTCGAGGCCACGAGCTCCCACAGCACGCGCGAGCTCGGCAAGCTCGCGTGCTGCTCCGGTGGCGGCGCGAACACGACGCGTGCTCGCAACCGCGAGCTCTCCCACGAGCACCCACGAGCACGCGAGAGCTCGCGACCACCCGTCGTGAGCATGCGCGAGCTCGTGACCACCCGTCACGAGCACGACGCGTTGTCGCGATCCGTGCTCGCGGCAGGCGACCGCGAGCACAACGACGCGTGCTCGCGGCCGTCTCCTCGCGCGACAGGACGCCGCGAGCTCACAGCGACAGGCAGGAGCGAGGACGCTGGATCTTCTACGGCCGAAAGAGCGGGGAAAGGGAAGAGATGCATACCGATATTTCGGAGGGATTGGATCGGCGAAAATGAGAAGAGAAAGGGAAAGGGAAAGTGAGGAGATATTGATAATTAGGAATTTGGCAACGAATCAAATATTCGTCACTAATTTTGCGACTAATTTAATATTCATTGCAAAAATTTGCAACTAATTATTAAATCGTTGCAGATTCAGTGACGAATTCATATTTCGTCGCAATATTTTGCGACGAATTTAATTTTTTTTTGCAAAATTAGCGACGAAAATAAAAATCGTTGCCAAATTAGCGATGAATATAAAATTCGTCGCAAAGTTATCCTGTCGTTATTTTTTCCAAATAATTGAAATTGTCCGATAAAAAACTTTCGTTCCTAAATTTATCGCAAAAATTGCAACGAATTTGACATTTCGTCGCAAATTTGCCACGAAATATCATTTTCGTCGCAAATTTGCGACGATATTTATGACAAAAATAAATTTATTCGAAATGTAATAAGTTTGCAATAAAAAAATTTTTGTCGCAAATTTCATTACAAATTTGTGATGATTTTTCGAATTCGTCGCAAAATTTGTTGCAGATTTGCAACAAATTATTTTCGTCGCTAAATTTCGTTGCTAAATTCATGTATTTTTGTAGTGAAGGAACACCATATAGTTGAACATGAGATTTGATTATGACAAAGGTTTAAAGTTAAGTCATGTTATAATCGGATATTATATGTTATGTTTGCAAGACTTAATAGGTGGAAGTCCTAGTCGTGAGGTGACTAGGCAAGGAAGTCCTAGAAAGAAAGTGACTAGTAAGGAAGTCACAGTCAGAAAGTGACTTGGCAAGGAAGTCCCAATTATAAAATGACTAGGCAAGGAAGTCTCAATCAGGAAGTGACTTGGCAAAGAAGTCTTAGTTAGAAAGTGACTAGGCAAGAAGTTTTAGCAGGATCGAGGATACCAGGTGAAGGATTTGAGATGGGTCAGTGTGGTTTGAATATCAGAAAGAAGTTATGGGGGTCAAATGATCAAAGGCTAAGTAGGAAGTCAAAAGAGGTCAGGAAAATCAAATGTTTGACAAAGATAAGCAAGGTAAGTACCTCGCGAGGTGAGGGTGAGTTCTTTTTATAGGATAAACCTTAGGCATTGATCAGACCAAGACTTTCAGGGGAATACCAATGTTGAGATCAGATAGTTGACTACTATCAATCATACTTAGCATATTATATTGTAGTTAACTCTATGATGCAGAATTTAGGGCTTCAGGCAACTAGAAGAGAACTAGGTGACTAGGGGTTTAGGCACCTGAAATAGATTCAGTTGGTTGATACTAGATACAGAGGAAGTCAAATCTCCGTCCAAGTTCAAGATAACACATTAGCTGATGTAATTGAGAGGTATCCAAAGACAATCACCTTAGAAGTTATTAATAAAACTCATTATTAAGTATGTGTTGTCTATGTATTTGATTGGATCTTAAACTCATCTATTGAATTCTTCAATACGATACATAGTATGAGAGAAATTGTGATTGGATCACAATTAATGGGTATTTCATCATGTGTAATTATGTAAGTATTGAAACTATCCCTAGTCGATGAATTGATGAGATTGGACATCATCAATTCTATGAGACTAGCACATGTTATGCTTCTTGGTTTATCCAAGCATTCAGTACTCACTGAATGGAAGCATAGAGATGGTGAGAGTGGACATGTGGATAATAGTTAGGGTAATTAGTTCATTGGAGTGAACTGCTATGGAACTTCATATAGTTTTTTTATGTCAATGAAGTTTCATTGTGGCTCGAGTGCGAGCTTCCTTAGACTCGAGGTATTCAAGTCGTCTTAGTCATAGCGCCTTATACTTTGGCTTCTTCACAACCATCTCCATAGGAGGTTTAACAATGGAATGATTAGGTATAAGCCAAAGTGATCGAAGGTGTTTGAATAATCCATAGAGGATTCACCACTCCTTATAAAGGAGGTGTATACCATTGGCCTCTTGTTAGGATTATTACTCAAAAGTATCTAGCCAGAGCAAGCATGTTAAGAAGATGATCTTCTTGGAAACATGTAGGAGTAACTTGAATCAACAGAATAAGAAATAAAGTTGGGTTAAGTGTGACGTAGTTAGACTAGTGGGGACGAGCATATAGACCATGTCGTGAACCAATTGGATATAGAAAGAGTAAAAGGAACAAGATATGAATGTTCTGAAGTAGACTTAGACTTTTCGATCAATTGAGGGCCATTATATACTACTAGATGACACTCATGATCTTTCATAATGAATGCGTTAATTATGAATGACCAATATAATCGGAAATCTATTGAGTCACATGCAATTCGAGTGATCTAAAGATGTAAAAACAAGTCTGAGAATGAGATGTATGGTCGTTGGCGTCGTTAGAAGGGGGTGAATAGCAATTTGCGTCGATTTCATTGATGGAATTTGTTGTGCTTGTCAACAATTGTTAGTACGCAGTGGAAATACAAATACACATACAAATCACAACACAAGCATAACACACTGATTTTACGTGGTTCGGAACCCTAATTCCAACTCCACGGGCGAGCCCTAGCTAGCTCTAGTGATGCACACCACCACTATCATACTTCTCCTTCTTGGTTACACACTAGAAGTGGAGGAACCTCTTACAAGACTCTTACAATAATAAGAATGAGACACAACAAGAAAATATAACAATTACAAAAGCAAATAGAGAAAATAAGTGAACACACTTTACAAGTTAGGGTTTTTGAATGCTTGCTAGTTGGTAGCTTTGGAATGACTTTGAAGGACCTAAAATGCAGTAGCACCTTGCCTCAAATCGCCCCTCAAAACCTTGCTCGAAGACCCCCTCAAGCCTCCTCTTATAAAGCCCCGTCGAAGTTTCCCGATTTGCAATGGTCACTTTGCTAGTTGAGGCGCCACCTCGACTGATACCCCAGTCGAGGCACCAACCAAGTATGCCTTGCATCTGAGTAGTTGTTTTCACGCTTGTTCTGAACCCAGTCGAGTTGTCCAATTGAGGTGCCACCTCGACTAGTCTCTAGTTGAGGCACTGGTCGAGCCTGCCTCGCTTTTGAGTGAATCCTCTCATGCTCAATCCCCTAACCAGTTGAGGCGCTGCCTCAATTGATACAACAGTCGAGTCGTCAGTCGAGTGCTTCTATAACACTCTCTCGACTTCCTAAGTCCCACCTTCAAGCACACCCCTTACCAGTCGAGGTGCCGCCTCGACTACAACCTAGTCGAGGCGTTGGTCGAGGTCACCATGCTTCTGTTTGCCTACAAACAAAGCCCAGTCGACTGAACCGAGTTGGCAACTGATTGTTATACCTTTACACTGAGGTTTAACACCCCAAGTATGATCCCTTCATACTTGATACTCACCCTAAGCCTAGACCTAAGCCTTTAACCCACTTCCATTAGCCTTACACCTCCCAGATCCCTCGAGTCCATGACTCTTCATCCTTACACTAGCCTTCAAGTTCTTCCATCGGCTATCATCATGCTCTCAGATCTACCTTTTCCAAGAGGCCTTGCCTCCGAGACTTCTCCTTTGCCATGCTTGAACTCCCTGATCAGCTGGGTCTTCCTTTTCCAAGACTCCTCGTTCGGGACTTCACTGCCAAGAGGTCATGCCTCCGGAACTTCACTGCCAAGACTCCTCGTTCGGGACTTCACTGCCAAGAGGTCATGCCTCCGGAACTTCACTGCCAAGACTCCTCGTTCGGGACTTCACTGCCAAGAGGCCATGCCTCCGGTACTTCACTGCCAAGACTCCTCATTCTGGACTTCACTACCAAGAGGCCATGCCTCCGGGACTTCACTGCCAAGACTCCTTGTTCGGGAATTCACTTGCCAAGCACAGTCTCCTAGACCTGCTGGGTCTTCCCTCGCTAACTCCTTATTGCTATTTTCAACACCAAGTGTCCGGTCTCCCTTGACCGACTTGGATTTTCCCTTGCCAAGTATCCATACTTGGACTTTTCTTTCTCAAGTCTCCATACTTGGACTTCTCCACACCAAGTGTCTGGTCTGTTAGGTCAATCAACCAAAGTATGATATTAGTTTTGATATGTGTGACAAAGGGTTTAAGTTAGTATGTTATATGTTTTGATGTGTGTGTTTAAGTTGTGCAAGACTTAGTGAAACACACATGAGTTGCTTGGTGAAGCATTGACAAGTTCATCATCTCATAGCTCGGGTCCTTGAGTCAGTGAAGGATGGCACGGGAAAAGCCATGAGCTTGGTGCTTTCGAGGGACCACCGGACAAGGAGCAAATAGAGTGAAGCCAAAGGAAGAAGACTTCAGGGAAAGACGCGAAGGATGGCACAAGAGAAGCCGCAAGCTTAGTGCATCCCAGGGACATAGGTCGGAGGAAGAGAGCTTCGGTGAGGGACTACATAGGAGATGAGAGTTGAGCGATTGTAACCCATGTTGGCGTAGGTTAGTGTAGGTGGACTTGGCCAAATAACTAAGATCAAGTGTCGGATGCTCAAACATGGTGTTTGAGGGTTTACTCGATGGTCGAATCCTCAAACAACTTGTCGTTTGAGGTTTTACCCGACAACAGTCGACTTATATATGTATCAGTCGACTTATAGTTGACCAGTGTCAACTATTGTTTTGTAGCCCAACAATCGACTGCCAAGGGATGACAGTCGACTATTATAAGTGGACATGTGCACAGAAATATTTTGAGTCGACTGATTGCTTAAAGCAATCAACTAATGGCTCTATCAGTCGAGTGCTAGTGTGATCAGTCGACTGATCAGTGTGTGGTTGGACTGTGACGACTACGAATCAGGCGTGGTCAGAAGCCGTTAGAACTGTTAGTGCAATCAAGCCCATCTAATGTTTCAATGTTTAACAAAAAGGTTTAAGTCAAGGAAATAGAAATCTAGTTTGAGCTAGAGTGTAGTCAAGACATTACCTCGACTGATACAAACCTAAGGTCACTAAGTTAGATGTTTAGAGTGACATTAGACCTTGGGAGAAATCCAAGAGTAAGCCTTGGTATGGATGGAAATCCAAAGGGGAAACTTTGTGATGGAGAGGGAATAGTAACGTGCTCGTTCTCCATTGGGAAGAGTACAAGCTGGCCGAAGGTCCAGAAGCTTGGTGATGGAGAGGGCATAGTAACGTGCTCGTTCTCCATTGGGAAGAGTACAAGTTGGCCAGAGGTTCGGAAGCTTGGTGATGAAGAGGGCATAGTAACGTACTCATTCTCCATTGAAGTTAGAGAGCGCTCAAGGGAGTGCTCGGTCTCTAGCTAGTGTGCTCGTTAGTAAGAGAGGGCACAGTAACGTGATCATTCTCTTACTAGGGTACATGGGCCCAATTCTCGTTAGAAAAAGAGGGCACCGTAACATGCTCGTTCTTTGGCTAGGGTACTGGGAGTACTCGTTAGACAAAGAGGGCACCGTAACATGCTCATTCTTTGGCTATGGTACTGGGAGTACTCGTTAGACAAAGAGGGCACCGTAACGTGCTCGTTCTTTGCCTAGGGTACATGGAGTACTCGTTAGGCAAGGAGGGCGTCGTAGCGCACTCAGTCTCTGCCTAAGGTACTGTCACGCCCGCCCTTTCCTAGGGTCCGGAAGGGCGGCACGACGCGATCGTACATACATACATCGTACTACTTACAGCGGAAGACTTTAGACATATTTTTTTTTCTTTTAAACATAAACATGCATCGTCATTTCGTAGGTACTTCTTCTTAACATAGAACATGCATCGTTATTTCATAAGTACTTAGTTCTTAATTCAAGTCCATAAACAAATCATCTTAAGGAAAACATGCATAAGGGATATAACAGATCTCTTCCACCATGCCACTGCCACACACACTTTGCTCCTCCTGCTGCTCCCTTTAGTTTATCCACCCTTTACCCTTATCTGCAGTACAAGAGAATATAAACTATAAGCACATAGGCTTAGTAAGATCCTGTCCTACTCACAAAAAACCATACATCGACATTAAGCATAGCATGTAACATTCATAACATATAAGCAGCATAACATGTAACATATATGACATAAGCAAACATAACATGTAGCATAAGTAACATAAGCAAACATAACATGTAGCATAAGTAACATAAGCAAACATAACATGTAACATATATAACATAACAACATATCATGTACATATATGACATAATCAAACATAACATGCAACATATATAACATAGCAACATAGCATGTAAACATAACAATCATAACATGCAAACATAACAATCATAACATGTAAACATAACAATCATAACATGTAAACATAACATTCATAACATGTAAACATATGCAGGATGCTATTTGAAAACATATATTATAGGTACGTAAACATAAATCTCAACATATTGGGCCCGACATTGTACCACATCATCATCATCATAGCGCGCATCCCTAAATAGACCCGAGGTAGCAAGTCTCGAACCTACTAGGTTACTAGGCCCTCGTCCCTTTGGACCTTAGGGTCACAGTACAAGCCATGCATAAGGTAAAATACTTACATGCTTCTTATCATAACATATCATATTTCATTTCGCAAACATATCATTTCATAACATATCATATTTCATTTCATAAACATATCATATTTCACTTCATAACATATCAAGTTTCATTTCATTAACATATCATATTTCACTTCATAACATATCATCTTTCACTTCAGAAACATTTCATGTTTCATTTCATGAACATATCATATTTCATTTCATAATCATATCATGTTTCATTTCATGAACATATCATATTTCATTTCATAATCATTATCATATTTCATCACTTCATAACATATCTTAAATATCACACACATATAGGGCATGGCATAAGGCATAAACATCAAGAGTAAGTAAACACTAACCTAGAGCATGTTATCTTCATCTACCATCATTTAACATCACAAGTTAACATGAACTCACCTAAGCATAAAACTCATGTTAACCTAACCTAGAGCATATTATCTTCATCTAGCATCATTTAATATCACAAGTTATCATGAACTCACCTAAAGCATGGCATAAGAAACACATTAGGGGTCTTGGCCGAATGGTTCAAAAAGGGTTTCATGGGTCAACCACTTAACTAACTCATCTAAAAATACCTCATCATCATATTAATACAAGATATAGCATGGATCATCATGGTGAGCCCAAGTTATGGTATTGGCCGAATGTTCAAGGGGGCTTTTAGGGTTAAACTCTTAACCAAATCCATCTAACATCCTACATAATCATATTCATACAAGTATGGCATAGAACTTCATGGAGAACTTCAAGTAAAAGATTTGGCCGAATGGTCAAGGGGGCCTTTAGGGTTAAACTCTTAACCTAATCCATCTAACATCCTAACATCATCATATTCATACAAGTATGACATAGAACTTCATGGAAAACTTCAAGTAAAGGTCTTGGCCGAAAGGTCAAGAGGGCTTTTAGGGTTAAACTCTTAACCTAATCCATCTAACATCCTAACATCATCATATTCATACAAGCATGGCATAGAACTTCATGGAGAACTTCAAGTAAAAGATTTGGCCGAATGGTCAAGGGGGCCTTTAGGGTTAAACTCTTAACCTAATCCATCTAACATCCTAACATCATCATATTCATACAAGTATGGCATAGAACTTCATGGAAAACTTCAAGTAAAGGTCTTGGCCGAAAGGTCAAGAGGGCTTTTTGGGTTAAACTCTTAACCTAATCCATCTAACATCCTAACATCATCATATTCATACAAGTATGGCATAGAACTTCATGGAGAACTTCAAGTAAAAGATTTGGCCGAATGGTCAAGGGGGCTTTTAGGGTTAAACTCTTAACCTAATCTATCTAACATCCTAACACCATCATATTCATACAAGTATGGCATAGAACTTCATGGAAAACTTCAAGTAAAAGATTTGGCCGAATGGTCAAGGGGGATTTTAGGGTTAAACTCTTAACCTAATCCATCTAACATCCTAACATCATCATATTCATACAAGTATGGCATAGAACTTCATGGAGAACTCAAGTAAAGGACTTGGCCGAATGGATCATGGAGAATTTGACACAAACTTCAATCGAGAAGCTACTTGTATGTAGGTGAGGGGATACTTACATCCTTTGCTTTGCTTTTTGGTTGGAAGATGACCTAAGGGAAGCAATCCTAGCCTTCTTCTTGCTTGGATGACTTTCGGACAAAGGGTGAGAAGGGGGAGCTCTAGGGTTCGGTGAGGAAGAAGAAGAGAGGAGAAAATGTCATGTTTGCTTCCTCATGTCTTTTCATTCCCCTATTTATTCATTTGATGTGTCCCTTAGCCTCCCTTACCCTTAACTATCACTTCCCATATTCCCCTAATAGTACAACCCTGCTGGGCTTCTGGTTATTTGATGCATCTATAGTGCTTGGCTATCTCTAGAGGTTTGGGGTTCAATTCATAGGCCTTGCATCCTTTTTGGCTCATTTTCTTTTATTTTTGAAAGAGCCCACATAAATCCCATCATAATCAACCAAAAATTCTTGTAAAATTGCTAAAAAATTTACTGGCATTACAGGTGTTGGTGCAGTAGGCACCTAAGTCGAACCTGAGTTTTGATTATAGAAAACGATACAAAGTTAAGCTCATGTCATTATCTCATGAGCTGAATCGAGTATGCAGAAGATTGATATAGCTGGAGCTGAAGGCTAGCGACACCCGGAGGAAGTCGTGGTGGTCGGGCGACACTCGAGTGACTTCGGAGGGAGGCGAAGGAATCGAGTGGAAGGCCGGAAGCAAAAGCAACATGTAAGTGTCGAGGTAAGCTCGTGTGTGCGAGCGTAAGTGAGGTCGTATCCTCTTTATGGGGATGATCTTAAGCGTAGATCCGACCAAAGACATCCTATAGATGGTCTAGGTCGAGATCGGACGGTCGATGACCGTCGAAATTATGTTTTTGTTGAGCTAACTTTGACTTGCAGCAAGCATCAGTCGACTGCCAGCTTGGAGGACTCGACTGCCGTCAATCGATCATTCGGTCGGTCGCCTCGATGTCGCCATCACGGTGATGATAGCCATCAGTCGACTGATGGTCAATGATCAGATTCGAGGAGTCAAGGCTTATCACCCCATTTCAAGGAGATTGGTACTCAATTGTGATTGGCTAGGGTTCCTCTCGAAAAGGGGCTCAAAGGCTATAAAAGGAGGGCCAAACCTAGGGTTTTCATCATCATTCTAAAGCTTCCAAAAAGCCTCCACCAAGCTACAACTTTTCGACCACGAAGTGCTTTCTCTCCGACGTCTAGGTCTTAAATTCTTTTTTATTGTAACGTCGGTGTTTTAGCTCTTATTTAAGTTCATTTCTTTTCGGAGCTTTTACCGTATACGAGGAGAGGGGGAGTGTCCCTCTACCTCAAGCTTTTTCCTTCTTGTATCGATTAACTCCTACCTCCAACGAGGAGGAGTTCCTTTAGTGCTTTTGCCCTCCGTACGTGGTCAAGGACCACTAGGGCCTTGGAGTAGTAGCCGAAGGCTACGAACCAAGTAAAAACTTCATTGTCTCTTTTTACTTTACATTTCCGCTGCAATTAATTATCTCTCGAGTTTTAACGAACGTAAAAAAAAAGGAAAAGGTTTTTCGCTATTCACCCCCCCCCCTCTAGCGAACCGCATCGATCCAACAATTGGTATCAGAGTCGGGGGTGCTTAGATTTGGTAAAACCACCAATCTAACATTTTTTTTTACAGATTTGTTTTTCGTTTGCTTAAATTTTTTCCCGCACTACCAATCCAAGACGAAGTCTTGGTACTCTTCGTTTGGTTTTGTTTTGCAAGTATTCGCTTTTGGAGTAGTCGACGGTCAAACGGGCATAACTTTCCATACAAGTTGACCCACGACACGGTCTACCTACCAAATCGAAGCCCTCGCAGAGATCTACACTTCTTACTGGGGTTTACCCCTGTAACAAGTTGTTTTCATCCTAAAAAATCGACGTTTATTAGCCTTTCGGGGACATCGAAGGTTGTGAGTACTTACTTTGTATTTAGGTTCTTATTTCTTTGCTTAACTTTCTATTTTTCGTTTGTTTCTTTTTATTTCCCACACTACTAATCCAAGACGCAAGTCTTGGTACTTTCGTGTGTTTTTGTCGTTGCTAGGTCCTCTTTTTAGTCTCCTTGTTTTTTGTTCTAATGGCCCATCTCGAGGGTTTTAGCACCGTCCGACCTCCGTTTTACAACGGAGATGACTTCCGTTATTGGAAGGGTCGGATGGAATGCTTTCTCAAAACCAAAATCGATATGTGGATCATAATCCAAACGGGTTTCACACTTCCGACTAATGAAGTGGGTGACTCCTTGGATTATGATCAATGGACCATTGCGACAAAACGACAAGTCGAAGCCGACGCCAAGGCAACACAAATCCTCTAATGCGGCCTATCCAAGGAGGAGCTAAATCGCGTCGGCCCCTTCATAAGCGCAAAAGATCTTTGGACAAAACTAGTGGAGCTACACGAAGGGACCGATGAAGCCAAGGTATGTAAGCGTGATCTTCTTTTCAATAAACTATATAACCTAAAAATGCAGGAACACGAGTCCGCGACGCAACTCCACGCCTGGGTCCAAGACATAGTCAACAACCTACACGCAATCGGGCAAAAGGTCGAAAACCGTGACCTTATAAGGTATGTTCTAAACTCTTTTCCGAGGACTACCTTGTGGGCATCCATGGTCGACGCCTACAAGGTCTCCAAGGATCTTTCTAAAATTAGGTTAGATGAACTCTTTTTAGATTTCGAATTACATGAGCAGTCCAACTTGGAACCCGAGAGGGGTATAGACTTGTTTGCAGGTTCAAAGAAGAAGAAAATCGCAAGCAAGCCACCACCAACCGAGGAGGAAGACGAGTCCGAAGAAGAAGTTGACCCGGAGATGACTGTCGAACTAATGAACCTAGCTCGAAGGATAGCCAAGGGACGAAAGCGAACCACGACTCGACCCAATCAAGGTAAGCCTAAAAGTTCTAATATTAGGTGTTATGAGTGTAACAGGTTTGGACATATCAAGTCCGAGTGCCCCAAGCTCAACCACCAAGCACCTAATCACAAGAAGGCCCTCAACGCGACATGGGAAGAAGCGTCATCCGAAGAAGACGAAGACCACGTCTTCATGGCAAAATCAATTGAGTCAGACACGGAGACTGAACCTGAACTTGAGTCAGAACCTGAGGATGACTCGGACTACGAAGCTACCTTCAAGTCAAGCCACGGATACGCATCCGGTTCAAAAGATACCCTTAAAGTGAGTCAAACTTTATTTAATACTTTACATAATACGGTTAGGTTTTTGTCTAGGAAATTAGTTAAGTCTGAGTCCAAGGTCGAGACCCTGATTGAGGAGGTCAAACTCCTCAAACACAAGGTCTCCCTAACCTCTTCGACTAGTCAAGTTCGAGAAGAGGACCCAACTCGAGCTGAACAGCTCGAAGTTGAGAACTCTCTCTTGAAAAGCCAAGTTGAAGATCTTAGGAACACGTTGGAAAGGTTCACTTCGGGATCCAAAGGACTTGACCTCCTACTTGGATCTCAAAGGGCCGTGTACAACAAGGCTGGACTAGGGTTTAACTCAAACACGACTAATAGGTCGTATATGTCGATTGTAAGTCGACATAGGAAACATGTCCAAGCATGGGTCCCTAAGAACTTTTTGATTTCAACTCTAGGATCCAACCCGTACTGGGTTCCCAAGGACCAAATCCACTATGTGGATAGACCGAACTGATTCAACGGTCTAGGGGGAGCCAGTACAAAAAATGTTTATGCTTTAACTTAGAAATTGCATGCTTTAACTTAGAAAGTTTGTGTTTTAACTTAGAAATTACATGCTTTAACTTAGAAAGTTTGTTCTTTAAAACTTGTGAACTCACTTAGAACACGTACATAACCAACTAAAATCCTTCGAAAAGATTGAGCCTCGGGGAGCCTCTTTTCAAAAATAACCAGTTAGACTAGGAAATAGTCTTAGGTGAGTCAAGTCATCATTTTCTTGAAAATGACTTTGTCTAAGGAAGTGGTCGATGATCCGATAAAAGAAGGCCCCTGTGCCTCGCCACGACCTGGAAGCCATGATCTTGAAAAGGTAAACTTGACAAGCCTAGGGTCAAATCCAAATCTAACATAAAATTACTTGAACCTAAATGCACTTAATCAACTTAATTGGAAGTCATCTCACAAAAAAAAACACATAAGTATGACATGCTTGATCATATAGACACAGGTGAGATGACCTAGGATTAACAACTTACAACCAATTTTTTTTTTTTAAAAATCTAACATCCAATCCAACCACCTTGTGTCTAGGATCAATGGATGTTGGACAGCGGTTGCTCCCGACACATGACCGGGGATCAACTCAAATTCACGAAGCTTCAATTCAAACGACAAGGATCGGTAGCCTTTGGGAATAACGGCAAGCTCAAAATCATCGGATCAGGTGATATCGAGCTTAACTCGAATTTTGTTATTAAAAATATATTACTTGTAGAGAATTTTGAATATAACCTGCTTAGCGTAAGCCAATTATGTGACAATAACTATAAGGTCGTATTTTTAGAAAATGAATGTGTAATTAAAACAAATAAAACAGCTAAAACAAAACTCAAAGGAACTAGGACAAATAACATTTATACAATTAACTTAATCAAATCCTCAGCCAAATGTCTTATGACACAGGAAGAGGAATCATGGTTGTGGCACCGACGACTCGGTCACTCGCACCCAAGACTCGTCCACAAGATGAGTCAGAGTGGCTTAGTCAGAGGCTTACCCAACCTCAACAATTTGGTTAATAAAATCTGTAATGCTTGTCAACAAGGAAAACAACCTAGGACACAACACAAGTTAACTAACCAAGAACGAACCTCAAGTGTACTTGAGCTCCTTCATATGGATCTATTCGATTCACATGGAGCCAAGTCACTCAATAGAAGTCAATATTGCTTAGTCATAATTGACGACTACTCCAGGTTTACCTGGGTTAGGTTCATCAAACATAAAAATGATACCCTAGATCAATTAATCAATCTATTCAAATTAATCGAGAATCAAAAAAATCTTAAGGTTAAAAGACTTAGAAGCGATCATGGTGGTGAATTCGAAAATCAAAGGTTCACCGACTTCTGTAACCTAAACGGATACCACCATGAATTCTCTTGCCCTAGGACCCCTCAACAAAATGGCCTAGTAGAGCGGAAAAACCGAACTCTACAAGAAGCCGCTAGGACCATGTTGAACGAATACGACCTACCTGATAGGTTTTGGGCAGAAGCCGTTAGCACGGCTTGCTATGTCCAGAATAGGATCCTTATGGTAAAGAGGCACCTTAAGACCTCGTACGAGATTTATCACAATAAAGTACCCAACATCAAGTACTTTAGGGTATTTTGATGTAAAGTACATATCTTAAACACTAAGAACCACCTAGGGAAATTCGAATCCAAAACCTCCACCGGAATCTTCTTAGGATACTCAACCACGAGTAGGGCCTATAGGGTATATAACCACGATACCCTTAAAGTCGAAGAGACTATTAATGTAGTGTTCGATGAAGTACCCGAACCTACAAAACCCATAATGACCCCAAGTGTTGAGCCCATTGATACCAAACTCGTCTCCGACCCTGAGATCGAGTCTAATCCACATCAACCAACTTCTCTTGTCGACCAAGTGACAAGTGATCCGAGTCAAACTAGTGTTCAACCAAGTCACCCCATTGATCAAGCATTAGGTGACATAAACCCAACCCAATCTAGGATTCAGACTAACCACCCTATCGATCAAGTAATAGGAGATCGTAATCTAGGAGTTCGAACTAGAGCATCCTATAGGAACCTTAGTCAAATTTCCTTAATTTCAAAGATAGAACCCAAATCAATTGAACAAGCTCTTCTTGATCCCGATTGGATTATTGCAATGCAAGAAGAGCTAGCTCAATTTACTAGGAATGATGTGTGGGAATTAGTACAACCACCTAAAGACAAAACGATAATTGGAACAAGGTGGGTGTTTCGAAATAAGCTTGATGATAAAGGTGAAGTAGTTAGAAACAAGGCTAGGTTAGTCGCCAAAGGGTTTAGTCAAGTCGAAGGCTTAGATTACGACGAAACCTATGCCCCAGTAGCTAGACTCGAATCCATTCGAATGTTGCTAGCTTATGCCACACATCGAGGATTTAAGCTGTTTCAAATGGATGTTAAGTCGGCATTCCTAAATGGATACATTAAAGAAGAAGTTTATGTTAGCCAACCCCCCGGATTCGAAAATCTAGATAAACCCGACCATGTTCTAAAACTTAAGAAAGCTCTCTATGGACTTAAACAAGCTCCTCGAGCTTTGTACGAGAGACTTTCAATCCATCTTAGTCAAAGGTTTTAACCAAGGCTTATTGACCCAACTCTCTTGTAAAAACCTTAGGTAAAGAAATATTCATAGCTCAAATTTACGTAGGCGATATAATTTTGGAACCTCTAACTCGGCCTTACTAAGCGAGTTCGTTTCACTCATGGAAAGTGAGTTGAAATGAACTTGGTAGGCGAGTTAAGTTTCTTTTAGGTCTACAAATTAAACAAACTAAGGATGGTATATACCTATATCAAAAATACACTAAGGAGTTAATTAAAGATTTGGAATGCAAGGCGCTAAGATAATAAACACCCCAATGGCGATTAATGTTAACATAGAGAAGACCGGAAAGTAAGTCCATTGACTTAAAGTACTATAGAGGCGCGATAGAAGTCTCCTATACTTAGCTATGACCCAGACATCCTATTCATGATAAGTATGTGCACCGGGTTTTGAGCACTGTACTAAGGAGTCTCACCTAACCCTAGTTAAGCGTATCCTTAGATATCTTAAGGGTACACTTAACGTTGGTATTTGGTACCCTAGATCTACGGAGTTCGAACTAATCGTCTACTCCGATTCGGATTATGCCGATAGTAAACTCGATAGAAAGAGCACGAGTGGTTGTTGTCAACTACTCGGCTCGAGTCTAGTGAGTTGGTGCAGTAGGAAGCAACATTGTGTTGTCTTATCTACCACCGAAGCCGAATACGTTGCGATGGGTGAGTGTGTAACTCAGCTTCTTTGGATGAAGCACACTCTCCGAGACTTTAGGTTGGACTTCACCAAAAACAAAATTTTTGTAGACAACATAAGTTCGATAAATCTAACTAAGAACCCTATATGCCATTCAAGGACAAAGCATATAGAGGTAAAACACCATTTCATTTGAGAACATGTAGCCAACGGCTCTATACAACTCGAATATGTTGACTCGAAGTCTAACCTAGCAGACTTATTTACTAAACCCCTACCCGATGCCGAATTTAGTCTATTAAGATGAAAATTGGGCATGTGCGTAATAGAATAGGTACTTGCAAATTATATGTTCTTACTACTATTTCTTTAATTTCATTATTATGGAACTAGCATAGGACATACCTTAGATATCATGCACTTATAGATTTAAGGAGCCAATACATCTCACAACACATAGGACTAATGTGTTTGTGTACTTAGCCACGTAGATGGGTGTGAGATGTTAGGACCTTACTCCTGGTTCCAGATGTAGAGTGATGCGGATGCTGGGGAAAAATCCGTTCGCTCCGTTCTCAAGGCAGCGAAGCGATGAGGGAGGTCTCGGAATATTCTCCCCCAGCAGCGATCAGTAAAGAATAAGAAAATGAAGCAGACGAAACGCGAAAACCCGACACCAGCAATCGAGATTCAGACACGAGATGTAACATGGTTCGGAATAAAGATTCCTACTCCACGGGGGTGAGATTTCTCACCAGATGCGGTGCCTAAGCACTTTCACTATGAAGATCCTCCTTTACGGAAAGCAAGTTTTCGAAGGTGGAGGAGAAGGGACCTCTTACAATGATGTTCCAAGATGAGGAAAATACAAGAGACTTAACAAACAGCAGATCTCTGTCCTCCTTCTCCGGCGAGATCGTTCTTCCTTTTCTCTCGTCTCCTCTTCTCTCTTGTTGGATACGAATGATTGCGGATCGATCCCCCTTTTCCCTTCCCTTTGCCTCTTTCTCCCTCTTTTATCTTCCCTCCTCCTTCAACGTAACGTCGCGGATTATCTCCATCGTACACGTGGCCACCCCCTCCTCCTGGAGAATAATTCTATTACAAATATGAGGAACGAGGACTCCCCCGAATATTGCGTGGGGCCCCCCAAGCCGTTGCATAGCACCTTTCCCTTTACTTTTTCAGGCGACGAGGTTAAACTGTTTCCCTCACATCTCTGCTTTAGGTGAAGTTAACTTAGGCCCCTATACCATAGGTGACCTAGCCTTAGGGTTTCTCCCTAAACCGAACCAATTCTCCTTTTTCCCCTACCAAACTTCTTTCGCGTCTATTAGGTTGAGTTGACCCTTCCTCCATCCCATTGGCTTCCGGACTTGCCTAGTTGAACCAGTTCCTAGTCCTCTGTTAGCGAAGTGCCTTCCGCCTCTTTTCCACCTGCGTCCCTTATTTCTAGCATTCGCCCATGCCGATAGCTCTCGCTACTTGTCCGTGCCGATGACCTCTGGTACTTGCGCCCGTGTCGATTACTTCCGATAACTCTCGCCCGTGTCAATGGCTTCTGATAACTTTCGCCCGTGTCAATGGCTTCTGATAACTCTCGCCCGTGTCAACGGCTTCGTCTAACTCTCGCCCGTGCGCAATGGCCGATAACTCGCCTGCGTAATGGCTTCTGATAACTCTCGCCCGTGTTGATGGCTTCGTCTAACTCTCGCCCATGCCAATGGCTTCTGATAACTCTCGCCCGAACTGTTTCTCCTTTTCCCCTTTGGCTGAACCAGGTGTTTTGGGGACGGGTCACGGGTCACCTGCTAACTCTTCTATTGGGAATTAGGTAGAAAAGTACCAGTAGTATCATTAGTCAACCCCGAAAAATAGTCAAGCGAAGTTATAAGCTTGACTTGCCAAATGTACGTAAAGTTTATGCCCTATTCTTCATTCCTCCGTTTGAATCCACCTTTTCCTTTATAACTCCTTTGTGTGTCCTTGAGGCGGCCTGATGGGCCCATGGGCTCCGCTTCTCCTTCTCTCTCCGTGAAATTGAACCGTCATGGGAAACCCTATATAAACCTCCGCCTTCTCCTCTTAGGTATCATTTAGCGTGCCTAACAATCCAGTCTGTTCTTCTTCTTCCGCGATTTTCACCGGCGGTGTTTCGGCGATTCAGTCCTCCCCTTCTCACGCGATTCTCCCTTTCCCCCGAGTAAGTGCTCTGTTTAGTTTAACGCCCATGGCTCCTAGGACCACCCTTCCACACACGTGCGAACATACCGTAACTCAGTTAGATTGCAACCATTACTTCTTTAACATTAAGAACGACTACATAGCACCCTCTATAAAATGCTGCTTCACAACTAAAATACATCGACCTCACAACCCTCCTCCTGGCCTGACCTGCTTTTTCTACGAATAATTTCTTAACGGCCTATCCCTGCCGGTACCCTCGGTCTATTTGGACCTGCTAGATTTCTATGGACTACCCCTGAACCAATTCACCCCCAACTCCTTCCGAATTCTATCGGGAGCCCATATAGTGTTCCAACATTTGAACCTCCCTTTGACCCCAGAACTATTCCATTGCTTCTTCCAATTAAAGTCTTCTAAGGCAGGCCTCTTCTATTTGTCTAGTCGCTCAACAGTGAACACCGCTTACTTCCCACAAGGGCTGGGAAGCACTATACTTCTTTGTACAACTTCCTGAGTCTTTACCTTATTCTGATACTTGGAAGGTAGACCTTCCCGAATTACCTTCCTTCCGGGACATGAGGACCAAATGTCCTTTCCCGGAGGTGTATAAAGTTTTAGGAGAGCTGCACTCTTTGTTGAACCAGCTAGAGACTCCCCTCTTGCGTCATTTTGGATTATCTCCTCTACCTCTGACGACTTTGGTTGTTGTAGGTAGGGTGTTATTTAACTGGCAATAGGACTTCATTTCTGCGTTATTCATCTTTCCTGACAACATACCTTGCAGATAACCTGATGCAGAAGGCTTTGGTAGAAGGGGAGGCGATTGAGGCCGAGAAGAAGAAGAAAACCTCGACCAAAAGAGGTAAATCAACCGCAGCTCCATCATCTCCTCGTAAAAAGCTACGACTTATTAAGAAAGGAGCCTCGAGTTCCTCGGCTCTTCCTCCCTCATCTTCGGACCCGCTAGAGTCTCGTTCCCTAGCCATTTATGAACCAAGGAGAGGAGGCAATACTTCCCCTGCCCCTTCTTCATCCCCTCACGGAGAGGATTCCCCCTCCCATTTTTTACATTCTTCCCCATCTACCCAGAATTCGCCCCCATCCTCACCTACAGAACTTCCCCCCGCTCCCAAACCTTCCGACCCGAGGGCGGCTCCTGTTCCCCTTCGTCGTATCGGACCTTCCGCCTCTGCTGAAGGGGAAGACCCCTCTATTCCCGTTCCTCCGAGGGCCACATTAGGATCCTTACTAAAAATTCGGCATCTTTCGGAGGTGAAGTTCTTCAATCAATCGGGCGTACAGGCCCCTTGTGAACAAGTAGGCAAACTACTGGCGGAGGTATCTATTGTTTCTTCGTTTCTTCTTCACCTTGCCTATTTTCATATACTGGCGTGTATCAATAGCTTGTTCTTCTTCAGGCCGCCACCCAATATAGTAGTATGATAACCCATCTGGCCCGGTTCCAATCAACTGTGGAGACTCGCCACTTTGCCGCCGTGTCTCAACAGAAAAAGCTCGTCCAACAACTAAACGAGCAAGAGGCGAAAGAGAAGGATATGAGGGGCCAATGCGAAGACGCAATGATGCAAGTGGCTCTGCTTCAGAGTGAGAAAGAAGAGCTGCAGCGGAAGAATGAGGAATTGGAGCAGCAGATTTTCCTCTAGTCTAGTGAGCTGAAACAGATGTAAGGGATCGGATGGCCGGCTAGAGGGGGGGTGAATAGCCCTTTTCGTTTGGATGGCGGTATTTTGCTCGTCTACAAAACGTTAGCGCAAGCGGAATATACAAATATGAATAGAGACAAGCAAAATAGAAACAAGCAATACAAACACCAAGATATAACGTGGTTCACGGCTACGCCGCTAATCCACGGTCCGATTCGTCCACGGTGAATCACTCCGCCAAAACCAATCACTATCGGTCTCTCCTTTGCACAAAGCTAGGTGGAGGTAACCTTTACAACCAAGATCACTCTTCTTACAAATGGAATGGAGTAAAAGCGAGTAAGAAGAGTTTAGAGCTTGTGGGGCACTAGGAAGATTGTTTGGAACTTAAGCATTAGCCTCTCAAAGGCTCACACCCTCTTTATAGAGGGCTGTTTTCTTCCGTTAGCGCCATCGATCGCCGCCCATGGCGATCATTGCCGTTCCTACGGCCTCCGAACGTCGGATGCCACCGTTGTTGTCCAGCGGAACTCTTAGCGATCGATGGACCTCACTCGGCCGATTGCCGATCAATCGATCGCCCGCGGCTCGATCTACGAGCGTGTGGCCAAAACCCTATTGACACGATCATTGCGCCTTGTGATCGTGCTTCTTCTGATCGGCCCTTAGCGTAACGATGGCATATCGGCCGCCACAAACCGATCGGTCGTATACGGTCGAGCTTCACTCGACTCGGAAGCGATCAGCCATGACATGGCAGTCGACTGGTGTCGGGAAAACCCATCCGACACTTGGCCAAATGGCCAAGTTTCACCTAAGAGCTACCCTTCCCCGGGTTACAATCGCTCACTCTCATTTCTCGGAGTCCCTCGCCTTCGAAGTTCTCTTCGTTCTCGGCCACGTCCCTCGGCAGCATCAGGCGCACGGCTCTGCAATGCTCCTTCGCGTCTCTTGCCTCGAAGTCTACTTCCTCCGGCTTCACTCCAAGCTTCTCGTCCGGCGGTCCCTCGGATGCTCCAAGCGCACGGCTTCCGCAAAGCTATCCTTCACCGACTCAAGGCACGAGTCATGAGATGTGAAACTCGCCACGGCTCCATGTGCGAATTACTAAGTCCTGCACGACTTCAACGCACATATCAAATCAACATATCAAACTAACTTAAACCCTTTGCCACACCATCAAAACCATATCACGGCAAGAGATTGCCCTAACAATCTCCCCCTTTTTGATGTGTGGCAATCCGTTTAAGTTAGGTAAAAACATTTGATATAATTTCTAAGGTAAGAAAAGCATGTAAAGATAAACATGATATAACAACATGCAATTCCCCCTTAATCCATGAAATTCTCTATGCAATTTCTCTCCCCCTATCATATATTTTCTCCCCCTATCATATATTTCTCCCCCTACATATATTTCTCCCCCTAAAATATATTTCTCCCCCTAAAGTGATTAACTTAAACATACTTATTTCTCCCCCTTTGACACCATCAAAAAGATTAACACTAAGTTATAAGCTCATGGCATCAAGTATAATGGAGGAAAAATATGTCAAGTTGATTTAAAAACTGTAGGAGGCATCAAGTATATTTCTACCACTTGTAGGAGGTTTTATAAACTGAATTCGGCCTTCAATATTCTGATTTATAGCCACGATCAATATCGGTATGGCGGTCGGCACAAAAAGCAATTTCTGATTTTCTGGATGAAATTCAGAAATGCATTAAAAATTCCAGAAAATTCTAAAAATCATGAAATTCGAGGAACATATTTCTCTTAAGTATATCTATCAAGGAAAAATAGTTTTTCATGAAAAATCATTATATTTTCTGAGATTTGCCAAAAATCCAAACACTTGAAAAACCACTAGTTTTTGATCATGTTAGTATCCATTTTAGCACCTAGTCTTGCTTTGAATTGTTCCAAAACATGAATACATAGATTTTAGATTAAAGAATTGTTTTGAAAACATATGAAATATCCAACCATGATCTTTGGGCAATATGTCTATTAATTAAACATAAGCCTTCCCCATGATTGGTCTATTATTGATATTTTGATACTTTAAATGACCATCTAAATGCCATAGGCATTAGTGGACATTTGTATCATCCTAACATCTCACCCATGCTAAGTTTGCAATCAAGTTAGCCTATAGTGAGTGTGAGATGCATCCTAGGGGGGTATTTGTATATATATATACTTAACCAATATATTCAAGCAATTCTATCATGGTTAAGTATCAATCTAACAACCTACATGATCATAATGATATATATGATTTAATTTTCACATTATGATCATGAAATACATGTTTTCATTAAATTATAACCATGCATTAGGCATTATATGATGATAATAAATAAGTTATCACCTAAAGCATGATTTAAACCTATTTCTCATGATGAGGTGCCCAATATCAAAATCATAAACCATGATTACACATATGCATAGAAATTACATTAATCATCATGATTTAAGCATTATTATCTATTTATGGGCACGTTATCATCACCCAACACTATCTAAAAATGTTGTCCCGTCATCCTAAGTCAACCAAAATATGATATAGATTAGGTTCATATGGTTGACTACCCTAGGGGTTTTCTAACCCTTAAGGATGGATTTTGGAACCCAAAATAGATTTTTACCTATGGGGTTCACTAGAAATTCCTTGGGGATCCATTTCTTAGCTATTACTTTGTTTTTGTCTTGTCCCCTAGCTATTAGGCATCTATAGGCCTTCTCATTTTTCTTCTCTTTATATCCTAGGCCTTTCTTGTTAAAACTTGCCCTTTGGCTCCCTATGATCATATTCAAAGTGTTGGAGCCAATTGTGAATTTTCCTAGAGCTTTAGTTAAATAATCTACCTTTTCCCTTAATGCCCTATTTTCCTCTATGCATGCATCACTAACATCTAAAGGCACATAATTATCATGTGAGCATGCATCATCATGGCAAGAAGAAGTATCATTATTATTTAAGCATGCATTTTCTAACTTATTTTCTAAGTCTTTAATTTGATTAAGCATGCTTTTATTTTTCTTCTTTACTCTAAACAAATCCCTAGTTAAACTAGAAATCATAGAAACTATTTTACTAGGAGAGGCTTTCGTTACCATAGTTTCCATGTCCTCTTCTTCTTCTTCGGATGATGAGGAGGATGATGATGTGGAGGAGACTCCCCCTTCACTTGAGCTCTCTCCTCTTGAGCTTGATCCTTCATTTTTGGAGGAGGAGGAGCAATCCAAGTCGTCAAAGGCCATCAAGGCCAAATTGGCGACAAAGGCATTCTCCTCATCCGATGATGAGGAGGAGGATGAGGAAGGATCATCCCATGTCTTGGCCTTGAATGCTTTGGCCTTCCCCTTTTCTTTTGTCTTCTTCTCCTCTTCCTTCTTTTTCTTGCTCCCCTTTTTCTTCTTCTTTTCTTCTTTCTTTTTCTTCTCTTCCTTGCTTTTGTTTAGGAGGGGACAATTGTCCCTTATGTGTCCCTCTCCTTGGCAATTGTAGCATATGACCTTCCCCCTTGGTCTTCTATTCCTATCATTAGATTTATCAAATCTAAAGTTCTTAAAAACACGCCTCACCTTCCTTACCATGTAGGCTTCCTCGGTGCTATCCATGGAGGAGGAGGAGGCTTCTTCATCGGAGGAGGAGGGGACTTCCATCTTCTTCTTCCCCTTGTTTGCCAACAATGCTACTCCTCTTGAGGGTTGAATTCTTGGCTCTTCTTGAATTCCTTCAAGCCTCGTTTCGTGGAGTTCCATCGTTGAGAAGAACTCCTCCAAGGTACTCACTTCTAGGTTCTTGGACATGTAGAAGGAGTCCACCATGGAGCTCCACTTTGAGGACCGGGGAAAGGCATCTATAGCCTTCATGAGCATGTCCCGGTTCGATAGCTTCTCACCTACACTTGTTAGCCCAATTAAAATTTCCTTAAACCTAGAGTGTAGAGAGATTACCTTTTCCCCCTTTTCTAATTTAATGTTGGATAGTTGAGAGCGGAGGAGATCTCTCCTAGCTAGCTTCGCCTCGGATGTGCCTTCATGGAGCTCAATTAGTTTCTCCCACATCTCCTTGGCGCTTAGGCATTCTCCTATTCGGTTGATTTCTTGTTGAGGAAGCACATTGTAGAGATGATGCTTGGCTTTGGAGTTTGCAAGGTGCTCCTCTCTTTGCTTCTTGGTCCACCTAGATTTCTCTATTGGCTTCCCCTCTTCATCCCTAGGCAAAATGAAACCGGATTCCATTGTAATCATTATATCAAAATCCGTTTCGAAAAATACCTCCATTCGCTTCTTCCACCAAGCGAATTCTCCTTCAAACTTCGGAGGATGGATGTTGGAGCCGGCCATTTTTGATGTAGGGCTTGTTGCGGCGGTTAGTCCGGTGACAAGCAACCTCGGCTCTGATACCACTTGTAAGGGATCGGATGGCCGGCTAGAGGGGGGGTGAATAGCCCTTTTCGTTTGGATGGCGGTATTTTGCTCGTCTACAAAACGTTAGCGCAAGCGGAATATACAAATATGAATAGAGACAAGCAAAATAGAAACAAGCAATACAAACACCAAGATATAACGTGGTTCACGGCTACGCCGCTAATCCACGGTCCGATTCGTCCACGGTGAATCACTCCGCCAAAACCAATCACTATCGGTCTCTCCTTTGCACAAAGCTAGGTGGAGGTAACCTTTACAACCAAGATCACTCTTCTTACAAATGGAATGGAGTAAAAGCGAGTAAGAAGAGTTTAGAGCTTGTGGGGCACTAGGAAGATTGTTTGGAACTTAAGCATTAGCCTCTCAAAGGCTCACACCCTCTCTTTTTATAGAGAGGGCTGTTTTCTTCCCGTTGGCCGCCATCAGTCGACTGCCGCCCATGGCAGTCGACTGCCGTCACTACAACGGCCTCCGAACACGTCGGATGCCGACCGTTGTTGTCCAACGGAACTCTTAGCGATGATCGATGGACCTCACCACGATCGGCTGCGACCCGTCGCGCGCCGATCGGCTACGAGCGCGGTTCTGGCTAAACCCTATTGACACCGATCATTTGCGCCTTGGCGATCATTGCTTGGCAATGATCGGCTAACGTATGGCGATCGGCTGCCCTAAACCGGTCGATCGTATACCGGTCGAGCTTCACTCGACTCGAGCGATCGGCCATGACATGGCAGTCGACTGGTGTCGGGAAAACCCATCCGACACTTGGCCAAATGGCCAAGTTTCACCTAAGAGCTACCCTTCCCCGGGTTACAATCGCTCACTCTCATTTCTCGGAGTCCCTCGCCTTCGAAGTTCTCTTCGTTCTCGGCCACGTCCCTCGGCAGCATCAGGCGCACGGCTCTGCAATGCTCCTTCGCGTCTCTTGCCTCGAAGTCTACTTCCTCCGGCTTCACTCCAAGCTTCTCGTCCGGCCGTCCCTCGGATGCTCCAAGCGCACGGCTTCCGCAAAGCTATCCTTCACCGACTCAAGGCACGAGTCATGAGATGTGAAACTCGCCACGGCTCCATGTGCGAATTACTAAGTCCTGCACGACTTCAACGCACATATCAAATCAACATATCAAACTAACTTAAACCCTTTGCCACACCATCAAAACCATATCACGGCAAGAGATTGCCCTAACAACAGATAGATGAATTGGCGCGGGAACTGAGGGAGTATAAAGGGCACCTGGGAGAAGCCATGATTGACTCTGCAAAATCCTCAACCACCATCCTACAGCTTCAACAGGAGCGCTCCAAGCTCCAATTGGAGCGTCAAGCTTGGGAGGCCACCAGGAAATCTTGTACAGAGAAGTGCGGGGAGCTCTCTTCCCTGGTGGCAGCGCTTCCTCAAACCTTGTCCACAATGGCTCAGCAGCAAGCCTGTCTTCATCAAGAATATCATGAAGCTCTTTCGGCTCTGGGTCAGCAGGCCATACAGGCGGCCACCGAGAAAGATGCTCTGGCGGCTGAACTGGCGGACAGTCGAGCCCACCTAGCCCAGTGTCAAAATCAAATGAAGGAGCAGGAGGCTGACCTCAAGAGCAGATATGTCAAGAAGGGAGTAGACTTGTTCATATTAGGTTTGGTGTGGCTCAAAGCGCGAACAAGGATATCCGCCTCTGGCGAACACTAGCTACTTAGATCTGTATCGGCGTTGGCTAATTGTTCCCCGAGCGATTTGAACTATAACCTCGATCTTGTCTTTTACGTAATAACTTTTTCTTTCTTGTTAAGAGTGACTTTTATCAATATGTCTATCCATCACGGTCCTTTGCGGGTTCCCTAAGCAGTCGGGTTTGGACCAATTTTAAGCTTCCTTGTCATTTCTTTACCGTACCATATAACGCCATCGCTTTGGGTGGTTGGGGCTCTCTTCTGAGATTTTGCCTACTAGTATCCATATCCGCCCCAATTTAGGTTCGGACGTCACTTTAAATGGTCTTTTGCCTGTTGATTTTCCCTATCCTTCTTCCTACTTCGGAAAAGATGCCAGCCTATTCGTCTTCTCCACCTTCCCCAGAACTTTTTGCCATTCTCCTTCCATTATAAATCCTTCGTCCCCCTTGTCTTCGTCTTGCTATCTTACCATCATGGCTTTAGGCATCCCATTGAAATTTCTTAATCAGAATCTTTTGATATAGAGGACTGGGTCTCTGAAGATGATGTAGATTCGGAGACCCAGTCAACCGCCACTTCAGTCTTCCATCCCCTACCTTTTCCGCCTTCCGGTCCAACTCCCACCCCTCCAAAGGAGATCCTTCCGCTACTTTCCCCTCCTTCCGCAACAGGGTGTGGAATCCTCCCTTCATGTGGGAGTATACGGTGGGAGATCCTCATGCGGCCGCTGATCTTCCCCCACTTTCGCCAGCATTGGCTTTCGTGCCAGTTCCTTCAGCGAGGATTCCTCCTTCCTCTTTTGATGAAGGTCCACCAGTTCTTCCTCCACCTCAAGGCGAGCGTTTCCGAGTCATATTGGCTCCTTCTCCCCCCAAAGAGACATCTCCCGTCTCATCTGTCAAGAGTAATCGGGGAAAGTCTGTATAAATCAAGCCAATATAATTATTTCAAGTATATTAATGAAACAAAGAAGGAAAACGATATCTACTTTCGTCTTTTTTCTGTAGAAGTAAGGTTTCTATTTTCAGAAGGATGGTACCCGGATCCGAACACACACTTTTCTGTCAGTTCTCAGGGATTCGGACCCTCTTAATTACGGTTGTCTTCCCGTCGACCTTCCCACTACCACCTACACGTTTCCCTTTCTTTTCTGGCATTTATGGTCCCTACCTCTTCTACCAATAAATGCATTCCTCCCCTTCATTGCTATAAAAATCCACCGACCTTTACCT
Organism: Wurfbainia villosa; assembly: GCA_025175895.1. Taxonomy (NCBI): domain Eukaryota; kingdom Viridiplantae; phylum Streptophyta; class Magnoliopsida; order Zingiberales; family Zingiberaceae; genus Wurfbainia; species Wurfbainia villosa. Next base: position 88,135,253 of record CM045992.1, read on the forward strand.
GATAGTTTCCACCATTCTCCTTTTCCCTTGGCTTGTCATGGACAGAATATCGGAACAAGGTAGCAGTTCCTCGCCTTCTAAAGAACAGATAAACGACCGCCGGTACATAGTCATTTTGGAGGAACAAGTGAAGTGTTTACAACAACAGCTAGAGGAAACCTCCGCCAACAATCGTTCCTTGCGCCAACAACTGATCGGGTCCAAAAAAGAACTGTCCAAGCAAATCTTCTTGAAGCAGTCTTATCTTCAACAGCTACTGCGCCAACCCCGACCGCGCAAAGAAACTCCATCCGTTCCGCCTAACAAAGAATTGTAATACCCTAGATGTATTAGGGTTTCTCTTGTTGTTTCTCCTTGTAGATGGCTGGGAGTATGTAGTTCTCCCGTATCATCGAACTTCCCTAGTTTATCTCCTTCCTCGGGACCTTACAGTTGTACTACTCTTTACTCCTTTTGTATTTACATGTAATTTGGGGCATATTTCGGCTCTTCCGTCTTTTCAATCTGCTGGGTATATAGACCCCTTAGACGAGCCGACTCTGCTATTGCACAAGAATACAATCATATAAAGTTAATTAATACAAGCAACTGAGACATAGAACAAATAATAACCGAGGAATTTCGGTTCTTCCGTTTCACCACCACACGGGGATATCTTCCGCTTTGCGGGGATAGCAATTTGCATAAATAGAGTAAGTAATAACCGGGGAGTCTCGGTTCTTCCGTTCCACCACCACACGGGGATAAACTTCCGCTCTGCGGGGATAGCATTTCATATATAGAGTAAATAGTAACCGAGGAGTCTCGGTTCTTCCGTTCCACCACCACACGGGGATGTTCTTCCGCTCTGCGGGGATAGCATTTTGTATATAGAGTAAATAGTAACCGAGGAGTCTCGGTTCTTCCGTTCCACCACCACACGGGGATGTTCTTCCGCTCTGCGGGGATAGCATTTTGTATATAGAGTAAATAGTAACCGAGGAGTCTCGGTTCTTCCGTTCCACCACCACACGGGGATAAACTTCCGCTCTGCGGGGATAGCATTTTGTATATAGAGTAAATAGTAACCGAGGAGTCTCGGTTCTTCCGTTCCACCACCACACGGGGATAAACTTCCGCTCTGCGGGGATAGCATTTTGTATATAGAGTAAATAGTAACCGAGGAGTCTCGGTTCTTCCGTTCCACCACCACACGGGGATGTTCTTCCGCTCTGCGGGGATAGCATTTTGTATATAGAGTAAATAGTAACCGAGGAGTCTCGGTTCTTCCGTTCCACCACCACACGGGGATGTTCTTCCGCTCTGCGGGGATAGCATTTTGTATATAGAGTAAATAGTAACCGAGGAGTCTCGGTTCTTCCGTTCCACCACCACACGGGGATGTTCTTCCGCTCTGCGGGGATAGCATTTTGTATATAGAGTAAATAGTAACCGAGGAGTCTCGGTTCTTCCGTTCCACCACCACACGGGGATAAACTTCCGCTCTGCGGGGATAGCATTTTGTATATAGAGTAAATAGTAACCGAGGAGTCTCGGTTCTTCCGTTCCACCACCACACGGGGATAAACTTCCGCTCTGCGGGGATAGCATTTTGTATATAGAGTAAATAGTAACCGAGGAGTCTCGATTCTTCCGTTTCACCACCACACGGGGATGTTCTTCCGCTCTGCGGGGATAGCATTTCTTATATAGAGTAAATAGTAACCGAGGAGTCTCGATTCTTCCGTTCCACCACCACACGGGGATAAACTTCCGCTCTGCGGGGATAGCATTTTGTATATAGAGTAAATAGTAACCGAGGAGTCTCGGTTCTTCCGTTCCACCACCACACGGGGATAAACTTCCGCTCTGCGGGGATAGCATTTTGTATATAATGGGCTATTTAGGAAAAATAAATCCTTCTTTCCCTTTCACTACCGACGCGAAGCCCATTAACAGCTGCAAGCCCATTCTTCCTCCTTTTATAGGGGACCCTTTCGCCTTCGTTTCTTCTGCTACCTTCATCCCCTCGTCTTTTGGTTTCCTTCTTCTTCGTCTGCTTGCTCCTCCGCCGCCAAATTTCGTTTCTTCGATCTTTTCTTCCCGGTTCCTCGTCTTTCGTTATTTTCAGATATCCGAGATGCATTCCACCTTCTTCCAGGAAATAGCGGGCCGCTACGCGAATCGCAAACGGGGTATCAGTCAACCCTTAGCTTCTTCTTCTTCTTCACCTCCTTCGATCACCACCATACAGGAATCACCTCATCGTTCTCCCTCTCCTCCTTCGGTGACTTTCGCTACCCCCATCCCGAAGGAAGCCGGGGTCATCAGTCCCTCTTCACTTCCTCCTACCTGTACAAGCCCTAACTTTCCCCCTTTGCCTCCTTCTGTCAACGATATTCAGAAATTGCCCTCTTCTTCCCTGCAACCTGGGGAGGCATCTGGGAAGGAGGTGCTTTCATGTCCGCCAATAATAGAGGTTATACCGCCCCTGTCTTCTCCTTCCTCGGCCCATCATTCCTCTCCTGAACCCATGGCGGTTGACATTCCTTCGCTGCCAACCTCCCCCTTCGCTTATCGCCCGAAGAGTCCTCCTCTTCCTGTAGACCCTAATCAGGAGCCTTCTACTTCTAAAATTCTCATTGAAGGCTTCCCCGACCCAGTGCTCATCATCTCATCTTCTTCAAGACCCTCCTCCGATCAGCCTCCTTCGATTTTTCCTTCCGACTTCACCTCCCAGACAAATGTGACGCCCGTTCTCCCCGCATCTCCGGATATGCCATCCTTGACCACCACTTCCACGGGCCTTTTGAATGAGACTCCTCCCTCTCTCCGTTCTCCACCAATGAATACCGCCTCCATTCTCCCCTTTGTGGGTGAAATTCACCCTTCGACGTCATCCGTCCCATCTTCTTCCCTTTCTCCCAGGAGTCTTCGGATCCTGAACTTAGAGGAGATGACTCCTCGTATGGAAGGTCTGCGTCACGCTTTGGACTGATGCGTTTTCTTAGTCAATTTCCTTATCTTTGTTTAACTGACTCATTTCTTTTCTCCTCAACCGGTATGTAGGCCCTGACCAACCACCGAGAGTTGGATCGTTCCCTTCACCAATACCGGGCTCAAGCCCAAGAATGGGAACGGCAGCAACGGGAAGACTTGGCGAATGCTCAGAGCCGAGAACAACTTCTATCACAACAATTGCGCTTGTGCCAGGAGCAATTAACTGAAGCTCGCCAGCAAATTCAAAAAGATGCTGACATTATCGCAGTATTAAAGGAACGACCATGTCCGGGGGCGGGGCTACTTGTCCCTCAGCAGGAAATCCCATCAAGTTCTCTTGACACGGAACCATCCTCAGCTCAAGAGCTATTGCGTCTTCAAGGGCAGGTAGCAGAGCTCCTCAAGGGGAAGCAACAGGACGCGGACACCATCGCTCGCCTTCAAGTTCAATACCAACGAGCAGATAAGATAGGGGACCTCCGTGCAGCTTGTGTAAGGAGGTACAGAAAACTCCTCCTTATAAATTCCGGGCGCATGCTCATGCCCGTCTGCGAGCAAGAGACTTCCCTTTAGAGGATGAACTCTGAACTCGTCGGACCGGATCTTATTCGAGCGGTGGAAGGATTTGGCCTCTATCGTCGGAATATGGTGGAGATGGCGCATCTTGTGCGGCGAGACCAAAGTTCTCGAGCGATGATGTTTCCACTCTGGGCGCAATCATGGAGGTGTCACGGCGCTATGTGGGCGTGCGTCGAAATCTTTGCAAACAACAAGAAAAGTCGAGGCGGCGTCGAGAACGAAGCCACGACCGCCGAACCGCCGGGAAGCGACTTGTTATTTTAATGCGCGCCACTTATCGGAGGATTTAATGGCCGATTAGACAATATGCGCCGAGGATTGCCTCCTCCAACTTATCCTTCATTTTCTTTAAATTGGGAGGCTGGGTTCAAACGTTATCCTCCCGAACGATTTAAGTTGTAATACAGTATCTCATTTTGAAACGGGGATTTCCTTTCTGCGTTTCTGTTTCTCCTTCAATACTCATCGGTAATACTGTATTGCCCTTGTAAATAACCCCTTAATGAAATTTAGAGAGCACTTGGGATTTAATTGATATAATCAATTCAATAAACACCCCTTCTGAATTTCATAATTTCTCCTTTTCTATTTCATATTTCTCATACAGTGTGAAAGAGCTTCAAGTGAAGGGCGTTCCAAGGTCGTGGAAGCTCTTTGCCTTGGTCATCTTTCAGATAATATGCTGACCCTGCGACGCAACGCGTTATCTCGTAGGGTCCCTCCCAGTTGGGAGCCAACTTTCCAGGATCTCAGTAGGATTGACCTTACGCAAAACCCAATCTCCTTCTTGAAATCTCCGAGGCACCACTTTCTTATTAAAGGCTCGCTGAACTCTCTGCTTGTAAAATTCCGCTCGCCTCCGGGCCATCTCCCGCCTTTCCTCCACCAGATCTAATTCGGTGCTTCGGATAAGTTGGTTCTGATCTGGCTCGTATGCTTTTACTCGAGCGCTATCCAACAAAACTTCGACCGGAATAATGGCCTCCGCCCCATATACCAAACTAAAGGGAGTCTCTCTGCCATTTATCTTAGGTGTGGTTCGATAGGCCCACAGGACGCCTGGTAGCTCTTCCACCCAGTTTCCCCTCTGAGCACCCAACTTGGTCTTTAATCCTTGAATGAGGATCCTGTTAGTTACCTCCACTTGTCCATTCGCTTGAGGGTGAGATACCGAAGTGAAAGCTTGCTGAATGTTGAGACTTCGGCACCATTCTTGAATCTTTTCCCTGGGCTGTCGCCCATTATCACTGACTATTTTCCGAGGGATACCATACCGACAAATGATATTTTTCCATAAGAACTGTATTACGGCATTCTCAGTAATTTTGGCTAAGGGCTCGGCCTCCACCCATTTGGAAAAATAATCCACAGCGACCAATAAAAACCTCTTCTGTAAAGGTGCCGTTGGCATCGGACCCACTATATCCATTCCCCATTGGTCAAAAGGACAGGAAGAGACTACAGCTTTCATTAACTCCGCTGGTCGCTCCGAACGGTTGCTATGTTTCTGACAAGCGATGCAACTTTGCACTATATAGAGTAGGCCAAAAGTATCCGGCCAAAAAGGTCTTTCTTGCTAAAGCTCTCCCTCCTAAATGATTGCTGCAGCATCCTTCATGGATCTCCCGGAGTACCCATTCTGCATCCTCGTTTCCTAGGCATTTTAACAAGGGTCGCCCGAAAGAAGTCTTGTATAGGTCTTCATTTAAGAGGATGAACCGTTTGGCTCGGTGTATTAAAGTAGATGCTGCAATTTTCCCTTCAAGAACCTTCCCGTGCCGTAAATAAGCTATGATATCGGTTCTCCAATCAAGACTTAGGCTTGACTCGGGTGCGTTTCCCTCTATGTTGCATATTGCTAAGGAAGTGTGAATTCTCGCCTGGGTCGTCTCCGATGATTTTATTCCTCCCACAGCGCTAGCCATCCGAGCCAATTCATCTGCCTTCTCATTGTGCTCCCGCGGGATTTGCTTCAAGAGGACCTGATAAAATTGAGCTTTTTCTTTCTTAAAAGCTTTCAAGTACTTGTGCAGTCTTTCCTCCCGCACCGCAAAAGAACCTTGAAGTTGGGATATTACCAACTGGGAATCCGAGTGGATAACAACGGAAGAAGCCCCTACCGCTTTAGCAGCCTGCAATCCTGCTAGGATAGCTTCATATTCCGCTTCATTATTAGATGCCCGATATTCCAGGCGGACGGCTAATCGAGTTTCTTCACCCTCCGGGGTAATTAATAGAACACCAACACCTTTGCTAGATCCTGAAGAGCCATCTACGAATATATTCCATGCCTTTGATTCCCTCTCCTTCGTAGTTGAACCTTCTTCCGAACCACAAGGTACCTCGGCCAGGAAATCGGCGAGTGCTTGGGCCTTGATGACCGTGCGAGGTTGGTAGTGTATATCATACTCGCTTAGCTCTACCACCCATTTGGCTAACCTTCCCGAGAAATTTGGCTTAGTGACGATCTTGCCCAATTCGCTGTGTGTTAGAACGGTGATAGGATGAGCCAAAAAGTATGGCCTCAGTTTGCGGGCGATTAGCACTAAGATATAAGCCAGCTTCTCTAACTCCGTAACCGAATTCTGCCCCCTTCAGAATATGGCTGGTATAGTAAATAGGTTTCTGGTGAGAACCTTCTTGTTTCAAGAACAATCGAACTAACGACTCATAGTGGTTCTCCTTGTATTGGTTTAGCCAGTAACGGGAGTCCGGCCAGATATCTCTTCAACTCCTGGAAAGCTTGTTCACATTGATCGTCCCACTGAAATTTAGTAGCTTTGCGCAAGATCTTGAAGAAAGGTAGCCCTTTGTCCGCCGATCTGGCTATGAATCGGGATAAACAAACAATCCTGCCCACTAACTTCTGGGTCTCTTGCAGATTAGTAGGTGATTTCATGTTGCATAAGGCCTTCACCTTCTCGGGGTTGGCTTGCAACCCCTTCTCAGTCACAATGTACCCCAAGAACTTGCCACTTTTTACCCCGAACAAGCATTTGTTAGGGTTTAGCTTCATATTAAATCGCCTTAATGTAGTGAAGGTTTCATTCAAGTCCTTGACTAGATCCCGAGTGACCTTCGACTTGACCAGGATGTCATCCACGTAGACCTCCACATTCTTCCCTTTCTGTTCTGCAAAAATTTTGTCCATAAGGCGCTGATATGTAGCCCCGGTGTTCTTCAATCCGAACGACATGACCACATAGGCATATAATCCCCCTGCAGTCACGAAGCTAACCCTCTTTCGATCCTCTTCGGCCAAAGGTATTTGATGATATCCCTGATAGGCATCCATCAGGGAAACCACTTCATATCCTACAGTAGAATCCACCAATTGATCAATACAAGGCAAGGGGTAGCAGTCTTTAGGGCATGCTTTATTCAAATCACGGAAATCGATACACATCCTCCATTGCCCAGAAGGCTTGGGGACCAAGACTACATTAGAAACCCATTCGGGAAACTGGATTTCCTTTACATGGCCCGCTTTTAGTAGCTTATCCACCTCCTCAGCTATGATCTTGTCTTTCTCGGGTCCAAAATGTCGCCTCTTCTGTTGGACGGGTCGGGCTCCTCTAATGATGTTGAGGTGGTGTTCCGCTACTTGAGGATGGATACCCGTGAGATCATGCACATCTCTTGCAAAGATGTCCTCATTCTCCTTTAAGCAGGCCACCAGCTCTTCTTTGATATCCAGCTGTTGTGCTATCCGTGTGGCCTTTCTCGGAGCGATCTCCACCAGTTCTCCCTCCTCTATCTTATCAGCCTTGGGGGGAGATTCCTCCAGGACGTAGATGTCGGTAGCGATGACAGCTTTGCCTTTTAGGTCTTCAGTCCTGGCCTTCTTTTGATCATCCTGAACTATTTGCACATAGCAGCTCCGGGAAGCCTTCTGTTCTCCACGAACTTCTCCCACCAATTGTCCCACTGGAAATTTCAGCTTCTGGTGGTACGGGGAAGCCACGGCCTGAAAAAGGGTGAGGAAAGGGCGCCCAAGAATAGCATTATAAGTGGATGGAGCATCCACGATAAGGAAAGGGATTATACTAGTTTTTTGGCGGGGCTTTTCACCCAGAGTTAAAGGTAATGAAATCTGCCCCGCTGGGTGGACCATATGCCCTGCGAATCCGAAAAGGGGAGTGGACACATCTTCTAGCTGGGCATTTCCCAGTTGCATCTGCTTGAAGGCCTCCTGGAAGAGGATGTTGACAGAGCTCCCCGAATCAACTAGCACCCGGGCCACTTCATAATTAGCCAGGGATATACGGATAACCAAGGCATCTGTATGAGGCAGCAGAACACCCTGCAGATCTTCTGGCCCGAACGAAACGGGCGGCGCCGCTTATGCGATCACATGATGACGATGGCCAAACTCTCCATAAGGCAGGCGTATGACTTGTGCCGGTTAGAGTCCGTCGATGGAGGTCCTCCGGCTATCACATGGATAACTCCCCGAAGGGGAAGGTCATTTGAAGCGGAGGAAGGGCCCTCACCTGATGGGCCTTCTTGGGAGACCACCTCTTGGGACGGCGTTTGGGGGAAAGTGATCCGAGGTTGTTGATTATACGGCCCCGGACGGGCGACATTGGTTTGGGGGCCTCGCCGTGCCGTTCCTCCGGCTTGATACCTCAATTGCGGATATGCAACATGGAGGCGATCTAGTTCTTCTTGTAGCTTGAAACATCGATTGCTACTGTGACCGTACTCTGTATGATATTGGCAAAAGAACAGGGCAGGGGGGTTACGCGGGATCCCTCTATGTCCCAAGGGTCGCCAGAGCGACGCTGATCGTAGAACTCCATTTCACGTTCTTTCCAAGTCCTCACAGGAGGAAGCACTTCAGCAGCCATGATTTGCAATGGTGGGGCGGGGCGAACTCCCTGGAGCATTGGTCGAGGCCTCGGAGCCTCGTGCCGAAAAGGTCTTGTATACTCCCGCCGAGGAGGAGCTTGAGGAACAGCGGGACGAGCCCTTCGATTGGGATCGCTCGGCTCTCATCACCCTTAATCCTTCTTCTTCGCAGATAAACTGCTCTGCACGGCTCAGTAGCTCTTCATAGCTATCCGTAGGCTGTCTCAGCAAGGAACTAAGGAATGGGCCCTCCTTTAGCCCGTGCTGAATGGCACCTCGGAAGGATTGGATCGGGTCATGGGATTCCCTAGCTAGTGAATCGATGGATATACCCCCTAAGGGATTCTGAAGGTCCCTGGGTGATATGCATTAACATAGAGGCGTCTTGCTTATACGCCTTACAGCTGACAAATTCTCGACTGAACATTCTCTGGAAGTCAGCGAAACAGGTGATAGATCCCGGGGGCAGAGTAGTGAACCACTTTTGCGCCGAACCAATCAGGGTGGTCCGGAAGACTCGACACTTGAGAGCGTCAGTATAACAGTGAAGCGAGGCCGCTCCATCGAATTGTGATATGTGCTCTTCCGGATCCGTCGAACCATCGTACTTACAGACCTGAGGATTTCGGAAGTAGGATGGAGGGAGCTCCGAAAGAATGTCCATCGTGAAGGGGCTAGGCTCGTAGAATTCCGGAGGTCTGGTTGATTGACTTTCACCCTGTTCCTCCCGGCGCGTTTGGGTGAAGGGCGTAGTATTCTGGGGTGTTCTTCCCCCGAGTCCGCCTCCAGGCAACACATCACCATGGGCGGCTATACGAGAGGGAGGAGGCATTTCTGAGAGGGGATCTCTAGAAGAAGGTTCCCCCAGTGCGGATGCAGATATCCGGTTCTTCTCCTTTCTCTAGCGAGGGCTTCTGTGATAGCATCATCCATTAAGGCCTTTAGTTGTGATGGTAGAAGGGTGATGGGGCGCTCCTCCGCCGCAGAGATATCAGGTGGTTGCATTTCTTCGTGTTGCATCTCAACGTCCAGCTCAAATGTTCTCACAGACGGCGCCAACTGATGCAGATGCTGGGGAAAAATCCGTTCGCTCCGTTCTCAAGGCAGCGAAGCGATGAGGGAGGTCTCGGAATATTCTCGCCCGACAGCGATCAGTAAAGAATAAGAAAATGAAGCAGACGAAATGCGAAAACCCGACACCAGCAATCGAGATTCAGACACGAGATGTAACGTGGTTCGGAATAAGGATTCCTACTCCACGGGGGTGAGATTTCTCACCAGATGCGGTGCCTAAGCACTTTCACTATGAAGATCCTCCTTTACGGAAAGCAAGTTTCCGAAGGTGGAGGAGAAAGGACCTCTTACAATGATGTTCCAAGATGAGGAAAATACAAGAGACTTAACAAACAGCAGATCTCTGTCCTCCTTCTCCGGCGAGATCGTTCTTCCTTTTCTCTCGTCTCCTCTTCTCTCTTGCTGGATGCGAATGATTGCGGATCGATCCCCCTTTTCCCTTCCCTTTGCCTCTTTCTCCCTCTTTTATCTTCCCTCCTCCTTCAACGTAACGTCGCGGATTATCTCCATCGTACACGTGGCCACCCCCTCCTCCTGGAGAATAATTCTGTTACAAATATGAGGAACGAGGACTCCCTCGAATATTGCGTGGGGCCCCCAAGCCGTTGCATAGCACCTTTCCCTTTACTTTTTCAGGCGACGAGGTTAAACTGTTTCCCTCACCTCTCTGCTTTAGGTGAAGTTAACTTAGGCCCCTATACCATAGGTGACCTAGCCTTAGGGTTTCTCCCTAAACCGAACCAATTCTCCTTTTTCCCCTACCAAACTTCTTTCGCGTCTATTAGGTTGAGTTGACCCTTCCTCCATCCCATTGGCTTCCGGACTTGCCTAGTTGAACCAGTTCCTAGTCCTCTGTTAGCGAAGTGCCTTCCGCCTCTTTTCCACCTGCGTCCCTTGTTTCTAGCATTCGCCCGTGTCGATAGCTCTCGCTATTTGTCCGTGCCGATGACCTCTGGTACTTGCGCCCGTGTCGATTACTTCCGATAACTCTCGCCCGTGTCAATGGCTTCTGATAACTTTCGCTCGTGTCAATGGCTTCTGATAACTCTTGCCCGTGTCAACGGCTTCGTCTAACTCTCGCCCGTGCCAATGGCTTCTGATAACTCTCGCCCGTGCCAATGGCTTCTGATAACTCTCGCCCGTGTTGATGGCTTCGTCTAACTCTCGCCCGTGCCAATGGCTTCTGATAACTCTCGCCCGAACTGTTTCTCCTTTTCCCCTTTGGCTGAACCAGGTGTTTTGGGGACGGGTCACGGGTCACCTGCTAACTCTTCTATTGGGAATTAGGTAGAAAAAGTACGAGTAGTATCATAGAGCTAGTGCATCACTATAAACCACGGAGTATAATCATACATACTAACCGACTCTGACCAGGACTGGTTGATCCTTTATATCAATCAAGCCAAATATGAGTCGAACATTTTATAGATGAACCTATTTTCAGTATATTATTTTCAAAATAATGTGGAACATGCTTGGACTTTAAAATTAAAACTTATTTTTTATTCCACACACATCCTCACTCTTTTCGATATATGGCAAAAGGGGGAGAAAAAGGCCAAAGTTAAGGGATCAATTTTTTTATGGCCAAGGCTTACTTAACTTTAAGTTAACAAAACATGTTAAGGGAACTCTTAACTTAAACATATTTAGTTAACTTGTTTTCGTTAACAATACAATAATTTACTTAACTCTTACTTAACTTGTTAACAAAATAGAAGTAAAGGCCAAGGTTAAGAAATCAATTTTTTCTTAAAACTTATTTTAAACACTATTGCCAATATTAAGTAATTTTGGTCACTTAATTCTTTTTTAGTAGTAGCAAATATCAAGGGGGAGAGTTAAAACCCTTTCTCAAGTACTCACCCTCGGTCAAGGGGGAGGATTCCTCAAGGGGGAGCACTTGAAAAAGAGTTTTTACTCCTACACATTCATGCATATCTCTTGCTCATTTTACTTAATGCACTTAATTTGTTTTTTTCTTAACTTTGTATGTGTGTTTGCCATAAATCAAAAAGGGGGAGATTGTTGGTGCAGTAGGCACCTAAGTCGAACCTGAGTTTTGATTATAGCAAACAATACAAAGTTAAGCTCATGTCGTTATCTCACGAGCTGAATCGAGTATGCAGAAGATTGATATAGCTAGAGATGAAGGCTAGCGACACCCGGAGGAAGCCGCGGTGGTCGGGCGACACTCGAGTGACTTCGGAGGGAGCCGAAGGAATCGAGTGGAAGGCCGGAAGCAAAAGCAACATGTAAGTGTCGAGGTAAGCTCGTGTGTGCGAGCGTAAGTGAGGTCGTATCCTCTTTATGGGGATGATCTTAAGCGTAGATCCGACCAAAGACATCCTATAGATGGTCTAGGTCGAGATCGGACGGTCGATGACCGTCGAAATTATGTTTTTGTTGAGCTAACTTTGACTTGCAGTAAGCATCAGTCGACTGCCAGCTTGGAGGACTCGACTGCCGTCAATCAGTCGACTGCCGGAGGTCAGCACTCGACTGATGCTGCCATCAGTCGACTGATGATAGCCATCAGTCGACTGATGGTCAATGATCATATTTGAGGAGTCAAGACTTATCACCCCATTTCAAGGAGATTGGTGCTCAATTGTGATTGGCTAGGGTTCCTCTCGAAAAGGGGCTCAAAGGCTATAAAAGGAGGGCCAAACCTAGGGTTTTCATCATCATTCTAAAGCTTCCAAAAAGCCTCCGCCAAGCTACAACTTTTCGACCACGAAGTGCTTTCTCTCCGACGTCTAGGTCTTAAATTCTTTCTTATTGTAACGTCGGTTTTTTAGCTCTTATTTAAGTTCATTTCTTTTCGGAGCTTTTATCGTATACGAGGAGAGGGGGAGTGTCCCTCTACCTCAAGCTTTTTCCTTCTTGTGTCGATTAACTCCTACCTCCAACGAGGAGGAGTTCCTTTAGTGCTTTTGCCCTCCGTACGTGGTCAAGGACCACTAGGGCCTTGGAGTAGTAGCCGAAGGCTACAAACCAAGTAAAAACTTCATTGTCTCTTTTTACTTTACATTTCCGCTGCAATTAATTATCTCTCGAGTTTTAATGAACGTAAAAAAAAAAGGAAAAGGTTTTTCGCTATTCACCCCCCCTCTAGAGAACAGCATCGATCCAACAACAGGTACTTAGAGCATTCATTAGTTGGAGAAGGCACCGTAACTGATGCGCACGGACACGTCCTCAAATCTCGCGAAGGATACCGTCGTGGACTCAAAGTGCGTGCTCGCGCTCAACGCCCACAAGTGCACGGATGTCGTCAAGTAATAAAGATTATCGATCCCACAGGGACTAAAATTTGAGTACCAATACACTAAGTGGTTGCGAATGTTCGAACGTGATCTCCGAGAGAGAGTCAGTTGGTGAGGTCTATCGGTTGACACTACTTTGTGCAGTGTCACACGGAGGAGGAAAAGAGAGTGCCGGGGTCTTAAAAAGTGATCCTAGGATTTCGGTTTCACTTGTGTACCACAGAATAATATTGTCAATTGGTGTCATCTGAACGTCTACCTACGGTTTTGGGGAAGGGACATCATACACTCTCCCGCAGAGCCGCCGCATTCACCGGGAGCTATCCTTGCCCAAAAGAACAGGATAGAGGGTACGAGGATGTCAAATCAATCCTTGCGGTGGACCGTTTTCGATTCCACTGCTCCCTTCTCTCCGCAGTTACGGGAGGTCAGGTTTACCCCCAGGTTCCTTGATCAAACCTCCTAAATCTAGATTGCGAGGGCTGTCACCACCTCATATTGCCTAATCACAGCGGAAAGAAAGCCAAATACATGTAGATATAATAAAGAGCAACTACCAATTATCAAATTAAACTTATGGCCAGAATTTAATGTGAACCAACATTGTCTATGTACACAAGCTACTCCCTAATCCTAGAATCGAAAGTTCTACTCCATAAACACGAAGGAAGAGTCACAAAACATGTTTAAGTTCGAATACATTAGAGATAGAGCGCAGAAATAGAGATATACAATGCTTTGTGATCTTCTCTCCGACGTTGTATTGCAAGTTGTGGACCTCCGACGGTATTCCTCCTCCCCGCTGTGAGTTACCGAAGCTTTTTAGGGCTTCGGCGTGCCGTCCTAGCCATCGTGCCTCCTCCCTAGGGTTTGGGCGGAGCTATCCTTATATAGACATCGCCTCGGACTGCTGCAAAATTCGGAAAAAGCCCTAGTCGCGTAAATCCATTGGGTCGCCACACGGCCATGTGTTTCCACATGGTCAGGCCATGTGTGGCCCTGGGGTGCTGCACTTCGTCCATCGGACATGACCGTGTGAATCCACATGCCCTGGCCATGTCCCACTCTGCGTCTAGCTGCGAAAGTTCTTCTTTTGCTCTGAAAATGCATCTTTATCACCAGAAAAGCTAACTTGCACACAAAAGTACAACGAGCAGACCTCCGAACCAGAAAATAGGCAATGTGTGCAAGAATAGAGTAACATATGCATGAAACTAATGCAAAATGTAACAAGATGTGAGCGAAAACTACTCTTAAAACCCTTTATGTTTTGCTCACATCACTTCCCTGTTGGGTTTCCGGCACCGCGGCGTGTGTGTGTTCGATCATGTTTCGTAAACATGAGCACAGCGGAAGCAATTAAAAATAATAAATCTATATTTATTACAACACACACAACACACGCATGCTATTACAACAAGTGTAGACATAACCGTAAATTAAAATTTGCAATAAAAGGAAATTAAACTACGTTATACCTTCCGTATGACGTGTAGCGGGAACGGCATCAACCGGAACGATCCTCGTAAGAATCGTCTCTATCCGTATCCACGCCGAGCTCCTCGGGATGACTTCGCTAAGTCACGAGCTTCGTCTTCGTACGGGTTACTAGCCTCGTGTTGAAGACGACGTGATCGAGAGATGATCACTATCCGAATCCAAATTCGGACCTAAAAACAAGTCCTCAAGACTCGCTTCTCCGGAGAGGTATTCGTCAACCGATTGACGAATCCTTCGTCCTCCACCTCAGAGGATTACCGGAGATCAAATCCCCGGTATGTTATCCGCTGTCGGATCACTAACCGTCGTCCAAACGACGTTCCGACGAGAGGAGAAGAAGCTGTCCAGAAAACTGGACAGCTTGGTGGAGGAGTAGGCGCCGGCCAAAACAAGGAGAGAAAAGGCTCACCTTGATGCCGAACCTATAGGAGATCACCGGAGGGTCGCCGGAGGTTCACCGGCTGGAGCTTGGACGCCGGCAAGGGTCTTGGACGGCGGCACAAAGGTGGGCGGCGGCAGCTTTAGAGTTGGCACCGATTAACTCCTCCAAGGAGTGGGCGGCAACTCAAAGGGGGGCTAGGGTTTAGATTAGTTAGGGTTTAACAATCCCTTAAGCCCACTTTTATAGAGAACTAATTCTCTTAATGGTTAATGGATCATATCCATAAAGCCCGTTAACCCGCTCCATTAAGATAAGTTAAAATAAACTAAACCATGATGGTTTATTTTAAGTTAAAACGAACCGAACCAACCTTTGGTTCATTCGTTTAATATAAACCAAACCCTTTGGTTTATTCTAATCCATTGGATTAGAACCAAACCATTTTGGTCCATCCATTATGTCTTCATAAGACACTGCCCATCCACGCTTCCATTGCGACTGAAACAATTTCATGCTCGCTTTATGTTTGGTCCAACCAAACATAGTTTCTCTCGGTCTGAGAATCCCATTCTCAAGCTCGTTTTAAATCCTTTGGATTACACTCGTTGTGCGTGTGACCAAATAGGTTCTCGGTTTATGTTGGCCGTCTATAATTAACCATTAATTATAGAACGATCATGAGTGGCACCTAGTAGTACATCATGATCCCCAATTAACCAAAAGATCAACGGTTGATCCGTAACTATTTCGAAACCCTTCAAGAGCTCGAATGAATCGTGCCCCATTCCCTTCACTCATCTTATACCCACTTGGTTCAGGACATGGTCTATTGTGTATCCCACTAAGTGACCTCGTCACCTAGCCCAAGTATCATTTCCTCGTCCTCTGATTCTAGTTACTCCACATGTATCGAAGAGTACCTTACTCTAAACATGTAATGCTTTGGCCAAAGACTTTAGTAACAATCCGACGAGAGGCCATGGGTATACATCTCCTCGCAAGGAGTGGTGAATCCTTTATAGGCTATTCAAACACCTTCGATCACTTCGACTTATACCCAATCATCCCGGGTCCACATCTCCTCGGTGATGTTTGCTTAAGATGTCAAAGCATAAGTCTCCATGATCAAGATGACTTGAATACCGCAAGTCAAAGGAACATCGCACTTAAGCCACAGTAAGAACTTCATTGACATATCTATATATGCAGAGAACCATATGAAGTCTTACGGCTGGTCACTCCAATGAACTAGTTACCATAACTAGCATCCACGATTAACTCCGGACATCACTATGTCTCCAGCCAGTGAGAATCAGCTGCTTGGATACACCAAGGAGTATACCTCGTGCTAGTCTCGACAGAATTGATGGTGTCCAAATCCATCAATTCATCAACTAGGGATAATTCTGATACATCACAATTACACATGTAGAGATACTCACTAGTTGTGATCTAATCACAAATTCTCTCATGCTGTGAATCGTATCGTGGACATTCAGTAAATGAGTTTAAGATCCAATCAAATACATAAAACATGTATACTCAAATAGTGAATCTTCATTTATCATATAAATGGTTCATACATAAGGCGATTGCCTTAGGACATCTCTCATATATTACTAACAGACTCCCACTTGGCCTAATGCCAATCGCTACGGTATCCAATACCATAAGCTCTAACATGACCCTCAAACTTACTTTGAGGTAATGCTTTAGTCAAAGGATCCGCTAAGTTCCTTTCAGTGGAAATTTTCTCGATTTGTATTTCGTTCCTACTGATGATCTCTCTGATAAGATGATAGCGGCGAAGCACATGTTTGGATCATTGATGAGACCACATCAAGTTCATACTTGATCCAAACCGCTTCCTTTGCTGCTTCCAAAGCTGCAACGTATTCTGTCTTAGTGGCAGAATCCGCTATAGTGTCAAGCTTGGAACCTTTCCAACTTATTGCGCCTCCATTCTAGGTGAATACATACCCAGACTAAGACCTGGAATCATCCTTGTCTGTCTGGATCTGGCATCCGTATACCCACGTATCACCATGTACCCTTCTCCATATATTAGGAACGTATCCTTAGTTCTTCTTAAGTACTTAAGGATCGTCTTAACAGTCACCCAATGATCCATTCCTGGATCAGACTGGTATCTACTCGTGACACTCAGAGCATACGATACATCGGGCCTCGTACATAACATAGCGTACATGATAGATCCTATTGCGGATGCATAGGGAATCTTACTCATGCAAATCCTCTCGTCTTCTATGCGCGGACACATAGACTTCGAAAGGTGTTCCCCATGCCTGATGGGTAGATAACCTTTCTTGGATTCCGACATGCTAAACCTCTTTAGCACTCGGTCTATATATGTAGACTGCGAAAGACCAAGCAACCGTTTCGATCTATCTCTATAGATCTTAATCCCAAGGATGTAGGTTGCTTCTCCCAGGTCTTTCATGGAGAATGTCTTGGATAACCAAACCTTCACTGACTGTAAGATTGAAACATCGTTTCCTATAAGTAGTATGTCATCGACATACAATACTAGGAATACGACTGCACTCCCACTAACCTTCTTGTACACACAAGGTTCGTTTGGATTTTGAGAGAAATCAAACTTTTTGATTGTCTCATCAAAACGGATATTCCAGCTCCTGGAAGCTTGCTTCAATCCATAAATGGACCGTCGCAATTTGCATACCTTGGTTTTATCAACCGATGTGAAACCCTCAGGCTGTATCATATACATGTCCTCGAGCAAGTTTCCATTAAGGAAAGCTGTTTTCACATCCATCTGCCATATCTCATAATCATAATGAGCCGCTATGGCCAGGAGCATCCGAATGGATTTAAGCATAGCTACAGGCGAATAGGTTTCGTCATAATCAACACCTTGTTTTTGACGATATCCTTTCGCCACCAATCTAGCCTTATAGGTAATCACATTACCATCCATGTCGGTTTTCTTCTTGAAAACCCACTTGCACCCTATAGGCTTTATGCCTTCAGGTGGGTCAACCAAATTCCAAACTTGGTTTTCATACATGGAATCCATTTCCGACTTCATGGCACCAAGCCACTTATCCCTTTCTGAACTTGTCAGCACTTCTTCATAACTGGTAGGCTCCTCATCATCAATGAGTAACACATCGTTCGATTCACTTACGAGAAATCCATATCTCTCAGGAATATTGCGTGTTCTACCAGATCTACGAAGATGTGGTGTTACAATAGGTCCAGTCGATTGCTCATCACTATGAGTTGTCGATCACAGTGCTTCACGTGTCTCATCAATGTCTATTTGAGTCTCTCGAGCCTCCTCAAGCTCGACGACACTCCCACTGTTTTCTTGCAAGAGAAACTCTTTCTCTAGAAACACAGCATGCCTTGAAACAAACACCTTTTGTTCCTCAGGATGTTAGAATTGGTAACCCCTTGTTTCCTTAGGGTATCCAATAAATAGACATTTATCAGACTTAGCATCCAATTTGTCTGATACAGTCCGCTTCACATAAGCAGGACAACCTCATATCTTCAAGTAAGATACATGAGGTTTCTTACTATTCCATATCTCATATGGAGTAGTTGAGACTACCTTGGTAGGCATTCTGTTTAACAAGTAAAAGCGGTATGCAAGTGCATAGCCCCAAAGGACTTGGGAAGAGTCGCATGATTCATCATTGACTGACCATGTCCAATAAGGTCCGATTCGCCTCTCGGATACACCATTATGTTGTGGTGTATATGGCGGAGTCCATTGAGACAATATACCATTGTCTCTTAGATAATCAAGAAACTCTTGACTTAAGTATTCACCACCTCGATCCGATCTAAGTATTTTAATACTCTTGTCATGTTGTTTCTCTACTTCATTTCTGAATTCTTTGAACCTTTCAAAGGCTTCAGACTTGTGTTTCATCAAGAACACATACCCAAACCGAGAGTGATCATCGGTGAAGGTAATGAAGTAGCTATAGCCTCCTAAAGCTTGAGTAGACATAGGTCCACATACATCAGTATGTATTAGAACTAGTAACTCTCCCACTCGTTCACCTTTTCAGGTAAAAGGTAACTTAGTCATCTTGCCTTTTAAGCATGATTCGCATGTATCGTATGAATCCAATTCAAACAATTCCAGAATTCCACATCGGTGTAATTCGGACATGCGTTTCTTGCTTACATGGCCAAGACGACAATACCACATGTAGGAGTCTAATTGATTATCTTTTCGAGCACGCTTGTTGCTCGCTTCGATATTGAAAATGTCACTGGATACGTCCAACGTATAAACACCATTGCTTAAAGTTCCAGTTTCTTAAAGAACTCCATTCAAAGTTATGTAACAACAATTGTTACTAAAAGTCAAATGGTACCCATTTCTATTTAAACAAGAAATAGAAATGATGTTCTTTATCAACGAAGGAACATAAAAGCAATTGTCCAGTTCTAAGACAAGTCCTATAGGGAGTTCCAACAAATACGTTCCGATGGCGAGTGCGACAACCTTGCTCCATTCCCAACACGTAAATTTGACTCTCCCTTGACGAGTCTTCTTCTATTCCTTAGCCCATGTATGTCATTACATATATGTGAGGCACACCCAGTATCAAATACCCAAATGTCTAAGGAAATAGAATGACAATCAATAAAGAAGATTTCTGAAGAAGATGAGGCATCCGATGCCTTATCCTTCTTCATGGACTCAAGATAAACCTTGCAATTTCTTCGCCGATGACCCTCCTTGCCATAATGATGGCAAGTGCCCTTTTGAGCTGGTTCTGCCTTTTAGCCTTTTTCTTCTTCCCCTTCTGTTGTTCCTTTGACTCCCTCTTAGAACCTTTCTTCGAGGAATCAACTAACAACACTGACCCCTACTCATGCTTCTCGTAAGGCTCCACAGTCTTGACATGTTGAGCAAGATACAGATGAACCTCCTTGCATCTCAGAGGTGAAGAGGAGCTTGGAGACTTCGAACCTTTCGAATCTCACTTGCTCATCAACCAACACACAGAGATGAAGGACTACGATATGAGCATCCATATGCTCATGTTGCTTTCGTAGCTTGGGTTCCATCGCGGCTAGCATGATGCAACTCATTTGTTCAGAATCACTCACATGTTTCTGATAGGCCAACAATTGGTCAAAAGTTGCATCGTCACTAGGACGGGCGGGAAGAGGCGCTTCGAGGACATTTGCAAGCTTTTCACCTTGAGAACAATTCTCAAGTTTCTAAGCCAGTCCAAGAAGTTCGGCCCAGTCAATTTATTTGAATCCAAAATGGAACGCAAATTCAAACACATCATGATCAATATATTAACTTAGAAATACAAAACGAGCATATATGAGAAAGATGATTTTAAAATGCATCAATATACATTTATAAATCCCATTCATTTTTCGAATTTCAAAAACCCTTAAAATCACTTCGGGAGATCGTAGGTCCATCTCCGAATGGGCTGATATCCATCATAGATAAGAACAACCTTGGAGTGAGTCCAACAAGCCATTCTTAGCTATGATGGTGGGTATCAAGTATACCGATTACATATCATGTATATGTAACTATCACAATGTGCTATCAACTAATTGAATGTTTACACATACATTGGGTTGTTAACACATTAACAAGTATGCATCATATGCATAGCACCCAACTTCACCTCTCTTCACATCGACCTTGGAGTGAGTCCAACAAATCGATGCTCCAAGTTAAAGCCGACCCATTAATCGCGAAATAGTTTTAATATGGTTAGAGCGCATTCAACCAATTAGCCAGGCTTGGAGTGAGTCCAACAACCCAAACTAACGATTGACCTCTGACTCTTACCATATTAGAGTTAAACTATTCCAATGATTTGAACATGTTCAGGTTCGAGCCGGGCTTGGAGTGAGTCCAACAACCCAAACAAGAAACAGAACTCTGGTTCTAACCATATTAATGGAAGGTGTAGGCTTTAATATTGTGTTAGGGTTTTTATGTCTCATCCTCTTTGCATGCAAATAACTATTATCTACATGGCATGACATACATGGCATACATCTACATATCACGACACGCATGGCATAATGTTATGCATCTAATGCAATTACATGGCATACAATTATGTCATGTATATATTTCCTTATATGTCATAACTATTTATGGAAATAAAATATGTTTAAGATTTGATTCTCCAAATCAAATCATAATTAAATTAGGAAACAAATTTCCAAATCTAATCACATATTTTATTCATGGAATTATTTGATTAAGGAAAATCTATTTAGGAAACCAATTTCCTAAATCATTAAAACTACTTATGGAAATAAAATATTTTAAGATTTGATTTCCCAAATCAAATCATGATTAAATTAGGAAACAAATTTCCAAAATCTAATAAAATATTTTATTTATGGAAAATATCAATTTCCATAAATACTTCCAACTTTCCAAAAGTGGAAGATTTCCATAAATACTTCTAGACTTTCCAAAATTGAAAAATTTCCATAAATACTTCTAAATTTCCAAAATTAAAAAATTTCTAGAAATATATTATGACTATCGCAAAACTATTTTACGATTATGTCGAAACACAACCTGGGCTCTGATACCACTGTTGGGTTTCCGGCACCGCGGCGTGTGTGTGTTCGATCATGTTTCGTAAACATGAGCACAGCGGAAGCAATTAAAAATAATAAATCTATATTTATTACAACACACACAACACACGCATGCTATTACAACAAGTGTATACATAACCGTAAATTAAAATTTGCAATAAAAGGAAATTAAACTACGTTATACCTTCCGTATGACGTGTAGCGGGAACGGCATCAACCGGAACGATCCTCGTAAGAATCGTCTCTATCCGTATCCACGCCGAGCTCCTCGGGATGACTTCGCTAAGTCACGAGCTTCGTCTTCGTACGGGTTACTAGCCTCGTGTTGAAGACGACGTGATCGAGAGATGATCACTATCCGAATCCAAATTCGGACCTAAAAACAAGTCCTCAAGACTCGCTTCTCCGGAGAGGTATTCGTCAACCGATTGACGAATCCTTCGTCCTCCACCTCAGAGGATTACCGGAGATCAAATCCCCGGTATGTTAGCCGCTGTCGGATCACTAACCGTCGTCCAAACGACGCTCCGACGAGAGGAGAAGAAGCTGTCCAGAAAACTGGACAGCTTGGTGGAGGAGTAGGCGCCGGCCAAAACAAGGAGAGAAAAGGCTCACCTTGATGCCGAACCTATAGGAGATCACCGGAGGGTCGCCGGAGGTTCACCGGCTGGAGCTTGGACGCCGGCAAGGGTCTTGGACGGCGGCACAAAGCTGGGCGGCGGCAGCTTTAGGGTTGGCGCCGATTAACTCCTCCAAGGAGTGGGCGGCAACTCAAAGGGGGGCTAGGGTTTGGATTAGTTAGGGTTTAACAATCCCTTAAGCCCACTTTTATAGAGAACTAATTCTCTTAATGGTTAATGGATCATATCCATAAAGCCCGTTAACCCGCTCCATTAAGATAAGTTAAAATAAACCAAACCATGATGGTTTATTTTAAGTTAAAACGAACCGAACCAACCTTTGGTTCATTCGTTTAATATAAACCAAACCCTTTGGTTTATTCTCATCCATTGGATTAGAACCAAACCATTTTGGTCCATCCATTATGTCTTCATAAGACACGGCCCATCCACGCTTCCATTGTGACTGAAACAATTTCATGCTCGCTTTATGTTTGGTCCAACCAAACATAGTTTCTCTCGGTCTGAGAATCCCATTCTCAAGCTCGTTTTAAATCCTTTGGATTACACTCGTTGTGCGTGTGACCAAATAGGTTCTCGGTTTATGTTGGCCGTCTATAATTAACCATTAATTATAGAACGATCATGAGTGGCACCTAGTAGTACATCATGATCCCCAATTAATCGAAAAGATCAACGGTTGATCCAGAACTATTTCTGAAACCCTTCAGTAGCTCGAATGAATCGTGCCCCATTCCCTTCACTCATCTTATACCCACTTGGTTCAGGACATGGTCTATTGTGTCAGTCCCCACTAGGCTGACTACGTCACACCTAGCCCAAGTATCATTTCCTCGTCCTACGGATTCTAGTTACTCCACATGTATCGAAGAGTACCTTACTCTAAACATGTAATGCTTTGGCCAAAGACTTTAGTAACAATCCGACGAGAGGCCATGGGTATACATCTCCTCGCAAGGAGTGGTGAATCCTTTATAGGCTATTCAAACACCTTTGATCACTTCGACTTATACCCAATCATCCCGGGTCCACATCTCCTTAGAGATGTTTGCTTAAGATGTCAAAGCATAAGTCTCCATGATCAAGATGACTTGAATACTGCAAGTCAAAGGAACATCGCACTTAAGCCACAGTAAGAACTTCATTGACATATCTATATATGCAGAGAACCATATGAAGTCTTACGGCTGGTCACTCCAATGAACTAGTTACCATAACTAGCATCCACGATTAACTCCGGACATCACTATGTCTCCAGCCAGTGAGAATCAGCTGCTTGGATACACCAAGGAGTATACCTCGTGCTAGTCTCGACAGAATTGATGGTGTCCAAATCCATCAATTCATCAACTAGGGATAATTCTGATACATCACAATTAC
This sequence comes from Wurfbainia villosa, assembly GCA_025175895.1. Lineage (NCBI taxonomy): Eukaryota > Viridiplantae > Streptophyta > Magnoliopsida > Zingiberales > Zingiberaceae > Wurfbainia > Wurfbainia villosa. The sequence goes on from CM045992.1 coordinate 88,158,511, forward strand.
ACATATAGAGATACTCACTAGTTGTGATCCAATCACAAATTCTCTCATGCTGTGAATCGTATCGTGGACATTCAGTAAATGAGTTTAAGATCCAATCAAATACATAAAACATGTATACTCAAATAGTGAATCTTCATTTATCATATAAATGGTTCATACATAAGGCGATTGCCTTAGGACATCTCTCATATATTACTAACATTCCCCCAGACTTAAATCTTTGCTTGTCCTCAAACAAACCTCAGTGCCATAAAATTTTAGAAAGATATTGTTCCATAATTAGCATACTAACTAAATTTATTAGGTGGTATTTGCAATCAAAGAAAAACAGATATGTTCTAAAAATTCACTAAGTTAGCTCCTCGTGCTCGTGCTAAGCGAATCATTCTTAGGGGATGCCCGTTCCATGGTGAGTTAAGTCGTCACCCCATAGCTTTCCTAAGGTCTCCGGCTCTTAGGCACTTACCTGCCCAAAGCGAGGGTCGTTCCCTAGATCTAGCATAAAGTCTCAAAGGTGTGCTCGGTATTGAGGGAAATTGGGAGGTGTTTCCCCAGTAACCTAACTCGGTCTCAAAGGGGCACCTAGCAATTTCCACCCATGATAATTATTTTTTTTATCCCTCATAATCTCTCTTTTTCTTTCATCTCACAGGGATTTTGATTTTTATGAATGAGCTTACACAATACAAGCATCTCCAGTAACTAAAATGCTAAACCTAGAGTCACCTATGGATTCCAAAGTACTAGACTATTGAAGTGAATCATAACTAGGTATGTACTAGATTTTCTCTTTCAGAATTTTCAATATGTGTAAGTGCAAAAATAAAGCTAACCAGTGCAGGTCTAGAACATTCAATAGAGCGAATAGAATAAAATACCACAAGATAAATAGAGTTAAGCTACCTATGGGAACAACTCATGCAAGCAACTTTCAAAAATACTACTGAGGTAGCTTTTCAGACACCAAAAATTAAGTACTAAAATGAACTAAAAAACTCATGCATGCATGAACAAATGAATGAAAATACCAGAAAAGAAACTATACTAGGAAACAAAACAAAATAGATTGTGGGGTCTCCCCCTAGACTTAAACAAAAATATACCTCTAATATGGTGGACGAGGTGGAAAGTCTGGGAGCCTGGGCATCTCTGGATCCTGGGACAACCTACTGCTAAGTCGCTGATGCCACATATACATATGGTCGATCTGAGAACTGGTGGATACAGCGGCTGCTCGGTGCTCCTCCTCCCTAGCCCACTGTGCATGCTGGGCATGCATATGCTGCCGCATCTCCCCGCGGTAAGCTGCCTCATCCTGGCGACGAACAACCTCCTCCTGGAAGTATATGCGGGTCTCATCGTAGAACTCCTCTGCCCGCTGAAAATGCTCTCGAAATCCCTGGAACTCTACCTGTTGGTAGGCGCTCTGCTCCTCCCATCGCTGCCTATGCGTCTGCTTCTCAGTGTAAATGTCATCGAGGCACGATCGGAACTCCAAGAAATCATATGCCGATGTACCTACATCCTGTTAAAAAGTAGAAAAAGATGGTGGCGCAGGTGTAGGCTCATGTCGGCATGGACTAGGTGGGCTCCTATGCATGTGTGGACTGGAGGGAGAGTGATACAAAGGTGGAGAGATGGGCGTTGATGTGGATGGTCCCTCATGAGGAGGGGACTCCACTATCAGGTCTAAGCATCAATTGGCGCATATAGCGATGGTGGGATGATCCGGGTTGGGAAGCCTAAGGGCCGTAAGATTTTTCCTTACATAGCATAAAGAGTCTCCTTCTCTTACAATCATTTTCATGGCCATGCATACTCCTAGGTCGATCCTAGGGCTCCCCTCTATACTCTCCAATGTTGTATAGTCGTACCCCATCCTATAACAAATGTGGGTAAGTAGGCCTCCCATATTGATCTCTCTGCGTGCTGCTTTGCCCATCTTCACTAAGTGTCTGATGAAGTGGGACCCTACATCGATGCTACTCCTTTCTTGTAGCATGTCTCATAGGCAAAGCAGCTCACTGGCTCTCACTACACCTTCACTCTCCCCATGACCAAATATAGTACTGGCCATGACGCAGTGAAGGTATCAAAAGATGGGGTTTTGGAGGCACGACGCTTTGGCCCTAGAAGGGTCATAAGCGTGCTCCCCCGTCAACTTGGTCCAACATTTCCGAGAGTTGAACCCAATAGGGGTTCTTCTCTCTCCCCCACTTGGTAAGTCAAAGCATGAGTTCCATTGCTGAAGGGTCCACTCATGCTCTATGTTAAAAAGTCTAAAAATTATCCTACCCTCCTCGCTCTCTCTATCCGTTAAAACTTCCACCTCTAAAGAACTCAAAAATTCAAAAACTATCCTAGGGTAGGTTAGGTGCCTTATTCCTATAATCTCATCCCACCCCATTTTTCCAAATAGGGTTTGCATATCACCCAACAACCCTAAAGATTCTAGGAAATCCTCATCTAAGTACCTAGTAGCAGTAAGTTTACGAGTAGAGAGCATATTGAACCTATCTCTATGTTCATTATTGCAAAAAAGTAGAGGGGGTAGGGCATTACCCTCTTCCAAAGCTTGAGGAGCGTCGACTCTTCTTGTTAAATCGCTCGAGGCACCGGATCAGCGATACTTCCTCCTCATCCTTGCTCCTTTTGGCTTCTAAAGAGGTTGAAAATGCTTCTAGAGGAAGGGGAAAGCGAAATCACAGGGCTAGGGCAAGAACTTTTAAAGCACACAATGCAAATGAGGTGAAAACATACGGCTCGCCCTTTTTAACCTCGCGCACCACGGCCGTGTGCGCCTCTGGTCAAGCAGGCACAACCGTGGGAAAGTACACTGCCAGGCCGTGTGCCCCCCATTTTCGCCCCTTTTATGCACCATGCCCTGAATTTGTTCATACACTTCGCCGTATAGACTAATATGGGTTTCATTTTTGCCTAGCAAAGTTATTTTCTACTCCTAACTCTAAATGTGATGGAAATCAAAACTAAAATCTAACACATGTATGCAATGCAATAGAAAAAGGGAAATCTACAACTAAACTTGGGTTGCCTCCCAAGAAGCGCTTTGTTTAAGGTCGTTTAACTCAACCGCACTCTTCTATCAACTCGGCTCTGGTGGTTCAGTGAACCTCCATTCATCTATCTCGGGATCCACAGCTGGAGGTTCTAGCTTCAATATGCTAATCGTGAAGCTGTCAAAGTAGGAAGCTCTGTGCTTCGAAAGGATGAAAAGAATGATCTCCCCGTCTACCTCCAGGGAGATCCGGTGTGCCTTCACATCTATGCACGCCCCTGCGGTTGCTAGAAAAGGCCTTCCTAGAATGATAGGATTTTGGGGATTCGGTCCTGTGTCTAGTATGATGAAGTCCGTGGGTATCACAAAATCTTCAATCATCACAGGAACATGTGGTAGCAGGCCAATGGGCTCTTTCACTGAGTCATCCCCCATACGAATACCAAGATTCACTGGTTAGAGCCCGCTCAGTCCCATCTTCAAAAAATATACGTAGGGCATCACACTGACTGATGACCCCAAGTCGCATAGCACTTCGTCAAAACTCTCCACATAAATCGAGCAGGGAATAATTAATTCACCATGGTCCTAAAGTTGTACTGGAATCTTCTCTTCGAACTCAGCTTGGTCAGGTAGGGTGGAACTCATGGCTGCACACACCTTGGCGAATTAACTACTTTGCCCTACTCCTTCCTCCTTTCCTTGGCTCGCCGGAGAGTTCTTCACAGGTTGTGACACGTAGTGGGCTATTTGGGCCACTTGTGTCTCCAACATCCTGGTATGACTTGCAAGGCCGTCAACGGTGGCCTTCAAGTCTCTCAGTGCTTCTTCAAACTTTTGATGCTAGCGACGGAATTCCTCATTGGCCTTAGATTGGGTAGTGATGAAGTCCTCCATCATCTGTTCCAGTCTGGACTTTTGTGGTCGCTGCCCCTTGCCCTGCTATTGCCCGTACCCTCCATATGGTTGGGGGTTTCCCAAGTTATTTTTGTAGGAGAAATTTGGGTGACTCCTCCATCCGGGATTGTAGGTATTAGAGTATGGGTTGTGGGGCCTTTGATCGTAGTCCCCAATCACGTCACACTGCTCAATCTGCTCATCTGCGGTCCCCTCCCCTACATAGTGGTCCTCACGATACACTATCACTCCTTCTCCATAGTCGATGGCCGTGCATGCAGATGAAGGATTCAAAGATTCAAACAGTCTGCTTAGCGCGTCCATCCTCACTGAAAGGTGGTCCATGGAGTTGACAGTGTATCATCCCACTGCAGGCATGGGTTGACCACGTTCGGAGGCCCATTGATGGTGGTTTTGGGCCACATCTTCAATAAGCTCCTCTGCCACCTCTATGGTCTTGTTCATTAGAGCTCCTCCTACGAAAGAATCTAGGGACATCTTCGTGGCGTAAGCGATCCCATTATAGAAAATATGGATCACCAGCCACCTCTCCAGTCCGTGGTGTGGGCATTGGTAAAGTAGCCCCTTGTAGCGATCCCATGCTTCGAATAAGGACTCTCCCTCTTTCTGGCGAAAGTTCGTGTTAAGATGGCGCATGTGAGCAGTCTTACTTGGTGGGAAGTATTTACTTAGGAACTGCTGCTCACACTGCTCCCATGTGGTGATGCTGCCAAAAGGTAAGGAGTGAAGCCATGCCTTAGCCTTATCCCACAGTGAAAATGGGAACAGGCTCAGGCAAATCACGTCAGAAGGGACCCCATTCAGTTTCATGGTTGAGCATATTTCGAGAAAAGTCTCAAGATGCTGGTTCGGGTCTTCAGTTGCAGCTCCCCCGAATTGGCTCTGCTAGACCATATGTATAAGTGTCGGCTTCAGCTCAAAGTTATTTGCTGAAATTGATGGTCCAGTTTTGCTCGGCTTGAATCCTTTAGCACTAGGAGCTGCGTAGTCCTACAGAGGTCGGCTTCCTATGTTCACCTCGGATACAGCTTGATCTTCCATCTTTCGCTGTACTGCTCTCCGACGGTGAAAGGTTCGCTCAATCTCTAAATCGATCGGAATTAGACCTTCCGACCTTAGTCTTCTAAGCATACGACGAACCAACACACAAAAGTAAGAGTGCTAACCTAATGCTAAAAGCAAAAAATAAATAAATCGAGCAAATAAAAACCTAAGATGCAATAAGTAAACAGGAAACTACTACTGAAGAATAAAAACTAAATCTAAATATAGAAAATAAAACTAAAGCAAATAAAGTAAACTAATAAGAAAATAAAGCAAGAAAATAATCTAATCCTAAGTCCGATCCAATCTACCACCGTTCGATTTGATATCGAATCGACAGTCCCCGGCAACGGCGCCAACAACTTGATGCGCACGGATGCATCCTCAAATCTTGCGACGGATACTGTCGTGGACTCAAAGTGCGCGCTCATGCTCAACGCCCGCAAGTGCATGGATGTTGTCAAGCAATAAAGATTATCGATCCCACAGGGACTGGGATTCGAGTACCAATACAATAAGTGGTTGCGATTGTTCGGATGTGATCTCGGAGAGAGAGTCGGTTGGTGAGGTCTATCGGTGGGCACTACTTTGTGCGGTGTCACACGGAGGAGGAAAAGAGGGTGCTGGGGTCTTAAAAAGCGATCCTAGGATTTCAGTTTCACTTGTGTACCACAGAATAATGTTGTCAATTGGCATCGTCAAAACGTCTACCTACGGTTTTGGGGAAGGGACATCATATACTCTCCTACAGAGCCGGCGCATTCACCGGGAGCTATCCTCGCCCAAAAATACGGGATAGAGGGTACGAGGATGCCAAATCAATCCTTGCGGCGGACCATTTCCGATTCCACTGCTCCCTTCTCCCCGCAGTTACCGGAGGTCAGGTTTACCCCCATGTTCCTTGATCAAACCTCCTAAATCTAGATTGCGAGGGTTGTCACCACCTCGTATCGTTTAAGCACAGTGGAAATAAATCCAAATACACGTAGATATAATAAAGAACAACTACCAATTGTCAAATTAAACTTATGGCCAGAATTTAATGTGAACCAACATTGTCTATGTACACAAGCTACTCTCTAATCCTAGAATCGAAAGTTCTACTCCATAAACATGAAGGAAGAGTCACAAAACATGTTTAAGTTCGAATACAATAGAGATAGAGCGTAGAAATAGAGATATACAATGCTTCGTGATCTTCTCTTCGGCGTTGTATTGCAAGTTGTTAACCTCCGACGGCGTTCCTCCTCCCCAATGCGAGTTACCGAAGCTTTTTAGGCCTTCGGCGTGCCATCCTAGCCGTCGTGCCTCCTCCCTACGGTTTGGGCGGAGCCATCCTTATATAGACATCGCCTCGGACCGCTGCAAAATCCAAAAAAGCTCTTGTCGTGCAAATCCGTTGGGCCGCCACATGGTCATGTGTTTCCACATGGCCAGGCCATGTGCGGCCCTGGGGTGTTGTTCTTCGCCCATCGGACATGACCATGTGAATTCACATGCCTTGGCCGTGTCCCACTCTGCGTCTAGCTGTGAAAGTCCTTCTTTTGCTACGAAAATGCATCTTTATCACCAGAAAAGCTAACCTGCACACAAAAGTATAATGAGCAGACCTCCGAACCATAAAATAGGCAATGTGTGCAAGAATAGAGTAACATATGCATGAAACTAACGCAAAATGTAACAATATGTGAGCGAAAACTACTCCTAAAACCCTATATATTTTGCTCACATTAGTAATGTGCTTGGTCTTTTACTAGGGTGCTTGAAACTCTAGGAGTGGCAGCTTACAAGGGAAGATACTTATGTGCTTCAAATATTCACTGCATCAGTCGAGCCACCATGGGGGTCAGCTCGACTGACACTCTTGCACAAAGGCACAGAATTGAGCTGGCTCAACTGCCATCTCGACTACTTATCATTTGGTATAGCACAGAATTGAGCTGACTCAACTGCCAGCTCGACTACTTATCGTTTGGTATAGCACAAAATTGAGCTGGCTCGACTACTCACTACGTGGAACAGCACAGAACCAAGCCTAGCTCAACTGCGGGCTCGACTGTATACTCTGATCGCCAAACACTAAACCCTATAGCAGTCGAGTCGATTTGGTAAGCGGCTCGACTGGTAGCTATAGATTAAGTCATAGAACCGAGCCCAGCTTGGTTGCGAGCTCGACTGACAGGTGTTTTTCGAGCATAGACGCGAGTCTGACTCAACTTCGGGCTCGACTGTGGAGGCAACAACGGGATGCTTCCATTTCAAGTAAAGATTCAAACGGGATGATTTCCAGTTGGAGGAGCAGGTTCCTTTGCTGGTAAACCACTAGAGGTTGGAGGTGGTTACGGGGACAAGCTCAAGTGGTCAGGTTTTGGTCGGACGTTACTTCTAGGGTTTCAATGGAGGAAGATAAAAGGTTTGCTGAAGAACAAGAGAAGCAATTCTTGAGCTTCAGTTTTTGATTCGAGTTAGACAAGCTTCCTGTGATTCATTCTGAAGGAGAAGAAGAAAAACCTTGCTCTCATCTCGTCTCCTCTCCAACAAGTGCTCACAACTGCTATCAATCATCTTCTTGCAACCACTACAACTTCATCTTCAATGCAAGAAGCCGAACAACAATCTGTAACCTGTTTTAACTTCTTAGCTTATTGTTCTTGATTATCTTCATTGCATTGTAAGCTTGTAAGAGGTGAAGTTTTTCACCTCCAGAAACATTCCGATCCATTCATAGTAGACTTTCCTTTTGAGCTGCCTGTGGAGTAGGAACTACATAGTTCCGAACCACGTAAATACCTGCGTATTGGTTGTGTTTATCCTTTGTTCTTTGTTTTCTATTTCTGCTGCGTAATTTGCTGTTTCATAGTGAAATTTGAGTTAGATTTTTTCAACTCTCTATTCACCCCCCTCTAGCGAGCCTTGATCCCAACAAGAGTGATAACAGTTGACTGATGGCATGCAACAGTCAAATGATGGCATGCCCAATGGAAAGAAACCCTTCTTCTCTATAAAAAGAGGGGTTGGGGGCCTTGGTGAAGCTAATTCTTTAACTCCTAAACTTGTCTTAAGCCTCCCCACAGTTTCTAAGTGATTCTTCTCCTCTCCTCTTCTATTGTTATCTCTATCTTATTGTAAGAAGGAGAGGTTGTGTAAGAAGGTTTCTCTCCACCTTGTTTGAGCTAAAGGAGAAGATAGTGGATTGGTTGAGGGAGTTATCCGCCTAACGAATTGTTCATGGATTAGCAACAAGGGTCGTGAACAACGTTAAATGAATTGTGTTAGCATTGCTTTCTTCTTTACTTTTGCTTTAGCTCTTAATTGTCTTTGTATTAGTTTTATAATTTTTGCTATGCTAACAAGATTGTAGACGATTAAGAACGAGCGAAGTCCATCGAGCATTGTAGGCTATTCATCCCCCCTTCTAGCCAGGCCATGATCCTCCAACAAGTAGTATTAGAGCCAAGTTGCTTGTCAACGGACTCATCGCCACAACAAGCACAACAATAATGGCTGGCATGAACATCCACCCGCCTAAGTTCGAAGGATACTTCTCATGGTAGAAAAAGCGGATGGAGGTATTCTTCGAAATCAACTTCAATATTAAGTTAATTATGGAAAGTGGTTTCGAGGTGCCTAAGGATGAAGAAGGGAAGCCCATTGAAAAATCGAGATGGACCAAGAAGAAAAAGGAGAAACATTCAGCAAACTCAAAAGCCAAGCACCACCTCTTCAATGTTCTTCCTCAACAAGAGATAAATCGGATTGGAGAATGCTCGAGCGCCAAAGAGATGTGGGAGAAGCTAGTTGAGCTTCACGAAGGCACATCCAAAGCAAAACTTGCAAGAAGAGACCTTCTTCGATCACAACTCAACAACATAAAATTAGACAAAGGAGAAAAGGTACTATCTTTGCATTCTAGGTTTAAGGAAATCATTAATGGTTTATCAAGTGTAGAGGAGAAGCTTTCAAACTGAGACATGATTATGAAAGCCATCGATGCATTTCCTCGATCATCCAAATGGAGCTCTATGGTTGATTCATTTTATATCTCAAGGAATCTAGAGGCAAGTACTCTAGAAAAATTATTTTCTACCATGGAACTTTACGAAACTCAACTTGAAGGAATAATAGAAGAACCAAGCACTCAATCAAGGAGAGTAGCACTAGTGGCAAACAAGGGAAAGAAGAAGAAGACCACACCCTCCTCATCTAATGATGAATCATCTTCTTCAATGGATAGCAATGAGGAGGCGTATATGGTAAGAAAGGTAAGGCGTGCTTTAAAAAGATTTAAATTTAACAAATCTCATGATAGGAGAAGGAGGACTAGGAAAATTATATGCTACAATTGCCAAGGAGAAGGACACATGATAGATGAGTGTCCTATCTTGAACAAGATCAAGGAAGAAAGGAAGAAGAATGACAAGAAGAAAGAAGGGAAGAAGAAAGAAGAGAAGAAGTCAAAGGAGAAGGAAAAAGGGAAGTTAAAACCCACAATTTGAAAGCCACATGGGACGACTCATCTTCGTCGGAAGAAATAGAGGCCGTCTCACATTTTGCACTAATGGGAATAGATGATATAGCCTCCACCCCATCCGAACAAGAATAAATAAGCACAAGTGAGGAGGAGAGCTCAAGTGTAGGGAGAGCACAAACCTCAGAATCGAAAGGAGATTGGGTAAGTGAGGTAAGAAATCTCCCTTCTCAAGATGTAATTAGCATGATTTCTAGTTTAACTAAGGATTTGTTTAGGACTAAGAAGAAAAATAAATGCATGCAAAATGAAATTAGAAATCTAGAAGAAAAACTTAAAAATGCATGCTCACATGATGATGTTGTTTCTTCTAGCATTAATGATGCATGTTTTGAAGAAAATAAGGTTTTAAGGGAAAAGGTAGATTATCTTAGGAAAGCCCTTGAAAAATTCACCATAGGCTCAAATACCTTCAATATGATTATAGGGAGCCAAAGGGCAAGTTTCAACAAAAAGGGCTTAGGATATAAGGGATCAAAGAATGAAAAGCTCTATCATTGTCTAATTGCTAGGGGCAATCAAAAACCGCAATGGTAGCTAAAAAATGGATCCCTAAGGAATACTTAGTGAACCTTATTGGAAATAACCTATATTGGATACCCAAGTCAATTCTTAAAGGATAGAAAAACCTAGGATAGTCAACCATATTTGAATTTATTTCATATTATGGTAAATGGTTGACTTATGATGATAATGGGTGGTACTTGACTTATGTTCATGATTGGGGATTTTGGATATTAATTAACCTTGGATAGTATTTCATGAAATTTTTGGTTAAGTAGAAATACCTTAGTTACATCTCACAACTCACTATAAGGAGAACTTGATTGAAAAACATAGCAATGGGTGAGATGTTAGGTTGATACAAGTGATTCATTAATGTTTATGGCATTTTAATGAATCATTATGTGTATCATGACATAACAATCATAGACCAACTATGGAGAAAGCAAATGTTTAATTCATAGATATCTATCTCAAACATCATAGTTGGATATTTTTAATGATTTAAAAACATTTCATGTTTTGAAAACTGTAAGTTTATGTTTTGAAATGTTTTAAGGTAAAACTAGCTTTTCAAGTTGATACAACTTTAGAGATTTTTGAAAATTTTGAGTTTTTGCCAAATGTTTGAAAATTGAATGTATTTTCATGAAAAATTATTTTTCCTTGATAGGACTCATTAGAATTTTGTTCCTAAATTTCATGATTTTTTGATTTTTTTCTCAATTTTTAATGCATTCCTGAAGTTGGCTTCAGAAATCATGAATTCAGATTTATCAAGTACAAGTCAACTAGTGACTATCCCAGTCGACTCATGACACTATGCACGAGAACATCAACTCAATTTTGAGCTTTTTCAGTCAGTTTTTGGTATTTTTCTTCCCTTAAATTTTGAAACCTCATTGTATAACATATGTAAGATGTTTTTGATGGTGTCAAAGGGGGAGAATTATAAGGTTTAAGTTAATCATGCCCTAACATATATCAAGGGAAAGTTGGCATGTGTTAAGGGGGAGTTTGATTTCCATGTTTGATACTCATGATTTACTTTCCTTAAGTGTTTTTAAATGTTTTACCTAACTTAAACATATTGCTACACATCAAAAAGGGGGAGATTGTTAGGGCAATCAACCCAAGTATGATATTGGTTTTGATGTGTGTTGCAAATGATTTAAGTTAGGATGTTATGTGTTTTGATGTGTGTGTTTAAGTTGTGCAGGACTTAGTGAATCACACATGATTTGCTTGGTGAAGCATTGGCAAGTCCATCATCTCATAGCTCGGGTCCTTTAGTAGGTGAAGGATGGCATGGGAAAAGCCGTGAGCTTGGTGCTTCCGAGCGACCACCGGAAAAGGAGCAAATGGAGTGAAGCCAAAGGAAGCAAACTTCAAGGCAAGACGCGAAGGATGCCACGGGAGAAACTGCAAGCTTAGTGCATCCGAGGGACGTAGGCAGGAGGAGGAGGGCTTCGGTGAGGGACTCCATGGGAGATAAGAGTTGAGCGATTGTAACGGGTCAGGGTAGCTCAATGTAGGTGGACTTGGACAAATGGCTAAGATCAAGTGTCGGATGCTCAAACATGGTGTTTGAGGTTTTATTCGACGGTCGGATGCTCAAAGAACTTGTTGTTTGAGGTTTTACTTGATAACAGTCGACTGATAAACGTATTAGTCGACTGGTCCGAGTCGACTGCTAGTCCACCGGTGTCAACTAGGGTTTTATGGCCCAACAGTCGACTGCCAAGGGCTGGCAATCGACTGCTCCACCATCAATGGACTGCCAAGGGATGACAATCGATTGCTCCACCATCGGATCATTGTCAAGGGTCATCGATCAAATCTCAAGGGCTATCGATCACATTATAAGTGGGTGCAGGCACAAAAACATTTTGAGTTGACTACGTATTGCTAGAAAATGACTAATGGCTCCATGATTAATTTCTTGTTGGCGATCAATCGTGACCTTGTGTCTAGATTAATCGACTACCACGAATCAAGTGTGGTTAGTGTTGGGGTTGATCCGTGAGGGGAAACTTCGCTTCCCCTTCACCTCGGTTGCTTGACCATGGTGATCCCTTTAATGTCCCCGGATTAAAAATTTAATCTTAGACAAAAGGGATTCCTAAAGCAACCAGTCATCGTCGTGCTATTCGTTTAGAGAGGTCACTTGAACAAACTAGTTGTTCAAGCGACCATTCTCTATTCTACGAGTAGCCGCGGAATAGACGATGTCCGGATCGCCGGTTTTTGTATTTATACTCGGGATCCAAGTATTATTTAGCCTATTTACAGAAATATAACATGCTTATATTTTGAAAAACAAACACAAGCAATGAATAAAAGAGATAGAAGAATAGTTATACCTCTTGGTCTTCTAATGTATGACCCTCCTCCTTTTGGACATCGTGTTGGCGACGATCCACCAAAAGTCGAAGCTCCTAGATCGCAAAACTTCCTTCCTTGCTTTTCCCAAGCAAGAGGAAGAAGAGAAACAATGTTTTTCTCCTTCAAAAACTCAACCAACAAAGAACTATAGAAGTTCTTGCCGCCGGCCAACTAGAAGGAGAAGAAGATGATGGAAAACTACCAAGACACCGAGGGAAACCCTATATCTTGTTTCCACCACCTAAGGAGAAGAGAGGGGAGTGTTTTGGGCGTGGCCAAGGGCTGGGAAGGGCTGGAATAGCTGCTGGACGTTGGCCACAAGGCAAGGAAGAAGAAGGAAAACTTGCCTTATTTGGTGCCACCCTTGCTTCCAAACCCTAACCCTAATTCCAATCCTATCTCAACTAGGATTCCCCTATTCTTGCCGCCCAAGCCTTGCTCCCTCCCTATGATGTTATCCACGACCACTTCCCATGCCCTCCTTTTATAGAGTTAGGGATAAGTCATGAATTAATCTCCTCCATTGGTTCTAGGGATTTAATCTCAACCGTCGGATCTAGAGATTTAATCTCAACCGTCGGATCTTAGAGATTTAATCTCTACCAATGGATCTTAGTGTTTTGTTTCTATCCATTGGATCTAAGCATCTTGAGGTGTTAATGGGCTACATTAGGGACCATGAGGAGGAGTTGGGTCTTGGCCACCCATGGATCAAGCCCACATAAAGTCCGATCCACTAATGATGATCCAATCCACTAAAGGTCCATCATTGATCTACCTCACCAACCCCATATGATAATATGGGCTCCATATATTATTTGTACATTTTCTCCCCGTGTTTAAGATCTCGAATGTCCGTCGATTAATTAATTTACTAACCATTAATTAATCAACATCTAACTCCATGAGTAGTACCACTCAACCTTTTTATCATGCCGGACCAAGTCCACCTGCAGGGTTTACATGATGAACCTTATGAGCTCCTCAAGGGGACATCATCATCCTAATATATAGGACACGGTTTCCTCCTATAATCAACGGCACACCATATAAATAATATCATCTCCCAACTTACCGAGTCTATCGATTTAATCTATAAATCTCGCCCATTGGTAAATCAAAGAGATGAGTACCAAGTATATGTGCCCGTTATTATATCGGGATTAAGAGAATGTACTAAATAATATCTGAGGTCCGATTCGATTATGTAGTCAGCAATAAATCGAATCACCTCTGTGTCGGTCCTGCTCAATACACACAAAGTGCACTAGTGTGATTCTATGGTCAAGACAAACCAATACCAAATCACACTACAACCATTCCGATGGTTTGTCCAAAGTCATCTCGGTTGTGAGCCTTTACTTATACTTTACAAGGAGCCGATAACATGATCTCCCGTGTGACACCACACACCATGTTATCTACAATGTAACGTATTAGACAATATTGCATAACCATAAAAATATGCAAACAATGATCATGTGATTCTTATTTCAAAATAAAGATGTTCATACAAAAGAGCTAGGCTTTCAGTATACATCCCAACAATCTCCCACTTATACTAAAAGACTATGTTGTCCTTATACTGCCATACATCTGATTCCCCTTCCCTCCACATGCCTATCAAAGCTCTCGCTAGAAGGGCCTTAGTGAAAGGGTATACCAGGTCATCCTCTGATGCAATCTAGGCGACAACAACTTCTACCTCCTTTACGATTTCTCGTATCAGGTGGTACTTGCGCTCTATGTGTTTACTAGCCTTATGGGCTCGTGGTTCCTTTGAGTTTGCAACTGCACCACTATTATCACAATAAATTGTGATAGTTCTGGGCAAACCAGGAATCACATCCAAGTCCATCAGGAAGTTCCTGAGCCATACAGCTTCTTTGGCCGCCTCATAGGCTGCCACATACTCAGCTTCCATGGTGGAGTCCGCCACGCATTTCTACTGGGCACTCCTCCATACAATGGCTCCACCTCCCAAAGTAAACACAAAACCTGAGGTAGACTTACTGTTATCCCTATCAGATTTGAAATCGGAATCCGTGTAACCCACAGGGAGTAATTGGTCTGCCCGGTAAACTAGCATATAATCCCTAGTCCTTCTCAGGCACTACAATATATGCTTTACCGCAGTCCAATATCCCTGTCCTGGATTACTCTGATATCTGCTGACCATGCCCACGGCAAAGCAGATATCTGGTCTCGTACAGAGCATCGCATACATGAGGCTTCCTACTGCCGAAGCATAAGGAACCGCCTTCATCTCCTCTATCTACTCAAATGATCTAGGACATATCTCCTTAGATAGAGGTACTCCATGCCTGAAAGGTAGAAAACCCTTCTTGGAGTTCTGCATGCTAAAATGCTCCATAATCGTGTCTATGTATGAAGCTTGGGATAAGCACAACATCCTTTTCCTGCGATCCCTTATAACCTTGATCCCAAGGATGTGTCTCACCTCTCCCAAGTCCTTCATATCAAACTGTTTGGACAACCATACCCTTACGTCCGATAACACTTCGATGTTGTTGCCAACCACCAAAATGTCATCTACGTATAGTACAAGAAATACCACTACGTTTCCATCACATCTCTTGTATACACAAGACTCATCCGGACTTTGAATAAATCCATAAGACTGGATTATCTCATCAAAGCGGATGTTCCAAGATCTTGAAGCTTGCTTCAATCCATAAATGGACCAATTAAGCTTACACACAAGATGCTCTTTGCCCTTAGCAATGAATCCCTCTGGTTGCTTCATATAGATGGTTTCCTCAAGACTTCCATTAAGGAAAGCTTTCTTGATATCCATATGCCACACCTCATAATCCATATGAGCTGCTATGCATAAGAGCTCTCAAACCTGACTTGAATCCATAGATTCAATCTCAGTATTCATTGCACTTTGCCAAGATAGTGCATCTTTATCTTGGATTGCCTCGTCATATGTCCAGGGATCAGGTTCATGTTCGCCAGGGACCAAATCGAAAGATTCTCCCAAGAACATGAATCTATCAGGCTATCTCACAACCCTCCCACTACGATGAGACATCACTTGTGTATCCTCTGTGACACGCGGTGCAGTGACATGTGGTATATCCTCTTGTACCGGTGGTACTAAAGAAGTGACTTCCCCTTTTAACTCCTCCAGAACAATTTTACTCTTGGGCTTGTGGCTCATCACATAGTCTTCCTCTAGAAATCTAGTGTTCGTGCTAACGATCACTCTCTAATCTCTAGGACTATAAAACAATCCACCCTTCGTTCATCTAGGATAGCCAACGAACAAGCGCACTTTTGTACGAGGTTCCAACTTACCATCATCTGCCTTCAGCACATGTGCTGGACTCTCCCATATCCGAATATGTCTTAGACTAGGCTTTCGCCCGATCCACAACTCTGTGGGAGTAGAAGGCACTGATTTAGATGGAACCAAGTTCAGAATGTACACCGCCGTATCTAGAGCATATCCCCAGAACGAGTCTGGCAAGTCAGAATAACTCATCATCAATCTAACCATCTCTGTAAGAGTCCTATTCCTTCGCTCTTCTATATCATTCTGCTGGGGTGTGCCAGGTGCAGAAAATTGGGATTGAATCCCAACCTCTGATAGGTAATTCCTAAACTCTCCCAAGAGGTACTCGTCACCACGATCAGATCGTAGTGTCATCTTGAATAATTGTCTATGAAAAAGACGAAATATTCAAAACTACCTCTTGCCAAGATAGATATAGGACCATACGAATCAGAATGAACCATTTCTAACATATCTTTGGCTCTATACCCCTTGGCCTTGAAAGGCCTCTTGGTCATCTTACCCTCCAAGCAAGATTCGTAGGTTGGGAGATCCTCCACCACTAATGAACCCAAAGGTCCATCAGCTATCAACCTTTGAATTCTGCTTAGGTTAATGTGACCAAGACTAAGATGGCAAAGATATGTTTGGTTCATCTTCGAAGGTTCTTTTCTCCTTTTGGAATTAGAAGATGAGTTATTAACTTCAATTTGCATCGTGGGAGGTTTTGTATACAAATTTCCTTTCAATGTACCTGAACAGATATTCTCCCTATTTCTTTTTATAACAACTCTGTCATTAAAAGAAATAGAATATCCATCCATAATAATTTAGAAACTGAAACTAAATTCTTTCTAAATAAAGATACATAAAGGGAATTTTCCAGAACCTTATTTTTATTTTTCTCAAGAGATAAATAAAACTTCTCCCACTGCAATAGCCGCCACCTTTATGGCATTGCCCAAAATGGTAATCTCCCCTTTAGCTAGTCGTTGGGTTTCCTGAAACCCCTGCAAAGTGTTGCAGACATGATTAGTGACTCTCATATCTACACACCAGGTGCCGGTAGATAACACCGCTAATCATGTTTCAACGACTAGTCCAAAGGATATACCTTTGTTCTATTTTGGACTGGGACAGTCCTTCTTCCAATGTCCATCCTGCTTAAAGTACTTGCCTTTCGGCTTCTTCACTCCTCCCTGAGATCCTCCCACCACCTTTGCTCCACCTTGTTTCTTCTTCTTCTTGCCTTTCGGCTTAGAAGTAGAAACCTTTTTGAGCAACCATGGCTTGAGGACACTCTTCGAAGAGTGCATACTTGTACTCCTTAGCAGATAAGACAATATCTAGATTCTTTTCCAATCAACATTATTTGGGTACAGTAAGTTTATTTCTTTTAGTATCACAACAAGTGGACTGAAAGTCATTTTGAAAATCCTAAGAATCACATAGATCATTACTTTAGATTTCAAAAAATTATTGATTCCTCAAACAATAAAATTTTGATATCAACCAACACCTCAAAACACCGAGAATATCGCATGCCACGCAGTGTGGACGATAATCTGAATTCTACATTTGTAAGAGGAGGTTTTACCCATTAATTTTATTATCTTGTCAACCTTACTTTTTGACAAATAAAATTAATAGTTGGTTCCTCTTTGGCCCTACAAATAAAAGCAGTGACTCCGATGGGGAGGATACTTTTTATTTGCATCTAAGTGTGCACCATTACACGATACTAAGGGAATTATTTCGGATTATGTGCCTTACCACTGTGGAAGTACACATGCTCCTAGATAATTTCCTATAACCATTATTTGACCTAGTGATCCGCAAACAAACTCGTCCGCAGGGAGGAAGGCACTCAGAGCCGACACGCAAGTTTGTTGCATCACACGTCAAATTGTAATGGAGGCCGCGGGAATTAATTAAAATATCCCTCTCCCACTTAGTAAATTGAAAATGAGGAATTTTACTAGCCAACGACATGCATATCAAACAAAAAGCAATAAATATGAAAAATAAAAAATTTTCCAACTATTATGGCTTTTGTCTTCAATATGTCTTCCGTCGCATCGCCATCTCGTCCGCTCCTCCTTTGCCATGTACAAGCCCTCCGGAGATCCGAGCCGAGACTAAAACCTATTTTAATTTACATCCATCGATCCTATACTCCACGAGGGAGTGTACATGAATCTAGATCGAAAGTAAAATAAAATAAAGAGCGGCTAAACAATGCCGTATTTAATTTACAAAAACTAAATACTAACCTCGTCAACCCCGAGGATTCAACAAAATAAATATTTACACACATACAATCACATACACACACATGCCATAATAGTGGAATCTTATGCCTGCAACCAAAGAGTTAAGCTACGCATATCCTACTATTATCCGACACATTTAATATATGAAAAAGTGCATAAAAATTAACCGAATCCTAAACACACAAAACCGGAAACCTTGGCTCTGATACCAATTGTTGGGGTTGATCCGTGAGGGGAAACTTCGCTTCCCCTTCACCTCGGTTGCTTGACCATGGTGATCCCTTCGATGTCCCCGGATTAAAAATTTAATCCTAGACAAAAGGGATTCCCAAAGCAACCAAGTCATCATCGTGCTATTCGTTTAGAGAGGTCACTTGAACAAACTAGTTGTTCAAGCGACCATTCTCTATTCTACGAGTAGCCGCGGAATAGACGATGTCCGGATCGCCGGTTTTTGTATTTATACTCGGGATCCAAGTATTATTTAGCCTATTTACAGAAATATAACATGCTTATATTTTGAAAAACAAACACAAGCAATGAATAAAAGAGATAGAAGAATAGTTATACCTCTTGGTCTTCTAATGTATGACCCTCCTCCTTTTGGACGTCGTGTGGGCGACGATCCACCAAAAGTCGAAGCTCCTAGATCGCAAAACTTCCTTCCTTGCTTTTCCCAAGCAAGAGGAAGAAGAGAAACAATGTTTTTCTCCTTCAAAAACTCAACCAACAAAGAACTATAGAAGTTCTTGCCGCCGGCCAACTAGAAGGAGAAGAAGATGATGGAAAACTACCAAGACACCAAGGGAAACCCTATATCTTGTTTCCACCACCTAAGGAGAAGAGAGGGGAGTGTTTTGGGCATGGCCAAGGGCTGGGAAGGGCTGGAATAGCTGCTGGACGTTGGCCACAAGGCAAGGAAGAAGAAGGAAAACTTGCCTTATTTGGTGCCACCCTTGCTTCCAAACCCTAACCCTAATTCCAATCCTATCTCAACTAGGATTCCCCTATTCTTGCCGCCCAAGCCTTGCTCCCTCCCTATGATGTTATCCACGACCACTTCCCATGCCCTCCTTTTATAGAGTTAGGGATAAGTCATGAATTAATCTCCTCCATTGGTTCTAGGGATTTAATCTCAACCGTCGGATCTAGAGATTTAATCTCAACCGTCGGATCTTAGAGATTTAATCTCTACCAATGGATCTTAGTGTTTTGTTTCTATCCATTGGATCTAAGCATCTTGAGGTGTTAATGGGCTACATTAGGGACCATGAGGAGGAGTTGGGTCTTGGCCACCCATGGATCAAGCCCACATAAAGTCCGATCCACTAATGATGATCCAATCCATTAAAGGTCCATCATTGATCTACCTCACCAACCCCCATATGATAATATGGGCTCCATATATTATTTGTACATTTTCTCCCCGTGTTTAAGATCTCGAATGTCCGTCGATTAATTAATTTACTAACCATTAATTAATCAACATCTAACTCCATGAGTAGTACCACTCAACCTTTTTATCATGCCGGACCAAGTCCACCTGTAGGGTTTACATGTTGAACCTTATGAGCTCCTCAAGGGGACATCATCATCCTAATATATAGGACACGGTTTCCTCCTATAATCAACGGCACACCATATAAATAATATCATCTCCCAACTTACCGAGTCTATCGATTTAATCTATAAATCTCGCCCATTGGTAAATTAAAGAGATGAGTACCAAGTATATGTGCCCGTTATTATATCGGGATTAAGAGCATGTACTAAATAATATCTGAGGTCCGATTCGATTATGTAGTCAGCAATAAATCGAATCACCTCTGTGTCGGTCCTGCTCAATACACACAAAGTGCACTAGTGTGATTCTATGGTCAAGACAAACCAATACCAAATCACACTACAACCATTCCGATGGTTTGTCCAAAGTCATCTCGGTTGTGAGCCTTTACTTATACTTTACAAGGAGCCGATAACATGATCTCCCGTGTGACACCACACACCATGTTATCTACAATGTAACGTATTAGACAATATTGCATAACCATAAAAATATGCAAACAATGATCATGTGATTCTTATTTCAAAATAAAGATGTTCATACAAAAGAGCTAGGCTTTCAGTATACATCCCAACAGTTAGAAGTCGTTAGAATGACAACAATCGACTGATGTCATAAAGCTGTTGACTACTGCATGACCAACAGAAAGAAACCCCTCTTCTCTATAAAAAGAGGGGTTGGGGTCCTTGGGGCAGCTAATGCTTTAACTCCTAAACTTGTCTTAAGCCTCCCCACGGTTTATAAGTGATTCTTCTCCTCTCCTCTTCTATTGTTATCTCTATCATATTGTAAGAAGCAGAGGTTGTGTAAGAAGGTTTCTCTCCACATTGTTTGAGCTAAAGGAGAAGATAGTGGATTGATTGAGGGAGTTATCCACCTAACGAATTGTCCATGGATTAGTGGCAAGGGTTGTGAGCCACGTTAAATGAATTGTGTTAGCATTGCTTTCTTCTTTACTTTTGCTTTAGCTCTTAATTGTCTTTGTATTAGTTTTATCATTTTCGTTGCACTAACAAGAATGTAGATGATTAAGAACGAGCGAAGTCCATTGAGCATTGTAGTCTATTCATCCCCCTTCTAGTCGGGCTACGATCCTTCAACATGGTCAACCTTGATTGAATTGTATTTCTTCAATAGTCTCCCTCATATGACCTTGGATGTCCCATACCATCCACAAGTCATGTGGTCAAACCACATTGTAAACCATTATCGAACATCAAACCCTTACTCGAGTCCCACTCAAGTCTTATCAATCGTGACCTGGGTCGATTGCACCAACATTCTTCCTTTTTTTAATGTTTGACAATACCATTTGTTGGTTCAATCGGCCCAGGTCACGATTGACCAGGACTCGAGCTTGGCTCGAGAGATGTTTTGATGTTAGACAAAAACATATGACAATGTAATTGTCATGGGAAAGCCCAAGCCTTGGGAACTTGGCATGGAAAGTCTAAGTGGGACACTTGGCATTTGGGAAAGGCCAAGCATGGGTCTTGGCAATGTAAAGTCCAAGCATGGGTCTTGGCAAGGTAAAGTCCAAGTCATGGGTACTTAGCATGAAAAGTCCAAGTATGGGTCTTGGCATGGAAAGTCCAACATGGGTGGCAAGGGAATGTCCAAGCTTGAGTCTTGGCATTTGAGAAGTCCAAGGGGAATATTGGCGGCGTAAAGTCCAAGGGTGAAGTCTTGATAGCATAATTCCAATGGTTGGCGGCGTAAAGTCCAAGCGGAGTCTTGGCGGTGTAAGTCCAATGTGCCTTGGCAGTGTAGACACCATTAGCGTGACATAGCCGATGGAAGCACATGAAAGCTAGCGCGATGGATGAACAAGTCATGGATGACTTGGAGGAATCCGAGAGGCATGAGGCTGATGGAGGTGGCTAGAAGTCTTAGGTCTAGGCTAAGGGTGGTCTAGCAAGTATGGGGGAACCATACTTGGGCAAAAATCTCATGTTTGAGGTGTGCCAGTCGACTAGTGTCATGTGGCAGTCGATTGGCCTGAGTCAACTAGGATTTGACTGCGGGAATTGCCCTAGCAGTAGACTGCCATAGGTGGGCAGTCGACTGATTGGTCAAGCTGTCGACTGATCTTGTGATTAGTCGACTGGTGCTCGAGAAATAGAGCACAGAATGGAGTCTCACTCGACCGCTGTGGTCAGCAGTCGAGTGATGGCTTGATCAGTCGACTGATGGTCATAATCAGTCGACTGATGATGGATCCGTTGGACTTATCTAGCATGGATCTAGCCGTTGTCTCACGACAACAGTGACATCAGTCGACTAATGGTCCTGACCAGTCGACTGATCGACTTTTTCCAGCACAGATTGAAGCTATAAAAGGAGCTCGTGATGGAGGAAAAAGGCATGGTTTCTTGAGAGCATTTAGGGCGATTTGCTGCCGCAAATCAGGGTCTCCAAGTTGATATCAAGCAACCAAGCGATCATGCATTCAAAGAGCAATTGTAAAGTAGTTTTCTTTACTTGCATTGTATTTCATTATTGTAATTTCTTGTATCCATTTATATTATTGTTGTAATCTTTTATACGAGGTTTCTCCGCCTCTGACTTGTGTTGAGAAGGAGTATTTGTGATTAGTGATTGCATTGGCATCGTTAGAGCTCGATCTGTGGAGTAGGAACCGTTCGGTTTCGAACCACATTAAACATCTTGTGTTTGTGATTGTGTTTCGTGTTATTTCTTTTATTATTATTATTCCACTGCGCTAACACGATTTGTAGATGCGATCACGATCGAATTCCATCATCGGTACTAGCACGCGCTATTCACCCCCCTCTAGCTTCCAATCGATCCCCTACAAGTGGTATTTAAGCCAGGCTGCTCTTTAAGGTTTAACAACTAAGGGAGCATGCTAGAGAGTGAAGATGGAGTTCCAAGACAAGCTTGGATGGGATATCAACACTCCACCACCATATGATCGAGAAGATTTTTTGGCGTGGAGATCAAGAATGGAGACATTCTTGATGATGGACATAGAGGATTAGTTCATCCTCGTAGAAGGCTTTGAACCTCCTAGGGATAAGAAGAGACAAGTCCTCAAGTTGAAGAAATAGACCCAAGAGCAACGACAAAAATTCAAAATCGAAGCCAAGGTAACAAAACTTTTAGAAGATTTGATACCTAATGATGTTTTGTCTAGGCTAGGTGAATATCTTGACGCTAAGGAGCTATGGGAAAAATTAGTCAAGTTCAATGAGAAGCCTCACTTGGCACAAGTAGAAGAAGATAAGGAAGAGGATGAAGAGAGTTCATCATCCTCACGAGCAAATGAGGAATCGAAAGTTGAAGAGGAGTCAATTTCCGAATCGGTGGAAGAGGAGGTGGAAGAAGTAGATGAAACCTCCACCTCTAGGATTGAGGGGGAGGAAAGAATTTCCACACCGGAACATCAAGAAGAAGCTTTGATATCCGGTCAAGATCCAATTCCAGACTCCATTGACTTAGGTAACTCAAACACCATAATTCAAAATAAAAATAATATTATGTGTTTTGAGTGTAGGGAACTTGGGCACTATAAGAGTAAGTGTCCAAAGAAAGTCAAGAAGACTCCTCCGGCACCAAAAGTCAACACAAATTCAAAAGATGCCGGTGCCCCCACTAAAAGAAGCAAATATCACATCATTTGCTTCAAGTGTCAACAACCAGGGCATTTTAGGAATCAATGCCCTAGGGGGAGCAAGAGAGTCAAAGAAGTAGCAACTCATGTAGGGGGAGCTAAGGCTAACCCTAAGGTATGTTTTAATAATGCACCTTCTAAATTTAAAAGTCAAAAGCATGCTAGAAATTTTAACTCTCTTGCAATCCATCATGAAAAGCATTCTAGAGATAAATATTTGTGTTTAGGTGCTAAAAATGTCCATGTAGGAAATAAGGAGAAATTTGGGACTAATGTCCCTAGAAAAACCTTACCTAGGGAGTCTATTAAGAAAATACAAGAGCACCTAAGTTTTAATCCTAAATGGACTAGGCATATGCCTAGAAAGGATAATGCCCAAAGACCAAAACAAAATTTCAAAATTGGGCAATTAGAGATTGAAAACCAAGCCTTGAGGTCAAGGCTTGAAAAACTTGAGAAGACCTTTAGGAATATACAAAATCAATTTAAAGGGTCTAATGGTCAAAGTCAAGGGTCCAAATCTCAAAGTCAACACTTAGGACCTAAAAGACAAAAGTCAACCAAGGGAAAGAAAGGTTTGGGTCACAAACCTAAGCCTAAGGTGGCTTATCATAGTGTTCCATTCGATTATGGAACACAAATTAGGTCTAGGAAGACCAAGGTCAATAGGGAAGTCATCCCTAAGGTTGACCAAGGTTTGTGCCTAGTGGCTAGGGTTTCTAGGAAACCTAGGGTGGCCACTAAGAAGGTTGCAAGGGGAGTTACCCCTAGAGTCAACCTAGGCAAGACCATAATGACCAAGGCTAACAAGCCTAGAAGGGTCATTAGGAAGGTATCTAGGTAGGTTATCCCTAAGGAATACCTAATTAACCCTAGGAGCTCAAATAGGTTTTGGGTTCCTAAGAGCATGATTGATTCACACTAGATGGGTTTAGGATGTGTCAACCTTGATTGGGTGGATAGTTAACTCAACCATGATAAAGGTGACGCTTTAGGAAATTTTCAAGCCTATGGGTACCTTGAAAATAGAGTTGATATTATGATCCTAAAAGATTTTAGGATGTGCCAACACATTTTTGGAATTATGAAAAATTAATTAAATTGACACATTTTAGGTTTAGAGGTCATAGTGTGTCATTTTTGGTTTTTGGCACACTAGGGAGAAAAGTGAAAATATGGCAAAATATATTTAATTATATCAAATGACAATTAATATTAAAATTTAGGTGTTAATATACTTATACCTTTTGTATGCCATGCTTTGTTTGCCATATAACATGCCATGACATCATATCTAATTTTTATCATTTATATGTCATGATCATATTTAGGATTAAGAATAAAATGTCATGTGTTTTTAGATTTAATCATATGTCATGATATCATGATCATTGGCCATGCTTTATTTTGCTATCATTATGTCATGATCATTTCATGCATTTAAATTGATTAAAATTGAGTTAAGGACAATGACATGACTTGGAGTCCCATTTATAAGGGAATCAAGTAGAGTTGCCTTAGAAAATGCATGAAACCCTAGATTAGGGAAAACAAAAACCACATCTCACATCACATTGACATGTATGTGTATTTATACACCCTATATACATGTGAGATGCTAAGATATGAGTTGAGTTCAAGGTGCATAGTTCTTGTATCTAGTTGAACCAAAACTCATCTTAATTCAAAGGTGGATCATTGGGAAAGCTTGTGTACAAGTCATGTACATTGAGCCCAAGGAATATGATCTAAAATAAGGTTTTGAAAACATTTTAAAATCCTTTTGAAAAACCTTAGTGAAGTCTATCTTTTGATAGCAATCACCATTGATGAGATTGATACAAAGTGAGCTAAAACTTAGAAGTTTTCTTCACTTTTGGATTTTGTATCAATCTCGATATTTTATAGGTAAAATATTTTTCTATTATTTTTCACCCATTGTATTGACTATAAGTAATATACGTATGAATTTTCATGATTTGTTTATATACGTAGAATTACTTATGATTTTCTGAAATTCGACTCTGATAACTGAAATTCGGAAATTTGATTATCGATCGCTCTAGGTGGCGATAAGCGATGTGAGTGGCGTCGATGGTAGCGGAAGTCATCGTCAATGCTGATTTTGGGAAAACTATGTTTGTTTAGCCCATGTTCAGCTGCAGTTAAGGTCCCTAACCACTCCTAACCCTAGGATATGTTGGTGCAATCGACCCAGCAGTACCTTGATGGTATTTTGATGATAGACAAAACTCATGACATGGGATTGTCATGGGAAAGTCCAACATGGGTTGGCATGGAAAATCCAAGCATGGAGCTTGGTGTGGAAGTCCAAGGGGGAAGCCTTGGCATGGGAAAGTCCAAAGCATTGCGAAGTCGTGCGCTTGGTGCTTGGCATGGGAAATCCAAAGCATTGCGAAGCCGTGCGCTTGGTGCTTGGTGAGAAATGCATTGCGAAGCCGTGCGCATTGGTGCATTTGGGAAGTCTTGAGAACTTGGCAAGTTCACTAGGCTCGGGTCCTTGAGTCGGTGAAGGATGACATTGCGAAGCCGTGCGCTTGGTGCATCTGAGGGACCGCCGGACGGGGAGCGAATGGAGTGAGCCCAAAGGGAAGCATACTTCTAGGGCATAAGACGCGAAGGATGGCGTTGCGAAGCCGTGCGCTTGACGCATCCGAGGGACGTAGGCCGAGGGAAGAGAGCTTTGGTGGGGAACTCCATGAGGGATAAGGTGGACTTGGCCATGTGGCTAAGACTGAGTGTCGGAGGCTCAAACTTGATGTTTGAGGGTTTACCCGACGGTCGGATGCTCAAACAACTTGGTGTTTGATGTTTTGCCCGACATCAGTCGACTGGCATAGGTGCCGGTTCGACTGATCCAAGTCGACTAGAGTTCGACTAGTGTAAGGCTAGGGTTTTGTGCTTGGCAGTCGACTGCCATGGACTAGCAATGATCGGTCGACAGCAATGATCGCCGAGGGATGGCTGATCGATGGGAGTGTCACGAGCACAGAACACTCTGTAGTCGACTGGGCAGTCGACTACTAGGTCACCAGTCGACTGATGGGCATCATCAGTCGACTGGTAGGTGATCCGTTGGAACTTGTCCAACGTGGATCTGGCCGTTGTGAGACAACGGCTACAGGGGCAGTCGATTGGGGCCTTTTGGCAGTCGACTGCTAGGTGCGAAAATAGCTCGATGCAGGTTATAAAAGGAGCTCGAGATGGAGGTTTTTGCCATGGTTTTTGTGGAGCTATTGGAGGGGAATTGCTGCTGCATTCCAGTCCTTCAAGAGCCAATCAAAGCAAGCAACAAGCAAAGCGATCAAAGCAATCGGTGAAAGTTTTCTTTTGTATTTTATTTGTGTATTTTCTTGTATTTCTATATTACATTATAATTGCTTGTGAGAGGTTTCTCCACCTCCGACGTGTTGTCGAGAAGGAGTGTTATAGTTAGTGTCATGCGCATAACTAGAGCTCGGTGAGCTCGCCCGTGGAGTAGGAACCATTCGGTTCCGAACCACGTATATCTTGTGTTGTGTGATTGTGTATTATTGTTAGTTTCATTATTATTGTTATTCCGTTGCGCTAACGACAATCGTAGACAAGCAACGCAAGAAGAACGAGTAAATTCCTACATCCATCGGAAGAGGGCTATTCACCCCCCTCTAGTCGGCCGTATCGATCCCCTACAAGTGGTATCAGAGCCGAGGTCGCTGTTCAAGGACTAACCGCCGCGAGAGCACTACAAATGGTCGGCTTCATCCATCCACCGAAATTCGATGGAGATTTTGCTTAGTGGAGGAAACGGATGGAGGTATACCTAGAAACCGATTTTGATTTTATGATTATTATAGAAAACGGTTTTGAAATGCCTAGGGATAAAAACAACAAGCAAATTGAGAAGTCAAGGTGGACCCAAGACCAAATTAAGGACTTCAAGACAAATCTTGAGGTAATAAAATTACTTAGTGATTTATTACCTAACACTATTTGGTCTAGATTGGGTGATTATAGGGATGCAAGGGAATTATGGAATAAGGTAATAAAATTCTAAGAAAATTCCCAATCGACACAAGTAGAGGAAGATGCCGTGGAAGAAAGCCCATCCAAATTTGAA
Organism: Wurfbainia villosa; assembly: GCA_025175895.1. Lineage (NCBI taxonomy): Eukaryota > Viridiplantae > Streptophyta > Magnoliopsida > Zingiberales > Zingiberaceae > Wurfbainia > Wurfbainia villosa. The sequence goes on from CM045992.1 coordinate 88,185,798, forward strand.
GATGTTGATGATTTGGTGGAGATTTCCACCTCTAGCATTGAGGGGAAGGAAAGGATTTTCATTCCGGAGCAAGATCAAAATGAAGCTTCTACCTCCGGAAGAAGTGAAGAGGCCTCCACCACCTCCCTAGGTAACTCAAGTGTTATTATTTTAAATAAAAATCACATAATATGCTTTGAGTGTAGGGAGAAAGGGCATTACAAGAGCAAATGCCCTAATTGGCTAAGAAGAAGGCATCGACACCAAAAGTCAACCCAAAGTCAAACGATGCCGGTGTTCCCAAAATCAAGAGCAAAGAGCACATTGTGTGCTTCAAATGCAATCAAAAGGGACACTACCAAAGTCAATGCCCTAGGGGGAGGAAGAAAGGGAAAGAAGGTGCAATTCATGTAGGGGGAGCTCCTAAAGCTAACCCTAAGGTACATTTAGTTAATGCACCTTTAATTCCTAAAGTCAAAAAGCATGCTAAAAATTATTTTAGTTCTCTTGCTATTATCAATGAAAAGCATGCTAAGAGAAATAATAAGGTGTATTGTCTAGGTGCCAAGCATGTTCATATAACTAAGAACAAACCTAGGACTCAAAACACTAGATCTATCCTACCTAGGAAATCAATTAGAAGAATTGAAGAGAATTTGGGTATTAATCCCAAGAAATCTAGGCATATGCCTAAGAAGAAAACCAACTCCCAAAAACCAAATGAAAATTCAAAATTGAGGAAATTGGAGTTAGAAAACCAAGTCTTGAGATCAAGACTTGAGAGAATGGAGAAAACCCTTAGAATCATAGAAAACTCAATTCTAGGGTCAAATACCCAAAAGTCAAGACCTAAGATTCACAAACGGTCTAAGGGCAAGGAGGGTTTGGGTCACAAACCTATGTCCTACCATAATGTTCCATTTAATTATGGAACCACATCTAGGTCTAGGAAAACCAAGGCTAATAGGGAAGTCATCCCTAAGTCTAGCCATGGTATGTGTTTAGTGGCTAACACCTCAAGGAAATCAAATGTAGCCACTAAGAAGGTCAATGGAGGAGTCACCTCTAGAGTTGACCTAGGAAAGACCCAAAAGACTATGGCTTCAAAGCCTAAAAGGGTCATTAGGAAGGTATCTAGGGAAGTTATCCCTAGGGAATACCTTGTTAACCCAAGGAGCTCCAAGAGATATTGGGTTCCTAAAAGCGTGATTGATTCACGCTAGATGGGTTAAGGTGTGTCAACCCTAAATGGATGGGTAGTTAACCTAACCATAGTAGAGTTGACACATTAGGATGTGCCAATGTGTTTGAGAAGTCTAAAAATGATTAAATTGGCACAATTAGGTCTTAGAGGTATTGGTGTGCCATTTTGGGTTTTTGGCACACTAGGGAAATGAATGGCATTAAGGCAAAATGATTTTAATTCCTAGAAATGGCAAATTAATTTTAACACTTAGGTATTCTATACCTTAGTATATTTTACTTGCCATGCTTTATTTGCCTTGCCATGTCATGACATCATTTTCATTTTCATCTATAAAAATGTCATGATCATGTTTAGATTTATGTTTAGATGTCATGTATGCTTAAGTTTCATTCACATGCCATGACATCATGATATTGACATATGTTTTTATCTATATTATATCTATGCCATAATCATATCATGCATGAATTAAAATGGAGTTAAGGACTATGGCATAATTTGAAAGGAATCAAATAATATTGCCTTAGAAATATGCATGAGAACATAAAGACAACAAAACCCACATCTCAATAAAAACATGACTTGTATATGTTTTACACATCTAGATATTGGTGAGATGTTTAGGAAAAAGAAATTAAAGGTTTGAAAAACATTTTGAAAAACCTTGGTGAAGCCTATCTTTTGATAGCTATCACCATTGAATGGGATGATACAAAGATGACTCTTTATTGAAGCTTTTCTTAAATTTTGAACTTTGTATCAATCTCCTAATTTAATGGGTAAAATAAATTTTCAATATTTTTCACCCATAGTGTTTAGGATAAGTATTATACGTATGCATTTTCAAGATTTTTAAAATTACGTATATTTACTTATGGATTTCGAAAATCCATTTCTGAAATGCTGAAAACTGCAAATGCAGTTATCAGTCGACTGCCATGGATTGGCAGTCGACTGATGGGGGTGGCAGCCGACTGATTTCTGATTTCAGTCGACTGCCCAAGCTGATTTCGGGTAAATCTTGTTGGTTAGGCCCATGTTCAGCTAGGTTAAGGTCCCCTTGTTGGGTTTTTCCGAGCCGCAAAAACAGCTTTTTGCGTTGCGGAAACCTAGGAAGCCCCGACCACGGATCCGTGCGAAGTATAAAATTATAATTGCATGTATGTTCTTACAGAAAATCCTAGATCTACCTTAGATCTAAGAGGTTAGAATGTTACCCTCGTAGCGACGCCCTTCGCTTATCCCGCTTGTCCAAAAGTTCGCCGGAACTCGAGAGTGTCAAGTGCACACTCCTCTATGGTATCCACACAAGCAATAGGTGGAGAAAACTCAACCTTGAGTGTGCTAGTACTCCTTGGTTGGTTCGGCCAAAGAGTGGGATGGGAGAGGCAGAGCTTGAGAGAAAAAGTTCCAAGGAAGAAGATGAAGTTAAGAGTGTAACTCACCAAATGAATTCACCACCCATAACCCCAAAGTGGCCGGCCACTTCATGGAAGGGGGGTTACATGCATGCATGTAACTCCCATGACCCTTGGTCTCCCTCATGATGTGGCACCAATTGACCAAGTCAATGATGATGTGGAGCATCATCATTGGCCGGCCATGCCTAGTCATCATCATGACATGGCATTTGGTCAAGTCAAACTTGACCTTTCATCTTCCCTCTCAAGTCAAGTCAAACTTGACCTCTAATCTCCCATGTTTGATCAAATCTAACCACTTGACTCAAGTCAATTTAATATAATGAATCTCTATTCATTAATTTAAATTGATTTGATGAATCAAATCTCAATTAGACTCATTCAACACTTGAATCAACTTGAGTCTGACTCAATTAGTCTAATTTGGATTACTCTTAATCCAATTTTGTTCATCCCATGAACCTAATCCTCATGGTTCATCATATGAACCTAATCTCCATCTAATTGCTCTTATGTGTGTGACCCTATAGGTTCTTTTAACGTTGGCAATGTCCCTAAACCGATTTAGGAACATAAGCAATGAGCGGTATCTAGCAACACATCATTGCTACCCAAGTTACAGGAATGTTGAGCTCCAACATCACCTTTGTGACTACTAATTGTGACTCTCACAATATGTGACAATGTCCCTCTATCCTTGACATCTAGATTGACCAATCGAGGCATAGACCGTGTCATCCTCGGTACAATCTAAATCTTGATCTCCAAGTAGACTCACTCTAATCAAATGAGCTCAATATCTCATATTGACTCATTTGGGCATGGCCATGCACTTCGTGGTCTCACTCTATCAAGAATATCGATGTCACCCCCATCATATAGGAGGGATAGATCCCATCTACATCACTCACATCCCTCCGCATAATTTGTTACATACCCAGTAATCGCCTTTATAGTCCACCCATTTACGGCGGCGTTTGTGAGCCAAAGTATGCAACTCATTATGTAGGGAACCATGGTGACTTCAGGTCTAAGGACTAATAGTCATACTAATAGCCACATGAGAAAGTATATGACACTCATATAATGATCCATGATACTTTCTCATGGCGGGTCATTCAGTATACATTCTCCAATGCATACCCATGTGTCAACTTGATATCTCATATCCATGACTTGTGAGATCAAGTCATCTTGTTGACCTACATGCTAGTCTCTATGCATTAACATTGTCCCTGAATGTTAATACTCGACTAGGAATGATTAAGAGTAGTGTTCTCTATATCATCTCATTATCGATTCAACCAATCGATTGATATAGATAAGAACCTACTACTCAAGGACATTATTATATTTAGTTATTTGGCACCAATACAAGTAAATATAATAACCATGCCTTTATAAATAGGAATATGATATAATAAAGTCCATACAACAATCATCACATGATTGGCTCTAGGGCTTTCACTAACAATCTCCCACTAGCACTAGTGCCAATCACCGTAGTATCTAATACCCAATGACCAGTGTGACCATCATGCTTTTTCTGTGCCAAAGCCTTGGTCAAGGGATCTGCGATGTTAGCCTCTGTGGGTACTCTGCAAATCTTCACATCTCCTCGATCGACAATCTCACGAATGAGATGGAAGCACCGATATATTCGGCCTCTGTTGTAGAATCAATAATCGCATGTCCGCTGGAACTCTTCCACCACGGGCTACCTATTCAAGCAAAACACGAACCACAGCGATCTATAATCATCCTCGGGTTTGGAAGTCGCATCAGAACCCTTTACAGCTAGCTCCTCATCGCTTCCAAATATCAAGAAATATTCTTTAGTCCTTCTCAAGTACTTAAGAATATTCTTGATCGCTATCCGATGGACGCTCACCGATCCGATCGTATCTACTCGCCATGCTCAAAGCATACGAGACATCGTGACGAGTACACAAAGGCGCATACATGATAGATCCTATAGCGATGTAAGGGATCTTATTCATGCGTCTCTCCTCTCTAGAAGAGGGACTTTGAGTCTTCGAAGACTCACACCATGTGACATCGTAAGTCCTTTCTGGAATTCTGCATGGCAAACCAAGTAATACCGTGTCAATGTATATACTCGACTTAGGCCAAGCAATCTCTTAGATCTATCTCTATAGATCTTGATGCCTAGAATACGCTTCACCTAAGTCCTTCATTGAGAAGCACGTCCCCAGCCAAGTCTTCACAGACTGTAGCGAAGGGATGTCATTCCCAATGAGTAGTATGTCATCCACATACAATACAAGGAACACAACTGTGTTCCCATTAACCCTCTTGTAGACACAGGGTTCATCTTCATTCTTGATGAAACCAAACTGTTTGATCGCATCATCGAATCGAAGATTCCACTCAGAAGCTTGCTTTAGCCCATAAATGGACCTTTGCAGCTTGCATACCTTCCCAGTATGTTGTGGATCTACAAAACCCTCAGGTTGTGTCATGTACACATCCTCGAGTAAGTTTCCATTCAGAAACGTGGTTTTAACATCCATCTGCCAGATCTCATAATCGTGGTATGCTGCAATAGCAAGCAAGATCCGAATGGACTTAAACATCGCCACTGGAGAAAAGGTTTCATCATAGTCAATACCATGAATTTGCTTGAAACCTTTAGCCACCAATCGGCCCTTATAGGTATGCGCAAGTCCATCCATGTCAGTCTTTCTCCTAAAGACCCACTTACACTCGATGGGTTTGACCCCTTCAGGTGGATCAACCAAAGTCCATACTTGGTTAGTGTACATGGATTCCATCTCGGATCTCATGGCGTCTAGCCATTTCTCAGAATCTGGGCTCATCACGACTCGATGGGAGGTAGGCTCATTCTCAATGAGCATAACGTCATCATGGTCGGACAAGAGAAATGAGTATCTCTCAGTGACGACGCACTCTATCGGACTGCAAGAGGTAGGTCTACTTGAACAGGTGGTTGTTCCACAACTCTTTGTGCAACAACCTCATCACTCACAACACTTTGTGGTTCCTGTTCAACCTCCATCAAGGCTTCAGTGCTATGGTCCTTATCTTGAATTTCTTCAAGATCGAAGGTACTCCCACTAGTTTTTCTAGAAACAAAATCCCTTTCTAGAAAAACCCAAGTCATTGCCACAAACACTTTGTGCTGACTGGGAATGTAGAAGTAATATCCCTTAGTATCCTTGGGATATCCAACAAAATAGCACCTATCGGATTTGGGTCCCGCTTTATGCGAGACTTGGCGTTGAGCGTAAGCCTCACAACCCCAAATCCTCATAAAAGACATCTTGGGATTTTTCCCCTGTCCATATCAGTATATGGTGTCTTTACCATGACCTTGGATGGTACACGGTTAAGGGTAAAGGCTGCTGTGTCTAGAGCATATCCCCAAAAGGATATAGGAAGTCTGTGTGACTCATCATAGATCGTACCATATCCAATAGGGTACGATTCCTCCTTTCGGATACACCATTCCATTGTGGTGTTCCAGGAGGAGTGAGTTGGGATAGAATCCCACACTCAGCTAGATAGTCACGAAACTCATGGCTAAGGTATTCACCACCTCGATCTGATCGAAGTATCTTAATACTCTTGCCAAGTTGGTTTTGTACTTCATTCTTGAATTCTTTGAACTTTTCAAAGGATTGATTTATGTGTCATAAGATACACATAACCATATCTCAAGTCATCAAGAATGTAATGAAGTACTCAGAACCACCTCTAGCAGCAACATTGAAAGGACCACATACATCACTATGTATAAGTCCTAACAAATCTGTTGCTCTTTCGCTATGTCCACTAAAGGGAGTCTTGGTCATCTTGCCTAAAAGGCAAGACTCGCATGTCTCATATGATTCAAAATCAAATGAGTCTAGCAGCCCATCCTTATGGAGCTGAGATAAGCGACTCTCATTTATGTGACCTAAGCGACAATGCCAGAGATAGGTTTGGTTCAACTCATTTGACTTGAACCTCTTGGTACTTATGTTATAGATAGGGCTCTCTAAGTCTAGAAAATAGAGTCCGTTCATTAGAGGTGCACTACAATAGAACATATCATTTAAATAAACTGAACAACATTTGTTCTTTATTATAAATGAAAAACCTTTCTTGTCCAAACAAGAAACTGAAATGATGTTCTTAGTTAAGGCAGGCACATAACAACATTCATCTAATTCTAGTACAAGCCCAGAGGGCAGAGATAGATCATAAGTTCCTATAGCAACAGCAGCAACCCTTGCTCCATTGCCTACTCGTAGGTCCACCTCGCCCTTTGTCAATGCCCTGCTATTTCTCAGCCCCTGCACATTGGTACAAATGTGAGATGCACATCCGGTATCTAATACCCATGATGAAGTAGAAGTCTCACTTCTCTTCTTCTTAAGATCTTCCAGGTATGCCTTGCAGTTACGCTTCCAGTGTCCTGCTTCCTTGCAGTGGAAGCAAGCCCCTTCCTTGGCTACCCCTCCTTTGGGTTTAAGTTCTTTGCCTTTGCCCTTGGCTTGGGACTTTCCCTTACCTTTAGGCTTGCCCTTGCCTTTCTTCTTCTGCACCATCAAAATGGTGTCAGATTTACCCTTCTTAAGGTTAAGCTCGTGATTCTCAACATCTTTGAGCATTTAATCAATTTCATTCATGTTATAATTCATGACAAATTGATTGAAGGCTTGTGGCAAAGATTGCAAGATTAGGTCAGTGGCCAGCTCTTGGCCAAGTGGGAATCCCAGCCTTTGTAGGTTTTCTACGTACCCAATCATCTTGAGTACATATGTACCTACGGGAGTCCCTTCTTGCATTTTGGACCCAAATAATGCCTTAGAGACTTCATATCTCTCATGCCTAGCTTGTCCTTGATATAGTTGACGAAGATGTCCAACCATATCATAAGCATTCATGAACTCGTGTTGCTTCTGAAGCTCAGAGTTCATGGTCGCGAGCATTAGACATGACACATCTAATGCATCATCTTGATGCTTCTTGTAAGCATCTTTGTCACCGCGAGGCATTGGCGGGAGGTGCCTCCTAATGGGATGCTCCGACGCAACTTCCTTTCTTGGGTGAGAACAATTCTCAAGTTCTGTGCAGTCCGGAAATTTGCTCCATGAGCTTGTCCTTCTCAAGGACGGATCGCAGAGAGAGTGTTCGTGGTTGTCGACATAGTTATCTACAACATACAATGCAGAGAATTAATATCATGTTCCTTTTATCATTTAATTAGGCCTTTAATCAAATGATGCTCCCACTGAATTATAGGAATTTTGTAGAATCGAGTTATGGATGTGGTCAAACAACATTATTAGATTCAAACAAACTAGCTATAATTCTTGCGGGACAAGATCCACATCATACTAAGCCTTGAGTTAGCTTTGGCTAAATCGCCCAAGACTTAGTACGATCGGTGGGTAACACATTACCGATTACATCTCTATGTAACTCTTGTTTATAGGATTAAGACCCACATTTACAAAAGACCTTGAGTTAGCTTTGGCTAAATCGCCCAAGATTTAGTGTAAATGCGATCTTAACCTATCTTTCCAACGATTGGAATATGCCTATAGTTCTACTCGATCCAATTGAGTTAACTAGTTTTGCTCAATCTAATTGAGCTTACTCTAACCCGAGTCGTGATAGGCGGGACCAAGATTCTCCCTCCGCACCCTACCAAGATAATATGTGTTGCTCTGCTTTGGCAGATTCAACAACGACAAATGATCGAGGTAGTGATGGGTATCAAGGCTCGGTAGGCATTTTCGAGTTGATTCGATTATGATCTAATCTAATCGTAATGTGTATCTTATACGCATTTAGGCCTTTATTATCCTATATTAGCATGGATCATATATATACATTAATTATTCTAGCATGCATCATATACATATAAGAAAATTAACCTAGCATGCATCATATACATACAAACATTTTTCTACTAGCATGCATCACATACATACAAGCAAAAATCAATTAAATATATATGTATATATATATCAACATATATATATATATATAATTAAATGTGATATAGTCATGGCCCTACTACGATCTTCTCAACCCAATGAGAAGATCAGACGGTCTACCTAAGGCTAGCAGCTTCTCCAAGCGCTTCCTTTGACCGCCATGTGTCGTCGTCACCCTTCTCGTAAGCTCGTCTTCAAGTGGACTTTCCACCGCTCCATTTTTGTACATTACAAATACGAAACTCGAGTTACATTCGAGTCTAAAACTATTTACAACTAGAATATTAAAAGAAGAGGTGCGACGTGCAGGTCGCAAACACTTTACAACACGCACAACCACAAAACGACACACAGGCCGTATTATGAATTACAACACACATAATCCAATCCAATCGGGTTATTGGGCCATGACAATCACAGAATTATACATAATTCTAAATTATGTATTTTTACAGAAAATTTCTATAATTTTTCCTAATTTATTTTGAATTTATGAGTCACCCCTCCGAAACGGTCCCGCTAAGCGGTTTCCGGGCGCGATCGCGGGACATGGCCCCTTTCGGGGATAGGGGAAGCGCCCCTACTCGCAAAATAAACTTCGCGAGTGTCCCTACAATGATCTTACAGCGACTTAAGTCACTGTCCCAAAAACCTAAAGCGAGAACTCGCCGATTCGGAGAGTTTTTCTCGACGGTTGAAGCCTACGAGTGTCCCAACACTCATTGCTTCGACTCTACGAGAAAAATACCCAAAAATTCTATAAAATAAGAAATTTTACAGAAACATATAAATCTGTAATTTTATATCTAATATAAAAACTACAAAAACGAAACACATACATGCTTCGCACGTGGCTCTGATACCACTGTTGGGTTTTTTCGAGCCGCAAAAACCGCTTTTTACGTTGCGGAAACCTCGGAAGCCCTGGCCACGGATCCGTGCGAAGTATAAAATTATAATTGCATGTATGTGCTTACAGAAAATCCTAGATCTACCTTAGATCTAAGAGGTTAGAACGTTACCCTCGTAGCGACGCCCTTCGCTTATCCCGCTCGTCCAAAAGTTCGCCGGAACTCGAGAGTGTCAAGTGCACACTCCTCTATGGTATCCACACAAGCAATAGGTGGAGAAAACTCAACCTTGAGTGTGCTAGCACTCCTTGGTTGGTTCGGCCAAAGAGAGGGATGGGAGAGGGAGAGCTTGAGAGAAAAAGTTCCAAGGAAGAAGATGAAGTTAAGAGTGTAACTCACCAAATGAATTCACCACCCATAACCCCAAAGTGGCCGGCCACTTCATGGAAGGGGGGTTACATGCATGCATGTAACTCCCATGACCCTTGGTCTCCCTCATGATGTGGCACCAATTGACCAAGTCAATGATGATGTGGAGCATCATCATTGGCCGGCCATGCCTAGTCATCATCATGACATGGCATTTGGTCAAGTCAAACTTGACCTTTCATCTTCCCTCTCAAGTCAAGTCAAACTTGACCTCTAATCTCCCATGGTTGATCAAATCTAACCACTTGACTCAAGTCAATTTAATATAATGAATCTCTATTCATTAATTTAAATTGATTTGATGAATCAAATCTCAATTAGACTCATTCAACACTTGAATCAACTTGAGTCTAACTCAATTAGTCTAATTTGGATTACTCTTAATCCAATTTGGTTCATCCCATGAACCTAATCCTCATGGTTCATCATATGAACCTAATCTCCATCTAATTGCTCTTATGTGTGTGACCCTATAGGTTCTTGTAACGTTGGCAATGTCCCTAAACCGATTTAGGAACATAAGCAATGAGCGGTATCTAGCAACACATCATTGCTACCCAAGTTACAAGAATGTTGAGCTCCAACATCACCTTTGTGACTACTAATTGTGACTCTCACAATATGTGACAATGCCCCTCTATCCTTGACATCTAGATTGACCAATCGAGGCATAGACCGTGTCATCCTCGGTACAATCTAAATCTTGATCTCCAAGTAGACTCACTCTAATCAAATGAGCTCAATATCTCATATTGACTCATTTGGGCATGGCCATGCACTTCGTGGTCTCACTCTATCAAGAATATCGATGTCACTCCCGTCATATAGGAGGGATAGATCCCATCTACATCACTCACATCCCTCCGCATAATTTGTTACATACCCAGTAATCGCCTTTATAGTCCACCCATTTACGGGTGACGTTTGACGAAGCCAAAGTATGCAACTCATTATGTAGGGAACCATGGTGACTTCAGGTATAAGGACTAATAGTCATACTAATAGCCACATGAGAAAGTATATGACACTCATATAACGATCCATGATACTTTCTCATGGCGGGTCATTCAGTATACATTCTCCAATGCATACCCATGTGTCAACTTGATATCTCATATCCATGACTTGTGAGATCAAGTCATCTTGTTGACCTACATGCTAGTCTCTACGCATTAACATTGTCCCTGAATGTTAATACTCGACTAGGAATGATTAAGAGTAGTGTTCTCTATATCATCTCATTATCGATTCAACCAATCGATTGATATAGATAAGAACCTACTACTCAAGGACATTATTATATTTAGTTATTTGGCACCAATACAAGTAAATATAATAACCATGCCTTTATAAATAGGAATATGATATAATAAAGTCCATACAACAATCATCACATGATTGGCTCTAGGGCTTTCACTAACACCCCTAACCACTCTTAACCCTAGGATATGCTTGGGAGAGCATTAGAGAGGGTGAAAATCCATTGGATATGGATTAGGAGTTGGGTTGAGGGTGAGTATCAATTTTAAGGTGGAAGAGAATTCATTGTTGAACTTTGCCTTAATTTTGATTTGGTTAATGTTCCTATTGGCTTAGGGACTCTCCAAGGACATTGTTGGTGCAATGGTTAAGGGGGAGCAAGCCTCTAGGGGGAGGTATCCATCTTGGGAAGATGGATGTGTATTTCCTCATGGGAGGAAAATTGGGTTGCCTCTCTTTGAGTGATATGGGATCACTAGAAAGATTGTAGGCATGTGTTCCTCCAAGGGAGAGATTGTAAGATCTCATTGGGATATGAGACATTCATACCCTTGGGGAGGACCTTTTTGATGTAATGTCAAAAAGGGGGAGAAGTAACCAAGTTACCAATTAGGGTTCGTTGGAATTCTCATTGGGATATGAGAATTGCCAATATGGGAGAATTGGTAGACTTGAGATGGTAGTTTTGTCAATCATCAAAAAGGGGGAGATTGTTGGTGCAATCGGCCCAGCAGTACCTTGATGGTATTTTGATGATAGACAAAACTCATGAGATGAGATTGTCATGGGAAAGTTCAACATGGGTTGTCATGGAAAATCCAAGCATGGAGCTTGGTGTGGAAGTCCAAGGGGGAAGCCTTGGCATGGGAAAGTCCAAAGCATTGCGAAGCCGTGCGCTTGGTGCTTGGCATGGGAAATCCAAAGCATTGCGAAGCCGTGCACTTGGTGCTTGGTGAGAAATGCATTGTGAAGCCGTGCGCATTGGTGCATTTGGGAAGTCTTGAGAACTTGGCAAGTTCACTAGGCTCGGGTCCTTAAGTCGATGAAGGATGGCATTGCGAAGCCGTGCGCTTGGTGCATCTGTGGGACCATCGGACGGGGAGCGAATGAAGTAAGCCCAAAGGGAAGCATACTTCTAGGGCATAAGACGCGAAGGATGACGTTGCAAAGGTGTGCGCTTGGCGCATCCGAGGGACGTAGGCCGAGGGAAGAGAGCTTTGGTGGGGAACTCCATGAGGGATAAGGTGGACTTGGCCAAGTGGCTAAGACTGAGTGTCGGAGGCTCAAACTTGATGTTTGAGGGTTTACCCGACGGTCGGATGCTCAAACAACTTGGTGTTTGAGGTTTTACCCGACATCAGTCGACTGGCATAGGTGCCGGTTCGACTGATCCAAGTCGACTAGAGTTCGACTGGTGTAAGGCTAGGGTTTTGTGCTTGGCAGTCGACTTTCATGGACTAGCAGTCGACTGAAGTCGGCGAGTCGTCAAGTCGACAACGATCACCGAGGGATGGCAATGATTGATGGGTGAGCAATGATTATCGGTCACAATGCCGATCGGATGGGCATCATCACCAATCGTAGGTGATCCGCTGGAACTTGTCCGACGTAGATCCGCCGCTAGAGACAACGGCGACAGGGCAAATGATCGGGCCTTTTGGCAGTCGATCGCTAGGCGCCGTAAAATAGCTCGATGCAGGTTATAAAAGGAGCTCGAGATGGAGGTTTTTGCCATGGTTTTGGTGGAGCTATTGGAGGGGAATTGCTGCTGCATTCCAGTCCTTCAAGAGCCAATCAAAGCAAGCAACAAGCAAAGCGATCAAAGCAATCGGTGAAAGTTTTCTTTTGTATTGTATTTGTGTATTTGCTTGTATTTCTATATTACATTGTAATTGCTTGTGAGAGGTTTCTCCACCTCCGACGTGTTGTCGAGAAGGAGTGTTATAGTTAGTGTCGTGTGCATAACTAGAGCTCGATGAGCTCGCCCGTGGAGTAGGAACCATTCGGTTTCGAACCACGTATATCTTGTGTTGTGTGATTGTGTATTGTTGTTAGTTTCATTATTATTGTTATTCCGCTGCGCTAACGACAATCATAGACAAGTAATGCAAGAAGAACGAGTAAATTCCGACATCCATCGGAAGAGGGCTATTCACCCCCCTCTAGCCAGCCGTATCGATCCCCTACAGGATATACTTTGGGAAGCATTATAAAGGGTGAAAATTCATTGGATATGGATTTGGAGAGGTGTTAGGTCAAAGTATCAAATTTAAGGGTGAAAGAGTTCATGTTTGAACTTAGAACCTTAATTTTGATGGTTAAGAGTTCCTATTTGCTTAGGGACTTTCCAAGGACATTGTTGGTGCAATGGTCAAGGGGGAGCAAGCCTTTAGGGGGAGGTATCTATCTTGGGATGATGGATGTGTTTTCTTCTTGAAGGGGAGAAGTTATGGGAAAAGGACATCAATTGGAAAAATTGATGGGATTTTGAGAGACCCAATTTGAAAATTGGGAGAGTGGATAGGATTGCCTCTCTTGAGTGATATGAGACTTATCAAGGGGGCGATTGTAAGATCTCATTGGGACATGAGACATTGACCTCCTTGGAGAGAGAACCTTTTTGATGTATGTCAAAAAGGGGGAGAAAGTTAAGATTACCAATTTGGGATAATTGGTAAGGAGTTTTTGAGTTAGATGGTCTAACTCAAATGGTTTGTTTGGTTTTTGTCAAACATCAAAAAGGGGGAGATTGTTGGTGCAATCGACCCAGATCACGATTGACCAGGACACAAGCTTGGATCGAGAGATGTTTTGATGTTAGACAAAAACATATGACAATGTAATTGTCATGGGAAAGTCCAAGTCTTGGGTACTTAGCATGGAAAGTCCAAGTGGGACACTTGGCATTTGGGAAATCCCAAGCATAGGTCTTGGCAATGTAAAGTCCAAGCATGAGTCTTGGCAAGGTAAAGTCCAAGTCATGGGTACTTGACATGAAAAGTCTAAGCATGGGTCTTGGCATGGAAAGTCCAACATGGGTTGGCAAGGGAAAGTCCAAGCTTGAGTCTTGGCATTTGAGAAGTCCAAGGGGAATATTGGCGCCGTAAAGTCCAAGGGTGAAGTCTTGGCAGCATATGTCCAATGGTTGGTGGCGTAATGTCCAAGCGGAGTCTTGGCGACGTAAGTCCAATGTGCCTTGGCGGTGTAGACACCGTTAGCGTGACATAGCCGATGGAAGAACTTGAAGGCTAGCATGATGGATGAACAAGTCATGGATGACTTGGAGAAATCCGAGAGGCGTGAGGCTGATGGAGGTGGCTAGAAGTCTTAGGTCTAGGCTAAGGGTGGTCTAGCAAGTATGGGGGAACCATACTTGGGCTAAAACCTCATGTTTGAGGTGTGCCAGTCGACTGGTGCCATGTGGCAGTCGACTGGTCTGAGTCAACTAGGATTTGATCGCGGAATGCCTCAGCAATGATCGCCATAGGTGGGGAGTCGATCGATTATCAAATGATCGATCTTGTGATCACCGATCGGTGCCCGAGAAATCGAGTATAAAATGGAGTATCATGCGACCGCTGTGGTCAGCAGTCGAGTGATGGATTGATCAGTCGACTGATGGTCATAATCAGTCGACTGATGATGGATCCGTTGGACTTATCCAACGTGGATCTAGCCATTGTCTCGCGACAACAGTGGCATCAGTCGACTGATGGTCCCGACCAGTCGACTGATCGACTTTTTCCAGCACACGTTGAAGCTATAAAAGGAGCTCGTGATGGAGGAAAAAGGCATGATTTCTTGAAACCATTTGGGGCGATTTGCTGCCGCAAATCAGGGTCTCCAAGTTGATATCAAGCAACCAAGCGATCAAGCATTCAAAGAGAAATTGTAAAGTAGTTTTCTTTACTTGCATTGTATTTCATTATTGTAATTGCTTGTATCAATTTAGATTATTGTAGTAATCTTTTGTACGAGGTTTCTTCGCCTCCGACTTGTGTCGAGAAGAAGTATTTGTGATTAGTGATTGCATTGGCGTCG
Organism: Wurfbainia villosa; assembly: GCA_025175895.1. Taxonomy (NCBI): domain Eukaryota; kingdom Viridiplantae; phylum Streptophyta; class Magnoliopsida; order Zingiberales; family Zingiberaceae; genus Wurfbainia; species Wurfbainia villosa. The sequence continues at coordinate 88,200,958 of CM045992.1, forward strand.
CTAGAGCTCGATCCATGGAGTACGAATCGTTCGGTTCCGAACCATGTTAAACATCTTGTTTTTGTGATTGTGTTTCATGTTATTTCTTTTATTATTATTATTCTGCTGCACTAACATGATTTGTAGACGCGATCACGATCGAATCCCATCATCGGTACTAGCACGCGCTATTCACCCCCCTCTAGCTTCCAATCGATCCCCTACATCGTTAAGTTAGGTTATCCCATAACCCAACTTGACTCTTCTTATGCCAAAACATAATGAAGTGTTCCCAATTTAGAATTTCAAAATTTTGAAATTTTTGGGGTTTAGTGTATATTAGGGTTTACTCTAACTTAAGATCCTAACTGAACCCCTTCATTTCTCCCCCTTTTTGACATACATCAAAAAGTCTACCAAGGTTTACCATGTCTCATTTTCAATAAGATTCTTCCTTCTCCCCCTTGGTCAGAGATCATCTTGAATGCTTTCATTCTCCATAGTGATCTATCACTAAATGAAAAGCAATCTTTCATTTCCCCCCCTTTTTTGTAAGCCATCATCCATCATACCTAGATGGATAATCTCCCACTAAAGGCTTACTCCCTCTTGACCATTGCACCAACAATGTCCATGGAGAATTTTTAAGCCTATAGGAACCTTAAACAATATAAAATAAGGATAAAAGTTCAAATTTAAACTTTCACAACCTTTAAAATTTGATTTTTACCCTAATTAAATCTCCAATTCATTTCCAATGAAAATCTCACCCTTTCAATGCTTATCTATGCATATTAGAGGTGTAGGAGTGATGTGCATGGTTGCGTCCTCAAATCTCGCGACGGATACCGTTGTGGACTCAAAGTGCACGCTCGGGCTCAATGCCCACAAGTGCATGGATGTCGTCAAGTAATAAAGATTATCGATCCCACAGGGACTGGGATTCGAGTACCAATACACTAAGTGGTTGCGATTGTTCAAATGTGATCTCTAAGAGAGAGTCGGTTGGTGAGGACTATCGGTGGACACTACTCTGTGCGGTGTCACATGGAGGAGGAAAAGAGGGTGCCGGGGTCTTAAAAGGCGATCCTAGGATTTGGGTTTCACTTGTGTACCACAGAATAATGTTGTCAATTGGCATCGTCTAAACGTCTACCTACGATTTTGGGAAAAGGGACATCATACACTCTCCCGCAGAGCCGTCGCATTCACCGGGAGCTATCCTCTCCCAAAAGGACGGGATAGAGGGTACGAGGATGACAAATCAATCCTTACGGTGGATCGTTTCCGATTCCACCGCTCCCTTCTCCTTGCAGTTACGAGAGGTCAGGTTTACCCCCAGGTTCCTTGATCAAACCTCCTAAATCTAGATTGCAAGGGCTGTCACCACCTCGTATCTCCTAAGCACAGCAGAAAGAAAGTCAAATACACGTAGATATAATAAAGAACAACTACACATTGTCAAATTAAACTTATGGCCAGAATTTAATGTGAACCAACATTGTCTATGTACATAAGCTACTCCCTAATCCTAGAATCGAAAGTTCTACTCCATAAACACGAAGGAAGAATCACAAAACATGTTTAAGTTCGAATACAATAGTGATAAAGCACAGAAATAGAGATTACAATGCTTCGTAACCCTCTTTCCGGCATTGTATTGCAAGTTGTGGACCTCCGGCGGCGTTCCTCCTCCCCGCTGTGAGTTACCGAAGCTTTTTAGGGCTTCGGCATGCCATCCTAGCCGTCGTGCCTCCCCAGGGTTTGGGAGCCCTAGGGTGGCTCCCTCGTGATCCCTCACCTCTTGGATGAGTTTCCTATATATAGAGGCGGCTCCGACATTCCATAAATGCTTGAAAAACCCTATTTCTTTGAATTCGTGGCGCCACCACACGACCGTGTGAATTTCACGTGGCCTGGCCGTGTGCAAGGCTAGAAAACAGGTAAAATCTTGGCTGGAAATTGAGCTGGAAAAAAGGCATGACCGTGTGTTTTCACACGGCATGGCTGTGTGTTTTTCTGGAGCCTCTGTTTTGATCCGTTTCGCTTCGGAAACATGCCCAAGTCTTGGGACATGGCCAGTGCATGTTTTCTACGGTCCATGCTCCACAAATTACTCTATTTTTGCTCCAAAAATGCGCCATTTTCCCATGAAATGCTATCCTACACAAAAAAGTACAAAGAGCAGACCTCCGACCTAGAAAAAAAAATGCATGTAAAATAGAGTGACATATGCATGAAACTAACATAAAATGTAATGAGATGTGAGCGAAAACTACTCCTAAAACCCTATATGTTTTGCTCGCATCACTTCCCCCAGACATAAATCTTTGCCTGTCCTCAAGCAAACCTCAGTGCCATAATTTTTTTTAAAAAAAGATATTGTTCCATAATTAGCATGCTAACTAGGTGAATCATTCTTAGGGGATGCCCGTTCCATGGTGAGTTAAGTCGTCACCCCATAGCTTTCCTAAGGTTTTCGGCTCTTAGGCACTTACCTGCCCAAAGAGAGGGTTATTCCCTAGATCTAGCATAAAGTCTCAAAGGCGTGCTCGGTATTGAGAGAAATTGGGAGGTGTTTAACCAGTAACCAAACTCGGTCTCAAAGGGGCACCTAGCCATTTCCACCCACGACAACTGTTTTTTCATCCCTCTCAATCTTTTATTTTCTTCTCTTTTTTTTTCATTTCTTTTTCTCTCTTTTTTTTTTCTTTTATTTCTCTTTTATTTTTCAGCTCACAGGAATTTCGATTTTTTTGAATGGGCTTACACAATCTGAGCATTTCCAGTAACTAAAATGCTAAACCTAGAGTCACCTATGAATTCCAAAGTACTAGACTACTGAAGTGAAACATGACTAGGTATGTACTAAATTCTCCCTTTCAGAATGTTCAACATGTGTGAGTGCAAAAACAGAGCTAACCAGTGCAAGTCTAGAACATTCAATAGAGCAAATAGAATAAAATACCACAAGATAAATGGAGTTAAGCTACCTGTGAGAACAACTCATGCAAGCAACTTTCAAAAATACTACTGAGGTAACTTTACATACACCAAAAATTAAGTACTAAAAGGAACTAAACAACTCATGCATGCATGAAAAAATGAATGAAAATACCATAAAAGAAACTACTGCTAGGAAACAAAACAAAATAGATTTTGGGGTCTCCCCCCAGACTTAAACAAAAATATACCTCTAATATGGTGGATGAGGTGGAAAGTCTGGGAGCCTGGGCATCTCTAGATCCTGGGAGAACCTGCTGCTGAGCCGCTGATGCCACATATACATGTGGTCGATCTGAGAACTGGTGGATGCAGCGACTGCTCGGTGCTCCTCCTCCCAGGCCCACTATGCTTGCTGGGCACGCATATGTTGTTGCATCTCCTGGTGGTAGGTGGCCTCCTCCTGGCGTCGGGCATCCTCCTCCTAAAAGTAAATATGGGCCTCGTCGTAGAAGTCCTCGGCCCACTGGAAGTGCTCCCGTACACCTGTAAACTCCGCCTGCGTATAGGAGCTATGATCATCCCATCGCTGCCCCTGCATCTGCTGCTCAGTGTATATGTCATCGAGGCACGATCAAAACTCTGAGAAATCATAGGCAGAAGTACCTACATCCTGCTTAAAAGTAGGAAAAGAAAATGGTGCAGGTGTAGGCTTTTCACGTGGACTAGGGGGCGCGACACGGCCGTGTGAAATCACACATGCTGACCGTGTGCACCTCTGGAAGTCAGGGCACGACCATGTGAAAACACACTGTCTGACCGTGTGGGACTCTGGAAGTCAGGGCATGGCCGTGTGAAAACACACGGCCTGGCCGTGCGCCCTTTGTTTCTTTTCTCATGGTGCACAATGGTTTGATTTCGCTCACTCACTTCACCGCATAAACTTAAAATGACTTTTGTATTTACCTAGCAAGTTCTTTCCTTACCTACAAATGCTAAATACCATAAATCGAAGTTCGAATTACAAAAAAAAAAATGAATGCAATAAAAAGACATCCTAAAAACTAAACTTGGGTTGCCTCACAAGAAGCGCTTTGTTTAAGGTCTTTTAGCTCAACCTTATTCCTACATTTCATTTAAGGTGTTTGAATCTTGCTCGTGGGGGAGCAAAATATTTGCTCACCTTACACCTCCTCCCTTGTGGTCCCTTATCACCACAAGGTATTTATTAGCTGCCTTCCTTGGTTCAAGATTGAACATGCTTAGCCTTAAGTAATCATTAGGAGTTTGATCATAATATTCTATTTTGTCCAAATGCTGTAAATAACATAACTCACCATGAACATCCTCAACAAAAGATTGGTTAGCAGATTCTATTATGTCGAATGAAATTTTATCATTACAAATCGCTAAATGGGCTTCGTTATTGGTAGCTAAAGCTTCGGTGAGGGTTATGGTAGGATCTTCTAGATCATTGAGGTTAGGAGGTGTTTGGATTGAAGCAATGCTCTCCTCAATTAAAGTATCAATTATATAATCCTCAAGATCTTCTTCCAGTGGTGATTGAATTGATTATCCTTCTTCACTTCCTATGTCATCTACGCCCTCCTCATTCATTCGCTCAAAGTGAGTCTCCACGCTATTAGGTGTGATCAAGTCATTAAAGCCACCTTCTAGTCGTTTGGTTTCTACTCTAGCTAGATCTCATTCCATCATCTCTGCAAATTGTTGGCTATGCTCTTTGCATTCCCTAGTAAAATTATCTAGCGGGGCTTCTAAGTGGGGGCTTGGTTCTGGATAAAATTTGCATGGTGACTCATAGCTCTCATTCTCATTTTGGAAACGATATTGAGTCTCTGTCTGCGAATGCCACCATCGGTATTCATCGTTCGCTGCTTGTTCTGTTCGAATGAAATCTTCCATCATCTGCTCAAGTCGGGATTTAGGCGAACAATATTGAGGGTTTAAGTACCCAGGGTCATAACTATATGAATAGAAATCATCTTGTGGCCACTGGTTGTAATTGTAAGTGACATCTTCTTGTTCAAATTGTGAAGGTTCGAATATATCCGGACAATCATTAATGGTATGCCATGTTTCACCACAATGTTCACAATAAATATTACCAAAATTTACAGCATTAAATTTACCATAATCATGTGTAAAAGCATGCATCGTTATATGCAGAAAATTATAAATAAGGAGAGAGAAGCTGAATAAACAAAATTGAAATAAAATAAAATAAAATAAAACAAGAAAAGTAAATCTATCCTAAGTCCAATCCAATCTACCACCGTTCGATTTAATATCGAATCGACAGTCCTCGGCAACGACGCAAAAAACTTGATGCTCACGGATGCGTCCTCAAATCTCACAACGGATACCATCATGGACTTAAAGTGCGCGCTTGCGCTCAACGCCCGCAAGTGCACGGATGTCGTCAAGTAATAAAGATTATCGATCCCACAGGGACTGGGATTCGAGTACCAATACACTAAGTAGTTGTGATTGTTCGGACGTGATCTCTAAGAGAGAGTCGGTTGGTGAGGACTATCGGTGGGCACTACTCTGTGTGGTGTCACATGGAGGAGGAAAAGAGGGTTCCAGGGTCTTAAAAGGCGATCCTATGATTTCGGTTTCACTTGTGTACCATAGAATAATGTTGTCAATTGGCGTCATTCAAATGTCTACCTACGGTTTTGGGGAAGGGACATCATACACTCTCCCGCAGAGCCGCCACATTCACCGGGAGCTATCCTCGCCCAAAAGGACCTGAAAGAGAGTACGAGGATGCCAAATCAATCCTTGCGGTGGACTGTTTCCGATTCCACCGCTCCCTTCTCCCCGCAGTTATGGGAGGTCAAGTTTACCCCTAGGTTCCTTGATCAAACCTCCTAAATCTAGATTGTGAGGGCTGTCACCACCTCGTATCACCTAAGCACAGTGGAAAGAAAGCCAAATACACGTAGATATAATAAAGAGCAACTACCAATTGTCAAATTAAACTTATGGCCAGAATTTAATGTGAACCAACATTGTCTATGTACACAAGCTACTCCCTAATCCTAGAATTGAAAGTTCTACTCCATAAACACGAAGGAAGAATCACAAAACATGTTTAAGTTCGAATACAATAGAGATAAAGCACAGAAATAGAGATTACAATGCTTCGTGATCCTCTATCCGGCGTTATATTACTAGTTGTGGACCTCCGACGGCGTTCCTCCTCCCCGCTGCGAGTTACCAAAGCTTTTTAGGGCTTCGGCGTGTCGTCCTAGCCGTCGTGCCTCCCCAAGGTTGGGAGCCCTAGGGCGGCTTCCTCGTGATCCCTCACCTCTTGGATGAGTTTCCTATATATAGAGGCGGCTCTGACATTCCATAAATGCTTGAAAAATCCTATTTCTTTAAATTCGCAGCGCCGCCACACGGCTGTGTGCAAGGTTGGAAAACAGGTGAAATCTCGGTTGGAAATTAAGCTGGAAAAAAGGCACGGCTATCTGTTTTCACATGGCCTGGCCGTATGTTTTTCTAGAGCCTCCGTTTTGATCCGTTTTGCTTCGGAAACATGCCCAAGTCTTGGGACATGGCCAGTGCATGTTCCCTAAGGTCCGTGCTCCACAAATTACTCCATTTTTGCTCCAAAAATGCACCGTTTTCCCATGAAATGCTATCCTACACACAAAAGTACAAAGAGAAGACCTTCGACCCAGAAAATAGAAAATGCATGTAAAATAGAGTGACATATGCATGAAACTAAAATAAAATGTAATGAGATGTGAGCGAAAACTACTCCTAAAACCCTATATGTTTTGCTCACATCAAGTAGTAGTTATCTAGCCTAGGGTTATGATCAGATGGCTTAAACCAATATTGGTAAGCCAAAATGGTGCCAACAGTCGACTGAGAAGGCTCTCAGTCGAGTGGCAACATCTCGAGTCGAGGCGCCACCTCGACTAGTTTCTGAAATTCAGAAATGCATAAATAATTCTAGAAAATTTAAAAAATCTTGAAATTTCAACCATACATTACTTGTGCCAAACACTATAGGGGAAAAATATATTTCTATGAAAATGACTTTTAAATTAAAATAATGATACAAAGTTCAAAAACATTGAAACTTTCAATGTTTTAATCCATCTTTGTTCTAATCTTCTCAATGGTGATTGCCATCAAACGATAGACTTTACCAAAGTTTTTCAAAATGATTTTAAAATATTTTCCTTAATTTCAATCATAGTCTATGGGCTAAGTATAGTAGATGACTTGTATACTAGCTTTCCTCATGATTTATACCTATGATTGAGATGAGTTTGAGTTCATCTAGATGCAACATCTATGCACCTTGAACTTGACTCACTTCCTAGCATCTCACATGTATCTAGGTGTATCAATACAAATCCAAGTCAAGTGTTCTTGTGAGATGTGGGTTTTCATTTTCTTAATTTACGGTCTCATGTATTTTCCTAGGCAACTCTATTTGTTTCTCTTATACATGAGACTTCAAATCATGTCATAGTCCTTAAATCAATTTTAATTAATCCTAAATGCATGAATGATGATTATGACATTATAGATAGCATGAATTAGCACATAGCCAATAATCATGATGTCATGACATATAAATAAAATCTAAACACTAACATGACATATAAATTAAACCTAAATATTATCATGATATTTTATATGATTAAATGAAATATGATGTCATGACATGACAATGCAAACAAGGCATGACAAGTATAAAATACAAGGGTATATAATACCTAAGTGTTAAGCTCAAATTGTCATTTCTAGGATTAAGACCACATTTGCCATAATAGATCATTCTCCCAAGTGTGCTAAAAATCCAAAATAGCACACCATGACCTCTAAACCTAATTGTGCCAATTTTGATCAATTTTTCAACTTCCACACAATCCATTGGCACATCCTAAAATCTTTTAGGACATAATTCAACCTCATGTCCAAGGAATCCCAAAACCTTGAAAATGTCCTAAAGTGCCACCTTTACCATGGTTAGGTTAACTACCTATCCATTCAAGGTTGGGACACCCTAAACCCATCTAGTGTGAGGGTTTCACGCTCCTAGGAACCCAATACCTATTGGAGCTCCTTGAGTTTACTAGATACTCACTAGGGATAACTTCCCTTAGTACCTTTCTAATGACCTTGAAGCCTTGGTCATTTTGGTCTTGTCAAGGTTACCCCTAGGGATTGCTTCCCTTGTAACCTTGTTAGTGGCTTTTCTAGGTTTCATTGAAACCTTAGCCACTAGACACTTACCATGGTCAACTCTATGGATGACTTCCCTTGTCACCTTGGTACTCCTAGACCTAGAACTTGCTCCATAACTATATGGAACACTATGGAAGGTAGGCTTATCTACCTTGGACCTAGGCTTGTGACCCAAGACTTGCTTGTCCTTAGATGCACCTTGTCTCCTAGAACCTACACTTTGACCATTTGACCCATGAATTGAAATTTTCATCTTATAAAGGGTCTTTTCTCATTTTTCAAGCCTTGACCTCAAGGCTTGATATTCAATTTCTAAGATCTCAAATTTTGATTTTTCATTGACTCTTGAGAAGTTCTTCCTAGGCATATGCCTAGTCCATTTAGGATTGATGCCTAAATTGTTGTTCTCTACCTTCCTATCCTTAGGTAAGGTTGATCTAGCATTGTCCTTAGATAAATTGATATTCTTAGCACCTAAGAAATAAAATCTATTTTTAACATGATTTTTGTCATGATGGATAGCAATAAAATTATGAGTATGCTTCCTAACATTACGTAAATGAAGAGCATTATTTAAATTTACCTAAGGGTTTGCTTTAGCTTCCCCTACATTTGAACTCTCTCCTTTTCCCTTCTGAGGGTGACTCCCCCTAGGACATTGACTTCGGTAATGTCCCCGTTTATTGCACTTAAAGCATACTATATGCTCCTTGCTCTTTCGAATTGGGGCTCCATCTTCCTTTGACTTTTCTTTGACCCTTGATGCCAGTTGAGCCTTTTTGACCCTTTTTGGGCATTTACTCTTATAATACCCTACTTCCCTACACTCAAAGCATGTTATATGATTTTTATTTCTAACAATTGAATTTGAGTTACCTTCTTGAATGGTAGGTGAATCTTGGCCTTCTTCTTCATTTCTCCTGGAGGTAAAAGGCTCCTCCTCTTGCTCTTGTTCCGGGGTTGAACATCTAACCTTCCCCTCAATCCTTGATGTGGAAACTTCAATAATTTCTTCTATCTCGGAAGTTGAACACCTGTCATCTTCCAAATCATCACCCTCTTGAGAAGATGAACATTCCAATTCTTTGGATTTATCCTCATCTTCTTGAATCATGGAAGTTTCACCATTGATCTTAGCAAGTTTGCTCCATAATTCTTTAGCATCCACGAACTTCCCTAATTTGTACTAAATGTTGTTAGGTATTAAATTAACTAAAATGTTCATTACCTTTTCATTAGCTTCGAATCTTTGGACTCCCCCCTAAGTCCATTTACTCCGATTTAGAGTTCTCCCCTTCTTGTTTATTGGAGTCTTGCACCCTTCCGTTAGTGCAAACCACTCCTCTATGTTTATTTGGAAGAAGAATTCAGTCATCTTCTTCCATTGAGCAAATCCTCCAAATCCATAGGGTGGTGGAAATCGAACATCACGCCCAAATCCATCATCAAATTTCATCGCCTTTAGCTTTAGCTCCCTCGGCGGTTAGTCCGATTGAAGAGCGACTTGTAGATATCAGAGCATCTTCTTCTTCTTAGAGCCAACCTGGCTCTAATACCATTTGTTGTTAGTGTCAACCCTTAGTTCCAATCATGAGATGATTGATTAGGGATCATGTGTATCATATTTCATTAATAAAAGGAAAAGATTGTTTATTATATTTACTTTATGCATGTGCGAGCTAAAATAAATATAATAATGTCCTTGAATAGTAGGTTCTAATCTACAGTATATCAATTGGTAGAATTGATTATGAGAAGCTGTAGAGAACACTATTCTACAAGGGCAATATTAATACATTGAGACTAGCATGTAGGTCAATGGATGACTTGATCTCACAAGTCATGGATATGTGATATCACATTGACACATGGATATATGTATTGGAGAATATATATACTGAATTGACCCGCCATGAGAAAGTATCATGGATCGTTATATGAGTGTCATATACTTTCTCATATGACTATTGGTATGAATAGTCCTTAGACCTGAAGTCACTACGATTCCCTACATAAGGAGTTATGTACATTGGTATCATCTAACGTCACACCGTAACTGGGTGCACTATAATGGCGATTACTGGGTATGTAACGAATTATGCGGAGGGATGTGAGTGATGTAGATGAGATCTATCCCTCCCATATGACTGGAGTGATATCTTTGGCCTCTTGATAGAGTAGGATCACAAAATGCATGACCATGATCAAATGAGTCAATATGAGATATTGAGCTCATTTGTTTGAGTGAGTCTACTTGGGGATCAAGAAACTTAAAGATAGATAAGGAGATGACACGGTCTATGCCTCATTGATTGATCTAAGATATCAGAGATAGAAGGACATCGTCATACATGATAATAGTCACAGAAAGGTTGTCGGATCTCGACGATCTTGTAACTTGGGTAGAAATGATGTATTGCTAGATGACGCTCATTGCTTATGTATCTAAAAGGGGTTTTAGATACATTGCCAACGTTATAAGAGTCTATAGGGTCGCACACAAATGACATTCTATTTTGGAGATGGTTTCTTTTAGTTGGACTAAAAGGACAATTGAGCATATGGCCAAGATTTGAGTTAGACTCAAACTGGTTAAACTTGAGTTAGACTCAAGTTGAACCATGGAAGATGATTCATCATCATGCATGATTAATTTGATTAATCATGCATGAGAATACCAAGAGCCTTGGTATTCATGATGAGAACTAAAGAAGGGAATACCAAGGGTCTTGGTATTAAGAGAGTTCTTAATGGGGAGATAATTGCATTGATGGCTAATGGTTTAAATGACCTTTTAGGTGTTTCACGTTGAGAAGAATTGGTGTGATTTTTGTTTTGGGCATGCAAGCCAAAAGGGCCAAGAGAAAGAGTTCTCTCATCTCCTCCTTCCTCTCCTTCTTCTTCCAAAAGAGTTCTTGGCATTTTGCTAGGGGTTTCTAGCACAACGTGACTCCAAAGCTAGTGTAGGTGTTAGTGTGGATACCATAGATATATGGTTACCTTTACCGTATTGAGATCCGACAACGTTTGATAAAGTGGGATTGCGAAGGGCACGCACCGAAGGTATATTCCTCCTCTAGATAAGATCTAGACTAGAATATAGAAAAAGATTTATATAGTTTTGCATGGATCTCTAGTGGGATCCGGTATAATTATTATTTCCGCTGTGGTTGTGTGAAGTATTCGCTCGCGATGTTGTGAACATCAGATCCAGAGTTTTCTCAACACTTGTAGGACCGTCGGCATTGCTAGAGGGGGGGGGGGTGAATAGCAATTCGCGTCGATTTCATTGATGGAATTCGTCGTGCTTGTCTACAATTATTAGTATGCAGCAGAAATACAAATACAAATATAAATACAAATCATAGCACAAGAACAACACACGAAATTTACGTGGTTCGGAATCCTAGTTCCTACTCCACCGGCGAGCCCTAGTGAGCTCTAGTGATGCATACCACCACTATCACACTTCTCCTTCTTGATTACACACCGGAGGTGGAGGAACCTCTTACAAAATTCTTACAACAATAAGAACGAGACACAACAAGAAAATACAACAATTACAAAAGCAAATGGAGAAAATAAGTGAACACACTTTACAAGTTAGGGATTTTGAATGCTTGCTTATTGGTAGCCTTGGGATGTCTTTGAAGGCCCTGAAATTCAGCAGCACATCGCCTTAAATCATCCCTCAAAACCTTGCTCCAAGACCCCTTCAAGCCTCCTCTTATAAAGCGTCGTCGAAGCTTCCCGATCTACAATGGTTGCTTTGTAGTCGAGGTGCCAATCGAGTATGCCTTGTGTCTGAGCAGCTATTCGTTGGCGCAATTGACCGAGGTCATGATTGATCGGATTTAAGTTTGACTCGAGCGATGTTTTGATATTTGACATGGAGGTTTGACATTAATGTCTGATAATGTTTTGGGGAGATTATTGGTGCAATCGACCCACGTCATGATTGGCCGGACTCGAGTTTGACTCGAGGGAGATTTTGATGGTTGACTAGGGTTGGTCATGTCATGGAAAGTCCAATTCTTGAGTACTTGGCATGTAAAGTCCAAGCATGGGTCTTGGCATGGAAAGTCCAACATGGGTTGGCAAGGGAAAGTCTAAGCTTGAGTCTTGGCATTTGAGAAGTCCAAGGGGTTTGATATTGGCGGCGTAAAGTCCAAGCGAGAGTCTTGGCAGCATAAGTCCAATGGTTGGCGGCATAAAGTCCAAGCGGAGTATTGGCAGCATAAGTCAAATATGCCTTGGCAGTGTAGGCACCCTTAGTATGACATAGCTGATGGAAGCACCTGAAGGCTAGCGTATGGATGAACAAGTCATGGATGACTTGGAGGGATCCGATAGGCATGAGGCTGCTGGAGGTGGCTAGAAGGCTTGGTCTAGACTACGGGTGATCTAGCAAGTATGGGGGCACCATTCTTGGGTTAAAACCTCATGTTTGAGGTGTATCAGTCTACTGGTACCATGTGGCAGTCGACTGGTGTAAGTCAACTAGGGTTTGACTGTTGGGAGTTCTTTAGCAGTCGACTGCTAGAGGTGGGCAGTCTATTGCTAGCTCAAACAGTTGACTAAACTTGTGATCAGTCGACTGGTGCTCGAGATTTCGGGCACAAAAGGTTCTCCAATCGAGTGATCGACGCAACCACTCGACTGATTGAGCCATCAGTCGACTGATGGGTATGGTTAGTCGACTAATGGTATATCCGTTGGATTTTTCCAGCGTGGATGTAGACATTGTCTCACGACAACAGTGACATCAGTCGACTGATGGTCCCATGCAGTCAATTGATAGGCGAAATCCAGCCCAAGCAACAGCTTTAAAAGGGAGCTCATGGAGGAGATTTCAATCACTGGTTCTTGAGGAGTTTTGGGGTGATTTGCTATTGCAAATCAGGGTCTCTAAGTGCATTCCAAGCAACCACAAAGCAAGCAATCAAAAGAGCAATTATAAAGTGTTGTTTTCTTTACTTGTTGTGTATTTCATTTGTATCTTGCTTGTATTTGTTTCTTACTGTTGTAAGACCATTTGTACGAGGTTTCTCCACCTCTGGATTGTTTTAAGAAGGAGTTTATTTGATTAGTAGTGCGTGTTTACATTGCTAGGGCTCTTACGAGCCCAATCCATGGAGTAGGAACTATTCGGTTCCAAACCACATTATATCATTGTGTAATTGTGTGATTTTGCTTTTTGTTATTGTTATTATCATTATTCCGCTGCGCACTAACACGACTTGTAGACGCAATCGCGATCGTAATCCATCAAGCAACACCGACGCTATTCACCCCCCTCTAGCGGTCACAATGGTCCCAACAATTGGTTTCAGAGCGGGTTGCTCTTTACCGACTTCACATCCGAGGGAGCAAGCTAGAGGGAAGATGGAATTTGAAGAACAATTGGGTTGGGACATCAACACCCCAATTCCATATGCCTTCTATGGACAAGAAGGGTTTAGGCAATGGAAGACAAGAATTGAAGATTTCTTGATGATTAAGGATTTTGAAGAATGGTCCATTTTAATGGAGGGTTTTAGTTACCCAAGAGGACCAAAGGGTGGATACCTCAAGAAAAAGAGATGGATCGAAGATCAAGTCCAAGCCTTCGAGAAAAATAAGAAGGTAGTCCAATTTATTTTTTATCTAATTTTTAATGATATCTTGTGTAGCCTAGGGGATTACATGGATGCCAAGGAGCTTTGGAGCGAATTGGCAAAATATCACGAAAATCCATCACCGGTCCAAGAAGAAGAAGAAGAAGAAGAGGAGTCTTCATCCTCTCAAGCTCAAGAAGAAGCAAGCACATCCTCATCACAAGAGCTTGAGGATTTGGATGGTGATAGAGAGTCGACATCCGAATCGGTAGAGGAGGTGAAATTGGAAGAAGCCTCCACCTCTAGGATTGAGGGGGAGGAGATTAGACCTTCCACACCAGAGGAACCTCAAGAAGAGCCATCCACTTCCGATCGAGAGGAAGAGGAAGCTCGGGACTCCCCTACCGTGGAAGGTAACTCAAACACACCGTTTCAAAATAAAATTCATATAATATGTTTTGAGTGTAGGGAGTTTGGGCACTATAAGAGAAAGTGCCCAAAGAAGGTCAAGAAAAGTCCACCGGCGCCTAAAAGTCAAGAAAAGTTAAAGGATGCCGATGTCCCCACCAAGAAGACAAAGGAGCTCGTAGTATGCTTCAAGTGCCATAAGAAGGGGCACTATAGAAGTCAATGCCCTAGGAAGAAGGAAATCAAAGATAAGGAAGGAGCATCACATGTAGGGGGAGCTAAGGCTAAGCCTAAGGTATATCTTAATCATGCACCTTCTAGTTTAAATGTCAAAAAGCATGCTAGGAATAATTTTAACAATCTTGCAATTGTACATGAAAAGCATGCTAGGAATAATAAATATTTTTGTCTAGGTGCTAAGAGTGTTAATTTTTCAAATAAGGAGAAATTTGGGACTAATGTCCCTAGATAGACTTTACCTAGGGCAAGCATTAAGAAAATTGAGGACCATCTAGGTTTTACCCCCAAATGAACTAGGCATATGCCTAGAAAGAACAATGCCCAAAGATTAAATTGAAACTCAAAAATTGGGTAATTAGAGTTAGAAAATCAAGCCTTGAGTTCAAGGCTTGAGAAAATGGAAAAGACCCTTAGGATTATGCAAAATCAAATGCAAGGGTCAATTGATCAAAAATCTAGGTCAAATAGTAAAAGTCAACACTTAGAGTCTAGGAGGCAAGGCTCATCTATGGGCAAGAAAGGCTTGAGTCACAAGCCTAGGTCCATGGTAGATAAGCCTACCTACCATAGTGTTCCATTTGACTATCGAACTAAACTTAGGTCTAGAAAGACCAAGGTCAATAGGGAAGTCATCCCTAAGGTTGACCAAGGTAGGTGCTTAGTGGCTAAGGTTTCCATGAAACCTAGGAAGACCACTAAGAAGGTTACTAGGGAGGCAATCCCTAAGGTTAACCTAGTTAAGACCCAAATGACCAAGGCTTCTAAGCCTAGGAGGGTCATTAGGAAGGTATCTAGGGAGGTCATCCCTAAGGAATACCTAGTAAACCCTAGGAGCTCAAATAGGTTTTGAGTTCCTAAGAGTGTGATCGATTCACGCTAGATGGGTTTAGGTGTGCCAACTTTAATGGATGGGTAATTAACCTAATCATGTTAAAGGTAGCACTTTAGGATATTTTCAAGGTTATGGATACCTTGGAAATAGGTTTGAATTTTAATCCTAAAAGATTTCAGGATGTGCCAATATTTTTTTGGAATTATGAAAAATCAATCAAATTGACACAATTTAGGTTTAGAGGTCTTAGTGTGCCATTTGGGTTTTTGGCACACTTTGGGAGATAAGAAACAATATGGCAAAATAAGATTAATTATAACAAATGACAACTAATATTAAAATTTAGGTATTATTATACCTATACATTTTACTTGCCATGTTTCGTTTTCCATATACCATATCATGACATCATGTTTATTTTTTTCATTTATATGTCATGATCATGCTTAGGATTTAGGTCTTTATGTCATGTGTATTTAGATTTAATCATATGTCGTGACATTATGATCATTGGCTATGCTTTATTTATGTTATCATTTATGCCATTATCATTCATGCATTTAAGATAATTAAAATTGATTTAAGGACAATGACATGACTTGAAGTCCCATTTATAAGGGAATCAAGTAGTGTTGCCTTAGAAAATATATGAGATCTTAGTTTAAGATAAACCAAAACCCACATCTCACATCACATTGATATGTATGTGTATTTATACACCCTAGATACATGTGAGATGATAGGATATGAGTTAAGTTCAAGGTGCATAGTTTTTGCATTCAGATGAACCAAAACCCATCTTATATTAGTTGTGGATCATTGGGAAAACTTATGTTCAAGTCATGTACATTAAGCCCAAAGAATATGATCTAATATAAGGTTTTAAAACTATTTTAAAATCATTTTGAAAAACCTTAGTGAAGTCTATCTTTTGATAGCAATCACCATTGATGAAGTTGATACATTGTGAGCTAAAACATTGAAGTTTTTCTTCACTTTTGAACTTTGTATTAATTTCACTATTTTTTGGGTAAAATATTTTTCTAACATTTTTCACCCATTGTATTGCTTATAAGTAATATACGTATGAATTTTCACGATTTTTTGATATATGTAGAATTACTTATGCTTTTTCGAAATTCACTTTTGATAATTGAAAATCGAAATTTTCAGTTATCAGTGGACTGCCCTTGGTGGCAGTCGACTGATCTCTGATAGAGTCAATTGTAGGCTGATTTCGGGAAAAACAAGGTTGTTTAGCCCATTTTTAACAACGGTAAAGTTCCCTAACCATTGCTAACCCTAGGATATGCTTTGGGAAGCATTATAAAGGATAAAAATCCATTGGATATGGATTAGGAGAGTTGTTAGGGTAATGTATCAAATTTAAGGTATGGGAAAGTTCAATGTTGAACTTTGAAACTTATTTTTGATGGTTTAGAGTTCCTATTGGCTTAAGGACTTCCCAAGGACATTGTTGGTGCAATGGTCAAGGGGGAGCAAGCCTTTAGGGGGAAGTATCCATCATGGGATGATGGATGTTATTTTTCCACATGAAGGGGAAAAATGGGAATTTTGAGATACCCAATTTGGAAATTGAGAGAGTTTGTAGGATTGCCTCTCTTGAGTGATATGGGACTTATCACTAGGAAGATTGTAGGCTGTTGGATCGAGGAGCTTCGCTAGAGGGGGGGGGTGAATAGCGAGCGTAAATCTTTTCGTTCGTTCGTTCGATACATGAGTAAGCATAGCGAAAAATAAAGAGAGACGTTTATTTTTACTTGGTTCACAACCCAGCGGTTGCTACTCCATGGCCCTAACGGTCCTAGACCGCGTACGAAGGGCAAAGCACTATAACATCTCCTCCTCGTTGGAGGTAGGAGACATCGATCACAAAATTGAAAGTACGAGGATGAGGCAACAAGACTACCTCACCTCGTTACGAATAAAAACAAAGAATACAATATCAAAATATATTACTTGATGCTGCTGCCGACGAAGAAGATCGGAACTTGTCGTCGCATCGGCATTATGATGGTGATGATGCTTTGGCGTTGTAAGAGCACTTGAGAATAGACTTGATGATCTTTGCAGTTGGAATCCTCCCCTCCTTTTATAGAGTTTGGCCTCTGAATATGTCTCCTCTTTTTTCGGAACAGATCATGAAGTTGTATAAATTTTATCGCGAAGTAGTTGCATCAAACCTTATCCGTTTTGACCCAGCGTAAAGATTGATTCATCGCCATCAATCGATGTCTAGCAGTTGACTGCCAGCCTAGCCACTTCCCTGTAGTAAGAGGTTAGTACGGAAAATGGTAAATGCAACGGTTTGTAACCGTCCGATCTCGACCTAGTCCTTCCACAGGAAGTCTTAGTCGGATCGTCGCCTATGGTCATCCCCGTAAAGAGGACACGACCTTACCATCTCTCACTCACACGAACTTACCTCGATACTTCCTTTGTATCTCTCGCTTCTGACCTTCCACTCAATTCCTTCGACTCCCTCCGACCTCACTCGAGTGTCGCCCGACCACCGCGGCTTCCTCCGGGTGTCGCTAGCCTTCAGCTCTAGCTTTAGCACTTTTCTGCACACTCGATTTAGCTCGTGAGATAACGATGTAAACTTAATTTTGTGTCTTTGCCATAATCAAAACACAGGTTCGATTATCTAGTGCCCCTGCACCAACATAGGCATCCTAGATATTTTTGGACAAAGGGGGAGATTGTAAGATCTCATTGGGACATGAGACATTGACCTCCTTGGAGAGAACCTTTTTTGATGTTAGTCAAAAAGGGGAAGAATGTTTGGGAGAATTATTGGGAGAATTTATGGGATTACAAATTTGGGATAATTGGTAAGAAGATTTGAGTTAGTGTTCTAACTCAAAGGTATGTGGTTTTGTCAAATATCAAAAAGGGAGAGATTGTTGGTGCAATCGACCCAGGTCACGATTGACCGGACTCAAGTTTGTCTCGAGCGATGTTTTGATGTTTGACATGGAGGTTTGACATTGATGTCTGATAATATTTTGGGGATATTGTTGGTGCAATCGACCCGGGTCATGATTGACCGGACTCGAGTTTGACTCGAGGGGGATTTTGATGGTTGACTAGGGTTGACCATGTCATGGAAAGTCCAAGTCTTGAGTACTTGGCATGTAAAGTCCAAGCATGGGTCTTGGCATGGAAAGTCCAACATGGGTTGGCAAGGGAAAGTCCAAGTTTGAGTCTTGGCATTTGAGAAGTCCAAGGGGTTTGATATTGGCGGCGTAAAGTCTAAGCGAGAGTCTTGGCAGCATAAGTCCAATGGTTGGCGGCGTAAAGTCCAAGCGGAGTCTTGGAAGCGTAAGTCCAATGTGCCTTGGCGGTGTAGACACCATTAGCATGACATAGCTGATGGAAGCACCTAAAGGCTAGCGTTTGAATGAACAAGTCATGGATGACTTGGAGGGATCCGATAGACGCGAGGCTGACGGAGGTGGCTAGAAGGCTTAGGTCTAGGCTACGGGTGATCTAGCAAGTATGGGAGCACCATACTTGGGTTAGAACCTCATGTTTGAGGTGTATCAGTCGACTGGTATCATGTGATAGTCGACTGGTGTGAGTCAACTAGGGTTAGACTGTGGGGAGTGCCTTAGCAGTCGATTGCCAGAGGTGGGCAGTCGACTACTGGCTCGAGCAGTCGACTAAACTTGTGATCAGTCGACTGGTGCTCGAGATTTAGGGCACAGAAGGTTCTCCAGTCGAGTGATTGGCACGATAACTCGACTGATTGAGCCATCAGTCGACTGCTGGTGTATTCGTTGGATTTTTCCAGCGTGGATGTAGTCGTTGTCTCACGACAACAGTGACATTAGTCGACTAATGGTCCCGTACAGTCGACTGATAGGCGAAATCCAGCCTAGGAAGCAGCTTTAAAGGGTGCTCGTGGAGGAGCATTAAAGGGAGCTCGTGGAGGAGTTTTGGGTCGATTTGTTGCTGCAAATCAGGGTCTCCAAGTGCATTCCAAGCAACCACAAAGCAAATAATCAAAAGAGCAATTATAAAGTGATGTTTTCTTTACTTGTTGTGTATTTCATTTGTATCTTGCTTGTATTTATTTCTTACTATTGTAAGACCATTTGTAAGAGGTTTCTCCACCTCCGGATTGTTTTGAGAAGGAGTTTATTTGATTAGTAGTGCGTGTTTGCATTGCTAGGGCTCTTACGAGCCCAATCCATAGACTAGGAACCATTCGGTTCTGAACCACATTATATCATTGTGTAATTATGTGATTGTGATTTTTGTTATTGTTATTATCATTATTCTGCTGCGCACTAACACGGCTTGTAGACGCAATCGCGATCGTAATCCATCAATCAACACTGACGCTATTCACCCCTCCTCTAGCGGTCACAACGGTCCCAACACTATTTTCATGCTTGTTCTGAACCTAGTCGAGGTGCCAGTCGAGTTGTCCAGTCGAGGTGCCGCCTCGACTGGCCTCTATTCGAGGTGCTGGCCGAGCCTACTTTACTTCTGAGTGAAACCTTTCATGTTCAGTCCCCTAACTAGTCGAGGTGCTGGTCCAGTTGAGGCACCGCCTAGATTTATACAATAGTCGAGCCGCTAGTCGAGTGCTTCCATAGCACTCACTCGACTTTCCAAGTCCCACCTCCAAGCACACCCCTTACTAATCGAGGTGTTGCTTTGACTACAACCTAGTCGAGGCACTGGTTGAGGTCACCATGCTTCTGTTTGCCCACAAATGAAGCCCAGTCGACTGAACCGAGTTGGCAGTCAACTGTTATACCTCTACACTGAGGTTTAACACCCCAAGTATGATCCATTCTACTTGATAATCACCCAAAGCCTAGACCTAAGCCTTCAACCCACTTCCATCAGCCTCACACCTCCCGGATCCCTCGAGTCTGTGACTCTTCATCTTTGTGATAGCCTTCAAGTGCTTCCATCGGCTATGATCAAGCTCTCGGGTCTACCTTTGCCAAGAGGCCTTGCCTCCGAGACTTCCCTTTTGCCAAGCTCGATCTCCCTGATCAACCGAGTCTTCCCTTACTAAGACTCCTCGTCCAGAACTTCACTGCCAAGAGGCCACGCCCCCAGGACTTCACTGCCAAGACTCCTCGTCCGGGACATAACTGCCAAGAGGCCACGCCTCTGGGACTTCACTACCAAGACTCCTCGTTCAGGACTTCACTTGCCAAGCACGGTCTCCCAAACTTGCTGGGTCTTCCCTTGCCAACTCCCCATTGGTCTTTCCAACACCAAGTGTCCAGTCTCCCTTGACCGACTTGAATTTTCCCTTGCCAAGTATCCATACTCGGACTTTTCTTTGCCAAGTCTCCTTACTTGGACTTCTCTACACTAAGTGTCTGGTCAACCTTGACCAACTTGGATTTCTTCAATAGTCTTCCTCATATGACCTTGGATGTCCCATATCATCCACTAGTCATGTGGTCAAACCACTTTGTAAACCATTGTCGAACATCAAAACCCTACTCAAGTCCCACTCAAGTCTGGTGAATCATGACCTAGGTCAATTGCACCAACATGAGATTCTCAAAGAGAGATGTTATACTTTGTTGAACTAGGATATAAGGGTGCGAAATGGAGGATATAGAACCTCTCATAACTATGATGGGACTTAGCATGACCATGTCACACTCAAATGAATCAAAATGAACCATACGAAGCCTCACACACTTGTGCCTAACTAGGCATGGGTCATGCCTAGCTCTGGCCAAAGATGACCAGAGCTGAGGTTGTGCCCAGCAGAACACATGGCCTGGTCGTGTGTCTAGGCATGGTCATGCCCCAAACACATGGCCAGTCTGTGTGTCCCACACACGAACATGTCGTTGACTATCGATTTTTTGTGTGTTTGATTATCGAAATTTATCGGGTTCTCTTACCTTAATTATTGTTGGATCGAAGCGGATCGCTAGAGGGGGGGGGTGAATAGCGATAAAAACTTTTCTTTTAAAACGTTCGATAGACAATTAAACGGAGCGGAAATGTAAATAAAACCTAAATGAGACAAATAGTTTTTTTACTTGGTTCGTAGCCTTTGGCTACTACTCCAAGGCCCTAACGGTCCTAGACCGTATACGGAGGGCAATTCACTAAAACACTCCTCCTCGTTGGAGGTAGGAGTTTTACGATTACAAAAGCCTTCGAAGCAAAAAGATAGAGAGACAAACCCTCTCTTCTATTAAAGTAAAATGCAACGAAAAACCTCGATTGAAAAGAATTGCAATATTGAAAGCAATAACAAATTAAGATTATACCAACAACTAAACAAAAGAAACTTTAAGCTATGGTTGTTGGCAGCACTTCATTGTTGTAGAGTCGTCGGAGAGTTGCAGCGTAACGGAGGCTTTTGAGCACTTAGAATTGTTGATGAAACCCTAGGTTTGACCCTCCTTTTATAGCCTTTGAGCCCCTTTTCGAGAGGAACCCTAGCCAATCAAATTTGAGCACAACTCCCCTTGAAACTTGGTGATAAACCTTGACTCCTCGAGGTTGATCATCACCGATCGTTGGCAAGATCCCGAGTGCTAGCCGTAGTCACTCGACTGATGGACGGCAGTCGAGTCCTTCAGGTTGGCAGTCGACTGATGCTGGCTGCAAGGCAATGTTAGCTTCAAGAAAACATTATTTCGACGGTCGTCGACCGTCCGATCTCGACCTAGACCACCTATGAGATGTCTTGGGTCGGATCTATGCTTAAGTCTTTCCCCGTAACGAGGATACGACCTCACTTACGCTCGCACACACGAGCTTACCTCGATACTTACATGTCGCTTTTGCTTCCGGCCTTCCACTTGATTCCTTCGGTTCCCTCCGAAGTCACTCAAGTGTCGCCCGACCACTGCGGCTTCCTCCGGGTGTCGCTAGCCTTCAGCTCCAGCTATAGCAATCTTCTACACACTCGATTCAGCTCGTGAGAAAACGATATGATCTTAACTTTGTATCGTTTGCTATAATCAAAACTCAGGTTCGACTTAGGTGCCTGCTGCACCAACAATTATGAGATAATTATGGTAAGATAGGTTCCATTTAAGCTTCATAAGATGTCGTAATCAAGAGAACTATAAATAGATCTCTTGATAATATTTGGAAAAGAATTCTTTTTTGTAGTTGTCTTCTTCCTCTCTCCCTCTCTCATCTCCATGATTGACTAGCACCAACCGGAGACGAAGACTTGATGCTCACGGAGTTGCCTCAAGTTATCCCAACGTGGATACTAATGGAGGCAAGGTTTGTGAGCCTTGCTCCGCATTTCTACCGATTTGTAAGAATCTTGAAAGTATTAATCTTCTCTCCTACTTTTCTTTCATTATGATTTTATCAAAGCAAGAGATCCTGGCCCCTAGGGGGTGTCTGGGAGGAAATAAGAATTATTTTATTTACACTTTTTAGCTGTGCATGCTCCCAGAATCACCAACAAGTGGTATTAGAGCCACCTTGTTTTCTTTTGACATAGATCACTATTGGGTTTCCCCGGCACCATGGCAAGTGTGTGTTCGAACACATTTCGTAAACATGCACACAGCGGAAGCAAAAATAAGTAATAAACTAATTTTATTTCAATACACACATCACACGCAAGTAGGATACAACATGTGTAGACATAATTGCTATTTAAAATTTTACAATAAAAGGAAATTTATTCTAGTTATACCAGATGTATCACGTGTAGCAGGAATGGTATCAACCGTAGCAACCCTTGCTAGAATCGCCTCTATCCGTATTCATGCCGAGTATCGTCGGGATAGCTTCACAAATCCACGAGCCTCGTCTTCACAAAAGTCACTAGCCTCAAGTCGAAGACAATGTAATCCGAGATACGATCACAATCCGAATCAAATTCGGATCTAAAAATGAGCTCCACGAACTCGCTTCTCGGAAGAGGTTTTCATCAACCAATTGATGAAACCTTGGTCCTCCACCTATGAGGATTTTCGGAGATCCAATCCCCGGAAAGTAGGTCACTGTCGGAGCGCAAAATGCCGACCAAATGACCTCACCATGAGGAGAACAACAAGCTGTCCAGAAATTGGACAGCTTGTTTTCGGTGGAAGAGATGGCCGGCCAATCAATGGTCGGCTGATCCTTGGTCGTTGGCGGCCAAGAGAGGATGGCCGGAGGAGTTTCCGGCGACTGGTGGGTGGCCGGTGACAAGGAAGAGAAGCAGCAGCTCCAATGGGCAGCGTCCAAGGTTGGGCGACAACTCCTTGGGCGGCAAGGAGAGGAAGAGGAGAGGAGGTGGGCGGCTAGTGTTTGAACTTCTTAAGTCGTACACGAAAAACCCTTAAGCCATATTTTTTTAGAGAACACACTCTCCTAATGGTTATTGGTTCATAACCAAAACCCATTAACCCGCTCCAATAACTTAAGTTAAAATAAACCAAACCGCATTGGTCTATTTTAAGTTAAAATGAACCGAACCAACTTTGGTTCATTCGTTTAAAACAAACCAAACTACTTTGGTTTATTTTTCACCATTGGATTAGAACTAAACTGATTTGGTTCATCCATCATGTCTTCATAAGATTCGGCCCATCCATGCTTCCGATGCGACTGAAACAATTTCATACTCGCTCTTTGTTTGGTCCAACCAAACCAAGTCTCTCTCAATCTAAGAATCCTATTCTCAAACTCATTTTAAATCATTCGGATTACGCTCATTGTGCATGTGACCAAATAGGTTCCCGGTTTATGTTGACCATCTATAATTAATGATTAATTATAGAATGATCAAGAGTGGCACCTAGTAGTACATCATGATCCCTAATTAACTGAAAAATCAACGGTTGATTCCAGAACCTTTTCTGAAACCCTTCAACAACTACAATGAATCGTGCCCCATTCCCTTCACTCATATTATACTCACTTGGTTCAGGACATGGTCTATTATGTCAGTCCTCACTAGGTTGACTACATCACACCTAGCCCAAGTATTACTTCCCCGTCCTCTAGATTCTAGTTACTGCACATGTATCCAAGAGTACCGTACTCTAAACATGTAATGCTTTGGCCAAAGACTTTAGTAACAATCAGACGAGAGGCCATAGGGTATACATCTCGTTGCAAGGAGTGGTGAATCCTCTGTAGGCTATTCAAATGCCTTCGGCCACTTCGACATATACCCAATCATCCCGGGTCTAAATCTCCTCGAAGATGCTAGCTTAAGATGTCAAAGCATAAGTCTCCATGACCAAGATGACTTGAATACTGCAAGTCGAAGGAACATTGCACTTAAGCTGCAGTAAGAACTTTATTAATATATCTATATATGCAGAGAACCATATGAAGTCTTATAGCTAGTCACTCCAATAAACTAGTTACCATAACCAGCATCCACGATCAACTCCGGACATCCCAATGTCTCCAGCCAGTGAGAAAAAACTACTTGGATAAACCAAAGTGTATATCTCGTGCTAGTCTCAACAGAACTGATGGCGTCCGTATGCATCAATTCATCGACTAGGGATAATTCTAATACATCACAATTACACATGTAGAGATACTTACTAATTGTGATCCAATCACAAATTCTCTCATGTTGTGAATCGTATTGCGGACATCTAGTAAATGAGTTTAAGATCCAATTAAATACATGAAAATATGTATACTCAAATAGTGAATCTTCATTTATCAAATAAATGGTTCAATCATAAGGAGATTACCTTAGGCCACCTCTCATATATCTCTAACAAACTCCCACTTGGCCTAATGTCAATCGCCACAGTATCCAATACCATAAGCTCTAACATGACCCTCAAACTTATTCTGAGGTAAGGCCTTAGTTAAAGGTTCCACAAAGTTTATTTTAGTGGGAATCTTCTCAATTTGTATTTCCTTCCTACTTATAATCTCTTTGATCAAATGATAGCGGCGAAGCATATGTTTGGATCGTTGATGATACCACATCAAGTTCAGAGATGAACTTCTCGATCCAAACCGCTTCCTTTGCTGCTTCCAAATATGCAATGTATTCTACCTTAGTTGAAGAATCTGGTATAGTGTCTTACTTGGAACTTTTCCAACTTATTACGCCTCCATTCATGGTGAATACGTACCCAGATTGAGATTGTCACGCGCCAGGAGAGTCCCCGCCAGACGAAAATCCGGCAGCATCTTTCCTGTACGGGTGACAATACGAATCTTGTATACAAGGCACACACGACCCACTATACATCGGTCAATACGACCGGAAAAAAAACCACACATACATATCATATATAGGCCTCATGCCAACAACTAAAGTAAATAAAAAGTCTACAATATCTAGACTTATCTCTTCTGCCATTTGAACAAGAATACACCACCAAAACGAATCGAATAAAAGTCCATAAGGACATACCAAGTACAACCAAAACATCCACGAGTACATAACCAAAACACAAGTCCTACACATGTCTTCTAGTCAATAAACCAAAACCATAAGATGAACAAAAACAAATCCATTACGATGATGGGGATTGGCAGTTGGACTCTCCAGGCAGTTTCAACCTGAAATAGATATAAAGCAACGGGGTAAGTTCAACGAACTCAGCGGGTATCAAGTCGACATGCATACTAAGATATATCTAACAATAATAATCATGTCAGTACATTCTCCTGATCAATAATAGAAAAAAAATGCAAGGAAGAGATGCGGAAAGACTGTACATACCTGAATCTCCTATCCTGACATAGGAGTGTGTGTCATACTAGCAGAAATAAGGTCGTCAGACCAAATACATGATGTACCCTGTATGCATGTCAATCATATGCAACAACCAAGGCAGCAACCAAAATGCAGCAAACACAAACAAATGTCATCCATGCTATATGCATGTGATGCAAATGACATGGTCACCCCTGATGCCAGTCAGCCACCTCACACGCGATGGTGAAGCTGAGTGGGTAGGGCTATAACAACTGTGCACCCTGCCATAACTGCTCCTGAGTGACCGAGTGGACAGGATGCTGTCGGAGTACACCCATCCTCCTACCCCAAACAGAGTGGGGGAGCAAAGATCTCATCTCCCGGTGTCGTAGACCAGAGGAGGGATCCCTGCCTGCTACCACGCTGCCTCACCACTACCCATGAGCGGACCAGCGGAGCCTGACAGAGCTACTGCACACACCCTCCTGATGTACCACTAACCCATGAGTGGTAGTGTGTGCAAATTATATAACTTGCTGTGGGCTCAACTACAAAGGAACCCCGACTAGCCAACATGCAATCATGCAAGATGGTGCATGACACTAAATCATATAACACCAACCAAAATACATCTCCAAATAATATGGACAAAAAAGTGAGTACATATCAATGACCTAGGTATACAGAGAAAGTATATCTAATAGCTAATCAAGTGCATGTCACAACTCCCAAAATAAGTACACATGGCAGGTATCAAGATAATATCGACTAAGATAGAAATGCATGCATCATGTATGGCACAATGACACACAAGGGCAGATAAGAAAAAAAAAATTACTGCGAGCTATAGCTAACTAAGCATATCAACCTGACAATATCTAAAAGATAAGTCAAAGTACCCACCTGCTAAAATGCTCGAAATAATGGAGTCTTCACACCCGTGGACCTGTCTCGTGATCGAAACCTGCATATAACATATTTACCATTATCTCCAAGCACACGACATCGATTAGATAAATTCTACATCGAACCTGTATTCACTTAATCTACCGAATACGAGTACAACACCTCGATACACCCATTTAGGGCTCTAACCAATCTCAAAATCACCCTCTGCTCCAATGCAAGGCAAAACCAGAGCATCTCCTCACCATAATAGACCAACCGAGTCCTCTCCTCTCACTCACAGTCGTTACAACAACACACACTCAATTCGCAGCCCATAACCGACCAAAAATTTCAACTCACGACCGTGCATAGTCACATGACAACACAATTGCCAACAAACTTACTGCAAAACCAGATCCATGTTTATTACAATTCAACCAACCCATCCCTCCGATCAACCTGCCGCCACTGCCCATGTCTCACCACTCGACACTAACGCCCCCCCCCCTTGATCACCACAATCCATAGAAAACACCATGAACAGAAGAGAAAGAAGGAAACATGGAAATATACCCAAATTTCAAACTTCGTCGGTAGAATTTGTCGCTGCCCAAATTCCAGGTTTTTGAGCTCCGGCGAAGATGGCGACCTCCGTTCAGATCCCACTGCAGATGTCGCCCACTCAAACTCGTTGCTCAGGCTCGTCCATGGGCACTAACGAGCGGTGGTCGACCGTCGTTTGTAGAGGAGGAAAGCGTCGACCGAGAATTGGAGATGTGGCGCAAGGGGAGGGTGTCGCGAGGCAGGTGTCGGCGCACATCGCTAGAGGAGGAGTCAGATGGCAAGTGGAGAGCGGCTAGCGGTGGAAATGAGATGGATGACGATCGCGACGAAGGAGAGGAAGAGAAGGGACGGGACCCTAGGGCTGCGACGGTGAGAATGTCGCGAGGAGAGAAATCGCGAGGAGAAGTTTGTGAGGTGGAGTCGGGCGCGGCGGGGAAAGAAAAGGAGAAATAGAAAACCTAGGTTTTCTATTTAAAACCTTAGGTTAATAATATTTATTAACTCCTCAATAATAGATAATCCAAACAGGCCTTGTAAAAGCCTGTTAAATCTTTCCATATATAATATCATAAAAACTCCATTTAAATCCAGAAAAATTCTGGAAAAATTCCTATAATTCTTCAAAAATTCCGAAATAATTCCTAGGATTATTTTTCCTAAATTTTGGCTATTTAATTTAGTATTTTAAATTTCCATATTTAACATTCTCCCCCTTTAACAAAAATTTGGTCCCCAAATTTCCTACTCAAATGAATAATGAGTAAGAGATACCACAAGTACTAAAAATATATCTCATGCACCTTAAGTAAATAGGTGGGGGGTATTGAGCTCTGATCTTTTCCTCAAGCTCCCAAGTAGCCTCCTCGTCTATGTGGTGACTCCACTCGACTTTAACAAGTCGCACAGTCTTGTTCCGCAACTATCGTTCTTTGTGATCCAGAATCCGTACCGGAACCTCTTCGTAGGTAGCATCAGGTTGAATGGAACTTGACACATCTGTTAGAATATGTGTAGAGTCTAGCACATACTTCCTTAGCATGGACACATGAAACACATCATGGATACCAGCCAAGGACGGTGGTAGTGCTAGGCGGTAAGCAACTTCTCCGATCCTCTCCAAAATCTCGAAAGGCCCAATGTACCTTGGAGCAAACTTACCACGGAGGCCAAATCTCTTCACCCCTTTCGTGGGTGAGACTCGCAGAAATACATGGTCACCAATAGAGAACTCTAGAGGTCTCCATCTCCGATTGGCATAACTCTTCTGACAATCCTACGCCTCTGTCATCCTTTGTCTGATAATACGGACCAACTCTGCCTCATGTTGAGCTCTCTGGGGTCCTAGCAACTGGGCTTCCCCAACCTCCTCCCATAGGGTGGGTGTACGACACTGTCTACCATACAATGGTTCAAACGAGGCCATTTAGATAGGTGAATGATAGCTGTTGTTGTAGGAGAATTCCACTAATGGCAAGTGGTCCTCCCAGTTGCCCCCGAAATCCATACCACAGAACCTCAGCAAGTCCTCTAGTGTCTGAATGGTCCACTCAGACTGTCCATCTGCCTGCGAATGGAATGCAGTACTAAAATGAAGTTGTGTGCCTAAGGCCTGCTACAGACTCTGCCAGAACTGGGATGTGAACAGGGGATCTCTATCTGATATAATGCTCAAAGGAACACCATGCAATCTGATGATCTCCCGACAATATAACTCTTCCAAATGATCCAAAGAGTCGATCTTTCGAATCGCTAATAAGTACACGGATTTGGTTAGTCGGTCAACGACTACCCAAATCGCGACATGGTCTTGACGTGTCCTAGGCAAACCCACCACAAAATCCATGGCAATGTGATCCCACTTCCACTTGGGAATAGGAATCCTTTGAAGTAGTCCGACTGGTCTCTGGTGCTCAGCTTTCACATGTTGACAAACTAGACATCTAGCTACAAAATATGCGATGTCTTTCTTCATGCCATTCCACCAATACAAACGCCTTAAATCTCGATACATGCGGGTTTCGCCTGGGTGGATCACAAATCGAGAGCGATGAGCCTCTTGAAGTAACTCCTCCATGACCAGGTGAGACTGAGGTATGCATAATCTGCCCCAGAAATAAATAATACCTTCGTCATCTCGGGTGAACTCAGTCTGGTATCCAGAGGTTATCTGACTGCCAATTGTTGGGAGTCCTTGAGGGTAAACTTCGCTTCCCACTTCAACTCGGTTGCTTGTTCATGGCGATCCCATCAATGCCCCCGGATTAAAAAATTTAATCCTAGACAAAAGGGAACACCCAAGCAACCTTGTCATCATCGTGCTATTTGTTTAGAGTAGTCACTTGAACAAACTTGTTGTTTAAGCGACCAACCTCTATTCCACGAATAGCCGCGGAATAGACGATGTACGGATCGCCGACTTTTGTGTTTATGTTCGGGGTCCAAGTATATTTAGCCACAAAACAGAATATATATCATGCATATAATTGAAAAACAAATATAAACATGTAACAAATGAAAATAGAGAATCGATATACCTCTCGATCTTCTATTGTATGACCTTCCTCCTTTCGGACGTCGTGTGGGCGACGATCTACCAAAAGTTGAAGCTCCTAGATCACCAATCTTCCTTCCTTGTTCACTACGAACAAAAGAAGAACATAAAACAAAACTCTTCTTCCTATCTAGAACCGGCCACCAAGTCAATAGACTCGATGTTGCCGCCGGCCAAGGA
Organism: Wurfbainia villosa; assembly: GCA_025175895.1. NCBI lineage: Eukaryota > Viridiplantae > Streptophyta > Magnoliopsida > Zingiberales > Zingiberaceae > Wurfbainia > Wurfbainia villosa. The sequence continues at coordinate 88,231,032 of CM045992.1, forward strand.
AGAGAACATGGAGTATGGAAACCGACCAAAGGAGAATCAATGAGAGCATGGGCACCGGCCAACACTTGGAGAAGAGAAAGCAAACCAACCCTTCACCTTGTTGCTGCCCAAAACCCTAACCCTAGCTCTCCTAATTGCTGGCCAAAGAAGAAGAGAAGAAGGATAGGTTGAGGACTGGCCAAAGTATATGGAAGAAGGATAGGTGCCGGCCAAACCATAGGAAGAAGAAGAAGAATCCTCCTCCACTTGTTGCCGCCCACCCCAACACCAAAAACCCTAGCCGCCCACTCCTAATCCTAACCCTAATGGGATTGCTTGCCGCCCAAGGGAAGCAAACCCTAATGCCATCCTTCTTCTTGCCACCCAAGCCATAAGCCCCTTTATATAGAGTTTAGGCTTACGCCTTGTTTTAATCTCCACCATTGGTTCTAGGGATTTAATCTCAACCGTCGGATCTAGAGATTTAATATCAACCGTCGGATCTAGAGATTTAATCTCTACCGTTGGATCTAGAGTTTTGTTTTCATCCATTGGATCTAAGCTTCATGAGGTATTAATAGGCTACAATAGGGACCATGAGGAGGAGTTGGATCTTGGCCACCCAATGGATCAAGCCCACATAAAGTCCGATCCATTAATGATTATCCATTCCACTAGAGGATTATCATTGATCTACCTCACCAACCCCCATAAGTTAATATGGGCTCCATATATTATTTGTACATTTTCTCCCCGTGTTTAAGATCTCAAATGCCCGTCAATTAATTAATTTACTGACCATTAATTAATCCACATCTAACTCCATGAGTAGTACCACTCAACCTTATCATCATGCCAGACCAAGTCCACCTGCAGAGTTTACATGATGAACCTTATGAGCTCCTCAAGGGGACATCATCATCCTAATATATAGGACATGGTTTCCTCCTATAATCAACGGCACACCATATAAATAATATCATTTCCCAACTTACTGAGTCTATCGATCTAACCATCTCCATAAGAGTCCTATTCCTTCACTCTGCTACACCATTCTTCTGGGGTGTGCCAGGTGCAGACAATTGGGATTGAATCCTAGCCTCTGATAAGTAATTCCTAAACTCTCCCAAGAGGTACTCACCACCACGATCAGATCGTAGTGTCTTGATACTTTTACCTTGATGTTTCTCCACATCAGCCTTGAATTCTTTGAACTTGTCAAAGCATTCAGACTTGCGGGGCATCTGGTAAATGTATCCATAGATCGAATAATCATCTATAAAAGAGACAAAATATTCAAAACCACCTCTAGCCTGGATAGACATAGGACCACACAAATCAGAATGAACCAATTCTAACACATCTTTGGCTCTATACCCCTTGGCCTTAAAAGGCCTCTTGGTCATTTTACCCTCCAAGCAAGATTCGCAGGTTGGGAAATCTTCCACCACTAATGAACCCAGAGGTCCATCAGCTATCAACCTTTGAATTCTGCTTAGGTTAATATGACCAAGCCTAAGATGCCAAAGATATATTTGGTTCATCTTTGAAGGTTCTTTTCTCTTATTGGAATTAGAAGATGAGTTATTAACTTCAATTTGCATCGTGGGAGCTTTCGGTTCGAGTGTATACAAATTTCCTAATAATGTACCTCAACAGATATTCTCCCTATTCCTTTTTAAAACAACTCTATCATTAAAAGAAATAGAATATCCATCCATAAATAATTTAAAAATCAAAATTAAATTCTTTCTAAATAAAGGAACATAAAGGCAATTCTTAATAAACAAAACTTTATTTTTCTCAAAAGATAAATGAACATCTCCCACTATAATAGCCGCCACCTTCGTGGCATTGCCCAAGTATACAGTAATCTCTCCCTCAGCCAGTCGTCTGGTTTCCTAGAACCCCTGTAAAGTATTACAGATATGATCAAAGGCTCCCGTATCTACACACCAGGTGCTGGTAGATAACACCACTAACTATGTTTCAACGACTAGACCAAAGGATATACCTTTGTTCTGCTTTGGATTGGGACAGTCCTTCTTCCAATGTCCATCCTGCTTGTAAGTGAAGTACTTGCCTTTCGGCTTCTTCACTCCTCCCTGAGATCCTCCCACCACCTTTGCTCCACCTTGTTTCTTCTTCTTCTTGCCTTTCGGCTTAGAAGTAGAAACCTTCTAAGCAACCATGGCCTGAGCCTGAGCAAGCTTTTCTATTGACTGGAGAATGATATCGACCTGGGTTTCCCCATCGATCTCAGCTCTAAGGACTTCCAACTCATTCGCAGGCTTAGGAGGACACTCTTCGAAGAGTACATACTTGTACTCCTCAGCAATTAAGAAAATATCTAGATTCCTTTTTCCAATCAACATAATTATGTACAGTAAGTTTATTTTCCTTTAGTATTATAGCAAGTGGACTGAAAGTCATTTTTAAAAATCCTAAGAATCACATAGATCATTACTTTAGATTTCAAAAAATTATTGATTCCTCAAAAAATAAAATTTTAAAATCAACCAACACCTCAAATCACCGAGAATATCGTATGCCACGATCGTGTGGACGTATACGAATTCTATAATTGTAAGAGGAGGTTTTACCCATTAATTTTACTATCTTGTCAACCTAACTGTTTGACAAATAAAATTAATAGTTGGTTTCTCTTCGACCCTACAAATAAAAGTAGTGACTCCAATGGAGAGGATACTCCTATTTGCATCTAAGTGTTCACCATTACTCGATACCAAGGAAATTATCTCGGGTTATGTGTCTTCCGATGGGGAAGTACACACGCTCCTAAAAAATTTCCTATAACTATATCCGACCCTGTGATCCATAAACAAACTCATCCGATGGGGAGGAAGACACTCAGAGCCGACGCGCAAGTTTGCTTGCATCACATGTCAAATTATAATGGAGGCCGTGGGAATTTATAAAAATATCCCTCTCCCACTTAGTAATTTGAAATTGAGGAATTTTCTAGCCTATGACATGCATATCAAATAATAAGCAATAAATATGAAAAATAAATTATTTTCCAACTATTATGGCTTTTGTCTTCAATATTTCTCCCGTCATATCGCCATCTCGTCTGCTCCTCCTACGCCATGTACGAGCCATCCGGAGATCCAAGCCGAGACTAAAAACAATTTTAGTGTACATCCATTGATCCTATACTCCACGAGGGAGTGTACATGAAATCTAGATCGAAAGTAAACTAAAATAGAAAGAGTAGCTAAACAATGTCGTATCTAATTTACAAAAATTAAATACTAGCCTCGTCAACCTCGAGGATTCAACAAAATATACTATTACACACATATGGCCATAATAGTCGGATCTTATGCTTGCAACCAAAGAGTTAACCTACGCATATCCTACTATTATCCGACACATATAATATATGAAAAATGCATAAGAGTAACAGAATCCTAAACACATAAAACCGGCAACCGTGGCTCTGATACCACTTGTTGGGAGTCCTTGAGGGGAAACTTCGCTTCCCACTTCAACTCGGTCGCTTGTTCATGGCGATCCAATCAATCTCTCCGAATTAAAAAATTTAATCCTAGACAAAAGGGAACACCCAAGAAACCTTGTCATCGTCGTGCTATTCGTTTAGAGTAGTCACTTGAACAACCTTTATTCCATGAATAGTCGCGGAATAGACGATGTACGGATCGCCGGCTTTTGTGTTTATGTTCGGGGTCCAAGTATATTTAGCCACAAAACAGAATACATATCATGCATATAATTGAAAAACAAATATAAACATGTAACAAATGAAAATAGAGAATCGATATACCTCTCGATCTTTTATTGTATGACCTTCCTCCTTTCGGACGTCGTGTGGGCGACGATCTACCAAAAGTCGAAGCTCCTAGATCACCAATCCTCCTTCCTTGTTCACTCCGAACAAAAGAAGATCATAAAACAAAACTCTTCTTCGTATCTAGAACCGACCACCAAGTCAATAGGCTCGAAGTTGCCACCGACAAAGGAAGAGAACATGGAGTATGGAAACCGGCCAAAGGAGAATCAATGGGAGCATGGGCGCCCACCAACACTTGGAGAAGAGAAAGCAAACAAACCCTTCACCTTGTTGCCGCCCAAAACCCTAGCCCTAGCTCTCCTAATTGCCGGCCAAAGAAGAAGGGAAGAAGGATAGGTTGAGCACCGGCCAAAGTATATGGAAGAAGGATAGGTGCCGGCCAAACCTTAGGAAGAAGAAGAATCCTTCTCCACTTGTTGCCACCCACCCCAACACCAAAAACCCTAGCCGCCCACTCCTAATCCTAACCCTAATGGGATTGCTTGCCGCCCAAGGGAAGCAAACCCTAATGCCATCCTTCTTCTTGCCGCCCAAGCCATAAGCCCCTTTATATAGAGTTTAGGCTTAAGCCTTGTTTTAATCTCCACCATTGGTTCTAGGAATTTAATCTCAACCGTCATATCTAGAGATTTAATCTCAACCGTCGAATCTAGAGATTTAATCTCTATCGTTGGATCTAGAGTTTTGTTTTCATCCATTGGATCTAAGCTTCATGAGGTATTAATAGGCTACAATAGGGACCATGAGGAGGAGTTGGATCTTGGCCACCCAATGGATCAAGCCCACATAAAGTCCGATCCATTAATGATTATCCATTCCACTAGAGGATTATCATTGATCTACCTCACCAACCCCCATAAGTTAATATGGGCTCCATATATATTTGTACATTTTCTCCCCGTGTTTATGATCTCGAATGTCCGTCGATTAATTAATTTACTGACCATTAATTAATCAACATCTAACTTCATGAGTAGTACCACTCAACCTTATCATCATGCCGGACCAAGTCCACCTGCAGGGTTTACATGATGAACCTTATGAGCTCCTCAAGGGGACATCATCATCCTAATATATAGGACACGGTTTCCTCCTATAATCAACGACACACCATATAAATAATACCATTTCCCAACTTACCGAGCCTATCGATTTAATCTATAAATCTCGCCCATTGGTAAATCAAAGAAATGAATACTAAGTATATGTGCCCGTTATTATATCGGGATTAAGAGCATGTACAATATAATATCTGAGGTCCGATTCGATTATGTAGTCAGCAATAAATCGAATCACCTCTAAGTCGGTCCTACTCAATACACACAAAGTAAACTAGTGTGATTTTATGGTCAAGACAAAACAATACTAAATCACACTACAACCATTCTAATGGTTTGTCCAAAGCCATCTCGGTTGTGAGCCTTTACTTATACTTTACAAGGAGCCGATAATATGATCTCCCGTGTGACACCACACACCATGTTATCTACAATGTAATATATTAGACAATATGCATAACCATAAAAATGCAAACAATGATCATGTGATTCTTATTTCAAAAATAAAGATGTTCATACAAAAGATAGACTTTTCAGTATACATCCTAACACGAATGAACCGTAAGTGCTGATCACTGGCCTAAGCCTCCCGGACTCTCGTCCTGATAGATGACTGAGCAACCATGGTAACAAGAATGCCCTGCTCTGTCGGTCCCTACTCCTCAAAGGCCAACTTGGAGAAACCCTGAGTCAAATCCGTGACTAAAACTCGGTAGCAAGCTAAAGTCCCTCGGGACTTCCGACTAAGTGCATCGGCAATCACATTGGCTTTCCCTGAGTGGTAGCTAATGGTACAGTCATAATCCTTCAGAAACTCCATCTATCTCCTCTGTCGGAGATTGAGTTCTTCTGCATAAATAGAATTTAAGACTCTTATGATTAGTGAGAATCTCAAATGTAATACCATACAGATGATGCCTCCAAATCTTCAAGGCAATGATAATAGCAACTAACTCTAGATCATGTACTGGGTAGTTTTTTTCATGCTCCTTCAACTAGCGAGAAGCATAAGAGACCACCCTGTCATGCTGCATCGGTACTGCGCCTGAACCCTGGAGAGACGCATCAGTATAAACGACGAACCGTCGTCCCCTGATGGCAATACCAGAATCGATGCTCACACTAGTCTCTTCTTCAACTCCTGGAAGCTGGTCTCACACACCTATGACCACGTGAACTTCACGCCCTTCCTAGTAAGGCGTGTCAATGACATAGCAATGCTTGAGAAACCCTCAATGAACCATCTATAATAACCAACCAAGCCTAAGAAACTGCGAACCTTCTGAACTGATTTCGCCTGCTCCCAACTGGAGACAGCCTCGATCTTCTGGGGGTCAACTGAAATGCCTCTACTAGAAACCACATGTCCCAGAAAACCGACTGAGGCTAACAAGAACACGCATTTATTGAACTTCGCATATAGTCGCTTCTGTTGGAGCCTATCCAAAACAAGGCAAAGATGTTGCGCGTGTTCCTCTTTGGAACGAGAATAGACCAGAATGTCGTCAATAAAGACAATGACGAACCAATCTAGGAAATCCATAAATTCATGGTTCATCAAATCCATGAATACTGCTAGAGCATTGGTAAGCCCGAATGGCATTACCAAAAACTCATAGTGTCCATATCTGGTACGGAACGTTGTCTTCTGAATGTCTGAGTCTCTAACCCTTAGTTGATTATATCCGGACCAAAGATCAATCTTAGAATACATTGATGTACCTCTGAGCTGATCAAACAAGTCCTCAATACGTGGCAAGGGATATTTATTCTTGATGGTGATAGCATTCAATTGCATGTAGTCGATGCATAATCTCATCGAACCGTCTTTCTTCTTTACGAAGAGAACCGAGGAACCTCTGTCCAAAAGCTCCTGGAGCTGGACCTTTAACTCGTCCAACTCTCTTGGGGCCATACGATAAGGAGCTTTCGATGTCGGCGACATCCACGAAATTAACTCAATTGTGAACTCCACTTACCTTCTGGGAGGCAGGCTCGATAAATCCTCTGGAAAGACATCCGTATATTCTCGGACAATAGGAATGTCCGAGATCTAAGAGTCACCACTGTCCTCTACATTGATCAATGATAATAGAAAACCCTGGCAACCGTGTAATAGAAGCTTCTGAGCCTGAATCGCAAAAATGGTCGATATGCCATCGTCCCAGATGCCAGTGAAATCCCATGAGGGTTGGTTCGGAGGTCGAAATGTGACCACCCTCGTTTGGCAATCAACTGTGGCATGATATGCTGACAGCCAATCGATGCCAAGGATAATGTCGAACTCGACCATTTCCAGTACCAATAAATCTACAGTAAGTATAATGTTACAGAAATCTAATGGACAACCTCGGACCTCCTGGGTAACATCCAACATATCACTGGACGGTAGGGAGACGGTTAATCGTTGTGATCTAATAGTAGGTAGTCTACAAATCTCCCTCATAAATGCATGAGAAATAAATGAATGCGAACTGCCAGTATCAGTTAACATATTAGCTGAAAATGCATAAAGTGAAACCATACCACGGAAAATGGATTCGTTGGCTCGCTGTACATCCTCTCTAGTAACCGCATGAATCCGTCCAATCTCCGGCGGAGGTGGAGGTGATAGCATTGCTAGAGGTGGCTGTGTTTGGGCCTGAGGCCGAGCATGAAGGTGTGGATCGTATTGTACTGAGTTGCGATCGTCCCGAACTGCTGGTGGGGTACTGACATCGAATCTGGTCGAGGGCGATCGTACTATACCAGTGGTTGGGGCTGCATCTGATAATGAGGTCCTGAAACAAAACCTTATGACATTGTACGACACTGGAGTACTCCTGTCCATGCATGCCATATGCGACTACTGTAGGGGGAGCTGTCCTCTGTTGGTGTTGTGAAGATTTGGTTGTTTGCCTCCCTCTCTGAGTCCCGGACTGACGGAACTATCCTCCCTGGATAGAAACCCCGGAAGCCACATGCTGAGCCTTCAATGAACAATCTCGACTTAGGTGTCCAGACAGTTTTCAATAATAGCAAACTGACTGTCCTAGGGTGCAGGCTGAGATGGTATGCTCTCTGGACCCACAACAAGTACAATAAGTGTCACTAGTGGGCGGCTTCTGGTTCTGCTGAGAAGACCGGGAGGATCCAGCTGAAGATTGTCCTGATTTATGAGGTCGGCTAGATGCCCCAGAGTTACTCTGACCCGACTAACTGCGGCCACTTTGCTACTATCCAATAGTCTGTGGCTGCTGGGTCTGTCCTGTGGTTCATTCTGTATGTTTCCTCTTCCTATTAGAATTAGCTCTTTGTTGAGACGACTCAATCAACAGAGCTCTATCCAATGCTTCTCGGTAGGAAGAACTGCCAAAGCCTGCCATCTTAACCTGAAGATGCCCATCTAGTCCCTGAACAAATGAAGCATGCACGACTTGTCCTCAGTGACTAACTCTGGACAAAATCTAGCTAACCGATTAAATTCTGCATTGTACTCCATCACTGTGCGATTATTCTGTCGAAGACTTAGAAAATCCTGACGGCACATCATCTGATATGATCGTGGGAAGTACTGACTCTCAAAGGCCTCCCTGAATCTCACCTAGGTAATCTGCTGCTCGTTGATGATCGAGCGTTGTGTGTCCCACCAGACCTCGGCCTCGCATCGTAAATGGAAGGCCACCATCTCTGCCTTCTCCCACTTGGAGCAAACCATATAGAGGAAAGTACGCTCCATAGTCTCGATCCAAGACTGAGCCACGGTCGGATCAGTCTCTCCACAGAATAGTGTGAACCGACTTTTCATCAACTTGGCTAAAATGGAAATCTGAGCTCATGCCACAGTCACATCAGTAGGATTAGTAGGGGTCGTCGCAGGAGCTGGTGGAACTACTGTAGATGGTGTCGCTGCATAAGCAGAGGCAGATACTGAGTAAGGGTTGACCGGCACCACTGGTGGGCCTGTCGGGTATGCAGTTGCAGGCCCTACTGGCGGGGGTGCCTGGTGTGTAGCAGCAAGGACTACCGGTGGTACCTTCATGTTGGGAATCAGCTTCTCCGGAATGCTCGTCAGCTCCCATGTGCCCGGATTAAAATTTTCACTAATGAAAACTAATCCGGATGGGATGAGTTTCCTAAGCACAACCAATTCGTCATCGTGGCAACGACTTGAGAGATCGCTTGAATAAACTTGTTGTTCAAGTAATCAACTCTTCTAGTCGGTTAGCTGCGGAAGAGACGACGGACGGATCGCCGGTTTTTGTGTTTGTCTTCGGGGTCCATGATTATACAAATACATACAAATGTAAACTAGTATAATCAACATATACTAACATAAAGAACATAAGCTAGCATATCAATAAGAACATGCAAAAAACAATAATAAAAGTTGTAAAACTTTTATACCTCTTGATCTTCTATCGTATGTCCTAACCTCCTTGTAGACTTCGTGTGGGCGAAGGTCCTCCACAAGTTGAAGCTTCCTAGATCTTCTTCAATCTAAAGAATGAAGAACTCTCTTTCCCTTCTTGCTTAAGCCAACCACCAATCCACAAAGGATTGATCCCGCCGGCCCCAAGAATAGAAAGAACAAAATGTAAACCACCAAGGAACCAAACTAGGGACAAACCCTAGCTTCTAGTGCCGCCGGCCAAGATGGAATGAAGAGGAGAAGAGGAATACATTGGGCACCGGCCAAGGTGGAGGGAATAGAGGAAGGAGCCAGCCACACCCTAGGAAGAAGAAGAGCTCCTCTCCTATAGATGTCGGCCACCTTCTTGCAAACCCTAGCTGCCCAACCATAGGAGCCAAACCCTAATTAGGGTTTCCTCCTTAGGCTTTCTTGCCGCCCAACCAAGGTGGAGAGAAGAGATCTTGGAGCTAGCCACCTTCAAGGAAGAAGAAGAGATCTTCCACAAGTTGCCACCCACCCTTCTTTCCTAACCTTGGCCGCCCAACCAAGGTGGAGAGAAGAGATCTTGGAGCTAGCCACCTTCAAGGAAGAAGAAGAGATCTTCCACAAGTTGCCGCCCACCCTTCTTTCCTAACCTTGGCCGCCCAACCAAGGTGGAGAGAAGAGATCTTGGAGCTAGCCACCTTCAAGGAAGAAGAAGAGATCTTCCACAAGTTGCCGCCCACCCTTCTTTCCTAACCTTGGCCGCCCAACCAAAAGAGCCAAACCCTAATCCAATTAGGGTTTCCTCCTTAGGGTTTCTTGCCGCCTAAGCAATGCTAGGCAAAACCCTAATCTCCTTACCATCCATCATCCAACATCAATTCTTGCCGCCCACCCTAAGCCACCCTTTTATATAGTTAGGGATAGGCCTTGGTTTAATCTCCACCGTCGGTTCTAGGGTTTTAATCTCAGCCGTCGGATCTAGAGATTTAATCTCAACCGTCGGTTCTAGGGTTTTAATCCCAACCGTCGGATCTAGAGATTTAATCTCTATCGTCGGTTCTAGGGATTTAATCCCAACCGTCGGATCTAGATATTTAATCTCCACCGTCGGTTCTAGGGATTTAATCCCAACCGTCGGATCTAGAGATTTAATCTCCACCGTCGGTTCTAGGGATTTAATCCCAACCGTCGGATCTAGTGATTTGTTTTCCATCATTTGATCTAGACTTCATGAGGTTTATATTAGGCTACGATAGGGACCATGAGGAGGAGTTGGATCTTGGCCACCCGATGGATTGGAACCACACAAACTTGATCCATAAATGATGTTCCATTCCACTAGAGGATCATCATTGAACTACCTCACCAACCCCCATAAATTAATATGGGCTCCATATATTATTTGTACATCCATCTCCCCGTGTTTAAGATATCGAATGTCTGTCAATTAATTGATTTACTAACCATCAATTAATTAACATCTAACTCCTCGAGTAGTACCACTCAACCTTATCATCATGTTGACTAAGTCAACATGCAGGGTTTATGTTAGGAGTTGCTTCGGAGGCTCATTGGCTCCCATGTCCCCGGATTAAAATTTTCACTAATGAAAGAATTAATCCGGATGGGATGAGTTTCCTTAGCACAACCTATTCATCATCGTGCTAACAACTTGAGTGATCGCTTGAACAAACTAGTTGTTCAAGCAACCCAACTCTTCTAGTTGGTTAGCCGCGGAAGAGACGACGGATGGATCGCCGGTTTTTGTGTTTTTCTTCGGGGTCCATGATTATACAAAATATATACATACACACATTTGTATAATCAACACATAAAATAGCATGCTAAGATCATAAAATGAAGTTGTAAAACTTTATACCTTACGATCTTCTACCGTATGTCCTATCCTCCTCGTGGACGACGTGTTGGCGAAGATGCTCCACGAGTAGAAGCCTTCTAGATCGCGTTCTTCTCTTCCTTGTCCGCTGCGAACAAAGATAAGAACCAACAAAACCTTTCCTTTCTAGAACCGGCCACCAAGCAAAGGAGTTTGATGCAACCGCTGGCCAAGGAACGAGTGGATAAAGCGCCGACCACCAATGGAAGGAGAACCGCCGGCCACCTTGGAGAGAATGGAGGAGTGAACGCCGGCCACAAATGGAAGGAGAACTGCCAGCCAAGGAATAAGAGAGAGGCTAAGAGGATGGGCGCCGACCAAGTCTTGATGGAGGAAGATGGGCGGCGGCAACAACTTGATGGAAGAAGATTGCCGCCCAAGCCCTAGCTTCCAAACCCTAGCCGCCCAACCTAAAACCCTAACCCCAATTTATTATTTTGCCGCCCAACCCTAAGCTTTCCTTTTATAGAGTTAGGCTTAGGACTCCTTTAATCTCCACCGTCGGATCTAGGGATTTAATCTCCACCGTCGGATCTAGGGTTTCATCCCAACCGTCGGATCTAGGATTTCATCCCAACCGTCGGATCTAGGGTTTCATCCCAACCGTCGGATCTAAGATTTCATCCCAACCTTCGGATCTAGGGTTTCATCCCAACCGTCGGATCTAGGGTTTCATCCTAACCATCAGATCTAGGGATTTAATCCCAACCGTTGGTCCTAGGGTTTTATCCCAACCATCGGATCTAGGGATTTAATCCCAACCGTTGGTTCTAGAGTTTTGTTTTACATCCTTGGATCTAGACTTCACGAGGATTATATTAGGCTACGATAGGGACCATAAGGAGTTGGATCTTGGCCACCCGATGGATCGGAACCACACAAACTTGATCCATCAATGATGTTCCATTCCACTAGAGGATCATCATTGAACTACCTCACCAACCCCCATAAATTAATATGAGCTCCATATATTATTTGTACATTCATCTCCCCGTGTTTAAGATATCGAATGTCCGTCAATTAATTGATTCACTGACCATCAATTAATTAACATCTAATTCCTCGAGTAGTACCACTCAACCTTATCATCATGTTGACTAAGTCAACCAGCTGGGTTTACATGATGAACCTTATGAGCTCCTCAAGGGGACATCATCAACCTAATATATAGGACACGGTTTCCTCCTATAATCTACGGCACACCATTTAAATAATATCATTTCCCAACTTACCGGGCATATTGATTTAATCCATCTAAATCTCACCCTATGGTAAATCAAAGAAATAAATACTAAGTACATGTGTCCGTTATTATATCGGGATTAAGAGCATGTACAACATAATATCCGAGGTCTGATTCAATTATGTAGTCAGTACTAAATTGAATCATCTCTATGTCGGTCCTGCTCAATACACCTAAGTGTACTAGTGTAACTCCATGTTCAAGACAAAACAATACCAAGCTACACTACAACCATGTCAATGGTTTGTCCAAAACCATCTTGGTTGTGAACCTCTACTTATATTTTACAAGGGAATGATAACATGATCTTCTGTGCCACACCAAGCACCATGTTATCTACAATGTAAAATATTAGACAATATGCACACATATAATAAATATAAAGTGCAAACAATGATCATGTGATTCTTATTTCAAAATAAAAATGTTCATACAAAAAGAGCTAGGCTTTCAGTATACATTCCAACAGTTTACATGATGAACCTTATGAGCTCCTCAAGGGGACATCATCAACCTAATATATAGGACACAGTTTCCTCCTATAATCAATGACACACCATGTAAATAATATCATTTCCCAACTTACCGGGCATATTGATTTAATCCATAGAAATCTCACCCTTTGGTAAATCAAAGAAATAAATACTAAGTACATGTGCCCATTATTATATCGGGATTAAGAGCATGTACAACATAATATCCGAGGTCCGATTCAATTATGTAGTCAGCAATAAATTGAATCACCTCTATGTCAGTCCTGCTCAATACACCTAAGTGTACTAGTGTAACTCTATGTTCAAGACAAAACAATACCAAGCTACACTACAACCATCCCAATGGTTTGTCCAAAACCATCTTGGTTGTGAGCCTCTACTTATACTCTACAAGGGATTGATAACATGATCTTCTGTGCCACACCCAAGCACCATATTATCTACAATGTAAAGTATTAGACAATATGCACACATATAATAAATATAAAGTGAAAACAATGATCATGTGATTCTTATTTCAAAATAAAGATGTTCATACAAAAGAGCTAGGCTTTCAGTATACATCCCAACACTTCAGCCATACAGCAGCAGGTGCTACCGGGGGTATTGCGGAATATGATGGAGTGGGTACCACCGGTGGTACATCGGATACCACAGAAGTGGGTATATCTAGAGGAGGAACCATCGGGGACTGGGGACCCACGACACCCGCGACACCATGTGAAAATTGACCCTGATCGACTTGCTCATCCTCAGTAGATCTTTCTGGCAATTTCATCGCCAGAGATCTCAATGTCCTCTTGCGTGGCCGCCCCGCACCTCGTCTCGGCACAGGAGCACGCCCACCTCGTCTCATATCTGTTAAATTATTATCAGATGTTACTACGAGTAAAAATATATAAAATTTATCATCTTACCTATTTGCCGCCAGGAGAGGTCCCATCATCGCCAAATCCCCAAATTGACCTCGTCAATAATACCTCGAATTTCTGAAACATAAAAATCGTCGAAAATCCATACAAATTTGAAAATCCCCAGATTGACTCGTAAAAACCTGTCAAACATGGCGAACTTTGAAAAATCCAAAACCCTAGGAACTCCAAAACCTAGGCGCTCTGATACCAAATAAATTGTCATGCCTCGGGGGAGTCCCCGCTAGACAAAAATCCGACAGCATCTCCCCTGTACGGGTGACAATACGAATCTTATATACAAGGCACACACGACCCACTATACATCGGTCAACACGCTCGGAACAAAAACCACACATACATATCATATATATATTGGAATGTATAATGAAAAGTCTATCTTTTGTATGAATATCTTTATTTTGAAATAAGAATTACATGATCATTGTTTGCATATTTTTATGACTATGCATATTGACTAATACATTACATTGTAGATAACATGGTGTGTGGTGTCACACGGGAGATCATGTTATCGGCTCCTTGTAAAGTATAAGTAAAGGCTCACAACTGAGATGACTTTGGACAAACCATTGGAATGGTTGTAGTGTGATTTGGTATTGGTTTGTCTTGACCATAGAATCACACTAGTGCACTTCGTGTGTATTGAGCAGGACCGACTTAGAGGTGATTCGATTTATTATTGACAACATAATCGAATCGGACCTCAGATATTATATTGTACATACTCTTAATCCCGATATAATAATGGGCACATATACTTAGTATTCATTTCTTTGATTTACCAATGGGCAAGATTTATAGATTAAATCGATAGGCTCAGTAAGTTGGAAAATGATATTATTTATATGGTGTACCGTTGATTATAGGAGGAAACTGTGTCCTATATATTAGGATGATGATGTCCCCTTGAGGAGCTCATAAGGTTCATCATGTAAACCCTGTAGGTGGACTTGGTCCAGCATGATGGGAAGGTTGAGTGGTACTACTCATGGAGTTAGATGTTGATTAGTTAATGTCAGTAAATTAATTAATCGACGGACATTCGAGATCTTAAACATGGGGATAAAATGTACAAATAATATATGGAGCATATATTAACTTATGGGGGTTGGTGAGGTAGATCAATGATAATCCTTTAGTGGATTGGATTATCATTAATGGATCGGACTTTATGTGGGCTTGATCCATGGGTGGCCAAGATCCACCTCCTGCTCATGGTCCCTATTGTAGCCTATTAAAACCTCATGAAGTTTAGATCCAATGGATAAAAACAAAACTCTAGATCCAAAGGTAGAGATTAAATCTCTAGATCCGACGGTTGAGATTAAATCTCTAGATCCGATGGTTGAGATTATATCCCTAGAATCAATGGTGGAGATTAAAAGGAGGCTTATCCCTAACTCTATAAAAGGAGAACAAGGGGTTGGCGTGGAGAACAATTGAGAGAAGCTAGGGTTTTGGAGGATGGCGGCAAGAGCTTGGAGCTAGCGTTTGGGCTTGGTGGCAGCTAATAAGGAAAGATTTTCCTTGTATTCTCCTTCCCCATTGGTGGTCGGCGGCCATTGAAGTCTTTCCAGCTCTTGGCCGGTATCTAAAGTAGCTCCTCTCCTTCTCCTTGGCCGGTGAAAACAAGATTTAGGGCTTTCCCTTGGTGTCTTGGTCGGTTTCCATCATAATCTCCTCCTCCTTGTTGGCCGGCGGCAAGGATTCTCCGTATTGCTTGTTGGTTGGCTATAGGAAGGAGAAGAGCCTTGTTTCTATTCTTCCTATTGCTTTGAAAGAGCAAGGAAGGAAGATTGGTGATCCAGGAGCTTCAACTTTTGGTAGATCGTCGCCCACACGACGTCCGAAAGGAGGAAGGTCATACATTAGAAGATCGAGAGGTATATCAATTCTCTATTCTCTTTTGTAACATGTTTGTTTTTGTTTTTCAATTATGAGTATGATATATTCTATTTGTGGCTAAATATTACTTGGATCCCGAACATAAACACGAAAGGCGGTGATCCGGACATCGTCTATTCCGCGGCTACTCGTAGAATAGAGGTTGGTCGCTTGAACAACAAGTTTGTTCAAGTGACCTCTCTAAACGAATAGCACAACGATGACTTGGTTGTTTGGGAAATCCCTTTTGTCTAGGATTAAATTTTTTTAATCCGGGGACATCGATGGGATCTCCATGAACAAATGACCAAGGTGAGGTGGGAAGCGAAGTTTCCCCTCACAGATCAATGTGATCGACCCAACAATTGATATCAGAGCCAAGGTTTTCGATTTTGTGTGTTTAGGATTCGGTTAATTTTTATGCACTTTTCGTATATTATATGTGTCGGATAATAGTAGGATATGCGTAGTTTAACTCTTTGGTTGCAGGCATAAGATCTGACTATTATGGCCATATGTGTGTATGTGATTGTATGTGTGTAAATGTTTATTTTATTGAATCCTCTGGGTTGACGAGGCTAGTATTTAATTTTTTGTAAATTAGATACGACATTGTTTAGCCACTCTTTTTATTTTAGTTTACTTTCGATCTAGATTTCATATACACTCCCTCGTGGAGTATAGGATCGATGGATGTAAATTAAAATAGATTTTAGTCTCGGCTCGGATCTCCGGATGGCTCGTACATGGCGTAGGAGGAGCGGACGAGAAGGCTATGCGACGGAAGACATATTGATGACAAAAGCCATAATAGTTGGAAAATAATTTATTTTTCATATTTATTGATTTTTGTTTGATATGCATGTCGTAGGCTAGGAACATTCCTCAATTTCAAATTACTAAGTGGGAGAGGGATATTTTTATAAATTCCCACGGCCTCCATTATAATTTGACATGTGATGTAAATAAACTTGCGCGTCGGCTCAGAGTGCCTTCTTCCACATCGGATGAGTTTGTTTACGAATCACAAGGTCAAATATGGTTATAGGGAATTATTAAGGAGCGTGTGCACTTCCCCATCGGAAGGCACATAACCCGAGATAATTACCTTGGTACCGAGTAATGGTGAACACTTAGATACAAATATAAGTATCCTCCCCATCGGAGTCACTGCTTTTATTTGTAGGGCCAAAAAGGAACCAACTATTAATTTTACTTGTCAAAAAGTTAGGTTGACAAGATAGTAAAATTAATGGGTAAAACCTCCTCTTACAAATGTAGAATTCGTATACGTCCACACTATCGTGGCATATGATATTCTCGGTGTTTTGAGGTGTTGGTTGATTTTAAAATTTTATTATTTGAGGAATCAATAATTTTTTGAAATCTAATGTTTTGATTTATGTGATTCTTAGGTTTTCTTTCAAAATGACTTTCAACCCACTTGTTGTGATAATAAAAGAGAACAAACTTACTGGACCCAACTATGTTGATTGGAAGAGGAATCTAGACATTGTCTTGACTGTTGAGGAATACAAATATGTACTCCTCGAAGAGTGCCCTCCTAAGCCTGCGGATGATTCTGGGGAAAAGGAGAGAGAGAGTTATAAGAAGTGGGTAAAAGCCGATGAGATGGCGCGATGTTACATTTTGGCATCTATGTCAAATGTACTGTAACATCAGCATCAAGCCATGCCCACAACTTATGACATGATGCTCAATCTCAAAGAGCTTTTCGGACACCAGAATCGGGCTGCGAGGCAAGAAGCCATGGGAAACTTGATGACGACCACCATGATCGAGGGAACACCCGTAAGGGATCATGTTCTCAAGATGATGGCTCGTTTGAATGAGCTATAGGTCCTTGGTGCTGAGATCGATGGGGAAACCCAGGTCGATATCATACTCCAGTCTCTACCTAGGAGTTTTGAGCTATTTCTCCTGAACTACAACATGAACAAGAGGTTGTATTCGTTGGCGGAACTCCTGACAGAACTCCAGGCAGCAGAGGGGCTATTTCGTCAGAGTGCTCAAGCACATGCCATAGTGACCCAAAAGGTTTCTACTTCTAAGCCGAAAGGCAAGAAGAAGAAGAAACAAACTGGGGCGAAGGCAGTAGGAGGTACTCAGGGAGGAGTGAAGAAGGCGAAAGGCAAGTGCTTCACTTGTAAGCAGACTGGACATTGGAAGAAGGACTGCCCCAACTGCAAGCAGAACAAAGGTATATCTTTTAGTCTAGTCGTTGAAACATATTTAGCGGTGTTATCTATCGGCAACTGGTGTGTAGATATGGGAGCCATTGATCATGTATATAATACTTTGCAAGGGTTCCAAAAAACCAGACAACTGGCTGAAGGGGAGATTACCGTGTACTTGGGCGATGCCATGAAGGTGGCGGCTATTGCAGTGGGAGACGTTCATTTATCTTTTGAGAAAAATAAACTTTTGGTTCTTAAGAATTTCTTTTATGTACCTTTATTTAGAAAGAATTTAATTTTGATTTCTAAATTGTTTATGGATGGATATTCTATTTCTTTTAATGACAGAGTTGTTATAAAAAGGAATAGGGACATTATCTGTTCAGGTGCATTGATAGGAAATCTATACACACTTGAACCAAAACCTCCCACGATGCAAATTGAAGTTAATAACTCATCTTCTATTTCCAATAACAGAAAAGAACCTTCGAAGATGAACCAAACATATCTTTGGCATCTTAGGCTTGGTCATATTAACCTAAGCAAAATTCAAAGGTTGATAGCTGATGGACCTTTGGGTTCATTAGTGGTGGAGGATTTCCCAACCTGCGAATCATGCTTGAAGGGTAAAACGACCAAGAGGCCTTTTAAGGCCAAGGGATATAGAGCCAAAGATGTGTTAGAATTGGTTCATTCTGATTTGTGTGGTCCTATGACTATCTAGGCTAGAGGTGATTTTGAGTATTTCGTCTCTTTTATAGATGATTACTCGAGATATGGATATATTTACCTGATGCGCCACAAGTCTGAATGCTTTGACAAGTTCAAAGAATTCAAGGCTGATGTAGAGAAGCGTCAAGGTAAAAGTATCAAGACACTACGATCTAATTGTGGTGGCGAGTACCTCTTAGGAGAGTTTAGGAACTACTTATCGGAGGCTGGGATTCAATCCCAATTGTCTGCACCTGGCACACCCCAGCAGAACGGTGTAGCAGAGCGAAGGAATATGACTCTTATGGAGATGGTTAGATCGATGATGAGTTATTCTGAGTTTCCAGATTTGTTCTGGGGATATGCTCTAGATACGGAAGTGTACATTCTGAACTTGGTTCTATCTAAATCAGTGCCTTCTACTCCCACAGAATTGTGGACTGAGCGAAAGTCTAGTCTAAGACATTCGAATATGGGGGAGTCCAGCACATGTGCTGAAGGCAAATGCTGGTAAGTTGGAACCTCGTACAGAAGTACGCATGTTCGTTGGCTATCCTAGAGGAACGAAGGGTGGTTTGTTTTATAGTCCTAGAGATTAGAGAGTGATCGTTAGCATGAACGCTAGATTTCTAGAGGAAGACTACGTGATGAGCCATAAGCCCAAGAGTAAAATTGTTCTGGAGGAATTAAAAGGGGAAGGCACTTCTTCAGTACCACTGGTACAAGAGGATATACCACAAGTCACTGCACCGTGTGTCATAGAGGATACACAAGAGATACCTCGTCGTAGTGGGAGGGTTGTGAGACAACCTGATAGATTCATGTTCATGGGAGAATCTTCTGATTTGGTCGCTGGTGAACATGAACCTGATCCCTGGACATATGACAAGACAATCCAAGATAAAGATGCAGTATCTTGGCAAAGTGCAATGAATGCTGAGATTGAATCTATGGATTCAAATCAAGTCTGGGAGCTGGTAGAACCACCCGATGGTGTAAAAACCATTGGATGCAAGTGGATCTACAAGAGAAAGAGAGGAATAGATGGGAAGGTTGAGACCTTCAAAGAGAGGCTTATTGTGAAGGGGTATACTCAGAAAGCGGGTATCAATTATGAGGAGACCTTTTCACCGGTAGTCATGCTTAAGTCTATCCAAATTCTCTTATGCATAGCAGCTCATATGGATTATGAGGTATGGCAGATGGATGTCAAGACAACTTTCCTTAATAGAAGTCTTGAGGAAAACATCTATATGAAGCAACCAGAGGGATTCATTACTAAGGGCAAAGAGCATCTTGTAAGTAAGCTTAATCGGTCCATTTATGGATTGAAGCAAGCTTTGAGGTCTTGGAACATCTGCTTTGATGAGGTAATCCAATCTTTTGGATTTATTCAAAGTCTGGATGAGTCTTGTGTA
The DNA here is from genome assembly GCA_025175895.1 of Wurfbainia villosa. Lineage (NCBI taxonomy): Eukaryota > Viridiplantae > Streptophyta > Magnoliopsida > Zingiberales > Zingiberaceae > Wurfbainia > Wurfbainia villosa. Next base: position 88,251,062 of record CM045992.1, read on the forward strand.
TACAAGAGATGTGATGGAAACGTAGTGGTATTTCTTGTACTATACGTAGATGAAATTTTGTTGATTGGCAACAATATCAAGGTGTTATCGGACGTAAGGGTATGGTTGTCCAAACAGTTTGATATGAAGGACTTGGGAGAGGTGGGACACATCCTTGGGATCAAGGTTATAAGAGATCGCAGGAAAAAGATGTTGTGCTTATCCCAAGCTTCATACATAGACACGATTATGGATCATTTTAGCATGCAAAACTCCAAGAAAGGTTTTCTACCTTTTAGGCATGGAGTTCCTTTATCTAAGGAGATGTGTCCTAGAACATCTGAGGAGATAGAGGAGATGAAGGCGGTTCCTTATGCTTCGGCAGTAGGAAGCCTCATGTATGCGATGCTATGTACGAGACCAGATATCTATTTTGTCATGGGAATAGTCAGCAGATATCAGAGTAATCCAGGATAGGGACATTGGACTACGGTAAAACATATATTGAAGTACTTGAGAAGGACTAGGGATTATATGCTGGTTTACCAGGCAGACCAATTACTCCCTGTGGGTTACACGGATTTTGACTTCCAATCTGATAGGGATAACAGTAAGTCTACCTCAGGTTTTGTGTTTACTTTGGGAGGTGGAGCCATTGTATGGAGGAGTGTCAAGTAGAAATGTGTGGCGGACTCTACCATGGAAGCTGAGTATGTGGCAGCCTCTGAGGCGGCCAAAGAAGTTGTGTGGCTCAGAAAATTCCTGATGGACTTGGATGTGATTTCTAGTTTGCACAGAACTATCACAATTTATTGTGATAATAGTGGTGCAGTTGCAAACTCGAAGGAACCACGAGCCCATAAGGCAAGTAAGCACATAGAGCGTAAGTACCACCTGATACGAGAAATCGTAAAGAGATGAGAAGTTGTTGTGGCCAATATTGCAATAGAGGATAACCTGATAGATTCTTTCACTAAGGCCCTTCCGACAAGAGCTTTTAATAGGCATGTGGAGGGAATGGGGATCAGATGTATGGAAGTTTGAGGACAAGATAGTCTTTTAGTATAAGTGGGAGATTGTTGGGATGTATACTGAAAAGTCTATCTTTTGTATGAATATCTTTATTATGAAATAAGAATCACATGATCATTGTTTGCATATTTTTATGACTATGCATATTAACTAATACATTACATTGTAGATAACATGGTGTGTGGTGTCACACGGGAGATCATGTTATCGGCTCCTTGTAAAGTATAAGTAAAGGCTCATAACCGAGATGGCTTTGGACAAACCATTGGAATGGTTGTAGTGTGATTTGGTATTGGTTTGTCTTGACCATAGAATCACATTAGTGCACCTTGTGTGTATTGAGCAGGACCGACTTAGAGGTGATTCGATTTATTACTGACTACATAATCGAATCGGACCTCAGATATTATATTGTACATACTTTTAATCCCGATATAATAACGGGCACATATACTTAGTATTCATTTCTTTGATTTACCAATGGGCGAGATTTATAGATTAAATCGATAGGCTCGGTAAGTTGGGAAATGATATTATTTATATGGTGTGCCGTTGATTATAGGAGGAAACCGTGTCTTATATATTAGGATGATGATGTCCCCTTGAGGAGCTCATAAGGTTCATCATTTAAACCCTGCAGGTGGACTTGGTCCGACATGATGATAAGGTTGAGTGGTACTACTCATGGAGTTAGATGTTGATTAATTAATGGTCAGTAAATTAATTAATCGACGGACATTCGAGATCTTAAACACGGGGAGAAAATGTACAAATAATATATGGAGCCCATATTAACTTATGGGGGTTGGTGAGGTAGATCAATGATAATCCTTTAGTGGATTGGATTATCATTAATGGATCGGACTTTATGTGGGCTTGATCCATGGGTGGCTAAGATCCAACTCCTCCTCATGGTCCCTATTGTAGCCTATTAAAACCTCATGAAGTTTAGATCCAATGGATAGAAACAAAACTCTAGATCCAAAGGTAGAGATTAAATCTCTTGATCTGACGGTTGAGTTTAAATCTCTAGATCCGACGGTTGAGATTAAATCCCTAGAACCAATGTTGAAAATTAAAAGGAGGCTTATCCCTAACTCTATAAAAGGGGAACAAGGGGTTGGCGTGGAGAACAATTGAGCGAAGCTAGGGTTTTGGAGGTTGGCGGCAAGAGCTTGGAGCTAGGGTTTAGGCTTGGCGGCACCTAATAAGGAAAGATTTTCCTTGTCTTCTCCTACTCCATTGGTGGCCGGCGGCCATTGAAGTCTTTCTAGCTCTTGGCTGGCATCCAAAGTAGCTCCTCTCCTTCTCCTTGGCCAGTGGAAATAAGATTTAGGGCTTTCCCTTGGTGTCTTGGCCAGTTTCCATCATAATCTCCTCCTCCTTGTTGGCCGGCGGCAAGGATTCTCCTTGTTGCTTGTTGCTTGGCTATAGGAAGGAGAAGAGCCTTGTTTATATTCTTCCTCTGGCTTTGAAAGAGTAAGGAAGGAAGATTGGATTTCTAGGAGCTTCAACTTTTGGTAGATCGTCGCCCACACGACGTCCGTAAGGAGTAAGGTCATACATTAGAAGATCGAGAGGTATATCGATTCTCTATTCTCTTTTGTAACATGTTTGTTTTTGTTTTTCAACTATGACCATGATATATTCTGTTTGTGGCTAAATAATACTTGGATCCCGAACATAAACACGAAAGCCGGCGATCCGGACATTGTCTATTCCGCGGCTACTCGTAGAATAGAGGTTGGTCGCTTTAACAACAAGTTTGTTCAAGTGACCTCTCTAAACGAATAGCACGACGATGACTTGGTTGTTTGGGCAATCCCTTTTGTCTAGGATTAAATTTTTTTAATCCGGGGATATCGATGGTATCGCCATGATCAAACAACCAAGGTGAGGTGGGAAGCGAAGTTTCCCCTCACGGATCAATGTGATCAACCCAACAATATAAGCCTCAGGCCTACAACCAAAGTAAATAAAAAGTCTACAATATCTAGACTTACCTCTTCTGCTATCTGAGCAGGAATACACCTCCAAAACTAATCAAATAAAAGTCAATAAGGACATACCAAGTATGACCAAAACAACCACGAGTACATAACCAAAACACAAGTCTTACAAATGTCTTCTAGTCAATAAAACAAAATCGTAAGACCAACAAAATCAAATCCATTACGACGAGGGGGATTGACAGCTGGACTCTCCTGGCAGTTTCTGTTAGTGAAAGCCCTAGAGCCAATCATGTGATGATTGTTGTATGGACTTTATTGTATCATATTCCTATTTATAAAGGCATGGTTATTATATTTACTGGTATTGGTGTCAAATAACTAAATATAATAATGTCCTTGAGTAGTAGGTTCTTATCTATATCAATCGATTGGTTGAATCGATAATGAGATGATATAGAGAACACTACTCTTAATCATTCCTAGTCGAGTATTAACATTCAGGGACAATGTTAATGCGTAGAGACTAGCATGTAGGTCAACATGATGACTTGATCTCACAAGTCATGGATATGAGATATCAAGTTGACACATAGGTATGCATTGGAGAATGTATACTGAATGACCCGCCATGAGAAAGTATCATGGATCATTATATGAGTGTCATATACTTTCTCATGTGGCTATTAGTATGACTATTAGTCCTAAGACTTGAAGTCACCATGGTTCCCTACATAAGGAGTTGCATACTTTGGCTTCGTCAAACGTCACCCGTAAATGGGTGGACTATAAAGGAGATTACTGGGTATGTAATAAATTATGCGGAGAGATCTGAGTGATGTAAATGGGATTTATCCCTCCTATATGACGGGAGTAACATCGATATTCTTGATAGAGTGACACCACAAAGTGCATGGCCATGTCCAAATGAGTCAATATGAGATATTCAACTCATTTGATTAGAGTGAGTCTACTTGGAGTTCAAGATTTAGATTGTACCGAGGATGACACGGTCTATGCCTCGATTGGTCAATCTAGATGTCAAGGATAGAGGGACATTGTCACATATTGTGAGAGTCACAATTAGTAGTCACAAAGGTGATGTTGGAGCTCAACATTCTTGTAACTTGGGTAGCAATGATGTGTTGCTAGATACCGCTCATTGCTTATGTTCCTAAATCGATTTAGGGACATTGCCAATGTTATAAGAACCTATAGGGTCACACACATAAGAGCAATTAGATGGAGATTAGGTTCATATGATGAACCATGAGGATTAGGTTCTTGGGATGAACCAAATTGGATTAATAGTAATCCAAATTAGACTAATTGAGTTAGACTCAAGTTGATTCAAGTGTTGAATGAGTCTAATTTAGATTTGATTCATCAAATCAATTTAAATTAATGAATACAAATTCATTAAATTAAATTGACTTGAGTCAAGTGGTTAGATTTGATCAACCATGGGAGATTAGAGGTCAAGTTTGACTTGACTTGAGAGGGAAGATGAAAGGTCAAGTTTGACTTGACCAAATACCATGTCATGATGATGACTTGGCATGGCCGACCAATGATGATGCTCCATATCATCATTGACTTTGTCAATTGGTGCCACATCATGAGGTAGACCAAGAGGCATTGGAGTTACATGCATGCATGTAACCTCCCAAGCCATAATGTGGCCGGCCAACCCCATTAGATGTGGGAATTCATTTTGGTGGGTTACAGAACTTCATCTTCATCCTTGGATCAACTTCCCTCAAGCTCTCTCCCTCTCCCAACCTCTTTGGCCGAACCATCCATAGAGTTCTAGCACACTCAAGGGTGTGTTTTCTCCACCTATTGCTTGTGTGGATACCAATAGAAAAGTGTGCACTTGACACTCTTGTGTTCCGGCGAACCTTTTGGACGAGCGGGATTTGCGAAGGGCATCGCATCGAGGGTAACGTCCTTATCATGTAGATCTAAGGTAGATCTAGGGTTTTATATAAACACATACATATTTTTGTTTTAATACATCTTCGCACGGATCCGTGGCCAGGGATTCCGAGGTTTCCGCAACGCAAAAAGCGGTTTTTACGGCTCGAAAAAACCCAACAGTGGTATCAGAGCCACGTGCGAAGCATGTATGTGTTTCGATTTTGTAATTTTTGTATTAGATATAAAAATTACAGATTTATATGTTTCTGTAAATTTCCTATTTTTATATTATTTTTGGGTATTTTTCTCGAAGAATCGGAGCAACGAGTGTTGGGACACTTGTAGGCTTCAACCGTCGAGAAAAACTCTCCGAAACGGCGTGTTCTCGCTTTAGGTTTTTGGGACAGCGACTTAAGTTGCTGTAAGATCATTTTAGGGACACTCGGAAAGTTTATTTTGCGAGTAGGGGCGCTGCCCCTATCCCCGAAAGGGGCCTTGTCCCGCGATCGTGCCCAGAAACCGCTTAGCGGGATCGTTACGGAGAGGTGACTCATAAATTTGAAAAAAGAAAATTAGGAAAAATTATTGAAATTTTATGTAAAAATACATAATTTAGAATTATGTATAATTCTGTGATTGTCATGGCCCAATGACCCCAATTTGATTGGATTATGTGTGTTGTAATTCATAATATGACCTGCGTACCATTTTTGTGGTTGTGCGTGGTGTATAGTGTATGCGACCTGCGCGTCGTACCTCTTCTTATGATATTCTAGTTGTAAATAGTTTTAGACTCAAATGTAACTCGAGTTTCATATTTGTAATGTACAAAATGGAGCGGTGGAAAGTCCACTTGAAGACGAGGTTACGAGAAGGGTGCCGACGACACATGGCGGTCAAAGGAAGCACTTGGAGAAGCCGCTAGCCTTAGGTTGACCGTCCGATCTTCTCATTGGCTTGAGAAGATCGTAGTAGGGCCATGACTACATCACAGTTAAACATATATATATATATATATATATATATATATATATATATATATATATATATATATTTGATTTTGCTTGTATGTATGTGATGCATGCTAGTAGAATAATGCTTGTATGTATATGATGCATGCTAGGATAATTTTCTTGTATGTATATGATGCATGCTAGAATAATTATTGTATGTATGTGATGCATGCTAATATAGGATAATAAAGGCCTAAATGCGTATAAGATACACATTATGATTAGATTAGATCATAATCAAATCAACTCGAAAATGCCTACCGAGCCTTGATACCCATCACTACCTCGATCATTTGTTGTTGTTGAATCTGCCAAAGCAGAGCAACACATATTATCTTGGTAGGGTGCGGAGGGACAATCTTGGTCCCGCCTATCACGCTTGGGTTAGAGTAAGCTCAATTAGATTGAGCAAAACTAGTTAACTCAATTGGATCAAGTAGAACTATAGGCATATTCCAATCGTTGGAAAGATAGGTTAAGATCGCATTTACACTAAATCTTGGGTGATTTAGCCAAAGCTAACTCAAGGTCTTTTGTAAATGTGGGTCTTGATCCTATAAACAAGAGTTGCATAGAGATGTAATCGGTAATGTGTTACCCACCGATCGTACTAAGTCTTGGGAGATTTAGCCAAAGCTAACTCAAGGCTTAGTATGATGTGGATCTTGTCCCACAAGAATTATAGCTAGTTTGTATGAATCTAGTAATGTGGTTTGACCACATCCATAACTCGATTCTACAAAATTCCTATAATTCAGTGGGAGCATCATTTGATTAAAGACCTAATTAAATGATAAAAGGAATATGATATTAATTCTCTGCATTGTATGTTGTAGATAACTATGTCGACAAACACGAACACTCTCTCTCTCTGCATTCTGTCCTTGAGAAGGACAAGCTCAATGGAGCAAATTTCCTGGACTGGTACAGGAACTTGAGAATTGTTCTCACCCAAGAAAGGAAGTTGTACGTCCTGGAGCAGCCCATTCCGGAGGCACCTCCTGCCACTGCCTTGCGAGCTGACAAAGATGCTTACAAGAAGCATCAAGATGATGCATTAGATGTGTCATGTCTAATGCTCGTGACCATGAACTCTGAGCTTTAGAAGCAACATGAGTTCATGAATGCTTATGATATGGTTGGACATCTTCATCAACTATATCAAGGACAAGCAAGGCATGAGAGATACGAAGTCTCTAAGGCATTATTTGGGTCCAAAATGCAAGATGGGACTCCCGTAGGTCCATATGTACTCAAGATGATTGGGTACGTAGAAAACCTACAAAGGCTGGGATTCCCACTTGGCCAAGAGTTGGCCACTGACCTAATCTTGAAATCTTTGCCACAAGCCTACAATCAATTTGTCATGAATTATAACATGAATGAAATTGATAAGCCACTGCCTGAGATGCTCAGCATGTTGAGAACTACTGAGCTTAACCTTAAGAAGGGAAAATCTGACACCATTTTGATGGTGCACAAAAAGAAAGGCAAGGGCAAGCCTAAAGGTAAGGGAAAGTCCCAAGCCAAGGGCAAAGGCAAAGAACTTAAACCCAAAGGCGGAGTAGCCAAGGAAGGGGCTTGCTTCCACTGCAAGGAAGCTGGACACTGGAAGCGTAACTGCAAAGCTTACCTGGAAGATCTTAAGAAGAAAAGAAGTGAGACTTCTACTTCAGGTATAAATGTTATAGAATTCAATCTATCTATTTCTTCATCATGGGTATTAGATACCGGATGTGCATCTCACATATGTACCAATGTGCAGGCACAGAGAAATAGCAGGGCATTGACAAAGGGCGAGGTGGACCTACGAGTAGGCAATAGAGCAAGGGTTGCTGCTGTTGCTGTAGGAACTTATGATCTATCTCTGCCCTCTGGGCTTGTACTAGAATTAGATGAATGTTGTTATGTGCCTACCTTAACTAAGAACATCATTTCAGTTTCTTGTTTAGACAAGAAAGGTTTTTCATTTATAATAAAGAATAAATGTTGTTCAATTTATTTAAATGATATGTTCTATTGTAGTGCACCTCTAATGAACGGACTCTACTTTCTAGACATAGAGAGCCCTATCTATAACATAAGTACCAAGAGGTTCAAGTCAAATGAGTTGAACCAAACCTATCTCTGGCATTGTCACTTAGGTCACATAAATGAGAGTCGCTTATCTCAGCTCCATAAGGATGGGTTGCTAGACTCATTTGATTTTGAATCATATGAGACATGCGAGTCTTGCCTTTTAGGCAAGATGACCAAGACTCCCTTTAGTGGACACAGTGAAAGAGCAACAGATTTGTTAGGACTTATACATAGTGATGTATGTGGTCCTTTGAATGTTGCTGCTAGAGGTTGTTACAAGTACTTTATTACATTTACTGATGACTTCAGTAGATATGGTTTTGTGTATCTTATGACACATAAATCAGAATCCTTTGAAAAGTTCAAAGAATTCAAGAATAAATTACAAAACTAGCTTGGCAAGAGTATTAAGATACTTCGATCAGATCGAGGTGGTGAATACCTTAGCCATGAGTTTCATGACTATCTAGCTGAGTGTGAGATTCTATCCCAACTCACTCCTCCTGGAACACCATAGTGGAATGGTGTATCCGAAAGGAGGAATCGTACCATATTAGATATGGCACGATCTATGATGAGTCACACAGATCTTCCTATATCCTTTTGGGGATATGCTCTAGACACAGCAGCCTTTACCCTTAACTGTGTACCATCCAAGGCTATCATAAAGACACCATATACGATATGGACAGGGAGAAATCCCAAGATGTCCCAGACAAACTGGGACCCAAATTTGATTTGGGGTTGTGAGGCTTACGTTCGACGTCAAGTCTCAGACAAACTGGGACCCAAATTTGATAGGTGCTATTTTGTTGGATATCCCAAGGATATAAAGGGATATTACTTCTACATTCCCAGTCAGCACAAAGTGTTTGTGGCAAAGACTGGAGTTTTTCTAGAAAGGGATTTTGTTTCTAGAAAAACTAGTGGGAGTACCTTCGATCTTGAATAAATTCAAGATAAGGACCATAGCACAGAGGCCTTGATGGAGGTTGAACAGGAACCACAAAGTGTTGTGGGTGATGAGGTTGTTGCACAAAGAGTTGTGGAACAACCACCTGTTCATGTAGACCTACCTCTTCGCAGGTCTGATAGGGTACGTCGTCAGCCTAAGAGATACTCATTTCTCTTGTCTGACCATGATGACGTTATGCTCATTGAGAATGAGCCTACCTCCTATCAGGAAGCTGTGATGAGCCCAGATTCTGAGAAATGGCTAGAGGCCATGAGATCCGAGATGGAATCCATGTACACCAACCAAGTATGGACTTTGGTTGATCCACCTGAAGGGGTCAAACCCATTGGGTGTAAGTGGGTCTTTAGGAGAAAGAATGACATGGATGGACTTACGCATACCTATAAGGGCCGATTGGTGGCTAAAGGTTTCAAGCAAATTCATGGTATTGACTATGATGAAACCTTTTCTCCAGTGGCGATGTTTAAGTCCATTCGGATCTTGCTTGCTATTGCAGCATACCACGATTATGAGATCTGGCAGATGGATGTCAAAACCGCGTTTCTGAATGGAAACTTACTCGAGGATGTGTACATGACACAACCTGAGGGTTTTGTAGATCCACAGCATACTGGGAAAGTATGCAAGCTACAAAGGTCCATTTATGGGATAAAGCAAGCTTCTCGGAGCTGGAATCGTCGATTCGATGATGCGATCAAATAGTTTGGTTTCATCAAGAATGAAGATGAACCCTGTGTCTACAAGAGGGTTAATGGGAACATAGTTGTCTTCCTTGTATTGTATGTGGATGACATACTGCTCATTGGGAATGACATCCCTTCGCTACAGTCTGTGAAGATTTGGCTGGGGACGTGCTTCTCAATGAAGGACTTAGGTGAAGAAGCATGTATTCTAGGCATCAAGATCTATAGAGATAGATCTAAGAGATTGCTTGGCCTAAGTCAGAGTACATACATTGACACGGTATTACTACAGTTTGCCATGCAAAATTCCAAGAAGGGACTTCTGCCAATGTCACATGGTGTGAGTCTTTCGAAGACTCAAAGTCCCTCTCCTAGAGAGGAGAGAGACCGCATTGATAAGATCCCTTACGCATCTGCTATAGGATCTATCATGTATGCCATGTTGTGTACTCGTCCTGATGTCTCGTATGCTTTGAGCATGACGAGTAGATACCAGTCAGATCCAGGTGAGCATCACTGGATAGCAGTCAAGAATATTCTTAAGTACTTGAGAAGGACTAAAGAATATTTCTTGATATTTGGAGACAATGAGGAGCTATCTGTAAAGAGTTACAGTGATGTCAGCTTCCAAACTAACCAGGATGATTATAGATCGCAGTCAGTCTTCGTGTTTTTCTTGAATGGTAGCGCTGTGAGCTGGAAGATTTCGAATCAGGACACAGTTGTTGATTCTACAACAGAAGCCGAGTATATCGCTGCATCTGAGGCAGCAAAGGAGGCAGTTTGGATCCGCAAGTTCATTACTGAGCTTGGGGTGGTTCCAAGCATTGCAGATCCTATAGAGCTCTATTGTGACAACAATGGAGCGATTGCACAGGCTAAGGAACCTCGCTCACACCAGCGGACCAAACACATTCTACGGCGCTTCCATCTCATTCGAAAGATTATCGATAGAGGAGATGTGAAGATTTGCAGAGTACCCACAGAGTCTAACATCGCAGATCCCTTGACCAAGACTTTGGCATAGGAAAAACATGATGGTCACACTGGGTCATTGGGTATTAGATACTACGGTGATTGGCACTAGTGCTAGTGGGAGATTGTTAGTGAAAGCCCTAGAGTCAATCATGTGATGATTGTTGTATGGACTTTATTGTATCATATTCCTATTTATAAAGGCATGGTTATTATATTTACTGGTATTGGTGCCAAATAACTAAATATAATAATGTCCTTGAGTAGTAGGTTTTTATCTATATCAATCGATTGGTTGAATCGATAATAAGATGATATAGAGAACACTACTCTTAATCATTCCTAGTCGAGTATTAACATTTAGGGACAATGTTAATGCGTAGAGACTAGCATGTAGGTCAACATGATGACTTGATCTCACAAGTCATGGATATGAGATGTCAATTTGACACATGGGTATGCATTGGAGAATGTATACTGAATGACCCGCTATGAGAAAGTATCATGGATCGTTATATGAGTGTCATATACTTTCTCATGTGACTATTAGTATGACTATTAGTCCTTAGACCTGAAGTCACCATGGTTCCCTACATAAGGAGTTGCATACTTTGGCTTCCTCAAACGTCACCCGTAAATGGGTGGACTATAAAGACGATTACTGGGTATGTAACAAATTATGCGGAGGGATGTAAGTGATGTAGATGGGATCTATCCCTCCTATATGACGGGAGTGACATCGATATTCTTGATAGAGTGAGACCATGAAGTGCATCGCCATGCCCAAATGAGTCAATATGAGATATTGAGCTCATTTGATTAGAGTGAGTCTACTTGGAGTTCAAGATTTAGATTGTACCGAGGATGACATGGTCTATGCCTCGATTGGTCAATCTAGATGTCAAGGATAGAGGGACATTGTCACATATTGTGTGAGTCACAATTAGTAGCCACAAAGGTGATGTTGGAGCTCAACATTCTTGTAACTTGGGTAGCAATGATGTGTTGCTAGATACCACTCATTGCTTATGTTCCTAAATCGATTTAGGGACATTGCCAACGTTACAAGAACCTATAGGGTCACACACATAAGAGCAATTAGATGGAGATTAGGTTCATATGATGAACCATGAGGATTAGGTTCATCGGATGAACCAAATTAGATTAAGAGTAATCCAAATTAGACTAATTGAGTTAGACTCAAGTTGATTCAAGTGTTGAATGAGTCTAATTTAGATTTGATTCATCAAATCAATTTAAATTAATGAATAGATATTCATTAAATTAAATTGACTTGAGTCAAGTGGTTAGATTTGATCAACCATGGGAGATTAGAGGTTAAGTTTGACTTGACTTGAGAGGGAAGATGAAAGGTCAAGTTTGACTTGACCAAATTGTTGGATCGAGAAGCGTCGCTAGAGGGGGGGGTGAATAGCGATCGTAAAACTTTCGTTTTTGTTCGTTCGATACGCAAAGTAAATGAGTAAACACAGCGGAAAATAAAATGACACGTTTATTTTACTTGGTTCACAACCCAGTGGTTGCTACTCCAAGGCCCTATCGGTCCTTGACCGCGTACGGAGGGCAAAGCACTATAACGTCTCCTCCTCGTTGGAGGTAGGAGACAACGATCACAAAATCCGGAAGTACGAGGATGAGGCAACAAGCCTACCTCACCTCGTTACAAAAAAAACAATGAATACAATAATAAAAAGTATTACTAGATGATGAAGAAGATCTGAGGCGCCGCTACTTGCCAAGGCAGTGTTGAAGCGTTAGGCCAGAGGAGCACTTGATGAATAATTGATGTGATTTGGAGTGGAATCCTCCTCCTTTTATAGACTTTGGCCTCAAATTGTCTCCTATTTCTTTGGAACGGATCATGGATTTTTCCAAATTTTATCGGTGGCGCGTCAAACGTTATCCGTTTTGACCTAGCGCAAAAAGCTGAGTCGTCGCCATCCGATCGATGATTTCATCCCATCGATCGATGGGCATCGGGCCGATCGCTATGTGTCCAAAGAATGACCGCTACTGGCCACTTCCTTGCAATAAGAGGTTAGCTCGGAAAATGATAAATGCGACGGTTTCTGACCGTCCGATCTCGACCTAGACCTTCCACGGGAAGTCTTAATCGGATCGCCGCCTATGGTTGTCCCCGTAAAGAGGACACAACCTTACAATCTCTCACTCACACGAGCTTACCTCGATAGTAGCTCTCGCTTCCGGCCTTCCACTTGATTCCTTCGGCTCCCTCCGAAGTCACTCGAGTGTCGCCCGACCACTGCGGCTTCCTCCGGGTGTCGCTAGCCTTTAGCTCCAGCTTTAATACTTTTCTGTACACTTGATAGCTCGTGAGATAATGATGTAAACTTAACTTTGTGTCTTTGCCATAATCAAAACACAGGTTCGATTATCTAGTGCCCCTGCACCAACACAAATGTCATGTCATGATGATGACTTGGCATGGCTGGCCAATGATGATGCTCCACATCATCATTGACTTTGTCAATTGGTGCCACATCATGAGGGAGACCAAGAGGCATTGGAGTTACATGCATGCATGTAACCTCCCAAGCCATAATGTGGCCGGCCAACCCCATTAGATGTGGGAATTCATTTTGGTGGGTTACAGAACTTCATCTTCAACCTTGGGTCAACTTCCCTCAAGCTCTCTCCCTCTCCCAACCTCTTTGGCCGAACCATCCATAGAGTGCTAGCACACTCAAGGGTGTATTTTCTCCACCTATTGCTTGTGTGGATACCAATAGAGGAGTGTGCACTTGACACTCTTGTGTTCCGGCGAACCTTTTGGACGAGCGGGATTTGCGAAGGGCATCGCATCGAGGGTAACGTCCTTATCATGTAGATCTAAGGTAGATCTAGGGTTTTATATAAACACATACATATTTTTGTTTTAATACATCTTCGCACAGATCCGTTGTTGGGGATTCTAAGGTTTCCGCAACACAAAAAGCGATTTTTGCGGCTCGAAATAACCCAATAGTTTCGACCTGAAATAGATATAAAGCAACGGGGTAAGTACAATGAACTCAGCAGGTATCAAGTCGACATGCATAGTAAGATATATCTATCAATAATAATCATGCCAGTACAGTCTTCTGATCAATAATAGAAAAAAAAATGCAAGGAAGAGATGTGGAAAGACTGTACATACCTAAATCTCCTATCCTGACATAGGAGCGTGTGCCATACTAGCAGAAGTAAGGTCATCAGACCAAATATATTATGTACCCTATATGTGTTAGTAATATATGAGAGATGTCCTAAGGCAATCGCCTTATGTATGAACCATTTATATGATAAATGAAGATTCACTATTTGAGTATACATGTTTCATGTATTTGATTGGATCTTAAACTCATTTACTGAATGTCCACGATGTGATTCACAGCATGAGAGAATTTGTGATTGGATCACAACTAGTGAGTATCTCTACATGTGTAATTGTGATGTATCAGAATTATCCCTAGTCGATGAATTGATGGATCTGGACACCATCAATTCTGTCGAGACTAGCACGAGGTATACTCCTTGGTGTATCCAAGCAGCTGATTCTCACTGGCTGGAGACATAGTGATGTCCGGAGTTAATAGTGGATGCTAGTTATGGTAACTAGTTCATAGGAGTGACCAGTCGTAAGACTTCATATGGTTCTCTGCATATATAGATATGTCAATGAAGTTCTTACTGTGGCTTAAGTGCGATGTTCCTTTGACTTGCGGTATTCAAGTCATCTTGATCATGGAGACTTATGCTTTGACATCTTAAGCAAACATCTCTAAGGAGATGTGGACCCGGGATGATTGGGTATAAGTCGAAGTGATCGAAGGTGTTTGAATAGCCTATAAAGGATTCACCACTCCTTGCGAGGAGATGTATACCCATGGCCTCTCGCCTGATTGTTACTAAAGTCTTTGGCCAAAGCATTACATGTTTAGAGTAAGGTACTCGATACATGTGGAGTAACTAGAATTCGTAGGACGAGGAAATGATACTTGGGCTAGGTGTGACGTAGTCAGCCTAGTGGGGACTGACACTATAGACCATGTCCTGAACCAAGTGGGTATAAGATGAGTGAAGGGAATGGGGCACGATTCATTCGAGCATCAAGGGTTTCAGAAATAGTTCTGGATCAACCGTTGATCTTTTCGGTTAATTGGGGATCATGATGTACTACTAGGTGCCACTCATGATCGTTCTATAATTAATGGTTAATTATAGACGACCAACATAAACCGAGAACCTATTTGGTCACACGCACAACGAGTGTAATCCAAAGGATTTAAAACGAGCTTGAGAATGGGATTCTCAGACCGAGAGAAACTATGTTTGGTTGGACCAAACATAAAGCGAGCATGAAATTGTTTCAGTCGCAATGGAAGCATGGATGGGCCGTGTCTTATGAAGACATAATGGATGGACCAAAATGGTTTGGTTCTAATCAAATGGATGAGAATAAACCAAAGGGTTTGGTTTATTTTAAACGAATGAACCAAAAGTTGGTTCGGTTCGTTTTAACTTAAAATAAACCATCATGGTTTGGTTTATTTTAACTTATCCTAATGGAGCGGGTTAACGGGATTTATGGATATGATCCATTAACCATTAAGAGAATTAGTTCTCTATAAAATAGGGCTTAAACCCTAACCCTAAGACTAATGAAGTTTTGGCTGCCCAACCCTAGCCTCCTTTTGTTGTTGCCGCCCAACATGGTGTTGCCGCCAACTTCATGGAGCTGCTGCCACCTCCTTGCCGCCAGCATCCAAGCTTCAGCCGGCGATGCTCCGGCGACCCTCCGGTGATCTCTTGTGGGTTCGGTGATAAGGTGAGCTCCACATCTCCTTTGGCCGGCCTCTATTCCTCCACCAAAAGCTGTCCAGTTTTTCTGGACAGCTTGTTTCTTTGTTGTCGGAGCGTCGTTTGGACGACGGTTAGTGCTCCAACAGCGGCTAACTTACCAGGGATTTGATTTCCGGTAATCCTCTGAGGTGGAGGACGAAGGATTCGTCAAACGGTTGACGAATACCTCTCCGGAGAATCAAATTTTGAGGACTCGGTTTTGGATCCGAATTTGGATTCGGATTGTGATCATCTCTCGATCACGTCGTCTTCAACATGAGGCTAGTAACCCATACGAAGACGAAGCTCGTGGCTTAGCGAAGTCATCCCGAGGAGCTCGGCATGGATACAGATAGAGACGATTCTTACGAGGATCGTTCCGGTTGATGTCGTTCCCGCTATACGTCATACGAAAGGTATAACGTAGATAAATTTCCTTTTATTGCAAATTTTAATTTACGGTTATGTCTACACTTGTTGTAAAATGCATGCGTGTGTTGTGTGTATTGTAATAAATGTAGATTTATTATTTTTAATTGCTTTCGCTGTGTTCATGTTTACGAAACATGATCGAACACACACACGCCGCGGTGCCGGAAACCCAACAGTGGTATCAGAGCCCAGGTTGTGTTTCGACATAATCGTAAAAATGGTTTTGCGATAGTCATAATGTATTTTTGGAAATTTTCTAAATTTTGGAAATTTAGAAGTATTTATGGAAATTTTTCAATTTTGGAAAGTCTAGAAGTATTTATGGAAATCTTCCACTTTTGGAAAGTTGGAAGTATTTATGGAAATTGATATTTTCCATAAATAAAATATTTGATTAGATTCTCGAAATTTGTTTCCTAATTTAATCATGATTTGATTTGGGAAATCAAATATTAAAATATTTTATTTCCATAAGTAGTTTTAATGATTTAGGAAATTGGTTTCCTAAATAGATTTTCCTTAATCAAATAATTCCATGAATAAAATATGTGATTAGATTTGGAAATTTGTTTCCTAATTTAATTATGATTTGATTTGGAGAATCAAATCTTAAACATATTTTATTTCCATAAATAGTTATGACATATAAGGAAATTATATACATGACATAATTGTATGCCATGTAATTGCATTAGATGCATAACATTATGCCATGCGTGTCATGACATGTAGATGTATGCCATGTAATTGCATTAGATGCATAACATTATGCCATGTGTGTCGTGACATGTAGATGTATGCCATGTATGCCATGTCATGTAGATAATAGTTATTTGCATGCAAAGAGGATGAGACATAAAAACCCTTAATCAATATTAAAGCCTACACCTTCCATTAATATGGTTAGAACCCGGAGTTCCGTTTCTTGTTTGGGTTGTTGGACTCTCTCCAAGCCGGCTCGAACGAACATGTTCAAACCATGGAATAGTTTAATACTAATATGGTAAGAGTCAGAGGTCAATCGTTAGCTTTGGTTGTTGGACTCTCTCCAAGCTGGGCTAATTGGTTGAATGCGCTCTAACCATATTAAAACTATGTCCTGATTAATGGGTTGGCTTTAACCTGGAGCATCGGCTTGTTGGACTCTCTCCAAGGTCGATGTAAAGGGAGGTGAAGTTGGGTGCTATGCATATGATGCATACTTGTTAATGTGTTAACAACCCGATGTATGTGTGAACATTCAATTAGTTGATAGCACATTGTGATAGTTGCATATACGGGATATGCAATCAGTATAGATGATACCTACCGTCGTAGTTATGAATGGCTTGTTGGACTCTCTCCAAGGTTGTTCATAACTATGATGGATATCAGCCCATTCGGAGATGGACCTACAATCTCCCGAAGTGATTTTGGGGTTTTTGAAAATCAAAAAATGAATGGGATTTATGAATGTATAATGATGCATTTAAAAAAAAAAATCATTTTCTCATATATGCTCGTTTTGTATTTCTAATATATTGATCATGATGTGTTTGAATTTGCGTTCCATTTTGGATTCAAATAAATTGACTGGGCCGAACTTCTTGGACTAGCTTAGAAACTTGAGAATTGTTCTCAAGGTGGAAAAGCAAACGTATGTCCTCGAAGCGCCTCTTCCCGCCCGTCCTAGTGACAATGCAACTCTGGACCAATTGTTGGCCTATCAGAAACATGTGAGTGATTCTGAACAAATGAGTTGCATCATGCTAGCCGCGATGGAACCCAAGCTCTGGCGGCATGAGCATATGGATGCTCATATCGTAGTCCTTCATCTTTGTGAGTTGGTTGATGAGCAAGTGAGATTCGAAAGGTTCGAAGTCTCAAAGCTCCTCTTCACCTCTGAGATGCTAGAAGGTTCATCTGTGGTACTGCTCAATATGTTGAAGACTGTAGAGTCTTCTGAGAAGCATGAGCAGGGGACGGTGCTGTTAGTTGATTCCTCGAAGAAAGGTTCTAAGAGGAAGTCAAAGGAACAACAGAAGGGAAAGAAGAGAAGGGCTAAGAAGGTAGAACTAGCACAAAAGGAAACTTGCCATCATTATGGCAAGGAGAGCCATTTGCGAAGAAAGTGCAAGATTTATCTTGAGTCCGTGAAGAAGAATAAGGCATCGGATGCCCCATCTTCTTCAGATATCTTCGTTATTGATTGTCATTCTATTTCCTCAAACACTTGGGTATTAGATACTGGGTGTGGCTCACATATATGTAATGACATACATGGGATAAGGAATAGAAGAAGACTCGTCAAGGGAGAGTCAAATTTACGTGTTGGGAATGGAGCAACGGTTGCTGCACTCGCCATCGGAACGTATTTGTTGGAACTCCCTGTAGGACTTGTCTTAGAACTGGACAATTGCTTTTATGTTCCTTCGTTGATAAAGAACATCATTTCTATTTCTTGTTTAAATAGAAATGGGTACCATTTGACTTTTAGTAACAATTGTTGTTACATAACTTTGAATGGAGTTCTTTAAGGGACTGGAACTTTAAATAATGGCATTTATACGTTGGACGTATCCAGTGACATTTTCAATATCGAAGCGAGCAACACGCGTGCTCGAAAGGATAATCAAATAGACTCCTATATGTGGCATTGTCGTCTTGGCCATATAAGCAAGAAACGCATGTCCGAATTACACCGATGTGGAATTCTGGAATCGTTTGAATTGGATTCATACGATACATGCGAATCATGCTTAAAAGGCAAGATGACTAAGTTACCTTTTACTGGAAAAGGTGAACGAGTGGGAGAGTTACTAGGTCTAATACATACTGATGTATGTGGACCTATGTCAACTCAAGCATTAGGAGGCTATAGCTACTTCATTACCTTCACCGATGATCACTCACGGTTTGGGTATGTGTTCTTGATGAAACACAAGTCTGAAGCCTTTGAAAGGTTCAAAGAGTTCAGAAATGAAGAAGAGAAACAACATGACAAGTGTATTAAAATACTTCGATCGGATCGAGGTGGTGAATACTTATGTCAGGAGTTTCTTGATTACCTAAGAGACAATGGTATATTGTCTCAATGGACTCCGCCCTATACACCACAGCATAATGGTGTATCTGAGAGGCGTAACCGGACCTTGTTGGACATGGTCAGGTCAATGATGAATCATGCGACTCTTCCCAAGTCCTTTTGGGGTTATGCACTTCAGACAGCTGTTTACTTGTTAAACAGAATGCCTACCAAGTTAGTCTCAACTACTCCATATGAGATATGGAATGGTAAGAAACCTCATGTATCTTACTTGAAGATATGGGGTTGTCCTGCTTATGTGAAGCGGACTGTATCAGACAAATTGGATGCTAAGTTTGATAAATGTCTATTTGTTGGATACCCTAAGGAAACAAGGGGTTACCAATTCTATCATCCTGTGGAACAAAAGGTGTTTGTTTCAAGGCATGTTGTGTTTCTAGAGAAAGAGTTTCTCTTGCAAGAAAATAGTGGGAGTGTCGTCGAGCTTGAGGAGGCTCGAGAGACTCAAATAGACATTAATGAGATACCTGGTGAAGCACAATAGCCGACAACTCATAGTGATGAGCAATCGGCTGGACCTATTGTAACACCACATCTTCGTAGATCTAGTAGAACACGCAATATTCCTGAGAGATATGGATTTCTCGTAAGTGAATCGAACGACGTGTTACTCATTGATGATGAGGAGCCTACCAGTTATGAAGAAGTGCTGACAAGTTCAGAAAGGGATAAGTGGCTTGGTGCCATGAAGTCGGAAATGAATTCCATGTATGAAAACCAAGTTTAGAACTTGGTTGACCCACCTGAAGGGATAAAGCCTATAGGGTGCAAGTGGGTTTTCAAGAAGAAAACCGACATGGATGGTAATGTGATTACCTATAAGGCTAGATTGGTGGCGAAAGGATATCGTCAAAAACAAGGTGTTGATTATGATGAAACCTATTCGCCTGTAGCTATGCTTAAATCCATTCGGATGCTCCTGGCCATAGCGGCTCATTATGATTATGAGATATGGCAGATGGATGTGAAAATAGCTTTCCTTAATGGAAACCTGCTCGAGGACGTGTATATGATACAGCCTGAGGGTTTCACATCGGTTGATAAAACCAAGGTATGCAAATTGTGACGGTCCATTTATGGATTGAAGCAAGCATACAGGAGCTGGAATATCCGTTTTGATGAGACAATCAAAAAGTTTGATTTCTCACAAAATCCAGACGAACCTTGTGTGTACAAAAAGGTTAATGGGAGTGCAGTCGTATTCCTAGTATTGTATGTCGATGACATACTACTTATAGGAAACGATGTTTCAATCTTACAGTCAGTGAAGGTTTGGTTATCCAAGACATTCTCCATGAAAGACCTGGGAGAAGCAACCTACATCCTCGGGATTAAGATCTATAGAGATAGATCGAAACAGTTGCTTGGCCTTTCGCAGTCTACATATATAGACCGAGTGCTAAAGAGGTTTAGCATGTCGGAATCCAAGAAAGGTTTCTTACCCATCAGGCATGGGGTACACCTTTCGAAGTCTATGTGTCCGCGCACAGAAGACGAGAGGATTTGCATGAGTAAGATTCCCTATGCATCCGCAATAGGATCTATCTTGTATGCTATGTTATGTACAAGGCTCGATGTATCGTATGCTCTGAGTGTCACGAGAAGATACTAGTCTGATCCAGGAATGGATCATTGGGTGGCTGTTAAGACGATCCTTAAGTGCTTGAGAAGAACTAAGGATGCGTTCCTAATATATGTAGAAGGGTACATGGTGACACGTGGGTATACGGATGCCAGCTCCAGACAGACAAGGATGATTCCATGTCTCAGTCTGGGTATGTATTCACCTAAAATGGAGGCGCAATAAGTTGGAAAGGTTCCAAGCTTGACACTATAGCGGATTCTGCCACTAAGGCAGAATACGTTGCAGCTTTGGAAGCAGCAAAGGAAGCGGTTTGGATCAATAAGTTCATCTATGAACTTGATGTGGTCTCATCAATGATCCAAACATGTGTTTCGCCGCTATCATCTTATCAGAGAGATCATCAGTAGGAACGAAATACAAATCGAGAAAATTCCCACTGAAAGGAACTTAGCGGATCCTTTGACTAAAGCATTACCTCAAAGTATGTTTGAGGGTCATGTTAGAGCTTATGGTATTGGATACCGTAGCGATTGACATTAGGCCAAGTGGGAGTCTGTTAGTAATATATGAGAGATGTCCTAAGGCAATCGCCTTATGTATGAACCATTTATATGATAAATGAAGATTCACTATTTGAGTATACATGTTTCATGTATTTGATTGGATCTTAAACTCATTTACTGAATGTCCACGATGTGATTCACAGCATGAGAGAATTTGTGATTGGATCACAACTAGTGAGTATCTCTACATGTGTAATTGTGATGTATCGGAATTATCCCTAGTCGATGAATTGATGGATCTGGACACCATCAATTCACCGAGACTGCACAGGTATACTCCTTGGTGTATCCAAGCAGCTGATTCTCACTGGCTGGAGACATAGTGATGTCCGGAGTTAATCGTGGATGCTAGTTATGGTAACTAGTTCATTGGAGTGACCAGTCGTAAGACTTCATATGGTTCTCTGCATATATAGATATGTCAATGGAGTTCTTACTGTGGCTTAAGTGCGATGTTCCTTTGACTTGTGGTATTCAAGTCATCTTGATCATGGAGACTTATGCTTTGACATCTTAAGCAAACATCTCTAAGGAGATGTGGACCCGGGATGATTGGGTATAAGTCGAAGTGATCGAAGGTGTTTGAATAGCCTATAAAGGATTCACCACTCCTTGCGAGGAGATGTATACCCATGGCCTCTCGTCGGATTGTTACTAAAGTCTTTGAAAGCATTACATGTTTAGAGTAAGGTACTCTTTGATACATGTGGAGTAACTAGAATCCGTAGGACGAGGAAATGATACTTGGGCTAGGTGTGACGTAGTCAGCCTAGTGGGGACTGACACTATAGACCATGTCCTGAACCAAGTGGGTATAAGATGAGTGAAGAGAATGGGGCACGATTCATTCGAGCTACTGAAGGGTTTCAGAAATAGTTCTGGATCAACCGTTGATCTTTTCGGTTAATTGGGGATCATGATGTACTACTAGGTGCCACTCATGATCGTTCTATAATTAATGGTTAATTATAGACGGCCAACATAAACCGAGAACCTATTTGGTCACACGACAACAAGTGTAATCCAAAGGATTTAAAACGAGCTTGAGAATGGGATTCTCAGACCGAGAGAAACTATGTTTGGTTGGACCAAACATAAAGCGAGCATGAAATTGTTTCAGTCGCAATGGAAGCGTGGATGGGCCGTGACTTATGAAGACATAATGGATGGACCAAAATGGTTTGGTTCTAATCAAATGGATGAGAATAAACCAAAGGGTTTGGTTTATTTTAAACGAATGAACCAAAAGTTGGTTCGGTTCGTTTTAACTTAAAATAAACCATCATGGTTTGGTTTATTTTAACTTATCCTAATGGAGTGGGTTAACGGGCTTTATGGATATGATCCATTAACCATTAAGAGAATTAGTTCTCTATAAAATAGGGCTTAAACCCTAACCCTAAGACTAATGAAGTTTTGGCCGCCCAACCCTAGCCACCTTTTGTTGTTGCCGCCCAACATGGTGTTGCCGCCAACTTCATGGAGCTACTGCCACCTCCTTGCCGCCGGCATCCAAGCTTCAGCCGGCGATGCTCCGGCGACCCTCCGGTGATCTCTTGTGGGTTCGGTGATAAGGTGAGCTCCACATCTCCTTTGGCCGGCCTCTATTCCTCCACCAAAAGCTGTCCAGTTTTTCTGGACAGCTTGTTTCTTTGTTGTCGGAGCGTCGTTTGGACGACGGTTAGTGCTCCGACAACGGCTAACTTACCGGGGATTTGATTTCCGGTAATCCTCTGAGGTGGAGGACGAAGGATTTGTCAAACGGTTGACGAATACCTCTCCGGAGAATCGAGTTTTGAGGACTCGGTTTTGGATCCGAATTTGGATTCGGATTGTGATCATCTCTCGATCACGTCGTCTTCAACACGAGGCTAGTAACCCGTACGAAGACGAAGCTCGTGGCTTAGCGAAGTCATCCCGAGGAGCTCGGCGTGGATACGGATAGAGACAATTCTTACGAGGATCGTTCCGGTTGATGCCGTTCCCGCTATACGTCATACGAAAGGTATAACGTAGATAAATTTCCTTTTATTGCAAATTTAAATTTACGGTTATGTCTACACTTATTGTAAAATGCATGCGTGTGTTGTGTGTGTTGTAATAAATGTAGATTTATTATTTTTAATTGCTTCCGCTGTGTTCATGTTTACGAAACATGATCGAACACACACACGCCACGGTGCCGGAAACCAAACAGTATGCATGTCAATCATATGCAACAACCAAGGCAGTAACCAAAATGCAACAAACACAAACAAATTCCATCCATGCTATATGCATGTGATGCAAATGACATGGTCACCCCTGATGCCAGTCAGTTGCCTCACACGCGATGGTGAAGCCGAGTGGGTAGGACTATGACAACTGTGCACCCTGCCATCACTGCTCCTGAGTGGCCGAGTGGACAGGATGCTGTCAGAGTACACCTATCCTCCTACCCCAAACAGAGTGGGGGAGCAAAGTTCTCATCTCCCGGTGTCGTAGACCAGAGGAGGGATCCCTGCCTGCTACTACGCTGCCTCACTGCTACCCATGAGCGGACCAGCGGAGCCTGACAGAGCTACTGCACACACCCTCCTAATGTACCACTAACCCATGAGTGGCAGTGTATGCAAATCATGTAACTGGCTGCGGGCTCAACTACAAAGGAACCCCGACCAGCCAACATGCAATCATGCAAGATGGTGCATGACACTAAAGCATGTAACACAAACCAAAATACATCTCCAAATAATATGCATAAAAAAGTGAGTACATATCAATGACCTAAGTATACAGGGAAAGTATATCTAATAGATAATCAAGTGCATGTCACAACTCCTAAAATAAGTACACATGGAAGGTATCAAGATAATATCGACTAAGATAGAAATGCATGCATCATGTATGGCACAGTGACAGACAAGGGAAAAAAAGACAAAAAAAAATTACTGCGAGCTATAGCTAACTAAGCATATCAACCTAACAATATATAAAATATAAGTCAAAGTACCCGCCTACTAAAATGCTCGAAATAATGAAATCTTCACGCCCATGGACCTGTCTCGTGACCGAAACTTGCATATAACATAATTACCATAATTCCAAGCACACGACATCGATTAGATAAATTCTACATCGAACCTATATTCACTTAATCTACCAAATACGAGTACAACACCTCAATACACCCATTTAGGGCTCTACTAATCTCAAAATCACCCTTTGCTCCAATGCAAGGCAAAACCAGAGCATCTCCTCACCATAACAGCCCAACCGAGTCCTCTCCTCTCATTTACAGCCGTTACAACAACATACACTCAATTCGCAGCCAATAACTGACCAAAAATTCCAACTCATGGTCGTGCACAGTCACACGATAGCACAATTTCCAACAAACTTACTGCAAAACCAGATCCAAATTTATTACAATTCAACCAACCCATTCCTCTGTCAACTTGCCGCCACTGCCCATGTCTCACCACTCGACACCAACGCCCCCCCTTGATCACCACAATCCATAGAAAACACCATGAACATAAGAGAAAGAAGGAAATATACCCAAATTTTAAACTTCGTCGACAAAATTTGTCGCTGCCCAAATTCCAGGTTTTTGAGCTCTAGCAAAGATGGCGGCCTTCGTTTAGATCCCGCTGCAGATGCCGCCCACTCAAACTCGTTGCTCTGGCTTGTCTATGGGCACTGATGAGCGGTGCTCGACCGTCGCTTGCAGAGGAGGAAAGTGCCGACCGAGAACTAGAGATGTGGCGTAAGGGGAGGGCATCTTAAGGCAGGTGTCGACACATGTCGCTAGCGGAGGAGTCGGACGGCAAGTGGAGAGCGGCTCGTGGTGGAAATGAGATGGTCGGTGATCGCGACGAAGGAGAGGAAGAGAATGGATGAGGCGCTAGGGCTGCGACGGTGAGAATGTCGCGAGGAGAGAAATCGCGAGGAGAAGTTTGTGAGGTGGAGTCGGGCGCGACGGTGAAAGAAAAGGAGAAATAGAAAACCTAGGTTTTCTATTTAAAACCTTAGGTTAATAAAATTTATTAACTCCTCAATAATAGATAATCCAAACAGGCATTGTAAAAGTCTGTTAAATCTTTCCATATATAATATTATAAAAACTCCGTTTAAATCTAGAAAAATTCTGAAAAAATTCTTAAAATTCTCCAAAAATCCTAAAATAATTCCTAGGATTATTTTTCCTAAAATTTGGCCATTTAATTTAGTATTTTAAATTTCCATATTTAACAGAGACTAGGAATCATCATTGTCTGTCTAGAAGCTGGCATCCATATACTCGAACTACGAAAGACCAAGCAATCTATTTGATCTGTCCTTATAAATCTTAATCCCGAGGATGTAGTTGCTTCTCCCAAGTCTTTCATGGAGAATTTCTTGGATAATCAAATTTTAACTGAATGTAAGACAAAAACTTCATTTTGTATAAGTAATATGTCATCGACATACAACACTAGGAACACGACTGTACTCCCACTAACCTTCTTGTACACACAGGGTTCGTCTGGATTTTGTGAGAAATCAAACCTTTTGATTGTCTCATCAAAATGAATATTCCAGCCCCTGGATGCTTACTTATCTTGGTTTTATCAATCGATGTGAAACTCTCGGGCTGTATCATATACACATCCTCGAGTAGGTTTCCGTTAAGGAAAGCCATTTTCACATCCATCTGCCATATCTCATAATCATAATGAGCCGCTATGGCAAGGAGCATTCGAATGGATTTAAGCATAGCTACTGGTGAATAGGTCTTGTCAAAATCAACACCTTGTTTTTGAAGATAGCCTTTCACCACTAATCTAGCCTTATAGGTAATCACATTACCATCCATATCAGTTTTCTTCTTGAAAATCCACTTGCACCCTATAGGCTTAATACCTTCAGGTGGGTCCACCAAGTTCCAAACTTGATTTTCATACATGGAATCCATTTCTGACTTCATGGATTCAAGCAATTTGTCCCTTTTTGATCTTTTCAGAACTTCTTCATAACTGGTAGGCTTCTCATTGTCAATGAGTAACACATCATTCGATTCACTTACGAGAAATCCATATCTCTCAGGAATGTTGCGTGTTCTACCAGATCTACGAGGATGTGGTGTCACAATAGGTTCAGCCGATGTCTCATCACTACGAGTTATCGGTTGAGGTGCATGACCAGGTATCTCATCAATGTCTATTGGAGTCTCTTGAACCTCCTCAAGTTCAACAACACTCCCACTATTTTCTTGCAAGAGAAACTCTTTCTCTAGAAACACAGCATGCCTTGAAACAAGCACCTTTTGTTCCATAGGATGATATAATTGATAACCTCTTGTTTCCTTAGGGTATCCAATAAAAAGACATTTATCAGACTTAGCATCCAATTTTTCTGACACAGTTTGCTTCACATAAGCAGGACAACCCCATATCTTCAAGTAAGATAAATGAGGTTTCTTATTATTCCATATCTCATATGGAGTAGTAGAGACTACCTTGGTCGGAACTCTATTTAGCAAGTAAACAACAGTCTGAAGTGCATAGCCCCAAAAGGACTTAGGAAGATTCGCGTGATTCATCATTGACCTAACCATGTCCAACAAGGTTCGGTTTTGCCTCTCAGATACACCATTATGCTGTGGTGTATATGGCGGAGTCCATTGGGACAATATACCATTGTTTCTCAAATAATCTAGAAACTCTTGACTCAAGTATTCACCACCTCAATCCGATCGAAGGACTTGAATACTGTTGCAAAGTTATTTCTCTACTTCACTTTTGAATTCTTTGAACATTTCAAAGGCTTCAGACTTGTGTTTCATCAAGAACACATACCCAAACCGTGAGTGATCATCGGTGAAGGTAATGAAGTAGTTATAGCCTCCTAGAGCTTGAGTTAATATAGGTCTGCATACATCAGTATGTATTAGACCAAGCAACTCTCCCACCAATTCACCTTTTCCAGTAAAAGGTAACTTGGTCATCTTGCCTTTTAAGCATGATTCGCATGTATGAATGAATCAAACTCAAACGAATCCAGAATTCCACATCAGTGTAATTCAAACATGCATTTCTTGCTTACATGGCCAAGATGACAATGCCACGTGTAGGAGGCTAATTGATTATCTTTTCGAGCACGCTTGTTGCTCGCTTCGATATTGAAAATGTCACTGGATACGTCCAACGTATAAATACCATTGCATAAAGTTCCAGTCCCAAAAAAACTCCATTCAAAGTTATGTAACAACAATTGTTACTAAAAGTCAAATGATACCCATGTTGATGCAGTAAGCATCACTCCTTAGTTTTGATGTATGAACTACAGTTAATAGTTAGAACTCATGTGTGATCTAATATAAGTGTTAAGTGTGCAAGCTTAACAGGAAGTCCTAGTAGGTCATGTTGACCAAATACTAGGCATGAATCTTGACAGATCAGGAGGGTCGAACACCAGACATGAAGTCCAGATGGGTCGCGTGGACTGGATATTTGGCATGAAGATCGATTGGGCTAAGAGACCAGACAATCAGCAAAAAGTCGAGCTGGGTCAGGCAGACCGGACAGCTGGTGGAAGGCCTGGTGGGTCAGATCGGATGTCAAGAATGGTAAGTTCGGTAGGTAGCCGGTAGTTAAGCCTCGAGTGAAGAGGTGAGGTCGAGTCCTCTGTAGGGGGACAAAGCTAGGCGTCGATCCGACGAAAAGTCTACGTGGGACTTAGTAGTCGAGATCGAGCAGTATTACTATTGCTATCGCATTTCATATTATTTGTTTTGTGCTAATCATGTTTTGTAGAGATTAGTCGACTTAATGGATTCAAGTCGACTGGATACCTATTTAGCAAAATCAGCTGGTGATCGATCAAAGATCGTGCGACGCAGATGGAAAGTGCTTAAGTCGACTGAAGAGAGAAATTTTCTGATGTGGACCCGAGTGACGTGGAGTCGACTGAAGGGGATTCAGTTGACTGAAAGACCACAAATTCAATATCGACGGGCTAATGTGGAGTCGACTGGAAAGAGTTTATAAAAGTGGTGCTCGACCAGAACTCGAGATCAACATTCATATACATCAAAGTGCTGCCAAAATTTCCTCACGATCACAAGAGCTTCAACCATTCAGAAGGACTCTTTTCTGACACCTCAAGCTGCATCCACTACTACATTTTGTGTCGATATAAAGTAGTCTTTAACCTTTTTATTTTCGCTTTTAAATTCAATTTAAAGAGAGAGTAGATTGTTACTCTTCTCTTACATTTGTAAAAAGCGAACTCCCTCCGAAGTCAAGAGTTCTCGAATCGGAGTGCATTATAGATATTTCCCATCGAGGTAGTTTGTGGTAGAGCTACGGGCCTTGGAGTAGCAACCCAGTCCGGGTTGTGAAATAAGTAAATTACTGTGTCTTTTATTGCATTTCATTTCCGCTGCGTACTCATTTTAAAAGCAATCAAAAAATTATTAAACACAAAGATTCACCCCCTCTCGGTTTACTCGATCCTACAATTGGTATTAGAGTAGGGGCGGTCCGAGTTGGTGAAACCACCATCGTGAGCTTTAAGTTGTATTAGAATAATTTTTATTGATTTAGAATAATTTTTATTGCATTATAATAATTTTTATTGCTTTAGAATAATTTTTATTGCATTAGAATAATTTTTATTGCTTTAGAATAATTTTTATTGCATTAGAATAATATTTATTGAATTAGAATAATTTTTATTGCATTAAAATAATTTTTATTGCTTTAAAATAATTTTCTGCATATTAAATTTATTTTTTTCATTTTAAAATTCTCTAAAATAATTTTCTGCATTTTAAAATTCTTTAAAATTAGTTTCTGCATATTAAATTAATTTTTTGCATTTTAAAATTCTTTAAAATATTTTTCTGCATATTAAATTCATTTTTTGCATTTTAAAATCCTTTAAAATATTTTTCTACATATTAAATTCATTTTATGCATTTTAAAATTCTTTAAAATAATTTTCTGAATATTAAATTCATTTTCTGCATTTTAAAATTATTTAAAATAATTTTCTGCATATTAAATTCATTTTCTGCATTTTAAAATTAGTTAAAATAATTTTCTATATTTTAAATTCATTTTCAGCAATTTAAATCCGGTAAAATAGTTTTCTACATATTAGAATTTTTTTTTAAATCAATTTTTGTCCTTAGAAAATATTTCATTGATAATGTCACACTTAGAGGGATACAGTACCGTTCACCCTCCTCTCTTTAACGGAGAGGACTTTTCCTACTGGAAGGCGAATGGAGTGCTATCTGAAGACCGACCTTGAGGTTTGGTTTTCAATTAGGAAAGGATTTATAGTTCCGGTAGACGACTCGGGGGAGTTGTTAGAACCGGAGAAATGGACCTCGCATATTAGGAAGAGAGCTCAAGTCGATTACAAGACACTTAACACCTTGCAATGCGGACTTACTAAAGAAGAGCTAAATAGGGTAGGTCCATTTGAAAATTCTAAAGAATTATGTGAGAAGTTAATTAAATTGCATGAGGGTACAAATGACACTAGGATAGCCAAAAGGGACATTCTTTTAAATAAATTATTTAATTATAAAATGAACGAAAATGAAAATGCTAGTCAACTTCATACTAGGATTAAAGATATATTAAATGGATTACATTTAATAGGACACCAAATAGAGAATAGAGATTTAATTAGGTATACCCTTAAGACATTCCCGGCCTTATGGACATCGATTGTCGATGCCTATAAGGTATCTAGGGATCTCTCCACAATTAGGTTAGATGAACTATTTTGTGAACTTGAACTACACGAACAAGCTAATTCGGGTCAAACTGAGAATGGTATAGCTTTGATGGTAGGTTCAACTAAAAAGGAAAGAAAAGTGAAGGTTGAGTCCGAAGACGAGTCAGAGTTGGAAACAAACGGAGAAGAGGAGATTGTAAACATGGTAAGAAAAATGTTCAACTGAAAGAATAGATTTACAAAGAAAGACGCCAAAAAGGTGGCCTACAACAAGCCGAGACCTCGATCGGAAGTAACCTGCTACGAATGCAATGGAAAAGGACATTACAAGTTGGAGTGCGCAAATTTAAAAAAGGAAGAAAAACCAAAAAAGGAAAAGAAGAAGAAGGCTCTTAAGGCAACATGGGATGAGTCGTCATCTGAGGAGTCGGATGCGGAAGAGACGAAGAGAAGCTTCGTCGTGTTTATGGCCAAATCAAGATCCAGAACCGAGTTGAGTTCTGAATATGAGTCCGATTCTGAATCCGAGAGAAGCCACGGATCCGTATCCATTTCTGAAGGTTCAAATGAGGTAACTTCTCCATTAGAAGATAAATTATATAATATCATTGCATGCTTAGATAGGAAGTTAGCTAAGTTCGAAAATTGAGTCGACTCGATACTTAAGAAAGTCCAAGTACTTAAGGAGCAAGTCAACTCGAAGACTTCGACTTGCTAATTTAAGGATAGAGACTCAACTCAAGTTGGAAAGCTTGAGGAAGAGAACTCAATCCTAAAAAGGCAAGTAGAAGATCTAACTGGATCTTTGGAAAAGTTCACTTCGGGTTCCAAGTATCTCAACATGATGCTTGGATCTCAGCGAGCTGTGTACAACAGATCCAGACTCGGGTATAAGGCTAAGTCCACCTATAAATCTTACATGTCATTACTTAACCGAAATACTAAGAATCGAGTCCAAGCATGGGTTCCTAAGTCTAGCTTAGTGAACCAAGTTGGACCAAATCAATTTTAGGTTTCCAAGAGTCAAGTTCATTTAGTGAACAAAACTCAAACTAGTTATCATTAGGGGAGCTAACACCTTGCTTGTTTCCCTGTTTAGTTAAACACATGCATGTTTTAGTTAACTATTCTTGTTTTAGTTTAACACTTGGTTGCTTTAGTGTACCTTCCTTGTTTTAGTTAAACACTTGAATGTCTTAGTCTAGTTTACTTGCTTAATGTAGAATTGACTAGATAGAAAACAAAGTAGATTAAACTTGAACAACCTATTACTAAGACAAGTGAACTGATAGTAAATTGGGGAAGCTCTTCGAAGTGCATGTCTAGGAAGTGGTCGTTGCTCCGATAATCAAGAAGGCCATGTGCCTCGCCACGACCTGGTGCACTAAGTCGAGTGGAACTGACCGAAGCTAACTCACTAAGTCTTTAACTAGTTAGACCAAGGCTTAATCTAAAGTGAATCAAGTACTTGATTCCTTTATTGACTTTGTCTAGGAAGTGGTCGATGCTTTGATAATCAAGAAGGTCATGTGCCTCGCCATGACCTGGAAGTCAATACAGGAAATAACCTACTTGACTACCTCAAACCAAGCCTTAATCTAACACAAGTTTAAACACTTTGAAATTGCTCAAAGAAATCCTCATCTCACAAAACTCATAAGGATAAGTGTATTTAAAACCTAGCTTAGGTGAGATGATTTAGGATTAAAACACACTTTAACAAAAAAATTTTATAACATACTTTAGTTAACCTACTGTAATTAACTCAAACTAAACAAATATACCTAACTAAAATAAATTATCTTAACATAATTTAAGTCAACTCAAGCTAATTTACTATACTTAAACTGAATAAATGAAACTAAATAAATTTATTCGTCAAATTAATTAATCTACGAAATTTGAACAATAAGGATAATTAAATAAAATTAAACTGTAAATACAATAACTCAGTTGACTGAATTGTGTTCAGTCGACTCAATGAGAGTCGACTGAATCAAAATCAGTTGCCTCCAAGTATCGGGAAGGTAAAACACAAATTCAGTCGACTGAAATGAACCGGTAGATAAAGTTTAGGCGGCGAAGTAAATGGTAATAAGTATAACAGTCGACTGAAACACTTTCAGTCGACTCATATTTAGGCGACTGGAGTACCTTCAGTCGACTGAATTCCGTCTATAAGAACAATATCGAACCACGCCAAAACCATTCACCACAATCTAAATCCCAACTAAAAAATCCTAATTCCAATCTTTCGAAGCACTAAGGTCGTCATATCATTCAAAATGCCGAGGTAATAATTTTTAAACTCGAATTTCAATTATTTTTAATAAATATTTAATATTTGTAATTAGGGGTAAAAGAAGAGCTATCGAGGTTGAATCATCAACTCCATGCACGGATGTTAGGTTCCCTACTGAGGGACATAGGATTAGATTCGAGAGTATTACTTACATTCCTATGCCCACTAGGTATATCAGTAGATCATATTTTAGTAATGCATGCATACTTAGTATGGAGGTCATTGCACACTATGGATTAGAGAAACTAGTCTATTGTAAAAATTCCATTAACATAGACATATGTGCGGAATTTTTCAATAACTTTACCAAGATTGATGACCTTTCATACTCGACTAGGGTACAAGGTAGGGACTTCGTCTTTACCCCTGACATATTGAGAGAGCATTTAGGACTATTGCATTCGACATGTCCTGTTGCATGTTTTCCATCATCAGAGTTACCATATGGTGACCCCTTCTCTCATATTACATTAGATAGGATTCACATGCATCTTTTTGGTGAAGAAAGAACTCTGTCTGTGAGTATCTTTAGTTCTACTAGACTTAGTCTGAGGACTATACCTGACGAGTTATAGTAAACTGCATTTTACCACTCACCACTAGGGACATCGCTATGATGCAACCTTTTTATTCATTTTTACTTTATGTACTTAGTCATAGGTTAGATTTAGATATTAGCCTATAGATGTTCCATTCTATCATCTATCATTCCTGGTCAGTCACTAGCAGGAAGGCACACTTGCCTTACTGCCATGTCATCACATCCTTCTTAGATGCATTAGGGTTTGATGTTACCACAAGTAACATCAAACAACTTACTGAGTACGATATGATAGGATCTAGGCAGTTTGGGTTAGAAAAAGTAGGTTTAGATGACAATAATATCCTTGTATGGAAGAGAGATGGACCTCAGCCTCAGCCCTAGCCTGATCCGGAGTAGGAGCATGAGCCAGAGATTGACCCAGAGCACCACTCCGAGGCTGAGCATAAGGAAGAACCAAGATTTGATAGTTTATCACTATTTCTTGGGATTCCGACAGCTCTAACCTTAGCAGAGAGATTATCCAGGTTGGAGGATATGGTGCAGCGGTAACATCTTGAGATGATGCAGATCATGCAGGAGCAGAGAGAGGACCATCGACAGATGATGGATCTTCTTAGGTCTTGGGGCATGGGTCCTTCTCTTCCTCCATCCACTAATTAAGAGTATTGTGATACTGGAACTTAATGAAATTTTATTAATAAAAGCTTGTGTATTGAATTGGGTTATGCTTGGTAGACTAGGAATTTTCTTTTTGCTTACCATTCCGAATTATTTTGAAAAGTGATATTATATTATTATTTTTAAAGAAATTTGAAAATTATTCTAGATTAGGTCAATTTAGAATTCATGATCCTATAGATCTTGGTAGCCTTTACATCTCACAAATACCTAGGTTTACCTGTTTGTGTACTGAGCCACGAAGATGGGCATGAGATGTTAGGATTGCACCCCTGGTTCCAGATGTAGATCAAGTGCATCGACATGAACCAACATGGGGTTTACAAAAGCAAATCGATCACTTCGATGACTGACTGCAATTAAAAGCTTGATGATTTACTCTATATCATTTGAGCTAGAAAAAGTTGGACATTTGCTTTAAGGATAATTTTTAGATGTGTATCTTCAAAAGCTAAATGTAATAGGAATTCATGCTTGGATTTACTCCCTATCATTTGTGCATCATATTTAATTAAAAAATATATATATACATGGGTATATATATATTCTGAAATTTTTTAAATTATTAAATTTTTCAGGGGCAGTTTCTGAAAATATTTGAAAAATTTTGAATAAGGAGTTTTTTTTAAATGTGTGAAAATTTTGAATTTTTCATGGGGACTTGTAAATACATTGATTTTTTTTAAAAATTATTAAATTTTTCAGGGGAGTTTCTGAAAATGTTTGAAAAATTTTGAATGGGGAGTTTTTTTAAAAAATGTTTGAAAATTTTGAATTTTTCATGGGGACTTGTGAATACTTTTTTAAAATTATTCAGGGGGAGTTTTTGAAAATGTTTGAAAAGTTGTTATTCAAGGAAAAGTTGTTAATTCTTGAAATTTTTTTGAAAAGGTTAAATTATTCAAGGGTAGTTTTTGAAAATGTGTCTTGATAAAATATAATATATCTTTAATTTCACCCTTATTTTGATGTATGCCAAAGGGGGAGAGAAGAGATATAAAATTATAAGATATAAATTTAAGAATAAGAGAGATAAAATTAGAGAAGATGCAAAAATTTGATAAGGATTTGTTAGTACAATCAACCCTTGATATGGTTTTGATGTGTGTGGAAAAGGGTTTAAGTTAGGATGTTTGGATTTGATATGTGCGTTGGAGTCTTGCAGGACTTAGTAATTTGCACATTGAGCCTTGGCGAGTTTCACATCTCATGACTCAGTCCTTGAGTCGGTGAAGGATGGCTTTGCGGAAGTCGTGCGCTTGGAGCATCCGAGGGACCGCCGGACAAGGAGCTTGGAGTGAAGCCGAAGGAAGTAGACTTCAGGGCGAGACGCGAAGGATGGCGCTGCAGAGCTGTGCGCTTGGCGCATCCGAGGGACGTGATCGGATGAAGATAACTTCAAAGGCAAGGGACTCCGAGGGATGAGAGTGAGCGAATGTAACCCGGGAAGGGGTAGTCCTCTTGGGTGAAACTTGGCCAATTGGCTAAGTGTCGGATGAGTTTTCCCGATATCAGTCGACTACCATGTTATGGTAGTTGATTACTCTAAGTCGACTGTGACTCGACTAGTGTTCGAGTCCGGTTCAGGCTGCCACGATCGCCATGGATTTGCGCGATCAGAGATACCGTCGATGAAGCCACGACCGTCAAGCTCACGAGCACTCGACTGATAGGTCCATCAGTCGAGTGATGGTAAGATCAGTCGACTGATGATGGTGTCGTTGGATAGAATCGAACGTGGAAAGCAGCCGTTATTGGGCAACGGCTACAAGACCAGTTGACTGATAGGGACATCAGTCGACTGCTCCTGTGTCAATGGGAAGAAACCCTCTTCCTCTATAAGGAGGAGGGGTATGGGGCTTTGGGAGCCTAATGTTGATGCAAAACCTTCTCCCAAAGTGCTCTAAAGAATTCCCACTCTTCTTACTTGCTATTATTCCATTCTATTGTAAGAAGAGGGATTGTAAAGAGGTTACCTCCACCTAGCTTGGCGCAAAAGAGAGAATAGTGGAAGCTTGTGGAGTGATTCACCATGGACGAATCGGACCATGGACTAGTGGTGTAGCCGTGAACCACGTTACATTGCGGTGTTAGCGTTTGTGTTTATTCTTCCTTTGCTTTGTCTTTAATTGTTTGTATTTGCATATTCCGCTTGCGCTAATAGTTTTGTAGAACAAATTCCAATGTCTACGACAAAGGCTATTCACCCCCCTCTAGCCAGCCAACATATCGACCCTACAAGTGGTATCAGAGCCAAGGCGCTTGTTGAGGACTAACCGCCAACACAAGCACTATATCAAGAGATGGCTGGCTCGAAAATTCATCCACCGAAGTTTGAAGGAGAATTCTCTTGGTGGAAAAAGAGAATGGAGGTATTTTTAGAAACCGATTTCGAAATTCTTTTAATTATAGAAAACGGTTTCGAAATGCCTAGGGATGAAGAAGGGGAGCCATTGGAAAAATCAAGATGGATCAAGAGGCAAAGGGAAGGGTACATGGCAAATTTAAAAGCCAAACATCACCTCTACAATATACTCCCCCAACAAGAAGTAAACCGGATTGGGGAATGCTCTAGTGCCAAGGAGATGTGGGAGAAGCTAGTAGAGCTTCATGAAGGTACCTCGGAGGCCAAGCTTGCAAGGAGAGACCTCCTCCGCTCCCAATTATCAAACATCAAATTAGAAAAGGGAGAAAAGGTAACCTCACTACACTCTAGATTTAAATAAATAATAACCGGTTTATCTAGTGTAGGGGAGAAGCTTTCAAATAGGGACATGCTCATGAAGGCAATAGATGCCTTTCCTCGGTCCTCAAGATGGAGCTCAATGGTGGACTCCTTCTACATGTCAAATAATTTAGAAGTGAGCACCTTGGAGGAGTTCTTCTCAACCATTGAGCTCCATGAAACAAGGCTTGAGGGAGTAATTGAAGAATCAAGTATCAAGCCATCAAGAGGAGTAGCCCTAGTAGCAAATAAGGGGAAGAAAAAGATGGAGATTCCTTCCTCCTCCGATGAAGCATCCTCTTCCTCCTCCATGGATAGCACAGAAGAAGCCTACATGGTAAGGAAGGTAAGGCGTGCATTGAAAAATTTTAAACTTAATAAATCTAATGATAGGAGGAGAAGACCAAGGGGGAAGGTGATTTGCTATAATTGCCAAGGAGAGGGACACATAAGGGACAATAGTCTCCTCTTGAACAAGAGCAAAGAGGAGAGGAAAAAGAAAGAAGAAAAGAAGAAGAGGAAGGGGAGCAAGAAGAAAGAAGAAGAGAATAAGGCCAAAGAAAAAGGAAAGGCAAAGGCACTAAAAGCAAGGACTTGGGATGCCCCTTCTTCCTCGTCATCATCATCATTCGAGGAAAAAAATGCCTTTGTCACAAATTTGGCCCTAATGGCATTTGACGACCTAGACTCCTCCTCCTCCAAAAATGAAGAAGCAAGCTCAAGTGACGAGATCTCGAGTGAAGGGGGAGCTTCTTCTACATCCTCATCATCGGAAGAGGATTTGGTAAGTGAGGTAACCAATCTTTCCCCCAAGAAAGTTATGTCAATTATTTCTAGCCTCACTAAGGACTTGTTTAGGGCAAAGAAGAAAAATAAATGCATGCTAGATCAAATTAAGGTCTTAGAAGAAAAACTCGAAAAAGCATGCTTAAATGTTAATGAAAATATTTCCTCTAGTCTTAATGATGCATGCTCACATGACTATATGCCATTTGATGTTAATGATGCATGCATTGAAGAAAATAGGGTCCTAAGGGAAAAGGTAGACCACTTGACCAAGGCCCTAGAAAAATTCACAATAGGCTCCAACACTCTTAATATGATCATAGGGAGCCAAAGGGAAAGCTTCAACAATAAAGGCCTAGGATAGAAGGAAAAGAAAAATGAAAAGGGCTATAAATGCTTAATTGCTAGGGGTCAAGATAAAAAAAAGACAATTGCTAGAAAATGGATCCCTAAGGAGTATTTAGTGAACTCAATAGGCAAGAATTTGTTTTGGGTTCCTAAATCCATCCTAAAGGGTTAGGAAAACCCTAGGATAGTCAACCATATGGAATTTATCTATATCATATTTTGGTTGACTTAGGATGGCGGGACAAATTTTTGAAATAGTGTTGGGTGATGATAATGTGCCCATAAATTGATAATAATGCTTAAATTATGATGATTAATGTAATTGTTATACATGTTTGCAATCATGATTTATGATCTTGATATTTGGCACATAATCATGGGAAATAGAGTTTTAAATCATGCCTTAGGTGATATTTGCCTTATTATCATGATGTAATACCTAATTCATGATCACAATTTGATGAATACATTTGTTTCATGATCATAATGTGAAATAAATTCATTTATGTCTTCATGATCATGTGGGATGTTAGGATGATACTTAACCTTGATAGAATTGCATGAAAATAATAGTTAAGTATATACAAATACATTTAGGATACATCTCACACTCACCATAGGCTACCTTGATTGAAAACTTAGCATGAGTGAGATGTTAGGATGATACAAAAGTCCACTAATGCCTATGACATTTAGATGGTCATTTAAGGTATCAAAATAGCAATAATAGACCAATCATGGGGAAGACTTATGTTTAATTCATAGACATATTGCCCAAAGATCATGGTTGGATATTTCATATGTTTTCAAAACAATTTCTTACTTTAAAGTCCGAGTGTTCATATTTTGAAACAATTTAAAGCAAAACTAGGTGGTAAAAGTGATACAAACTTGATCAAAAACCTAGTTGATTTTGAAACTTTTGGATTTTTGGCAAATACTTGAAAATATAATGATTTTTCATGGAGAATTATTTTTCACTGATAAAAGACCTTAAAATAAATGTGTTCCCCAAATTTCATGATTTTTTGAATTTTATAGATTTTCTAATGCATTTCTAAAATTTAGCCCGAAAATAAGAAAAACTTGAAATGCATGTGCCAGTCGACTGGTAGTCTGAACCAGTCGACTGATCGTTTGATAACATACCCAATAACCTCCTTTATTCGATTTTATGGCATGTTTTGGCTTTTGTTTCCTTCTAAACTTGATACCATGCTTAGATAAACTTTGTTTAATATTTTTGATGGTGTCAAAGGGGGAGAAATATATTTGTTTAAGTAAGGGAGAATTATATTTAGAGGGAGTTTCATGTATTAAGGGGGAGAGTTGCTAATCATGTTATTTACATGCTTTCTTACCATAATAGTTTTATCAAATATTTTACCTAACTTAAATGGATTGCCACACATCAAAAAGGGGGAGATTGTTAATGCAATCAACCCTTGATATGGTTTTGATGTGTGTGACAAAGGGTTTAAGTTAGGATGTTTGGATTTGATATGTGCGTTGGAGTCTTGCAGGACTTAGTAATTCGCACATGGAGCCTTGGCGAGTTTCACATCTCATGACTCGGTCCTTGAGTCGGTGAAGGATGGCTTTGCGAAAACCGTGCACTTGGAGCATCCGAGGGACCGTCGGACGAGGAGCTTGGAGTGAAGCCGAAGGAAGTAGACTTCAGGGTGAGACGCAAAGGATGGCGCTGCAGAGCCGTGCGCTTGGCGCATCCGAGGGACGTGGCCGGACGAAGATAACTTCAAAGGCGAGGGACTCCGAGGGATGAGAGTGAGCGAATGTAACCCGAGAAGGGGTAGTTCTCTTAGGTGAATCTTGGCCAATTGGCTAAGTGTCGGATGGGTTTTCTCGACATCAGTCGACTACCATGTTATGGTAGTTGACTACTCTAAGTCGACTGTGACTCGACTAGTGTTCGAGTCCGGTTGAAGTGCAACGATCGCCATGGATTGGCGATCGGCGCGAACACGACGGTCGTGAAGAAGCTATCGATCGGGTCGCAAGGGTTTCAGCACAACGAGTCGAGCTCACGAGCACTGATCGATAGGTCCATCACCGATCGATGTTAAGATCGGGACTAATGATGGTGCCGCTGGATGGAATCCATGTGGAAAGCACCGTTATTGGGCAGACGGATAGGGACATCACGATCGCCGTCAACAGGAAGAAACCCTCTTCCTCTATAAAGAGGACGGGTATGGGGCTTTGGGAGCCTAATGTTGATGCTCTAACCTTCTCCCAAAGTGCTCTAAAGAATTCCCACTCTTCTTACTTGCTATTATTCCATTCTATTGTAAGAAGAGGGATTGTAAAGAGGTTACCTCCACCTAGCTTGGTGCAAAGGATAGAATAGTGGAAGCTTGCGGAGTGATTCACCGTGGACAAATCGGACCGTGGACTAGCGGCGTAGCCGTGAACCACGTTACATTGCGGTGTTAGCATTTGTGTATATTCTTCCTTTGCTTTGTCTTTAATTGTTTGTATTTGCATATTCCGCTTGCGCTAATAGTTTTGTAGACGAGCAAAGAACGAACGAATTCCAACGTCTACGACAAAGGCTATTCACCCCCCTCTAGCAGGCCAACATATCGACCCTACAGGATCAATGCATGTCATACATGGTTAAATTTATGCATCTATATTCTTTACAAAAGTTGTAAGTTCATTTCTTATACATGTTAACTATAGAGATTGGTATTTGATTCTCCTGACTTTAACTGATGTGTTGTCATACATCAAATAGGGGGAGATTGTTGATGCAGTAAGCATCACTCCTTAGTTTTGATATATGAACTATAGTTAATAGTTAGTACTCACGTGTGATCTAATATAAGTGTTATGTGTGCAGGCTTAACATGAAGTCCTAGTAGGTCATGTTGACCGGATACTAGACAAGAATCTTGACAGATCAGGAGGACCAAACACCAAGCATGAAGTCCAGATGGGTTGCGCGAACCGGACATTTGGCATGATCGGACAGCTGGTGGAAACCCTAGTGGGCCAGATCGGATGTCAAGAATGGTAAGTCCGACAGGTAGCCAGTAGGTAAGCCTCGAGTGAAGAGGTGAGGCTGAGTCCTCTGTAGGGGGACAATGCTAGGTGTCGATTCGATGAAAAGTCCACATGGGACTTAGTAGTCGAGATCGAGCAATATTACTATTGCTATCGCATTTCATATTATTTGTTTTGTGCTAATCATGTTTTGTAGAGATCAGTCGGCTTAATGAATTCAAGTCGACTGAAGTCCAATCGACTGGAGATGTATCAGTCGACTGGATACCTATTTGGCAGGATCAGCTGGTGATTGATCAAAGATCATGCGACGCAGATGGAAAGGGCTTGAGTCGACTGAAGAGTTTGAGTCGACTAAAGAGAGAAATTTTCTGATGCGGAGTCGAGTGACGTGGAGTCGACTGAAACGGATTCAGTCGACTGGAAGACCACAAATTCCATATAGATGGGCTGATGTGGTGTCGACTGGAAGGCATTCTAGTCGATTGGAAAGAGTTTATAAAAGTTGTGCTCGACCAGAACTCGAGATCAACATTCATATATGTCAAAGTGCTGCCAAAATTTCCTCACGATCATAAGAGCTTCAACCATTCAGAAGGACTCTTTGCCGACACCTCAAGCTGCATCCACTACTACATTTTGTGTCGCTATAAAGTAGTCTTTAACATTTTTATTTTTGCTTTTAAATTCAATTTAAAGATAGAGTAGATTGTTACTCTTCTCTTACATTTGTAAAAAGCGAACTCCCTCCGAAGTCGAGAGTTCTCGAATTGGAGGGCATTATAGATATTTCCCATCGAGGTAGTTCGTGGTAGAGCTACGGGCCTTAGAGTAGCAACCTAGTCCGGGTTGTGAACCAAGTAAATTACTGTGTCTTTTATTGCATTTCATTTCCGCTGTGTACTCATTTTAAAAGCAACTAAAAAATTATTAAACACCGAGATTCACCCCCTCTCTCGGTTTACTCGATCCTACAACCCATTTCTATTTAAACAAGAAATAGAAATGATGTTCTTTAACAACGAAGGAATAAAATAGCAATTGTCTAGTTCTAAGACAAGTCCTATAGGGAGCTTCAACAGATACGTTCCGATGGCGAGTGCAACAACCTTTGCTCCATTCCCAACACACAAAGTTGACTCTCCCTTGATTAGTCTTCTTCCATTCCTTAGCTCATGTATGTCATTACATATATGTGAGTCACACCCGGTATCCAATACCCAAGTGTCTGAGGAAATAGAATGACAATCAATAACGAAGATATCTGAAGAAGATGGGGCATCAGATGCCTTATTCTTCTTCACGGACTCAAGATAAATCTTGCAGTTTCTTCCCCAATGACCCTCCTTGCCGCAATGATGACAAGTGCACTTTTGAGCTAGTTCTTCCTTTTTAGCCCTTTTCTTCTTCTCCTTCTACTGTTCCTTTGACTTTCTCTTAGAACTTTTCTTCAAGGAATCAACTAACAACACCGTCCCCTGCTCATGCTTCACAGAAGGCTCCACAATCTTCAGCATGTTGAGTAGTACCATAGGTGAACCTTCTTGCATCTCAGAGGTGAAGAGGAGGTTGGAGACTTCGAACCTTTCGGATCTCACTTCCTCATCAAACAACTCATGAAGATGGAAGACTATAGTATTAGCATCCATATGCTCATGTTACTTCTTAAGCTTGGGTGCCATCGCGGCTAGCATGATGCAACTCGCCAACTCAGAATCAGTCACATGTTTCTGATAGGCCAACAATTGGTCCGGAGGTGCATCATCCTTAAGACGGGTGGGAAGAGGCTCTTCGAGGACATACGCAAGCTTTTCATCCTTGAGAACATTCTCAAGTTTCTAAGCTAGTCAAAGAAGTTCAACCCAGTCAATTTATTTGAATTCAAAATCGAGCGCAAATTCAAAGACATCATGATCAATCGATTAACCTAGAAATACAGATCAAGCATATATGAGAAAATGATTTTAAAATGCATCAACATACATTTACAAAATCCCATTCATTTTTTGAATTTTAAAAAATCCCTCAAAATCAATTCGGGAGATCGTAGTTCCATCTCCGAATGGGTTGATATCCAACATAGATAAGAACAACCTTGGAGAGAGTCCAACAAGTCATTCTTATTTACGATGGTAGGTATCAAGTATACTAATTGCATATCACAT
Source organism: Wurfbainia villosa (assembly GCA_025175895.1). Taxonomy (NCBI): domain Eukaryota; kingdom Viridiplantae; phylum Streptophyta; class Magnoliopsida; order Zingiberales; family Zingiberaceae; genus Wurfbainia; species Wurfbainia villosa. The sequence continues at coordinate 88,293,486 of CM045992.1, forward strand.
ATATGCAACTATCACAATGTGCTATCAACTAATTAAATGTTCACACATACATCGGGTTGTTAACTCATTAACAAGTATGCATCATATGCATAACACCCAACTTCCCCTCCCTTCACATCGACCTTGGAGAGAGTCCAACAAACCGAAGCTCCAAGATAAAGTTGACCCATTAATCGTGAAATAATTTTAATATGGTTAGAGCGCATTCAACTAATTAGCCAGGCTTGGAGAGAGTCCAACATCCCAAACTAACGATTGACCTCTGACTCTTACCATATTAGTAATAAACTATTCCAATGGTTTGAACATGTTCAGGTTCAAGCCGGGCTTGGAGAGAGTCCAACAACCCAAACAAGAAACGGAACTCTGGTTCTAACCATATTAATGGAAGGTGTAGGCTTTAATATTGTATAAAGGTTTTAAAGTCTCATCCTCTTTTTTTATGCAAATAACTATTATCTACATGACATGACATACATCTACATGTCACAACACGCATGACATAATGATATGCATCTAATGCAATTACATGACATACAATCATGACATGTACAAATAGTTTCCTTATTTGTGATAACTATTTTGGAAATAAAATATGTTTTAGATTTGATTTCTCAAATCAAATCATGATTAAATTAGGAAATAAATTTCCAAATCTAATCTCATATTTCATTTATGGAAAGTGTTAATTAAGGAAAGTCAAATATAATTTAGGAAACAAATTTCCTAAATTGTAATTTCCTAATCATATTAGGAAACTTCCAATTTGAATTTCTTTACAAGTTAAAATTTTCATAAATACTTCTAAACTTTCCAAAAGTAGAATATTTTCATAAATACAATTATGAATATCATAAAATAATTTTACGATTATGTCGAAACACAACCTGACTCTGATACCACTGTTGGGTTTCCCCGACACCGCGGTGAGTGTGCATTCGAATACATTTCGTAAACATGCACACAGCGGGAGTAAAAATAAATAATACACTAATTTTATTATAACACACACATCACACGCATGCAGGATACAACATGTGAAGACATAATCACTATTTAAAATTTTGCAATAAAAAGAAATTTATTCTAGTTATACCTGACATTTCACATATAGCGGGAATGACATCAATCGTAGAGACCCTAGTTAGAATTGCCTCTATCTGTATCCACACCGAGTATCATTGGTATAGCTTCACAAAGCCATGAGCCTCGTCTTTGCAAAAGTAACTAGCCTCAAGTCGAAGACGATGTGATCCGAGAGACGATCACAATCCGAATCAAATTTGGATCTAAAAATGAGCTCCACGAACTCGCTTCTCGAAATCAATTTTCGTTAACAAATTGATGAAGCCTTGGTCCTCCACCTATGAGGATTGTCGGAGATCCAATCCCCGGCAAGTAGGTCACTGTCGGAGTGCAAAATGCCAACCAAATGATCTCTTCATGAGGAGAATAACAAGCTGTCCAGAAACTAGACAGCTTGTTTGCGGTGGAAGAGATGGCCGGCCAATCAATGGTCGGATGCTCCTTGGACACTGGCGGCCAAGAGAGGATGGCTGGAGGAGTTGTCGGCGGCTGGTGGGTGGCCGACGGCAAGGAGGAGAAGCAGCAGCTCCAATGGGTGGCATCCAAGGTTCGGCAAAGGAAGAGGAGAGGAGGTGGGCTGCTAGGGTTTGAACTTCTTAAGTCGTACACAAGAAACCCTTAAGCTGTGTTTTTATAGAGAACACATTCTCCTAATGGTTATTGGTTCATAACCAAAACCTGTTAACCCACTCCAATAACTTAAGTTAAAATAAACTAAGCCACATTGGTCTATTTTAAGTTTAAACGAACCGAACCAACTTTGGTTCATTCGTTTAAAACAAACCAAATCACTTTGGTTTATTTTTCCACCATTGGATTAGAACCAAACTGATTTGGTTCATCCATAATATCTTCATAAGACTCGACCCATCCATGATTTCGATGTGACTGAAATAATTTCATACTCGCTCTTTGTTTGGTCCAACAAAACCAAGTCTCTCTCAATATGAGAATCCTATTCTCAAACTCCTTTTAAATCCTTCGGATTACGCTCGTTGTGTGTGTGACCAAATAGGTTCCCGGTTTATGTTGGCCGTCTATAATTAACTATTAATTATAGAACTATCATGAGTGGCACCTAGTAGTACATCATGATCCCTAATTAATCAAAAAATCAATGGTTGATCCCAGAACCTTTTCTAAAACCCTTCAGAAGCTATAATGAATCGTGCCCCATTCCCTTCACTCATCTTATACCCACTTGGTTCAGGACATGGTTTATTATGTCAGTCCCCACTAGGTTGACTACGTCACACCTAGCCAAAATATTACTTCTCCATCCTCTGGATTCTAGTTACTGCACATGTATCCAAGAGTACCATACTCTAAACATGTAATGCTTTGGCCAAAGACTTTAGTAACAATCCGATGAGAGACCATAGGGTATACATCTCCTCGCAAGCAGTGGTGAATCCTTTGTAGGATATTCAAACACCTTCGGCCACTTTGACTTATACCCAATCATCCCGGGTTCTCGGAGATTCTTGCTTAAGATGTCAAAGCATAAGTCTCGATGACCAAGATGACTTGAATACTGCAAGTCGAAGGAACATCGCACTTAAGTTGCAATAAGAACTTCATTGACATATCCATATATGCAAAGAACCATAAAAAGTCTTACAACTAGTCACTCCAATGAACTAGTTACCATAACTAGCATCCATGATCAACTCCGGACATCCCTATGTCTCCAGCCAGTCAGAAATAGCTGCTTGGATAAATCAAAGAGTATACCTCGTGCTAGTCTCAACAGAGCTGATGGCATCCATATGCATCAATTCATCGACTAGGGATAATTTCAATACATCACAATTACACATATAGAGATACTCACTAGTTGTGATCCAATCACAAATTCTCTCATGCTGTGAATCGTATTGCGGACATTCAGTAAATGAGTTTAAGATCCAATTAAATACATGAAAATATGTATACTCAAATAGTGAATATTCATTTATCAAATAAATGGTTCAACCATAAGGCAATTGCCTTAGGACACTTCTCATATATCTCTAACAATCACATGTATGTCGGAGAATTTTTTAAAGCATGTTTGATGTTTTATATGCAAATGTGATATTTTCTATAGGATAGATAAAACTGTTGGTGCAATCAGCCCAGGTTACGATTGACCAGACTCGAGTTTGACTCGAGTAGTGTTTTGATGTTTGACATTGATGTCTAACATGTGTTGGGGAGATTGGCGCAATTGACCCAGGTTAGTATTGGATGTTTGACGATGGTTTGACCATTGTCATGGAAAGTCCAAGTGGGACACTTGGCATTGGGAAAGTCCAAGTCTTGAGTACTTGGCATGTAAAGTCCAAGCATGGGTCTTGGCAAGGGAAAGTCCAAGCTTGAGTCTTGGCATTTAGAAAGTCCAAGGAGTGATATTGGTGGCATAAAGTCCAAGGGTGGAGTCTTAGCAGCATAAGTCTAATGGTTGGCGACGTAAAGTCCAAGTGGGAATCTTAGCAGTGTAAGCCCAATGTGCCTTAGCGGTGTAGACACCGTTAGCATGACAATAGACGATGGAAGCACCTAAAGGCTAGCATATGGATGAACAAATCATGGATGACTTGGAGAGATCCGATAGGCGCGAGCCTGACGGAGGTGGCTAGAAGGCTTAGGTCTAGGCTACGGGTGGTCTAGCAAGTATAGGGGCACCATACTTGAGGTTAAAACCTCATGTTTGAGGTTGGCAATCGACTGACATTATGGTCGGTTCGACTGTTGAGAGTCGACTAGTGTCGACTGCCATTTAGGGCTGAAAAAGCCTTGGCAGTCGACTGATCATTGGATCTGTCGACTGATGTCAGTCGACTGCCATGAATGGCAATCGACTGCTTGTTTAGCCGCGAGCATAGAACGCTTCATAGCTGACTGGCAGTCAGCTATGGGCGCTAGTAGTCAACTGCCAATGTTGGCAGTCGACTGATGAGAGTCCCGTTGGAACTTTTCCAGCGTGGATCGAGTCATTGTCTCACAACAATAGTGTTGGCAGTCGACTGGGGCCTTATGGTAGTCGACTGATAGGTGCAAAAATAGACCGAGTGTAGGTTATAAAGGAAGCTCAAAGGGGAGGTTTTGGCAGCGATTTCTTGAACATTCTTGAGGCGATTTGCTGGTGTAAATCAGGGTCTTCAACCACGATTCAAGCGATCAACAGGCAAGCATCCAAGTTCACATTTGTAAAGGTTTTCCTTACTTATATTTGTGTAGTTTACTTGTATTTGCTTGTATTTCATTCTTATTGTTGTAAGAACCATTGTAAGAGGTTTCCTCCACCTCCGGATTGTTCCGAGAAGGAGAGTTTATTGTTTAGTGGTGTTTGGCATCGTCAGGGCTCTTATGAGCCCAACCTGTGGAGTAGGAACTATTCAGTTCCGAACCACATTATATTCTTGCATATTGTGATTGTGTATTTGTATTGTATTTTTCATATTTCACTACGTACAAACAATCATAGGCAAGCGCAATCGAATTCCATCATATGATGAACGACGCTATTCACCCCCCTCTAGCGGTCCCAAAAGGTCCTACAAAAACTATGCATGATTGTATATATAATGTTTTGTTAGTTATATATGTGTGGATGTGTTTATAACTGAAGAGGAAATACCAAGGATGCACCTAAAAACACTGAAGGTGTTTACCGCATCATTAGAAGTCAAAGCTTCGATTAGACATCCATTTGAATAGGATGCACATTTCACATATCTGATTTCTAAAATGGTATGTGTGTCAAGTGCTTGGCTCATGTTCGTCTCAGAAAAATTTGTTTCTTAATGTAACCTTGGTTTTTCCCTTTAGGTTTTAATTTTAACTATAGATGAGACCTTGTACAACAACAATAACAACAACAACAACCAAGTCTAATCTCACTAGGTAGGGTCGACTATATGGATCCATCTATGTAATTGGGCTCTATCCCCTATTATATCATCATCTCTACTTAAATAAATTTTATGTTGTTTTATTATTTCCAACCAAGTTTTTTTTTGTCTTCCTCTTCCTCATTTGATATGTATAATTATCATTGTTTCACATCGTTTAACTGGAGTATTTATTGGTCGTCTAAGTATATGTCCATACCACCTTAAATGTGTCTCTTAGAGCTTTCCTTCAATAGATGCAACTTTGACTTTCTCTCTAATGCTCTCATTTCTTATTCTATCCATTCTCGTATATCCACAAATCCACTTTAAAATCCTCATCTCTGCAACTCTCACATTTTTCTCTTGTGCTCGAGTCGAAGCCCAACATTTAGCGTCATATAACATAGCAGGTCTAACTGCTATTTTTGTTGGACTATCCGAGTTGCAAAAACCACTTTTTGCATTGCGAAAACCCCAGAAGTCGGCCACGGATCCGTGTGAAGGTAAATAAAAACTACATGTATGTGTTTAAAACCATTAGATCTACTGTATGTTGGTGATCGTTTGGAAGCTAGAGGGGGGGGGGGTGAATAGCGCGTTTTCATTTCTACAATAATGATTAGCGGAAGCAAACAAAAATATATAAGTAAAAACGAAAGAACTATTGTTGTAACAATGCCCCAAGCATTTATATGTTTTGATGTTTGGATAATCATCTAGGTTAGGCAACAATTTGTGATCTAAATTGTGATAGTGTTTAAGTGACAGGGAAATCCAAGTATGAAGACTTGGTGAAAGAAAAGTCCAAGGTTTGGCGGCATAAGACCAAGCATGTTGTCTTGACAGCATTAAGTCCAAACGGACCTTGGCAAAGGGAGTCCAAAAGCAAGTCTTGGCAGCGTAAGTCCAAGCATGTAGACTTGGCGGCATAAAGTCCAAGCACACTTTGGCAAAGGAAAACTCTAGACATGACAAAACCAAAGAAGCTCTTGGAAGCAAAGCGCAAAGGATGAACAAGTCGCGGACTCGGAGGGATCCTGGAGGCGCAAGGCTTAAGGAAGAGCTAGGAGGTTAAGTCTTGGTCTAGGGGGTGAAATCAAGTGTGAAATATGCACACTTGATGAGTATCAGTCGACTGATACGATGTATCGGGCCGACCGAGTCGAGTGAAACCGACCATCATCGGATCACTAACAACAAGGCGATCGATATGTTACAATCGATCAAGCGCTAGCGATGGCGGTTGGTGATAAACGTAAAAACGAGCACAGAATGGAGTCGCACTCGACTGCGGCCATGATCACTCGACTGATCACTCCATCAATCGACTAATGGAGGGATCAGTCGACTGATGAAAGTGTCGTTGGATGAAACGACTCTGAATCCCGCGAATTCGGCTATTCAGAAGCCGTTAACCACGCCAGCAGTCGACTGATGCTGTACATCAGTCGACTGATCATGCTCCAACGGGAAAATCAGCCTCTTCTCTATAAAAAGAGGGATGGTGGAGGTTTTTGGGGTTAATTCTTATTCTCTAATCCTTCTCAAGAGCCTCCACGAATTCTCTAGCTTTCTAAGCGATTTAAATCTCCTCCTCTTCTCTCTAAGCTTAGATCTTCATTCTTTGTAAAGAAGAGGAGTTGTGTTGTAAAGAAAGCTTATTAGTGGATTTGCTTGGATTGATCCACCTTAAGAATCACCGTGGAGTAGGAGCGCTATCTCCGAACCACGTAAAAGGCTTTGTTTGCGTTTGTTATTGTTTTTACATATATTATTGTGTTTTCTTCCGCTAATCATTTCTTGTAGAAATCGAAAAATGCTATTCACCCCTCTCTAGCTTCCAAACGATCCCTAACAAGTGGTATCAGAGCTCGTATCGCATCGGAAGATCTAGCAATCAACTGGAGCAAAGATGGCATTTCAAGAGGGGTATAGCACGGCGAGGCCTCCGTTCTTCGACGGCAACGATTTCGGATATTGGAAAGGTAGGATGGAGTATTATTTAATGAACGATATTGAGAATTGGTTTAGTGTTGTAGATGGTTTTGAGAAGCCGGTCGACGAATTCGGAGCACCACTACCAACAAAAGATTGGACAAGAGAGATGACCAAGAAAGCACAAGCAAATGCAAAAGCAACAACCACACTACAATGTGGTCTATCCAAGGAGCAACTCTCTAAGGTCGGGCCATTCAACTCCGCAAAAGAGCTTTGGGAGAAGCTCATCGAACTCAACGAAGGATCCAAAGACACAAGAAGGGCAAAGAGGGATCTTTTGATTGGGCAACTCCAAAGCTTCACTATGAAGGCAAACGAAACCGTGAGCCAAATGCACGGGCGCTTCAAGGAAGTAGTCAATGGACTACACGTTATAGGTGAAAAGGTCGACAACCGAGACCTTGTAAGGTATGTATTACAAGCTTTCCCTAGGACCACCTTATGGGCCTCAATGGTAGATGCCTATAAGGTCTCTAGGGATCTTTCATTAGTTAAATTAGATGAGCTATTTTGTGAATTTCAATTGCATGAACAAGCTAACACTTCATCCAAAGAGAAGGGTATAGCTCTTTTTGTAGGAAAGAAGGAGAAGAAGGAGGTGTCTTCCTCATCCGAATCCGAGGAAGACTCATCAAGTAGTGAGGATGAGCTATCGCCAAGTGAGGTGGCACACTACGTCAAAAAATTTGGTGGGAAGTCAAGGAGGCTCACCAAGAAAGATGTGAAGAGGATGTTTCAATCCTCAAGAGGTAAATCTTTAAACAATCCAAATTCTATCTCTAACGTGACTTGTTTTGGTTGCAACAAGAAAGGGCATATAAAGCCAAATTGCCCGGAACTAAAGAAGAAGGAGGAGAAGGAAAAGAAGAAGAAGGAAAAGAAGGAAAAGAAGAAGAAGGAGGCGATGATGGCACAAACATGGGATACTCTAAGCATGGAGGAGTCTTCCGACGATAAAGAAGTTTGCCACACAACCCGGAACTTAGCCCTCATGGCATTAGAAGAAACCGGGAGCTCAAGCGAGGAGTCTTCTTCCTCTTCAAGCGATGAATCATCATCAAGTGATGATGATGAGGTAAACAACTCACCCAAAGTAGATTTACTTTATAAGACTATTGCATGCTTACAAAATGCTTTAAATGGATCAAAAACTAGGATTAAGGCTCTAAAATTAGAGATCAAATCAAGTAAGAGTGTAGATGCATCATGTGATAAACCATCTAGTGATAATGATGATTGTGCTCTTAGGGATGAAAATGATGAGTTAAGAAAAGAAATAGGTAAATTGAGAGCATGCCTAGAAAAGTTAACTAATGGTTCTAAATATCTAGATATGATTATTAAGGATCAAAGGGAAATTTACAATAAGGTCGGATTAGGATATAGACCTAAGGAGAAAGAGGTAGCATTTGCATCCCTAGTTAGTAGAAAATCAATGATTAAAAGCAAGGGGAGAAAGGCATGGGTACCTAAGAAATTTATAATTGATGCTAGTGGTCCTAAGATTTGGGTACCTAAGGATTGTGTTTTTCATGTGATATAGGTAGAAGAACCAAGCTTGTGGATAGTTGATAGTGGGTGCTCAAAGCATATGACCGGGACTGAGAGAAAATTCTCCACTATCAACCATACTAGCAAAGGAAAGGTGTCATTTGGTAATAGCGGTAAACTTAAAATTCTAGGAAAGGGCACCATTGAGGTATCTCCCAATCTTGCCATTCATAAAGTTCTATTAGTTAAAAATATGAAGTTTAACTTACTTAGTGTAAGCCAATTATGTGATGCAAATTTTGATGTTAAATTTGATTCCTCAAAATGCTTTATAAGACACAAAACTATAAATGATTGCATGTTAGTAGGCTTTAGGAAATCAAATATATATTATGTTGATTTATCCTATGCTACTAATCCTTCCACTAAGTGTCTTATTACAAAAGAGGAAGAAAGTTGGCTTTGGCATAGGAGGCTAGGACGTATAAACATGAAGAATATAGCCAAAATAGCAAAATTGAAGCTAGTCAAAGGATTGCCTAGAGTCAAATTTCTCAAGGACAAGATGTGTGATGCTTGCCAAGAAGGGAAACAATCAAAAACATCACACAAAGGTAAAAATTTACTTAGTACCGCTTTACCATTTGAATTACTACATATGGATTTATTTGATTGCCATAGTACCCCATCTATAATTGGTAGTAAATATTGCTTGTTAATAGTAGATGATTTTTCTAGGTTTACTTGGGTGTTTTTCTTGAAAAATAAAGATGAAACCTTAGGAATAATCATAGGATTTAGCAAAAGAGTAGAAAATGAAAGAAAACTCAAAATCAACCGGATCCGTAGTGATCATGGTGGAGAGTTTGAGAATTCTAACTTTTCAACTTTTTGCTTAGAGCAAGGGTACAAGCATGAATTTTCTTGTCCTAGAACACCCCAACAAAATGGGGTTGTAGAAAGGAAAAATCGTGCCCTACAAGAAGCGACTAGGACTATGCTTAATGCATATTCCTTACCTAGCTACTTGTGGGCGGAAGCGGTTAATACCGCTTGCTATATCCAAAATAGGGTTTTGATTCATAGGTTTTTAGGAAAAACTCCATTTGAATTGTGGAATGGTACAATTCCAACAATTCATTATTTTAAGGTCTTTGGATGTAAAGTCTATATCTTAAATACCAAAGACAACCTAAGTAAGTTTGAGTCAAAAGCGGATGAGGGAATCCTAGTTGGATACTCATCCACTAGTGTAGGATATAGAGTTTACAATAAAAGGACTCAAAAGATTGAAGAATCTTCAAATGTTCAATTTGATGAAACTTCAAATACATACCCTAGAAAATCCCCTATTGATGATGACATAAACAATGAAAATCAAGGAATTACCCAACAATTGCAAGAGTTAACCTTAGGGGATAATGATCAAGGTGGAGGATTGAATCAAGGGGGAGTAAGGGATGATTCCGATGATGAACATAGAATTGAAGTTAATCATGATCAAACTCAACTTGATACACCTCCTAGAACCATAAGAGTTCATCAAAGTCACCCATTAGATCAAATTGTGGGTGAATTATCTCAAGGAGTTAGGACTAGGTCATTCCATAGGGATCCCACTAGTCATATAGCTCTAATTTCTCAAATTGAGCCCAAAAACATTAAAGATGCATTACTTGATCCGGATTGGATCTTAGCAATGCAAGATGAATTGGCTCAATTCGAAAGAAGTCAAGTATGGGAGTTAGTTCCTAGACCAAGTTGGGTCTTTAGGAACAAATTAGATGACCAAGGGAATATCACTAGAAATAAAGCACGATTAGTTCCAAGGGGTTTTAATCAAGTTGAAGGACTTGATTATGATGAAACATATGCCCCGGTTGCTAGGTTAGAGTCCATTAGAATACTTTTAGCATATGCCTCCTATATGGGTTTCAAACTTCATCAAATGGATGTCAAATCGGCATTCCTAAATGGGTTTATTAAGGAAGAGGTGTATGTAGAACAATCTCCCGGGTTTGAAAATACGGACTACCCAAACCATGTATACAAGCTTAGGAAAGCCTTATATGGTTTGAAACAAGCTCCCCGGGCTTGGTATGAAAGATTGTCATCTTTCCTAATCTCTAAGGATTTCAAAAGGGGTAGTATAGATCAAACTCTCTTTATAAAGTCAACATCTAAAGACATCTTTGTAGCCCAAGTATATGTTGATGACATTATCTTTGGGTCAACAAATGATGAACTACTTCAAGACTTTATTAAAAATATGGAGAAAGAATTTGAAATGAGTCTAGTTGGGGAATTAAATTTCTTCCTAGGTTTGCAAGTTAAATAAACAAGTGAAGGAATTTACATTTATCAAACCAAATATGCTAAGGAAATGATTAAGAAATTTGGTTTGGAAAATACTAAGGTAGTGTCAACTCCAATGGCAACCAATACTAAAATAGATAGTGATAGTGAAGGAAAACAAATAGATCTTACCTGTTATAGGAGCATGATTGGTAGCCTCTTGTATTTAACCGCTAGTAGACCCGACATATTATTTGCGGTTGGTATGTGTGTTAGGTATCAATCATGTGCTAAGGAATCTCATTTAGTTGCCGTTAAAAGAATTTTAAGATATGTCAAGGGCACACTAAATGTAGGTCTATGGTACCCTAGGACTAGGTCTTTTGATTTAATTGGGTACACCAATTCCGATTATGCCGGTTGCAAATTGAATCAGAAGAGTACTAGTGGTGGATGTCAATTCCTTGGGTCTTCCCTAGTGAGTTGGAGTAGTAGGAAGCAACCTTGTGTTGCTTTATCCACCACCGAGGCCGAATATGTGGCTATGGGTGGTTGTGTAGCTCAACTCTTATGGATGAAACATACATTAGAAGATTATGAGCTATCTTAATCCAACATGAAAGTATTTTGTGATAATGTGAGCACCATTAACTTGACCAAAAATCCGGTGCATCACTCTAGGACCAAGCACATTGAAGTGAAGCATCACTTCATTAGAGACCATGTGGCTAAGGGGAACATTGAGCTTAATTATATTGAATCCAAGTCCAACCTAGCCGATGTTGGATCGAAAGTGTCGCTAGAGGGGGGGGGGGGGGGGTGAATAGCGATACGATGTCGTTAAAAACTTTTGCAATAAGTAAAAAGCAAGTAGAGAATGCACAGCGGAAATATAAAGTAGACAAGATATTTTTACGTGGTTCACAATCTTTCGATTGCTAATCCACGGCCCTAGTGATCCTTGATCACGTACGGAGGGCAATTCACTAAAACCACTCCTCTTCGTTGGAAGTAGGAGCAACGATTACAAAAAGAAATCAAGGCAAAGGGACACTCCCCCTTTCCTTGTTACGATTAAAGCACAAAGACAATTTAAAGAAGTAGAACTTAAATAAATATACCGACAACTCTTATAAGTAGAAGATGTAGCTTTCGTTGTCGGCGGCACTTCGTCGTAGCAAATGTGAGTAGTAGTAGCGGCGTTACGACGGCGTGTTGAGAGCTCTTGAATTCTTGTGATTTGCTTGGCTTGAACATGTCTATTTATGGATATTGATCTATGAATTTAGACATAGGTAGTGTCCAAGGTGAGGTTCTTATCCCCCAAGACTTGTTCATCCACATCCTTTGCGCCAACTCAAGGATGAGGTGTTTCATCCAACCACCTTGTGCCACCTCCAACCTCCTTGTGCGCCAACTCAAGGATGAGGTGTTTCATCCAACCACCTTGTGCCACCTCCAACCTCCTTGGGCGCCAACTTGAGGATGAGGTGTTTCATCCAACCACCTTGTGCCACCTCCAACCTCCTTGGGCGCCAACTTGTTGGAGCCATTCAACTTGTGCCACATCATGGGAGCCAACCATCTTGTGCCAACTCACCTTATCTTGGGCATCCAACACAAGGAAGCTTGGTGATGGTTTGGATGTCCACCTTGATGCCACATCACCCTTTGTACCAAAACACGAGTCAAGTCCAAATTCACCCCCTTGAAATTCGAGCTCTTCTCGAGGCTGGAACTTGACTAGCAGTTGACTGTAGTCAAAGGGTTTTGGACTGCAGTACAAGTTAGCTTAAAATATAAAGTACGATGGTTCTAACCATTTGATCTCGACCTAGACCTTCCATTGGAGGTATTGGGTCGGATCTACGCTTAACGACCTTGCTTCGCTTTCACACGAGCTTACCTTGTAGCCTCGCTTCCGGTCTTCACCCGAGTACCTCGGCTTCCTCCGAAGTACCTCTGGCGTTGCCCGACCACCTCGGTTCCCACCGGGTGTCGCAGACCTTCCGCTCAACTTTAGCATTTCTGCACACTTAATTGAGCTCGTAAGATAACAAATATACCCTTAACTATTGAGCCTTTTGCCATAATCAAAATACCGGTTCGACTTTGGTGCCCACTGCACCAACAATCTCCCCCTTTTTGATTCATGGCAAACCGACACAAAAGTTAAGGAAAAATTAAGCATAACAGTAAGCTAGCATAATGATTAAGCATGAGTGAGAAATATTATTGTTTCAAGTTCTCCCCTTTGAGGTAACCTCCCCCTTGACCGAAGGTGAGTTCTTGAAAAATAATTTTTACTCCCCCTTAATAGTTGCTTAAGTAAACGGAATTACTTAATATAAAAGGTAATAATTTTGTTTACTTTCTTCCTTACTTTTGTGACTTTCTCCCCCTTTTGCCTTAACTCAAAAAGTTTGTAAATATATTTTAAGGTTTGTAAGTCCAAGCAAGTTCCCAATATAAATATATATATATATATATATATATTTTTAAAATAATAATAAGCTTGAAAATATGTTCATCTAAAATGTACAACTCCGGTTGGACTTGATTGATATAGAATGATCAATAAGTCTTGAAGGAGTTGATTAATTTTAAATAATTATACTCCATGGTTCATGTCGATGCACTGAATCTACATCTGGAACTAGGAGTAAGGTCCTAACATCTCACGCCCGTCTACGTGGCTAAGTACACAAACACATTAGTCCTATGTGTTGTGAGATGTGTTGGCTCCTTAAATCTATAGGTATATGATTTCTAAGGTAAGACTTAGGCTAATTTCATAAAAAGAAGCAAAAGTAGAGTACATATATAGAAAAATTTAAATCCTACTCTATTACGCACATACCTAACTTTCGTCTTAATAAACTAAATTCGGCTTCGGGTAGTGGTTTGGTGAAGATGTCCGCTAGGTTTGATTTGGACTCAACATACTCTAGTTGTATAGTTCCATTAGTTACATGTTCCCTAATGAAGTGGTGTTTAACTTCTATATGTTTTGTCCTAGAATGACATATTGGATTTTTAGTTAAGTTAATTGAACTAATGTTATCTATGTAGGTTTTAATGTTGTTAAAGATTAAGCTAAAGTCTTGGAGAGTGTGCTTCATCCACAGGAGCTGAGAGACACACTCACCCATCGCAACGTATTCGGATTCGGTGGTAGATAAGGCAACGCAATCGCTTCCTCTGCACCAACTTACTAGACTCGAGTAGGATTTGACAACAACCACTCGTGCTCTTTCTATCGAGTTTACTACCGGCATAGTCGAGTCGGAGTAGCCGATTAGATTAAACTCGGTAGATCTAGGGTACCAAATACCTACGTTTAGCGTGCCCTTTAGATATCTAAGGATACGCTTGACTAGGGTTAGGTGAGACTCCTTGGCACAGGTTTGTAACCTTGCGCACATACTTACCGCGAATAAAATGTTGGGTCGGCTCGCGGTTAAGTATAGGAGACTTCCTATTGCGCTCCTATAGTATTTTAGGTCAACGAGTTTTCCTTCTACATCTTCGTTTATATTAACATTAGTTGCCATAGGTGTATTGATTATTTTAGCATCTTGCATTCCAAATCGATTTATTAAGTCCTTAGTATATTTTTGTTGATGTAAATATATTCCATCTTTAGTTTGTTTAATTTGTAAACCTAAGAAGAAACTTAACTCTCCTACTAAATTCATTTCAAATTCACTTTCCATAAGTGAGATGAATTCGTTTAGCAGATCGAGTTGGTAGTTCCAAAATTATATCATCTACATAGATTTGGGCTATAAAGATTTCTTTTCCTACGGTTTTAACGAATAAGGTTGGGTCGACTAAACCTTGGTTGAATCCTTTGGACTTAAGATAGATCGAAAGCCTTCGTACCAAGCTCTTGGGGCTTGTTTGAGTCCATATAGGGCTTTCTTAAGTCTAAGGACATGGTCAGTTTATCTAGATTTTCGAATCCGGAGGTTGGTAGCGTAAACTTCTTCCTTAATGTATCCATTCAAAAATGCTGACTTGACATCCATTTGAAACAATTTAAAACCTCGATGTGCAGCATATGCTAACAACATTCGGATGGACTCTAGTCTGGCTACGGGGGCGTAGGTCTCATCGTAATCTAAACCTTCGACTTGACTAAACCCTTTTGCGACTAACCTAGCTTTATTTCTAACTACTTCACCTTTATCATCAAGTTTATTTCGAAATACCCACCTTGTTCCAATAATTGATTTTTCTTTAGGTGGTGGTACTAATTCCCACTTCATTTCTAGTGAATTGAGCTAGCTCTTCTTGCATAGCAATAATCCAGTCGGGATCAAGAAGTGCTTGTTCAATAGTTTTGGGTTCGATTTTGGAAATTAACGAGATTTGACTAAGGTTTCGATATGTAGCTCTAGTTCGAACCCCTAAATTTGGATCACCTATAACTTGATTGATAGGATGATTTGTTTGAGTCTTAGTGTGACTCGGGTTAGGGTCATCTATCACTTGGTCGATAGGATGACTTGGGTGAGTTCTTGTTTGACTTGGGTTAGAGTCATCTATCACTTGGTCGATAGGATGACTTGGGTTAGGACGAGATTCAAGTTCAAGATCAGAGTCGGGTTCGCTATAAGTTGATTTGCTAGTTGGTTTTGTTAAGGATTGAACGGGTTCGTGTCCTTCGTCGAAAACTATATTAATGGTTTCTTCGACTCTAAGAGTGTCGTGATTGTATACCCTATAAGCTCTACTGGTGGTTGAGTATCCTAGAAAGGTTCCAATAGAGGTTTTGGATTTGAATTTCCCTAGGTAATCCTTAGTGTTTAAGATATGTACCTTGCATCCAAATACCCTAAAGTACTTGATGTTCGGTATTTTATCGTGATAAATCTCGTACGAGGACTTTTGGTGCCTCTTTACCATAAGGATCCTATTTTGGACATAGCAAGCCGTACTAACGGCCTCTGCCCAAAATCTATCGGGTAGGTTATACTCGTTTAACATTGTCCTAGCGGCTTCTTGTAGGGTTCTATTTTTCCGTTCGACTAACCCATTTTGTTGTGGGGTTCTAGGACATGAAAACTCATGGTGGTATCCGTTTAGGTTACAGAAATCTGTAAATCTGTGGTTTTCGAATTCACCACCATGATCGCTTCTAAGTCTTTTAATCTTAAGGTTCTTTTGATTTTCGATTAACCTACAAAGATTGATTAGTTGGTCTAGGGTATCATTTTTATGTTTGATAAACCTAACCCAAGTAAATCTAGAATAGTCGTCAATTATGACTAAGCAAAATTGACTACCATTGAGTGACTTAGCTCCATGTGAATCAAATAGATCCATGTGTAGGAGCTCAAGAACACTTTTGGTTCGTTCTTGATTAGTTAATTGATGTTGTGTCCTAGATTGTTTACCTTGTTGACAAGCATTACATATTTTATTATCCAAGTTGTTTAGTTTAGGCAAACCTATAACCAAGCCACTCTGACTCATCTTGTGGACGAGTCTTGGGTGCGAGTGTCCGAGTCTTGATTGCCATAACCAAGATTCCTCTTCGTGTCATAAGACACTTGGTTGAGGAGTTGGGTAAATTTATTGTGTAGATGTTGCTACTCCTAGTTCCTTTAAGTATTATTTTAGATGTTGCATTTATTTTGATTACGCATTCATTTTCTAGAAATATGACCTTATAATTGTTATCACACAATTGGCTTACACTAAGTAAATTATATTGAAAGTTTTCTACTAATAAGACATTTTGAATTGTAAAGTTAGAGTTGAGCTCAATATCACCTGATCCGATGATTTTGAGCTTGCCGTTATTTCCGAAGGCTACCGATCCTTGTCGTTTGAATCGTAACTTCGAAAATTTGAGTTGATCCCCGGTCATGTGTCGGGAGCAACCACTGTCCAACATCCATTGATCCTACACATAAGGTAGTTGGATCGGATATTGGAATTACTAAAGGGTTGTTTGTAAGTTTTTAAACCTAAATCATCTCACCAATATCTACATGATCAACACATGTTATTCCTATGTGTTATTGTGAGATGACTATTAATTTTACTTGATTAATTTTAATGAATTTAAATTAACCAACATTAGGTTAGATTCGGATTTAGTCTAAGCTCATCAAGTAATCTTTTCAAGAGATTAGCTTCCAGGTCGTGGCGAGGCACAGAGGCCTTCTTTGATCGGAACAACGACCACTTCCTTAGACAAAGCTAATTTCAAGAAATTGATAACTCGACTTACTTGAGACTACGTCTTGGTCTAACTAGTTATTTTTGAAAAGAGGCTCCCCGAGGCTCAATCTTTTCGTAGGATTTTAGTTGGTTTATTTTTGAAAAGAGGCTCCCCGAGGCTCAATCTTTTCGCAGGATTTTAGTTGGTTATGAGTCCTATCTAACCATTCTAAAAATAAAGGAAAAACTAAGCATGCAATTTCTAAGACTTAACAAAAATACATTTTGTATTGGCTCCCCCTGGACCATTGAATCGAGTGGGTCTATTCACATAGTGAATTTGGTCCTTGGGAACCCAATACATGTTAGATCCTAAAGTTGAAATCAAAGTGGTCTTAGGGACCCATGCTTGGACATTTTTCTTATGTTGGTTTACTATAGACATATATGACTTATTGGTTGTATTTGAGTTAAACCCAGTCCGCCTTGTTGTACACGGCCCTTGTGATCCAAGTAAGAGGTCAAGTCCCTTGGATCCCAAAGTGAACCTTTCCAACGTGTTCCTAAGGTCTTCGACTTGTGTTTTCAAAGCGAGTTCTCAACTTCAAGCTTTTCAACTTGAGTTGAGTCCTCCTCTTGAATACGAGTAGTCGAAGAGGTTAGGAGACCTCATGTTTGAGAAGGTTAACCTCCTCAATTAGGGTCTCGACCTTGGACTCGGACTTAGCTAGTTTCTTATTTAAAAATTTAATTGCACCATACAAAGTATTAAGTAACGACCGACTTACCCTTAATGATTCTTTTGAACCGGATACGGATCCGTGGCTTGTCTTGAATGGAAGCTCATCATCGGATTCGACTCGGACTCTTCTTCGTTTCGAGTCGTGCTCGGTCGGCTTGGCCATTAGAGCTTGGATATCGCCTTCTTCCTCCGACAACTCCTCCCAAGTAGCATTTAGCGCTTTCTTGGTCTTTGATGCGTTATTCTTTAGCTTTGGGCACTCGGACTTGATGTGACCGAACTCGCTGCACTCATAGCATCTAAAATTAGAAGTATTTGAATTAGGTTTAGGCTTACCTTGAGTTGTTGGTCGTTTTGCCTCTTGATCATCTTCCAACTAGATTGACTAGTTCGGATTCTATTTCGAGTCTACTTCCGATTCGGACTCGCCTTCTTCCTTCGGGGTGGCTTGCTTTATGGCTTCTTCTTCTTGGAACTTGCAACTAACGCAATACTCTTCTCGGCCCGACCACGTTAGTTTGCTCATGTAATTCAAGTTCAAAACAATTCGCCTAACCTAATTTTAGAAAGGTCCTTGGAGACCTTGTAGGCATCGACCATGGATGCCCACAAGGTGGTCCTAGGAAACGAGTTAAGAGAATACCGATAAGGTCGCGATTCTCGACCTTTTGTCCGATGGCATGGAGTTGGTTGGACGATGTCTTGGATACTGAGCATGTAGTTGAGTTGCGGTCTCGTTTTCCTGCATTTTCAAGTTATACAATTTATTTAAAAGTAAATCTCTTTTACATACCTTCGTCGCCGGTGCCTTCGTAGTTCCACTAGCTTGGTCCATAAGTCCTTTGCACTAATGAAGGGGCCGACGCGGTTGAGCTCTTCCTTGGACAACCCACATTGCAAGATTTGAGTTGCCTTGGCATCGGCTTCTACTTGTTTTTCATGGAATTTGACCATTGATCGTAACCCAAAGATTCACCATCTTCATTAATAGGAAGTGTGAAACCGGTTTGATTACGATCCACATCTCGATTTGGGTTTTAAGAAAGCATTCCATCCGACCCTTCCAATAACGAAGTCATTACCGTTGTAAAACGGGGTCGGGCGGTGCTAAACCCTTCGAGATGGGCCATTTAAAAACAAGAAGAAGAACGCATTTAAAAGAATCTTGCAAAACACACACGAAAGAATATTCCAAGACTTTCGCCTTGGATTAGTGAAAAGGGAAGTAAAAAGATATATAAAATGTAACTTGCAAAAGAAATAAACAATCAAATGCGAATGTCGTTGAAGTTCCGAGGACAACCTTACTCGATCTAACCCAAGGACAACCTTATTCGGATCCTAAAGCCTCTAATGCAATTCTATATGTAGGAGAAGATAAGCAAGTGAAATAATTATACGAAAACAGAAATAAATAAATAAAAATCTGTAAAAAAGAAAACAAAGCTAGATTGGTGGTTTCACGAATCTTAGCGCCCGACTCGATACCAATTGTTGGATCAAAGTGTCGCTAGAGGGGGTGAATAGCGATCTACGGTGTCGTTAAAAACTTTGCAATAAGTAAAAGCAAGTAGAGAATGCACAATGAAATATAAAGTAGACAAGATATTTTTCGTGGTTCACAATCTTCGATTGCTAATCCACGGCCCTAGTGATCCTTGATCACGTCACGGAGGGCAATTCACTAAAACCACTCCTCTTCGTTGGAAGTAGGAGCAACGATTACAAAGAAATCAAGGCAAAGGACACTCCCTTTCCTTGTTACGATTAAAGCACAAAGACAATTTAAAGAAGTAGAACTTAAATAAATATACCGACAACTCTTATAAGTAGAAGATGTAGCTTTCGTTGTCGGCGGCACTTCGTCGTAGCAAATGTGAGTAGTAGTAGCGGCGTTACGACGGCGTGTTGAGAGCTCTTGAATTCTTGTGATTTGCTTGGCTTGAACATGTCTATTTATGGATATTGATCTATGAATTTAGACATAGGTAGTGTCCAAGGTGAGGTTCTTATCCCCCAAGACTTGTTCATCCACATCCTTTGCGCCAACTCAAGGATGAGGTGTTTCATCCAACCACCTTGTGCCACCTCTAACCTCCTTGTGCGCCAACTCAAGGATGAGGTGTTTCATCCAACCACCTTGTGCCACCTCCAACCTCCTTGGGCGCCAACTTGAGGATGAGGTGTTTCATCCAACCACCTTGTGCCACCTCCAACCTCCTTGGGCGCCAACTTGTTGGAGCCATTCAACTTGTGCCACATCATGGGAGCCAACCATCTTGTGCCAACTCACCTTATCTTGGGCGTCCACCACAAGGAAGCTTGGTGATGGTTTGGATGTCCACCTTGATGCCACATCACCCTTTGTACCAAAACACGAGTCAAGTCCAAATTCACCCCCTTGAAATTCGAGCTCTTCTCGAGGCTGGAACTTGACTAGCAGTTGACTGTAGTCAAAGGGTTTTGGACTGCAGTACAAGTTAGCTTAAAATATAAAGTACGATGGTTCTAACCATTTGATCTCGACCTAGACCTTCCATTGGAGGTATTGGGTCGGATCTACGCTTAACGACCTTGCTTCGCTTTCACACGAGCTTACCTTGTAGCCTCGCTTCCGGTCTTCACCCGAGTACCTCGGCTTCCTCCGAAGTCCCTCTGGCGTTGCCCGACCACCTCGGTTCCCACCGGGTGTCGCAGACCTTCCGCTCAACTTTAGCATTTCTGCACACTTAATTGAGCTCGTAAGATAACAAATATACCCTTAACTATTGAGCCTTTTGCCATAATCAAAATACCGGTTCGACTTTGGTGCCCACTGCACCAACAGCCGATATATTTACCAAGGCTCTCCCCGAAGTAGAATTTTCATCACTTAGGAGAGAACTTGGAATGTGCTTGGTTGAGTGAAGGTATAGGTTTGCATGATCCTATAGAAATACTAGGTTTTATACCTTTAACCATCTCACAAAATACCTAAGAAACCATGCTTTTTGTATTAAGCCACCTAGACAACATGTGAGATGATAGGAAGATGCATTTGGTTCATCATGCTTATTATGATGCATTACTATGGACCAAAGTGTCATCTAGAGACATTAATCCTTAATTGGGCCAATCATTGGGAAGGCTTATACACAATTGATGTGCATATAGCTCCAAGAACATGATTGGAAATGTCAAATAAAACATATTTTAAACTATGTTTATCATACTTTGAAAAACAGTTTTTAAGTGAATCACAAAAGTGATACAAAGTTTGCAAAATTGTAGAACCTTTTGCTAGTTTCCAAATTTGTATCAATATTGAAATCTGGAAAACATATATTTTTCAAAATATTTTTTCTTGATAAAGTATGATTTCAGAAATGTGTACACAAATTTTCATGATTTTTCGAGGTTTTTAGAATTTCTGACGCATTTCTGAATTTGGACTAAAAAGGCTGATTTTCGTATTACACGTATAGCAGTCGACTGGTTCAGAAACCAGTCGACTGATACACTGTATTTTTGGAAAATTAGCCTCATTTTCTGAGGTTTAGTGTATTGTTGATATCCTAAAGAAATATCATGATAGTATTGAGTATAAACAACGTGTATGGCTGTTTAATGCCGTGTTTTAGGGGGAGTTTCACAAAATATATCTTTCTCCTCCAAAAATTTACATTGTTGGTGCAAAGTTAGGATTTAAACTTTCAAATTGTTTGATGAATTTAGCTCCACATGTATTTTATTCATCATAATCTATATCTTGGATTAAGGGGGAGTTAAAATTTTAAAATCTATGCCTTAGTTCAAGATTGTTAAACACTCAATCTTATCATATATATTTTTTTTCTCTTTTTGATGTATGTCAAAGGGGGAGAAGAAATGTTTAAGTTAGAATTGGAATTGGATATATGATGTGATAATATGCGTATCTTTAAAAGACCTAACTTAAATGATTGCAAACATCAAAAAGGGAGAGATTGTTGGTGCAACAATGCCCCAAGCATTTATATGTTTTGATGTTTGGATAATCATCTAGGTTAGGCAACAATTTGTGATCTAAATTGTGATGACGTTTAAGTGACAGGGAAATCCAAGTATGAAGACTTGGTGAAAGAAAAGTCCAAGGTTTGGCGGCATAAGACCAAGCATGTTGTCTTGGCAGCATTAAGTCCAAACGGACCTTGGCAAAGGGAGTCCAAAAGCAAGTCTTGGCAGCGTAAGTCCAAGCATGTAGACTTGGCGGCATAAAGTCCAAGCACGCTTTGGCAAAGGAAAACTCTAGACATGACAAAACCAAAGAAGCTCTTGGAAGCAAAGCGCAAAGGATGAACAAGTCGCGGACTCGGAGGGATCCTGGAGGCACAAGGCTTAAGGAAGAGCTAGGAGGTTATGTCTAGGTCTAGGGGGTGAAATCAAGTGTGAAATATGCACACTTGATGAGTATCAGTCGACTGATACAATGTATCACCGATCGTCAGTGCTCGACGAGCCGTGGTGAAACATCGACCATCAATCGATCACGTGACCAAGGCGCCGATCGATTTTGCAACCGATCGCCGCCAATAGTGGCAATGATCGATAAACGAAAAACGAGCATGAATGGAGTCGCACTCGACTGCGGCCGTGATCACTCGACTGATCACTCCATCAGTCGACTGATGGAGGGATCAGTCGACTGATGAAAGTGCCATTGGATGAAACGACTCTGAATTCTGCGAATCCGGCTATTCAGAAGTCGTTAACCACGCCAACAGTCGACTGATGCTATACATCAGTCGACTGATCGTGCTCCAACGGGAAAATCAGCCTCTTCTCTATAAAAAGAGGGTTGGTGGAGGTTTTTGGGGTTATTGCTTATTCTCTAATCCTTCTCAAGAGCCTCCATGAATTCTCTAGCTTTCTAAGTGATTTAAATCTCCTCCTCTTCTCTCTAAGCTTAGATCTTCATTCTTTGTAAAGAAGAGGAGTTGTGTTGTAAAGAAAGCTTATTAGTGGATTTGCTTGGATTGATCCACTTTAAGGATCGCCGTGGAGTAGGAGTGCTATCTCCGAACTACGTAAAAGGCTTTGTTTGCGTTTGTTATTGTTTTTACATATATTATTGTGTTTGCTTCCGCTAATCATTTCTTGTAGAAACCGAAAAATGCTATTCACCCCCTCTAGCTTCCAAACGATCCCTAACAAGAACAATGCTAACAAGGCCTTTACGTGGTTCGGAGATAACGCTCCTACTCCACGGCGATCCTTAAGGTGGATCAATCCAAGAAATTCCACTAAGAAGCTTTCCTTTACAACAAACCTCCTCTTCTTTACAAAGAATGAAACTTGAGCTTAGAAAGCTTGAAACTCGTGGAGGCTTTGGGGAAAAATCAGAGAATAAGCATTAACCCCAAAAACCTCCATTAGCCCTCTTTTTATAGAGAGAAGGCTGATTTTTCCATTGGATCACGATCAGTCGACTGATGCACAACATCACCGATTCACGCAATTAACGCATCACGGCCCAGATTCACAGATTCCAAGTCGTTTCGTCAACGACATTCTCATCACCAACCGATCCATCCATCGGCCGATCGATCACGGGCTACGATCGAGTGTGATCGCACTGCAGGCCGATTTTACCTTGATTAGTCGACGCCATACGGTTGGCGCTTGATCGATCACAACATCACGATCGCGACTAAAGCAGCAGCAATGATCGATGGTCGTGGTTTCATCGACTCGATCGAGCACTGACGATCGCGATCGATACATCGTATCGGGCTTGATCGATACTCATCAAGTATGAGTAATTCATACTTGATTTTACCCCTTAGACCTAGACTCAACCTTCTAGCTCTTCCTTAAACCTTGCGCCTCCAGGATTCCTCCGAGTCCGCGACTTGTTCATCATTTGCGCTTTGCTTCCAAGAGCTTCCTTTGGTTTTGTCATGTCTTGGGTTTCCTTTGCCAAGGCGTGCTTGGACTTTACGCCGCCAAGTCTACATGCTTGGACTTACGCTGCCAAGACTTGCCTTTGGACTTCCTTTTCCAAGGTCCGTTTGGACTTAATGCCGCCAAGACAACATGCTTGGTCTTATGCCGCCAAACCTTTACCTTGGACTTCTCTTGCCAAGATCATACTTGGACTTTGCCTTTACCTGTCACTTAATCATGTTCACCATTAGATCACAATTTATTTCCTAACTTAGATGATTATCCAAACATCAAAACATATAATTGTTTGGGGCATTGTTGCACCAACAATCTCCCCCTTTTTGATGTTTGACAATCATTTAAGTTAGGTCTTTTTAAAGATACACATAATCATATCACATAATCATATATCCAATTCTAACTTAAACATTTCTTCTCCCCCTTTGACATACATCAAAAAGAGAAGAAACCATATATTTCATAAAAGAATTGAATGCATTGTAATCTTGAACTAAGGTATAGAATTCGAAATTTAGCTCCCCCTTAATCCAAGATATAGTTCAAGATGAGTAAAATACATGTGGTGAAAAATTCTGTCAAACAATTTAAAGGTTTAAATCCTAACTTTGCACCAACAATGTAAATTTGGAAATGAAAAGAAAAAAAAATACATCTTATGAAACTCCCCCTAAAACACCGCATTAAACAGTTCTAAGAGTTGGTTTATACTCAGTATAATCATGCTAAAGTTTTAGGAGATCAAAGATACACTCAATATCAGAAAATGGAGCTATTTATTAGAAAACAGAGAGTATCAGTCGACTAGTTTCTGAACCAGTCGACTAATAAGCCTGAAATCCGATTTTCATCCTTTTCAGCCCAAATTCAGAAATGCGTTAGAAATTTCAAAAACCTCGAAAACTCACGAAATTTTGCGTACACATTTCTGAGATCATACTTTATCAAGGAAAAAATATTTTGAAAAATATATGTTTTCCATATTTCGAGATTGATACAAACTTGGAAACTAACAAAAGTTCTAATGTTTTTGCAAACTTTGTATCACTTTTGTGTTTCACTTAAAAACTGTTTTTCAAAATATGATAAACATAGTTTAAAATATGTTTTATTTGACATTTCCAATCATGTTCTTGGAGCTATATGCACATCAATTGTGTATAAGCCTTCCCAATGATTGGTCCAATGAAGGATTAATGTCTCTAGATGACACTTTAGTTCATAGTAATGCATCATAACAAGCATGATGAACCAAGTGCATCTTCCTAACATCTCACATGTTGTCTAAGTGGCTCAATACAAAAATCATGGTTTCTTAGATATTTTGTGAGATGCTTAAAGGTATAAATCCTAGTATTTCTATAGGATCATGCAAACCTATACTTTTACTCAACCAAGCACATTCCAAGTTCTCTCCTAAGTGATGAAAATTCTACCTCGGGGAGAGCCTTGGTGAATATGTCGGCTAGGTTGGACTTGGATTCAATGTAATTAAGCTCAATGTCCCCCTTAGACACATGATCTCTAATGAAGTGATGTTTCACTTCAATGTGCTTGGTCCTAGAGTGTTGCACCGGATTTTTAGTCAAGTTAATGGTGCTCACATTATCACAAAATACTTTCATGTTGGAGTAAGATAGCTCATAATCTTCTAAGGTATGTTTCATCCATAGTAGTTGAGCTACACAACCACCCATAGCCACATACTCGGCTTCGGTGGTGGATAGGGCAACACAAGGTTGCTTCCTACTACTCCAACTAACTAGGGAGGACCCAAGGAATTGGCATCCACCACTAGTACTCTTCCAATCCAATTTGCAACCGGCATAATCGGAATCGATGTACCCAATCAAATCAAAATATCTAGTCCTAGGGTACCATAATCCTACATTTAGTGTGCCTTTGACATATCTTAAGATTCTCTTAACGGCAACTAAATGAGATTCTTTAGCACATGATTGATATCTAGCACACATACCAACTGCAAATAATATATCGGGTCTACTAGTGGTTAAGTACAAAAGACTACCAATCATGCTTCTATAAAGTGTAAGATCAATTTGTTTTCCTTCATTATCACTATCTAATTTAGTATTGGTTGCCATTGGAGTTGAAACTACCTTAGCAATTTCCAAACCAAATTTCTTAATCATTTCCTTAGCATATTTTGTTTGATAAATATAAATACCTTCACTAGTTTGTTTGACTTGCAATCCTAGGAAGAAATTTAATTCCCCAACTAGACTCATTTCAAACTCTTTTTCCATATTTTTAATAAAGTCTTGGAGAAGTTCATCATTTGTTGACCCAAAAATAATGTCATCAACATATACTTGGGCTACAAAGATGTCCTTTGATGTTGACTTTATAAATAGAGTTTGATCTATACTACCCCTCTTAAAGTCTTTAGAGATTAAGAAAGATGATAATCTTTCATACCAAGCCCAGGGAGCTTGTTTCAAACCATACAAAGCTTTCATAAGCTTGTATACATGGTTTGGATAATCCATATTCTCAAACCCGGGAGGTTGTTCTACATATACCTCTTCCTTAATAAACCCATTTAGGAATGCCGATTTAACATCCATTTGATGGAGTTTGAAACCCATATAAGAGGCATACCCTAATAGTATTCTAATAGACTCTAATCTAGCAACCGAGGCATATGTTTCATCATAGTCAAGTCCTTCAACTTGATTAAAACCCCGTGCAACTAATCTTGCCTTATTCCTAGTAATTCCCTTGGTCATCTAGTTTGTTCCTAAAGACCCATCTTCTAGTAATGATGGTGTTTTCATTAGGTCTAGGAACTAACTCTCATACTTGACTCCTTTTAATTTGAGTCAATTCATCTTGCATTGCT
The DNA here is from genome assembly GCA_025175895.1 of Wurfbainia villosa. Classification (NCBI taxonomy): domain Eukaryota; kingdom Viridiplantae; phylum Streptophyta; class Magnoliopsida; order Zingiberales; family Zingiberaceae; genus Wurfbainia; species Wurfbainia villosa. The sequence continues at coordinate 88,319,935 of CM045992.1, forward strand.
AAGATCCAATCCGGATCAAGTAATGCATCTTTGATTGTTTTGGGCTCAATTTGAGAAATTAAAGCTATATGACTAGCAAGATCCCTATGAAATGACCTAGTCCTAACACCTTGAGATAATTCTCCCACAATTTGATCTAAGGGGTGATTTTGATGAACTCTTATGGTTCTAGGAGGTGTATTAATTTGAGTTTGATCATGATTAACCTCAATTCTTTGCTCATCATCGGAATGGCCTCTTACTCCCCCTTGATTTAATCCTCCCCCTTGATCATTTCCCCCTAAGGTTAAATCTTGAAATTGTTGGGTAATTTCTTGATTTTCATTATTAATATCATCATCAATAGGGGATTTTCTAGGGTATGTATTGGAAGTTTCATCAAATTGGGCATTTGATGATTCTTCAATCTTTTGAGTTCTTTTATTGTAAACTCTATAACCTACACTAGTGGATGAGTATCCAACTAGGATTCCCTCATCCGCTTTGGACTCAAACTTACCTAGGTTATCTTTGGTATTTAAAATATAGACTTTACATCCAAAGACCTTAAAATAATGAATTATTGGAATTGTACCATTCCACAATTCAAATGGAGTTTTTCCTAAAAACCTATGAATTAATACCCTATTTTGGATATAGCAAGCGGTGTTAACTGCTTCCGCCCACAAGTAGCTAGGTAAGGAGTATGCATTAAGCATTGTCCTAGCCACTTCTTGTAGGGCACGATTTTTCCTTTCCACAACCTCATTTTGTTGGGGTGTTCTAGGACAAGAAAACTCATGCTTGTACCCTTGTTCTAAGCAAAAAGTTGAAAAATTAGAATTCTCAAACTCTCCACCATGATCACTATGGATCCGATTGATTTTGAGTTTTCTTTCATTTTCTACTCTTTTATAACTTATGATTATTCCTAAGGTTTCATCTTTATTTTTCAAGAAAAATACCCAAGTAAACCTAGAGAAATCATCTACTATTACTAAGCAATATTTACTACCAATAATAGAAGGGGTACTATAACAATCAAATAAATCCATATGTAAGAGTTCTAAAGGTAAAGTAGTACTAAGTAAATTTTTACCTTTGTGTGATATTTTTGATTGTTTTCCTTCTTGGCATGCATCACACATCTTGTCCTTGAGAAATTTGACTTTAGGCAATCCTTTGACTAATTTCATTTTTGCTATTTTGGCTATATTCTTCATGTTTATATGTCCTAGCCTCCTATGCCAAAGCCAACTTTCTTCCTCTTTTGCAATGAGACACTTAGTAGAAGCATTAGTAGCATAGGATAAATCAACATAATATATATTTGATTTCCTAAAACCTACTAACATACAATCATTTAGAGTTTTTTGTCTTATAAAACATTTTGAGGAATCAAATTTAACATCAAAGTTTGCATCACATAGTTGTCTTACACTAAGTAAATTAAATTTCATATTTTTAACTAATAGCACTTTATGAATGGCAAGATTGGGGGATACCTCAATTGTGCCATTTCCTAGAATCTTAAGTTTGCCGCTATTACCAAATGAGACTTTTCCTTTGCTAGTGTGGTTGATAGTGGAGAATTTTCTCTCATCACCGGTCATATGCTTTGAGTACCCACTATCAACTATCCACAAGCTTGGTTCTTCTACCTATATCACATGAAAAATACAATCCTTAGGTACCCAAATCTTAGGACCACTAGCATCAATTATAAATTTCTTAGGTACCCAAGCCTTTCTACGCTTGCTTTTAATTATGGATTTTCTACTAACAAGGGATGTAAATGCTACCTCCTTTTCCTTAGGTCTATATCCTAATCCGGCCTTGTTGTAGATAGCCCTTTAATCCTTAATAATCATGTCTAGGTAATTAGAGCCATTAGTAAATTTTTCTAAGCATGCTCTTAAATTAACTATTTCTTTTCTTAATTCATCATTTTCATCCCTAAGGGTACATTAATCACTAGATAACTTACCACAAGATTATTCTATACTCTTAAGTGATTTAATCTCTATTTTTAAATCCTTAATCCTAGTTTTTGATCTATTCAAAGCATTTTGTAGGCATGCAATAGTCTTGTAAAGTAAATCTACTTTAGGTGAGTTGTTTACCTCATCATAATCACTTGATGATGATTCATCGCTTGAAGAGGAAGAGGACTTCTCGCTTGAGCTCCCGGCTTCTTCCTCTAATGCCATGAGAGCTAGATTCCGGGTGGCATGGCATACTTCTTCATCGTCGGAAGAGTCCTCCATGCTTAGGGTGTCCCATGTTTGAGCCACCATTGTCTCCTTCTTTTTCTTCTCCTTCTTTTCTTTCTTTTCCTTTTCCTTCTCCTCCTTCTTTAGTTCCGAGCAATTTGGCTTTATATGCTCCTTCTTGTTGCAACCAAAACAAGTCATGTTAGAGGTAGAATTTAAACTATTTGAAGACTTACCTCTTGAGGATTGGAACATCCTCTTCACATCTTTCTTGGTGAGTTTTCTTGACTTCCCACCAAACTTCTTGACGTAATGTGCCACCTCGCTTGCCGATAACTCATCTTCACTACTTGATGAGTCTTCCTCAGATTCGGATGAAGAGGACACTTCTTTCTTCTCCTTCTTCTTTTTGTCCTTCCTTCCTACAAAAAGAGCTATACCCTTCTCTTTGGATGAGGTGTTAGCTTGTTCATGTAATTGAAATTCACAAAAGAGCTCATCTAACTTAACCAATGAAAGATCCCTAGAGACCTTATAGGCATCTACCATTGAGGGCCATAAGGTTGTTCTAGGGAAAGCTTGTAACACATACCTTACAAGGTCTCGGTTGTCGACCTTCTCACCTATAACATGTAGTCCGTTGGACCGTGCATTTGGCTCACGGTCTCATTGGTCTTCATTGAGAAGCTTTGAAGCTGGCCAATTAGAAGATCTCTCTTGGCACTTCTTGTTTCTTTGGATCCTTTGTTGAGCTCGTTCAACTTCTCCCAAAGCTCCTTCGCCGATTCAAATGGCCCCACCTTGCTTAGTTGCTCTTTTGACAAACCACATTGAAGTGTGGTTGTTGCCTTAGTGTTGGCTTGAGCCTTCTTGGCCATGTCTCTCGTCCAATCCTTCGTCGGTATGGGTGCTCCATGTTCATCCACCGGCTTCTCGAACCCATCTACAACACTAAACCAATTCTCAATATCATTCATTAAGTAATACGCCATCCTACCTTTCCAATAGCCGAAGTCGTTGCCGTTGAAGAATGGAGGCCTCGCCGTGCTATACCCCTCTTGAAACACCATCTTTGCTCCGGTTGATTGCTAGATCTTTCGATGTGATCCGGGCTTTGATACCACTTGTTGGTGATCATTTGGAAGCTAGAGGGGGGGGGGTGAATAGCGCGTTTTCGTTTCTACAAGAATGATTAGTGGAAGCAAACAAAAATATATAAGTAAAAACAAAAGAACAATGCTAACAAGGCCTTTACGTAGTCCGAAGATAACGCTCCTACTCCACGGCGATCCTTAAGGTGGATCAATCCAAGCAATTCTACTAAGAAGATTTCCTTTACAACAAACCTCCTCTTCTTTACAAAGAATGAAACTTGAGCTTAGAGAGAGGAGGAGGGGATTTAAGATTACTTAGAAAGCTTGAAAACTCATGGAGGCTTTGGAGAAGAATCAGAGAATAAGAATTAACCCCAAAAACCTCCATCAACCCTCTTTTTATAGAGAGAAGGCTGATTTTCCCATTGGAGCACGATCAGTCGACTTCTGAACAGCCAGATTCATGGGATTCCAAGTCGTTTCGTCCAACGACATTCTCATCAGTCGACTAATGGAGTGATCAGTCGAGTGTGACTCCACTCTGTGCCCATTTTTACCTTGATCAGTCGACTGCCACTATTGGCCGATCGATCGAACATCGATCGCTATAAAGCAATGATCGATGGTCGTGGTTTCATCCTCGACTCCGAGCACGACGGTCGACTGATAAATGTTGGATCGAGAAGCGTCGCTAGAGGGGGGGGGTGAATAGCGAGCGTAAATCTTTTCGTCGTTTCGTTCGAGTAGACAATTAAACGAGTAAACACAGCGGAAAATAAAGAGAGACATTTATTTTACTTGGTTCACAACCCAGCGGTTGCTACTCCAAGGCCCTATCAGTCCTAGACCACGTACGGAGGGAAAAGCACTATAACGTCTCCTTCTCGTTGGAGGTAGGAGACAACGATCACAAAACCGAATGTACGAGGATGAACCAACAAGCCTACCTCACCTCGTTACGAATAAAAACAACGAATACAATATCAAAATATATTACTAGATGTTGTTGCCGACGAGGAAGATCTGAACTTGTTGTCGCGTCGGCGTTATGATGGTGTTGGAGCGTTGGCGTTGTAGGAGCACTTTATGAATAAACTTGATGATGTTTGGAGTTGGAATCCACCCGTCCTTTTATAGATTTTATCCTCTGAATATGTCTCCTCTTTTTTCAGAACAGATCACGAAGTTGTATAATTTTTATCGAGAAGTGGCCGCGTCAAACCTTATCCATTTTGACTTAGCCCAAAGGTTGATTCGTCGCTATCAGTCAACTAATGACTCCCATCTGTCGACTGATGAGCATCAGTCGACTGCCCAATGTCCAGCAGTCGACTGCCAGCCTGGCCACTTCCCTGCAATAAGAGGTTAACTTGGAAAATGATAAATGCGACGGTTTCTAACCATCCGATCTCGACCTAGACCTTCCACAGGAAGTCTTAGTCGGATCGCCGCCTACGGTCATCCCCGTAAAGAGGACACGACCTTACAATCTCTCACTCACACGAGCTTTCCTCGATACTTACCTTGTAGCTCTCACTTCCGGCCTTCCACTCGATTCCTTCGGATCCCTCCGAAGTCACTCGAGTATCGCCCGACCACCGCGGCTTCCTCTGGGTGTCCTAGCCTTCAGCTCCAGCTTTAGTACTTTTTTGCACACTCGATTTAGCTCGTGAGATAACGATGTAAACTTAACTTTGTGTCTTTTCCATAATCAAAACACAGGTTCGATTATCTAGTGCCCCTGCACCAACAATACATCGTATCAGTCGACTGATACTGATCAAGTATGAGTAATTCATACTTGATTTTACCTCTTAGACCTAAACTCAACCTTCTAGCTCTTCCTTAAGCCTTGCGCCTCCAGGATCCCTCCGAGTCCGCAACTTGTTCATCCTTTGCACTTTGCTTCCAAGAGCTTCCTTTGGTTTTGTCATGTCTTGAGTTTCCTTTGCCAAGGCGTGCTTGGACTTTACGCTGCCAAGTCTACATGCTTGGACTTACGCTGCCAAGACTTGCCTTTGGACTTCCTTTTGTAGGAGGACGAAACGGCCGGCTAGAGGGGGGTGAATAGCCCTCGTTCGTTGGATGTCGTATTTTGCTCATCTACAAAATGTTAGCGCAAGCGGAATATGCAAATATAAATAAAGACAAAGCAAAAGATAAACAAACAATACAAACACCGAGATGTAACATGGTTCACGGCTACGCCGCTAATCCACGGTCCGATTCGTCCACGATGAATCACTCCGCCAAAGCCAATCACTATTGGTCTCTCCTTTGCACCAAGCTAGGTGGACGTAACCTTTACAATCAAGATCACTCTTCTTACAATAAGAATGGAGTAAAAGCAAGTAAGAAGAGTTTAGAGCTTGTGGGGCACTTGGATGGTCGTTTGGAGTAAGAGCATTAGCCTCTTAAGGCTCCACTCCCTCTCTTTTTATAGAGAGGAAGATTTTCTTCCCGTTGGCCGCCACCAGTCGACTGCTGCCCTTTGGCAGTCGACTGCCGCCACTCCAACGGCCTCCGAACACATCGGATATCGACCGTTGTAGTCCAACGGAACACTTGGCAGTCGATCGATGGCGTCATCGGGCCGATCGCCAGTCAATCATTCGATCGGCATCACGGCGATTACCCGAACCCTATTGACCAGTCGACTGCCCACATATGGCAGTCGACTGCTGGCCACAATTCAGCCAGTCGAATACCAGTCGAACTACATTCGACTCAGAGCAGTCGACTGCCATTCCATGGCAGTCGACTGATGTCGGGAAATCCCATCCGACACTTAGCCAAATGGCCAAGTTTCACCTAGGAGCTACTACCCCTTCCCGGGTTACATTCGCTCACTCGTCTCTCGAGTCCTCGCCTTGAGTTGAGTCCGCCGGTTATTCACGCCACGCCCCTCAGATCAGCGACGACTGCGCAATGCTCCTTCACGTCTCTTGCCTCGAAGTCTACTTCCTTCGGCTTCACTCCAAGCTCCTCGTCCGGCGGTCCCTCGAATGCCCCAAGCGCACGACTTCCGTAAAGCCATCCTTCACCGACTCAAGGACCGAGTCATGAGTTGTGAAACTCGCCACGGCTCCATGTGCGAATTACTAAGCCCTGCAAGACTCCAACGCACATATCAACTCAACATAACACCCTAACTTAAACCCTTTGCCACACACATCAAAATCTTATCATGGCAAGAGATTGCCCTAACAATCTCCCCCTTTTTGATGTGTGGCAATCCGTTTAAGTTAGGTGAAAACATTTGATATAAATTTCTAAGGTAAGAAAGCATGTAAACATAAACACGATATTGCAACATGCAACTCCCCCTTAATCCATGAAACTCCCCATACATATCTCTCCCCCTATCATAATTAACTTAAACATAATTATTTCTCCCCCTTTGACACCATCAAAAAGATTAACACTAAGTTATAAACCTATGGCATCAAGTCTAATAGAAGAAAAATACCAAAAACATGATTAAAAGCCGAAATCAGAAAATATTGGGCTATTTTTCGGGTGGGCAGTCGACTGCTATCAGTATGGCAGTCGACTGACATAATGAGTTCCGGAAATCTGATTTTCTAGGTGAATTTCAGAAATGCATTAAAAATTCTAGAAAATTCGAAAAATCATGAAATTTGGGGAATATATTTCTTGTAATTATATCTATCAATGAAAAATAGTTTTTCAATAAAAATCATTATATTTTCCGAGATTTGCCAAAAATCCAAAAGCTTTAAAAACCACTAGTTTTTGAGCATGTTAGTATCCATTTTAACACCTAGTATTTCTTTGGATTGTTTCAAAACATGAATACATGGATTTTAAAGTAAGAAATTGTTTTGAAAACATATGAAATATCCAACCATGATCTTTGGGCAATATGTCTATGAATTAAACATAAGCCTTCCTCATGATTGGTCTATTATTGCTATTTTGATACCTTAAATGACCATCTAAATGCCATAGGCATTAGTGGACATTTGTATCATCCTAACATCTCACTCATGCTAAGTTTTCAATCATGGTAGCCTATAGTGAGTGTGAGATGCATCCTAGGGGGTATTTGTATCTACTTAACCATTATATTCATACAATTCTATCAAGGTTAAGTATTAACCTAACAATCCTCATGATCATAATGACATATATGAACTAGTTTCACATTATGATCTTGAAATGCATGTATTCATCAAATTATAATCATGCATTAGGTATTATATGATGATAATTAGCAAATATCACCTAGGGCATGATTTAAATCCTATTTCTCATGATTATGTGCCAAATATCAAAATCAAAAATCATGATTGCAAACATGCATAGTAATTACATTAATCATCATGATTTAAGCATTATTAACTATTTATAGGCACGTTATCATCACCTAACACTATTTAAAAATGTTGTCCCACCATCCTAAGTCAACCAAAATATGATATAGGTCAATTGCATATGGTTGACTACCCTAGGGGTTTTTCTAACCCTTAAGGATGGATTTTGGAACCCAATACAAAATCTTGCCTATGGGGTTCACTAGAAATTCCTTAGGAATCCATTTCCTAGCAATTACTTTCTTCTTATCTTGTCCCCTAGCAATTAGGCATTTGTAGGCCTTTTCATTTTTTTTTCTTTGTATCCTAGGCCTTTCTTATTGAAGCTAGCTCTTTGGCTCCCTATGATCATGTTCAATGTGTTGGAGCCTATAGTGAATTTTTCTAGGGCTTTTGTCAAGTAATCTACCTTTTCCCTTAGAGCCCTATTTTCATCCATACATGCATCACTAACATTAAATGGCACATATTCATGTGAGCATGCATCATCATGGCACGAAGAAATATTTTCATTTTGATTTAGGCATGCTTTTTCTAGTTTATTTTCTAAGTCCTTAATTTGTTCAAGCATGCATTTATTTTTCTTCTTTGCTCTAAACAAATCCCTAGTTAAACTAGAAACCATGGAAACTATTTTCTTGGGGGTTAGATTTGTTACCATAGTCTCCATGTCCTCTTCTTCTTCTTCGGATGAGGAGGATGTAGAGGCTCCCCCTTCATTTGAGCTCTCTCCACTTGAGCTTGATTCTTCATTTTCGGTGGAGGAGCAATCCAAGTCATCAAAGGCCATCAATGCCAAATTGGTGACAAAAGCATTCTCCTCATCCGATGATGACGAGGAGGATGAGGATGGGTCATCCCAAGTCCTTGCCTTTAGAGCTTTGGTCTTCCCCTTTTCTTTTGTCTTCTTCTCCTCTTCCTTCTTTTTCTTGATCCCCTTTTTCTTCTTCTTTTCTTCCTTCTTTTTCCTTTCTTCCTTGCTCTTGTTTAGGAGGGGACAATTGTCCCTTATGTGTCCCTCTCCTTGGCAATTGTAGCAAATGATTTTCCCCCTTGGTCTTCTATTCCTATCATTTGATTTGTTAAATTGAAAACCTTTTAAAGCACGTCTTACCCTCCTTACCATATAGGCTTCTTCGGTGCTATCCATGGAGGAGGAGGAAGAGGCTTCATCATCGGAGGAGGAGGGGATCTCTATCTTCGTCTTCCCCTTGTTTGCCAACAATGCTACTCCCCTTGAAGGTTGGATTCTAGGCTCTTCTTGTATACCTTCAAGTCTTGTTTAGTGGAGCTCCATTGTTGAGAAGAATTCCTCCAAGGTGCTTACTTCTATGTTCTTGGAGATATAAAATGAGTCCACCATGGAGCTCCATCTTGAGGACCGGGGAAAGGCATCTATGACCTTCATTACCATATCCCGGTTGGAGAGCTTTTCACCTACACTTGTTAAACCGGTTAGTATTTCCTTAAATCTAGAGTGTAGGGATTTTACCTTCTCTCCCTTTTCAAGTTTGATATTGAAAAATTGGGAGCGAAGAACATCTCTCCTTGCTAGCTTCGCCTCGGATGTGCCTTCATGGATTTCTATTAGTTTCTCCAACATTTCCTTGGCACTTAGGCATTCTCCAATTCGGTTGATCTCTTGTTGGGGGAGCACATTGAAAAGATGATGCCTGGCTTTTGAATTTGCAAGGTGCTCTTCCCTTTGCTTTTTGGTCCACCAAGATTTCTCTATTGGCTTCCCCTCTTCATCCCTAGGAAAAACGAAACCAGATTCCATTGTAATCATAATATCAAAATCCGTTTCGAAAAATACCTCCATTCTCTTTTTCCACCAAGAGAATTCGCCGTCGAACTTCGGTGGGTTGATGTTTGAGCCGGCCATTTTGAAAGTTGCTTGTTGTGGCGGTTAGTCCTCGACAAGCTTTCCTTGGCTCTGATACCACTTGTAGGAGGACAAAACAACCGGCTAGAGGGGGGTGAATAGCCCTCGTTCATTGGATGTCGTATTTTGCTCGTCTACAAAATGTTAGCGCAAGCGGAATATGCAAATATAAATAAAGACAAAGCAAAAGATAAACAAACAATACAAACACCGAGATGTAACGTGATTCATGGCTACGCCGCTAATCCATGGTCCGATTCGTCGACGGTGCATCACTCCGCCAAAGCCAATCACTATTGGTCTCTCCTTTGTACCAAGCTAGGTGGAGGTAACCTTTACAATCAAGATCACTCTTCTTACAATAAGAATGGAGTAAAATCAAATAAGAAGTGTTTAGAGCTTGTGGGGCACTTGGATGGTCGTTTGGAGTAAGAGCATTAGCCTCTTAAGGCTCCACTCCCTCTCTTTTTATAGAGAGGAAGATTTTCTTCCCGTTGGCCGCCACCAGTCGACTGCTGCCCTTTGGCAGTCGACTGCCGCCACTCCAACGGCCTCTGAACACGTCAGATCCCGACCGTTGTAGTCCAACAGAACACTTGGCAGTCGACTGATGGACCTCATCGGTCATCGCCTCGTCGTCGGTATCGATCGACTCTGGCGGTTTGTGGCGAACCCTATTGACGATCAGTGTCCACATATGGCGGTCATTGCTAATTTAGCTTGATCAAATACCAGTCGAACTACATTCAACTCAGAGCAGTCGACTTCCATTCCATGGCAGTCGACTGATGTCGGGAAATCCCATCTGACACTTAGCCAAATGGCCAAGTTTCACCTAGGAGCTACTACCCCTTTTCGGGTTACATTCGCTCACTCTCGTCTCTCGGAGTCCCTCGCCTTCGAAGTTATCTTCGTTCTCGGCCACGTCCCTCGGCAGCATCAAGCACACAACTCTGCAATGCTCCTTCGCGTCTCTTGCCTCAAAGTCTACTTCCTTCGGCTTCACTCCAAGCTCCTCGTCCGGCGATCCCTCGGATGCTCCAAGCGTACGGCTTCCGCAAAGCCATCCTTCACCGACTCAAGGACCGAGTCATGAGTTGTGAAACTCATCACGACTCCATGTGCAAATTACTAAGCCCTGCAAGACTCCAACGCACATATCAACTCAACATAACACCCTAACTTAAACCCTTTGCCACACACATCAAAACCTTATCATGGAAAGAGATTGCTCTAACACCTTTGCCAAAGTCCGTTTGGACTTAATGCCGCCAAGACAACATGCTTGGTCTTATGCCGCCAAACCTTTATCTTGGACTTCTCTTGCTAAGATCATACTTGGACTTTGCCTTAACCCATCACTTAATCATGTTCACCATTAGATCACTATTTGTTTCCTAACTTAGATGATTATCCAAACATCAAAACATATAAATGCTTGGGGCATTGTTGCACCAACAGTGTAGACCTACATGTTAAGAGTTTACCTTTGAAGCGATGCCCTTCGCTTATCCCGCTCGTCCAAACGGATTGCCGAAACTCGAGAGTGTCAAGTGTACACTCCTGTATTGGTATCCACACAAGCAATAGGTGGAGAAAAGACAATCTTGAGTGTGCTAGCACTCCTTGAAGTCCACGGCAAGATGAGGAAGAGAAGGGAGAGAGCTTGAGGCAAGAGAGGAGGAAGAAGATGAAGTTACACAACTTAACTTCACACTTTCATAACCCACTATAAGAGGGGTTACATGCATGCATGTAACTCCAAGAGCCAATGACTCTTGGTCTCCCTCATGAGGTGGCACCCCATGATGTGTCCATGATGATGTGGAGCATCATCATTGGCCAGCCCCATGCCAAGTCACCATGACATGACAATTGGTCAAGTCAAAATTGTCCATTCATCTTCCCTCTCAAGTCAAGTCAAACTTGACCTCTTATCTCCCATGGTTGATCAAATCCAACCATTTGATTCAAGTCAATTTTATTTAATGAATCTCAATTCATTAGTTTAAATTGACTCGATGAATCAAATCTAAATTAGACTCATTCAACACTTGAATCAACTTGAGTTCAACTCATTTAGTCTAATTTGGATTACTCTTAATCCAATTTGGTTCATCCCATGAACCTAATCCTCATGGTCCATCATATGAACCTAATCTCCATCTAATTGCCCTTTGTGTGTGACCCTATAAGTTCTTGTAACGTTGTCAATGCTCCTAAACCGATTTAGGAACATAAGCAATGAGCGGTACCTAGCAACACATCATTGCTACCCAAGTTACAAGAATGTTGAGATCCAACATCACCTTTGTGACTACTAATTGTGACTCTCACAATATGTGACAATGTCCCTCTATCCTTGACATCTAGATTGACCAATTGAGGCATAGACCGTGTCATCCTCGGTACAATCTATATCTTGAACTCCAAGTAGACTCACTCTAATAAAATGAGCTCAATATCTCATATTGACTCATTTGGGCATGAACATGCACTTAGTGATCTCACTCTATCAAGAATAACAATGTCACTCCCATCATATAGGAGGGATAGATCCCATCTACATCACTCACATCCCTCCGTATAATTTGTTACATACCCAGTAATCGCCTTTATAGTCCACCCATTTACGGGTGACGTTTGACGAAGCCAAAGTATGCAACTCCTTATGTAGGGAACCATGGTGACTTCAAGTCCAAGGACTAATCGTCATACAAATAGTCACATGAGAAAGTATATGACACTCATATAACGATCCATGATACTATCTCATGGCGGGTCATTCAGTATACATTCTCCAATGCATACTCATGTGTCAACTTGATATCACATATCTATGACTTGTGAGATCAAGTCATCGAGTTGACCTACATGCTAGTCTTTTCGCATTGACATTGTCCCTGAATGTTAATACTTGACTAGGAATGATTAAGAGTAGTGTTCTCTATATCATCTCATTATCGATTCAATCAATCGATTGATATAGATAAGAACCTTCTACTCAAGGACGTTATTATACTTAGTTATTTGGCACCAATACAAGTAAGTATAATAACCATGCCTTTATAAATAGGAATATGATACAACAAAGTCCACACAACAATCATCACATGATTGACTCTAGGGCTTTCACTAACAATCTCCCACTAGCACTACCACCAATCACTGTAGTATCTAATACCCAATGACCTAGTGTGACCATCATACTTTTTTTGTGCCAAAGCCTTGGTCAAGTGATCTGCGACGTTAGCCTCTGTGGGTACTCTGCAAATCTTCACATCTTCTCTATCGATAATCTCTCGAATGAGATGGAAGTACCGTAGTATGTGTTTGGTGCGCTTGTGCGAGCGAGGTTCCTTAGCCTGCGCAATCGCTCCATTGTTGTCACAATAGAGCTCTATAGGATCTTCTATGCTAGGAACCACCCCAAGCTCACTAATGAACTTGCGGATCCAAACTTCCTCCTTTGCTGCCTCTGATGTAGCAATATACTCGGCCTCTTTTATAGAATCAGTAACTATGTTCTGCTTCGAACTCTTCCAGCTCACAGTGCCACCATTCAAGCAAAACATGAACCCTGACTACGTTCTATAATCATCCTGGTCAGTTTGAAAGTTGGCATCACTGTAACCCTTTATAGCTAGCTCCTCGTCGCCTACAAATATCAAGAAATATTCTTTAGTCCTTCTCAAGTACTTAAGAATATTCTTGATTGCTATCCGGTGATGCTCACCTGGATTTGACTGGTATCTACTCATCATGCTCAAAGCATACGAGACATCATGACGAGTATATAGCATGGCGTATATGATAGATCCTATGACCGATGCATAGGGGATCTTATCCATGCGGTCTCTCTCCTCTCTAGAAGAGGGACTTTGAGTTTTCGAAAGACTAACACCATGTGACATTGGTAGAAGTCCCTTCTTGGAATTCTGCATGGCAAACCTTAGTAATACCGTGTCAATATATGTACTCTAACTTAGGCCAAGCAATCTCTTAGATCTATCTCTATAGATCTTGATGCCTAGAATACAGGCTGCTTCACCTAAGTCCTTCATTGAGAAGCATGTCCCCAACCAAGTATTCACAGACTATAGCGAAGGGATGTCATTCCCAATGAGGAGTATGTCATCCACGTACAATACTAGGAAGACAACTGTGTTTCCATTAACCCTGTTGTAGACACAGGGTTCATCTTCATTCTTGATGAAACCAAACTGTTTGATCGCATCATCGATTCGAAGATTTCAGCTCCGAGAAGCTTGCTTTAGCCCATAAATGGACCTTCGCAGCTTGCATACCTTCCCAGTATGCTGTGGATCCACAAAACTCTCAGGTTGTGTCATGTACATATCCTCGAGCAAGTTTCCATTCATAAATGTGATTTTGACATCCATCTGCTAGATCTCAAAATCGTGGTATGCTGCATAGCAAGCATGATCCGAATAAACTTAAACATCACCACTGGAGAAAAGGTTTCATCATAGTCAATGCCATGAATTTGCTTGAAACCTTTAGCCACCAATCGACTCTTATAGGTATGCGTAAGTCCATCAATGTCAGTCTATCTCTTAAAGACCCACTTACACCCAATGGGTTTGACGCCTTCAGGTGGATCAACAAAAGTCCATACTTGGTTGGTGCACATGGATTCCATCTCGGATCTCATAGCCTCTAGCCATTTCTCAGAATCTGGGTTCATCACAACTTCTTGATAGGAGGTAGGCTCATTCTCAATGAGCATAATGTCATCATGGTCAGAAAAGAGAAATGAATATCTCTTAGGCTGACGACATACCCTATCAGACCTGCGAAGAGGTAGGTATACCTGAACAGGTTGTTGTTCCACAACTCTTTGTGCAACAATCTCCTCATCCACAACACTTTGTGGTTCCTATCCAACCTCCATCAAGGCCTCAGTGCTATGGTCCCTATCTTGAATTTCTTCAAGATCGAACGTACTCTCACTAGTTTTTCTATAAACAAAATTCCTTTCTAGAAATACCCCAGTCTTTGCCATAAACACTTTATGCTGACTGGGAATGTAGAAGTAATATCCCTTCGTTTCCTTGGGATATCCAACAAAATAGCACTTATCGGATTTGGGTCCCAGTTTGTATGAGACTTAACGTCGAACGTAAGCCTCACAACCCCAAATCCTCATGAAAGACGTCTTGGGATTTCTCCCTTTCCATATCGTATATGGTGTCTTTATCACAGCCTTGGATGGTACACGATCAAGTGTGAAGTCTTCTGTGTCTAGAGCATATCTCCAAAAGGATATAGGAAGATCTGTGTGACTCATCCTAGATCGTACCATATCTAATAGGGTATAATTCCTCCTTTCGGATACACTATTCCACTGTAGTGTTCTAGGAGGAGTAAGTTGGGATAGAATCCCATACTCAGCTAGATAGTCACGAAACTCATGACTAAGGTATTCACCACTTCGATGTGATCGAAGTATCTTAATACTCTTGCCAAGCTGGTTTTGTACTTCATTCTTGAATTCTTTGAAATTTTCAAAGGATTCTGACTTATGTGTCATCAGATACACATAACTATTCCTACTGAAGTCATCAGTAAATGTAATGAAGTACCTATATCCATCTCTAGCAGCAACATTGAAAGGGCCACATACGTCACTATGTATAAGTCCTAACAAGTCTGTTGCTCTTTCGCTGTGTCCACTAAAGGGAGTCTTGGTCATCTTGCCTAGAATGCAAGACTCACATGTCTCATATGATTCAAAATCAAATGAGTGCAGTAGCCCATCCTTATGGAGCTGGGATAAGCGAATCTCATTTATGTGACCTAAGCGACAATGTCAGAGATAGGTTTGGTTCAACTCATTTGACTTGAACCTTTTGGTTCTTATGTTATAGATGGGCCTCTCTAAGTCTAGAATGTAGAGTCCGTTCATTAGAGGTGCACTACAATAAAACATATCATTTAAATAAACTAAACAACATTTGTTCTTTATTATAAATGAAAAGCCTTTCTTGTCTAAACAAGAAACTGAAATTATGTTCTTAGTTAAAGCAGACACATAACAACATTCATCTAGTTCTAGTACAAGCCCAAAGGACAGAGATAGAAAATAAGTTCCTACAGCAACAGCAACAACTCTTGCTCCATTGCCTACTCATAGGTCCACCTCGCCTTTTGTCAATGCCCTGCAATTTCTCAGCGCCTGCATATTAGTACAAATTGAGATGCACATCCGGTATCTAATACCCATGATGAAGAAATAGATAGATTGACTTCTATGACATATATACCTGAAGTAGAAGTCTCACTTCTCTTCTTCTTAAGATCTTCCAAGTATGCTTTGCAGTTACGCTTCCAGTGTCTAGCTTCCTTACAGTGGAAGCAAGTCCCTTCCTTGGCCACCCCTCCTTTCGGTTTCAGTGCCTTGCCTTTGCCCTTGGCTTGAGACTTTCCCTTACCTTTTGGCTTGCCCTTGCCTTTCTTCTTTTGCACCATCAAATGGAGTCAGGTTTATCCTTCTTAAGATTAAGCTCAGCAGTTCTCAACATGCTAAGCATCTCAGGCTATGGCCTATCAATTTCATTCATGTTGTAATTCATGACAAATTGATTGTAGCTTTATGGCAAAGATTGCAAGATCAAGTCAGTGGCCAGCTCTTGGACAAGTGAGATTCCCAACTTCTGTAGGTTTTCTATGTACCCAATCATCTTGAGTACATATGGACCTACATGAGTCCCATCTTGCATCTTGGACTGAAACAGTGCCTTAGAGATCTCATATCTCTCGTGCCTTGCTTGCCCTTGATACAGTTGATGAAGATGTTCAACCATATCAAAAGCATTCATGAACTCGTGTTTCTTCTTAAGCTCAGAGTTCATGGTCGCGAGCATGAGGCATGACACATCTAATGCATCATCTTGATGCTTCTTGTAAGCATCTCGTTTAGCTCACGAGGCAGTGGCAGGAGGTGCCTCCGGAATGGGATGCTCCAGGACATACAATTTTCTTTCTTGGGTGAGAACGATTCTTAGATTCCTATACCAGTCCAGGAAATTAGTTCCATTGAGCTTGTCCTTCTCAAGGATAGAACGCAGGGAGAGAGTGTTCATGTTTGTCAATATGGTAATCTACAACATACACAATGTAGAAAATTAATATCATATTTCATTTATCATTTAATTAGGCGTTTAATAAAATGATGCTCCCACTGAATTATAGGACTTTTGTAGAATCGAGTCATGGATGTGGTCAAACCACATTACTAGATTCATACAAACTAGCTATAATTCTCACGGGACAAGATCCACATCATACTACACCTTGAGTTAGCTTTGGCTAAATCGCCCAAGACTTAGCATGATCGGTAGGTAACAAATTACCAATTACATCTCTATGCAACTCTTGTTTATAGGATCAAGATCCACATTTATAAAAGACCTTGAGTTATCTTAAGCTAAATCGCCCAAGATTTAGTGTAAATGCGATCTTATCCTATCTTTCCAACGGTTGGAATATACCTATAGTTTTACTCGATCCAATTGAGTTAACTAGTTTTACTCAATCTAATTGAGATTATTCTCACCCAAGCTGTGATAGGCGGGACCAAGATTGTCCCTCCACACCCTACCAAGATAATATGCGTTGCTATGCTTTGGCAGATTCAACAATAACAAATGATCGAGGTAGTGATGGGTATCAAAACTTGGTAGGCATTTTTGAGTTGATTTGATTAAGATATAATCTAATTGTTAATGTGTATCATATACGCATTAAGAGCTTTATTACCCTACACTAGCATGCATCACATACATACAAGCAAAATATACTAGCATGCATCATATACATACAAGGAAAATATCCTAGCATGCATCATATACATACAAGCAAAATTTACTAGCATGCATCACATACATACAAGCAAAAACAAATATATATATATATATATATATATATATATATATATATATATATATATATATATATAAATTGTGATGAGGTCATGGCCCTACTATGATCTTCTCAAGCCAATGAGAAGATCGGACGATCAACCTAGGGTTAGCGGTTTCTTCAAGTGCCTCATTTGACCGCCATGTGTCGTCGACACCCTCCTCATAACTCCGTCTACTAGTGGACCTTCCACCGGTCCATTTTTGTACATTACAAACATGAAACTCGAGTTACATTTGAGTATAAAACTAGTTACAACTGAAATTTTAAAAGAAGAGGCACGACGCGCAGGTCGCATACCCTATACAACATGCACAACCCCAAAAATGACGTGCACACCGTATTATGAATTACAACACATTTATCCTATCACATTGGGGTTATTGGGCCATGACCATCACAGTATTATACATAATTTTAAATTATGTATTTTACAAAAATTTCTATAATTTTTACTATTTGTTTTCAATTTTTATGAGTCACATCTCCGTAACGGTCCCGCTAAGCAATTTTCGGGCGCAATCGCGGGACAATGCCCCTTTCAGGGTTAGGGGCAGCGCCCCTACTCGCTAAATGAACTTTGCGAGTGTCCCATCTTGATCTTACAGTGAATTATGTCGCTGTACCAAAAACATAAAGTGAGAATTCACTATTTCGCAGAGTTTTTCTCGATGGTTGAAAGCCTACAAGTGTCCCAACACTTGTTGCTTCGACTCTTTGAGAAAAATACCCAAAAATATATAAAAATAGGAAATTTATAGAAACTTAAAGATCTATAATTTTTATATCTAGTACAAAAACTACAAAACTGAAACACATACATGCTTCGCACGTGGCTCTGATACCACTGTTGGACTATCCGAGCTGCAGAAACCACTTTTTGCGTTGCATAAACCCCAGAAGTCGGCCATGGATCTGTGCGAAGGTAAATAAAAACTATATGAATGTGTTTAAAACCTTTAGATCTACTGTAGACCTACATGTTAAGAGTTTACCCTTGAAGCGATGCCCTTTTTTTTATCCCGCTCATCCAAACGGATTGCCGAAACTCGAGAGTGTCAAGTGTACACTCCTCTATTGGTATCCACACAAGTAATAGGTGGAGAAAAGACAATCTTGAGTGTGCTAGCACTCCTTGAAGTCCACGGAAATATGAGGAAGAGAAGGGAGAGAGCTTGAGGGAAGGGAGGAGGAAGAAGATGAAGTTACACAACTTAACTTCACACTTTCATAACCCACTATAAGGGGGTTACATGCATGCATGTAACTCCAACAGCCAATGACTCTTGGTCTCCCTCATGAGGTGGCACCCCATGATGTGTCCATGATAATGTGTAGCATCATCATTGGCCGACTCCAAGCCAAGTCACCATGACATGACAATTGGTCAAGTCAAAATTGACCATTCATCTTCCCTCTCAAGTCAAGTCAAACTTGACCTCTTATCTCTCATGGTTGATCAAATCCAACCATTTGATTCAAGTCAATTTGATTTAATGAATCTCAATTCATTAGTTTAAATTGACTCGATGAATTAAATGTAAATTAGACTCATTCAACCCTAGAATCAACTTGAGTCCAACTCAATTGGTCTAATTTAGATTACTCTTAATCCAATTTGGTTCATCCCATGAACCTAATCCTCATGGTCCATCATATGAACCTAATCTCCATCTAATTGCCCTTTGTGTGTGACCCTATAGGTTCTTGTAATGTTGGCAATGCCCCTAAACCTATTTAGGAACATAAGCAATGAGCGGTATCTAGCAACACATCATTGCTACCCAAGATACAAGAATGTTGAGATCCAACATCACCTTTGTGACTATTAATTGTGACTCTCACAATATGTGACAATGTCCCTCTATCCTTGACATCTAGATTGACCAATTGAGGCATAGACCGTGCCATCCTCGATACAATCTATATCTTGAACTCCAAGTAGACTCACTCTAATCAAATGAGCTTAACATCTCATATTGACTCATTTAGGCATGGTCATGCACTTAGTGATCTCACTCTATCAAGAATAACTATGTCACACCCATCATATAGGAGGGATAGATCCCATCTACATAACTCACATCCCTCCGCATAATTTATTACATACCCAGTAATTGCCTTTATAGTCCACCCATTTACGGGTAACGTTTGACGAGGCCAAAATATGCAACTCCTTATGTAGGGAACCATGGTGACTTCAAGTCCAAGGACTAATAGTCATACTAATACTCACATGAGAAAGTATATGACACTCATATAACGATCCATGATACTTTCTCATGGCGGGTCATTCAGTATACATTCTCTAATGCATACTCATGTGTCAACTTGATATCACATATCCATGACTTGTGAGATCAAGTCATCGAGTTGATCTACATGCTAGTCTCTTCGCATTAACATTGTCCCTGAATGTTAATACTTGACTAGGAATGATTAAGAGTAGTGTTCTCTATATCATCTCATTATCGATTCTGTTAGTGAAAGCCCTAGAGCTAATCATGAGATGATTGTTGTATGGACTTTATTGTATCATATTCCTATTTATAAAAGCATGGTTATTATATTTACTTGTATTGGTGCCAAATAACTAAATATAATAATGTCTTTGAGTATTAGGTTCTTATCTATATCAATCGATTGGTTGAATCGATAATGAGATGATATAGAGAGCACTATTCTTAATCATTCCTAGTCGAGTATTAATATTCAGGGACAATGTTAATGCGTAGAGACTAGCATGTATGTCAACATGATGACTTGATCTCACAAGTCATCGATATGAGATATCAAGTTGACACATGGGTATACATTAGAGAATGTATACTGAATGACCCACCATGAGAAAGTATCGTGGATCATTATATGAGTGTCATATACTTTCTCATGTGGCTATTAGTATGACTATTAGTCCTTAGACCTGAAGTCACCATGGTTCCCTGCATAAGGCGTTGCATACTTTGGCTTCGTCAAACGTCACCCGTAAATGGGTGGACTATAAAGGCGATTACTGGGTATGTAACAAATTATGCAGAGGGATGTGAGTGATGTAGATGGGATCTATCCCTCCTATATGACGGGAGAGACATCGATATTCTTGATAGAGTGAGACCACGAAGTGCATGACCATGCCCAAATGAATTAATATGAGATATTGAGCTCATTTGATTAGAGTGAGTCTACTTGGAGTTCAAGATTTAGATTGTACCGAGGATGACACGGTCTATGCTTCGATTGGTCAATCTAGATGTCAAGGATAGAGGGACATTGTCACATATTGTGAGAGTCATGATTAGTAGTCACAAAGGTGATGTTGGAGCTCAACATTCTTGTAACTTGGGTAGCAATGATGTGTTGCTAGATACCGCTCATTGTTTATGTTCCTAAATCGGTTTAGGGACATTGCCAACGTTACAAGAACCTATAGGGTCACACACATAAGAGAAATTAAATGGAGATTAGGTTCATATGATGAACCATGAGGATTAGGTTCATTGGATGAACCAAATTAGATTAAAAGTAATCCAAATTAGACTAATTGAGTTAGACTCAAGTTGATTCAAGTGTTGAATGTGTCTACTTTAGATTTGATTCATCAAATCAATTTAAATTAATGAATAGAGATTCATTAAATTAAATTGACTTGAGTCAACTGGTTTGATTTGATCATCCATGGGAGATTAGAGGTCAAGTTTGACTTGACTTTAGAGGGAAGATGAAAGGTCAAGTTTGACTTGACCAAATGCCATGTCATGATGATGACTTGGCATGGTCGGCCATTGATGATGCTCCACATCATCATTGACTTTGTCAATTGGTGCCACATCATGAGGGAGACCAAGGGACATGGGAGTTACATGCATGCATGTAACCCCCTCTCCATGAAGTGGCCGGACACTTTACTCCATGTGATGGAATTCATTTGGTGAGTTATTCCAACTTCATCTTCTTCCTTGGGATTTTTTCCTTCAAGCTCTCCTTCTTCTTCCTCATCTTGCCGAGACCTTCTAGGAGTGCTAGCACACTCAAGATTGTCTTTTTCTCCACCTATTTCTTGTGTGGATACCAATAGAGGAGTGTGCACTTGACACTCTCAAGTTCCTGCAACCCTTTTGGACGAGCGGGATTTGCGAAGGGCGTTGCTACGAGGGTAATGATCTCACCTCTTAGATCTAATGTAGATCTAGGGTTTTATATAAACACATACATGTTTTGTTTTAATACATCTTCGCACGGATCCGTGGTCGTGGCTTCTGATGTTTCCACAACGCAAAAAGAGGTTTTTGTGGCTCGGAAAAACCCAACAGATTCAACCAATTGATTGATATAGATAAGAACCTTCTACTCAAGGATGTTGTTATACTTAGTTATTTGGCATGAATACAAGTAAGTATAATAACCATGGCTTTATAAATAGGAATATGATACAACAAAGTTCATACAATAATCTGTTGGTGCAATAATGCCCCTAGCATTTATATGTTTTGATGTTTAGATAATCATCTAAGTTAGGCAACAATTTGTTATCTAATTGTGAACATGTTCAAGTAACAGGGAAATCCAAGTATGAAGACTTGGTAAAGGCAAAGTCCAAGTATGAGCTTGGCAAGAAAAGTCCAAGGTAAAAGTTTGGCGGCATAAGACCAAGCATGTTGTCTTGGCGGCATTAAGTCCAAACGGACTTTGGCAAAGGAAGACCAAAGGAAAGTCTTGGCAGCGTAAGTCCAAGCATGTAGACTTGGCAGCGTAAAGTCCAAGCATGCTTTGGCAAAAGGAAACCCAAAAGACATGACAAAACCAAAGGAAGCTCTTGGAAGCAAAGTGCATAGGATGAACAAGTCGCGGACTCGGAGGGATCCTGGAGGCGCAAGGCTTAAGGAAGAGCTAGAAGGTTTGGTATAGGTCTAGGGGGTGTAATCAAGTATGAATTATTCATACTTGATGAGTATCAGTCGACTGATATGATGTATCGATCGGTAGTGTGCTCGGTGAGTCGGGATGAAACCACGACCATCGATCGACTACTTTTGGTGTGGCGATGATGATGTTGCGATCGACCGCCAATAATAACGATCAAGCGATCAAGTTAAACACGAGCATAGAATGGAGTCTCACTCGACTGCGACCTATTATCACTCGACTGATCACTCCATCAGTTGAATGATGGAGGGATCAGTCGACTGATAAGAGTGTCGTTGGAGGAAACGACCCTGAATCCCAAAAATCCGGCTATTCAGAAGACGTTAACCGTGCCGACAGTCGACTGATGTTGTGCATCAGTCGACTGATGATGCTCCAACGGGAAAATCAGCCTCCTCTCTATAAAAAGAGGGCTGGTGGAGGTTTTTGGGGTTAATGCTTATTCTCTGATAATACTCTCAAGCCTCCATAATTTTTCAAAGCTTTCTAGTGATTCTAAATCTCTTTCTCCTCTCTAAGCTTCATCTACATCTTTTGTAAGAAGAGGAGAAGTGTTGTAAAGGAAAGCTTCATAGTGGTATTGATTAGGGTTGATCCACCTCAAGCATCACCATGGAGTAGGAGCGCTATCTCCGAACCACGTAAAAAATCGTGTTAGCATTGTTTTTCATTTGTGTTATTATTATTTTTGTTGTGCTTCCTCTAATCTTTTTATAGAGACGAAAAACAAGCTATTCACCCCCCTCTAGCTTCCAATCGATCACCAACAAGTGGTATCAGAGCCCGGATCGCATCAAAAGATCTAACAATCAACCGGAGAAAAAATGGCTTTCCAAGAGGGGTATAGCACGGCGAGGCCTCCGTTCTTCGACGACAATGACTTCGGCTATTGGAAAGGTATGATGGAGTATTATTTAATGAATAATATTGAAAATTGGTTTAGTATTGTAGATGGTTTTGAGAAGTCGGTCGATGAACACGGAGCACTCATACCGACGAAGGATTGGACGAGAGACATGGCCAAGAAGGCTCAAGCCAACGCCAAGGCAACAACCACACTTCAATGTGGTTTGTCAAAAGAGCAACTAAGCAAGGTGGGGCCTTTTGAATCGGAGAAGGAGCTTTGGGAGAAGTTGATAGAGCTCAACGAAGGATCCAAGAAAATAAGAAGGGCCAAGAGAGATCTCCTAATTGGCCAACTTCAAAGCTTCTTTATGAAGACCAATGAGACCGTGAGGCAAATGCACAGTTGCTTCAAAGAAGTAGTCAACGGACTACATGTAATAAGTGAGAAGGTCGACAACCGAGACCTCGTAAGGTATGTGCTCCAAGCTTTCCCTAGAACAACCCTATGGACCTCAATGGTAGATGCCTATAAGGTCTCTAGGGATCTCTCATTGGTTAAGTTAGATGAGTTATTTTGTGAATTTCAATTACATGAACAAGCTAACACTTCATCCAAAGAGAAGGGTATAGCTCTTTTTGTAGGAAAGAAGGACAAAAAGAAGAAGGAGAAGAAAGAAGTGTTCTCCTCATCCGAATCCGAGGAAGACTCGTCGAGTAGTGAAGATGAGCTATCAGCAAGCGAGGTGGCTCATTATGTCAAGAAGTTTGGTGGGAAGTCAAGGAAGCTCACCAAGAAAGATGTGAGGAGGATGTTCCAATCCTCAAGAGGTAAGTCTTCAAATAGTTCAAATTCTACACCTAACGTAACTTGTTTTGGTTGCAACAAGATAGGGCATATAAAGCCAAATTGCCCGGAACTAAAGAAAAAGGAGGAGAAGGAAAAGAAAAAGAAAGAAAAGAAGGAGAAGAAGAAGAAGGAGGCAATGGTGGAACAAACATGGGACAACCTAAGCATGGAGGATTCTTCCGACGATGAAGAAGTTTGTCATGCCACCCGGAATCTAGCCCTCTTGGCATTGGAGGAAGAAACCGGGAGCTCAAGTGAGGAGTCCTCATCTTCTTCTTCAAGCGACGAATCATCATCAAGTGATGATGATGAGGTAAACAACTCCCCTAGGATATATTTACTTTATAAGACAATTGCATGTCTTCAAAATGCATTGAATAGATTGAAAACTAGGATTAAGGACCTAAAAATAGAGATTAAATCACTTAAGATTGTAGAACCATCTTGTGGCAAATTATCTTGTGATGAGGATCCATGTACCCTTAGAGATGAAAATGATGAATTGAGAAAAGAAATAGGTAACTTAAGAGCATGCTTAGAAAAAATTACTAATGACTCTAAATACCTAGACATGATAATTAAGGATCAAAGGGCTATTTACAACAAGGTCGGACTAGGATATAGGCCTAAGGAAAAGGAGGTAGCATTTACATCCCTTGTTAGTAGAAAAACCATAATTAAAAGCAAGGGTAGAAAGGCTTGGGTTCCTAAGAAATTTCTAATAGATGCTAGTGGTCCTAAGATTTGGGTACCTAAGGATTGTATTTTTCATGTGATATAGGTAGAAGAACCAAGCTTGTGGATCGTTGATAGTGGGTGCTCAAAACACATGACCGGTGATGAGAGAAAATTCTCCACTATCAACCACACTAGCAAGGGAAAGGTTTCATTTGGTAATAGCGGCAAACTTAAGATTCTAGGAAAGGGCACAATTGAGGTATCCCCCAATCTTGCCATTCATAAAGTGTTATTAGTTAAAAATATGAAATTTAATTTACTTAGTGTAAGCCAACTATGTGATGCGAACTTTGATGTTAAATTTGATTCCTCAAAATGTTTTATAAGACACAAAACTCTAAATGATTGCATGTTAGTAGGTTTTAGGAAATCAAATATATTTTATGTTGATTTATCCTATGCTACTAATGCTTCTACTAAGTGTCTTATTGTAAAAGAGGAAGAAAGTTGGCTTTTCCATAGGAGACTAGGACACATAAACATTTAGAACATAGCCAAAATAGCAAAAATGAAGTTAGTCAAAGGGTTGCCTAAAGTCAAATTTCTCAAGGACAAAATGTGTGATGCATGCCAAGAAGGGAAACAATCAAAAACATCACACAAAGGTAAAAATTTACTTAGTACCGCTTTACCTTTAGAACTTTTACATATGGACTTATTTGATTGTCATAGTACCCCCTCTATGATTGGTAGTAGATATTGCCTAGTAATAGTATATGATTTCTCTAGGTTTACTTGGGTATTTTTCTTGAAAAATAAAGATGAAACCCTAGGAATAATCATAGGATTTAGTAAGAGAGTAGAGAATGAAAGAAAACTGAAAATCAACCGGATCCGTAGTGATCATGGTGGAGAATTTGAGAATTCAAATTTCTCAACTTTTTGTCTAGAACAAGGGTACAAGCACGAATTTTCTTGTCCTAGAACACCCCAACAAAATGGGGTTGTGGAAAGGAAGAATCGTGCCCTACAAGAAGCAGCTAGGACAATGCTTAATGCATACTCCTTACCTAGCTACTTGTGGGCGGAAGCGGTTAATACCGCTTGCTATATCCAAAATAGGGTATTAATTCATAGGTTTTTAGGAAAAACTCCATTTGAATTGATGAATGGTACAATTCCAACAATTCATTATTTTAAGGTCTTTGGATACAAAGTCTATATTTTAAATACCAAAGAGAACCTAAGTAAGTTTGAGTCCAAAGCGGATGAGGGAATCCTAGTTGGATACTCATCTACTAGTGTAGGCTATAGAGTTTACAATAAAAGGACTCAAAAGATTGAGGAATATTCAAATGTCCAATTTGATGAAACTTCCAATACATACCCTAGGAAATCCCCTATTGATGATGATATTAATAATGAAAATCAAGAAATTACCCAATAATTTCAAGATTTAACCTTAGGGGGTAATGATCAAGGGGGAGGATTGAATCAAGGGGGAGTAAGAGGTGATTCCGATGATGAGCAAAGAATTGTGATTAATTATGATCAAACTCAAATTAATACACCTCCTAGAACCATAAGAGTTCATCAAAATCACCCCTTAGATCAAATTGTGGGTGAATTATCTCAAGGTGTTAGGACTAGGTCATTTCATAGGGATCCCACTAGTCATATAGCTCTAATTTCTCAAATTGAGCCCAAAACAATGAAAGATGCATTATTTGATCCGGATTGGATCTTAGCAATGCAAGATGAATTGGCTCAATTTGAAAGGAGTCAAGTATGGGAGTTAGTTCCTAGACCTAATGAAAACACCATCATTACTACAAGATGGGTCTTTAGGAACAAACTAGATGACCAAGGGAATATTACTAGGAATAAGGCAAGATTAGTTGCAAGGGGCTTTAATCAAGTTAAAGGACTTGACTATGATGAAACATATGCCCCGGTTGCTAGATTAGAGTCTATTAGGATACTATTAGGGTATGCCTTCTATATGGGTTTCAAACATCATCAAATGGATGTCAAATCAGCATTACTAAATGGGTTTATTAAGGAAGTGGTATATGTAGAACAACCTCCTGGGTTTGAGAATATGAACTATCTAAACCATGTATAGAAGCTTAGGAAAGCTTTGTATGGTTTGAAACAAGCTCCCCGGGCTTGGTATGAATGATTATCATCTTTCTTATTCTCTAAAGACTTTAAGAGGGGTAGTGTAGATCAAACTCTATTTATAAAGTCAACATCAACGGACATCTTTGTAGCCCAAGTATATGTTTATGACATTATCTTTGGGTCAACAAATGATGAACTTCTCTAAGACTTTATTAAGAATATGGAACAAGAGTTTGAAATGAGTCTAGTTGGGGAATTAAATTTCTTCCTAGGATTGTAAGTCAAACAAACAAGTGAAGGAATTTATATTTACCAAACCAAATATTCTAAGGAAATGATTAAGAAATTTGGTTTGGAAAATGCTAAAGTAGTTTCAACTCCAATGGCAACCAATACAAAAATAGATAGTGATAATGAAGGCAAACAAATTGATCTTACACTCTATAGGAGCATGATTGGTAGCCTTTTGTACTTAACCACTAATAGACCCGACAAATTATTTGCGGTTGGTATGTGTGCTAGGTATCAATCATGTGCAAAAGAATATCATTTAGTTGCCGTTAAGAGAATCTTAAGATATATTAAAGGCACACTAAATGTAGGACTATGGTACCCTAGGACTAGGTCTTTTGATTTGATTGGGTACACCGATTCCGATAATGCCGGTTGCAAATTGGATCGGAAGAGTACTAGTGGTGGATGCCAATTCCTTGGGTCCTCCCTAGTTAGTTGGAGTAGTAGGAAGCAACCTTGTGTTGCCCTATCCACCACCGAGGCCGAGTATGTGGCTATGGGTGGGTGTGTAGCTCAACTACTGTGGATGAAACATACCTTAGAGGATTATGAGCTATCTTACTCCAACATGAAAGTATTTTGTGATAATGTGAGCACCATAAACTTGACCAAAAATTTGGTGCATCACTCTAGGACCAAGCACATTGAAGTGAAACATCACTTCATTAGATATCACGTGGCTAAGGGGGACATTTAGCTTAATTACATTGAATCCAAGTCCAACCTAGCCGACATATTTACCAAGGCTCTCCCCAAGGTAGAATTTTCATCACTTAGGAGAGAACTTGGAATGTGCTTGGTTGAATAAAGGTGTAGGTTTGCATGATCATATAGAAATCCTAGGATTTATACCTTTAAGCATCTCACAAAATACCTAAGAAACCATGAATTTTGTATTGAGCCACTTAGACAACATGTGAGATGTTAGGAAGATGCACTTGGTTCATCATGCTTGTTATGATGCATTACTATGGACCAAAGCGTCATCTAGATACATTGATCCTTCATTGGACCAATCATTGGGAAGGCTTATACACAATTGATGTGCATATAGCTCCAAGAACATGATTGGAAATGACAAATAAAACATATTTTAAACTATGTTTATCATATTTTGAAAAATAGTTTTTAAGTGAAACACAAAAGTGATACAAAGTTTGTAAAAACATTAGAACTTTTGTCACTTTCCAAGTTTGTATCAGTCTTGAAATCTGGAAAACATATATTTTTCAAAATATTTTTCCTTGATAAAGTATGACTTCAGAAATGTGTACACAAAATTTCATGATTTTTCGAGGTTTTTGGAATTTCTAATGCATTTGAATTTGAAATTTGAAAAAGTGAAATTCGGGTTTAGTAGCGATCGGTAGTTGAAAACCAGTCGAATGATACACTGTGTTTTCTGAAAAATAGCTCCACTTTCTGATATTTAGTATATCTTTGATGTCCTAAAACATTAGCATGATAATATTGAGTATAAACAAACATTTTAGGACTGTTTAATGCAGTGTTTTAGGGGGAGTTTCATAAAATGTATCTTTTTCATCCCCAAATTTACATTGTTGGTGCAAAGTTAGAATTTAAACCTTCAAATTGTTTGATAGGCTTTTTCTCCACATGTCTTTCACTCATCATGAACTATATCTTGGATTAAGAGGGAGCTAAATGTCAATTCTATACCTTAGTTCAAGATTATAACACATTCGATTCTTTTATGAAATATATGATTTTTTCTTTCTTCTCTTTTTGATGTATGTCAAAGGGGGAGAAGAAATGTTTAAGTTAGAATTGGATATATGATTATGTGATTTGGAAATATGATTATGTGCGTATCTTTAAAAGACCTAACTTAAATGATTGGCAAACATCAAAAAGGGGAAGATTGTTGGTGCAACAATGCCCCAAGCATTTATATGTTTTGATATTTGGATAATCATCTAAGTTAGGCAACAATTTGTGATCTAATTGTGAACATGTTCAAGTAACAGGGAAATCCAAGTATGAAGACTTGGTAAAGGCAATGTCCAAGTATGAGCTTCGCAAGAAAAGTCCAAGGTAAAGGTTTGGCGGCATAAGACCAAGCATGTTGTCTTGGCGGCATTAAGTCCAAACGGACTTTGGCAAAGGAAGACCAAAAGCAAGTCTTGGCAGGGTAAGTCCAAGCATGTAGACTTGGCGGCGTAAAGTCCAAGCACGCTTTGGAAAAAGGAAATGCAAAAGACATGACAAAACCGAAGGAAGCTCTTGGAAGCAAAGCGCAAAGGATGAACAAGTCGCGGACTTGGAGGGATCCTTGAGGTGCAAGGCTTAAGGAAGAGCTAGAAGGTTGGGTCTAGGTCTAGGGGGTGTAATCAAGTATGAATTATTCATACTTGATGAGTATCAGTCGACTGATATGATGTATCGATCGTCAGTGCTCGGCCCGAGTCGGGATGAAACCTCGACCATCACCAACCGCTGTCATGGCGATGCGATATTGCGATCTCGATCGGCAATGGCGATCGGATCAAGTTAAACACGGGCACAAAATGGAGTTTCACTCGACTGCGGCCTATGATCACTCGACTGATCACTCCATCAGTCGACTGATGGAGGGATCAGTCGACTGTTGAGAGTGCCATTGGAGGAAACGACTCTGAATCCCACGAATTCGGCTATTCAAAAGCTGTTAACCACACCGACAGTCGACTGATGCTATGCGTCAGTCGACTGATGATGCTCCAACGGGAAATCAGCCTCCTCTCTATAAAAAGAGGGCTGGTGGAGGTTTTTGGGGTTAATGCTTATTCTCTGATAATACTCTCAAGCCTCCATAATTTTTCAAAGCTTTCTAGTGATTCTAAATCTCTTTCTCCTCTCTAAGCTTCATCTACATCTTTTGTAAGAAGAGGAGAAGTGTTGTAAAGGAAAGCTTCATAGTGGTATTGATTAGGGTTGATCCACCTCAAGCATCACCATGGAGTAGGAGCGCTATCTCTGAACCACGTAAAAAATCGTGTTAGCATTGTTTTTCATTTGTGTTATTATTATTTTTTTTGTGCTTCCGCTAATCTTTTTATAGAGACGAAAAACAAGCTATTCACCCCCCCTCTAGCTTCCAATCGATCACCAACACAATCATCACATGATTGACTCTAGGGCTTTCACTAACAGTTTTGTAGAACTTCCCTTTAAATTTTAGAGGTACTTAATGATCACATAAAACACCCTACGATTTCCTTAATTTCAACTATCTTGCTTGTATTTTATATAAGACATCTCTCTCAATCCCTCCATCACCTTACAAAAATGATCCTAAATATTTAAAGCTCTCTGTTTCAAACAACTCGTCATCTCCTATCTTAACACTTGTCTCATTACGTCTAATATTACTAAACTTAAATTCCATACATTCTGTCTTTACTCTACTAAGGCTAAAACCTTTCATTTCTTGTGTTTACCGTCAAGAGTTTAGCATTTACTCTTTCACGTGTCTCATCTACCAACGCAATATCATCTGTAAACAACATGCACCACTGTACCGTGTCTTGAATTTGTCTAGTGAGTTTGTTCATAATTAGTGTAAAAAGATAGGGACTTATAGTTGATTCTTGATGTAACCCTATCTTAAGTAGAAGTGCTTCAGTTAATCGCCCTAAAATTTTCATTCTGGTTATTACTTCCTCATACATATCCTTAATTAGTTCAATATATGTTACACTAACAC
The DNA here is from genome assembly GCA_025175895.1 of Wurfbainia villosa. NCBI lineage: Eukaryota > Viridiplantae > Streptophyta > Magnoliopsida > Zingiberales > Zingiberaceae > Wurfbainia > Wurfbainia villosa. The sequence continues at coordinate 88,350,805 of CM045992.1, forward strand.
CTCTCTTTTCTAAAATTTTTCATATAATTTCTCTTAGGACTCTATCATAAGCTTTTTCTAAGTCAATAAATACCATGTGTAGATCCTGCTTTTGCTCCCGATACTTTTCAATTAGTTGCCTAAGAAGATGTATAGCTTCCATTATTGACCTTCCGGGCATGAACCCAAATTGATTTTTAAGAACCATGGTCTCCTTCCTTAATCATTTTTCTATTTTTTCCCTCAAAGTTTCATGGTATGACTCATCAGTTTAATACCCCTATAGTTTGCACAAGTTTGTATGTCTCTCTTATTCTTATATAAGGGAATTAGAGAACTTACCCTCCATTGATCAAACATCTTTTTTGTTTTCAATAACATGTTAAATAATTTTGTAAGTCATTCAATATCTTGTTTCCCTAGGTACTTCTATACCTCTATCGAAATATTATCTGGTCAAATGACTCCATTTTGCATTCAATTTAAATCTTGTTATACTTTTGAAATTTGAATTCTAGGATAAAAATTTAAATTTGTATGCTCATCTGACCTACTTAAATTACCTAAATTAAGTTGATCACTTAAACCTTAATTAAAAGTTGATGAAAATATCTCTTACATCACTCTTTTATTTTTTTCCATCATTTACTGGTACCCTATTGCATTCATCTTTAATACATCTTATTTGATTAAGATTTTTTACTTCCTCTCTCTTACATTATCTATTTTATAAATGTCTCTTTCACCTTCATTGTATCTAATTTTCAATATAAAAATTCAAAAGTTTAATTCTTAGCTTCATTAACTGCTTCCTTAGCTTCATTAACTACTTTCTTAGCTTCTTTCTTGGCTATTATATATTTTCCAAGTTTTCCTTGTTCTTACGAATATATAATTCTTTACAAGTTGTTCGTTTTCCTTCACTTTCTCTTGTACTTTCTCATTCCACCATCAAGATTCCTTACTTGGTGGTGCATGCCCTTTTGACTCATCGAATACAGTCTTGGCTACTATTTTCAACTTTGATACCATCTTATCCCAGCTCGTATTAGGCTCACTGTATATTTCACCCAATGCTTGTACTCCTACCTTCTCCTTAAATATGATTTATTTCCCATCCTTTAACTTCCACCACTTGATTCTAAGAGTCGTATATATTTTCCTTCTATTAATACTATGTTTAAGGTGTATATCCAATACTACTAACCTATAGTTGGCAATTAAGCTTTCTCTAGGGATGCTCTTACAATTTTTATAAATCTTTCTATCTTTCTGCCTAACTATAAGAAAGTCAATTTGTAATTTATTATTTTCAGTTTTAAATGTGACCAAGTGCTCTTCTCTTTTCTTAAAAAAAAATATATCAGCTAGTATAAGATCATATACTGTTGCAAAATCCAATATAGTTTTACCTTCTTCATTTCTTGTTCCAAACCCATAACCCCCATGCATCCTCCCATATTCCTCATTTTTCACTCATATATGCCTATTTAAATCGCCTCCTATTAAAATCATTTCATTTGACAGAATATTTTGTAATACTTCATCTAGGTCATCCCAAAAGCTTAATTGGGTGTTAGGACGTTGATGATGCGCTAGAGGGGGTGAATAGCATTCTTCGATTTCGTTCGTGTTCGTATCGATCGTGCTTGTCTACAATAATGTTAGCACTATGGAACACAAAATACATAATAGAAATAAACACAAAGACAAGCACAAGCACTACACATGATTTTATGTGGTTCGGAACCCTAGTTCCTACTCCACGATCGAGCTCTAAATTGAGCTCTAGTGATGCACCCCCACTAACACCTTCTCATTCTTGGAAGCAATCCGGAGGTGGAGAAACCTCTTACAAGAGCTTACACTACAAATACAACAACCAAAAATACAAGATACAAAAGAAAATGAAATATAAATTCAAAGAACACTTTAAAAAGAAAAGTTTTTGATTACTTGATGATTTGGCTACTTTTTGTTAGGGATTTTTTGGATGGCGGGGGGGGGGGGGGTGAATAGTTTCTCTTTGAATTCTCTCTACAAATCTTGTTAGTGACAGGAAATATAAAGAAATGTAAAATGAACAACAAGAAACAATGATAACACAAGTTATTTAATGTGGTTCGGAGATGAAGCTCCTACTCCACAACAATCCTTAAGGTGGATCACCCCTTGCAAACCTTCACTAAGATCTCCTTTTGATTAGCACACCAAGGTGGAGAAGCTTTCTTTACAAGCAAACTCTTCTTCTTACAAGGTGATTGAAATTTTCTTAGAAAGAAGTGAGTAAAGAACTTAGAAAGCTTAGAAGAAGGCTTGGAGAGCTTAGGATGAAAGTTTAGAATGAGAGCACTAGACTTTTCCAAGCTCCCCAAACCCCTTCTTATAGACTTTGGATGTTTTTGCCCATTAAGGGCTTCGTTAGCCGACTGTCGCATACCAGTGATCAACTGGTGACACTGTTGACTAAACCAATGGCTTCTAACGAAGTCTGATCATGATTATCACCACTCAATGGATACTTGATCAGTTAACTGCTCATACCAACAATCGATTGCCCAAGTCAACAGTAGACTGTTATAAGCCAGCAAACGATTATGAAACCTTCATGTCCTACCCACTAAATTCTAGTCGACTGATCAATTCCAATAGTTGACTGATAGTGGATAGTGGACTGGTACAAACTACCAATTGACTGTAAGACCATAGTTCAGTGCCAGTCGACTGCTCGAGTCTTCTGGACCCCTCAAGTGTCAAACACCTGAGACCAGTTGACTAGTCCAAGAGCCAGTCTACTAGTGCACCTCGAATATGAGTCTCACATAATGAAACCTAACTGTAAGCCTAGACTAACACCTTCAATCTTTTGCATCAGCCTCGCGTCTTTAGGATCCCTCCGAGTCTGGACTCCTTCATCCTTACGCTTTCCTTCAAAAACTTCCTTCGGTTTCATCATTCTTTAGGGTCTTCTTTTGCCAAGGTTCATTTGGACTTATGCCGCCGAGACTATACATTTGGACTTTATGCTGCCAAAAACCCATCCTTGGACTTCCTTGCCAAGATTTTCTTGAACTTATGTCGCCAAGACTATACACTTGGGCTTACATCACCAAGTCCTCATTTTTGAACTTTTCTTACCAAGATTTCACACTTGGACTTTTTTTATCCCTGTCACACTCGGGGTTGTTGGTGCAATAAGCACCAGATAATCGAATCTAAGTTTTGTTTATGGTAAAGACCCAAAGCTAAGGTCATATTATTGTCTAATGAGCTGAACTAAGTGTGCAGGAATATTAAGCTAAGCTAAAGGTCGGTAACACCCAGAGAATCTCGTGTTGAGAAACCGTGGTGGTCGGGCGACACTGGAAGAACTTCGGAGGGAGCCAAAGAACCTAGGTGGAGACCTGAAGCGAAGCTACAAGTCACAAGGACGTAAGGTAAGCTCGAGGTAAGCTCGTGTGTGTGAGTGAATGCAAGGTCGGGTCCTCCGTACGAGGACGTCCTTAGGCGTCGATCCAACTAAGACTTCCCATGGAAGGTCTAGGTCATGATCAGAAGGTAAGTGACCGTCAAATTCACTTATATTGTTGTTATTTCGAGCTAACTCTTTCTTGAAGTCGAGAACCCTTGCCAACAGTCGACTGATGGATTATATCAGTCGACTGATGCTTCAATCAATCGAGTGCTAAATGGTGAACAATCGATTGCCATTCAAATTTCAGCTTCGAGGAGAGTCAAACTTCATCCCCTTATCTTAGGGTGAGGTGGCCTTTGGTGATAAAACTTGAGCTCAACGTTTAGGGTTCTCAAAGACTATAAAAGAAAGAGTGTTCTTCACCATTTTCATGAATTCTAAGATCTCCAAAAGCCTCCACAACGCCGCTACTCTACGACGACTCTAAGACAATGAAGCACTGCCGAAACGCCGACGACACAAGCTCGACCTCCAATCTTTGAGTCGTCGGTATCAAATCACCTTAATCTTATTGTCTACATTATTGTAGTTGTCTTCCTTTTTGAGGTTTTTATCGTAACGAGGAGAGAGGGATTGTCTCTCTTCCTCAAGCTTTTCGTATTTTGTACTCGTCATCTCCTACTTCCAATGAAGAGGAGAGTTTTAGTGATTTGCCCTCCATAAGCGGTCTAGGAATGCTAGGGCCTTGGATTAGCAACTGGTAGGCTGTGAACCAAGTAAAAAACAATTTGTGTCAATTTACTTTCCACGGCATTTCTACTCTACGTATTGTTTTATATCGAACAAAATGAAAGTTTGTCATGCGCTATTCACCCCCCCCCTCTAGCGCTTTCTCAGATCCAATAGGGGCATTCTTGCACCAACAATCTTCCCCCTTTTTTTTTATCTTTGGCAATCATTTAAATTAGGTATTTAAATATACAATAAGAACATCATATGTCATGATATGAATTCTAACTTAAATCTTTCCCCTTTCCCCCTTTGACACACATCAAAAAGAGATAGGTAAATATTCAATAAAGCATGTATGAATAGGGTGTTTATGCTTTGAATTAAGGTATAAAATATACTTATGGCTCTCCCTTAATCCAAGACATATTAAAACTTTAACATGTCGAGCAAAGTATGAAAACATGAATAAAAGTATTGCCTAACTTGACACCAACAATAAAGCAAGTAGACATAGGTCTTGGGTTTAGATATAATTCATAGGAAAGCTCCCCCTTAACCATTACTCTAGTTTTCCTCCCCTCCCCCCTCCCCCCCTTTTTACCTTAAAAATTATCATTTAAAGATTCCTCTAATCATATCGTGGGGTTAGAATTTCCTAAGATTGATGTTAGATGGCTATGTTAAGCTCATGGATCCAAAAATAGGATTACCAGTCGACTAAGAGAGGCACCAGTCGACTCAGTCAAGACTAGTCGACTGGTTTCTGCAGTAGTCGACTGGTAACTACTGAAAGATACAGTTTGGATTTTTCAGTCAAAATTCTAAAATACATAAGTAATTTTAGGGGTGTAAAAAATTCACGAAATTTTATAGACACATTAGTTAATCCATATTTTATATAATTTAAAAAATATATCTTTTCTATATTTTGAGATTGACACAAAGTTGGACCCCTATAAAATAACTTTACTATTTTTCAAAATTTTGTATAACTTTTTCTTGTCTTTTAAAAACTATTTTCCAAAACATGATAAACACAGTTTAAAAGAAGTTTTATTTGACATTTCAACCATGTTCTTAGAGCTATGTGAACATTGATTATACATATTCCTTTCCAATGATTGGTCCAATAAAAGATTCATGTCTCTAGATGTCATTTTGGTTCAAAGGATGCATCATAACAAACATAATGAACCAAATGCATCTTCCTAACATCTCACATGGTGTCTAAGTGTTGGTGCAACAAGTCTCGGGTCAATGTTGACCAAACTCGAGTGGGACTCGAGTAGTGTTTTGATGTTTGACAATGAGTTTGACCATTGTTTGGCAATATGGTTTAACCACATGTTGACCATATGGCTAGTGGATGATTGGGATATCCAAATTCATATGAGAGAGATTATTTAGGGGAGATTGTTGGAGCAATCAACCTCATAAGTCCAAGTTTGGTCTTGGCTTGGAAAAGTCCAAGCATGGTCTTGGCACTTGGAAAGTCCAAGAATGGTCTTGGTAAGGAAAGTCCAAGTCATAGGTACTTGGCAATGGTAAAGTCCAAAGGTATAGTTTTGGCAACATAAGTCCAAGGATGTAGTCTTGTCGCATAAAGTCCAAGTGAACTTTTTCAATTGGGAAGTCCAATGGTAGGTTTGGCGGCGTAAAGTTCAAGCATGGGTCTTGGCGGTGTAAGTCCAAATGGATCTTGACAATGTGAAAGTCCAAGGGTGTAGGTTGGCGGCGTAAAGTCCTAGCATGGGTCTTGGTGGCATAACTCCAAAGGGATCTTGGCAATGTGAAAATCCAAGGGTGTAGGTTTGTCAACATAAAGTCCAAGCATGTAGTCTTGGCGGTGTAAGTCAAAATGGATCTTCCTAAGGAAGTCCAAGGGTGAGGTTTTTGTAGAGGATCCTTGGAAGCTAGAGGGGGGGGGGGGGTGAATAGCTTGTTTTCATTTTCTACAAGAATGATTAGCGGAAGCACAACAAATACAATAATAATAGAAATGAAAATGCAATCCTAACATGGAAGCTTTTACGTGGTTCGGAGATAATGCTCCTACTCCACAGCGATCCTTAAGGTGGATCAACCCTAATCAATCTCACTAAGAAGCTTTCTCTTTTTACAACATCCCTCCTCTTCTTACAAAGGATGAAGATGAAGTTTAGAGAGGAGGAGGGGAATTAAAACACTAGGAAAGCATAGAAAATTTGTGGAGGCTTGAGTGGATGATCACAATGTAAGCATTAACCCTCTCAACCATCACAAGCCCTCTTTTTATAGAGAGAGGGATGTTTTTCCCATTGGGCCATGATCAGTCGACTGATGTACAACATCAATCGACTGCCACCGTAGTTAATGGCTTCTGAACAGCCGGATTCGCGGGATTCATAATCGTCATCATTCAACAGCACGCTCATCAGTTGACTAATCCCTCCATCAGTCGACTGATGGAGTGATCATGATGCACAGTCGAGTGACACTCCATTCTGTGCCCGTGTTTAACCTGATCAGTCGACTGCCGCCGTTTGGCAGTCGAATGATGGCGACATCAGTCGACTAACATGACTAAGCAATCGACTGTTTGTCAACTTTTCATCCTGACTCAGTCGAGAACCCTAACAGTCGATTGATACTCGTCAAGTATGAATAATTCATACTTGAATTGACTCCCTAGACCTAGACTCAACCTTCTAGCTCTTCCTTAAGCCTTACGCCTCCAGGATCCCTCCGAGTCCGCGACTTATTCATCCTTTGCGCTTGCTTCCAAAAGCTTCCTTCGATTTTATCATGTCTTGGGTTTCCCTTTGCCAAAACGTGCTTGGACTTTATGCCGCCAAGACTACATGCTTAGACTTACGCTGCCAAGAATTGCTTTTGGACTTCCTTTGCCAAGGTTCGCTCGAACTTTATGCCACCAAGACTACATGCTTGGTCTTACACCGCCAAGCCTTTTCCTTGGACTTCTCTTGCCAAGATTACACTTGGACTTTGCCTTTACTAAGTCTTCATACTTGGATTTTCCTATCACTTAAACACGTTCACAATTAGATCACAAAGTATTACCTAACTTAGATGATTATCCAAACATCAAAACATATAAATGCTTGGGGCATTGTTGCACCAATAGTTTTGACAGCGTAAAGTCCAAGCATGGAGTCATGGCAGCGTAAAGTCCACGCAAAAGACTCAGTTAGCATGAAATAATCGATGGAAGCACCTGAAGGCTAACGTGAAGGATGAAGAGTCGTGGACTCTAGGGATCCGAGAGTCATGAGGCTGATGGAGGTGGCTAGAAGACTTAGGTCAAGGCTATGGTTGAATATCAAGTATGACGGGATCATACTTAGGTTAAACCTCATGTTTGAGGTTTAACAATCGACTGGGGTTATGGACTAGTAGACTGAGCGAGTGTTTGACACTAAGGAACCTAGTTGACTCGGAGCAGTCGACTGGGGTTATGCCCCAGTCAATTGGTCAAGGAGTCGATTAAGGTTTGACTACTCGACTAAGGCTATGGCAGTCGACTGATGACACTGTAGCAGTGCACAGAATGTTACGTAGTCGACTGACTGATAATGCATCATCGCAATACGCTATATCAAAACAAATAATCGAACCCACTGTACACTAATGCAGTATTGGATAACTCGGGTCATCTCGCAACGAATGTAACAGTAGGATGATACACTCAAGATCCATTTTATTCATGATCCAAGTTTAGGGGTGGATTTTCAATGACATAAAATGATAAATTAAAACAAGAATTAAAGACAATCTATTAATAAAAATCTAAATAACCAAAACAATTCATGAAACTTGAAATTAACAATGAAATCTAACTCTAATGTATCAATCAAGTAAATCAAGGATTCATTAGACTAAATAAACAGTAATCAAACCATGCAAAACATACCATGAACTATGAAAAAAACAATTGAAGTGAGGAATTTAAATTACCATTCTATCACAACAAAAGCGCTAAATCAAGATTTTATCTACAACATTAATCTAGGGTAGAACCAAATAATATAAGAAGAAAATAGGAAAATAGATCAGGATCAAAAAATAATAGAGAATCGGCAACCGTCGATTGTGAAATCTGGACAGCTTTGATCCGGATGATGAACTGAGTGATAGGAAGGTAGATCCGAACTTCTAGAATGAGTAGGGAATCCCCTTACTCTTCCTAAGGCTCGTTGGCATCTCAGTGAAGCTCAGCATTAGCGGATCTGTTGGAGATGGAGCTGCTTGGTTGTTGACCTGCTATTCAGAACAGTGGGAAACCCCAATGGATCAAAGAAGATGGTTGGCAGAGCGATCGGAGGGGAAGCCCCTTCTTCGATTGGCTGTCTTTGATGAAATTGATGGTTGTCGATGGTTTGATGGAGAAGGTGGCATCGTATCTTTGTAAGGGAGAAGCTGTGGAGGCTAAAGATGGCTCGGGATCGGTCACTGAAGAAGGACGGAATCCCCTTTCCTCTCCGGCGACTAATGAGAAGGTGAGAAAGTGGAAGAGCGCGGCGAAGATTGGGCGGAAGAAGCTGCATTGCAGATGCAAAGCCTCAGATCGTGATCAGGAAGAAGGCTTTTATATGGATTAATCTGGATTTGATCCAACAACCCAAATTTGTCTAATTCAGAATGGACGGATCTGATTAGATCAGAATGGATGATCATGATCGGTCTAATCTGGATGAAGGGCTAAGATGTCCAGATCTAAATGTACGGACTGGATCTCTTCAGATTTGGATAGATGGCTCAGAACCAAACTGATTTCATCAGACGGTCCAGATTGATCAGATCTTAACCTTTGATTGAATTGCCTTCGATCTTGATGAACGGTTCAGATTGATCTAGCTTAAAATGTCCTTTATAACGCTAGATGAAGCCCTAATCGATCCAACTCGAGTCCAGTCCAAGGACTCATCTCGATCTCCTATAATTATGATGTAAAATTTACATATAAGTCCAAAATTTAGGAGAATTTACAATAAGGTCCAAAAATAGATCCAACTCATAAAATATGCAAATAATCGATAATTAATCACTCGAGAGGATAAAAACATTGAGATTAAGGACCAAAATAATACGATAAAATGATAGTTATCAATTCCCCTACACTTATTCTTGCGTGTCCCGAGCAAGAAAACTAAAAGATATCCAAAAACATATCCCTATCATCCCCTAGCAATACCCTGAAAATATTAAAGCATAATTACTTAGGATCATCAAGTTTTGAGAATCTAGACATTCATATATCCACTTCCCACACAAGTCTATAAGCAAGGTAATTTCAATCTACTTGAATAGATTAAGCATGATAGAACCTCACAAGGTAGATATATGCATTGATACACACATAGCAAATATGAAAATGGAGCTCACTCAAAACAACTTATGATATTGCACTACCATATACTTGCTTATCTTCTACTTCTCCACTACTATGAACATAAGCACACATAAATCAAGAGGACTTATCAAGAGTAGTGATGGAGCCAAGATAAATTCAAAAGAACATGAAAGATAGGCAATAAGGAAGACTAAAAGAACATGAGAGCATTGGAGTAATCACATGATGACTACAATAAAACAATAAGCATGAAATCCCTCAAAACATCCAACACTCACCTCCCTTGTAGCTCTTCAATATAGTACACAAACTAAACATTCCTACATCTCAAAAAATTACATATCTTCAATAAGCTCTCAATCCACAAGTACTTCCACATGACAAAATCAAATGAATAGAAATAATCTCTTCAAAACTTTATTCCACTAATGCAAGACAATTTAGAAACCATATCAATGCTTATATTCATCAATCACATATCATGCAAATATACAACATTTGAAACCTTTATTTTTTTTCTCTTTATTTTTTTTTTCCTTTTTTTCCTTTTTTTCACAACATTCTTGTTTTTTTTAAATCAAACAAAAGATGCGTGATTGTGATGATAATAAACTTGGCTTCCCATGTTGAAACTCGTGGAAATCTCCTCTCGGCATTAATCAATAGAATGTAACAATAGTTCATCACTTTTTTTTCTTTCACACATAACACTTTCCCCCACACTTAAACTTGTCCGTCCCGGACAATGTACTCATCATGTAACCCCCCAAAACTCTCATTGTATGATAAGGAAAGAAAAAACAATAAAGATGTGAAAGTGACAATATTATGGCAATGAGAAAATATATCAAGGAAATTACAACATCATGAAAGTATTAGATGGAATGTATGACAAGTAATAATGACAAAGGAAAGGGGAGAAAATAAAAGAAATAATAAGAGAAATTACCTCCATCATATTCATGCAAGCTTATATTATTGTAATTTAAAAAAGAATCAAAGCAAGTTCTAGAATCTCAAGTATCACAAGTGTTATCATACCCAACAAGGATAATGGATAATCATGGCAATAAACCTCACTAGGTGAATAAGAATATCAAGTTTAATCTATCAAGATTGAGTCCATCACCATAACAGATGACTACATGCAAGCAATGTACTCAATCATACCGATGAATCCAAAACTTGATAGTCAAACTTAATTATCTTTTACAAATTTCAAAGCACTATGAAAGGGCAGGTAAGGAATTATTGTAACCACTACAACAAAAAAAATAAACCAAATTAAGTGCAAAGCAAAATAACAACACAAGAAAGTAAGCAACACAAACAAAAAGATAAAGAAAGATTAGAAAAAGAAAAGAAAAGAATGAACTCCCATGAATTCCTGGCGGTTGAAGATGGGTCAGAAGTAAAATCCACGCCGGAGGTGGACTGGATCAAATGAAGGTGAGCACTTTCATAATGTGATTGGGATAGTTTTGTGATGCTTCCTCCATCTCCGTCTCCTCAAAAGATCTTCCAGGTGGTTCGAGATGATTTAGTTGAAGGAGCCAGTCTGGAAGTGGAATAGAGTCAAATTGAATGAACACTACTCCCTCCAATATAATCACCTTAGCATACAAACTCTCTGGCGATCGGAGGTAATTCAGAAAAAATTTCCATCCTGGGGGTTGGATTATTACATGGAATGTCAGGGCCTTCATAAGCATATTTGTTAGAGACTTTGGTTGTGATGGAAGTGTCCAGTTTGGGGGTCTCGAGCTATCCACCACTTCCATGGGAATCAACTCATCACAATTGCTTGCCACCACACTCTCACTTGTCTTCTGTACTGGCAAAGGCTTCTCTTCTTCTAAACATGCACACTCTGGGGAATAAGAAAGAGGCTCTGAATGTAAATTATGTGGCTGCAGAACTGGAAAATCTAACTCTGAGAACACTATCTCCTTTCCAACATCCTCTACAATAAAATCACAAACAGGAGTTGGCAACACACTAGAATCATCCATAACTTGAATAACAACAGTTTCATTAGATTCTTCACATGCATCAATATCTACAATAACATCAAAATACAAAGAATCATAGGAGTCCTGTGGAGCAGTTGAACCATATGCATGCCTAACACATACTCCACAATCCATCTCCTCTAGCACATCTATATCCATAGAAATGGTCTCTGACAGAGACTGAATGAGTCCTTGTTCTTATTGTTGGCTAAAAAATGATGCAAGTTGATCCATATGTTGTTGTTGTTTCAGCTGTTGTACTTTCTCAAACCGTTGTCATTGCAACTGTAGTTGTTGTTCAAATTGTTAATGTTGCAATTGTTCTTGTTATTGAAACTGTTGATTTTGTTCCAAGAGTTGCTGCAAGAAATCCTTAAGTTCTTGTCTCTCTGTTTCACTAGGAAATTATGGTGCTCCATTTAATATTATAGGATCGAGAAAATGCTAGAGGGGGTGAATAGCATTCGAAAAACTTTCTTTTCTTTGAGTTAAATCCAAAGCGTGCAATGGAAATAAGTAAAACAAAATCACAATGACACATTTATTTTTACTTGGTTCACAACCAATTGGTTTCTAGTCCAAGGCCTCGCGATCCTTGACCACTTTCGAAGGGAAAAACACTAAAAGGTCTCTTCCTCATTGGAGGTAAGAGACAAACGATTACAAAACAAGAATGTAGAGGAAGAGATAACAAGCCTAACTCTCCTCTTAGCAACAATAAGTATAAAGAAAAAACAACTCAACAAGAATACCAACTTAAGTACGTGAGTATTGGAAGCACGGTCGGCGTTACAACGTCGTTGTGTGATGAAGAGCACTTGGATTGATGGAGCACTTTTGGAAGCCTTTCAAGTTGGTGAAAAAGAGTGATTTTCCTCTCCTTTTATAGCTTTTTGATCTGCATCTCGTTGAGATCCAGATCTGGGGCAAACATCCACATCATCCCTCCTTTAGTGGATCTTATCTTGACTCTTCTCTAAGTGATCAACTTTACTAGCTATCGATTGATGGTAGTTTAGTCGACAGCCATTTTCCTCCAGTCGACTAATAGCTTGATAAACCACCTGCAACACATGGTTAGCACAAGAACTTTAAAGAAAATAAATTCGACGATCCTATACCGTCCGACCTCGACATAGACCTTGTAACGCCCATAAAATTCCTAGCAATTTTACAGAAATTTTTGGCTTGATGATCATGGGCTTTATGTGGGCCTTTTCAAAAATAAAAGAAAATAAGCCAAAAAGGGGTGCAAGGCCTAAGAATTGAACCCCAAACCTCTAGAGATAGCCAAGCCTTATAGATGCACCCACTAACCAGAAGCCCAATAGGATTATATGATTAAGGAAGAGGGGGAAACTATAGATAAGTGGGACTAGGAGTAAATGAAGAGGCATGGAAAAGAAAAGAGGAACTTCTCTTCCTCCCCCCTTTATAAAGAAGAGGGGATTGGATTTGGTCACTTCCACACTTCTTCTTCCTCTCCTCACCGAATTCTAGCCTCTTCTCCACCTTTGGCCGAATCTCATCCAAGCAAGTGAAGGCTAGGGTTGGTTCTTACTTAGGTTTTCCTTCCACCAAAAAGCAACGCGAAGGAAGTAAGTATCCCTCACCTGCATACGAGTAGCTCCGATTGCTATTTTTTGTTTTTTTGTAAAAGAAACCTACATGATATATTCGGCCAAGCCATGATTTAGGGTTCAATGAAGCTCTATGCTATGTTGTTTATAACTAGATGATGATGTTAGGGGTTAAAGGGGATTAGGACAAAAGCTAACCCTAATAACCACTAAGGCCTATTCGGCCAAGCCATGATTTAGGATTCAATGAAGCTCTATGCTATGTTGTTTATAACTAGATGATGATGTTAGGGGTTAAAGGGGATTAGGACAAAAGCTAACCCTAATAACCACTAAGGCCTATTCGGCCAAGCCATGATTTAGGGTTCAATGAAGCTCTATGCTATGTTGTTTATAACTAGATGATGATGTTAGGGGTTAAATGTAAGGAATCGATATGGCCGGCTAGAGGGGGGGGTGAATAGCCCTCGTACGTTGGACGTCGTAAATTGCTCATCTACAAAACTAATTAGCGCAAGCGGAATATACAAATACAAAGCAAAAGACAAGCAAGATATAAGCAAGCAATACAAACACCGAGATATAACGTGGTTCACGGCTACGCCGCTAATCCACGGTCCGATTCGTCCACGGTGAATCACTCCGCCAAAACCAATCACTATCGGTCTCTCCTTTGCACAAAGCTAGGTGGAGGTAACCTTTACAACCAAGATCACTCTTCTTACAATAGGATTGAAATAAAGACAAGTAAGAAGAGTTTAGAGCTTGTGGGGCACTAGGAAGATCGTTTGGAGTATGAGCATTAGCCTCTCAAAGGCTCACACCCTCTCTTTTTATAGAGAGGGCTAACCTCCGAACACGTCGGATCCCGACCGCTGTAGTCCAACGGGACTCTTGCGCGATCGTGATGGACCTCATCGGCCGATCGCTACTCCGTAATCGGCCGCACGATCGGCATTTAACCGGTTCGGCGAAACCCCATTGACCACCGATCACGCCTTGTGATCGACGATAATCTTGGCAATGATCGGCCACGTATGGCGGGCCGATCAATCCGCTGCAATCGATCGTATACGGTCGAACTCACTCGAACTCACTGAAGCGACCGCCATGACATGGCAATGCCGGTGTCGAAAACCCAACCGACAATTTGCCAAATGGCCAAGTTTCACCTAAGAGCTACCCTTCCCGGGTTACAATCGCTCACTCATTTCTCGAGTCCTTCGCCGGTTCTCTTCGTTCTCGGCCACGTCCCTCGGCAGCATCAGGCGCACGGCTCTGCAATGCTCCTTCGCGTCTCTTGCCTCGAAGTCTACTTCCTCTGGCTTCACTCCAAGCTTCTCGTCCGGCGGTCCCTCAGATGCTCCAAGCGCACGGCTTCCGCAAAGCTATCCTTCACCGACTCAAGGCACGAGTCATGAGATGTGAAACTCGCCACGGCTCCATGTGCGAATTACTAAGTCCTGCACGACTTCAACGCACATATCACATCAACATATCAAACTAACTTAAACCCTTTGCCACACCATCAAAACCATATTACGGCAAGAGATTGCCCTAACAATCTCCCCCTTTTTGATGTGTGGCAATCCGTTTAAGTTAGGTAAAAACATTTGATATAAATTCTAAGGTAAGAAAGCATGTAAAGATAAACATGATATAGCAACATGCAACTCCCCCTTAATCCATGAAACTCTCCATGCAAATTTTCTCCCCCTATCATATATTTCTCCCCCTACAATATATTTCTCCCCCTAAAGTGATTAACTTAAACATACTTATTTCTCCCCCTTTGACACCATCAAAAAGATTAACACTAAGGTATAAGCTCATGGCATCAAGTATAATGGAGGGAAAAATATGTCAAGTTGATTTAAAAATTGGGTACCATTTGTTGATGGCATCAAGTATATTTCTACCACTTGTTGGTGGCATCAAGTATATTTCTACCACTTGTAGGAGGTTTACAAACTGAATTCGGCCTTCAATATTCTGATTTACAGGCCACGATCATTGCTATCGATGGCGATCCGGCAAATGAATCCATATTTACGATTTTACGACGAATTTCAGAAATGCATTATAAATTACAGAAATTTTGAAAAATCATGAAATTTGGGGAAAATTTCTTTTAAGAATAACTATCAAAAAAAAATAGTTTTTCATGAAAACTCATTATATTTTCTTGTTTTTGCCAAAAATCCAAAAGTTCTAAAAACCACTAGGTTTTTGATCATTCTAGTGTCAAGTTAGCTACCTAGTTTTGCATCCAATTGTTTCAAAACATGAATACATGTATTTTAGGGTAAGAAATTGTTTTGAAAACATATGAAATATCCAACCATGATCTTTGGGCAATATGTCTATGAATTAAACATAAGCCTTCCCCATGATTGGTCTATTATTGCTATTTTGATACTTTAAATGACCATCTAAATGCCATAGGCATTAGTGGACATTTGTATCATCCTAATATCTCACCCATGCTAAGTTTGTAATCAAGTTAGCCTATAGTGAGTGTGAGTTGTATCCTAGGGGGTATTTGTATATACTTAACCCATATATTCATGCAATTCTATCATGGTTAAGTATCAACCTAACATCCTACATGATCATAATGACATATATAAATTAATTCTACATTATGATCATGAAATACATGTTTTCATCAATTTATAACCATGCATTAGGTAATATGTGATGATAATAAGCAAATTATCACCTAAAGCATGATTTAAACTTATTTCTCAAGATAACGTGCCAAATATCAAAATCATAAATCATGATTTAAGACATACATAGGAATTACATCAATCATCATGATTTAAGCATTATTACCTATTTATGGGCACGTTATCATCACCCAACACTATCTAAAAATGTTGTCCCGTCATCCTAAGTCAACCAAAATATGATATAGGTCAAGTTCATATGGTTGACTACCCTAGGGTTATTCTAACCCTTAAGGATGGATTTTGGAACCCAAAATAAATTCTTTCCTATTGGGTTCACTAAATACTCCTTGGGGATCCATTTCCTAGCAATTACTTTCTTTTTATCTTGTCCCCTAGCTATTAGGCATTTATAGGCCTTCTCATTTTTCTTTTCTTTGTATCCTAGGCCTTTCTTGTTAAAACTTGCCCTTTGGCTCCCTAAGATCATATTTAAGGTGTTGGAGCCTATAGTGAATTTCTCTAGGGCTTTTGTTAAATAATCCACCTTTTCCCTTAAAGCCCTATTTTCATTTATACATGCATCACTAACATGTAAAGGCATATAAAGGTCATGTGAGCATGCTTCATCTAAGCTAGAAGAAATATTATCATTTAAGCATGCCTTTTCTAATTTTTGTTCTAATTCCTTAATTTGTTCAAGCATGCATTTATTTTTCTTCTTTGCCCTAAATAAATCCTTAGTTAAACTAGAAACCATGGAAACTATTTTCTTAGGGGTTAGATTTGTTACCATAGTTTCCATGTCCTCTTCTTCTTCGGATGAGGAGGATGTGGAAGCTCCCCCTTCATTTGAGCTCTCCCCATTTGAGCTTGATTCTTCATTTTCGGATGAAGAGCAATCCAAATCATCAAAGGCCATCAAGGCCAAATTGGTGACAAAGGCATTCTCCTCATCTGATGATGAGGAGGAGGATGAGGATGGATCATCCCAAGTCCTTGCCTTGAGAGCCTTAGCCTTTCCCTTCTCCTTTGTTTTCTTTTCTTCTTCCTTTCTCTTGCTCCCCTTCTTCTTCTTCCTCTTCTCTTCTTTCTTTTTCTTCTCTTCTTTGCTTTTGTTTAGGAGGGGACAATTGTCCCTTATGTGCCCTTCTCCTTGGCAATTGTAGCATATGACCTTCCCCCTTGGTCTTCTATTCCTATCATTAGATTTATCAAATCTAAAATTCTAAATCTTACCCTCCTTACCATGTAGGCTTCTTGGTGCTATCCATGGAGGAGGAGGAAGACGCAAATCATCGGAG
This sequence comes from Wurfbainia villosa, assembly GCA_025175895.1. Classification (NCBI taxonomy): domain Eukaryota; kingdom Viridiplantae; phylum Streptophyta; class Magnoliopsida; order Zingiberales; family Zingiberaceae; genus Wurfbainia; species Wurfbainia villosa. The sequence goes on from CM045992.1 coordinate 88,367,849, forward strand.
GAGGAGGGGATTTCCATCTTCTTCTTTCCCTTACTTGCCAATAATGCTACTCCTCTTGAGGGTTGAATTTTAGGCTCCTCTTGTATTCCCTCAAGCCTAGTTTCGTGGAGCTCCATTGTTGAGAAAAATTCCTCCAAGGTGCTCACTTCTAGGTTCTTGGAGATATAAAATGAGTCCACCATGGAGCTCCATTTTGAGGACCGGGGAAAGGCATCTATGGCCTTCATTACCATATCCCGGTTTGATAGCTTCTCACCTACACTTGTTAGTCCATTTAAAATTTCTTTGAATCTAGAATGCAAAGAAATTACCTTTTCTCCCTTTTCTAATTTGATGTTGGATAGTTGAGAGGAGGAGATCTCTCCTTGCTAGCTTTGCCTCGGATGTGCCTTCATGAAGCTCAATTAGCTTCTCCCACATCTCCTTGGCGCTTAGGCATTCTCCTATTCGGTTGATTTCTTGTTGGGGGAGCACATTGAAGAGATGGTGCTTGGCTTTGGAGTTTGCAAGGTGCTCTTCCCTTTGCCTTTTGGTCCATCTTGATTTTTCGATTGGTTTCCCCTCTTCATCCCTAGGCAAAACGAAACCGGATTCCATTGTAATCATTATATCAAAATCCGTTTCGAAAAATACCTCCATTCGCTTCTTCCACCAAGCGAATTCTCCTTCAAACTTCGGAGGATGGATGTTGGAGCCGGCCATTTTTGATGTAGGGCTTGTTGCGGCGGTTAGTCCGGTGACAAGCAACCTCGGCTCTGATACCACTTGTAAGGAATCGATATGGCCGGCTAGAGGGGGGTGAATAGCCCTCGTACGTTGGACGTCGTAAATTGCTCGTCTACAAAACTAATTAGCGCAAGCGGAATATACAAATACAAAGCAAAAGACAAGCAAGATATAAGCAAGCAATACAAACACCGAGATATAACGTGGTTCACGGCTACGCCGCTAATCCACGGTCCGATTCGTCCACGGTGAATCACTCCGCCAAAACCAATCACTATCGGTCTCTCCTTTGCACAAAGCTAGGTGGAGGTAACCTTTACAACCAAGATCACTCTTCTTACAATAGGATTGAAATAAAGACAAGTAAGAAGAGTTAAGAGCTTGTGGGGCACTAGGAAGATCGTTTGGAGTATGAGCATTAGCCTCTCAAAGGCTCACACCCTCTCTTTTTATAGAGAGGGCTAACTTCTTCCGTTTGCGCCATCACGATCGCGCCCTTGGCGATCATTGCCTCACTACAACGGCCTCCGAACACGTCGGATCCCGACCGTTGTAGTCCAACGGAACTCTTGGCGATCGGTGATGGACCTCATCCGATCCGCTACCTCGTAGTCGACCGCCTAGTCGGCTCACGAACGCTCAGGCGAAACCCCATTGACGATCGGCTGCGCCTTGGCCGATCGATGGTCTTGGCAATGATCGGCCGCACGTATGGCGATCGGCTGCGCGCCAATCGATCGATCGTATACCGGTCGAACTCACTCGACTCGGGCGATCAAAGCGCCATGACATGGCAGTCGACTGGTGTCGGGAAAACCCATCCGACACTTGGCCAAATGGCCAAGTTTCACCTAAGAGCTACCCTTCCCTGGGTTACAATCGCTCACTCTCATTTCTCGGAGTCCTTCGGCTTCGAAGTTCTCTTCGTTCTCGGCCACGTCCCTCAGCAGCATCAGGCGCACGGCTCTGCAATGCTCCTTCGCGTCTCTTGCCTCGAAGTCTACTTCCTTCGGCTTCACTCCAAGCTTCTCGTCCGGCGGTCCCTCGGATGCTCCAAGCGCACGGCTTCCGCAAAGCTATCCTTCACCGACTCAAGGCACGAGTCATGAGATGAGAAACTTGCCACGGCTCCATGTGCGAATTACTAAGTCCTGCACGACTTCAACGCACATATCACATCAACATATCAATCTAACTTAAACCCTTTGCCACACCATCAAAACCATATTACGGCAAGAGATTGCCCTAACATTAAAGTGGGTTAGGACAAAAGCTAACCCTAATAGCCACTAAAGACCCATTCGGCCACCCCTAGATATCTAAGACCCAATGATGTTTCAATCCATGTTTTGTAGGGTTATGATGTTGTATGTCATGTTTAATGAATTAGGTTAAAAGTCTAAACCCTAAAAAGCCTTTAAGGGCCATTCGGCCACCTTTGGTCTTTGAGGCTACAATGAAGTTCATACCATGAATTGTATGGAATTTGTATGCATATGTATGTTACTGGAATTAGGTTAAAAGTCTAAACCCTAAAAAGCCTTTAAGGGCCATTCGGCCACCTTTGGTCCTTTAGGTCACAATGAAGTTCATACCATGAAATTTATGGAATTTGTATGCCTATGTATGTTACTTGAATTAGGTTAAAAGTCTAAACCCTAAAAAGCCTATAAGGGCCATTCGGCCACCTTTGATCTCTTTAGGTTACAATGAAGTTCATACCATGAAGTATGCTATGCTATGTTAATGAAATAAGCTATGTTGTTATGAAATGAAGTATGCTATGCTATGTTAATGAAACGAAGCATGATGTGTATGAAATGAAGTATGCTATGCTATGTTAATGAAATAAGCTATGTTGTTATGAAATGAAGTATGCTACGCTATGTTAATGAAATGAAGCATGATGTGTATGAAATGAAGTATGCTATGCTATGTTAATGAAATAAGCTATGTTGTTATGAAATGAAGTATGCTATGCTATGTTAATGAAACGAAGCATGATGTGTTATGAAATGAAGTATGCTATGCTATGTTAAAGAAATAAGCTATGTTGTAAAATAAGCATATAAGTATTTTACTTTCTGCATGGCTTGTACCAAGACCTTAATAAGGTCCAAGAAGGGATGGGCTCCTAAGATGCCCTAGGTCGATGGAATAAGACTCGAGCCTAGGATGGGCTTCTATGTATGATTGCCCCTAGGTCGATGGAATAAGATTCGGGCCTAGTACGGGATGGGCTCCAAGATGCCTTAGGTCGATGGAGTAAGACTCGGGCCTAGGATGGGCTTCTACGCTATGACGATTGCCCCTAGGTCGATGGAATAAGACTCGGGCCTAGGAACCTATTAGGTTCGAGACTTGCTACCTCGGGCCTATTTAGGGATGCGCGCTATGATAATGAAGAAGTGGTACAATGCCGGGCCCAAATATGTTGAGATCTATATTTACGTACCTAACATATATGTTTTCAAAAGCATCTTGCATATGTTTGCCTGTTAATGTTTAAGTTACATGTTATGTTAGATGATATGCTATAATGTTTAAGTTACGTGTTATGTTAGATGATATGCCATAATGTTTAAGTTACATGTTATGCTAGATGATATGCCATAATGTTTAAGTTACATGTTATGTTAGATGATATGCCATAATGTTTAAGTTACGTGTTATGTTAGATGATATGCCATAATGTTTAAGTTACATGTTATAGATGATATGCCATAATGTTTAAGTTACATGTTATGTTAGATGATATGCCATAATGTTTAAGTTACGTGTTATGTTAGATGATATGCCATAATGTTTAAGTTACCTGTTATGTTAGATGATATGTCATGATGTATAAGTTACATGTTATGTTCGATGGTACGCTATGATGTCAGGTTACTAAGTTACATATGATGCATATTATGCTGATTAAGTATATGTATATATTTCATGTTATGCTGCTAAGTTAGGGAGGATCCATGCTATATTATCTCATGTTACTTAAGCTACAAGTTAAGTTGATGATGCCATGAATGTTACATGATATATTGATTATATGTTATAAATGCTACAAGTCATGATTAATGATGATGTATGGTTTTTTGTGAGTAGGACAGGATCTTACTAAGCCTATGTGCTTATAGTTTATCTTTCCCTCGTACTGCAGATAAGGGTAAGGGATGGATAAACTAAAGGGAGCAGCAGGAGGGGTCAATGTGTGTGGTAGTGGCATGGTGGAGAAGATCCGTTAAGTCTACTTATACATGTATTGCCTATGATGATGATGTCTATGGATGTCTTTACTTATGTCTCCCTATGACGATGATGTTATGAACCTACTAAGCCCTAAGTATCTATATATATATATATGATGCATGCTTTATGTTGATAAAAAGAAGTAAAGAAGAATGCTTTATGTTGATAAGAAGTAAAGAAGAAGTAAGAAGAAGTATCTATGCATGCTATGCTATGAATCATACTCTATGTTAAGAAGAAGTGTTAATGCATATCTATGTTTAAAAGAAAAAAAAAAGTATTTAGGTATTAAGTCTTCCGCTGTAAGAAATAAGAAATATATATATATAAAGTCTTCCGCTGTATGAAAGGTATGTACGGTCGCGTCACGCGCCGCCTCTCCGGACATTTAGGGTCCCGGAAGGGCGGGCGTGACAGGTTGGTATTAGAGCGGATCTGCCTTTCCACTACACACACATCAAGCTCCAAATCCTGCTGCTCCAAGTAAGAATTCTATGTCTATGCTTTAATTTTGTTAATTTTTTTGATCATCCATGATATGAAATATCTTTAGATTATTTAGTTCATGTATAATATAAAATGCCTTTCCCTTATGCTTGATTCATGTATGGTAGGAAATGCTTCTAGCTTAAACATGCACGAAAATATGTATGATACCATTATGATTGTTCATGTATGATATAAAATACCTTAAGCTTAAACTATGCATGAGAACATGAATGATGCCTTAAGCTTAAAATGACTTTATGTTAGCTTAGGTCTAAGTATGTGTAGGACAACGAACGGAAACTTATACTAGTTTTACCTTAATGTATGAAGATAAACATGTCTGGAAGACGCAGTAGTAGAACTGATGAGCTAGCACCCCCGCATGACGTTACACACATAGTTACAGAACTCCAACGACAAGTTACAGAACAACAACAAGTAATAACTACCCTAATGAATCAGCGAGGAAACCCTATTGCCCCACCAACGGGCCCCGACCCGATGGTTCGACAGGAAGCTTACCTGATCCAGTGGCAGAGACTAAAGCCGGAAAATTTCTCTGGTACTGGTGAACCATGGGATGCCCAAGCCTGGTTCAAGACGGTGGAAAGCATCGTGGAGCTACTGGACTGGCCCGAATGCGAGAAGATTAAGTGTGTATCATTCTTCCTGTCGGGAGATGCTCGGATGTGGTGGGAACGGGTTAAAACCAAGAGACAAGTAAATCAGATGAGATGGACAGATTTCGAGTACGAATTCTTCGAAGAATTCTTCCACATGAGGGTGACCAACAAGCATTACGACGAGTTCACTGGTTTCCGACAAGGTGACCTATCGGTCAGCGAAGCCGTGAAGAGATTCAACCGACTTGCGCCTGTGAGAGTTGGTCAAGACGGAAAGAGAAAGGGTCGGACTCATGCCGAAGATGCTTGACCAGAAATAGCTCGAATGTGGCAGAGTTCATAGACCGCAACCGCAGAGAGACATGAGTGCCTTAATTACCGAGCATTACGAACAACATTAGTCGCCAGGAGAAGAAAGCGAGTGAAGGCGAGGGACAGAGCCCGGTCAGAGGTCGAGGAACCAGAGTGCTTGGAAAGGGAACCCCCGCAAGAGGAGACAATGGGAGAATTCTAAAGGAGGTCCAGCGAGCAAGCAACCCAGGATCCCTCTGTGCGCTACCTGCGGGAAGATATATCCTGGAGTATGCTACCAAGGCACAAATCGATGTTACAACTGTGGACGGACAGGGCATAGAATCAAGGACTGTCCTATCCAGGTTCAGGCACCTCCTCAGCCGTATACCCAGCCCAGGAGTGCTCCTCCACAGCTACATCAGATGCAGGCCGCAATCGAAGGAACCCCAATCCACCAAGGGAGACTAGAAGCCCCACCCACTATGGCGATGATGCTAGGGTATTCTCTCTCACCCAAGAAGATGTGGCAAATGCCACTATAGTTGTCACAGGTCAGATAATTATTTTCTGTCAGCATGCTACTGCATTATTTGACACTGGGGCAACACATTCGTTTATTTCTACGCACTTTACTGGAATGATAAACATACCACCGCAAGCTCTAGATCACAAGTTCTTAACTACTCTACCCTCGGGGGAAGTAATGCCCTCCACTCATATGCTGCGAGCCGTACCCATCGAGTGCGATGAGAACTCTCTGCGATCCGATAGTGCTCGACATGCGAGGATTATGACATTATCTTGGGCATGGATTTCCTAAGCAAGTACGGTGCTTCGATCGAGTGCCGAAAAAGGAAAGTGGTATTCCAGCCGGAGGCGGAGCCTAAGTTCGAATTTATCGGAGAACCGAGAAGAAGAGTCAATAAGATTTTATCAGCCCTATAGGCGCGTAAGATGTTAGACAGTGGGTGCACTGGGTTTTTGGCACACGTAGTTGATACAAGTCAAGATGAGGACCAGAAGCTAGAGAATGTCAGAGTGGTATGACGAGAGGTATTTCCAGATGAACTACCGTGGTTAGCCCAGATAGTGAAGTAGAATTTGAGATCGAGTTGATTCCTCGGTACTAACCCGATCTCTAAAGCACCTTACCGTAGTAGGCTGGTGAATTAAAGGAACTTCAGGGGACAACTACAGGAGTTACTCGACAAGGGACTTATTCGCCCAAGTCGCTCTCCATGGGGGAGCTCCAGGTCGTGAGTGAAGAAGAAAGATGGGTCTATGCGCATGTGCATAGACTACCGAGCGCTGAACACTGTGACGATCAAGAACCGGTATCCTTTACCGCGGATTGATGACCTGTTCGACCAACTAAAAGGTGCCGCCGTCTTCTCAAAGATTGACCTGAGGTCCGGCTATCATCAAGTAAAAGTAAAACCAGATGATATACCAAAGACGGCCTTCCGGACAAGGTATGGACATTACGAGTTCGTAGTTATGCCCTTCGGAGTAACGAATGCACCGCCTGTTCATGGATTTGATGAATCGGGTATTCTCGGCATTCCTCGACAAGTTTGTGATCGTCTTCATAGACGACATAATAATATATTCGAGAACCCCCGAGGAGCATGCAGAACACCTGAATGTGGTATTGCAGATTCTTCGGGAAAAATAGCTATTCGCAAAGTTCTCCAAATGGAGTTCTGGCTTGAACAAGTATCATTTTTGGGTCACGTAATATCCAAGCACGGAGTGATGGTAGACCCAATGAAGATTGAAGCCGTGAGTAACTGGAACCGACCAAAGAATGCCAGCGAAATCAGAAGTTTTCTTGGGCTAGCAAGCTACTACCGGAAGTTTGTAGAAAACTTCTCCAGGATTGCCGCCCCTATGACAGTCCTCACCAGAAAGGACAAGAAATATGAGTGGACGGACACCTGCAAGAGGAGTTTCACAGAGTTAAAAAGGAGACTGACCAGCGCTCCAATTCTTGCTCTTAGGACAAGAACGGCGCTTCGACATGTACAAAGGACGCCTAAGTTGGGACTCGGAGCTGTACTTATGCAGAATGGCAAGGTCATTGCCTACGCCTCTAGGCAACTCAAGGAACACGAAAGGAATTATCCCACCCACGAGTTAGAGCTAGCGGCCGTGGTCTTTGCTCTCAAAACATGGAGGCATTATCTCTATGGAGCTCAGTGTAGGATCTATACAGACCACCAGAGTCTGAAATATTTCTTCACACAGAAGGACCTGAACATGAGACAGCGCAGATGGCTCGAGCTCGTCAAGGATTATGACTGCGAGATTCTTTACCATCCGGGGAAAGCTAACAAGGTAGCTGATGCACTCAGCAGGAAGTCCTGCGCCACCTTGATGTCCCTCTCGATGCTATCTCGACCCTTAGAAAAAGAGATTATGCGTTACGGGGTGGAAATCATCTCCGGACAGCTCTCGACCCTGACGATAGCGCCGACGTTGTTTGCTGATATACTAGAAAAGCAAGCACGTGACCCAAGCCTTCAGAGGATCAAGCAAGAGGTCCTAGAGGGAAAGGACGACGGGTTCCGGATCTCTGATAGTGGAGTACTCTACCTCAGGGATCGCTTGTGTATTCCCGACAATCCAGAATTGCGGGAGAAGATATTTGAGGAAGCTCACAGAACTCCCTATGTGATGCATCCTGGAACCACCAAGATGTACCAAGACCTTAAACGAAAGTTCTGGTGGTTCGGAATGAAAAGAGATGTGGCTCAGTATGTCAGTACTTGCCTGACCTGCCAAAGGGTTAAGGCAGAGCACCAAAGGCCTGGAGGAACACTGCAGCCGATCCAGATTCCAGAATGGAAATGGGAGGACATTTCTATGGATTTCATCTCAGGATTGCCCAAAGCCGACAAAAGAGCTATGCGGATAAGAGGCGTAGACCATTAGAATTCGAGGTTGGGGACCTAGTATTCCTCAAAGTGGCTCCCATGAAGGGAGTAATGAGGTTCGGAAGGAAGGGTAAACTGAGTCCACGTTACGTGGGACCGTATCCGATATCGCAGAGGATTGGCAATGTAGCTTACAAGCTAGAGCTACCTCAAGAGATGTCGGCTATTCACAACGTGTTCCATGTCTCTGTGCTCAAGAAATGCATTTCCAGTACAGACCAAGTGATCGAGCCACAAACAGTACAAGTTCAAGAGGACCTAAGTATTGAAAGTCGTCCTATCCAAATACTAGACCGAGAAATCAAGAGGCTAAGGAACAAAGAGGTGCCCTTAGTAAAGGTCCTGTGGAAGAATCAACGGTACGAGGAAGCTACCTGGGAACGCGAGGAGGACATGAAGCAGAAGTACCCACAATTGTTCTAAGTTTCGAGGACGAAACTTTTTAAAGGTATGAAGGATTGTAACGCCCATAAAATTCCTAGCAATTTTACAGAAAGTTTTGGCTTGATGATCATGGGCTTTATGTGGGCCTTTTCAAAAATAAAAGAAAATAAGCCAAAAAGGGGTGCAAGGCCTAAGAATTGAACCCCAAACCTCTAGAGATAGCCAAGCCTTATAGATGCACCCACTAACCAGAAGCCCAATAGGATTATATGATTAAGGAAGAGGGGGAAACTATAGATAAGTGGGACTAGGAGTAAATGAAGAGGCATGGAAAAGAAAAGAGGAACTTCTCTTCCTCCCCCCTTTATAAAGAAGAGGGAAGATTGGATTTGGTCACTTCCACACTTCTTCTTCCTCTCCTCACCGAATTCTAGCCTCTTCTCCACCTTTGGCCGAATCTCATCCAAGCAAGAGAAGGCTAGGGTTGGTTCTTACTTAGGTTTTCCTTCCACCAAAAAGCAACGCGAAGGAAGTAAGTATCCCTCACCTGCATACGAGTAGCTCCGATTGCTATTTTTTTTAAAGAAACCTACATGATATATTCGGCCAAGCCATGATTTAGGGTTCAATGAAGCTCTATGCTATGTTGTTTATAACTAGATGATGATGTTAGGGGTTAAAGGGGATTAGGACAAAAGCTAACCCTAATAACCACTAAGGCCTATTCGGCCAAGCCATGATTTAGGATTCAATGAAGCTCTATGCTATGTTGTTTATAACTAGATGATGATGTTAGGGGTTAAAGGGGATTAGGACAAAAGCTAACCCTAATAACCACTAAGGCCTATTCGGCCAAGCCATGATTTAGGGTTCAATGAAGCTCTATGCTATGTTGTTTATAACTAGATGATGATGTTAGGGGTTAAAGTGGGTTAGGACAAAAGCTAACCCTAATAGCCACTAAAGACCCATTCGGCCACCCCTAGATATCTAAGACCCAATGATGTTTCAATCCATGTTTTGTAGGGTTATGATGTTGTATGTCATGTTTAATGAATTAGGTTAAAAGTCTAAACCCTAAAAAGCCTTTAAGGGCCATTCGGCCACCTTTGGTCTTTGAGGCTACAATGAAGTTCATACCATGAATTGTATGGAATTTGTATGCATATGTATGTTACTGGAATTAGGTTAAAAGTCTAAACCCTAAAAAGCCTTTAAGGGCCATTCGGCCACCTTTGGTCCTTTAGGTCACAATGAAGTTCATACCATGAAATTTATGGAATTTGTATGCCTATGTATGTTACTTGAATTAAGTTAAAAGTCTAAACCCTAAAAAGCCTATAAGGGCCATTCGGCCACCTTTGATATCTTTAGGTTACAATGAAGTTCATACCATGAAGTATGCTATGCTATGTTAATGAAATAAGCTATGTTGTTATGAAATGAAGTATGCTATGCTATGTTAATGAAATGAAGCATGATGTGTATGAAATGAAGTATGCTATGCTATGTTAATGAAATAAGCTATGTTGTTATGAAATGAAGTATGCTACGCTATGTTAATGAAATGAAGCATGATGTGTATGAAATGAAGTATGCTATGCTATGTTAATGAAATAAGCTATGTTGTTATGAAATGAAGTATGCTATGCTATGTTAATGAAACGAAGCATGATGTGTTATGAAATGAAGTATGCTATGCTATGTTAAAGAAATAAGCTATGTTGTAAAATAAGCATATAAGTATTTTACTTTCTGCATGGCTTGTACCAAGACCTTAACAAGGTCCAAGAAGGGATGGGCTCCTAAGATGCCCTAGGTCGATGGAATAAGACTCGGGCCTAGGATGGCCTTCTATGTATGATTGCCCCTAGGTCGATGGAATAAGATTCGGGCCTAGTACGGGATGGGCTCCAAGATGCCTTAGGTCGATGGAGTAAGACTCTGGCCTAGGATGGGCTTCTACGCTATGACGATTGCCCCTAGGTCGATGGAATAAGACTCGGGCCTAGGAACCTATTAGGTTCGAGACTTGCTACCTCGGGCCTAATTAGGGATGCGCGCTATGATAATGAAGAAGTGGTACAATGCCGGGCCCAAATATGTTGAGATCTATATTTACGTACCTAACATATATGTTTTCAAAAGCATCTTGCATATGTTTGCCTGTTAATGTTTAAGTTACATGTTATGTTAGATGATATGCCATAATGTTTAAGTTACGTGTTATGTTAGATGATATGCCATAATGTTTAAGTTACATGTTATGCTAGATGATATGCCATAATGTTTAAGTTACATGTTATGTTAGATGATATGCCATAATGTTTAAGTTACGTGTTATGTTAGATGATATGCCATAATGTTTAAGTTACATGTTATGTTAGATGATATGCCATAATGTTTAAGTTACATGTTATGTTAGATGATATGCCATAATGTTTAAGTTACGTGTTATGTTAGATGATATGCCATAATGTTTAAGTTACCTGTTATGTGATATGTCATGATGTATAAGTTACATGTTATGTTCGATGGTACGCTATGATGTCAGGTTACTAAGTTACATATGATGCATATTATGCTGATTAAGTATATGTATATATTTCATGTTATGCTGCTAAGTTAGGGAGGATCCATGCTATATTATCTCATGTTACTTAAGCTACAAGTTAAGTTGATGATGCCATGAATGTTACATGATATATTGATTATATGTTATAAATGCTACAAGTCATGATTAATGATGATGTATGGTTTTTGTGAGTAGGACAGGATCTTACTAAGCCTATGTGCTTATAGTTTATCTTTCCCTCGTACTGCAGATAAGGGTAAGGGATGGATAAACTAAAGGGAGCAGCAGGAGGGGTCAATGTGTGTGGTAGTGGCATGGTGGAGAAGATCCGTTAAGTCTACTTATACATGTATTGCCTATGATGATGATGTCTATGGATGTCTTTACTTATGTCTCCCTATGACGATGATGTTATGAACCTACTAAGCCCTAAGTATCTATATATATATATATATGATGCATGCTTTATGTTGATAAGAAGAAGTAAAGAAGAATGCTTTATGTTGATAAGAAGAAGTAAAGAAGAAGTAAGAAGAAGTATCTATGCATGCTATGCTATGAATCATACTCTATGTTAAGAAGAAGTGTTAATGCATATCTATGTTTAAAAGAAAAAAAAAAGTATTTAGGTATTAAGTCTTCCGCTGTAAGAAATAAGAAATATATATATATAAAGTCTTCCGCTGTATGAAAGGTATGTACGGTCGCGTCACGCGCCGCCTCTCCGGACATTTAGGGTCCCGGAAGGGCGGGCGTGACAGACCTTCCTCTGAAAGTCTTAGTCGGATCGTTGCCTATAGTTGTCCCCGTATGGAGGACATGTCCTTACCACTGCTCAACACCCAGAGCTTACCTTTAGTCCTTTTGACCTGTCGCTTAACTTTCGATCACTTAACCACTGAGATTCCTCGACTCTCGAGGTTCTCCTGGTGTCACCCAACCACCGAGGTTTCTCATTCTGAGATTCTCCTGGCGTCGTCGACCTTAGCAAAGCATTGCCTGCACTCTCAACATAACATATGAGAGAATAAAATGACTTAACTTTGAATCTTTGCCATCATCAAAACCTATGTTCAATTATCTGGTACCCCTGCACTGACAATCTCCCCCTTTTTGATCTATGACAAACTAATTCAAACATAAGGAAATGGGGTAAGCATTAAACAACTTTACAACTTATTTTTTCAAAACCTCCCCCTCAAGGTTACCTCCCCCTTAACCCTAGGTAAGTTTTGAAAAACTAACTTCGGTGAGTTTCTTAAAAAGAAAAATCTTAACTTTTTGAGGAAAAGGTAACCTTTATCCCCCTTAACTTTAACCTTTCAACATTAACTTTAACATTTCCTGCCCCTTTGCTATATATCAAAAATAGTTTTAAAAGGGGTGCATTCTTAAAGTGAATGTTTTAAACATATATGTAAAGGAAAAGAAACTCTAATAACCTTTTCGAAAGAGCATTATAAATTCAAAAGATAGAAGAAATGTCTTTATGAATCCAAGCATGGCCCCTTTTTATAAAAGAATATTTTCAACATAACTCATCTAATAAATTGTCCTTATAAGAATGTTCAACTATGTCTGACTCGATTGATATAAGATAATCAATAATTTTTTATTAGAGTTGAAAAATTATACTCCATGATTCATGTTGATGCACTTGTTCTACATTTGGAATTAGGAGTAAGGTCCTAACATCTCACACCCATCTATGTGGCTCAGTACACAATCACATTAAACCTATATGTTATGAGATGTGTTGGCTCCTTAAAACTATAGGCTCATGCTTTCTAAAGTAAGTTCTAACCTAGTTCCATGTAGCACAAAAGAAAATGATAAACAATATGTAAAAATAAGTCCTACTCTACTATGCACATTCCTAGTCTTCATCTAAGCAAACTAAACTCTACTTCAGGTAATGGTTTAGTAAAAATGCCTGCTAGGTCCAATTTAGATTCAACGTATTCAAGTTTTACGTCTCCATTAGCTACATGTTCTCTTATAAAATGGTGCTTTACTTCTATGTGCTTAGTTCTAGAGTGGTATATAGGTTTTTTAGTTAGATTAATTGAGATGATGTTATCAATCATGATTTTAGTATTACTAAAGTTTAGTTGGAAGTCTTTTAGAATGTGCTTCATCCAAAAGAGTTGAGCTACACACTCACCCATGGCTATGTATTTTGCTTCGGTAGTAGACAAAGCAACACAATATTATTTTCTACTACACCAGCTAACTAGACTTGATCCTAGTGTTGGGGATCGATGGCTCGACTAGAAGGGGGGATGAATAGTCTTTTTCTTTGCTTGATTGAATTTGATCGTGCATGCATGCTTGTCTACAATACTCGTTAATATGCACAGTGGAAATAATAGTAAAGCATAAATGAAATCAAGGACACAAAACACACAAGACACAATCGATATAATGTGGTTCGGAACCTTAGGGTTCCTACTCAACTGGGTGAGCTCAACGACCTCTAGTGATGCACATAGTGTGAGCAAAATATATAGGATTTTAGGAGTAGTTTTCGCTCACATCTCGTTGTATTTTATACTTGTTTCATGCATATCTTACTTTGTTTTGTGGGCAAAGATTTAAGTCTGGTGGAATTGATGTGAGCAAAATATATAGGGTTTAGGAGTAGTTTTTGCTCACATCTTGTTACATTTCATACTTGTTTCATGCATATTTTACTTTGTTTTGCATGCATTCCCTATTTTATGGTTCGGAGATTTTCTCTTTGTGCTTTTGTGTGCAGGACAACATTTTACAGGGAAAATGACACACTTTTGGAGCAAAAGAAAGATATTTGATAGGAGGAACGTTGGGAGACACGACCTGACCATGTTGATTCACACGACCATGACCAGATCACACAGATAGCCAACCCAGCGCCATACATGGCCTGGCCATGTGGATCCACATGACCATGTAGCGCTGGGTTATTTCGACGCGACTAGGGTTCTTTCGTGGATTGGGACAGCGTCAGCTTCAAGTCTATGAAAGGAAAGTCACGCCCAAACCCTAGAGAGGGGCACAATAGCTGGGATGGCACACCAAGGGCCTAAAAAGCATTGAAAACTCACAACGGGGAGGAAGGAGACGACTAGAGGATCGTAACATGCACTCCGACGTCGAAGAGAAGGACTAAGAGTACTGTAATTCAATTTCTACTCATCTTCTGCATTGTAATAATTGACTCTATTATGCCTTGTGTCCGTTCTTTTCCGTTTATGGAGTAGAAATCTTTGATTCTAGGATTAGGGAGTAACTTGTGTACATAGAGCATTCTAGTTCAAATGTTAATTCTGTTTATGAATTTTTATTCACAATTCGTGTTTGTTTGATTTGATGAATATTGTGTTTTGGTTTTCTATCTATTGTGCATAGCCAATGCAAGGGGTGACATCCCTTGTATCAAAGATCTAGGAGAACTAAGAAGGAACCCAGCGGTAGTCCTCATCTCCAATAACCGTAGGTAGAAGAGTATGATGGAGTAGGGAACGGGACACGTTCCCACTATTCATGGGGATTGATTTGGCATTCTTGTACAGTCTATCCTATCTTAATGAAAGGGTTGCCTGGTTAGGAATAGGTAGTACCTGGTAGAAGTGAAGGTTCATTGGGAAAGTGTATGATGTCCCTGAAGGGTGTGGATCCGAAGCTTCGCTTCCCACCTCGGTTGCTAATGCATGGCGATCCCATCTACGTCCCCGAATAAAAAAAAATTAATCCTTGACGAAGAGGGATTACCCAAGCAACCGATCCATCGTCGTGCTATTCGAATAGAGTGGTCACTTGAACAAACTTGTTGTTCAAGCAACCTAACTCTTATCTTCGATTAGCCGCGGAATAGACGTTGTACGGATCGCCGATTTTTGTGTTTGTCTTGGGGTCCAAGTAAATTAGCCACATACAATACATACAACTTGCATAGAATAAGAAAACATACATAAACAAGAATTATACCTCTTGTTTACCTCAAGGTCTTCTATTGTATGTCCATCCTCCTTTTGGACGTCGTGTGAGCGACGATCTTCCAAAAGTCGAACCCTCCTAGATCACGTTCTTCCCTTCCTTGCTCGCTCCGAACAAAGGGAAGAATAAAACAAAACTTCTTCTCCTATCCAGGACTGACCACCAAGCTAAGGAGCTTGATGTTGCCGACGGCCAAGGAGTGGATGAAGGAGTGCCGACCAACCTTGAAGAAAGGTTGCCGTCGGCCACTTGGGGAAGAAAGAACAACCATCGATTTTTTCTTCAAGGAAGGAGTGCCTGCCACCAAGGGAAGGAGAAGTTGCGCAGGACAAATATTAGGAAGAGAGGTAGAAGAACCCTTAGACCTCCTCCACTTCTTCCCGCCGTCCAAACCTAGCTCCAAACCCTAATTCTCCTAGGGTTTCTTGCCGCCCAAGCTAAGGAGAGCAAACCCTAGAATCCCTCGTTCTCTCTTTGCACCCAAGCCCTAAGCCTTATTTATAGAGTTAGGCTTAAGCCTCCTTTTAATATCCACCGTCGGATCTAGAGATTTAATCTCAACCGTTGGATCTAGAGATTTAATCTCCACCGTCGGATCTAGAGATTTAACCTCCACCGTCGGATCTAGAGTTTTATTTTCCATCATCGGATATAGGCTTCATGAGGGTTTTAATAGGCTACAATAGGGACCATGAGGAGAAGTTGAATCTTGGCCACCCAATGGATCTAGCCCACATAAAGTCCGATCCATTAATGATAATCCATTCCACTAGAGGATTATCATTGATCTACCTCACCAACCCCCATAAATAAATATGGGCTCCATATATTAATTGTACAAATATCTCCCCTTGTTTAAGATCTCGAATGTACGTCAATTAATTAATCAACATATAACTCAATGAGTAGTACCACTCAACCTTATCATCATGGCGGACCAAGTCCACCTGCAGGGTTTACATGATGAACCTTATGTGCTCCTCAAGGGGACATCATCATCCTAATATATAGGACACGGTTTCCTACTAAAATCAATGACACGCCATGTAAATAATATCATTTTCAACTTACCGAGCCTATCAATTTAATATATAAATCTTGCCCATTGGTAAATCAAAGAAATAAATACTAAGTACATGTGCCCGTTATTATATCGGGATTAAGAGCATGTACACCATAATATCTGAGATCCAATTCAATTATGTAGTCAGCAATAAACCGAATCACCTCTAAGTCGGTCCTGCTCAAAACACACAAAGTGTACTAGTGTAATTCTATGGTCAAGACAAACCAATGCCAAATCACACTACAACCATACCAATGGTTTGTCCAAAACCATCTCGATTGTGTGCCTTTACTTATATTTTACAAGGAACTGATAACATGATCTCCTGTGTGACACTACACACCATGTTATCTACAATATAATATATTAGACAATATGCATAACCATAAATATGCAAACAATGATCATGTGATTCTTATTTCAAAAATAAAGATGTTCATACAAAAGATAGACATTTCAGTATACATCCCAACAATCTCCCACTTATACTAAAAGACTATGTTGTCCTCATACTGCCACACATCTGATTCCCATTCCCTCCACATGCCTATCAAAAGCTCTCGCTGGAAGGGCCTTAGTGAAAGGATCTGCTAGGTTATCCTCTGATGCAATCTTTGCCACAACAACTTCTCCTAGCTTTATGATTTCTCGTATCAGGTGGTACTTGCTCTCTATGTGTTTACTTGCCTTATGGGCTCATGGTTCCTTCGAGTTTGCAACTACACCACTGTTATCACAATAAATTGTGATAGTTCTAGGCAAACCAGGAATCACATCCAAGTCCATCAAGAAGTTCCTGAGCCATACAGCTTCTTTGGCCGCCTCAGAGGTTGCCACATACTCAACATTCATGGTAGAGTCTGCCACACATTTCAGCTTGACACTCCTCCATACAATGGCTCTACCTCCTAAAGTAAACACAAAACCTGAGGTAGACTTACTGTTATCCCTATCTGATTGGAAGTCAAAATCTGTGTAACCCACAGGGAGTAATTGATCTACCTGGTATGCCAGTATATAATCCCTAGTCCTTCTCAGGTACTTCAATATATGCTTTACCGTAGTCTAATGTCCCTGTTCTGGATTACTCGGATATCTGCTAACATGCCAATGGCAAAGCAGATATTCGGTCTCGTACATAGCATGACATACATGAGGATTCCTACTGCCGAAACATAAGGAACCACCTTCATCTCCTCTATCTCCTTTGATGGTCTAGGACACATCTCTTTAAACAAAGGTAGTCCAAGCCTAAAAGGTTGAAAACCTTTCTTGGAGTTCTGCATGCTAAAACGAGCCAAAATGGTGTCTATGTATGAAGCTTGAGATAAGCACAACATTATTTTCCAGCGATCCTTTATAACCTTGATCCCAAGGATGTGTCCCACTTCTCCTAAGTCCTTCATATCAAACTGTTTGGACAACCATACCCTTACGTCCGATATCACCTTGACATTGTTGCCAATTAACAAAATGTCATCTACGTATAGTATAAGAAATACCACTACATTTTTGTCACATCTCTTGTATACACAAGACTCATCCGGACTTTGAATAAATCCATAAGATTGGATTACCTCATTAAAGAGGATGTTCCAAGATCTCGAAGCTTGCTTCAATCCATAAATGGACCGATTAAGCTTGCACACAAGATGCTCTTTGCCCTTTGCAATGAATCCCTCTGGTTGCTTCATATAGATGTTTTCCTCAAGACTTCCATTAAGGAAAGCTGTCTTGACATCCATCTGCCACACCTCATAATCCATATGAGCAGTAATACATAAGAGAATCCGTATAGACTTAAGCATGGCTACCGGCAAAAAAGTCTCCTCATAATCGATATCCTCTTTTTGAGTATACTCTTTCGCAACAAGCCTTGCTTTGAAGGTCTCAACATTTCCGTCTATTCCTCTCTTTCTTTTGTAGATCCACTTACATCCAATGGTTTTTACACCATTGGGTGGTTCTACTAGCTCCCAGACCTGATTTGAATCCATGGATTCTATCTCAGAATTCATCGCACTTTGCCAAGATACCACATCTTTATCTTGGATTGCCTCGTCATATGTCCAGGGATCAGGTTCATGTTCGCCAGGGAACAAATCAGAAGATTCTCCCTAGATCATAAATCTATCAGGCTGTCTAACAACCCTCCCACTACAACGAGGTGTCACCTGTGTATCCTCTATGACACGTGGTGTAGTCACTTGTAGTATATCCTCTTGTACCGGTGGTACTAAAGTAGTGACTTCCCCTCTCAATTCCTCCAAAACAATCTTACTCATGGGCTTATGGTTCATCACATACTCTTCCTCTAGAAATCTGGCGTTCGTTCTAACGATCACCCTCTTATCTCTAGGACTATAAAACAAACCACATTTCATTCCTCTAGGATAGCCAAAGAACATGCCCACTTCTGTACGAGGTTCCAACTTACCAGCATCTGCCTTCAATACATGTGATGGACTCCCCCAAATCTGAATATGTCTCAGACTAGGCTTTCGTCCAGTCCACAATTTTGTGGGAGTAGAAGGCACTGATTTAGATGGTACTGTAACGGTCGTAAAATTCGTGGCAATTTTACAAGAATTTTTGGCATGATTATAATGGGCTTTATGTGGGGTCTTTCAAAAATAAAAGAAATAGAGCCAAAAAGGATGCATGACCTAGGAATTGAACCCCAAACCTCTAGTAGACACCTAAGCCCTAAAGATGCATCCAATAACCAGAAGCCCAGCAGGGTTGTGCTATTAGAGGAATATGGGAAATTATAGTTAAGGGTAAGGGAGGCTAAGGGACACTTCAAGAGAATAAATAAGGGAATGAGGAGACATGAGAAATCAAAGTTGGCATCTTCTCCTTCTCTTCTTCTTCCTCACCGAAATCCACTCCCCTTTTCTTTCCATTTTCCGAGATCCATCCAAGCAAGAAGAAGGCTAGGTTTGGCTTCCCTTAGGTTTTCTTCAAACTAATAGCAAAGCGAAGGATGTAAGTATCCCCCTCACCTGCATACAAGTAGTTTTCAATTGATGTTATTGTGTAAATCCCTTTTTAAACCATTCGGCCAAGACCTTTTGTTTGAGTTTTCCATGAAGATCCATGCCATATCTTGTATGAACATGATAAAGATAGGATGCTAGATGGATTAGGTTAAGTGTTTGACCTTAAAAACCCCAAGGAAATTTCGGCCAAGACCAATATTTGTGCTCTCCATGAAAATCCATGCTAAAACTTGTGTTAATATGAAGATGATAGTTGTCTAGATGAGTTTGGTTAAGTGGTTGATCCTCAACCTCCCCAAAAACTCTCGGCCAAGTCCATCTAGACCCCTACGGTGATTTTCTATGCCATGTTTTAGATGAGCTTATGCTATGTTTTGATGCTAGATGAAGATAACATGTTCTATGCTAGGTTTTAAATGAGTTCATGCCATGTTTGATGTTAGAAGAAGATAACATGTTCTATGCTATGTTATAGATACGTTCATGCTATGTTTTGATGGAAGATGAAGATAACATGTTGTTGGCTAACCTAGATTTAAGTGTTGATCCTTAAAGCCCCTTTTAAACCATTCGGCCAAGACCCCTATGGGTGTTTCTATGTCATGTTTAGATAAGTTCATGAAACTTTGGATGTTAGATGAAGATAACATGTTGTTGGCTAACCTAGAGTTAAGTGGTTGAGCTTTATGTCCTTTAAACCCATTTAGCCAAGACCCATTTAAGCCTAACATGCTATGATCTATAAATTACCATGTTATGTTTTGAATGTAGATATAGGTAACATTTGAAAGCTAAGCTAGATTTAAGAAATGGATCTTAGGTTGTCTTGGAACTCTCAGCCAAGGTTTATTTAAAACCCTATGTGCCCTCCCATGCCATGCTTTATATGTTAAAGAATTAACATGTGGTTAGTTAGACCATATATAAGTTGTTTGGTGTTTAAAACTTTGATAGAACTCCATGAAGTTTAGGTCATTCCATGTATACTTGTTCATGATGTTTATGCCTTATGCCATGCTTATGTGTGTGATGTTGTGATCATGTTATGCTCATTACCTTGTGATTATATGTATGTATGATGTGTTATAAGGAAGGAACATGATGTGCATGAAAAGAAACATGATATGATATGAAGAAGAAATATGTTATGAAAGCCATATGATATGTTATGAAGAAGAAATATGTTATGAAAGTCATATGATATGTTATGAAGAAGAAATATGTTATGAAAGCCATATGATATGTTATGAGGAAGAAATATGTTATGATATGAAGAAGAAAAATATGATATGCCATGATAAGGAACATGATATGTTTATGAAATGAAATATGAT
Source organism: Wurfbainia villosa (assembly GCA_025175895.1). Taxonomy (NCBI): domain Eukaryota; kingdom Viridiplantae; phylum Streptophyta; class Magnoliopsida; order Zingiberales; family Zingiberaceae; genus Wurfbainia; species Wurfbainia villosa. The sequence continues at coordinate 88,388,502 of CM045992.1, forward strand.
ATGTTATTATAAGAAGCATGTATGTATTTTACTTTCTGCATGACTTGTACCAGGACCCTAATAAGGTCCAAAGGGATGGGCTCCTAAGATGCCCTAGGTCGACGAACTTAGTATGGGCCTAGGATGGGCTTCTATGTCATGATTGCCCTTAGGTCGACGGTCATAGTACGAACCTAGTATGGGATGGGCTCCCAGATTCCCTAGGCCGACGGTCATAAGTACGGGCCTAGGATGGTCTTCTATGTTATGATGATGTCCCCTAGGTCGACGGACTTAGTACGGGCCTAGTAACCTAGTAGGTTCGAGATTAGCTACCTCGGGTCTATTTAGGGATGCGCACTATGATGATGATGATGTGGTACAATGTCGGGCCCAATATGTTGAGATTTATGTTCAAATACTTATGATATATGTTTTGAAGAGCATCCTGCATATACCTTTATGTTATGCTTGCTTATGTCTATGATGCTATGTTTATGTTATGCTTGCTTATATGTATTTTACTTTCTGCATGGCATGTACCAAGACCGTAACAAGGTCCAAAGGGATGGGCTCCTAAGATGCCCTAGGCCGATGGACTTAGTACGGGCCTAGGATGGGCTTCTATGTTATGATGATGGACCCTAGGTCGACCGACATAGTACGAGCCTAGTAACCTAGTAGGTTCGAGACTTGCTACCTCATTTCTATTTAGGGATGTGCGATATGATGATGATGATGTAGTACAATGTCGGGTCCAATATGTTGAGATTTATGTTCAAATACCTATAATATATGTTTCGAAGAGCATCCTGCATATACCTTTATGTTATGCCTGCTTATGTCTATGATGTTATATTCATGTTATGCTTGCTTATGTCTATGATGTTATATTCATGTTATGCTTGTTTATGTCCATGATGCTATGTTTATGTTATGCCTGCTTATGTCTATGATGTTATATTTACGTTATGCCTGCTTATGTCTATGATGTTATATTTATGTTATGTCTGCTTATGTCTATGATGTTATATTCATGTTATGCTTGCTTATGTCTATGCTGTTATATTCATGTTATGCTTTCTTATGTCCATGATGTTATGTTTATGTTATGCCTACTTATGTCTATGATGTTATATTCATGTTATGCTTGCTTATGTCTATGATGCTATGTTTATGTTATGCATACTTATGTCTATGATGTTATATTTACGTTATGCCTGCTTATGTCTATGATGTTATATTCATGTTATGCTTGCTAATGTCCATGATGTTATGTTTATGTTATGCCTACTTATGTCTATGATGTTATATTCATGTTATGGTTGCTTATGTCCATGATGTTATTTTTATGTTATGCCTGCTTATGTCTTTGTATGTTTACATGTTATGCTTACGTATGGTTTTTTTGAGTATGACAGGATCTTACTAAGCCTATGTGCTTATAGTTTATGTTCCCTTGTACTGCAGATTAGGGTAAAGGGTGGCTAAACTAAAGGGAGCAGCAGGAGGGGCAAAGTGTGTGTGGTAGTGGCATGGTGGAGGAGATATGTTATGTTCTTTATGCATGTTTTCCCTAAGATGATTTAGTTATGAATTTGAACTAAGTACTTATGAACTGATGATGCATGCTCTATGTTTAAGAAGAAGTATTTATGAAATAATGATGCATGTTCTATGTTAAGAAGAAGTATCTATGAAATGACGATGCATGTTTATGTCAAATACCTATAATATATGTTTCGAAGAGCATCCTGCATATACCTTAATGTTATGCCTGCTTATGTCTATGATGTTATATTCATGTTATGATTGTTTATGTCTATGATGTTATATTCATGTTATGCTTGCTTATGTCCATGATGCTATGTTTATGTTATGCCTGCTTATGTCTATGATGTTATATTTACGTTATGTCTGCTTATGTCTATGATGTTATATTTATGTTATGCCTGCTTATGTCTATGATGTTATATTCATGTTATGCTTGCTTATGTCTATGATGCTATCTTTATGTTATGCCTGCTTATGTCTATGATGTTATATTTACGTTATGCCTGCTTATGTCTATGATGTTATAGTCATGTTATGCTTGCTTATGTCCATGATGTTATGTTTATGTTATGTCTGCTTATGTCTATGATGTTATATTCATGTTATGATTGCTTATGTCCATGATTTTATGTCTGCTTATGTCTTTGTATGTTTACATGTTATGCTTACGTATGGTTTTTGTGAGTAGGACAGGATCTTACTAAGCCTATGTGCTTATAGTTTATGTTCCCTTGTACTGCAGATTAGGGTAAAGGGTGGCTAAACTAAAGGGAGTAGTAGGAGGGGCAAAGTGTGTGTGGTAGTGGCATGGTGGAGGAGATCTGTTATGTTTTTTATGCATGTTTTCCCTAAGATGATTTAGTTATGAATTTGAACTAAGTACTTATGAACTGATGATGCATGCCCTATGTTTAAGAAGTATCTATGAAATAATAATGCATGTTCTATGTTAAGAAGAAGTATCTATGAAATGATGATGCATGTTTATATTTAAAAGAAAAAAAATAAGTCTAAAGTCTTCCACTGTAAGAAGTATAGGTAGTCTTCCTCTATAATGTAATGTATCTATGTACGATCGCATCATGCGTCGTCCCTCCGAACCCTTGGAAAGGGCGGGCGTGACAGGTTGGTATCAGAGCAGATCTGCCTTTCCACTACACACACATCAAGCTCCAAATCCTGCCGCTCCAAGTAAGAATTTCTATGCCTACTTTATTTCTTTCATGTATGATAACAAATGTCTCTAGCTTAAATATGCATGAAAATATGTATGATAACCTTATGCTAGCTTTTATTTTAACTATGTATAGATAAATGAACGATAATCTTATACTAGCCTTACTCTAATATGTGAAGATAAACATGACTGGGAGACGCAGTAGTATAGTCGACGAGATAGCACCCCCACATGACCTTACGCATATGGTTACTAAACTCCAGCATCAAGTCACAGAGCAGCAACAAGTAATAAATACCTTAATGAATCAGCGAGGAAATCCTACCGCCCCACCAGCGGGCCCTGGCCCGATGGTTCGACAGGAAGCTTACCTGATCCAGTGGCAGAGGCTGAAGCTGGAAAATTTCTCTGTTACTGGTGAACCATGGGACGCCCAAGCCTGGTTCAAGACGGTGGAAAGCATCGTGGAGCTACTGGACTGGCCCGAATGCGAGAAGATTAAGTGTGCGTCATTCTGCCTTTCGGGAGATGCTCAGATGTGGTGGGAACGGGTTAAAGCAAAGAGGCAAGTAAATAAGATGAGATGGACGAACTTCGAGTATGAATTTTTCGAAGAATTATTCCATATGAGGGTAACCAACAAGCATTACGACGAGTTCACTGGGTTCCGACAAGGTGTCCTATTAGTCAGCGAAGCCGTGAAGAGATTCAACCGACTTGTACGCCTATGCCCAGAGTTGGTCGGCACGGAAAGAGAAAGGGTCAGACTCATGCTGAAGATGCTCCGACCCAAAATTGCTCTTATTGTAGCCGGCGGAGTTCATAGACCGTAGACTGTAGAAGTGCTGTTCAGTAGTGCCTTGATTACCGAGCATTATCTGAACAACATTAACCAGCAAAAGAAGGCACTGAGTGAAGGCAGAGGTCAAGCCCAGTTAGGAGGTCAGAGAAACCAAGGTACTTGGAAAGGGAACCACACTGGAAAGAGAAAATAATGGGAGGACTCTAAAGGTGGTCCAGCAAACAAACATCCCAAGATCCCTCTGTGTGCTACATGCGGGAAGATACATCATGGAGTATGCTACCGAGACACAAATAGATGTTATAACTGTGGACGGGAAGGGCATAGAGTCAAGGACTGCCCTATTCAGGTTCTAGTACCTCCTCGGATGCCCAGATCTGAGTGCTCCTCCACGGCTACACGGATCACGCAGTCGAATCGAAGGTACCCCGATCAGTCAAGGGAGATTGGAAGCCCCGCCAGTTATGACGGATGCTAGGGTATTCTCTCTCACCCAAGAAGATGTGGCGAATGCTTCTACGGTTGTCACAGGTCAGATATTTATTTTCTGTCAGCATGCTACTGCATTATTTGATACTGGGGCAACACATTCGTTTGTTTCTACACCCTTCACGGAAAAGATAGACATACCACCACAAGCTTTGGATCGCAAGTTCTGAACCACTCTGCCCTCGGGAGAAGTAATGCCCTCCACTCATATGCTGCGAGCCGCACCCATTAGAATCGCAAACAGAGAACTCTACTGTGATCTGATAGTGCTCGACATGCAGAATTATGATATTATATTGGGCATGGATTTTTTAAGCAAGTACGGTGCATCGATCGAGTGCCGTAAAAGAAAAGTGGTCTTCCAGCCGGAGGCAGAACCTATGTTCGAATTTATTGGAGAGCCAAGGAGAAGAATCGATAAATTTCTATCAGCTCTATAAACACGCAAGATGTTAGACAGTGGATGCACTGGGTTTCTAGCACATATGGTCGATACCAGTCAAGCCGAGGACTAGAACCTAGAAGATGTCATAGTTGTATGCAACTACCTAGAGGTATTCCCCGATGAACTACCAGGGTTAGTCCCAGATAGAGAAATTGAATTTGAGATCGAATTGATTCCCGGTACTAACCCGATCTCTAAAGCTCCTTATCGTATAGCGCTGGCTGAATTGAAGGAACTTCAGGGACAACTACAGGAGTTACTCGACAAGGGACTTATTCGCCCAAGTCGCTCTCCATGTGGAGCTCCAGTGCTGTTGGTGAAGAAGAAAGATGGGTCTATGCGAATGTGCATAGACTACCGAGCACTGAATAATGTGACGATCAAGAACCGGTACCCTCTACCGTGGATTGATGACCTGTTCGACCAGTTAAAGGGTGCCACCGTCTTCTCTAAGATTGACCTGAGGTCTGGCTATCATCAAGTAAAAGTGAAATCAGAGGATATACCAAAGACGACCTTCCGAACAAGATACGGACATTATGAGTTCGTAGTTATGCCTTCGGAGTGACGAATGGACCTGCCCTATTCATGGATTTAATGAATCGGGTATTCTCGACATTTCTCGACAAATTTGTAATCGTTTTCATCGATGATATACTGATATATTCGAGAACCCCCGAAGAGCACGCAGAACACTTGGAGATAGTATTACAGATTCTTCGGGAAAAGCAGTTGTATGCAAAGTTCTCCAAATGCGAATTCTGGTTCAATCAAGTATAATTTTTGGGTCATGTTATATCCAAGCATGGAGTGATGGTAGACCCAATAAAGATTGAAGCTGTGAGTAACTGGAAGCGACCAAAGAATGCCAGTGAAATCAAAAGCATTCTTGGGCTAGCAAGCTACTACAGGAAGTTTGTAGAGAACTTCTCTAGAATTGCAGCCCCTATGACGGTCCTCACCAGAAAGAACAAGAAGTATGAATGGACGGACGCCTACGAGAAGAGTTTCACAGAATTGAAAAAGAGACTGACCAGCGGTCCAATCTTTGCTCTTCCAGACAGTAACGAAGGCTTCGACATGTACAACGACGCTTCCAAGTTGGGACTCGGAGCTATACTCATGCAAAACGACAAGGTCATTGCCTACGCCTCTAGGCAGCTCAAAGAACATGAAAGGAATTATCCCACTCACGATCTAGAGCTAGCGGTTGTGGTCTTTGCTCTCAAAACATGGAGGCATTATCTATTTGGAGCTCAGTGTAGGATTTATACAGACCACCAGAGCCTGAAATATTTCTTCACACAGAAGGACCTGAACATGAGACAACGCAGATGGCTCGACCTCGACAAGGATTATGACTGCGAGATCCTCTACCATCCAGGAAAAGCGAACAAGGTGGCTGATGCACTCAGCAGGAAGTTCTGCACCCCCTTGATGTCTCTATCAGTATTATCTCGGCCCTTAGAAAAGGAGATTATGCATTATGGGGTTGAAATCATTTTCGGATAGCTCTCGACCATGATGATAGCACCGACGTTGTTCGACGATATATTGGAAAAGCAAACCCGTGACCCGAGCATTCAGAGGATCAAGCAAGAGGTCCTAGAAGGAAAGGATGATGGGTTTTGTATCTTTGATAGTGGAATACTCTACCTCAGGGATCGCTTGTGTATTCCCGATGATCCAGAATTACGGAGGAAGATATTTGAGGAAGCTCACAGACTCCTTATGCGATGCATCCTGGAACCACCAAGATGTACCAATACCTGAAAAGAAAATTCTGGTGGTTTGGAATGAAAAGAGATGTGGCTCAGTATGTCAATACCTGCCTGACCTGCCAGAGGGTTAAAGCAGAACACCAGAGACCTGGAGGAACACTGTAACCGATCCAAATTCCAGAATGAAAATGGGAGGATATTTCTATGGATTTCATCTTAGGATTGCCCAAGATGACAAACAGATATGATGCTATATGGGTAATTGTGGACAGATTGACGAAGTCTGCCCATTTCTTAGCCATCAAGATGACCTATTCGACTGAGCAACTGGCTCAATTATATGCTAAGGAAATTATCAGATTACATGGGATTCCTAAGACCATCATTTCTGATAGAGATGGTTGTTTTATTTCCCATTTCTGGGAGTGTGTTCAGAAGGCACTTGGCACGAAGCTATTGTTCAGTACCGCCTTCCATCGTCAGACAGACGGACAGACCAAAAGAGTAAATCAAGTACTGGAAAATATGTTACGAGCTTGTGCCCTGGATTTCAAAGGTAGCTGGTGTCGATACTTATGCTTAGCATAATTTGCCTACAACAATAGCTACCAAGCTACTATTGGAATGACGCCCTACGAGGCTCTATACGGGAGGAAATGTAGATCTCTAATATGCTCGTATGAGGGTGGTGAAAAGAAGGGGGTGGGACTCCAGACAGACTTCATTGATGACACCACCTGAGCTATACAGAACATCCACCAAAGAATTGCGACTGCTCAGAGCCGGCAAAAGAGTTATGCAGATATGCGGCGTAGACCATTAGAATTCGAAGTCGGGGACCTAGTATTCCTCAAAGTGGCCCCTATGAGGGGAGTGATGAGATTCGGAAGGAAGGGTAAGCTGAGTCCGCGCTACGTGGGACCGTATCCAATATTGAAGAGAGTTGGAAAGGTAGCTTACGAGCTAGAGCTGCCTCAAGAGATGTCGGTTATTCACAATGTGTTCCACGTTTCGATGCTCAAGAAGTGCATTTCCAGAACGGACCAAGTGATCGAGCCACAAACAGTGCAAGTTCAAGAGGACCTGAGTTATGAAAGTCAGCCTATCCAGATATTAGACCAAGAAGTCAAGAGACTAAGGAATAAAGAGGTGCACTTAGTAAAGGTCCTGTGGCAAAATCTATGGTACGAAGAAGCAACCTGGGAACGTGAGGACATGAAACAGAAGTACCTGGAATTGTTCTAAGTTTCGAGGATGAAACTTTTAAAAGGTACGAAGGATTGTAACACTCGTAAAATTCCTAGCAATTTTACAAGAATTTTTGGCATGATTATAATGGGCTTTATGTGGGCTCTTTCAAAAATAAAAGAAATAGAGCCAAAAAGGATGCATGGCCTAGGAATTGAACCCCAAACCTCTAGTAGATACCTAAGCCCTAAAGATGCATCCAATAACCAGAAGCCCAGCAGGGTTGTGCTATTAGAGGAATATGGGAAATTATAGTTAAGGGTAAGGGAGGCTAAGGGACACTTCAAGAGAATAAATAATGGAATGAGGAGACATGAGAAATCAGAGTTGGCATCTTCTCCTTCTCTTCTTCTTCCCCACCGAAATCCACTCCCCTTTTCTTTCCATTTTCCGAGATCCATCCAAGCAAGAAGAAGGCTAGGTTTGGCTTCCCTTAGGTTGTCTTCAAACTAATAGCAAAGCGAAGGATGTAAGTATCCCCCTCAACTGCATACAAGTAGTTTTCAATTGATGTTATTGTGTCAATCCCTTTTTAAACCATTCAGCCAAGACCTTTTGTTTGAGTTTTCCATGAAGGTCCATGCCATATCTTGTATGAACATGATAAAGATAGGATTCTAGATGGATTAGGTTAAGTGTTTTACCATAAAAACCCCAAGGAAATTTTGGCCAAGACGAATATTTGTGCTCTCCATGAAAATCCATGCTAAAACTTGTGTTAATATGAAGATGATAGATGTCTAGATGAGTTTGGTTAAGTGGTTGATCCTCAACCTCCCCAAAAACTCTCGGCCAAGTCCATCTAGACCTCTAAGGTGATTTTCTATGCCATGTTTTAGATGAGCTTATGCTATGTTTTGATGCTTTATGAAGATAACATGTTCTATGGTAGGTTTTAAATGAGTTCATGTCATGTTTGATGTTAGAAGAAGATAACATGTTCTATGCTAGGTTTTAAATGAGTTCATGTCATGTTTGATGTTAGAATAAGATAACATGTTCTAAGCTATGTTATAGATAAGTTCCTGCTATGTTTTGATGGAAGATGAAGATAACATGTTGTTGGCTAACCTAGATTTAAGTGTTGATCCTTAAAGCCCCTTTTAAACCATTCGGCCAAGACCCCTATGGGTGTTTCTATGTCATGTTTAGATAAGTTCATGATAACTTTGGATGTTAGATGAAGATAACATGTTGTTGGCTAACCTAGAGTTAAGTGGTTGAGTCTTATGTCCTTTAAACCCATTCGGCCAAGACCCATTTAAGCCTAACATGCTATTATCTATAAATTACCATGTTATGTTTTGAATGTAGATATAGGTAACATGTGAAAGCTAAGCTAGATTTAAGAAATAGATCTTAGGTTGTCTTGGAACTCTCGGCCAAGGTTTATTTAAAACCCTATGTGCCCTCCCATGCCATGCTTTATATGTTAAAGAATTAACATGTGGTTAGTTAGACCATATATAAGTTGTTTGGTGTTTAAAACTTTGATAGAACTCCATGAAGTTTAGGTCATTCCATGTATACTTGTTCATGATGTTTATGCCTTATGCCATGCTTATATGCCATGCGTATATGTTCATGATTATATGAATGTATGATGTGTTATAAGGAAAGAACATGATGTGCATGAAAAGAAACATGATATGATATGAAGAAGAAATATGTTATGAAAGCCATATGATATGTTATGAAGAAGAAATATGTTATGAAAGCCATATGATATGTTATGAGGAAGAAATATGTTATGATATGAAGAAGAAAAATATGATATGCCATGATAAGGAACATGATATGTTTATGAAATCAAATATGATATGTTATGATAAGAAGCATGTATGTATTTTACTTTCTGCATGGCTTGTACCAGGACCCTAACAAGGTCCAAAGGGATCGGCTCCTAAGATGCCCTCGGTCGACGGACTTAGTACAGGCCTAGGATGGGCTTCTATGTTATGATGATAGCCCCTAGGTCGACGGACATAGTACGGGCCTAGTAACCTAGTAGGTTCGAGACTTACTATCTCGTGTCTATTTAGGGATGCGCACTATGATGATGATGATGTGGTATAATGCTGGGCCCAATATGTTGAGATTTATGTTCAAATACCTATAATATATGTTTCGAAGAACATCCTGCATATACCTTTATGTTATGCCTGCTTATGTCTATGATGTTATATTCATGTTATTCTTGCTTATGTCTATGATGTTATATTCATGTTATGCTTGCTTATGTCCATGATGCTATGTTTATGTTATGCCTACTTATGTCTATGATGTTATATTTACGTTATTCCTGCTTATGTCTATGATGTTATATTTATGTTATGCCTGCTTATGTCTATGATGTTATATTCATGTTATGCTTGCTTATGTCTATGATGTTATATTCATGTTATGCTTGCTTATGTCCATGATGTTTTGTTTATGTTATGTCTGCTTATGTCTATGATGTTATATTCATGTTATTCTTACTTATGTCTATGATGCTATATTTATGTTATGTCTGCTTATGTCTATGATTTTATGTTTACGTTATGCCTGCTTATGTCTATGATGTTATATTCATGTTATGCTTGCTTATGTCCATGATGTTATGTTTATGTTATGCCTGCTTATGTCTATGATGTTATATTCATATTATGCTTGCTTATGTCCATGATGTTATGTTTATGTTATGCCTGCTTATGTCTTTGTATGTTTACATGTTATGCTTACGTATGGTTTTTGTGAGTAGGACAGGATCTTACTAAGCCTGTGTGCTTATAGTTTATGTTTCCTTGTACTGCAGATTAGGGTAAAGGGTGGCTAAACTAAAGGAAGCAGCAGGAGGGGCAAAGTGTGTGTGGTAGTGGCATGGTGGAGGAGATCTGTTATGTTGTTTATGCATGTTTTCCCTAAGATGATTTATTTATGAATTTGAACTAAGTACTTATGAACTGATGATGCATGCCCTATGTTTAAGAAGAAGTATCTATGAAATAATGATGCATGTTCTATGTTAAGAAGAAGTATCTATGAAATGACGATGCATGTTTATGTTTAAAAGAAAAAAAAATAAGTCTAAAGTCTTCCGCTGTAAGAAGTATAGGTAGTCTTCCGCTGTAATGTAATGTATGTATGTACGATCGCGTCACGCGCCACCCCTCTGAACCCCTGGAAAGGACGGCCGTGACAGGTACCAAGTTCAGAATATACACTGTCGTATCCAGAGCATACCCCCATAACGTATCTGGCAAATCAAAATAACTCTTCATCAATCTAACCATCTCCATAAGAGTCCAATTCCTTCACTCCGCTACACCATTCTGATGGGGTGTGCCAGGTGCAGACAATTAGGATTGAATCCTAGCCTCTGATAAGTAATTCCTAAACTCTCCCAAGAGGTACTCACCATCATGATCAGATCGTAGTGTCTTGATACTTTTTACCTTGACGTTTCTCCACATCAGCCTTGAATTCTTTGGACCTGTCAAAGCATTCAGACTTGTGGTGCATCATGTAAATGTATCCATATCTTAAATAATCGTCTATAAAAGAGACGAAATATTCAAAACCACCTCTAGCCTGGATAGACATAGGACCACACAAATCAGAATGAACCAATTCCAACACATCTTTGGCTCTATACCCCTTAGCCTTAAAAGGCCTCTTGGTCATTTTACCTTCCAAGCAAGATTTGCAGGTTGGGAAATCTTTTACCACTAATGAACCCAAAGGTCCATCAACTATCAACCTTTGAATTCTACTTAGGTTAATATGACGTAACCTTAGATGCAAAGATATGTTTGGTTCATTTTCGAAGGTTCTTTTTTCTTATTAGAATTAGAAGATGAGTTATTTACTTCTATTTGCATCGTGAAAGCTTTTGGTTCAAGTGTATATAAATTTCCTATCAATGCACCAGAACAGATAATGTCCCTATTCCTTTTTATAACAACTTTGTCATTAAAAGAAATAGAATATCCATCCATAAACAATTTAGAAATAGAAATCAAATTCTTTCTAAATAAAGGTACATAAAGGCAATTTCTCAGAACCAATGTTTTATTTCGACCGAAAGATAAATAAATATCTCCCACTGCAACAACCACCACCTTCGTAGCATCGCCCAAGTAAACAGTAATCTCCCCCTCAGCTAGTCGTCTGGTTTCCTGGAACCCCTGCAAAGAATTGCAGACATGATCAGTGGCTCGCGTATCTACACACCAAGTGCCGGTAGATAACACTGCTAAACATGTTTCAATGACTAGACCAAAAGATATACCTTTGTTCTTCTTCCGGTTGGGGCAGTCCTTCTTCCAATGTACAGTCTGCTTGCAAGTGAAGCACTTGCCTTTCGACTTCTTCACTTCTCCCTGAGATCCTCCCGCCACCTTTGCCCCACCTTGTTTCTTCTTCTTCTTGACTTTTGGCTTAAAGGTAGAAACCTTTTGGGCAACCATGGCCTGATCTTGAGCACTCTGACGAAAAAGCTCCTCTGCCACCTGGAGTTCTATCAGAAGCTCCGCCAACAAATATAACCTTTTATTCATGTTGTAGTTCAGGCGAAACTGCTCAAAACTCCTAGGTAGAGACTAGAGAATGATATCGACCTGGGTTTCCCCATCGATCTCAGCTCCAAGGACTTCTAGCTCATTCAAATGAGCCATCATCTTGAGAACATGATCCCTCACAAGTTTTCCCTCGATCATGGTGGTCGTCATCAAGTTCCTCATGGCTTCCAACCTAGCAGCCCGATTCTGGTGTTCGAAAAGCTCCTTGAGATTGAGCATCATGTCATAAGTAGTAGGCATGACTTGATGCTAATGTTGCAATACATTTGATATAGAAGCCAAAATGTAACACCGCGCCATCTCATCAGCCTTTATCCACTTCTTATAAATCTCCTTCTCCTTTTCCCGAGAATCATCCGTAGGCTTAGGAGGACACTCTTCGAAGAGTACATACTTGTACTCCTCAGCAGTCAAGACAATATCAAGATTCCTTTTCCAATCAACATAATTGGGTCCAGTAAGTTTATTCTCTTTTAGTCACATCAAGCGGGTTGAAAGTCATTTTTGAAAAAACCTACGAATCACATAGATCAAAACATTAGATTTCAAAAAATTATTGATTCCTCAAATAATAAAATTTTAAAATCAACCAACACCTTAGACCACCGAGAATATCGTATGCCACGATCGTGTGGACGTATACGAATTCAACATTTGTAAGAGGAAGTTTTACCCATTATTTTTACTATCTTGTCAACCTAACTTTTTGACAAATAAAATTAATATTTGGTTCTTCTTCAACCCTACAAATAAAAGTAGTGACTCCCATGTGGAGGATACTCCTATTTGCATCTAAGTGTTCACCATTACTTTGTGCTAAGGCAATTATCTCGGGTTATGTGCCTTCCGTTGGGGAAGTACACACACTCCTAAATAATTTCCTATAACTATATTCGACCCTGTGATCCACAAAACAAACTCATCCGATGGGGAGGAAGGCACTCAGAGCCGACGCGTAAGTTTGTTTGCATCACATGTCAAATCGTAATGGAGGTCGTGGGAATTTATAAAAATATCCCTCTCCCACTTAGTAATTTAAAATTGAGGAATTTTCCTAGCACACGACTTGTAGGGAGTTGCTTCGGAGGCTCATTGGCTCCCATGTCCCCGGATTAAAATTTTCACTAATGAAAGAATTAATCCAGATGGGATGAGTTTCCTTAGCACAACCAATTTGTCATCATGCTAACAACTTGAGTGATCGCTTGAACAAACTAGTTGTTCAAGTAACACAACTCTTCTAGTTGGTTAGCTGCGGAAGAGACGACGGACGGATCGTCCGTTTTTGTGTTTGTCTTCGGGGTCCATGATTATACAAAATATATACTAATACACACTTGTATAATCAACACATAAAAGAACATGCTTAGATCAGAATATAAAGTTGTAAAACTTTTATACCTCACGATCTTCTACCATACGTCCTATCCTCCTAGTGGACGACGTGTGGACGAAGATCCTCCACGAGTAGAAGCCTTCTAGATCGCGTTCTTCTCTTCCTTGTCCGCTGCGAACAAAGAGAAGAACCAACAAAACCTTTCCTTTCTAGAACCGGCCACCAAGCAAAGGAGTTTGATGCAACCGCCGGCCAAGAAACGAGTGGATGAAGCGCCGACCACCAATGGAAGGAGAACCGCCGGCCACCTTGGAGAGATTGGAGGAGTGAACGCCGGCCACCAATGGAAGGAGAACCACCGGCCAAGGAATAAGAGAGTGGCCTAGAGGATGGGCGCCGGCCAAGTCTTGATGGAGGAAGATGGGCGCCGCAACAATTTGATGGAAGAAGATTTCCGCCCAAGCCCTAGCTCCCAAACCCTAGCCGCCCAACCTAAAACCCTAACCCCAATTGATTATTCTTGCCACCCAACCCTAAGCTTTCCTTTTATAGAGTTAGGCTTAGGACTCCTTTAATCTCCACCGTCGGATCTAGGGATTTAATCTCCACCGTCGGATCTAGGGTTTTATCCCATCCGTCGGATCTAGGGTTTCATCCCAACCGTCGGATCTATGATTTCATCCTAACCGTCGGATCTAGGGTTTCATCCCAACCGTCGGATCTAGGGTTTTATCCCAACCGTCGGATCTAGGGATTTAATCCCAACCGTCGATTCTAGGGTTTCATCCTAACCATCGGATCTAGGGATTTAATCCCAACCGTTGGTTCTAGGGTTTCATCCTAACCATCGGATCTAGGGATTTAATCCCAACCGTTGGTTCTAGAGTTTTGTTTTACATTCTTGGATCTAGACTTCATGAGGATTATATTAGGCTACGATAGGGACCATAAGGAGGAGTTGGATCTTGGCCACCCGATGGATCGGAACCACACAAACTTGATCCATCAATGATGTTCCATTCCACTAGAGGATCATCATTGAACTACCTCACCAACCCCCATAAATTAATATGGGCTCCATATATTATTTGTACATTCATCTCTCCGTGTTTAAGATATCGAATGTCTGTCAATTAAATGATTTATTGACCATCAATTAATTAACATCTAATTCCTCGAGTAGTACCACTCAACCTTATCATCATGTTGACTAAGTCAACCAGCTGGGTTTACATGATGAACCTTAAGAGCTCCTCAAGGGGACATCATCAACCTAATATATAGGACACGGTTTCCTCCTATAATCAACGGCACACCATGTAAATAATATTATTTCCCAACTTACCGGGCATATTGATTTAATCCACCTAAATCTCACCCTCTGGTAAATCATGTTGGATCGAAGCGGATCGCTAGAGGGGGGGTGAATAGCGATCGTAAATCTTTTCTTTTTCATTCGTTCGATACGCAAAGTAAACACAGCGGAAAATAAATGAACACGTTTATTTTACTTGGTTCACAACCCAGCGGTTGCTACTCCAAGTCCCTATCGGTCCTAGACCGCGTATGGAGGGCAAAGCACTATAACGTCTCCTCCTCGTTGGAGGTAGGAGACAACGATCACAAAACCGAATATACGAGGATGAGGCAACAAGCCTACCTCACCTCGTTATGAAGAAAAACAAAGAATACAATATCAAAAATATTACTTGATTCTGCTGCCGACGAAGAAGATCGAAACTTGACGTCGCGTCGGCGTTATGACGATGTTGGAGCGTTGGCGTTGTAGGAGCACTTGATGAATAAACTTGATGTGTTTTGGAGATGGAATCCTCCCCTCCTTTTATAGACTTTAGCCTCTGAATTTGTCTCCTCTTATTTTGGAACGGATCATGAAGTTGTCCAAATTTTATCGCGAAGTGGCCGCGTCAAACGTTATCCATTTTGACCTAGCGCAAAAGCTGAATCGTCGCCATCAGTCGACTGATGCCTCCCATCAGTCGACTGATGGGCATCAGTCGACTGCTCCATTTTCCAGCAGTCGACTGCCAGCTTGGCCACTTCCCTGCAATAAGAGGTTAGCTCGGAAAATGATAAATACGACGGTTTCTAACCGTCCGATCTCGACCTAGACCTTCCACAGGAAGTCTTAGTCGGATCGCCGCCTACGGTCATCCCCGTAAAGAGGACACGACCTTACAATCTCTCACTCACACGAGCTTACCTCGATAGTAGCTCTCGCTTCCGGCCTTCCACTCGATTCCTTCGGCTCCCTCCGAAGTCACTCGAGTGTCGCCCGACCACCGCGGCTTCCTCCGGGTGTCGCTAGCCTTCAGCTCCAGCTTTAACACTTTTCTGCACACTTGATTTAGCTCGTGAGATAAAAATGTAGACTTAACTTTGTGTCTTTGCCATAATCAAAACACAGGTTCGATTATCTAGTGCCCCTCTACCAACAAATCAAAGAAATAAATACTAAGTACATGTGCCCGTTATTATATCGGGATTAAGAGCATGTACAACATAATATCCGAGGTCCGATTCAATTATGTAGTCAGCAATTAATTGAATCACCTCTATGTCGGTCCTACTCAATACACCTAAGTGTACAAGTGTAACTCTATGTTCAAGACAAAACAATACCAAGCTACACTACAACCATGCCAATGGTTTGTCCAAAACCATCTTGGTCATGAGCCTCTACTTATATTTTACAAGGGACTGATAACATGATCTTCTGTGTCACACCAAGCACCATGTTATCTACAATGTAAAATATTAGACAATATGCACACATATAATAAATATATAAAGTGAAAACAATGATCATGAGATTCTTATTTCAAAATAAAATGTTCATACAAAAAGAGCTAGACTTTCAGTATACATTCCAACAAGACATGCATATCAAACAAGAAGCAATAAATATGAAAAAAAATATTTTCCAACTATTATGGCTTTTGTTCTCCAATATGCCTCTCGTCGTATCACCATCACGTCCACTCCTCCCTATGCGATGTACAAGTCATCCAGAGATCTGAGCCAAGAAAAATTATTTTAATTTACATCCATCGATCCTATACTCCACGAAGGAGTGTACATGAAAGCCAGATCGAAAGTAAACTAAAATAAAAGAGTGACTAAACAATGTCATACTTAATTACAAAAATTAAATACTAGCCTCATCAACCCTGAGGGTT
The DNA here is from genome assembly GCA_025175895.1 of Wurfbainia villosa. Taxonomy (NCBI): domain Eukaryota; kingdom Viridiplantae; phylum Streptophyta; class Magnoliopsida; order Zingiberales; family Zingiberaceae; genus Wurfbainia; species Wurfbainia villosa. The sequence goes on from CM045992.1 coordinate 88,405,015, forward strand.
CAAATAATATTACACACATCCAATCACATACACACACATATGGCCATAATAGTTAGATCTTATGCCTGTAATCAAAAAGTTATCTTACGCACATCCTACTATCATCCGACACATACAATATATGATAAGTGCATAAAATTAACCGAATCCTAAACACATAAAATCGGAAATGTGGCTCTGATACCAATTGAAGGGTGTGGATCCGAAGCTTCGCTTCCCACCTCAGTCGCTAATGCATGGTGATCCCATCTACGTCCCCGAAAAAAAAAATTAATCCTTGACGAAGAGGGATTACCCAAGCAACCGATCCATCGTCGTGCTATTCGAATAGAGTGGTCACTTGAACAAACTTGTTGTTCAAGCAAGCTACCTCTTATCTTCGATTAGTCACGGAATAGACGATGTATGGATCACCGGATTTTGTGTTTGTCTTCGGGGTCCAAGTAAATTAGCCACATACAATAAATACAACTTGCATAGAATAAGAAAACATACATAAACAAGAATTATATCTCTTGTTTACCTCAAGGTCTTCTATTGTATGTCCTTCCTCCTTTTGGACGTTGTGTGGGCGACGATCTTCCAAAAGTCGAAGCCTCCTAGATCACGTTCTTCTCTTCCTTGCTCGCTCCGAACAAAGGGAAGAATAAAACAAAACTTCTTCATCTATCTAGGACCGACCACCAAGCCAAGGAGCTTGATGTTGCCGCCGGCCAAGGAGTGGATGAAGGAGCATTGGTCAACCTTGAAGACAGGTTGTCGCCGGCCACTTGGGGAAGAAAGAAGAACCACCGGTCTTTCCTTCAAGGAAGGAGCGTTGGCCACCAAGGGAAGGAGATGTTGCACCGCCCAAACCTTAGGAAGAGAGGTAGAAGAACCCTTAGACCTACTCCACTTCTTGTTGTCACCCAAACCTAGCTCCAAACCCTAATTCTCCTAGGGTTTCTTGCCGCCCAAACTAAGGAGAGAAAACCCTAGAATCCCTTGTTCTCTCTTGCCACCCAAGACCTAAGCCTTATTTATAGAGTTAGGCTTAAGCCTCCTTTTAATATCCACCGTCGGATCTAGAGATTTAATCTCAATCGTCGGATCTAGAGATTTAATCTCCACCGTCGGATCTAGAGATTTAACCTCCACCGTCGGATCTAGAGTTCCATTTTCCATCATCGGATCTAGGCTTCATGAGGGTTTTAATATGCTACAATAGGGACCATGAGGAGGAGTTGGATCTTGGCCACCCAATGGATCTAGCCCACATAAAGTCCGATCCATTAATGATAATCCATTCCACTAGAGGATTATCATTGATCTACCTCACCAACCCCCATAAATAAATATGGGCTCAATATATTAATTGTACAAATATCTCCCCGTGTTTAAGATCTCGAATGTCCGTCAATTAATTAATTTACTGACAATTAATTAATCAACATCTAACTCCATGAGTAGTACCACTCAACCTTATCATCATGCCGGACCAAGTCCACCTACAGGGTTTACATGATGAACCTTATGAGCTCTTCGAGGGGACATCATCATCCTAATATATAGGACACGGTTTCCTCCTATTATCAACGACACACCATGTAAATAATATCATTTCCAACTTACCGAGCCTATCAATTTAATATATAAATCTCGCCCATTGGTAAATCAAAGAAATAAATACTAAGTACAAGTTCCCGTTATTATATCGGGATTAAGAGCATGTACACCATAATATCTGAGGTTTGATTCAATTATGTAGTCAGCAATAAACCGAATCACCTCAAAGTCAGTCCTGCTCAAAACACACAAAGTGTACTAGTGTAATTTTATGGTCAAGACAAACCAATGCCAAATCACACTACAACCATACCAATGGTTTGTCCAAAACTATCTCAGTTGTGTTCCTTTACTTATATTTTACAAGGAACTGATAACATGATCTCCCGTGTGACACTACACACCAAGTTATCTACAATATAATATATTAGATAATATGCATAACCATAAATATGCAAACAATGATCATGTGATTCTTATTTCAAAAATAAAGATGTTTATACAAAAGATAGACATTTCAGTATACATCCCAATAGTCCCTTCTGCAAGACCATAATTAGAGAACCAGACAACATTTAATTGATAGCATATTCCATGTTGCACAAGTGAAACCGAAGTCCTAGAATCCCATTTCAAACTCGAACCAACCTTTCCTTCCTCCGTGTGACACTATACTTTGTTGGTGCATTCGGCCCAGGTCACGATTGACCAGGACTTGAGCTTGACTCGAGAGATGTTTTATTGTTCGACAAAAATATATGACAATGTAATTGTCATGGGAAGGACCAAGTGGGACACTTGGCATTTGGAAAAGTCCAAGCATGGGTCTTGGAAATGGAAAGTCCAACATGGGTTGGCAAGGAAAAGTCCAAGCATGGGTCTTGGCATGGAAAGTCCAAGCATGGGTCTTGGCATGGAAAGTAAAACATGGGTTGGCAAGGGAAAGTCCAAGCTTGAGTCTTGGCATCTAGAAAGTCCAAGGGGTTTGATATTTGCGGCATAAAGTCCAAGCGGGAGTCTTGGCAGCATAAGTCCAATGGTTGGCGGCGTAAAGTCCAAGCGGAGTCTTGGCAGCATAAGTCCAATGTGCCTTGGCGGTGCAGACATCGTTAGCATGACATAGCCGATGGAAGCACCTGAAGGCTAGCGCAATGGATGAACAAGTCATGGATGACTTGGAGGGATCCGAGAGGCGTGAGGCTGACGGAGGTAGCTAGAAGGCTTAGGTATAGGCTAAGGGTGGTCTAGCAAGTATGGGGGCACCATACTTGGGTTAAAACCTCTTGTTTGAGGTGTGTCAGTCGACTGGTGCCATATAGCAGTCGACTGGTGTGAATCAACTAGGGTTTTGGCTGGGAAGTATCCAATGATCGACTACGAAGGAGGAGGCGATCGGTGATTGGCAGCAAGCGATCGGCGATCTTGTGATCGATCGGGTGCTCGATTTTGAGCATAGAATGGAGTCGACTTATTGCTTTGGGGTTAGCGATGTTGGGTTTCGATCATGTTTCGTAAACATGAGCACAGCGGAAGCAATAAAATTAATAAATCTACATTTATTACAACACACACATCACATGAATGCATAGTACAACAAGTGTAGACATAACCGCAAATTTAAATTTGCAATAAAAGGAAATTTAACTACGTTATACCTTTCGTATTACGTGTAGCAGGAACGGCATCAACCGGAACGATCCTCGCTAGAATCGTCTCTATCCGTATCCACGTCGAGTATCCTTAGGATGACTTCGCTAAGACATGAGCTTCGTCTTCGAACGGGTTACTAGCCTCGTGTTGAAGACGACGTGATCGAGAGATGATCACGATCCGAATCCAAATTCGGATCCAAAACGAGTCCTCAAAACTCGCTTCTCCGGAGAGGTATTCGTCAACCGATTGACGAATCCTTCGTCCTCCACCTCAGAGGATTACCGGAGATCGAATCCCCGGTAAGTTAGGCGCTGTCGGAGCTCTAACCGTCGTCCAAACGACGCTCCGACGAGGAGAGAACAAGCTGTCCAGAAAACTGGACAGCTTTGGTGGAGGAGTAGGCGCCGGCCAAACAAGGGAAGACAAGTGCTCAACTTATCACCGAAGCATAGGAAGATCACTGAAGGGTCGCCGGAGGATCACCGGCTGAAGCTTGGACGCCGGCAAGAAGCTAGACGGCGGCACAAGCGGCTGGGCGGAAATGGGGGTTGGCGCCGAGAGTCTCCAAGAAGAGGTGGGCGACAACTATTGCTAGGGTTTTTGGATTGGGGATTAATTATCCCTTAAGCCCTCTTTTATAGAGAACTAATTCTCTTAACGGTTATTGGATCATAACCATTAGGCCCGTTAACCCGCTCCATTAAGATAAGTTAAAATAAACCAAACCATGATGGTTTATTTTAAGTTAAAACGAAATGAACCAACTTTTGGTTCATTCGTTTAAAATAAACCAAACCCTTTGGTTTATTCTCCTCCATTGGATTAGAACCAAACCATTTTGGTTCATCCATTATGTCTTCATAAGACACGGCCCATCCACGCTTCCATTGCGACTGAAACGATTTCATGCTCGCTTCATGTTTGGTCCAACCAAACCTAGTTTCTCTCGGTCTAAGAATCCCATTCTCAAGCTCGTTTTAAATCCTTTGGATTACGCTCGTTATGCGTGTGACGAAATAGGTTCTCGGTTTATGTTGGCCGTCTATAATTAACCATTAATTATAGAACGATCATGAGTGGCACCTAGTATTACATCATGATCCCCAATTAACCGAAAAGATCAACGGTTGATCTAGAACTATTTCTAAAACCGTTCAGCAGCTCGAATGATTCGTGCCTCATTCCCTTCACTCATCTTATACCCACTTGGTTCAGGACATGGTCTATAGTGTCAGTCCCCACTAGGCTGACTATGTCACACCTAGCCCAAGTATCATTTCCTCGTCCTACGGATTCTAGTTACTGCACATGTATCGAAGAGTACCTTACTCTAAACATGTAATTCTTTGGCCAAAGAGTTTAGTAACAATCCGACGAGAGGCCATGGGTATACATCTCCTCGCAAGGAGTGATGAATCCTTTATAGGCTATTCAAACACCTTCGATCACTTCGACTTATACCCAATCATCCCGGGTCCACATCTCCTTAGAGATGCTTGCTTAGGATGTCAAAGCATAAGTCTCCATGATCAAGATGACTTGAATACCGCAAGTCAAAGGAACATCGCACTTAAGCTACAGTAAGAACTTCATTGACGTATCTATATATGCAGAGAACCATATGAAGTCTTACGGCTGATCACTCCAATGAACTAGTTACCATAACTAGCATCCACGATCAACTCCGGACATCACAATGTCACCAGCCAGTGAGAATCAGTTGCTTGGATACACCAAGGAGTATACCTCGTGCTAGTCTCGACAGAATTGATGGTGTCCAAATCCATCAATTCATCAACTAGGGATAATTCTGATACATCACAATTACACATGTAGAGATACTCACTAGTTGTGATCCAATCACAAATTCTCTCATGCTATGAATCACATCGTGGACATTCAATAAATGAGTTTAAGATCCAATCAAATACATGAAACATGTATACTCAAATAGTGAATCTTCATTTATCATATAAATGGTTCATACATAAGGTGATTGCCTTAGGACATCTCTCATATATTACTAATAGACTCCCACTTGGCCTAATGCCAATCGCTACGGTATCCAATACCATAAGCACTAACATGACCCTCAAACTTAGTTTGAGGTAATGCTTTAGTCAAAGGATCCGCTAAGTTCCTTTCAGTGGGAATTTTCTCGATTTGTATTTCGTTCCTACTGATGATCTCTCTGATAAGATGATAGCGGCGAAGCACATGTTTGGATCGTTGATGAGACCTTGGCTCTTTCGCCTGTGCAATTGCTCCATTGTTGTCGCAGTAGACCGGTATTGCTTCAACAATGGCCGGAATCACACCAAGTTCATAAACGAACTTCTTGATCCAAACCGCTTCCTTTGCTGCTTCCGAAGCTGCAATGTATTCTGCCTCAGTGGTAGAATCCGCTACAGTGTCTTGTTTGGAACTTTTCCAACTCACTGCGCCCCCATTCAAGGTGAACACGTATCCAGACTAAGACCTGGAATCATCCTTGTCTGTCTGGAAGCTGGCATCCGTATACCCGCGTATCACCATGTCCCCTTCTCCATATATTAGGAACACATCCTTAGTTCTTCTTAAGTACTTAAGGATCGTCTTAACAGCCACCCAATGATCCATTCCTGGATCAGACTGGTATCTGCTCGTGACACTCAGAGCATACGATACATCGGGCCTCGTACATAATATAGCATACATGATAGATCTTATTGCAGATGCATAGGAAATTTTACTCATGCAAATCCTCTCGTCTTCCGTGCGCGGACACATAGACTTCGAAAGGTGTACCCCATGCCTGATGGGTAGGAAACCTTTCATGGATTCCGACATGCTAAACCTCTTCAACACTCAGTCTATATATGTAGACTTCAAAAGACCAAGCAACTGTTTCGATCTATCTCTATAGATCTTAATCCCAAAGATGTAGGTTGCTTCTCCCAGGTCTTTCATGAAGAATGTCTTAGATAACCAAACCTTAAGATTGAAACATCGTTTCCTATAAGTAATATGTCATCGACATACAATACTAGGAACACGACTGCACTCCCACTAACCTTCTTGTACACACAAGGTTCATCTGGATTTTGTGAGAAATCAAACTTTTTGATTGTCTCATCAAAACAGATATTCCAGCTCCTGGATGCTTGCTTCAATCCATAAATGGACCATCATAATTTGCATACCTTGGTTTTATCAACCGATGTGAAACCCTCAGGCTGTATCATATACACGTCCTCGAGCAGGTTTCCATTAAGGAAAGTTGTTTTCACATCCATCTGCCATATCTCATAATCATAATGAGCCGCTATGGCCAGGAGCATCCGAATGGATTTAAGCATAGCTACAGGCCAATAGGTTTCGTCATAATCAACGCCTTGTTTTTGACGATATCCTTTCGCCACCAATCTAGCCTTATAGGTAATCACATTACCATCCATGTCGGTTTTCTTCTTGAAAACCCACTTGCACCCTATAGGCTTTATGCCTTCAGGTGGGTCAACCAAGTTCCAAACTTGGTTTTCATACATGGAATCCATTTCCGACTTCATGGAACCAAGCCACTTATCTCTTTCTGAACTTGTCAGCACTTCTTCATAACTGGTAGGCTCCTCATCATCAACGAGTAACATGTCGTTCGATTCACTTATGAGAAATCCATATCTCTCAGGAATATTACGTGTTCTACCAGATCTACGAAGATGTGGTGTTACAATAGGTCCAGCAGATTGTTCATCACTATGAGTTGTCGGCTGTTGTGCTTCACCAGGTATCTCATCAATGTCTATTTGAGTCTCTCGAGCCTCCTCAAGCTCGACGACACTCCCTCTGTTTTCTTGCAAGAGAAACTCTTTCTCTAGAAACACAGCATGCCTTGAAACAAACACCTTTTGTTCCACAGGATGATAGAATTGGTAACCCCTTGTTTCCTTAGGGTATCCAATAAATAGACATTTATCGGACTTAGCATCAATTTATGCGTCTGATCCAGCTTCACATAAGCGAGACAACCCCATATCTTCAAGTAAGATACATGAGGTTTCTTACTATTCCATATCTCATATGGAGTAGTTGAGACTACCTTAGTAGGCATTACATTTAACAAGTAAGCAGGTATGCAAGTGCATAACCCAAAGGACTTGGGAAGAGTGCATGATTCATCATTGACTGACCATGTCAAACAAGGTCGATTCGCCTCTCGGATACACCATTATCTTTGTGGTGTATAGGGCGGAGTCCATTGAGACAATATACCATTGTCTCTTAGGTAATCAAGAAACTCCTGACTCAAGTATTCACCACCTCGATCCGATCGAAGTATTTTAATACTCTTGTCATGTTGTTTCTCTACTTTATTTCTGAATTCTTTGAACCTTTCAAAGGCTTCAGACTTATATTTCATCAAGAACACATACCCAAACCGTGAGTGATCATCGGTGAAAGTAATGAAGTAGCTATAGCCTCCTAAAGCTTGAGTTGACATAGGTCCACATACATCAGTATGTATTAGACCTAGTAACTCTCCCACTTGTTCACCTTTTCCAGTAAAAGGTAACTTGGTCATCTTGCCTTTTAAGCATGATTCGCATGTATCGTATGAATCCAATTCAAACGATTCCAGAATTCCACATCGGTGTAATTCGGACATGCGTTTCTTGCTTATATGGCCAAGACGACAATGCCACATATAGGAGTCTATTTGATTATCCTTTTGAGCACGCGTGTTGCTCGCTTCGATATTGAAAATGTCACTGGATACATCCAACGTATAAATGCCAATACTCAAAGTTCCAGTTCCATAAAGTATGCCATTCAAAGTTATATAACAATAATTGTTACTAAACGTCAAATGGAAACCATTTCTATTTAAACAGGAAATAGAAATAATGTTCTTTATTAGAGAAGGAACATAATTGCAATTGTCCAGTTCCAAGACTAGTCCACTAGGGAGCTTCAGCAAAAAAGTTCCGATGGCGACCGCAGCAACCTTTGCTCCATTGCCAACTCACAAATTTGACTCCCCTCTGACAAGTCTTCTTCTATTCCTTAGCCCCTGTATGTCATTACATATATGTGAGCCACACCCAGTATCCAATACCCAAGTGTCTAAGGAAATAGAATGACAATCAATAACGAAGATACCTGAAGAGGATGGGGCATCGGATGCCTTCTTCTTCTTCATGGACTCAAGATAAATCTTGCAGTTTCTTCGCCAGTGGCCTTCCTTGCCACAGTGATGACAAGTGCCCTTTTGCGCTGGTTCTGCCTTCTTTGCCTTTTTTTTCTTCCCTTTCTTCTGTTATTTTGCCTTCCTCTTAGAACCTTTCTTTGAGGAATCAACTAACAGAACCGCCTTCTTCTCATGCTTCACAGAAGGCTCCACAGTCTTCAGCATATTGAGGAGCTCTGGAATGGTGAATTCTAATTTGTTCATTCAATAGTTCATCACAAATTGTGATAAACTCTTGGGCAAACAATGTAGAATTAAGTCAATACTTAACTCATGATCCATCACAAACCCGAGGGTGGCTAGCCGCTCGATGTACCCGTTCATCTTTAGCACAAACTGTACTACAGACAAACCTTCTTGCATCTTCGTGGTAAAGAGGAGCCTAGAGACCTCGAAACTTTCGGATCTCGCTTGCTCATCGAACAACTCATGAAGATGGAAGACCATAGTATTAGCATCCATATGCTGATGCTGCTTTTGCAGCTCAGGTACCATCGTCGCTAGCATGACGCAACTCGCCAGCTCAGAATCTGCCACATGCTTCTGATAGACCAATATTTGGTCTGGAGTTGCATCGTCCTTAGGACGGTCAGGAAGAGGCTCTTCAAGGACATATGCTAGCTTTTCCGCCTTGAGAACAATTCTCAGGTTTCTAAGCCAGTCCAGGAAGTTAGGCCCAGTCAGTTTGTTTGAATCCAAAATAGTGCGCAAATCAAAAGACGTCATGATCAATTTATTGACCTAGAAATACAAAACGAGCATATATGAGAAAATGATTTTAAAATTCATCAATATACATTTATAAATTCCATTCATTTTTCGAATTTCAAAACCCCAAAATAACTTCGGGAGATCGTAGGTCCATCTCCGAATGGGCTGATATCCATCATAGATATGAACAACTTTGGAGAGAGTCCAACAAGCCATTCATAACTACAATGGTAGGTATCAACTATACTGATTGCATATCACGTATATGCAACTATCACAATGTACTATCAACTAATTGAATGTTCACACATACATCGGTTTGTTAACACATTAACAAGTATGCATCATATGCATAGCACCCAACTTCACTCCCTTTACATCGACCTTGGAGAGAGTCCAACAAGCCGATGCTCCAGGTTAAAACCAACCCATTAATCAAGAAATAGTTTTAATATGGTTAGAGCGCATTCAACCAATTAGCCCGGCATGGAGAGAGTCCAACAACCAAAGCTAACGATTGACCTCTGACTCTTACCATATTAGTATTAAACTATTCCATGGTTTGAACATGTTTGGGTTCGAGCCGGGCTTGGAGATAGTCCAACAACCCAAACAAGAAACGGAACTCTGGTTCTAACCATATTAATGGAAGGTGTAGGCTTTAATATTGAGCAAGGGTTTTATGTCTCATCCTCTTTGCATGCAAATAACTATTATCTACATGGCATGACATACATCTACATGTCACGACATGCATGGCATAATGATATGCATCTAATGCAATTACATGGCATACAATTATGTCATGTACATAATTTCCTTATTTGTCAAAACTATTTATGGAAATAAAATATGTTTAAGATTTGATCCTCCAAATCAAATCATGATTAAATTAGGAAACAAATTTCCAAATCTAATCACATATTTTATTTATGGAAATAGTTGATTAAGGAAAATCAATTTAGGAAACTAATTTCCTAAATCATCAAAACTACTTATGGAAATAAAATATTTTAAGATTTGATTTCCCAAATCAAATAATGATTAAATTAGGAAACAAATTTCCAGAATCTAATCAAATATTTTATTTATGGAAAATATCAATTTCCATAAATACTTCCAACTTTCCAAAAGTGGAAGATTTCCATAAATACTTCTAGACTTTACAAAATTAAAAATTTCCATAAATAGTTCTAAATTTCCAAAATTAGACAATTTCCAGAAATAACATTATGACTATCGCAAAACCATTTTACGATTATGTCGAAACACAACCTGGGCTCTGATACCACTGTTGGGTTTCAGCACCGCGGCGTGTGTGTGTTCGATCATGTTTCGTAAATATGAGCACAACGGAAGCAATAAAATTAATAAATTTATATTTATTACAACACACACATCACACGCATGCATAGTACAACAAGTGTAGACATAACCGTAAATTTAAATTTGCAATAAAAGGAAATTTAACTACGTTATACCTTTCGTATTACGTGTAGCGGGAACGGCATCAACCGAAACGATCCTCGCTAGAATCGTCTCTATCCATATCCATGCCGAGTATCCTTAGGATGACTTCGCTAAGCCACGAGCTTCATCTTCGTACGGGTTACTAGCCTCGTGTTGAAGACGACGTGATCGAGAGATGATCACGATCCGAATCCAAATTCGGATCCAAAATGAGTCCTCAAAACTCGCTTCTCCGGAGAGGTATTCGTCAACCGATTGACGAATCCTTCGTCCTCCACCTCAGAGGATTACCGGAGATCGAATCCCCGGTAAGTTAGCACTGTCGGAGCACTCTAACCGTCGTCCAAGCGATGCTCGGCGGAGGAGAAAGAAGCTGTCAGAAAACTGGACAGCTTTGGTGGAAGAAAGTAGCGCCCGGCCAAAACAAGGAAGCCAAGTGCTCACCTTGATGCACGAACCTAGGAAGATCACGGAGGAGTCGCGGAGGTTCACCGGCTGAAGCTTGGGCGCCGGCAAGGAGGCTGGGCGGCGGACAAGGCGGCGGCAAGGGGTTAGCGCGAATCTCAAAGGAGAGGTGGCGGCAACTTAGGGTTTTTGGATTAGGGCTTAATTATCCCTTAAGCCCTCTTTTATAGAGAACTAATTCTCTTAACGGTTATTGGATCATAACCATTAGGCCCATTAACCCGCTCCATTAAGATAAGTTAAAATAAACCAAACCATGATGGTTTATTTTAAGTTAAAACGAACCGAACCAACTTTTGGTTCATTCGTTTAAAATAAACCAAACCCTTTGGTTTATTCTCCTCCATTGGATTAGAACCAAACCATTTTGGTTCATCCATTGTGTCTTCATAAGACACGGCCCATCCATGCTTCCATTGCGACTGAAACGATTTCATGCTCGCTTCATGTTTGGTCCAACCAAACCTAGTTTCTCTCGGTCTAAGAATCCCATTCTCAAGCTCGTTTTAAATCCTTTGGATTACGCTCATTATGCGTGTGACCAAATAGGTTCTCAATTTATGTTGGCCGTCTATAATTAACCATTAATTATAGAACGATCATGAGTGGCACCTAGTAGTACATCATGATCCCCAATTAACCGAAAAGATCAACGGTTGATGCAGAACTATTTCTGAAACCCTTCAGCAGCTCGAATGATTCGTGCCCCATTCCCTTCACTCATCTTATACCCACTTGGTTCAGGATATGGTCTATAGTGTCAGTCCCTACTTGGTTGACTATGTCACACCTAGCCGAAGTATCATTTTCCTCATCCTCACAGTTCCTAGTTACTCACACGTATATCGAAGAGTAAACATGTAATGCTTTGGCCAAAGACTTTAGTAACAATTCGACGAGAGGCCATGGGTATACATCTCCTCGCAAGGAGTGGTGAATCCTTTATAGGCTATTCAAACACCTTCGATCACTTCGACTTATACCCAATCATCCCGGGTCCACATCTCCTTAGTGATGCTTGCTTAAGATGTCAAAGCATAAGTCTCCATGATCAAGATGACTTGAATACCACAAGTCAAAGGAACATCGCACTTAAGCTATAATAAGAACTTCATTGACATATCTATATATGCAGAGAACCATATGAAGTCTTATGGCTGGTCACTCCAATGAACTAGTTACCATAACTAGCATCCACGATCAACTCCGGACATCACAATGTCTCCAGCCAGTGAGAATCAGCTGCTTGGATACACCAAGGAGTATACCTCGTGCTAGTCTCAACAGAATTGATGGTGTCCAAATCCATCAATTCATCAACTAGGGATAATTCTGATACATTACAATTACACATGTAGAGATACTCACTAGTTGTGATCCAATCACAAATTCTCTCGTGCTGTGAATCGCATCGTGGACATTCAGTAAATGAGTTTAAGATCCAATCAAATACATGAAACATGTATACTCAAATAGTGAATCTTCATTTATCATATAAATGGTTCATACATAAGGTGATTGCCTTAGGACATCTCTCATATATTACTAATAGACTCCCACTTGGCCTAATGCCAATCGCTACGGTATCCAATACCATAAGCACTAACATGACCCTCAAACTTAGTTTGAGGTAATGCTTTAGTCAAAGGATCCGCTAAGTTCCTTTCAGTGGGAATTTTCTCGATTTGTATTTCGTTCCTACTGATGATCTCTCTGATAAGATGATAGCGGCGAAGCACATGTTTGGATCGTTGATGAGACCTTGGCTCTTTCGCTTGTGTAATTGCTCCATTGTTGTCGTACTAGACCGGTATTGCTTCAACAATGGCCGGAATCACACCAAGTTCATAAACGAACTTCTTGATCCAAACCGCTTCCTTTGCTGCTTCTGAAGCTGCAATGTATTCTGCCTCAGTGGTAGAATCCGCTACAGTGTCTTGTTTGGAACTTTTCCAACTCACTGCGCCCCCATTCAAGGTGAACACGTATCCGCATTTCAAGACTGAATCATCCTTGTCCGTCCGAAGCCGCATCCGTGATACCCGCCAGATCACCATGTCCCCTTCTCCATATATTAGGAACACATCCTTAGTTCTTCTTAAGTACTTAAGGATCATCTTAACAGCCACCCAATGATCCATTCCTGGATCAGACTGGTATCTGCTCGTGACACTCAGAGCATACGATACATCGGGCCTCGTACATAATATAGCATACATGATAGATCCTATTGCAGATGCATTGGGAATCTTACTCATGCAAATCCTCTCGTCTTCTGTGCGCGGACAAATAGACTTCGAAAGGTGTACCCCATGCTTAATGGGTAGGAAACCTTTCTTGGATTTCGACATGCTAAACCTCTTCAGAACTCCAAGAAAGGTTTTCTACCTTTCAGGCTTGGAGTTCCTTTATCTAAGGAGATGTGTCCTAGATCATCTGAGGTGATAAAGGAGCTGAAGGCGGTTCCTTATGCTTCAGCAGTAGGAAGCTTCATGTATGCTATGTACGAGACAAGATATCTGCTTTGCTGTGGGCATGGTTAGCATATATTAGAGTAATCCAGAACAGGGACATTGGACTGCGGTAAAAGCATATATTGTAGTGCCTGAGAAGGACTAGGGATTATATGCAAGTTTACCGGGCAGACCAATTACTCCCTGTGGGTTGTATGGATTGTGATTTCCAATCATATAGGGATAACAATAAGTCTACCTCATGTTTTGTGTTTACTTAGGGAGGTGGAGCCATTGTATGGAGGAGTGTCCAACAGAAATGCGTGGCGGACTCCACCATGGAAGCTGAGTATGTGGTAGCCTAAAAGGCGGCCAAAGAAGCTGTGTGGCTCAGGAACTTTCTGATGGACTTGGATGTGATTCCTGGTTTGCCCAGAAATATCACAATTTATTGTGATAATAATGGTGCAGTTGCAAACTCGAAGGAACCACGAGCCCATAAGGCTAGTAAACACATAGAGTGCAAGTACCACCTGATACGAGAAATCGTAAAGGAGGTAGAAGTTGTTGTCGCCAAGATTGCATCAGAGGATGACCTGGTAGACCCTTTCATTAAGGCCCTTCTGGCGAGAGCTTTGATAGGCATGTGGAAGAAAGGGGAATCAGATGTATGGCAGTATGAGGATAGCATAGTATTTTAGTATAAGTGGGAGATTGTTGGGATGTATACTGAAAGCCTAGCTCTTTTATATGAACATCTTTATTTTGAAATAAGAATCACATGATCATTGTTTGCACTTTATTTATATATGTGCATATTGTCTAATACTTTATATTGTAGATAACATGGTGCTTGGGTGTGGCACAGAAGATCATGTTATCAGTCCCTTGTAGAGTATAAGTAAAGGCTCACAACCAAGATGGTTTTGGACAAACCATTGGCATGGTTGTAGTGTAGCTTGGTATTGTTTTGTCTTGAACATAGAGTTACACTAGTACACTTAGGTGTATTGAGCAGGACCGACATAGAGGTGATTCAATTTATTACTGACTACATAATTGAATCGGACCTCGGATATTATGTTGTACATGCTCTTAATCCCGATATAATAACGGGCACATGTACTTAGTATTTATTTCTTTGATTTACCAATGGGTGAGATTTAGATGGATTAAATCAATATGCCCGGTAAGTTGGGAAATGATATTATTTACATGGTGTGCCGTTGATTATAGGAGGAAACCGTGTCCTATATATTAGGTTGATGATGTCCCCTTGAGGAGCTCATAAGGTTCATCATGTAAATCTTGCAGGTTGACTTAGTCAACATGATGATAAGGTTGAGTGGTACTGCTCGAGGAGTTAGATGTTAATTTATTGATGGTCAGTAAATCAATTAATTGACGGACATTCAATATCTTAAACACGGGGAGATGGATGTGCAAATAATATATGGAGCCCATATTAATTTATGGGGGTTGGTGAGGTAATTCAATGATGATCCTCTAGTGGAATGGAACATCATTGATGGATCAAGTTTGTGTGGTTCCGATCCATCGGGTGGCCAAGACCCAACTCCTCCTCATGGTCCCTATCGTAGCCTAATATAAACCTTATGAAGTCTAGATCAAATGATGGAAAACAAATCTCTAGATCCGACGGTTGAGATTAATTCTTCAGAACCGACTGCTGAGATTAATTCTCTAGATCCGACGGTTGGGATTAAATCTCTATAACCGATGGTGGAGATTAAAATCTCTAGAACCAACGGTTGAGATTAAATCTCTAGATCCGACGGTTGAGATTAAATCTATAGAACAAATGGAGGAGATTAATCCAAGGCAAAAACCCAACTCTATATATAAGGCTTATTGGGTTGGGCGGCAAGGATAATGGATGGTTTAGGGGATTAGGGTTTGCTTCCTTTGGAGGCTAAGAAACCCTAGTTTGTTTAGAATTTTTGGGCGGCTAGGGTTTGGGAGCAAAGATGGGCGGCAACAAGTGGAAGATGAGTTTTCTTCTTCTTCCTAAGGCATGGCCGATCCCTTCCTTCTACCCTCTACCTTGGTCGGTCCACACTCTATCCTTCTTCCCCTCTTCCATGGCCGGCACATAGAAGATGGTTTTCAAAAAGATTAGGGTTTTGCCTTTCCTTTGGTTGGGCGGCAAGAAATCCTAGGTTAAGGTTTGGTTGGGCGGCTAGGGTTGGAAGTTGGAGTGGGCGGCAACTATAGGAGAGGTTCTCTTCTTCTTCCTAAGGTGTTGCCGGGACCTATCTCTATTCCCTCTACCTTGGTCAGCGCTCAACTCATTCCTCTTCTCCTCTTTATTTCATCTTGGCCGGCGGCACTAGAAGCTAGGGTTTGTCCCTAGTTTGGTTCCTTGGTGGTTTCCATTTTGTTCTCTCTATTCTTGGGGTCGGCGGCATCAATCCTTTGTGGATTGGTGGTTGGCTCAAGCAAGAAGGGAAAGAGAGTTCTTCTTTCTTTGGATTGAAGAAGATCTAGGAAGCTTCAACTTGTGGAGGATCTTCGCCCACACGAAGTCTACAAGGAGGTTAGGACATACGATAGAAGATCAAGAGGTATAAAAGTTTTACAACTTTTATTATTGTTCTTTACATGTTCTTATTGATATGCTAGCTTATGTTCTTTATGTTAGTATGTGTTGATTATACTAGTTTACATTTGGATGTATTTGTATAATCATGGACCCCGAAGATAAACACAAAAACCGGCGATCCGTCCGTCGTCTCTTCCGCGGCTAACCGACTAGAAGAGTTGATTGCTTGAACAACAAGTTTGTTCAAGCGATCGCTCGAGTCGTTGGCACGACGATGAATTGGTTGTGCTAAGGAAACTCATCCCATCCGGATTAGTTTTCATTAGTGAAAAATTTAATCCGGGACTTGGGAGCCAATGAGATTCCGAGGAATAGCACAATTCCAATAGTGTTTGTCGTATTTTGTTATTGTTATTTGTTTTATTTCCGCTGCGCTAATGAAAATTGTAGTCAAACGCGAAGGATTTCCATCGAGCAACAATAACAAGCTATTCACCCCCCCCCCCTCTAGCGTTCCAATGATCCCCTACAAGTGGTATCAGAGCGAGGCCGCTCTTCTAAGTTTAACAACTAAGGGAGCATGCTAGAGGGAACAAGATGGAATTCAAATACAAGCTTGGATGGGACATCAACACTCCACCACCATATGACCGAGAAGACTTTCCGACT
Source organism: Wurfbainia villosa (assembly GCA_025175895.1). Classification (NCBI taxonomy): domain Eukaryota; kingdom Viridiplantae; phylum Streptophyta; class Magnoliopsida; order Zingiberales; family Zingiberaceae; genus Wurfbainia; species Wurfbainia villosa. The sequence continues at coordinate 88,421,771 of CM045992.1, forward strand.
TGGAGAGCAAGAATGGAGACATTCTTGATGATGGATATAGAGGATTGGTTCATCTTTGTAGAAGGCTTTGTACCCCCTAGGGTTAAGAATGGAAACATCTTGATGTTGAAGAAGTGGACACAAGAGCAACGTCTCAAGTTCCAGACCGAAGTCAAGGTAAAAAAGCTTTTAGAAGATTTGATACCTAATGACATTTTATCTAGCATAGGTGAATTTCAAGATGCCAAGGAGCTATGGGATAAATTGGCCAAGTTCCATGAGAAGTCTCACTTGGCACAAGTAGAAGAAGAAGAATCTTCATCAGCTCAAGAAGAGGAAGAAGCCGAGGAAGAATCATCATTCTCACAAGAAAGTGAGGTGTTGAAAGTTGGGAAGGTGTCAACTTCCAGATCGGAGGAAGAAGAAGTAGAAGAGGTGGAAGAAGCATCCACCACTATGATTGAGGGGGAGAGACCATCCACACCGGAGCCAGAACAAAATAAAGAAGAAGCCTCAACCTCCAGGAGAGATGAAGAATCCACTCTGATCACCATCACCCTAGGTAACTCAAGCATTTTGGTTCAAAATTAAATCCATATAATTTGCTTTGAGTGTAGGGAAACCGGGCACTATAAGAGCAAGTGCCCAAAGAGGGTCAAGAAAAGTCCACCGGCGCCAAAGGTCAAGGATGCCGATGCCTAAAGTCAAAGGAGCAAGGAGCACATCATTTGCTACAAGTGCCATCAAAAGTGGCACTATAGGAGTCAATGCTCTAGGGGGAGCAAGAACACTCAAAAGGGAGCATCACATGTGGGGGGAGTCTCTAAGACTATCCCTATGGTATATTTTCATAATGCTCATTCTTTAAATTTTAGGCAAAAGCATGCTAGAAATAATTTAAACAATTTTTCTATTCTTCATGAATCAAAGCATGCGAGAAATAATAAGTATGTTTGTCTAGAAGCTAAACATGTTGGTCTTAGGTCTAAAGAAAAATATAGAAATAATAACTCTAGACCTATTTCAAAGAAGGAGAAATTTGGGACTAATATCCCTAGAAACATCCTTCCTAGGGAAACAATTAAGAAAATCGAAAACCATTTAGGTGTTAACCCTAATAAGGGTAGGCATATGCCTAAAGAAAATGGTAATGCCCAAAAACCTAATCAAAAATCAATTGGGCAATTAGAGTTAGAAAATCAAGTCTTGAGGTCAAGGCTTGAGAAATTGGAAAAGACCCTTGCTAAGATGCGAAATTCAATTAAAGGGTCAAATGGTCAAAGCCTAGGGTCTAAAAGTCAAAGTCAAAGACCTAGGAAACAAGAATCATCCAAGGGCAAGCCTAAGCCCAAAAAGACCTACCACAATGTTCCATTTGATTATTGAACTCAAATTAGGTCTAGGAAGACCAAGGTCAATAGGTAAGTCATCCCTAGAGTTGATCAAGGTATGTACCTAGTGGCTAGGGTTTCAAGGAAACCTAGGGTGGCCACTAAGAAGGTTGCAAGGGAAGTTACCCCTAGAGTCAACCTAGGTAATACCACAATGACCAAGACTAACAAGCCTAGAAGGGTCATTAGGAAGGTATCTAGGGAGGTTATCCCTAAGGAATACCTTGTAAACCCTAGGAGCTCAAATAGATTTTGGGTTCCTAAGAGCGTGATCGATTCATGCTAAATGGGGTTAGAGCGTGCCAACTTTAAATGGAAGGGTAGTTAACCTAACCATGGTAAAGGTGACACTTTAGGTCATTTTCAAGGTTATGGTACCTTGAGAATGTGTTTTGATCTTGAATCCTAAAGGCTTTTAGGATGTGTCAATATTGACTAAGAAGTTTAATAAATCAATCAAATTGGCACAACTTAGATCTAGAGGTCATAGTGTGCCATTCTTGGATTTTGGCACACTTTGGGATTTAGTGTATCAAGAAATGTGTCTTAAGGCTTAGAAATTATATTTAAGATTGATACTGAAGTATTATACCTCTTGATGTCTCATACTTACCATGCTTCATGTGTTTTACCATATGTTTGCATGGAAGGAATGTTTATAGTGTATTGCATCTCACAAAATAGGTCATTCACCTTGATTGTGTATTTCAACACTTAGAAAGGGTGAGATGTTAGGATTTGAAACTATTGAATGATAATGCTTGTGGAAATGAAATAAAATACCAAAATACATTGGTAAATACATGAACATAAGTATAACATCAATATATTCGATATACATGAATAAATATGGTAAAATGAAATAAATTGAGTGAAAAAATCGAAATTCACTTAATTTCAGAAATTGAAAATCAGATATCAGTCGACTGATACAGTTATCAATCATTTATAACGTACCGACACGACGTGAGCCCGATGAGTCGAGTCGCTTCTAGGACTCGGCCGATTTGTCCATCGATCGACTAAACATCTTCATCGATCGATGATAAATCGCTCATCGGGACGGAAGAGCCAATGCGATCGAGTGGCTCGACCGGTGAATGAGTGCTAGTCACATCGATCGATCGACGACCACTATCGGTCGTGATAATCGTAGCTCATCACGAATGCTTAGCGATTGTACCGAGCGGAGTAGTGCCGATTGATAAACCGCTCACTAACCCGCCATCAGTCGACTGATGTCACACATCAGTTGACTGGCGTCGCAATTTTATAATGCCGAACCACTAGGGTTCGACATCTTCACGCCCTCTTCAATCGATTTCTTCTCTCCATTCGTCGCCATCCATCTCCGACCAGCCATTCCCCATCCACGCCGACGACCAAAGCCCTAGGTTTGGAAGCCATCCCTCCCGTTCATGTCTTTTATCTCTCTATAGCTCTAATGGCATCTCACAACCCTAGGGTTCTCCTCCAGCATTAGAGTTCCGACGAGATCATCATTCTGATGACCCTTCGGCTTTTTTTCTCCGGCAAACCAACTATCTGTTAGGCTCTAACAACCATCGACCGTGTAATTGTTGGGATGTATATGTTAGGGCAATCTCTTGCCGTAATATGGTTTTGATGGTGTGGCAAAGGGTTTAAGTTAGTTTGATGTGTTGATTTGATATGTGCGTTGAAGTCGTGCAGGACTTAGTAATTCGTACATGGAGCCGTGGCGAGTTTCACATCTCATGACTCATGCCTTGAGTCGGTGAAGGATAGCTTTGCGGAAGCCGTGCGCTTGGAGCATCTGAGGGACCGCCGGACGAGAAGCTTGGAGTGAAGCCGGAGGAAGTAGACTTCGAGGCAAGAGACGCGAAGGAGCATTACAGAGCTGTGCACCTGATGCTGCCGAGGGACGTGGCCGCGAATGAAGAGAACTTCAAAGGCGAGGGACTCCGAGGGATAAGAGTGAGCGATTGTAACTCGAGAAGGGGTAGCTCTTAGGTGAAACTTGGCCATTTGGCCAAGTGTCGGATGGGTTTTCCCGACACCATTCGACTGCCATGTCATGGCAGTCGACTGCTCTGAGTCGATGGGTCGATCGACTGGTATAAGACCGGTCAAGTGCTTGGCCGATCGCCATGGATCGGCAATGATCGATGTTGATACAATGATCGCCGTGGAATGGCGCTGATCGATGGCACCTGCACGGGCACAGAATGGAGTCGACTCGACTGGGCACTCGACTGATCGAGCACCAGTCGACTGATGGTGCCATCAGTCGACTGATGCTAGTACCGTTGGATGATATCCAACGTGGAAAGCAGCCGTTATTGGGCAACGGCTATGGGACCAGTCGACTGATGGGTGCCATCAGTCGACTGCTCCTGTGTCAACGGGAAGAAACCCTCTTCCTCTATAAAAAGGAAGGGGATAAGGCTTTGGGAGGCTAATGCTTACACTCTAACACTCTCCCAAAGTTCCTTAAAGCTTTCCATCCTCTTACCCAAGATTATTTTCATTATATTTGTAAGAGGAGTGTTGTTGTAAAGAGGTTACCTCCACCTAGCTTTGTGCAAAGGAGAGATCTAGTGGATAGATTGCGGAGTGATTCATCGTGGACGAATCGGACCGTGGATTAGCGCCGTAGCCGTGAACCACGTTACATCTCCATGTTTGTATTGTCTTTGTTTTATTTCTATTTGCTTGTCTCCGTTTATTGCTTCCGCTGCGCTAACGTTTTCGTAGACGAGCAAAATACGGCATCCAACGAACGAGGGCTATTCACCCTCCTCTAGCCGGCCAATAGATCAACCGATCGATCCCCTACAAGTGGTATTAGAGCCAAGGAAAGCTTGTCGAGGACTAACCGCTACAACAAGCAAATTTTCAAAATGGCCGGCTCAAATATTCATCCACCGAAGTTCGATGGCGAATTCGCTTGGTGGAAGAAGCGAATGGAGGTATTCTTCGAAACCGACTTTGAAATTCTATTAATAATGGAAAACGGTTTCGAGTTGCCTAGGAACGAGGATGGGGAGCCATTGGAGAAATCGAGATGGAGCAAAAGACAAAGAGAGGATTATTTGGCAAATTCAAAGGCCACGCACCACCTCTACAATGTGCTCCCTCAACAAGAAGTAAATAGAATAGGGGAGTGCTCAAGTGCCAAAGAGATGTGGGAGAGATTGGTTGAACATCATGAAGGCACTTCGGAAGCCAAGCTAGCAAGAAGAGATCTCCTCCGCTCCCAACTATCAAATATTAAGCTTGAAAAGGGAGAAAAGGTAACTTCCCTACATTCTAGATTTAAAGAAATATTAATTGGGCTAACAAGTGTAGGTGAGAAGCTATCAAACCGGGATATGGTAATGAAGGTCATAGATGCCTTTCCCCGGTCCTCAAGATGGAGCTCCATGGTGGACTCATTTTATATCTCCAAGAACCTAGAAGTGAGCACCATGGAAGAATTCTTTTCAACCATGGAGCTTCATGAGACAAGGCTTGAAGGTATACAAGAAGAGCCTAGGGTCCAAAACTCAAGAGGAGTAGCCTTGATAGCGAACAAGGGGAAGAAGAAGATGGAAGTCCCCTCCTCCTCATCCGATGAAGCCTCTACCTCCTCCATGGATAGCACGGAAGAAGCCTACATGGTAAGGAAGGTAAGGCGTGCATTTAAGAATTTTAGATTTGATAAATCTCATGATAGGAATAGAAGACCAAGGGGGAAGGTCATATGCTATAATTGCCAAGGAGAGGGACATATAAGGGATAATTGTCCCCTCCTAAACAAGAGCAAGGAAGATAAGAAAAAGAAAGAAGAAAAGAGGAAGAAGAAGGGGAGCAAGAAAAAGGAAGAAGAAAAGAAGGCAAAAGGAAGAGGAAAGGCCATGGCACTCAAAGCCAAGACATGGGATGACCTTGCCTCTTCATCCTCATCCAAAGAAGAAGAGCATGTCTACTCCAACCTAGCACTAATGGCTCTTCATGACTCAGATTGTTCCTCCTCCTCAAATGAAGAATCAACCACAAGTGGGAAGAGCTCAAGTGAAGGGGGAGCCTCCACATCCTCCTCATCCGAAGAAGAAGAAGAGGATATGGAAACTATGATAACGAATGCTTCTCCTAAGAAAATAGTTTCCATAATTTCTAGTTTAACTAAGGAGTTATTTGGCATTAAAAAGAAAAACAAAAGCATGCTAGATCAAATTAAGGACTTAGAAAATAAACTAGAAAAAGCATGCTTAAATGTAAATGATAATGTTTCTTCTTGCCATGATGATGCATGCTCACATGACTATATGCCTTTGGATGTTAATGATGCATGCATAGAGGAAAATAGGGCTTTAAGGGAAAAGGTAGATTATTTAACAAAAGCCCTAGAGAAATTCACTATTGGGTCCAACACATTGAACATGATCTTAGGGAGCCAAAGAGCAAGTTTTAACAAAAAAGGCCTAGGATATAAGGAAAAGAAAAATGAAAAGGCCTACAAATGCCTAATAGCTAGGGGACAGGATAAAAAGAAAGTAATTGCTAGAAAATGGATCCCCAAGGAATATCTAGTGAACCCAATAGGAAAGAACTTATTTTGGGTTCCAAAATCCATCCTTAAGGGTTAGAATAACCCTAGGGTAGTCAACCACATGGACCTAGCCTATATCATATTTTGGTTGACTTAGGATGATGGGACAACATTTTTTAGATAGTGTTGGGTGATGATAACGTGCCCTTAAATAGATAATAATGCTTAAATCATGATGATTAATGTAATTGCTATGTATGTTGAAATCATAATTTATGATTTAAATATTTGGCACGTAATCATGATAAATAGGTTTCAATCATGCTTTAGGTGATACTTTGTTTATTATCATCATATAATACCAAAGGCATGACTTTTATTTGATGAATACATGAATTTCATGATCATAATGTAGAATTCATTCATATATGCCTTTATGATCATGAGGATTATTAGGTTGATACTTAACCTTGATAGAATTGCATGAATATATTGGTTAAGTATACACAAATACCCCCTAGGATGCATCTCACACTCACCATAGGCTAACTTGATTGAAAACTTAGCATGAGTGAGATGTTAGGATGATACAAATGTCCACTAATGCCTATGGCATTTAGATGGTCATTTAAGGTATCAAAATAGCAATAATAGACCAATCATGGGGAAGGCTTATGTTTAATTCATAGACATATTGCCCAAAGATCATGGTTGGATATCTCATATGTTTTCAAAACAATTTCTTACTTTAAAATACATGTATTCATGTTTTGAAACAATTGGATGCAAGACTAGGTGTTAAAATGGATACTCTTATGATCAAAAACCTAGTAGTGTTTAAAGCTTTTGGATTTTTGGCAAATACGTGAAAATATAATGATTTTTCATGAAAGCATATTTTTCACTGATAGATATACTTAAAAGAAATGTGTTCCCCAAATTTCATGATTTTTTGAATTTTCTGGAATTTTTAATGCATTTCAAATTATCTAAAATCGAAAATCCGAAATCACGTGCGGTCGGTGATATCGAACGATCGTGATGGCCTGAATATCAGACAAGTAAAAGCTGAATTTCGATTTTAAATCAACTTATGGTATTTTCCTTCTATTAGATTTGATGCCATGTGTTTTTAACTTAGTAATAATCTTTTTGATGGTGTCAAAGGGGGAGAAATGATTATGTTTAAGTTAATTATGATAGGGGGAGAAATTAAAGGAGAAATTAAGGGGGAGTTGCATGTTGCTATATCATGATTATGTTTACATGCTTTCTTTCCTTTAAAATTTATATCAAATGCTTTTACCTAACTTAAACGGATTGCCACACATCAAAAAGGGGGAGATTGTTAGGGCAATCTCTTGTCGTAATATGGTTTTGATGGTGTGGCAAAGGGTTTAAGTTAGTTTGATGTGTTGATTTGATATGTGCGTTGAAGTCGTGCAGGACTTAGTAATTCGCACATGGAGCCATGGCGAGTTTCACATCTCATGACTCGTGCCTTGAGTCGGTGAAGGATAGCTTTGCGAAAGCCGTGCGCTTGGAGCATCCGAGGGACCGCCGGACGAGAAGCATGGAGTGAAGCCAGAGGAAGAAGACTTCGAGGCAAGAGACGCGAAGGAGCATTGCAGAGCCGTGCGCCTGATGCTGCCGAGGGACGTGGCCCCGAACGAAGAGAACTTCGAAGGCGAGGGACTCCGAGGGATGAGAGTGAGCGATTGTAACCCAGGAAGGGGTAGCTCTTAGGTAAAACTTGGCCATTTGGCCAAGTGTCGGATGGGTTTTCCCGACACCAGTCGACTGCCATGTCATGGCAGTCGACTGCTCTGATTCGATGGGTCGATCGACTGGTATAAGGATCGTCCGCTTGGCGTGAGCGGTCGGCCATGGGTGATCGGCGATCGGCGGCATCGATGGGCACGATGTGCATGGGCACGAATGGAGTCGACTGATCGGGCACTCGGCCGATCGAGCACCCGGATCGGTGATGGTGCCATCGGTCGGTCGATGCCGATCTTGGATGGTATCCAACGTGGAAAGCGGTCGTTATTGGGCAACAGCTACGGGACCAGTCGACTGATGGGTGCCATCAGTCGACTGCTCCTGTGTCAACGGGAAGAAACCCTCTTCCTCTATAAAAAGGAAGGGGATAAGGCTTTGGGAGGCTAATGCTTACACTCTAACACTCTCCCAAAGTTCCTTAAAGCTTTCCATCCTCTTACCCAAGCTTATTTTCATTATATTTGTAAGAGGAGTGTTGTTGTAAAGAGGTTACCTCCACCTAGCTTTGTGCAAAGGAGAGATCTAGTGGATAGATTGCGGAGTGATTCACCGTGGACGAATCGGACCGTGGATTAGCGGCGTAGCCGTGAACCACGTTACATCTCCGTGTTTGTATTGTCTTTGTTTTATTTCTATTTGCTTGTCTCCGTTTATTGCTTCCGCTGCGCTAACGTTTTCGTAGACGAGCAAAATACGACATCCAACGAACGAGGGCTATTCACCCCCCTCTAGCCAGCCAATAGATCAACCGATCGATCCCCTACAGTATACTGAAAAGTCTATCTTTTGTATGAACATCTTTATTTTTGAAATAAGAATCACATGATCATTTTTTGCATATTTGTGATTATCCATATTGTCTAATACATTACATTGTAGATAATATGGTGTGTAGTGTCACACAGTAGATCATGTTATCAACTCCTTGTAGAGTATAAGTAAAGGCTCACAACCTAGATGACTTTGGACAAACCATTGGTATGGTTGTAGTGTGATTTGGTATTGGTTTGTCTTGACCATAGAATCACATTAGTACACTTTGTGTGTATTAAGCAGGACCGACTTAGAGGTGATTCGATTTATTGCTGACTACATAATCGAATCACACCTCAGATAGTATATTATACATGCTCTTAATCCCGATATAATAATGGGCACATATACATAGTATTCATTTCTTTGATTTACCAATGGGCGAGATTTATAGATTAAATCGATAGGCTCGGTAAGTTGGGAAATGATATTATTTTTATGGTGTGTCGTTGATTATAGGAGCAAACCGTGTCCTATATATTAGGATGATGATGTCCCCTTGAGGAGCTCATAAGGTTCATCATGTAAACCCTGCAGGTGGACTTGGTCTGGCATGATGATAAAGTTGAGTGGTACTACTCATGGAGTTAGATGTTGATTGATTAATTGTCAGTAAATTAATTATTCGACGGACATTTGAGATCTTAAACACGGGGAGAAAAATGTACAAATAATATATGGAGCCCATATTAACTTATGGGGGTTGGTGAGGTAGATCAATGATAATCCTTTAGTGGATTGGATTATCATTAATGGATTGTACTTTATGTGGGTTTGATCCATTGGGTGGCCAAGATCCAACTCCTTCTTATGGTCCCTATTGTAGCCTATTAAAACCTCATGAAGCCTAGATCCAATGGATGAAAATAAAACTCTATATCCAATGGTAGAGATTAAATCTCTAGATCCGACAGTTGAGATTAAATCTCTAGAACCAATGGTGGAGATTAAAACAAGGCTTATCCCTAACTCTATAAAAGGAGAGGCTAGGGTTGGCATGGAGAGAAAGAATCAAGGGAGGGGCTAGGGTTTTGGGCGGCAAGGAGCAAGGGGTGTTGGGCGGCCTCAATTAAGGAAAGAATTTCCTTTCTCTTCTTCTTCTTGTTGTTGGCCGGCGCCCAAGTCTTCCTTCTCCTCTCCTTGGCCAGCGTTCAAGCCCTCCTCTCTTCTCCTTGGCCGGTGGAAACAAAGCTTAGGGTCTTCCCTTGGAGCTCTTGGTCGACATCCATCTTCTTCATCCAATCCTTTGGCCGGCACACACCAAGTTGGTGCTTGGTGGTTGGCGCAAGTAAGGAGAGGGAGAGTTTTGTTTCTTATTTTTCCTCTTGTTCGGAGCAAGCAAGGAAGGAAGATTGGTGATCTAGGAGCTTCAACTTTTGGAAGATCGTTGCCCACACGACGTCCAAAAGGAGGAAGGACATACAATAGAAGATCAAGAGGTATATCGTTTGTTTATATTCTTTTGTAACATGTCTATGTTTGTTCTTCAATCATATGTATGTTATACATTCTATTTTGTGGCTAAAATAACTTGGACCCCGAATATAAACACAAAAGCCGGCGATCCTACATCGTCTATTCCGTTGTTATTTGTAGAATAGAGGTCGGTGGCTTGAACAACAAGTTTGTTCAAGTGACCACTCTAATCGAATAGCACGATGATGAAACGGGAGCTTGGGTAATCCCTTTTTTCTAGGATTATTTTTTTTAATCCGGGGATGTCGAAGGGATCGCCATGAATAAGCGACCAAGTTGAAGTGGGAAGCGAAGTTTCTTACCTTCAGTAATGACACCAAAGTATATCTCTATACCCCTTAAACCCTATTTTTTTTTCACCACATTATTGATCTAATCACGTATTTATTTGTGTCATTCCATTGATTGCATTGCATTCATAATTCATCATGTAGAAGACAGCGTAGAAATGACCCAAATGAGGGCGGACCATGTTTGTACCAACCAATGGTGGTTAGGTACATAGATAACAAATTCTTTAAACACTTCTGTAGCGACATCATTGAGATCCTAATGCATTATCAGCTCATGAAGGTTGCGTTGTGTACTCATGCCATAAATGATGATCTCCTTAAGGAATTCTACCAAAACTTGAGGAAGGTAGACGATGGTCCTACCTACACCACTTGTGTTGCAAAACGTGACTTGGAGTTCACTCCTGCGATCTTGCAGGAGTTCCTTGAGTGTAGGCCATTGGATGATACCTTCATCTTCTATCCTACATTTGATGCCCCTCTTCCTGCTCTGTTTGATCACATCTCTTTAGATTTCATGCATGAGCATCTTTTTCTCCATCCTCGCCCACCAGCTCAGAACCTTTTCTCCATTAGTGAGTTATCTGCACATGACAATGTGCTTTACAAAGTCATTGTTGGGTGTTTTCTTCCTATTGTAACTCGGGGTCTAGCCAAGATTCGGCCTCCCCATTTCTTCCTCATATATGTCATGCATCATAGATTAGATGTCAACATTGCATTTAACATGTTTCATTGCATTGTCCATTTCATATCCCCTGTGCAGGGGAAAGTTCATATGCCTTTTGGACATATCATCACTGCATGGTTAGAGTCCATAGGCATTAACATTTCCAGGGGAACTTTGAGGGCACTGTCCGACGTTTACAACTGTATATCAGTGCATAACTTCACATTGATGGGCCTGCGGACTGGCGATGGATAGATGGAGCTAATACCTCGGCCTTAGCCCATGGCACATGGGGGGCCACCTCTAGCGCCTAGAGAGCCTGTAGGACGGTATAAGGACCCCGATGCTGCTGATGAGGATGTCCATATGCCAACAGATGCATCAGCAGTAGGTCCTTCAGATCGGGTTGCACAGCTGGAGGCTAGATTCGAGGATTACCAGCAAACGATTGACTCTCGACTGGCGGAGATCATATCGGGGTAGTCTTCCATGGGTCAGCACCTCAACCGAATAGAGAAGCGCCACACCCAGATGGAGGAGTGCCAGAGCCGCATGTAGCAGCGTCAACTTGATATGTACGAGATGATGCGGGCCTGGACCTTGAGCCAGCAGCCTCCTCTGCCTCCACCTTCTGTAGGAGATTAGAGCTAGAGGATGTTTAGGAATTTTTGTTTTAGTTGAGCATTTCAAACTTCTATTTTGATTGTAAAAACTAAAGTTTTAATTGAATGAAATGTTTTGGTTATAAAAAATGTTTTTGTCTGATTATATGTGTGTATTAATGTGCTTGTTTATACAAATTTGACATGCCATGACATCATTCTTATATTTAATATGTCAAGATTATGTTTAGAATTAAGGACTAATGTCATGTGTTTTTAGATTATATCCTATGCCATGACATCATGATCATTGGCTATGCTTTATTATTGTTATCATTTATGCCATGGTAATTCATGCATCTAAATTGATTAAAATTGAGTTAAGGACTTTGGCATGACTTGGAGTCCCATTTATAAGGGAATCAAGTAGAGTTGCCTTAGAAAATGCATGAGGCCTTAGATTAGGATAACCAAAACCCTCATCTCACAATCACATTGACATGTATGTGTATTTATACACCCTAGATACATGTGAGATGTTAGGCAAATAAGTTAAGCTCAAGCTGCATAGATAGTGCATCTAGATGAACTTAAACTTATCTCTATCATCAATATGAATCATGAGGAAAGCTAATGTACAAGTCATGTACATCTAGTAAAGAGTCCATGGTTCAAAATAGGGTTTCAAAAATATTTAAAAATCACTTTAGAAAACCTTGGTGAAATCTATCTTTTGATAGCAATCACCATTGATGAAGTTGATACAAAGTAGGGCCAAAACATTGAAAATTTCAAAGGTTTTGAACTTTGTATCAATCTCCTATTTTAATGGGTAAAATATTTTTCACCAATTGTATGTGTTATGAATATAATACATATGAAATTTCATGATTTTTCAAGCTATGTATAATTAGTTAAGATTTCTCAAAGTTTGTTTTTGATAACTGAAAAACTGAGTTTTCAATTATCAGTCGACTGCCACTATTTGGCAGTCGACTGATGGGCGGTAGCTGCTAAGGCGGAAACCACCCTATCGGCAAAAATTGCCCTGACAAAACTGCCCTGGCGGCAAAATCGCCCTGTAAAAACTGCCCTGGCGCCCTGGCACACGACGCCACTTCCCTGGTGGAAAACCGCTCTAGCGGAAACCGCCATAGCGCTTGATTATCGATCGCTACTTGGTGCCGGGCCGATCGATGGGCATGGCGACTCGACTACCTATGTTGTTTTCAGGTAAATCAAGGGTATTTAACCCCATTTCAGCTATAGTAAGGTTCCCTAACCACTCCTAACCATAGGATACACTTTGGGAAGCATTAAAACAGGTGAAAATCTATTGGATATAGATTAGGAGAGTTGTTTAGGGTTTGTACCAATTTTAAGGTGAAGAAAAGTTCAATGTTGAGCTTTAGGCCTTAATTTTGATGGTTTAAAGTTCCTATTGGCTTAGAGACTTCCCAAGGACATTGTTGGTGCAATGGTCAAGGGGAAGCAAGCTTTTTGGGGGAGGTATCCATCAAGGGATAATGGATGTTACTCTTCCTCATGAAGAGGGAAAATGGGATTTTGAGATACCCAATTTGGAAATTGGGAGAGTGAATAAGATTGCCTCTCTTGAGTGATATGGGACTTATCACTAGGAAGATGGTAGGCATCCTAGGTATTTTTGGACCAAGGGGGAGATTGTAAGATCTCATTGGATATGAGACATTGACCTCCTTGGGTGAACCTTTTTGATGTATGTCAAATAGGGGGAGAAAGGTAAGATTACAAATTTGGGAAATTGGTAAGGAAATTTGGGTTAGTGTTCTAACTCAATGGTTTGTTTGGTTTTTGTCAAACATCAAAAAGGGGGAGATTGTTGGTGCAATAGGTCCAGGTCACAATTGACCAGGACTCGAGCTTGACTCAAGAGATGTTTTGATGTTCGACAAAAACATATGACAATGTAATTGTCATGGGAAGGTCCAAGTGGGACACTTGGCATTTGGGAAAGTCCAAGCATGGGTCTTGGAAATGGAAAGTCCAACATGGGTTGGTAAGGAAAAGTCCAAGCATGGGTCTTGGTATAGAAAGTCCAACATGGATTGGCAAGGGAAAGTCCAAGAATGGGTCTTGGCATGGAAAGTCCAACAAGGGTTGGAAAGTGAAAGTCCAAGCTTGAGTTTTGGCATCTAGAAAGTCCAAGGGGTTTGATATTGGCGGCGTAAAGTCCAAGCGGGAGTCTTGGCGGCATAAGTCCAATGGTTGGCGGCGTAAAGTCTAAGCGGAGTCTTGACAGCATAAGTCCAATGTGCCTTGGCGGTGTATACACCGTTAGCATGACATAGCGATGGAAGCACCTGAAGGCTAGCACAATGGATGAATAAGTCATTGATGACTTGGAGGGATCCCAGAGGCGTGAGGTTGACGGAGGTGGCTAGGTCTAGGCTAAGGGTGGTCTAGCAAGTATGGGGGCACTATACTTGGGTTAAAACCTCATGTTTGAGGTGTGCCAATCGACTGGTGCAATATGGTAGTCGACTGGTGTGAGTCAACTAGGATTTGACTGTGGGAAGTGTCCAGCAATGATCGCATTGCGGAGGGTAGTCGGTGATTGGTCGAGCAATGATCGATCACAAGATCGGACCGGGTGCTCGATTTTTCGAACCTTGAATGGAGTCCGACTTGATCAGGGGTTAGCGATCAGTGGAGGCTCGACCAGTCGACTGATAGTTTTTATCAGTCCACTGATGATGGATCCGTTGGATCTTTCCAACGTGGATCTAGCTGTTGTCTCACGACAACAATGACATCAGTCGACTGATAGTCCCGAGTAGTCGACTGATCGACGTTTTCTAGCCCGGGCAGGAGCTTTAAATGGAGCTCGTGGAGGAGGAAAAAGCAATCGGTTCTTGAGTTTTGGGGTGATTTGTTGTTGTAAATAAGGTCTCCAAGTGCAAGTCAAGCAACCAAGCATTCAAGCAATCAAAAGCAAGTGTTGTAATGTTTTCTGTACTTGTCTTTCATATTTGTATTGTATATTGCTTGTATTTATTTCTTGTTGTTGTAAGATCATTTGTACGAGGTTTCTCCACCTCCAACTTGTGTCGAGAAGGAGTTATTGTGATTAGTAGTGCATGTTTGCATTGCTAGGGCTTTTAGAGCCTGATCCGTGGAGTAGGAACCGTTTGGTTCCGAACCATGTTATATGCTTGTGTTGTGAATTATGTTTGTCGTATTTTGTTATTGTTATTTGTTTTATTTTCATTGCGCTAATGAACATTTTAGACAAACGCGAATGATTTCCATCGAGCAACGATAACAAGCTATTCACCCCCCCTCTAGCGTTCCAACGATCCCCTACATACTTGAGTTAGGACCACCGTCAACCTCACAACCACAACCCTTAGTCTTTAACTCCAAACAAAAACATCCACTGAACAATCAGTATTCAAATCTCAGTCTCTATGGGATTGATAATCTATTTATTACTTGTGGACATCTGTGCACTTGTGGGAGTTGAGCGCGAGTACACGCTTCGAGTCCTAGACGGTTCCCGTCGTAAGATTTGAGGTCACATTCGCGTGCATCAAGTTTTTGGCGCCGTTGCCAGGGACTGATTGATTCGATATCGAATCAAAATGTGGATAGTTGGATCGGACTTAGGGTATATTTGTTTTCTTGTTTTAATTTATTTTATCTCAGTATTTCCCTCAGTTTCAGGTTTTTTCTATTCAATTTTCAATTTAGATTAATTACAGCTTGCTTTATTTTTGTTTTAGTAGTTATCTTTTAGTTTAGTTCATCTTCATTTAATTCAGTATGTTATATTACTTTATTTACTATTTTATTTAGCAGTAGGTATACTTCTAATTTAGCGGTTCAGTTCTTCATATGCGTAGATGCTTAGGATCGAAAAATCTATTTTCGATAGACCCCGAAATCGAAAGAACCTACCATCGTAGGAGAGCTGAACATAAAGACATGGAAGATCTAGATGCATATGTGGTAAACTTAGGTAGCCGACCTTTGCGAGACTATACAGTCCCAAGTGCTAGAGGATATCGGCCAAGCATAACTGGACCATCAATCTCAGCCAACAACTTTGAACTAAAACCCGCGCTTATACACATGGTCTAGCAGAGGGAGCCTGCCGCAAATACTCAAACACCCTTGAAGGTACCCTTCCCCCAGCGGCTGACCAATGCAAAGAGAGATGTTGAGTTCGGAAAATTTTTGAACATGTTAAAGTCTATCTCAGTAGAGGTGTCGATACTCAAAGCGCTGCACCAAATGCCTCAATTCATAGGATTCATGAAAGATATTCTGGCACACCATAGGAAGGTCGAAAAGTCTGAAACATTGGCCCTCATGGAGGAATCAAGTGTCTACCTCTAGAATGAGACCACTCAGAAATTAAAAGATCTGGGGGTTTTCTATATCCCATGCTATGTAGGGATGACCTTGATTAGAAAATCCTTTTGTGACTTGGGTTCTAGCGTGAGCTTGATTCCCTATACCCTATGCAAAAAGCTAGGGTTGGGGAATTTAAAGTTTACAACTATGACGTTACAGCTGGCCGACCATTCGTACCGATACCCACTGGGGATCCTGGAAGATGTTCCGGTAAAGCTGGGAAATTTTACACTTCCGACCGACTTTGTGGTCATGGAGATGGAAGAAGACCCGAAGATCCCCGTCATCCTTGGGCAACCATTTTTAGCAACTGTCGGAATGGTTATTGACGTCAAGAATCACAAGTTGACCTTAACAGTAGGAGATGATAAGATGGAATTTGAGCCTGATAGCGTGGCAAGCCAGGGACCCGTGTTAGGGAAGTACATTATTCTGGCCAGAGCTAAAGAAGAAAGCGTATATTAAGTTTTCGAGAGGGATGAATGGAGGTTTATGGAGCCTCCAGAGCCGAGTTGAAATAATGGAGTATTGTAGAGCTAAAAGACCTTAAACAAAATGCTTCTTGGGAGGCAACCCAAGTTTAGTTTATGCATTTTTAATCTTCCTGCATTAATGTGTATAATTTGGACTTTAATTTTTGTTCATTAGCATCTTTGCAAGTAGTTTAGGGTCGGAAAGAACTTGTTAGGTAGAAATGAGATACCTTTTTGAAACTTCAGAATGAAGCACGAACTGCCATGTGAATTACACATGGCCATGCCAATCCAGAACTTTTTCCCAAGCACCCTCCTAGTCCACGCCATGAACCTACTCCTACACCACCTTCTTTTTCTACCTTTGAGCAAGATGTCGATACATCCGCTTATGACTTCTCCGAGTTTCGATCGTGTCTCAATGACATATATGCCGAACAGTAGACGTAGAGGTAGGGATGGGAGGAGCAGAGCACTTATAATCAGGCGGAATTTCAGGGCTTACGGGAGCACTTCCAGCGGGCTGAGGAGTTTTACAATGAGGCTCGTATCTATTTGCAGGAGGAGGCCACATATTTCCAGGAGGTTCGGTAGCACATGCGTACCCAGCAGACACAGTGGGCCTGGGATCAGAAGCACAGAGCAACTATTGCATCCACCACTCTCAGATCGACCACATGTACATGTGGCATCAGCGATTGAGCACTAGGTTTTCTCAGGAGCCTGACATGCCGAGACTGCCGGACTTCCCACCAAGGCCACCGTATTAGAGGTATTGTTTTATACAAGTCTGGGGGGACCCCAAGTTTTGATATGTTTTGTTTCTAGCAGTACTTTCTTTCTTTCCTGATACTTGCATTTTAGTTTTAGTTGAATTCATTTGTTCATGCATAGAGTGGTCGATTCCTTTTTAAGCCTTAATTTTTGCTATTTTTAAGCTACCTTGATAATAGTTTTAAGATATTTTCACAGATTGTTTCCCTGGATAGCTTAACTTCATTTATCTCGTGGCATTTTATTTGCTTTAATGAATGTTCTAGACTTGCACTAGTTAGCTTTGTTTTTACACCTACACTTGATGAATATTCTGAAAGGAAAAATCTATTACATTCTTAGTTATGATTCATTCCAGTAGCCTAGTACTTTGGAATCCATAGTTGTCGTGGGTGGAAATGGTTAGGTGCCCCTTTGAGACCGAGTTAGGTTACTGGGAGAAACATCTACCAATTTCTCACAATACTGAGCACGCCTTCAAAACTTTGTGCTAGATCTAGGGAACGACCCTCGCTTAGGGTAGGTAAGTGCCTAAAATCCGGAGACCTTAGGAAGACTATAAGATGACAAATTAAATTATTGTGGAATGAGTATCCCCTAAGAAGATTTGGTTAGCACATGCACGAGAAGCTAACTTAGTGAAATTTTAGAACATCTCTAGTTTGCTTTGATTGAAAATACCACTTGATAAATCTAGTTAGCTTGCTATGTATGGAATGATACTTCTTTTAAAATTTCATATTGCTAAGGTTTGCATGAGGACAGGCAAAGGTTTAAGTCTGGGGGAATTGATGTGAGCAAAACATATAGGGTTTTATGAGTAGTTTTTGCTTGCATCTTGTTACATTTCATACATGTTTCATGCATATTTCACTTTGTTTTGCAAACATTCCATATTTTCTAGTTCGGAGATATGCTCTTTGTGCTTTTGTGTGCAGGATAGAATTTTACAGAAAAAATGACACACTTTTGGAGCAAAAGAAAGACATTTGGCAAGCCAAACAAAGGGAGACACGGCTTGGCCATGTGGATTCACACGGCCGTGCCCAGATCACGCAGATAGCCAACCCAGTGCCACACATGGCCTGACTATGTGGATCCACATGGTCGTGTGGCACTGGGTTATTTTGACGTGACTAGGGTTCTTTCGTGGATTGGGGCAGCACCGACTTCAAGTCTATAAAAGGAAAGCCACACCCAAACCCTAGGGAGGGGTACGATGGCTGGGATGACACACCGGTGCCCTAAAAAGCATCTAAAACTCGCAACGGGGAGGAAGGAGATGGCTAGAGGATTGTAACCTACGCTCCGATGTCAAAGAGGACTAAGAGTACTATAATTCAATTCCTATTCATCTTCTGCATTGTATTGATTGACACTATTATGCCTTGTGTCTATTCTTTTCTATTTATGGAGTAGAAATCTTTGATTCTATGATTAGCGAGTAACTTGTGTACATAGAACATGCTAGTTTGAATGTTAATTCTGTTTTTGAATATTTATTCGCAGTTGTGTTTGTTTGATTTGATGAAGATTGTGTTTTAGTTTTCTATCTATTGTCCATAGCCGATGCAAGGGGTGACAACCCTTGTATCAAAGATCTAGGAGAACTAAGGAGGAACCCAATGGTTGTCCTCATCTCTGGTAACCGTAGGTAGAAGAGTATGATGGAGTACGGAATAGGACACGCTCCGACTCTTCATAGGGATTGATTTGACATCCTCGTACAGTCTATCCTATCTTAATGAAAGGGCGTCCTGGTTAGAAATAGATAGTTCCCGATATAAGCGAAAGTTCCTCAGGAAAGTGTATGATGTACCTTCCGCAAGACCATAATTAGAGAACCAGACAACATTTAATTGATAGCATGTTCCATGTTGAAAAAGTGAAATCGAAGTCCTAGAATCCCTTTTGAACTTCGAACCAACCTTCCCTTCCTCCGTATGACACCGTACTTGAGCTAGGACCACAGTTAATCTCGCAACCACAACCCTTAGAATTTAACTCTGAACAACAACATCCACTGAACAAACGGTACTTGAATCTCAGTCTCTGTGGGATCGATAATCTATTTATTACTTGATGACATCCATGCACTTGCGGGCATTGAGCATGAGTGCGCGCTTTGAGTCCTCGATGGTTCCCATCGTAAGATTTGAGGTTGCGTTCGCGTGCATCATGAATCCACATGCCCATGTCGAAACTACAGAATTGGCCAACCCAGCGACACACACGGCCTGACCGTGTGAATCCACACAGCCTGGTCATGTGCATCCACACGGCCGTGTGGCACTAGGTTATTTCGATGCGACTAGGGTTCTTTCATGGATTTATGCAGTGTCGACTTCAAGTATATAAAAGGGAAGCCACGCCTAAACCCTAGTGGGAGGCACGACGACTAGGATGACAAGAAGGTGCCCTAAAAAGCATTGTAGACTCGCAACAGGGAGGTAGGAAGTGTCTCGAGGATCGTAATCTGTGTTCCAATACCAAAGAGAAGGACCAAGAGTACTGTAATTTGATTCCTATTTATCTTTGAATTGTAATTCTATTATGCCTTGTGTCCTTTCCTTTTCGTATATGGAGTAGATACTTTGATTCTATGATTTGGGAGTAGCTTGTGTACGTATAACATGCTAGTTTGAATATATATTATGTTTCTGAATTTATATTTGCAATTGGTGTTGTTAGGATCGATGATGATTTTTTTTTGGTTTTCTATCTATTGTGCATAGCCAATACTGTTGGATCGATTTGAGCGCTAGAGGGGGGGGGGGGTGAATAGCGCTAAGAAAAAAAAACTTTTCGTAATCGTTCGAATTGGCACGAGTAAACGCAGCGGAAAGATAGCAATAAATAAATAAAAACACGAGGGGTTTTTACTTGGTTCGTAGCCTACGGCTACTACTCCAAGGCCCTAATGGTCCTTGACCACGCACGGAGGGCAAATATTAAACGAACTCCTTCTCGATAGAGATAGGAGTTAAGCGAATACAAAAACTCAATAAAGATTCAAGGTAGAGGGACACTCCCCCTCTCCTTGATATGATTTAAAGCTTGAAAATAAAGACAACTTATACAAAATTAAAGATTATACCGACGACTTCAAGGATTGGAGGTTGAAGCTTTAGTCGTCGTCTCGGCAGCGCTTCGTCGTAGGGATGTCGGAGAGTCGGAGCGTATCGGAAGCACTTGGAAGCTTTTGAATTGTTGAAAAACCCTAGGTTTGGCCCTCCTTTTATAGCCTTTAAGCCCCTCAACGAATGGGTCTTCAACCAATCACAAATGGGCACAAAACTCCTTGAAAAATGGTGATAAAGCTTGACTCCTCGAGGCTGATTTTTGACCACCGGTTGAACTGGCCGGTTGAACTGCCGCCGGTTGAACTGGCCGGTTGAATCGCCACGATTTTTGACTAAAAAGGAGTTTAGCTCAAAATACAAGTGAATTCGATGGCCACTTGCCGTCCGATCTCAACATAGACCTTCCATGGGAAGTCTTGGGTTGATCGTCGCCAAGGACGCCCCCGCATAAAGGACACGACCTCACTTACGCTTGCACACACGAGCTTACCTCGATACTTACTTGTCGCTTTTGCTTCCGCCTTCCACTCGATTCCTTCAGCTCCCTCCGGTAACTCGAGTGTCGCCCGACCACCGCGGCTTCTCCGTGTCGCTAGCCTTCCAAAGATTGAGACTTTCTACACACTTGATTTAGCTCGTGAGATAACAATATAAGCTTAACTTTGTATCGTTTGCTATAATCAAAACATAGGTTCGACTTAGGTGCCCACTGCACCAACAATCTCCCCCTTTTTGATTTATGGCAAACCCACATACAAAGTTAAGCAAGCATGAAGAATAATAATGTGAATGAGAGAAAAAAAATGAAGATTAAGTTGGAGTAGTAAGGATTTTCTTCAAGTACTCCTTGAGGAAACCTCCTTGACCGAGGGTGAGTCTTTGAAGAAAGACCTTAATCCTCCCCTTGAGGGTTGCTTTAAGTAATTAACATTACTTAAAATTAGCTTTAGTAAAACGCTTTTAAAATTAGCTTTAGTAAAACGCTTTTAGTTAAGCCCTTTCTCCCCTTAAGTAAAACACTAACGACATAAATAAGTTAAGAATTCTCTTAACTTGGCCTTTTGTCAAAAGTTAAATAAGTTCTCAAAACCTAAAGTTAACTTTTGGTTTAAACATGAAGTAAGAGTTAAGTTATCAAAAAATTTGACCCCTTAACTTTGGCCTTTTTCTCCCCCTTTTGCCAGATATATCAAAAAAGAGTAAGGGGTGTGTGGAAATCAAAATAATTGCTAAATTTAAAGTCCAAGCATGTTCCACATTTTTTATTAAAAAATAGTATATTGAAAATAAGCTCATCTATGAAATGTTCGACTCATATTTGGCTTGATTGATATGAAGGATCAACCAGTCCTGGTCGGAGTCGGTTAGTATGTATGATTATACTCCATGGTTCATAGCGATGCACTAGCTCTACATCTGGAACCAGGAGTAAGGTCCTAACATCTCACGCCCATCTACGTGGCTAAGTACACAAACACATTAGTCCTATGTGTTGTGAGATGTATTGGCTCCTTAAATCTATAGGTGCATGATATCTAAGGTATGTCCTATGCTAGTTTCATGAAAAAGTAAGAAATAGTAGTAATATAATTTGCAAAACCTATTCTATTACGCACATGCCTAATTTTCGTCTCAAGAGACTAAATTCGGCTTCGGGTAGTGGTTTAGTAAATATGTCTGCTAGGTTAGACTTCGAGTCAACATATTCGAGTTGTATGGAGCCGTTGGCTACATGTTCTCGAATGAAATGGTGTTTTACCTCTATATGCTTTGTTCTTGAATGGCATATAGGGTTCTTAGTTAGATTTATCGAACTTATGTTGTTTACAAAAATTTTAGTTTTGGTGAAGTCCAACCTAAAGTCTCGGAGAGTGTGCTTCATCCAAAGAAGCTGAGTTACACACTCACCCATCGCAACGTATTCGGCTTCGGTGGTAGATAAGGCAACACAATGTTGCTTCCTACTGCACCAACTCACTAGACTTGAGCCGAGTAGTTGACAACAACCACTCGTGCTCTTTCTATCGAGTTTACTACCGGCATAATCCGAATCGGAGTAGCCGATTAGTTCAAACTCCGTAGATCTAGGGTACCAAATACCAACGTTAAGTGTACCCTTAAGATATCTAAGGATACGCTTAACTAGGGTTAGGTGAGACTCCTTAGCACAGGTTTGAAACCTGGCGCACATACTTACTGCGAATAGGATGTCGGGTCGACTCGCAGTTAATTATAGGAGACTTCCTATCGCGCTCCTATAGTACTTTAAGTCAATGGACTTACTTTCTAGGTCTTCTCCTATGTTAACATTAATCGCCATTGGGGTGTTTATTATCTTAGCGTCTTGCATTCCAAATCTTTTAATTAACTCCTTAGTGTATTTTTGTTGATATAGGTATATACCATCCTTAGTTTGTTTAATTTGTAGACCTAAAGAAACTTAACTGCCTTACTAAGTTCATTTCAAACTCACTTTCCATGAGTGAAACGAACTCGTTTAGTAAGGCTGAGTTAGAGGTTCCAAAAATTATATCGTCTATGTAAATTTGAGCTATGAATATTTCTTTACCTAAGGTTTTTACGAAGAGAGTTGGGTCAACTAAGCCTTGGTTAAACCCTTTTGACTTGAGATGGATTGAAAGTCTCTCGTACCAAGCTCGAGGAGCTTGTTTAAGTCCATAGAGAGCTTTCTTAAGTTTTAGAACATGGTCGGGTTTATCTAGATTTTCGAATCCGGGGGGTTGGCTAACATAAACTTCTTCTTTAATGTATCCATTTAGGAATGCCGACTTAACATCCATTTGAAATAGCTTAAATCCTCGATGTGCGGCATAAGCTAGCAACATTCGAATGGATTCGAGTCTAGCTATGGGGCATAGGTTTCAATCTAATCTAAGCCTTCGACTTGACTGAACACTTTGGCGACTAACCTAGCCTTGTTTCTAACTACTTCACCTTTATCATCAAGCTTATTTCTAAACACCCACCTTGTTCCAATTGTCGTTTTGTCTTTAGGTGGTGGTACTAATTCCCACACTTCATTCCTAGTAAATTGAGCTAGCTCTTCTTGCATTGCAATAATCCAATCGGGATCAAGAAGAGCTTGTTCAATTGATTTGGGTTCTATCTTTGAAATTAAGGAAATTTGACTAAGGTTCCTATAGGATGCTCTAGTTCGAACTCCTAGATTAGGATCTCCTATCACTTGATCGATAGGGTGGTTAGTCTGAATCCTAGATTGGGTTGGGTTTGTGTCACCTAATGCTTGATCAATGGGGTGACTTGGTTGAACACTAGTTTGACTCGGATAACTTGTCACTTGGTCGACAAGAGAAGTTGGTTGATGTGGATTAGACTCGATCTCAGGGTCAGAGTTAGGTCTAGTATGAGTAGGCTCGCTAATTGGGGTTGTCGGGGGTTTTGTAGGTTCGTGTCCTTCATCAAATACTACATTGATAGTCTCCTCGACTCTAAGGGTGTTGTGGTTATATACTCTATAAGCTCGGCTTGTAGTCGAGTATCCTAGAAATATTCCTACGTGGTTTTGGATGTAAATTTCCCTAGGTAATCCTTAGTGTTTAGAATATGTACCTTACACCCAAATACCCTAAAGTACTTGATGTTAGGTATTTTATCGTGATAAATCTCACGAGGTCTTAAGGTGCCTCTTTACCATAAGGATCCTATTCGGACATAGCAAGTCGTGCTAATCCGCTTCACCAAAACCTATCGTAGGTTATATTCGCTTTAACATGGTCCTAGCGGCTTCTTGTAGAGTTCGGTTTTTCCGCCCACTAGGCCATTTTGTTGAGGGTCCTAGGGCAAGAGAATTCATGGTGGTATCCGTTTAGGTTACAGAAGTCGGTGAACCTTTGATTTTCGAATTCACCACCATGATCGCTTCTAAGTCTTTTAACCTTATGGTCTTTTTGATTCTCGATTAATTTGAATAGATTGATTAATTGATCTAGGGTATCATTTTTATGTTTGATGAACCTAACCCAGGTAAACCTGGAGTAGTCGTCAATTATGACTAAGCAATATTGACTTTTATTGAGTGACTTGGCTCCATGTGAATCGAATAGATCCATATGTGGAGCTCAAGTACACTTGAGGTTCGCTCTGGTTAGTTAACTTGTGTTGTGTCCTAGGTTGTTTTCCTTGTTGACAAGCATTACAGCATTTTATTAACCAAGTTGTTGAGGTTGAGGTAAACCTCGACTAAGCCACTGACTCATCTTGTGGACGAGTCTTGTAGTGACCAGTCGTCGGTGCCACAACCATGATTCCTCTTCCTGTGTCATAAGACATTTGGCTGAGGATTTGATTAAGTTCATTGTATAAATGTTATTTGTCCTAGTTCCTTTGAGTATTGTTTTAGTTGTTTCATTTGTTTTAATTACACATTCATTTTCTAAAAATACGACCTTATAGTTATTGTCACACAATTGGCTTACGCTAAGCAGGTTATATTCAAAATTCTCTACAAGTAATACATTTTTAATAACAAAATTTGAGTTAAGCTCGATATCACCTGATCCGATGATTTTGAGCTTGCCGTTATTCCCAAAGGCTACCGATCCTTGTCGTTTGAATCGAAGCTTTGTGAATTTGAGTTGATCCCCGGTCATGTGTCGGGAGCAACCACTGTCCAACATCCATTGATCCTACACACAAGGTGGTTGGATTGGATGTTAGATTTTTATTTTTAAATTGGTTGTAAGTTGTTAAACCTAGGTCATCTCACCCGAGTCTATATGATCAAGCATGTTATACTTATGTGTTTTTTGTGAGATGACTCCCAATTAAATTTATTAAGTGGATTTAGGTTTAAGTGATTTTATGTTGAGATGATTTTCAATTAAATTGATTAAATGGATTTAGGTTCAAGTAATTAGGATTTAGGTTCAAGTAATTTTATATTGAGATGATTTTCAATTAAGTTTGATTAAGTGGATTTAGGTTCAAGTAATTAGGATTTAACCCAAGGCTTGTCAAGTTTACCTTTTCAAGATCATGGCTTCCAGGTCGTGGCGAGGCACAGGGGCCTTCTTTTATCGGATCATCGACCACTTCCTTAGACAAAGCCATGTTCAAGAAAATGATGACTTGACTCACCTAAGACTATTTCCTAGTCTAACTAGTTATTTTTGAAAAGAGGCTCCCCGAGGCTCAATCTTTTCGAAGGATTTTAGTTGGTTATTTGAAAAGAGGCTCCCCGAGGCTCAATCTTTTCGAAGGATTTTTTAGTTGGTTATTTGTGTATTCCAAGTGAGTTAAAAAAAAACAACAACAAAAAAAACTAAGCATGCAATTTCTAAGTTAAAGCACAAACATGTTTTGTACTGGCTCCCCCTAGACGGTTGAATCGGTTCGGTCTATCCACATAGTGGATTTGGTCCTTGGGAACCCAGTACGAGTTAGATCCTAGAGTTGAAATCAAAGTGGTCTTAGGGACCCATGCTTGGACACATTTTTTATGTCTACTTACGATTGACATATACGACTTATTGGTCGTGTTTGAGCTAAACCCTAGTCCGGCCTTGTTGTACACGGCCCTTTGCGATCCAAGTAGGAGGTCAAGTCCTTTGGATCCCAAAGTAAACCTTTCCAACGTATTCCTAAGATCTTCGACTTGACTTTTCAAGAGTGAGTTCTCAACTTCGAGTTTTTCAACCCGAGTTGAGTCCTTCTCTTGAACTCGACTAGTCAAAGAGGTTAGGGAGACCTCGTGTTTGAGGAGTTTAACTTCCTCAACCAGGGTCTCGACCTTGGACTCGGACTTAGCTAACTTCCTAGACAAAAACCTAACCATATTATGTAAAGTATTAAATAAAGTACGACTCACCTTAAGGGTATCTTTTGAACCGGATGCGTATCCGTGGCTTGACTTGAAGGTTGCTTCGTAGTCCGAATCATCCTCCGGTTCTGACTCAAGTTCGGGTTCGGTCTCCGTGTCTGACTCAATTGATTTCGCCATGAAGACGTGGTCTTTGTCTTCTTCGGATGACGCTTCTTCCCATGTCGCGTTGAGGGCCTTCTTGTGCTTAGGTCCTTGGTGGTTGAGCTTGGGGCACTCGGACTTGATATGTCCAAACCTACACTCATAACACCTAATATTAGAACTTTTAGGTTTACCTTGGTTGGGTCGAGTCGTGGTTCGCTGCCCCTTGGCTATTCTTCGAGCTAGGTTCATTAGTTCTCAATTCCGGTCAACTTCTTCTTCGACTCGCCTTCCTCCTCGGTTGGTGGTGGCTTGCTTGCATTTTCTTCTTCTTTGAACCTGCAAACAAGGCTATACCCCTCTCTGGTTCCGAGTTGGACAGCTCATGTAATTCAAAATCGGAAAAGAGTTCATCTAACCTAATTTTAGAAAGATCCTTGGAGAACTTGTAGGCATCGACCATGGATGCCCACAAGGTAGTCCTCGGAAAAGAGTTTAGAACATACCTTATAAGGTCGCGGTTTTCGACCTTTTGCCCGATTGCGTGTAAGTTGTTGACGATGTCCTGGACACGGGCGTGGAGTTGCGTCGCGGATTCGTGTTCCTGCATTTTTAGTGTGTACAATTTATTGAATAACAAATCACGCTTACATACCTTGGCTTGATCCGATCCTTCGTGTAACTCGATTAGTTTAGTCCAAAGATCCTTTGCGCTTATGAAGGGGCCGACGCGATTTAACTCCTCCTTGGATAGGCCGCATTGGAGGATTTGTGTTGCCTTGGCGTCGGCTTCGACTTGTCGTTTTGTTGCAACGGTCCATTGATCATAATCCAAGGAGTCACCCACTTCATTAGTCGGAAGTGTGAAACCCGTTTGGATTATGATCCACATCTCGAGTTGGGTTTTGAGAAAGCATTCCATCCGACCCTTCCAATAACTGAAGTCATCTCCGTTATAAAACGGAGGTCGGACGGTGCTAAAACCCTCGAGATGGGCCATTGAAACAAAAAGACAAAAAGAGACGAAGAGAAAAAAGCTAGCAAAGACAAAAACTCAAAACAAGTACCAAGACTCGCCTCTTGGATTAGTAGAGGAGAGAATTTAACAAACAAAATAAATAGAAATAAACAGAATTAAAATAAAACAACTCTGTAAAAAAAAGCCAGATTGGTGGTTTCACCAAATCTTAGCAACCCCCGGCTCTGATACCAATTGTTGGTTCGATTTGAGCGCTTGAGGGGGGGGGGGGTGAATAGCGCTAAGAAAAAAAAAACTTTTCGTAATCGTTCGAATTGGCACGAGTAAACGCAGCGGAAAGATAGCAATAAATAAATAAAAACACGAGGGGTTTTTACTTGGTTCATAGCCTACGGCTACTACTCCAAGGCCCTAATGGTCCTTGACCACGCACGGAGGGCAAATATTAAACGAACTCCTTCTCGATAGAGATAGGAGTTAATACAAAAACTCAATAAAGATTCAAGGTAGAGGACACTCTCCTTGATATGATTTAAAGCTTGAAAATAAAGACAACTTATACAAAATTAAAGATTATACCGACGACTTCAAGGATTGGAGGTTGAAGCTTTAGTCGTCGTAGGGATGTCGGAGAGTCGGAGCGTATCGGAAGCACTTGGAAGCTTTTGAATTGTTGAAAAACCCTAGGTTTGGCCCTCCTTTTATAGCCTTTAAGCCCCTCAACGAATGGGTCTTCAACCAATCACAAATGGGCACAAAACTCCTTGAAAAATGGTGATAAAGCTTGACTCGAGGCAGATTTTTGACCACGGCTGAACTCGCCGGTTCTGAATCGCCGCCGGTTGAACTGGCCGGTTGAACTGGCAGCCACGATTTTTGACTAAAAAAGGAGTTTAGCTCAAAATACAAGTGAATTCGACGGCCACTTGCCGTCCGATCTCAACATAGACCTTCCATGGGAAGTCTTGGGTTGGATCGTCGCCTAAGGACGTCCCCGTACAAAGGACACGACCTCACTTACGCTTGCACACACGAGCTTACCTCGATACTTACTTGTCGCTTTTGCTTCCGGCCTTCCACTCGATTCCTTCAGCTCCCTCCGAAGTAACTCGAGTGTCGCCCGACCACCGCGGCTTCCTCCGGGTGTCGCTAGCCTTCAGCTCCAGCATTGAGACTTTTCTACACACTTGATTTAGCTCGTGAGATAACAATATAAGCTTAACTTTGTATCGTTTGCTATAATCAAAACATAGGTTCGACTTAGGTGCCCACTGCACCAACAAATACAAGGGGTGACATCCCTTGTATCAAAGATCTAGGAGAACTAAGGAGGAACCTAGTGTTTGTCCTCCCTCCGATAACCATAGATAGAAGAGTATGATGGAGTAGGAAACGGGACACGTTTCGACTCTTCATAGGAATTGATTTAGCATCCTCATACTGTCTTTCCTATCTTAATGAACGGTCAGCCTTGTTAGGAATAAGTAGTTCCTAGTAGAAGCGAAAGCTCATCGGGAACGTGTATGATGTCCCTTCCATAACATCATAATTAGAGATCTAGACAAACAAATTGCAGAAAGCATCAAAATGCCTTGGTTAATCCTAGGAGATTTTAATTCTCCCTTATCCCCAAGGGACAAATGTGGGGGCCTGCCAGTAACAGAATATGCCACAGCGGATTTTCGGAATTTTTACTTGGAAGCCGAAATTGAAGACTTACGCTCCATAGGATGCAAATACACGTGGACAAACGACAAGGTGGTAAGTAAATTAGACTGGGCAATGGTGAATAAAGATTGGATAGAGCAAGATCGTAGCAGTTTTGCCGATTTTAAGACCCCCAGAACAGTCTCAGACCACACACCATGCATAGTATCAGTGCTAGAAGCAACAGGAAAACAGAAAAGGCCTTTCAAATTCTTCAACATGTGGACATTGCACCCCAACTATGGCCAGCTAGTAGACGAGAATTGGAGCAGCCAAGGCACCAACGTAGTTGATGGGACAGTGCAATACAGACTCAGGCATAAGCTCACCAAACTAAAATTGCACCTCAGACAGCTCAACAAACTGCACTATCAACACATTCAGGAACGAGTTAAACTTGGTCAGGAGCAATTAAAGGAGATGCAACAACAAGGGCTTTCAGAGGGACGGATGGAGGAGGAGTACTTACTCATGAGGAAGAAAGTGGAAGCTTTGGAACAAGCAGAATACATATTCTATTTGCAGCGTGCCAAACATGAATACATGCGGGGAGTTGATAGAAATAACTCCTATTTTCATGCACTGGTTAAAAGAAACAATAAGAGGAGGGAGGTAACAGCGGTTGAAAGAATAATGGGGAGCAAACGAGCTCGCATGAGGAAATAGTGGGAGAGTTCCTACAATATTTTCAGGGGCAGTTGGGAGAGCATGGAAGCAGAACGCAATATCAAGGTGCCTGCATGGAGTTTGGAAGGAAGCTAACGGAGACACAGCAATTGCGAATGGTCAGGATTCCGACAGAAGAAGAAATCAAAGGCGCGCTATTTGGGATTGGGGATCTCAAAGCTCCAGGACCAGACGGATATAACTCAAAGTTTTTCAAGCACTCGTGGGACACTGTCAAGCACGATGTGGTGGCTGCTATCACGGAATTTTTTGAGAATGGTCAGCTACTCAAATCATGGAACCACACCCTAATTGCCCTGGTACCTAAGTCACCGCATTCAAGTAAAGTGCAAGATTACAGACCAATCTCTTGCTGTTCAGTGGTCTACAAAATAATCAGCAAAATCTTGGCTAGCAGAATTGCAGAAATTGCGGATCATCTACTGAATCCGGCACAGACTGCTTTTGTTCAGGGACGTTGCATATCGGATAACATCCACCTGGCTCAGGAATTGATGCGAAGTTACACTAGGAAAAGAATTTCTCCGAGATGTATACTAAAGGTCGATCTACAAAAGGCTTTTGATTCTGTGAACTGGGAATTTTTGCAGGATGTCCTCCGGTCACTACAGTTTCCGGATAGATTTGTAGAGTGGATTAAGGAGTGTGTCACCACCATTTCTTTTTCAGTAGTTATCAACGAAAACATGCACGGCTACTTTGCAGGAGGCATAGGACTCAGGCAAGGGGACCCCCTATCTCCCTATCTCTTTGGCATGTGTATGGAATATTTATCCAGGCTACTAGCGAAGCAAACCTGCAGGTCAGATTTTCATTTTCACCCTAAGTGTGAAGAACTAAGGATAGCGCATTTAGTATATGCTGATGATTTGCTACTTCTGGGGCATGGGGATGAATCGACGATCAAGGTGCTAATGGAGTGCTTATCGCAGTTTTCTGGAATGGCAGGGTTGAATGCGAACATGGAAAAATCTAACATCTATCTGGCAGGAGTTCATGCAACAATCAAGGAGAGATTGCTGGCTATCACCGGGTTTCAGGAAGGGCACATGCCTTACAGATACCTGGGGGTTCCTATTGCATCAAAAAAACTAAGAATTTTAGACTATAGTGCTCTCACAGACACACTGAACAGGCAGATAA
Source organism: Wurfbainia villosa (assembly GCA_025175895.1). Classification (NCBI taxonomy): domain Eukaryota; kingdom Viridiplantae; phylum Streptophyta; class Magnoliopsida; order Zingiberales; family Zingiberaceae; genus Wurfbainia; species Wurfbainia villosa. Next base: position 88,452,478 of record CM045992.1, read on the forward strand.
AAGTTTGGCCAAGAAACACGCTCTCGTATGCAGGGAAAAGTCAGCTCATTACCTCGGTCCTCCAAGGTGTGGAATGCTACTGGATGTCAATATTACCGCTGCCGATAGGAGTCATTGAGAAAATCTATAGCACCTGCAGAGCGTTCATGTGGACAACCAAGAACCCTCCAATAGCATGGGCAGAAATGTGCAAACTAAAGGAGGAGGGAGGCATGGGACTGCAAGAACTGAAAGCCTGGAACCTAGCCCTCCTAGCAAAGGTACTGTGGCGGATACAACGCAAGGAGGACACATTATGGATTAGATGGGTGCACCACATATACATATGTGATGGGGAAATATGGGAATGGCGAAGCAAACACAAGGACTCACCCCTTATCAAGACACTAATCTACATCAAGGACAAAATACTAAGTTCTGTGGGGAATAAGGAGAAAGCAGAGCAACTACTTACATCATGGTTCAGGCAAAACAAAAAAGGAACGCGAAGTGCATATGATTTTTTTCGGGAAAGAGGGGAGAAGAAGTCATGGGCTGCAACGGTATGGCATAAAGACATACAACCAAGTCATGCTTTCACCCTATGGATGCTGGCCAAAGGTAAACTCCCTATGCGAGCAAGATAAGAATTTTTAGAGGACAGGCAATGCATTTTCTGTGGCCAAGAGGAAGAGACAATGGACCATATGTTTTTTCAATGTACACCGATCAAGCAATTATGGGGGCGAGTCCGACGATGGCTGAAGATGAGAACAGAAATAAACACATACCGTCACATGCTCAGAATTTTCAGAACAAGATACAAAGGGGCCACTGACATGAATCGATTTCGGCACCTTGGCATGGCAGGGATGATCCACCTAGTATGGAGAGATCGAAATGCATGCAGGTTTAAAGGAGAAAGATTAGATGGAGACTTGCTCTACAGGAAGATCTAAATACATGTTTTCAGAGTAGCGGAGAACAAAAGGATCCAATTCCCACTGGGAATAACATGAGTTTATTTTTCTCTTCTTAATTTTCTTCTTTTTCTCTCTATATCTCTCTTTCCTATTTGTTTCTCTGTTTATTTTTTGTGTTTTCCTCCTTGATCAGGGCACTCCTTGCCCTGGAAATCCTTAGACCAGGGCATTGGTTTGCCCTGGAAATCCTTGGAAAAAAAAAACAGAGTGGTTTTTTCAGGGCGGTTTCCTTCCGAAGTGGTTTTTTTGTTAAAGGAATGTTTCCAGGGCGGATTTCCAGGGCGGTTTTCTAGGGCGGTTTCTAGCCTAGGGTGGTTTTTCAAGGAGGTTGTCTTAGGGCAGTTTTTGGCGCAAAGGAGTGGCTGGCAGGGCGGTTTTCTCAGGGCAGTTTTTGACGCAAAGGAGTGGCTGGCAGGGCGGTTTTCTCAGGGCAGTTTTTGAGCAAAAGAGTGATGCCTAGGGTGGTTCTCCAGGGCGGTTTTCCAGGGTGGTTTCGTTTGGCAGGTTCGCACAAAGACCGTGGCTCTCGGTCTTACAATGCCAGGGCAGTTTTGCTTCCAAGACCAGGGTGGTTTTTTGCACAGTAGGGCAATTTTTGGCGCAAAGGAGTACGGGGCGGTTTCTCAGGCGCTTTTGACGCAAAGGAGTGGCGAGGAGGTTTTCATTTTGAGCAAAAGAGTGATGCCTAGGGTGGTTCTCCAGGGCGGTTTTCCAGGGTGGTTTCGTTTGGCAGGTTCGCACAAAGACCGTGGCTCTCGGTCTTACAATGCCAGGGCAGTTTTGCTTCCAAGACCAGGGTGGTTTTTGCACAGTGGGCAGAGCGGAGCAGTTTCCCCCCAATGCCAGGGTGGTTTCAATCTGCACAATGGATTGTTGCCAGGGCGGTTTTGACCAGGCTGGAGCGGGCCAGGGAGCCCAGGGCAGTTTTGCAAGAGCAGCGGATTACTAGGGAGACTTTGGCAAAGAGATCAGATATCAGGGCATTTATTGCCCTGATCTCGCTTGTCAAGGAAATCCTCATATGAGAGCACCTCTATGCCCTGGAGTTTTGTATAGAAGGGTACGTTTGCCCTGGAAACCAGTATACCAGGGCAGTTCGTCGCCCTGGAATCAGAGCATTTCTTGGCCAGATCCTTCTTGCCCTGGATTGTTAGTAATATATGAGAGATGTCCTAAGGCAATCGCCTTATGTATGAATCATTTATATGATAAATGAAGATTCACTATTTGAGTATACATATTTTATGTATTTAATTGGATCTTAAACTCATTTACTAAATGTCCACGATACGATTCACAGCATGAGAGAATTTGTGATTGGATCACAACTAGTGAGTATCTCTACATGTGTAATTGTGATGTATCGGAATTATCCCTAATCGATGAATTGATGGATTTGGACACCATCAATTCTGTCGAGACTAGCACGAGGTATACTCCTTGGTGTATCCAAGCAGCTGATTCTCACTAGCTGGAGACATAGTGATGTCCGGAGTTAATCGTGGATGCTAGTTATGGTAACTAGTTCATTGGAGTGACCAGCCGTAAGACTTCATATGGTTCTCTGCATATATAGATATGTCAATGAAGTTCTTACTGTGGCTTAAGTGCGATGTTCCTTTGACTTGCGGTATTGAGTCATCTTGATCATGGAGACTTATGCTTTGACATCTTAAGCAAACATCTCTAAGGAGATGTGGACCCGGGATGATTGGGTATAAGTCGAAGTGATCGAAGGTGTTTGAATAGCCTATAAAGGATTCACCACTCCTTGCGAGGAGATGTATACCCATGGCCTCTCGTCGGATTATTACTAAAGTCTTTGGCCAAAGCATTACATGTTTAGAGTAAGGTACTCTTCGATACATGTGGAGTAACTAGAATCCGTAGGGCGAGGAAATGATACTTGGGCTAGGTGTGGCGTGAGTCGACCTAGTGAGGCCCGACACAATAGACCATGTCACGAACCAAGTGGGTATAAGATGAGTGAAGGGAATGGGGCACGAATCATTCGAAGGGTTTGAAATAGTTACGGATCAGTTGATCTTTTGGTTAATTGGGGATCATGATGTACTACTAGGTGCCACTCATGATCGTTCTATAATTAATGGTTAATTATAGGCAGCATAAACCGAGAACCTATTTGGTCACGCTGCTGAGCGTAATCGAAAGGATTTAAAGCGAGCTTGAGAATGGGATTCTCGAGGAGAAACTAGGTTTGGTTGGACCAAACATAAGCGAGCATGAAATCGTTTGATCGCAATGGAAGCGTGGATGGGCGCGTCTTATGAAGACATAATGGATGAACCAAATTGGTTTGGTTCTAATCCAATGGATGAGAATGAACCAAAGGGGTTTGGTTTATTTTAAACGAATGAACCAAAAGTTGGTTCGGTTCGTTTTAACTTAAAATAAACTATCATGGTTTGGTTTATTTTAACTTATCTTAATGGAGCGGGTTAACGGGCCTAATGGTTATGATCCAATAACCATTAAGAGAATTAGTTCTCTATAAAAGAGGGCTTAATGGATAATTAAGCCCTAATCAAAGCCCTAGTTGAAGTTGCCGCCCACCTCATCTTCTCTTTGAGTTGGCGCCAACCTCCTTTGCCGCTCAGCCCATTGTGCCGCCGATCAAGTTGTTGCCGGTGTCCAAGCTTCAGCCGGTGAACCCTCCGGCGACCCTCCGGTGATCTTCCTAGGCTTCGGTGAAAAGGTGAGCACTTGACTTCCTTTGTTGGCCGACGCCTATCTCCTCCACCAAGCTGTCCAGTTTTCTGGACAGCTTCTTCTCGTCGGGCGTCGTTTGGGCGGTTAGAGTGCTCGACAGCGGCTAACTACGGATTGATCTCCGGTAATCCTCTGAGTGGAGGGGCGAAGGATTCGTCAATCGGTTGGCGAATACCTCTCGGAGAAGCGAGTTTGAGGACTTCGTTTAGGATCGAATTTGGATTCGGATCGTGATCATCTCGATCACGTCGTCTTCAACACGAGGCTAGTAACCCGTCACGAAGGCGAAGCTCGTGGCTTAAGCGAAGTCATCGAGGCTCGGCGTGGATCTGGATAGAGGCGATTCTACGAGGATCGTTCGGTTGATGCCGTTCCGCTACCGTCATCTGAAAGGTATAAGCGTAGATAAATTTCCTTTTATTGCAAATTTTAAATTTACGGTTATGTCTACACTTGTTGTAATATGCATCGTGTGTTGTGTGTGTTGTAATAAATAGGAGTATTTATTATTTTATTGCTTCATTTGTGCTCGTATTTACGAAACATGATCGAACACACACACCTTGCAGTGAAACCTTATGGTATCGAGCCCAGGTTGTGTTTTACGACATAATCGTAAAAATGGTTTTGCGATAGTCATAATGTATTTCTGGAAATTTTCTAATTTTGGAAATTTAGAAGTATTTATGGAAATTTTTCAATTTTGGAAGTCTAGAAGTATTTATGGAAATCTTCCACTTTTGGAAAGTTGGAAGTATTTATGGAAATTGATATTTTCCATAAATAAAATATTTGATTAGATTCTGGAAATTTGTTTCCTAATTTAATCATGATTTGATTTGGGAAATCAAATCTTAAAATATTTTATTTCCATAAGTAGTTTTAATGATTTAGGAAATTGGTTTCCTAAATAGATTTTCCTTAATCAAATAATTCCATGAATAAAATATGTGATTAGATTTGGAAATTTGTTTCCTAATTTAATTATGATTTGATTTGGAGAATCAAATCTTAAACATATTTTATTTCCATAAATAGTTATGACACATAAGGAAATATATACATGACATAATTGTATGACATGTAATTGCATTAGATGCATAACATTATGCCATGCGTGTCGTGACATGTAGATGTATGCCATGTATGCCATGTCATGTAGATAATAGTTATTTGCATGCAAAGAGGATGAGACATAAAAACCCTTAAACAATATTAAAGACTACACCTTCCATTAATATGGTTAGAACCAGAGTTCGGTTTCTTGTTTGGGTTGTTGGACTCTCTCTAAGCCCGGCTCGAACCCGAATATGTTCAAACCATGGAATAGTTTAATACTAATATGGTAAGAGTCAGAGGTCAATCGTTAGCTTTGGTTGTTGGACTCTCTCCAAGCTGGGCTAATTGGTTGAATGCGCTCTAACCATATTAAAACTATGTCCCGATTAATGGGTTGGCTTTAACCTGGAGCATCGGCTTGTTGGACTCTCTCTAAGGTCGATGTAAAGGGAGGTGAAGTTGGGTGCTATGCATATGATGCATACTTGTTAATGTCTTAACAACCCGATGTATGTGTGAACATTCAATTAGTTGATAGCACATTGTGATAGTTGCATATACGTGATATGCAATCGGTATAGAAGATACCTACTGTCGTAGTTATGAATGGTTTGTTGGACTCTCTCCAAGGTTGTTCATAACTATGATGGATATTAGCCCATTCGGAGATGGACCTACGATCTCCCGAAGTGATTTTGGGGTTTTTGAAATTCGAAAAATGAATGGGATTTATAAATGTATATTGATGCATTTTTAAAATCATTTTCTCATATATGCTCGTTTTGTATTTCTAAGATTGATCATGATGTCTTTGAATTTGCGTTCCATTTTGGATTCGAATAAATTGACTGGGCCGAGCTTCTTGGACTGGCTTAGAAGCTTGAGAATTGTTCTCAAGGTTGAAAAGCTTGCAAATGTCCTCGAAGCGCCTCTTCCCGCCCGTCCTAGTGAGCGATGCAACTCGGACCAATTGTTGGCCTATCGAAACTTGTGAGTGACTCTGAACAAATGAGTTGCATCATGCTAGCCGCGATGGAACCCAAGCTACGAAAGCAGCATGAGCATATGGATGCTCATATCGTAGTCCTTCATCTTTGTGAGTTGGTTGATGAGCAAGTGAGATTCGAAGGTTCGAAGTCTCAAAGCTCCTCTTCACCTCTCGAGATGCTAGGAGGTTCATCGTGGTGCGCTCAATATCTTTGAAGACCGTGGAGTCTTCCGAGAAGCATGAGCGAGGGGCAGTCTTTTAGTTGATTCCTCGAAGAAAGGTTCTAAGAGGAAGTCAAAGGAAATGAGAAGGGAAAGAAGAGAAGGGCAAAGAAGGTAGAACTAGCACAAAAGGAAACTTGCCATCATTATGGCAAGGAGAGCCATTTGCGAAGAAAGTGCAAGATTTATCTTGAGTCCGTGAAGAAGAATAAGGCATCGGATGCTCCATCGTCTTGATATCTTTGTTATTGATTGTCATTCTATTTCCTCAAACACTTGGGTATTTGATCTGGGTGTGGCTCACATATATGTAATGACATACATGGGCTAAGGAATAGAAGAAGACTCGTCGGAGAGTCAAATTTACGTGTTGGGAATGGAGCAACTTTGCACTCGCCATCGAACGTATTTGTTGGAACTCCTGTAGGACTTGTCTTAGAACTGGACAATTGCTTTTATGTTCCTTCATTGATAAAGAACATCATTTCTATTTCTTGTTTAAATAGAAATGGGTACCATTTGACTTTTAGTAACAATTGTTGTTACATAACTTTGAATGGAGTTCTTTAAGGACTGGAACTTTAAGCAATGGTGTTTATCGTTGGGCGTATCCGGTGACATTTTCAATATCGAGCGAGCAACAAGCGTGCTCGAAAGGATAATCAAATAGACTCCTATATGTGGCATTGTCGTCTTGGCCATATAAGCAAGAAATGCATGTCCGAATTACACGATGTGGAATTCGGAATCGTTGAATTGGATTCATACGATACATGCGAATCATGCTTAAAAGGCAAGATGACTAAGTTACCTTTCTTGGAAAGGTGAGCAGTGGGAGAGTTACTAGGACTAATACATCGATGTATGTGGACCTATGTCAACTCAGCATTAGGAGGCTATAGCTACTTCATTACCTTCACCGATGATCACTCACGGTTTGGGTATGTGTTCTTGATGAAACACAAGTCTGAAGCCTTTGAAAGGTTCAAAGAATTCAGAAATGAAGTAGAGAAACAACATGATAAGAGTATTAAAATACTTCGATCGGATCGAGGTGGTGAATACTTAAGTCAAGAGTTTCTTGATTATCTAAGAGACAATGTTATATTGTCTCAATGGACTCCGCCATATACACCACAGTATAATGGTGTATCTGAGAGGCGTAACCGGACCTTGTTGGACATGGGCAGGTCAATGATGAATCATGCGACTCTTCCCAAGTCCTTTTGGGGCTATGCACTTCAGACAGCTGTTTACTTGTTAAACAGAATGCCTACCAAGGTAGTCTCAACTACTCCATATGAGATATGGAATGGTAAGAAACCTCATGTATCTTACTTGAAGATATGTGGTTGTCCTGCTTTTGTGAAGCGGACTGTATCAGACAAATTGGATGCTAAGTCTGATAAATGTCTATTTATTGGATACCCTAAGGAAACAAGGGGTTACCAATTCTATCATCCTGTGGAACAAAAGGTGTTTGTTTCAAGGCATGCTGTGTTTCTAGATAAAGAGTTTCTCTTGCAAGAAAACAGTGGGAGTGTCGTCGAGCTTGATGAGGCTCGAGAGACTCAAATAGACATTAATGAGATACACAGTGAAGCACAGCGGTAGACTCATAGTGATGAGCAATCATTTGGACCTATTGTAACACCACATCTTCGTAGATCCAGTAGAACACGTAATATTCACGAGAGATATGGATTTCTCGTAAGTGAATCGAACGACGTGTTACTCATTGATGATGAGGAGCCTACCAGTTATGAAGAAGTGCTGACAAGTTCAGAAAGGGATAAGTGGCTTGGTGCCATGAAGTCGGAAATGGATTCCATGTATGAAAACCAAGTTTGGAACTTGGTTGACCCACATGAAGGGATAAAGCCTATAGGGTGCAAGTGGGTTTTCAAGAAGAAAACCGACATGGATGGTAATGTGATTACCTATAAGGCTAGATTGATGGCGAAAGGATATCGTCAAAAACAAGGTGTTGATTATGACGAAACCTATTCGCCTGTAGCTATGCTTAAATCCATTCGGATGCTCCTGACCATAGTGGCTCATTATGATTATAAGATATGGCAGATGGATGTGAAAATAGCTTTCCTTAATGGAAACCTGCTCGAGGACGTGTATATGATACAGCCTGAGGGTTTCACATCGGTTGATAAAACCAAGGTATGCAAATTGCGACGGTCCATTTATGGATTGAAGCAAGCATCCAGGAGCTGGAATATCCGTTTTGATGAGACAATCAAAAAGTTTGATTTCTCACAAAATCCAGACGAACCTTGTGTGTACAAGAAGGTTAGTGGGAGTGCAGTCATATTCCTAGTATTGTATGTCGATGACATACTACTTATAGGAAACGATGTTTCAATCTTACAGTCAGTGAAGGTTTGGTTATCCAAGACATTCTTCATGAAAGACCTGGGAGAAGCAACCTACATCCTCGGGATTAAGATCTATAGAGATAGATCGAAACGGTTGCTTGGTCTTTCGCAGTCTACATATATAGACCGAGTGCTAAAGAGGTTTAGCATGTCGGAATCCAAGAAAGGTTTCTTACCCATCAGGCATGGGGTACACCTTTCGAAGTCTATGTGTCCGCGCACAGAAGACGAGAGGATTTGCATGAGTAAGATTCCCTATGCATCCGCAATAGGATCTATCATGTATGCTATGTTATGTACAAGACCCGATGTATCGTACGCTCTGAGTGTCACGAGCAGATACCAGTCCGATCCAGGAATGGATCATTGGGTGGCTGTTAAGACGATCCTTAAGTACTTAAGAAGAACTAAGGATGTGTTCCTAATATATGGAGAAGGGTACATGGTGATACGTGGGTATACGGATGCCAGCTCCAGACAGACAAGGATGATTCCATGTCTCAGTCTGGGTATGTATTCACCTAGAATGGAGGCGCAATAAGTTGGAAAGGTTCCAAGCTTGACACTATAGCGGATTCTGCCACTAAGGCAGAATACATTGCAGCTTTGGAAGCAGCAAAGGAAGCGGTTTGGATCAAGAAGTTCATCTCTGAACTTGATGTGGTCTCATCAATGATCCAAACATGTGCTTGCACGCTATCATCTTATCGGAGAGATCATCGTAGGAACGAAATACAAATCGAGAAAATTCCCCGAAAGGAACTTAGCGGATCCTTTGACTAAGGCATTACCTCAAAGTAAGTTTGAGGGTCATGTTAGAGCTTATGGTATTGGATACCGTAGCGATTGACATTAGGCCAAGTGGGAGTCTGTTAGTAATATATGAGAGATGTCCTAAGGCAATCACCTTATGTATGAACCATTTATATGATAAATGAAGATTCACTATTTGAGTATACATGTTTTATGTATTTGATTGGATCTTAAACTCATTTACTGAATGTCCACGATACGATTCACAAAGATGAGAGAATTTGTGATTGGATCACAACTAGTGAGTATCTCTACATGTGTAATTGTGATGTATCGAATTATCCTAGTCGATGAATTGATGGATTTGGACACCATCAATTACACGAGACTAGCACGAGGTATACTTCTTGGTGTATCCAAGCGGTGATTCTCACGGAGACATAGTGATGTCGGAGTTAATCGTGGATGCTAGTTATGGTAACTAGTTCATTGGAGTGACCGTAGTAAGACTTCATATGGTTCTCTGCATATATAGATATGTCAATGAAGTTCTTACTGTGGCTTAAGTGTGATGTTCCTTTGACTTGCGGTATTCAAGTCATCTTGATCATGGAGACTTATGCTTTGACATCTTAAGCAAACATCTCTAAGGAGATGTGGACCCGGGATGATTGGGTATAAGTCGAAGTGATTGAAGGTGTTTGAATAGCCTATAAAGGATTCACCACTCCTTGCGAGGAGATGTATACCCATGGCCTCTCGTCGGATTGTTACTAAAGTCTTTGGCCAAAGCATTACATGTTAAGAGTAAAGTACTCTTCGATACATGTGCAGTAACTAGAATCCGTAGGACGAGGAAATGATACTTGGACTAGGTGTGACGTAGTCAGCCTAGTGGGGACTGACACAATAGACCATGTCCTGAACCAAGTGGGTATAAGATGAGGGAAGGGAATGGGGCACGAATCATTCGAGCTACTGAAGGGTTTCAGAAATAGTTCTGGATCAACCGTTGATCTTTTCGGTTAATTGGGGATCATGATGTACTACTAGGTGCCACTCATGATCGTTCTATAATTAATGGTTAATTATAGATGGCCAACATAAACCGAGAACCTATTTGGTCACACGCACAACGAGCGTAATCCAAAGGATTTAAAACGAGCTTGAGAATGGGATTCTCAGACCGAGAGAAACTAGGTTTGGTTGGACCAAACATAAAGCGAGCATGAAATCGTTTCAGTCGCAATGGAAGCGTGGATGGGCCGCGTCTTATGAAGACGTAATGGATGAACCAAAATGGTTTGGTTCTATTCCAATGGATGAGAATGAACCAAAGGGGTTTGGTTTATTTTAAACGAATGAACCAAAAGTTGGTTCGGTTCGTTTTAACTTAAAATAAACGATCATGGTTTGGTTTATTTTAACTTATCTTAATGGAGCGGGTTAACGGGCCTAATGGTTATGATCCAATAACCATTAAGAGAATTAGTTCTCTATAAAAGAGGGCTTAATGGATAATTAAGCCCTAATCAAAACCCTAGTTGAAGTTGCCGCCCACCTCATCTTCTCTTTGAGTTGGCGCCAACCTCCTTTGCCGCCCAGCCCATTGTGCCGCCGATCAAGTTGTTGCCGGCGTCCAAGCTTCAGCCGGTGAACCCTCCGGCGACCCTCCGGTGATCTTCCTAGGCTTCGGTGAAAAGGTGAGTACTTGGCTTCCTTTGTTGGCCGGCGCCTATCTCCTCCACCAAGCTGTCCAGTTTTCTGGACAGCTTCTTCTCCTCTCGTCGGAGCGTCGTTTGGACGACGGTTAGAGCTCCGACAGCGGCTAACTTACCGGGGATTCGATCTCCGGTAATCCTCTTAGGTGGAGGACGAAGGATTCGTCAATCGGTTGACGAATACCTCTCCGGAGAAGCGAGTTTTGAGGACTCGTCTTTGGATCCGAATTTGGATTCGGATCGTGATCATCTCTCGATCACGTCGTCTTCAACACGAGGCTAGTAACCCGTACGAAGACGAAGCTCGTGGCTTAGCGAATTCATCCCGAGGAACTCGGCGTGGATACGGATAGAGAGGATTCTAGCGAGGATCATTCCGGTTGATGTCGTTCCCGCTACACGTCATACGAAAGGTATAACGTAGATAAATTTCCTTTTGTTGCAAATTTAAATTTATGGTTATGTCTACACTTGTTGTAATATGCATGTGTGTGTTGTGTGTGTTGTAATAAATAGGAGTATTTATTATTTTTATTGCTTCCGCTGTGTTCATGTTTACGAAACATGATCGAACACACACACGCCGCGGTGCCGGAAACCCAACATGGATATCTTTGAATGAGGGCACTTTTTGGTCTGGAAATCCATGTGTCAAAAAAAAACGGTGAATAGGCCACCCAAAGGCCTATCTAGTCCGTAGCAAACGGCTACGGTAAAGACGCCCCAAATCCGTTTATGGCTGAGGCTTGCCCAATAAGCCTAATAAAGGTGAATAGGCCCACCTGAATGGCCTATCTAGTCCGTAGAGAACGACTACGATAAAGACATTACAAATCCGTTGATGGCTGGTCACTTGCCAAAAGTGACAAACACTGGATTGGCACCACACAGGATGATGGAGAGATGGATGTGGATGGATACCCGGCATGGATAAAGGACGTGGAAGCAGCGGGTTGAGAGTTCGTGGGTCAAACAACAGCGGGAGCTTCAACGGGAGCCAGTTTCAGCTACTGCACTAGCTGCCAGCTGGATGCCGGAGGGCAGACCTTGGCATCACATGACTCTTATTAGGAGCCGCAAAAGACATGGATGACTCAAGAAGGTAGGAAAGGGAAGAGGGATACAGTTTCTGAACGGTGCATGTGAGCACATAGAAACAAGGATGGTACACATGAGGGAAGGTATTGTGAGAGAGGTTTGGTACTCATGACAGCACCTGTACGCTACGCCGGGGTGCATCTTAGATCTGATATTTCGTCAGACATGACATGAGAATGAACCCGTGGCTACTGTATGTTTGTGCTTTTTCTTGATGATATCTATTTACCCTTCATCAAAAAAAAAATAATTAGAGATCTAGACAACATTTAATTGATAGTATGTTCCATTATGCACAAGTGAAACCGAAGTCCTAGAGTCCTTCTGAGAACTTTGAACCAACCTTCCCTTCCTCCGAGTGACACCATACTTGAGTTAGGATTGTCATCGACCTCGCTACCCTCGTATTTAGGACATTCACTCCGACCAACGAGATATACTGGTCAAACGATACTTGAATCTCAGTCCCTATGGGATCCATAATCTTTATTACTTGACGACATCTGTGCACTTGTGGGCATTGAGTGTGAGCGCGGGCTTCGAGTCCTCGACGATTCTCGTCGTAGATTTGAGGATCACATTTGCGTACATCAAGTTTTTGGCACCGTTGTCGCTGACTGTTGATTCAATATCGGATCGAAAGTGGATAGTTTGGATCGGACCTAGTTTAGGATTATTTTTCTAGTCTTCATTAATCTAATTTAGATTTCAGTTTTTCTTTTAGTTATTTTCTTAGCACTTGGTCTCTTTTATTTTTCTATTTGTTTTCTTTTGTAGTCTCTTGCCAAGGCACTGATGTTCCTTCCCTTGTCTATATTTTCATGTATATAAAGATGTATGCTTTTACTCATGATTATGGTCAATTTAATGTTGTGTGTTTTGGTAACATTTATTGTGAGCATTGTGGGGAACAATGGCATACCATTAATGATTGTCCGGATATATTTGGACCTTAGCAATTTGATCAAGAAAATATCACCTACGATTAAAACCAGTGACCAAAAAATGATTCGTATTCATATAGTTATGACCCTGGCTACTTAAACCCTCAATATTGTCCACCTAAATCCTTACTTGAGTAGATGATGGAAAATTTCATTCAAATGCAACAAGCAGCGAACACTGAATTCCAGCAGCGGCATTGGCAGACAGAGACTCAATATTGTTTCCCAAGTGAAAACAAGAGCTATGAATCACCATGCAAATTTTATCAAGAACCAAGTCCCCACTTAGAAGCCCTGCTAGATAATTTTACTAGGCGATGCAAGGAGCATAGTCGACAATTCGCGGAGTTTATGCAACGAAATCTAGTAGAAGAAGAAACCAAATATCTAGAAGGTGGCTTTGATGACTGGATTACACCTAATATGGTGGAGACTCACTTTGGACGAATGGATGACGAAGGCGTAGATGACATAAGAAGTTAAGAAGGACAATCCATTCAATCACCACTTGAAAGAGAACTTGAGGATTATATAATTAATACTTTAATCGAGGAGGGCATTGCTTCAATTAAAATAGCTCCTAAGCTCAAGGACTTAGAAGAGTCTGCCTTAACCCTCATCGAAACTTTAGTTACCAATAACGAATCCCTTCAAGTGATTGGTAATGATAAAGTCTCATTTGACGTAATAAAATCTGCTAATCAATCTTTTGGTGAGGATATTTGTGGTGAGTTATATTATTTACAACATATAGATAAAATAGAATATTGTGATCAAATTCCTAATGATTCTTTAAAGATGAGCATGCTCAATCTCGAACAAAGGAAGGCGGTTAATAAATATCTTGCCCCTCCACGAGCATGATATAAGAGATATATAGATGGAGGACCAAAAGGCAAGAGGCATAAAGTGAGCAAATATCTTGCTTCCCCACGAGCAAGATTCAAAAATATCAAGAGAGGGAAGAAGAAAAACCTCCTTCAGCCGATGGCACAGAGCGAGGTTAAAAATTATGACAAAGATGAATGGAGGTTCACGGAACCACTAGAGCCGAGGTGAAATGTAGGAGTATGGTCGAGTTAAAGACCTTAAACAAGCACTTCTTGGGAGGCAATCCAAGTTTAGTTTTATATATGTTTTTGACTTTATTGCATTCATGTGTATAATTTAGACTTTGATTTATGGTCACTTATGTTTTTGCAAATAGTTTAGGAATAGAAAGAACTTGCTAGGTAGAAGCAAAAATCGTTTTGAGCCCATAGAAAGAGACACGGGCAGCCGTGTGGTTTCACACGGTCGTGCCCCCATGAGGAGAAGCCCACACGGCAGGGCATGTGGGAGAATTCAAACCGTGGTGTGCTCTGGAAGAGAAATAGAGGAACACTCTTTTTGTTTTGTAAGGAAACACATGCCACCCCTTAGGCTCCCCGACGTTGATCGTACCACCATCACCAACAACACCAACTGGCACCTGGACCGGGTAATGGAGTCTCCACCACATGAGGCTCCTTCCACTTAGGCACCCATCTCTCCCCCGATCCATCACTCTCCCTCGAGTCCACAGATGTATAGGAGCCCACCTAGTCCACAACGAGAGCCTGCACCTGCACCACCATCTTTTTCTATTTTTGAGCAAGATACAGGTACATCTGCCTATGACTTTTTAGAGTTCCGATCATGCCTCAATGACATATACACCGAGCAGTAGACACAGAGGCAGCAATGGGAGGAGCAGAGCACTTATACACAAGCAGAGTTTCAAGGCTTATGGGAGAACTTCCAGTGGGCGAGGAGTTCTACGATGAGGCCCGTATCTATTTCTAGGAGGAGGCTGCCCATTGCTAGGAGGAGACTGCATACTGCTAGGAGGTTCGGCAGCACATGTGTGCCACGCAAGCACAGTGGGCCTGAGAGGAGAAGCACAGAGTAGCCGCTGCATCCACCAGCTCCCAGATCGACCACATGTACATATGGCATCAGCGGCTGAGAACCAGATTTTCCCAGGAGCCCGACATTCCGAGGCTACCAGACTTCCCACCTCGGTCGCCGTATTAGAGGTACTATTTCATATAAGTCTGGGGGGCCCAAAGTTTTGATATGTTTTGTTTCTAGCAGTACTTTCTTTCTTGATACTTGCATTTTAGTTTTAGTTTGCATTTATTTGTTCATGCATAGAGTGTTTAGTTTCTTTCAGTACTTAGTTTTTGCTATCTTTAAGCTACCTCAGTACTATTTTTAAGATCTCTTCATGAATTGTTTCCATAGGTAGCTTAACTTCATTTATCTCATGGTATTTTATTTTGATTGCTCTAATGAATGTTCTAGACTTGCAATGATTAGCTTTTATTTTTACACTTACACTGGAGATGCTCGGATTGTGTAAGCCCATTTGGAAAAATCAAAATCCCTAAAAAAAAAATTCATGAGGAATAATAAAACGGTTGTCGTGGGTGGAAATAGTTAGGTTCCCCTTTGAAACCGAGTTAGGTTAATGGGGAAACACCTACCAATTTCTCTCAATACCGAGCACACCTTTGAGACTTGGTGCTAAATCTAGGGAACGACCCTCGGTTTGGGCAGCTAAGTGCCTAAAAGCCGGAGACCTTATGAAATCTATAAGATGACGACTTAACTTACTGTGGAACAAGTATCCCTTAAGAAGATTCGCTTAGCACGTGCACAAGAAGCTAACTTAGTGAACTTTTAGAACATATCTATTTGGCTTTAATTGAAAATACCACTTGATAAATCTTGTTAACATGCTAAGTATGGAACAATGCTTTTTAAAATTTCATGGCACTGAGGTATGCTTGAGGACAAGCAAAGATTTAAGTCTAGGGAGATCGATGTAAGCAAAACATATAGGGTTTTAAGAGTAGTTTTCGCTCACATCTTGTTGCATTTTATACTTGTTTAATGTATATCTTACTTTGTTTTGCATGCATTTCCTATTTTTTGGTTTAGACATTTGCTCGTTATGCTTTTGTGCGCAGGATAACATTTTACAGGGCACACTTTTGGAGCAAAATGAAGACATTTAGAAGGTGGAACAGAAGGGGACATGGCCTAGCCGTGTGAATCCACATGACCGTGTCCAAACTACAGAATTGGCCAACCCAGTGCCACACACAGGCTAGCTGTGGGAATCCACACGACCATGTGGTGCTGGGTTTTTTCAATGCGACTAGGTTCTTTCATGGATTTATGCAGCGCCGGCTTCAAGTCTATAAAAGGGAAGCCACAATCAAATCATAGGGGGAGGCACGATGATTGGGACAGCAAGAAGGTGCCATAAAAAGCACCGGAGACTCGTAACGAGGAGGCAGGAACCAGCTTGAGGATCGTAATCTGTGTTCTAATGCCAAAGAGAAGGGCCAAGAGTACTAAAATTTGATTCCTATTCAATTTTTGCATTGTAATGATTGATTCTATTATGCCTTTTGTCCTTTCCTTTCTTTATATGTAGTAGATACTTTGATTCTAGGATTAGGGAGTAGCTTGTGTACGTAGAACATGCTAGTTTGAATATATATTATGTTTCTGAATTTATATTTGCATTTGGTGTTGTTAGGATCGATGATAATTTTGTTTTGGTTTTCGATCTATTGTGCATAGCCGATACAAGAGGTGGCATCCCTTGTATCAAAGATCTAGGAGAACTAAGGAGGAACCTAGCGTTTGTCATCCCTCCGGTAACCGTAGACAGAAGAGTATGATGGAGTAGAAAATGAGACACATTCTGACTCTTCATAGGGATTGATTTGGCATTCTCGTACCATCTATCCTTCAAAATCGCTACAAAATCTCTTCAAAAATCTCCCCAAAAATGACTGCAAAATCCTCCAACTCGAGCAACTTTTATAACCTGCATCAAGCTGATTTTGTGCCTAGCAGTCGACTGCTCATACCCATCAGTTGATTGCTCCTATAGTCATTGTCTCACAATGACTCGATCCACATTGGAAAAAGTTTTAATGGATATCCCATTAGTCGACTGCAAAACCCTATCAGTCGATTAATGCACAGACAGTCGAGCCGCCGGTCGAGCCTGCCTTGATTCTATGGCATCATCCATCAGTAAACTAACCTCCATGGTAGTCGACTACTAGTCCAGTCGATTGTTGATGCATGCGAACGCGACCTCAAATCTCGCGACGGAGACCATCAAGGACACGAAGCACACTCTCGTGCTCAATGCCCGCAAGTGCATGGATGTCGTCAAGTAATAAAAAGATTATCGATCCCATAGGGACTGAGATTCGAGTACCGATTTATTCGGTGGATGTAATTGTTTGGGACTAGACTCTAAGAAAAAAATGTGGAACCGCCACATTAGCGGCCCCCCACCACTGTCCCTATGTGTGGAGGGGGGTAAATCAGGTCTCAGGTGGCTAGCGCAGAAATGCAGAGTCATCGGTAGACTGGTCGTCACCTCTAGGAATTGATCCCTTGCCCTTTCAAGCCTTAACACAGTTGTGCTAGCCATCTGGGTTTACCCTGGGGGCTTCGACACTAGACTCTAAGGTTTGTGAATGTGAGGATAATCGTGTAGGGATGTATACTGAAAAGTCTATCTTTTGTATGAACATCTTTATTTTTGAAATAAGAATCACATGATCATTGTTTGCATTTTTATGGTTATGCATATTGTCTAATACATTACATTGTAGATAACATGGTGTGTGGTGTCATACGGGAGATCATGTTATCGGCTCCTTGTAAAGTATAAGTAAAGGCTCACAACCGAGATGACTTTGGACAAATCATTGGAATGGTTGTAGTGTGATTTGGTATTGGTTTGTCATGACCATAGAATCACACTAGTGCACTTTGTGTGTATTGAGCAGGACCGACTTAGAGGTGATTCGATTTATTACTGACTACATAATCGAATCGGACCTCAAATATTATATTGTACATACTCTTAATCCCGATATAATAACGGGCACATATACTTAGTATTCATTTCTTTGATTTACCAATGGGAGAGATTTATAGATTAAATCGATAGGCTCGATAAGTTGGGAAATTATATTATTTATATGGTGTGCCGTTGATTATAGGAGGAAATTGTGTCCTATATATTAGGATGATGATGTCCCCTTGAGGAGCTCATAAGGTTCATCATGTAAACCCTGCAGGTGGACTTAGTCCAGCATTATGAAAAGGTTGAGTGGTACTACTCATAGAGTTAGATGTTGATTAATTAATGGTCAGTAAATTAATTAATCGACGGACATTCGAGATTTTAAACACGGGGAGAAATTGTACAAATAATATATGGAGCCCATATTAACTTATGGGGGTTGGTGAGGTAGATCAATGATGATCCTCTAGTGGAATGGATTATCATTAATGGATCGGACTTTATGTGGGCATGATCCATTGGGTGGCCAAGATCTAACTCCTCCTCATGGTTCCTATTGTAGCCTATTAACACCTCATGAAGCTTAGATCCAATGGATGAAAACAAAACCTAGATCCAAAGGAAGAGATTAAATCTCTAGATCCGATAGTTGAGATTAAATCCCTATAACTAATGGTGGAGATTAAAAGGAGGCTTGAGTCCAACTCTATAAATATAGGGCTATGGCTTGGGCGGCAACTTGATGGATGAGAATAGGGTTTGCTTCCCTTGGGCGGCAAGTAATCCTAGTTTTGTTAGGATTAGGAGTGGGCGGCAAGGGTTTGGGTTTGGGTGTTGGTTGTGGGCGGCAACATGAGGTGAAGGCTTTTTCTTCTTCTTCCAAGGTTTAGCCGGCACATATCCTTCTTCCCTCTACCTTGGTCGAAGCTCAACCTATTCTTCTTCCCTTCATCCTTGGCCGGAAATTAGGAGAGCTAGGTTTAGGGTTTGGGCGGCAACAAGGAGAAGGATTGCTTTCCTTTCTCTTCTCCGAGTGTTGGCCGGCGCCCATGCCCTCATTGATTCTCCTTTGGCCGGTTCCTATACTTCATGTTCTCTTCCTTGGCCGGCGGCAACATCGAGTCTATTGACTTGGTGGTCGGTTCTAAATAGGAAGAAAAGTTTTGTTTGATAATCTTCCTTTGTTCGGAGTGAACAAGGAAAGGAAGATTGGTGATCTAGGAGGCTTCGACTTTTGGAAGATCCTCGCCCACACGACGTCCAAAAGGAGGAAGGACATACAATAGAAGATCAAGAGGTATAACAAGAGGTATAATCTTGTTTATTTTGATTAGTCTTCCTTTGTATTATGTTTATAATTGCTTTTCAATTATATGCATGTTTTATGTGGAAGTTTACTTTATGTATGTGGCTAAATATACTTGGATCCCGAACATAAACACAAAAGCCGGCGATCCGTACATCGTCTATTCCGCGGCTACTCGTAGAATAGAGGTAGGTTACTTGAACAACAAGTTTGTTCAAGTGACCACTCTAAACGAATAGCATGACGATGATAAGGTTGCTTGGGTGTTTCCTTTTGTCTAGGATTAAATTTTTTAATCCAAGGACATTGATGGGATCGCCATGAACAAGCGACCGAGTTGAAGTTGGAAGCGAAGTTTCCCCTCACGGATCAACCCAACAATTGGTATCAGAGCCAAAGTTTCCGGTTTTGTCTGTTTAGGATTCGGTTACTATTATGCACTTTTCATATATTATATGTGTTGGATAATAGTAGGATATGAGTAGGTTAACTCTTTGGTTGCAGGCATAAGATCCGACTATTATGGCCATATGTGTGTATGTGATTGTATGTGTGTATTTTGTTGAATCCTCGGGGTTGACGAGGCTAGTATTTAATTTTTTATAAATTAGATACGACATTGTTTAGCCACTCTTTTTATTTTAGTTTACTTTTGATCTAGATTTCATGTACACTCCCTCGTGGAGTATAGGATCGATGGATGTAAATTAAAATAGATTTTAGTCTCAGCTCGGATCTCCGTATGACTCGTACATGGCGTAGGAGGAGCGGACGAGATGGCGATGCGACGGGAGACATATTGAAGACAAAAGCCATAATAGTTGGAAAATAATTTATTTTTCATATTTATTGCTTATTATTTGATATTCATGTCGTAGGCTAGAAAATTACTAATTGGGAGAGGGATATTTTTATAAATTCCCATGGCCTCCATTACGATTTGACAAGTGATGCAAACAAACTTGTGCGTCGGCTCTGAGTGCCTTCCTCCCCATCGGATGAGTTTGTTTGTGGATCACAAGGTCGAATATGGTTATAGGAAATTATTAAGGAGTGTGTGTACTTCCCCATCATAAGGCACATAATCGGAGATAATTAACTTGGTACCAAGTAATGGTGAACACTTAGATACAAATATAAGTATCCTCTCCATCGGAGTCACTGCTTTTATTTGTAGGGCCAAAGAGGAACCAACTATTAATTTTACTTGTCAAAAAATTAGGTTGACAAGATAGTAAAATTAATGGGTAAAACCTCCTCTTATAAATGTAGAATTCATATACGTCCACACTATCGTGGCATACGATATTCTCGGTGTTTTGAGGTGTTGGTTGATTTTAAAATTTTATTGTTTAAGGAATCAATAATTTTTTAAAATCTAAAGTAATGATCTATGTGATTCTTAGGATTTTCAAAAATGACTTTCAGTCCACTTACTATAATACTAAAGGAAAATAGACTTACTGTACCCAAATAATGTTGATTGGAAAAGAATCTAGATATTGTCTTAACTGCTAAGGAGTACAAATATGTATTCTTTGAAGAGTGACCTTCTAAGCCTGCAAATAAGCTGGAAGTCCTTGGAGTTGAGATCGATGGGGAAACCTAGGACGATATCATTCTCCAGTCGACAGAAAGGCTTGCTCAGGCTCAGGCCATGGTTGCTCAGAAGGTTTCTACTTCTAAGCCGAAAGGCAAGAAGAAGAAGAAACAAGGTGGAGTAAAGGTGGTGGGAGGATCTCAAAGGGGAGTGAAGAAGCCGAAAGGCAAGTACTTTGTTAGGGCAATCTCTTGCCATGATAAGGTTTTGATGTGTGTGGAAAAGGGTTTAAGTTAGGTTGTTATTGTGATTTGATATGTGCGTTGGAGTCTTGCAAGACTTAGTAATACGCACATGGAGCCTTGGTGGGTTCACCACTCACAACCTCGTGCTTGAGTCGGAGAAGGAGCATTGCAGAGTCATGCGCTTGATGCTGCCGAGGGACCATCGAATGAGATGACTTGAAGCGAAGCCAAGGAAGCAGACTTCGGAGGCAAGAGATGCGAAGGAGCATTGCAGAGTCATGCGCCTGATGCTGCCGAGGGACGTGGTTGCGAACGAAGAGAGCTTCGACGAGGGACTTCGAGTGAGATGAGAGAATGAGTGAATTGTAAGTAGCCCATTAGGTGAACTTGGCCGAATGGCTGAGTGTCGGAGGCTCGACCACAAGGGATGAGGTTTACCCGACCGCCGGAAGCTCAAACGAATGTTAAGTTTGAGTTTCACACGACACCAGTCGACTGCCATGAAATGGCAGTCGACTGCTCTGAGTCGAACGCGGTTCGACTGTTATCTGACTGGTGGGTTTATGCCCAGCAGTCCACTTCCATGGAATGTCAGTCGACTGCCAAAAGAAGTCGTGGACACAGAACCTCTCGTAGCCGACTGGGCAGTCGACTACAGAGGTAGCAGTTGACTGACAATTACATCAGTCGACTACCAAGTGTTCCATTGGACTACAACAGTCGGGATCCGACGTGTTCGGTGGTCATTGTAGTGGCGGCAGTCGACTGCAAAGGGCAGCAGTCGACTTGTGGTGGCCAACGGGAATAAATCAGCTCTCTCTATAAAAAGAGAGGGTGTGGGCTTTTGGATGGCTAATACTCATATTCCAAACCATCATCCAAGTGCTCTATAAGTGATAAACTCCTTCTAGTTCTCTTTCACATCAATTGTAAAAGAAGGAGTGTTCTTGAGTTGTAAGGGTTACCTCTACCTAGCTTGTTGTAAAGGAGAGACCAATAGTGGATTGGTTGAGGAGTGATTCACCGAGGATGAATCGGGGACCGTGGATTAGCGACGTAGCCGTGAACCACATTATATTATCTTGTTTGCATTGTTTTTACCTTTGCATTGTTTATTTGCTTGTCTTGTTTGTTTCTGTTGTGCTAATTAGTTTTGTAGACAAGCGAATTACGTCATCGAACGAAAGAGGGCTATTCACCCCCCTCTAGCCGGCCACATCCACACTTCATCGATCCTACAAGTGGTATCAGAGCCAAGAAAAGCTTGTCGAGGACTAACGCCACAACAAGCACATTCAAGAATGGCCAGCTCCAACATTCACCCACCAAAATTTGAAGGCGAATTCTTTTGGTGGAAAAAGAGAATGGAGGTATTTTTTGAAACCGATTTCTAAATTATTTTAATTATGGAAAATGGTTTCGAATTGCCTAGGGATGAAGAAGGAGAGCCATTGGAGAAATCATGGTGGAGCAAGAGGCAAAGGGAAGAATACTTGGCAAATTCAAAGGCCAAGCACCACCTCTACAATGTACTCCCCCAACAAGAAGTGAATAGGATAGGAGAATGCTCTAGTGCCAAGGAGATGTGGGAGAAGCTAGTAGAGCTTCATGAAGGTACCTCGGAGGCCAGGCTTGCAAGAAGAGTCCTCCTTCGCTCCCAACTATCAAACATCAAATTAGAAAAGGGATAAAAGGTAACCTCACTACACTCTAGATTTAAAGAGATAATAAGCGGTTTATCTAGTGTAGGGGAGAAGCTTTCAAATAGGGACATGCTCATGAAGGCTATAGATGCCTTTCCCCGGTCCTCAAGATGGTGCTCTATGGTGGATTCTTTTTACATCTCCAAGAACCTAGAAGTTAGCACCTTGGAGGAATTTTTCTCAACCATGGAGCTCCACGAAACAAGACTTAAAGGAATAATAGAAGAGGCAAGAATTCAACCTTCAAGAGGAGTGGCACTTTTGGCCAACAAAGGGAAGAAGAAGATGGAGATTCCCTCCTCCTCCGACGAAGCTTCCTCTTCCTCCTCCATGGATAGCACGGAAGAAGCCTATATGGTAAGTAGGGTAAGGCGTGCATTAAAAGATTTCAAATTTAATAAATCTAATGATAGGAGGAGAAGACCAAGGAGGAAGGTGATTTGCTACAATTTCCAAGGAGAGGGACATATAAGGGATAATTGTCCCCTCCTAAACAAGAGCAAAGAAGAAAAGCAGAAGAAGGAAGAAAAGAAGAAGAAGGGGAGCAAGAAGAAAAAGGAAGAAGAGAAGAAGGCCAAAGAAAAAGGGAAGGCCAAGGCACTAATAGCAAGGACATGGGATGACCCCTCTTCATCATCTTCATCATCATCGGAAGAGGAGAATGCCTTTGTCACCAACCTTGCTTTGATGGCATTTGATGACCTAGACTCATCCTCCTCCGAAAATGAAGGATCAAGCACAAGTGAGGAGATCTCTAGTTAAAGGGGAGCTTCTTCACCATCCTCATCCAAAGAAGAAGAAGACATGGAAGCTATGGTAACAAATCTAACTCCCAAGAAAATAGTTTCCATGGTTTCTAGCTTAACTAGGGATTTATTTAGGGCCAAAAAGAAAAATAAGAACATGCTAGATCAAATTAAAGACTTAGAAGAAAAACTAGAAAAAGCATGCTTAAATGTAAATGATAATATTTCTTCTCGCTTAAATGATGCATGCTCACATGAATATATGTCATTTAATATTAATGATGCATGCATAGAAGAAAATAGGGCTTTAAGAGAGAAAGTAGATCATTTGACTAAGCCCCTAGAAAAGTTTACAATTGGCTCAAATACATTGAACATGATAATTGAGAGCCAAAGAGCTAGTTTCAACAAGAAAGGCCTAGGATATAAGGAAACGAAAATTGAAAAGGCCTATAAATGTCTAATTGCTAGGGGTCAAGATAAAAAAAAGACAATAGCTAGAAAATGGGTCCATAAAGAATTTTTAGTGAACCCCATAGGCAAGAATTTGTCTTGGGTTCCAAAATCCATCATTAAGGGTTAAGAAAACCCTAGGATAGTCAACCATAAGGATTTCACCTATATCATATTTTTGGTTGACTTAGGATGGTGGGACAACAATTTTGAAATAGTGTTAGGTGATGATAATGCACCTATAAATAGATAAATCATGCTTTAGGTGATATTTGCCTTATTATCATGATGTAATACCTAATGCATGATCACAATTTGATGAATACACTTGTTTCATGATCATAATGTGAAATTAATTCATACATGTCTTTATGATCATGTTGGATGTTTGGATGATACTTAACCATGGGTAGAAATGCATGAAATTAATGGTTAAGTTTATACAAATACCTTTAGGATGCATCTCACACTCACCATAGGCTACCTTGATTGAAAACATACCATGGGTGAGATGATAGGATGATACTAATGGTCCACTAATGCCTATGGAATTTAGATGGTCATTTAAAGTATCAAATAGAAATAATAGACCAATCATGGGGAAGACTTATGTTTAATTCATAGACATATTGCCCAAAGATCATGGTTGAATATTTCATATGTTTTCAAAACAATTACTTACTTTAAAATCTGTATGTTCATGTTTTGAAACAATCCAAAGTAAAACTAGGTGTTAAAATAGATACAAACTTGATCAAAACACTAGTTGTTTTTGAAGCTTTTGGATTTTTGACAAATCTTTGAAAATATAATGATTTTTCATGGAAAACTATTTTTCATTGATAAAGAATCCTAAAAGAAATGTGTTCCCCAAATTTCAATATTTTTTGAATTTTCTGGAATTTATAGTGCATTTCTAAATTTCGTCCAAAAAATCAGAAAATTTGGTTTCCTTGTGTCAGTCGACTGCCATACTGATAGCAGTCGACTGATGGACTGTGAACAAGCACAGTAAACTGATTTTATCAGGTTTTTGAGTAATTTTGATTTTTTTTTTCTCTCTAAACTTGATGCCATGATATATAAACTTTGTTTAATCTTTTTGATGGTGTCAAAGGGGAAGAAAGATGTATGTTTAAGTAAGAAGGAATATATTTAGGGGGAGTTCCATGTATTAAGATGGAGAGTTGCTAATCATGTTATTTACATGCTTTCTTTCCTTAATAGTTTATCAAATGTTTTACCTAACTTAAACGGATTGCCACACATCAAAAAGGGGGAGATTGTTAGGGAAATCTCTTGCCATGATAAGGTTTTGATGTGTGTGGCAAAGGGTTTAAGTTAGGTTATTATTGTGATTTGATATGTGCGTTGGAGTCTTGCAGGACTTAGTAATTCGCACATGGAGCCTTGGCGGGTTCACCACTCACAACCTTGTGCTTGAGTCGGAGAAGGAGCATTGCAGAGCCGTGCGCTTGATACTGTCGAGGGACCGTCAGATGAGATGACTTAAAGCAAAGCTAAGGAAGCAGACTTCAGAGGCAAGAGATGCGAAGGAGCAATGCAGAGTCGTGCGCCTAATGCTGCCGAGGGACGTGGCCGCGAACGAAGAGAGCTTCGGCGAGGGACTTCGAGTGAGATGAGAGAATGAGTGAATTGTAAGTAGCTCATTAGGTGAACTTGGCCGAATGGGTGAGTGTTGGAAGCTTGACCGCAAGGGTTGAGGTTTACCCGACCGCCGAAAGCTCAAATGAATGTTAAGTTTGAGTTTCACACGGTACCAGTCGACTGCAATGAAATGGCAGTCGACTACTCTGAGTCGAACGCGGTTCGACTGGTATTCGATTGGTGGGTTTATGACCAGCAGTCGACTGCAATGGAATGGCAGTCGACTGCTAGAAGAAGTTGCGGACATAGAACCTCTCGTAGCCGACCGGCAAATGATTGAGAGGCGCACGATGATCGACATGTTGGAGGCGTTGTACATCGATCATTGCCAAGTGTTCGATTGGCTGATCAACCCTCTATAAAAAGAGAGGGTGTGGGCTTTTGGATGGCTAATGCTCATATTCCAAACCATCATCCAAGTGCTCTACAAGTGGTAAACTTCTTCTTCTAGTTCTCTTTCACATCAATTGTAAAAGAAGGAGTGTTTTTGAGTTGTAAGGGTTACCTCCACCTAGCTTGGTGTAAAGGAGAGACCAATAGTGTATTGGTTGCGGAGTGATTCACCGAGGACGAATCGAGGATCGTAGATTAGCGACGTAGCCGTGAACCACGTTATATTATCTTGTTAGCATTGTTTTTACCTTTGCATTGTTTATTTGCTTGTCTTGTTTGTTTCCGTTGTGCTAATTAGTTTTGTAGACAAGCGAATTACGTCATCGAATGAAAGATGGCTATTCACCCCGCTCTAGCAGGTGACATCCACACTTCATCGATCCTATATACTTCACTTGCAAGCAGGATGGACATTGGAAGAAGGACTGTCCCAATCCGAAGTAGAACAAAGGTATATCCTTTGGTCTAGTCGTTGAAACATGGTTAGCGGTGTTAGCTACCGGCACCTGGTGTGT
This sequence comes from Wurfbainia villosa, assembly GCA_025175895.1. Classification (NCBI taxonomy): domain Eukaryota; kingdom Viridiplantae; phylum Streptophyta; class Magnoliopsida; order Zingiberales; family Zingiberaceae; genus Wurfbainia; species Wurfbainia villosa. The sequence continues at coordinate 88,478,780 of CM045992.1, forward strand.
AGATACAGGAGCCTCTGATCATGTCTGCAATACTTTGCAGGGGTTCCAGGAAACCCGATGACGAGCTGAGGGAGAGGTTACCATTTACTTGGGCAATGCCATGAAGGTGGTGGCTATTGCAGTGGGAGATGTTTTATTTATCTTTTGAGAAAAATAAAGTTTTGGTTCTTAAGAATTGCATTTATGTACCTTTATTTAGAAAGAATTTAATTTCGGTTTCTAAATTATTTATGGATGGATATTCTATTTCTTTTAATGATAGAGTTGTTATAAAAAGGAATAGTGAGAATAACTGTTCAGGTACATTGATAGGAAATTTGTATACACTTGAACCAAAACCACCCACGATGCAAATTGAAGTTAATAACTCATCTTCTAATTCCAATAAGAGAAAAGAACCTTCGAAGATGAACCAAACATATCTTTGGCATCTTAGGCTTGGTCATATTAACCTAAGTAGAATTCAAAGGTTGATAGTTGATGGGCCTTTGGGTTCATTAGTGGTGGAAGATTTTCCAACCTGCGAATCTTGCTTGGAGGGAAAAATGACTAAGAGGCATTTTAAGGCCAAGGGGTATAGAGCCAAAGATGTGTTAGAATTGGTTCATTCTGATTTGTGTGGTCCTATGAATATCCAGGATAGAGGTGGTTTTGAGTATTTCGTCTCTTTTATAGACGATTATTCGAGATATGGATACATTTACTTGATGCGCCGCAAGTCTGAAAGCTTTGACAAGTTCAAAGAATTCAAGGCTGATGTGGAGAAACATCAACGTAAAAGTATCAAGACACTACGATATGATCGTGGTGGTGAGTACCTCTTGGGAGAGTTTAGGAATTACTTATCAGAGGTTGGGATTCAATCCCAATTGTCTGCACCTGGCACACCCCAGTAGAATGGTGTAGCAGAGCGAAGGAATAGGACTTTTATGGAGATGGTTAGATCGATGATGAGTTATTCTGATTTGCCAAATTCGTTCTAGGAATATGCTCTAGATACGGCAGTGTACATTCTCAACTTGGTTCTATCTAAATCAGTGCCTTCTACTCCCACAGAATTGTGGACTGGGCGAAAGCCTAGTCAAAGATATATTCGGTTTTGGGGGAGTCTAGCACATGTGTTGAAGGTAGATGCTGGTAAGTTGGAACCTCATACAGAAGTACACATGTTCGTTGGCTATCCTAGAGAAATAAAGGGTGGTTTGTTTTATAGTCCTAGAGATCAGAGGGTGATCATTAGCATGAACGCCAGATTTCTAGAGGAAGACTATGTGATGAACCACAAGCCCATGAGTAAAATTGTTCTGGAGGAATTAAAAGGGGAAGTCACTTCTTCAGTACCACCGGTACAAGAGGATATACCACAAGTCACTGCACTACATGTCATAGAGGATACACAGGTGATACCTCGTCGTAGTGGGAGGGTTGTGAGACAGCCTGATAGATTCATGTTCTTGGGAAAATCTTCAGATTTTGTCCCTGGCGAACATGAACTTGAGCCCTGGACATATGACGAGGAAATCCAAGATATAGATGCAACATCTTGGCAAAGTGCAATGAATACTGAGATTGAATCTATGGATTCAAATCAGGTCTAGGAGCTAGTGGAACCACCCGATGGTGTAAAAACCATTGGATTCAAGTGGATCTACAAAAGAAAGAGAGGAATAGATGGGAAGGTTAAGACCTTCAAAGCGAGACTTGTTGCGAAGGGGTATACTCAGAAAGAGGGTATCGATTATGAGGAGACCTTTTCGCTGGTAGCCATGCTTAAGTCTATCCAGATTCTCTTATGCATAGCAGCTCATATGGATTATGAGGTGTGGCACATGGTTGTCAAGACAACTTTCCTTAATGGAAGTCTTGAGGAAGACATCTATATGAAGCATCTAGAGCCATTCATTGCGAAGGGCAAAGAGCATCTTGTATGTAAGCTTAATCGGTCCATTTATGGATTGAAGCAAGCTTCGAGGTCTTGGAACATCCGCTTTGATGAGGTAATCCAGTCTTATGGATTTATTTAAAGTCAGGATGAGTCTTGTGTATACAAGAGATGTGACGAAAATGTAGTGGTATTTCTTGTACTATACGTAGATGACATTTTGTTGATTGGCAACAATATTAAGGTGTTATTGGACGTAAGGGTATGGTTGTCCAAACAGTTTAATATGAAGGACTTGGGAGAAGTGGGACACATACTTGGGATCAAGGTTATAAGGGATCACAGGAAAAGAATGTTGTGCTTATCCGAAGCTTCATACATAGACACGATTATGGAGCGTTTTAGCATGCAGAACTCCAAGAAGGGTTTTCTACCTTTCAGGCATGAAGTTCCTTTATCTAAAGAGATGTGTCCTAGAACATCTGAGGAGATATAGGAGATGAAGGCAATTCCTTATGCTTCGGCAGTAGGAAGCCTCATGTATGCGATGCTATGTACAAGACCAGATATCTGCTATGCCGTGGGCATTGTCAGCAGATATCAGAGTAATCCAGGATAGGGACATTGGACTGCGGTAAAGCATATATTGAAGTACCTGAGAAGGACTAGGGATTATATGATGGTTTACTAGGAAGACCAATTACTCCCTGTGGGTTACACGGATTCCGACTTCCAATTTGATAGGGATAACAGTAAGTCTACCCTAGGTTTTGTGTTTACTTTGGGAGGTGGAGCCATTGTATGGAGGAGTGTCAAGCAGAAATGCGTGGCGGACTCTACAATGGAAGCTGAGTGTGTGGCAGCCTCTGAGGCAGCCAAAGAAGCTGTCTGGCTCAGGAACTTCCTGATGGACTTGGATGTGATTCCTGGTTTGCCCAGAACTATCACAATTTATTGTGATAATAATGGTGCAGTTACAAACTCGAAGGAACCACGAGCCTATAAGGCAAGTAAACACATAGAGAGCAAGTACCACCTGATACGAGAAATCGTAAAGGAGGTAGAAGTTGTTGTCGCCTAGATTACAGAGAGGATGACCTGATAGACCCTTTCACTAAGGCCCTTCTAGCGAGAGCTTTGATAGGCATGTGGAGGGAAGGGGAATCAGATGTATGGCAGTTTGAGGACAGAATAGTCTTTTAGTATAAGTGGGAGATTATTGGGATGTATACTGAAAAGTCTATCTTTGGTTTGAACATCTTTATTTGTGAAATAAGAATCACATGATCATTGTTTGCATTTTTATGGTTATGCATATTGTCTAATACATTACATTGTAGATAACATGGTATGTTGTGTCACACGGGAGATCATGTTATCGGCTCCTTGTAAAGTATAAGTAAAGGCTCACAACCGAGATGGCTTTGGACAAACCATTGGAATGGTTGAAGTATGATTTGGTATTGGTTTGTCTTGACCATAGAATCACACTAGTGCACTTTGTGTGTATTGAGTAGGACCGACTTAGTGGTGATTCGATTTATTGCTGACTACATAATCGAATTGGACCTCAGATATTATATTGTACATACTCTTAATCCCGATATAATAACGGGCACATATACTTAGTATTCATTTCTTTGATTTACCAATGGGCGAGATTTATAGATTAAATCGATAGGCTCGATAAGTTGGGAAACTGTATTATTTATATTGTGTGTCGTTGATTATAGGAGGAAATCGTGTCCTATATATTAGGATGATGATGCCCACTTGAGGTGTTGGGATGTATACTGAAAGCCTAGCTCTTTTGTATGAACATTTTTATTTGGAAATAAGAATCACATGATCATTGTTTGCACTTTATATTTATTATATGTGTGCATATTGTCTAATACTTTACATTTTAGATAACATGGTGCTTGGTGTGGCACAGAAGATCATGTTATCAGTCCCTTGTAGAATATAAGTAGAGGCTCACAACCAAGATGGTTTTGGACAAACCATTGGCATGGTTGTAGTGTAGCTTGGTATTGGTTTATCTTGAACATAGAGTTACACTAGTACACTTAGGTGTATTGAGTAGGACCGACATAGAGGTGATTCAATTTATTACTGACTACATAATTGAATCGGACCTCGGATATTATGTTGTACATGATCTTAATCCCAATATAATAACGGGCACATGTACTTAGTATTTATTTCTTTAATTTACCAAAGGGTGAGATTTAAATGGATTAAATCAATATGCCCGGTAAGTTGGGAAATGATATTATTTACATGGTGTGTCGTTAATTATAGGAGGAAACCGTGTCCTATATATTAGGTTGATGATGTCCCCTTGAGGAGCTCATAAGGTTCATCATGTAAACCCTGCAGGTTGACTTAGTCAACAAGATGATAAGGTTGAGTTGTACTACTCGAGGAGTTAAATGTTAATTGATTGATGGTCAGTAAATCAATTAATTGGTGGACATTCGATAACTTAAACATGCAGAGATGGATGTACAAATAATGTATGGAGCCCATATTAATTTATGGGGGTTGGTGAGGTAATTCAATGATGATCTTCTAGTGGAATGGAACATCATTGATGGATCAAGTTTGTGTGGTTCCGATCCATCGGGTGTCCAAGATCCAACTCCTCCTCATGGTTCCTATCGTAGCCTAAAATAATCCTCTTGAAGCCTAGATATAAGAATAGAAGGAAAAGAAAGGGGAGGGAAAGGAAAGGGGAGGGAAAGGAAAGGAAAGGGAGAGGAGAGGTTGGATGAGGTGGGCGGCAAGTTTAAAGATTGATAAACAAATTTTATTTCCTAATTCTATGCCACCTTAGGTGGCAAGATTTAAATTAGTTAAAAAATATTTTCAAGATTAGAATTGGTAAAAAAAAAATTTCTATTTTCTATGCCACCTTGGGCGGCAAGATTAGAGGAGGTAGAAATTTTTTTTTACTAATTCCTTGCTACCTTGGGCGGCAAGAATAATTAGGGTTTGATGAGGGTTTAGGGTTTAGGGTTTAGGTTTAGGGGGCGGCACGATGAGGATCAAGAATTAGGGTTTAGGTTTCTTTGCTTGGTCGGCTCTATCCCCTTGTGGTTGGCAGCACAAAGATAGAAGAAACCCTAAGCTTTCTTCCTAAGCATCTTCTCCTCTTCATTCCCTGTAGGGCCGGTGGCACAAAGGGGTTGTAGGGTCTCCTATTGCTCCCCTTTGGCCGGTCTTTCTCTCATCCTTTTCCTCTTGGCCCGCGACACTTGGAGCTAGGGATTGTTCCCTTGTTTGGTTCCTTGGTTGGCCATCTTGTTCTCTCTTTTCTTGGGGCCGGCGGCAACAAGCTTTTGTGGCTTAGTGGTTGGCTCAAGCAAGAAGGGAAGGAGAGTTCTTCTTTCTTTTGATTGAAGAAGATCTAGGAAGCTTAAACTTGTGGAGGATCTTCGCCCACACGAAGTCTACAAGGAGGTTAGGACATACGATAGAAGATCGAGAGGTATAAAAGTTTTACAAGTTTTATTATTGATCTTTGCATGTTCTTATTAATATGTTTGTATGTGTTGATTATACATGTCTACATCCATTTGTATTTGTATAATCATGGACCCCGAAGATAAACACAAAAACCGGCGATCCGTCCGTCGTCTCTTCAGCGGCTAACCGACTAGAAGTGTTTTGTTGCTTGAACAACTAGTTTGTTCAAGCGATCGCTCAAGTCGTTAGCACGACGACGAATTGAATGAGCTTAGGAAACTCTTCCCATCCGGATTAGTTTTCATTAGTGAAAATTTTAATCCGGGGACATGGGAGCTGATGAGCCTCCGAGCACACCATCATGAGGAGCTCATAAGGTTCATCATGTAAACCATGCAGGTGGACTTGGTCCGGCATGATGAAAAGGTTGAGTGGTACTACTCATGGAGTTAGATGTTGATTAATTAATGGTCAGTAAATTAATTAATCGACGGACATTCGAGATCTTAAACATGGGGAGAAAATGTACAAATAATATATGGAGCTCATATTAACTTATGGGGGTTGGTGAGGTAGATCAATGATGATCCTCTAGTGGAATAGATTATCATTAATGGATCGGACTTTATGTGGGCTTGATCCATTGGGTGGCAAAGATCCAACTCCTCCTCATGGTCCCTATTGTATCCTATTAACTTCTCATGAAGCTTAGATCCAATGGATGAAAACTAAACTCTAGATCCAAAGGTAGAGATTAAATCTCTAGATCCGACGGTTGAGATTAAATATCTAGATCCGATGGTTGAGATTAAATCCCTAGAACAAATGGTGGAGATTAAAAGGAGGCTTGAGCCCAACTCTATAAATATAGGGCTATGGCTTGTGCGGCAACTTGATGGATGAGAATATGGTTTGCTTCCCTTGGGCGACAAGTAATCCTAGTTTGGTTAGGATTAGGACTGGGCAGCTAGGGTTAGGGTTTGGGTGTTGGTTGTGGGCGGCAACATGAGGAGAAGGCTTTTTCTTCTTCTTCCAAGGTTTGGCCGGCACCTATCCTTCTTCCCTCTACCTTGGCCGGAGCTCAACCTATTCTTCTTCCCTTCATCCTTGGCTAGAAATTAGGAGAGCTAGGTTTAGGGTTTGGGCGGGAACAAGGAGAAGGATTGCTTTCCTTTCTCTTCTCCAAGTGTTGGTCGGTGCCCATGCCCTAATTGATTCTCCTTTGGACGGTTCCTATACTCCATGTTCTCTTCGTTGGCCGGCAGCAACATCGAGTCTATTGACTTGGTGGCCGGTTCTAAATAGGAAGAAGAGTTTTGTTTGATGATCTTCCTTTGTTCGGAGTGAACAAGGAAAAAAAGATTTGTGATCTAGGAGGCTTTGACTTTTGGAAGATCCTCGCCCACACAACGTCCAAAAGGAGGAAGGACATACAATAGAAGATCAAGAGGTATAACAAGAGGTATAATCTTGTTTATTTTGATTAGTCTTCCTTTGTATTATGTTTATAATTGCTTTTCAATTATATGCATGTTTTATGTGGATGTTTACTTTATGTATGTGGCTAAATATACTTGGATCCTGAACATAAACACAAAAGCTGGCGATCCATACATCGTCTATTCCATGGCTACTCGTAGAATAGAGGTAGGTCACATGAACAACAAGTTTGTTCAAGTGACCACTCTAAACGAATAGCACGACGATGACATGGTTGCTTGGGTGTTTCCTTTTGTCTAGGATTAAATTTTTTAATCCGGGGACATTGATGGGATTGCCATGAACAAGCGACCGAGTTGAAGTGGGAAGCGAAGTTTCCCCTCACAGATCAACCCAACATATCGGTGGTCCTACTCAATATGGTGTCACACAAAGGAAGAAAGGAGTTTGCCACGAGATCTTTTAAAGGCATTCTAGGATTTCGGTTTCGCTTGTGTGTCACAAAACATGCTACCAACAGGGCATTGTCTAAATGTCTAACTATGGTCTTGTGGAAGGAACATCATACACTCTCCAGATGAGCCACCGCATCTATCGGGAGCTATCTCTGCCTTACAAGGACTGGATAGTTGGTACGAGGATGCCGAATCAATCCCTGCGACGAACGGTTTACTGTTCTATCGCATCCTTCTACCCACGGTTATAGGAGATAAGGCCAACCCCTAGGTTCCTCGTATAAATCCCCTAAATCTTAGATATGAGGGCTGTCACCCCTCGTATCGACTAAGTACAGTAGATGGAAAACCAAATACACATAGATATCGGTCTGACTAATTCCAATTGCAAATTCAAACTCAATATCGGAATTCAATTTGAAGCAACATATCCTACACACACAAACTACTCCCTAATCCTAGAATCGAAGAAACTACATAGATAGGAGAGGAGAAACACAAGGTATGTTCATGTTCGAATAAATAATAGATAAAGTGCAAAAATAGAAATTTACAATGCTAATGTGGCCTTCTCTCTGGCGTTGAAGTGTAGAACTCGGATCTCTGGCGGTGTTCTTCCTCCTCGTTGCAAGTTCCCTAAGCTTTCTAAGGCTTCGGGGTGCCATCCCAGCCATCTTACCTCCTCCCTAGGGTTTGGGCGGAGCTTTCCTTAAATAGACATCACGCCGGATCGCTGTGAAATCTAGAAAAAAACCCTAGTTGGGTCAATTTGCTGGGCCACCTCACGACCGTGTGAAAAAACATGACCTGGCTATGTGTCAGGTCGTGATAGCCATTTTTTCCCTCTGAACATGTCCATGTGTGGGCACATGTCCTGGTCGTGTTCCCATCTAAGTCTAGCTGCCAAATGTCTTCTTTTGCTCCGAAATTACGTCGTTTTACCTATAAAATGATATCCTACACACAAAAGTAAATAGAGCAGATCTCCGAACACGAAAATAGAAAATGCATGCAATATAATCTAAAATATGCATAAAATGAACATAAAATGCTATGTGATGTGAGCAAAAACTCTCCTAAAACCCTATATGTTTTGCTCACATCAATTCCCCCAGACTTAAATCTTTGCTTGTCCTCAAGCAAACCTCAATGCCATGAAATTTTAAAAAGATATTGTTCCATACTTAGGATGTTAACTAGATTTATCAAGTGGTGTTTGCAATCAAAGCAAAATAAATATGTTCTAGAAATTCACTAAGTTAGCTCCTCGTGCTCGTGCCAAGCGAATCTTCTTAAAGGATACTTATTCCATGATAAGTTAAGTCATCATCCTATAGCTTTCCTAAGGTCTTCGACTCTTAGGCACTTATCTACCCAAAGCGAGGGTCGTTCCCAAGATCTAACACAAAGTCTCAAAAGTGTACTCGGTATTGAGAGAAATTGGTAAGTGTTTCCCCAGTAACCTAACTCGGTCTCAAAGGGACACCTAACCATTTCCACCCACGAAAAATGTTTTTTTATCCCTCAATTTTTTTTCTTACTCTTTTTTTTTTATTTTCTTATTCCATTTTTTTCTTCTCTCTCGCTTGGGATTTTGATTTTTCTGAATGAGCTTCCACAATCTGATCATCTCCAGTAACTAAAATGCTAAATCTAGAGTCACCTATGAATTCCAAAGTAGTAGACTACTGAGATGAATCATAACTAGGTACGTACTAGACTCTCCCTTTTAGAAAGTTCATCATGTGTATGTGTAAAATAAAAGCTAACCAGTGTAAGTCTAGAATATTCATTCAAAGCCAATAAAATAAAATACCACAAGATAAATGAAGTTACACTACTCATGGAAACAACTCATGAAGAAGACCTTTTTAAAAAAAAATACTACTGAGGCAGATTATAGGTAGAAAAAACTAAGTGCTGAAAGAAACTAAACAACTAATACATGAATAAATGAATGCTAACCAAAATGCAAACATTAGGAAAGAAACTACTACTAGAAACAAAATAAAACTTGGGGTCCCCCCCCCACACACTTAAATGAAAGTATACCTCTAGTATGGTGGACGAGGTGGAAAGTCTGGAAGCCTCGACATCTCGGGATCCTGGGAGAACCTGTTATTGAGCTGCTGATGCCATATGTACTTGTGGTCGATCTGAGAGATGGTGGATACAGCGACTTCTCTGTGCTCCTCCTCCCTAGCCCACTATGACTGCTGGGCATGCATGTGTTGCGGCATCTCCTGGCGGTAGGTGGCCTCATCCTGGCAACGAGAAGCCTCCTCCTGGAAGTAAATGCATGCCTCGTCGTAGAACTCCTCAGCACGCTGGAAGTGCTCCCGGAAGCCCTGAAACTTCACCTACATATAGGCACTCTACTCCTCCCATCGCTGCCTCTGTATCTGCTGCTCGGCATATATATCGTCGAGGCATGATCGGAACTCTGAAAAATCATAGGTCGATGTACCTGCATCCTGCTCAAAAGTAGAAAAAGGTGGTGGTGCAAGTGCAGGCTCATGTCAATGTGGACTAGGTGAGATCATATACATGTGTGGACTGGAGGGAGAGTTATGTAAAGGGGGAGAGATGGGTGTTGTTGTGGATGGTCCCTCACATGGCAGGGACTCCACTATCAGGTCTAAGCGTCAGTTGGCACGTGTGGTGATGGTGGTACGATCAGGGTCGGAGAGCCTGAGGGCCATCAAGTTTTTCCTTATAAAGCATAAAGAGTGTTCCTCTCTTACAATCATCTTCATTGCCATACACACTCCTAGGTCGATCCTAGGGCTCCCCTCTATACTATCTAGTGTGGTGTAGTCGTACCCCATCCGATGGCAAATATAGGTAAGTAGGCCTCCCACATTAATCTCTCCTCTCTTTGCTTTGCCCATCTTTACTAAGTGTCTAATGAAATGGGAACCTATATCGATGCTACTCCTTTCTTGTAGCATGTCACAAAGGCAAAGAAGCTCGTTAGCTCTCACTACACTGTCACTCTCCCCATGACCAAAAATAGTGCTTGCCATGATTTGGTGGAGGTATCAGAAAATGGGGTTTTGGAGGCGTGATGCTTTGGCCCTAGAAGGGTCATAAGCGAGCTCTCCTATCAATTTAATCCAAAAGATTTGAGAGTTGAACCCAATAGGGATTCTTTTCTCTCCCCCACTTGGCAAGAAAAAAGCATGAATTCCATTGGTGAAGTGTCCATTCATGCTCAATGTTAAATATCCTAAAGGTAATCCTACCCTCTTCGCTCTCTCTACCCTTTAAAATTTCCGCTTCTAAGGAACTTAAAAACTCTAGAACTATCCTAGGGTAGGTCGGGTGTCTTATCCCCATTATCTCTCCCCACCCTATTTTTGCAAATAGGGCTTGAATGTCACCCAACAACCCTAGGGATTCTAGTAAGTCTTCATCAAGATATCTAGTTGCAGTGATTTTACGAGTAGAAAGCATGTTTTATCTATCCCTATGCTCATTGTTGCGAAAAAGAAGAGTTGGAAGAGTGTTACCTTCCTCTGGAGCTTGAGGGGCGTCGGTTCTTTTTGGTCATCGCTCCGACACACCAGATCGAGATGTCACGTGCTTGGTCCTCCTCATCCTTACTTCTTTTTGGGCTTCCTAGAGGGTTGCCAAGGCTTCTAGGTGGTGGGGCAAGGATCCACACGGCGCAAATGGGGCAAAAACACACGGCGTGCCCTACTTAACCCCTGCGCGACACGACCATGTGAAAACACATGGCTAGGCTGTGTGCGCCTAGGGTTGGTCGGGCACGACCGTGGGGAAACACACGACCAGGGCGTGTGTCCCCTTCTTCTCTCCTTTTATGCACAACGGTCTGAATTTTCTCACACACTTCACAGTGTAAGTTAAAAATTAATTTATTTTTACTTAGCAAAGTTCTTTTCTGGTCCTAATGCTAAACGAAATGGAAATAAATGTTCAAATTAACCTAAATGCATGCAATACAATCAAAGGAAAACCTAAAAACTAAACTTGGGTTGCCTCCCAAGAAGCGCTTTGTTTAAGGTCGTTTAGCTCGACCACACTCCATTATCAACTTGGCTCTGGAGGTTCAGTGAACCTCCATTCATCTGTCTCAGAATTGACATATGGATGGCTTGGCTTCATTCTGCTGAAAGTGAAGCCGTTTAGGAAGGGAGCTCTATACTCGGATAGGCTGAAAAGAATGATCTCACCATCAACCTCCAAGGAGATCTGGTGTGCCTTTACATCTATGCACGACTCCACAGTCGCCAGAAAGGGTCTTTCCAAGATGATGGGATTCTGGGGATTTGGTCCTGTGTCGAGTATAATGAAATCTGTATGTATCATGAAGTTCTCAACAACCACAGGCACTTGTGCTAGAAAGTTGACGGGTTCCTTGACTGAGTCGTCCCCCATACGAATACCAAGATTCACTAGTTGGAGCCCATTCAGTCCCATCTTCAAATAGTATGCATAGGGCATCACACTTACTGATGACCCTAAGTCGCATAGTTCTTCATCGAAGCTTTCCCCATAAATCGAGCAGGGGATAACAAATTCACTGGGGTCCTCAAGCTGTGGTAGAATCTTATCTTCAATTTCATCTTGGTCAGGTAGGGTGGAAATCATGGTTGCACACCCCTTGGCGAATCTGCTACTCTGCCCCACTCCCTCATTGTATACTCCTTCCTCCTTAGCTTGACTCGGCTCGGGTAGTAACGAAGAGCTATCCCTAGATTTTGACACGGTTTGGGCTATCTGGGCCACTTGTGTCTCCAACATCTTTGTGTGACTTGCAAGATCGTCGACAGTGGCTTTCAAGTCTCTGAGTGACTCTTCAGATTTCTGATGTTGGCGATGAAATTCTGCATTGACCTTAGTTTGGGTAGCAATGAAGTCTTCCATCATCAGTTCCAGTCCAGACTTCTGTTACTGCTGTTGCCCATTGCCCTACTGCTGCCCATACCCTCCTGATGGTTGGAAGCTCCCCGAGTTATTCTTATAGGAGAAATTTGGGTAATTTCTCCATCCGACATTGTAGGTACTGGAGTATGGGTTGTTGGGCCATTGATTATAGTCCCCAACCTCATCAACATGCTCAATCTGCTCTTCTGATGTTCCCTTCCCTCCATAGTGATCTTCCAGATATGCTGCTGCTCTTTATCTAGAATCAATGGCCGCACATGCAGATGTAGGATTTAAAGAGTCAAACCATCTGTCGAGCGCAACCATCCTCGCTGTTAGGTGGTCAACGGAGTTGACAGCATATCGTCCTACCGCAGGAGCTGGGTGACCACGTTCGGAAGCCCATTGATGGTAGTTCTGGGCCACCTCTTCTATTAGCTCTTCCACTTCCTCTATGGTCTTATTCATAAGTGCTCCTTCTGCAGCAGAATCCAGGGACATCTTCATGGCATACGTGATCCCATTGTAGAAGATATGGATCACCATCCACCTTTCCAATCCATGGTGAGAGCATTGGTAGAGTAGCCCCTTGCAGTGATCCCAAGCTTCAAATAGTGACTCCCCTTCCTTCTGACGGAAGCTTGTGATTAGGTGTCGCATGTGAGGAGTCTTGTTAGGTGGGAAGTATTTGTTCAAGAAATGCTGCTCGCATTGCTCCCAAGCAGTAATGCTTCCTGAGGGCAAGGAGTGAAGCCATGTCTTAGCCTTATCCCGCAATGAGAACGAGAATAAGCTCAGGCGCATCCATAGGGACTCCATTTATCTTTATCATTGACCAGATTTCTAAGAATGATTCTAGGTGTCGTTTCGGGTCTTCAGTCGCAACTCCCCCGAATTGACTTTGCTGGACCATATGGATGAGTGATGGTTTCAGTTCGAAGTTGTTTGGCGAGATAGATGGTCCAGCTATTCTCAGCCAAAAGCCTCTAGCACTAGGAGACGCATAATCTCACAAAGGCCGACTACCTATATTTACTTCGGATGTAGCTTGGTCCTCCATCCTCTTTTGTTTAGCTCTCCGGTAATGATAGGTTCGTTCGATTTCTAAATCGATCAGAATCAGGCTTTCCGATCCTAGGCATCTAAGCATGTGCAGAACTGAGCCAAAAAAATCAAGAGTATTGCTTATTACTAAGAATAAACTAATCTAACTAACAAAATCAAAGAGCCAAATAGAAAAATATAAAACTACTGCTAAAACGAAATAACAACTAAATCTATATATGGAAAATCTAAAACTGAAGTATAAATAAAAAGAAAATAAAGCAAGTAAGTAAATCTAATCCTAAGTCTGATCCAATTATCCACTTCTCGATTCGATATCGAATCGATCAGTCCCTGGCAACAGCGCCAAAAACTTGATGCACGTGAATGCGACCTCAAATCTCACGACGGAGACCATCGAGGACTCGAAGCGTGTGCTCGCGCTCAACGCCCGCAAGTGCACAGATGTCGTCAAGTAATAAAAAGATTATCGATCCCACAGGGACTGAGATTCGAGTATCGATTTGTTCGGTGGATGTAATTGTTTGGGACTAGACTCTAAGGGTTGTGAATGTGAGGGTTATCGGTGGTCCTACTCAATACGATGTCACACGGAGGAAGAAAGAAGCTTGCCGTGAGATATTTTAAAGGGATTCTAGGATTTCGATTTCGCTTGTGTGTCACAAAACATGCTATCAACTGGGCGTTATCTAAACATCTAACTATGGTCCTTTGGAAGGGACATCATACACTCTCCCGATGAGCCACCGCATCTATCGGGAGCTATCTTTGCCTTACGAGGACTGGATAGGTGGTACGAGGATGCCGAATCAATCCCTGCGATGAATCGTTTCCAGTTCTATCATATCCTTTGTAACGCCCGTAAAATTTTAAGCTGTACAAAGTAATTATATAATTTTTACCACCCATAAAAGGTTTAAAATAAAATAATAAAAAAAATAAAATATGGTTTGCTATAGGTAGGATTTGAACCATGAACCTCCTAATTGTGAGATAGGTTTGATACCACTAGACCATAGGATAATTCTTGGCTAGAATAGATAAGGAGTATACAAAGAAGGTAAATGAGAAGATGAGAGGGTGAAGAGTTGTTTCATCTCCCCATGAGGAGATGAAAAGTTTTCTAACCTCCCTATCTATTAACGTGGGAATTAAAGAGGAAGTTAAGGAAGAAAAGAAAACCCCCCATCTTCCTTCTTCATTCTTCCTCATTCTTCTTCCTTCTCCCATTCTTGGCCAAAAATCCTCCTTCTCCTTCCTCCCTCTTCCATCCAAGCTTTAGGACTCCTTGTGTTGGAATTCTCAAGAGGGTTTTCAAGGAGAAAGTCTTGGTATTGCTAGAAGATCCAACTCCACCGAACTCCTCCTCCTTCCTCCAACTCCATCCGAAACCCTAAGGCTTTTTGTTGGTGTTCTTGAGAGGGTTTCAAGGGGATACAAAGGCTTAATATATGCTAGAGGACCACTCCTAGGGCTAAGGAACAAGGGAAGGTCTTCATCTCACAAAAAAAAAACCTAGCGGTATACTAGTACTAAAGCGAGAGGAAGTAAGTATCTCTCACCTACAGAATAAGTAGTTCTTCAATTTCTTTATATAGCTTCTTTTCATATGTTTTGAAGATTATATGTTTCGATCAGATGATATATGTGTGTGATCAGATTTATAGTTGAGGTATAGGTCTTTTTAAGCAAGATCTAAGATCACCAAGATGTTATTTCTCACCTAGAGCATAAGTAACTCCTTGATTTTCCCATCTAGGTTATATTATCATGTTTTATTTGGATTTATATGTTTTGTCCAGATTATGTTTGTTTGGACTTTTAGGTATTTTAAGTATATTTCATTGGAAGCAAGATGTAAAGATCGCAAAGATGCTTCCCCTATAAGTTTTGGGGACAAAGAGCATGATCGAATGTTTTGAAAGGCTTCCTATATGAGTTTTTAGGAGTATGATCATGTTAAATGTTTGATAAATGATAAAAATATGTTTTGATCAGATTATATAATATAGGTGTGTTTAGATTTATAGGTAAGATATATGTTATTTTAAGCAAGACATAAGATCACTAAGATGCTATCTCTCACCTATAGCATAAGTAACTCTTTGATTTGCACATCTAGCTTCTAGTGTCATGTTTTTATTCAGATTTATAGATTCTTTCCAGATTATGGTTGTTTGTATTTTTAGGTATTTTAAGTATATTTTATTGGAAGCAAGATGTAAAGATCGCAAAGATGCTTCCCCTATGAGTTTTGGGGACAAAGAGCATGATCAAATATCTTAAAAGGCTTCCTATATGGGTTTTTGAGTATGATCATGTAAAATACTTGTTAAATGACAAAAATAAGTAAGTCATATATAAAGGAAGTATTTTACTTTGAAGTGGCATGTACTGGGCTCTTAGATCGCCCACGGGCCCCTAGACCGCCCTTGAAAGTTAAGTTTCCCTAATAAGTTCAGTGGCTAGCTACCCCGAATTCTATTAGGGTTGCGAGCAAAATGGTACAATGTCGGGCTACCCAAACAAGGATGATTAGTATTTTAAAGTATATATGTATATATGGTTTTAAAAGTTAGCCAAAGCACAATGTTTACAAGTTTAAGCATAGTATATCTCATGTACATGTTTCTACAAGCGAAACATATTTCAAAGCATGTATTCAAAGTTGCATATGTTAAGTTCATGCATTTCAAGTTGAGCCATTGTGTTATGTACAAGTGTCTCTATATGTCTGATACAGAAAGTTCATGCATGTCAAGTGGAACCATTGTATTATGTGCAAGTATTTCCAAATGTTAAAGGCAGAATTTTCTTAAATGCAAGTATGAGCATGTGTTGCATGCAAGTATTCTAATAGCATGTTTTCCTGATGCGAAGTTTTGTGAGAATAGGAAGTACTTACTAAGCTCCATTGCTTATAGTTTGCATTCCTTATACTGAAGATAAGGGTAAAGCAAGATTTGAGTAAGAGGGGGCAGCAGATGAAGTGCTTGGTGTGTGTGGCGGCGGAACAAAGGATTATGATCCTGAACTTGCTAGTATTTTGTTATGTGTTAAAACCTTCTAACTTATTCGTGTGGTAGTGTTCATGTTATATGTTTGATCATGTTGTGTCTAAGAATGTTGAACTTGCTAGTATTATGTTATGCTAAGAACTTTGAACTATGTGCTAGTCTTCATGTTAGGTGCTAGGGTTGATGTTATGTATCGTCGATTACGTTGATGTTCAAGTCAAGGATGCACCTATCACTATCACCATGTATGAGGTTGAGTTACTTAAGAATGTTCTATATTAGAACTTTAGTGAATGTGCATGCTTAGATAGGTTAAGAACTTGTGAAATAGCCTAGTGTCAACATGTGAATGTAGTTGGTTTGTTTCTTTAGCTTCCGCTATTAAAAGTTAAGAGTTTGAATTATGATACTCGTTTAGAAACCAAGTTTAGATCTTGGTACGAGTTGTTGATACTCTTCGATTTAAATCAGGTATTAGTTAACTCTCAAATAGTGTATGTGAGTTTATGAAATGATTGAGTCATGTTTTACATGATTATGCAAAGAGTAAGATAAAGTATGGCAGTAACACCTCCTTTACTAGTGTAAGTATAGGGGGGGGGGGTGTTACATCCTTCTACCCACGGTTATAGGAGATGAGGCCAACCCCTAGGTTCCTCATATAAATCCCCTAAATCTTAGATACGAGGGATGTCACCCCTCGTATTGGCTAGGTACAGTAGATAGAAAATCAAATACACATAGATATCGGTCTAAACTAATTCCAATTGCAAATTCAAACTGAATACCAGAATTCAATTTGAAGCAACATATCCTACGCACATAAACTACTCCCTAATCCTAGAATCGAAGAAACTACTCCATAGATAGGAGAGGAGAAACACAAGGCATGTTCATGTTCGAATAAATAATAGATAAAGTGCAAAAATAGAAATTTACAATGCCAATGTGGCCTTCTCTTTGGCATTGAAGTGCAGAACTCGGATCTCCGACAGTGTTCTTCCTCCCCGTTGCGAGTTCCCTATGCTTTCTAGGGCTTTGGGGTGTCGTCCCAGCTATCTTATCTTCCCCCTAGGGTTTGGGCAAATCTTTCCTTATATAAACATCACCCCGGATCGCTGCGAAATCTAGAAAAAACCCTAGCCGCGTTAATTTGCTGGCCCGCCACACGACCATGTGAAAACACACGGCCTGGCCGTGTGACAGGCTGTTGCAGCTGTTTTCGCCCTCTGAACATGACCATGTGTGGGCACATGCCCTGGCCGTGTTCCCTTCTACGTCCAGCTGCCAAATGTCTTCTTTTGCTCTGAAATTGTGCCATTTTCCCTATAAAATGCTATCCTGCACACAAAAGTAAACAAAGCATATCTCTGAACTAGAAAATAAGAAATGCATGCAACATAATATAAAATATGCATGAAATGAACATAAAATGCTATGAGATGTGAGCGAAAACTACTCCTAAAACCCTATATGTTTTGATCACATCAACTGCCCAATATTGGCAGTCAACTGATCATATCCTAGTCGACTGATAAACTTCAAATATGAGGTTTAACCCAAGTATGATTCCCTCATACTTGCTAGACCACCCTTAGCCTAGACCTAAGCCTTCTAGCCACCTCTACTAGCCTCGCGCCTATCGGATCCCTTCAAGTTATCCATGACTTGTTCATCTAAACGCTAGCCTCCAGGTGCTTCCATCGGCTATTGTCATGCTAACTGGGTCTACATCGCCAAGGCTACACATGACTTCTCATGCCAACTCCATGTTGTGTTGGGTTTCCGGTACCGCGGCGAGTGTGTGTTCGAACATGTTTCGTAAACATGTGCACAGCGGATGAATTAAAAAGCAATAAATCTTTTTTATTACAACGCACATATCACACGCATGTATAGTACAATATGTGTAGACATAATCATAGTTTCAAATTTTGCAATAAAAGGAAATTACTCTAGTTATACCTGACGTATCACGTGCAGCGAGAATGCCATCAACCGGAGCGACTCTTGCTAGAATCGTCTCCATCCATATCCACGTCGAGTATCATCAGGATGGCTTCACAAAGCCATGAGCCTCGTCTTCGTAGGAGTCACTAGCCTCGTGTCGAAGACGATGTGATCGAGAGAAGATCACAACCCGAATCAAAATTCGGATTCAAAAATGATGTTTTGGCTTTTGTTTCCCTCTAAACCTGATGCCATGCTTAGATAAACTTTGTTTAACATTTTTGATTATGTCAAAGGGGGAGAGATATATTTGTTCAAGGGGGGATTATATTTAGGGGGAGTTTTGTCACGCCCGCCCTTTACAAGCGTCCGGAGAAGCGGCGTGTGACGCGATCATACATACATACATTACATTACAGCGGAAGACTACCTATACTTCTTACAGCGGAAGACTTTAGACATATTGTTTTTCTTTTAAACATAAACATGCATCGTCATTTCATAGATACTTCTTCTTAACATAGCGCATGCATCATTATTTCATAAGTACTTAGTGTTTAGTTCAAGTCCATAAACAAAATCATCTTAGGGAAAACATTCATAAAGAACATAACAGATCTCCTCCACCATGTCACTACCACAGACACTTTGCCCCTCCTGCTGCTCCCTTTAGTTTATCCACCCTTTACCCTTATCTGCAGTACAATGGAACATAAACTATAAGCACATAGGCTTAGTAAGATCCTCTCCTACTCACAAAAACCATACATCAACATCAAGTATAGAGTAGTGACATGATCATATAACACGTATAAGCATAACATTCATGTAAACATACCAAACATAAGCAAGCATAACATGTAAACATATATAACATAAGCAAGCATAACATGTAAACATATGTAACATAAGCAAACATAACATGTAAACATATATAACATAACAATCATAACATGTAAACACATATATAACATAGCAATCATAACATGTAACATATATAACATAAACAATAATAACATGTAAACATACATAACATATGCAAACGTAACGTGTAACATATATAACATATAACATCATAACATGAGCAGACATAACATAACTGATGGCATGCTCGGAGGCTCGTCGGCTCCCATGTCCCTGGATTAAAATTTTCACTAATGAAAACTAATCGGGATGGGATGAGTTTCCTAAGCTCAACCAATTCGTCGTCGTGCTAACAACTTGAGCGATCGCTTGAACAAACTAGTTGTTCAAGTAACAAAACTCTTCTAGTCGGTTAGTCGCGGAAGAGACGACGGACGGATCGACGGTTTTTGTGTTTATCTTCGGGGTCCATGATTATACAAATACATATGGATGTAGACATGTATAATCAACACATACAAACATACATATAAAACAAATCAAAGATCAATAATAAAACTTGTAAAACTTTTATACCTCTCAATCTTCTATCGTATGTCCTAACCTCCTTGTAGACTTCATGTGGGCGAAGATCCTCCACAAGTTGAAGCTTCCTAGATCTTCTTCAATCAAAAGAAAGAAGAACTCTCCTTCCCATCTTTCTTGAGCCAACCACCAAGCCACGAAAGCTTGTTGCCGCCGGCCCCAAGAAAAGAGAGAACAAGATGGCCAACCAAGGAACCAAACAAGGGAACAATCCCTAGCTCCTAGTGTCGCCGGCCAAGAGGAAAAGGATGAGAGAAAGACCGGCCAAAGGGGAGCAATAGAAGACCCTACAACCCCTTTGTGCGACCGGCCCTAGAGGGAGTGAAGAGGAGAAGAAACTTAGGAAGAAAGCTTAGGGTTTCTTATATCTTTGTGTCGCCAACCACAAGGGGATAGAGCCGGCCAAGCAAAGAAAACTAAACCCTAATTCTTGATCCTCATCGTGCCGCCCCCTTAGCCTCCCTTTTTTAGAACTTAAAAGAAAGTTGCTTATTGATGAGGTGGTAAAAAAATTTGGAACTAATTCCTAATTATTCTTTCCGCCCAAGGTAGCAAGGAATTAGTAAAAAAAAAATTTCTACCTCCTCTAATCTTGCCGCCCAAGGTGGCATAGAAAATAGTAATTTTTTTTTAACTAATTCAAATCTTGCCGCCTAAGGTGGCAGAGAATTAGGAAATAAAATTTTTTTATCAATCTTTAAACTTGCCGCCCACCTCATCCAACCTCTCCTCTCCCTTTCCTTTCCTTTCCCTCCCCTTTCCTTTCCCTCCCCTTTCTTTTCCTTCTATTCTTATATCTAGGCTTCATGAGGATTATATTAGGCTACGATAGGGACCATGAGGAGGAGTTGGATCTTGGCCAC
Organism: Wurfbainia villosa; assembly: GCA_025175895.1. NCBI lineage: Eukaryota > Viridiplantae > Streptophyta > Magnoliopsida > Zingiberales > Zingiberaceae > Wurfbainia > Wurfbainia villosa. The sequence continues at coordinate 88,499,265 of CM045992.1, forward strand.
CCGATGGATCAGAACCACACAAACTTGATCCATCAATGATGTTCCATTCCACTAGAGGATCATCATTGAATTACCTCACCAACCCCCATAAATTAATATGGGCTCCATACATTATTTGTACATCCATCTCCCCATGTTTAAGATATCGAATGTCCGTCAATTAATTAATTTACTAACCATCAATCAATTAACATCTAACTCCTCGAGTAGTACCACTCAACCTTATCATCATGTTGATTAAGTCAACCTGCATCGTTTACATGATGATCCTTATGAGCTCCTCAAGGGGACATCATCAACCTAATATATAGGACACGGTTTCCTCCTATAATTAACGACACACCATGTAAATAATATCATTTCCCAACTTACCGGGCATATTGATTTAATCCATTTAAATCTCACCCTTTGGTAAATCACAGAAATAAATATTAAGTACATGTGCCCGTTAATATATCAGGATTAAGAGCATGTACAACATAATATCCGAGGTCCGATTCAATTATGCAATCAGCAATAAATTGAATCACCTCTATGTCGGTCCTGCTCAATATACCTAAGTGTACTAGTGTAACTCTATGTTCAAGACAAACCAATACCAAGCTACACTACAACCATGCCAATGGTTTGTCCAAAATCATCTTGGTTGTGAGCCTCTACTTATATTCTACAAGGGATTGATAACATGATCTTCTGTGCCACACCAAGCACCATGTTTTCTACAATGTAAAGTATTAGACAATATGCACACATATAATATATATAAAGTGCAAACAATGATCATGTGATTCTTATTTCAAAATAAAAATGTTCATACAAAAGAGCTAAGATTTCAGTATACATCCCAACAATCTCCCACTTATACTAAAAGACTATGTTGTTATCACACTGCCATACATCTGATCCCCATGTCCTCCACATGCCTATCAAACGCTTTCGCTGGAAGGGCCTTAGTGAATGGATCTGCCAGGTTATCCTCTGATGCAATCCGGCTAGCCATTTCCTCGCTTACGATCTCTCGTATCAGGTGGTACTTGACCTCTATGTGTTTACTCGCCTTATGGGCTCGTGGTTCCTTCAAGTTTGCAACTGCACCATTGTTATCACAATAAATTGTGATAGTTCTGGGCAAACCAGGAATCACATCCATGTCCATCAAGAAGTTCCTGAGCGATACAGCTTCCTTGGCTGCCTCAGAGGCTGCCACATACTCAGCTTCCATGGTAGAGTTCGCCATGCATTTCTGCTTGACACTCCTCCATACTATGGCTCCACCTACAAAAGTAAACATAAACCCCAATGTAGACTTACTGTTGTCCCTATCTTATTGGAAATCAGAATCCATGTAACCCACAGGGACTAATTGATCTGCCCGGTAAACCAGCATATAATCCCTAGTCCTTCTCAGGTACTTCAATATATGCTTTACCGCAGTCCAATGTCCCTGTCCAGGATTACTCTGATATCTGCTAACCATGCCCACGGCAAAGCAGATATCTGGTCTCGTACATAGCATAGCATACATGAGCCTTCCTACTGCCGAAGCATAAGGAACCGCCTTCATCTCCTCTATCTCCTTTGATGTTTTGGGACACATCTCTTTAGATAAAGGTACTCCATGCCTAAAAGGTAGAAAACCTTTCTTGGAGTTCTACATGATAAAACGAGCAAGGATAGAGTCAATGTATGAAGCTTGAGATAAGCACAACATCATTTTCTTGCGATCCCTTATCACCTTGATCCCAAGGATGTGTCCCACTTCTCCCAAGTCCTTCATATCAAACTGTTTGGACAACCATACCCTTACGTCTGATAACAATCTGATATTGTTGCCAACTAACAAAATGTCATCTACGTATAGTACAAGAAATACCACTATGTTTCTATCACATCTCTTGTATACACAAGGATCATCTGGACTTTGAATAAATCCATATGACTGGATTACTTCATCAAAGTGGATGTTCCAAGATCTAGAAGCTTGCTTCAATCCATAAATGGACCGATTAAGCTTACACACAAGATGCTCTTTGCCCTTTGCAATGAATCCCTCTGGTTGCTTCATATAGATGATTTCCTCAAGACTTCCGTTAAGGAAAGCTGTCTTGACATCCATCTGCCAAATCTTATAATCCTCATGAGCAACAATAGATAAGAGAATCCGGATAGACTTAAGCATAGCTACCGGTGAAAAGGTCTCCTCATAATCGATACCCTCTTTCTGAGTATACCCTTTCGCAACAAGCCTAGCTTTGAAGGTCTCAACCTTCCTGTCTACTCCTCTCTTTCTCTTGTAGATCCACTTGCATCCAATGGCTTTCACACCATCGGGTGGTTCTACTAGCTCCCAGACATGATTAGAATCCATAGATTGTATCTGTGAATTCATCGCTCTTTGCCAAGATACCACATCTCTATCTTGGAGTGCCTCGTCATATGTCCAGGGATCAGGTTCATGTTTACCAGGGACTAAGTCCGAAGACTCTCCCAATAACATGAATCTCATGGGTTGTCTAACAACCCTCACACTACGACGAGGTGCAGTGACTTGTGGTATTTCCTCTTGTACCGGTGGTATTGAAGTCGGGACTTCCCCTGTCAACTCCTCAAGAACAATCCTACTCATGGGCTTGTGGTTCATCACATAGTCCTCCTCTAGAAATCTGGCATTCGTACTCACGATCACCTTCTGATCTCTAGGACTATAGAACAAACCACCCTTCGTTCCCTTAGGGTATCCAACCCTTCGTTCCCTTAGGGTTTCCAACTTACCAGCATCTCCCTTCAGCACATGTACTGGACTACCCCAAATCCGAATATGTCTTAGACTAGGCTTTCGCCCAGTTCACAATTCTGTGAGAGTAGAGGGTACTGACTTAGATGGAACCAAGTTCAGAATGTGTGCTGTCGTTTCCAGAGGAAACCCCCAGAACGAATCATGTAGCTCACAATAACTCATCATTGATCTTACCTTGTCCATAAGAGTCCTATTCCTTCGCTCCGCCACACCATTCTGCTGGGGTGTGCAGGTGCGGACAATTGGGATTGAATCCTAGCCTCTGATAAGTAACTCCTAAACTCTCCCAAGAGGTACTCGCCACCACGATCAGATCGTAGTATCTTGATACTATTACCTTGACGGTTCTCCATATCAGCCTTGAATTCTTTGAACCTGTCAAAGCATTCAGACTTGTGGCGCATCAAGTAAATGTATCCATACCTTGAATAATCGTCTATAAAAGAGACAAAGTATTCAAAAGCCACCTCTAGCCTGGATAGACATAGGACCGCACAAATCAGAATGAACCAATTCCAATACATCTTTGGCTCTATACCCCTTAGCCTTAAAAGGCCTCTTGGTCATCTTACCTTCCAAGCAAGACTCGCAGGTTGGGAGATCTTCCACCACTAATAAATCCAAGGGTCCATCAGCTATCAACCTTTGAATTCTACTCAGGTTAATATGACCAAGTCTTAGGTGCCAAAGATATGTCTGGTTCATTTTCGAAGGTTCTTTCTTATTAGACTTAGAAGATGAGTTATTCACTTCTATATGTATCGTGGGAGTTTTCGGTTCAAGAGTGTACAAATTGCCAACCAATGTACCAGAATAGATAATCTCCCTATTCCTTTTTATAACAGCTTTGTCATTAAAAGAAATAGAATATCCATCCAGAAATAATTTAGAAACAGAAATTTGATTCTTTCTAAAAGTAGGTACATAAAGACAATTTCTCAAAACCAAAACTTTATTCCTATCAAAAGATAAATAAACGTCTCCCACTGCAATAGCCGCCACCTTTGAAGCATTGCCCATGAAGATGGTAATCTCTCCCTCAGCTAGTCGTCGGGTTTCCTGGAACCCCTCTGTTCTTTCGGCGAGGACAGTCCGCCTTCCAATGTCTAGTCTGCTTGTAAGTGAAGCACTTGTCTTTTGTCTTCTTCACTCCTGCTTGAGGTCCTGCTGCCACTTTCTTTGCTCCACCTTGCTTCTTCTTCTTCTTCCCTTTCGGTTTAGAAGTAGAAACCTTCTGAGCAACCATGGCTTGAGCGCTTTGACGAAAAAGCCCCTCACCACTGAGTTCAGAAGCTCCGCCAACAAATACAACCTCTTGTTCATGTTGTAGTTGAGGCGGAACTGCTCAAAACTCCTAGGCAGAGACTGGAGAATGATATCGACCTGGGTTTCCCCATCGATCTCAGCTCCGTGGACTTCCATTTCATTTAAATGAGCCATCATCTTGAGAACATGGTACCTGACGGGCGTTCCCTCAATCATGGTGGTCGTCATCAAGTTCTTCATAGCCTCCTGTCTGGCCGCCCTACTCTGATGTCCGAAAAGTTCCTTGAGATTGAGCATCATGTCATAAGTCATGGCCATGGCCTGATGCTGATGTTGCAACACATTTGACATAGATGCCAAAATGTAACACCGTGTCATCTCATCTGCCTTGATCCATTTCTTATAACTCTCTTTCTCCTTTTCATCAGAGTCATCGGTGGGCTTAGGAGGACAATCCTCGAGGAGTACAAATTTGTACTCCTCTGCAGTTAAGACAATATCCAAATTTCTTTTCCAATAAATATAATTTGTTCCAGTAAGTTTATTTTCTTTCAATATCACAACAAGTGGGTTGAAAGCCATTTGAAAAAAAAAACCTAAGAATCACAATGATCAAAATATTAGATTTCAAATATCATTTATTCCTCAAACAATAAAATTTTAAAATCAACCAACACCTCAAAACACCGAGAATATCGCATGTCACGATAGTGTGGACGTATACGAATTCTACATTTGTAAGAGGAGGTTTAACCCATTAATTTTATTATCTTGTCAACCTTACTTTTTGACAAATAAAATTAAGAGTTGGTTCCTCTTTGGCCCTACAAATAAAAGCAGTGACTCCGATGGGGAGGATACTTTTTATTTGCATCTAAGTGTGCACCATTACACGATACTAAGGGAATTATCTCGGATTATGTGCCTTACCGATGGGGAAGTACAAACGCTCCTAAATAATTTCTTATAACCATTATTTGATCTAGTGATCCGCAAACAAACTCTTCCAATGAGGAGGAAGGCACTCAGAGCCGATGCGCAAGTTTGTTGCATCACACGTCAAATTGTAATGGAGGCCGCGGGAATTAATTAAAATGTCCCTCTCCCACTTAGTAAATTGACAGTGAGGAATTTTCAAGCACACACAACATGCATATAAAACAAATCAGCAATAAATATAGAAAAAATCAGAATTTTCCCAACTATTATGGCATTGTTCTCCAATATGCGTCCTGTCGTGTCGCCACCTCGTCCGCTCCACATTTTCCCATGCACAAGTCACCAAAGAGATCCGAGCCAAGATAAACTATTTTAATTTACATCCATCGATCCTATACTCCATGAAGGAGTGTACAAATAATCTAGATCGAAAGTAAACTAAAATGAGTGGCCAAACAATGTCATATTTAATTACAAAAATTAAATACTAATTTAGCCTCGTCAACCCCGAGGATTCAAATAATATACAATCACACACACATGCAATCACATACACACATATATAGCCATAATAGTTGGAACTTATGCCTGCAACCAAAAAGTTATCCTACGCACATCCTACTATCATCAGGAATACACAATATATGATAAGTGCATGAAAGTAACCGAATCCAAAACACACAAAACCGGAAATCGTGGCTCTGATACCAGTTGATGGCATGCTCGGAGGCTCGACGGCACCCATGTCCCCGGATTAAAATTTTCACTAATGAAAACTAATCCGGATGGGATGAGTTTTCTAAGCTCAACCAATTCGTCGTCGTGCTAACGACTTGAGCGATCGCTTGAACAAACTAGTTGTTCAAGCAACAAAACTCTTCTAGTCGATTAGCCACGGAAGAGACGACGGACGGATCGCCGATTTTTGTGTTTATCTTCGGGGTCCATGATTATACAAATACATATGGATGTAGACATGTATAATCAACACATACAAACATACATATAAAACAAATCAAAGATCAATAATAAAACTTGTAAAACTTTTATACCTCTCGATCTTCTATCGTATGTCCTAACCTCCTTGTACACTTCGTGTGGGCGAAGATCCTCCACAAGTTGAAGCTTCCTAGATCTTCTTCAATCAAAAGAAAGAAGAACTCTCCTTCCATTCTTGCTTGAGTCAACCACCAAGCCACAAAAGCTTGTTGCCGCCGGCCCCAAGAAAAGAGAGAACAAGATGGCCAACCAAGGAACCAAACAAGGGAATAATCCCTAGCTCCTAGTGCCGCCGGCCAAGAGGAAAAGGATGAGAGAAAGACCGGCCAAAGGGGAGCAATAGAAGACCCTACAACCCCTTTGTGCCTCCGGCCCTAGAGGGAGTGAAGAGGAGAAGAAGCTTAGGAAGAAAGCTTAGGGTTTCTTATATCTTTGTGCCGCCAACCACAAGGGGATAGAGCCAACCAAGCAAAGAAACCTAAACCCTAATTCTTGATCCTCATCGTGCCGCCCCCTTAGCCTCCCTTTTTTAGAACTTAGGAGAAAGTTGGTTATTGAGGAGGTGGCCAAAAAATTAGGAACTAATTCCTAATTATTCTTGCCACCCAAGGTAGCAAGGAATTAGTAAAAAAAAATTTTCTACCTCCTCTAATCTTGCCGCCCAAGGTGGCATAGAAAATATAAATTTTTTTTTTTACCAATTCTAATCTTGAATTTCTTTTTTTAACTATTTCAAATCTTGCCGCCTAAGGTGGCATAGAATTACGAAATAAAATTTTTTTATCAATCTTTAAACTTGCCGCCCACCTCATCCAACCTCTCCTCTCCCTTTCCTTTCCTTTCCCTCCCCTTTCCTTTCCCTCCCCTTTCTTTTTCTTCTATTCTTATATCTAGGCTTCATGAGGATTATATTAGGCTACGATAGGGACCATGAGGAGGAGTTGGATCTTGGCCACCCGATGGATCGGAACCACACAAACTTGATCCATCAATGATGTTCCATTCCACTAGAGGATCATCATTGAATTACCTCACCAACCCCCATAAATTAATATGGGCTCCATACATTATTTGTACATCCATCTCCCCATGTTTAAGATATCGAATGTCCGTCAATTAATTAATTTACTTACCATCAATCAATTAACATCTAAATCCTCGAGTAGTACCACTCAACCTTATCATCATGTTGATTAAGTCAACCTGCAGCGTTTACATGATGATCCTTATGAGCTCCTCAAGTGGACATCATCAACCTAATATATAGGACACGGTTTCCTCCTATAATTAACGACACACCATGTAAATAATATCATTTCCCAACTTACCGGGCATATTGATTTAATCCATTTAAATCTCACCCTTTGGTAAATCAAAGAAATAAATATTAAGTACATGTGCCCGTTATTATATCAGGATTAAGAGCATGTACAACATAATATCCGAGGTCCGATTCAATTATGCAATCAGCAATAAATTGAATCACCTCTATGTCGGTCCTGCTCAATATACCTAAGTGTACTAGTGTAACTCTATGTTCAAGACAAACCAATACCAAGCTACACTACAACCATGCCAATGGTTTGTCCAAAATCATCTTGGTTGTGAGCCTCTACTTATATTCTACAAGGGATTGATAACATGATCTTCTGTGCCACACCAAGCACCATGTTTTCTACAATGTAAAGTATTAGACAATATGCACACATATAATATATATAAAGTGCAAACAATGATCATGTGATTCTTATTTCAAAATAAAAATGTTCATACAAAAGAGCTAAGATTTCAGTATACATCCCAACAATCTCCCACTTATACTAAAAGACTATGTTGTTATCACACTGCCATACATCTGATCCCCATGTCCTCCACATGCCTATCAAACGCTTTCGCTGGAAGGGCCTTAGTGAATGGATCTGCCAGGTTATCCTCTGATGCAATCTTGGCGACAGCTACTTCTCCTCGCTTTACGATCTCTCGTATCAGGTGGTACTTGCGCTCTATGTGTTTACTCGCCTTATGGGCTCGTGGTTTCTTCAAGTTTGCAACTGCACCATTGTTATCACAATAAATTGTGATAGTTCTGGGCAAACCAGGAATCACATCCATGTCCATCAAGAAGTTCCTGAGCGACATTTCCTTTGGTCGCCTCAGAGGCTGCCACATACTCAGCTTCCATGGTAGAGTTCGCCATGCATTTCTGCTTGACACTCCTCCATACTATGGCTCCACCTCCAAAAGTAAACATAAACCCCAATGTAGACTTACTGTTGTCCCTATCTTATTGGAAATCAGAATCCATGTAACCCACAGGGACTAATTGATCTGCCCGGTAAACCAGCATATAATCCCTAGTCCTTCTCAGGTACTTCAATATATGCTTTACCGCAGTCCAATGTCCCTGTCCAGGATTACTCTGATATCTGCTAACCATGCCCACGGCAAAGTAGATATCTGGTCTCGTACATAGCATAGCATACATGAGCCTTCCTACTGCCGAAGCATAAGGAACCGCCTTCATCTCCTCTATCTCCTTTGATGTTTTGGGACACATCTCTTTAGATAAAGGTACTCCATGCCTAAAAGATAGAAAACCTTTCTTGGAGTTCTACATGATAAAACGAGCAAGGATAGTGTCAATGTATGAAGCTTGAGATAAGCACAACATCATTTTCTTGCGATCCCTTATCACCTTGATCCCAAGGATGTGTCCCACTTCTCCCAAGTCCTTCATATCAAACTGTTTGGACAACCATACCCTTACGTCTGATAATAATCTGATATTGTTGCCAACTAACAAAATGTCATCTACGTATAGTACAAGAAATACCACTATGTTTCTATCACATCTCTTGTATACACAAGGATCATCTGGACTTTGAATAAATCCATATGACTAGATTACTTCATCAAAGTGGATGTTCCATGATCTAGAAGCTTGCTTCAATCCATAAATGGACCGATTAAGCTTACACACAAGATGCTCTTTGCCCTTTGCAATGAATCCCTCTGGTTGCTTCATATAGATGATTTCCTCAAGACTTCCGTTAAGGAAAGCTGTCTTGACATCCATCTGCCAAATCTCATAATCCTCATGAGCAACAATAGATAAGAGAATCCGGATAGATTTAAGCATAGCTACCGGTGAAAAGGTCTCCTCATAATCGATACCCTCTTTCTGAGTATACCCTTTCGCAACAAGCCTAGCTTTGAAGGTCTCAACCTTCCTGTCTACTCCTCTCTTTATCTTGTAGATCCACTTGCATCCAATGGCTTTCACACCATCGGGTGGTTCTACTAGCTCCCAGACATGATTAGAATCCATAGATTGTATCTCTGAATTCATCGCTCTTTGCCAAGATACCACATCTCTATCTTGGAGTGCCTCGTCATATGTCCAGGGATCAGGTTCATGTTTACCAGGGACTAAGTCCGAAGACTCTCCCAATAACATGAATCTCATGGGTTGTCTAACAACCCTCCCACTACGACGAGGTGCAGTGACTTGTGGTATTTCCTCTTGTACCGGTGGTATTGAAGTCGGGACTTCCCCTGTCAACTCCTCAAGAACAATCCTACTCATGGGCTTGTGGTTCATCACATAGTCCTCCTCTAGAAATCTGGCATTCGTACTCACGATCACCTTCTGATCTCTAGGACTATAGAACAAACCACCCTTCGTTCCCTTAGGGTATCCAACCCTTCGTTCCCTTAGGGTTTCCAACTTACCAGCATCTCCCTTCAGCACATGTACTGGACTACCCCAAATCCGAATATGTCTTAGACTAGGCTTTCGCCCAGTTCACAATTCTGTGAGAGTAGAGGGTACTGACTTAGATGGAACCAAGTTCAGAATGTGTGCTGTCGTTTCCAGAGGAAACCCCCAGAACGAATCATGTAGCTCAGAATAACTCATCATTGATCTTACCTTGTCCATAAGAGTCCTATTCCTTCGCTCCGCCACACCATTCTGCTGGGGTGTGCAGGTGCGGACAATTGAGATTGAATCCTAGCCTCTGATAAGTAACTCCTAAACTCTCCCAAGAGGTACTCGCCACCACGATCAGATCATAGTATCTTGATACTTTTACCTTGACGGTTCTCCACATCAGCATTGAATTCTTTGAACCTGTCAAAGCATTCAGACATGTGGCGCATCAAGTAAATGTATCCATACCTTGAATAATCGTCTATAAAAGAGACAAAGTATTCAAAAGCCACCTCTAGCCTGGATAGACATAGGACCGCACAAATCAGAATGAACCAATTCCAATACATCTTTGGCTCTATACCCCTTAGCCTTAAAAGGCCTCTTGGTCATCTTACCTTCCAAGCAAGACTCGCAGGTTGGGAGATCTTCCACCACTAATAAATCCAAGGGTCCATCAGCTATCAACCTTTGAATTCTACTCAGGTTAATATGACCAAGTCTTAGGTGCCAAAGATATGTCTGGTTCATTTTCGAAGGTTCTTTCTTATTAGACTTAGAAGATGAGTTATTCACTTCTATATGCATCGTGGGAGTTTTCGGTTCAAGAGTGTACAAATTGCCAACCAATGTACCAAAATAGATAATCTCCCTATTCCTTTTTATAACAACTTTGTCATTAAAAGAAATAGAATATCCATCCAGAAATAATTTAGAAACAGAAATTTGATTCTTTCTAAAAGTAGGTACATAAAGACAATTTCTCAAAACCAAAACTTTATTCCTATCAAAAGATAAATAAACGTCTCCCACTGCAATAGCCGCCACCTTTGAAGCATTGCCCATGAAGATGGTAATCTCTCCCTCAGCTAGTCGTCGGGTTTCCTGGAACCCCTCTGTTCTTTCGGCGAGGACAGTCCGCCTTCCAATGTCTAGTCTGCTTGTAAGTGAAGCACTTGCCTTTTGGCTTCTTCACTCCTGCTTGAGGTCCTGCTGCCACTTTCTTTGCTCCACCTTGCTTCTTCTTCTTCTTCCCTTTCGGTTTAGAAGTAGAAACCTTCTGAGCAACCATGGCTTGAGCGCTTTGACGAAAAAGCCCCTCTGCCGCCTGGAGTTCTGTCAGAAGCTCCGCCAACAAATACAACCTCTTGTTCATGTTGTAGTTGAGGCGGAACTGCTCAAAACTCCTAGGAAGAGACTGGAGAATGATATCGACATGGGTTTCCCCATCGATCTCAGCTCCGTGGACTTCCATTTCATTTAGATGAGCCATCATCTTGAGAACATGGTCCCTGACGGGCGTTCCCTCAATCATGGTGGTCGTCATCAAGTTCTTCATAGCCTCCTGTCTGGCCGCCCTACTCTGATGTCCGAAAAGTTCCTTGAGATTGAGCATCATGTCATAAGTCATGGCCATGGCCTGATGCTGATGTTGCAACACATTTGACATAGATGCCAAAATGTAACACCGTGTCATCTCATCTGCCTTGATCCATTTCTTATAACTCTCTTTCTCCTTTTCATCAGAGTCATCGGTGGGCTTAGGAGGACAAACCTCGAGGAGTACAAATTTGTACTCCTCTGCAGTTAAGACAATATCCAAATTTCTTTTCCAATAAATATAATTTGTTCCAGTAAGTTTATTTTCTTTCAATATCACAACAAGTGGGTTGAAAGCCATTTGAAAAAAAAAAACCTAAGAATCACAATGATCAAAATATTAGATTTCAAATATCATTGATTCCTCAAACAATAAAATTTTAAAATCAACCAACACCTCAAAACACCGAGAATATCGCATGTCACGATAGTGTGGACGTATACGAATTCTACATTTGTAAGAGGAGGTTTAACCCATTAATTTTATTATCTTGTCAACCTTACTTTTTGACAAATAAAATTAATAGTTGGTTCCTCTTTGGCCCTACAAATAAAAGCAGTGACTCCGATGGGGAGGATACTTTTTATTTGCATCTAAGTGTGCACCATTACACGATACTAAGGGAATTATCTCGGATTATGTGCCTTACCGATGGGGAAGTACACACGCTCCTAAATAATTTCCTATAACCATTATTTGACCTAGTGATCCGCAAACAAACTCATCCGATGGGGAGGAAGGCACTCAGAGCCGACGCGCAAGTTTGTTGCATCACACGTCAAATTGTAATGGAGGCCACGGGAATTAATTAAAATGTCCCTCTCCCACTTAGTAAATTGTGATGAGGAATTTTCAAGCACACACAACATGCATATAAAACAAATCAGCAATAAATATGGAAAAAATCAGAATTTTCCCAACTATTATGGCATTGTTCTCCAATATGCGTCCTGTCGTGTCGCCACCTCGTCCGCTCCACATTTTCCCATGCACAAGTCACCAAAGAGATCCGAGCCAAGATAAACTATTTTAATTTACATCCATCGATCCTATACTCCATGAAGGAGTGTACAAATAATCTAGATCGAAAGTAAACTAAAATGAGTGGCCAAACAATGTCATATTTAATTACAAAAATTAAATACTAATTTAGCCTCGTCAACCCCGAGGATTCAAATAATATACAATCACACACACATGCAATCACATACACACATATATAGCCATAATAGTTGGAACTTATGCCTGCAACCAAAAAGTTATCCTACGCACATCCTACTATCATCAGGAATACACAATATATGATAAGTGCATGAAAGTAACCGAATCCAAAACACACAAAACCGGAAATCGTGGCTCTGATACCAGTTGATGGCATGCTCGGAGGCTCGGCGGCACCCATGTCCCCGGATTAAAATTTTCACTAATGAAAACTAATCCGGATGGGATGAGTTTTCTAAGCTCAACCAATTCGTCGTCGTGCTAACGACTTGAGCGATCGCTTGAACAAACTAGTGTTATTCAGCAACAAAATCTTCTAGTCGGTTAGCGCGGAAGAGGCGGCCAGACGGATCGTTTTTGTGTTTATCTTGGGGTCCATGATCATACAAATACATATGGATGTAGACATGTATAATCAACACATACAAACATATTAATAAGAACATGCAAAGATCAATAATAAAACTTGTAAAACTTTTATACCTCTCGATCTTCTATCGTATGTCCTAACCTCCTTGTAGACTTCGTGTGGGCGAAGATCCTCCACAAGTTGAAGCTTCCTAGATCTTCTTCAATCAAAAGAAAGAAGAACTCTCCTTCCCTTCTTGCTTGAGCCAACCACCAAGCCACAAAAGCTTGTTGCCGCCGGCCCCAAGAAAAGAGAGAACAAGATGGCCAACCAAGGAACCAAACAAGGGAACAATCCCTAGCTCCTAGTGCCGCCGGCCAAGAGGAAAAGGATGAGAGAAAGACCGGCCAAAGGGGAGCAATAGAAGACCCTACAACCCCTTTGTGCCGCCGGCCCTAGAGGGAGTGAAGAGGAGAAGAAGCTTAGGAAGAAAGCTTAGGGTTTCTTATATCTTTGTGCCGCCAACCACAAGGGGATAGAGCCGGCCAAGCAAAGAAACCTAAACCCTAATTCTTGATCCTCATCGTGCCGCCCCCTTAGCCTCCCTTTTTTAGAACTTAGGAGAAAGTTGGTTATTGATGAGGTGGCCAAAAAATTAGGAACTAATTCCTAATTATTCTTGCCGCCCAAGGTAGCAAGGAATTAGTAAAAAAAAATTTTCTACCTCCTCTAATCTTGCCGCCCAAGGTGGCATAGAAAATATAAATTTTTTTTTTTTACCAATTCTAATCTTGAATTTTTTTTTTAACTATTTCAAATCTTGCCGCCTAAGGTGGCATAGAATTACGAAATAAATTTTTTTTATCAATCTTTAAACTTGCCGCCCACCTCATCCAACCTCTCCTATCCCTTTCCTTTCCTTTCCCTCCCCTTTCCTTTCCCTCCCCTTTCTTTTCCTTCTATTCTTATATCTAGGCTTCATGAGGATTATATTAGGCTACGATAGGGACCATGAGGAGGAGTTGGATCTTGGCCACCCGATGGATCGGAACCACACAAACTTGATCCATCAATGATGTTCCATTCCACTAGAGGATCATCATTGAATTACCTCACCAACCCCCATAAATTAATATGGGCTCCATACATTATTTGTACATCCATCTCCCCATGTTTAAGATATCGAATGTCCGTCAATTAATTAATTTACTTACCATCAATCAATTAACATCTAACTCCTCGAGTAGTACCACTCAACCTTATCATCATGTTGATTAAGTCAACCTGCAGCGTTTACATGATGATCCTTATGAGCTCCTCAAGGGGACATCATCAACCTAATATATAGGACACGGTTTCCTCCTATAATTAACGACACACCATGTAAATAATATCATTTCCCAACTTACCGGGCATATTGATTTAATCCATTTAAATCTCACCCTTTAGTAAATCAAAGAAATAAATATTAAGTACATGTGCCCGTTATTATATCAGGATTAAGAGCATGTACAACATAATATCCGAGGTCCGATTCAATTATGCAATCAGCAATAAATTGAATCACCTCTATGTCGGTCCTGCTCAATATACCTAAGTGTACTAGTGTAACTCTATGTTCAAGACAAACCAATACCAAGCTACACTACAACCATGCCAATGGTTTGTCCAAAATCATCTTGGTTGTGAGCCTCTACTTATATTCTACAAGGGATTGATAACATGATCTTCTGTGCCACACCAAGCACCATGTTTTCTACAATGTAAAGTATTAGACAATATGCACACATATAATATATATAAAGTGCAAACAATGATCATGTGATTCTTATTTCAAAATAAAAATGTTCATACAAAAGAGCTAAGATTTCAGTATACATCCCAACAATCTCCCACTTATACTAAAAGACTATGTTGTTATCACACTGCCATACATCTGATCCCCATGTCCTCCACATGTCTATCAAACGCTTTCGCTGGAAGGGCCTTAGTGAATGGATCTGCCAGGTTATCCTCTGATGCAATCTTGGCGAAAGCTACTTCTCCTCGCTTTACGATCTCTCGTATCAGGTGGTACTTGCGCTCTATGTGTTTACTCGCCTTATGGGCTCGTGGTTCCTTCAAGTTTGCAACTGCACCATTGTTATCACAATAAATTGTGATAGTTCTGGGCAAACCAGGAATCACATCCATGTCCATCAAGAAGTTCTGACGATCTGACTTCCTTGGCTGCCTCAGAGGCTGCCACATACTCAGCTTCCATGGTAGAGTTCGCCATGCATTTCTGCTTGACACTCCTCCATACTATGGCTCCACCTCCAAAAGTAAACATAAACCCCAATGTAGACTTACTATTGTCCCTATCTTATTGGAAATCAGAATCCATGTAACCCACAGGGACTAATTGATCTGCCCGGTAAACCAGCATATAATCCCTAGTTCTTCTCAGGTACTTCAATATATGCTTTACCGCAGTCCAATGTGCCTGTCCAGGATTACTCTGATATCTGCTAACCATGCCCACGGCAAAGCAGATATCTGGTCTCGTACATAGCATAGCATACATGAGCCTTCCTACTGCCGAAGCATAAGGAACCGCCTTCATCTCCTCTATCTCCTTTGATGTTTTGGGACACATCTCAATAGATAAAGGTACTCCATGCCTAAAAGGTAGAAAACCTTTCTTGGAGTTCTACATGATAAAACGAGCAAGGATAGTGTCAATGTATGAAGCTTGAGATAAGCACAACATCATTTTCTTGCGATCCCTTATCACCTTGATCCCAAGGATGTGTCCCACTTCTCCCAAGTCCTTCATATCAAACTGTTTGGACAACCATACCATTACGTCTGATAACAATCTGATATTGTTGCCAACTAACAAAATGTCATCTACGTATAGTACAAGAAATACCACTATGTTTCTATCACATCTCTTGTATACACAAGGATCATCTGGACTTTGAATAAATCCATATGACTGGATTACTTCATCAAAGCGGATGTTCCATGATCTAGAAGCTTGCTTCAATCCATAAATGGACCGATTAAGCTTACACACAAGATGCTCTTTGCCCTTTGCAATGAATCCCTCTGGTTGCTTCATATAGATGATTTCCTCAAGACTTCCGTTAAGGAAAGCTGTCTTGACATCCATCTGCCAAATCTCATAATCCTCATGAGCAACAATAGATAAGAGAATCCGGATAGATTTAAGCATAGCTACCGGTGAAAAGGTCTCCTCATAATCGATACCCTCTTTCTGAGTATACCCTTTCGCAACAAGCCTAGCTTTGAAGGTCTCAACCTTCCTGTCTACTCCTCTCTTTATCTTGTAGATCCACTTGCATCCAATGGCTTTCACACCATCGGGTGGTTCTACTAGCTCCCAGACATGATTAGAATCCATAGATTGTATCTCTGAATTCATCGCTCTTTGCCAAGATACCACATCTCTATCTTGGAGTGCCTCATCATATGTCCAGGGATCAGGTTCATGTTTACCAGGGACCAAGTCCGAAGACTCTCCCAATAACATGAATCTCATGGGTTGTCTAACAACCCTCCCACTACGACGAGGTGCAGTGACTTGTGGTATTTCCTCTTGTACCGGTGGTATTGAAGTCGGGACTTCCCCTGTCAACTCCTCAAGAACAATCCTACTCATGGGCTTGTGGTTCATCACATAGTCCTCCTCTAGAAATCTGGCATTCGTACTCACGATCACCTTCTGATCTCTAGGACTATAGAATAAACCACCCTTCGTTCCCTTAGGGTATCCAACCCTTCGTTCCCTTAGGGTTTCCAACTTACCAGCATCTCCCTTCAGCACATGTACTGGACTACCCCAAATCCGAATATGTCTTAGACTAGGCTTTCGCCACAATCTGTGAGAGTAGAAGTCGACTTAGATGGAACCAAGTTCGAATGTGTCTTTTGCGTTTCCAGGAAACCCCGAGGCGAATCATCATGTAGCTCAGAATAACTCATCATTGATCTTACCTTGTCCATAAGAGTCCTATTCCTTCGCTCCGCCACACCATTCTGCTGGGGTGTGCAGGTGCGGACAATTGAGATTGAATCCTAGCCTCTGATAAGTGACTCCTAAACTCTCCCAAGAGGTACTCGCCACCACGATCAGATCGTAGTATCTTGATACTTTTACCTTGACGGTTCTCCACATCAGCCTTGAATTCTTTGAACCTGTCAAAGCATTCAGACATGTGGCGCATCAAGTAAATGTATCCATACCTTGAATAATCGTCTATAAAAGAGACAAAGTATTCAAAAGCCACCTCTAGCCTGGATAGACATAGGACCGCACAAATCAGAATGAACCAATTCCAATACATCTTTGGCTCTATACCCCTTAGCCTTAAAAGGCCTCTTGGTCATCTTACCTTCCAAGCAAGACTCGCAGGTTGGGAGATCTTCCACCACTAATAAATCCAAGGGTCCATCTGCTATCAACCTTTGAATTCTACTCAGGTTAATATGACCAAGTCTTAGGTGCCAAAGATATGTCTGGTTCATTTTCGAAGGTTCTTTCTTATTAGACTTAGAAGATGAGTTATTCACTTCTATATGCATCGTGGGAGTTTTCGGTTCAAGAGTGTACAAATTGCCAACCAATGTACCAGAATAGATAATCTCCCTATTCCTTTTTATAACAACTTTGTCATTAAAAGAAATAGAATATCCATCCAGAAATAATTTAGAAACATAAATTAGATTCTTTCTAAAAGTAGGTACATAAAGACAATTTCTCAAAACCAAAACTTTATTCCTATCAAAAGATAAATAAACGTCTCCCACTGCAATAGCCGCCACCTTTGAAGCATTGCCCATGAAGATGGTAATCTCTCCCTCAGCTAGTCGTCGGGTTTCCTGGAACCCCTCTGTTCTTTCGGCGAGGACAGTCCGCCTTCCAATGTCTAGTCTGCTTGTAAGTGAAGCACTTGCCTTTTGGCTTCTTCACTCCTGCTTGAGGTCCTGCTGCCACTTTCTTTGCTCCACCTTGCTTCTTCTTCTTCTTCCCTTTCGGTTTAGAAGTAGAAACCTTCTGAGCAACCATGGCTTGAGCGCTTTGATGAAAAAGCCCCTCTGCCGCCTGGAGTTCTGTCAGAAGCTCCGCCAACAAATACAACCTCTTGTTCATGTTGTAGTTGAGGCGGAACTGCTCAAAACTCCTAGGAAGAGACTGGAGAATGATATCGACATGGGTTTTCCCATCGATCTCAGCTCCGTGGACTTCCATTTCATTTAGATGAGCCATCATCTTGAGAACATGGTCCCGGGTGTTCCTCGATCATGGTGGTCGCCATCAAGTTCTCATAGCCCTCTAGCCCGCCTCTACTCGATGTCCGGAAAAGTTCCTTGAGATTGAGCATCATGTCATAAGTCATGGCTATGGCTCGATGTCGATGTTGCAAAGACATTTGACATAGATGCCAAAATGTAACACCGCGCCATCTCATCTGCCTTAACCCATTTCTTATAACGTTCCTTCTCCTTTTTATCAGAGTCATCGGTGGGCTTAGGAGGACAAACCTCGAAGAGTACAAATTTGTACTCCTCTGCAGTTAAGACAATATCCAAATTTCTTTTCCAATAAATATAATTTGTTCCAGTAAGTTTATTTTCTTTCAATATCACAACAAGTGGGTTGAAAGCCATTTGAAAAAAAAAACCTAAGAATCACAATGATCAAAATATTAGATTTCAAATATCATTGATTCCTCAAACAATAAAATTTTAAAATCAACCAACACCTCAAAACACCGAGAATATCGCATGTCACGATAGTGTGGACGTATACGAATTCTACATTTGTAAGAGGAGGTTTAACCCATTAATTTTATTATCTTGTCAACCTTACTTTTTGACAAATAAAATTAATAGTTGGTTCCTCTTTGGCCCTACAAATAAAAGCAGTGACTCCGATGGGGATGATACTTTTTATTTGCATCTAAGTGTGTACCATTACACGATACTAAGAGAATTATCTCGGATTATGTGCCTTACCGATGGGGAAGTACAAACGCTCCTAAATAATTTCTTATAACCATTATTTGATCTAGTGATCCACAAACAAACTCTTCCAATGAGGAGGAAGGCACTCAGAGCTGATGCGCAAGTTTGTTGCATCACACGTCAAATTGTAATGGTGGCCGCGGGAATTAATTAAAATGTCCCTCTCCCACTTAGTAAATTGACAGTGAGGAATTTTCAAGCACACACAACATGCATATAAAACAAATCAGCAATAAATATAGAAAAAATCAGAATTTTCCCAACTATTATGGCATTGTTCTCCAATATGCGTCCTGTCGTGTCGCCACCTCGTCCGCTCCACATTTTCCCATGCACAAGTCACCAAAGAGATCCGAGCCAAGATAAACTATTTTAATTTACATCCATCGATCCTATACTCCATGAAGGAGTGTACAAATAATCTAGATCGAAAGTAAACTAAAATGAGTGGCCAAACAATGTCATATTTAATTACAAAAATTAAATACTAATTTAGCCTCGTCAACCCCGAGGATTCAAATAATATACAATCACACACACATGCAATCACATACACACATATATAGCCATAATAGTTGGAACTTATGCCTGCAACCAAAAAGTTATCCTACGCACATCCTACTATCATCAGGAATACACAATATATGATAAGTGCATGAAAGTAACCGAATCCAAAACACACAAAACCGGAAATCGTGGCTCTGATACCAGTTGATGGCATGCTCGGAGGCTCGGCGGCACCCATGTCCCCGGATTAAAATTTTCACTAATGAAAACTAATCCGGATGGGATGAGTTTTCTAAGCCGGCCGTCGTGCTAACGACTTGAGCGATCGCTTGAACAAACTAGTTGTTCAAGCAACAAAACTCTTCTAGTCGGTTAGCCGCAGAAGAGACGACGGACGGATCGCCGATTTTTGTGTTTATCTTCGGGGTCCATGATTATACAAATACATATGGATGTAGACATGTATAATCAACACATACAAACATACATATAAAACAAATCAAAGATCAATAATAAAACTTGTAAAACTTTTATACCTCTCGATCTTCTATCGTATGTCCTAACCTCCTTGTACACTTCGTGTGGGCGAAGATCCTCCACAAGTTGAAGCTTCCTAGATCTTCTTCAATCAAAAGAAAGAAGAACTCTCCTTCCATTCTTGCTTGAGTCAACCACCAAGCCACAAAAGCTTGTTGCCGTCGGCCCCAAGAAAAGAGAGAACAAGATGGCCAACCAAGGAACCAAACAAGGGAATAATCCCTAGCTCCTAGTGCCGCCGGCCAAGAGGAAAAGGATGAGAGAAAGACCGGCCAAAGGGGAGCAATAGAAGACCCTACAACCCCTTTGTGCCTCCGGCCCTAGAGGGAGTGAAGAGGAGAAGAAGCTTAGGAAGAAAGCTTAGGGTTTCTTATATCTTTGTGCCGCCAACCACAAGGGGATAGAGCCAACCAAGCAAAGAAACCTAAACCCTAATTCTTGATCCTCATCCTCTTAGCCTCACTTTTTTAGAACTTAGGAGAAAGTTGGTTATTGAGGAGGTGGCCAAAAAATTAGGAACTAATTCCTAATTATTCTTGCCACCCAAGGTAGCAAGGAATTAGTAAAAAAAAATTTTCTACCTCCTCTAATCTTGCCGCCCAAGGTGGCATAGAAAATATAATTTTTTTTTTTTTACCAATTCTAATCTTGAATTTTTTTTTTAACTATTTCAAATCTTGCCACCTAAGGTGGCATAGAATTAGGAAATAAAATTTTTTTATCAATCTTTAAACTTGCCGCCCACCTCATCCAACCTCTCCTCTCCCTTTCCTTTCCTTTCCCTCCCCTTTCCTTTCCCTCCCCTTTCTTTTCCTTCTATTCTTATATCTAGGCTTCATGAGGATTATATTAGGCTACGATAGGGACCATGAGGAGGAGTTGGATCTTGGCCACCCGATGGATCGGAACCACACAAACTTGATCCATCAATGATGTCCCATTCCACTAGCGGATCATCATTGAATTACCTCACCAACCCCCATAAATTAATATGGGCTCCATACATTATTTGTACATCCATCTCCACGTGTTTAAGATATCGAAAGTCCGTCAATTAATTGATTTACTGACCATCAATCAATTAACATCTAACTCCTCGAGTAGTACCACTCAACCTTATCATCATGTTGACTAAGTCAACCTGCAGGGTTTACATGATGATCCTTATGAACTCCTCAAGGGGACATCATCAACCTAATATAGAGGACACGGTTTCCTCCTATAATTAACGGTACACCATTTAAATAATATCATTTCTCAACTTACCGGGCATATTGATTTAATCCATTTAAATCTCACCCTTTGGTAAATAAAAGAAATAAATACTAAGTACATGTGCCCGTTATTATATCGGGATTAAGATCATGTACAACATAATATCCGAGGTCCGATTCAATTATATAGTCGGCACTAAATTGAATCACCTCTATGTCGGTCCTGCTCAATACACCTAAGTGTACTAGTGTAACTCTATGTTCAAGACAAATCAATACCAAGCTACACTACAACCATTCCAATGGTTTGTCCAAAACCATCTTGGTTGTGAGCCTATACTTATATTCTACAAGGGACTGATAACATGATCTTCTGTGCCACACCAAGTACCATGTTATCTACAATGTAAAGTATTAGATAATATGCACACATATAATAAATATAAAGTGCAAACAATGATCATGTGATTCTTATTTCAAAATAAAAATGTTCATACAAAAGAGCTAGGCTTTCAATATACATCCCAACAATAATAGTATATGCAGGATGCTTTTCGAAAACATATATCATAGGTATTTGAACATAACTCTCAACATATTGGGCCCGGCATTGTACCACATCATCATCATCATAGCGCGCATCCCTAAATAGACCCGAGGCAGCTAATCTCGAACCTACTAGGTTACTAGGCCCGATCTTAGTCCGTCGACCTAGGGGCCATCATCATAACATAGAAGCCCATCCTAGGCCCGATCTTAGTCCGTCGGCCTAGGGCATCTGGGAGCCCATCCCGTACTAGGTCCGTACTATGACAGTTGACCTAGGGTCAATTATAACATAGAAGCCCATCCTAGGCCCGATCTAAGTCCGTCGACCTAGGGCAACTTAGGAGCCCATCCCTTTGGACCTTGTTAGGGTCCTGGTACAAGCCATGCAGAAAGTAAAATACATACATGCTTCTTATCATAACATATCATATTTCATTTCATAAACATATCATATTCCTTATCATGGCATATCATGTTTTTCTTCTTCATATCATAACATGTCATATGACTTTCATAACATATTTCTTCTTCATAACATATCATTCACCATAACATATTTCTTCTTCATAACATATCATATTCTTTTCATGTATATCATGTTCCTTCTTTATAAAACATCATACATTCATACAATTATGAGGTAATAAGCATAACATGATCACAACATCACACACATATAAGCATGGCATAAGGTATAAATATCATCAACAAGTATACATGGAATGACCTAAACTTCATGGAGTTCTATCAAAGTTTTAAACACCAAACAACTTATATATGGTCTAACTAACCACATGTTAGTTCTTTAACACATAAAGCATGGCATGGGAGGGCACTTAGGGTTTTAATTAAACCTTGGCCGAATGGGTTTAAAGGACATGAGACTCAACCACTTAACTCTAGGTTAACCAACAACATGTTACCTTCATCTAACATCAAAAGTCATCATGAACTCAATCAAACATGTCATAGAAACATATTAGGGGTCTTGGCCGAATGGTTCAAAGGCTTAAGGTTCATCCACTTAAATCTAGGTTAACCAAACAACATGTTATCTTCATTTACCATCAAAACATAGCATGAACTTATCTATAGCATGGCATAGAACATGTTATCTTCTTTTAACATCAAACATGGCATAAACTCATTTAAAACCTAGCATAGAGCATGTTATCTTCATCTAACACCAAAAGTCATTATGAACTCATGCAAAACATAGCATAGAAGACACCTTAGGGGTCTAGATGGACTTGGCCGAATGGTTCAAAGGGCCTAAAGGTTCATCCACTTAAACCTAGGTTAAACAAACAACATGTTATTTTCATTTACCATCAAAACATAGCATGGACATATCTATAACATAGCATAGAACATATTATCTTCTTCTAACATCAAACATGGCATGAACTCATTTAAAATCGAGGATAGAACATGTTATCTTCATCTGGCATCAAAACTTAGCCTAAGCTCATCTAAACATGGCATAAAAGAACACACATAGGGGTCTAAAGTGGCTTGTCCGAATGGTCCAAGGCTTAGAAGTTCATCCACTTAAATCTAGGTTAACCAAATATTATGTTATCTTATTTTACTATCAAAACATAGCATGAACTTGGATATATCATGGCATAAAAGAACATATAGGGGTTTAGAGTGGCTTGGCTGAATGGTTTTAAAGGTCATACAAGTTCAAACACTTAACCTAATTCATCTAGCATCCTATCTTCATCATGTTCATACAAGATATGGCATGGATCTTCATGGAAAGCTCAAACAAGGTCTTGGCCGGATGGTCCCTTGGGTTTTTAAGGTCAAACACTTAACCTAATCCATCTAGCATCCTATCTTCTTCATGTTCATACAAGATATGGCATGGATCTTCATGGAAAAACTCAAACAAGGTCTTGGCCGAATGGTTTCAAGAGGATTAACACAAATACATCAATCGAAAACTACTTGTACGCAGGTGAGGGGGATACTTACATCCTTCGCTTTGCTTTTTGGTTGGAAGATAACCTAAGGGATGCCAACTTAGCCTTCCTCTTGCTTGGATAGGTTTCGAAAAAAAAATGGAGAGGGAGAGGAATAGATTTCGGTGAGGAAGAAGATGAGAAGGAGAGAAAAGCTATTTGGTTACTCATGTCTCCTCATTCCCCCTATTTATTCACTTGAAGAGTCCCTTAGTCTCCCTTACCCCTAACTATAATTTCCCATATTCCTCTAATAGTACAACCCTGCTGGGCTTCTGGTTATTGGATGCATCTTTAGGGCTTAGCTATCTCTAGAGGTTTGGGGTTCAATTCCTAGGCCTTGCATCCTTTTTGGCTCCTTTTCTTTTATTTTTGAAAGAGCCCACATAAAACCCATTATAATCATGCCAAAAATTCTTGTAAAATTTCTAGAAATTTTACGGGTGTTACAATCCTTCATACCTTTTATAAGTTTCATCCCCGAAACTTAGAACAATTATGGTTACTTCTGTTTCATGTCCTCTTCGCGTTCCCAGATAGCTTCTTCGTACCGTTGATTTTGCCACAGGACCTTTACTAAGGGCACCTCTTTGTTCCTTAGTCTCTTGACTTCTTGGTCTAGTATCTGGATAGGCCAACTTTCATAACTCAGGTCCTCTTGATCTTGCACTGTTTGTGGCCCGATCACTTGGTCTGCACTGGAAATGCATTTCTTGAGCATCAAAACATGGAACACGTTGTGAATAACCGACATCTCTTGAGGCAGCTCCAGCTTGTAAGCTACCTTGCCAACCCTCTGCAGGTCAGGCAGGTACTGACATACTGAGCCACATCTCTTTTCATTCCGAACAACCAGAATTTTCTTTTCAGGTCTTGGTACATCTTGGTGGTTCCAAGATGCATCGCATAAGGGGATCCGTGAGCTTCCTCAAATATCTTCTTCCGTAATTCTAGATCATCGGGAATACACAAGTGATCCCTGAGGTAGAGTACTCCACTATCAAAGATACAAAACTCATCGTCCTTTCCTTCTAGGACCTCTTGCTTGATCCTCTGAATGCTCGGGTCACGGGCTTGCTTTTCTAATATATCGTCGAACAGCGTCGGTGCAATCGTCATGGTCGAGAGCTGTCCGAAAATGATTTCAACCCCGTAACGCATAATCTCCTTTTCTAAGGGCCGAGATAATACTGATAGAGACATCAAGGTGGCGCAGGACTTCCTGCTGAGTGCATCGGCCACCTTGTTCGTTTTTCCTGGATGGTAGAAGATCTCGCAGCCATAATCCTTGACGAGCTCGAGCCATCTGCGTTGTCTCATGTTCAGGTCCTTCTGTGTGAAGAAATATTTCAGACTATGGTGGTCTGTATAAATCCTACACTGTGCTCCATATAGATAATGCCTCCATGTTTTTAGAGTAAAGACCATGGCCGCTAACTCTAGATCGTGAGTGGGATAATTCCTTTCATGTTCTTTGAGTTGCCTAGAGGCGTAGGCAATGACCTTGCCGTTCTGCATGAGTACAGCTCCGAGTCCCAACTTGGAAGCGTCATTGTACATGTCGAAGCCTTCATTACTGTTCGGAAGAGCATGGATTGGAGCACTGGTCAGTCTCTTTTTCAATTCTGTGAAACTCTTCTCGCAGGCATCTGTCCATTCATACTTTTTGTTCTTTCTGGTGAGGACTGTCATAGGGGCTGCAATTCTAGAGAAGTTCTCTACAAACTTCCTGTAGTAGCTTGCTAGCCCAAGAAAGCTTCTGATCTCGTTGGCATTCTTTGGTCTGTCCAGTTACTCACAGCTTCGATCTTTATTGGGTCTACCATCACTCCGTGCTTGGATATAACGTGACCCAAAAAAGATACTTGATCGAGCAAGAACTCGCATTTGGAGAACTTTGCATACAACTGCTTTTCCTGAAGAATCCGATTCAGCAGATTATAGCAGGTGCATTCGTCACTACGAAAGGCATAACTACAAACTCGTAATGTCTGTATCTTGTTCGGAAAGCCGTCTTTGGTATATCATCTGGTTTGACTTTCACTTGATCGTAGCCAGACCTCAGGTCAATCTTAGAGAAGACGGTGGCACCCTTTAACTGGTCAAACAGGTCGTCAATCTGTGGTAAAGGGTACCTATTCTTGGTTGTCACATTATTTAGCGCTCGGTAGTCTATGCACATTCGCATAGACCAGTCTTTCTTCTTTACCAAAAATACTGGAGCTCCCATGGAGAGCGAAATACTGTCTTATCGACTCTATTACTACGTCTTCCATATATTACTATCTCATCGACTCTATTACTACGTCTCCCAGCCATGTTTATCTTCACATATTAGAGTAAGGCTAGTATAAGGTTATCGTCCATTTATCTATGCATAGTTAAACTAAAAGCTTGCATAAGGTTATCATACATATTTTCATGCATATTTAAGCTAGAGGCATTTGTTATCATACATTAAAGAAATAAAGTAGGCATAGAAATTCTTACTTGGAGCGGCAGGATTTGGAGCTTGATGTGTGTGTAGTGGAAAGGCAGATCTGCTCTGATACCAACCTGTCACGCCCGCCCTTTCCAAGGGTCCAGAGAAGCGGCGCGTGACACGATCATACATACATACATTGCATTACAGCGGAAGACTACCTATATTTCTTACAGCGGAAGACTTTAGACATATTTTTTTCTTTTAAACATAAACATGCATCGTCATTTCATAGATACTTCTTCTTAACATAGCGCATGCATCATTATTTCATAAGTACTTAGTGCTTAGTTCAAGTCCATAAACAAAATCATCTTAGGGAAAACATGCATAAAGAACATAACAGATCTCCTCCACCATGCCACTACCACACACACTTTGCCCCTCCTGCTGCTCCCTTTAGTTTATCCACCCTTTACCCTTATCTGCAGTACAAGGGAACATAAACTATAAGCACATAGACTTAGTAAGATCCTGTCCTACTTACAAAAACCATACATCAACATCAAGCATAGAGTAGTGACATGATCATATAACACATATAAGCATAACATTCATGTAAACATACCAAACATAAGCAAGCATAACATGTAAACATATATAACATAAGCAAGCATAACATGTAAACATATGTAACATAAGCAAACATAACATGTAAACATATATAACATAACAATCATAACATGTAAACACATATATAACATAGCAATCATAACATGTAACATATATAACATAAACATGTATAACATGTAAACATACATAACATAAGCAAACGTAACGTGTAACATATATAACATATAACATCATAACATGAGCAGAAATAACATAACGGTATATGCAGGATGCTCTTCGAAAACATATATCATAGGTATTTGAACATAACTCTCAACATATTGGGCCTAACATTGTACCACATCATCATCATCATAGCGCGCATCCCTAAATATACCCAAGACAGCTAATCTCGAACCTACTAGGTTACTAGGCCCGATCTTAGTTTGTCGACCTAGGGGCCATCATCATAACATAGAAGCCCATCCTAGGCCCGATCTTAGTCCGTCGGCCTAGGGCATCTGGGAGCCCATCCCGTAATAGGTCCGTACTATGACCGTCGTCCTAGGGGAAATCATAACATAGAAGCCCATCCTAGGCCCGATCTATGTCCGTCGACCTAGGGCAACTTAGGAGCCCATTCCTTTGGACCTTGTTAGGGTCCTGGTACAAGCCATGCAGAAAGTAAAATACATACATACTTCTTATCATAACATATCATATTTCATTTCATAAACATATCATATTCCTTGTCATGGCATATCATGTTTTTCTTCTTTATATCATAACATACTTCTTCTTCATAACATATCATATGACTTTCATAACATATTTCTTCTTCATAACATATCATTCACCATAACATATTTCTTCTTCATAACATATCATATTCTTTTCATGTATATCATGTTCCTTCTTTATAAAACATCTTACATTCATACAATTACGAGGTAATAAGCATAACATGATCACAACATCACACACATATAAGCTTGGCATAAGGTATAAACATCATGAACAAGTATACATGGAATGACCTAAACTTCATGGAGTTCTATCAAAGTTTTAAACACCAAACAACTTATATATGGTCTAACTAACCACATGTTAGTTCTTTAACACATAAAGCATGGCATGGGAGGGCACTTAGAGTTTTAATTAAACCTTGGCCGAATGGGTTTAAAGGACATGAGGCTCAACCACTTAACTCTAGGTTAACCAACAACATGTTACCTTCATCTAACATCAAAAGTCATCATGAACTCAATCAAACATGGCATAGAAACATATTAGGGGTCTTGGCCGAATGGTTCAAAGTCTTAAGGTTCATCCACATAAATCTAGGTTAACCAAACAACATGTTATCTTCATTTACCATCAAAACATAGCATGAACTTATCTATAGCATGGCATAGAACATGTTATCTTCTTTTAACATCAAACATGGCATAAACTCATTTAAAACCTAGCATAGAGCATGTTATCTTCATCTAACACCAAAAGTCATTATGAACTCATGCAAAATATAGCATAGAAGACACCTTAGGGGTCTAGATGGACTTGGCCGAATGGTTCAAAGGGCCTAAAGGTTCATCCACTTAAACCTAGGTTAAACAAACAACATGTTATCTTCATTTACCATCAAAACATAGCATGGACATATCTATAACATAGCATAGAACATATTATCTTCTTCTAACATCAAACATGGCATGAACTCATTTAAAACCTAGCATAGAACATGTTATCTTCATCTAGCATCAAAACTTAGCCTAAGCTCATCTAAACATGGCATAAAAGAACACACATAGGGGTCTAAAGTGGCTTGGCCAAATGGTCCAAGGCTTAGAAGTTCATCCACTTAAATCTAGGTTAAACAAACATTATGTTATCTTCTTTTACTATCAAAACATAGCATGAACTTGGCTATAGCATGGTATAAAAGAACATATAGGGGTTTAGAGTGGCTTGGCTGAATGGTTTTAAAGGTCATACAAGTTCAAACACTTAACCTAATTCATCTAGCATCCTATCTTCATCATGTTCATACAAGATATGGCATGGATCTTCATGGAAAGCTCAAACAAGGTCTTGGCCGGATGGTCCCTTGGGTTTTTAAGGTCAAACACTTAACCTAATCCATCTAGCATCCTATCTTCATCATGTTCATACAAGATATGGCATGGATCTTCATGAAAAAACTCAAACAAGGTCTTGGCCGAATGGTTTCAAGAGGATTAACACAAATACATCAATCGAAAACTACTTGTACGCAGGTGAGGGGGATACTTACATCCTTCGCTTTGCTTTTTGGTTGGAAGATAACCTAAGGGATGCCAACATAGCCTTCCTCTTGCTTGGATAGGTTTCGGAAAAAAAATGGAGAGGGAGAGGAATAGATTTCGGTGAGGAAGAAGATGAGATGGAGAGAAAAGCAATCTGGTTACTCATGTCTCCTCATTCCCCCTATTTATTCACTTGAAGATCCCCTTAGTCTCCCTTACCCCTAACTATAATTTCCCATATTCCTCTAATAGTACAACCCTGCTGGGCTTCTGGTTATTGGTTGCATCTTTAGGGCTTAGCTATCTCTAGAGGTTTGGGGTTCAATTCCTAATCCTTGCATCCTTTTTGGCTCCTTTTCTTTTATTTTTGAAAGAGCCCACATAAAGCCCATTATAATCATGCCAAAAATTCTTGTAAAATTGCTAGAAATTTTATGGGCGTTACAAGTTTGGAATTATATTTAGGGGGAGTTTGAAGTATTAAGGGGGAGAGTTGCTAATCATGTTATTCACATGCTTTCTTTCCTTAATATTTTATCAAATGTTTTTACCTAACTTAAACAGATTGCCACACATCAAAAAGGGAGAGATTGTTCGGGCAATCAACCCGTGATATGGTTTTGATGTGTGTGGCAAAGGGTTTAAGTTAGGTTGTTATTGTGATTTGATATGTATGTTGGAGTCTTGTAGGACTTAGTAATTCACACATGGAGCCTTGGCGAGTTTCACATCTCATGACTCGGTCCTTGAGTCGGTGAAGGATGGCTTTGCAGAAGCCGTGCGCATGGAGCATCCGAGGGACCGCCTGACGAAGAGCTTGGAGTGAAGTAGGAGGAAGTAGACTTCAGGGCGAGACGCGAAGGATGGCGCTGCAAAGCGTGCGCATCCGAGGGACGTGGTCGGACGAAGACAACATCAAAGGCGAGAGACTTCAAAGGATGAGAGTGAGCGAATGTAACCCGGGAAGGGGTAGTGCTCTTAGGTGAAACTTGGCCATTTGGCTAAGTGTCAGATGAGATTTCTCGATATCAGTCGACTGCCATGGAATGACAGTCGGCTGCTCTGAGTCGAACGGAGTTTGACTGGTATTCGACTGATGGGTTTTTGGCCCAGCAGTCGACTGCCATATATTAAGTCGATTGTTGATGGCAGCAGTCGACTAGTCGAGAGGGTTTTTGGCATAGAACCTCTCGTAGCTGACTGGGTAGTTGACTACGAGGCATCAGTCGACTGATGGATACATCAGTCGACTGCCAAGGGTTCCATTGGACTACAACGGTCGAGATCTGACATGTTCAGAGGCCGTTGAAGTGGCGGTAGTCGACTGCCAAGGGCAGCAGTGGACTGGTGGCAGCCAACAGGAAGAAATCAACCCTCTCTATAAAAAGAGAGGGTGTGGGCTTTTGGATGGCTAATGCTTAAGTCCTAAATGATCATCCAAGTTCCCCACAAGCTTTCAACTCCATCTCCTAGTTTTCTTTCACATTTATTGTAAGAAGGAGTGTTTGGGTTGTAAGAAGGTTTACCTCCACCTTGCATTGGCTAAAGGGAGAGACCAATAGTGAATTAGTTGACGAGTGATTCACCGTGGACGAATC
Source organism: Wurfbainia villosa (assembly GCA_025175895.1). NCBI lineage: Eukaryota > Viridiplantae > Streptophyta > Magnoliopsida > Zingiberales > Zingiberaceae > Wurfbainia > Wurfbainia villosa. Next base: position 88,529,875 of record CM045992.1, read on the forward strand.
AGACCGTGGATTAGCGGCCAGGCCATGAACCACGTTATATTTCGGTGTTAGCATTGTTTAGTATCTTGCTTGTCTTTATTATTATTCATTTGTATTTTCCGTTGCGCTAATATTATTTGTAGACAAGCGAATTTCACCATCGAACGAAAGAGGGCTATTCACTTCGTTCAGTTACATGTGCTGCATAGCACCTGCTGAAGGCGATCCCTTTACCTGGCTTTTCGCTATAGGAAGTATTCATCAACCGATTGACAAATCCTTGGTTCTCCACCTATGAGGATTACGGATTGAATCCCGACAAGTTGGTCGACTCCAATGTCATCAAGCTCAGCTGCGGAAAACAAGCTATCGAAGAATTTGGCGGGTGGAGGGTTTGTGGCAAGGATGGTCGGCCACCTTGGAGTTGCGGAACCAAGTTAGTCGGAGGTCGGGAGGATGAGCCACAACTTGGGTCGGAGTTGGGTAGTGCACAGTGCATAGAGCTTAGGCGGAGAAGAGAGAGGGAGGATAAGAGAATTTGCCAAAAAAACTTAGCTCTCATATTGTTTTTAGAGCCCGTGTTTCTTAACCATTAAGAAAACTTCTCCTTAGAGTTATTGGTTCATAACCACAACCCGTTAACCCGCTCAAATAACTTAAGTTAAAATAAACAGAACCGAGTTGGTCTATTTTAAGTTAAAACAAACCGAACCAACTTTGGTTCATTCGTTTAAAACAAACCGAACCCCTTTGGTTTATTCTCCACCATTGGATTAGAACCAAACCAATTTGGTTCATCCATCATGTCTTCATACGACTCGACCCATCCATGCTTCCATTGTGACTGAAATAATTTCATCCTCGCTCCTTGTTTGGTCCAACCAAACCTAGTTTCTCTCGATCTGAGAATCTCATTCTCAAGCTCGTTTTAAATCTTTCGGATTACGCTCGTTCTGCGTGTGACCAAATATGTTCCCGATTTATGTTGGCCGTCTATAATTAACCATTAATTATAGAACGAACATGAGTGGCACCTAGTAGTACATCATGATCTTCAATTAATCGGAAAATCAACGGTTGATTCCAGAACCATTTTTGAAACCCTTCAGCAACTACAATGATTCATCTCACGTTCCCTTCACCCATCTTATACCCACTTGGTTCAGGACATGGTCTATAGTGTTAATCCCCACTATGTTGACTACGTCACACCGAGCCCGAGTATCATTTCCTCATCCTACGGATTCTAGTTACTGCACATGTATTCAAGAGTACCTTACTCTAAAAATGTAATGCTTTCGCCAAAGACTTTAGTAACAATCCGACGAGAGGCCATGGGTATACATCTCCTCACAAGGAGTGATGAATATTTTATAGGTTATTCAAACACCTTCGGTCACTTCGACTTATACCCAATCATCCCGGATCCACATCTCCTCAGAGATGCTTGCTTAAGATGTCAAAACATAAGTCTTCATGACCAAGATGACTTGAATACTGCAAGTCAAAGGAACATCGCACTTAAGCTGCAGTAAGAACTTCATTGAAATATCCATATATGTAGAGAACCATATAAAGTCTTACAGCTTGTGACTCCAATGAACTAGTTACCATAACTAGCATCCACGATTAACTCAGGACATCACAATATCTCCAGCCAGTGATAATCAATTGCTTGGATACACCAAGGAGTATACCTCGTGCTAGTCTCGATAGAATTTATGGTGTCCAAATCCATTAATTCATTGACTAGGAATAATTCCAATACATCACAATTACACATATAAAGATACTCACTAGTTGTGATCCAATCACAATTTCTCTCATGCTGTGAATCGTATCGTGTACATTCAGTAAATGAGTTTAAGATATAATCAAATACACGAAATCATGTATACTCAAATAGAGAATCTTCATTTATCATATAAATGGTTTAAACATAAGATGATTGCCTTAGGACACCTCTCATATATTACTAACAAACTCCCACTTGGCCTAATGCCAATCGCCATGGTATCCAATACCATAGGTCCTAACATTGCCCTCAAACTTACTTTGAGGTAAGGCCTTTGTTAAAGGATCCGCTAAGTTTCTTTTAGTGGGAATCTTCTCAATTTGTATTTCCTTCCTACTAATGATCTCTCTGATCAGATGATAGCGGCAAAGCACATGTTTGGATCGTTGTTGAGACCTTGGCTCTTTTGCTTGTGCAATTGCTCCATTGTTGTCGCAGTAAACCGGTATTGCTTCAACAATGGTTGGAACCTCACCAAGTTCAAGAATGATCTTCTAGATCCAAACCACTTCCTTTGCTTCTTCCAAAGCTGCAATATATTCTTCCTCTATGGTAGAATCCTCTATAGTGTCTTGTTTGGAACTTTTCCAACTCACTACGCCCCCATTCAAAGTGAACACATACCCAGACTGAGACTTGAAATCATTCTTGTCTGTCTGGAATCTGGCATCCATATACCCGCGTATTACCATGTCCCCTTCTCCATATATTAGGAACACATCCTTAGTTCTTCTTAAGTACTTAAGGATGGTCTTAACAGCCACCCAATGATCCATTCCTGGATCAGACTGGTATCTGCTTGTGACACTCAGAGCATACTATACATCAGGCCTTGTACATAACATAACATACATGATAGATCCAATTGTGAATGCATAGGGAATCTTACTCATGCAAATCCTCTCGTCTTCTATACGTGGACACATAGACTTCGAAAGGTGTATTCCATTCTTAATGGGTAGGAAACCTTTCTTGGATTCTGACATGCTAAACCTCTTTATCACTCAGTCTATATATATAGACTGCGAAAGAACAAGCAACCGTTTCGATCTATCCCTATAGATCTTAATCCTGAGGATGTAGGTTGCTTCTCCCAGGTCTTTCATGGAGAATGCCTTAAACAACCAAATTTTAACTGACTGTAAAATAGAAACATCATTTCCTATAAGTAATATGTCATCGACATACAATACTAGGAACACGACTGCTCTCCCACTAACCTTCTTGTACACAAAAGTTTCGTCCGGATTTTGTGAGAAATCAAACTTTTTGATTGTCTCATCAAAACAGATATTCCAACTCCTGGATGCTTGCTTCAGTCCATATATGAACCGTTGCAGTTTGGATACCTTGGTTTTATCAACCGATGTGAAACCCTTAGGTTGTATCATATACAAATCCTCGAGTAGTTTTCCATTAAGAAAAGCTATTTTCACATCCATCTGTCATATCTCATAATCATAATGAGCCGCTATGGCCAGGAGCATCCGAATAGATTTAAGCATATCAACAAGTGAATAGGTCTCGTCATAATCAACACCTTGCTTTTGACAATATCCTTTCACCACTAATCTATCCTTATATGTAATCACATTACCATCCATGTCGGTTTTCTTCTTGAAAACCCATTTGCACCCTATAGGCTTTATGCCTTCAAGTGGGTCAACCAAGTTCCAAACTTCATTTTCATACATGGAATCCATTTCTGACTTCATGGCGTTAAGCCACTTATCCCTTTCTGAACTTTTCAAAACTTCTTCATAACTGGTAGACTCCTTATCATCAATGAGTAACACGTCGTTCGATTCACTTACAAGAAATCCATATCTCTCAGGAATGTTTCGGTTCTACCAGATCTACGAAGATGTGGTGTTACAATAGGTCCAGCCGATGGATCATCACTATGAGTTATCGGTTGTGGTGCTTCACCAGGTATCTCATCAATGTCTATTTGAGTCTCTCGAGCCTCCTCATGCTCAATGACACTCCCGCTATTTTCTTGCAAGAGAACCTCTTTCTCTAGAAACACAGCATGCCTTGAAACAAACACCTTTTGTTCCACAGGATCATAGAATTGGTAACCCCTTATTTCCTTAGGGTATCCAATAAATAGACATTTATCAGACTTAGCATCCAATTTATCAGATACAGTCCGCTTCACAAAAGCAGGACAACCCCATATCTTCAAGTAAGATACATAAGGTTTCTTACTCTTCCATATCTCATATGGAGTAGTGGAGACTACCTTGGTTGACATTCTGTTTAGCAAGTAAATAACTGTCTGAAGTGTATAGCCCCAAAAGGACTTGGGAAGATTTGCATGATTCATCATTGACCTGACCATGTCCAACAAGGTCCGGTTACACCTCTCAAATACACCATTATGCTACTGTCTATATGGCGGAGTCCTTTGAGACAATATATCATTGTCTCTTATATAATCTAGAAACTCTTGACTTAAGTATTCACCACCTCGATCCGATCAAAGTATTTTAATACTCTTATCATGTTGTTTCTCTACTTCATTTCTGAATTCTTTGAACCTTTCAAAGGTTTCAGACTTGTGTTTCATCAAGAACACATACCCAAACCATGAATGATAATCGGTGAAGATAATGAAGTAGTTAGAGCCTCCAAGAGCTTGAGTTGACATAGGTCCGCATACATCAGTATGTATTAGACCAAGCAACTCTCCCACCCGTTCACCTTTTTTTGTAAAAGGTAACTTAGTCATCTTGCCTTTTAAGCATGATTCGTATGTATCGTATGAATCCAATTCAAATGATTCCAGAATTCCACATCGGTGTAATTCGGACATGGGTTTCTTACTTGCATGGCCAAGACGACAATGCCACATGTAGGAGTCTAATTGATTATTTTTCCGAGCACGCTTGTTGCTCGCTTCGATATTGAAAATGTCACTGGATACGTCCAACATATAAATACCATTGCTCAAAGTTCCAGTCCCATAAAAAATGCCATTGAAAGTTATGTAACAATAATTGTTACTAAAAGTCAAATGGTACCTATTTCTATTTAAACAAGAAATAGAAATAATGTTCTTTATCAACGAAGGAACATAAAAGCAATTGTCTAGTTCTAAGACAAGTCCTGTAGGGAGTTTCAACAAATATGTTCCGATGGCGAGTGCAGCAACCTTTGCTCCATTCCCAACATGTAAATTTAACTCTCCCTTGATGAGTCTTCTTATATTCCTTAGCCCATATATGTCATTACATATATGTGAGCCAAGTGTTTGAGGAAATAGAATGACAATCAATAACGAAGATATCTGAAGAAGATGGGGGCATCCGATGCCTAATTCTTCTTCACTGACCCAAGATAAATCTTGCAATTTCTTTGCCAATGGCCCTCATTGTCACAATGATGGCAAGTGCTCTTTTGTGCTGGTTCTGCCTTCTTAGCCTTTTTCTTCCCCTTTTGTTGTTTGTTTGACTTCCTCTTAGAACCTTTCTTCGAGAAATCAACTAACAACACCGTCCCCTGCTCATGCTTCATAAAAGGCTCCACAGTCTTTAGCATGTTGAGCAGTTCAAAAGATGAACCCTCTTGCATCTCAAAGGTGAAGAGGATCTTGGAGACTTCGAACCTTTCAAATCTCACTTGCTCATCAAACAACTCATAAAGATGAAAGACTATGGTATGAGCATCCATATACTCATGTTGCTTCCGCAACTCAGGTACCATCGCAGCTAGCATGATGCAAATCGCCATTTCAAAATCAGTCACATGTTTCTGATAGGCCAACAATTGGTCCGGTGTTGCATTGTGACTAGGATGGGCGGGAAGAGGCGCTTCGAGGACATTCGCAAGCTTTTTAACCTTGAGAATAATTCTCATGTTAAATCCAAAAGTTAGTCCAAGAAGTTTAACCCAGTCAATTTATTTGAATACAAAATAGAGTGCAAATTTAAAGACATCATGATCAATCAATTAACCTAGAAATACAAAATGAGAATATATGAGAAAGATGATTTAAAATGCATCAACATACATTTATAAATCACATTTATTTTTCGAATTTCAAAACCCTCAAAATCACTTCGGGAGATCATAGGTCAGTCTCCGAATGTGCTGATATCCAACATAGATATGAACAACCTTGGAGAGAGTCCAACAAGCCATTCATAGCTACAATGGTAAGTATCATGTATACCGATTGCATATCACATATATGCAACTATCACAATGTGCTATCAACTAATTGATTGTTCACACAAACATCCGGTTGTTAACTCATTAACAAGTATGCATCATATGCATAGCACTCAACTTCACCTCCCTTAACATCGACCTTGGAGAGAGTCCAACAAGCCGATGCTCCAGGTTAAAGCCAACCCATTAATCAAGACATAGTTTTAATTGGTTAGAGCGCATTCAACCAATTAGCCCCGCTTGGAGAGAGTCCAACAACCAAAGCTAACAATTGACCTTTGCCTCTTACCATATTAGTATTAAACTATTCCATGGTTTGAACATGTTCGGGTTCGAGCCGGGCCTCGAGAGATTCCAACAACCCAAACAAGAAACAGAACTCTGGTTCTAACCATATTAATGGAATGTGTAGGCTTTAATATTGAGTAAGGGTTTTTATGTCTCATCCTCTTTGCATGAAAATAACTATTATCTATATGGCATGACATACATGACATACATCTACATATCACGACACACATGACATAATGATATGCATCTAATGCAATTACATGGCATAAAATTATGGCATGTACAAAATTTCCTTATATATCATAACTATTTATGGAAATAAAATATGTTTGAGATTTGATTCTCCAAATTAAATCATGATTAAATTAGGAAACAAATTTCCAAATCTAATCACATATTTTATTTATGAAAAGTGTTAATTAAGGAAAGTCAAATTTAATTTAGGAAACAAATTTCCTAAATTGGCAAAACTATTTATGGAAATAAAATATATTTTAGATTTGATTCCCCAAATAAAATCATGATTAAATTAGGAAACAAATTCCCAAATCTAATCAAATATTTTATTTATGGAAAGTGTTAATTTCCATAAATACTTCTAAACTTTCCAAAAATAGAAGATTTCCATAAATACTTCTAAACTTTCCAAAATTAGAAAAATTTCCATAAATACTTCTAAACTTTCCAAACGTAGAAAATTTCCATAAATACAATTACGACTATTGCAAAACAATATTACGATTATGTCGAAACACAATCTGGGATCTGATACCACTGCTGGGTTTCCGACACTGCGATGAGTGTGTGTTCGAACATGTTTCGTAAACATGTGCACAACGGAAGAATTAAAAAGCAATAAATTTAATTTATTACAACACACACATCACACAAATGCATAGTACAATATGTGTAGACATAATCATAGTTTCAAATTTTGCAATAAAAGGAAATTACTCTAGTTATACCTGACATATCACGTGCAACGGGAATGACATCAATCGGAGTGACTCTTGCTAGAATCGCCTCTATTTGCATCCACGCCGAGTTTCATTGGAATGGCTTCACAAAGCCATGAGCCTCATCTTCGTAGGAGTCACTAGTCTCATGTCGAAGATGATGTGATCGAGAGAAGATCACAACGCGAATCAAAATTCGGATTCGAAAATGAGTCCCCAAAACTCGCTTCTTCGAAGAGGTATTCGTCAACTGATTGATGAATCCTTGGTCCTCCACCTATGAGGATTACCGGAGATCGAATCCCCGGTAAGGTAGCTACTGTCGGAGCTCCAAACGACACTCCAACACGCAAGGAAATAAGCTGTCTAGAAAACTGGACAGCTTGGTGGAGGATTTGCATCGGCCAAAGAGGATGGCTGGTCAACCCTTGGTCGCCGGAACCAAGGTGAGTCGTCGGAAGGTCACCGGAGGATGGACGGCAGCAGCTTGGACACTGGCATCAGGGTGAACGGTGGCACAAGGGGCTAGTGGCATGGACAGCTTGGGCGGTGGCAAGGAGAAGAGAGGGAGAGGAGAAGAAGATTATTCACAAAATAAAACTTAGGGTTCTCCAAAAACCTAACCGTGTTTTTATAGAGTCCGTGTTTCTTAACCATTAAAAAAACTTCTCCTTAGAGTTATTGATTCATAACCAAAACCCGTTAACCCACTCCAATAACTTAAGTTAAAATAATCCGAACCAAGATGGTCTATTTTAAGTTAAAATGAACCTAACCAACTTTAGTTCATTCGTTTAAAACAAACCAAACCCCTTTGGTTTATTCTTCACCATTTGATTAGAACCAAACCAATTTGGTTCATCAATCATGTCTTCATAAGACTTGCCCCATCCAAACTTCCATTGGACTGAAACAATTTCATGCTCACTCCTTGTTTGGTCCAACCAAACCTAGTTTCTCTCGATCTGAGAATCTCATTCTCAAGCTCGTTTTAAATTCTTCGGATTACGCTCATTGTGCATGTGACCAAATAGGTTTTCGATTTATGTTGGCTGTCTATATTTAACCATTAATTATATAATGATCATGAGTGGCACCTAGTAGTACATCATGATCCCCAATTAATCGGAAAATCAACGGTTGATTCCAGAACCATTTCTGAAATGCTTCAGCAGCTACAATGATTCATGCCCCGTTCCCTTCACGCATCTTATACCCACTTGGTTTAGGACATGTTCTATAGTGTCAATCCCCACTAGGTTGGCTACGTCACACCTAGCCCAAGTATCATTTCCTCATCCTACGGATTCTAGTTACTGCACATGTATCCAAGAGTACCTTACTCCAAACATGTAATGCTTTGGCCAAAGACTTTAGTAACAATCCGACGAGAGGTCATGGGTATACATCTCCTCGCAAGGAGTAGTGAATCCTTTATAGGTTATTCAAACACTTTCAGTCACTTCGACTTATACCCAATCATCCCGGGTCCACATCTCCTCAGAGATGCTTGCTTAAGATGTCAAAGCATATGTCTATATGACCAAGATGACTTGAATACCGCAAGTCAAAGGAACATCACACTTAAGCTGCAGTAAGAACTTCATTGACATATCCATATATGCAGAGAACCATATGAAGTCTTACAGCTAGTCACTCCAATGAACTAGTTACCATAACTAGCATCCACGATTAACTCCGAACATCACAATGTCTCTAGCCAGTGAGAATCAGCTGCTTGGATACACTAAGGAGTATACCTCGTGCTAGTCTTAACAGAATTGTTGGTGTCCAAATCCATCAATTCATTGACTAGGGATAATTCCAATACATCACAATTACACATGAAGAGATACTCACTAGTTGTGATTCAATCACAAATTCTCTCATACTATGAATTGTATCGTGGACATTCAGTGAATGAATTTAAGATCTAATCAAATACATGAAATCATGTATACTAAAATAGTGAATCTTCGTTTATCATATAAATGGTTTAAACATAAGGCGATTGCCTTAAGACACCTCTCATGTATTACTAACACGTTGGACTTTCCATGCCAAGGCTACACACTTGGACTTCCCATGCCAATTCCATATTGGACTTTCCCTTACCAACTCCATGTTGGACTTTCCATTTGCCAAGCCCCATCCTTGGACTTTCACCGCCAAGGCCAAACACTTGGACTTGTGTGGCCAAGGCTACACACTTGGACTTCCCATGCAAACTCCATGTTAGACATTCCCTTGCCAACTCCATGTTGGACTTTCTATTTGCTAAGCCCCATGCTTGGACTTTCATAGCCAAGGCTACACACTTGGACTTTCCATGCCAAGTACACAAGACTTGGACTTCCCATGAAAATTTCATTGCCATATGTTTTGTCAAACATCAAAATACCGCTCGAGTCAAACTCGAGTCAGGTCAATCATGACTTGGGTCGATTGCACCAACAATCTCCCCTTTTTTGATGTTTGACAAAAACCACAAATACCTTTGAGTTAGATCACCTAACTCAAATCTCCCAATTCTCCTAAATTGGTAAATCTCACATTCTCCCCCTTTTTGACATACATCAAAAAGGCTCTCCCCAAGGATGTCAATGTCCAATATCCCTATGAGATCTTATAATCTCCCACTTGGTTCAAAAACATTTAGGATGTCTTCACTCTTCCTAGTGATAAGTCCTACATTACTAAATGAGAGGTAATCCTCATTCTCCCCCTCATGAGAAAAAACACATCCATCATCCCATGTTGGATAACATTCCCCTAAAGGCTTGCTCCCCCTTGACCATTGCACCAACAATGTCATTGGAGAGTCCCTAAGCCTATAGGAACACTAACCAATAAAAATTAAGGGCAAAGATTCAACATTGAACTTTCACCTCCCTTAAAATTCGATACACTCCCAAAATAATTCTCCTAATTCATATCCAAAGCATTTTTACCCTTCTAATGCTTTCCAAAGCATATCCTTGGGTTAGGAGCAGTTAGGGAACCTAGAAATAGCAGAACATAGGCTAAACATGCCTTGTTTACCCGAAATCAGCACTGACAGTTGACTTTGTCAGTCAATTTTCGACTGCCCTTGACTCCAGTCGATTGTCATCCATGGCAGTCGACTGATTTCTGCAGTGTGCAGAAATCAGAGTTCAGAAAAAAAATTAGAAATACATAAGTAATTATATGTGGTTTGAAAAATAGTGAAACTTCATATGTATAATACTTATATCAATCATAATAGGTGAAAAATATTTGAAAAATAAAATACTCATAAAATAATAAGATTGACACAAAGTTCAAAATTATTGAAAAGTTCAATGTTTTGACCCAACTTTGTATCATATCCTTCAATGGTGATTGCTATCAAAAGATAGACTTCATCAAGGTTTTTCAAAATGGTTTTGAAATGATTTTAAAACCTTAATCCATTTTCCTAGCATCTCACTTGAATCTAAGGTCCATGAAGACAAATATAAGTCAATATATTTTCTAGGCAACTCTATTTGATTCCCTTATACATGGGACTTCAAATCATGTCATTGTCCTTAACTCAATTTTAATTAATGGATGAATAATGATTAAGGCATAAATGATAACATAAATAAGACATGTGCCAATAATAATGATGTCATGGCTATTGGATCGTTGGCATCGGTAGAAGGGGGGGTTGAATAGCATCGATCATCATCTATTACATTTTTACAGAAACACGAGCTTGTTCAACGAAAAACAATGAAAACAAACAGAAAGAAAGAAAACAACACACACAATTTTTTACTTGGTTCATAGTTCCCCCACGAACATCTACATTCAAGGCCTACCACTACTCTTTCTCCTTTTTCAAAAGCTCCGAAGGTGAAGAAACCTCTTAATACAAGTTTACAAGAGTTACACAAGAACTTACAGCTGAAAGAGTTTGAGAAGAGTAGATTACAATGTGCAGTATTAGCTAGGACTTCTTCTCTTCACTCCTTTGATTGCCTTTGAAGATGTTTGTAGCTTGGAGGATGAAAGCAAAACACTGGAGAATCACTTCAAGGAGTATAGTGAACAATAGAGTTGAGAGTTATGAAAAAGAGTTGGAGAAACCCTTTATATCGTGCCTAGGGCTTTTTCCTTCCGCATAGTCGAGTCGCCTCGATTGGTGCCTCGACTGTCATTTGATTACCATTTGCAACGGTAAGTTTTCCCCCTCAATTTTGACTTATTGCCCATTGAAACATAAGTCAAGCTGAGGCAATGAACCATTTCCTCAACTAGTAACCTTAGTCGAGCTTCCAGTCGAGCATACCTCGCTTCTGTTTCAATTGAACAGAACATCAGTAGAGGCGCCGCCTCGACTGCTATGGATTTCTGCATAAGTTATGCTACGCCAGTCGAGGTTGCAGTCGACGATGCCTTACTTCTGTTTGATCTAACAAAGTAGCAGTTGAGGTGCCTCCTCGACTAAAATGAATCTCTGCTAAAAAAAAGCTACCCCAGTAAAGGTGGTCGTCAACTGTGCCTTGCTTTTGTTCGAGTGAAAGAAGCAACAATCGAGGCTCCGTCTCAACTACCATCACTTTCTCAGCAGCTGCGAGGCCAGTCGAGCTGACTCTTGAAACCAAATCATGTCCAGTCCAGGCTTCACCTTGACCGGGTAGGCTTTAGACCAGTCCTGAGCTCTGAGCTCAGGAACTCGTCAAGGATAATCGGCACAAGTCGAGGTGTTGCCTCGACTGATAAGGCAATCAGTCGAGGTGTTGCTTCAACTATTGCCTTAACCCTTTTCCATTTCAACTCGTCTAGAGTTAAAACCATGCCTAAGAAAAGGTCTACCCTGTACCCTTTACATGATGCCTGTGAACCACTGTTCATAGGTCTTCCGTGCTAAGAATCGCTTCCGGGTCTTCATCCGCCAAGACTTCTCATCCGAGTCTTCATGCTAGGACTTCTCGTCCGGGTCTCCATGCCAGGACTGTAGGGATTTCTATATGCCAAATAGCATATGCACAACGGAAAAATTAGGATCCCTTCCTAGTGATCCTTGCCAAAGAAAACCTCGTACAAAATAAATTTCTCTAAAACCAAACCTATCTTATAGGAGAGGATTACCTTTGTTGCGTGCCCTTGTTAATCCCGCTTTTCCTTTTGGTTTGTTGGATCTTTAGCACGTTCAAATGTCCGTGCCTCTATACGTATCCACACGAGCAAGCTCTTGTCTCACAAAAGAAAAACTAGAAGGGCTCTCCTTTACTTCTTGCTAGAGAAGTCCCTAAAGGAGAGGAAGCTAGGGAAAAAGAGAAGGGAAGAAGAAGACTACTCTTCTTGCTAGCCTACACTCACAAAACCACACAACCAAAGCTTCCACCAAGCTCTCAAGCTCTCACACAACCACAATCACCCTATGGCCGGCCACTCCATGGAGTCTTTTATAGGGTTGGAAAAACCCTTTCACCTCCTACCATTCAATGCAATCCATTGCATTGAGACACCTTGTTTGGCCGGCCACTTTAAGGAGACAAAAACCACTTTGTCTCCTTCCACCTTATCTAGCTTAGGTGGCATGATTATGTGGCATGCTTGTGTGGCATTCATGCATGTTGAATTAATCTTATTAATTCAATAAACCCACCTTATCTAGCTTAGGTGGCATGCTTATGTGGCATTCTTATGTGGCATGTATGTTGAATTAATCTTATTAATTCAATTAAGAATTAATCTCATTAAATCAATAAGGTAACATATTGAATTAATCTCATTAAATCAATTAGCTAAAAATTCTCATTAAGCTTAAAGTCCAAAAACCATTTTGTACTTAAGCTTATTCCCAAATTATTCTAGTCAAACTAGAATGCACTAATTCTTCTAATCATCATGCTCTTTGTGTGTGACCCTATAGGCTCTCATAACGTTGGCACTGGATCTAAACTCTTTTAGATACATAAGCAATGAGCGACATCTAGCAATACATCATTGCTACCCAAGTTACGAAATAAGTCAAGATCCGACTAACCTTTCCGTGACTACTATACTGTATGACCGTGTCCTTCTATCCTTGATATCAGATTGACCAATGAGGCATAGACTGTGTCATCCTCGATCAATCTATGTGTTTCTTGATCCCTGAGTAAACTAACTCAAACAAATGAGCTCAATATCTCATATTGACTCATTCGAGCATGGCCATGCGTTTTAGTAGTTCTACTCAATCAAGGGGCCCACAGATATCACTCCCGTCATATGGGAGGGATAGATCCCATCTACATCACTCACATCCCTCCGCATAATTTGTTATATACCCAATAATCGCCTTTATGGTCCACCCTGTTACGGGTGACGTTTGACGATACCAAAGTACATAACTCCTTATGTAGGGAACCGTAGTGACTTCAGGTTCGAGGACTATTCATACCAATAGTCACATGAGAAAGTTTATGACACTCATATAACGATCCATGAAACTTTCTCATGGCGGGTCAGTTCAGTATATATTCTCTAATATATACCCATGTGTCAACTTGATATCATATATCCATGACTTGTGAGATCAAGTCATCAATCGACCTACATGCTAGTCTTTATGTATTAATATTGCCCTTGCATATTAATACTTGACTAGGAACATTTAGGAAAGTGTTCTCTACAGCCTCTCATAATCAATTCTGCCAATTGATGTGCTGTAAATAAGAACCTACTTTTCTAGGGCATTATTATATTTAATTTAGCTGGCACAAGCAAGATGTAAATATAATAACCAATCCTTTGCCTTTATTGAATATGATACAAAATGTTCCCTTTTCAACCATCACATGATTTGCTCTAGGGCTATAACTAACAAGGACTCCTCGTCCGGGTCTTACAGCCAAGACTTCTCATCCAGGTCATCATGCCAAGACTCCTCGTCCGGGTCTTCATGTATGACTCCTCGTTTGGGACTTCATGCAAAGACTGCTCGTCACGGTCTTCATTAACTTGCATCCGGTCCTCAACCTACAAGGAATTTCCATAAAATACATCTCAACCAACCACGTGAGATAACACATAATTATCACCTTGACTTAAACCCTTGTCAAACACCAAAACATCATTTGGGCATGATTACACCAACAATCTCCCCGTTTTTGATGTTTGACAACATGGTTTAAGTTTAGGTGATGCAATTATAGCACAATATAGTATTCTCAGAATTGTACAGTGTTTGCAGTAAAAGATATGGCACAGAAAATTTTGAACTTTCAGAACTTCATCGAATCATGATATGCAATGAAAATTTATAGAACAAGATATTGCATAGAAAATTTTGAGCTTTCAGAACTTCATTGAATCATGATATGCAATGAAAATTTATAGTACAAGATATTTCACAGAAAATTTTGAGCTCTCAGAACTTCATCGAATCAGGATATGCAATAACATTGTCATGCCATATTTTTTAGAACTTCATCGAATCAAGATATGGAATAACATTTTCATGCCATATTTTTCAGTATTTCATCGAATCATGACATTAAACCAAGATATGCAATAAGATTGTCATGCCATAATAGGATCCTCCCCTTACCAAGATATTTCTTAGATTTAAGCTCCACTTTAAATTTGAAAACTTAAGCTATTTATGCTCCACTTATCTAAACTTACACTCCACTTATCTCTCCCCCTTTGACAAACACACAAAAAGATCATAGGAATGTTGGGAGTATAGGTAATTAAATTGAGCAATTTACAGTATCCTCCCCATGAATCCTTACCCCTAGTTATCTGATGCACCAATAATGTATTTCAATAAAATGGATGTCGATCATTTTTTTTTGAATGAAAACATAGTGAGAAGCATGGAGAACTCTAAAAAATAATTTGATTGAATTTCTCTGTAAAATAGTTGTGATAAAACCTAATAACAGTATATAAACACATATAGACAGTGGAATAATATCAAAACTCATATTCATAAGTGACAACAGGCTGTAAACATTCAACACTCAAAACATTTTTACAGAAATCACTACACTCCATTAAAAGTGTCCATTTCACATAATTCCTAAAATTTTTATAGTTTTCCAAAATTCCAAAATTTAAGAAAACACAAAAAAAATATCGAAGCTAAATGGTCGACGAAGAAGGATCGGAAGAATCAGTTGCCAGGGAGCATAGGACTGTGAGTATCTCCGTATGTTAGTCCAAAATTTGCGTCTGTCTGGTAGAGACTTCCGAGAGACGTGTATCCATGGTCGACTGAAGCCCCTCAAATCTAGTATCGATAGTCATCTGGAGCTCCACGAACCTAGTATCAACTGTCTCTGTGAACTCAACATAATCACGGTGCAAGCTATCTAGCTGCTTGAATATGGAAGAATAGGGTTCATCAGCTAGAGTTAAAGGTTCTTCTTCTTCTTGTGTGCCCATATCCCTTCTCTCACTGCCCTGGTGTCCATCTTCCCACTCAACACTCCGATATGCTTGAGACATGCCAACCAAGTAAAAATTTTTGCCATTTAATGAAATCGAAGTCCGTCATTTGCTTAACCTTGACCCTTCTCATGTTTTTGCGTATGGACTCTAATAAAAAATTAATGACATGTCCAAAGGGAATGTAGATTTTCTTTTGTATAGGGACCGTGAAGTGAAAGATGCAAAGAAAAATGTTTAATGCAATATTAAAGTCAAGACAATTCTTTAGAAGGTGGAGGGTGAGTAAATGATGTGGTGTTACTTTAGCTTGCCCCCGTGTGACAATGGGAAGGATGTTGTTGGTGCAATCGGCGAAGGTCACGATTGACCAGGACTCGAGTTTGACTCGAGTGATGTTTTGATGTTCGACAAAAACATATGACAATGTAATTGTCATAGGGAAGTCCAAGTCTTGAGTACATGGCATGGGAAGTCCAAGTGGGACACTTGGCATTTGGAAAAGTCCAAGCATGGGTCTTGGCAAGGTAAAGTCCAAATCATGGATACTTGGCATGGAAAGTCCAAGTCATGGGTACTTGGCATTTGGGAAAGTCCAAGTCTTGAGTACTTGGCACAAGGAAAAGTCCAACATGGGTTGGCAAGGGAAAGTCCAAGCTTGAGTCTTGGCATTTGAGAAGTCCAAGGAGATGGATATTGGCGGCGTAAAGTCCAAGCGGAGTCTTGGCGGTGTAAGTTCAATGTGCCTTGGCGGTGTAGAAACCGTTAGCATGACATAACCGAGGGAAGCACCTGGAGGCTAGCGCGATGGATGAACAAGTCATGGATGACTTGGAGGGATCCGAGAGGTGTGAGGCTACTGGAGGTGGCTAGAAGCCTTAGGTCTAGGCTAAGGGTGGTCTAGCAAGTATGGGGGTGCCATACTTGGGTTAAAATATCATTTTTGAGGTTGGCGATCATTGGCATTATGGGTTCGGTATCGTGAGTCGACAGTTCATTGAGTTCCGGGAAATGCTACAGGCGAATGCATTGCTCGTGGAAGCGATCGACTAGTGTCGGCGATCGGCCCGCCAAGGGACGATCGACTTCGGTGAGTGTCGAAGAATGCTCGCGTAGCCGGTAGGCCGACGACGGGCGATCGGCCCGCCAATGTTGGCGATCGCGCCAAGAGATCCGTTGAAGTTTTTCCAGCGTGGATCGAGCCGTTGTCTCACGACAACAGTGGCATCAGTCGACTGGTGACTTATGGCAGTCGACTGATGGGCGAAAATCAAGGTCGCGCATGAGGATAAAAGGAGCTCGATGGGAGGGTTTTTGGCAGCGATTTCTTGGATGTTTTTGAGGCGATTTGCTGCTGTAAATCAGGGTCTTCAACCACGGTTCAAGCGATCAACAAGCAAGCAATCAAAAGGCATTTGTAAAGCTTTTTCTTTACTTATATTGCATTGTATCTCATTGTATTTGCTTGTATCTACTTAGATTATTGTTGTAATCTTTTGTACGAGGTTTGTCCACCTCCGACTTGTTGTCGAGAAGGAGTATTTGTGATTAGTGATTGCATTGGCATCGCTAGAGCTCGTTAGAGCTCGATCCGTGGAGTAGGAACCGTGTGGTTCTGAACCATGTTAAATCTTCGTGTTATTGTGTTTGTGATTGTGTTTCGTTATTGTTATTATATATATTCCGCTGTGCTAACGAAACTTGTAGACACGAACACGCGATCGAATTCCATCTACGAACGGTCAAACGCTATTCACCCCCCTCTAGCGGCGTCAAATTTCCAACAGATGCAACATAGAATGACCTTGTATAGGACATTGTCGAGGGCGTCTAATGCCATGGTTGGAAATAGGTTAAGATCGGGTTGTCGTGGTCTTTTAAAGAAATATTCATGGATGACATTGATGGAGGAACCCTCAATAGGTTCTTGAATGCTCGGATAGCATTCAAGGGTTGACTCTGATTCTCTACACTCTAGGAATTCCCTAAGAATATATGGAGTGAATGAGATATCCCTCCTGGCTACCCTACTTTTATATATGAGCCTATCTCATGTAGGTTGTAGATTGTTATAGAACTCAATAACTATGTCGACATTAATCTCATGATCACAGTAGACTAGTTTACTAAGCCTATAAAAATCAATTACACCTATTACATTTTGAGCAAATGCAGAGAAAAACTCTCTATGTAAGGAGTGAGTAGGAAACAACTAGAATTTATGGTTCATGAATAAATGTTGATGAAATTTGGAAGGAAATCGGGAGTCCGTAAAAGCATCCTCCCTGGATGTTTCCTTCCTACTAGGCTTGATTTCCTTTCTTTTTTGTCTAAAGATGCAAAATTATGCCCAAAATATAGGATGAATGTTGTACGATACAATATGATGAATGGCAAAGATAAACAATGATCAGTGATTAATAGTTAGGTACCAAATGCCAAAACAGGGAGAAGGAGGTAAAGATCTATCCTTGGGCGCCATTGAATCTTGTTCACGAAGATTAGGGCTGGAGAGACCTTAGAGTTGACATGATCTTTGTCCGAGATTGATTTCTCAGGTGAGAAGGAGAGTTAGGCGAACCCAAGCTGTGGAGAACCAGTGGTTAGGGTTAGGGCTTTGACCTAGAAATGGAAGGAGAGGCAAGAGGACTTACTCTAGGTTAGTTTAGGTCCGAAAGTGGTAGTCCAAGGTTTAGGCAGTGTGAATGTGGCCGAAGACTTCGAGCAGCGACAGCAAAGGAGACAAAAGGGAAATCACGAACGAAAATAGTCCAGGCAATATCGGGTTTGGGAGATGCGGAAAGAAGGGTTTCTTTATATATTCCCGCGGTCAGCAGTTGAGCTGATAAGTTGAGCGCTTCGACTGATTTCCCAATCGAGGCACTAGTTGAGGCTGACTCGAGTTTATGCTTAAATTTTTATGACCAGTCAAGGTGCTGGTCGAGGGTGCCTCGATTCTATTCGCTGGCGGCTGTTACTGATAGGTACCAGTCGAGGCACTGATTGAGTGCACCTCGATTCTATTTGCTTGCAATAGCTAGCAGTCGAGGTGATTATTGAAATGCCTCGACTGTTAATATGATATTCAATTTTCCTTGGTATTTTAAGTCCTAAATTTCTTTCACTTAAGTCCTTAAACCATTTTGAAAGTCTCAATACACTTTATATGTAATTTCTAATATATTTTTGACATTTTATTTGAGTTTTATTATTATTTAGGATGTCCAACCAATTTGACTTGCTTGGAATTTACAATCATGATCTTAGAACCAAATACACATGAATTATGTATTGGTCTTCCCCATAATTGGTCAACTTAATGATTTGTATTATTTCCAACCTCATTACTCAAGTTTATGCATCATAATAAGCATTTTGAGTAAATTGGTTGCTCCTAACATCTCACCCCTATCTAGAAATACACAAACGATTAATCCTATAGTTTGTGTGAGATGTTTTCCCAAGGTATCCCAAATTATTTTCCCATTTCTCTTGTACTTATGGATTAGTCCTTAAGATCATGGAGAGTTTTTACTCAGCAACACACATTCCTAACTCTCTTCTTAAATAACTGAATTCATTTTCTAGAAGAGATTTTGTGAAAATATCAACAAGATTAGCCTTTGACTCAACATAATTGAGTATGATTTCTCCTCTTGCTACATGATCCCTAATGAAGTGATGTCTCACTTCAATGTGTTTCATCCTAGAATGATGGACTGAGTTTTTCGTTAAATTTATCGTGCTAATGTTATCACAAAGCAATTGCACATTCTTATATGAAAACCCATAATCTTCCAGGGTATGAGACATCCATAATAGTTGCGATACACTCTCTCCCATGGCTATATACTCAACTTCAGTCGTTGAGAGAGCAACACAAAGTTGCTTTCGATTCGACCAACTAATTAATGCTGAACCTAGGAATTGACAACCCCCACTAGTGCTTTTCCTATCTAGTTTGCATCCTGCATAATCGGAATCGGTATAGCCTACTAAATCAAAAGATCTGGCTGGGATACCATACCCAACTGATATCTGTTGCTTTAAGATATCTCATAATTCTTTAATAAAGAACTCCAATGAGATTCTCCTTTTTAGCACACGATCGATATCATGCATACATGCCCACGTGAAATACTATATCAATTATACTCGCTATAAGGTATAAAAGACTACCTATGACACTCCTATAAAGTTTCAAATCAATAGAGTTTCCATCTACATCACTATCTAAATGAGTGTTTTGTGCCATTGGGGTGAAAACATCTTTTACATTTTCCATGTTAAATCTTTTTAGCAACTCCAAAGCAAATTTTGATTGATGGATATGAATTCCTTCTTTGGTTTGTTTGATTTGTAGTCCAAGGAAAAAAGTCAATTCTCCCACTAGACTCATCTCAAACTCACTCTCCATGTGTTCTATGAATTCATTGAGGTAATCCCTATTGTTAGGGCCACAAATTATGTCATCAACATAAATTTGAGCTACAAATATATCTTTGCCATTTCTTTTCAGAAATAGTGTGAGATCAATTTGACCTCTTCTAAAACCCCTTTCATCTAGGAAGGTTGACAACCTTTCGTACCAAGTATGAGGTGCTTGTTTCAGCCTGTAAAGAGCCTTCTTAAGCTTATACACGTGGTTTGGAAATTCAGAATTTTAAAACCTTGACGGTTGCTCAACATAGACTTCCTCCTTAATAACATCATTCAAAAATATAGACTTTACATCCATTTGATATAATTTGAAGCCCTTATATAGTGCTAATGCTAGCATAAGTCTTATGGATTCTAATCTAGCTATGGGTGCATAAGTCTTATCATAATCCAATCCCTCAACTTGATTGTAACCTTTGGAAACCAACCTAGCCTTATTTCTAACAATTTCTCCTTTATCATTCATTTTGTTTTTAAATACCCATTTTGTGCTAATTATAGTAGCTTGATAAGGTATTGGAACTAAATCCCAAACTTGACTTCTCTCAAATTTTCCTAATTCATCTTGCATTGCTATGATCCAGTCCGGATAAAGCAAAACTTCGTCAATTAATTTTGGCTCAATTTCAGAGATCAATGCTACTTGATTTACTTCATTCCTAAAGAATTATCTAGTCCTCACCCCATGATGGATGTCTCCAACAACTTGGTCTAGGGATGACTAGAGACCATTCTAGTGGATCTTGGTACTTGAGATGTTTCTTGAACCTCACAATTTAGAACAAGCTCAAATGAAGACACTTCGGACCTAGGTATTTAATTTTTGGAGTCACATCTAACTCCCCCTACATTAGTGTTCTCATTTAAACTCAATTTCTTGAGTTTGAATAGAAATTCATCGCTTTCTACCTTAGAATCAATTTGTGTTATACTTTCTTCAAAAACTACATTTGATGATTTCTCCACCAAATTTGTTCTTTTGTTATATGCTTGATAAGTGTTACTTGTGAGGGAATATCCTACAAGGATACCTTCATCCGCTTTAGCGGTGAATTTCCCTAGATGATCCTTAGTGTTTAAAATGAACACCTTGCAACCAAATTTCCTAAGGTGTTTGATTGTTGGTGGTTTTCTAAACCATAGTTCGTGAGGCATTTTTCTTAAGAATCTATGTATCAAAACTCTATTTTGAACATATTTGTGGGCATATTAATAACCTCAGCCCACAAATAACTAGGAAGAGCATACTCATTTAGCATACTCCTCGTAACTTCTTGTAAGACTCTATTTTTCCTCTCCACAACACCATTTTGTTGTGGTGTCCTAGGAGTGGAGAATTCGTGTTTGTACCCTTTTTCTAGACAAAAATCCTTAAACCTCATGTTGTCAAATTCTTTTCCATGATCGCTTCTAATTGTTTTAATTGTTGCATTTTTCTCATTCTCAATTCTTCTACAAAAAGGAATAAAAATTTCTAATGTTTGATCCTTATGTTTGAGAAAGAAAGTCCAAGTATATCTAGTATATTCATCTACTACTACCAAACAATATCTACTACCATTCAAGGATTTAGTTGAGCTACTATCAAATAAATCCATATGCAATAAATCTAAAGCATTTGAAGTACTTACAACATTTTTGCTTTTGTTGGATGCTTTTACTTGTTTACCTTTTTAACATGCATCACATAGTTTGTACTTTTCATACTTGAGCAATGGTAGTCCTCGCACATGTTCTTTCTTGGCCAACCTCTTAATGTTCTTCATGTTGACGTGTGCGAGTCTTCGATGCCATAGCCATGAGTCATCTTCTTTAGACAACAAACAATTCACATGCATGTTAGTAGCACTACTAAACTGAACTTGATAGATATTTTCCTTCCTAGTTCCTACTAACATGGTAGTGTTGGAATCATTATGTTTAATTAAGCATTGAGTTGAATAAAATTCTACTCTATACCCTTCATCATATAATTGACTAACACTCAAAAGATTAAAAGTCATTCTTTTAACTAGCAGGACATCCTTAATCCTAAATTGTTCAGAAATACAAATGTCTCCTACCCCTATGACCTTTACTTTACCACTATTACTAAAAGAAACAACACATTTACTTATGTTTTTAATTGAAGCAAACTTTGATGAGTCCCCAGTCATGTGCTTGGAGCATCCACTATCTACAAACCATATCATCAGACACCCCCCCCCCCATGACTAGTACCTATTCAAACACGAAATACAAGATCTTTTGGAACCTAAATTTTGGGTCCATTAGCATTCACAACATACTATTTAGGAATCCATTCTTTAGTTACTTTATCTTTAACACAATAAGTTCTATTAACTAAATACATGAAACTAAATTCTTTTTGTTTCGGGTTATACCCTATTCCAACTTTGTTATAGACTGCCCTTTGGGCATCTAGAATCATGTTAAGGGTCTTAGAGCTTGTTGTGAATTTCTCAAGTGTGCACTTGAGATCATTTACTTGTGCTCTCAAAGAGTTGTTCTCTTCTCTAAGTTCTTCAACCTGAGAAGTATTAGTCCTATTTTCTTCAAAAATTGAGTTAAGGTTTCTAAGTTCCTCTACCTCATATTTTAAAACCTTAACCTTACTCTTAGATCTATTTAAGGCATTAGTTAAACATTCTATCATTTCATATAACTTATCTAATTCAGGAGAAGTTACCTCATCATCATTAGATGATGATGTGTCTTCCGGTGATGTTCCAGTCTTACTTTCATCTCCCTTAGAATCTAAATTGTTCAGAGACATTTGAGCAGAATTCTTGGTTCCTTTTTCCTTAACTTCCTCCTCTGAAGAGATGGAAGAAGACTCATCCCACATTGCCTTCAATGCCTTCTTTTTCCTTAACTTCTCCTCATCATTCTCTTCACGAAATTTGCTATCTTGCTGGAAGAAGATTCATCATCGCCATCGCTGCTTGGCTCGGATGAAGATGAAGATGACTCCCTCTTCTTCTCCTTTTTCTTGTCCTCCTTGTATCGCTCACCTACAATAAATGCAATACCATTCTCTTTTGTACCCTTATTAGCTTATTCATGCAGTTCCATTTCACAAAATAATTCATCTAGTTTTATCATTGATAAATCCCTTGACACTTTGTAGGCATCTACCATAGATGACCACAAAGCATTTCGGGGGAAAGATTTCAGAGCAAACCTCATAATATCTCAATTTTCTAGACTTTCTCCAACTGAATGCAGACCGTTTAATAGCTCCTTGAACCTCTCGTTTAGTCAACCAACTATCTCGTCATCCCTCATAGCAAAATTCTGTAGTGGGTTCATATAGAGATCTTGTTTTGCTATTTTAGAATCTCTTGTCCCTTTATTGAGCTCTATCAGTTTGTTCCAGAGGCATTGAGTGCTGCTGAATGGACTAATTTTGTTGAGCTGGTCTTTCACTAAGACACATTGCAGACTTACGATGTGTTAGTGAAATCCCTAGAGCCAATCATGTGATGATTGTTGTATGGACTTTATTGTATCATATTCCTATTTATAAAGGCATGGTTATTATATTTACTTGTATTGGTGCCAAATAACTAAATATAATAATGTCCTTGAGTAGTAGATTATTATCTATATCAATCGATTGGTTGAATCGATAATCAGATGATATAGAGAACACTACTCTTAATCATTCCTAGTCAAGTATTAACATTCAGGGACAATGTTAGTGCGTAGAGACTAGCATGTAGGTCAACATGATGACTTGATCTCACAAGTCATGGATATGAGATATCATGTTGACACATGGGTATACATTAGAGAATGTATACTGAATGACACGCCATGAGAATGTATCGTAGATCGTTATATGAGTGTCATATACTTTCTCATGTGGCTATTAGTATGACTATTAGTCCTTAGACCTGAAGTCACCATGGTTCCCTACATAAGGAGTTGCATACCTTGGTTTCGTCAAACGTCACCCGTAAATGGGTGGACTATAAAGGCGATTACTGGGTATGTAACAAATTATGTGGAGGGATATGAGTGATGTAGATGGGATATATCCCTCCAATATGACGGGAGTGACATCGTTATTATTGATAGAGTGAGACCACGAAGTGCATGGCCATGCCCAAATGAGTCAATATGAAATATTGAGCTCATTTGATTAGAGTGAGTCTACTTGGAGTTCAAGATATAGATTGTACCGAGGATGACACGGTCTATGCCTCGATTTGTCAATCTAGATGTCAAGGATAGAGGGACATTGTCACATATTGTGAGAGTCACAATTAGTAGTCACAAAGGTGATGTTGGAGCTCAACATTCTTGTAACTTGGGAAGCAATGATGTGTTACTAGACACCGCTCATTGATTATGTTCCTAAATTGGTTTAGGGACATTGCCAACGTTACAAGAACCTATAGGGTCACACACAAAGGGCAATTAGATGGAGATTAAGTTCATATGATGAACCATGAGGATTAGGTTCATGGGATGAAGCAAATTGGATTAAGTGTAATCAAAATTAGGCTAATTGAGTTAGACTAAAGTTGATTCAAGTGTTGAATGAGTCTAATTTAGATTTGATTCATCAAATCAATTTAAATTAATGAATAGAGATTCATTAAATTAAAATTGACTTGAATCAAATGGTTGGATTTGATCAACCATGGGAGATAAGAGGTCAAGTTTGACTTGACTTGATAGGGAAGATGAAAGGTCAAGTTTAACTTAACCAAATGCCATGTCATGATGATGACTTGGCATGGCCGTCCAATGATGATGCTCCACATCATCATTGACTTATCAATTGGTGCCACCTCATGACGGAGACCAAGAGCCATTGGCTCTTGGAGTTACATGCATGCATGTAACTCCCACCCATTGAAGTCGGCGGCCATTCCTTGATGAGGAGTGAATTTGATTTTGGGCAACTCCATCTTCTTCTTCATTGGATCATCTTCTTCCTTGGTTCTCTTCCTCTCTTGCTCTCCCAATCCTCCATTGCCGAGACCTTCAAGGAGTGCTTGCACACTCAAGATTGTCTTTTCTCCACCTATTGCTTGTGTGGATACCAATAGAGGATTGTGCACTTGACACTCTCGAGTTCCGGCAATCCATTTGGATGAGCGGGATAAGCGAAGGGCATCGCTTCAAGGGTAACTTCTTATCATGTAGATCTAGAGTAGATCTAAAGGTATTAGACACAAACATGTTAGTTTTATATTTTATACTTCGCACGGATCCGTGGCTGGGGTTTCCGAGGTTTTCGCAACGCAAAAAGCAGTTTTTGCGGCTCGGAAATATCCAACAGTGGTATCAGAGCCACGTGCGAAGCATGTATGTGTTTTCATTTTTGTAGTTTTTGTATGAGATATAAAAATTACAGAATTTTATGTTTCTGTAAATTTCCTATTTCTATAGAATTTTTGGGTATTTTTCTCGAAGAGTCGAAGCAACGAGTGTTGGGACACTTGTAGGCTTCAACCATCAAGAAAAACTCCCCGAAACGGCGAGTTCTCGCTTTAGGTTTTTGGGACAATGACTTAAGTCACTGTAGGATCATAGTAGGGACACTCGCAAAGTTTATTTTGCGAGTATGGGCACTGGCCCTATCCCTGAAAGGGGCCTTGTCCCGCGATCGCGCCTGGAAACCGCTTAGCGGGTTCGTTACGGAGAGGTGACTCATAAAATTGAAAATAAATAGGAAAAATTATAGAAATTTTCTGTAAAATACATAATTTAGAATTATGTAAAATTTTGTGATGGTCATGCACCAAGAACCCCAATGTGTTGTAATTCATAATACGGCCTGCGTGCAGTTTTTGTGGTTGTGCGTGTTGTATAGTGTATGCGACCTGCGCATCGTGCCTCTTCTTTTGAAATTCTATTTGTAAATAGTTTTAGACTCGAATATAACTCGATTTTCATATTTGTAATATAAAAAATGGAGCGGTGGAAAGTCCACTTGTAGATGAAGTTACGAGAAGGGTGTCGACGACACATGCCGGTCAAAGGAAGCGCTTGGAGAAGCCGCTAGCCCTAGGTTGACCGTCCGATCTTCTCATTGGCTTGAGAAGATCATAGTAGGGCCATGACCACATCACAGTTAATTTTATATTTATATATGTTGATATATATATATATATATATTTTGATTTTGCTTGTATGTATAAGATGCATGCTAGGATATTTTCTTGTATGTATATGATGCATGCTAGAATAATGCTTGTATGTATGTGATGCATGCTAATATAGGATAATAAAGGCCTTAATGCGTATATGATACACATTACGATTAGATTAGATCTTAATCGAATCAACTCATAAATGCCTACCAAGTCCTTGATACCCATCACTACCTCGATCATTTGTAGTTGTTGAATCTGCTAAAGCAAAGCAACACATATTATCTTGGTAGGGTGCGGAGGGACAATCTTGGTCCTGACTATCACAGCTTGGGTTAGAGTAAGCTCAATTAGATTGAGTAAAACTAGTTAACTCAATTGGATCGAGTAGAACTATAGGCATATTCCAACTGTTGGAAAGATAGGATAAGATCGCATTTACACTAAATCTTGGGCGATTTAGCCAAAGCTAACTCAAGGTCTTTTGTAAATGTGGGTCTTGATCCTATAAACAAGAGTTGCATAGAGATGTAATCGGTAATGTGTTACCCACCGATCGTACTAAGTCTTGGGCGATTTAGCCAAAGCTAACTCAAGGCATAGTATTATGTGGATCTCATCCCGCAAGAATTATAGCTAGTATGTATGAATCTAGTAATGTGGTTTGACCACATCCATAACTCGATTATAGAAAATTCCTATAATTCAGTGAGAGCATCATTTGATTAAAGGCCTAAATTAAATAATAAAAGGAATATGATATTAATTCTCTGCATTTTATGTTGTAGATAACTATGTCGACAAACACTCTCTCTCTGTGTTCTGTCCTTCAGAAGGACAAGCTCAATGGAGAAAATTTCCTGGACTGGTACAGGAACCTGAGAATTGTTCTCACCCAAGAAAGGAAGTTGTACATCCTGGAGCAGCCCATTCCGGAGGCATCTCCTGCCACTGCCTCGCGAGCTGATAAAGATGCTTACAAGATGCATCAAGATGATGCATTAGATGTGTCATGTATAATGCTCGCGACCATGAACTCTGAGCTTCAGAAGTAACACGAGTTCATGAATGTTTATGATATGGTTGGACATCTTTGTCAACTATATCAAGGACAAACAAGGCATGAGAGATATGAAGTCTCTAAGGCATTGTTTGGGTCCAAAATGCAAGATGGGACTCCCGTAGGTCCATATGTACTCAAGATGATTGGGTACGTAGAAAACCTACAAAGGCTGGGATTCCCACTTGGCTAAGAACTGGCCACTGAACTGATCTTGCAATCTTTGCCACAAGCCTACAATGAATTTGTCATGAATTACAACATGAATGAAATTGATAAGCCACTTCCTGAGATGCTCAGCATGTTGAGAACTGCTGAGCTCAACCTTAAGAAGGGAAAATCTGACTCCATTATGATGGTGCAAAAGAAGAAAGGCAAGGGCAAGCCTAAAGGTAAGAGAAAGTCCCAAGCCAAGGGCAAAGGCAAAGAAATTAAACCCAAAGGAGGGGTGGCCAAAGTAGGGGCTTGCTTCCACTGCAAGGAAGCTGGACACTATAAGTGTAACTGCAAGGCATACCTGAACGATCTTAAGAAGAAGAGAAGTGAGACTTCTACTTCAGGTATAAATATTATAGAAGTCAATCTATCTATTTCTTCATCATGGGTATTAGATACCGGATGTGCATCTCACATTTGTACCAATGTGCAAGCGCTGAGAAATAGCAGGGCATTGACAAAGGGCGAGGTGGACCTACGAATAGGCAATGGAGCAAGGGTTGCTGTTGTTGCTGTAGGAACTTATGATCTATCTCTACCCTCTGGGCTTGTACTAGAATTAGATGAATGTTGTTATGTGTCTGTCTTAACTAAGAACATCATTTCGATTTCTTATTTGGACAAGAAAGGATTTACATTTATAATAAAGAACAAATGTTGTTCAGTTTATTTAAATGATATGTTCTATTGTAGTGCACCTCTAATGAACGGACTCTACTTTCTAGACTTAGAGACCCCTATCTATAACATAAGTACCAAAAGGTTCAAGTCAAATGAGTTGAACCAAACCTATCTCTGGCATTGTCGCTTAGGTCACATAAACGAGAGTTGCTTATCTCAGCTCCATAAGGATGGGCTGTTAGACTCATTTGATTTTGAATCATATGAGACATGTGAGTCTTGCCTTTTAGGCAAGATGACCAAGACTCCCTTTAGTAGACACAGCGAAAGAGCAACAGACTTGTTAGGACTTATATATAGTGATGTATGTGGCCCTTTTAATGTTGCTACTAGAGGTGGTTACAGGTACTTCATTACATTTATTGATGACTTCAGTAGATATGGTTATGTGTATCTTATGACACATAAATCAGAATCCTTTGAAAAGTTCAAATAATTCAAGAATGAAGTAAAAAACTAGCTTGGCAAGAGTATTAAGATACTTCGATCAGATCGAGGTGGTGAATACCTTAGCCATGAGTTTCGTGACTATCTAGCTGAGTGTGGGATTCTATCCCAACTCACTCCTTCTGGAACACCACAGTGGAATGGTGTATCCGAAAGGAGGAATCGTACCATATTAGATATGGTACGATCTATGATGAGTCACACAGATCTTTCTATATCCTTTTGGGGATATACTCTAGACACAGTAGCCTTTACCCTTAACTGTGTACCATCCAAGGCTGTGATAAAGACACCATATACGATATGGACAGGGAGAAATCCCAAGATGTCTTTCATGAGGATTTGGGATTGTGAGGCTTACGTTCGACGTCAAGTCTCAAACTGTCAAGTCTCGAAAATATATATATATATATATATATATATATATATAATAATAATAATAAAATGATAGAAATAAACGGGCGTATATAGTCAGAATAGGAGGATAAATTACGGGGGTCAATTTATACCCTAAATAAGCACAGTTGAAGGGCATAAAGGGATAAACCCTAATTCTTTATATCCGGCCGAACCTTTTCTTTTCTTCCTTTCTTTTTTTCTTTTCCCCGAATTGCCCTTTGGTCGCTAGTCGCTAGTCGCCGCAAGCTTCGGGTAGGGCGACCGGCGAGCTGCTTCCGCCGGAGACAACGCAAAGCTGCCGGAGCTAAACCGATCCTTCTCCGTCATCTTCACGGTAAGTAAATCTCTGGTTAGGGCTGGAGAGGGAGGAGATTTTAGCTCGGGTTTTTGGGATTTAAGCGGCAGGATTTGAGTTCCAGATTTCGGGTTTTGATCGTGTCTAAGCACTGGATTTTCAATAATGGGTTCTAGCAGAGTTCGTGGGTGTATTTTTGGGATTTTATGAATGGATCGAGCTATGGAAATCGGTTGACCTTTGCTACCCTTCGGATTAGAGGATTTGAAGAACAGGGGGATCACGAGAAGGGGTTTAGGGATTTCAACTTTTGGGTTGTGATGGGGTTCTTGATGGGGAGGTGTTCGGACCATTTGGTTTAGGGTTTTCAGTAGGTTAGGGACAGGGGAAGGGGTACATGTAAACAGATCTTGCTATTAGGATGTAAAAGGGATCAGATTATGAGTTTGGATCGTTTCTGTTTGAATTTGTGTGTGGATTGGCATTGTGTGTTTCATCCGGTTGATATGTAATAACTGATAATATACATGTTGGGGTCATTATGAAATTGGAAATGCTGAGCTATGTATATGAGGTTTAAATATCTAGTTAATAGCCAGATAAATGTTTAATAGATGTAGTGAGCAGTTAGTTGAAAGAAATCAGCATGCTAGGGTGGATGTAAATTTGTATGTACATGAGCATTATGTCAGTAGATGATTCCTGTTATATTCGTTATCAGTCAACATGCTTAGTTAATCTTTCATAAGATTTTTCTTAATGCTATAAATGATATGTAATATGTGATAATTATCATCTACCTGTGTATGAGGTCAGATGCTATATATATATATATATATATATATATATATATATATATATATATATCTATATATATATATATATATATATATATATATATATATATATATATATATATATATATATATATATATATATATATATCTATATATATATATATATATATCTATATATATATATGTGGTTTAGCTATCATCTACATGTGTATGAGGTTAGATGCTATATATAGATATATATGTTCACCCATGATGTTCTATGTTATCATTTTTAGCTAATTGTTCATCAAATCTTTCTAGTGCCTCGATGTTATGTGAATAAGTTATACTATAATCTACCTGTGTGTGAGGTTAGATGCTATATGTATATGTGTGTAATTATCATCTACCTGTGTATGAGGTTAGATGCTATATGTATATGGGTGTAATTACCATCTACCTGTGTATGAGGTTAGATGCTATATATAGATATAAATGTTCACCCATGATCTTCTATGTTATCATTCTGTGACTGAGTATGATGGAAAATGACAGAAATTCTTTATTTAGCTAACTATATGTACATGAGCATTAGTGGTTCCAGGACGGGTTGGGCTCCCCGGGTTGAGCTCCAAGGAGGGCCCACCCAAATTGACAGATTGACTGATAACTGATTCCCTTAGTTTCTTTCTAAAGATACCTCAGGATTACACAAGAAAATAAGGTATTTGACTGGCTCATCATTTTAAATGCATAATATGAGGTACCACGAGGGTTTATGTTTAGGTACAGTTAGTATAATAGAAAGGCTTGATTGGGTTCGCAACATTTGTTATAATGGCATGTTGCTATAGGTATTGGTTATGTTTCATACTGACGTACAGAAAGTGCAAAAGAAAATGTATGTTGAGCTTACAATAGTTTCACACTTGCAGTAGTTGAGCTATATTATTCCTGTTTGGATTTTCCTCCCTGCGCTGTGTCCCTATCATTGATCTACTTACAGGGCTGTGAACTCATGATTTCACTTAATATTTTCAGGTAGGGAACAGGGTTCTCAGATTGAGTTAGAAGAAGCGGAGGTGGTGTAACTGAGGAGATGACGATGAGCATGGCACACAATGTTCGGGACTTCTAAGATGCAGGATTTCCAGTTTGAGCGGTGTTGATTTTCATGTTCTATTTCTGCATGTTGAGAGGGTAAAGTGTGTAGTTGAGACTTCTAAGCTGAAAGGAATAAGATATAGTATGATGTTCCAATCATGTGTATGACGTGGTAGTATTGAAGGATGATTGGGGGTTAAGTATATATATACTGGGTTAGGTCTTTTCAGTTGGTATCAGAGGGATCGATCCTAAAGGACAATGTGTGCATGCAATCTCATTAAGGACTCGGATACATCCATTCCCGCGTTTGTAAGCTTTAAACTTACTTTTCAAGTAGTAGTCTTAATGTAATCATGTTTAGGTTTATGTACAAACTGGAGATAACGATACAGGTATCGGGTTTTATAGGAGAATGGCGGGCCGAAGAAACAATGGTGAAGTGGGGCAGAGTAGTCAGTTTCTCACTGAGCTTGCCTCAATTATGCAGGAACAGAGTCGGATTCAGGGAGAATAGATCCAATAGCTGTTGAGAGCCAGGGAGAATGGAAACGGCCACAGTGGTCCCACAGCCAGTGTGAACCCAGTTTACACACAGTTCAAGGATCTTGGACCGACAGAGTTTAAGGGAAGTACATACCCGATTGTTGCAAAAGGATGGATTCGATCATTGGAGACAATATACGACTTCATGCAGCTTACAGATGCTGACAAGGTGAGGGGCGCCATTTTCATGTTGCGGGGCGATGCTCGAATATGGTGGGAGGGTGCACGCTCAGTGGTGGATTTAGCTACAGTTACTTGGGTTGAATTCAAAGAGGTATTTTATGGTAAATACTTTACTGCTGACACCAGAACCCGAATGGCTAGGGAATTCCTAGAGCTTCGCCAAGGGGACCGGACAGTGGCTGAGAAGGGGCGGTATTTTGTACCTATGATTACAAGCCAACCAG
Source organism: Wurfbainia villosa (assembly GCA_025175895.1). NCBI lineage: Eukaryota > Viridiplantae > Streptophyta > Magnoliopsida > Zingiberales > Zingiberaceae > Wurfbainia > Wurfbainia villosa. The sequence continues at coordinate 88,561,947 of CM045992.1, forward strand.
TAGAGGAGATGAAGTATTTTACTGAGGGATTGAGGGCAACAATTCGCCATGATGTCAGGGTGAGCCAAGTTACCACCTTTAGAGAGGCTGTGGATCAGGCTCTGATGGCAGAGAGGGATAGGAATGATATGATAAAGGAATTACAGACTAAGAGATCTAGTTACTAGGGAAGGGAACCTCCTGCGTCGAGTCAGAAGAAGTTTGCACCTGCCCAGTTTCGAGGCAAGCAGCCACAGATATAGACACGCAAATGCACGACAATAATTCTAAGAACTCCCGCCTTCAAGGCCAAGGGCTAAAGCAAAATTCGGTCCCAAGTGAGAAAGACTCATGCCGTTGTGTGGGTACATGTGTGCTACAAGTGCAAGAAGTCCGCACTTTGCTCATGAATCGCCTCACCAAAGAGACAACCAAAGGAAGGGTGTATGCTATGACACAGGAGCAGGTGGATCTAGATTCGACCATCATCACAGGTAGAATTTCTATTGTCAATCTACCTGCTCATGCCTTAATTGATTCTGGAGCTACACACTCTTTCATATCTGTGGCCTAAGTTGCAAAACTGGACATTTCATGTGATTGGATGGCTACCGGCTATAGCGTGTTCTTGCCTTCGTGAGCAGAACTGACCAGCAATAGAATAGTGAGGAATTGTTCGATGAGGATGCAGAACTATACAGTGTACACCGAACTTATTGTGTTAGAGATGGTGGATTTTGATGTAATTCTGGGTATGGATTGGCTGACCCGGTACGAGGCAATTATTTATTGCAAATAAAGGACGGTTAAACTGAAACTACAAAATGATGAATTTGTCATCTTCAATGCAACCTCCACGTTGAGTCTTCCACCTATTATATCAGCATGTAAAGCTCAGAAAATGTTAAGCAAGGGTGTAACGGATTTCTAGTCAACATAATGGGTAGTTCTGAGACTTATAGACCAAATCTGGAGGAAGTAGAGGTAGTCCGGGACTTTCCCGATGTATTTCCAGAGGATATTGCAGGATTACCCCCTGTCAGGGAGGTTGAGTTTAGGATAGAACTAATATCGGGAACCACCCCTGTGTCTAAAGCACCGTACCGCCTGACACCCACTGAAATGAAGGAACTGAAGGAGCAACTACAAGAACTCTTGGATAAGGGTTTCATCCGACCCAGTGTGTCACCATGGGGAGCGCCAGTGTTGTTCGTCCGTAAGAAGGACGGTTCAATGCGGCTGTGCATTGACTACCGAGAGTTGAACCGGGTTACAGTCAAGAACAAGTACCCGTTGCCTAGGATCGATGATTTGTTTGATCAACTACAGGGAGCAACTATATTCTCAAAGATTGATTTGAGGTCGGGGTACCACCAACTGAGGGTGAAAGGAGAAGATGTTCATAAAACTGCGTTCAGAACTCGATATGGTCATTATGAGTTTCTAGTTATGCTGTTTGGGCTTACTAATGCCCCCGCAGCCTTTATGGATTTGATGAACCGGATCTTCCAGCCATACTTGGATAAGTTTGTGATTGTCTTTATTGATGATATACTAATTTACTCTCAGAGTCGCGAAGAGCACCGACAACATCTGACGCTGGTGCTGCAGACTCTGAAGGATAAGCAGTTATACGCTAAGTTCAGCAAATGTGATTTTTGGTTGAGACAGATAGCATTTTTAGGACATATAGTCTCGGAGAAGGGAATAGAGGTGGATCCAGTCAAAGTGGAGGAAATCCAGAGTTAGGCTACTCCGAGAAATGTTACAGAAATTCGATGTTTCTTGGGACTAGCGGGGTAATATCACAGATTCATTCAGAATTTTTCACGAATTGTGCTACCCCTGACTTCGTTGACCAAGAAGGGGGTGAGGTATGAATGGACTGCTCAGTGTGAGAAGAGTTTTATGGAGTTAAAGGAAAGGCTGATGATAGCACCTGTGCTTGCAGTTTCAGACACTTTTGGGCAATTTGTGGTGTACACTGATGCCTCTAAAACCGGTCTAGGGAATGTACTGATGCAGAAGGGGAGGGTCATCGCCTATGCATCACGCCAGTTGAAGGTGCATGAGCAGAATTATCTTACACATGACCTGGAACTAGCAGCGATCGTCTTCGCCTTGAAGATTTGGCGACACTATCTTTACGGAGAACGTTGCGAGATCTACACAGATCATACAAGTTTGAAATATTTCTTTACTCAAAAGGAACTAAATATGCGGCAGAGATGATGGTTGGAGTTGGTAAAGGATTATGACTGCAATATTAACTATCACCCGGGTAAGGCAAATGTGGTGGCGGATGCGCTGAGTCGCAAGTTGGTGACGCTGTTACAGTTGACCACCCAGTAAAGATTGATATCAAAATTCCAACAGATGAGAGTGGAAGTGATAGCACCAGGTGAGCAGGTTAGTTTGGGGGCACTGACGGTTAAATCAAACTTACGGGATCAGATTCGGGCAGAACAAGCATCGGATCAACAGTTAATGGAATGGAACGCAAAGATGAAGCAAAGGGTAGCACCATCTACTCAGTGGTTGATGGGATTGTGCGATACAAGGGCCGCATCTAGGTGCCTAAGGGTGGATCCCTGAGGGAGAATCTCATGAAGGAAGCTCACACTACCCCGAACTCCGTTCACCCCGACAGTACGAAGATGTATAAGGATATGCGGCTATTATATTGGTGGCCGGGCATGAAGAGAGACATAATCAAGATGGTCCATGAGTGCCTTACCTGTCAACAGGTGAAAGCTGAGCACCAGAGGCCCACTGGATTGTTCGAACCGCTTCCGATACCCATCTGGAAGTGGGAAAATGTTGCCATGGATTTTGTGGTAGGATTATCGATCTCGACTAAGGGATCAAATGCAGTGTGGGTTATTGTGGATCGATTGACGAAGTCAGCACACTTCCTGCCAGTGAAAACCACTTTCACTATGATACAATACGCAGAGCTGTATATACAGGAAATAGTAAGGTTACATGGAATTCCGGATCAGGTCAGATAGAGATCAAAAATTTACATCCGGATTCTGGATGAGTTTGCATCGGGGATTCGATACAAAACTTACTTTCAGCACTGCTTTCCATCCCCAGACCAACGGTTAATCTGAGCGAGTAATTCAGATTTTAGAAGATATGCTATGAGCTTGCATTATAGATTTCAAAGGGAGTTGGGAGTCCAAACTGCCCTTGGTGGAGTTCACCTATAATAATAGTTATCAAGCTACCATCGGTATGGCTCCCTATGAAGCGCTATACGGAAGAAGGTGTAGAACCCCATTGCATTGGGAAGAGGTAGGAGAAAGGCCATTTCTGGGTCCAGAGTTTGTGACACAAACTGTGGAACTAGTGGCAAAGATCCGAGACAGAATGTAGTCAGCACAAAGTCACCAAAAGAGTTATGCTGATTGTCGAAGGAGGGACTTGGAGTTCACAGTGGGAGACCATGTATTTTTCAAAGTGTCACCTATGAAGGGAGTACTGAGGTTCGGAAGGAAGGGCAAACTCAGTCCGAGGTATATTGGACCTTTTGAGATTCTAGACCGGATTGGAACACGAGCATACCGAGTTGCTCTACCACCAAACCTGGTAGGAGTTCATAATGTGTTCCACGTATCCATGCTCAGGAGGTACCTTTCCAACCTTGCACATGTGATTGGGCATGAGGCCATACAGTGGACACCAGATCTATCCTATGAGGCAATACCAGAACAAATATTGGATCATCAAGTGCGGAAGCTGAGAAATAAAGAAATCAGAATGGTGAAAGTTTTATGGGGGAATCAGCAGATAGAGGAAGCTACTTGGGAGACCGAGCGGGATATGCATGACCGTTATCATGAACTATTTGGTAAGTCGAATTTCGAGGACGCAATTCTTTTTAAGGGGGGAGAGTTATATATATATATATATATATATATTGTAATAATAATAATAAAATGATAGAAATAAACGAGCGTATATAGTCAGAATAGGAGGATAAATTATGGGGGTCTATTTATACCCTAAATAAGCGCAGTTGAGGGGCATAAAGGGAAAAACCCTAATTCTTTATATCCGGCCGAACCTTTTCTTTTCTTCCTTTCTTTTTTCTTTTTCGCGACTCACCTTCTGGTCGCTAGTCGCCGCAAGCTTCGGGTAGGGCAACCGATGAGATGCTTCCGCTGGAGACGACGCAAAGCCACCGGAGCTAAACCGATCCTTCTCCGTCATCTTCACGGTAAGTAAATCTCTGGTTAGGGCTGGAGAGGGTGGAGATTTTAGCTCGGGTTTTTGGGATTTAAGCGGCGAGATTTGAGTTCGAGATTTCGGGTTTTGATCGTGTCTAAGCACTGGGTTTTCCAGAATGGGTTCTAGCAGAGTTCGTGGGTGTATTTTCGGGATTTTAAGAATGGATCAAGCTATGGAAATCGATTGAGCTTTATTACCCTTCGGATTAGAGGATTTGAAGAATAGGGGGATCACGGGAAAGGGGTTTAGGGATTTCAAATTTTGGGTTGTGATGGGGTTCGTGATGGGGAGGTGTTCGGACCATTTGGTTTAGGGTTTTCAGTAGGTTGGGGACAGGGGAAGGGGTACGTGTACACAGATCCTGCTATTAGGATGTAAAGGAGATCAGATTATGAGTTTGGATCGCTTCTGTTTGAATTAGTGCGTGGATTGGCATTGTGGGTTTCATCCAGTTGATATGTAATAACTGATAATATACATGTTGGGGTCATTATGAAATTGGAAATGCTGAGCTATGTATATGAGGTTTAAATATCCAGTTAATAGCTAGATAAATGTTTAATAGATGTAGTGAGCAGTTAATTAAAAGAAATCAGCATGCTAGGGTGGATGTAAATTTGTATGTACATGAGCATTATGTCAGTAGATGATTCCTGTTATATTCGTTATCAGTCAACATGCTTAGTTAATCTTTCATAAGATTTTTCTTAATGCTATAAATGATATGTAATATGTGATAATTATCATCTACCTGTGTATGAGGTCAGATGCTATATATATATATATATATATATATATATATATATATATATATATATATATATATATATATATATATATATATATATATATATATATATATATATATATATATATATATATATGTGTGGTTTAGCTATCATCTACCTGTGTATGAGGTTGGGTGCTATATGTATATGTGTGTAATTACCATCTACCTGTGTATGAGGTTAGATGTTATATATAGATATATATGTTCACCCATGATGTTCTATGTTATCATTTTTAGCTAATTGTTCATCAAATCTTTCTAGTGCCTCGATGTTATGTGAATAAGTTATACTATCATCTACATGTGTGTGAGGTTAGATGCTATATGTATATGTGTGTAATTATCATCTACCTGTGTATGAGGTTAGATGCTATATGTATATGGGTGTAATTACCATCTACCTGTGTATGAGGTTAGATGCTATATATAGATAGAAATGTTCACCCATGATGTTCTATGTTATCCTTCTGTGACTGAGTATGATAGAAAATGACAGAAATTCTTTATTTAGCTAACTGTATGTACATGAGCATTAGTGGTGCCTGGACGGGTTGGGCTCCCCGGGTTGAGCTCCGGGGAGGGCCCACCCAAATTGACAGATTGACTGATGACTGATTCCCTTAGTTTCTTTCTAGAGGTACCTCAGAATTGCACAAGAAAATAAGGTATTTGACTGTCTCAGTATTTTAAATGCATAATGTGAGGTACCACGAGGGTTTATGTTTAGGTACAGTTAGTATAACAGAAAGACATGATTGGGTTCGCAGCATTTGTTATAATGGCATGTTGCTATAGGTATTGGCTATGTTTCATACTGACGTACAGAAAGTGCAAAAGAAAATGTTTGTTGAGCTTACAGTAGTTTTACACTTGCAGTAGTTGAGCTTTATGATTCCTGTTTGGATTTTCCTCCTTGCGCTGTGTCCCTATCATTGATCTACTTACAGGGCTGTGAACTCATGATTTCACTTAATATTCTCAAGTAGGGAACAGGGTTCTCAGATTGAGTTAGAAGAAGCGGAGGTGGTGTAACTGAGGAGATGACGATGAGCATGGCACACAATGTCCAGGACTTCTAAGATGTAGGATTTCCAGTTTGAGCGGTGTTGATTTTGATGTTCTATTTCTGCATGTTGAGAGGGTAAAGTGTGTAGTTGAGACTTCTAAGCTGAAAGGAATAAGATATAGTATGATGTTCCAATCATGTGTATGACGTGGTAGTATTGAAGGATGATTGGGGGTTAAGTATATATATACTGGGTTAGGTCTTTTCACAGACAAACTGGGACCCAAATCCTATAGGTGCTATTTTGTTGGATATCCCAAGGACACAAAGAGATATTACTTCTACATTCCCAGTCAGCACAATGTGTTTGTGGCAAAGACTGGGGTTTTTCTAGAAAGAGATTTTGTTTCTAGAATAACTAGTGGGAGTATGTTCGATCTTGAAGAAATTCAAGATAAGGACCATAGCACTGAGGCCTTGATGGAGGTTGTACATGAACCACAAAGTGTTGTGGGTGATGAGGTTATTGCACAAAGAGTTGTGGAACAACCACCTGTTCATGTAGACCTACCTCTTCGCAGGTCTAATAGGGTACGTCATCAGCCTAAGAGATACTCATTTCTCTTGTCTCACCATGATGATGTTATGCTCATTGAGAATGAGCCTACCTCCTATCATGAAGCTGTGATGAGCCCAGATTCTGAGAGATGGCTAGAGGCCATGAGATTCGAGATGGAATCCATGTACACCAACCAAGTATGGACTTTGGTTTATCCACTTGAAGGGGTCAAACCCATTCGGTGTAAGTGGGTCTTTAGGAGAAAGACTGACATGGATGGACTTACGCATACCTATAAGAGCCGATTGGTGGCTAAAGGTTTCAAGCAAAATCATGGTATTGACTATGATGAAACCTTTTCTCCAGTGGCGATGTTTAAGTCCATTCGGATCTTGCTTGCAATTGCAGCATACCACGATTATGAGATCTGGCAGATGGATGTCAAAACCATATTTCTGAATGGAAACATACTCGAGGATGTATACATGACACGACCTGAGGGTTTTGAAGATCCACAACATACTGGGAAAGTATGCAAGATGCAAAGGTCCATTTATGGGCTAAAGCAAGCCTCTGGGAGCTGGAATCTTCGATTCGATGATGCAATCAAACAATTTGGTTTCATCAAGAATGAAGATGAACCTTGTGTCTAAAAGAGGGTTAATGGGAACACAGTTGTCTTCCTTCTATTGTATGTGGATGACATACTACTCATTGGGAATGACATCCCTTCACTACAGTCTGTGAAGACTTGGCTGGGGACGTGCTTCTCAATGAAGGACTTAGGTGAAGCAGCCTGTATTCTAGGCATCAAGATCTATAGAGATAGATCTAAGAGATTGCTTGGCCTAAGTCAGAGTACATACATTGACACGGTATTACTACGGTTTGCCATGTAGAATTCCAAGAAGGGACTTCTGCCGATGTCACATGGTGTGAGTCTTTCGAAGACTCAAAGTCCCTCTTCTAGTGAGGAGAGAGACCGCATGGATAAGATCCCTTATGCAGGACATAGTTGTTGATTCTACAACAGAGGCCGAATATATCGGTGCTTCCATCTCATTCGAGAGATTATCGATAGAGGAGATGTGAAGTTTTGCAGAGTACCCACATAGGCTAACATCGCAGATCCCTTGACCAAGGCTTTGCCACAGAAAAAGCATGATGGTCACACTAGGTCATTGGGTATTAGATACTACGGTGATTGGCACTAGTGCTAGTGGGAGATTGTTAGTGAAAGCCCTAGAGCCAATCATGTGATGATTGTTGTATGGACTTTATTGTATCATATTCCTATTTATAAAGGCATGGTTATTATATTTACTTGTATTGGAGCCAAATAACTAAATATAATAATGTCCTTGAGTAGTAGGTTCTTATATATATCAATCAATTGGTTGAATCGATAATGAGATGATATAGAGAACACTACTCTTAATCATTTCTAGTCAAGTATTAACATTCAAGGACAATGTTAATGCGTAGAGACTAGCATGTAGGTCAACATGATGACTTGATCTCACAAGTCATGGATATGAGATATCAAGTTGACACTTGGGTATACATTAGAGAATGTATACTGAATGACCCGCCATGAGAAAGTATCGTGGATTATTATATGAGTGTCATATACTTTCTCATGTGACTATTAGTTCTTAGACCTGAAGTCACCATGGTTCCCTACATAAGGAGTTGCATACTTTGGCTTCGTCAAACGTCACCCGTAAATGCATGGACTATAAAAGTAATTACTGGGTATGTAACAAATTATGCAGAGGGATATGAGTGATGTAGATGAGATCTATCCCTCCTATACGACGGGAGTGACATCGTTATTCTTGATAGAGTGAGACCACGAAGTGCATGGCCATGCCCAAATGAGTCAATATGAGATATTGAGCTCATTTGATTAGAGTGAGTCTACTTGGAGTTCAAGATATAGATTGTACCGAGGATGACATGGTCTATGCCTCAATTGGTCAATCTAGATGTCAAGGATAGAGGGACATTGTCACATATTGTGAGAGTCACAATTAGTAGTCACAAAGGTGATGTTGGAGCTCGACATTCTTGTAACTTGGGTAGCAATGATGTGTTGCTAGATACCGCTCATTGCTTATGTTCCTAAATCGGTTTAGGGACATTGCCAACATTATAAGAACCTATAGGGTCACACACAATGGGCAATTAGATGGAGATTAGGTTCATATGATGAACCATGAGGATTAGGTTCATGGGATGAACCAAATTGGATTAAGTGTAATCCAAATTAAGCTAATTGAGTTAGACTCAAGTTGATTCAAGTGTTGAATGAGTCTAATTTAGATTTGATTCATCAAATCAATTTAAATTAATGAATAGAGATTCATTAAATTAAAATTGACTTGAATCAAATGGTTGGATTTGATCAACTATGGGAGATAAGAGGTCAAGTTTGACTTGACTTGATAGGGAAGATGAAAGGTCAAGTTTGACTTGACCAAATGCCATGTCATGATGATGACTTTGCATGGCCGCCCAATGATGATGCTCCACATCATCATTGACTTATCAATTGGTGCCACCTCATGAGGGAGACCAAGAGTCATTGGCTCTTGGAGTTACATGCATGCATGTAACTCCCACCCATTGAAGTGGCCGACCACTTCTTGATGAGGAGTGAATTTGATTTTGGGTAACTCCATCTTCTTCTTCATTGGATCATCTTCTTCCTTGGTTCTCTCTTGCTCTCCCAATCCTCCAGTGCCGAGACCTTCAAGGAGTGCTAGCACACTCAAGATTGTCTTTTCTCCACCTATTGCTTTTGTGGATACCAATAGAGGAGTATGCACTTGACACTCTCGAGTTCCGGTAATCTATTTGGAGGAGCGGGATAAGCGAAGGGCATCGCTTCAAGGGTAACTTCTTATCATGTAGATCTAGAGTAGATCTAAGGGTATTAGACACATACATGTTAGTTTTATATTTTATACTTCGGACGGATCCATGACCGGGGCTTCTGAGGTTTCCGCAACGCAAAAAGTGGTTTTTGCGGCTCGGAAAAACCTAACACGATGGCCTTGCCATTTGCTTGCACCTTGCGTCTTTGTTCAGCTGTCCATTATGCAAATCCAAGGACCATTCCTTCTGCGTCCATTGGTGGTGTAAAGCCTTCCATCACGGAGGACCACATATCTATCTTAGTCATGAGATAGTATTCCATTCGGCTTCGCTAGTATTGAAAGTTGGTTCCATCGAAGAAAGGAGGTTGGTTTGTGTTGTAGCCTTCTTGCATTGCCATTTGAGCTTGCTCTTGCGGTTGTGAATCCGGAGAAGAGCACCAAGCTATGATACCACATGTTGGACCATTAGCGTCGCTAGAAGGGGGGCGTTGAATAGCGTTGATCGTCGTATATTACACTTTTACAGAAACATGAGCTTGTTCGACGAAAAATAGCAAAAAAAAATAAAAAGAAAGAAAACAACTCACAGTTTTTTACTTGGTTCACAATTCCCCCACGAACTACTACGTTGGAGGCCTACCTCTACTCTTCTCCTTATCGGAAGGCTCCGAAGGTGAAGAAACTTTTAATACAAGTTTACAAGAGTTACACAAGAACTTAGAGCTGAAAAAGTTTGAGAAGAGTAGATTACAATGTGCAGTATTAGCTAGGGCTTCTTCTCTCACTCCTTTGATTGCCTTTGAAGATGTTTGGTGCTTGGAGGATGAAGGCAAAACACTAGAGAATCGCTTCAAGGAGTATAGTGAATAGTAGAGTTGAGAGTTATGAAAAAGAGTCGGAGAAATTATTTATATCGTGCATGATTAGGGCTTTTTTCGCCTGCACAGTCGAGTCACCTCGACTAGCGCCTCGACTGTCGTTTGATTACCATTCGCAATGGTAGGTTTCCCCCCTCAATTTTGACTTATCGCCCATTAAAACATAGGTCCAGTCGAGGAAATGAACCATCATCTCGACTAGTAACCTTAGTCGAGCTTCCAGTCGAGCCAACCTCGCTTCTTTTTCAACTGAACAAAACATCAGTCGAGGCGCCGCCTCGACTTCTGTGGATTTTTGCATAAGTTATGCTATGCCAGTCGAGGTTGAAGTCGACGATGCCTTACTTATGTTTGATAGAACAAAGTAGCAGTCGAGGCTCCGCCTCGACTAATATGGGTCTCTGCTCAAAGGAAGCTATCCCAGTCGAGGTGGACGTCGACTACGCATTGCTTCTATTCAAGTGAAAGAAGCAGCAGTCGTGGCATTGCCTCGACTGCCATCGCTTTCTCAGTAGCTGCGAGGCCAGTTGAGCTGACTCTTAAAACCTAACCACTTCTAGTCGAGGCGATGCCTCGACTCGGTAGGCTTTAGACCTGTCTTGAGCTTTGAGCTAAGGAACTTGCCTCAATCGATAAGGCAATCCCGAGGTGCCGCTCGACCATCGCTGACCCTTCATGTCAGGACTCCCCATCCGGGTCTTCATGCCAAGACTTCTCGTCTGGATCTTCATGCCAGGACTCCTCGTCCGGGTCTTCATTTGCCAACACATCTTGTCCAGGACTTCATGCCAAGACTCCTCGTCCGGGTCTTCATTACCTTACATCCGATCCTCGACTTACAAGGAATTTCCTAAAAATACATCTCAACCAACGACGTGAGATAACATATAATTATTAACCTTGACTAAAACCCTTGTCAAACACCAAAACATCATTTGGGCATGATTGCACCAACAATGGCATATAACATAAACCTAAGAACAACATGACATTAAAAATTAACCCTAAGCATGATATTGCTAGTTTATATGATAAAAATGAATATGATGTCATGACATGACAATGACAAACAAGGTATGACAAATAAAAAGTAAAGGTATAAAAATACTTAAATTTTAGTATTAATTGTCATTTATTATGATTATATTCATTTTTTCCATATTACCACATATCTCTCAAATGTGTCAAAAACCCAAAATGTCACACCATGACCTCTTAAACCTAAGTTGTGCCAATTTGATCAATTTTTCAAACATCTCAAATTTAATTATCACATCTTAAAATATTTTAGGATATAAATTCTAATCTTATTTCCAAGGTACCCATAACCTTGAAAATGACCTAAAGTGCCAACTTTGCTATGGTTAGGTTAACTACCTTACCAATTCAAGTTGACACAACCTAACCCATTTATTGTGAAGGGATCATGCTCCTAGAAACTCAATACCTATTGAAGCTCCTTGGATTTACAAGGTATTCACTAGGGATAACTTCCCTAGATACCCTCCTAATGACCCTTTTTGGCTTTGTAGCCTTGGTCATTATGGTCTTGTCAAAGTTAAACATAGGGATTACCTCCCTAGTAACCTTCTTAGTGGTCTTCCTAGGTTTTATAGAACCCTTGGCCACTAGACACACACCATGGTTAATATTAGGGATGAGTTCCCTATTAACCTTGGTTTTCCTAGACCTAGATTTAGTTCCATAATCAAATGGAACATCGTGAAAAGTCTTCTTGGGGTTACATTTGTGACCCAAACCTTTTTTGCCCCTTGATGGTTCTTGCCTCCTAGGACCTAAGTTTTGACCATTAGACCCCTTAAATGAGTTTGTCATTTTTTCTTGGGTCTTTTCTAGTTTTTCAAGCCTTGACCTCAAGGCTTGGTTCTCGAACACTAATTTTCCAAATTTTGATTTTTCATTAATCTTTTGGGAAAAATTCTTCCTCTTAGGAATATGCCTACCCTTCTTAGGGTTAATGCCCAAATTTTCTTCTATCATCCTAATACTTTTCCTAGGTAAAATTATTTTAGAAGCATTATTTCTAGATTTGTTCTTATATGTAATATTGCAAGTCTTAGCACCTATGCAAAGATATGTATTCCTACTAGCAAGCTTTTGTTCATGAACAATAGCAAGTGAACTAAAATAATTTTTAGCAAACTTTTTAACCTTTGAATTTGAAGGTGCATTAATAAACGATACCTTAGGGTTTGGTTTAGAAGCTCCCCTATATGTAATGCTCCTTCTTGCATGGGTTTTCTTCCTCCCCCTAGGGCATTTACTTATATAATGTTCCTTTTGATGGCACTTGATGATGTAATTGAGAGGTGTCCTAAGGCAATCGTCTTAGAAGTTATTAATAAAATTCACTATTTGAGTGTAGATTATCTATGTATTTGATTGGATCTTAAACTTATGTACTGAAGTCCACAATACGATGCATAGCATGAGAGAAATTATGATTGGATCACAATTAGCAGGTATCTCATCATGTGTAAATATGCAAATATTGAAACTATCCCTTGTCGATGAATTGATGAGATTGGACATCATCAATTCTGTGAGACTAGCACATGTTATACTCCTTGGTTTATCCAAGCATTCGGTACGCACTGAATGGAAGTATAGGGATGCTGAGAATGAACATGTGGATGCTAGTCATGGTAACTAGTTCATTGTAGTGGCCTGCTATGAGACTTCATATGGTTCTATATGTTGTTGAAGATCTCATTGCAGCTTGAGTACGAGCTTCCTTAGACTTGAGGTATTCAAGTCACCTTGATCATGGTGCCTTGTACTTTGACTTCTTCACAGGCATCAACATAGTAGGTGTAACTCCAGGATGATTGGGTATACACCAAAGTGATGGAAGGTGTTTGAATAGCCCATAGAGGATTCACCAATCCAGATAAAGGAGATGTATACCCTAGGCCTCTTGTCAGGGTTGTTACTCAGAAGTCTCTGGCCAGAGCAAGCATGTTAAGAAGATGGTCTTCTTGGGAACATGTAGGAGTAACTTGAATTCACAGGACAAGAAAATTATCTTGGGTTAGGTGTGATGTAGTCAACCTAGTGTGGACGAACACAGCGACCATGTCCTGAATCGAGTGGGTATAGGATGAGTGAAAGGAACAAGGCACGAACAACTAGAGTTGCTGAAGGTTCAAAAAAATTCTAAAGTTGATTTATACTTTTTGGTCAATTGGGGGTCATGATGTACTTCTAGGTGCCACTCGTGATCTATTCATAATTAAGGGGTTAATTATTAATGGCCAACATAATCGGGAACTTATTGGGTCACACGCATTACGGGTGATCTTGAGATGTAAAACAAGTCTGAGAATGAGATTCTCATTGAGAGAGGATGTTTGGTTGGACCATACCAAGGAGGTGTGAAAAGTAGGCTATGGAACCTGCTATGGCTTTGTTGGACTTAGCATGACCATATTTCACTTAAACGAAGTCAAACGGACCATAGAGAGCCTCACACGCCCGTCCTAACTTTGCATGGGTTGTGCCTGGCTCTAACCGCAAATTAGCAAAGTTTAGGCTGTGCCCAGAGAGACACACGATCAGGTCATGTGAATCCATACGACTATGTGACTCCACATGGTCAGGCCATATGAACCCACACGGTCGTGTCGCATCTTTGCCGATTTTGGAGATTTCTCTTTATAGAAATTTCTTGAGTTGTTCTTACCTTAATTATGGGATAATTATTGTAAGATATGTTCCATTTAAGCCTCTTAAGATTTCCTAATCAAGAGATATATAAATATATCCCTTGATAATCTTTGGCTAAGGTTTTTGTTTAGGTTTTCCTCCATTGGTAGTCGTCGTTGCTCCTTCCTCTCACCTCTTCCATTGTCTCCGCCCGTTGGCTAGCACCAATCGGAGACAAAGACTTGCTTCTTTAGGAGTTGTCTCAGGTGATCTCGGCATGGATACTAATAGAGGCAAGGACCGTTAGTCTTGCTTGTCGTTTCGACCGATTCAAAAAGAATCCCGAAGGTATAACTTCTCCTTTTCCTTGCGTGATTTCATGTGATTATGCCAAAACAAGTTTTCCTGGCCCCCAGGGGATGTCTGGGATGTAATAAAAATTGTTTTTATTCACTTATTCCGCTACGCATGATCCCATGCATCTCCAACAAGTGGTATTAGAGCCACCTTATTCGTTTGGCATAGATTGCATGTTGTAGAAGAATATTTAAAGCATGTTTGATGTTTTAATATACATGTGCCATGTTTAATCTATATGATAGATTAGAGTATGCTTGTTTTACATATAGGATATGTTTGTAACCTGAAAATGAAACACTGAGGATGCGCCTGGAAACACCGAAGGTGTTGGCCACATCGTTAGAGCCTAAGCATAGACTCACGTTCCATCGGAAAATTTGTTTCCTAATGTGACCCTGGTTTTTCCATATTTAGGTTTATTTCCCTTATAGATGAGACCCATAATAATATGAAATCCCTCGTGCAAATATTAGGCCTAACACCTTCCATTACTATGGTTGAACCAGAGTTCTTTTTCGTGTTTGAGTTGTTGGACTCTCTCCAAGCCTGACATGACATCGAGCATGTTCAATTCATATGAGATTCGATGTTTATTTTAAATGGTAAGGACCAGAGGTCAATTTCAAGTTTGGGTTGTTGGACTCTCTCCATGCCTGACTTATAAATTGGATGTGTTCAAATCATTTAAATTCGATCTCCCGATTAATGAGTCGGCCCTAACTGAAAGCATTGATTTGTTGGACTCTCTCCAAGGTCAATGTGGACAGAGGTGCAATTAGGTGAAATGCATTCGATGTATATATGATAATGAGTTAACAACCTATTGTATATGTGAACATTCAATTAGTTGATAGCATAAAGTGATAGTTATAAATTTGATATATAATGGGTATTGTTGATACCTAACATTATGACTATGAATGACTTGTTAGACTCTCTCCAAGGTTGTTCTTAGTCACAATGGATATCAACCCACTAAGAGATCACCTATCATCTCTCGAATTCAAAGTGAGGGCTATTGAATTTGATAAAAATAGTGGGAGTTTCTTGTTAATGTAAATTGTTTATATTACTATAAATTCATCTCTCTTATGCACCTATTTTTATATGTCTAGGTACTAATTAGAACATCATGTCAACCTCCATTAATTTACGTTCGATTTTGGACAACAACAAATTGACTGGGCCAAACTTCTCGGATTGGCTTTGTATCCTGAGAATTGTTCTCAAGGTTGAAAAGCTAGCTTATGTCCTTGAAGAGGCTCTTCGCAACTCTCTTGTAGACAATGCATCTGGTGACCAAAAGTTGGTTTACTAGAAACATGTTGCTGACTCTAAGATGGCGAGTTGCATTATGCTAGCGTCTTTGTCTCCTGAGTTATAGAAGCAACTCGGCATATGGATGCTAATACAATTATTTTTCATCTCCAAGAATTGTTCGATGACCAAGCATGATTTGAAAGGTTCGAGGTCACCCAGCTTCTCTTTCGCTTGAAGATGCAAGAGGGTTCATCTACAGTGCAGTTTACGCTAAAGATGAATAGGTATATTGAGCGATTGAGATCATTAGGGTTTTTCATGGACCATGAATTAAGTATTGACTTAATTCTTCACAATCTGACTAGTAGCTATTCACAATTTGTGATGAACTATCAGATGAATAAGATTGAGCCCACAATTCCCTAATTGATCAAAATGCTCATAACAATGGAATCATCTATTACGAAAGAACAGAAGGTGGTGATGCTGGTTGACTCCTCAAAGAAAGGTTCTAAGAGGAAGTAAAAAAAACCAAAGGTAAAGGGAAGAAGAAGGCAAAGAAGGAAGAAATAACTCCCAAGGGCACCTGCCATCATTGTGTCAAGGATGGGCATTAGAAGAGAAACTGCAAGCGGTATCTTGAGTCACTGAAGCAGAAAAAGGCATCTGATGCCCAATCTACTTCTGGTATATTTGTTATTGAATGTCATACTATTTCTTCTAGAACTTGGGTGTTGGATATCAAGTATGACTCACATATATATATAATGACATACAGGGGCTGAGGAATAGAAGAAAATTGGTTAAGGGAGAAGCTGATCTAAGGGTTGGCAATGGAGCAAAAGTTGCTATAGTAGCCAAGGGTACTTATATGTTGCGACTTCCTAGGGGACTAGTTTTAGAGTTGGATGATTGTTTTTATATTCTTGCATTAATAAAGAACATTGTTTCTATTTCATGTTTGAATAAGAAAGGATATCATTTGACATTTAGTAACAATTGCTGTTACATTACGTTGAATGGTGTTCTTTATGCTACTGGGATATTAAATAATGGGATCTACATGTTAGATACATCCAATGAGATAATCAATACAGAATCAAATAGCAAACTGATGTGAGTGAAACATATAGGGTTTTAGGAGTAGTTTTCGCTCACATCTCATTACATTTTATGTTAGTTTCATGCATATGTTACTTTATTTTGTACGTATTTCCTATTTTCTTGTTCGGAGGTCTGCTCTTTATACTTTTGGGTGCAGGTTAGCATTTCGGGAGAAAAGGCACACTTTCAGAGCAAAAGACGGACATTTTGCAGCTAGACGCAGAGTGGGACATGGTCAGGGTGTGTGGATACACATGGTCGTGTCCAATGGGCGAGATCAGCCAACTTAGGGCCGCACACGACCTTGCCGTGTGGCGGCCTGACAGATTTGCACGAATAGGGTTTTTCAAAATTTTGCAGCGGTCCGAGTGTTGGATCGAGAAGCGTCTCTAGAGGGGGGGGGTGAATAGCGAGCGTAAATCTTTTCGTTCATTCGTTCGATACACGAGTAAGCACAGCGGAAAATAAAGAGACATGTTTATTTTACTTGGTTCACAACCCAACAGTTGCTACTCCAAGGGCCTACTGATCCTAGACTGTGTACGGAGGGCAAAATACTATAATGTCTCCTCCTCGTTGGAAGTAGGAGACAACGATCACAAAACCGAAAGTACTAGGATGAGGAAACAAGCCTACCTCACCTCGTTACGAATAAAAACAAAGACTACAATATCAAAATATATTACTTAATATTGCTGCCGACGAAGAAGATCAGAACTTATCGTTGCATCGACGTTATGACGGTGTTGGAGCGTTGGCGTTGTAGGAGGACTTGAGAATAAACTTGATGATGTTTGGAGTTGGAATCCTCCCCTCCTTTTATAGAGTTTAGCCTCTGAATGTGTCTCCTCCTTTTTCGGAACAGATCACGAAGTTGTATAAAAATTTATCGCGAAGTGGCCACTTCCAACCTTATCCGTTTTGACCTAGTGCAAAGGCTGATTCGTCGCCATGAGTCGACTGATGCCTCCCATCAGTCGACTAATGAGCATCATCGATCGGCTACTCAATGTCCAATGATCATTGCCAGCCTGGCCACTTCCCTACAGTAAGAGGTTAGCTCAAAAAATGATAAATACGACAGTTTCTAACCGTTCGATCTCGACCTAGACCTCCCACAAGAAGTCTTAGTCGAATCGCTGCCTATAGTTGTCCCTGTACAGAGGACATGACCTTACCATCTCTCACTCACACGAGCTTACCTCGATACTTACTTTGTAGCTCTCTCTTCCGGCCTTCCACTCGATTCCTTCGGCTCCCTTCAAAGTCACTCGAGTGTCGCTCGACCACCGCGACTTCCTCCGGGTGTCGCTAGCCTTCAGCTCCAGCTTTAGTACTTTTTTGCACACTCGATTTAGCTCATGAGATACCAATGTAAAATTAACATTGTGTCTTTACCATAATCAAAACACAGGTTCGATTATATAGTGCCCCTGCACCAACACCGAGGTGATGCCTATATAAGGATGGCTCCGCCCAAACCCTAGGGGGCAGGCACGACGACTAGGATGACACACCGAAGACCTAAAAAGCTTCAGGAACTCGTAACTGTTGGATGTATACTAAAAGCCTAGCTCTTTTGTATGAACATCTTTATTTTGAAATAATAATTACATGATCATTATTTGCACTTTATATGTGTGCATATTGTCTAATATTTTACATTGTAGATAACATGGTGCTTGGTGTGGCACAGAAGATCATGTTATCAGTCCCTTGTAGAATATAAGTAGAGGCTCACAACCAAGATGGTTTTGGACAAACCATTGGCATGGTTGTAGTGTAGCTTGGTATTGTTTTTTCTTGAACATAGAGTTACACTAGTACACCTCGGTGTATTGAGCAGGACCGACATAGAGGTGATTCAATTTATTGCTGACTACATAATTGAATCGGACCTCGGATATTATGTTGTACATGCTCTTAATCCCGATATAATAACGGGCACATGTATTTAGTATTTATTTCTTTGATTTACCAAAGGGTGAGATTTCTATGGATTAAATCAATATGCCCGGTAGGTTGGGAAATAATATTATTTACATAGTGTGTCATTGATTATAGGAGGAAACCGTGTCCTATATATTAGGTTGATGATGTCCCCTTGAGGAGCTCATAAGGTTCATCATGTAAACCCTGCAGGTTGACTTAGTCAACATGATGATAAGGTTGAGTGGTACTACTCGAGGAGTTAGATGTTAATTAATTGATGGTTAGTAAATCAATTAATTGACGGACATTCGATATCTTAAACACGGGGAGATGGATGTACAAATAATATATGGAGCCCATATTAATTTATGGGGGTTGGTGAGGTAGTACAATGATGATCCTCTAGTGGAATGGAACATCATTGATGGATCAAGTTTGTGTGGTTCCGATCCATCGGATGGCCAAAACCCAACTCCTCCTCATGGTCCCTATCGTAGCCTAATATAATCCTCATGAAGTCTAGATCAAATGATGGAAAACAAATCTCTAGAACCGACGGTTGAGATTAAATCTCTAGATCCGACGGTTGGGATTAAATCCCTAGAACCGACGGTGGAGATTAAATCTCTAGAACCGACGGTTGAGATTAAATCTCTAGATCCGACTGTTGGGATTAAATCCCTAGAACCGATGGTTGAGAAGCAATCCCTAGATCCGACGGTTGAGATTAAAACCCTAGGCCTCTTGTCAGGGTTGTTACTCAGAAGTCTCTGGCCAGAGCAAGCATGTTAAGAAGATGGTCTTCTTGGGAACATGTAGGAGTAACTTGAATTCACAGGACAAGAAAATTATCTTGGGTTAGGTGTGATGTAGTCAACCTAGTGTGGACGAACACAGCGACCATGTCCTGAATCGAGTGGGTATAGGATGAGTGAAAGGAACAAGGCACGAACAACTAGAGTTGCTGAAGGTTCAAAAAAATTCTAAAGTTGATTTATACTTTTTGATCAATTGGGGGTCATGATGTACTTCTAGGTGCCACTCGTGATCTATTCATAATTAAGGGGTTAATTATTAATGGCCAACATAATCGGGAACTTATTGGGTCACACGCATTACGGGTGATCTTGAGATGTAAAACAAGTCTGAGAATGAGATTCTCATTGAGAGAGGATGTTTGGTTGGACCATACCAAGGAGGTGTGAAAAGTAGGCTATGGAACCTGCTATGGCTTTGTTGGACTTAGCATGACCATATTGCACTTAAACGAAGTCAAACGGACCATAGAGAGCCTCACACGCCCGTCCTAACTTTGCATGGGTTGTGCCTGGCTCTAACCGCAAATTAGCAAAGTTTAGGCTGTGCCCAGAGAGACACACGATCAGGTCATGTGAATCCATACGACTATGTGACTCCACATGGTCAGGCCATATGAACCCACACGGTCGTGTTGCATCTTTGCCGATTTTGGAGATTTCTCTTTATAGAAATTTCTTGAGTTGTTCTTACCTTAATTATGGGATAATTATTGTAAGATATGTTCCATTTAAGCCTCTTCAGATTTCCTAATCAAGAGATATATAAATATATCCCTTGATAATCTTTGGCTAAGGTTTTTGTTTAGGTTTTTCTCCATTGGTAGTCGTCGTTGCTCCTTCCTCTCACCTCTTCCATTGTCTCCGCCCGTTGGCTAGCACCAATCGGAGACAAAGACTTGCTTCTTTAGGAGTTGTCTCAGGTGATCTCGGCATGGATACTAATAGAGGCAAGGACCGTTAGTCTTGCTTGTCGTTTCGACCGATTCAAAAAGAATCCCGAAGGTATAACTTCTCCTTTTCCTTGCGTGATTTCATGTGATTATGCCAAAACAAGTTTTCCTGGCCCCCAGGGGATGTCTGGGATGTAATAAAAATTGTTTTTATTCACTTATTCCGCTGCGCATGATCCCATGCATCTCCAACAAGTGGTATTAGAGCCACCTTATTCGTTTGGCATAGATTGCATGTTGTAGAAGAATATTTAAAGCATGTTTGATGTTTTAATATACCTGTGCCATGTTTAATCTATATGATAGATTAGAGTATGCTTGTTTTACATATAGGATATGTTTGTAACCTGAAAATGAAACACTGAGGATGCGCCTGGAAACACCGAAGGTGTTGGCCACATCGTTAGAGCCTAAGCATAGACTCACGTTCACATCGGAAAATTTGTTTCCTAATGTGACCCTGGTTTTTCCATATTTAGGTTTATTTCCCTTATAGATGAGACCCATAATAATATGAAATCCCTCGTGCAAATATTAGGCCTAACACCTTCCATTACTATGGTTGAACCAGAGTTCTTTTTCGTGTCTGAGTTGTTGGACTCTCTCCAAGCCTGGCATGACATCGAGCATGTTCAATTCATATGAGATTCGATGTTTATTTTAAATGGTAAGGACCAGAGGTCAATTTCAAGTTTGGGTTGTTGGACTCTCTCCATGCCTGACTTATAAATTGGATGTGTTCAAATCATTTAAATTCGATCTCCCGATTAATGAGTCGGCCCTAACTGAAAGCATTGATTTGTTGGACTCTCTCCAAGGTCAATGTGGACAGAGGTGCAATTAGGTGAAATGCATTCGATGTATATATGATAATGAGTTAACAACCTATTGTATATGTGAACATTCAATTAGTTGATAGCATAAAGTGATAGTTATAAATTTGATATATAATGGGTATTGTTGATACCTAACATTATGACTATGAATGACTTGTTAGACTCTCTCCAAGGTTGTTCTTAGTCACAATGGATATCAACCCACTAAGAGATCACCTATCATCTCTCGAATTCAAAGTGAGGGCTATTGAATTTGATAAAAATAGTGGGAGTTTCTTGTTAATGTAAATTGTTTATATTACTATAAATTCATCTCTCTTATGCACCTATTTTTATATGTCTAGGTACTAATTAGAACATCATGTCAACCTCCATTAATTTACGTTCGATTTTGGACAACAACAAATTGACTGGGCCAAACTTCTCGGATTGGCTTTGTATCCTGAGAATTGTTCTCAAGGTTGAAAAGCTAGCTTATGTCCTTGAAGAGGCTCTTCGCAACTCTCTTGTAGACAATGCATCTGGTGACCAAAAGTTGGTTTACTAGAAACATGTTGCTGACTCTAAGATGGCGAGTTGCATTATGCTAGCGTCTTTGTCTCCTGAGTTATAGAAGCAACTTGAGCATATGGATGCTAATACAATTATTTTTCATCTCCAAGAATTGTTCGATGACCAAGCATGATTTGAAAGGTTCGAGGTCACCCAGCTTCTCTTTCGCTTGAAGATGCAAGAGGGTTCATCTACAGTGCAGTTTACGCTAAAGATGAATAGGTATATTGAGCGATTGAGATCATTAGGGTTTTTCATGGACCATGAATTAAGTATTGACTTAATTCTTCACAATCTGACTAGTAGCTATTCACAATTTGTGATGAACTATCAGATGAATAAGATTGAGTCCACAATTCCCTAATTGATCAAAATGCTCATAACAATGGAATCATCTATTACGAAAGAACAGAAGGTGGTGATGCTGGTTGACTCCTCAAAGAAAGGTTCTAAGAGGAAGTAAAAAAAACCAAAGGTAAAGGGAAGAAGAAGGCAAAGAAGGAAGAAATAACTCCCAAGGGCACCTGCCATCATTGTGTCAAGGATGGGCATTAGAAGAGAAACTGCAAGCGGTATCTTGAGTCACTGAAGCAGAAAAAGGCATCTGATGCCCAATCTACTTCTGGTATATTTGTTATTGAATGTCATACTATTTCTTCTAGCACTTGGGTGTTGGATATCAAGTATGACTCACATATATATATAATGACATACAGGGGCTGAGGAATAGAAGAAAATTAGTTAAGGGAGAAGCTGATCTAAGGGTTGGCAATGGAGCAAAAGTTGCTATAGTAGCCAAGGGTACTTATATGTTGCGACTTCCTAGGGGACTAGTTTTAGAGTTGGATGATTGTTTTTATATTCTTGCATTAATAAAGAACATTGTTTCTATTTCATGTTTGAATAAGAAAGGATATCATTTGACATTTAGTAACAATTGCTGTTACATTACGTTGAATGGTGTTCTTTATGCTACTGGGATATTAAATAATGGGATCTACATGTTAGATACATCCAATGAGATAATCAATACAGAATCAAATAGCAAACTGATGTGAGTGAAACATATAGGGTTTTAGGAGTAGTTTTCGCTCACATCTCATTACATTTTATGTTAGTTTCATGCATATGTTACTTTATTTTGTACGTATTTCCTATTTTCTTGTTCGGAGGTCTGCTCTTTATACTTTTGGGTGCAGGTTAGCATTTCGGGAGAAAAGGCACACTTTCAGAGCAAAAGACGGACATTTTGCAGCTAGACGCAGAGTGGGACATGGTCAGGGTGTGTGGATACACATGGTCGTGTCCAATGGGCGAGATCAGCCAACTTAGGGCCGCACACGACCTTGCCGTGTGGCGGCCTGACAGATTTGCACGAATAGGGTTTTTCAAAATTTTACAGCGGTCCGAGTGTTGGATCGAGAAGCGTCTCTAGAGGGGGGGGTGAATAGCGAGCGTAAATCTTTTCGTTCATTCGTTCGATACACGAGTAAGCACAGCGGAAAATAAAGAGACATGTTTATTTTACTTGGTTCACAACCCAACAGTTGCTACTCCAAGGGCCTACTGATCCTAGACTGTGTACGGAGGGCAAAATACTATAATGTCTCCTCCTCATTGGAAGTAGGAGACAACGATCACAAAACCGAAAGTACTAGGATGAGGAAACA
Source organism: Wurfbainia villosa (assembly GCA_025175895.1). Taxonomy (NCBI): domain Eukaryota; kingdom Viridiplantae; phylum Streptophyta; class Magnoliopsida; order Zingiberales; family Zingiberaceae; genus Wurfbainia; species Wurfbainia villosa. Next base: position 88,585,425 of record CM045992.1, read on the forward strand.
AGCCTACCTCACCTCGTTACGAATAAAAACAAAGACTACAATATCAAAATATATTACTTGATATTGCTGCCGACGAAGAAGATCAGAACTTATCGTTGCATCGACATTATGACGGTGTTGGAGCGTTGGCGTTGTAGGAGGACTTGAGAATAAACTTGATGATGTTTGGAGTTGGAATCCTCCCCTCCTTTTATAGAGTTTAGCCTCTGAATGTGTCTCCTCCTTTTTCGGAACAGATCACGAAGTTGTATAAAAATTTATCGCGAAGTGGCCACTTCCAACCTTATCCGTTTTGACCTAGTGCAAAGGCTGATTCGTCGCCATGAGTCGACTGATGCCTCCCATCAGTCGACTAATGAGCATCAGTCGACTGCTCAATGTCCAGCAGTCGACTGCCAGCCTGGCCACTTCCCTACAGTAAGAGGTTAGCTCAAAAAATGATAAATACGACAGTTTCTAACCGTTCGATCTCGACCTAGACCTTCCACAAGAAGTCTTAGTCGAATCGCTGCCTATAGTTGTCCCTGTACAGAGGACATGACCTTACCATCTCTCACTCACACGAGCTTACCTCGATACTTACTTTGTAGCTCTCTCTTCCGGCCTTCCACTCGATTCCTTCGGCTCCCTTCAAAGTCACTCGAGTGTCGCTCGACCACCGCGACTTCCTCCGGGTGTCGCTAGCCTTCAGCTCCAGCTTTAGTACTTTTTTGCACACTCGATTTAGCTCATGAGATACCAATGTAAAATTAACATTGTGTCTTTGCCATAATCAAAACAAAGGTTCGATTATATAGTGCCCCTGCACCAACACCGAGGTGATGCCTATATAAGGATGGCTCCGCCCAAACCCTAGGGGGCAGGCACGACGACTAGGATGACACACCGAAGACCTAAAAAGCTTCAGGAACTCATAACTGTTGGATGTATACTAAAAGCCTAGCTCTTTTGTATGAACATCTTTATTTTGAAATAATAATTACATGATCATTATTTGCACTTTATATGTGTGCATATTGTCTAATATTTTACATTGTAGATAACATGGTACTTGGTGTGGCACAGAAGATCATGTTATCAGTCCCTTGTAGAATATAAGTAGAGGCTCACAACCAAGATGGTTTTGGACAAACCATTGGCATGGTTGTAGTGTAGCTTGGTATTGTTTTTTCTTGAACATAGAGTTACACTAGTACACCTCGGTGTATTGAGCAGGACCGACATAGAGGTGATTCAATTTATTGCAGACTACTTAATTGAATCGGACCTCGGATATTATGTTGTACATGCTCTTAATCCCGATATAATAACGGGCACATGTACTTAGTATTTATTTCTTTGATTTACCAAAGGGTGAGATTTCTATGGATTAAATCAATATGCCCGGTAGGTTGGGAAATAATATTATTTACATAGTGTGTCATTGATTATAGGAGGAAACCGTGTCCTATATATTAGGTTGATGATGTCCCCTTGAGGAGCTCATAAGGTTCATCATGTAAACCCTGCAGGTTGACTTAGTCAACATGATGATAAGGTTGAGTGGTACTACTCGAGGAGTTAGATGTTAATTAATTGATGGTTAGTAAATCAATTAATTGACGGACATTCGATATCTTAAACACGGGGAGATGGATGTACAAATAATATATGGAGCCCATATTAATTTATGGGGGTTGGTGAGGTAGTACAATGATGATCCTCTAGTGGAATGGAACATCATTGATGGATCAAGTTTGTGTGGTTCCGATCCATCGGATGGCCAAAACCCAACTCCTCCTCATGGTCCCTATCGTAGCCTAATATAATCCTCATGAAGTCTAGATCAAATGATGGAAAACAAATCTCTAGAACCGACGGTTGAGATTAAATCTCTAGATCCGACGGTTGGGATTAAATCCCTAAAACCGACGGTGGAGATTAAATCTCTAGAACCGATGGTTGAGATTAAATCTCTAGATCCGACTGTTGGGATTAAATTCCTAGAACCGATGGTTGAGATTAAATCCCTAGATCCGACGGTTGAGATTAAAACCGTAGAACCGACGGTAGAGATTAAAACAAGGCTTAAGCCTAACTCTATAAATAGAGCTTCTTGGCTTGGGCGGCAGGAAAATGGCCAAGGATTAAGGTTTTGGAGAGACCATGGGCGGCAAGAATTAGGGTGGAGAACCCTAATGCTTGGACGGAAAGATTGGGGTTGAGAACCCTAATGCATGGGCGGCAACCATTAGGGTTTAGAACCCTAATGGTTGGGCGGCGCCCATGGCCTATGGGATGTGGCCGGCGGCAAGGAGGGAAGGGAGAAGCTTCTCATCTTCCTCTCATGGCCGGAGCATCCTCTCCTCTTCTCTTGGCCGGTGGCAACCTTCTTCAAGGTTGGTCGGCAATCCTTTTGCTCTGTTTGGGCAGGTGGCAAACATCATGCTTGGAGCTTGATGGTTGGTTCTAGATAAGAGATGAGTTTTGTTTCCATTTTGTTCTCTCTATTCTTGGGGCCGGAGGCATCAATCCTTTGAGGATTGGTGGTTGGCTCAAGCAAGAAGGGAAAGAGAGTTCTTCTTTCTTTGGATTGAAGAAGATCTAGGAAGCTTCAACTTGTGGAGGATCTTCGCCCACACGAAGTCTACAAGGAGGTTAGGACATACGATAGAAGATCAAGAGGTATACAAGTTTTACAACTTTTATTATTGTTCTTTGCATGTTCTTATTGATATGCTAGCTTATGTTCTTTATGTTAGTATATGTTGATTATACTAGTTTACATTTGCATGTATTTGTATAATCATGGACCCCTATAAGAAACACAAAAACCGGCGATCCGTCCATCGTCTCTTCCGCGGCTAACCAACTAGAAGAGTTGTGTTGCTTGAACAACTAGTTTGTTCAAGCGATCGCTCAAGTTGTTAGCACGACGACGAATTGGTTGTGCTTAGAAAACTCATCCCATCCGGATTAGTTTTCATTAGTGAAAATTTTAATCCGGGGACATGGGAGCCGATGAGCATTCCCAGGGCTAGCACAATTCCACCAACAATTGGTATCAGAGCCACGATTTCTTGTTTTGTGTGTTTTGGATTCGGTTACTTTAACACACTTATCATATATTGTGTATGTCGGATAATAGTAGGATGTGCGTTGGCTAACTTTTTGGTTGCAGGCATAAGATCCAACTATTATGGCTATATATGTGTGTGTGTGATTGCATGTGTGTGTGATTGTATATTATTTGAATCCTCGGGGTTGACGAGGCTAAATTAGTATTTAATTTTTGTAATTGAATACAACATTGTTTAGCCACTCTTTATTTTATTTTACTTTCGATCTAGATTTCATATACACTCCCTCATGGAGTATAGGATCGATGGATGTAAAATAAAATAGGTTTTATTCTCGGCTCGGATCTCCGGATGGCTCGTACATGGCGTAGGAGGAGCGAACGAGGTGACGACACGACGGGACGCATATTGGAGAACAATGCCATAATAGTTGGAAAAATTCTAATTTTTCCATATTTATTGCTGATTTGTTTTATATGCATGTTGTGTGTGCTTGAAAATTCCTCATTTTCAATTTACTAAGTGGGAGAGGGACATTTTAATTAATTCCCGCGACCTCCATTAAAATTTGACGTGTGATGCACAAACTTGCGCGTCGGCTCTGAGTGCCTTCCTCCCCATCGGATGAGTTTGTTTGTGGATCACTAGGTCAAATAATAGTTATAGGAAATTATCTAGGAGCGTGTGTACTTCCACAGCGGTAAGGCACATAATCCGAAATAATTCCCTTAGTACTGTGTAATGGTGCACACTTAGATGCAAATAAAAAAGTAGTTTTATTTGTAGGGCCGAAGAGAAACCAACTATTAATTTTATTTGTCAAAAAGTAAGGTTGACAAGATAATAAAATTAATGTTTTAAACCTCCTCTTACAAATGTAGAATTCGTATACGTCCACACTATCGTGGCATGCGATATTCTCGGTGTTTGAGGTGTTGGTTGATTTCGAAATTTTATTGTTTGAGGAATCAATAATTTTTATTGAAATCTACAGTAATAATAAGCATGTTGTGTGTGCTTGAAAATTCCTCATTTTCAATTTACTAAGTGGGAGAGGGACATTTTAATTAATTCTCGCGGCCTCCATTACAATTTGATATGTGATGCAACAAACTTACGCGTCGGCTCTGAGTGCCTTCCTCCCCATCGGATGAGTTTGTTTGTGGATCACTAGGTTAAATAATGGTTATAGGAAATTTTCTAGGAGCGTGTGTACTTCCACATCGGTAAGGCACATAATCCGAAATAATTCCCTTAGTACCGTGTAATGGTGCACACTTAGATGCAAATAAAAAGTATCCTCCCCATCGGAGTCACTGCTTTTATTTGTAGGGACAAAGAGGAACCAATTATTAATTTTATTTGTCAAAAAGTAAGGTTGACAAGATAATAAAATTAATGGGTAAAACCTCCTCTTACAAATGTAGAATTTGTATACGTCCATACTATTGTGGCATGCGATATTCTCGGTGTTTTGAGGTGTTGGTTGATTTCGAAATTTTATTGTTTGAGGAATCAATAATTTTTTAAAATCTAAAGTAATGATCTATGTGATTCTTAGGATTTTCAAAATTGACTTTGATCCACTTCTTTGTGATACTAAAGGAAATAAACTTACTGTACCTAAATAATGTTGATTGGAAAAGATTCTAGATATTGTCTTATCTGCTAAGGAGTACAAGTATGCGCTCTTCAAATAGTGTCCTCAAGCCATCGTTGCTCAAAAAGGGTTTCTACTTCTAAGCTAAAAGGCAAGAAGAAGAAGAAACAAGGTGGAGCAAAGATGGTGGGAGGATCTCAGGGAAGAGTGAAGAAGCCGAAAGGTAAGTACTTCACTTACAAGCAGGATGGACATTGGAAGAAGGATTGTCCCAATCCAAAACAGAACAAAGGTATATCTTTTGGACTAGTCATTGAAACATGATTAGCGGTGATATCTACCGGCACCTGGTGAGTTGATACGGGAGCCACTAATCATGTCTGCAACAATTTGCAGGGGTTCCAGGAAACCCGATGACTAGCTAAAGGGGAGATTACCATTTACTTGGGCAATGCCATGATGGTAGCGGCTATTGCAGTGGGAGAAGTTTTATTTATCTCTTGAGAATAATAAAACTTTGGTTCTGGAAAATTCCCTTTATGTACCTTTATTTAGAGAGAATTTAGTTTCAGTTTCTAAATTATTATGGATGGATATTCTATTCCTTTTAATGACAAAGTTGTTATAAAAGGAATAGGGAGAATATCTATTCAGGTACATTGAAAGAAAATTTGAACCAAAACCTCCCACGATGCAAATTAAAGTTAATAACTCATCTTCTAATTCCAATAAGAGAAAAGAACCTTCGAAGATGAACCAAACATATCTTTGGCTTCTTAGGCTTGGTCACATTAACCTAAGCAGAATTCAAAGGTTGAAAGCTGATGGACCTTTGGGTTGATTAGTGGTGGAGGATCTCCCAACCTACGAATCTTGCTTGGAGGGTAAGATAACCAAGAGGCCTTTTTAAGGCCAAGGGGTATAGAGCCAAAGACGTGTTAGAGATGGTTCATTCTGATTTGTGTGGTCCTATGGCTATCTAGGCAAGAGGTAATCTTGAATATTTCATCTCTTTTGTAGATGATTATTCAAGATATGGATGACACTAAGATCTAATCGTGGTGGTGACAACCTCTTGGGAGAGTTTAGGAACTACTTATCAGAGGATGGGATTCAATCCCAATTATTTGCACCTGGCACACCCCAGCAAAATGGTGTAGTGGAGCGAAGGAATACGACTCTTATGGAGATGGTTAGATCGATGATGAGTTATTCTGGCTTGCCAGATTCGTTCTGGGGATATGCTCTAGATATGGCGGTGTACATTCTGAACTTGGTTCCATCCAAATCAGTGCCTTCTACTCCCACAGAGTTGTGGACTGGGCGAAAGCCTAGTCTAAGACATATTCGGATATGGGGGAGTCTAGAACATGTGCTGAAGGCTAATGCTGGTATGTTGGAACCTCGTACAGAAGTGCACATGTTTGTTGGCTATCCTAGGGGAACGAAGGGTGGTTTGTTTTATAGTCCTAGATATCAGAGGGTGATCATTAGTATGAATGCCAGATTTCTAGAAGAGGACTATGTGATGAACCACAAGCCCATGAGTAGGATTGTTCTTGAGGAGTTGACAGGGGAAGTCTCGACTTCAGTACCACCGGTACAAGAGGATATACCACATGTCACTGCACCGTGTGTCACAGAGGATACACAGGTGATACCTCGTCGTAGTGGGAGGGTTGTGAGACAGCCTGGTAGATTCATGTTCTTGGGAGAATCTTCCGATTTGGTCCCGTGCGAACATGAACCTGATCCCTGGACATATGAAGAGGCAATCCAAGATAAAGATGCAGCATCTTTGCAAAGTGCAATGAATACATAGATTGAATCTTTGGATTCAAATCAGGTCTGGGAGCTCTTATGCATAGCAGCTCATATGGATTATGAGATTTGGCAGATGGATGTCAAGACAGCTTTCCTTAACGGAAGTCTTGAGGAGAACATCTATATGCGACAACCAGAGGGATTCATTGCTAAAGGCAAAGAGCATCTTGTATGTAAGCTTAATCGGTCCATTTATGGATTGAAGCAAGCTTCTAGATCTTGGAACATCCGCTTTGACAAGGTAATCTAGTCATATGGATTTATTCAAAATCCGGATGAGCCTTGCGTATACAAGAGATGTGACGGAAACGCAGTGGTATTTCTTGTACTATACGTAGATAATATTTTGGTAGTTGGCAACAATATCAGAGTATTATTAGACGTAAGGGTATGGTTGTCCAAACAGTTTTGAAGGACTTGGGAGAAGTGGGACACATCCTTGGGATCAAGGTTAGTGTGCTAATCCCAAGCTTCATACATAGACACGATTATGGATCGTTTTAGCATGCAAAACTCCAAGAAAGGTTTTCTACCTTTCAGGCATGGAGTTCCTTTATCTAAGGAGATGTGTCCTAGATCATCTGAGGTGATAGAGGAGATGAAGGCGGTTCTTTATGCTTTGGCAGTAGGAAGCCTCATGTATGCGATGCTATGTACGAGACCATATATCTGCTTTGTCGTAGGCATGGTCAGCAGATGTCAGAGTAATCCAGGACAGGGACATTGGACTGCGGTAAAGCATATATTGTAGTGCCTAAGAAGGACTAGGGATTATATGCTAGTTTACTGGGCAGACCAATTACTCCCTATGGGTTACACGGATTCTGATTTCCAATCATATAGGGATAACAGTAAGTCTACCTCAGGTTTTGTATTTACTTAGGGAGGTGGAGCCATTGTATGGAGGAGTGTCCAGCAGAAATGTGTGGCGGACTCCACCATGGAAGCTGAGTGTATGGCAGCCTCTCCGACGGCCAAAGAAGCTGGGTGGCTCAGGAACTTCCTGATGGACTTGTATGTGTTTCCTGGTTTGCCCAGAAATATCACAATTTATTGTGATAATAATGGTGCAGTTGCAAACTTGAATGAACCACGAGCCCATAAGGTAAGTAAATGCATAGAGTGCAAGTACCACCTGATACGAGAAATCGTTAAGGAGGTAGAAGTTGCTGTCGCCAAGATTGCATCAGAGGATGACCTGGTAGACCCTTTCACTAAGGCCTTTCTAGAAAGAGCTATGATAGGCATGTGGAGGGAAGGGGAATCAGATATATGGCAGTGTGATGACAGCATAGTCTTTTAGTATAAGTGGGAGATTGTTGGGATGTATACTGAAAGCCTAGCTCTTTTGTATGAACATCTTTATTTTGAAATAAGAATCACATGATCATTTTTTGCACTTTATATTTATTATATGTGTGCATATTGTCTAATATTTTACATTGTAGATAACATGGTGCTTGGTGTGTCACAGAAGATCATGTTATCAGTCCCTTGTAGAATATAAGTAGAGGCTCACAACCAAGATGGTTTTGGACAAACCATTGGCATGGTTGTAGTGTAGCTTGGTATTGTTTTTTCTTGAACATAGAGTTACACTAGTACACCTCGGTGTATTGAGCAGGATCGATATAGAGGTGATTCAATTTATTGCTGACTACATAATTGAATCGGACCTCGGATATTATGTTGTACATGCTCTTAATCCCGATATAATAACGGGCACATGTACTTAGTATTTATTTCTTTGATTTACCAAAGGGTGAGATTTCTATGGATTAAATCAATATGCCCGGTAGGTTGGGAAATAATATTATTTACATAGTGTGTCGTTGATTATAGGAGGAAACCGTGTCCTATATATTAGGTTGATGATGTCCCCTTGAGGAGCTCATAAGGTTCATCATGTAAACCCTGCAGGTTGACTTAGTCAACATGATGATAAGGTTGAGTGGTACTACTCGAGGAGTTAGATGTTAATTAATTGATGGTTAGTAAATCAATTAATTGACGGACATTCGATATCTTAAACACGGGGAGATGGATGTACAAATAATATATGGAGCCCATATTAATTTATGGGGGTTGATGAGGTAGTTCAATGATGATCCTCTAGTGGAATGGAACAGCATTGATGGATCGAGTTTGTGTGGTTCCGATCCATCGGGTGGCCAAAACCCAACTCCTCCTCATGGTCCCTATCGTAGCCTAATATAAACCTCATGAAGTCTAGATCAAAGGATGGAAAACAAATCTCTAGAATCGACGGTTGAGATTAAATCTCTAGATCCGACGGTTGGGATTAAATCCCTAGAACCGACAGTGGAGATTAAATCTCTAGAACCGACGGTTGAGATTAAATCTCTAGATCTGACGGTTGGGATTAAATCCCTAGAACCGATGGTTGAGATTAAATCCCTAGATCCGACGGTTGAGATTAAAACCGTAGAACCGACGGTGGAGATTAAAACAAGGCTTAAGCCTAACTCTATAAATAGTGCTTCTTGGCTTGGGCGGCAGGAAAATGTCCAAGGATTAGGGTTTTGGAGAGACCATGGGCGGCAAGAATTAGGTAGGAGAACCCTAATGCTTGGACGACAAGATTGGGGTTGAGAACCCTAATGCATGGGCGGCAACCATTAGGGTTTAGAACCCTAATGGTTGGGTGGCACCCATGGCCTATGGAATGTGGTCGGCGGCAAGGAGCGAAGGGAGAAGCTTCTCATCTTCCTCTCATGGCCGAAGCATCCTCTCCTCTTCTCTTGGCCAGCGGCAACCTTCTTCAAGGTTGCTCGGCAATCCTTTTGCTCTCTTTGGGCTGGCGGCAAACATCATGCTTGGAGCTTGATGGTTGGTTCTAGATAAGAGATGAGTTTTGTTTCCATTTTGTTCTCTCTATTCTTGGGGCCGGCGGCATCAATCCATTGAGGATTGGTGGTTGGCTCAAGCAAGAAGGGAAAGAGAGTTCTTCTTTCTTTGGATTGATGAAGATCTAGGAAGCTTCAACTTGTGGAGGATCTTCGTCCACACGAAGTCTACAAGGAGGTTAGGACATACGATAGAAGATCAAGAGGTATAAATTTTTTACAACTTTTATTATTGTTCTTTGCATGTTCTTATTGATATGCTAGCTTATGTTCTTTATGTTAGTATATGTTGATTATACTAGTTTACATTTGCATGTATTTGTATAATCATGGACCCCGATAAGAAACACAAAAACCGGCGATCCGTCCATCGTCTCTTCCGCGGCTAACCAACTAGAAGAGTTGTGTTGCTTGAACAACTAGTTTGTTCAAGCGATCCCTCAAGTTGTTAGCACGACGACGAATTGGTTGTGCTTAGGAAACTCATCCCATCCGGATTAGTTTTCATTAGTGAAAATTTTAATCCAGGGACATGGGAGTCGATGAACATTCCCAGGGCTAGCACGATTCCACCAACAGTAACGGGGAGGAGGAATGCCGCCAGAGGTCCATGCCTTGCACTTCAACGTCGGAGAGAAGACCATGAAAGCATTGTAATCCCTTGTTCCTACATTTTAATTCTGATGTATTCGAACATGTACATGCTTTGTGATTTCTCCTTCATATACATGGAGTAGTTATTTCGATTCTTGGATTAGGGAGTAGCTTGTGCGCACATTACAATGTTGGTTCATGTTAAATTCTGCCTTTGATTTTAATTTGGTAATTGGTAGTTGTTTTTACTATATCTATGCGTGTTTGATTTTCTGTTGGGATGTATACTGAAAAGTCTATCTTTTGTATGAACATCTTTATTTTGAAATAAGAATCACATGATCATTGTTTGCATATTTTTATGGTTATGCATATTGTCAATACATTACATTGTAGATAACATGGTGTGTGGTGTCACACGGGAGATCATGTTATCGGCTCCTTGTAAAGTATATGTATAGGCTCACAACCAAGATGGCTTTGGACAAACCATTGGTATGGTTGTAGTGTGATTTGGTGTTGGTTTGTCTTGACCATAGAATCACACTAGTACACTTTGTGTGTATTGAGCAGGACCGACTTAGAGGTGATTCGATTTATTGCTAACAACATAATCGAATCATACCTCAGATATTATATTGTACATACTCTTAATCCCGATATAATAATGGACACATATACTTAGTATTCATTTCTTTGATTTACCAATGGGCGAGATTTATAGAGTAAATCGATAGGCTCGGTAAGTTGGGAAATGATATTATTTATATGGTGTGTCGTTGATTATAGGACAAAACCGTGTGCTATATATTAGGATGATGGTGTCCCCTTGAGGAGCTCATAAGGTTCATCATGTAAACCCTACAAGTGGACTTGGTCCGACATGATGAAAAGGTTGAGTGGTACTACTCATGGAGTTAGATGTTGATTAATTAATGGTCTGTAAATTAATTAATCGACGGACATTCGAGATCTTAAACACGGGGAGAAAATTTACAAATAATATATGGAGCCCATATTATCTTATGGGGGTTGATGAGGTAGATCAATGATAATCCTTTAGTGGATTGGATTATCATTAATGGATCGGACTTTATGTGGGCTTGATCCATTGGGTGGCCAAGATCCAAATCGTCCTCATGGTCCATATTGTAGCCTATTAATACCTCTTGAAGCTTAGATCCAATGGATGGAAATAAAACTCTAGATCCAAAGGTAGATATTAAATCTCTAGATCCGACGGTTGAGATTAAATCTCTAGATCCGACGGTTGAGATTTAATCCCTAGAACCAATGGTGGAGATTAAAACAAGGATTATCCCTAACTCTATAAAAGGAGAGGCTAGGGTTGGCGTGGAGGAGAATTAAGAAGCAAGGGGAGGCTTGGAGTTGCCGGCAAGAAGTAGGAGCTAGGGTTTGGGCTTGGCTGCACCAAATAAGGAAAGACTTTCCTTGTCTTCTTCTTCTCCATTGGTGGCCGGCGCCCATTGAAGCTTTTCCAGCACTTGGCCGGCATCCAAACTCCCTCCTATCCTTCTCCTTGGCCGATGGAACCAAGGCTTAGGGTCCTCCCTTGGAGCTTTTGGCCGGCAACCATTGTTTCCATTCTCCTAGTTGGCCGGCGGCAAGCAAGGTGCTTGTTGCGTGTTGGTTGGCTAAAGGAAGAAGAAGGATCTTGTTTCTATTCTTCCTCTTGCTTTAGAAGAGCAAGGAAGGAAGTTTGGTGATCTAGGAGCTTCAACTTTCGGTAGATCGTCGCCCACACGACGTTCGAAAGGAGAAAGGTCATACAATAGAAGATCAAGAGGTATATCGATTCTATATTCTCTTTTGTAACATGTTTATATTTGTTTTTCAATTATGAGCATGATATATTCTGTTTGTGGCTAAATAATACTTGGATCCCGAACATAAACACAAAAGTCGACGATCCGTACATCGTCTATTCCGCAGCTATTCGTAGAATAGAGGTAGGTCGCTTGAACAACAAGTTTGTTCAAGTGACCACTCTAAACGAATAGCACGACGATGACAAGGTTGCTTGGGCAATTTCTCTTGTCAAGGATAAAATTTTTTATCCGGGGACGTAGAAGGGATCGCCATGAACAAGCGACCGAGTTGAAGTGGGAAGCGAAGTTTCCCCTCACAGACTCGAAGACATAACCAACAAGTGGTATCAGAGCTTATGGACAAAACCAACAAGTGGTATCAGAGCCACGGTTTTCGGTTTTGTGTGTTTAGGATTCGGTTAATATTTATACATTTTTCATATATTATATGTGTCAGATGATAGTAGGATATGCGTAGGTTAACTCTTTGGTTGCAGGCATAGGATCCAACTATTATGGCCATATTTGTGTATGTGATTGTTGTGTGTAAATGTTTATTTTGTTGAATCCTCGGGGTTGATGAGTGTAGTATTTAATTTTTTGTAAATTAGATACGGCATTGTTTAGCCACTCTTTCTATTTTAGTTTACTTTCGATCAAGATTTTATGTACGCTCCCTCGTGGAGTATAGGATCGATGGATGTAAATTTAAATAGTTTTTAGTCTCGGCTCGGATCTCCGGATGGCTCGTACATGGCGTAGGAGGAGCGGACGAGAAGGCGATGCGACGGGAGACATATTGAAGACAAAAGCCAAAATAGTTGGAAAATAATTTATTTTTCATATTTATCACTTATTGTTTGATATGCATGTCGTAGGCTAGAAAATTCCTCAATTTCAAATTACTAAGTGGGAGAGGGATTTGACAAGTGATGCAAACAAACTTGCGCGTTGGCTCTAAGTGCCTTCATCCCCATCGGATGAGTTTGTTTACGGATCACAAGGTCGAATATGGTTATAGGGAATTATTAAGGAGCGTGTGTACTTCCCCATCGGAAGGCACATAACCCGAGATAATTACCTTGGTACCGAGTAATGGTGAACACTTAGATACAAATATAAGTATCCTCCCCATCGGAGTCACTGCTTTTATTTGTAGGGCCAAAGAGGAACCAACTATTAATTTTACTTGTCAAAAAGTTAGGTTGACAAGATAGTAAAATTAATGGGTAAAACCTCCTCTTACAAATGTAGAATTCGTATACGTCCACACTATCGTGGCATACGATATTCTCGGTGTTTTGAGGTGTTGGTTGATTTTAAAATTTTATTGTTTGAGGAATCAATAATTTTTTGAAATCTAATGTTTTGATCTATGTGATTCTTAGGTTTTCTTTAAAAATGACTTTCAACCCACTTGCTATGATACTGAAAGAGAATAAACTTACTAGACCCAACTATGTTGATTGGAAGAGGAATCTAGACATTGTCTTGACTATTGAGGAATACAAATATGTACTCCTCGAAGAGTGCCCTCCTAAGCCTGCAGATGATTCTGGGGAAAAGGAGAGATAGAGTTATAAGAAGTGGGTAAAGGCTGACGAGATGACTCGGTGTTACATTTTGGCATCTATGTCAAATGTACTACAACATCAGCATCAAGCCATGCCCACTGCTTATGACATGATGCTCAATCTCAAAGAGCTTTTCGGACACCAGAATCGGGCTGCAAGGCAAGAAGCTAGGAGAAACTTGATGACGATCACCATGATCGAGGGAACACCCGTAAGGGATCATGTTCTCAAGATGATGGCTCATTTGAATGAGCTGGAGGTCCTTGGAGCTGAGATCGATGGGGAAACCCAGGTCGATATTATACTCCAGTCTCTACCTAGGAGTTTTGAGCTGTTTCGCCTGAACTACAATATGAACAAGAGGTTGTATTCGTTAACGGAGCTTCTGACAGAACTCCAGGCGATAGAGGGGCTATTTCGTCAGAGTGCTCAGGCACATGCCATGGTGACCCAAAAGGTTTCTACTTCTAAGCCGAAAGGCAAGAAGAAGAAGAAACAAATTTGGACAAAGGTGGTGGGAGGAACTCAGGGAGGAGTGAAGAAGCCGAAAGACAAGTGCTTCCCTTGTAAGCAGACTGGACACTGGAAGAAGGACTGCCCCAACCGCAAGCAGAACAAAGATATATCTTTTGGTCTAGTCGTTGAAACATGTTTAGCGGTGTTATCTACCAGCACCTGGTGTGTAGATATGGGAGCCACTGATCATGTCTACAATACTTTGTAGGAGTTCTAGGAAACAAGATGACTGGCTGAGGGGCAGATTACTGTGTACTTGGGCGATGCCACGAAGGTGGCGGCTATTGCAATGGGAGATATTCATTTATCTTTTGAGAAAAATAAAGTTTTGGTTTTTAAGAATTGCCTTTATGTACCTTTATTTAGAAAGAATTTAATTTCAGTTTCTAAATTATTTATGGATGGATATTCTATTTTCTTTTAATGACAGAGTTATTATAAAAAGGAATAGAGACATTATCTATTCGGGTGCATTGATAGGAAATTTATACACACTTGAACCAAAAGCTCCCTCAATGCAAATTGAAGTTAATAACTCATCTTCTAATTCCAATAAGAGAAAAGAACCTTCGAAGATGAACCAAACATATCTTTGGCATCTCAGGCTTAGTCATATTAACCTAAGCAGAATTCAAAGATTGATAGCTGATGGACCTTTGGGTTCATTACTGGTGGAGGATTTCTCAACTTGTGAATCTTGCTTGGAGGGTAAAATGACCAAGAGGCCTTTTAAAGCCAAGGGGTATAGAGCCAAAGATGTGTTAGAATTGGCTCATTCTGATTTGTGTGGTCCTATGTCTATCCAGGCTAGAGGTGGTTTTGAGTATTTCGTCTCTTTTATAGATGATTATTTGAGATATGGATACATTTACTTGATGCGCTGCAAGTTTGAATGCTTTGACAAGTTCAAAGAATTCAAGGCTGATGTGGAGAAAAGTCAAGGTAAAAGTATCAAGACACTACGATCTGATCGTGGTGGCGAGTACCTCTTGGGAGAGTTTAGGAATTACTTATCAGAGGTTGGGATTCAATCCCAATTGTCTGCACCTGGCACACCCCAGCAGAACGGTGTAGCAGAGCGAAGGAATAAGACTCTTATAGAGATGGTTAGATCGATGATGAGTTATTTTGAGTTGTCAGATTTTTTTCTGGGGATATGCTCTAGATACGACTATGTACATACTGAACTTGGTTCCATCTAAATCAGTGCCTTCTACTCCCATAGAATTGTGGACTGGGCGAAAGCCTAGTCTAAGATATATTCGGATTTTAGGGAGTCCAGCACATGTGCTGAAGGCATATACTGGTAAGTTGGAACCTCGTATAGAAGTACGCATGTTTGTTGGCTATCCTAGAGGAACGAAGGGTGGTTTGTTTTATAGTCCTAGAGATCAGAGGGTGATCGTTAGCATGAACGCCACATTTATAGAGGAAGACTATGTGATGAGCCACAATCCCAAGAGTAAAATTGTTTTGGAGAAATTAAGAGGGGAAGTCACTTCTTCAGTACCATCGGTACAAGAGGATATACCACAAGTCACTACACCGCGTGTCACAGAGGAAACATAGGTGATACCTTGTCGTAGTGGGAGGATTGTGAGACAACCTGATAGATTCATGTTCTTGGGAGAATCTTTTGATTTGGTCCATAGCGAACATGAACCTTATCCCTGGACATATGACGAGGCAATCCAAGATATAGATGCAGTATCTTGGCAAAGTGCAATGAATATTGAGATTGAATCTATGGATTCAAATCAGGTATGGGAGCTAGTGGAACCACCCGATGGTGTAAAAACCATTGGATGCAAGTGGATCTACAAAAGAAAGAGAGGAATAGATGGGAAGGTTGAGACCTTCAAAGCGAGGCTTGTTGCGAAGGGGTATACTCAGAAAGAGGGTATCAATTATGAGGAGACCTTTTCGCCGGTAGCCATGCTTAAGTCTATCCGGATTCTCTTATGCATTGCAGCTCATATGGATTATGCGGTGTGGAAGATGGATGTCAAGACAGCTTTCCTTAATGGAAGTCTTGAGGAAAACATCTATATGATGCAACCAAAGGGATTCATTTCGAAGGGCAAAGTGCATCTTGTATGCAAGCTTAATCGGTCCATTTATGGATTGAAGCAAGCTTCGAGGTCTTGGAACATCCGATTTGATGAGGTAATCCAATCTTATGGATTTATTCAAAGTCCGGATGAGTCTTTTGTATACAAGAGATGTGACAAAAATGTAGTGGTATTTCTTGTACTATACGTAGATGACATTTTATTGATTGGAAACAATATCAAGGTGTTATCGGACATAAGGGTATGGTTGTCCAAACAGTTTGATATGAAGGACTTGGGAGAAGTGGGACACATCCTTGGGATCAAGGTTATAAGGGATCGCAGGAAAAGGATGTTGTGCTTATCCCAAGCTTCATACATAGACACGATTATGGAGCGTTTTAGCATGCAAAACTCCAAGAAGGGTTTTCTACCTTTCAGGCATGGAGTTCCTTTATCTAAGGAGATGTGTCCTATAACATCTGAGGAGATAGAGGAAATGAAGGTGGTTCCTTATGCTTCATGGTAGGAATCCTCATGTATGCGATGCTATGTATGAGACCAGATATCTGCTTTGTCGTGGGCATGGTCAGCAGATATCAAAGTAATCCAGGACAGGGATATTAGATTACGGTAAAACATATATTGAAGTACCTCAGAAGGACTAGGGATTATATGCTGGTTTACCAGGCTGACTAATTACTCCCTGTGGATTACACGGATTCCGACTTCCAATATGATAGGGATAACAGTAAGTCTACCTCAGGTTTTGTGTTTACTTTGGGAAGTGGAGCAATTGTATGGAGGAGTGTCAAGCAGAAATGTGTGGCGGACTCCACCATGGAAGCTGAGTATGTGGCGGCCTCTGAGGCGGCCAAAGAAGATGTGTGGCTCAGGAACTTCATGATGGACTTGGATGTGATTCTTGGTTTGCCCAGAACTATCACAATTTATTGTGATAATAGTGGTACAGTTGCAAACTCGAAGGAACCACGAGCCCATAAGGCTAGTAAACACATAGAGTGCAAGTACCACCTGATACGAGAAATCGTAAAGAGAGGAGAAGTTGCTGTGGCCAAGATTTCATCGAAGGATAACCTGGCAGATCCTTTCACTAAGGCCCTTTCCGACGAGTGCTTTTGATAGGCATGTGGAGGGAATGGGGATCAGATGTATGACAATTTGAGGACAGCATAGTCTTTTAGTATAAGTGGGAGATGTTGGTGCAATAGGCACCTAAGTCGAACCTGAGTTTTGATTATAGCAAATGATACAAAGTTAAGCTCATGTCATTATCTCACGAGCTAAATCGAGTGTGTAGAAAATTGCTATAGATGGAGATGAAGGCTAGCGACACCCGGAGGAAGTCGCGGTGGTCGGGCGACACTCGAGTGACTTCGGAGGGAGCCGAAGGAATCGAGTGGAAGGCCAAAAGCGAAAGCGACACAGTAAGTATCGAGGTAAGCTCGTGTGTGTGTGAGAGTAAGTGAGGTCGTATCCTCTTTACGGGGATGATCTTAAGCATATATCCGACCAAAGACATCCTATAGGTGGTCTAGGTCGAGATAGGACGGTCGGAGGTCGTCGAAATAATGTTTTTATTAAGCTAAATTTGCCTTGCAGCTAGCATCAGTCGACAGCCATCTTAGAGGACTCGACTGCCATCCAACAATGACCGCTCGAGGTCAAGATTCGATCGATGTCGCCATCACCGGCCCGATGATGGCCATCGATCGTGATGGTCAGATCCTCGAGGAGTCAAGCTTATCACCCATTTCAAGGAGTGGTGCTCAAATTGTGATTGGTTGAAGGTCCTCTCGAAAAGGGGCTCAAAGGCTATAAAAAGAGGGCCTATCCTAGGGTTTCATCATCAATTCTAAGTTTCCAAAAGCCTCCGCAAAGCTACAACTCTCCGACAACGAAGTGCTTCTTCTCCGACATCTAGGTTTAATTTATTTCACCTTTATTTACGTCGGTATAAGCTTTATATCAGTTGTTTCTTTACTTTTTTGAAGCTTTTCTATCGTAACGAGGAGAGGGGGAGTGTCCCTCTACCTCAAGCTTTTTGTGTTCTTGTATCGATTAACTCCTACCTCTAACGAGGAGGAGTTCTTTAGTGTTTTGCCCTCCGTGTGTGTTCAAGCACCACTAGGGCCTTGGAGTAGTAGCCGAAGGCTATGAACCAAGTAAAAAATATCTTGTCTCTTTTATTGTTTCAATTATCTTTCCACTGCACTTAATTGTTTTGAAACGAATTCGAAAGAAAGAAAAGTTTTATCGCTATTCACCCCCCCCTCTAGCGATCCGGTTCGATCCAACAATTGGTATCAGAGTGGGGGGTTACTAAGATTTGGTGAAACCACTGATCTAGCTTTTTACAGATTTTTTTTCTTTTTAATTCTGTTTTTTTCAGATTTATTTCATTTGGTTATTTTTTTCTCCCGCACTACTAATCCAAGACACGAGTCTTGGTATATTTTCGTGTGTTTTTGTCGTTGCTAGGTATTTCGTCTTCATCTCCTTGTTTCTTTTGTTTTAATGGCCCATCTCGAGGGTTTTAGCACCGTCCGACCTCCGTTTTAAAACGGAGATGACTTCCGTTATTGGAAGGGTCGGATGGAATGTTTTCTCAAAACCCAAATCGAGATGTGGATCATAATCCAAACGGGATTCACACTTCCGACTAACGAAGTGGGTGAATCCTTTAATTATGACCAATGGACCATTGCGACAAAATGACAAGTCGAAGCCGATGCCAAGGCAACTCAAATCCTTCAATGCGGCTTGTCCAAGGAGGAATTAAATCACGTCGGCCCCTTCATCAGCGCAAAGGACCTTTGGACAAAGCTAGTGGAGCTACACGAAGAAACCGATGAAGCCAAGGTATGTAAGCGAGATATTTTATTTAATAAAATATATAATCTAAAAATATAGGAACATGAGTCCACGACGCAACTTCATGCTCGAGTTCAAGACATAGTCAACAATCTACAAGGATTTGAGCAAAAGGTCTATGCCTTTCTGAGGACTACCTTGTGGGCATCCATGGTCGATGCCTATAAGGTCTCCAAGGATCTTTCCAAACTTAGGTTAGATGAATTATTTTCCGATTTTGAACTTCATGAGCAGTCTAATTCGGAACCCGAGAAGGGTATAGCACTTTTTATAGGTTCTAGGAAGAAAACCGCAAGAAAACCACCCCTGAAGGAAGAAGAGGATGAGTCCTATTCGGAGGTCGACTTGGAAATGGAGGCCGAACTAGTCAATCTAGTTCAAATGATAGTCAAGGGCCGAAAATGAACCGTCACTTGACACAACCAAGGTAAGCCTAAAAGTTCAAATATTAGATGTTACGAATGCAACAGGTTTGGACACATCAAGTCCGAATGCCCAAAACTCAAGAGCAATGCACCAAAACACAAAAAGGCACTCAACGCTACTTGGGAAGAAGCATCCGAGGAAGAAAATAATGATCATGTTCTCATGGCTAAACTGGTGGAATCGGAGACAGAGTCGGAACCGAAACTTGAATCGAAAATCGAAGACGAGTCGGACTGCGAAGCACTATTCAAGACAAGCCACGGATACGCATCCGGTTCAAAAGACACACTCAAGGTAAGTCGATCGCTCATTAGTACTCTTTATAGTGCAATCAAGTTTTTAACTAAAAAATTAGCTAAGTCCGAGTCCAAGGTCGAGACCCTGGTTGAGGAAGTTAAACTCCTCAAACACGAGGTCTCCCTAACCTCTTCGACTAGTCGAGTTCAAGAGGAGGACTCAACTCGGGTTGAAAAACTCGAAGTTGAGAACTCACTCTTGAAGAGTCAAGTCGAAGATCTTAGGAAAACATTGGAAAGGTTTACTTTGGGATCCAAAGGACTTGACCTCCTACTTGGATCGCAAAGGGTAGTATACAACAAGGTCGGGCTAGAGTTTAGCTTAATTACGACCAACAAGTTGTATATGTCGATTGTAAGTCGACATAAAAAATGTGTCCAAGCATGGGTCCCTAAGACCACCTTAATTTCAAACTTAGGATCGAACCAATACTGGGTTCCCAAGGACCAAATCCACTATGTGGAGAGACCGAATCAATTCAACGGTCCAGGGGGAGCTAGTACGAAGCTTGTTTGTGTTTTAACATAGAAATTGCATGCTTAGGTTTTTATTTAGTTTGATTTTCCTTTTTAGAATGGTTAGATAGGACTATAACTCGTCAATACTTGATAACATAGTACCAAGACGCGGGGAGATGATAGTATGCTAGGAAAGCGGAGTCTTGTGTATTCGGGCTAGATAAGGCGTATCTAGTTCGGTGCACTTGACCGAGCGAAACTAGCTGAAGCTACCTCGCCGTATCATAGACTAGTTAGACTAGGAAGTGGTCTTAGGTAGTCAAGTCTCTATTTTCTTGAAAATGTCTTTGTCTAAGGAAGTGGTTGTTGTTCCGATCAAAGAAGGTCTCTGTGCCTCGCCACGACCTGGAAACCATGATCTTGAAAAGGTGACTTGATGAGCCTAAGGTCAAATCCGAATCTAACGCAAGGTTGACAAGTGTTTAAGTCATTAAATTTAAGTCAAGTAAAATTGGAAGTCATCTCACAATAACATATAGGGTTAACGTGTTTGATCATGTAGACATGGGTGAGATGATTTAGGTTAATAATTTTCAACCAATCTTTAATAAATCCAATATCCGATCCAACTACCTTGCGTGTAGGATCAATGGATGTTGGACAGTGGATGCTCCCGACATATGACTGGGGATCAACTCAAGTTTTCGAAGCTTCGATTCAAACGACAAGGATCGGTAGCCTTCGAAAAAAATGGCATGCTAAAAATCATCGGATCAGGTGATATTGAGCTCAACTCAAATTTTGTTATTCAAAATGTTTTATTAGTTGAAAATTTTCAATATAATTTACTTAGTGTAAGTCAATTGTGTGATAATGACTATAAGGTCATATTTCTAGAAAATGAATGCGTAATTAATACAAATGAAACTTCTAAAACAATTTTTAAGGGAACTAGAAATAACAATATTTACACTATTAACTAAACTAACTCCTCAACTAAGTGTCTTATGAAACGGCAAGAGGAATCATGGATGTGGCACCGACGGCTCGGTCACTCGCACCCAAGACTCATCCACAAGACGAGTCAGAGTGACTTAGTCAGAGGTTTGCCTAACCTCAATAACTTGGATAATAAAATATGTAATTCTTGTCAACAAGGTAAACAATCTAGGACACAACATCAACTAACTAATCAAGAACGAACCAAAAGTGTGCTTGAGCTCCTACACATGGATCTATTTGATTCACACGGAGCTAAGTCACTTAATGGAAGTAAATTCTGCTTAGTCATAATTGATGACTATTCTAGATTTACTTGGGTTAGGTTCATCAAACACAAAAGTGATACCCTAGATCAATTAATCAACCTATTTAAATTAATATAAAATCAACAAAGCATTAAAATCAAAAGACTTAGGACTGATCATGGTGGTGAATTCGAGAACAATAGGTTTACAGAATTCTGTAACCTAAATGGATACCACCATGTGTTCTCTTGCCCTAAAACTCCACAACAAAATGGCCTAGTAGAACGCAAAAATAGAACCCTACAAGAAGCCGCTAGGACAATGTTAAACGAGTATAACCTACCCAATAGGTTTTGGGCGGAAGCCGTGAGTACGGCATGCTATGTCCAAAATAGGATCCTTATGGTAAAGAGGCACCTTAATACCTCATACGAGATTTATCATGACAAAATACCTAACATCAAGTACTTTAGGGTATTTGGGTGTAAGGTACATATCCTAAACACTAAGGATTACCTATGGAAATTTACATCCAAAACCATGACCGGAATCTTTCTAGGATACTCGACTACAAGTTGAGATTATAGAGTATATAACAATGACACCCTTAGAGTCGAGGAGACTATCAATGTAGTATTTGATGAAGGACACGAACCTACAAAACCCTCGGCAACCCCAATTAGCGAGCCGATTCATACTAGACCTAATTCTGATATGGAGATCAGGTCTAGTGTTAATCCTAACCTAAGTCAACCAAGTCACTCTATCGACCAAATGATAGATGACTCCAATCAAACTATAACTCAAACGAATCATCCTAGATCAAGTTGTAGATTCAAACCCAAATCCAACTAGGACTCAAACAAATCATCCTATCGACCAAGTGATAGGTGATCCAAGTCTAGGAGTTTGAACTAGAGCCTCATACAGAAACCTTAGTCAAATCTCCTTGATTTCTAAAATTGAACCCAAAACTATTGACCAAGCTTTTCTTGATCCCAATTGGATTATTGCAATGCAAGAAGAGCTGGCTCAATTCACTAGGAACAAAGTATGGGAATTAGTACCACCACCTAAAGATAAAACAATCGTTGGAACAAGGTGGGTGTTTAGAAATAAACTTGATGATAAAGGTGAAGTAGTTATAAAAAAAGCTAGATTAGTCGCTAAAGGGTTTAGTCAAGTTGAAGGTTTATATTACGATGAGACCTATGCCCCAGTAGCTAGATTAGAGTCCATTCGAATGCTATTAGCGTATGCTGCACATCGAGGATTTAAGTTGTTTCAAATGGATGTGAAATCAGCGTTCTTAAATGGATACATTAAGGAAGAGGTTTATGTTAGTCAACCTCCCGATTTCGAAAGTGTAGATAAACCCGACCACGTCCTTAGGTTAAAGAAAGCCCTCTATGGACTTAAACAAGCTCCTCGAGCTTGGTACGAGAGACTTTTGATTTATCTTAAGTCTAAAGGATTTAACCAAGGTGTAGTTGACCCAACCCTTTTCGTAAAAACCTTAGGTAAAGACATATTCATAGCCCAAATCTATGCAAATGATATTATTTTCGGAACCACCAACTCGATCCTACTGAATGAGTTTATTTCACTTATGGAAAGTGAATTTGAAATGAATTTAGTAGGCAAGTTGAGTTTCTTCTTAGGTCTACAAATTAAACAAACTAAAGATGGAATATACCTACATCAATGCAAATATACTAGGGAATT
Organism: Wurfbainia villosa; assembly: GCA_025175895.1. Lineage (NCBI taxonomy): Eukaryota > Viridiplantae > Streptophyta > Magnoliopsida > Zingiberales > Zingiberaceae > Wurfbainia > Wurfbainia villosa. Next base: position 88,608,387 of record CM045992.1, read on the forward strand.
AATTAAACGCTTTGGAATGCAAGATGCTAAAATTATTAATACCCCAATGGCAACTAATGTGAATATAGAAGAAGATGTAATCGGAAACTCAATTGATTTAAAATACTATAGGAGCGTAATAGGGAGTCTCCTTTACTTAACTGCAAGCCGACTTGATATCTTATTTGCAGTAAGTGTGTGCGCAAGGTTCCAAACCTGTGCCAAGGAGTCTCACCTAACTCTAGTCAAGCGTATCCTTAGATATCTAAAAGGTACACTTAATGTCGGTATTTGGTACCCTAGATCAACCGAGTTCGAACTAACCGACTTCTCCGATTCGGACTATGCCGGTAGTAAGCTCGATAGAAAGAGTACGAGTGGTTGTTGTCAACTTCTCGACTGAAGTCTAGTGAGTTGGTGCAGTAGAAAGCAACACTGTGTTGCCTTATCTACCACCGAAGCCGAATACATCGCAATGGGTGAGTGTGTCACTCAGCTTCTTTGGATGAAGCACACTCTCCGCGACTTTAAGTTAGACTTTACAAATACTAAACTTCACGTAGATAACATTAGTTCAATTAATCTTACTAAGAATCCAATATGTCACTCTAGGACCAAACATATAGAGGTCAAACACCATTTCATTCGAGAACATGTAGTCAACAGAGTCATACAACTCGAATACGTCGAATCGAAGTCTAACTTGGCAGACCTATTTACTAAACCCCTACCCAAAGCTGAATTTAGTCTATTAAGACGAAAATTGGGCATGTGCGTAGTAGAATAGGACTTTGCAAATTATATTACTACTATTTCTTACTTTTCATTTTTCATGGAACTAGTATAGGACATACCTTAGATATCATGCACCTATAGATTTAAGGAGCCAATACATCTCACAACACATAAGACTAATGTGTTTGTGTACTTAGCCACGTAGATGGGCGTGAGATGTTAGGACCTCACTCCTGGTTCCATATGTAGAGCTAGTGCATCGCCATGAACCACGGAGTATAATCATATATACTAACCGACTCTTACCAGGACTGGTTGATCTTTCATATCAATCTAGCCAAATATGAGTCGAACATTTTATAGATGAGCTTATTTTCAGTATATTATTTTCAAATAATGTGGAATATGCTTGGACGTTAAATTTAATACTTATTTTTTATTCCACACACCCTCACTCTTTTCGATATATGGCAAAAGGGGGAGAAAAGGGCCAAAGTTAAGGGATCATTTTTTTTTTCATATGGAAAATATTTACTTAACTTTAAGTTAACAAAACAGAAGAAAAGGCCAAGTTAAGAGATTTTTTAACTTAAACACATTTAATTAACTTTAAGTTAACTTATTTTTTTTAACAAAACGGAAGTAAAGGCCAAGGTTAAGAAATCAATTTTTTTATTTCTTAACTTAAAAATTATTTTAAACACTATGGCCAATATTAAGTAATTTCGGTTACTTAATTCTTTTTTAGTAGCAAACATCAAGGGGGAGAGATTAAAACTCTTTCTCAAGTACTCACCCTCGGTCAAGGGGGAGGATTCCTCAAGGGGGAGCACTTGAAACAGAGTTTTTATATACTCCTGCTCATTCATGCATATCTCATACTCATTTTGTTTAATGCACTTAATTTATTTTTCTTAACTTTGTATGTGGGTTTGCCATAAATCAAAAAGGGGGAGATTGTTGGTGCAGTAGGCACCTAAGTCGAACCTAAGTTTTGATTATAGCAAACGATACAAAGTTAAGCTCATGTCGTTATCTCACGAGCTAAATTGAGTGTGTAGAAAATTGCTATAGCTGGAGCTGAAGGCTAGTGACGCCCGGAGGAAGCGGCGGTGGTCGGGCGACACTCGAGTGATTTCGGAGGGAGCCGAAGGAATCGAGTGGAAGGCCGAAAGCGAAAGCGACACATTAAGTATCGAGGTAAGCTCGTGTGTGTGCGAGAGTAAGTGAGGTCGTATCCTCTTTACGGGGATGATCTTAAGCATAGATCCGACCAAAGACATCCTATAGGTGGTCTAGGTCGAGATCGGACGGTCGGAGGCCGTCGAAATAATGTTTTTGTTAAGCTAACTTTGCCTTGCAGCTAGCATCAGTCGACTGCCAGCTTGGAGGACTCGACTGCCGTCCAACAGTCGACTGCCTGAGGTCAGTATTCGACTGATGCTACCATCAGTCGACTGATGATGGCCATCAATCGACTGATGGTCAAGGATCAGCCTCGAGGAGTCAAGCCTTATCACCATTTTTCAAGGAGCCATGTGCCTAATTTCCATTGGTTGAAGGTCCTATCGAAAAGGGGCTCAAAGGCTATAAAAGGAGGGCCTACTTAGGGTTTCATCATCAATTCTAAGCTTCCAAAAGCCTCCGCAAAGCTACAACTCTCCGACAACGAAGTGCTTCTTCTCCGACGTCTAGGTTTAATTTATTTTACCTTTTTTTACGTCGGTATAAGCTTTATATCAGTTGTTTCTTTACTTTTTCGAAGCTTTTCTATCGTAATGAGGAGAGGGGGAGTGTCCCTCTACCACAAGCTTTTTGTGTTCTTGTATCGATTAACTCCTACCTCTAACGAGGAGGAGTTCTTTAGTGTTTTGCCCTCCGTGCGTGGTCAAGGACCACTAGGGCCTTGGAGTAGAAGCCGAAGGCTATGAACCAAATAAAAAATATCTTGTCTCTTTTATTGTTTCATTTATCTTTCTGCTGCACTTAATTGTTTTGAAACGAATTCAAAAGAAAGAAAAGTTTTATCGCTATTCACCCCCCCTATAGCGATCCGCTTCGATCCAACAGGAGATTGTTGGGATGTATACTGAAAATTCTATCTTTTGTATGAACATCTTTAGTTTGAAATAAGAATCACATGATCATTGTTTGCATATTTTTATGGTTATGCATATTGTCTAATACATTACATTGTAAATAACATGGTGTGTGGTGTCACACGGGAGATCATGTTATCGGTTCCATGTAAAGTATAAGTATAGGCTCACAACCGAGATGGCTTTGGACAAACCATTGGTATGGTTGTAGTGTGATTTGGTGTTGGTTTGTCTTGACCATATAATCACACTAGTAAACTTTGTGTGTATTGAGCAGGACCGACTTAGAGGTGATTCAATTTATTGCTGACTACATAATCGAATCAGACCTTAGATATTATATTGTACATACTCTAAATCCCGATATAATAATGGGCACATATACTTAGTATTCATTTCTTTGATTTACCAATGGGCGAGATTTATAGATTAAATCGATAGGCTCAGTAAGTTGGGAAATGATATTATTTATATGGTGTGTCGTTGATTATAGGAGGAAACCGTGTGCTATATATTAGGATGATGATGTCCCCTTGAGGAGCTCATAAGGTTCATCATGTAAACCCTGTAGGTGGACTTGGTCCGACATGATGAAAAGGTTGAGTGGTACTACTCATGGAGTTAGATGTTGATTAATTAATGGTCAGTAAATTAATTAATCGACGGGCATTCGAGATCTTAAACACGGGGAGAAAATGTACAAATAATATATGGAGCCCATATTAACTTTTGGGGGTTGGAGAGGTAGATCAATGATAATCCTTTAGTGGATTGGATTATCATTAATGGATCGGACTTTATGTCGGCTTGATCCATTGTGTGTCCAAGATCCAACTCCTCCTCATGGTCCCTATTGTAGCCTATTAATACCTCATGAAGCTTAGATCCAATGGATGGAAACAAAACTCTAGATCCAAAGGTAGAGATTAAATCTCTAGATCCGATGGTTGAGATTAAATCTCTAGATCCGACGGTTGAGATTAAATCAAGGCTTATTCCTAACTCTATAAAAGGAGAGGCTAGGGTTGGCGTGGAGGAGAATTAAGAAGAAAGGAGAGGCTTGGAGTTGGCGGCAAGGAGTTGGAGCTAGGGTTTGGGCTTGGCGGCACCAAATAAGGAAAGACTTTCCTTGTCTTCTTCTTCTCCATTGGTGGTCGGTGCCCATTGAAGCTTTTCCAGCCCTTGGCTGGCGTCCAAACCCCCTCCTCTCCTTCTCCTTGGCAGGTGGAACCAAGGCTTAGGGTCCTCCCTTGGAGCTTTTGGCCTGCGGCAAGCAAGGTGCTTGTTGCTTGTTGGTTGGCTAAAGGAAGGAGAAGGATCTTGTTTCTATTCTTTCTCTTGCTTTGGAAGAGCAAGGAAGGAAGTTTTGTGATCTAGGAGCTTCAACTTTTGGTAGATCATCGTCCACATGATGTTCGAAAGGAGGAAGGTCATACAATAGAAGATCGAGAGGTATATCGATTCTCTATTCTTTTTTGTAACATGTTTATATTTGTTTTTCAATTATGAGCATTATATATTCTGTTTGTGGCTAAATAATACTTGGATCCCGAACATAAACACAAAAGTCGGCGATCTGTACATCGTCTATTCCACGGCTACTCGTAGAATAGAGGTAGGTCGCTTGAACAACAAGTTTGTTCAAGTGACCACTCTATACGAATAGCACGACGATGACAAGGTTGCTTGGGCAATCCCTCTTGTCAAGGATAAATTTTTTTTATCAGGGATGTAGAAGGGATCGCCATGAATAAGCGACCGAGTTGAAGTGGGAAGCGAAGTTTCCCCTCACGGACTCGAAGACATAACCAACAAGTGGTATCAGAGCCTGTGGGCAAAACCAACATTTTCTACCTGTTGTTCTTAGGCGATACGAGGGGTGACAACCCTTGTATCTAAGATTTAGGGGATTTTATACAAGGAACCTAAGGGTAAACCTGATCTCCTGTAACCGTGGGTAGAAGGATGCGATGGAACTAGACACGGTTCATTGTAGGGATTGATTCGGCATCCTCGTACCATCTATCCCATCCTTTTAGGCGGAGATAGCTCCCGGTAGATACGCTGTCTCATCGGGAGAGTGTATGATGTCCCTTCCACAAAACCATAGCTAAACGTCTAGACAATGCCAATTCCACAAAACTTGATGCACGCGAACGCAACCTCAAATCTCGCGATGGAGGCCGTCGAGGACTCAAAGTGCACGCTCGTGCTCAACACTTGCAAGTGCATGGATATCGTCAAGTAATAAAAGATTATCGATCACACAGGGACTAGGATTTGAATACCGATTTATTTAGTGGGTGAAATTGTTCGAAAGTAAAATCTAAGAGTTTTGATTGCGAGGGTTATCGGTGGACTAAACTCTAGTACAATGTCACACAGAGGAAGAAAGAAGCGTGCCGAGATATTTAAAAGGGATTCTGGGACTTCTGTTTTGCTTGTGTGTCGCAAAACATGCTATCAACTGGGCGTTGTCTAAATGTCTAACTATGGTTTTGTGGAAGGGACATCATACACTCTCCCGATGAGCCACCGCATCTATCGGGAGCTATCTCTGCCTTACAAGGACGGGATAGGCGGTATGAGGATGCCAAATCAATCCCTGCGACAAACTATTTTCAGTTCCATCGCATCCTTCTACCCACGGTTAAAGGAGATCAGGTTTACCCCTAGGTTCCTTGTATAGATCCCCTAAATCTTAGATACGAGGGTTGTTACCCCTTATATCGCCTAAGCACCACAGGTAGAAAAACAAATACGAATAGATATTGGTATAAACAATTTCCAATTGCAAATTCAAACTCAAAAACAGAATTCAATTTGAAGCAACATGTCATGCGTACACAAGCTACTCCCTAATCCTAGAATCGAAGGAACTACTCCATATATAAAAGAGGAGAATCACAAGGCATGTTCATGTTCGAATATATCAGAAATAAAATGCAAGAACAAGAGGTTATAATGCCAATGTGGCCTTCTCTCTGGCGTTGAAGTGCAGAACTTGGATATCCAGTGGCGTTCTTCCTCTCGTTGCGAGTTCTCGAAGCTTTTTAGGGCTTCGGTGTGCCGTCCTAGCCGTCGTGCCTCCCCCCTAAGATTTAGGTAGAGCCATCCTTATATAGACATCAACTCGAACCACTGTAAAATCCAAAAAAAAACCTAGTCGAGTCAATCTACTGGGCCGCCACACGGCCAGGCCATGTGCGGCCCTAGGGTGGTTGATCTCGCCCATTGGACATGACTGTGTGTAGCCACACGCCCTGGCCGTGTCCCATTGTGCATCTAGCTGCAAAATGTCCTTCTTTTGCTCCGAAACTGTGCCTTTTTTCCTCGAAATACTAACCTTCACCCAAAAGTACAAAGAGCAAACCTTCGAACCAGAAAATAGGAAATGCATGTAAAATAGAGTGACAAGCATGAAACTAACATAAAATGTAATGAGATGTGAGCGAAAACTACTCCTAAACCCTATATGTTTTGCTTACATCAGTCACTAGACGTATCTAACATGTATATTATTGGTGATCGATTGGAAGCTAGAGGGGAGTGAATAGCTTGTTGTTCATTTCTACAAAAAGATTAGCGGAAGCACAACAAAAATAATAATAACACAAATGAAAACAATGTTAACACAATTCTTTTACGTGGTTCGGAGATAGCGCTCCTACTCCACGGTGATCCTTGTGGTGGATCAACCCTAATCAATATCACTATGAAGCTTTCCTTTACAACAATCCTCCTCTTCTTACAAAGGATGAAGATGGAGCTTAGAGAGGAGGAGGGGATTTAAAATCACTAGAAACATGAAAAATCGTGGAGGCTTGAGAGTATTATCAGAGAATAAGAATTAGCCCTCAAAACCACCACAAGCCCTCTTTATATAGAGAGAGAGCTAATTTTCTCGTTGGAGCACCATCAGTCGACTGATGCACATTATCAATCGACTGTCGGCGTGGTTAACGGCTTCTGAATAGTCGGATTCGTGGGATTCAGAGTCGTTACCTCCAATAGTACTTTAATCAGTCGACTGATCCATCCATCAGTCGACTGATGGAGTGATTAGTCGAGTGATCACAGGTCGCAGTCGAGTGAGACTCCATTCTGTGCCCGTGTTTAACTTGATCAGTCGACTGCCACTGTTTGGAAGTCGACGTATTGCAACATCAGTCGACTGACACGACCAAAGCTGTCAACTGATCGTCAGGGTTTCATCCTGACTCAGTCGAGTACCTGACCAGTCGACTGATACATCGTATCAGTTGATTGATACTCATCAAGTATGAATAATTCACACTTGATTTCACCCCCTACACCTAGACTCAACCTTCAAGCTCTTCCTTAAGCCTTGCGCCTCCAGGATCCCTCCGAGTTCGCGACTTGTTCATCCTTTGTGCTTTGCTTCCAAGAGCTTTCTTCGGTTTTGTCATGTCTTGGGTCTCCCTTTGCCAAAGCATGCTTGGACTTTATGCCGCCATGTCTACATGCTTGGGCTTATGCTGCCAAGTCTTGCCTTTGGACTTCCTTTGCCAAAGTCCGTTTGGACTTAATGCCGCCAAGACAACATGCTTGGTCTTATGCCGCCAAACCTTTACCTTGGACTTCTCTTGCCAAGATCATACTTGGACTTTGCCTTTACCAAGTCTTCATACTTGGATTTCCCAGTCACTTGAACATATTCACAATTAGATCACAAATTGTTGCCTAACTTGGATGATTATCCAAACATCAAAACATATAAATGTTTGGGGCTTTGTTGCACCAACAATCTCCCCTTTTTTGATGTTTGACAATCATTTAAGTTAGGTATTTTAAAATACGCACATAATCATATTTCTAAATCACATAATCATATCTCCAATTCTAACTTAAACATTTTTTCTCCCCCTTTGACATACATCAAAAAGAGAAGAAGTTATATATTTCATAAAAGAATTGAACGTGTTGTAGTCTTAAACTAAGGTATAGAATTGAAATTTAGCTCCCCCTTAATCCATGATATAGTTCATGAAGAGTAAAAGACATGTGGAGAAAAAGCCTAACAAGGAATTTGAAGGTTAAATCCTAACTTTGCACCAACAATGTAAGTTAGGGGATGAAAAAGATATATTTTATGAAACTCCCCTTAAAACACCGCATTAAACAGTACTAAAAATTTGTTTATACTCAATATTATCATGCTATAGTTTTAGGACATCAAAGAAACACTAGATATTAGAAAATGGGGCTATTTTATAGAAAACACAGTGTATCAGTGGACTGGTTTCTGACTCAGTCGACTGCTACGCCTGAAATCTGAATTTCAACCTTTTCAGCCCAACTTCATAAATGCGTTAGAAAATCTAGAAACCTCGAAATATCACAAAATTTTGTGTACACATTTCTGAAATCATACTTTATCAAGGAAAAATAATTTGAAAAATATATGTTTTCCAGATTTCAAGATTGATACAAACTTGGAAACTAACAAAAGTTCTAATGTTTTTGCAAACTTTGTATCACTTTTGTTTTCCACTTGAAAACTATTTTTCAAAATATGATAAATATAGTTTAAAATATGTTTTATTTGAAATTTTCAATCATGTTCTTGGAGCTATATACAGATCAATTGTGTATAAGCCTTCCCAATGATTGGTCCAATGATGGATTAATGTCTCTAGATGACACTTTGGTCCATAGTAATGCATCATAACAAGCATGATAAATCAAGTGCATCTTCCTAACATTTCACATGTTGTCTAAGTGGCTCAATACAAAAATCATGGTTTCTTAGGTATTTTGTGAGATGCTTAAAGGTACAAATCCTAGGTTTTCTATAGGATCATGCAAACCTACACCTTTATTCAACCAAGCACATCCCAAGTTCTCTCCTAAGTGATGAAAATTCTACCTCGGGGAGAGCCTTGGTAAATATGTCAGCTAGGCTGGACTTGGATTCAATGTAATTAAGCTCAATGTCCCCCTTAGCCACATGATCTCTAATGAAGTGATGTTTCACTTCAATGTGCTTGGTCCTAGAGTGATGTACCAGATTTTTGGTCAAATTTATGGTGCTCACATTATCACAAAATACTTTCATGTTGGAGTAAGATAGCTCATAATCCTCTAAGGTATGTTTCATCAATAGTAGTTGAGCTACACAACCACCCATAGCCACATACTCGACCTCTGTGGTGGATAGGGCAACATAAGGTTGCTTCCTACTACTCCAACTAACTAGGGAGGACCCAAGGAATTGACATCCACCACTAGTACTCTTCCGATCCAATTTGCAACCGGCATAATCGGAATTGGTGTACCCAACCAAATCAAAAGACCTAGTCCTAGGGTATCATAGTCCTACATTTAGTGTGTCTTTAATATATCTTAAGATTCTCTTAACGGCAACTAAATTAGATTCTTTTGCATATGATTGATACCTAGCACACATACCAATCACAAATAATATGTCGGGTCTACTAGTAGTTAGGTACAAAAGGCTACCAATCATGCTCCTATAGAGTGTAAGATCAATTTGTTTTCCTTCATTATCACTATCTATTTTTGTATTGGTTGCCATTGGAGTTGAAACTACCTTAGCATTTTCCAAACCAAATTTCTTAATCATTTCCTTAGCATATTTGTTTTAATAAATATAAATTCCTTCACTTGTTTGTTTGACTTGTAATCCTAGGAAGAAATTTAATTCCTCAACTAGACTCATTTCAATCTCTTTTTCCATATTTTTAATAAAGTCTTGAAGAAATTCATCATTTGTTGGCCCAAAGATAATATCATCAACATATACTTGGGCTACAAAGATGTCCTTTGATGTTGACTTTATAAATAATGTTTGATCTACACTACCCCTTTTAAAGTCCTTAGAAATTAAGAAAGATGATAATCTTTCATACCAAGCCCGGGGAGCTTGTTTCAAACCATACAAAACATTCCTAAGCTTGTATACATGGTTTGGATAGTCCATATTCTCAAACCCGGGAGGTTGTTCTACATATATCTCTTCCTTAATAAACCCATTTAGGAATGTCGATCTAACATCTATTTGATGGAGTTTGAAACTCATATAGGAGGCATACCCTAATAGTATCCTAATAGACTCTAATCTAGCAACCGGGGCATATGTTTCATCATAGTCAAGTCCTTCAACTTGATTAAAACCCCTTGCAACTAATCTTGCTTTATTTCTAGTAATATTCCCTTGGTCATCTAGTTTGTTCCTAAAGACCCATCTTGTAGTAATAATGGTGTTTTCATTTGGTCTAGGAACTAACTCCCATACTTGACTCCTTTCAAATTGAGTCAATTCATCTTACATTGCTAAGATCCAATCCGGATCAAGTAATGCATCTTTAATTGTTTTGGGCTCAATTTGAGAAATTAGAGCTATATGACTAGTGGGATCCCTATGAAATGACCTAGTCCTAACACCTTGAGATAATTCACCCACAATTTGATCTAAGAGGTGATTTTGATGAACTCTTATGGTTCTAGGAGGTGTATTAATTGTTGGTGCAATCGGCCCAGGTCATGATTGACCAGGACTCGAGTTTGGCTCGAGTGATGTTTTGATGTGTTTTGATGTTTCGACAAAAACATATGACAATATAATTGTCATGGAAAGTCCAAGTCGGACACTTGGCAATGTAAAGTCCAACATGAGTTGGCAAGGAAAGTCCAAGCATGGTCTTGGCATGGAAAGTCCAACATGGGTTGGCAAAGGAAAGTCCAAGCTTGAGTCTTGGCATTTGAGAAGTCCAAGGGTTTGATATTGGCGGCGTAAAGTCCAAGCGGGAGTCTTAGCAGCATAAGTCCAATGGTTGGCGGCGTAAAGTCCAAGCGGGAGTCTTAGCAGCATAAGTCCAATGATTGGCAGCGTAAAGTCCAAGCGGAGTCTTGGCGGCGTAAGTCCAATGTGCCTTGGCGGTGTAGACACCATTAGCATGACATAGCCGACGGAAGCACCTGAAGGCTAGCGCGATGGATGAACAAGTCATGGATGACTTGGAGGGATCCGAGAGGCGTGAGGCTGATGGAGGTGACTAGAAGGCTTAGGTCTAGGCTAAGGGTGGTCTAGCAAGTATGGGGGAACCATACTTGAGTTAAAACCTCATGGTTGAGGTGTGCCAGTCGACTGGTGCCATGTGGCAGTCGACCGGACCGAGTCAACTAGGGTTTGACTGTGGGTTATGGCCTAGCCGATCGCCATAAGTTGGCGCGATCGATGGTTCAGCGATCCGATAGTCCGATCGATCGTGCTCGAGAATTCGACCACGAGATCGGAGTCGAGACTCGACTAGTCGAGTGAGGACTCCATCAGTCGACTGATGGTCACAATCAGTCGACTGATGGTAGTTCCATTGGACTTATCCAACGTGGAACTAGCCGTTGTCTCACGACAACAGTGGCATTAGTCGACTGATGGTATCGATCAGTCGACTGATAGACTTTTTCCAGCACAGGTTGAAGCTATATATGGAGCTCGTGATGGAGGAAAAAGAAACCGGTTCTTGAGGGCTATTGGGGCGATTTGTTGGTGCAAATCAGGTCTCCAAGTGCAAGCAAGCAACCAAGCATTCAAGCAATCAAAACAAGTGTTGTAAAGTCTTTTCTTTACTTGTATTTCATATTTACATTGTATATTGCTTGTATTTCATTCTTACTGTTGTAAGATTTATTGTAAGGGGTTTCTCCGCCTCCGACTTGTGTCAAGAAGGAGTGTTTATCATTAGTGAGTGCGTGTGCATCACTAGGGCTCTTTAGAGCTCGATCCGTGGAGTAGGAACCGTGCGGTTCCGAACCACGTTATATCATTGTGTTAGCTTGTTGTCTATTTCGTTATCGCTTTTATTATTTCTATTTCCGCTGCGCACTAACGAAATTGTAGACATAAACGGGAGCAAATTTCATCTACGCTATTCACCCCCCCTCTAGCCGTTCCAACGATTCCTAACAAGTAGTATCAGAGCCTGGGGCTCTTCTACGTATTAACAACCCGGAGTCAAGAAGCTAGAGGGAAGAATATGGAATTTGAGGAAAGATTGGGTGACGACGTCAACATCCCACCTTCCTTCAACCGCGAACATTTTGCGTATTGGAAAGGTAGGATGGAATATTTTCTAATGACGAATATAGAAAATTGGTTTGCCGTGACTATAGGTTTTGATGCTCCGAGAGGAGAAAACGGCGAAATCCTCAAGATGAAGAGATGGACTGAAGAGCAACGAGAAAAATTCAAGACAACCGTTAAGGTAACAAAAATGTTGATTGATTTGATACCTAACGATATTTTGTCCAGATTAGGAAGCTATAGGGATGCCAAGGAGTTGTGGAACAAGTTGATCAAGTTCTACGACAATTCCGAATCGGTCCAAGAAGACTTGGAAGAGGAGGAGACCGAAGAAGAATCATCAACATCCTCACAAGAAAGTGAGGAGTCAACTTCCAGGTCGGAAGAGATGGAGGAAGTGGAAGAAGCATCCACGTCAAGGATTGAGGGGGAGGAGAGAACCTTCATATCGGAACATCGAGATGAGGAAGCTCAAAGTCCAATTCCGGTCTCCACCACCATCGGTAACTCAAACACCTCAATTCAAAATAAAAATAATATAATGTGTTTTGAGTGTAGGGAGTATGGGCATTATAAGAGTAAGTGCCCAAAGAAGGTTAGGAAAGCTCCACCGGCACCAAAGACCAAGGATGCCGGTCCCTCAAGTCAAAAGAGCAAGGAGCATATTATATGCTTCAAATGCAATTCAAAGGGGCATTACCGGAGTCATTGCCCAAGGGGAAAGAAGAAAGGGCAAGAAGGAGCAACATAAGTAGGGGGAGCCTCCAAGGCAAACCCTAAGGTAAAAGTTATTAATGCACCTTCAATTTCTAGGGATAAGAAGCATGCTAGGAATAATTTTAATAGTCTTGCTATTGTGCATGAAAAGCATGCTAGAAATAATAGATATATTTGCCTAGGAGCTAAGAGTGTTCACTTAGGAAATAAGAAGAAATTTGGGACTAATGTCCCTAAAAATATATTACCTAAGGAAAGCATTAAGAAAATAGGAGAACATCTAGGCTTTAATGCTAAGAAAGCTAGACATATGCCTAGAAATAAAAATATCTCAAGAGAAAATGAAAAATCAATAATTGAGATATTAGAAAAGGAAAATCAAGCCTTGAGATCAAGGCTTGAAAAACTTGAAAAGACCCTTAAGGTTATGCAAAATCAAATGCAAGGGTCAATTAGTCAAACGTTTAGGTCAAATAATCAAAGTCAACATGTAGGACCTAAAAGACAAAAGTCAACCAAAGGCAAGAAGGGTTTAGGTCACAAACCTAAGCCTAAGGTGACTTATCATTGTGTTCCATTTGACTATGGAACACTAACTAGGTCTAGGAAGACCAAGGTCAATAGGGAAGTCATCCCTAGAGTTGACCATGGTGTGTGCCTAGTGGCTAGGGTTTCTAGGAAACCTAGGGAAGTCACTAAGGAGGTTACAAGGGGAGTCACCCCTAGAGTTAACCATGGCAAAACCAAAATGACCAAGGCTTATAAGCCTAGAAGGGTCATTAGGAAGGTATCTAGGGAAGTTATCCCTAAGGAATACCTAGTTAACCCTAGGAGCTCAAATCGGTTTTGGGTTCCTAAGAGCGTGATTGATTCACGCTAGGTGGGTTTAGGGTGTGCCAGCCTTGATTGGATGGGTAGTTAACTCAACCATGGCAAAGGTGGCACTTTAGGATATTTTCAAGGTTATGCTTACCTTGGAAATAGATTTGAATCATGATACTAAAAGATTTTAGGATGTGCCAATATTACTTGAGAAGTTTGATAAAATGATCAAAATTGTCACAATTTAAGTTTAGAGGTTAGTGTGCCATTTTGGGTTTTTGGCACACTTGGGAGAAAGATAGAAATATGGCAAAATATAATTAATTATATGAAATGGCAATTAATATTCAAATTTAGGTATTACTATACCTATATATTTTATATGCCATGCTTTGTTTGCCATATAACATGCCATGACATCATGCTTATTTTTAATCATTCTATATGTCATGTACATGTTTAGGATTAAGGATTAAATGTCATGTATTCTTAGATTTCATATTATGCCATGACATCATGATTATGAGCATATGCTTATTTATATCATCTCAAATGCCATAATCATTTCATGCATTTAATTGATTAAAATTGATTTAAGGACTATGGCATGACTTGGAGTCCCATTTATAAGGGAATCAAGTAGAGTTGCCTTAGAAAAATGCTTGAAACCCTAGATTAGGGAGAACAAAACCCACATCTCACATCTAATTGACATATATGTGTATGTATACACCCTAGATACATGTGAGATGCTAGGATATGAGTTAAGTTCAAGGTGCATAGTTTTTGCATCTAGATGAACTAAAACTCATCTAATTTTAGTTATGGATCATTAGGAGAGCTCGTGTACAAGTCACACACATAGAGCCCAAGGAACATAATCCAAGATAAGGTCTTGAAAACATTTTAAAATCATTTTAGAAAACCTTGGTGAAGTCTATCTTTTGATAGCAATCACCATTGATGAAGTTGATACAAAATAGGGCCAAAACATTGAAAATTTCAATGGTTTTGAGTGTTGTATCAAATTCACTATTTTATGGGTAAAATAATTTTCAAACATTTTTCACCCATTGTATTGGTCATAGGTATTATACGTATCAAATTTCGTGATTTTTCGATATACGTATAATTATTTATGATTTTCAAACTCGATTCGATAATCAAATTGAAATTTCAGTTATCGATCGCCTCGCTGATCGATCGATGAGTGTGGTAGTCGACTGGTAGCTGACAGAGTCGACTGCCAAGGCTGATTTCGGAAAACTAAGTTTGGTTAGTCCGTGTTCAGGCATGGCAAAGGTCCCTAACCACTCCTAACCCTAGGATATGCTTTGGGAAGCATTATAAACGGTGAAAAGCTATTGGATATGGATTAGAAGAGTTGTTTAGGGTTTGTATCAATTTTAAGGTGTGGAAAGTTCAATGTTGAATTTCTAACCTTAATTTTGATGGTTTAGAGTTCCTATTGGCTTAGAGACTTCCCAAGGACATTGTTGGTGCAATGGTCAAGGGGGAGCAAGCCTTTAGGGGGAGATATCCATCTTGGGATGATGGATGTGTTTTTCTCCTTGAAGGGGAGAATGTTATCAATTTGGGAAATTTATGGATTTTTAGAAACCCAATTTGGAAATTGGGAGAGTGAATAGGATTGCCTCTCTTGAGTGATATGGGACTTATCACTAGGAAGATGGTAGGCATCCTAGGTATTTTTGGATCAAGGGGGAGATTGTAAGATCTCATTGGGACATGAGACATTGACCTCCTTGGAGAGAAAACCTTTTTGATGTTAGTAAAAAAGGGGGAGAATGTTTGGGGGAGAATATTTGGGATAATTGGTAAAGAATTTGAGTTAGTATTCTAACTCAATTATCTGTTTGGTTTTTGTCAAACATCAAAAAGGGGGAGATTGTTGGTGCAATCGGCCCAGGTCATGATTGACCAGGACTCGAGTTTGGCTCGAGTGATGTTTTGATGTGTTTTGATGTTTCGACAAAAACATATGACAATATAATTGTCATGGAAAGTCCAAGTCGGACACTTGGCAATGTAAAGTCCAACATGGGTTGGCAAGGAAAGTCCAAGCATGGTCTTGGCATGGAAAGTCCAACATGGGTTGGCAAGGGAAAGTCCAAGCTTGAGTCTTGGCATTTGAGAAGTCCAAGGGTTTGATATTGGCGGCGTAAAGTCCAAGCGGGAGTCTTGGCAGCATAAGTCCAATGGTTGGCGGCGTAAAGTCCAAGCGGGAGTCTTGGCAGCATAAGTCCAATGGTTGGCGGCGTAAAGTCCAAGCGGAGTCTTGGCGGCGTAAGTCCAATGTGCCTTGGCGGTGTAGACACCGTTAGCATGACATAGCCGACGGAAGCACCTGAAGGCTAGCGCGATGGATGAACAAGTCATGGATGACTTGGAGGGATCCGAGAGGCGTGAGGTGATGGAGGTGACTAGAAGGCTTAGGTCTAGGCTAAGGGTGGTCTAGCAAGTATGGGGAACCATACTTGAGTTAACCTCATGGTGGTGCCATGTGGCATCGACCGACCGAGTCAACTAGGGTTTTGCGGGTTATGGCCTGGCTGATCGCCATAAGTTGGCGGGCCGATCGATGGCTCAGCGATCGACCGATAGTCGACGATCGATCCGTGGTGCTCGAATTCGCCACGAGAATGGAGTCGAGACTCGATCGTCGAGTGAGGACTCCATCGATGAGATGATGGTCAATCACGACGATGGTAGTTCCGTTGGACTTATCCAACGTGGAACTAGCCGTTGTCTCACGACAACAGTGGCATCAGTCGACTGATGGTATCGATCAGTCGACTGATAGACTTTTTCCAGCACAGGTTGAAGCTATATATAGAGCTCATGATGGAGGAAAAAGAAACCGGTTCTTGAGGGCTATTGGGGCGATTTGTTGGTGCAAATCAGGTCTCCAAGTGCAAGCAAGCAACCAAGCATTCAAGCAATCAAAACAAGTGTTGTAAAGTCTTTTCTTTACTTGTATTTCATATTTACATTGTATATTGCTTGTATTTCATTCTTACTGTTGTAAGATTTATTGTAAGGGGTTTCTCCGCCTCCGACTTGTGTCGAGAAGGAGTGTTTATCATTAGTGAGTGCGTGTGCATCACTAGGGCTCTTTAGAGCTCGATCCGTGGAGTAGGAACCGTGCGGTTCCGAACCACGTTATATCATTGTGTTAGCTTGTTGTCTATTTCGTTATCGCTTTTATTATTTCTATTTCCGCTGTGCACTAACGAAATTGTAGACATAAACGGGAGCGAATTTCTCTACGCTATTCACCCCCCCTCTAGCCGTTCCAACGATTCCTAACATTAATTAGAGTTTGATCATAATTAACCACAATCCTATGCTCATCATCGGAATCACCTCTTACTCCCCCTTGATTCAAACCTCCCCCTCGATCATTACCCCCTATGGTTAAATCTTGAAATTGTTGGGTAATTTCTTGATTTTCATTATTAATATC
Source organism: Wurfbainia villosa (assembly GCA_025175895.1). NCBI lineage: Eukaryota > Viridiplantae > Streptophyta > Magnoliopsida > Zingiberales > Zingiberaceae > Wurfbainia > Wurfbainia villosa. The sequence goes on from CM045992.1 coordinate 88,625,293, forward strand.
ATCATCAATAGAGGATTTCCTAGGGTATGTATTGGAAGTTTCATCAAATTGGACATTTAAAGATTCCTCAATCTTTTGAGTCCTTTTATTATAAACTCTATATCCTACACTAGTCGATGAGTATCCAACTAGGATTCCCTCATCTGCTTTGGACTCAAATTTACTTAGGTTGTCTTTGGTATTTAAAATATAAACTTTGCATCCAAAAACCTTAAAATAATGAATTGTTTGAATTTTACCATTCCACAATTCAAATGGAGTCTTTCCTAAAAACCTATGAATTAACACCCTATTTTGGATATAGCAAGCGGTATTAACCGCTTCCGCCCACAAGTAGCTAGGTAAAGAATATGCATTTAGCATAGTCCTAGCCGCTTCTTGTAGGGCACGATTTTTCTTTTCCACAACCCCATTTTGTTAGGGTGTTCTAGGACAAGAAAACTCATGCTTGTACCCTTGTTCTAAGCAAAAGGTTGAGAAACTAGAATTCTCAAATTCTCCACCATGATCACTACGGATCCAGTTGATTTTGAGTTTTCTTTCATTCTCTACTCTCTTGCTAAATCCTATGATTATTCCAAGGGTTTCATCTTTATTTTTCATGAAAAATACCCAAGTAAACCAAGAAAAATCATCTACTATTACTAAGCAATATCTACTACCAATCATAGAAGGGGTACTATGACAATCAAATAAATCAATATGTAAAAGTTCTAAAGGTAAAGCGGTACTAAGTAAAGTTTTACCTTGGTGTGATGTTTTTTATTGTTTCCCTTCTTGGCATGCATCACACATTTTATCCTTGAGAAATTTGACTTTAGGCAACCCTTTGACTAACTTCATTTTTGCTATTTTGGCTATGTTCTTCATGTTTATGTGTCCTAGCCTCCTATGCCAAAGCCAACTCTCCTTTTCTTTTGCAATAAGACACTTAGTAGAGGCATTAGTAGCATAGGATAAATCAACATAGTATATATTTGATTTCCTAAAACCTACTAGCATGCAATCATTTAAGGTTTTGTGTTTTATAAAACATTTTGAAGAGTCAAATTTAACATCAAAACTTTCATCACATAGTTGGCTTACACTAAGTAAATTAAATTTCATATCCTTAACTAATAACACTTTATGAATGGCAAGGTTGGAGGATACCTCAATTGTGCCCTTTCCTAGAATCTTAAGTTTGCCACTATTACCAAATGATACCTTTCCCTTTCTAGTGTGGTTGATAGTGGAGAATTTTCTCTCATCACCGGCCATGTGTTTTGAACACCCACTATTAACAATTCACAAGTTTGGTTCTTCTACCTATATCACATGAAAAATACAATCCTTAGGTACCCAAATTTTAGGATCACTAGCATCAATTAGAAATTTCTTAGGGACCCAAGCCTTTCTACCCTTGCTTCTAATTATGGGTTTTCTACCAACAAGAGATGTAAATGCTACCTCCTTTTCCTTAGGCCTATATCCTAGTCCGGCCTTGTTGTAAATAGCCCTTTGATCCTTAATTATCATGTCTAGGTATTTAGAGCCATTAGTAAATTTTTCTAAGCATGCTCTTAAGTTACCTATTTCTTTTCTCAATTCATCATTTTCATCTCTAAGGGTACATGCATCATCATCATAAGATAATTTATCACAAGATGGTTCTACATTCTTAAGTGATTTAATCTCTACTTTTAAGTCCTTAATCCTAGTTTTCAATCTATTCAATGCATTTTGAAGGCATGCAATTGTCTTGTAAAGTAAATCTACCCTAGGGGAGTTGTTTACCTCATCATCATCACTTGATGATGATTCGTCGCTTGAAGAAGAAGATGAGGACTCCTCACTTGAGCTTCCGACTTCTTCCTCCAAGGCCATGAGGGCTAGATTCCGGGTGGCATTACATACTTCTTCATCATCGGAAGAGTCCTCCATGCTTAGGGTGTCCCATGTTTGTGCCACCATTGCCTCCTCCTTCTTCTTCTTCTCCTTCTTTTCATTCTTTTTCTTTTCCTTCTCCTCCTTCTTTAGTTCCGGGCAATTTGGCTTGATATGCCCTTTCTTGTTACAACCATAGCAAGTTACGTTAGGTGTAGTATTTGAACAATTTGAAGACTTACCTCATGAGGATTGGAACATCCTCCTCACATCTTTCTTGGTGAGTTTCCTTGACTTCCCACCAAACTTCTTGACATAATGAGCCACCTCGCTTGCCGATAGCTCAGCTTCACTACTTGATGAGTCTTCCTCGGATTCAGATGAGGAGGACACTTCTTTCTTCTCCTTCTTCTTTTTGTCCTTCTTTCCTACAAAAAGAGCTATACCCTTCTCTTTGGATGAAGTGTTAGCTTGTTCATGTAATTCAAATTCACAAAACAACTCATCTAACTTAACCAAAGAGAGATCCCTAGAGACCTTATAGGCATCTACCATTAAAGCCCATAAGGTTGTTCTAGGGAAGGCTTGGAGCACATACCTTACAAGGTCTCGGTTGTCGACCTTCTCACCTATTACATGTAGTCCGTTGACTACTTCTTTGAAGCGATCGTGCATTTGGCTCACTGTTTCATTGGTCTTCATGGAGAAACTTTGATGTTGGCCAATTAGGAGATCTCTCTTGGCTCTTCTTGTTTCCTTGGATCCCTCGTTGAGCTCTATCAACTTCTCACAAAGCTCCTTCGCCGATTCAAATGGCCCCACCTTGCTTAGTTGCTCTTTTGACAACCCACAATGAAGTGTGCTTGTTGCCTTGGCGTTGGCTTGAGCCTTCTTGGCCATGTCTCTCATCCAATCCTTGGTCGGTATGGGCGCTCTGTGTTCATCGACCGGCTTCTCGAAACCATCTACAATGTTAAACCAATTTTCAATATCATTCATTAAATAATACTCCATCCTACCTTTTCAGTAGCCAAAGTCATTGCCGTCGAAGAACGGAGGCCTCGTCGTGCTATACCCCTCTTGGAAAGCCATTTTGCTCCGGTTGATTGTTAGATCTTCTGATGTGATCCGGACTCTGATACCACTTGTTGGTGATCGATTGGAAGCTAGCGGGGGGGGGGGGTGAATAGCTTATTGTTCATTTCTACAAAAATATTAGCAGAAGCACAACAAAAATAATAATAACACAAATGAAAACAATGTTAACACAATTCGTTTACATGGTTCGGAGATAGCGCTCCTACTCCACGGTGATCCTTGAGGTGGATCAACCCTAATCAATATCACTATGAAGGTTTTCTTTACAACAATCCTCCTCTTCTTACAAAGGATGAAGATGAAGCTTAGAGAGGAGGAGGGGATTTAAAATCATTAGAAAGCTTGAAAAATCGTGGAGGCTTGAGAGTATTATCAGAGAATAAGCATTAGCCCTCAAAACCACCACAAGCCCTCTTTTTATAGAGAGAGAGCTGATTTTCCCATTGGAGCACCATCAGTCGACTAATGCACAACATCAGTCGACTGGCAGCATGGTTAACGGCTTCTGAATAGCCAGATTCGTGGGATTCAGAGTCGTTACCTCCAACGCTACTTTAATCAGTCGACTGATCCATCCATCAGTCGACTGATGGAGCGATCAGTCAAGTGATCATAGGTCACAGTCGAGTGAGACTCCATTTTGTGCCCGTGTTTAACTTGATCACCGATCGCCACTATTTGGCGATCGATGTAACATCACCGATCGTGACATGACCAAAGCAAGCCGATCGTGATCGTCAGATTTCATCTGACTCGATCGAGCACTGACGATCGTGATACTCATCAAGAATGTATAATTCATACTTGATTTCACCCCTTAGACCTAGACTCAACCTTCTAACTCTTCCTTAAGCCTTGCGCCTCCAAGATCCCTCCGAGTCCGTGACTTGTTCATTCTTTGCGCTTTGATTCCAAGAGCTTCCTTCGGTTTTGTCATGTCTTGGGTTTCCCTTTGCCAAAGCGTGCTTGGACTTTACGCCGCCATGTCTACATGCTTGGACTTACGCTGCCAAGACTTGCCTTTGGACTTCCTTTGCCAAAGTCCATTTGAACTTAATGCTGTCAAGACAACATGCTTGGTCTTATGTCGCCAAACCTTTACCTTGGAATTCTCTTGCCAAGATCATACTTGGACTTTGCCTTTACCAAGTCTTCATACTTGAGTTTCCCTGTCACTTGAACATGTTCACAATTAGATCACAAATTGTTGCCTAACTTAGATGATTATCCAAACATTAAAACATATAAATGATTGGGGCATTGTTGCACCAACATAGGTGTCATTGCATAAAGTTTCGGTGCCATAAAGAAAGCCATTCAAGATTATATAACAATAATTGTTACTAAACGTCAAATGGAAACCCTTTCTATTTAAACAAGAAATAGAAACAATGTTCTTTATTAATGTAGGAATAAAATAACAATTGTCCCGTTCTAAGAAAAGTCCACTAGGAAGCTTCAGTGAATAAGTTTAGACGGTGATAGTTGTAATCTTTGCTCCATTGTTGACTCACAGATTCGCTTCTCCCTTGACAAGTCTTCTTCTATCCCTTAGCCCCTGTATGTTATTACATATATGTGAGCCACACCCGATATCCAATATCCAAGCGTCAAAATAAATAGCATGACAGTCAATAACAAAGATACCTGAAGAGGATTGGGCATCAGATGTCGGCTTCTTCTTCATGAACTCAAGATAGATCTTGCAGTTCCTTCGCCAATGGCCCATCTTGCCACAGTGATGGCATTGCCCTTTGGAGCTGACTCTCCAGTTTTGGCCTTCTTCTTTTTCTCCTTTGCCTATTGGTTTGAATTCCTCTTAGAACCTTTCTTCGAGGAGTCAACCAATATCACTGTCATTTATTCTTTAGTCACAGGAGGTTCTATAGTCTTGAGCTTATTGATTAGCTCGAGAATGGTGGATTCAAGATTTTTCATCCAATAGTTCATCACAAATTGTGAGTAACTCTTGGACAAACTATGCAGAATTATGTCAATACTTAATTCGTGATCCATCGCAAACCCTAGTGATCCTATCCCTTGATGTACCCATTCATCTTCAGTACAATTTATACTACAGATGAACCCTCCTCCATCTTCGAGATAAAGAGAAGCTTCGAGACCTCGAACCTTTCGAATCTTGGCTGCCCATCGAAGAGTTCACGAAGATGGTAAATGATCGTGTAAGCATCCATATGCTCATGTTGCTTTTGCATCATTGGAGACATCGTCACTCGCATGATGCAACTGGCAAGCTCAGAATCAGTCGTATGCTTCTGATGGGCCAACATTTGGTCCGGAGTTGTATCATGGTCAAGACTGGTGGGAAGAGTGTTGGAATGTATACTGAAAGCCTAGCTCTTTTTATATGAACATTTTATTTTGGAATAAGAATTACATGATCATTGGTTGCACTTTATATTTATTATATGTGTGCATATTGTCTAATATTTTACATTGTAGATAACATGGTGCTTGGTGTGGCACAGAAGATCATGTTATCAGTCCCTTGTAAAATATAAGTAGAGTCTCACAACCAAGATGGTGTTGGACAAACCATTGGCATGGTTGTAGTGTAGCTTGGTATTGTTTTGTCTTGAACATAGAGTTACACTAGTACACTTAGGTGTATTGAGCAGAACTGACATAGAGGTAATTCAATTAATTGCTGACTACATAATTGAATCGGACCTCGGATATTATGTTGTACATGCTCTTAATCCCGATGTAATAACGGGCACATGTACTTAGTATTTATTTCTTTGATTTACCAGAGGGTGAGATTTAGATGGATTAAATCAATATGCCCGGTAAGTTGGGAAATGATATTATTTACATGGTGTGTCATTGATTATAGGAGGAAACCGTGTCCTATATATTAGGTTGATGATGTCCCCTTGAGGAGCTCATAAGGTTCATCATGTAAACCCAGCTGGTTGACTTAGTCAACATGATGATAAGGTTGAGTGGTACTACTCGAGGAGTTAGATGTTAATTAATTGATGGTCAGTAAATCAATTAATTGACGGACATTCGATATCTTAAACACGGGGAGATGAATGTACAAATAATATATGGAGCCCATATTAATTTATGGGGGTTGGTGAGGTAGTTCAATGATTATCCTCTAGTGGAATGGAACATCATTGATGGATCAAGTTAGTGTGGTTCCGATCCATCGGGTGGCCAAGATCCAACTCCTCCTTTTGGTCCCTATCGTAGCCTAATATAATCCTTGTGAAGTCTAGATCCAAGAATGTAAAACAAAACCTAGAACCAACGGTTGGGATTAATTCCCTAGATCCGATGGTTAGGATGAAACCCTAGAACCAACGGTTGGGATTAAATTCCTAGATCCGATGGTTAGGATGAAACCCTAGAACCAACAGTTGGGATTAAATTCCTAGATCTGATGGTTAGGATGAAACCCTAGAATCAACGGTTGGGATTAAATCTCTAAGATCCGACGGTTGGGATGAAACCCTAGATCCGACGGTTGGGATGAAATCCTAGATCTGACGGTTGGGATGAAATCCTAGATCCGACGGTTGGGATGAAACCCTAGATCCGATGGTTGGGATAAAACCCTAGATCCGATGGTGGAGATTAAATCCCTAGATCCGACGGTGGAGATTAAAGGGGGCTTAAGCCCAATTCTATAAATAGAAGGCTTAAGCTTGGGCGGCAATGAATAATTGAATTGGAATTAGGGTTTGGCTCTTCTCAAAGTGGGCGGCTAGGGTTTGGAGCAAAAGCTTGGGCGGCAAACTTCTTCCTTCTAGTTGTTGCCAGCGCCCACCTTCCTCCATCAAGACTTGGCCGGCGCCCATCCTCTAGGCCTCTCTCTTATTCCTTGGCCGGCGGTTCTCCTTCCATTGGTGGCCGACGTTCACTCCTCCAATCACTCCAAAGTGGCCGGCGGTTCTCCTTCCATTGGTGGCCGGCGCCTCATCCACTTGTTCCTTGGCCGGCGGTTGCATCAAATTCCCTAACTTGGTGGCCGGTTCTAGAAAGGATAGGTATTTGTTGGTTCTTCTCTTTGTTCACAGCGGACAAGGAAGGGAAGAACGCGATCTAGAAGGCTTCTACTCGTGGAGGATCTTCGTCCACACGTCGTCCACGAGAAGGATAGGACATACGGTAGAAGATCGTAAGGTATAAAGTTTTATAACTTTATTTTCAGATCTGAGCATGTTCTTTTAAGTGTTGATTATACATGTGTGCGTATGTATATATTTTGTATAATCATAGACCCCGAAGACAAACAAAAAAACCGGCGATCCGTCCGTCGTCTCTTCCGCGACTAATCAACTAGAAGAGTTGTGTTGCTTGAACAACTAGTTTGTTCAAGCGACCACTCAAGTTGTTAGCACGACGACGAATAGGTTGTGCTAAGGAAACTCATCCCATCCGAATTAATTCTTTCATTAGTGAAAATTTTAATCCGGGGACATGGGAGCCAATGAGCCTCCGAAGCAACTACCAACAAATGGTATCAGAGCCACGGTTTCCGGTTTTTTGTGTTTTGGATTCGGTTACTTTCATGCACATTTCATATATTGAGTATGCCGGATAATAGTAGGATGTGCGTAGGATAACTTTTTGGTGCAGGCATAAGATCTGACTATTATGGGTATTTGGTTGTATGTGATGGTATTGTGTGTGATTGTATGTATATTATTTGAATCCTCGGGGTTGACGAGGCTAGATTAGTATTTAATTTTTGTAATTAAATACGGCATTGTTTAGCCATTCATTTTAGTTTACTTTCGATCTAGATTATTTGTACACTCCTTCGTGGAGTATAAGATCGATGGATGTAAATTAAAATGATTTATCTCGGCTCGGATCTCTTTGGTGACTTGCGCACAGGAAAAGATGGAGCGGACAAGGTGGCGACACGACGGGATGCATATTGGAGGACAATGCCATAATAGTTGGAAAAATTCTGTTTTTTTCCATATTTATTGCTTATTTGTTTTATATTCATGTTGTGTATGTTTTAAAATTCCTCATTTTCATTTAACTAAGTGGGAGAGGGACATTTTAATTAATTCCCGCGGGCTCCATTACAATTTGACGTGTGATGCAACAAACTTGTGTGTTGGCTCTGAGTGCCTTCCTCCCTGTGGACGGGTTTGTTTGTGGGTCACTAGGTCAAATAATGGTTATAGAAAATTATCTAGGAGCATGTGTACTTCCACAGCGGTAAGGCACATAATCCAAAATAATTCCTTTAGTATCGTGTAATGGTGCACACTTAGATGCAAATAAAAGTATCCTCCCCATCGGAGTCACTGCTTTTATTTGTAGGGCCAAAGAGGAACCAACTATTAATTTTATTTGTCAAAAAGTAAGGTTGACAAGATAATAAAATTAATGGGTAAAACCTCCTCTTACAAATGTAGAATTCGTATACGTCCACACAGCGTGGCATGCGATATTCTCGGTGATTTGATGTCACGCCCGCCCTTCCGGGACCCTAAATGTCCGGAGAGGCGGCGCGTGACGCGACCGTACATACATTTCATACAGCGGAAGACTTTATATATATGTACTTCTTATTTCTTACAGCGGAAGACTTGAGACCTAAATACTCTTTTTTTTTTCTTTTAAACATAAATATGCATTAACACTTCTTCTTAACATAGAGTATGTTTCATAGCATAGCATGCATAGATACTTCTTCTTACTTCTTCTTTACTTCTTCTTATCAACATAAAGCATGCATCATATATATATATAGATACTTAAGGCTTAGTAGGTTCATAACATCATCGTCATAGGGAGACATAAGTAAAGACATCCATAGACATCATCATTATAGGTAATACATGTATAAGTAGACTTAACGGATCTTCTCCACCATGCCACTACCACACACATTGACCCCTCCTGCTGCTCCCTTTAGTTTATCCATCCCTTACCCTTATCTCGGTATGAGGAAAATAAACTATAAGCACATAGGCTTAGTAAGATCCTGTCCTACTCACAAAAACCATACATCATCATTAATCCTGACTTGTAGCATTTATAACATATAATCAATATATCATGTAACATACATGGCATCATCAACTTAACTTGTAGCTTAAGTAACATAAACATAACATACATGGCATCATATGTAACTTAGTAACCTAACATCATAGCGTGCCATCGAACATAACATGTAACTTATACATCATGACATATCATCTAACATAACAGGTAACTTAAACATTATGGCATATCATCTAGCATAACAGGTAACTTAAACATTATGGCATATCATCTAACATAACATGTAACGTAAACAATCATGGCATATCATCTAACATAACATGTAACTTAACATCATGGCATATCATCTAACATAACATGTAACTTAACATTATGGCATATCATCTAGCATAACAGGTAACTTAAACATTATGGCATATCATCTAACATAACATGTAACTTAACATCATGGCATATCATCTAACATAACTTGTAACTTAACATCATGGCATATCATCTAACATAACATGTAACTTGACATTATGGCATATCATCTAACATAACATGTAACTTAACATTATGGCATATCATCTAACATAACATGTAACTTAACATTATGGCATATCATCTAACATAACATGTAACTTAACATTATGGCATATCATCTAACATAACATGTAACTTGACATTATGGCATATCATCTAACATAACATGTAACTTAACATTATGGCATATCATCTAACATAACATGTAACTTAACATTATGGCATATCATCTAACATAACATGTAACGTAAACAATCATGGCATACATATGCAAGATGCTTTTGAAAACATATATGTTAGGTACGTAAATATAGATCTCAACATATTTGGGCCCGGCATTGTACCACTTCTTCATTATCATAGCGCGCATCCCTAAATAGGCCCGAGGTAGCAAGTCTCGAACCTAATAGGTTCCTAGGCCCGAGTCTTATTCCATAGACCTAGGGGCAATCGTCATAGCGTAGAAGCCCATCCTAGGCCCGAGTCTTACTCCATTGACCTAAGGCATCTTGGAGCCCATCCCGTACTAGGCCCGAATCTTATTCCATCGACCTAGGGGCAATCATACATAGAAGCCCATCCTAGGCCCGAGTCTTATTCCATCGACCTAGGGCATCTTAGAGCCCATCCTTCTTGGACCTTGTTAAGGTCTTGGTACAAGCCATGCAGAAGTAAAGTACTTATATGCTTATTTACAACATAGCTTATTTCATTAACCTAGCATAGCATACTTCATTTCATAACAATATAGCTTATTTCATTAACATAGCATAGCATACTTCATTTCATACACATCATGCTTCATTTCATTAACATAGCATAGCATACTTCATTTCATAACAACATAGCTTATTTCATTAACATAGCATAGCATACTTCATGGTATGAACTTCATTGTAACCTAAGGAGATCAAAGGTGGCCGAATGGCCCTTATAGGCTTTTTTAGGTTTAGACTTTAACCTAATTCAAGTAACATACATATGCATACAAATTCCATAAAATTCATGGTATGAACTTCATTGTAACCTAAAACTCAAAGGTGGCGAATGGCCCTTATAGGCTTTTTAGGGTTTAGATCTTTATCCTCAACCCCTAACATGTTAACATCATTTCTTACAAGTAAAACAAGCTATAAAACTTCAATAAAACACCAAGATCCATATTGGCGAATGGTTCGTAGGGTTCATTAGGGTTAGCTTTTGTCCTAATCCACTTTAACCCTAACATCATCATCTAGTTATAGAACATAGCATAAACATAACATGGAGCTTCATTTAGACCCTAGTCCATGACTTGGCGAATGGTTCATGGAGACCTTTGGGGTTAGATCTTTATCCTAATCCTCTAACATGCTATCGTCATCATTTGCAAGTAAAGCAAGATATAAACTTCAACAAAAACACCAAAAACCCATGTTGTCCGAATGGTCCATAGGGTTTCCTAGGGTTAACTTTTGACCTAATCCCTTTTTAAACCCTAACTACATCATATAGCAATTAAAACATGGCATTCATGAAACCCTAACCCTAATTTCCTAGGGTGGCCGAAACACATAAGGGCTCAACTAGGGTTAGCTTTTTAACCAACCCTCTTTTCCCATCTTAGCATCATCATATCCTTCCTAAACATAGATTTCAACTTCATTGGTAAACTAAAACATGCTTGGAGAATATAATATACAGTTGTTCAGGACATTCAATCGCAACTACTCGTATGCAGGTGAGGGATACTTACTTCCTTCGCTTTGTTTTGGGTGGAGAAGATGACCTAAGAACCAACCCTAGCCCTTGCTTCTTGCTTGAAGGAGGTTCGGCCAATGGAGGAAATGGAGAGGGAGCTCAAGATTTTCGGTGAGAAGAGGAAGAAGAAGAGAGGAAGTGACCAAATTCAACCTTCCCTCTTCTTTATAAAGGGGGGAGGAAGAGAAGTTCCTCTTTTCTTTTCCATGCCTCTTCATTTACTCCTAGTCCCACTTATCTATAGTTTCCCCCTCTTCCTTAATCATATAATCCTATTGGGCTTCTGGTTAGTGGGTGCATCTATAAGGCTTGGCTATCTCTAGAGGTTTGGAGTTCAATTCCTAGGCCTTGCACCCCTTTTCGGCTTATTTTCTTTTATTTTTGAAAAGGCCCACATAAAGCCCATGATCATCAAGCCAAAAATTCTTGTAAAATTGCTAGGAATTTTACGGGCGTTACAATCCTTCATACCTTTAAAAAGTTTCATCCTCGAAACTTAGAACAATTGTGGGTACTTCTGCTTCATGTCCTCCTCGCGTTCCCAGGTAGCTTCCTCGTACCGTTGATTCTGCCACAGGACCTTTACTAAGGGCACCTCTTTGTTCCTTAGCCTCTTGACTTCTCGGTCTAATATTTGGATTGGCTGACTTTCAATACTAGTCCTCTTGAACTTGTACTGTTTGTGGCTCGATCACTTGGTCCGTACTGGAAATGCATTTCTTGAGCACAGAGACATGAAACACGTTGTGAATAGCCGACATCTCTTGAGGCAGCTCTAGCTTGTAAGCTACCTTGCCAATCCTCTGCGATATCGGATACGGTCCCACGTAACGTGGACTCAGTTTACCCTTCCTTCCGAACCTCATTACTCCCTTCATGGGAGCTACTTTGAGGAATACTAGGTCCCCAACTTCGAATTCTAACGGTCTACGCCTCTTATCCGCATAGCTCTTTTGTCGGCTTTGGGCAGTTTCAATCCTCTGGCGGATGTTCCGTATAGCTCTGGTGGTGTCGTCGATGAACTGGCCTCGAGTCCCATCCTTCTTTTTCACCACCTCGCATCAAAGATATGGGAGATCTACATTTCTCCCGTGATAGAGCCTCAGAGGGTGCCATTCCAATAGTAGCTTGGTAGCTATTATTGTAGGCGACTCGCCAAACATAAGTATCGACACCACCACTAAATCCAGGGCAGCTCTAACATATCCTCCAAGATTTGATTTACTCTTTCTCTCTTCGTCTGTCTGGGATGGAAGGCAAGATCAACAATAGCTTTGTGCCTAAGGCCTTCAACGCATTCCTGTAAATGGAGATAAAGCCCATCTCTGCTGAAATGATGGTCTTAGGAATTCCATGTAGTCCGATAATTTCTAGCATATAATCGAGCCGCTTGTCTCGAATAGGTCATCTTGATTGCTAAGAAATGGGCGGACTTAGTCAACTTACAATCACCCATATAGCATCGTAACCGCTTGTCGCCTTGGGCAATCCCGAGATGAAATCCATAGAAATGTCCTCCCATTTCCATTCGAATCTGGATCTACCGCAGTGTTCCTCCGTGTCTTTGGTGCTCGCTTAACCCTTTCGTGTCGTGCAAGTGCATCGACATACTAAGCCACATCTCTTTTCATTCCGAACCACCAGAACTTTCGTTTAAGGTCTTAGTACATCTTGGTGGTTCCAGGATGCATCGCATAGGGAGTTTTGTGAGCTTCTCAAATATCTCCTCCGCACTCGATTGCCGGGAATACACAAGCGATCCTCGAGGTAGAGTACTCCACTATCGAGAGATCCGGAACCCATCGCCCTTTCCCTCTAGGACCTCTTGCTTGCTCCTCCAAGGCTTGGGTCACGTGCTTGCTTTTCCAAGATATCATCGAACAATGCGCTATCGTCAGGGTCGAGAGCTGTCCGGAGATGATTTCCACCTCGTAATTCATTACTCTCCCCCTTTTTTTTTTTTGTATGTTCCAGTCTACCCAGCATTGTTCAACTATATCATACACATCCCATGCAATGAACTCATCATTAATTTCAAAAAGAGAAACGACTTGTCGTCTCTTATTCACATCTCTTATTCATCTTTTCCAATCATAAGGAGAAATGTTAACAGATAACATTCCTTATTTCCAAATTAAACCACAGCAACTATTTGAGAAGATAGTTCATTATGACTCCCACTAGGACAAACCCTAGTGCGATCGTAATTATTTTTCGTCCCATCTTCCTTGGCCCCACCAGGGTGGTCCTTGGTTGGCCAATAAGTTGACTGTTTGCAGATCCTTCTTCCTTCCTCCCGAGGCCAGCTACCACCGGATTCTCTACCACAGGCTTCTCTTGAACCCTGTGCTCGGCGATTCAGCCTCAAAGACAACTCCGCATAGGTTATCCGCCCTTCATAACGGCCCCACACGTGGTGTGCAGCTACCATGAACTCATTTGGCAGGGAGCGGACCAAGGCCCATATCTTATAGTTATCCAGTAACGGAAACTCCTGCCGCTCGAGTCTCCTAAAAAGACCATCGAGCCTTCTCATGTGTCCGGTGACCCCACCATCTGGTTTATAGACTATCTCTTCAATAGCTTCCCTTAATCGGTTTCGTGACACATCACGACGGGTCATGGTAGTCATCGTCCGTGCCATCTGAAATTGAAATAAATGAAGTCAGTACAAAACCGACCAACCCGCATTTAAACCGGCTTAATTCAATTGATTAACATAGACCTTACACAATTAATTTTAAAAAATCAAATTTTCTTCACAAAATTTTTTTTTTTATTTATTTATTTGTTTTTATATATATATATATATATATATATATATATATATATATATATATATATATATATATAGATATTTTATTATTATTATTATTATTTTTTTTTTTTTGTAATTAAACTAAGGCTAGCATAAGGTTGTTTTAAGCTTAAGGCATCATAGCTTAAGGCATCACTCATGTTCTCCTGCATAATTTAAGCTTAAGGTATTTTATATCATACATGAACAATCATAAGGGTATCATACATATTTTCGTGCATGTTTAAGCTAGAAGCATTTCCTATCATACAGGAATCAAGCATAAGGGAAAGGCATTTTATAAATAAGCTAGAGGCATTTTATATTATACATGAACTAAATAATCTAAAGATATTTCATATCATGCATGATCAAAATTAACAAAATTTAGAGTATAGACATAGAATTCTTACTTGGAGCAGCAGGATTTGGAGCTTGATGTGTGTGTAGTGGAAAGGCAGATCCGCTCGATACCAACACTGTCACTTGCCTTAAGAACCCTAAATGTTCGGAGAGGCGGCGCATGACGCGACCGTACATACATTTCATACAGCGGAAGACTTTATATATATGTACTTCTTATTTCTTACAGCGGAAGACTTGAGACCTAAATACTTTTTTTTTTCTTTTAAACATAAATATGCATTAACACTTCTTCTTAACATAGAGTATGTTTCATAGCATAGCATGCATAGATACTTCTTCTTACTTATTCTTTACTTCTTCTTATCAACATAAAGCATGCATCATATATATATATAGATACTTAAGGCTTAGTAGGTTCATAACATCATCGATAGGAGACATAAGTAAAGACATCCATAGACATCATCATTATAGGTAATACATGTATAAGTAGACTTAACGGATCTTCTCCACCATGCCACTACCACACACATTGACCCTCCTGCACGCTCCCTTTAGTTTATCCATCCCTTACCCTTATCTCGCGATGCGAGGAAAATAAACTATAAGCACATAGGCTTAGTAAGATCTCCTACTCACAAAAACCATACATCATCATTAATCCTGACTTGTAGCATTTATAACATATAATCAATATATCATGTAACATACATGGCATCATCAACTTAACTTGTAGCTTAAGTAACATAAACATAACATACATGGCATCATATGTAACTTAGTAACCTAACATCATAGCGTGCCATCGAACATAACATGTAACTTATACATCATGACATATCATCTAACATAACAGGTAACTTAAACATTATGGCATATCATCTAGCATAACAGGTAACTTAAACATTATGGCATATCATCTAACATAACATGTAACGTAAACAATCATGGCATATCATCTAACATAACATGTAACTTAACATCATGGCATATCATCTAACATAACATGTAACTTAACATTATGGCATATCATCTAGCATAACAGGTAACTTAAACATTATGGCATATCATCTAACATAACATGTAACTTAACATCATGGCATATCATCTAACATAACTTGTAACTTAACATTATGGCATATCATCTAACATAACATGTAACTTGACATTATGGCATATCATCTAACATAACATGTAACTTAACATTATGGCATATCATCTAACATAACATGTAACTTAACATTATGGCATATCATCTAACATAACATGTAACTTAACATTATGGCATATCATCTAACATAACATGTAACTTGACATTATGGCATATCATCTAACATAACATGTAACTTAACATTATGGCATATCATCTAACATAACATGTAACTTAACATTATGGCATATCATCTAACATAACATGTAACGTAAACAATCATGGCATACATATGCAAGATGCTTTTGAAAACATATATGTTAGGTACGTAAATATAGATCTCAACATATTTGGGCCTGGCATTGTACCACTTCTTCATTATCATAGCGCGCATCCCTAAATAGGCCCGAGGTAGCAAGTCTCGAACCTAATAGGTTCCTAGGCCCGAGTCTTATTCCATCGACCTAGGGGCAATCGTCATAGCGT
Organism: Wurfbainia villosa; assembly: GCA_025175895.1. Lineage (NCBI taxonomy): Eukaryota > Viridiplantae > Streptophyta > Magnoliopsida > Zingiberales > Zingiberaceae > Wurfbainia > Wurfbainia villosa. The sequence goes on from CM045992.1 coordinate 88,641,324, forward strand.
AGAAGCCCATCCTAGGCCCGAGTCTTACTCCATCGACCTAAGGCATCTTGGAGCCCATCCCGTACTAGGCCCGAATCTTATTCCATCGACCTAGGGGCAATCATACATAGAAGCCCATCCTAGGCCCGAGTCTTATTCCATCGACCTAGGGCATCTTAGGAGCCCATCCCTTCTTGGACCTTGTTAAGGTCTTGGTACAAGCCATGCAGAAAGTAAAGTACTTATATGCTTATTTACAACATAGCTTATTTCTTTAACATAGCATAGCATACTTCACTTCATAACACATCATGCTTCATTTCATTAACATAGCATAGCATACTTCATTTCATAACAACATACCTTATTTCATTAACATAGCATAGCATACTTCATTTCATACACATCATGCTTCATTTCATTAACATAGCATAGCATACTTCATTTCATAACAACATAGCTTATTTCATTAACATAGCATAGCATACTTCATTTCATACACATCATGCTTCATTTCATTAACATAGCGTAGCATACTTCATTTCATAACAACATAGCTTATTTCATTAACATAGCATAGCATACTTCATGGTATGAACTTCATTGTAACCTAAAGAGATCAAAGGTGGCCGAATGGCCCTTATAGGCTTTTTAGGGTTTAGACCTTTAACCTAATTCAAGTAACATACATATGCATACAAATTCCATAAAATTCATGGTATGAACTTCATTGTAACCTAAAAACTCAAAGGTGGCCGAATGGCCCTTATAGGCTTTTTAGGGTTTAGATCTTTATCCTCTACCCCTTAACATGTTAACATCATTTCTTACAAGTAAAACAAGCTATAAAACTTCAATAAAACACCAAGATCCATATTGGCCGAATGGTTCGTAGGGTTCATTAGGGTTAGCTTTTGTCCTAATCCACTTTAACCCCTAACATCATCTTCTAGTTATAGAACATAGCATAAACATAACATGGAGCTTCATTTAGACCCTAGTCCATGACTTGGCCGAATGGTTCATGGAGACCTTTGGGGTTAGATCTTTATCCTAATCCCTCTAACATGCTATCGTCATCATTTGCAAGTAAAGCAAGATATAAACTTCAACATAAACACCAAAAACCCATGTTGGCCGAATGGTCCATAGGGTTTCCTAGGGTTAACTTTTGACCTAATCCCTTTTAAACCCTAACTACATCATATAGCAATTAAAACATGGCATTCATGAAACCCTAACCCTAATTTCCTAGTGTGTACGAAAAACATAAGGGCTCAACTAGGGTTAGCTTTTTAACCAACCCTCTTTTCCCATCTTAGCATCATCATATCCTTCCTAAACATAGATTTCAACTTCATTGGTAAACTAAAACATGCTTGGCCGAATATAACATACAGGTTGTTCAGACATTCAATCGCAACTACTCGTATGCAGGTGAGGGATACTTACTTCCTTCGCTTTGTTTTGGGTGGAGAAGATGACCTAAGAACCAACCCTAGCCCTTGCTTCTTGCTTGAAGGAGGTTCGGCCAATGGAGGAAATGGAGAGGGAGCTCAAGATTTTCGGTGAGAAGAGGAAGAAGAAGAGAGGAAGTGACCAAATTCAACCTTCCCTCTTCTTTATAAAGGGGGGAGGAAGAGAAGTTCCTCTTTTCTTTTCCATGCCTCTTCATTTACTCCTAGTCCCACTTATCTATAGTTTCCCCCTCTTCCTTAATCATATAATCCTATTGGGCTTCTGGTTAGTGGGTGCATCTATAAGGCTTGGCTATCTCTAGAGGTTTGGAGTTCAATTCCTAGGCCTTGCACCCCTTTTCGGCTTATTTTCTTTTATTTTTGAAAAGGCCCACATAAAGCCCATGATCATCAAGCCAAAAATTCTTGTAAAATTGCTAGGAATTTTACGGGCGTTACATTTGAGGTGTTGGTTGATTTCGGGATTTTATTGTTTTGAGGAATCAATAATATTTGAAATCTAATATTTTGATCATTGTGATTCTTAGGATTTTCAAATGGCTTTCAACCCACTTGTTGTGATTTTAAAAGAAAATAAGCTTACTGGACCAAACTACATTGATTGGAAAAGAAATCTGGATATTGTCTTAACTGCGGAGGAGTACAAATTTATACTCTTCGAGATCTGTCCTCCTAAGCCCTCCGATGACTCTGATGAAAAGGAGAAAGAACGTTATAAGAAATGGGTCAAGGCAGATGAGATGGCGCGGTGTTACATTTTGGCATCTATGTCAAATGTGCTGCAACATCAGCATCAGGTCATAGCCACAACTTATGACATGATGTTCAATCTCAAGGAACTTTTCAGACATCAGAGTAGGGCGGCTAGGCAGGAGGCATTGAGAAACTTGATGACGACCACCATGATAGAGGGAACACCCGTTAGGGATCATGTTCTCAAGATGATGGCTCATCTTAATGAGATGGAAGTCCTCGGAGCTGAGATCGATGGAGAAACCCAGGTCGATATCATTCTCCAGTCTCTGGCTAGGAGTTTTGAGCAGTTCCGCCTCAACTACAACATGAACAAGAGGTTGTATTCGTTGGCGGAGCTTCTGACAGAACTCCAGGCGGCAGAGGGGCTTTTTCGTTAGAGTGCTCAAGCCATGGTCGCTCAGAAGGTTTCTTCCTCTAAACCGAAAGGTAAGAAGAAGAAGAAGCAAGGTGGAGCGAAGAAGGTGGCAGTGGGACCTCAGGCAGGAGTGAAGAAGCTGAAAGGCAAGTGCTTCACTTGCAAGCAGACTGGACATTGGAAGGCGGACTGTCCTCACCGAAAGAACAAAGGTATATCTTCTTGTTTAGCTGTTGAAACATGTTTAGTGGTGTTATCTACGAGTGCCTGGTGTGTAGATACAGGAGCCACTGATCATGTCTGCAATACTTTGTAGGGGTTCTAGGAAACCCGACGACTAGCTGAGGGAGAGATTACCATCTTCATGGGCAATGCTTCAAAGGTGGCGGCTATTGCAGTGGGAGACGTTTATTTATCTTTTGATAGGAATAAATTTTTGGTTTTGAGAAATTGTCTTTATGTACCTACGTTTAGAAAGAATTTAATTTCAGTTTCTAAATTGTTTAAGGATGAATATTCTGTTTCTTTTAATGATAAAGTGGTTATAAAAAAGAATAGGGAGATTATCTGTTCTGGTACATTGGTTGGCAATTTATATACTCTAGAATCGAAAATTCCCACGATGCATATGAAAATCAATAACTCATCTTATAAGTCTAATAAGAGAAAAGAACCTTCGCAAATGAACCAAACATATCTTTGGCATCTAAGGCTTGGTCATATTAACCTAAGAAGAATTCAAAGGTTGATAGCTGATGGACCTTTAGGTTCATTAGTGGTGGAGGATCTCCCAACCTGTGAATCTTGCTTGGAAGGTAAAATGACCAAGAGGCCTTTCAAGGCCAAGGGGTATAGAGCCAAAGATGTGTTAGAATTGGTTCATTCTGATTTGTGCGGTCCTATGTCTCTCCAGGCAAGAGGTGGTTTTGAGTATTTCCTCTCTTTTATAGACGATTATTCAAGATATGGATACATTTACTTGATGCACCACAAGTCTGAATGCTTTGACAGGTTCAAAGAATTCAAGGCTGATGTGGAGAATCGTCAAGGTAAGAGTATTAAGACCCTACGATCTGATCGTGGTGGTGAGTACCTCTTGGGAGAGTTTAGAAATTACTTATCAGAGGCTGGGATTCAATCCCAATTGTCTGCACCTTGCACACCCCAGCAGAATGGTGTAGCGGAGCGAAGGAATAGGACTCTTATGGAGATGGTCAGATCGATGATGAGTTATTCTGAGTTACCTGTTTCATTCTGGGGGTATGCACTGGATACGGCAATGTATACTCTGAACTTGGTTCCATCCAAATCAGTACCTTCTACCCCTGTAGAATTGTGGACTAGGCGAAAGCCTAGTCTAAGACATATTCGGATATGGGGGAGTCCAGCACATGTGCTGAAGGGAGATGCTGGTAAGTTGGAATCTCGTACAGAAGTACGCTTGTTTGTTGGCTACCCTAAGGGAACGAAGGGTGGTTTATTCTATAGTCCTAGAGATTAGAAGGTGATCGTGAGTACGAATGCCAGATTTCTAGAGGAAGACTATGTGATGAACCACAAGCCCACGAGTAGGATTGTTCTTGAGGAGTTAACAGGGGAAGTCCCGACTTCAGTACCACCGGTACAAGAGGAGACACACAAGTCACTGCACCGCATGTCACAGAGCATACATAGCAGGCACCTCGTCGTAGTGGGAGGGTTGTTAGACAACCCGATAGATTCATGTTTTTGGGAGAGTCTTCGGACTTAGTCCCTGGTGAACATGAACCTGATCCCTGGACATATGATGAGGCAATCCAAGATAAAGATGCGGTATCTTGGCAAATAGCAATGAATTCAGAGATAGAATCTATGAATTCTAATCAGGTCTAGGAGCTAGTAGAGCCACCCGATGGTGTAAAAACCATTGGATGCAAGTGGATCTACAAGAGAAAGAGAGGAGTAGACGGGAAGGTTGAGACCTTCAAAGATAGGCTTGTTGCGAAAGGGTATACTCAGAAAGAGGGTATCGATTATGAGGAGATCTTTTCGCCGGTAGCTATGCTTAAGTCTATCCAGATTCTCTTATCTATAGCTGCTCATATGGATTATGAGATTTGACAGATGGATGTCAAGACAGCTTTCCTTAACGGAAGTCTTGAGGAGAACATCTAAATGCGGCAACCAGAGGGATTCATTGCTAAAGGCAAAGAGCATCTTGTATGTAAGCTTAATCGGTCCATTTATGGATTGAAGCAAGCTTCTAGATCTTGGAACATCCGCTTTGATGAGGTAATCCAGTCATGGATTTATTCAAAGTCCGGATGAGCCTTGTATATACAAGAGATTTGACGGAAACGTAGTGGTGTTTCTTGTACTATACGTAGATGACATTTTGTTAGTTGGCAACAATATCAAAGTGTTATCAAACATAAGGGTATGGTTGTCCAAACAGTTTGACATGAAGGACTTGGGAGAAGTGGGACACATCCTTGGGATCAAAGTTATAAGGGATCGCAAGAAAAGGATGTTGTGATTATCTCAAGCTTCATACATTGACACTATCCTTGCTCGTTTTAGCATGCAGAACTCCAAGAAAGGTTTTCTACCTTTTAGGCATGGAGTTCATTTATATAAAGAGATGTGTCCCAAAACATCAAAGGAGATAGAGGACATGAAGGTGGTTCCTTATGCTTCGGCAGTAGGAAGCCTCATGTATGCTATGCTATGTACGAGACCAGATATCTGCTTTGCCGTGGGCATGGTTAACAGATATCAGAGTAATCCTGGACAGGGACATTGGACTGCGGTAAAGCATATATTGAAGTACCTGAGAAGGACTAGGGATTATATGCTGGTTTACCGGGCAGATCAATTAGTCCCTGTAGGTTACACGGATTCGGATTTCCAATCAGATAGGGACAAGAGTAAGTCTACCTCGGGGTTTGTGTTTACTTTGGGAGGTGGAGCCGTAGCATGGAGGAGTGTCAAGAAGAAATGTGTGGCGGACTCCACCATGGAAGCTGAGTATATGGCAGCCTCTGAGGCAGCCAAGGAAGTTGTATGGCTCAGGAACTTCGTGATGGACTTGGATGTGATTCCTGGTTTTCCCAGAACTATCACAATTTATTGTGATAACAGTGGTGCAGTTGCAAACTCGAAGGAACCACGAGCCCATAAGGCGAGTAAACACATAGAGCGCAAGTACCACCTTATACGAGAGATCGTAAAGCGAGGAGAAGTTGTTGTCGCAAAGATTGCATCAGAGGATAACCTGGTGGATCCATTCACTAAGGCCCTTCCAGCGAAAGTGTTTGATAGGCATGTGGAGGACATGGGGATCAGATGTATGGCAGAGTGATGACGGCATAGTCTTTTAGTATAAGTGGGAGATTGTTGGAATGTATACTGAAAGCCTAGCTCTTTTTGTATGAACATTTTATTTTGGAATAAGAATCACATGATCATTGGTTGCACTTTATATTTATTATATGTGTGCATATTGTCTAATATTTTACATTGTAGATAACATGGTGCTTGGTGTGGCACAGAAGATCATGTTATTAGTCTCTTGTAAAATATAAGTAGAGGCTCAAAACCAAGATGGTGTTGGACAAACCATTGGCATGGTTGTAGTGTAGCTTGGTATTGTTTTGTCTTGAACATAGAGTTACACTAGTACACTTAGGTGTATTGAGCAGGACCGACATAGAGGTGATTCAATTAATTGCTGACTATATAATTGAATCGGACCTCGGATATTATGTTATACATGCTCTTAATCCCGATGTAATAACGGGCACATGTACTTAGTATTTATTTCTTTGATTTACCAGAGGGTGAGATTTAGATGGATTAAATCAATATGCCCGGTAAGTTGGGAAATGATATTATTTACATGGTGTGCCGTTGATTATAGGAGGAAACCGTGTCCTATATATTAGGTTGATGATGTCCCCTTGAGGAGCTCATAAGGTTCATCATGTAAACCCAGCTGGTTGACTTAGTCAACATGATGATAAGGTTGAATGGTACTACTCGAGGAGTTAGATGTTAATTAATTGATGGTCAATAAATCAATTAATTGACGGACATTCGATATCTTAAACACGGGGAGATGAATGTACAAATAATATATGGAGCCCATATTAATTTATGGGGGTTGGTGAGGTAGTTCAATGATGATCCTCTAGTGGAATGGAACGTCATTGATGGATCAAGTTAGTGTGGTTCCGATCCATCGGGTGGCCAAGATCCAACTCCTCCATATGGTCCCTATTGTAGCCTAATAAAATCCTTGTGAAGTCTAGATCCAAGAATGTAAAACAAAACCTAGAACCAATAGTTGAGATTAATTCCCTAGGCCCGATGGTTAGGATGAAACCCTAGAACCAACAGTTGGGATTAAATTCCTAGATCCAATGGTTAGGATGAAACCCTAGAACCAACGGTTGAGATTAAATTCCTAGATCCGATGGTTAGGATGAAACCCTAGAATCAACGGTTGGGATTAAATCTCTAAGATCCGATCGTTGGGATGAAACCCTAGATCCGACGGTTGGGATGAAATCCTAGATCCGACGGTTGGGATGAAATCCTAGATCCGACGGTTGGGATGAAACCCTAGATCCGACGGTTGGGATAAAACCCTAGATCCGACGGTGGAGATTAAATCCCTAGATCCGACGGTGGAGATTAAAGGAGGCTTAAGCCCAATTCTATAAATAGAAGTCTTAAGCTTGGGCGGCAATGAATAATTGAATTGGAATTAGGGTTTGGCTCTTCTCAAAGTGGGCAGCTAGGGTTTGGAGCAAAAGCTTGGGCGGCAAACTTCTTCCTTCTAGTTGTTGCCGGCGCCCACCTTCCTCCATCAAGACTTGGCTGGCGCCCATCCTCTAGGCCTCTCTCTTATTCCTTGGCCAGCGGTTCTCCTTCCATTGGTGGCCGGCGTTCACTCCTCCAATCTCTCCAAAGTGGCCGCCGGTTCTCCTTCCATTGGTGGCCAGCGCCTCATCCACTTGTTCCTTGGCCGGCGGTTGCATCAAATTCCCTAACTTGGTGGTCGGTTCTAGAAAGGATAGGTATTTGTTGGTTCTTCTCTTTGTTCGCAGCGGACAAGGAAGGGAAGACCGCGATCTAGAAGGCTTCTACTCGTGGAGGATCTTCGTCCACACGTCGTCCACGAGAAGGATAGGACATACGGTAGAAGATCGTAAGGTATAAAGTTTTATAACTTTATTTTCAGATCTGAGCATGTTCTTTTAAGTGTTGATTAAACATGTGTGCGTATGTATATATTTTGTATAATCATGGACTCCGAAGACAAATACAAAAACCGGCGATCTGTCCGTCGTCTCTTCCGCGGCTAATCAACTAGAAGAGTTGTGTTGCTTGAACAACTAGTTTGTTCAAGCGACCACTCAAGTTGTTAGCACGACGATGAATAGGTTGTGCTAAGGATACTCATCCCATCCGGATTAATTCTTTCATTAGTGAAAATTTTAATCCGGTGACATGGGAGCCAATGAGCCTCCGAAGCAACTACCAACAAAGAGGCTCTTCAAGGACATAAGCAAGCTTCTCATCCTTGAGAATGATTCTCAAGTTTTGAAGCCAGTCCAAGAAATTAGACCCAGTCAGTTTGTTCGATTCCAAAATAGAATGCAGATTAACAAACAACATTATCAAATGATTAACCTAGAAATACAAATTTGAGAATGTGAGAGAGATTATTTGATATGTAAACAATTTACATATTAGGCTCCCACTAACTTTTCGAATTCAAGAGCCCTTACTTTGAATTCAGGAGATCATAAATTTTTCTTTGAGTGTGTTGATATCCACTATAGATCATAATAACCTTGGCGTTAGGCCAATAAGCCATTTTTAGCTATAGTGGTAAGTATCAAGTATACCGATTACATATCGCATATATGTAACTATCACATTATGCTATCAACTCTTTGAATGTTCGCATAAACATCGGGTTGTTAACACATTAACAAGTATACATCAAATGTATATCACCTGACTTCACCTCTATCCACATTGACCTTGGCATTAGGTCAATAAGCCAATGCTTCAAGTTAAAGCCAACCCATTAATCATGAGATTGTATATCTATGGTTCGAACATATGTAATTTCAGGTTGAGCTTGACTTGGGTCAACAATACAAACAAGAAATTAGACTCTGGTTTTTACCATATTAATGGTAGGTGTAAGCTTTAAAATCTGTGTAAGGGTTTTATGTCTCATCCTCATGCATATGTTCTACCTATATGATATCGCATGCATGACATATATGATGACATGTCACAACACACGCATGACAAAAAGCATTTAATCATGGCATATGATATGACATGATTATGTCATAGCTGTCATTATATTATTTTGGAATTAAAATATGTTTAAAAATTTGATTTCCATAAATCAACATTCCTTTGATTAAATTAGAAAATAATTTTCAAATTTAATCTCATATTTTTGTTTGGGAAATATATTAAAGATAAAATATACTTTAGAATCTAGATTTCATAAATCATCATTGTTTAATTAAATAAGGATTTAAATCCAAATTTAATATTATATGTTATCTAGGAAATATATTAGAAATAAAATATGATTTTGAATCTTGATTTCCATAAATCATGATTCTCTAATTAAATAAGGAATCAATTCCGAATTTAATTTCATATTTTATTTGGTAAATATTTTTCAGAAATAAAATATGTTATCGAAGATTGAATTCCATAAAACAAAAATCCATAATTAAATTAGGAAACAATTTCAAATTTAATCACATACTTTATTTAACGAAATAAATACCTATTAAGAAAATCTAATTAATTAGGAAACATTTTCCATATTAAATTTCTTGATCAAATATTTTCAGAAATATAATTTCCTAAAATTTCCAAATCTGGATTTTTTTTTCTAACAAATTAGAAAACTTTCAAAAAAATGGAAATTTTTCCAAAATAGGAAAATTTCCAAAATACTTCTATGACCAACTACGACTTCGTAAAACCTATTTTGCGAATATGTCGAAATACGGTTAGGCTCTGTTACCAATGTTGGGTTACGACCGACGCGTAGATGTACTTTTGTCATTTCACAAATGAACACAGCGGAAGAAAAACATAATAATTTCCTAAATTATTGCAACACTCACACCCACACTTGCTGGATTACAACACGTTCGTACATATCCGCCAAATAAAATTTTACATACAATAACAACAACAACAATAACAACAACAATAAAGCCTTATCCCACTAGGTGGGGTCGGCTATATGGATCCTTCTACGCCATTGGACTCTATCCCCTACTATATCATCATCTATATTTAAATAAATTTTATCTTGTTTTATTATTGCTAACCAAGTATTTTTTAGTCTTCCTCTTCCTTGTTTGATGTGTATATTTGGTATCGTTTCACATCGCCTAATTGGAGCATTTATTGGTCGTCTAAGTACATGTCCATACCACCTTCCTCATTTTACATACAATAAGTATAAAATAAATTTTACTCTAGGTATATCTTTCAGATGATGACGAGCAAGAAGGGCATCAACCCTATGATGCTCGCGGAGCTTCGTCCCTACTCGTATCCACGCTGAATCTTCAAAGGGACGACTTCTCAAAGCCATGAGTTTGACCTTCTCTTCGCTACTAGACGAAGCAAGAAGGTTGGGTGATCGGAGAGAAATTGCCAACTCATTTTGTGACACAAATGAGTCCTCAAACAACCTTCGTAAGGTTATCGATTTGTGTCGGAATTAGGCACTATTTTTTAAGCTTCAATAAGAGACAATAACAACCCTAAAATTTAGAGTGGCTGACCTCTAAAAAGGTGGAAACAACCCTTGTTTCCTTCATCGCTGGTGGAACACCAAACCTTAATTCTTCTAGGTTTGGCCAAGGGCACAAAGGAAGAAACATTTCTTCCCAGCCTTGGCCAAATGGTCAATCCACCTTGAGGAAGACTTGGCCGAAGTTCACCACTTCCTTAGGGAGGAGCTAGCCGGACCTAAACAAGGGGGAGCCTTGCTAGGGTCGGCGGCAAAGAAGAAGGAAGAGGGTAGAGAGTTCGTCTAGGTTGAGGAAGAGGGCCTTAAGGACTTCTATTCATTAGGTTTAGCCTTTATAACCCTTTATATAGGCACTAATACTAATGGGTTATAGGTTAGTGGATCAAATCCCTAAAACCATGACTATTAAGGATTAATCTCATCCATTAAACACTAAATGGGCCCTTAAGGAAAAGAGGGCCCTTTTAATTATAACCAAATGGGTTTAGTTTATAATTAAACCTTTTAAGGCCCAACCTGTCTTCTTAAGACGTGCACCTTTCGTGTTTCCGACTTAACAAATATGTCTATATTTTTCATGTGTTGGTTCCAACCAAACTTGATCTCTCACGATCTTGAGAATCCAATTCTCAAACTTGTTTTAAGTCTCTCCGAAGTATTCATAGTGCGTGTGACCTAATAGGTTCTTGGTTTATGTAGGCTGTCAATAATTAACCATTAATTATGGAATGATTATGAGTGGAACCTAGTAGTAAATCATGATCCCCAATTAACCTAAAAATCAATGCTTGATCTCGTAATCATTTCTGAACCCTTCAGCAATTACAGTGAATTGTGTCTCATTTCTTTCACTCATCTTATACCACTTGATTAAGGACATGGCCTATGTGTCAGTCCCCACTAGGCTGACTATGTCACACCTAGCCCAAGTCTTACTTCCTCGTCCTTTGGATTCTAATTACTTCGACATGTATCCAAGAGTATCATACTCTTTGACTTGCAATGCTTTGTTGGATTGAGAAAATGCTAGAGGGGGTGAATAGAGTTCACTAAACTTTTCTTTTCGTCGATTAAAATAAAGTACACAGCAGAAAACTAAAACACAAAACATAAGTATTTTTTACTTGGTTCACAACTCATCGGCTGCTATTCCAAGGCCCTGTGATCCTTGATCGCTTCCGAAGGGCAAAACACTAAAAATCTCTTCCTTGTTAGAGGTAAGAGGCAACCGAATACAATGATGTAGAGGAAGAGATAACAACCTTACCTCTCCTCTTTACAAATAATAATTAAGGAAATAATACCAACAAATAACTTGTAGAGGATGCACAGTCGGAGTAGCGTTGTAGCACGAAGGATTGCAGAGAGCCAATGCATTTAGGAGTTCATTGATTGATTCATGGGTTCGAGTCCTCCCCTCATTTTATAGATTGTCACCTTAGAATTTGTCCCAACCCAAATCAAAAACTCGGTGATCTTATCTTGAGGTGGCGGCATATCTTATCATGATATGGTAGCATTGATCTCTATCTCTTTGACCTTGTGCACTGGGTTGATTCGTCGACATCAGTCGACTGATCCTTTTGGAAATCGACTGTCTTCAGTCGACTACTGACACCTCCAATCAACTGCTGCACTTGAGAATTCCTGCAACACAAGGTTAGCACAAGAGATGCATAATTTCATGCAGTGTTATAGTCCTTTGACTGTCCGATCTCGACTTCGACATTCCTCTGAAAACCTTGGTCGGATAAACGCCTAGGATTTTCCTCTAACCAAGGGCGTGTCCTTACCACTGCTCCACAACCAGGAGCTTACATTTAGTCCTTTTGACCCGTCACTTAGCTTTCGGTCTTCCGCCTAGGTTCCTCGACTCCACGAGGTTCTCCCGATGTTGCCCGACCACCACGATTTCTCATCCCGAGATTCTCCGCGTGTCGCTAACCTTCATCTTAGCTTAAACACTTCCTGCACACTTAACATAGCATATGAGATAACAAAATAACTTAACTTTGAATCTTTACCATTATCAAAACCAAGGTTCGGTTAAATAGTCCACCTACACAAACAATCTCCCCCTTTTTGATCTATGGCAAACCAATTCAAAGTTAAGAAAAAAAAAGCAATAAGTATTAAATAATCATTTTTCAAAATGTCCCCCTTAAGGGTACCTCCCCCTTAACCCCAGGTGAGTTTTGAAAAACAATTACTTTTTGAAAAAAGTAGTAACCTCTTAACTTTAACCTCTCTCTCCCTTTGACATATATCAAAAATAACTTTATAAGGGGTGCATTTTTAAGCAGTGAACCAGTATGTTCAACTCCCTTTAACATTTAAGAGCTTAGGTTTCTAGATTTTGCACCAACAATGTATACCCTAGGTTAGGATGTGACTGTCCTAACCTAGAGGTACTATAGAGGCTCATGTCTATTGGGTTTATGCCAAACTAGAGGTAGCTAGAGATACTAAGTTTGTCCAACTTAAGTATTCTCTCCCCCTTGGCATATTATCAAAAAGAAGGATTTTAAATTTTGAAAGTATTGGGAATTTTTTTTTTTAATAAAATATTTTTGACAACTTCTATGATGATTATCCAATTAGAACCTCTAATTTAACCTAACATCCTTGCTAGCCACAAGGAAGACTTATCTAGAGGGTATCCTTTTTTGTTTGACAAACTCTTAGGACATCCTTATTGGCTACAAGAAAGGCTCACCTAAGTGTCCAGAGGGTCTAGATGTCTAAAGTTGACCTGAGGATTTTGACGTCCAGTATTGGTCAACTAACCATCATTTTAAGAAGCATAGTTATTTTGAAAACTACGTATAAGTACACACAACAATCATGATAACCAATAAAAATAGTTTTAGGAATCTATTTATGTATATATAAATTTTGAAATCACTTTCAAAACTATTTTCCATTTGTTGTCTGATGCGGGTATGGGAAAAAATCTGGTCACACCGTTTTCAATGCAGTGAAGCACTGAGGGAGCTCTCAGAGGATTCTCCCCGACCGTAATTAGTAAAGAATAAGAGGATGAAGTAGATGAAATGCAAGAAACCGACGCCAGCAATCGAGATTCATACACAAGATGTAACGTGGTTCGGAATGAGGATTCCTACTCCACGGAGGTGAGTTTTTTCACCAGATGCGGTGCCTAAGCACTTTCACTATAAAGGTCCTCCTTTACAGAAAGCAAGTTTCCGCAGGTGGAGGAGAAAGACCTCTTACAATGATATTACAAGACAAGGAAGATACAAGAGATGTAGCAATGGCCGATCTCCGTCCTTCTTCTCCGGCGAGATGGATGTTCCCTTTCTTCCTTCGCCTCTTGCCTCTTCTTCTCTCTCTTGCTGCGTCGGAATGATTGCCCATTTCGGATCCCCTCTTTCTCCTTGCTTCATCCCTTTTATCTTCCCTTTTCCTTCATCGTAATGTCTCAGGCTATCTCCATCGTACACGTGGCCACAACCTCCCCCTGGAGAATAATTCTGTTACAGATATGAGGAGTAAAGACTCCTTGGAATATTGCGTGGGGCCTCCCAAGTCGTTGCCTAACACCTCCTCCTCTATTTTTCGGGTAACTAGGTTAGACTATCTCCCTCAACCATCCGCTTTGAGTGAAGCTAGTTTTGGTTTATAGCCCACCGGCACCCTAGCCCTAGGGTTTCTCATCAACCCGAACCAACTCCTCTTTTTCCCCATGTCAAATTCCCTTTGTATTGATCAGATTGGACCAACCTCTCGGCAAAGCGCCTTCCATCTCTCCTTTGTCGTGTCGATTGCTTTCGCTAACTCGCCCGTGCCAATGGCTTCTGATATTCGCCCGTGCTAATGGCTTCTGATATTCGCCCGTGCTAATGGCTTCTGACATTCGCCCGTGCTAATGGCTTCTGATATTCGCCCGTACCAATTGCTTCTGACATTCGCCCGTGCCAATGGCTTCTGACATTCGCCCGTGCCAATGTCTTCTGATATTCGCCCGTACCAATGGCTTCTGATATTCGCCCGTGCCAATCTTCCTTTTCTTCCTTAACGGAGCCGTGTATTTCGGATCGGATCTAGGGTCACCTGCTAACCCCTCTATCGGGGATTATGTAGAGAAGGTACCAGTAGTATCATTAGCCAACCCCGAAAAATAGTCAAGCGAAGTTATAAGCTTGACTTTCCTAATGTACATAAAGTTTCTGACCTATTCTTCATCTCTCGACTTAAATCCATCCGTTCCCTTATAACTCCCCCCGGTATATTGAAGGAGGCCCGCTGGGCCCATGGGCTCCGCTTCTCCTTCTCCTTCTGTGCAGCTGAATCATCGCGGAAAACCCTATATAAACCCTCGCCTTCTTCTTTTAGGTATCGTTTAGTGTGCTTGATAATCCAGTATGTTCTTCTTCTCCCGTGATTCTCACCGGCGTTGTTGCGGCGACCCAGTTCTTCCTTTCCTCACACGATTCTTCTTTAACCCCCGAGTAAGTGTTCTGCTTTGTTCACGCCCATGGCTCCTAGGACCACCTCTTCACCCGCCTGGTATGAACATACCATAACCCAGTTAGATTGTAAACATTATTTCTTTAATATTAAGACTGACTACATAGACCCCTCTATAAAATGCTGTTTCACGACTAAACTGCATCGGCCTCATAATCCTCCTCCCGGTTTGACATGCTTTTTCTCTGAACAAATTCTTAACGGCATATCCCTGCCGGTACCACAGGTCTATTTGGACCTCCTAAACTTCTATGGACTACCCCTGAACCAATTCACCCCCAACTCCTTCCGGATTCTATCGGGAGCCCACATAGTGTTCCAACACTTGAACCTCTCTTTGACCCCCGAAATATTCCATTGCTTATTCTAGTTAAAGTCTTCTAAGGCAGGTCTCTTTTATTTATCTAGCCGTTCAGACTGTCAATTCCTGGTGAACTTGCCTACTTCCCACAAGGGCCGGGAAGCACTATACTTCTTTGTACAACTTCCAGAACCTTTACCCTATTCCGATACTTGGAAGGTAGACCTTCCCGAATTGCCTCCCTTCCGGGAAATGAGGACCAAATGTCCCTTTCCGAAAGTGTATAGAGTTTTAGGAGAGTTACATTACTGCTCAAACCAGCTGGTAGAAACTCCCCTCTTAAGCCACTTTGGATTATCTCCTCTACCTTTGACGACTTTGGTTGCTGTAGGTAGGGTGACATTTATCCTGCAATGTGACTTCCTTTTTAGGTCATTCATCTTTCTTACCAGTATATCTTGTAGATAATATGATGCAGAAGGCTTTGGTGGAAGGGGAGTTGATCGAGACTGCCAAGAAGAAGGTATCAACTAAAAGAGGCAAATCCACAGTAGCTCCGTCACCTCCTCGGAAAAAGCTGCGGCTCATCAAGAAAGGAGCCTCCAGTTCATCGGCTCTCCCTCCCTTGTCTCAACGGTCTCAGGGTCTCAGCCCCTAACCATTTATGAGCCAAGAAGAGGAGGCAGTACCTCCCCTGTCCCTTCTCCCTCTCTTCAAGGAGGGGATTCCCCCTCCCATTTTCTTCTTTCCTCCCCCTCTGCACAAAATTCACCTCCACCTTCCCATATAGAGTCCCTCCAAGCTCATGTTCCTTCTGACCCAAGAACTGCTCCCACCCCCCTTCACCATATCAGACCTCCCTCCTCCTCTAAAAAGGAAGACCCCTCCCTTCCTGTTCCTCCGAGGGCCACGTTGGGGTCCCTGCTGCAAATTCGGCACCCCTCGGAGGTGAAATTCTTTAATCAGTCGGGCGTACAAGGCCCATGCGAGCAAGTGAGCAAACTACTGGCTGAGGTATCTATTACTTCTCCTCTTTCTCTTTACCGCAAGTATTACTATATGCCAATGTATAATGACAGTTTTCTTTCCTGCAGGCCGCCACTCAGCATAGCAAAATGGTAACTCGGTTGGCCCACTTTCAATATACTGTGGAAACTCGCCACTTCGCCTCAGTGACACAACAGAAGAATCTCGTTCGGCAGTTAAGCGAACAAGAGACGAAGGAGGCTGATATAAGGGGCCAATGTGAGGAGGCTATGGTACAATTAGCCTTGGTCAAGAGCGTGAAGGAAGAATTGCAGCGAAAGAACGAGGAATTGCAGCAACGGATTTTCCTCCAATCCAGTGAGCTGCAACAACTAGATGACTTGGCCCGGGAGTTGAAAGAATATAAAGGGCACCTTGGGGAGGCCATGATCAAAGCTGCGGACTCTTCAACCATCATTCTGACTTGGCCAGGCGCTCTGGGCTCAATTGGGCGTCGATCTTGAGGAGAGATCTTGTATTGAAAAATGCCAGGAGCTGTCTTCTATAGTGGCATCTTTTCCTCAGGCTTTATCAACGGCAGCTCAGCAGCAATCCATCCTTCACCAAGAATATTCAGAGGCCCTCTCGACTTTGGGTCGTCAGGCCATACAAGCGGCCACTGAAAAAGAGGCTCTGGCGGCTGAACTGGCGGAAAGTCGAGCTCAACTAGCCAAATGCCAAGATCAGATGAAAGAGCAGGAGGCTGATCTTAATAGACGCTACGTGAAGAAGGGGGTAGATTTGTTTGTATTAGGCTTTGAGGGGTCCTCGGCTCAAAAGCGCGGCGAGGATACCGCCTCGGACACTAGTTACTTGGATGCGGTAGGGGCGTTAGCTAAGTGTCTGCCCGATCTCTTCGAACTGTAATTTATAACATTCTCTTTTTTAGTAATTTCCCTGATGGCTTCTTGCATGCTTCTGAATGATAACTTTGTCCATATAACTAACTATCATAATCTTGTTATGCTCCTTGAGGGGTTGGGAACTCTGAACCAATTTTAAATTGATCTTGCTCTATACTGTTATCTCTTTGCCGTGTCGTACAGTGCAATAACCTCGTCGGTTCGGGATTATCGGAGAGATCTCGAATACCGTTATTCCCCTCCGCTCTAATTTTGGTTCGGGGATTCGATTGAAAGGTCTTTACCTGATATCATTCATATCCGTCCCGATTCCGGTTCGGGAATTCGCTGGAAGGGTTTTTACCCGATATCATTCATATCCGTCCCGATTCTGGTTCGGGAATTCGCTGGAAGGGTTTTTACTCGATATCATTCATATCCATCCCGATTCTGGTTCGGGTGACGCTTTAAAATAGCTCTTGCCTGTTGATCTTCCCTATCTCTCTTACTGCTTTGGAAACGATATCAATCTCTTCGTCTTCTTTCCCCTTTCCCAGAACCTCTGTTGCCCGTTTTCTTCCATTATAAATCCTTCGTCCCCCATGTCTTCGTCCTGCTATCTCACTATCATGGCTTCAGCAGGGCATCCTATCGAAATTTCTTCAAAGTCGGAATCTTTTGAACTACAAGACTGGGTCTCTGAGAATATGGAAGATTCGGAGACCCGCTCAACTGCTACTTCAACTTTCCGCCCCCTTCCGCTCCCGTCTCTCCCTCCAACTCCAACTCCTCCTACAGGGAGGTCCTTCTGCGCCCTTTCCCCTCCTTCTGTAACAGGGTGTGGAATCCTCCCTTCACATGGGAGTATACAGTGGGAGATCCTCGCGCTACCACTGAACTTCCCTCACTTCCACCAGCGCTGGCTTTCATCCCAGTCCCCCCGGCAAAGGTTCATCCTTCTCCTTTTGATGAAGGTCCACCAGTTCTTCCTCCACCTCAAGGCGAACGCTTCAGAGTTATATTGGCTCCTTCTCCCCCCGAAGAGACATCTCCCGCTTCATCTGTTAGGAGTAATCATGGAAAATCTTTGTAGATCAAGTTAATGTAATCGTTTCAAATATGTTAATAAAAAATAAGGGAGGCAAATGATATCTGTTTTTGTCTTTTTCCTGTAGAAGTAAGGTTTCTATCTTCCAAAAGGACGGTAATCTGATCCGAACATACCTTCTTCTATCATTTCTCGGGGATTCGGACCTTCTTAATTACAATTGTAGTCCCGTCAACCTTCCCACTACTGCCCCCACGTTTCCTCTTCTTTACTGGCATTTATGGTCCCTACTTCTCCTACCAATAAATGCACTATTCTCCTTCGTCGCCATAAAAACCCCCGACCTTTACCTGATAGCTTCCTCATTCTCCTTTTTCCTTTACTTGCCATGGACAGAATATCGAAACAGGGCAGCAGTTCCTCGCCTTCTAAAGAACAGATAAATGATTGTCGATACATAGCTATCTTGGAGGAACAAGTGAAGTGTTTACAACAACAGCTGGAGGAAACGTCCGCCAATAATCGCTCCCTGCGCCAACAACTGGTCGGGTCCCAAAAGGAACTGGCCAAGCAGACCTTCCTGCAGCAATCCTATCGGCGTCAACTGTGGTGCCACTCTCAACCATACAAGGGAACTCCCTCTGTCCCTCCTAACAAAGAACTGTAATGCCCGGGATATATAAGGGCTGCTGTTTGTTATTTTCCCTTGTAGATGACTTAGAATATGTAATTCCCTCACATCAATGAACTTTCCTAGTTTGTCTCCCTTCTCCAGTATCTTCTGAGTTGTACCACTCTTTACTCCTTTTGTATTCACGTGGACTCACACAGGACTGAGGCATATTTCGGCTCTTCTGTCTTTTCAATCTGCCGGGTATGCAGAACCCCTAAATGAGTCAACCATGCTATCTTCCGCTCTGCCTTGCGGGGATATCGGTTCTTCCGTCTTTTCAATCTGCCGGGTATGTAGAACCCTTAAATGAGTCAACCATGCTATCTTCCGCTCTGCCTTGCGGGGATAGAAATTTATACACAGAGTAAATAATAACCGAAGGATATCGGTTCTTCCGTTCCACCACCACACGGGGATATCTTCCGCTCTGCCTTGTGGGGATAGAAATTTATACAAAGAGTAAATAATAACCGAAGGATATAGGTTCTTCCGTTCCACCACCACACGGGGATATCTTCCGCTCAGCCTTGCGGGGATAGAAATTTATACACAGAGTAAATAATAACCGAAGGATATCGGTTCTTCAGTTCCACCACCACACGGGGATATCTTTCGCTCTGCCTTGCGGGGATAGAAATTTATACACAGAGTAAATAATAACCGAAGGATATCGGTTCTTCCGTTCCACCACCACACGGGGATATCTTCCGCTCTGCCTTGCGGGGATAGAAATTTATACACATAGTAAATAATAACCGAAGGATATCAGTTCTTCCGTTACACCACCACACGGGGATATCTTCCGCTCTGCCTTACGGGGATAGAAATTTATACATAGAGTAAATAATAACCGAAGGATATCGGTTCTTCCGTTCCACCACCACACGGGGATATCTTCCGCTCTGCCTTGCGGGGATAGAAATTTATACACAGAGTAAATAATAACCGAAGGATATCGGTTCTTCCGTTCCACCACCACACGGGGATATCTTCCGCTCTGCCTTGCGGGGATAGAAATTTATACATAGAGTAAATAATAACCGAAGGATATCGATTCTTCCGTTCCACCACCACACGGGGATATCTTCCGCTCTGCCTTGCGGGGATAGAAATTTATACATAGAGTAAATAATAACCGAAGGATATCGGTTCTTCCGTTCCACCACCACACGGGGATATCTTCCGCTCTGCCTTGCGGGGATAGAAATTTATACACAGAGTAAATAATAACCGAAGGATATCGGTTCTTCCGTTCCACCACCACACGGGGATATCTTCCGCTCTGCCTTGCGGGGATAGAAATTTATACATAGAGTAAATAATAACCGAAGGATATCGGTTCTTCCATTCCACCACCACACGGGGATATCTTCCGCTCTGACTTACGGGGATAGAAATTTATACACAGAGTAAATAATAACCGAAGGATATCAGTTCATCCGTTCCACCACCACACGGGGATATCTTTCGCTCTGCCTTGCGGGGATAGAAATTTATACATAGAGTAAATAATAATCGAAGGATATCGGTTCTTCCGTTCCACCACCACACGGGGATATCTTCCGCTCTGCCTTGCAGGGATAGAAATTTATACACAGAGTAAATAATAACCGAAAGATATCGGTTCTTCCGTTCCATCACCACATAGGGATATCTTCTGCTCTGCCTTGCGGGGATAGAAATTTATACATAGAGTAAATAATAACCGAAGGATATCGGTTCTTCCGTTCCACCACCTCACGGGGATATCTTCCGCTCTGCCTTACGGGGATAGAAATTTATACATAGAGTAAATAATAACCGAAGGATATCGGTTCTTCCGTTCCACCACCACACGGGGATATCTTCCGCTCTGCCTTGCGGGGATAGAAATTTATATGTATAGCGCCAAAGCAATCAACATAAAGGAGGCAACGCCTTCATATCATTCCTCTTTTGGTTCTCCTCCTGAAGGGGAACGCCTATGTCCGCACCTTCCCCTGCAGATGGGGGGTTTTAATACATAATGGGCCATTTAGAAATATAAACCATTCTTTCCCTTTCACCACACATAAGAAGCCCACTAATGGCTGCAAGCCAATTCTTCCCCCTTTTATAGGGGGTTCTTTTGTCTTCGTTGCTTCTGCCATCCTCATCCCTTCGCCTTTTGGTCTCCTTTTTCTTCATCTGTTTGCTCCTCCGCCGCCAAACCTCGTTTCCTCGATCCTTTCTTCCCAGCCCCACTTTTCCTTTTATTTTTAGACCCCCAAGATGCATTCTAACTTCTTCCAGGAGATAGCGGGCCGCTACCCGAATCGCAAACAGGATGTTGGTCAGCCTTTCGCTTCTTCTTCCTCTTCACCTTCCCTGATCACCACCATACCTGATTCACCTCATCGTTCTCCCTCTCCTCCTCCGGCGACCCTCACTACCTCCATCCCGGAGGAAGCCTGGGTCATTAGTCTCTCCTCACTTCCTCCGGTCTTTACAAGCCCTAACTTTCCTACTCTTTCTCCTTCCGTCCACGACGTTCAGAAATCGTCTTCTTCTTCCCCGCAACCTGGGGATGAACCTAGGGAAGATGTATTCCCATGTCAGCCAATGACAGAGGCCGGATCGCCCCTGTCTTCTCTTTCCCCGGCCCGTCGTTCCTTTTCTGAACCCATGGCGGTTGATATTCCTTCACTGCCAACTTCCCCCCTTGCTCATCGCCTGAAGAAACCCTCTCCTCCTGTGGGCCTTGGCCAGGGTCCCTCTACTTCTTGCATCCCCATCGAAGGCTCCTCCAGCCCAATGCTCATCATCTCGTCTTCTCAAGATCCCTCCTCCGATCAGCTTCCTTCCGTCTTTCCTTCCGAACTCAACCCCCAACCAGGCGTGAGACATATCCTCCCTGCAACTCCGGATATGCCGCCCCTGACTACCACCTCCATGGGCTGTCCAAATGATGCTCCTCCTTCTTTCCATTCTCAACCAATGGATACTGCCCCCATTTTCCCCTTTATAAGCGAGATTCCTCCTTCAGCATCTTCCGTCCCGTCTTCTTCCCTTTCTCCTAGGAGTCTTCGGATCCTGAACTTAGAGGAAGTGGTTCCTCGCGTAGAAGGCCTGCGTCATGCTCTGGACTTGGTATGTTTTCTTACTCAGCTTCCTTAGCTTTGTCTAGCTGACCAATTTCTTTTCCCACGACCGGTATGTAGGCCCTGACCAACCATCAAGAATTGGATCGCTCTCTTCATCAATACCAGGCTCAAGCCCAAGAATGGGAGTGACAACAACGGGAAGGCTTGGCGAATGCTCAGAATCGAGAACGACTCCTGCTACAACAATTGCACCGTTGCCAAGAGCAATTACTCGAAGCTCGCCAGCAAATTCAGAAGGATGCTGACACTATTGCAGCATTAAAGGAGCAACCACGTCCAGGTGCAGAGCCACTCGTCCCCCAACAGGAAGTCCAGTCGGCCTCTCTTGACACAGAATCTTCCTCGGCTCAAGAGTTACTTCATCTTCAAGGGCAGGTAGCAGAGCTCCTCAAGGGGAAGCAACAGGATTCTGACACCATCGCTCGTCTTCAAGTTCAGTATCGACGAGCATAGGACAAGATAGGGGACCTCCGCACTCGCTTGTGCAAGGAGGTACAAGAAAACTCATCCCTCGTAAATTCCAGGATGCATTCTCACGCACGCCTACGCAGGCAAGAAACTTCCCTCCAGAGGATGAGCCGAACTCGCCTCAACGGATCCTATTCCGGTGGAGGATTTACGGCTTCCATGCGTCAAAATATGGTGGAGATAACGCACCTTGTGCAGCAGGACCAAAGTTCCCGAGCCGATGATGTCTCTATCTTGGCCGATGCTATTATGGAGGTGTTGCGGCGCTATGTAGACGTGCGTCGAAATCTTCGAGAACAACAAGAAACATGCGAGAGGCTGCACCGAGAGCGAAGTCCTGACCGTCCGAACCGTGAGGAGCGGCTAATCATTTTAATACGCGCCACCTATCAAGACGGATTTAATGAAGCGGTTGATTCGTATACATTTACATTCTCCCACTTATCCTTCATTTTCCTTAAATTGGGAGGCTGGTTTTCGACGTTATCCTCCCGACCGGTTTAAGCTGTAATTTAATATCCCATTTTGAAACGGGAATTTCCTTTCTGTTTTTCCTCTTCTTCTTCAAGATGTATTGATAATACCATATTGCCCTTGTAAATAACCCCTTAATGAAATTTGGAGAATACTTGGCATCTAATTAACGCAATCAATTCAAGAAGCCCCCCTTCGGAGTTTCATAATTTCCCTTCTTCTATTCCATATTTCTTATATAGTGTGAAAGAGTTTTAAATGAAGGGCATTCCAAGGTCGTGGAAGCTCTTTGCCTTGGTCATCTTTCAGATAATAGGCTGACCCAGCTACGCAGCGCGTTATTTCATAAGGTCCTTCCCATTTGGGAGCCAGCTTTCCAGGGTCTCCAGCGGGATTGACTTTACGCAAAACCCAATCCCCTTCTTGAAATCTCCGAGGCGTCACTTTCTTATTAAAGGCTCGCTGCACTCGGTTCTTGTAAAATTCCGCTCGCCTCCGTGCCATCTCCCGCCTTTCATCCACCAAGTCCAATTCGGTGCTTCGGATACGTTGGTTCTGATTTGGTTCGTATGCCTTTATCCGAGCGCTATTCAACAAAACCTCGACCGGAATAACGGCTTCCGCCCCGTATACCAAACTAAAGGGAGGTTCTCCTGTTGCTGTCTTGGGTGTGGTTCGATAGGCCCACAGGACGTCGGGTAACTCTTCTACCCAGTTTCTCCTCTGAGCACCCATCTTGGTCTTTAATCCTTGAATGAGGATCCTGTTAGTTACTTCCACCTGCCCATTCGCTTGAGGATGGGCTCCCGAAGTGAAAGCCTGCTGAATGTTGAGACTTTGGCACCATTCTTGGATCTTTTTTCCTTGGAACTGTCGTCCATTGTCACTAACTATTTTCCGAGGGATACCATACCGACAAATGATATTTCTCCATAAGAACTGTATTACATCATTCTTAGTAATTTTGGCTAAGGGCTCTGCCTCCACCCATTTGGAAAAATAATCCACAGCTACCAATAAAAACTTCCTCTGTAAAGGTGCCACTGGCATCGGGCCTACTATATCCATTCCCCATTGATCGAAAGGACAAGAAGAGATTACGACTTTCATTAACTCAGCTGGCCATTCCGAACGGTTACTATGCTTCTGACAAGCGATGCAAGTTTGCACTATATGAGCAGCATCTTGCTGAAGAGTAGGCCAAAAGTATCCTGCCAATAAGGCCTTTCTTGCTAAAGCTCTCCCTCCTAAATGATTGCTACAACATCCTTCATAGATCTCTCGGAGTACCCATTCCGCATCCTCATTTCCCAGGCATTTTAACAAGGCTCGCCCAAAAGAGGTCTTGTATAGGTCTTCATTCAAGAGGATGAACCGTTTGGCTCGGTTTATTAAAGTGGATGCCGCTATTTTCCCTTCAGGGATCTTCCCGTGCCGTAAATAAGCTATGATGTCGGTCCTCCAATCAAGAGTTAGGCTTGATTCGGGTATGTTTCCCTCCACGCTGCATATTGCTAAGGAAGTATGAATTCTCGTATGGATCGCTTCCGAGGATTTTATTCCTCCCATAGCGCTAGCCATCCGAGCCAATTCATCTGCCTTCCCGTTGTGCTCCCGTGGGATTTGCTTCAAGAGGACCTGACGAAATTGAGCTTTTTCTTTCTCAAAAGTCTTCAAGTACTTATGCAGCCTTTCCTCCCGCACCACAAAAGAACCTTGAAGTTGTGATATTACCAACTGGGAATCCGAGTGGATCACAATGGAAGAAGCCCCCACTGCTTTAGCAGCTTGCAGTCCCACTAGAATGGCTTCATATTCTGCTTCATTATTAGATGCCCGATATTCCAGGTGAACTGCTAATCGAGTTTCATCACCCTCCGAGGAAATTAATAAAATACCAACGCAGCTGCCTGTAACGCAGCTGCCTGTAGATCCTGAAGAACCGTCTACAAATATATTCCATGCCTCTGATCCCTCCTCCTTTGTTGCCGAACCATCTTCCGCGCCGCAAGGTACCTCTGCCAGAAAATCAGCGAGTGCTTGGGCCTTGATAGTCGTTCAAGGTTGGTAGTGAATATCATACTCGCTTAGTTCTACCACCTATTTGGCCAATCTTCCAGAGAAATTTGGCTTAGTGACGACCTTACCCAATTCGCTGTGTGTTAGAACGGTGATGGGATGAGCCAAAAAGTACGGCCTTAATTTGTGGATGGTTAGTACTAGGATATATGCCAGCTTCTCTAGCTTCGTATAACGGAATTCTGCCCCCTTCAGGATATGGCTGGTATAATAAATAGGTTGCTGGTGAGAACCTTCTTGTTTCAATAATACCGAACTAATGACTCCCTCCGAGACGGCCAGATACATCCATAATGGTTCTCCAGGTATTGGTTTGGCTAGCAGGGGGAGTCCAGCCAAATATTTCTTCAAATCCTGGAAAGCATGTTCACATTGATCATCCCACAGAAATTTAGCAGCCTTGCATAAAATCTTGAAAAAAGGCAGCCCCTTGTCCGCCGATCTGGCTATAAATCGGGATAAAGAAACAATCCTGCCCACCAACTTTTGGGTCTTTCGCATATTAGCAGGTGATTTCATGCTGCATAGGGCTTGCACTTTCTCAGGATTGGCTTGCAACTCCTTCTCCATTACTATGTACCCCAAGAACTTGCCACTCTTTACCCCGAACAGGCATTTGTTATGGTTCAGTTTCATATTAAACCGCCTTAATGTAGAGAAGGTTTTATTTAAGTCCTTGACTAAATCCTGAATGACCTTCGATTTGACCAAGATGTCATCCACGTATACCTCCACATTCTTCCCTTTCTGCTCCGTAAAGATTTTGTCCATAAGGCACTGATAGGTGGCTCCTGCGTTTTTTAGTCCGAACGGCATTACCACATAAGCGTATAACCCTTGCTTGATCACAAAGCTAACCCTCTTTTGATCTTCTTGGGCCAAAGGTATTTGATGATATCCTTGATATGCATCCATTAGGGACACCACTTCATACCCCACAGTAGAATCCACCAGTTGATCGATACGAGGCAAGGGGTAGCAGTCTTTAGGGCATGCTTTATTCAAATCACGGAAATCGATACACATCCTCCATTGCCCCGAAGGCTTGGGGACCAAGACTACATTAGAAACCCATTCGGGGAACTAGATTTCCTTTACATGACCCGCTTTTAGTAGTTTGTCCACTTCTTCTGCTATGACTTTGTCCTTTCCTGGTCAAAAATGTCGCCTCTTCTGTTGGATGGGTCGGGCTCCTTTAATGATATTGAGATGGTGTTCCTCCACTTGAGGATGGATCCCCGCGAGATCATGCACATCTTTTGCAAAGATGTCTTCATTCTCCATCGTCAGTAAGCCACCACTCTTCTTTTGACATCCAAATTGCCAGTGCTATCCGTGGCCTTCCTCGGAGCGATTTCCACCGCTTCTCCTCTCTATTTTATTAGCCTTGGGGGAGATTCTTCCAGACGCAGACATCGCTGATGATGACAAATTGCTTTGAGGTCCCTGCCTGGGCTTTCTTCCGATCATCCCAACCATTTGTACGAGTGCAGCTCGAGGCCTTCTGTTCTCCACGAACTTCTCCCACCGATTGACCTACTGGAAATTTTAGCTTCTGGTGGTACGGGGAAGCCACGGCCTGAAAAAGGGTGAGGAAAGGATGCCCAAGAATAGCGTTATAAGGGGATGGAGCGTCCACCATAAGGAAAGGAATTATACTGGTTTTTTGGCTGGGCTTTACGCCCAGAGTTAAAGGCAATGAAATCTGCCCCGTCGGGTGGACCACGTGCCCTGCGAATCCGAAGAGGGGAGTGGCCACCTCTTCTAATTGGGCATTTCCCAGCTACATCTGTCCGAAGGCTTCCTAGAAGAGGATGTTAACAGAACTTCCCGAGTCAACCAGTACCCGGGCCACTTCATAATTGGCCAGGGATATACAGATAACTAAGGCATTCGTGTGGGGCAGCAGGACACCTTGCAGATCTTCTGGCCCGAACGAAACGGGCGGTGCCACTTGAATAGTATGGTCGATGACGATGGCCAACCTCTCCATGAGACGGCGCATTTACTCGTGTGTGCTTGTTAGAGTCCCCGTCGGTAGGTCCTCCAGCTATAACATGAATAACTCCCCGTGTGGGAATGTCATCTAGATTGGATGAAGGACCCTCACCTGATTGACCTTCTTGAGAGACAACCTCCTGGGATGGCATTTGGGGAAAAGTGACCCGGGGTTGTTGATTATACGGCCCTGGACGGGTTACATTGGGTTGGGGGCCTCACCGCGCTGGCCCTCCTGCCTGAAACCTTACTTGCGGATATGCAGTATGGAGGCGATCCAATTCTTCTTGTAACTTGAAACATCGACCACTACTGTGGCCGTATTCTGTATGATATTGGCAAAAGAATGGGGTCGGGATTACGGATCCCCTGTGTCCCAAGGGTCGCCAGAGCGCACTCGCCGGTCATAAAATTCCATTTCACGTTCTTTCCATGTCCTCACAGGAGGAAGCGCTTCAGCGGCCATGATTTGTAATGGCGGGGTGGGGCGAACACCTTGCAGCATTGGACGAGGCCTCGGAACCTCCTGTCGAAAAGGTCTTGTATACTCCCGCCGAGGGGGTGCTTGATGAGCAGCGGGACGAACTCTTTCAGTTGGGACTGCTGCGGCAGTCCGTTTGGCCCTCCGTACCTTTAATCCTTCTTCTTCGCGGATAAACTGCTCCGCACGGCTTAGTAGCTCTTCGTAACTATCCGTAGGTTGTCTCAACAAGGAACTAAGGAAGGGGCCCTCCTTCAGCCCGTGCTGAATAGCGCCTCTGAAAGATTCAGATCGGGTGGCGGGGATTCCCCTGGCTACAGAAGTGAATCGATGAATATACCCCCTGAGGGATTCCGAAGGTCCCTGGGTGATATGCATTAACATAGAGGCGTCTTGTTTATATGCCTTGCAGCTGACGAATTCTCGACTGAACATTCTCTGAAAGTCAGTGAAACAGGTGATAGACCCCGGGGGCAGAGTAGTAAACCACTTTTGCGCCGAGTCAGTCAGGGTGGTTCGGAAGACTCGGCACTTGAGAGCGTCAGTATAATAGTGAAGCGAGGCCGCTCTGTTGAATTGCAGTATGTGCTCTTCGAGATCCGTCGAACCATCATACTTATTGACCTGAGGATTCCGAAAGTAGGATGGAGGGAGCTCAGTGAGAATGTCCATCGTGAAGGGACTGGGCTCGTATACTTCCGGAGGTCTGGTTGATTGACTTTCACCCTGTTCCTCTCTGCGCGTTTGGGTGAAGGGCATAGTATTTTGAGGCGTTCTTCCCCCAAGTCTGCCTCCAAGCAATACTTCCCCATTGGCGGCTGTACGAGAGGGAGGAGGCATTTCTGGGGGTGGGCCTCTGGAAGAAGGTTCCCCGGAGTGCGGATGCAGATATCTGGTCCTTCTCCTTTCCCAGGCAAGGGCTTCTTTAATAGCGTCATCCATCAGGGCCTTCAGCTGTGATGGTAGAAGGGTGATGGGACGCTCCTCCGCTGCAGAAGTATCAGGTTGTTGGATTTCTTCAGGTTGCATCTCGACGTCCAGCTCAAATGTTTCCCACAGACGGTGCCAACTGATGCAGGTATGGGAAAAAATCTGGTCACTCCGTTTTCAATGCAGTGAAGCACTGAGGGAGGTCTCAGAGGATTCTCCCTGGCCGTAATCAGTAAAGAATAAGAGGATGAAGTAGATGAAACGCAAGAAACTGACGCCAGCAATCGAGATTCAGACACAAGATGTAACGTTGTTCGGAATGAGGATTCCTACTCCACGGAGGTGAGTTTTCTCACCAGATGCGGTGCCTAAGCACTTTCACTATGAAGGTCCTCCTTTACAGAAAGCAAGTTTCCGCAGGTGGAGGAGAAAGACCTCTTACAATGATATTACAAGACAAGGAAGATACAAGAGATGTAGCAATGGCCGATCTCCGTCCTTCTTCTCCAGCGAGATGGCTGTTCCCTTTCTTCCTTCGCCTCTTGCCTCTTCTTCTCTCTCTTGCTGCATCGGAATGATTGCCCATTTCGGATCCCCTCTTTCTCCTTGCTTCCTCCCTTTTATCTTCCCTTTTCCTTCATCGTAACATCGCAGGCTATCTCCATCGTACACGTGGCCACCACCTCCCCATGGAGAATAATTCTGTTACAGATATGAGGAGTAAAGACTGCTTGGAATATTGCGTGGGGCCTCCCAAGTCGTTGCCTAACACCTCCTCCTCTATTTTTCGGGTAACTAGGTTAGACTATCTTTCTCAACCATCTGCTTTGAGTGAAGCTAGCTTAGGTCTATAGCCCACGGGCACCCTAGCCCTAGGGTTTCTCATCAACCCGAACCAACTCCTCTTTTTCCCCATGTCAAATTCCCTTTGTATTGATCAGATTGGACCAACCTCTCGGCAAAGCGCCTTCCATCTCTCCTTTGCCGTGTCGATTGCTTTCGCTAACTCGCCCGTGCCAATGGCTTCTGATATTTGCTCGTGCCAATGGCTTCTGATATTCGCCCGTGCCAATGGCTTCTGACATTCGCCCGTGCCAATGACTTCTGATATTTGCCCGTACCAATGGCTTCTGACATTCGCCCGTGCCAATGGCTTCTGACATTCGCCCGTGCCAATGGCTTCTGATATTCGCCCGTACCAATGGCTTCTGATATTCGCCCGTGCCAATCTTCCTTTTCTTCCTTAACGGAGCCGTGTATTTTGGATCGGATCTAGGGTCACCTGCTAACCCCTCTATCGGGGATTATGTAGAGAAGGTACCAGTAGTATCATTGTCCTTACCATCTCACCCATTCTACCTGATCAACCAAGTTTTCCTTATTGGTGTTGTGAGATGAATTTAATTTTACTTAGGTAATGTTAATGATTTGAAAATTAATTAACCTTGGGTTAGATTCAGATATAACATTTAGTTAATTAAGTGAACATTTTAAAAGACAACTTCTAGGTCGTGGCGAGGCACAGAGGCCTTCTTTGATTGGAACAACAACCATTTTCTTAGACAAAGCCAATCTTAAGAAATTGTGCACTTAATTCACTTAGGGTTACGTCTTGGTCTAACAAGTCTAGGATGTGGTGAGGTAGCTTCAGCTAGTTCCACATAGCTAAGTATACCAAGCTAGATACTCCTTATCTAATCCGGATACATGAGACTTTGTTTCCCTAATGTACTATCATCTCACTACGTCTTAATACTATGTTGTCAAGGTTAATTAACCATTTCCTATCTAACCGTTCTATGAGATTTAATTTAAGACTAGTATGTATGATATGACAAATATAAGCATGGTAATTAATTAAAATGATATGTATGCTTGAGCTTGTTATGTTCAATCGATTCAAAGAAATGGTTGTTTCTTTGGTAGATTTTTATTTGTTGAATTTATAAAAGTTGAAGGTTTAATTGATAAATTATTAATTTTTATATAATCAAATGGTACTCTATTATAATTAATTTTATTAGTTGAATTTAATTTTAAATTTTTAATTAAGTTAGATTTTGAATTTAAAATAGATTTAATAGGATTATTAGATTTTTTTAAAAGTAGAATTATTATTAGAATGTTTCGAAGTGGAATTATTATTAGAATTTTTTAAGATAAGATTTTTAGACTTTTCAACAAAAGAATTATCAATAGAATTTTTCGTGCTATGATTGTTAGAATTTTTAAAGGTAAAATTATTATTTGAATTATTATAATTTTTTAAGATAATATTGTTATAATTTTTAATGGTAGAATTATTAGAATTTTTTAAAATAATATTGATAGAATTTTTCAAAGTAGAATTATTAATAGAATTATAGAATTTTGTAAGATAAGATTGTTAGAATTTTTCAAAGTAGAATTATTATTATTTGTATAATTATTTAGATTACCTTTGGGATTTTTTAAAGTTAATTTCGAAGTTTTTAAGGTTGAATTTTTCAAAATAGAAATTTTTAATTCGGAATTATCTAGATTAATTAGATCTAGGTTTTGATGATTGTCCTAAGGTTTGATCATTCTGATCTAAGCTTTGATTATTCTTTTTTTTTTTATACATCAGGTATCAGGTACGATTTCTCTTCCCTACTAATCCTGATGGCTGACTGGCCCTGCCCCACGACCTTCAACTAGAGTCCCCACCGGTCAACGAGGGTAAATCAGGGTGACGCGTGACCCGACACGTTATGACCCATGCTGCCCAGGTGGCCAACCACGCTGGGACGAGAGGGCATCGTGCACCGCTACTCGCCCACCGCGCGCTGCTTGGGCGGAATCGACCCCTGGATGCGTAGAGGGGAACTTCGTGCCTTACCAACGCGTCGTTGCCCTGGGGGCAAGCTTTGATTATTCTGATTAAATACTAGGTTGGTTTTATCCTTAACTTGATCAAGATCTATGTTGATCAAACTAAAAATCTGATTAAGCTCTTGGTTAATTTTATCAAATGTTAGATTAATTTGATCATTTTCTTCCATGATATTTGATGCAACACGAAATTTTCATCTTCCCGATCTTGTGCCACCGAGGAGGGGTCCTCTCCGACCGCATCAGTAAATTTGAATGTCCTAAAAAAATTAACACATATTAAACCGTTGTCGGCCTATCCGGCGATGACACTCTGATGCTTAAGTTAGGCCGAACATTAATGAAATAAAATGTATTAAATACAGTAAGAATAATATAAAGAAGAGGAGGAGAGCTTATCTCATGTCGTGCTAGAGTAATATCCGAGAGTACAAGAAAGAGCCTACTCTTCCTCTCAATCTTTCTTATCATAGGCTTCTGCTCCCCATTATTCTCATAACATAGAAAATTCTGGAATAGGCATGCAAGGCCTTTTTGTGCCATCATGAATTACAACTGCATCCGATCCATACCTCCCATCTTTGTCAGATTTAATTACAGCCACATTTCTTCCTTTACTTTCTCGACCAGAACTCGAAGGAGCAAAGTGGTGGTGCTTTCGGTAAACACCAAGACAGTGATCACATGAAAGTGAGTCGGCATAGACGATGGAATCACCGTATTTCCAGGAAAGAATCGAGAAGAAATATTTATGCAATGAATTGTATGTGCTCAAGCCTTTGCCTATATTGAAGATACTTCGAGTAACCAATGAATGCCTCATCCTTGAGATAGCAATTCTAAGCAAGATGGGGGATATGCGTCGGATTGGCCAGGCATTGAACAAACTTCAACTCAAGAAGAAATCGTTTCGAGCCCAGATGAGAACCCCATCTTTGCTCCCTTGCACCTTGGTGGTCTGACCTTCTAATATACGACCGTGTCGACTCTAGATAGGAGGAGAGAATCACCAACGAGTCTGCAGTTGAGAGACACAATAGATGTTGGCGCAGGAGTCTGGAGGTAGTAGCAACACAGGCGGGTCTTTGAGCTCATCATCATAGGCATGGTGATGCCGACCCTGATCCGGAGAGGCAGAGAGCCTTCCCCCCTTTTCTCCAGCAACCCTCCTAATTCCTCCCTCTCCTTTTTACCTCAGTCGCCCCAGGCGAAGAAGCAACCCCCTCTTTTTCTCCGCTCCCCCAAAAACTCATCCTCTTTCTCTAAACCTCAAAAATCTTTTTATTCCCCTTCCAATGGGTCGGGCCTCTGTTCCATTTCATGGACCCATATTTACCCCATATCACAGGTAACCCCCCTAAACAGTCAGACAAGTCATTCTGACAAGTTTGACTTTAGTCTTATCATTTTATCATCTCGAATCAAATCATATCTCTACTCCTTGTTCATATATTCAAAAATATCATACTCATCTATGACATCCAGAGATCTGTCTCGGCTGAATGAAAAATTTGTCGGTTCGAGGACTTACGAACTGCCTCAGATGGAGATAATAAGACGATTGATGCGAAGACTTACGAATAGCCTCGGATGAATATAGTAAAATAATTGATTCGAGGACTTACAAATAGCCTCAGATGAATAAGAGAATAAGAGAATACTCGAAGCGAGGACTTACGAATCGCCTCGAATAGATATAAGAGAAAGACCTCTGAATCCTGACTAAATAAAATGATACCCATCTCAAAATACTTAGGCTGAATAAAATAAGAGAAGACCCAGAGCATCTTAATCGAATAACATAATATCCATTTTAGAATACCTTGGATAGATAATATAATAGTCGACTTGGAGTGCCTCGGAGGTCCAATTTGACATGATAAAATAACCACCAACTTGAAGAGTCTTAGCTTGGACCATTTCAGCATAAATAAATAAAATAACCCCCGGCCTGAGTTTTCTCGGCTAGATGACATAACAGCAAGTTCAAGAACACCTCAGCCTAATAAAATAAAAGCTGATCCAAGATACCTGGGCTAAACAAATTAATATCCGCCTCATAACACTTAGGGTACATAGAATAAAAGCTGACTAAAAAATGTCCTCGGATGAATAAAATAATGTCTGACTCAGAGTGCCTCGCCGAAATGAAATAAGACCTCCTTTAGTTCAATTTGATCAAATAAAATAAGTGTAAACCTAGAACGACTTGGCTCGGAGCAATTTGCTTAAAGAAATAAAATACCAACGGGCGTGACATATCCCGGCTATACTGAGTAAAATAATGTCCGCCTCACAATACTTCAATAAAATAAAAATTAGCCCGTTTCACCTGGACTGTACTGAATAAAATAATATACACCTTGCAATACTTCAATAAGATAAGAATTGACCCGACATACTCATAAAATGAAGTAATGACCACATTAAAATGCCTCGGCTGAATAAAAATAAAAACTCTTTCCCTATCAACACTTCATAAGTAGGCAAATGAATACCCCTCTCCCCAATTGACTAAATATAGAATCATACTCCTCCCAATTTTCCACTGCCCAGGGAATGTAAACTTCAGTTAATGTCGAGCTGAATAAAAATGAAGACCAGTTTGAGGGCTTACGAATTGCCTCTGCCCACAGTGATAATAAACTTCGTCATTCTTCCAAAGTGCATCTTATCTTAAACCCAACTCCTTCGATCCGCCACCACACGAGGATAAAAATAATAATACAGTTAAGTGAAAACTCAACTCTTCCGATCCACCACCACACGGGGATAAAAATAATATATAGATGAGTGAAGACTCAACTCTTCCGATCCACCACCATATGAGGATAAAAATAATATACAATTGAATGAAAACTCAATTCTTCCGATCCACCACCACATGGGGATAAAAATAATATATAATCGAGTAAAACTCAATTCTTATGATCCACCACCACACAGGAATAAAAATAATATATAATTGAGTGAAGACTCAATTCTTCCGATCCACCACCACACAGGAATAAAAATAATATATAATTGAGTGAAGACTCAATTCTTCCGATCCACCACCACACAGGGATAAAAATAATATATAATTGAGTGAAGACTCAATTCTTCCGATTAACCACCACACGGGGATAAAAATAATATATAATTGAGTGAGGACTCAATTCTTCTAATCCACCACCACACGGGAATAAAAATAATATATAATTGAGTGAAGATTCAATTCTTCTGATCCACCACCACATGGGGATAAAAATAATATATGATTGAGTGAAGACTCAATTCTTCCGATCTACCACCACATGGGAATAAAAATAATATATAGTTGAATTTCAACTCTTCCGATCCACCACCACACGGGGATAAAAATAATATATAGTTGAGTGAGAACTCAACTCTTCCGATCCACCACCACACGAGGATAAAAATAATATATAATTGAGTGAAGACTCAATTCTTCTGATCCACCACCACACGGGAATAAAAATAATATATAATTGAGTGAAGACTCAATTCTTTCAATCCACCACCCTATGGGGATAAAAATAATATATGATTGAGTGAAGACTCAATTCTCCCGATCTACCACCACATGGGGATAAAAATAATATATAGTTGAGTTTCAACTATTCCGATCCACCACCACACGGGGATAACGGCTTAATATATAGTTGAGTGAAAACTCAACTCTTCCGATCCACCACTACACGGGGATAAAAATAATATATAGTTGAGTGAAAACTCAACTCTTCCGATCCACCAACATACGAGGATAAAAATAATATATAGTTGAGTGAAAACTCTCATACCAATTTAATGGTATTGTTGGTGTTTTGTGCCCCGGAAGCTCTCATACCAATTTAATGGTTTTATCTTATCGAGTCCGTGAGGGGAAGCTTCGCTTCCCACTTCACCTCGGTAGCTTCCTTCATGGCGATCCCTTCTATGTCCCCAAATTAAAAATTTAATCCTAGACAAAAGGGATTGCCAAAGCAACCAAGCCATCATCGTGCTATTCGTTTAGAGAGGTCACTTGAACAAACTAGTTGTTCAAGCGACCATCCTCTATTCTACGAGTAGCAGCGGAATAGACGATGTCCGGATCGCTAGTTTTTGTGTTTATGCTCGGGATCCAAGTATTATTTAGCCATATACAGATTTATATCATGCTCATAAATGAAAAACAAAGACAAACATGTAACATATAAAGATTAGAGAATCGATATACCTCTCGATCTTCTAATGTATGTCCTTCCTTCTTTCGGACGTCGTGTGGGCGACGCTCTACCAAAAGTCGAAGCTCCTAGATCACAAATATTTCTTCCTTTCTCATCCAAAGCAAGAGGAAGAATAGAAACAAGTCTCATCTCCTTCCTATAGCCAACCAACAAGCAACAAAAGAAATGCTTGCCGTCGGCCAACAAGGAGAAGGAGATAATGGTGGAAACCGGCCAAGACACCAAGGGAAAGCCCTATATCTTGTTTCCACCACCTAAGGAGAAGGAGAAGGAGTCTTTGGATGCTGTCCAAGGGATGGGATAGGGCTGTGGGTGTGGGCCACCAAAAGATGAAGAAGAAGGAAACCTTCCTTATTTAGTGTCACCCAAACGTCCTAAACCATAAGCCTCCAAACCCTAATCCTAGCTCTCCTTATGGTCGGCCATGGAAGAGGGGAAGAAGAATAGGATGAGCTCATGCCAAGGTAGAGAGGAGAAGAATAGTGGCTGGCCAACCTTTGGAAGAAGAAGGAACACCTCCTTGAGTTGCCGCCCACCCCTAGCTCCCAAAACCCTAGCCACCCAAACCTAATCCTAAACCAACTAGGATTCCTAGCCTCCAAAGGAAGCAAACCCTAATCCCCTTAAGCCATGCATATCCTTGCCGCCCACTTCATGACTCTATTTATAGAGTTGGGCTCAAGCCATTATTTAATCTCCTCCATTGATTCTAGGGATTTAATCTCAACCGTCAGATCTAGAGATTTAATCTCAACCGTCGGATCTAGAGATTTAATCTCTACTTTTGGATCTAAAGTTTTGTTTTCATCCATTGGATCTAAGCTTCATGAGGTGTTAATAGGCTACATTAGGGACCATGAGGAGGAGTTGGATCTTGGCCACCCATGGATCAAGCCCACATAAAGTCCGATCCACTAATGATGATCGAATCCACTAAAGGTTCATTGATCTACCTCACCAACCCCCATATGATAATATAGGCTCCATATATTATTTGTACATTTTCTCCCCATGTTTAAGATCTCGAATGTCCGTCGATTAATTAATTTACTGACCATTAATTAATCAACATCTTGATGAGATTGCTCAGAGGCTCATTAGCTCCCATGTCCCCGGATTAAAATTTTCACTAATGAAAACTAATCCAGATGGGATGAGTTTCCTAAGCTCAACCAATTCGTCGTCATGCTAACGACTTGAGCGATCGCTTGAACAAACTAGTTGTTCAAGCAACCAAGCTCTTCTAGTCGGTTAGCCGCGGAAGAGACGACGAACGGATCGCCGGTTTTTGTGTTTATGTTCGGGGTCCATGATTATACAAATACATATGGATGTAGACATGTATAATCAACACATATAAACATATTAATAATAACATGCAAAGATCAATAATAAAACTTGTAAAACTTTTATACCTCTTGATCTTCTATCGTATGTCCTAACCTCCTTGTAGACTTCGTGTGGGCGAAGAGCCTCCACAAGTTGAAGCTTCCTAGATCTTCTTCAATCAAAAGAAAGAAGAACTCTCCTTCCCTTCTTGCTTGAGCCAACCACCAAGCCACAAAGGCTTGATGCCACCGACCCCAAGAAAAGGAGAACAAGATGGCCAACCAAGGAACCGAACAAGGGAACAATCCCTAGCTCCTTTATGCTGCCAGCCAAGAGGAAAAGAAGAGGAGAAGAGGAATAGGTTGAGCGTCGACCAAGGTAGAGGGAAGAGAGATAGGTGCCGGCCACACCCTAGGAAGAAGAAGAGATCCTCTCCTATAGTTGCCGCCCACTCTTCCTTCCAAACCCTAGCCGCCCAACCAAGGAACCAAACCCTAATCTCCCTAGGGTTTCTTGCCGCCCAAGCCAATGAAAGGAAAAACCCTAATCTCCAAAAACATCCAACTCCCTTGCCGCCCAACCTTATGCCCCCTTTTATAGAGTTAGGCTTAAGCCTTGTTTTAATCTCCACTGTTGGTTCTAGGGATTTAATCTCAACCGTCGGATCTAGAGATTTAATCTCAACCGTCGGATCTAGAGATTTAATCTCCACCGTCGGTTCTAGGGATTTAATCTTAACCGTCAAATCTAGAGATTTAATCTCAACCGTCGGATCTAGAGATTTAATCTCCACTGTCGGTTCTAGGGATTTAATCTCAACTGTCGGATCTAGAGATTTAATCTCAACCGTCGGATCTAGAGATTTAATCTCCACCATCGGATCTAGAGTTTTGTTTTCCATCATTGGATCTAGACTTCATGAGGTTTATATTAGGCTACGATAGGGACCATGAGGAGGAGTTGGATCATTGCCACCCGATGGATCGGAACCACACAAACTTGATCCATCAATGATGTTCCATTCCACTAGAGGATCATCATTGAATTACCTCACCAACCCCCATAAATTAATATGGGCTCCATACATTATTTGTACATCCATCTCCCCGTGTTTAAGATATCGAATGTCCGTCAATTAATTGATTTACTGACCATCAATCAATTAACATCTAACTCCTCGAGTAGTACCACTCAACCTTATCATCATGTTGACTAAGTCAACTTGCAGGGTTTACATGATGAACCTTATGAGCTCCTCAAGGGGACATCATCAACCTATTATATAGGACACGGTTTCCTCCTATAATCAACGACACACCGTGTAAATAATATCATTTCCCAACTTACCGGGCATATTGATTTAATCCATATAAATCTCACCCTTTGGTAAATCAAAGAAATAAATACTAAGTACATGTGCCCGTTATTATATCGGGATTAAGAGCATGTACAACATAATATCCGAGGTCCGATTCAATTATGTAGTCAGCAATAAATTGAATCACCTCTATGTCGGTCCTGTTCAATACACCTAAGTGTACTAGTGTAACTCTATGTTCAAGACAAAACAATACCAAGCTACACTACAGCCATGCCAATGGTTTGTCCAAAACCATCTTGGTTGTGATCCTCTACTTATATTCTACAAGGGACTGATAACATGATCTTCCATGCCACACCAAGCACCATGTTATCTACAATGTAAAGTATTAGACAATATACACACATATAATAAATATAAAGTATAAACAATGATCATGTGATTCTTATTTCAAAATAAAAATGTTCATACAAAAGAGCTAGGCTTTCAGTATACATTCCAACACATCTAACTCCTTGAGTAGTATCACTCAACCTTTTCATCATGCCGGACCAAGTCCACCTGCAGGGTTTACATGATGAACCTTATGAGCTCCTCAAGGGGACATCATCATCCTGATATATAGGACATGGTTTCCTCCTATAATCAACGACACACCATATAAATAATATCATCTCCCAACTTACTGAGCCTATTGATTTAATCTATAAATCTCGCCCATTGGTAAATCAAAGAGATGAGTACTAAGTATATGTTCCCGTTATTATATCGGGATTAAGAGCATGTACTAAATAATATCTGAGGTCCGATTCGATTATGTAGTTAGCAATAAATCGAATCACCTCTAAGTCAGTCCTGCTCAATACACACAAAGTGCACTAGTGTGATTCTATGGTCAAGACAAACCAATACCAAATCACACTACAACAATTCCGATAGTTTGTCCAAAGTCATCTCAGTTGTGAGCCTTTACTTATAATTTACAAGGAGCTGATAACATGATCTCCCGTGTGACACACCACACCATGTTATCTACAATGTAACGTATTAGACAATATGCAAACAATAATCATGTGATTCTTATTTCAAAAAAAAAGATGTTCATAGAAAATATAGACTTTTCAGTATACATCTCTACAACACACACCACACGCATGCATAGTACAACATGTGTAGATATAACCGTAAATTTAAATTTTGCAATAAAAGGAAATTTATACTGAAGGGTTTTGCTTATCGAGTCTGTGAGGGGAAACTTCGCTTCCCACTTCACCTCGGTAGCTTGTCTATGGCGATCCCTTCGATGTCCCCGGATTAAAAAAATTTAATCATAGACAAAAGGGATTGCCCAAATCACCAAGTCATCGTCGTGCTATTCGTTTAGAGAGGTCACTTGAACAAACTAGTTGTTCAAGCGACCATCCTCTATTCTACGAGTAGCCACGGAATAGACGATGTCCGGATCGCCGGTTTTTGTGTTTATGCTCGGGATCCAAGTATTATTTAGCCATCTACAGAGTTATAACATGCTTATAATTGAAAAAAAAACAAGCAAGTAACAAAAGGAGAAAGAAGAATAGGTATACCTCTCGATCTTCTAATGTATGACCTTCCTCCTTTTGGACGTCGTGTGGGCGACGATCTACCAAAAGTCGAAGCTCCTAGATCGCAAATCTTCCTTCCTTACTCTTCCAATGAAAGAGGAAGAGTAGAAACAAGCTTTTTCTCCTCCCTAAAACAAACCAACAAGGAGCACACAATCTCCTTGCCGCCGGCCAACTAGAAGGTGGAGAAGATGATGGAAAACAATCAAGACACCAAGGGAAGCCCTATATCTTGTTTCCACCACATAAGGAGAAGACAGTAGGGCCTTTTGGGCACCGGCCAAAGGCTGGAAGGGGTTGGAAACCAATCTGGACGTCGGCCAATAGAAGGATGAAGAAGAAACAATCACCTTCCTTATTTGGTGCCGCCCTAGCCTCCAAACCCTAATCCTAACCCTAATCCTATCTCAGCTAGGATTCCTTCTTGCCGCCCAAACCCTAGATCTCCTTGATTGTCATCCACGCCAACTCCCATGCCCTCCTTTTATAGAGTTAGGGATAAGTCATGAATTAATCTCCATCATTGGTTCTAGGGATTTAATCTCAACCGTCAGATCTAGAGATTTAATCTCAACCGTCGGATCTTAGAGATTTAATCTCTACATATGGATCTTAGAGTTTTGTTTCTATCCATTGGATCTAAGCTTCATGAGGTGTTAATAGGCTACATTAGGGACCATGAGGAGGAGTTGGTTCTTGGCCACCCATGGATCAAGCCCACATAAAGTCCGATCTACTAATGATGATCCAATCCACTAAAGGATCATCATTGATCTACCTCACCAACCCCCATATGATAATATGGGCTCCATATATTATTTGTACATTTTCTCCCCGTGTTTAAGATCTCGAATGTCTGTCGATTAATTAATTTACTGACCATTAATTAATCAACATCTAACTCCTTGAGTAGTACCACTCAACCTTTTCATCATGCTGGACCAAGTCCACCTGTAGGGTTTACATGATGAACCTTATGAGCTGCTCAAGGGGACATCATCATCCTAATATATAGGACACGGTTTTCTACTATAATCAACGACACACCATATAAATAATATCATCTCCCAACTTACCGAGCCTCTCAATTTAATCTATAAATCTTGCCCATTAGTAAATCAAAGAGATGAGTACTAAGTATAGGTACCTGTTATTATATCGGGATTAAGAGCATGTACTAAATAATATCTGAGGTCCGATTCAATTATGTAGTCAGCAATAAATCGAATTACCTCTAAGTCGGTCCTGCTCAATACACACAAAGTGCACTAGTATGATTCTATGGTTAAGACAAACCAATACCAAATCACACTACAACCATTCCAATGGTTTGTCCAAAGCCATCTTAGTTGTGAGCCTTTACTTATACTTTTCAAGGGGCCGATAACATGATCTCCTGTGTGACACCACTCACCATGTTATCTACAATGTAAAGTATAAGACAATATTGCATAACCATAAAAATATGTAAACAATGATTATGTGATTCTTATTTCAAAATAAAGATGTTCATACAAAAGATAGACTTTTCAGTATACATCCTTACAATCTCCCACTTATACTAAAAGACTATGCTGTCTTCAAACTGTCATACATCTGATCCCCATTCCCTCCACATGCCTATCAAACGCTCTCGCGGGAAGGGCCTTAGTGAAAGGATCTGCCAGGTTATCCTTTGATGCAATCATGGCCACAACAACTTCTCCTTTCTTTACGATTTCTCGTATTAGGTGGTACTTGCGCTCTATGTGTTTACTAGCCTTATGGGCTCGTGGTTCCTTCGAGTTTGCAACTGCACCACTATTATCACAATAAATTGTGATAGAAACCAGAATTGGCATCCAAGTCCACTGTAAGAAGTTCCCGAGCCATACACTTCTTTGGCCGCCTCGTGAGGTCGCCACATACTCGCTTCCATGGTGGAGTCCGCCACGCATTTCGCTGACACTCCTCCATACAATGGCTCCACCTCCCAAAGTAAACACAAAACCCGAGGTAGACTTACGTTATCCCTATCGATTGGAAGTCGGAACTGTAACCCAAAGGAGTAATTGGTCCGCCTTGTAAACCAAAGATATAATCCCTAGTCCTTCTCGTGCACTTCAATATATGCTTTACCGCACCCAATGTCCCCGCCTCGATTACTCGATATCTCGACCATGCCCACTAGCAAAGTATATCCGTCTCGCATACAGAGCATCGCATACATGAGGCTTCCTACTACCGAAGCATAAGGAACCGCGTTCATCTCCTCTATCTCCTCAGATAATCTAGGACACATCTCCTTAGATAAAGGAACTCCATGCCTGAAAGGTAGAAAACCCTTCTTGGAGTTCTGCATGCTAAAACGCTCCATAATCGTGTCTATGTATGAAGCTTGGGATAAGCACAACATCCTTTTCCTGTGATCCCTTATAACCTTGATCCCAAGGATGTGTCCCACCTCTCCCAAGTCCTTCATATCAAACTATTTGGACAACCATACCCTTACGTCCGATAACACCTTGATATTTTTGCCAATCAACAAAATGTCATCTACGTATACTACAAGAAATACCACTACGTTTCCGTCACATCTCTTGTATACACAAGACTCATCCAGACTTTGAATAAATCCATAAGACTGGATCACCTCATCAAAGCAGATGTTCCAAGACCTCGAAGCTTGTTTCAATCCATAAATGGATCGATTAAGCTTACATAAAAGATGCTTTTTGCCCTTAGCAATGAATCACTCTGGTTGCTTCATGTAGATGTTTTCCTCAAGACTTCCATTAAGGAAAGCTGTCTTGACATCCATCTGCCACACCTCATAATCCATATGAGCTGCTATGCATAAGAGAATCCGGATAGACTTAAGCATAGCTACCGGTGAAAAAGTCTCCTCATAATCGATACCCTCTTTCTGAGTATACCCCTTCGCAACAAGCCTCGCTTTAAAGGTCTCAACCTTCCCATCTATTCCTCTCTTTCTCTTATAGATCCACTTGCATCCAATTGTTTTTATACCATCGGGTAGTTCTACTAGCTCCCAGACCTGATTTGAATCCATAGATTCAATCTCAGCATTCATTGCGCTTTACCAAGATACTGCATCTTTATCTTGGATTGCCTCGTCATATGTCCAAAGATCAGGTTCATGTTCACCAGGGACAAAATCAGAAGATTCTCCCAAAACATGAATCTATCAGGCTGTCTCACAACCCTCCCACTATGACGAGGTATCACCTGTGTATCCTCTGTGACACGCGGTGCAGTGACATGTGGTATATCCTCTTGTACCGGTGGTAGTAAAGAAGTGACTTCCCCTTTTAACTCCTCCAAAACAATTTTACTCTTGGGCTTGTGGCTCATCACATAGTCTTCCTCTAGAAATCTGGCATTCGTGCTAACGATCACCCTCTGATCTCTAGGACTATAAAACAATCCACCGTTCGTTCCCCTGGGATAGCCAACAAACAATCATACTTCTATACGAGGTTCCAACTTACCAGCATCTGCCTTCAGCACATGTGCTAGACTCCCCCATATCCGAATATGTCTTAGACTAGGCTTTCGCCCAATCGACAACTCTGTGGGAGTAGAAGACACTGATTTAGATGGAACCAAGTTCAGAATGTACACCGCCGTATCTAGAGCATATCCCCAGAACGAATCTGGAAAGTCAGAATAACTCATCATCGATCTAACCATCTCCATAAGAGTCCTATTCCTTCGCTCTGCTACACCGTTCTGCTGGGGTGTGCCAGGTGCAGTCAATTGGGATTGGATCCCAACCTCTGATAAGTAGTTCCTAAACTCTCCCAAGAGGTACTCACCGCCATGATCAGATTGTAGTG
Source organism: Wurfbainia villosa (assembly GCA_025175895.1). NCBI lineage: Eukaryota > Viridiplantae > Streptophyta > Magnoliopsida > Zingiberales > Zingiberaceae > Wurfbainia > Wurfbainia villosa. The sequence goes on from CM045992.1 coordinate 88,684,798, forward strand.
TCTTGATACTTTTACCTTGATGTTTCTCCACATCAGCCTTGAATTCTTTGAACTTGTCAAAGCATTCAGACTTGTAGCACATCAGGTAAATGTATCCATATCTTGAGTAATCGTCTATAAAAGAGACGAAATACTCAAAACCACCTCTAGCCTAGATAGAAATAGGACCACACAAATCAGAATGAACCAATTCTAACACATCTTTGCCTCTATACCCCTTGGCCTTAAAAGACCTCTTGGTCATCTTACCCTCTAAGCAAGATTCACAAGTTAGGAGATCCTCCACCACTAATGTACCCAAAGGTCCATCAGCTATCAACCTTTGAATTCTGCTTAGGTTAATGTGACCAAGCCTAAGATGCCAAAGATATGTTTGGTTCATCTTTGAAGGTTCTTTTCTCTTATTGGAATTAGAAGATGAGTTATTAACTTCAATTTGCATCGTGGGAGGTTTTGGTTCAAGTGTGTACAAATTTCCTATCAATGCACCCGAACAGATAATGTCTCTATTCCTTCTTATAACAACTCTGTCATTAAAAGAAATAGAATATCCATCCATAAACAATTTAGAAACCGTAATTAAATTCTTTCTAAATAAGGGTACATAAAGGCAATTCTTAAGAACCAAAAGTTTATTTTTCTCAAAAGATAAATGAACATCTCTCACTGCAACAGCCGCCACCTTCGTGGCATCGCCCAAGTACACGGTAATCTCCCCCTCAGCCAGTCGTCTGGTTTCCTGGAACCCCTGTAAAGTATTGTAGACATGATCAGTAGCTCCCGTATCTACATACCAGGTGCCGGTAGATAACACCGCTAAACATGTTTCAATGACTAAACCAAAAGATATACCTTTGTTCTTACGGTTGGGGCAATCCTTCTTCCAGTGTTCAGTCTGCTTACAAGTGAAGCACTTGCCTTTCGGCTTCTTCACTCCTCCCTGAGTAAATCCCATCGCCTTTGCCTCGGTTTGTTTCTTCTTCTTCTTGCCTTTCGGCTTAGAAGTAGAAACCTTCTGGGTCACCACGGCATGCGCCTGAGCACTTTGACGAAATAGTCCCTCTACTGCCTGGAGTTCTGTCAGAAGTTCCGCCAATGAATACAACCTCTTGTTCATGTTGTAGTTGAGGCGAAACTGCTCAAAACTCCTAGGTAGAGACTGGAGTATGATATCGACCTGGATTTCCCCATCGATCTCAGCTCCTAGGACCTCCAGCTCATTCAAATGAGCCATCATCTTGAGAACATGATCCCTTACGGGTGTTCCCTCGATCATGGTGGTTGTCATCAAGTTTCTCATGGCCTCTTGCCTCGCAGCCCGATTCTGGTGTCCGAAAATCTCCTTGAGATTGAGCATCATATCATAAGTAGTGGACATGGCTTGATGCTGATGTTGCAGTACATTTGACATAGATGCCAAAATGTAACACCGCGCCATCTCATCGGCCATGATCCACTTCTTATAGCTCTCTCTCTCCTTTTCCCCAGAATTATCTGCAAGCTTGGGAGGGCACTCTTCGAGGTGTATATATTTGTATTCCTCAGCAGTCAAGACAATGTCTAGATTCCTCTTCCAATCTTCATAGTTGGGTCCAGTAAGTTTGTTCTCTTTCAGTATCACAGCAAGTGGGTTGAAAGTCATTTTGAAAGAAAACCTAAGAATCACATAAATCAAAACATTAGATTTCAAAAAATTATTGATTCCTCAAACAATAAAATTTTAAAATCAACCAACACCGAAAATATCGTATGCCACGATAGTGTGGACGTATACGAATTCTACATTTGTAAGAGGAGGTTTTACCCATTAATTTTACTATCTTGTCAACCTAACTTTTTGACAAGTAAAATTAATAGTTGGTTCATCTTTGTCCATACAAATAAAAGAAGTGACTCCGATGGGGAGGATACTTTTTATTTGTATCTAAGTGTTCACCATTACTCGGTTCCAAGGTAATTATCTCGGGTTATGTGCCTTACGATGGGCAAGTACACACGCTCCTTAATAATTTCCTATAACCATATTCGACCTTTTGATCTGCAAACAAACTCATCCGATGGGGAGGAAGGCACTCAGAGCCAACGCACAAGTTTGTTTGCATCACTTGTCAAATCGTAATGGAGGTCGTGGGAATTAAAAAAAAATCCCTCTCCCACTTAGTAATTTGAAATTGAGAAATTTTCCTAGCCTACGACATGCATATCAAACAAAAAGCAATAAATATGAAAAATAAATTATTTTCCAACTATTATGGCTTTTGTCTTCAATATGACTCCCGTCGCATCACCATCTCGTTCGCTCCTCCTGCGCAATGTACGAGCCATCCGAAGATCCGAACCGAGACTAAAACCTATTTTAATTTACATCCATCGATCCTATACTCCACGAGCTAGTGTACATGAAATCTAGATCGAAAGTAAACTAAAATAAAGAGTGGCTAAACAATGCCGTATCTAATTTACAAAAAATCAAATACTAGCCTCGTCAACCCCGAGGATTCAACAAAAATAAATATTTACACACATACAATCACATACACACATATGGCCATAATAGTCGGATCTTATGCCTACAACCAAAGAGTTAAACTACGCATATCCTACTATTATCCGGAACATATAATATATGAAAAAGTGCATAAAAATTAACCGAATCCTAAACACACACAACCGGAAACCTTGGCTCTGATACCAATTTAAGGCTTTTGCTTATCGAGTCCATGAGGGGAAACTTCGCTTCCCACTTCACCTCGGTAGCTTGTCCATGGCGATCCCTTCGATGTCCCCAGATTAAAAAAATTTAATCCTAGACAAAAGGGATTTCCCAAACCACCAAGACATCGTCGTGCTATTCGTTTAGAGAGGTCACTTGAACAAACTAGTTGTTCAAGCGACAATCCTCTATTCTACGAGTAGCCGCGGAATAGACGATGTCCAGATCGCCAGTTTTTGTGTTTATGCTTGGGATCCAAGTATTATTTAGCCATTTACAGATTTATAAAATGCTTATAATTGAAAAACAAAAACAAGCAAGTAACAAAAGGAGAAAGAAGAATAGGTATACCTCTCGATCTTCTAATGTATGACCTTCCTCCTTTTGGACGTCGTGTGGGCGACGATCTACCAAAAGTCGAAGCTCCTAGATCGTAAATCCTCCTTCCTTGCTCTTCCAAAGCAAGAGGAAGAGTAGAAACAAGCTTTTTCTCCTCCCTAAAACCAACCTACAAGGAGCACACAATCTCCTTGCCGCCGGCCAACTAGAAGGTGGAGAAGATGATGGAAAACAATCAAGACACCAAGGGAAGCCCTATATCTTGTTTCCACCACCTAAGGAGAAGAAAGTAGGGCCTTTTGGGTGCCGGCCAAAGGCTGGAAGGGGCTGGAAATTAATCTGGATGCCGGCCAATAGAAGGATGAAGAAGAAACAATCACCTTCCTTATTTGGTGCCACCCTAGCCTCCAAACCCTAACCCTAATCCTATCTCAACTAGGATTCCTTCTTGCCGCCCAAACCCTAGCTCTCCTTGATTGTCATCCATGCCAACTACCATGCCCTCCTTTTATAGAGTTAGGGATAAGTCATGAATTAATCTCCTCCATTGGTTCTAGGGATTTAATCTCAACCGTCGGATCTAGAGATTTAATCTCAACCGTCGGATCTTAGAGATTTAATCTCTACCTATGGATCTTAGAGTTTTGTTTCTATCCATTGGATCTAAGCTTCATGAGGTGTTAATAGGATATATTAGGGACCATGAGGAGGAGTTCGATCTTGGCCACCCATGGATCAAGCCCACATAAAGTCCGATCCACTAAAGGATCATCATTGATCTACCTCACCAACCCCCATATGATAATATCGGCTTCATATATTATTTGTACATTTTCTCCCCGTGTTTAAGATCTCGAATGTCCGTCGATTAATTAATTTACTGACCATTAATTAATCAACATCTAACTCCTTGAGTAGTACCACTCAACCTTTTCATCATGCCGGACCAAGTCCACCTGCAGGGTTTACATGATGAACCTTATGAGCTCCTCAACGGGACATCATCATCCTAATAGATAGAACACGGTTTCCTCCTATAATCAACGACACACCATATAAATAATATCATCTCCCAATTTACCGAGCCTATCGATTTAATCTATAAATCTCACCTATTGGTAAATCAAAGAGATGAGTACTAAGTATATGTGCCCGTTATTATATCGGAATTAAGAGCATGTACTAAATAATATCTGAGGTCTAATTCGATTATGTAGTCAGCAATAAATCGAATTACCTCTAAGTCGGTCCTGCTCAATCCACACAAAGTGCACTAGTGTGATTCTATGGTCAAGACAAACCAATACCAAATCACACTACAACCATTCCGATGGTTTGTCAAAAGTTATCTCGGTTGTGAGCCTTTACTTATACTTTTCAATGGGCCGATAACATAATCTCTTGTGTGACACTACACACCATGTTATCTACAATGTAAAGTATTAGACAATAGTGCATAACCATAAAAATTTGTAAATAATGATCATGTGATTCTTATTTCAAAATAAAGAAGTTCATACAAAAGATAGAATTTTCAGTATACATCCCTAGATATACTACGTATACCTGACGTATCACGGGTAGCGGGAAAGGCATCAACCGGAACGATCCTCGCTAGAATCGTCTCTATCCATATCCACGCCGAGTATCTTTGGGATGACTTCACAAAGTCATGAGCCTCATCTTCGTATGAGTTACTAGCCTCGTGTTGAAGACGATGTGATCGAGAGAAGATCATGATCCGAATCAAAATTTGGATCCAAAACTAGTCCTCAATGTTGGAGATTGAACGACCGACTAGAGGGGGGTGAATAGCCCTCTTACAATGGATGTCGTAATTTGCTTGTCTACAATTAGATTAGCGCAACGGAAACAATAAAGACAAGCAAATACAAATACAAGAAAACAAACACTAACACAATAGTATAACGTGGTTCACGGCTATGCCGCTAATCCACGATCCCGATTCGTCCGAGGTGAATCACTCCTCCAAAGCCAATCACTATTGGTCTCTCCTTTGCACCAAGCTAGGTGGAGGTAACCTTTACAATCAAGATTACTCTTCTTACAATAAGAATGACGTAAAAGCAAGTAAAAAGAGTTTAAAGCTTGTGGGGCACTTGGAAGATCACTTAGAGCATAAGCATTAGCCCCCCAAAGCTCCACACCCTCTCTTTTTATAGAGAGGAGGCTTTTCTTCCCGTTGGCCGCCACCAGTCGACTGCTGCCCTTGGCAGTCGACTGCCGCCACTCCAACGGCCTCCGAACACGTCGGATCCCAACCGTTGTAGTCCAACGGAACACTTGGCAGTCGACTGATGGACCTCATCAGTCGACTGCTGCCTCCGTAGTCGACTGCCCAGTCGGCTACGAGCGGTTCTGTGGCCAAACCCTTTCGACCAGTCGACTGCTGCCTTCAGCAGTCGACTGATGGTCTTGGCAGTCGACTGCCCACATATGGCAGTCGACTGCTGGCCTCAAAACACTCAGTCGAATACCAGTCGAACCACGTTCAACTCAGAGCAGTCGACTGCCATTCCATGGCAGTCGACTGGTGTCAGGAAATCCCATCTGACACTTAGCCAAATGGCCAAGTTTCACCTAAGAGCTACCCCTTCCCGGGTTACATTCGCTCACTCTCATCTCTCGGAGTCCCTCGCCTTCGAAGTTCTCTTCGTTCGCAGCCACGTCCCTCGGCAGCATCAGGCACATGACTCTGCAATGCTCCTTTGTGTCTCTTGCCTCGAAGTCTACTTCCTCCTTCTTCACTCCAAGCTCCTCGTCCAGCGGTCCCTCGGATGCTCCAAGCGCACGACTTCCGAAAAGCCATCCTTCACCGACTCAAGGACCGAGTCATGAGTTGTGATACTCACCACGACTCCATGTGCGAATTACTAAGCCCTGCAAGACTCCAACGCACATATCAAATCACACTAACAAACTAACTTAAACCCTTTGCCACACACATCAAAACCTAATCATGGCAAGAGATTGCCCTAACAATCTCCCCCTTTTTGATGTGTGGCAATCCGTTTAAGTTAGGTAAAAACATTTGATAAAAATTTCTAAGGTAAGAAAGCATGTAAACATAAACATTATATAGCAACATGCAACTCCCCCTTAATCCATGAAACTCTCCATACATATTTCTCCCCCTATCATAATTAACTTAAACATAATATTTTCTCCCCCTTTGACACCATCAAAAAGATTAATACTAAGTTATAAACACATGGCATCAAGTCTAATAGAAGGAAAATACCAAAAATTGGTTTAATAACTGAAATCGGCCTTTACTGTTCGGAATATCAGGCCACCAGTCGACTGGTTCAGACTACCAGTCGACTGGCACATTATTTTCAGAAATTCTAATTTTTCGGGGCAAGATTCAGAAATGCATTAAAAATTCCAAAAAATTTGAAAAATCATGAAATTTGGGGAACACATTTCTTTTAAGTATATCTATCAATGAAAAATAGTTTTTTTTTATGAAAAATCATTATATTTTCTGAGATTTGCCAAAAATCCTAAAGCTTTAAAAACCACTAGGTTTTTGATCATTCTAGTATCAAGTTTACCACCTAGTTTTGGTTCCTATTGTTTCAAAACATGAATACATAGATTTTAGAGTAAGAAATTGTTTTGAAAACATATGAAATATCCAACCAAGATCTTTGGGCAATATGTCTATGAATTAAACATAAGTCTTCCCCATGATTTGTCTATTATTGCTATTTTGATATTTTAAATGACCATCTAAATGCCATAGGCATTAGTGGACATTTGTATCATCCTAACATCTCACTCATGCTAAGTTTTCAATCATGGTAGCCTATAGTGAGTGTGAGATGTATCCTAGAGGTATTTGTATATACTTAAACATTATATTCATGCAATTCTATCAAGGTTAAGTATCATCCTAACAATCCTCATGATCATAAAGACATATATGTGTGAATTTCACATTATGATCATGAAATACATGTATTCATTGAATTGTTATCATGCATTAGGTATTATATCATGATAATAAACAAGGTATCACCTAAAGCATGATTTAAACCTATTTCACATGATTATGTGCCAAATATCAAAATTATAAATCATGATTGCAAACATGTGTAACAATTACATCAACTATCATGATTTAAGCATTATTATCTATTTATGGGCACATTATCATCACCCAACACTACTAAAAGTGAGGTCCCACCATCCTAAGTCAACCAACATATGATATAGGTGAAATGCATATGGTTGACTATCTTAGGGTTTTCCTAACCCTTAAGAATGGATTTAGGAACCCAAAATAAGTTCTTTCCTATTGGGTTCACTAAATACTCCTTGGGGACCCATTTCCTAGCTATTACCTTCTTCTTATCTTGTCCCCTAGCAATTAGGCATTTATAGGCCTTTTCATTTTTCTTTTCTTTGTATCCTAGGCCTTTCTTATTGACGCTAGCTCTTTGGCTCCCTATAATCATGTTCAAGGTGTTTGAGCCAATTGAAAACTTTTCTAGGGCTTTGGTTAAATAATCTACTTTCTCTCTTAAAGCCCTATTTTCCTCTATGCATGCATCATTAACATCAAAAGGCATATAGTTATCATGTGAGCATGCATCATTTAAGCTAGAAGAAATATTATCATTTAAGCATGCTTTTTCTAGCTTATTTTCTAAATCCTTAATTTGATCTAACATGCTCTTATTTTTCTTCTTTGCTCTAAATAAATCCTTAGTTAAGCTAGAAATCATAGAAACTATTTTACTAGGTGAAAGATTGGTTACCATAGTTTCCATGCCTCTTCTTCTTCGGATGAGGAGGTAAAGGTGTTAGTAATATATGAGAGATGTCCTAAGGCAATCGCCTTATGTATGAACCATTTATATGATAAATGAAGATTCACTATTTGAGTATACATGTTTTATGTATTTGATTGGATCTTAAACTCATTTACTGAATGTCCACGATACGATTCACAGCATGAGAGAATTTGTGATTGGATCACAACTAGTGAGTATCTCTACATGTGTAATTGTGATGTATCGGAATTATCCCTAGTGGATGAATTGATGGATTTGGACACCATCAATTCTGTCGAGACTAGCACGAGGTATACTCCTTGGTGTATCGAAGCAGCTGATTCTCACTGGCTGGAGACATAGTGATGTCCGGAGTTAATCGTGGATGCTAGTTATGGTAACTAGTTCATTGGAGTGACCAGCCGTAAGACTTCATATGGTTCTCTGCATATATAGATATGTCAATGAAGTTCTTACTGTGGCTTAAGTGCGATGTTCCTTTGACTTGCGGTATTCAAGTCATATTGATCATGGAGACTTATGCTTTGACATCTTAAGCAAACATCTCTAAGGAGATGTGGACCCGGGATGATTGGGTATAAGTCGAAGTGATCGAAGGTGTTTGAATAGCCTATAAAGGATTCACCACTCCTTGCGAGGAGATGTATACCCATGGCCTCTCGTCGGATTGTTACTAAAGTCTTTGGCCAAAGCATTACATGTTTAGAGTAAGGTACTCTTCGATACATGTGGAGTAACTAGAATCAGTGGGGCGAGGAAATGATACTTGGGCTAGGTGTGGCGTAGTCGGACCTAGTGAGGTGACACAATAGACCATGTCACTGAACCAAGTGGGTATAAGATGAGTGAAGGAATGGGGCCGCGATTCATTCGAGCTCTTGAAGGGTTTGAGAAATAGTTACGGATCAAGTTGATCTTTTGGTTAATTGGGGATCATGATGTACTACTAGGTGCCACTCATGATCGTTCTATAATTAATGGTTAATTATAGGCGGCCAACATAAACCGAGAACCTATTTGGTCACGCTGCGAGTGTAATCCAAAGGATTTAAAGCGAGCTTGAGAATGGGATTCTCGGAGAAGAAACTATGTTTGGTTGGACGAACATAAGCGAGCATGAAATTGTTTGATCGCAATGGAAGCGTGGATGGGCCGTGTCTTATGAAGACATAATGGATGGACCAAAATGGTTTGGTTCTAATCCAATGGATGAGAATAAACCAAAGGGTTTGGTTTATATTAAACGAATGAACCAAAGGTTGGTTCGGTTCGTTTTAACTTAAAATAAACCATCATGGTTTGGTTTATTTTAACTTATCTTAATGGAGCGGGTTAATGGGCTTTATGGATATGATACATTAACCATTAAGAGAATTAGTTCTCTATAAAATAGGGCTTAAACCCTAATCCAAAACCCTAGCCTTTGGTGTTGCCGCCCACCCCTTGAAGGAGTTTTCGGCGCCAACCCTAGTGTGCCGCCGCCCAGCCCCTTGTGCCGCCTTCCAACTTGTTGCCGGCGACCAAGCTTCAGTCGGTGAACCTCCGGCGACCCTCCGGTGATCTCCTCTAGGTTCGGTGATAAGGTGAGCTTCCATCTCTCCTTGGCCGGCCTCTATTCCTCCACCAAAAGCTGTCCAGTTTTTCTGGACAGCTTGTTTCTTTGTTGTCGGAGCGTCGTTTGGACGACGGTTAGTGCTCCGATAGCGCCTAACTTACCGGGGATTTGATCTCCGGTAATCCTCTGAGGTGGAGGATGAAGGATTCGTCAAACGGTTGATGAATACCTCTCCGGAGAAGCGAGTTTTGAGAACTCGTTTTAGGATCCGAATTTGGATTCGGATCATGATCATCTCTCGATCACGTCGTCTTCAACACGAGGCTAGTAACCCGTACGAAGACGAAGCTCGTGACTTAGCGAAGTCATCCCGAGGAGCTCGGCGTGGATACGGATAGAGACGATTCTTACGAGGATCGTTCCGGTTGATGCCGTTCCCGCTACACGTCATACGAAAGGTATAACGTAGATAATTTTCTTTTATTGCAAATTTTAATTTACGGTTATGTCTACACTTGTTGTAATATGCATGCGTGTGTTGTGTGTGTTGTAATAAATATAGATTTATTATTTTTAATTGCTTTCGCTGTGCTCATGTTTACGAAACATGATCGAACACACCTACTTGTGATCGAGAAACCTTCAGTTGTGTTTCGACATAATCGTAAAAATGGTTTTGCGATAGTCATAATGTATTTCTGGAAATTTTCTAAATTTTGGAAATTTAGAAGTATTTATGGAAATTTTTAAATTTTGGAAAGTCTAGAAGTATTTATGGAATCTTCCACTTTTGGAAAGTTGGAAGTATTTATGGAAATTGATATTTTCCATAAATAAAATATTTGATTAGATTCTGGAAATTTGTTTCCTAATTTAATCATGATTTGATTTGGGAAATCAAATCTTAAAATATTTTAATTTCCATAATTAGTTTTAATGATTTAGGAAATTGGTTTCCTAAATAGATTTTCCTTAATCAAATAATTCCATGAATAAAATATGTGATTAGATTTGGAAATTTGTTTCCTAATTTAATTATGATTTGATTTGGAGAATCAAATCTTAAACATATTTTATTTCCATAAATAGTTATGACATATAAGGAAATTATATACATGACATAATTGTATGCCATGTAATTGCATTAGATGCATAACATTATGCCATGCGTGTCGTGACATGTAGATGTATGCCATGTATGTCATGCCATGTAGATAATAGTTATTTGCATGCAAAGAGGATGAGACATAAAAACCCTTAATCAATATTAAAGCCTACACCTTCCATTAATATGGTTAGAACCCGAGTTCATTTCTTGTTTGGGTTGTTGGACTCTCTCGAGCAAGCTCGAACGAATATGTTCAAACCATGGAATAGTTTAATACTAATATGGTAAGAGTCAGAGGTCAATCGTTAGCTTTGGTTGTTGGACTCTCTCCAAGCTGGGCTAATTGGTTGAATGCACTCTAACCATATTAAAACTATGTCCCGATTAATGGGTTGGCTTTAACCTGGAGCATCGGCTTGTTGGACTCTCTCCAAGGTCGATGTAAAGGGAGGTGAAGTTGGGTGCTATGCATATGATGCATACTTGTTAATGTGTTAACAACCCGATGTATGTGTGAACATTAAATTAGTTGATAGCACATTGTGATAGTTGCATATACGGGATATGCAATCGGTATAGATGATACCTACCGTCGTAGTTATGAATGGCTTGTTGGACTCTCTCCAATGTTGTTCATAACTATGATGGATATCAGCCCATTCGGAGATGGACCTACGATCTCCCGAAGTGATTTTGGGGTTTTTGAAATTCGAAAAATGAATGGGATTTATAAATGTATATTGATGCATTTTAAAAAAAATCATTTTCTCATATATGCTCGTTTTGTATTTCTAAGATTGATCATGATGTCTTTGAATTTGCGTTCCATTTTGGATTCGAATAAATTGACTGGGCCGAGCTTCTTGGACTGGCTTAGAAGCTTGAGAATTGTTCTCAAGGTTGAAAAGCTTGCAAATGTCCTCGAAGCGCCTCTTCCCGCCCGTCCTAGTGACGATGTAACTCTGTATCAATTGTTGGCCTATCAGAAACATGTGACTGATTCTGAACAAATGAGTTGCATCATGCTAGCCACGATGGAACCCAAGCTACGAAAGCAGCATGAGAATATGGATGCTCATATCGTAGTCCTTCATCTTGGTGAGTTGGTTGATGAGCAAGTGAGATTCGAAAGGTTCGAAGTCTCCAAGCTCCTCTTCACCTCTGAGATGCAAGGAGGTTCATCTGTGGTACTGCTCAACATGCTGAAGACTGTGGAGCCTTCTGAGAAGCATGAGTAGGGGACAGTGTTGTTAGTTGATTCCTCGAAGAAAGGTTCTAAGAGGGAGTCAAAGGAACAATAGAAGGGGAAGAAGAAAAAGGCCAAGAAGGTAGAACTAGCACAAAAGGAAACTTGCCATCATTATGGCAAGGAGAGCCATTTGCGAAGAAAGTACAAGATTTATCTTGAGTCCGTGAAGAAGGATAAGGCATCGGATGCCCCATCTTCTTCAGAAATCTTCTTTATTGATTGTCATTCTATTTCCTCAGACACTTGGGTATTCGATACTGGGTGTGGCTCACATATATGTAATGACATACATGGGCTAAGGAATAGAAGAAGACTCGTCAAGGGGAGAGTCAAATTTACGTGTTGGGAATGGAGCAGTTCTTTGCACTCATCATCAGACGTATTTGTACTCCTGTAGGACTTGTCTTAGAACTGGACAATTGCTTTTATGTTCCTTCGTTGATAAAGAACATCATTTCTATTTCTTGTTTAAATAGAAATGGGTACCATTTGACTTTTAGTAACAATTGTTGTTACATAACTTTGAATGGAGTTCTTTATGGGACTGGAACTTTAAGCAATGGTGTTTATACGTATCCAGTGACATTTTCAATATTGAAGCGAGCAACACGCGTGCTCGAAAGGATAATCAAATAGATTCCTATATGTGACATTGTCATCTTGGCCATATAAGCAAGAAATGCATGTCCGAATTACACTGATGTGGAATTCTGGAATCGTTTGAATTGGATTCATACGATACATGCGAATCATGATTAAAAGGCAAGATGACTAAGTTACCTTTTACAGGAAAAGGTGAACGAGTGGGAGAGTTACTAGGTCTAGTACATACTGATGTATGTGGACCTATGTCAACTCAAGCATTAGGAGGCTATAGCTACTTCATTACCTTCACCGATGATCACTCACGGTTTGGGTATGTGTTCTTGATGAAACACAAGTCTGAAGCCTTTGAAAGGTTCAAAGAATTCAGAAATGAAGTAGAGAAACAACATGACAAGTGTATTAAAATACTTCGATTGGATCGAGGTGGGGAAAACTTAAGTCAAGAGTTTCTTGATTATCTAAGAGACAATGGTATATTGTCTCAATGGACTCCGCCCTATACACCACAGCATAATGGTGTATCTGAGAGGCGTAACCGGACCTTGTTGGACATGGTCAGGTCAATGATGAATCATGCAACTCTTCCCAAGTCCTTTTGGGGCTATGCACTTCAGACAGCTGTTTACTTGTTAAACAGAATGCCAACCAAGGTAGTCTCAACTACTCCATATGAGATATGGAATAGTAAGAAACCTCATGTATCTTACATGAAGATATGGGGTTGTCCTGCTTATGTGAAGCGGACTGTATCAGACAAATTGGATGCTAAGTCTGATAAATGTCTTTTTATTGGATACCCTAAGGAAACAAGGGGTTACCAATTCTATCATCCTGTGGAACAAAAGGTGTTTGTTTCAAGGCATGCTGTGTTTCTAGAGAAAGAGTTTCTCTTGCAAGAAAACAGTGGGAGTGTCGTCGAGCTTGAGGAGGCTCGAGAGACTCAAATAGACATTGATGAGATACCTGGTGAAGCACAACAGCCGACAACTCATAGTGATGAGCAATCGGCTGGACCTATTGTAACACCACATATTCGTAGATCTGGCAGAACACGCAATATTCCTGAGAGATATGGATTTCTCATAAGTGAATCGAACGACGTGTTACTCATTGATGATGAGGAGCCTACCAGTTATGAAGAAGTGCTGACAAGTTCAGAAAGGGATAAGTGGCTTGGTGCCATGAAATCGGAAATGGATTCCTTGTATGAAAACCAAGTTTGGAACTTGGTTGACCCACCTGAAGGCATAAAGCCTATAGGGTGCAAGTGGGTTTTCAAGAAGAAAACCGACATGGATGGTAATGTGATTACCTATAAGGCTAGATTGGTGGCGAAAGGATATCGTCAAAAACAAGGTGTTGATTATGACGAAACCTATTCGCCTGTAGCTATGCATAAATCCATTCGAATGCTCCTGGCCATAGCAACTCATTATGATTATGAGATATGGCAGATGGATGTGAAAACAACTTTCCTTAATGGAAACTTGCTCGAGGACGTGTATATGATACAGCCTGAGGGTTTCACATCGGTTGATAAAACCAAGGTATGCAAATTGCGACGGTCCATTTATGGATTGAAGCAAGCATCCAGGAGCTGGAATATCCGTTTTGATGAGACAATCAAAAAGTTTGATTTCTCACAAAATCCAGACGAACCTTGTGTGTACAAGAAGGTTAGTGGGAGTGGAGTCGTGTTCCTAGTATTGTATGTCGATGACATACTACTTATAGGAAACGATGTTTCAATCTTACAGTCAGTGAAGGTTTGGTTATCCAAGACATTCTCCATGAAAGACCAGGGAGAAGCAACCTACATCCTCGGGATTAAGATCTATAGAGATAGATCGAAACGGTTGCTTGGTCTTTCGCAGTCTACATATATAGACCGAGTGCTAAAGAGGTTTAGCATGTCGGAATCCAAGAAAGGTTTCTTACCCATCAGGCATGGGGTACACCTTTCGAAGTCTATGTGTCCGCGCACAGAAGACGAGAGGATTTGCATGAGTAAGAATCCCTATGCATCCGCAATAGGATCTATCATGTATGCAATGTTATGTACGAGGCCTGATGTATCGTATGCTCTGAGTGTCACGAGCAGATACCAGTCCGATCCAGGAATGGATCATTGGGTGACTGTTAAGACGATCCTTAAGTACTTAAGAAGAACTAAGGATGTGTTCCTAATATATGGAGAAGGGTACATGGTGATACGTGGGTATACGGATGCCAGCTCCAGACAGACAAGGATGATTCCATGTCTTAGTCTGGGTATGTATTCACCAGAATGGAGGCGCAATAAGTTGGAAAGGTTCCAAGCTTGACGCTATAGCGGATTACGCCACTAGTAATACATTGCAGCCTTTGAAGCAAAGCAGCGAAGCGGTTTGGAACTTAGCGATCCTTTGATTTAAAGCATTACCTCAAAGTAAGCTCGAGGGTCATGTTAGTGCTTATGGTATCGATACCGTAGCGATTGGCATTAGGCCAAGTGGGAGTCTGTTAGTAATATATGAGAGATGTCCTAAGGCAATCGCCTTATGTATGAACCATTTATATGATAAATGAAGATTCACTATTTGAGTATACATGTTTTATGTATTTGAATGGATCTTAAACTCATTTACTGAATGTCCACGATACGATTCACAGCATGAGAGAATTTGTGATTGGATCACAACTAGTGAGTATCTCTACATGTGTAATTGTGATGTATCGGAATTATCCCTAGTCGATGAATTGATGGATTTGGACACCATCAATTCAGTCGCAATGGAAGCGTGGATGGGCCGTGTCTTATGAAGACATAATGGATGGACCAAAATGGTTTGGTTCTAATCCAATGGATGAGAATAAACCAAAGGGTTTGGTTTATATTAAACGAATGAACCAAAGGTTGGTTCGGTTCATTTTAACTTAAAATAAACCATCATGGTTTGGTTTATTTTAACTTATCTTAATGGAGCGGGTTAACGAGCTTTATGGATATGATCCATTAACCATTAAGAAAATTAGTTCTCTATAAAATAGGTCTTAAACCCTAATCCAAAACCCTAGCCTTTGGTGTTGCCGCCCACCCCTTGAAGGAGTTTTCGGCGCCAACCCTAGTGTGCCGCCGCCCAGCCCCTTGTGCCGCCTTCCAACTTGTTGCCGGTGACCAAGCTCCAGCCGGTGAACCTCCGGCGACCCTCCGGTGATCTCCTCTAGGTTCGGTGATAAGGTGAGCTTCCATCTCTCCTTGTCCGGCCTCTATGCCTCCACCAAAAGCTGTCAAGTTTTTCTGGACAGCTTGTTTCTTTGTTGTCGGAGCGTCGTTTGGACGACGGTTAGTGCTCCGATAGCGCCTAACTTACCGGGGATTTGATCTCCGGTAATCCTCTGAGGTGGAGGACGATGGATTCGTCAAACGGTTGACGAATACCTCTCCGGAGAAGCGAGTTTTGAGAACTCGTTTTAGGATCCGAATTTGGATTCGGATCGTGATCATCTCTCGATCACGTCTTCTTCAACACGAGGCTAGTAACCCGTACGAAGACGAAGCTCGTGACTTAGCGAAGTCATCCCGAGGAGCTCGGCGTGGATACGGATAGAGACGATTCTTACGAGGATCGTTCCGGTTGATGTCGTTCCCGCTACACGTCATACGAAAGGTATAACGTAGATAATTTTCTTTTATTGCAAATTTTAATTTACGGTTATGTCTACACTTGTTGTAATATGCATGCGTGTGTTGTGTGTGTTGTAATAAATATAGATTTATTATTTTTAATTGCTTCCGCTGTGCTCATGTTTACGAAACATGATCGAACACACACACGCCGCGGTGCAGGAAACCCAACAAAAGGAGGCTCCCCCTTCACTTGAGCTCTCTCCACTTGTGCTTGATTCTTCATTTTCGGTGGAGGAACAATCCAAGTCGTCAAATGCCATCAATGCTAGGTTGGTGACAAATGCATTTTCTTCCTCAGATGATGATGAAGATGAGGAGGAAGGATAATCCCAAGTCTTTACTTTGAATGCCTTGGCCTTTCCCTTTTCCTTTGCTTTCTCCTCCTCTTCCTTTTTCTTCTTGCTCCCCTTTTTCTTCTTGTTTTCTTCCTTGCTTTTGTTTAGGAGGGGACAATTATCCCTTATGTGTCCCTCTCCTTGGCAATTGTAGCAAATGATTTTCCCCCTTTGTCTTCTATTCCTATCATTAGATTTATTAAATCTAAAACCTTTTAAAGCACGTCTTACCCTCCTTACCATATAAGCTTCTTCCGTGCTATCCATGGAGGAGGAGGAGGATGCTTCATCATCATCGGAGGAGGGGATCTCCATCTTCTTCTTCCCCTTATTTGCCATCAATGCTACTCCCCTTGAAGGTTGGATTCTAGGCTCTTCTTGTATTCCTTCAAGCCTTGTTTCATGGAGCTCCATTGTTGAGAAGAACTCCTCCAAGGTGCTCACTTCTAAGTTCTTCAAAATATAGAAGGAGTCCACCATAGAGCTCCACTTTGACGATCGCGGAAAGGCATCTATAGCCTTCATAACCATATCCTGGTATGATAGTTTCTCACATACACTTGACAAACTGGTTATAATTTCCTTGAAACAAGAATGTAAGGAAATTACCTTTTCTCCCTTTTCTAGTTTAATGTTGTTGAGTTGGGAGTGGAGGAGATCTCTCCTTGCTAGTTTCGCCTCGGATGTGCCTTCATGAAGCTCAACTAGCTTCTCCCACATCTCCTTGGCACTTAGGCATTCTCCTATTCGGTTGATCTCTTGTTGGGGGAGCACATTGAAGAGATGATGCTTGGCTTTTGAGTTTGCAAGGTGCTCTTCCCTTTGCTTTTTGGTCCACCTAGATTTCTCTATTGGCTTCCCTTCTTCATCCCTAGGCAAAACGAAATCGGATTCCATTGTAATCATAATATCAAAATCCGTTTCGAAAAATACCTCCATTCGCTTTTTCCACCAAGCGAATTCCCCTTCAAACTTTGGTGGGTGAATGTTGGAGCTGACCATCTTTTGATGAAGTGCTTGTTGCGGCGGTTAGTCCTCGACAAGCGACTTGGCTCTGATACCACTTGTTGGAGATCGAACGGCCGACTAGAGGGGGGTGAATAGCCCTCTTACAATGGATGTCGTAATTTGCTCGTCTACAATTAGATTAGCACAACGGAAACAATAAAGACAAGCAAATACAAATACAAGAAAACAAATGCTAACACAATAGTATAACGTGGTTCACGGCTACGCCGCTAATTCACGATCCCGATTCGTCCGAGGTGAATCACTCCTCCAAAGCCAATCACTATTGGTCTCTCCTTTGCACCAAGCTAGGTGGAGGTAACCTTTACAATCAAGATCACTCTTCTTACAATAAGAATGACATAAAAGCAAGTAAAAAGAGTTTAAAGCTTGTGGGGCACTTGGAAGATCACTTAGAGCATAAGCATTAGCCCCCCAAAGCTCCACACCCTCTCTTTTAATAGAGAGGAGGCTTTTCTTCCCTATCGCCATCACGACCATCGCCTTTGGCAAATGACTACCGCCACTCCAACAACTCCGAACACGCCGATCCCGACCGCTGTAGTCCAATGGAACATTTCGGCAATGATCGATGAACCTCATCACCGACCATCGCCTCCGTGAGTCGATCCGCTCCATGCCACGAGCGGTTGTAGTGGCTAAACTCCTTCACTACCGATCACGCTTTCGTGAGGTCGATCGATGGTCTTGGCAATGACTACCCACATATGGCGCATCGCTGGCCTCAAAACACTCAGTAGAATACCAGTTGAACCACGTTAGAATCAGAGCAGTCGACTGCCATTCCATGGTAGTCGACTGGTGTCGGGAAATCCCATCCGACACTTAGCCAAATGACCAAGTTTCACCTAAGAGCTTCCCATTCCCAGGTTACATTCGCTCACTCTCATCTCTCGGAGTCCCTCGCCTTCGAAGTTCTCTTCGTTCGCGGCCACGTCCCTCGGCAGCATCAGGCGCACGACTCTGCAATGCTCCTTCGCGTCTCTTGCCTCGAAGTCTACTTCCTCCGGCTTCACTCCAAGCTCCTCGTCCGACGGTCCCTCGGATGCTCCAAGCGCACGACTTCCGCAAAGCCATCCTTCACCGACTCAAGGACCGAGTCATTAGTTGTGAAACTCGCCACGGCTCCATGTCCGAATTACTAAGCCCTGCAAGACTCCAACGCACATATCAAATCACACTAACAAACTAACTTAAACCCTTTGCCACACACATCAAAACCTAATCATGGCAATAGATTTCCCTAACACTCAAAAACTCGCTTCTCCGGAGAGGTATTCGTCAACCGTTTGACGAATTGTTCGTCCTCCACCTATGAGTATTACCAGATATCGAATCCCTGGCAAGGCTACCACTGTCGTAGCTCCAAACGTCGTCCAAATGATGCTCCGACAAGAAGGAAACAAGCTGTCCAGAAACTGGATAGCTTTTGTGGAGACCTTGCACCGACCAAATAAGGAAAGCAATATGCTCACCTTGTCGCCGGAGCCAAGGAAGATCACCGGAGCTCCTCCGACAGCAGCTCGACGCCGGCAAGAGGAGAGGACGGCAACTGCTAGACGCCGACAAGGGGCTTGGGCGGTGGTGGGCGGCGGCAAGAGGTTGGCACCGACTACACCAAGGAGAAGTGGGCGGCAACTTTAGGGTTGCAAGGATTAGGGATTAACAAAACCCTTAAGCCCTATTTTATAGAAAATAAATTCTTTTAATGGTTATCGGATCAGAACCAAAAGCCCGTTAACCCGCTCAATTAATTTAAGTTAAAATAAACCAAACCATGTTGGTCTATTTTAAGTTAAAACGAACCGAACCAACTTTGGTTCATTCGTTTAAAACAAACCAAACCCCTTTGGTTTATTCTCCTCCATTGGATTAGAACCAAACCAATTTGGTTCATCCATCATTTCTTCATAAGACACGACCCATCCACGCTTCCATTGCGACAGAAATGATTTCATACTCGCTCCATGTTTGGTCCAACCTAACCTAGTTTCTCTCGGTCTGAGAATCTCATTCTCAAGCTCGTTTAAAATCTTTCGGATTACGCTCATTGTGCGTGTGACCAAATAGGTTCTCGATTTATGTTGGTCGTCTATAATTAACCATTAATTATAGAAAAATCATGAGTGGCACCTAGTAGTACATCATGATCCCCAATTAACCGAAAAGATCAACGGTTGATCCAGAACTATTTCTGAAACCCTTCAGCAGCTCGAATGAATCGTGCCCCATTCCCTTCACTCATCTTATACCCACTTGGTTCAGGACATGGTCTATAGTGTCAGTCCCCATTAGGTTGACTACGTCACACCTAGCCCAAGTATCATTTCCTCGTCTTACGGATTCTAGTTATTGCACATGTATGGAAGAGTACCTTACTCTAAACATGTAATGTTTTGGCCAAAGACTTTAGTAACAATCCAAAGAGGCCATGGGTATACATCTCCTCGCAAGGAGTGGTGAATCCTTTATAGGCTATTCAAACACCTTCGATCACTTCGACTTATACCCAATCATCCCGGATCCACATCTCCTCAGAGATGCTTGCTTAAGATGTCAAAGCATAAGTCTTTATGATCAAGATGACTTGAATACCGCAAGTCAAAGGAACATCACACTTAAGCTGCAATAAGAACTTCATTGACATATCTATATATGCAGAGAACCATATGAAGTCTTACGGCTGGTCACTCCAATGAACTAGTTACCTTAACTAGCATCCACGATTAACTCCGGACATCATAATGTCTTCAGCCAGTGAGAATCAGCTGCTTGGATACACCAAGGAGTATACCTCGTGCTAGTCTCGACAGAATCAATGGTGTCCAAATCCATCAATTCATTGACTTGGGATAATTTCGATACATCACAATTACACATGTAGAGATACTCACTAGTTGTGATCCAATCACAAATTTTTTCATGCTGTGAATCGTATCGTGGACATTTAGTAAATGAGTTTAAGATCCAATCAAATACATGAAAACTTGTATACTCAAATAGTGAATCTTCATTTATCATATAAATGGTTCAAACATAAGATGATTGCCTTAGGACATCTCTCATATATTACTAACAAACTCCCACTTGGCCTAATGCCAATCGCTACGGTATCCAATACCATAAGCTCTAACAAGACCCTCAAACTTACTTTGAGGTAATGCCTTAGTCAAAGGATCCACTAAGTTCCTTTCAGTGGGGATTTTATCGATTTGTATTTCCTTCCTACTAATGATCTCTCTGATTAGATGATAGCAGCGAAGCACATGTTTGGATCATTGATGAGACCACATCAAGTTTAGAGATGAACTTCTTGATCCAAACCGCTTCCTTTGCTGCTTCCGAAGCTGCAATGTATTCTTCCTTAGTGGCAAAATCTTCTATAGTGTCAAGCTTGAAACCTTTCCAACTTATTGCGCCTCCATTCCAGGTGAATACATACCCAGACTGAGACATGGAATCATCCCTGTCTGTCTGGAACTGACATCCGTATAGCCACGTATCTCCATATACCCTTCTCCATATATTAGGAACGCATCCTTAGTTCTTCTTAAGTACTTAAGGATCGTCTTAACAGTTACCCAATGATCCATTCCTGTATCAGACTGGTATCTGCTCATGACATTCAGAGCATACGATACATCGGGCCTAGTACATAACATAGTATACATGATAGATCCTATTGCGGATGCATAGGGAATCTTACTCATGCAAATCCTTTCGTCTTCTGTGCGCGGACACATAGACTTCGAAAGGTGTATCCCATGCTTGATGGGTAGGAAACCTTTCTTGGATATCGACATGCTAAACCTCTTTAGCACTCGGTCTATATATGTAGACTGCGAAAGACCAAGCTACCGTTTCGATCTATCTCTATAGATCTTAATCCCAAGGATGTAGGTTGCTTCTCCCAGGCCTTTCATGGAGAATATCTTTGACAACCAAATCTTAACTATAAGACTGAAACATCATTTCCTATAAGTAATATGTCATCGACATACAATACTAGGAACATGACTGCACTCCCACTAACCTTCTTGTACACACAAGGTTCGTTTGGATTTTGTGAGAAATCAAACTTTTTGATTATCTCATCAAAATGGATATTTAAGCTCCTGGATGCTTGCTTCAATCCATATATGGACCGTTGCAATTTGCATACCTTGGTTTTATCAACCGAAGTAAAACCCTCAAGTTGTATCATATACACGTCCTCGAGCAGGTTTCCATTAAGGAAAGCAGTTTTCACATCCATCTGTCATATCTCATAATCATAATGAGCCGCTATGGCCAGGAGCATCCGAATGGATTTAAGCATAGCTACAGGCGAATAGGTTTCATCATAATCAACACCTTGCTTTTGACGATATCCTTTCGCCACCAATCTAGCCTTATAGGCAATCACATTACCATCCATGTCAGTTTTCTTCTTGAAAACCCACTTGCACCCTATAGGCTTTATGCCTTCAGGTGGGTCAACCAAGTTCCAAACTTGGTTTTCATACATGGAATCCATTTCCGACTTCATGGCTTCAAGCCACTTATCCCTTTCTGAACTTGTCAGAACTTCTTCATAACTGATAGGCTCCTCATCATCAATGAGTAACACGTCGTTCGATTCACTTACGAGAAATCCATATCTCTCAGGAATATTGCGTGTTCTACCATATCTACGAAGATGTGGTGTTTAAATAGGTCCAGCCGATTGCTTATCACTATGAGTTGTCAACTGTTGTGCTTCACCAGGTATCTCATCAATGTCTATTTGAGTCTCTCGAGCCTCCTCAAGCTCGATGACACTCTCACTGTTTTCTTGCAAGAGAAACTCTTTCTCTAGAAACACAACATGCCTTGAAACAAACACCTTTTGTTCCACAGGATGATAGAATTGGTAACCCCTCATTTCCTTAGGGTATCCAATAAATAGACATTTATCAGACTTAGCATCCAATTTGTCTGATACAGTCCGCTTCACATAAGCAGCATAACCCCATATCTTCAAGTAAGATAGATGAGGTTTCTTACTATTCCATATCTCATATGGAGTAGTAGAGACTACCTTGGTTGGCATTCTGTTTAACAAGTAAACAACTGTCTGAAGTGCATAGCCCCAAAAGGACTTGGGAAGATTCGCATGATTCATCATTGACCTGACCATGTCCAACAAGGTTCAGTTACACCTCTCAAATACGCCATTATGCTGTGGTGTATATGGCGGAGTCCATTGAGACAATATGTCATTGTCTCTTAGATAATCAAGAAACTCTTGACTTAAGTATTCACCACCTCGATCCGATTGAAGTATTTTAATACTCTTGTCATATTGTTTCTCTACTTCATTTCTGAATTCTTTGAACCTTTCAAAGGCTTCAGACTTGTGTTTCATCAAGAACACATACCTAAATCGTGAGTGATCATCGGTGAAGGTAATGAAGTAGCTATAGCCTCCTAAAGCTTGAGTTGACATAGGTCCACATACATCAGTATATATTAGACCTAGCAACTCTCCCACTCGTTCACCTTTTCCTGTAAAAGGTAACTTAGTCATCTTGCCTTTTAATCATGATTCGCATGTATCGTATGAATCCAATTCAATCGATTCTAGAATTCCACATTGGTGTAATTCGGACATGCGTTTCTTGCTTGCATGGTCAAGATGACAATGCCACATGTAGGAGTCTAATTTATTATCCGTTCGAGCACGCTTGTTGCTCACTTCGATATTGAAAACGTCACTGGATATGTCCAACGTATAAACACCATTGCTTAAAGTTCCAATCCCATAAAGAATTCCATTCAAAGTTATGTAACAACAATTGTTACTAAAAGACAAATGGTACCCATTTCTATTTAAACAAGAAATAGAAATGATGTTCTTTATCAACGAAGGAACATAAAAGCAATTGTCCAGTTCTAAGACAAGTCCTGTAGGGAGTTTCAACAAATACGTTTCGATGGCGAGTGCAGCAACCTTTTCTTTATTCCCAACATGTAAATTTGACTCTCCCTTGACGAGTCTTCTTCTATTCCTTAGCCCATGTATGTCATTACATATATGTGAGCCACACCCAGTATCCAATACCCAAGTGTTTGAGGAAATAGAATGACAATCAATAACGAAGATATCTGAAGAAGATGGGGCATTCGATGCCTTATTCTTCTTCACGAACTCAAGATAAATCTTGTAATTTCTTCGCCAATGACCCTCCTTTCCATAATGATGGCAAGTGCCCTTTTGAGCTCGTTCTGCCTTTTTTAGCCTTTTTCTTCCCCTTCTTCTATTCCTTTGACTTCCTCTTAGAACCTTTCTTCGAGGAATCAACTTACAACACCGTCCCCTGCTCATGCTTCACAGAAGACTCCACAGTCTTCAGCATGTTGAGCAGTACCACAGATGAACCTTCTTGCATCTCAGAGGTGAAGAGGATCTTGGAGACTTCGAACATTTCGAATCTCATTTGCTCATCAACCAACTCATAAAGATTAAAGACTATGGTATGAGCATCCATATGCTCATGCTGCTTCCACAGCTCAGGTACCATCGTGGCTAGCATAATGCAACTTGCCAGTTCAGAATAAGTCATCTGATAGACCAACAATTGGTCCGGAGTTGCATCGTCACTAGGATGGGCGGGAAGAGGCGCTTCGAGGACATACGCAAGCTTTTCACCTTGAGAATAATTCTCAAGTTTCTAAGCCAGTCCAAGAAGTTTGGCATAGTCAGTTTATTTGAATCCAAGATAGAGTGCAAATTCAAAGACATCATGATTAATCAATTATCCTAGAAATACAACTTGACCATTTATGAGAAAGATGATTTAAAATGCATCAATATACATTTATAAATCCCATTCATTTTTTCGAATTTCAAAAACCCCAAAATCACTTCGGGAGATCGTAGGTCCATCTCCGAATGGGCTGATATCCAACATAGATATGAACAACCTTGGAGAGAGTCCAACAAGCTATTCATAACTACGATGGTAGGTATTAAATATACCGATTGCATATCACGTATATGCAACTATCACAATGTGCTATCAACTAATTGAATGTTCACACATACATCAGGTTGTTAATACATTAACAAGTATGCATCGTATGCATAGCACCCAACTTCACCTCCCTTCACATCGACCTTGGAGAGAGTCCAACAAGCCGATGCTCCAGGTTAAAGCCAACCCATTAATTGAGAAATAGTTTTAATATGGTTAGAGCGCATTCAACCAATTAGCCCAACTTGGAGAGAGTCCAACAACCAAAGCTAATGATTGACCTCTGACTCTTACCATATTAGTATTAAACTATTTCATGGTTTGAACATGTTCGGGTTCGAGCCGGGCTTGGAGAGAGTCCAACAACCCAAACAAGAAATGGAACTCTGGTTCTAACCATATTAATGGAAGGTGTAAGCTTTAATAATGAGTAAGGGTTTTTATGTCTCATCCTCTTTGCATGCAAATAACTATTATCTACATGGAATGGCATACATGGCATACATCTACATGTCACGGCATGCATGGCATAATGATATGCATCTAATGCAATTACATGACATACAATTATGACATGTACAAAATTTCCTTATATGTCATAACTATTTATGGAAATAAAATATGTTTGAGATTTGATTCTGCAAATCAAATCATGATTAAATTAGGAAACAAATTTCCAAATCTAATCACATATTTATTTGTGGAAAGTGTTGATTAAGGAAAGTCAATTAAAAAACTAAATTTCCTAAATCATCAAAACTACTTATGAAAATAAAATATTTTAAGATTTGATTTCCCAAATCAAATCATGATTAAATTAGGAAACAAATTTCCAAATCTAATCAAATATTTTATTTATGAAAAATATCAATTTCCATAAATACTTCTAACTTTCCAAAAGTCGAAGATTTCCATAAATACTTCTAGACTTTCCAAAATTAAAAATTTCCATAAATACTTCTAATTTTCCAAAAGTAGAAAATTTCCATAAATACCAATACGACTATCGCAAAACAATTTTACGATTATGTCGAAACACAACCTGGGCTCTGATACCACTGTTGGGTTTCCGGCACCGCGGCGAGTGTGTGTTCGAACATGTTTCGTAAACATGTGCACAATGGAAGAAATAAAAATAATAAATCTAATTTATTACAACACACACACCACACGCATGCATAGTACAACATGTGTAGACATAACCGTAAATTCAAATTTTTCAATAAAAGGAAATTTATACTACATATACCTGACATATCTGTAGGGATCCCGAGTGATAAACAAAGTGCGCAGCGGAAAACTTAGGATCCCTCCAGAGATCCAAGCAAAAAAAAAACATACTCGTTTCTATTATCGATTCTATCCTATAGTAATCGAGATTACCTTCAAAGCGTGCCCTTCAAATTCCAGTCAGCAACACTTGCGGATCTCAACGTGGTCAGAATGTCCACGCCTCTACGGTGCACAAACACACGATCTTGGAGAGAAGAGGTAAACCCTTTCGGTTGTGCTAGCAACCACGCCAAGGTCTCTCTTTTCACTCTATACTTGGCTTTTTGAGAACAAAATAAAAATTAGATTTAATTTGTTTTTCATTCTCACGTTGAAGAAGAAGAAAAAACAATAATACACCTTAATGAGACATTAAATGCACTTCCTTATTCTCCATGGTAAAAGAAAGGAAGTCAATTAATGCTCATTAAATGCACATTAATGAGCTTTTAAATCCCATTTAAAACACCATTTATTAATTCTTGTATTACATGATTAATTCGTGTATTACATGATTAATTATGATTAATCATTTTAGCCTTCTTCTCTTGGTTTGACTTGAGTCTAACTCAACATAAACCAATTTGAGTCCAACTCAAATTTAGCCAAGTAATGAGTCTTACTCATTCTAGTTAATCCAATTAACTAATAATTCATTTTAGTCAAACCAAAATGATTTCCTCTCCAAAATAATATGTTCTTTGTGTGTGACCCTATAGGCTCTCATAACGTTGGCAATGTATCCAAAACCATTTTAGATACATAAGCAATGAGCGGCATCTAGCAATACATCATTTCTACCCAAGTGATGAGAATGTCGAGATCCGACAACCTCTTCCATGACTATTATCATATGACAGTGTCCTTCTATCCTTGATATCTCAGATCGATCAATGAGGCATAGACCGTGTCACCCTTTTATCAATCTTTATTTTTCTTGATCCCCAAGTAGACTCACTCAAACAAATGAGCTCAATATCTCATATTGACTCATTTGAGCATGGCCATGCATTTCGTGGTCCTACTCTATCAAGAGGCCAAAGATATCACTCCCGTCATATGGGTGGGATAGATCCCATCTACATCACTCACATCTCTCCGCATAATTCGTTACATACTCAGTGATCGCCGTTATAGTCACCCAATTATGGTGTGACGTTAGACGATACCAAAGTACATAACTCCTTATGTAGGGAACCGTAGTGACTTCAGGTCTAAGGACTATTCACACCAATAGTCACATGAGAAATTATATGACACTCATATAACAATCCATGATACTTTCTCATGGTGGGTCAATTCAGTATATATAGTCTCCTATATATATACCCATGTATCAATGTGATATCACATATCCATGACTTGTGAGATTAAGTCATCCATTGACCTACATGCTAGTCTCAATGTATCAATATAGCCCTTGTCTATTAATACAATACTCGACTAGGAATATTTAAGAATAGTGTTCTCTACAGCTTCTCATAATCAATTCTACCAATTGATATACTGTAGATAATAACCTACTATTCATGGGCATTATTATATTTATTTAGCTGGCACACGCATAAAGAAATATAATAATCAATCTTTGCCTTTATTAATGCAAGAATATAATACAAAAGTCTCCCTCACCAATCATCTCATAATTGGCACTAAGGGCTCAAACTAACAATCTCCCACTAGCACTAGTGTCAATCACTGTAATCTCTAAGACCCAGTGACCTAGTGTGACCATCATGCTTCCTCTGTGCCAAAGCCTTGGTCAAGGGATCCGCAATGTTAGCATCAGTGTCTACTCTGCATATCTAAACATCTCCTCTATTGATGATCTCTCGAATGAGGTGATACTGCAGATGTGTTTGGTCCTCACGATGAGAGCGAGGTTCCTTAGCTCGAGCAATAGCCCCATTGTTGTCAATAGAGGTCTATTGGGTCTACTATGCTAGGAACCACCTCAAGCTCAGTGATGAACTTTCGGATCCAAACAGCCTCCTTTCACGAAGACGCAGAATATACTCGTCATGTTGTAGAATCAGAATCATGTGTCCTGCTTCGAACTCTTCCAGTTCACAGCGCCACCATTCAAGCAAAATACATACCCTGACTGCGATCTGGAGTCATCCTTGTCAGTTTGGAAGCTCGCATCACTGTAACCCTTTACAACTAGCTCCTCATCGCCTCCAAATATCAAGAAATATTCTTGACAGCTGTCTAGTGACATTCACCGGGATCTGACTTGTACCTACTCGTCATGCTTAAAGCATACGAGACATCGGGGCGAGTATAAATCATGGCGTACATGATAGATCCTATAGCTGATGCATAAGGGATCTGATCCATGCGATCTCTCTCCTCCTTAGAAGAGGGAGATTGAGTCTTCGAAAGACTCATACCATGTGACATTGGCAAAAATCCCTTCTTGGAATTCTGCATGGCAAAATGCTTAAGCACCTTGTCAACATATGTACTCTGACTCAAGCCAAGAAATCTCTTAGATCTATCTCTATAGATCTTGATGCCTAGAATATAGGCTGCTTCACCTAAGTCTTTCATTGAAAAATATTTCCCAAGCCAAGTCTTCAAAGACTGCAGCATAGGGATATCATTTCCAATGAGCAGTATGTCATCTACATACAATATGAGGAAAATAATTGAGCTCCCACTAACCTTCTTGTAGACACAAGGTTCATCTTCGTTCTTAATGAAACCAAACGTTTTGATCGCATTATCGAAACGAAGATTCCAGCTTCTAGAAGCTTGCTTTAAACCATATATGGACCTATGCAACTTACAAACCTTTCCAGCATCCTTTGGATTAACAAAACCCTCAAGTTGTGTCATATACACATCCTCGAGTAGATTTCCGTTAAGAAATGTTGTTTTGACATCCATCTGCCAGATCTCATAGTCATAGTAAGCTGCAATAGCAAGCATGATCCGAATGGATTTGAGCATCGCAACTGGAGAAAAGGTTTCATCATAGTCAATACCATGAATCTGCTTGAATCCTTTTGCTACCAATCGCCCTTTATAGGTATGCACATTACCTTCCATGTTAGTCTTTCTCCTAAAGACCCACTTACACCCAATGGTTTTGACCCCTTCAGGTGGATCAACCAAAGTCCAAACTTGGTTAGTGTACATGGATTCCATTTCGAATCTCATGGCCTCGAGCCATTTCTTAGAATCTGGGCTCATTACAGCTTCCTGATAGGATGTTGGCTCATCAAGCATGATACCATCGTTGTCATCCAAGAGAAAAGAATATCTCTCAGGTTGATGACGTATCCTATCAGACCTGCGTAGAGCTTGGTCTACCTGAACAGGTTGTATCACCACTCCTTGTGATGACTGTTCTTGTTCCATTAAGGTATCAGTGCTATTTTGTGTATCTTGAACTTCTTCAAGATCAATTTTACTCCCAGTTATTTTTCTAGAAATAAATTCCCTTTCTAGAAAAACACCATTTCTGGCAACAAACATTTTGCCTTGTGTGGGGTTGTAAAAGTAATATCCCTTAGTTTCCTTGGGATATCCAACGAAATAGCATCTATCTGATTTGGGGCATAGTTTATCTGATACTTGACGTCGTATGTAAGCCTCATAACCCCAAATCTTCATAAAAAACATCTTGGGACTCTTCCCAGTCCATATCTCATATGGTGTCTTTACGACTGCCTTAGAAGGAACACGGTTAAGTGTGAAAGCGGTGGACTCTAGAGCATATCCCCAGAAGGAAGGAGGAAGTTCTATATGACTTATCATTGATCGTACCATATCTAATAGAGTACGATTTCTCCTCTCGGATACACCATTCAACTGTGGTGTTCCAGGTGGAGTGAGCTGAGATCTTATCCCACACTCAACTAGATAGTCACTAAACTCTTGGCTTAGGTATTCCCCACCTCGATCTGATCGAAGCATCTTAATACTCTTACCAAGTTGGTTCTGTACTTCATTCTTGAATTCTTTGAACTTTTCAAAGGATTCTGATTTGTATCTCATAAGATACACATATCCGTATCTACTGAAATCATCAGTAAATGTGATGAAGTACTGATAACCTCCTCTGGCTGCGACTTTGAAAGGACCGCATACATCACTATGTATGAGGCCTAACAAATCTGTCGTGTAGGGGATCGATTGGCCGGCTAGAGGGGGGTGAATAGCCCTTTTCGCTTGGATGTCGTAATTCGATCGTTCTCGTCGCGTGCTTGTCTACGATTGTTGTTAGCGCAGCGGAATACAAATGCAAATATGAATACTAACAACAAATACAATCACATGCAAATACACACGATATACGTGGTTCGGAACCGAATGGTTCCTACTCCACGGGCGAGCTCCTCGATCTCTAGTTATGCGCACGACACTAACTAAACTCCTTCTTGACTACACGTCGGAGGTGGAGAAACCTCTCACAAGCTATTACAACAATAATATACAAGAAATACAAAGACACAAGAAATACAAGTAAAGAACGCTTTACAAATCTTTGCTTTGACCCTTTTCTTATTGCTTGCTTTGGATGGCTCTTGAAGGACTGGAATGCAATAGCAAATCCCCTTCAATTGCTTCCTTAAAGTCTTGGTGAAATCCTCCAACTCGAGCTCCATTTATAACCTGCATCAAGCTGTTTTCGCGCCCATCAGTCGACTGCCAAAAGGCCCCAGTCGACTGCCCCTGTGTCCGTTGTCTCACAACGGCCAGATCCACGTCGGACAAGTTCCAACGGATATCCTACTACGATCGCGTGGCCGGGCAATGATCGTGACCTAGTAGTCGATCGGCCACGGCTGAGCGCTGCGGCTCTCGACACTTCCATCGCTGGATGCCATCCCACGGCGGCCGACTATCGTGTCGACATCACCGACATTCCATTCCATGGCGCCAAGCACCAAAATGACCTTACACCGCCGAACCCTAGTCGACTTGGACTCGAACCGCACCTATGCGATCATCTGTCGGGCAAAACCTCAAACACCAAGTTGTTTGAGCCTCCGACACTCAGTCTTAGCCACTTGGCTAAGTCCACATTCCTCATGGAGTTCCCCACCGAAGCTCTCTTCCCTCGGCCTACATCCCTCGGATGCGCCAAGCGCACGGCTTCGCAACGCCATCCTTCTCGTCTCATGCCCTAGAAGTATGCTTCCCTTTGGGTTTATTCCATTCGCTCCCCATCTGGCAGTCCCTCGGATGCACCAAGCGCACGACTTCGCAATGCCATCCTTCACTGACTCAAGGACCCCGAGCCTAGTGAACTTACCAAGTCCTTAAGACTTCCCATATGCACCAAGCGCACGACTTCGCAATGCTTTTCTCACCAAGCACCTAGCGCACGGCTTCGTAATGCTTTGGATTTCCCATGCCAAGCACCAAGCGCACGGCTTCGCAATGCTTTGGACTTCCACACCAAGCTCCATGCTTGGATTTTCCATGCCAACCCATGTTGGACTTTCCCATGACAATCCTATGTCATGAGTTTTGTCTATCATCAAAATACCATCAAGGTACTGCTGGGCCGATTGCACCAACAATCTCCCCCTTTTTAATGATTGACAAAACTATCATCTCAAGTCTACCAATTCTCCCATATTGACAATTCTCATATCCCAATGAGAATTCCAACGAACCCTAATTGGTAACTTGGTAACTTCTCCCCCTTTTTGACATTACATCAAAAAGGTCCTCCCCAAGGGTATGAATGTCTCATATCCCAATGAGATCTTACAATCTCTCCCTTGGAGGAACACATGCCTACAATCTTTCTAGTGATCCCATATCACTTAAAGAGAGGCAACCCAATTTTCCTCCCATGAGGAAATACACATCCATCTTCCCATGATGGATACCTCCCCCTAGAGGCTTGCTCCCCCTTGACCATTGCACCAACAATGTCCTTGGAGAGCCCCTAAGCCAATAGGAACATTAACCAAATCAAAATTAAGGCAAAGTTCAACAATGAACTCTTTTCCACCTTAAAATTGATACTCACCCTCAACCCAACTCCTAATCCATATCCAATGGATTTCCACCCTCTCTAATGCTCTCCCAAGCATATCCTAGGGTTAGGAGTGGTTAGGGGACCTTAACCTAGCTGAACATGGGCCTAACCAACAAGATTTACCCGAAATCAGCTTGGGCAGTCGACTGAAATCAGAAATCATCATTGCCACATCGATCATTGCGATCCATGGCGATCGACTAATAATCATTCTGATTTTGACATTTGAAATGGATTCAAATCCATAAGTAAATATACGTAATTTTAAAAATCTCGAAAATGCATATGTATAATACTTATCCTAAACACTATGGGTGAAAAATATTGGAAAATTATTTTACCCACTAAATTAGGAGATTGATACAAAGTTCAAAAGTTTAGAAAAGCTTCAATAAATAGCCCTCTTTGTATCATCTCATTCAATGGTGATAGCTATCAAAAGATAGACTTCACCAAGGTTTTTCAAAATGTTTTCAAAATGTTTTTCAAACCTTTATTTTCTTTTTCCTAAACATCTCACCAATATCTAGATGTGCAAAACACATACAAGTCAAATTTTTGTGAGATGTGGGTTTTTGTTTTGTTTATGTTATCATGCATATTTCTAAGGCAATATTCTTTGATTCCCATCAAATCATGCTATAGTCCTTAACTCCATTTTAATTCATGCATGATGTGATTATGGCATAGATATGATATAGATAAAAACATATGCCAATATCATGATGTCATGGCATGTGAATGAAACTTAAGCATACATGACATCTAAACATAAATCTAAACATGATCATGACATTTTATAGATAAAAATGAAAATGATGTCATGACATGGCAAGGCAAATAAAGCATGACAAGTAAAATATACTAAGGTATAGAATACCTAAGTGTTAAAATTAATTTGTCATTTCTAGGAATTAAATACACTTGCCTTAAACCATTCATTTCCCTAGTGTGCCAAAAACCCAAAATGGCACACCAATGCCTCTATGACCTAAATGTGCCAATTTAAATCATTTTTTTTTTAACTTCTCAAACCATATTGGCACACCCTAATATGTCAACTCTACTATGGTTAGGTTAACTACCCATCCACTTAGGGTTGACACACCCTAACCCATTTAGCGTGAATCGATCATGCTTTTAGGAACCCAATATCTATTGGAGCTCCTTGGGTTAACAAGGTATTCTCTAGGGATAACTTCCCTAGATACCTTCCTAATGACCCTTTTAGGCTTTGAAGCCATAGTCTTTTGGGTCTTTCCTAGGTCAACTCTAGAGGTGACTCCTCCATTGACCTTCTTAGTGGCTTTCTTGATTTTCCTTAAGTCCTTAGCCACTAAACACATACCATGGCCAGACTTAGGGATGACTTCCCTATTAGCCTTGGTTTTCCTAGACCTAGAAATAGTTCCATAATTAAATGGAACATTATGATAAGTCTTCTTGGGCTTAGGTTTGTCACCCAAACCTTCCTTGCCCTTAGACCGTTTTTGAACCTTAGGTCTTGACTTTTGGGCATTTGACCCTAGAATTGAATTTTCTATGATTCTAAGGACTTTCTCCATTCTCTCAAGTCTTGACCTCAAGACTTGGTTCTCTAGCTCTAATTTTCCCATTTTTGAATTTTCATTAGGTTTTTCCTCTTCTTCTTAGGCATGTGCCTAGACTTTTTGGGATTAATACCCAAATTTTCTTCTACTCTCCTAATTGACTCCCTAGGCAAGATATTTCTAGAATTATGAGTCCTAGGTTTGTCTTTAGTCATATGAACATGCTTGGCACCTAAGTAATAAACCTTATTGTTTCTCCTAGCATGCTTTTCATTAATAATGGCAAGAGAACTAAAATAATTTTTAGCATGCTTTTTGACTTTAGGAATTAAAGGTGCATTAACTAAATTTACCTTAGGGTTAGCTTTAGGAGCTCCCCCTACATGAGTTGCACCTTCTTTCCCTTTCTTCCTCCCCCTAGGGCATTGGCTTTGGTAGTGTCCCTTTTGATTGCATTTGAAACACACAATGTGCTCTTTGCTCTTGATTTTGGGAACACCGGCATCCTTTGACTTTGGGTTGACTTTCGGTCTTGATGCCTTTTCCTTAGCCAATTTAGGGCATTTGCTCTTGTAATGCCCTTTCTCCCTACACTCAAAGCATATTATATGATTTTTATTTAAAATAATAACACTTGAGTTACCTAGGAGGTGGTGGAGGCCTCTTCATGATCTTCACTTCTGGATGTGGATGCTTCTTGTTCTTGCTCGGGATGGAAGATTGCCTTTCCTCCCCTCAATGCTAGAGGTGGAGGTCTCCACCAAATCATCAACATCTTCAAATGTTGTGGTGCTTCTTCTTGCATTCTCCTCTACTTGTGCCGATTGGGAATTTTCTTGGAATTTCATTATTTTCTCCCATAATTCCTTCGCATCCCTATAGTCACCCAATCTAGACCAAATAGTGTTAGGTAATAAATCACTAAGTAATTTTATTACCTCAAGATTTGTCTTGAAGTCCTTAATTTGGTCTTGGGTCCACCTTGACTTTTCAATTGGCTTGTTGTATTTGTCCCTAGGCATCTTAAAACCATTTTCTACAATTAACATAGAATCAAAATCGGTTTCAAGATATACCTCCATCCGTTTCCTCCACCAAGCAAAATCTCCATCGAATTTCGGTGGATGGATGAAGCCGGCCATTTGTAGTGCTCTCGCGGCGGTTAGTCCTCGAAGAGCGACCTCGCTCTGATACCACTTGTAGGGGATCGATTGGCCGGCTAGAGGGGGGTGAATAGCCCTTTTCGCTTGGATGTCGTAATTCGATCGTTCTCGTCGCGTGCTTGTCTACGATTGTTGTTAGCGCAGCGGAATACTAATGCAAATATGAATACTAACAACAAATACAATCACATGCAAATACACACGATATACGTGGTTCGGAACCGAATGGTTCCTACTCCACGGGCGAGCTCCTCGAGCTCTAGTTATGCGCACGACACTAACTAAACTCCTTCTCGACTACACGTCGGAGGTGGAGAAACCTCTCACAAGCTATTACAACAATAATATACAAGAAATACAAAGACACAAGAAATACAAGTAAAGAACGCTTTACAAATCTTTGCTTTGACCCTTTTCTTGTTGCTTGCTTTGGATGGCTCTTGAAGGACTGGAATGCAACAGCAAATCCCCTTCAATTGCTTCCTTAAAGTCTTGGCGAAATCCTCCAACTCGAGCTCCATTTATAACCTGCATCAAGCTGTTTTCGCGCCCATCGATCATTGCCAAAGGCCCGATCGGCCCCGCCCCTATGTCCGTTGTCTCTGGCGGCGGATCCACGTCGGACAAGTTCCAGCGGATCTCCTACGATCATTGCGGCTAGCGGTGGCGATCAGTGACTAATAATCGGCCCCGATCGGCTCTGGGCGTCTAATGCTCGACACTTCCATCGATCATTGCCATCCCGACGATCCATTGCATGCGACATCGATCATTGCCATTCCATAGCGATCGGCCGCCAAGCCTAAAATCTGACCTTACATCGAACCTTCGACTTGGACGATCGAAGCGGCACCTATGCGGTCGGCTGTCGACAAAACCTTAAACACCAAGTTGTTTGAGCCTCCGACACTCAGTCTTAGCCACTTGGCTAAGTCCACATTCCTCATGGAGTTCCCCACCGAAGCTCTCTTCCCTCGGCATACGTCCCTCGGATGCGCCAAGCGCACGGCTTCGCAACGCCATCCTTCTCATCTCATGCCCTAGAAGTATGCTTCCCTTTGGGTTTATTCCATTCGCTCCCCGTCTGGCGGTCCCTCGGATGCACCAAGCGCACGGCTTCGCAATGCCATCCTTCACCGACTCAAGGACCCCGAGCCTAGTGAACTTACCAAGTCCTTAAGACTTCCCATATGCACCAAGCGCACGACTTCGCAATGCATTTCTCACCAAGAACCAAGCGCACGGCTTCGCAATGCTTTGGATTTCCCATGCCAAGCACCAAGCGCACGGGTTCGCAATGCTTTGGACTTCCACACCAAGCTCCATGCTTGGATTTTCCATGCCAACCCATGTTGGACTTTCCCATGACAATCCTATGTCATGAGTTTTGTCTATCATCAAAATACCATCAAGGTACTGCTGGGCCGATTGCACCAACATGTCGCTCGTTCGCCTTGTCCACTAAATGGAGTCTTGGTCATCATGCCTAAAAGACAAGATTCACATACCTCATATGATTCAAAATCAAATGAGTCCAGTAATCCATCCTTATGGAGCTGGGCTATGCGACTCTCATTTATGTGACCCAAGCGACAATGCCAAAGATACGTTTGATTCAAATGATTAGATTTGAATCGTTTGGTATTTATGTTATAGACTAGGTTTTCAAGGTCTAGAACATAGAGTCCATTCATCAAGTGTGCACTACAATAGAACATTTCATTTAAATATACAGAACAACACTTGTCCTTAATTATAAATGAAAAACCTTTCTTGTCCAAACAAGACAATGTACATACGTTCTTAGTTATTGCAGTAAAATAACACTCTTCAAGTTCTAGAATTAAACCACTGGGTAATGATAAGGAATATGTTCCTACAAATTTATAGCAAAGAACTGCTGCCATTGCCAACACATAGGTCCACTTCTCCTTTTGTCAAAGATCTACTTCTTCTCAAGCCCTGCACATTGGTACAAATGTGAGAAGCACAACCGATATCCAATACCAATGAGGAAGAAATAGATAGATTGACTTCTATAACATGTATACCTGAAGTGGAAGTCTCACTTCCTTTCTTCTTCTTAACTTCCTCGAGGTACTTTTTGTAGTTCCTCTTCCAATATCCAGCTTCCTTGCAGTGGAAGCAAGTCCCTTCCTTAGCCACCCCACCTTTAGGCTTCAATGCTTTGTCCTTATCTTTATTCTGGGTCTTACCCTTTCCTTTAGACTTTTTCTTACCCATGCCCTTTTTAACCATAAGTACATCATTAGTACCAGGTTGCATCTTCTTAAGATTGCTCTCAGCAGTTCTCAACATGCTTAAGAGCTCAGGCAATGGTTTGTCAATTTCGCTCATGTAATAATTCATGAAAAATTGACTAAAGCCTCTAGGCAAATGAATATAGAATAAGGTCAAGGCAACTCTTGGCCTAAAGGAAACCCCAATCTTTCAAGGTTCTCAACATACCCAATCATCTTGAGTACATGAGTTCCTACGTGTTCCTTCTGCATTTTGCATGAAAATAATGCCTTAGATACCTCGGATCTCTCGTGCCTCACTTTGCCCTTGATATAGTTGCTTCAAGTGTGCAACCATATCGAAGGCATCCATGTTCTCATGTTGTTTCTGAAGCTCAGAGTTCATGGTTGCAAGCATAAGGCATGATGCATCAAATGCATCATCTTGATGCTTCTTGTATGCATCCTTATCTGTACGAGTAGCATTATTGGTGGGTGGTTCAGGAATGGGTTGCTCTAGGACATAGAGTTTCCGCTCCTGTTTGAGAACTATTCTCAAATTTCTGAACTAGTCAATGAAGTTTGCTCCATTAAGTTTGTCCTTCTCAAGGACCGATCGCAGAGAGAGGGTATTTGACGTATTTGAAGACATAGTAATCTACAACAGAAATAATATGCAAAATTGAGTATTATATCTGAAATCATTTAATTAGGCCTTTAATTAAATGAGACTCCCACTGATTCCTTTAGCTTCAATAGGAGCTAGTCATACCTGTTCTATTGAGCTTCAAGTTCATGTGGGATAAGATCCACATCATACCTCACCTTGAGTTAGCTTTGGCTAATTGCCCAAGATTTAGTATCACTAGGTGGGTAACATTTTACCAATTGCATCGTATGCAACTCTTGGAATAAAGGATCAAGATTCACATTATACATCATCTTGAGTTAGCTTTGGCTAATCGCCCAAGACTTAGTATAAATGTTCTCTTATCCGTGTCTCCTAACTATTAGGAAATGCCTCTAAGTATTTCTCAATCTAATTGAGACACTTAGTGAAGTCTCATCCAAAGTTTGATAGCGGGACATCACAATTGTCCTCTCGCACTCTACCAAGATAAAATGCGCTGCTTTGCTTTGGCAAACCCAACACAAATGATCGAGGTAGTTTATGAGTACCAAACTTTGGTAGGCATATTCATTTGACTTAATTTTAAGATAACAAATTATCTAGCATGCATCACATACACACAAAATATATCACATATACGCTAAACGTGACATGGTTATGGCCCTTATTCTACGATTTCTCAAGCCAATGAGAAAATCGATTGGTTACCCTAGGGATAGCATCTTCTCCAAGCGCTTCCTTTGGTCAGCATGTGTTGTCAGCATCGTCCTTGTAACATCCACCTTCAATGGACTTTCATTGCTTATTTATTTTGTACATTACAAAATGAGAACACTCGGATACATTCGAGTCTAAATCTATTTTACAACTAGAAAATAGAAGTGAAGGCACGACACGCAGGCCGTGTAAAAAAAATTACAACACCCACATACATATGACGGCACGCAGGCCGTATTATGAATTACAACACATAACCACAATCATATTGGGTCCTAGGCCATAACCATGCACCATATACAAATCATTCACAATGATTTAATAAATTATTTTATTTATCAGTTTTATCATGTGCAATTTTTAAGCCGCTATGCTGATTAGCCACAACACCACGACGGTCCCGAGACCTCCAGATGGCTGTGTGTAGCAGACCGTCCGAAACTGAACCACCCACTTGGCGGACCATCCGCTATAATAAACTTCGGACACAAAGGAGTCGGCACCATCTGACTTGATTCAGCCCACTCGGCAGACTATCTACTTGGCTAAATCAACTCGGACATAGACCGAGTCGGCACCATCCGACTTGATTCAGCCCACTCGGCAGACTATCTGCTTGGCTAAATCAACTCGGACATATACCGAGTCGGCAAAAAAAATATAATAAAACTAATCTCATGTTTATATAACATAAAACATCTAAAAAAAAATGTGTACCATTTTTTTTCACATGTGGCTCTGATACCACTGTAGGGATCCCGAGTGATAAACAAAGTGCGCAGCGGAAAACTTAGGATCCCTCCAGAGATCCAAGAAAAAAAATATACTCGTTTCTATTATCGATTCTATCCTATAGGAATCGAGATTACCTTCGAAGTGTGCCCTTCGAATTCCAGTCAGCAACACTTGCGGATCTCAGCGTGGTCAGAATGTCTACGCCTCTATGGTGCACACACACACGATATTGGAGAGAAGAGGTAAACCCTTTCGGTTGTGCTAGCAACCAAGCCAAGGTCTCTCTTTTCACTCTATACTTGGCTTTTTGATAACAAAATAAAAATTAGATTTAATTTGTTTTTCATTCTCACGTTGAAGAAGAAGAAGAAACAATAATACACCTTAATGAGACATTAAATGCACTTCCTTATTCTCCATGGTAAAAGAAAGGAAGTTAATTAATGCTCATTAATGAGCTTTTAAATCCCATTTAAAACCCCATTTATTAATTCATGTATTACATTATTAATTTGTGTATTACATGATTAATTCGTGTATTACATGATTAATTATGATTAATCATTTTAGCCTTCTTCTCTTGGTTTGACTTGAGTCTAACTCAACATAAACCAATTTGAGTCCAACTCAAATTTAGCCAAGTAATGAGTCTTACTCATTCTATTTAATCCAATTAACTAATAATTCATTTTAGTCAAACCAAAATGATTTCCTCTCCAAAATAATATGTTCTTTGTGTGTGACCCTATAGGCTCTCATAACGTTGGCAATGTATCCAAAACCATTTTAGATACATAAGCAATGAGCGGCATCTAGCAATACATCATTGCTACCCAAGTGATGAGAATTTCGAGATCCGACAACCTCTTCTGTGACTATTATCATATGACAGTGTCCTTCTATCCTTGATATCTCAGATCGATCAATGAGGCATAGACCGTGTCACCCTCTTATCAATCTTTATTTTTCTTGATGCCCAAGTAGACTCACTCAAACAAATGAGCTCAATATCTCATATTGACTCATTTGAGCATGGCCATGCATTTCGTGGTCCTACTCTATCAAGAGGCCAAAGATATCACTCCCGTCATATGGAAGGGATAGATCCCATCTACATCACTCACATCCCTCCGCATAATTCGTTACATACTCAGTGATCGCCGTTATAGTCACCCAATTACGGTGTGACGTTAGACGATACCAAAGTACATAACTCCTTATGTAGGGAACCGTAGTGACTTTAGGTCTATGGACTATTCACACCAATAGTCACATGAGAAAGTTATGACACTCATATAACGATCCATGATACTTTCTCATTGTGGGTCAATTCAATATATATAGTCTCCTATATATATACCCATGTATCAATGTGATATCACATAATCATGACTTGTGAGATCAAGTCATCCAATGACCTACATGCTAGTATCAATGTATCAATATAGCCCTTGTCTATTAATACAATACTCGACTAGGAATATTTAAGAATAGTGTTCTCTACAGCTTCTCAAAATCAATTCTACCAATTGATATACTGTAGATAATAACCTACTATTCATAGGCATTATTATATTTATATTGCTGGCACACGCATAAAGAAATATAATAATCAATCTTTGCCTTTATTAATGCAAGAATATAATACAAAAGTCTCCCTCACCAATCATCTCATAATTGACACTAAGGGCTCATACTAACAATATCACATGTAGTGGGAAAGACATCAACCGGAATGATCCTTGCTACAATCGTCTCTATCCGTATCCACGCCGAGTATCCTCGGGATGACTTCACAAAGTCACGAGCCTCGTCTTCATACGAGTTACTAGCCTCGTGTTGAAGACGATGTGATCGAGAGAAGATCACGATCCGAATCAAAATTTTGATCCAAAATGAATCCTCAAAAACTCGCTTCTCTGTAGAGGTATTCGTCCAAACGACGCTCCAACAAAAAGGAAACAAGCTGTCCAGAAAACTGGACAGCTTTGGTGGAGACCTTGCGCCGGCCAAACAAGGAAAGGAATATGCTCACCTTGTCACCGGAGCCAACGAAGATCACCAGAGCTCCTCCGGCAGTAGCTCGACGCCTACAAGAGGAGAGGACGGCAGCTGCTGGACGCCGGCAAGGGGCTTGGGCGGTGGTGGGTGGCGGCAATCGGTTGGCGCCGACTACACCAAGGAGAAGTGGGCTGCAACTTTAGGGTTGCAAGGATTAGGGCTTAACAAAACCCTTAAGCCCTATTTTATAGAAAACAAATTCTCTTAATGGTTATCGGATCATAACCAAAAGCCTGTTAACCCGCTCCATTAATTTAAGTTAAAATAAACCAAACCATGTTGGTCTATTTTAAGTTAAAACGAACCGAACCATCTTTGGTTCATTCATTTAAAACAAACCAAACCCGTTTGGTTTATTCTCCTCCATTTGATTAGAACCAAACTAATTTGGTTCATCCATCATGTCTTCATAAGACACTGCCCATCCACGCTTCCATTGTGACTGAAACGATTTCATGCTCGCTCCATGTTTGGTCCAACCAAACCTAGTTTCTCTCAGTCTGAGAATCTCATTCTCAAGCTCATTTTAAATCCTTCGGATTTTGCTCGTTGTGCATGTGACCAAATAAGTTCTCAGTTTATGTTGGCCGTCTATAATTAACCATTAATTATAGAACGATAATGAGTGGCACCTAGTAGTACATCATGATCCCCAATTAACCGAAAAAATCAACGGTTGATCCAAAACTATTTCTGAAACCCTTCAGTAGCTCGAATGAATCGTGCCTCATTCCTTTCACTCATCTTATTCCCACTTGGTTCAGGACATGGTCTATAGTGTCAGTCCCCACTAGGTTGACTACGTCACACCTAGCCCAAGTATCATTTCCTCGTCCTACGGATTCTAGTTACTGCACATGTATCGAAGAGTACCTTACTCTAAACATGTAATGCTTTGGCCAAAGACTTTAGTAACAATTATGAGGCCATGGGTATACATCTCCTCGCAAGGAGTGGTGAATCCTTTATAGGCTATTCAAACACCTTCGATCACTTCGACTTATACCCAATCATCCCGGGTCCACATCTCCTCAGAGATGCTTACTTAAGATGTCAAAGCATAAGTCTTTATGATCAAGATGACTTGAATACCGCAAGTCAAAGGAACATCGCACTTAAGCTGCAATAAGAACTTCATTGACATATCTAAATATGCAGAGAACCATATAAAGTCTTACAGCTGGTCACTCCAATGAACTAGTTACCTTAACTAGCATCCACGATTAACTTCGGACATCACAATGTCTCAAGCCAGTGAGAATCAGCTGCTTGGATACACCAAGGAGTATACCTCGTGCTAGTCTCAACAGAATCAATGGTGTCCAAATCCATCAATTCATCGACTAGGGATAATTTCGATACATCACAATTACACATGTTGAGATACTCACTAGTTGTGATCCAATCACAAATTCTTTCATGCTGTGAATCGTATCGTGGACATTCAGTAAATGATTTTACGATCCAATCATATACATGAAAATTTGTATACTCAAATAGTGAGTCTTCATTTATCATATAAATGGTTCAAACATAAGGTGATTGCCTTAGGACATCTCTCATATATTACTAACACTGCTATGGGTTGCGGCACTGGAACAATATGGATCGAGCTCCCCTTGGCCTCAGTCATTGATCTCCTAGCCTGATTGCGGCGATGAGTAACATCGGATCTGCTCACTGCCAATCCACCACCGTAAAAGAGCATCGGTGATGATCTGCACTTGAGCGACAGCGATTGCGCCATTTGGAGTGTTCACGATGGCCGACAAGTAGGAAGAAGGGTTGTACGTCGGAGAGGAGGAGAAGAGGGATTGTTTGGTGGGAGAAGAGAATTCATGAGAAATATGGATCGGGCGGAGAACGGGAATCGACGTAGAAACGCTCGCGGAGAGGAAATGGAAGAATAGTTGTGGGTCGGATTTGGTAAATAAACGGGTCGGATTAAGACTCGTTAAGCCCTTGTTTTTAAACCCTTCTCCATAAATAGTCTTAAAAATTTCTATTTAAGTCCAGGAAAATTTCTAAAAATTATTGGAAAATTCCATAGGCTATTCTCCTAATTACCCAACATTTCATTTATTTTATTTTATTTTTATTTTTTTCTGTGGTATTTTACATTCCCCCCACTTAATAAAATTTGGTTCCCAAATTTCATACTAACATGCAAAAATTTAATTCAAGCAAGTTTCCGAAATGACCATATACCTCAAGTGAACACATGAGGGTATTGAGCTCGGACAGTATCTTCCAGCTCCCATATAGCCTCCTCATCGGTATGATGCTGTCATCCAACCTTTACGAGTCGGATGGTTTTGTCCCACTACTGTCGCTCTTTGCGACCCAAGATACACCCTGGAATCTTCTCATAAGTCGCATTAGACTGAGGTAGAATCGGAACCTCTTTTAGAACATGGTCAGATCGTGGTACCTATTTCCTCAGCATAGAACATGAAATACATTGCGAACACCCGCAAGTGTCGGAGGTAAAGCCAATCGGTAAGCTACACCTCCAATCCACGCCAATATCTCAACTGAGTCAATATAGCGTGGAACTAATTTTCCCTTTTTCCCCCAAATCATTTCACCTCTTTTGTAGGTGAAACACGCATAAATACCTATTCCCCCAACTGAAAACTCCAAAGGCCTTCGCCTCCGATCTATGTAATTCTTCTATCGACCCTGTGCCTCTAATAATCATCATTTGATGACGTGCACCAACTCTGCATCATGTTGGATACTCTGTGGCTCCAATAGCTGTCGTT
This sequence comes from Wurfbainia villosa, assembly GCA_025175895.1. Lineage (NCBI taxonomy): Eukaryota > Viridiplantae > Streptophyta > Magnoliopsida > Zingiberales > Zingiberaceae > Wurfbainia > Wurfbainia villosa. Next base: position 88,728,358 of record CM045992.1, read on the forward strand.
CCCTGACTTCCTCCCACAATATAAGGGATCTACAGGGTCTACCATATAATGCCTCGAATAGAGTCATCAGAATAGAAGAGTGGTAGCTATTGTTATAAGCAGATTCCACTAAATGAACGTGGTCCTCCCAACTGCCTCTAAAATCTGTGACACAGGATCTGAATAGATCCTCCAACGTCTGAATGATACGCTCAGACTATCCTTCCGTCCGCGGATGAAACACGGTACTGAATTGAAGCACTATGCCCATAGTTTGATGCAGACTCTGTCAAAATCACGAGGTAAATCGCAGGTCTCTATCAGATATAGTACTCAAAAGTACCCCATGTAGTCTGATAATTTCTCGACAGTACAACTTTGCCAGATGATCCAACGAGTCCTTCCACGAATAGGCAGAGAGTGAGGTGATTTGGTCAGCCGATCCACAATCACCCAAATTGCATCATGTCCTTTACGGGTTCTAGGTAATCCCGCAATGAAATCCATAGTGATATGCTCCCACTTTCATTTTGGAAATCGAAATTTCCTAGAGTAATCCAGTGAGTTTCTGATCTTCAGCTTTCACCTATTGCCATAATAAACATCAAGCAGCAAAATTTGCTATATCTCTCTTTATATCGTTCAACCAGTATAAACCTTTCAACTCTTGGTACATCCCAATACCACCAGGATGTATAGAAAATCTCAAATAAGGTGCCTCCAGTAGCAACTCTATCTTAAGTGGATGCGTGTCCAAAACACGTATCCATATTAGAGACGGGAAATTATCTTCTAACAAAGGAAGTCCATCTACCGTCCAAACTCCACTCCACACACTTTGTAAGTGCATGAAAGACTATAGCGACCAATCTCGTAAGTTGCAACTGTTCGCGTTCCAGCAACTCTATAGTAGATACCCAATAACTAGTTAAAATCCCATGAGCATTCTTTCTCCATACATCTATAAATCCAGATAATAACTACTAAAGTCACGTCATGTATATGACAGTCTATCTCATAGTTTCTTAACCGTCGTAAGCATAAAATATGCCTCATGCAACTATATCAGATTCGCTCTGATCCCTGAAATGATACCCTTGCGTACGACATCCTTTTATCCACTCCGGAAGGATTAACTAATACTCATGTAATAGTTAACCGACATCTAGGTCTTGTAACTTGTTTCACCAGCTTCCGACTAAATGATTTCCATCATCACCTTTGTCAAACAAGTCCGTGGTATAGTAATGCCAAACATTCTATCCATATCTATGGAATTAACCAAAACATACAAGGAAAATCACCATCTACGGTGGTCGAGTGCACAACTCCAACTACCACAATCAACAGTGGCCAGGTTACGCAACTCCAACAACCACAACTAATCCTATCGTGTCCAGGATACACGATTATCTCAAATCCATGGACGACTAAATCGTTAAATATGTCTAATATCATTAACAATAGCTTGTAAATTCATACTAAGTACGAAATGTCGTCCTCCATACACCTGCATCCTATTTACTCTAAGTTGATGATATATCGATCATCACAACGACAATGATATTTGTATGACACCATGTCACTACAATATCAACACTCTAGTCGTAAATCAACCCAAGAGTATATACAGGTGTCCTTAGCTGATCTAAACAGATCAGCTATCCACAACGAAGGATATTCGCTTTCAACAACTTTCGCATTCCATCCTCGATAATCGATGCATAGTCTCAAAGGTTCATCCCTCTTAACAAAGAGTTACGGATCCTCTCTAGAAGAAACAATGGAATAGATAAATATCTCATCTAGCATCTTCTATAATCGCAACTCAAATCCTTCCAATTTTTATAGTATTTAGCAACACTTATACCAACAACATTATCTTTCATATGATGTATTTAATATCGACATTATCTTCTAAATCACTCCGATTGTCTACTACACTTGCCTATGCAGCAGTAAGCCTAGGAGTCCATCCGAAATTACATCTAAATGCTCTCGGATTATACGCACATATGAGAGACATAATCATACCATAATCTTAACAAGTTGACCATCCGTAAGGATATGTCTACAGTAAAGATATGTCTATCCAAGTTTAAGGGCATCCCTTGACTTCTTAATTGTTGATCCACATCTCCCCAGACGATAAAGATACCACCGACCCATAAGTCGATGTAAAGGAACCCTTCTTATCCAAACTAAAAATGTTCTAGATAAGGATACTTGTAAACTTCAAGTATCTCTCAATATATTAACCCAGAGGGTAAACTAGGGTAATACCCTGAACAATCAATTATATGTCGATCTGATCCAAAGGCTCCCCGTAGGTCTCGGCCTTTCTCCAAAGAGAATAAGATCAGATCTAATAGTTCGCAATAATTTGGTCACATTTTTGCGACTAATAATCTAGGGATTTTCCTAGATTACCTGATCCCATCACTAAATCCTACGTGCTACAACTATAGAATACAAAATAGATACGACCATCGTCGTATACTCTCTCCTCTGTAAAAGGTCAATCCGCATCTGGGGGGTAAATGTTGTTGATGTCTGCATGAGTTTTCTATGTTGTCTTCTGCTGATACTGCTGTGCAAATCACTTCCTTTGAAGGGAAGTATCACGGAACTCCAACCACGCCTGAGGTAGTAGGTCGCTGCTGATGAGATAACTCAATCTCCTGTGCTGATCTCTCCTGTCGAGATGGTGCATCAACCTCCTGGAACACCATTGGTACTCTTCAACTAAGTCTTCAAAGTATACCTCCTCAAATGTACTGGTTGCTTATAATAGCAACAGATGAACTGATCCAACAGATAATCTAACTTCACGTGTCTTTGTGATCCGCACTTCACGCACATAATTCGGAGTATTTCTTTTGATTTCGTAGATGTACACAGGAACATCTTGATGATCTGCGACTGTTCTTCTATAATCAGAAAATAGCTCCAAGCCTATGACTCTGATCTTGCTCCTTTTATTCAACAATCAGAGACTTCTGACTCTAATAAGTTGACCTACAATATCTGCTTATCGATCTCCAACTCTTAAACACTTGTACGGGGTCACTTCTAAACTCCTGACACAATCCAACGTCTTATGGCAAGATCTGATAAAAGATCCAATCGTCTTAATCTAATAGTAAGCCAACAACTATGGGTGGCTTAAAACATCCATTCATATTCTTGAGCTATTAGGTGAGCGTAAACTCTGCAAGTCTAATGACTCTGCATGGTATTCGCGTTATCGATGATCACCCTACTTGAAGCTCAAGAATTCCCTACAATGTGTCACTGAAAGTGACACGGGGAAATACTCTCTTTCAACATCACTAAACCATGATCAAGTGATATATTATTCCCTGAAGATTATTTTCTGCATTTACCACCAAATACCGACTTGATCTCGATAATGATATGTAGATAACTCTATTTTCTCTATATAATACAAGTTAAGTACTCAAAAGTACCCTCAAAGTTATACAACTCAGTAAGAATGACTCAGGGATCGAAATCCCTATGAAACACCGTAAACTAGCCTTCCACTATCTGCATTAACAATAGCCTATTTGTCTTGTCCATTACCCAATAAGTAATGATCTGACTAGCATAATTAGTGAAAATCTCTAAGACTGTAGTATCTGATTTCCACAAGAAATGTGACGACTTGACCCCTGTTTTCCGACTCGGTATCAATTGGCTCTCAAAGGAAATTGACCTTTTGGATATAGTTTCAAGGCTCACATACTCAATAGGTCGTTCCCATGGTCAACTCATACCACGGTTATGAATAATTACTAACACACTATAGGTTATTCCCTATTATCTGCACTAAATACATAGCCAACAAAATCGGGAGTATAAACACTAAGGTAACTCCGGTTGGTCGCCACAGTGGGCGACTTCTACTACAAGTCTACACAGGTGTCATAACTCTAACTGTATACACCTGTTGAGAAAGTTTAGATAAACATCTAACTAAATATAAGTTATCAGGGATTCTTACCTCGTGATGCTTGGAGCTCAGACCGCTATCCATCTAATCTAAGAAAACCAAAACCGAAACAAATCGCTCCCGAGAATCCAAGACTCGACACAAAACAACATTGTATGGCATCGTAGAACCTAGGGCTCTGATACCACTAAAGTTGTCATGCCCCGAGAGTATGCCGTGGTGAAAAGCAAACGGACGACATCTCCCCTGTACGTGGCAACATCTCGTGTTAATACAAGGCTCGTAGCCCACAACAATAACAACATATATATGTAAACAAACCACAGCGGAAACTAACCACAACAACATAACAATCTACACAGTGCATACCGGTATGACTAACCACATCACAACTACATATAGAAAACATCGGCAAAAACCCGAAACAACAATTGTGTACATCACATGACAATCTACAACACATTACACCACAAAAAACTCCAAATACATAACACACATACGGAAAGCCCAAAACGACCACCAAAGTCTCAGGGGTGAGATGAGATGTCAGCCAGTGGTGCTCCAAGTCGTCACGAAGACTTCTACCTGTTACCTGGGCGATAGAAAAACTCAGGGTCCGTGGTGTTGAGTATAACTCAGCAGGTAATAGGAAAAACATGTATATATCATATTAGTGTCAGCCGTTAGTGTCAATCATGAGATGTAGTGATAATCATGAGATGATTGATTAGGGATCATGTGTATCATATTTCATTAATAAAAGGTAAAGATTGTTTATTATATTTACTTTATGCATGTGCCAGCTAAAATAAATATAATAATATCCTTGAATAGTAGGTTCTAATCTACAGTATATCAATTGGTATAATTGATTATGAGAAGCTATAGAGAACACTATTCTTAATATTCCTAGTCAAGTATTAATATACAAGGGCAATATTAATACATTGAGACTAGCATGTAGGTCAATGGATGACTTGATCTCACAAGTCATGGATATGTGTATTCACATTGACACATGGGTATATATATTGGAGAATATATATACTGAATTGACCCGCCATGAGAAAGTATTATGGATCATTATATGACTGTCATATACTTTCTCATGTGACTATTGGTATGAATAGTCCTTAGACCTGAAGTCACTACGGTTCCCTACATAAGGAGTTATGTACTTTGGTATCATCTAACATCACACCGTACCAGGGTGACTATAACGGCGATCACTAGGTATGTAACGAATTATGTGGAGGGATATGAGTGATGTAGATGTTGGAAATCATGCTAGCCCTCGAAATGCTCATCGGCTCCCATGTCCCCGGATTAAAATTTTCACTAATGAAAACTAATACGGATGGGATGAGTTTCCTTAGCACAACCAATTCATCGTCGTGCCAATGACTCGAGTGATCGCTTGAACAAACTTGTTGTTCAAGCAATCAACTCTTCTAGTCAGTTAGCCGCGGAAGAGACGACGGACGGATCATCGGTTTTTGTGTTTATCTTCGGGGTCCATGATTATACAAATACATCCAAATGTAAACTAGTATAATCAACACATACTAACATAAAGAACATAAGCTAGCATATCAATAAGAACATATAAAGAACAATAATAAAAGTTGTAAAACTTTTATACCTCTTGATCTTCTATCGTATGTCCTAACCTCCTTGTAGACTTCGTGTGGGCGAAGATCCTCCACAAGTTGAAGCTTCCTAGATCTTCTTCAATCCAAAGAAAGAAGAACTCTCTTTCCCTTCTTGCTTGAGCCAACCACCAATCCACAAAGGATTGATGCCGCCCGCCCCAAGATTAGAGAGAACAAAATGGAAACCACCAAGGAACCAAACTAGGGACAAACCCTAGCTTCTAGTGCCGCCGGCCAAGATAAAATAAAGAGGAGAAGAGGAATGAGTTGAGCGCCGACCAAGGTAGAGGGAATAGAGATAGGTCCTGGCAACACCTTAGGAAGAAGAAGAGAACCTATCCTATAGTTGCCGCCCACTCCAACTTCCAACCCTAGCCGCCCAACCAAACCCTAACCTAGGATTTCTTGCCGCCCAACCAAAGGAAAGGCAAAACCCTAATCTCTTTGAAAACCATCTTCTATGTGCCGGCCATGGAAGAGGGGAAGAAGGATAGAGTGTGGACCGACAAAGGTAGAGGGTAGAAGGAAGGGACCGGCCATGCCTTAGGGAGAAGAAGAAAACTCATCTTCCACTTGTTTCCGCCCATCTTTGCTCCCAAACCCTAGCCGCCAAAAAAATCTAAACAAACTAGGGTTTCTTAGCCTCCAAAGGAAGCAAACCCTAATCCCCTAAACCATCCATTCTCCTTGCCGCCCAACCCAATAAGCCTTATATATAGAGTTGGGTTTTTGCCTTGGATTAATCTCCTCCATTTGTTCTATAGATTTAATCTCAACCGTCGGATCTATAGATTTAATCTCAACCGTCGGTTCTAGAGAATTAATCTCAACCATCGGTTCTAGAGAATTAATCTCAACCGTCGGATCTAAAGAATTAATCTCAACCGTCGGATCTAGAGATTTGTTTTCCATCATTTGATCTAGACTTCATGAGGTTTATATTAGGCTACGATAGGGACCATGAGGAGGAGTTGGGTCTTGGCCACCCGATGGATCGGAACCACACAAACTTGATCCATCAATGATGTTCCATTCCACTAGAGGATCATCATTGAATTACCTCACCAACCCCCATAAATTAATATGGGCTCCATATATTATTTGCACATCCATCTCCCCGTGTTTAAGATATCGAATGTCCGTCAATTAATTGATTTACTGACCATCAATTAATTAACATCTAACTCCTCGAGCAGTACCACTCAACCTTATCATCATGTTGACTAAGTCAACCTGCAGAGTTTACATGATGAACCTTATGAGATCCTCAAGGGGACATCATCAACCTAATATATAGGACACGGTTTCCTCCTATAATCAACGGCACACCATGTAAATAATATTATTTCCCAACTTACCAGGCATATTGATTTAATCCATCTAAATCTCACCCATTGGTAAATCAAAGAAATAAATACTAAGTACATGTGCCCGTTATTATATCGGGATTAAGAGCATGTACAACATAATATCCGAGGTCCGATTCAATTATGTAGACAACAATAAATTGAATCACCTCTATGTCGGTCCTGCTCAATACACCTAAGTGTACTAGTGTAACTCTATGTTCAAGACAAAACAATACCAAGCTACACTACAACCATGCCAATGGTTTGTCCAAAACCATCTTGGTTGTGAGCCTTTACTTATACTCTACAAGGGACTGATAACATGATCTTCTGTGTCACACCCAAGCACCATGTTATCTACAATATAAAGTATTAGACAATATGCACATATGTAAATAAAGTGCAAACAATGATCATGTGATTCTTATTTCAAAATAAAGATGTTCATACAAAAGAGCTAGGCTTTCAGTATACATCCCAACAATCTCCCACTTATACTAAAAGACTATGTTGTCCTCATACTGCCATACATCTGATTCCCCTTCCTTCCACATGCCTATCAAAGCTCTCGCCAGAAGGGCCTTAATGAAAGGGTCTACCAGGTTATCCTCTGATGCAATCTAGGCGACAACAACTTCTACCTCCTTTACGATTTCTCGTATCAGGTGGTACTTGCACTCTATGTGTTTACTAGCCTTATGGGCTCATGGTTCCTTCGAGTTTGCAACTGCACCTTTATTATCACAATAAATTGTGATATTTCTGGGCAAACCAGGAATCACATCCAAGTCCATCAGAAAGTTCCTGAGCCACACAGCTTCTTTGGCCGCCTTTTAGGCTGCCACATACTCAGCTTCCATGGTGGAGTCCACCACGCATTTCTGCTGGACACTCCTCCATACAATGGCTCCACCTCCCTAAGTAAACACAAAACCTGAGGTAGACTTATTGTTATCCCTATATGATTGGAAATCGCAATCCATACAACCCACAGGGAGTAATTGGTCTGCCCGGTAAACTTGCATATAATCCCTAGTCCTTCTCAGGCACTACAATATATGCTTTTACCGCAGTCCAATGTCCCTGTTCTGGATTACTCTGATATCTGCTAACCATGCCCACGGCAAAGCAGATATCTTGTCTCGTACATAGCATACATGAGGCTTCCTACTGCTGAAGCATAAGGAACTGCCATCGGCTCCTTTATCACCTCAGATGATCTAGGACACATCTCCTTTGATAAAGGAACTCCAAGCCTGAAAGGTAGAAAACCTTTCTTGGAGTTTTGCATGCTAAAACGATTCATAATCATGTCTATGTATGAAGCTTGGGATAAGCACAACAACCTTGATCCCAAGGTTGTGACCCACTTCTCCCAAGTCCTTCAAAACTGTTTGGACAACCATACCCTTACGTATGATAACACTTCGATGTTGTTGCCAACCACCAAAATGTCATCTACGTATAGTACAAAAATACCACTACGTTTCTGTCACATCTGTTGTATATACAAGACTCATCCGAACTTTGAATAAATCCATAAGACTGGATTTACCTCCTCAAAGCGGATGTTCCAAGACCTCGAAGCTTGCTTCAATCCATAAATGGACTAATTAAGCTTACATACAAGATGCTCTTTGTCCTTAGCAATGAATCCCTCTGGTTCCTTTATATAGATGGATTCCTCAAGACTTCCACTAAGGAAAGTTGTCTTGACATCCATCTATCACACCTCATAATCCATATGAGATGTTATGCATAAGAGCTCCCAGACCTGATTTAAATCCATAGATTCAATCTCAGGATTCATTGCACTTTGCAAAGATGCTGCATCTTTATCTTGGATTGCCTCGTCATATGTCCAGGGATCAGGTTCATGTTCGCCAGGGACCAAATCGGAACATTCTCCCAAGAACATGAATCCTTCAGGCTGTCTCACAACCCTCCCACTACGACGAGGTATCACCTGTGTATCCTCTGTGATACGCGGTGCAGTGACTTGTGGTATATCCTCTTGTACCGATGGTACTGAAGTCGGGACTTCCCCTGTCAACTCCTCAAGAACAATCCTACTCGTGGGCTTGTGGTTCATCACATAGTCCCCCTCTAGAAATCTAGCATTCATACTAACGATCACCCTCTGATCTCTAGGACTATAAAATAAACCACCCTTCGTTCCCCTAGGATAGCTAACAAATAAGCGCACTTCTGTACGAGGTTCCATCTTACCAGCATCAGCCTTCAGCACATGTGCTGGACTCCCCATATCCGTATATGTCTTAGACTAGGCTTTCGCCCAGTCCACAACTCTGTGGGAGTAGAAGGCACTGATTTATATAGAACCAAGTTCAGAATGTACACCGCCGTATCTAGAGCATATCCCCAGAACAAATCTGGCAAGTCAGAATAACTCATCATCGATCTAACCATCTCCATAAGACTCCTCTTCCTTCGCTCCGCTACACCATTCTGCTGGGGTGTACCAGGTGTAGACAATTGGGATTGAATCCCAGCCTCTGATAAGTAATTCCTAAACTCTCCCAAGAGGTATTCACCACTACGATCAGATCGTAGGGTCATCTTGAATAATTGTCTATGAAAAAGATGAAATATTCAAAACTACCTCTTGCCTGGATAGACATAGGACCATACGAATCAGAATGAACCAATTCCAACACATCTTTGGATCTACACCCCTTGGCCTTGAAAGGCCTCTTGGTCATCTTACCCTCCAAGCAAGATTCGCAGGTTGGGAGATCCTCCACCACTAATGAACCCAAAGGTTCATCAGCTATCAACCTTTGAATTATGCTTAGGTTAATATGACCAAGCCTAAGATCCCAAAGATATGTTTGGTACATCTTCGAAGGTTCTTTTCTCTTATCGGAATTAGAAGATGAGTTGTAAACTTCAATTTGCATCGTGGGAGCTTATGGTTCAAGTTATAAATTTCCTATCTATGTACCTGAATAGATAATGTCCCTATTCCTTTTATAACAAATCTGTCATTAAAAGGAATAGATTATCCATCCATAATTTAGAAACCGAAAGCAATTCTTTCTAAATAAAGGTACATAAAGAAAATTCTTAAGAACCAAAAACTTTATTTTTCTCAAAAGATAAATAAAACATCTCCCACTGCAATAGCCGCCATTTTCATGGCATTGCCCAAGTAAATGGTAATATCCCCTTTAGCTAGTCGTCGGGTTTCCTAGAACCCCTGCAAAGTGTTGCAGACATGATTAGTGGCTCTCGTATCTACACACCAGGTGTCGGTAGATAATGCCTCTAACCATGTTTCAACGACTGGACCAAAGGATATACATTTGTTCTTGCTTCGGATTGGGATAATCCTTCTTCTTATGTCCAGTCTGCTAGTAAGTGAAGTACTTGCCTTTCGGCTTCTTCACTCCTCCCTGAGATCCTCCCACCACCTTTGCTCCACCTTGTTTCTTTTTCTTCTTGCCTTTCGGCTTAGAAGTAGAAACCTTTTTGAGCAACAAGGGCTTAAGGACACTCATCGAAGAGTGCATACTTGTACTTCTTAGCAGATAAGACAATATCTAGATTCTTTTCCAATCAACATTATTTGGGTACAGTAAGTTTATTTCCTTTAGTATCATTATAAGTGGACTGAAAGTCATTTTGAAAATCCTAAGAATCACAATGATCAAAATATTAGATTTCAAATATTATTGATTCCTCAAAACAATAAAATTCCGAAATCAACCAACACCTCAAAACACCGAGAATATCGCATGTCATGCAGTGTGGACGTATACGAATTCTACATTTGTAAGATGAGGTTTTACCCATTAATTTTATTATCTTGTCAACCTTACTTTTTGACAAATAAAATTAATAGTTGGTTCTTCTTTGGCCCTACAAATAAAAGCAGTGACTCCGATGGGGAGGATACTTTATATTTGCATCTAAGTGTGTACCATTACACGATACTAAGGGAATTATTTCGGATTATGTGCCTTACCGCTGTGGAAGTACACACGCTCCTAGATAATTTCCTATAACCATTATTTGACCTAGTGATCCGCAAACAAACTCATCCGTAGGGAGGAAGGCACTCAGAGCCGACACGCAAGTTTGTTGCATCACACGTCAAATTGTAATGGAGGCCGCGGGAATTAATTAAAATATTCCTCTTCCACTTAGTAAATTGAAATTGAGGAATTTTCAAGCACACACAACATGCATATAAAACAAATCAGCAATAAATATGGAAAAAACAGAATTTTTCCAACTATTATGGCATTGTTCTCCAATATGCGTTCCGTCGTGTCGCCACCTCGTCCGCTCCTCCTACGTCATGTACGAGCCATCCGGAGATCCGAGCCGAGAATAAAACCTATTTTATTTTACATCCATCGATCCTATACTCCACGAGGGAGTGTACATGAAATCTAGATCGAAAGTAAAATAAAATAAAGAGTGGCTAAACAATGCCTTATTTAATTACAAAAATTAAATACTAATCTAGCCTCGTCAACCCCGAGGATTGAAATAATATACAATCACACACAAACAATCACATACACACATATAGCCATAATAGTCGGATCTTATGCCTGTAACCAAAGAGTTAGCCTACGCACATCCTACTATTATCCGGCATACTCAATATATGATATGTGCATGAAAGTAACCGAATCCAAAACACACAAAACCGGAAACCGTGGCTTTGATACCAAATGTTGGAAATCATGCTAGCCCTCGAAATGCTCATCGGCTCCCATGTCCCCGGATTAAAATTTTCACTAATGAAAACTAATCTGGATGGGATGAGTTTCCTTAGCACAACCAATTCATCGTCGTGCCAATGACTCGAGCGATGGCTTAAACAAACTTGTTGTTCAAGCAATCAACTCTTCTAGTCGGTTAGCCGCGGAAGAGACGACGGACGGATCGCCGGTTTTTGTGTTTATCTTCGGGGTCCATGATTATACAAATACATCCAAATGTAAACTAGTATAATCAACACATACTAACATAAAGAACATAAGCTAGCATATCAATAAGAACATGTAAAGAACAATAATAAAAGTTGTAAAACTTTTATACCTCTTGATCTTCTATCGTATGTCCTAACCTCCTTGTAGACTTCGTGTGGGCGAAGATCCTCCACAAGTTGAAGCTTCCTAGATCTTCTTCAATCCAGAGAAAGAAGAACTCTCTTTCCCTTCTTGCTTGAGCCAACCACCAATCCACAAAGGATTGATGCTGCCGGCCCAAAGAATAGAGAGAACAAAATGGAAACAACCAAGGAACCAAACTAGGGACAAACCCTAGCTTCTAGTGCCGCCGGCAAAGATGAAATAAAGAGGAGAAGAGGAATGAGTTGAGCGTCGACCAAGGTAGAGGGAATAGAGATAGGTCCCGGCAACACCTTAGGAAGAAGAAGAGAACCTCTCCTATAGTTGCCGCCCACTCCAACTTCCAACCCTAGCCGCCCAACCAAACCCTAACCTAGGATTTCTTGCCGCCCAACCAAAGGAAAGGCAAAACCCTAATCTCTTTGAAAACCATCTTCTATGTGTCGGCCATGGAAGAGGGGAAGAAGGACAGAGTGTGGACCGACCAAGGTAGAGAGTAGAAGGAAGGGACCGGCCATGCCTTAGGGAGAAGAAGAAAACTCATCTTCCACTTGTTGCCGCCCATCTTTGCTCCCAAACACTAGCCGCCCAAAAATTCTAAACAAACTAGGGTTTCTTAGCCTCCAAAGGAAGCAAACCCTAATCCCCTAAACCATCCATTCTCCTTGCCGCCCAACCCAATAAGCCTTATATATAGAGTTGGGTTTTTGCCTTGGATTAATATCCTCCATTTGTTCTATAGATTTAATCTCAACCGTCGGATCTAGAGATTTAATCTCAACCATCGGTTCTAGAGAATTAATCTCAACCGTCGGTTCTAGAGAATTAATCTCAACCGTCGGATCTAGAGAATAAATCTCAACCGTCGGATCTAGAGATTTGTTTTCCATCATTTGATATAGACTTCATGAGGTTTATATTAGGCTACGATAGGGACCATGAGGAGGAGTTGGGTCTTGGCCACCCGATGGATCGGAACAACACAAACTTGATCCATCAATGATGTTCCATTCCACTAGAGGATCATCATTGAATTACCTCACCAACCCCCATAAATTAATATGGGCTCCATATATTATTTGCACATCCATCTCCCCGTGTTTAAGATATCGAATGTCCGTCAATTAATTGATTTACTGACCATCAATTAATTAACATCTAACTCCTCGAGCAGTACCACTCAACCTTATCATCATATTGACTAAGTCAACCTACAGGGTTTACATGATGAACCTTATGAGCTCCTCAAGGGGACATCATCAACCTAATATATATGACACGGTTTCCTCCTATAATCAACGACACACCATGTAAATAATATCATTTCCCAACTTACCGGGCATATTGATTTAATCCATCTAAATCTCACCCATTGGTAAATCAAAGAAATAAATACTAAGTACATGTGCCCGTTATTATATCGGGATTAAGAGCATGTACAACATAATATCCGAGGTCCGATTCAATTATGTAGACAACAATAAATTGAATCACCTCTATGTCGGTCCTGCTCAATACACCTATGTGTACTAGTGTAACTCTATGTTCAAGACAAAACAATACCAAGCTATACTACAACCATGCCAATGGTTTGTCCAAAACCATCTTGGTTGTGAGCCTTTACTTATACTCTACAAGGGACTGATAACATGATCTTCTGTGCCACACCCAAGCACCATGTTATCTACAATATAAAGTATTAGACAATATGCACATATATAAATAAAGTGCAAACAATGATCATGTGATTCTTATTTCAAAATAAAGATGTTCATACAAAAGAGCTAGGCTTTCAGTATACATCCCAACAGTAGATGGGATCTATCCCTCCCATATGACGGGAGTGATATCTTTGGCCTCTTGATAGAGTAGGACCACGAAATGCATGGCCATGCTCAAATGAGTTAATATGAGAGATTGAGCTCATTTGTTTGAGTAAGTCTACTTGGGGATCAAGAAACATAGAGATCGATAAGGGGATGACACGGTCTATGCCTCATTGATCGATCTAAGATATCATAGATAGAAGGACACCGTCATACATGATAATAGTCACGGAAAGGTTGTTGGATCTCGACGATCTTGTAACTTGGGTAGCAATGATGTATTGCTAGATGTCGCTCATTGCTTATGTATCTAAAAGAGGTTTTAGATACATTGCCAATGTTACAAGAGCCTATAGGGTCACACACAAATGACATTCTATTTTGGAGATAGTTTCTTTTAGTTGGACTAAAAGGACAATTGAGCATATGGCCAAGATTTGAGTTAGACTCAAACTGGTTAAACTTGAGTTAGACTCAAGTTGAACCATGGAAGATGATTCATCATCATGCATGATTAATTTGATTAATCATGCATGGAAATACCAAGAGCCTTGGTATTCATGATGAGAGTTCATGAAGGAGAATACCAAGGGTCGTGGTATTACGAGATGTCTTAATGAGGAGATGTTGGCATTGAAGGCTATGGATTAAAAGGCCCCTTTTGGTGTTCAACGTGAATAATACAATTGCTTTTGTGGCTTTTGGTGTTTGAGCGTTCAAGAAAAAAGGGGCCAAGAGAAAGAATTCTCTAATCTCCTCCTTCCTCTCCTTCTTCTTCTAAAGAGTTCTTGGCGTTTTGCTAGGGGTTGCTAGCACAACGTGACTCCAAACCTAGTGTGGGTGTCAGTGTGGATACCATAGATATACGGTTACCCTTACCATATTGAGATCCGATAATATTTGGAAAAGCAGAATTGCGAAGGGCATGCACCGAAGGTATATTCCTCCTCTAGATAAGATCTAGACTAGAATATAGAAAACGATTTATATAGTTTTGCATGGATCTCTAGTGGGATCTGGTATAATTATCGTTTCCGCTACGGTTGTGCGAAGTATTCGCCCGCGACATTGTTAACCTCAGATCTGGACATGTTTCCCAACATATCAAATATCACATGTAATTCAACAGCATAACCTAAAGATACAACAGGTATACCAGCAAAGTATATAAGTATATGCATATACCGTCTAACCAAAATAAACAACGTATAATGCAGACATACCTGAAAATCTGCTACGCTACTCTGATCCAACCTGAGCATATATCCAACATATATAACAGGAAGAGTAATACTAACTCACAACATACTCATGAATACAAGTCAAGGTATCTAATGGTCTGTCCAATAAATATACAAGTATCCGACACAACCGTATAACAAATGCAAGAAGCATGCATGAATATGATGTTCAACCAAATACAGCAAGCATAGTATAATCAAATGCAACATCACAATAAGCATATATATATATAGACTTCATCTATATATAAATTAATCACAACCGTCCATATATATATATATATATATATATATATATATATATATATATATATATATATATACATGAATATATGTGTGTGTATATATATATATATATATATATATATATATATATATACACGCATATATGTATATATATGGTAATATGCAAAGCGCCATAAGATACGACAATGCAGCATGCATGATCATGTCTGCGCACCCCTACTCACTACCACGACCCCAGTGTGGCCTAGGTGGCACGACATGACAACTGTCCCAACTTAACACCAACCACTGCTCTAGAGTTGCCGAGTGGCTAGTATGATTAAGTAGCATATGAGCGTAAAGAGCTCGCTACATAACGGGGGTCCCTACTGCTGGCCACTCCGACTAACACTACCTATGAGTGGTCGAGGGCCACACACCCAGGATAACTGCACGCAACTCCAACTACCACAGTCTATAGTGGTAGAGTGTGGCACAACAAATGCTCTACCCTAACACCAGTTACTCCTCGGGGACTAACCTGGGAGGCAGGATGACTGACCACTCTCTCAACCCCAAGGGAGACTATGTCGTCAGTGTTAGTGAAAGCCCTAGAGCCAATCATGTGATGATTGTTGTATGGACTTTATTGTATCATATTCCTATTTATAAAGGCATAGTTATTATATTTACTTGTATTGGTGCCAAATAACTAAATAAAATAATGTCCTTGAGTAGTAGGTTCTTATCTATATCAATCGATTGGTTGAATCGATAATGAGATGATATAGAGAACACTACTCTTAATCATTCCTAGTCGAGTATTAACATTCAGGGACAATGTTAATGCGTAGAGACTAACATGTAGGTCAACATGATGACTTGATCTCACAAGTCATGGATATGAGATATCAAGTTGACACATGGGTATGCATTGGAGAATGTATACTGAATGACCCGCCATGAGAAAGTATCATGGATCGTTATATGAGTGTCATATACTTTCTCATGTGGCTATTAGTATGACTATTAGTCCTTAGACCTGAAGTCACCATGGTTCCCTACATAAGGAGTTGCTTACTTTGGCTTCGTCAAACATCACCCGTAAATGGGTGGACTATAAAGGCGATTACTGGGTATGTAACAAATTATGCGGAGGGATGTGAGTGATGTAGATGGGATCTATCCCTCCTATATGACGGGAGTGACATCGATATTCTTGATAGAGTGAGACCACGAAGTGCATGGCCATGCCCAAATGAGTCAATATGAGATATTGAGCTCATTTGATTAGAGTGAGTCTACTTGGAGTTCAAGATTTAGATTGTACCAAGGATGACACGGTCTATGTCTCGATTGGTCAATCTAGATGTCAAGGATAGAGGGACATTGTCACATATTGTGAGAGTCACAATTAGTAGTCACAAAGGTGATGTTGGAGCTCAACATTCTTGTAACTTGGGTAGCAATGATGTGTTGTTAGATACCGCTCATTGCTTATGTTCCTAAATCGGTTTAGGGACATTGCCAATGCTACAAGAACCTATAGGGTCACACACATAAGAGCAATTAGATGGAGATTAGGTTCATGGGATGAACCAAATTGGATTAAGAGTAATCCAAATTAGACTAATTGAGTTAGACTCAAGTTGATTCAAGTGTTGAATGAGTCTAATTTAGATTTGATTCATCAAAACAATTTAAATTAAATGAATAGAGATTCATTAAATTAAATTGACTTGAATCAAATGGTTGGATTTGATCAACCATGGGAGATAAGAGGTCAAGTTTGACTTGACTTGAGAGGGAAGATGAAAGGTCAAGTTTGACTTGACCAAATGTCATGTCATGATGATGATTTGGCATGGCCGGCCAATGATGATGCTCCACATCATCATTGACTTTGTCATGTGGTGCCACCTCATGAGGGAGACCAAGGGTCATGGGAGTTACATGCATGCATGTAACCCCCTCTCCATGAAGTGGCCGGCCAACCCCATTAGATGTAAAAATTCATTTTGGGAAGTTACACAACTTCATCTTCAACCTTGGATCAACTTCCCTCAAGCTCTCTCCCTCTCCCAACCTCTTTGGCCGAACCATCCATAGAGTGCTAGCACACTCAAGGGTGTGTTTTCTCCACCTATTGCTTGTGTGGATACCAATAGAGGAGTGTGCACTTGACACTCTCGAGTTCCAGCAAACCTTTTGGACGAGGGGGATTTGCGAAGGGCGTCGCATCGAGGGTAACGTCCTTATCATGTAGATCTAAGGTAGATCTAGGGTTTTATATAAACACATACATGTTTTTTGTTCTAATACATTTTTGCACGGATCCGTGGCCGGGGCTTCCGAGGTTTCTGCAACGCAAAAAGCGGTTTTTGCGGCTCGGAAAAACCCAACAGTAAGAATGCATGCAAATGACATGAATGTACTGTCATACATACAGACATCTACCACAGACTCTCTGTTCAATAGAGAGTCATACCCATGTGATCAATACACTCTCTATCCTATAAAGAGTCGTACTCAACTGATCGACGGACTCTCTATCCTATAGAGAGTCGTACTCAACTGATCGACACACTCTCTATCCTGTAGAGAGTCGTACTCAACTAATCATATCAAGCTAGGACCACCGGTTCGTAGTGACACACTAATCACCTTTCACTTAACCATTACACAACACATGGTTGGTAATAAGTATGCAACATACGGGTATTGGAATAAATCCTACATTTAAGGCATTACCTACCCATGGATGAACTTTTACCTAATTTACAAATCAGGTTATCATCTGTACTCCAACATCAACACCCTACTAAACATTTATAGATCTACTTACATCACATCTGTAACTCCTAAATCATGATAAAAGAAAATGTGATATCAACCTTTGAGCAAATATAGCCAACGACAAGTATCAACCATATGGATAAATAAGAGCAGGGTCAAGATAAAATGAACATATAATATGCTCATATCTATGTCTAAATTTGAATGCAATTATATCTACCTGACCAGGGTAGGATATTACCCACCTGATATGTAACTATGTCGATAGTCTTCACGTCCATGAACCTATCTTGAATCAAGGTCCTGAAATCAAACTTCTGCAATAAAATATATATGATCCAATCATTCTGCCAATTCTAATATTTGGATCAAATCCTAATGCTGCATCAATTTTATATCTTGATCAACTAACTAAATAGTTTCCTCCATTAGCTCTTAATCACAGTACCAAACTATCCATTTAATCATATCTAATCGAGCTAACTAAATAACATCTCAATCTATAGTTAAAGTAACAATTCATAGCATTTACCTAGTTCCAAATCCAGGATAAGAGTTTCTTGATCCAAGGTAGAAAATCAGTTTTGTACCATCCAATCTATATCGACCAAGCCAAAAACACCACCCACAAGATTACTATAAGTATAATCTCATATTCATAACATTCAAGCTAAAACTTGCCTAGCCCAATTCAACCACCACAACCTCTTGATCCACCTTAGAAGATCCAATCCACATTGATTGACTAAACTGCAAATCAAACCCAATTTTAACAATAAGCATATAAACAGACTTACCAACAATCAACTTTGGTAAATCTGCAAATCTACCCTCGATTGGGCACAACGAGGCTAGGTGATGAAGCTTCCACTTGCAGTGGAACTCAAAGGCGATCGCTGAATAGGGCATCCATGATTAGTGTCGCCACTAAGAGGCGGCAGTTCATGGCAATTCACAACAAGGGGTCAGATGGAAGATCTGATGATGGTCAACAGTGGAGCTGCAACTGCTATGGGTGGCGGCACTGGCACAGTATGGATCGAGCTCCCCTTGACCTCAGTCATTGATCTCCTAGCCTGATTGCGACGACGATCTAGCATAGTGACATCCTCATCAAGCTAACCTCACGCATATTAGCGACAAGAAGATAAAGCTTTAGAACAGTCGGTGTGGCGACGACGAAGGATCACGCCGATTGGTAGCGACGAACGAGCAGGATAGCCTGTGATGCCTACGGTGCGCCAACAAAAGGGCAGCAGCTCCGGCGTGGGTCTCATGACCAGGATCCAAAGAACGCCTGACAGTAGAGAAGCTGGCTGAAGGTGATTAATAGGCAAGGAAAAGCATCGCGCGGTGGCTCGATCGACTGGTGCTTCCTGCTCACCGTGGAGTTCAACGGAGGCAAGTGGAAAGAAAGGAAGGCAGCGATCGATATCTGAGTAGCGTCAGATCTTCTCACTGCCAAGCCACCACCATAGAAGAGCGCCGGCGATGATCAGTGCTCGATCGACAGTGATCACGCCGGTCGGAGCGTCCATGGTGGTCGACGAGCAGGAAGAAGGGCTGCGCGTCGGAGAGGAGGAGAGGAGGGATTGGTCGGTGGGAGAAGAGACTTCGGGAGAAATAGCGATCGGGTGGAGAACAGGAATCGGCGCAGAAATGTTCACGGAGAGTAAACAGAAGAATAGCTACATGTCAGATTTAGAAAATAAACGGGTCGAATTAAGACCCATTAAGCCCTTTTTTTAAACCCTTCTCCGTAAATAGTCTTAGAAATTTCTATTTAAGTCCAGGAAAATTTCTAAAAATTCTTGAAAAATTCCATAGGGTATTCTCCTAATTACCTAACATTTCATTTATTTTATTTTATTTTTATTTATTTTTTCTGTGGTATTTTACATGTGGTGCTAGCCACAAGGTTGGTTCGGCTAAGAAATAGAAGACGAAGAACAAGAAGATCACAATCAAGCCACCACATTCAAAAACCCATGAAAATCTTTTATATTCAACCATTAAATATGAATGGTTTTGACTCTTGGTTTCCATAGAATTAATAACCCATTAATTCCATCATATTGATCATGTAACCCCTTCTTAAAGGTGAGTCTCACTCAATCCAAATATGACTTGAGTCTAACTCGAGTTAGATTCAATGGATATAACTTGAGTCCTACTCAATCCGAATGTGACTTGAGTCTAACTCGAGTCAGATTCATTGGGTATACCATGAGTCCCACTCATTGAGTCTAATCTATATTAGACTCAACCCAATTGAGTCTAATCTACATTAGACTCAACCCGATGGCCTAATGGCTCATCACATAAGCTATCTCCAATTCACATGTCCTAAGTGTGTGACCCAATAGGTTCTCGTAATGTTGGCAATAGTTTTATAACCCTTTTAGAGACATAAGCAATGAGCGGCATCTAACAATCCATCATTGCTACCCAAGTAACGAGAATATCGAGATCCGATATAACCTTTCCGTGACTACTATCGTGTATGACTCAGTCCTTCTATCCTTGATATCTAGATTGATCAATGAGGCATAGACTGTCATCCTTTTATAAATCAAGAGTTTCTTGATCTCCAGGTAGACTACTCAACTAAATAAACTCAATATCTCATATTAACTTATTCGAGCATGCCTATGTATTTTAGCAATCCTACTCTATCAAGGGGCCCATAGATATCAATTCTGATATATGGAAGGGATAGATCCCATCTACATCACTCACATCCCTCCACATAACTTATTGCATACCCAATGATCGCCTTTATAGTCACCATGTTATGGGTGATAGTTGACGAAGCCAAAGTATACAACTCATTATGTAACTGTTGGTGCAACAATGCCCCAAGCATTTATATGTTTTGATGTTTGGATAATCATCTAAGTTAGGAAACAAATTGTGATCTAATGGTGAACATGTTTAAGTGACAGGTAAAGGCAAAGTCCAAGTATGATCTTGGCAAGAGAAGTCCAAAGTAAAGGTTTGGCGACATAAGACTAAGCATGTTGTCTTGATGGCATTAAGTCCAAAGGCAAGTCTTGGCAGCGTAAGTCCAAGCATGTAGACTTGGCAGTGTAAAGTCCAAGCACGCCTTGACAAAGGAAACCCAAGACATGACAAAGTCGATGAAAGCACCTGAAGGCTAGCGCGATGGATGAATAAGTCATGGATGACTTGGAGGGATCCGAGAGGCGTAAGGCTGATGGAGGTGGCTAGAAGGCTTAGGTCTAGGCTAAGGGTGGTCTAGCAAGTATGGGGGCACCATACTTGGGCTAAAACCTCATGTTTGAGGTGTGCCAGTCGACTGGTGCCATGTTGCAGTCGACTGGCGTAGTCAACTAGGGTTTGACTGTGGGAATTGCCCTAGTAGTCGACTGCCATAGATGAGCAGTCGACTGATTGGACGAGCAGTCGACTGATCTTGTGATTAGTCCACTAATGCTCGGATTTTAGGGCACAGAATGGAGTCTCACTCGACTGCGGCCTGTGATCACTCGACTGTTCACTCCATCAGTCGACTGATGGAGGGATCAGTCGACTAATGAGAATGTCGTTGGAGGAAACGACTCTGAATCCCATGAATCTGGCTATTTAGAAGCTGTTAACCGCGCCGGCAATTGACTGAAGTTGTGCATCACTCTAGGACCAAGCACATTGAAGTGAAACATCACTTCATTAGAGATCATGTGGCTAAGGGGGACATTGAGCTTAATTACATTGAATCCAAGTCCAACCTAGCTAACATATTTACCAAGGCTCTCCCCGAGGTAAAATTTTCATCACTTAGGAGAGAACTTGGAATATGCTTGGTTGAGTAAAGGTATAGGTTTGCATGATCCTATAGAAATACTAGGATTTATACCTTTAAGCATCTCACAAAATACCTAAGAAACCATGATTTTTGTATTGAGCCACTTAGACAACATGTGAGATATTAGGAAGATGCACGTGGTTCATCATGCTTGTTATGATGCATTACTATGGACCAAAGTGTCATATAGAGACATTAATCCTTCATTGGACCAATCATTGGGAAGGCTTATACACAATTGATGTGCATATAGCTCCAAGAACATGATTGGAAATGTCAAATAAAACATATTTTAAAGTATGTTTATCATATTTTGAAAAATAGTTTTTAAGTGAAACACAAGTGATACAAAGTTTGCAAAAACATTAGAACTTTTGTTGGTTTCCAAGTTTGTATCAATCTTGAAATCTGGAAAACATATATTTTTCAAAATATTTTTCCTTGATAAAGTATGATTTCAGAAATGTGTGCACAAGATTTCGTGATTTTTTGAGGTTTATGGAATTTCTGACGCATTTCTGAATTTGAGAAAAGGTCAAATTGAACTTTAGCGAGAAATGATCGTTCGTAAACTAGTCGACCGATACACTGTGTTTTTTGATAAATAGCTCCATTTTCTGGTATTTAGTGTATCTTTGATGTCCTAAAGCCATAGCATGATAATATTGAGTATAAACAATTTTTAAGACTGTTTAATGTGGTGTTTTAGGGGGAGTTTCATAAGATGTATCTTTTTCATTCCCAAATTTACATTGTTGGTGCAAAGTTAGGATTTAAACCTTCAAATTGTTTGATAGACTTTTGCTCCACATGTATTTTACTCATCATGAACTATATCTTGGATTAAGGGGGAGTTAAATTTCAATTCTATACCTTAGTTCAAGATTACAACGCATTCAATTTTTCTATGAAATATATGATTTCTTCTCTTTTTGATGTATGTCAAAGGGGGAGAAGAAATATTTAAGTTAGATTTAGATATATGATTATGTGATATGATTATGTGTGTATTTTTAAAAGACCTAACATAAATGATTGCCAAACATCAAAAAGGGGGAGATTGTTGGTGCAATAATGCCCCAAGCATTTATATGTTTCGATGTTTGGATAATCATCTAAGTTAGGCAACAAATTGTGATCTAATGGTGAACATGTTTAAGTGACAGGTAAAGGCAAAGTCCAAGTATGATCTTGGCAAGAGAAGTCCAAAGTAAAGGTTTGGCGGCATAAGACCAAGCATGTTGTCTTGGCGGCATTAAGTCCAAACGGATTTTGGCAATGGAAGTCCAAAGGCAAGTCTTGGCAGCGTAAGTCCAAGAATGTAGACTTGGCGGCGTAAAGTCCAAGCACACCTTGGCAAAGGAAACCCAAGACATGACAAAGCCGATGGAAGCACTTGAAGGCTAGCGCGATGGATGAACAAGTCATGGATGACTTGGAGGGATCCGAGAGGCATAAGGTTGATGGAGGTGGCTAGAAGGCTTAGGTCTAGGCTAAGGGTGGTCTAGCAAGTATAGGGGCACCATACTTGGGCTAAAACCTCATGTTTGAGGTGTGCCAGTCGATTGGTGCCATGTGGCAGTCGACTGGCGTAGTCAACTAGGGTTTGACTGCGGGAATTGCCCTAGCAGTCGACTGCCATAGATGAGCAGTCGACTAATCTTGTGATCAGTCGACTGATGCTCGGATTTTAGGGTACAAAATGGAGTCTCACTCGACCGCTGGGATGAGCAGTCGAGTGATGCTTGATCAGTCGATTGATGCGGATGATCAGTCGACTGATGTCCTAGCCGTTGGATTTTTTCAGCGTGGATTTCACCGTTGTCTCATAGCAACAGTGTGATCAGTCGACTGATGGTCTCGAGCAGTCGACTAATTGACATTTTCCAACACAAGTTGAAGCTATAAAAGGAGCTCGTGATGGAGAAAAATGGATCCGGTTTTTGAGAGCTTCAGGGGCGATTTGTTGCTGCAAATCAGGTCTCCAAGTGCTAATCAAACAACCAAGCATTCAAGCAATCAAAAGCAAGTGTTGTAAAGTTTTTCTTTACTTGTCTTTTACATTAATTGTTGTAATTGCTTGTTTTTGTTTCTTACTATTGTAAGATCGCTTGTAAGGGGTTTCTCCGCCTCCAACTTGTGTCGAGAAGGAGTGTTTATCATAGTGGTGTATGATTTGCATCGCTAGGGTTCGTTCGAACCCAATCCGTGGAGTAGGAACTGTTCGGTTCTGAACCACGTTAAATATTTGTGTTTGCATGTTGTATATTTCGTTATCATTATTATTATTCTATTTCTGCTGCGCTAATGAAATTGTAGAGACAAACGCGACGAATTCCATTATCGAACTAGCCCGACTCTATTCACCCCCCCCCCCCTTCTAGCAGTCTCAAATATCCTCAGTAATGAACCGTAGTGACTTCAGGTATAAGGATTATTCATACCAATAGTCAAATGATAATGTTTATGACACTCATATAACGATCTATGAAACATTCTCATGGGAGGTCAATTCAGTACATAGTCTCTAATATGTACTCATGTGTCAACTTGATATCACATATCCATGACTTGTGAGATTAAGTCATAAATTGACCTACATGCTAGTCTCTACGCATTAATATTGTCCTTGCATATTAATACTTGACTAGGAATAGTTAAAACTAGTGTTATATATATATATATATATATATATATATATATATATATATATATATATATATATATATATATATATATGACTCTCACTATCAATTCAACCAATTGATATGCTATAAACCTGAACCTGCTATTCATGGACACTATTATATTATTCATATAACACATATAAGAAATAATATAATAAGCAAACCTTGCCTGTTATTAATGAAATATGATACATATAGTCCCTAATCAATCATCTCATGATTGACACTAAGCGCTGACACTAACACTCTTCTAGAGTTAATGTCTCCAACTTTGGGTCATCTACTGCGATAGGTTATTATGGTACGAGGATGTCCTAGTTTTACCTATAAAGAGACGGATCATATTTCATACCATGCTCTATCATATTCTACTTTCTAAGATTATGGGAGGGAGGATGACCGCAAGGTTCCTCCTTGGATCTCCAAGGTTTTTGATACAAAGCTTTTCCAACCTTCTATCGGCTATATGCAGTAGAAATAGAATGAAGACATAATTCACATCGATCTAAATGACATAAACTGTTAGGATCTTTGTAATGTCTAGAGGGGGTGAATAGCACGTGTTCATTCTTTGATGGAATTCGATCGTGATCGTCTCTACAATTTCGTTATTACGCACCAGAAAAAGAAATAATACAATACCGAAATAAACAATGACACATGAACACAATTGTTTAACGTGGTTCGGAACTGCACGGTTCCTACTCCACGGATCGGGTTCGTATGAACCCTAGCAATGCCAATCACACACCACTATAAAACACTCCTTCTCGGAACAATCCAGAGGCGGAGAAACCTCGTACAAGATGATTACAATAATAATCAAAAGCTACAAGCAAATACAATGAAATATAAAGCAAGACTAGTAAAGAAAAACACTTTACAAATGCTCTTGAATGCTTGATCGCTAGGTTGATCGAGTAGCACTTGGAGACCCTGAATTGCAGTAGCAACTCGCCCCAAATCACTTCAAAGAACCATGCCAAATTCCTCCATCACGAGCTCCTTATAAAGCTTCAACCTGTGCTGGAAAAAGTCGATCAGTTGACTGCTCGGGACCATCAGTCGACTGATGCCACTATTGTCGTGAGACAATGGCTAGATCCACGCTGGATAAGTCCAATGGATCTACCATCAGTTGACTGATCAAACCCATCAGTCGACTGATGGTGTCCTCACTCGACTGCTGGTCCCAGCGGTCGAGTGAGACTACACTCTATGGCCGAATTCCCGAGCACCGGGCCGATCGATCATGCAATCGATCGCCATCCTGGCAATCGATCGCTAGGCCACTTCGCAAATAAACCCTAGTTGACTCGGTCCGCCGATCGCCACATGGCACCAAATTAATCGGCACACCTCAAACATGAGATTTTAGCCCAAGTATGGTGCCCCCATACTTGCTAGACCACCCTTAGCCTAGACCTAAGCCTTCTAGCCACCTCCATCAGTCTCACGCCTCTCGGATCCCTCCAAGTCATCCATGACTTGTTAATCCATCGCGCTAGCCTTCTGGTGCTTCCATCGGCTATGCCATGCTAACGGTGTCTACACCGCCAAGGCACATTGGACTTACACCGCCAAGACTCTGCTTGGACTTTACGCCACCAACCATTGGACCTATGCTGCCAAGACTCCCGCATGGACTTTACGTTGCCAATATCAAACCCCTTGGACTTCTCATGCCAAGACTCAAGCTTGGACTTTCCCTTGCCAACCCATGTTGGACTTCTCAAATGCCAAGACCATGCTTGGACTTTCCCTTGCCAACCGATGTTGGACTTTTACATTGCCAAGACCCATGCTTGGACTTTTCATGTGCCAAGTGTCCCACTTGGACTTTCCATGCCAAGTACTCAAGAATCGGACTTTACCAAATGCCAAGTGTCCCACTTGGACTTTCCATGCCAAGTACCCAAGACTTGGACTTTCCCATGACAATTACATTGTCATATATTTTTGTCGAACATCAAAACATCACTCGAGTCAAATTCGAGTCCTGGTTAATCGTGACCTGGGTCGATTGCACCAACAATCTCCCCCTTTTTGATGTTTGACAAAAACCAAACAAAACATTGAGTTAGAACACTAACTCAAATCCCTTACCAATAATCCCAAATTGGTAATCTTAAACATTCTCCAAATGTTCTCCCCCAAACATTCTCCCCCTTTTTGACTAACATCAAAAAAGTCTTCTCTCCAAGGAGGTCAATGTCTCATGTTCCAATGAGATCTTACAATCTCCCCCTTGGTCTAAAAATATCTAGGATGCCTACCATCTTTCTAGTGATAAGTCCCATATCACTCAATAGAGGCAATCCTATTCACTCTCCCAATTTCCAAATTGGGTATCAAAAACCCATCAATTTTCCCAAATTAATGATACTCTTTCAATAACTTCTCCTCTTCAAGGAGAAAAACACATTCATCATCCCAAGATGGATACCTCCCCCTAAAGGCTTGCTCCCCCTTGACCATTGCACCAACAATGTCCTTGGGAAGTCCCTAAGCCAATAGGAACTCTAAGCCATCAAAATTAAGGTTAGAAATTCAACATTGAACTTTCCAACACCTTAAAATTGATACAAACCCTAAACACCTCTCCTAATCCATATCCAATGGATTTTCACCCTTTATCATGCTTCCCAAAGCGTATCCTACGGTTAGGAGTGGTTAGGGACTTTAGCCGCACCTGAAATTGGGTTAAACAACCTAGGTTACATCGAAATCGGGCTATCAGTCGAGTGATTCAGAGATCACGATCGACACCATCACCGATCGACTACTTAAGTACCGATCGATAACTAAAAAATCCGATTTTCAGTTATCAGAAACGAGTTTTATAAAATCATAAGTAATTCTACGTATTTTGAAAAATCACGAAATTTGATACGTATATTACTTATAGTCAATACAATGGGTGGAAAATATTTGAAAATTATTTTACCCATAAAATAGTGAGTTTGATACAAAACTCAAAACCATTGAAATTTTCAATGTTTTGGCCCTATCTTGTATCAACTCCATCAATGATGATTGCCATTAAAAGATAGACTTCACCAGGGTTTTCTAAAATGATTTTAAAATGTTTTTCAAAACCTTATTTTGGATCATATTTCTTGGGCTCTATGCACATGACTTGTACACAAGCTTTCCCAATTATCCACCTGTTGAGTTCAGATGAGTTTGGGTTCAACTAGATGCAAAAACTATGCACCTTGAACTTAACTCATATCCTAACATCTCACATATATCTAGGGTGTATAAATACACATACATGTCAATTGGATGTGAGATGTGGGTTTTGGTTAATTTAATCTAGAGTTTCATGCATTTCCTAGGCAACCCTACTTGATTTCCTTATAAATGGGACTTCAAGTCATGCCATTGTCCTTAGTTCAATTTTAATCAAATTAATGCATGAAATGATCATGGCATAAAGATAGAAATAATTAAGCATGGCCAATGATCATGATGTCATGACATATGATAAAATCTAAAAACACATGACATTTAAAACCTTAATCCTAAAACATGAACATGACATATACAATGAATAAAAGTAAGCATGATGTCAAGACATGTTATATGGAAAACAAAGCATGGCATATAAAATATATAGGTATAATAATACCTAAATCTTAATATTAATTGCCATTTGATATAATTCATCATATTTTGCCATATTTCTACTTTTCTCCCAAGTGTGCCAAAAACCCAAAATGGCACACCAACCTTTAAACCTAAATTGTGTCAATTTGATCATTTTATCAAACTTCTCAAATAATATTGGCACATCCTAAAATCTATTAGGATTAATACTCAAATGTATTTCCAAGGTGACCCTAACCTTGAAAAAAACCTAAAGTGTCACCTTTATCATGGTTGAGTTAACTACCCATCCAATCAAGGTTGACACACCCTAACCCCATCTAGCGTGAATCAATCACGCTCTTAGGAACCCAAAACCTATTTGAGCTCCTAAGGTTAATTAGGTATTCCTTAAGGATAACCTCCCTAGATACCTTCCTAATGACCCTCCTAGGCTTATTGGCCTTGGTCATTTTGGTCTTGCCTAGGTTAACCTTAGGGATTGCCTCCCTAATAACCTTCTTAGTGGCCACCCTAGGTTTCTTCGAAACCCTAGCCACTAGGCACAACCTTTGGTCAACCCAAGGGATGACTTCCTCATTGACCTTGGTCTTCCTAGACTTAGTTAGTGTTCCATAATCAAATGGAACACAATGGTAAGCCACCTTAGGCTTAGGTTTGTGACCCAAACCTTGCTTGCCCTTGGTTGACTTTTGACTCTTAGGTCCTAGGTGTTGACTTTGACTTTTGGACCCTTGAAATTGATTTTGGATGTTCCTAAGGGTCTTCTCAAGTTTTTCAAGCCTTGACCTCAAGGCTTGATTTTTCAACTCTAATTTCCCAATTTTTGATTTCTCATTTGGTCCTTGAACATTATCCTTTCTAGGCAGGTGTCTAGTCCATTTTGGATTAAAACCTAGATGATCCCCTATCTTCTAAATTTATTTCCTAGGTAAAATATTTTTAGGGACATTAGTCCCAAATTTTTCCTTATTTACTAAGTGGATATTTTTAGCACCTAGACAAATATATCTATTGTTTCTAGCATGCTTTTCATGTACAATAGCAAGAGAATTAGAACCCTTAGCATGCTTTTGCCTATTAACTAAAGAAGGTGCATTATTGAAATATACCTTAGCGTTAGCCTTAGAAGTTTCCCCTACTTGTGATGCTCCATCTTTGGTCTTTTTGCTCCCCCTAGGACATTGACTCCGGTAGTGTCCCGGTAGCCGTGTTGGGTTTCCGGCACCGCGGCGAGTGTGTGTTCGAACATGTTTCGTAAACATGTGCACAACGGAAGAAATAAAAATAATAAATCTACATTTATTACAACACACACATCACACGCATGCATAGTACAATATGTGTAGACATAACCGTAAATATAAATTTGCAATAAAGGAAAATTTAACTACGTATACCTTTCGTATCACGTGTAGCGGGAACGGCATCAACCGGAACGATCCCCACTAGAATCGTCTCTATCCGTATCCACGCCTAGTATCCTCGGGATGACTTCGCTAAGTCACGAGCCTCGTCTTCGTACGGGTTACTAGCCTCGTGTTGAAGACGATGTGATCGATAGATGATCACGATCCGAATCCAAATTCGGATCCAAAAACAAGTCCTCAAGACTCGCTTCTCCGGAAAGGTATTCGTCAACCGTTTGACGAATCCTTCGTCCTCCACCTCAGAGGATTATCGGAGATCAAATCCCCGGCAAGTTAGGCGCTGTCGGAGCTCTAACCGTCGTCCAAACGGCGCTCCGACGAGAGGGAAACAAGCTGTCCAGAAAACTGGACAGCTTTGGTGGAGGAATTAGAGCCGGCCAAAAAGGTAGGATGAAGCTCACCTTGATACCAAACCCAAAGGAGATCACTGGAGAGTTGCCAGAGGATCACCGGCCGAAGCTTGGATGCCGGCAACAATTTGGACAGCGGCACAAGGAGCTGGGCGGCGGCAATGGGTGTTGGCGCCGAATAGATGAAGAGGAGGGAGAGGTGGGCGGCCAAAACTTGGTTAGGGTTTTTGGATTAGGGTTTAAGACCTCTTTTATAGAGAACTAATTCTCTTAATGGTTATTGGATCATAACCATAAGGCCCGCTAACCCGCTCCATTAATATAAGTTAAAATAAATCAAACCATGATGGTTTATTTTAAGTTAAAACAAACCGAACCAACTTTTGGTTCATTCGTTTAAAATAAACCAAACCCTTTGGTTTAATCTCCTCCATTGGATTAGAACCAAACCATTTTGGTTCATCCATTATGTCTTCATAAGACACGGCCCATCCACGCTTCCATTGCGACTGAAACAATTTCATGCTCGCTTCTTGTTTGGTCCAACCAAACCTTGTTTCTCTCGGTCTGAGAATCTCATTCTCAAGCTCGTTTTAAATCCTTCAAATTACGCTCGTTGTGTGTGTGACCAAATAGGTTCTCGGTTTATATTGGCCATCTATAATTAACCATTAATTATAGAACGATCATGAGTGGCACCTAGTAGTACATCATGATTCCCAATTAACCGAAAAGATCAACGGTTGATCCAGAACTATTTCTGAAACCCTTCAGCAACTCGAATGAATCGTGCCCCATTCCCTTCACTCATCTTATACCCACTTGGTTCATGACATGGTCTATAGTGTCAGTCCCCACTAGGCTGACTACGTCACACCTAGCCCAAGTATCATTTCCTCGTCCTACGGAATCTAGTTACTGCACATGTATCGAAGAGTACCTTACTCTAAACATGTAATGCTTTGGCCAAAGACTTTAGTAACAATCCGACGAGAGGCCATGGGTATACATCTCCTCGCAAGGAGTGGTGAATCCTTTATAGGCTATTCAAACACCTTCGATCACTTCGACTTATACCCAATCATCCTGGGTCCACATCTCCTTAGAGATGCTTGCTTAAGATGTCAAAGCATAAGTCTCCATGATCAAGATGACTTGAATACCGCAAGTCAAAGGAACATAGCACTTAAGCTATAGTAAGAACTTCATTGACATATCTATATATGCAGAGAACCATATGAAGTCTTACGGCTGGTCATTCTGATGAACTAGTTACCATGACTAGCATCCACGATCAACTCCGGACATCACAATGTCTCCAGCCAGTGAGAATCAGCTGCTTGGATACACCAAGGAGTATACCTCGTGCTAGTCTCGACAGAATTGATGGTGTCCAAATCCATCAATTCATCGACTAGGGATAATTCCGATACATCACAATTACAAATGTAGAGATACTCACTAGTTGTGATCCAATCACAAATTCTCTCATGCTGTGAATCGTATCGTGGACATTCAGTAAATGAGTTTATGATCCAATCAAATACATGAAACATGTATACTCAAATAGTGAATCTTCATTTATCATATAAATGGTTCATACATAAGGTGATTGTCTTAGGATATCTCTCAAATATTACTAACAGACTCCCACTTGGCCTAATGCCAATCGCTATGGTATCCAATACCATAAGCACTAACATGACCCTCAAACTTACTTTGAGGTAATGCTTTAGTCAAAGGATCTGCTAAGTTCCTTTCGGTGGGAATTTTCTCGATTTGTATTTCGTTCCTACTGATGATCTCTCTGATAAGATGATAGCGGCGAAGCACATGTTTGGATCGTTGATGAGACCTTGGCTCTTTCGCCTATGCAATTGCTCCATTGTTGTCGCAGTAGACCAGTATTACTTCAACAATGGCTGGAATCACACCAAGTTCATAAATGAACTTCTTGATCCAAACCGCTTCCTTTGCTGCTTCCGAAGCTGCAATGTATTCTGCCTCAGTGGTAGTATCCATTACAGTGTCTTGTTTTGAACTTTTCCAACTCACTGCGCCCCCATTCAAGGTGAACACGTATCCAGACTGAGACCTAGAATCATCCTTGTCTGTCTGGAAGCTGGCATTCATATACCCGCGTATCACCATGTCCCCTTCTCCATATATTAGGAACACATTCTTAGTTCTTCTCAAGTACTTAAGGATCGTCTTAACAGCCACCCAATGATCCATTCCTGGATCAAATTAGTATCTGCTCGTGACACTCAGAGCATACGATACATCGGGCCTCGTACATAACATAGCATACATGATAGATCCTATTGCGGATGCATAGGGAATCTTACTCATGCAAATCCTCTTATCTTCTATGTGCGGACACATAGACTTTGAAAGGTGTACCCCATGCTTGATGGGTAGGTAACCTTTCTTGGATTCCGACATGCTAAACCTCTTTAGCACTCGGTCTATATATGTAGACTGCGAAAGACCAAGCAACCGTTTCGATCTATCTCTATATATCTTAATCCTGAGGATGTAGGTTGCTTCTCCCAGGTCTTTCATGGAGAATGTCTTGGATAACCAAACCTTAACTGACTGTAAGATTGAAACATCGTTTCCTATAAGTAATATGTCATCGACATACAATACTAGGAACACGACTGCACTCCCACTAACATTCTTTTACACACAAGGTTCGTCTGGATTTTGTGAGAAATCAAACTTTTTTATCGTCTCATCAAAACGGACATTCCAGCTCCTGGATGCTTGCTTCAATCCATATATGGACCGTCGCAATTTGCATACCTTAGTTTTATCAACCGATGTGAAACCCTCAGGTTGTATCATATACACGTCCTCGAGCAGGTTTCCATTAAGGAAAGTTGTTTTCACATCCATCTGCCATATCTCATAATCATAATGAGCTGTTATGGCCAGGAGCATCCAAATGGATTTAAGCATAGCTACAGGCAAATAACTTTCGTCATAATCAACACCTTGTTTTTGATGATATCCTTTCACCACTAATCTAGCTTTATAGGTAATCACATTACCTTCCATGTCGGTTTTCTTCTTGAAAACCCACTTGCACCCTATAGGCTTTATGCCTTCAGGTGGGTCAACCAAGTTCCAAACTTGGTTTTCATACATGGAATCTATTTCTGACTTCATGGCACCAAGCCACTTATCCCTTTCTGAACTTGTTAGCACTTCTTCATAACTGGTAGGCTCCTCATCATCAATGAGTAACACGTCATTCGAATCACTTACGAGAAATCCATATCTCTCAGGAATATTGCGTGTTCTACCAGATCTATGAAGATGTGGTGTTACAATAGGTCCAGCTGATTGCTCATCACTATGAGTTATCGGCTGTTGTGCTTCACCAGGTATCTCATCGATGTCTATTTGAGTCTCTCGAGCCTCCTCAAGCTCGACGACACTCCCACTGTTTTCTTGCAAGAGAAACTCTTTCTCTAGAAACACAGCATACCTTGAAACAAACACCTTTTGTTCCACAGGATGATAGAATTGGTAACCCCTTATTTCCTTAGGGTATCCAATAAATAGACATTTATCAGACTTAGCATCCAATTTGTCTGATACTGTCCGCTTCACATAAACAGGACAACCCCATATCTTCAAGTAAGATACATGAGGTTTCTTACTATTCCATATCTCATATAGAGTAGTAGAGACTACCTTGGTAGGCATTCTGTTTAACAAGTAAACAACTGTCTGAAGTGCATAGCCCCAAAAGGACTTGGGAAGATTCGCATGATTCATCATTGACCTGACCATGTCCAACAAGGTCCGGTTACGCCTCTTAGATACACCATTATGTTATGGTGTATATGGCGGAGTCCATTGAGACAATATACCATTGTCTCTTAGATAATCAAGAAAATCCTGACTCAAGTATTCACCACCTCGATCCGATCGAAGTATTTTAATACTCTTGTCATGTTGTTTCTCTACATCATTTTTGAATTCTTTGAACCTTTCAAAGGCTTCAGACTTGTGTTTCATCAAGAACACATACCCAAACCGTGAGTGATCATCGGTGAAGGTAATGAAGTAGCTATAGCCTCCTAAAGCTTGAGTTGACATAGGTCCACATACATCAGTATGTATTAGACCTAGTAACTCTCCCACTCGTTCACCTTTTCCAGTAAAAGGTAACTTAGTCATCTTGCCTTTTAAGCATGATTCGCATGTATCGTATGAATCCAATTCAAACGATTCCAGAATTCCACATCGGTGTAATTCGGACATGTGTTTCTTGCTTACATGGCCAAGACGACAATGTCACATATAGGAGTCTAATTGATTACCCTTTTGAGCACGCGTGTTGCTCGCTTCGATATTGAAATGTCACTGGATACGTCCAACGTATAAATGCCATTACTCAAAGTTCCTGTTCCATAAAGTACGCCATTTAAAGTTATATAACAACAATTGTTACTAAATGTCAAATGGAAACCATTTCTATTTAAACAGGAAATAGAAACAATGTTCTTTATTAGAGAAGGAACATAATAGCAATTGTCCAGTTCCAAGACTAGTCCACTGGGGAGCTTCAGCAAATAAGTTCCGATGGCGACCGCAGCAACCTTTGCTCCATTTCCAACTCGCAAATTTGACTCCCCTCTGACGAGTCTTCTTCTATTCCTTAGCCCCTGTATGTCATTACATATATGTGAGTCACACCCAGTATCCAATACCCAAGTGTCTAGGGAAATAGAATGACAATCAATAATGAAGATACCTGAAGAGGATGGGGCATCAGATGCCTTATTCTTCTTCATGGACTCAAGATAAGTCTTGCAGTTTCTTCGCCAGTGGCCTTCCTTGCCACAATGATGGCAAGTGCCCTTTTGTGCTGGTTCTGCCTTCTTTGCCTTCTTGTTCTTCCCTTTCTTCTATTTTTTTGCCTTCCTCTTAGAACCTTTCTTTGAGGAATCAACTAACAGAACCGCCTTCTCCTCATGCTTCACAGAAGGCTCCACAGTCTTCAGCATATTGAGGAGCTCAGGAATAGTGGATTCCAATTTGTTCATCCAATAGTTCATCACAAATTATGAGAAACTCTTGGGCAAACAATGCAGAATTAAGTCAATACTTAATTCATGATCTATCACAAACTCGAGGGTGGCTAGCCGCTCGATGTACCCGTTCATCTTTAGCACAAACTGCACTACAGACGAACCTTCTTGCATCTTCGTGGTGAAGAGGAGCCTAGAGACCTCGAACCTTTCGGATCTCGCTTGCTCATCGAACAAATCATGAAGATGGAAGACCATAGTATTAGCATCCATATGCTCATGCTGCTTTTGTAGCTCAGGTACCATCGCTGCTAGCATGATGCAAATCGCCAGCTCAGAATCTGCCACATGCTTCTGATAGACCAACATTTGGTCTGGAGTTGCATCGTCCTTAGGACGGTTGGGAAGAGACTCTTTAAGGACATATGCTAGCTTTTCCGCCTTGAGAACAATTCTCAAGTTTCTAAGCCAGTCCAGGAAGTTAGGCCCAGTCAGTTTGTTTGAATCCAAAATAGTGCACAAATTCAAAGACGTCATGATCAATTTATTGACCTAGAAATACAAAACGAGCATATATGAGAAAATGATTTTTAAAATGCATCAATATACATTGATAAATCCCATTCATTTTTCGAATTTCAAAAACCCCAAAATCACTTCGGGAGATCGTAGGTCCATCTCCGATTGGGCTGATATCCATCATAGATATGAATAACCTTGGAGAGAGTCCAACAAGCCATTCATAACTATGATGGTAGGTATCAACTATACCGATTGCATATCACGTATATGCAACTATCACAATGTGCTATCAACTAATTGAATGTTCACACATACATCGGGTTGTTAACACATTAACAAGTATGCATCATATGCATAACACCCAACTTCACCTCCCTTTACACCGACCTTGGAGAGAGTCCAATAAGCCGATGCTCCAGGTTAAAGCCAACCCATTAATCGAGAAATAGTTTTAATATGGTTAGAGCGCATTCAACCAATTAGCCCGTCTTGGAGAGAGTCCAACAACCAAAGCTAACGATTGACCTCTGACTCTTACCATATTAGTATTAAACTATTCCATGGTTTGAACATGTTCGGGTTCGAGCCGGGCTTGGAGAGAGTCCAACAACCCAAACAAGAAACGGAACTCTGGTTCTAACCATATTAATGGAAGGTGTAGGCTTTAATATTGAGTAAGGGTTTTTATGTCTCATCCTCTTTGCATGCAAATAACTATTATCTACATGACATGACAAACATGACATACATCTACATGTCACGACACGCATGACATAATGATATGCATCTAATGCAATTACATGACATACAATTAAGTAATGTACTTAATTTCCTTATATGTCATAACTATTTATGGAAATAAAATATGTTTAAGATTTGATTCTCCAAATCAAATCATGATTAAATTAGGAAACAAATTTCCAAATCTAATCACATATTTTATTTGTGGAAATAGTTGATTAAGGAAAGTCAATTTAGGAAACCAATTTCCTAAATCATCAAAGCTACTTATGGAAATAAAATATTTTAAGATTTGATTTCCCAAATCAAATCAAGATTAAATTAGGAAACAAATTTTTAAAATCTAATCAAATATTTTATTTATGGAAAATATCAATTTCCATAAATACTTCCAACTTTCCAAAAGTGGAAGATTTCCATAAATACTTCTAGACTTTCCAAAATTAAAAATTTCCATAAATACTTCTAACTTTCCAAAAGTAGAAAATTTACAGAAATATCATTATGACTATTGCAAAACCATTTTACGATTATGTCGAAACACAACCTGGGCTCTGATACCACTGTTGGGTTTCCGGCACCGCGGCGAGTGTGTGTTCGAACATGTTTCGTAAACATGTGCACAACGGAAGAAATAAAAATAATAAATCTACATTTATTACAACAAACACATCACACACATGCATAGTACAACATGTGTAGATATAACAGTAAATTTAAATTTGCAATAAAAGGAAATTTAACTACGTATACCTTTCGTATCACGTGTAGCGGGAACGACATCAACCGGAACGATCCTCGCTAGAATTGTCTCTATCCGTATCCACGCCGAGTATCCTCGGGATGACTTCGCTAAGTCACGAGCCTCGTCTTCGTACGGGTTACTAGCCTCGTGTTAAAGACGATGTGATCGAGAGATGATCACGATCCGAATCCAAATTCGGATCCAAAAACAAGTCCTCAAGACTCGCTTCTCCGGAGAGGTATTCGTAAACCGTTTGACGAATCCTTCATCCTCCACCTCAGAGGATTACCGGAGATCAAATCCCCGGCATGTTAGGCGCTGTCGAGCTCCAACCGTCGTCCAAACGACGCTCCGACGAGAGGGAAACAAGCTGCCCAGAAAACTGGACAGCTTTGGTGGAGGAATTAGAGCCTGCCAAAAAGGTAGGATGAAGCTCACCTTGATGCCAAACCCAAAAGAGATCACCGGAGAGTTGCCGGAGGATCACCGGCTGAAGCTTGGACGCCGACAACAATTTGGGCGGCGGCACAAGGAGCTGGGCAGCGGCAATGGGTGTTGGCGCCGAATAGATGAAGAGGAGGGAGAGGTGGGCGGCCAAAACTTGGTTAGGGTTTTTGGATTAAGGTTTAAGCCCTCTTTTATAGAGAACTAATTCTCTTAATGGTTATTGGATCATAACCATAAGGCCCGCTAACCCGCTCCATTAATATAAGTTAAAATAAACCAAACCATGATGGTTTATTTTAAGTTAAAACGAAGCGAACCAACTTTTGGTTCATTCGTTTAAAATAAACCAAACCCTTTGGTTTATTCTCCTCCATTGGATTAGAACCAAACGATTTTGGTTCATCTATTATGTCTTCATAAGACACAGCCCATCCACGCTTCCATTGCGACTGAAACGATTTCATGTTCACTTCTTGTTTGGTCCAACAAAACCTAGTTTCTCTCGGTCTGAGAATCCCATTCTCAAGCTCGTTTTAAATCCTTCGAATTACGCTCGTTGTGCGTGTGACCAAATAGGTTCTTGGTTTATGTTGGTCGTCTATAATTAACCATTAATTATAGAATGATCATGAGTGACACCTAGTAGTACATCATGATCCCCAATTAACCGAAAAGATCAACGGTTGATCCAGAACTATTTCTGAAACCCTTCAGCAGCTCGAATGAATCGTGCCCCATTCCCTTCACTCATCTTATACCCACTTGGTTCAGGTCATGGTCTATAGTGTCAGTTCCCAATAGGCTGACTACGTCACACCTAGCCTAAGTATCATTTCCTCGTCCTACGGATTCTAGTTACTGCACATGTATCCAAGAGTACCTTACTCTATACATGTAATGCTTTGGCCAAAGACTTTAGTAACAATCTGACGAGAGACCATGGGTATACATCTCCTTACAAGGAGTGGTGAATCCTTTATAAGCTATTCAAACACCTTCGATCACTTCGACTTATGCCCAATCATCTCGGGTTCACATCTCCTTAGAGATGCTTGCTTAAGATGTCAAAGCATAAGTCTCCATGATCAAGATGACTTGAATACCGCAAGTCAAAGG
The DNA here is from genome assembly GCA_025175895.1 of Wurfbainia villosa. Taxonomy (NCBI): domain Eukaryota; kingdom Viridiplantae; phylum Streptophyta; class Magnoliopsida; order Zingiberales; family Zingiberaceae; genus Wurfbainia; species Wurfbainia villosa. Next base: position 88,767,013 of record CM045992.1, read on the forward strand.
AACATCGCACTTAAGCTACAGTAAGAACTTCATTGACATATCTATATATGCAGAGAACCATATGAAGTCTTACGGCTGGTCATTCCGATGAACTAGTTACCATGACTAGCATCCACGATCAACTCCGGACATCACAATGTCTCAAGCCAGTGAGAATCAGCTGCTTGGATACACCAAGGAGTATACCTCGTGCTAGTCTCGACAGAATTGATGGTGTCCAAATCCATCAATTTATCGACTAGGGATAATTCCGATACATCACAATTACACATGTAGAGATACTCACTAGTTGTGATCCAATCACAAATTCTCTCATGCTGTGAATCGTATCGTGGACATTCACTAAATGAGTTTAAGATCCAATCAAATACATGAAACATGTATACTCAAATAGTGAATCTTCATTTATCATATAAATGGTTCATACATAAGGCGATTGCCTTAGGACATCTCTCATATATTACTAACAAGCCGGCATTTGAAGCAAACCACGTGCTCCTTGCTTTGAATTGTCGAGGGACCGACATCCTTGACCTTTGGTGTCGGAGGAGTCTTCTTAACCCGTTTAGGACACTTACTCTTGTAGTGTCCTTGCTCCCTACACTCAAAGAATATAATATTCATTTTATTATTAATCGACATGCTTGAGTTACCTAGATCCATGGTGATCGGAGTAGGTTCTTCATCCCTCCCGGAGGTTGAGGCTTCTTCTTTATTTTGTTCCAGCTCCGATGTAGATGGTCTCTACCCCTCAATCACAGAAGTGGATGCTTCTTCCACCTTTTCTACTTCCTTCTCCGATCCAGATGTTGATTACTTACTTTCTTGTGAGGATGATGAAGCTTCCTCTTCGGTCTCCTCCTCTTCCAAGTCTTCTTGGACCGATTTGGGATTGTCGTAGAACTTGACCAACTTGTTCCACAACTCCTTGGCATCCTTATAGCTTCCTAATCTGGACAAAATGTCGTTAGGTATCAAATTAATCAACATTTTTGTTACCTTAACGGTTGTCTTGAATTTTTGGCGTTGCTCCTTGGTCCATCGCTTCATTTTGAGGATTTCGCCGTTCTCTCCTCTCGGAGCATCAAAACCTACAATCATGGCAAACCAATTTACTATATTCATCATTAGAAAATATTTCATTCTACCTTTCCAATACGCAAAATGTTCACGGTCGAAGGAAGGCAGAACGTTGATGTCGTCACCCAATCTCTCCTTGTATTCCATCTTGTTCCTCTAGCGTGCTCCCTTGGTTGTTAAGCTTAGAAGAGAGGCCTCGCTCTGATACCACTTGTTAGGATCTTTGTAATGGCTAGAGGGGGGGGGGGGTGAATAGCGCGTGTTCGTTCATTGATGGAATTTGATCGTGATCGTCTCTACAATTTCGTTAGTACGCAGCGGAAAAAGAAATAATACAATACCGAAATAAACAATCACACATGAACACAATTGTTTAATGTGGTTTGGAACCGCACAGTTCCTACTCCACAGATCGGGTTCGTACGAACCCTAGCGATGCCAATCACACACCACTATAAAACACTCCTTCTCGGAACAATCCAGAAGCGGAGAAACCTCGTACAAGATGATTACAACAATAATCAAAAGCTACAAGCAAATACAATGAAATACAAAGCAAGACTAGTAAAGAAAAACACTTTATAAATGCTCTTGAATGCTTGATCGCTAGGTTGATCGAGTAGCACTTGGAGACCCTGAATTGCAGCAGCAACTCGCCCCAAATCGCCTCAAAGAACCATGCCAAATTCCTCCATCACGAGCTCCTTATAAAGATTCAACCTGTGCTGGAAAAAGTCGATCAGTCGACTGCTCGGGACCATCAGTCGACTGATGCCACTATTGTCGTGAGACAATGGCTAGATCCACGCTGGATAAGTCCAACAGATCTACCATCAGTCGACTGATCAAACTCATCAGTCAACTGATGGTGTCTTCACTCGACTGCTGGTCCCAGCGGTCGAGTGAGAATACACTCTGTGGTCGAATTCCCGAGCACCAATCGACTGATCATGCAATCAGTCGACTGCTTGAGCCATCAGTCGACTGCCATCCTCTGGCAGTCGACTGCTAGGCCACTTCCCGCAGTCAAACCCTAGTTGACTCGGTCCAATAGACTGCCACATATCACCAGTCGACTGGCACACCTCAAACATGAGGTTTTAGCCTAAGTATGGTGCCCCCATACTTGCTAGACCACCCTTAGCCTAGACCGAAGCCTTCTAGCCACCTCCATCAGCCTCACGCCTCTCGAATCCCTCCAAGTCATCCATGACTTGTTCACCCATCGCGCTAGCCTTCAGGTGCTTCCATCGGCTATGTCATGCTAACCGTGTCTACACCGCCAAGGCACATTGGACTTATGCCGCCAAGACTCCACTTGGACTTTATGCCGCCAACCATTGGACCTATGCTGCCAAGACTCCCGCTTGGACTTTACGTAGGCAATATCAAACCCCTTGGAATTCTCATGCCAAGACTCAAGCTTGGACTTTCCCTTGCCAACCCATGTTGGACTTCTCAAATGCCAAGACCATGCTTGGACTTTCCCATGCCAACCAATGTTGGACTTTTACATTGCCAAGACCCATGCTTGGACTTTTCATGTGCCAAGTGTCCCACTTGGACTTTCCATGCCAAGTACTCAAGACTTGGACTTTACCAAATGCCAAGTGTCCCACTTGGACTTTCCATGCCAAGTACCTAAGACTTGGACATTCCCATGACAATTACATTGTCATATATTTTTGTCGAACATCAAAACATCACTCGAGTCAAACTCGAGTCCTGGTCAATCGTGACCTGGGCCGATTTCACCAACATAAACTACAAAGATATTTAAAGGATATGAATAACTATTTGAACTAGCATGTCCACATACACAAGCTACTCCCTAATCCTAGATTCAAAGTATCTATTCCATAGATAGAGGAGAAAAAACACAAGACATCATAAAGAGAATCATTACAATGCAAAGATGTTTAAGACTAAAATTTAGTACTCTTGGTTGTTCTCCTAGGCATTGGAATGTATATTTCGGTCTTTGAGTCACTTCCTCTCTCCCTGTTGCGAGCCTCCGGTGTTTCTTAGGGCACCTTCTTGCGGTCCTAGCTGTTGGGCCTCCTCCTCGAGGCTTGACCCAAGGGTAGGTCCCCTCGTGATCCCCAGCCTCTTAGATGAGTTTACTATATATAGAGGTGGTTTCATCTTTCCATAAATGCTTGAAAAATCCTAATTCCTTGGATTTGCTGTGTCGCCACACGACCGTGTGAAATTCAAACGGTCGGGACATGTGCAAGGCAGAAATGGGTGAAATCTAGGTTGAAAATTGGGCTGGAAATTTAACTCAATTGTGCTAATTTAACATGGTCGACCGTGTGTCACTTTGGAGCCTCCGTTTTGATCCGTTTCACTTCGAGAACATGCCCGTGTCTTGGGACACGACCAGACCATGTTCCCTAAAGTCCATGCTTCATAAAATGCTTCATTTTTGTTCCAAAAATGTCATCCTACACATAAATTAACAAAAGTAGATATCTGAACTATAAAATAGTAAATGAATGCAAAACAAGGGAGAATATGCATGAAACAAGTATGAAATGCAATGAGATGTGTGCTAAAACTACTCTAAAAATCCTATATGATTTGTATACATCAATTCCCCCAGACTTAGATATTTGCTTGTCCTTAAGAAAACCTCAGTGGCATGAAATTTAAAAGTATTGTTCTATACTTAGCATGCTAACTAAAATTATCAAGTTTTATTTTTAATTAAAGCAAATAGATATGTTCTAAAGATTCACTAGGTTAGCTTTCATGAACACGCTGAGAGAATTTTCTAGGGGAAACTCATTCCATGGTGAGTCAAGTCGTCATCCTATAGCTTTCCTAAGGTCTCCGATTTTTAGGCACTTACCTTCCCCAGCGAGGGTTGTTCCCTCGATTTAACATAAAGTCTCAAATGCATGCTCGATATTGAGAGAAATTGGTAAGTGTTTACTCAACAACCTACTCGGTCTCAAAAGGGCACCTTACCATTTCCACCCATGACAACTATTTTTTTTCTTTTTTTTTAAACCTCACAATTTTTTTTCTGTTTGCTCTCTCTCTTTTCTTTTCTCTCTTTTCTTTTAAACCCATGACAACTTTTGTTCCCCTCATGCTCAGAGGGATTTTGTTTTTTCCGAATGGGCTAACACAATCCAAGCATCTCTAGTAACTAAAATGCTAAATCTAGAGTCACCTATGGATTCCAAAGTACTAGACTACTGAGATGAATCATAACTACTTATGTAATAGATTCTCCCTTTTAAAATATTCGATGAGTGTAAGTGAAAATTAAATCTAACAAGTGAAAATCTAGAACATCCCTCAAAGCATCCAAAAATATAGTACCACAGGATAAATGAAAGTAAGCTATCTATGGTGATGGTGTTCACTTCTTTGGCCTACCAAGATTTTCCTCCCCCTTCTTGTGGACAACTAGATCTATCACCAAAAAGGGTTAAGAATGATAGAAAGAAAGATATACTTCTTGTTTTACCTTGGATCCTTGGAGTAGAGTGAAATTAGTAACTTGGGGAGAAAAAGGTTTAGAGATGGGCAGGCTTCTTGGCGCGGCCACTCCGACACTCAAGTCAGTAATGGTATGAAGAAAATAGTAATGCAGAAAGAATGAAGAAGAAGAAGTAAGAAGAAAATCTTTGAGGTACCAAATAGCGATGAAACAACCCTTTCCAATCCTTTCCTCCTCCGCCCCTTTTATAGACGGTTCACTTCGCCTTCTCCTTAAGGTGAATTTACTTTAATGCTCTTTTCCAAGCTATCATTATAATTGCTTTTCCCGCTTATATTTAAAATATCTCTCTCAAATGCTTCATGTGCCTTATATTTCCCTGCCAAGTAATAATCAAAATAAAATATATAAACAAATGACAAAATATCTTATATTAATGATATTTATCCTCCTCGTACTCTTCCTTCTATTCCCAACGTCTCAGGATACCCATTCCTCCTTATATCACCATGTACAAAAAGAACCTCCAACACTCACATATAGCTCGGGAAACAAACACACTGCTCGAGAATTATACATACTACTCGGGAATTACACATGCTGATCGGTAAAAGCATAGACTGCTCGGAAATTATACAGACTACTCAGGAAAAACATAGACTGCTCGAAATAAACATAACCTATTCTGTCAACACTGCACTTCTCTTCTGAACAACCCTGCACTACTCACCTCCACTGGGCTCAAAAATCATTCATACTGCTCGAGAAACACATACACTACTAGGGAAGCACATTAATTGCTCGGGATTCCACAAATACTACTCTTCTAGCACCATACTAAGTTACTGAACAACACGGCCTTGCTCACCCATACTTGTTTGGGAATCATACATATTGCTCGAGCAACACATATACTGCTCGGGAAATACACTAACCACTTGGGATTCCACATAGACTGCTCTACTAGCACCATACCTAGTCACTGAACAATACTACCTTGCTCACTCATATTGTGTTTGGAAATCATACATACTGCTCGGGTAATGAACATACGACTTCGAAAATACACTAACAGCTCGGGAATAACTTAATCTTGATAAAAAAAACCCCTGAACCAATCATAAGTTTTCCCTCTTTAGTAAAACTGAAGAGCGAAGTCAAGTGAAGGTTTACAAGTGCTTATAACAAAAAAATTTCTTTGCCTTAACTAAAAAACCCCACACCGATCACAAGTTCCTCCTTTTTAGTAAACCTGAAGAGCAAAGTCGAGTGAATTTTTGCAAGTTCTTATGAATGAATAGACACTGCCATACCAAACTCGAACACTCAAACCTATCATACTGCCATATTAAGGACTATGCTTTAAACATTGCATGAGGCACTGAGCCTTAGATAGTGTATGAGGCTTTTTAGCCTTAAATATTATATGAAACACTAAGCTTTGAATATTGTATGAGGCATTAAGCCTTGTTAGGAATTTACCTGCCCATTATAACTAGCATTATAGTTCCCCATGGGGGAAGGTAGATATGTAGCTCATAGGCTATTATAGGAGGCATAGAGCCTTGAGAACATTTTACCTATGCCATATAGTGGTGTTATAGTTCTACGTAGGAGAAAATAACTATCTAGCCCATAGACTGTTACAGTAGGTGTGAAGCCTTAAAAAATTTTACATATGCCATATAGTGGTGTTATTGTTCCCCATGGGGGAAAATAGCTATTTAGCTCATAGGTTGTTATAGGAACCATAAGAGCCTGAGTTAGTTTTCAACACTTAGAAAAAATACCATTAATTTTACAAGAAAACTATAACAAACTTTCCATACCTTAGAAAGAATACCACTGCCACAAGAAAGAATAAATTATGATCAAGTAAAGAAAACCACTAGAATAAATACCATTGCCAAGAAAAATTTGAGTAGATGCAAAAACCCTTAGAAATATTAACAATCATAGTTAGCCCCGTTCTGAATCAGACATACAATGCCTTTAGAAAAATTTAATAAACTTCCAACTTTGCCCGAGATGTAGAATGCCTTAGAAAAAATTGTATAGCCCTTTGTCAAAGAATACAAGATATCCCAAGAACTCTATAATAAGTGCAAAGTGCCTTAGAAAATGTTTGAAGTACTCCTACAAGAGACAAAATTTATTAAAAAAGAACATTAGGGCCAATAAAAATTACTAACTTCATTCTTCCGATTCCCTAACCATCATACTTATTCTCCAATTTTTCCTTAAAAACCCATTCCCTCATTAACACACTGTTCAACTTCCACTCATGCTTGGAACCATAGATCCCCCCTTCTCTGACATCTTCAAGCATTCTATGATCAACTCTTCTCCATGGGCTCCTCCTCCACCATTCCCTAGAATAAAACCATGCCCAGCCACCTAACCCTCAAAAACTCATTCTTCCTTCATGAAGCCAAAAACATCCCCGAGGGTTTCACTGCTATCATCCCCTATCGCAACCAACTCCCTCATCTTCCTCCGCCCGGCACCAGCACTTTTTTCACAGGGAAGATAGAAGGAGGTCTCTGCCTTCTTGTCCCAAAACCTCTCTTTCACTTCCTCACCTACTACGACCTCCCGATCAATGAATTAACCCCAAACTCCATCCGCATTCTCGTCGGAACCATCATCGTATTTCAACACCTCAACATTCCCCAAATTCCCCACATATTCCATTGCTTTTATCAACTAAAATGGTTGACTCAGGCATGTTCTATTTCATGGCATGCCAAGGTTATCAATTTCTGACCGATATGCCCACTTCTCACAAGGGTTGGAAGGAATTATATTTCTTTGCCCCCATGGATCCCCCCTTCAATTTTCCTACCATTGGAGAACCACCCTTAAAGATCTTCCTGACCTTAAGACTATTAAAGCTGCCATTAACTTCCCCTCCATTGAAGCTAAACTTAAGAACAAACATTTTAGCATCAACAAACTACTCCAAGAACCTATCTCCTCCTATTATGGACTATCACCCGTTCAATCACCAGACGCACACCCCATTGGCAAGTTTCCTTTACTACAATTGTCTTTACATATGTAACAATACTGTATTTGTTCCCTGTAGTCTGCATATTAGCACCATACCCTGATCACTTACCATACTGATCTGAAACATATATTAATACTTTATATTACTTTACAAAATATACTGATGTCTTGCTTTAGATATCCACTTACTTTTGTAACCAACTAATCACCTGACTAATTTTACTTTAAATTGTCCATAAATATTCTGTTTTGCAGAGGTTATGTTGAGTGTAGCTATTGCCAGAACTCTGGCCAAACAACAAAGGAAAAGAAAAAGAACTGATCCAGTAGCTACCTCCACTGCCATCCCCGAGCCACCCGCTTCAGTAATTAGCCCTTACCTCTCCACTATATCCTATTTTAAATATATTTATTTAATTTCACCAAAAATAACTTATACTTCTCTATCACAAGTTCCCCTTGAACATCCTGCAACCCCAATCATTATTATCACTGATCCTAATTAGCCAACCCTTACCCTAATAGCCTCCGACCTATCCTTCCTCCACCATCACCCATTCCTAACCTCTTTCCCTTTATTGTCAACGAATCTATCCCAGAGCATTATTCCTCAACTCCTCCATCAAAATCTCTGCCCCCTTCCGACACACTTATCGACAGTCCTCCTACTAATACATTCAAGGAGCCCATTGAACTTCCCTCATCTCCTTCCCCTTCTTCCTCCACAGACGACCTCCCCTTAGCCTCCTTATTTCCCAATAGGCAAAAATAATCCACACCTCTTCCTAGTGTAATTAATCCAGAACTTATAGCCTCTTCACCAATAGACCTGCTGGTACAAGTAGTGTCAGAATCTTACCCTAGCCATCTTCTTTCTTCCCTTCCTATTATGCCTATTTCAGATTCTCTCCCTACACTTCCTTCACCTATCATCCCTTCTGATAATCTTTCCACCGTATCAGATTTAGCCCTACCGTAACCTACTTTCTTCCCCCCTTCCTCTGATACTCCTCACATCATTCAAGAATTGCAAGAAAGCCTTTGGACAGTAAGTTTCCTTACCCATTAATTATTTCCTTGTACAAACAATTCATTTTATAGTATTTCCCTATATTTTTCATACTACCTCCAAACTCCAACCCTTTACACAATGGTTATCTGAACATCAGAATCAACAATATAGACCATTCACCTCCTATTCAAAACCACTACAACCCCCAACAATTCCCTCTGTTCGTGCAACCTCCACGACATGCACCCAAACTACTCCTGAAGAATCCACAATATTCAGCCTGGGCATACAGACCAACCTTCCTTCTTATACTGACTGATCAAGAAAAGAAACTGAACTTCAATAAAAAAAAACAATGGTTGCAACTTCAAGTAGAAACTCTATATGCCAATCAGGACCAACTACTAGCAGAGAATAAGAAGATGTTTGCTCGGTACAAACAAGACATGCAGTCTATAAACAAAGAAATTTCCTTCCAAAACATTGATATTAGATTTCTAAGAGATGCTGAAATATCAACTTGGACCATAGCCTTCCAACAATTAGAAATTCAGAAATGGGACAAAAGGAAAGTGACTGGAATCTTCAGTCAGGCGAGTGCTTCTAGCCTATGGAAGATCTCATAGATGCTTTTATCGCACTCAAAGACATAACCTTCAATAGCCTAGACGAGTTCCAATTTAACTTTCATACATTGATGCATCTTTTTTAGGCACTGTCCAATACTACAAATGAACAAACTGTCTGAGCCTGTCATTTCAACCAGAAGTTATCCCAATTAAAAGAGACAGAAGCCAAAAGATGGGCAGCTGAACAAACCAAAATTCTCTCTAAAACAACCAAGAAGTTCAGCAAATACTTCCAGAGAGGGTTCGAGGGTGCACTTCAAGTAGCGAATGAAAGGAAATACTTCATACCAGGTATGCCTAATCACGAGCTTAGCATAGAAGAAGCCTATAAGAAGTTCCCCCTAGAGGCTTTCAATACTGTCTCGGATACTGATTCCGAGCAGTAACTTATTGCAAAAGACAATCTGTAATCCCTAATGACTTGTATTGAAGAACTACATTTCCTATAAACATTACATGTACTCAAACATATTATGCAATGGATGCTTCTTCAATTACATTCAAATTTGCACTATGTCTTCTTATATATCATTCTGCAATTAAAATTCACTTTTAAATTCTATTAATATCTTATAAAAACTATTTCTGTATTTTCACAACACTACCTGCACGGGTTCCTTCTTAGCCTACCCTGCACACACTATAATTTTTTTTTAACAATTATCTTCTATTTGCAACAAATGTCCTTCCTAACTTATATTATGACCCTTAACTTTTCTAAACTTTATCTCATAATATGTATATATGCCCCATAATGAAATTTTTCAAAAAATGATACATACTCTACCATATCAGAAATGACCCATATCGCTCCTTCCCTAACAAAAACTGATATACCCTAATCTTACCTCACTACAAGTTGAATTCTTCACTTATCCATCATTTTTACCCTAACAAACTTATATCATATGATTCCATAATCCCACTTCTCCAAAACTAAGTGGTAAAAGTTGTTATTTCCCTCCTTCTCAGTCCCTTTCTCTCCTATAAGTACATAAGTAATCCCTTCTTCTTTAAGATGAAAAGAAACTCTTCAAAATCCCTTCCTCCTATACTCTCAAGAAAATGCAACCCCTCTCTTCAATTCCCTGTTTATGGTTTGCCTCCCCCCGTTCCAAAATGATACGAAAACACTATCGATTTCTTTCTTCTCAACTACAACTTCTTGTAGGATTTCATATGGTTGCAGCTAACTCCATCGAGCATCCTCATCTACCTCCTAGTTGCACCAAAGCTTTTTTATTAGAGCGAAACAAAAGATGGCCTATTTGTCCTTTCCCTTTAGAAGTTTCTGAATATTTTTCTATCCCTTTAAATCAACTAAATCCTGTTGGTGCAATCGGCCCAGGTTGACTTGAGTTTGACTCGAGCAGTACCTTGATAGTATTTTGATGATAGACAAAACTCATGACATGGGATTGTCATGGGAAAGTCCAACATGGGGTTGGCATGGAAAATCCAAGCATGGAGCTTGGTGTGGAAGTCCAAGGGGGAAGCCTTGGCATGGGAAAGTCTAAAGCATTTCGAAGTCGTGCGCTTGGTGCTTGGCATGGGAAATCCAAAGCATTGCGAAGCCGTGCGCTTGGTGCTTGGTGAGAAATGCATTGCGAAGCCGTGCGCTTGGTGCATTTGGGAAGTCTTGAGAACTTGGCAAGTTCACAAGGCTCGGGTCCTTGAGTCGGTGAAGGATGGCATTGTGAAGCCGTGCGCTTGGTGCATCCGAGGGACCACCGGACGGGGAGCGAATGGAGTGAGCCCAAAGGAAAGCTTACTTCTAGGGCATGAGACGCGAAGGATGGCATTGTGAAGTCATGCGCTTGGCGCATCCGAGGGATGTAGGCCGAGGGAAGAGAGCTTCGGTGGGGAACTCCATGAGGGATAAGGTGGACTTGGCCAAGTGGCTAAGACTGAGTGTCGGAGGCTCCACCATCGTTATGTTTGAGGTTTTAGCCGACATCAGTCGACTGACATAGGTGTCAGTCGACTGCTCTAGGTCGTATGGGTTTTACGGTTCGATCAACCAAGTTCGCTGATCGCCGATCGCCTTTCTGCCGATCATTAGAGAATCGACTGCCGAGGGATGGTAGTCGACTGATGACACTGTGCACGGGCACAGAATGGAGTCGAGCTTGCCAGCACTCGACTGATGGATGATCAGTCGACTGATGGGTGCCATCAGTCGACTGATGTGTGATCTGTTGGAACTTAACCAATGTGGATCTTGTTGTTGTGAGACAACGGCTACGGGACTAGTCGACTGATGGTCACGATCAGTCGACTGATGGGCACAAAATCAGCTTGATGCAGGTTATAAAAGGAGCTCAAGAGGGAGGATTTCGCCAAGCCTTTTGTGGAGCTATTGGAGGGGAATTGCTGCTGCATTCCAGTATTTCAAAAGCCAATCAAAGCAAGCAACAAGCAAAGTGATCAAAGCAATCGGTGAAAGTTTTCTTGTGTATTGTATTTGTGTATTTGCTTGTATTTCTATATTACTGTTGTAATATCTTGTGAGAGGTTTCTCCACCTCCGACGTGTAGTCAAGAAGGAGTTTGAGTATTATCGTGTGCATCTCTAGAGCTCGTTGAGCTCGCCCCGTGGAGTAGGAACCCTAAGGTTCCGAACCACGTATATGCTTGCGTATTTGGTGTGCTTGTATTGTTGTTAGTATTATTGTTATTTCTATTGTTATTCCGCTGCGTATATTAACGATAATTGTAGACGAGCAAACGAACGAGAGAATTCTGACATCCAAAGAACGAGGGCTATTCACCCCCCCTCTAGCCGGCCAACCGATCCCCCTACAAGTGGTATCAGAGTCGAGGTCGCTCTTCAAGGACTAACCGCCGCGAGAGCACTACAAATGGCCGGCTTCATCCATCCACCGAAATTCGATGGAGATTTTTCTTGGTGGAAGAAACGGATGGAGGTATATCTCGAAACCGATTTTAATTATATGATTATTATAGAAAATGGTTTTGAGATGCCTAGGGACAAACACAACAAGCCCATTGAAAAATCAAAGTGGACCCAAGACCAAATCAAGAACTTCAAGACAAATCTCGAGGTAATTAAATTGATTAGTGATTTGTTACCTAACACTATTTGGTCTAGATTGGGTGATTATAGGGATGCAAGGGAATTATGGGAGAAGATAATGAAATTTCAAGAAAGCTCCCAATCGGCACAAGTAGAGGAGAATGCCGAAGAAGAATCACCATCCACTTTTGAAGATGTGGATGACTTGGTGGAGACCTCCACCTCTAGCGTTGAGGGGGAGGAAAGGATTTCAATTCCGAAGCAAGATCAAAATGAAGCTTTTACCTCCGAAAGAAGTGAAGAGGCCTCCACCAACTCCCTAGGTAACTCAAGTGTTGTTATTTTAAATAAAAATCACATAATATGCTTTGAGTGTAGGGAGAAAGGGCATTACAAGAGCAAATGCCCTAAATTGGCTAAGAAGAAGGCATCGATACCAAAAGTCAACCCAAAGTCAAACGATACCGGTGTTCCCAAAATCAAGAGCAAAGAGCACATTGTGTGCTTCAAATGCAATCAAAAGGGACACTACCGAAGCCAATGCCCTAGGGGGAGGAAGAAAGGGCAAGAAGGTGCAACTCATGTAGGGGGAGCTCCTAAAGCTAACCCTAAGGTACATTTAGTTAATGCACCTTTAATTCCTAAAGTCAAAAAGCATGCTAAAAATTATTTTAGTTCTCTTGCTATTATCAATGAAAAGCATGCTAAGAGAAATAATAAGGTGTATTGTCTATGTGCCAAGCATGTTCATATAACTAAGGACAAACCTAGGACTCATAATTCTAGAAATATCTTGCCTAGGGAGTCAAGTAGGAGAGTAGAAGAAAATTTGGATATTAATCCCAAAAAGTCTAGGCACATGCCTAAGAAGAAGAGGCCTTCCCAAAAACCTAATGAAAATTCAAAAATGGGAAAATTAGAGCTAGAGAACCAAGTCTTGAGGTCAAGACTTGAGAGAATGGAGAAAGCCCTTAGAATCATAGAAAATTCAATTCTAGGGTCTAATGCCCAAAAGTCAAGACCTAAGGTTCAAAAACGATCTAAGGGCAACGAAGGTTTGGGTCACAAACCTAAGCCCAAGAAGACTTATCATAATGTTCCATTTAATTATGGAACTATTTCTAGGTCTAGGAAAACCAAGGCTAATAGGGAAGTCATCCCTAAGACTAGTCATGGTGTGTGCTTAGTGGCTAAGGACTTAAGGAAAACCAAGAAAGCCACTAAAATGGTCAATGGAGGAGTCACCTCTAGAGTTGACCCAAGTAAGACCCATTTGACTAAGGCTTCAAAGCCAAAAAGGGTCATTAGAAAGGTATCTAGGGAAGTTATCCCTAGGGAATACCTTGTTAACCCAAGGAGCTCCAATAGATATTGGGTTCCTAAGAGCGTGATTGATTCACGCTAAATGGGTTAAGGTGTGTCAACCCTAAGTGGATGGGTGGTTAACCTAGCCATTGTGAGTTGACACATTAGGGTGTGCCAATATGGTTTGAGAAGTTAAAAATGATTTAAATTGGCACAATTAGGTCATAGAAGTCATGGTGCGCCATTTTGGGTTTTTGGCACACTAGGGAGATGAATGGCATTAAGGCAAAATTGGTTTAATCTCTAGAAATGGCAAATTGATTTTAACACTTAAGTATTCTATACCTTAGTATATTTTACTTGCCATGATTTGTTTGCCTTACCATGTCATGACATCATTTTCATTTTTATCTATAAAATGTCATGATCATGTTTAGAATTATGTTTAGATGTCATGAATGCCTAGATCTCATTTACATTCCATGACATCATGATATTGGCATATGCTTTTACTTATATCATATCTATGCCATAATCATATCATGCATATAAATAAAATGAAATTATGGACTATGGCATGATTTGATGGGAATCAAAGAATATTGCCTTAGAAATATGCATGAGAACATAAACAAAACAAAACCCACATCTCACAAAAATTTGACTTGTATGTGTTTTACACATCTAGATATTGGTGAGATGTTTAGGAAAAAGAAAATAAAGGTTTGAAAAACATTTTGAAAACATTTTGAAAAACCTTGGTGAAGCCTATCTTTTGATAGCTATCACCATTGAATGGGATGATACAAAGATGGCTCTTTATTGAAGCTTTTCTAAAATTTTGAACTTTGTATCAATCTCCTAATTTAATGGGTAAAATAAATTTCTAATATTTTTCACCCATAGTGTTTAGGATAAGTATTATACGTATGTATTTTCAAGATTTTTAAAATTACGTATATTTACTTATGGATTTCGAAAATCTAATTTAATGAAAAATCGAATCGATTATCGATCACGACCTATAATGGTCATGATCGATGTAAGCGATTATTGATGGTAAGTCCAATGATCCGCACAGTCGATTTCGGGTAAACTTGATAGTTAGGCCCATGTTTAGCCATGTTTTGGTCCCCTAACCACTCCTAGCCCTAGGATATGCTTGGGAGAGCATTAGAGAGGGTGAAATCCATTGGATATGGATTAGGAGTTGGGTTGAGGGTGAGTATCAATTTTAAGGTGGAAGAGAGTTCATTGTTGAACTTTGCCTTAATTTTGATTTGGTTAATGTTCCTATTGGCTTAGGGACTCTCCAAGGACATTGTTGGTGCAATGGTCAAGGGGGAGCAAGCCTCGAGGGGGAGGTATCCATCATGGGAAGATGGATGTGTATTTTCTCATGGGAGGAAAATTGGGTTGATCCTCTTTAAGTGATATGGGATCACTAGAAAGATTGTAGGCATGTGTTCCTCCAAGGGAGAGATTGTAAGATCTCATTGGGATATGAGACATTCATACCCTTGGGGAGGACCTTTTTGATGTAATGTCAAAAAGGGGGAGAAGTTACCAAGTTACCAATTAGGGTTCGTTAGAATTCTCATTGGGATATGAGAATTGCCAATATGGGAGAATTGGTAGACTTGAGATGGTAGTTTTGTCAATCATCAAAAAGGGGGAGATTGTTGGTACAATCGGCCCAGGTTGACTTGAGTTTGACTCGAGTAGTACCTTGATAGTATTTTGATGATAGACAAAACTCATGACATGGGATTGTCATGGGAAAGTCCAACATGGGGTTGGCATGGAAAATCCAAGCATGGAGCTTGGTGTGGAAGTCCAAGGGGGAAGCCTTGGCATGGGAAAGTCCAAAGCATTTCGAAGTCGTGCACTTGGTGCTTGGCATGGGAAATCCAAAGCATTGCGAAGCTGTGCGCTTGGTGCTTGGTGAGAAATGCATTGCGAAGTCGTGCGCTTGGTGCATTTGGGAAGTCTTGAGAACTTGGCAATTTCACTAGGCTCGGGTCCTTGAGTCGGTGAAGGATGGCATTGCGAAGTCGTGCGCTTGGTGCATCCGAGGGACCGCCGGACGGGGAGCGAATGGAGTGAGCCCAAAGGGAAGCATACTTCTAGGGCATGAGACGCGAAGGATGGCATTGCGAAGTCATGCGCTTGGCGCATCCGAGGGACGTAGGCCGAGGGAAGAGAGCTTCGGTGGGGAACTCCATGAGGGATAAGGTGGACTTGGCTAAGTGGCTAAGACTGAGTGTCGGAGGCTCCAACATCGTTATGTTTGAGGTTCGGCATAGGTGCGATCGCTCTAGGTCGTATGGGTTCGACCGGTGTCGACCAACCAAGTTCAGCCGATCGCCGACGCCCTCCCTCGATCATAGAGAATCAGTCGACTGCCGAGGGATGGTAGTCGACTGATGACACTATGCACGGGCATAGAATGGAGTCAATCTCGCCAGCACTCGACTGATGGATGATCAGTCGACTGATGGGTGCCATCAGTCGACTGATGTGTGATCCGTTGGAACTTAACCAACGTGGATCTGGCTGTTGTGAGACAACGGCTACGGGACCAGTCGATTGATGGTCACGATCAGTCGACTGATGGGCGCGAAATTAGCTTGATGCAGGTTATAAAAGGAGCTCAAGAGGAAGGATTTCGCCAAGCCTTTTGTGGAGCTATTTGAGGGGAATTGCTGTTGCATTCCAGTCCTTCAAGAGCCAATCAAAGCAAGCAACAAGCAAAGTGATCAAAGCAATCGGTGAATGTTTTCTTGTGTATTGTATTTGTGTATTTGCTTGTATTTCTATATTACTATTGTAATATCTTGTGAGAGGTTTCTCCACCTCCGACGTGTAGTCGAGAAGGAGTTTGAGTATTGTCGTGTGCATCTCTAGAGCTCGTTGAGCTCGCCCCGTGGAGTAGGAACCCTAAGGTTCTGAACCACGTATATGCTTGCGTATTTGGTGTGCTTGTATTGTTGTTAGTATTATTGTTATTTCTATTGTTATTCCGCTGTGTATATTAACGACAATTGTAGACGAGCAAACGAACGAGAGAATTCCGACATCCATCGTAAGAGAGCTATTCACCCCCCTCTAGCCGGTCAATCGATCCCCCCTACAAATCCCAACTCTTTCTATTTTATACTAGGATTTTATCTTGTCACCTCCTTTTTATAAAATTACTCCTTAGGCCTTCCTTTTCCACTACTTTTTTCAAATAAAATCATCAAAATAGGTTTTTTTACTTCCAAGCTTCGTCGAACTTTCAATTCCTTACCGACATCCATTCCTCACACAAATGATGGAAGAAACATTACTTCTTTGTACACTCTCCGTCTCCCTTCCCTTTTTCCTCCACATGGTTAACCACTATTCCTCCTTGCCCTTCCCTAGGCTCATACCGAGATAATGAAGAGTATTAGATGATGACTCTATTGTTATCTGAAGAACAATTTAACTTGAACCAGTTATTGACCAAATCAGCATTGTCATTAATCAGGACCAACTATCCACTGCAGTCAACTGGCACACTCGGTAACTATAGCCTCTGACTATATCTCTATACACTGTTATGACTTATATAAGTTTTTTACTTGTTTCTTTTTCAGAATCATTATTACCATAGGATATCGAACATACTCCACCACCTTTCCGTATAAATCCTATTCAACTCCATCCCCGACAGTCAACACTTTCCATCCAACCCTTACCAACTCATCAAACTTCACAAACCCCTTTCCCTTCCTTCTCAAAAACTGATCTGCAAGATTCCTTACTATCCAGTATTAACGAGGTCAGCATGTAGGGAATCTAAGCATGCTCAAAAACATTTTACAAGCACTAAGAAGGGAAAAAAATAAGATCCCTACAGAGATCCATGTGAAAACCATACTCGTTTTATCGATTCTATCCTATGAGATTTGTAGTTACCTTCGATGCGAGCCCTTCGCAATCCTATCAACAACACTTGCAGTCAAGGTGTCTGGATCTCAGTGTGGTCAGTATGTCCAAGCCTCCACGGTATCCACACGAACCGTAAAATGGAAAGGAACCAAACTGTGGTGCTAGCCACAAGGTTGGTTCGGCCAAGAAGGTAGAAGAATAAGAGGAGGAAGATCACATGAAAAAACCAACACCCAATGTCTCATCAAATCCCTTTTATATTCAACCATTGAATATGAAGAGTTTGTGACTCTTGGTTTCCATGGAATTAATATCTCATTAAACCCATCTTAATGATCATGCAACCCTTCTTTATGGTGAGTCTAACTCAATCTGAATTGGACTTGAGTCTAACTCGAGTCAAGTTCATTGGATATACTTTGAGTTCTACTCAATCCAAATTTGACTTGAGTCTAACTCGAGTCAAGTTCATTGGATATACTTTGAGTCCTACTCAATCCGAATTTGACTTGAGTCTAACTCGAGTCAAATTCATTTGGTATACCTTGAGTCTCACTCATTGAGTCTAATCTACATTAGACTAAACCCGATGGACCAATGGCTCATCACATGAGACATCTCCAACTCAAATGTCCTAAGTGTGTGACCCATAGGTTATCGTAACATTGGCAATATTTCTAAAACCCTTTTAGAGACATAAGCAATGAGCGGCATCTAGCAATACATCATTGCTACCCAAGTGACGAGATGTTGAGATCCGACATAACCTTTCCATGACTACTATCGTGTATGACCCAATCCTTCTATCCTTGATATCTAGATTGATCAATGAGGCATAGACTGTGTCATCCTCTTATCAATCAAGAGTTTCTTGATCTCCAAGTAGAATACTCAACCAAATAAGCTCAATATCTCATATTGACTTATTCGATCATGACCATGTATTTTAGAAATCCTACTATATCAAGGGGCCCATAGATATCACTTCCGTTATATGGAAGGGATAAATCCCATCTACATCACTCACATCCCTCCGCATAACTTATTGCATACCCAGTGATCGCCTTTATAGTCACCCTGTTAGGGGTGATGTTTGACGAAGCCAAAGTATACAACTCATTATGTAGGGAACCATAGTGACTTCAAGTCTAGGGATTATTCATACCAATAGTCACATGAGAATGCTTATGACACAAATATAATGATCCATGAAATATTCTCATGACGAGTCAATTCAGTACATAGTCTCTAATATGTACCTATGTGTCAACTTGATTCACATATCAATGACTTATGAGATTAAGTCATCAATTGATCTACATGTTAATCTTATGAGATTAATATTGTCCTTGCATATTAATACTCGACTAGGAATAGTTAAGAGTAATGTTATATATATATATATATATATATATATATATATATATATATATATATATATATATATATATATATGATTGACACTAACACAGCATAGACTTTTTTTTACCTATTTTTCTTGATACTGACATCTATTTTTGTAGGGTATCACAAGCATAACTCACTTAAACAACCTATGGGTACAATACACTAATAATATCAAAAAAGAATTACAAGAATATCAAACCAGAGAATTGGCATTACAATAAGTCTTGTTGGAGGATCGTGGCCCAGCTAGAAGGGGGGTTGAATAGCCCTCGTTAATCGTCGATGGAAATCGCATCTTAATCGTCTACACTTAAGATTAGTGCAGCAGAAATATATGCTAAACAAAAGACAATTAAGACTAAAGCAAAAGTAAAGAGAAAGAAGCAATCACAAACATAATGATGTAACGTGGTTCACGGCCCTTGTCGCTAATCCACGAACGATTCGTATGGCGAATCGCTCCCTCAACCAAATTCACTAATCTATCTTTTATCTCAACAAGATGGAGGTAACCTCTTTACACAAACTCTCCCTCTTACAATAAGATTGAGTTAGAAACAAGTAAGAGAAGAGTAAAAACATTTAGGGCACTTGGGAGTATAAATAGGAATGAAGCATTAACCTCACAAAGGCACCAAAGCCCTTTTTCTTTATAGAGAAGAGGGTTTTCTTCCCGTTGGGCATGCAACAGTCGATTGCTACATGCTATCAGTTGACTGATGCACTAACGGTCGACTTCCAATGACTTCTGACTTGTCATAGTCACCATCCAAGGGTAGCCTTCACAGTCGAATATTGCTATCAGCAGTCGACTGTCGCCTGCGTAGCCGAATTATCAGTCAGCAACGAGCAGTTCTTTGGCCCCGTTCACCCATAGCAGTCGATTGCCATCCATGGCAGTCGACTACCATCCTTTGGTAGTCGACTATTGGGCCATAAACCCTAGTTGACACTGGTCAACTACTAGTCGACTCGGGCCAGTCAACTGCCATTACTTGGCAGTCAACTATTGTTGGGTAAAACCCCAAACATCAAGATGTTTGAGCATCCGACCGTTGGGTGAACCTCAAACCACATGTTTGAGCATCCGACAGTTCCAATCGTCGGGTAAAACCTCAATCACATGTTTGAGCATCCGACTTATCTAATCATCGAGTAAAACCTTAAACACATGTTTGAGCGTCCGACTTGTCGGGTAAAATCTCAAACACAAGTTTGAGCATCCGACACTTGACTTAGCCATTCGGCCAAGTTCAACTAACTTGAGCTACCCTGTCCCGGGTTAAAATCGCTCGACCTCTCATCTCCCATGGAGTCCCTCACCGAAGCTCTCTTCGTCCAGCTACGTCCCTCGAATGCACTAAGCCCGTGACTCCTCCAGTGCCATCCTTCGCGTCTCACCCTGAAGTCTGCTTCCTTTGGCTTCACTCCAATGCTCCTCGTTCGACGGTCCCTCGGATGCACCAAGTGCACGACTTCCACAAGGCCATCCTTCACCGACTCAAGGACCCGAGCCATGAGATGGTGAATTCGCCAATGCTTTCATCAAGTGAACCATGTGTGATTCACTTAATTCTTGCACAACTTAAACACACACATCAAATCACATAAACAACCTAACTTAAA
This sequence comes from Wurfbainia villosa, assembly GCA_025175895.1. Classification (NCBI taxonomy): domain Eukaryota; kingdom Viridiplantae; phylum Streptophyta; class Magnoliopsida; order Zingiberales; family Zingiberaceae; genus Wurfbainia; species Wurfbainia villosa. Next base: position 88,787,492 of record CM045992.1, read on the forward strand.
CCCTTTGCCACATATATCAAAACCAAACCATACTTGGGTTGATTTCCCTGACAAGCCTATCAAAGGCTCAAACGAGAACTCCAAGCTTCCTATATAAAGGCACAAGCTGACCGAGCAAAATTATCATCCCTCCATTTCTGGACTTCTTATTTACAAAACACTCTAGATATTTTAAAAGCTCGACCTCTTCAAGCAGGAACCATTACTTCTTATGAAAATTCCCGGACTTTAGCTGCTATAAACGATATGTTCCTAGACAAAGGCTTTGCCTTCCTTCAATGGAGCTTCCAAGATTGTATCAACCAATTCAAAGCAGCTGACTATCCACCTCCTGACCACTCTACCAGCTTTTTGGATATTAACAATACAATTGACCGTACTCCTCCTGATTTACAATATTTTCCTTTCCCTTCTAATACTGAAAAAATGTAACATGTATTTATCATAACCTTTGCAATACAATACATGACTTTTTCTACATTGTACTATTTAAAATAACAAAACATAGATGTTACAATGCTTTATCCACTAAAATAAGGATGCAAGTGATACACATTCCAAGGTCTTGCTAAAAGCCTCCCCTGAGCATCCTTCAAGTAATAAGCTCCTATTCCCGCTCGGCTCTCCACATGGAAGGGTCCTTCCCATTTGGGCCCTAGCTTACCTTTAGACCCCTTGGGCAGCACTTTCTTTAGCACTAAGTCTCCCACCTCAAAAGAACGAGGCACTACCTTCTTATTATAAGATTTAATTACTTGCGATCTATACCTTTCAGCATTATATAAAGCAACCTCCCTCCTTTCTTGAATCAAGTATAATTCCATATGCCGAGCCACATAGTTATCACTCGGGCAGACTCCACTCCCACCTCCACAGGCAGTACTGCTTTTAAGCTATACAATTTACTAAAAGGAGTTGCTCCCATAGCCCTCCTAGGAGTAGTTCGGAAAGACCAGAGTACACTTGGTAACTCCTCCACTTAGCTACCTCCCACATGCTCCAACTTAGTTTTTGTTGGATTGATTTGAGTGCTAGGGGGGGAGGGGGGTTTGTATAGTGCAAAAGAAACTTTTTCAGTTTCGTTCGATATAAAACACAAGTAATAGTAACCACAGCGGAAAATAAATATGACACTTTTTGTTTTTACTTGGTTAACAACCTTCGATTGCTAATCCAAGGCCCTAATGGTCCGAGACCATGTACGTAGGGCAATACACTAAAACAATCTCCTTCTCATTAGAGGTAGGAGAAAACGGAATACAAAAAGCTCGAAAGAGATTAAGGTAGAGGGACACTCCCCCTCTCCTTGTTACGATTAAAAGCTCCGAAATACAAATGAAACTAAATATAATGAAATAAAAAGTTATCGATGACTAAAAGTTTTAGAAGAAGAAGCTAGGGTCGTCGGCGTTTCGGCAGCGCTTCATCGATGTAGGATTGTTAGAGAGTCGTGGCTTTGCGGGACAACTTGGAAGCACTTTGAATGATGGAAAAGTGGTTGAGAACCCCTACTTTTATAGCCTTGTGAAACCCTAATCATTGAGATGAGGTTTCATGAGGTGATACCACCTAGCCCTTGAGAAATGGAGATAAGATTTGACTATCCTCAAGGTTGATCCTTGACCATCAGTCGACTACTACCCTTACTAGTCGACTGTTGGAGGCAACAATCACCTAATACAAGCCGTCAATCGACTAATAGCAGTGTTTCCATCTACAATGAAGAGTTAGCTCGAAAATGTAGTTAATATAAGTAAGTTCGATGGTCATTTACCATCCGATCTCGACTTAGACCTTCCATGGGAGGTCTTGGTCAGATCGACGCCTAAGGATGTCCCTGTATGGAGGACACGACCTTACTTACACTCACTCACATGAGCTTACCTCAACGTTTACCTTTGAATCTTTGCTTACGTTCTTTGGCTCCCTCCGAAGTCCTCCCGGTGTCGCCCGACCACCACAGTTCCCTCCGGGTGTCGCTGACCTTCGGCTTAGCTTAGCAATTCTGCACACTTGATTCAACTCGTGAGATAACAAAGTGAATTTAACTTTGTGTATTTGCTATAATTAAAACTCAGGTTCGATTCAGGTTCCTATTGCACTAACAATCTCCCCCTTTTTGATCTATGACAAACCAACACAAAGTTAAGTAAATAAATTAAGTGCATTAAAAATAAATAGCATAAAACATGAATATGAAGGAATGAGTATACTTAGATTAGTAAGTTAAGTAGGAGTATGAAAAACCTTTTTCATGTGCTCCTTGAGGAATCCTCCCCCTTGACCGTGGGTGAGTACTTGAGAAAGGATCTTAATCCTCCCGCTTGATGCGTACTACTAATATTGGCCTTAGTGTTTAAAATAAGTTTAGGTTAAGAGATCAAAACTTGATTTCTTAACATTGGCCTTTTCTCCCCCTTCTCAAAGTTAAGTTTCAAAAAGTTAATTTACGAAAAATTGATCCCTTAACTTTGGTTTTTCTCCCCCTTTTGCCATAAATAAGAAAAGAATGGGAATTTTAGAAAAACATATGTCAGAAAATAAGTATTAAATCCAAGCATGATCCAAATAAAATTTGAAAATAGTAGGTTAAACATAAGCTCATCTATTTGAATGTTCAACTCTATTTGACTCGGTTGATATGAAATGATCAACAAGCCCTGATTAGAGTTGGTTAATTTATGAAATTATACTCCGTGGTTCATGTCGATGTACTAAGTCTACATCTGGAACCAGGAGTAAGGTCCTAACATCTCACGCCTATCTACGTGGCTAAGTACACAAACACATTAGTCCTATGTGTTGTGAGATGGATTGACTCCTTAAATCTATAGTCACATGATATCTAGGGTAAGCCCTAAGCTAGTTCCATTAACATGAAAAGAAAAGTAAATAATAGAGTATATATATTAAAAAAAATAAGTTATCAATCCTACTCTATTATGCACATGCCCAATTTTCGTCTTAGTAGACTAAATTCAGCTTCGGGTAAAGGTTTGGTAAATAGGTCCGCTAGATTCGACTTTGATTCCACGTATTCGAGTTGTATGGCTCCATTAGTTACATGTTCTCGAATAAAGTGGTGTTTGACCTCTATATGTTTTGTCCTAGAGTGGCATATCAAATTTTTGGTTAAGCTGATTGAGCTAATATTATCTATGTGAGTTTTAATGTTGCTGAAGTTTAAGTTAAAGTCTTGGAGAGTGTGCTTCATCCAAAGAAGCTGAGCCACACACTCACTCATTGCGACGTATTCGTCTTCGGTGGTAGATAAGGCAATACAGTGTTGCTTCCTACTGCACAAACTCACTAGACTTGAGCCGAGAAGGTGACAACAACCACTCGTGCTCTTTCTATCGAGTTTACTAACGGCTTAGTTTGAGTCGGAGAAGCCAATTAATTCGAACTCGGTAGATCTAGGGTACCAAATACCTACGCTTAGCGTGCCCTTTAGATATGTAAGGATACGCTTAACTAATGTTAGGTGAGACTCCTTAGCACAGGTTTGGAACCTTACGCACATACTTACTACGAATAGTATGTCGGGTCGACTCACAGTTAAGTAAAGGAGACTCCCTATTGCACTCCTATAGTACTTTAGGTCAATAGGTTTTCGGTCTACATCTTCTCTTATATTAACATTTGTTGCCATGGGTGTATTATTGATTTTAGCATTTTGCATTCTGAATCGGTTAATTAATTCCTTAACATATTTTTGTTGATGTAAATAGATTCCTTCTTTAGTTTGTTTAATTTGTAATCCTAGAAAGAAATTTAATTCTCCTACTAAGATCATTTCAAATTCACTCTCCATGAGTGAAATTAACTCGTTTAGTAGGATTGAATTAGTAGTTCTAAATATTATGTCATCTACGTAGATTTGGGCTATAAAAATTTCTTTGCCTACAGATTTTACGAAAAGGGTTGGGTCGACTAAGCCTTGGCTAAACCCTTTAGACTTAAGGTATACAGAAAGCCTCTCATACCAAGCTCTAGGAGCTTGTTTTAGTCCATATAAAGCTTTCCTGAGTTTAAACACATGGTCGAGTTTATCTAAGCTTTCGAATCATGGGGGTTGACTAACGTGCACTTCTTCCATAATAAGTCCATTCAAAAATGTTGACTTGACATCCATTTGAAACAATTTAAATTCTCGATGTGCAGTGTATGCCAACAACATTTGAATGGATTCTAATCTAGATACGGGGGCATAGGTTTCATTGTAATCTAACCCTTCTATTTGACTAAACCCTTTCGCAACCAATCTTGCTTTATTTCTAACTACTTCACCTTTGTCATCAAGTTTATTTCGAAAGACCCACCTTGTTCCAATAATTGATTTATCTTTTGGTGGTGGTACTAATTTCTAAACTTCATTCCTAGTAAATTGAGCTAGCTCTTCTTGCATTGCAATAATCCAATCGGGATCAAGAAGAGCTTGTTCAATGGATTTGGTTTCAATTTTCAAAATCAATGAGATTTGACTCAGATTTCAATATGATGATCTAGTTCGAACCCCTAAGATAGTATCGCCTATCACTTGGTCAATAGGATGATTCGATTGAATCCTAGAATGACTTGGGTTAGGGTCACCTATCACTTGATCGATAGGAGGACTCGACTGAATCCTAGACTGGCTCAGATTAGGATTAATAGTAGACTCAATTTTAAGGTCAGAGTCGAGTCTGGTACAAATTGTTTCGCTAGTTGGTTTTACTAAGGGTTTTGTGGGTTCATGTCCTTCATCGAATACTACATTAATGGTTTCCTCAATTCTGATGTTGCCATTGTTATTTACCCTATAGGCTCTACTTGTAGTTGAGTATCCTAGGAAGATACCAGTGGAGATTTTGGATGTGAACTTTCCTAGGTAGTTCATGGTAGATTTCGTATGAGGTCTTAAGGTGCCTCTTTACCATAAGAATTCTATTTTGGACATAACAAGTCGTACTAATGGCTTCTGCCCAAAACCTATCGGGTAGGTTGTATTTGTTCAACATGGTCCTAGCGACTTCTTGCAGGGTTCTATTTTTCCGCTCGACAAGGTCATTTTATTGTGGGGTTCTAGGACATGAAAATTCATGGTGGTATCCGTTTAGGTTATAGAAATCTATGAACCTGTGGTTTTCGAATTCACCACCATGATCACTTCTAAGTCTTTTAATTTCAAGGTTCTTTTGGATTTAGATTAATTTAAACAAGTTGATGAGTTGGTCTAAGGTATCACTTTTGTGTTTAAGAAACCTAACCCAGGTAATCCTAGAATAGTTATCAATTATGGCTAGGCAAAATTGACTCCCATTAAATGACTTGGCTCCATGAGAATCAAATAGATCCAAATGAATGAGCTCAAGCACACTTTTGGTTCATTCTTGGTTTGTTAGTTGATGTTGTGTCCTAGGTTATTTACCTTGTTGACAAGCATTAGAAATTTTATTGTCTAAGTTGTTAAGGTTAGGCAGACCTCTGACTAAGCCACTCTGACTCATCTTGTGAACGAGTTTTGGGTGTGAGCGACTGAGTCGTCGGTGCCACAACCAAAATTCCTCTTGCTGTGTCATAAGACACTTGGTTGAGGAGTTAGGTAGATTAATAATGTAGAGGTTGCTATTCCTAGTTCGTTTAAGTATTGTTTTAAAGGTTTCATTTGTTTTAATTAAGTATTCATTTTCTAAGAATATAACCTTATAGTTGTTATCACACAATTGACTTACACTAAGTAAATTATATTGAAAATCTTCGACTAATAAAACATTGTGAATTGTAAAATTAGAATTTAGCTCAATATCACCTGAACCGATTATTTTGAGCTTGCCATTGTTTCCGAAAGCTACCGATCCTTGTCGTTTGAATCTAAGCTTCGAAAATTTAAGTTGGTCTCGAGAAATATGTCAGGAGCACCCACTGTCCAACATCCATTGATCCTACACACAAGGTAGTTGGATCGGATATTGGAATTTTAAGGGTTGGTTGAAGATTATTAGTCCTAGTTCATCTCATCCATTTCTACATGATCAAACTGTTGGGATGTATACTGAAAGCCTAGCTCTTTTTGTATGAACATCTTTATTTTGAAATAAGAATCACATGATCATTGTTTGCACTTTATTTATATATGTGCATATTGTCTAATACTTTACATTGTAGATAACATGGTGCCTGGGAGTGGCACAGAAGATCATGTTATCAGTCCCTTGTAGAGTATAAGTAGAGGCTCACAGCCAAGATGGTTTTGGACAAACCATTGGTATGGTTGTAGTGTAGCTTGGTATTGTTTTGTCTTAAACATAGAGTTACACTAGTACACTTAGGTGTATTGAGCAGGACCGACATAGAGGTGATTCAATTTATTGCTGACTACATAATTGAATCGGACCTCGGATATTATGTTGTACATGCTCTTAATCCCGATATAATAACGGGCACATGTACTTAGTATTTATTTCTTTGATTTACCAGAGGGTGAGATTTCTATGGATTAAATCAATATGTCCGGTAAGTTGGGAAATGATATTATTTACATGGTGTGTCGTTGATTATAGGAGGAAACCGTGTCCTATGTATTAGGTTGATGATGTCCCCTTGAGGAGCTCATAAGGTTCATCATGTAAACCCTGCAGGTTGACTTAGTCAACATGATGATAAGGTTGAGTGGTACTACTCGAGGAGTTAGATGTTGATTAATTGATGGTCAGTAAATCAATTAATTGATGGACATTCGATATCTTAAACACGGGGAGATGGATGTACAAATAATATATGGAGCCCATATTAATTTATGGGGGTTGGTGAGGTAGTTCGATGATGATCCTCTAGTGGAATGGAACATCATTGATGGATCAAGTTTTTGTGGTTCCGATCCATCGGGTGGCCAAGACCCAACTCCTCCTCATGGTCCCTATCGTAGCCTTACATAAACCTCATGAAGTCTAGATCAAATGATAGAAAACAAATCTCTAGATCCGACGGTTAGGATTAAATCCCTAGAACCGACGGTGGAGATTAAATCTCTAGATCCGACGGTTAGGATTAAAACCCTAGAACCGATGGTTGAGATTAAATCTCTAGATCCGACGGTTTGGATTAAAATCCTAGAACCGACGGTTGAGATTAAATCTCTAGATCCGATGGTTGGATTAAAATCCTAGAACCGACGGTTGAGATTAAATCTCTAGATCCGACGGTTGGGATTAAAACCCTAGAACCGACGGTTGAGATTAAACCAAGGCCTAAACCTAACTCTATAAAAGGGTGGCTTGGGTTGGGCGGCAAAAACAAGTTTTGGAATGATGGAGTTGGATGGCTTGGGCGGCAAGAAAATAGGAGGAGGCTAGGGTTAGGGTTTGGTTCATGGTCTTGGGCGGCAACATGAAGAAGACTTCTCTTCTTCTTCTTCCCAATGATGGCCGGCAATTCTTTCCCCCTTTTTCTCCTTAGTTTGGCCGACGCCCAAGCTTCTCCATCCTTTCTATGGCTTAGGTTGGATGGCATTAGGAGATTCTCCCTTGGGCGGCAACCAAATCCTATAGAGGATAGGATTGGTGTTGGGCGGCTAGGGTTAGGGTTTTGGGATTAGGTTGGGCGGCAACAAGGAGATGAAGATTCATTTCTTCTTCCTTCTAAGTGTTGGCCGGCCACTATCCTTGTACCCTCTACCTTTGCCGGAGCTCAACCCATTCTCCTTCACTTCATCCTTGGCCGGAAATTAGGAGGACTTTTCCTAGGGTTTGGGCGGCAACAAGTAGGAGGATTGTTTTCCTTTCCTTTCTCCAAGTGTTGGCCGGTGCCCATACCCTTGGTGTTTCTCTTTTGGTTGGTTTCCATTTTGTTCTCTTTGGACCGGCGGCAAACATCATGCTTGGAGCTTGATGGTTGGTCCTAGATAAGAGATGAGTTTTGTTTCCATTATGTTCTCTCTATTCTTGGGGCCGGTGGCATTAATCCTTTGTGGATTGGTGGTTGGCTCAAGCAAGAAGGGAAAGAGAGTTCTTCATTCTTTGGATTGAAGAAGATCTAGGAAGCTTCAACTTGTGGAGGATCTTCGCTCACACGAAGTCTACAAGGAGGTTAGGACATACGGTAGAAGACCAAGACAGTATTACTTCGTTCAGTTACATGTGCTACTTTTGGTATGAGAGCAGTTTAACCGCTTTAGCTTATGTTCTTAATGTTAGTGTATGTTGATTATACTAGTTTACATTTGCATGTATTTGTGTAATCATGGACCCCGAAGATAAACACAAAAACCGGCGATCCATCCGTCGTCTCTTCCGCGACTATATGACTAGAAGAGTTGGTTGCTTGAACAACTAGTTTGTTCAAGCGATCGCTCAATTCATTAGCACGACGACGAAATTGGTTGTGCTTAGGACACTCATCCCATCCAGATTAGTTTTCATTAGTGAAAATTTTAATCCGGGGACATGGGAGCCAATGAGCCTCCGAGGACTAGCACGGTTCCAACAATTGGTATCAGAGCTTCTGGGCAATACCAACACAAACACGTTATCCTTATGTGTTATTGCGAGATGACTTCAATTTTACTTGATTAATTTTAATGAATCAAAACTAGTCAACCTTGAGTTAGATTCGGATTTTACCCTAAGCTCACCAAGTCACCTTTTCAAGAAATTGGCTTCCAGGTCGTGGCGAGGCACAGAGACCTTCTTTGATCGGAACAACGACCACTTCCTTAGACAAAGTCAAGTTTGAGAAAATAATGATTTGATTCACCTAAGATCACTTCCTGATCTAACTAGTTATGGATACAATGAGGTAGCTTCAGCTAGTTCCACTTAGTCGAGTGCACCGAGCTAGATACGCCTTATCTAACTCGAACACACAAGACTTCGCTTTCCTAACATACTATCATCTCACCGTGTCATAGTACTATGTTGTCAAGTGTTGATGAGTTATAGTTCCTATCTAACCATTATAAAAATAAAAAGAAAAAGACCTAAGCATGCAAATTCTAAGTAATAGGCCAAACAAATTTTGTACTAGCTCCCCCTAGACACTTGAATCGGTTCGGTCTTTTCACGTAGTGGATTTGGTCCTTGGGAACCCAGTACTGGTTAGATCCTAATTGAGAAATCAAAGTTTTCTTAGGGACCAATGCTTGGACATGAATTTTATTTCGACTTACAATTGATATATACGACTTGTTAGTCGTATTTGAGCTAAATCCATGCCCGACCTTGTGGTACACGACCCTTTGCAATCCAAGTAAAAGGTCAAGTCCCTTGGATCCCAAAGTGAACCTTTCCAACATATGCCTTGTACGGATGTATACTGAAAAGTCTATCTTTTGTATGAACATCTTTATTTTGAAATAAGAATCACATGATCATTGTTTGCATATTTTTATGGTTATGCAATATTGTCTCATACTTTACATTGTAGATAACATGGTGTGTGGTGTCACACAGGAGATCATGTTATCGACCCCTTGGAAAGTATAAGTAAAGGCTCACAACCGAGATGACTTTGGACAAACCATCGGAATGGTTGTAGTGTGATTTGGTATTGGTTTGTCTTGACCATAGAATCACACTAGTGCACTTTGTGTCTATTGAGCAGGACCGACATAGAGGTGATTCGATTTATTGCTGACTACATAATCGAATCGGACCTCAGATATTATTTAGTACATGCTCTTAATCCCGATATAATAACGGGCACATATACTTAGTACTCATCTCTTTGATTTACCAATGGGCGAGATTTATAGATTAAATCGATAGACTCGGTAAGTTGAGAGATGATATTATTTATATGGTGTGTCGTTGATTATTGGAGGAAACCGTGTCTTATATATTAAGATGATGATGTCCCCTTGAGGAGCTCATAAGGTTCATCATGTAAACCCTGCAGGTGGACTTGGTCCGACATGATGAAAAGGTTGAGTGGTACTACTCAAGGAGTTAGATGTTGATTAATTAATGGTCAGTAAATTAATTAATCGATGGACATTCGAGATCTTAAACACGGGAAGAAAATGTACAAATAATATATGGAGCCCATATTATCATATGGGGGTTGGTGAGGTAGATCAATGATGGACCTTTAGTGGATTGGATCATCATTAGTGGATCGGACTTTATGTGGGCTTGATCAATGGGTGGCCAAGACCCAACTCCTCCTCATGGTCCCTAATGTAGCCTATTAACACCTCATGAAGCTTAGATCCAATGGATAGAAACAAAACTCTAAGATCCATTGGTAGAGATCAAATCTCTAAGATCCGACGGTTGAGATTAAATCTCTAGATCCGACGGTTGAGATTAAATCTTTAGAACCAATGGAGGAGATTAATTCATGACTTATCCCTAACTCTATAAAAGGTGGGCATGGGGAGTGGTCGTGGATTACATGAGGAATAGGAGGAGAGCTAGGGTTTGGGCGGCAAGGAGCAATCCTATTTGAGATAGGATTGGGATTAGGGTTTTGAGGCTAGGGTGGCACCAAATAAGGAAGGTTCTTTCTCTCTTCTTCTTCCTCTTTGGGCCAACGTCCAGCAGCCTTTTCCATCTCTTTTCCATCCTTATCCGGCACCTAAAGTCCCCTTCTTCTTCTCCTTAGGTGGTGGAAACAAGATATTGGGTTTCCCTTGGTGTCTTGGTAGTTTTCCACCATCTCCTTCTCCTTCTAGTTGGCCGGCGGCAAGGGCTTTGATAGCTCTTTGTTGGTTGAGTTTTGGAAGGAGAAAAACATTGTTTCTTTTCTTCCTCTTGCTTGGGAAAAGCAAGGAAGGAAGTTTTTGCGATCTAGGAGCTTCGACTTTTGGTGGATCATCGCCCACACGACATCCAAAAGGAGGAAGGTAATACATTAGAAGACCAAGAGGTATACCTATTCTTCTTTCTCTTTTATTCATTGCTTGTTTTTGTTTTGCAAATATAAGCATGTTATATTTATGTAAATGGCTAAATAATACTTGGATCCCGAGTATAAACACAAAAACCGACGATCCAGACATCGTCTATTCTGCGGCTACTCGTAGAATAGAGGAAGGTCGCTTGAACAACTAGTTTGTTCAAGTAACCTCTCTAAACGAATAGCACGACGATGAATTGGTTGCTTTGGGAATCCCTTTTGTCTAGGATTAAATTTTTTAATCCGAGGACATCGAAGGGAACACCATGGTCAAGCAACCGAGGCGAAGGGGAAGCGAAGTTTCCCCTCACGGACTCGACAAGGCAAAATCCTACAATTGGTATCAGAGCCAAGGTTTCCGGTTTTGTGTGTTTTGGATTCGGTTAATTTTTATGCACTTTTTCATATATTATATGTGCTGGATAATAGCAGGATATGCATAGTTTAACTCTTTGGTTGCAGGCATAAGATCCGACTATTATGGCCATATGTGTGTATGTGATTGGATGTGTGTAAATATTTATTTTGTTGAATCCTCGGGGTTGACGAGGCTAGTATTTAGTTTTTTGTAAATTAAATATGACATTGTTTAGCTGCTCTTTATTTTATTTTACTTTCGATCTAGATTTCATGTACACTCCCTCGTGGAGTATATGATCGATGGATGTAAATTAAAATAGGTTTTAGTCTCGGCTCGGATTTCCGGAGGGCTTGTACATGGCGTAGGAGGAGCGGACGAGATGGCGATGCGACGGGAGTCGTATTGAAGACAAAAGCCATAATAGTTGGAAAATAATTTATTTTTCATATTTATTGCTTTTTGTTTGATATGCATGTCGTAGGCTAGGAAAATTCCTCAATTTCAAATTACTAAGTGGGAGAGGGATATTTTTATAAATTCACGCGGCCTCCATTACAATTTGACAAGTGATGCAAACAAACTTGCGCGTCAGCTCTAAGTGCCTTCCTCCCTGCGGATGGGTTTGTTTGCGGATCACTAGGTCAAATAATGGTTATAGGAAATTATCTAGGAGCGTGTATACTTCCACAGCGGTAAGACACATAATCCGAAATAATTTCCTTAGTATCGTGTAATGGTGCACACTTAGATGCAAATAAAAGTATCCTCCCCATCGGAGTCACTGCTTTTATTTGTAGGGTCAAAGAGGAACCAACTATTAATTTTATTTGTCAAAAAGTAAGGTTGATAAGATAATAAAATTAATGGGTAAAACCTCCTCTTGCAAATGTAGAATTCGTATACGTCCACACTGCGTGGCATGCGATATTCTCGGTGTTTTGAGGTGTTGGTTGATTTCGGAATTTTATTGTTTTGAGGAATCAATAATATTTGAAATCTAATATTTTGATCATTGTGATTCTTAGGATTTTCAAATGGCTTTCAACCCACTTGCTGTGATATTAAAAGAAATAAACTTACTGTACCCAAATAATATTGATTGGAAAAGAAAATTGGATAGTGTCTTAACTGTCGATGAGTGTCCTCCTAGGCCTGCGGATGATTCTGGGGAAAAGGAACTTTTCGGATACAAGAATTGGGCTGCTAGGTAGGAAGCCATGGTTGCTCAGAAGGTTTCTACTTCTAAGCTGAAAGGCAAGAAGAAGAAGAAACAAGGTGGAGCAAAATTGGCGGGTGGACCTCAGGGAGGAGTGAAGAAGCCGAAAGGCAAGTGCTTCACTTGCAAACAGACTGGACATGGGAAGAAAGACTTCCCCAACCTAAAGCAGAACAAAGGTACATCTTCTGCCTTAGTCGTTGAAACATGTTTAGTGGTGTTATCTACAGGTAGATACTAAGTCATCGATCATGTGCAATTCTTTGCAGGTTGATGACTAGCTGAAGGAGAAATTACCATCTACATGGGCAATGCTACAAAGGTAGTGGCTATTGCAGTGGGAGACGTTCATTTATCATTTGATAGAAATAAAGTTTTGGTTTTGAGAAATTGTCTTTATGTACCTACATTTAGAAAGAATTTGATTTCGGTTTCTAAATTTATTATGGATGGATATTCTGTTTCTTTTAATGACAAAGTTGTTATAAAAAGAAATAGAGAGATTATCTGTTTAGGTACATTGGTTGGAAATTTGTATACTCTTGAACCAAAAGCTCCCACGATGCATATAGAAGTAAATAACTCATCTTCTAATTCCAATAAGAGAAAAGAACCTTCGAAGATGAACCAGACATATCTTTGGCATTAAGGCTTGGTCATATTAACCTGAGTAGAATTCAAAGGTTGATAGCTGATGGACCTTTGGGTTCATTAGTGGTGGAGGATCTCCCAACCTGCGAATCTTGCTTGGAAGGTAAAATGACCAAGAGGCCTTTCAAGGCCAAGGGGTATAGAGCCAAAGATGTGTTAGAATTTGTTCATACTGATTTGTGCGGTCCTATGTCTATCCAGGCTAGAGGTGGTTTTGAATATTTCGTCTCTTTTATAGACAATTATTCAAGATATGGATGCATTTACTTGATGCGCTGCAAGTCTGAATGCTTTGACAGGTTCAAAGAATTTAAGGCTGATGTGGAGAACCATCAAGGTAAAAGTATTAAGACCCTACGATCTGATCGTGGTGGTGAGTACCTCTTGGGAGAGTTTAGGAATTACTTATCAGAGGCTGGGATTTAATGTCAATTGTCGGCACCTGGCACACCCCAGCAGAATGGTGTAGCGGAGTGAAGGAATAGGACTCTTATAGAGATGGTTAGATCGATGATGAGTTATTCTGAGTTGTCAGATTCATTCTGGGGGTATGCGCTGGATACGACAATGTATATTCTGAACTTGGTTCCATCTAAATCAGTGCCTTCTACCCCCGTAGAATTGTGGACTGGGCGAAAGCCTAGTCTGAGACACATTCAGATATGGGGGAGCCCAGCACATGTGCTGAAGGGAGATGCTGGTAAGTTGGAATCTCGTACAGAAGTATGCTTGTTTGTTGGCTACCCTAAGGGAATGAAGGGTGGTTTGTTCTATAGTCCTAGGGATCAGAAGGTGATCGTGAGTACGAATGCCAGATTTCTAGAGGAGGACTATGTGATGAACCACAAGCCCACTATTAGGATTGTTTTTGAGGAGCTAAAAGGGGAAGTCACTTCTTTAGTACCACCGGTACAAGTGGATATACCACATGTCACTACACCACGTGTCACAGAGGATACACAAGTGATACCTCGTCGTAGTGGGAGGGTTGTGAGACAGCCTGATAGATTCATGTTCTTGGGAGAATCTTCTGATTTGGTCCCTAGGGTACATGAACCTGATCCCTGGACATATGATGAGGCAATCCAAGATAAAGATGCAGTATCTTGGCAAAGTGCAATGAATGCTGAGATTAAATCTATGGATTCAAATCAGGTCTGGGAGCTAGTAGAACCACCTGATGGTGTAAAAACCATTGGATGCAAGTGGATCTACAAAAGAAAGAGAGGAATAGATGGGAAGGTTGAGACCTTCAAAACGAGGTTTGTTGTGAAGGGGTATACTCAGAAAGAGGGTATCGATTATGAGGAGACATTTTCGCCGGTAGCCATGCTTAAATCTATCCGGATTCTCTTATGCATAGCAGCTCATATGGATTATGAGGTGTGGAAGATGGATGTCAAGACAACTTTCCTTAATGGAAGTCTTGAGGAAAACATCTACATGAAGCAACCAGAGGGATTCATTGCTAAGGGCAAAGAGCATCTTGTATGTAAGCTTAATCGGTCCATTTATGGATTTAAGCAAGCTTCGAGGTCTTGGAACATCCGGTTTGATGAGGTGATCCAGTCTTATGGATTTATTCAAAGTCCAGATGAGTCTTGTATATACAAGAGATGTGACGGAAATGTAGTGGTATTTCTTGTACTATACGTAGATGACATTTTGTTGATTGGCAACAATATCAAGGTGTTATCGGACGTAAGGGTATGGTTGTCCAAACAGTTTGATATGAAGGACTTGGGAGAGGTGGGACACATCCTTGGGATCAAGGTTATAAGGGATCACAGAACAAGGATGTTGTGCTTATCCCAAGCTTCATACATAGACACGATTATGGAGCGTTTTAGCATACAGAACTCCAAGAAGGGTTTTCTACCTTTCAGGCATGGAGTTCCTTTATCTAAGGAGATGTGTCCTAGATCATCTGAGGAGATAGAGGAGATGAAGGCGGTTCCTTATGTTTCGGCAGTAGGAAGCCTCATGTATGCGATGCTCTGTACGAGACCAGATATCTGCTTTGCCGTGGGCATGGTCAGCAGATATCAGAGTAATCCAGGACAGCGACATTGGACTGTAGTAAAGCATATATTGAAGTACCTGAGAAGGACTAGAGATTATATGCTGGTTTATCGGGCATACCAATTACTCCCTGTGGGTTACACGGATTCCGATATCCAATCTGATAGGGATAACAGTAAGTCTACCTCAGGTTTTGTGTTTACTTTGGGAGGTGGAGACATTGTATGGAGGAGTGTCAAGCAAAAGTGCGTGGCGGACTCCACCATGGAAGCTGAGTATGTGGCAGCCTCTGAGGCGGCCAAAAAAGCTGTATGGCTCAGGAACTTCCTGATAGACTTGGATGTGATTCCTGGTTTGCCCAGAACTATCATAATTTATTGTGATAATAGTGGTGAATTTGCAAACTCGAAGGAACCACGAGCCCATAAGGCTAGTAAACACATAGAGCGCAAGTACCACCATATACGAGAAATCGTAAAGAGATGAGAAGTTGTTGTGACCAAGATTGCATCGGAGGATAACCTGGCAAATCTTTTCACTAAGGCCCTTCTGGCGAGAGCTTTTGATAGGCATGTGGAGGGAATGGGGATCAGATGTATGACACTTTGAGAACAGCATAGTCTTTTAGTATAAGTGAGAGATGTTGGGTTTCCGGCACCGTGGCGTGTGTGTGTTCGATCATGTTTCGTAAACATGAGCACAGCGGAAGCAATAAAAATAATAAATACTCCTATTTATTACAACACACACAACACACGCATGCTATTACAACAAGTGTAGACATAACCGTAAATTAAAATTGCAATAAAAGGAAATTTAAACTACGTTATACCTTCCGTATGACGTGTAGCGGGAACGGCATCAACCGGAACGATCCTCGTAAGAATCGTCTCTATCCGTATCCACGCCGAGCTCCTCGGGATGACTTCGCTAAGTCACGAGCTTCGTCTTCGTGACGGGTTACTAGCCTCGTGTTGAAGACGACGTGATCGAGAGATGATCACGATCCGAATCCAAATTCGATCCAAAACGAAGTTCTCAAAACTCGCTTCTCCGAGAGGTATTCGCCAACCGCTTGACGAATCCTTCGCCCTCCACTCAGAGGATTACCGGAGATCAAATCTCGTATGTTAGCCGCTGTCGAGCACTCAACCGCCGCCCAAACGACGCCCGACGAGAGAGAAGAAGCTGTCCAGAAAACTGGACAGCTTGGTGGAGGAGATAGGCGCCGCAGGACCTGTGGGCGCGCCAAGGAGTTGGGCGCCACAGGAGAGATGCAGGTGTTGCCTTGATTAGGTTTAGGTTAGGTTTAAGCCCTATTTTATAGAGAACTAATTCTTAATGGTTAATGGATCATATCCATAAAGCCTGCTAACCCGCCTCCATTAAGATAAGTTAAAATAAACCAAACCATGATGGTTTATTTTAAGTTAAAACGAACCTAACCAACTTTGGTTCATTCGCTTAAAATAAACCAAACCCTTTGGTTTATTCTTATCCATTGATTAGAACCAAACCATTTTGGTCCATCCATTATGTCTTCATAAGACACGCCCATCCACGCCCATTGCGATCAAACAATTTCATGCTCGCTTATGTTTGGTCCAACCAAACATAGTTTCTCCTTGGCCCGAGAATCCCATTCTCAAGCTCGCTTTAAATCCTTTGGATTACACTCGCAGCGCGGTGACCAAATAGGTTCTCGGTTTATGTTGGCCGCCTATAATTAACCATTAATTATAGAACGATCATGAGTGGCACCTAGTAGTACATCATGATCCCCAATTAACCAAAAGATCAACGGTTGATCCGTAACTATTTCTAAACCCTTCAGATTGAATGAATCGTGCCCCATTCCCTTCACTCATCTTATACCCACTTGGTTCAGACATGGTCTATTGTGTCACCTCACTAGGTCGACACGCCACACCTAGCCCAAGTATCATTTCCTCGCCCCCACTGATTCTAGTTACTCCACATGTATCAAGAGTACCTTACTCTAAACATGTAATGCTTTGGCCAAAGACTTTAGTAACAATCCGACGAGAGGCCATGGGTATACATCTCCTCGCAAGGAGTGGTGAATCCTTTATAGGCTATTCAAACACCTTCGATCACTTCGACTTATACCCAATCATCCTGGTCCACATCTCCTTAGAGATGTTTGCTTAAGATGTCAAAGCATAAGTCTCCATGATCAAGATGACTTGAATACCGCAAGTCAAAGGAACATCGTGACTTAAGCCACAAGAAGAACTTCATTGACATATCTATATATGCAGAGAACCATATGAAGTCTTACTACTGGTCACTCCAATGAACTAGTTACCATAACTAGCATCCACGATTAACTCCGACATCACCATGTCTCCAAAGGAGAATCACCGCTTGATACACCAAGGAGTATACTGTGCTAGTCTCGACAGAATCCGATGGTGTCCAAATCCATCAATTCATCGACTAGGATAATTCCGATACATCACAATTACACATGTAGAGATACTCACTAGTTGTGATCCAATCACAAATTCTCTCATGCCGTGAATCGATCGTGACATTCAAGAAATGAGTTTAAGATCCAATCAAATACATAAAACATGTATACTCAAATAGTGAATCTTCATTTATCATATAAATGGTTCATACATAAGGCATTGCCTTAGGACATCTCTCATATATTACTAACAGACTCCCACTTGGCCTAATGCCAATCGCTACAGATCCAATACCATAAGTCTCTAACATGACCTCAAACTTACTTTGAGGTAATGCTTTAGTCAAAGGATCCGCTAAGTTCCTTTCAGTGGGAATTTTCTCGATTTGTATTTCATTCCTACTGATGATCTCTCCGATAAGATGATAGCGCGGCTACATGTTTGGATCGTGATGAGACCTTGGCTCTTTCGCCGCAATTGCTCCATTGTTATCGCAGTAGACCAGTATTGCTTCAACAATGGCCGGAATCACACCAAGTTCATGAACGAACTTCTTGATCCAAACCGCCTTCACGCCTGCCGCAATATATTCTCGCCTGGTAGAATCCGCATACGCCTCTTGTTTGGAACTTTTCCAACTCATCGCGCTTCCATTCAAGGTGAACACGATCCGCATCCGAGACATGAATCATCCTTGTCTCCGAAGCCGCATCCGTGATACCCAGATCACCATGTCCCTTCTCCATATATTAGGAACACATCCTTAGTTCTTCTTAAGTACTTAAGGATCGCCTTAATACCGCCCAATGATCCATTCCTCGATCGATCGTATCCGCCGTGACACTCGTGAGCATACGATACATCGGGCCTCGTATATAACATAGCATACATGATAGATCCTATTATGATGCATAGGAATCTTACTCATGCAAATCTCGCCTTCGCAGGCGCTGACACATAGACTTCGAAAGGTGTACCCCATGCCTGATGGGCAGATAATCTTTCTTGGATTCCGACATGCTAAACCTCTTTAGCACTCGGTCTATATATGTAGACTGCGAAAGACCAAGCAACCGTTTCGATCTATCTCTATAGATCTTAATCCCAAGGATGTAGGTTGCTTCTCCCAGGTCTTTCTTGGAGAATGTCTTGGATAACCAAACCTTAACTCACTGTAAGATTGACACATTGTTTCCTATAAGTAATATGTCATCGACATACAATACTAGGAACACGACTGCACTCCCACTAACCTTCTTGTACACACAAGGTTCGTCTGGATTTTGTGAGAAATCAAACTTTTTGATCGTCTCATCAAAACGGATATTCCAGCCTCGGATGCTTGCTTCAATCCATAAATGGATCGCCGCAATTTGCATACCTTGGTTTTATCAACCGATGTGAAACCTCAGTCGTATCATATACACGCCCCGAGCGTGTTTCCATTAAGGAAAGCCGCTTACATCCATCCGCCATATCTCATAATCATAATGAGCCGCTATGGCCAGAGCATCCGAATGGATTTAAGATAGCTACAAAGTAATAGGTTTCGCCATAATCAACACCTTGTTTTGACGATATCCTTTCGCCACCAATCTAGCCTTATAGGTAATCACATTACATCCATGTCGGTTTTCTTCTTGAAAACCCACTTGCACCCTATAGGCTTTATGCCTTCAGTGGGTCAACCAAGTTCCAAACTTGGTTTTCACATGGAATCCATTTCACTTCATGGCACCAAGCCACTTATCCCTTTCTCAACTTGTCAAGACTTCTTCATAACTCTGAGCTCCTCATCATCAATGAGTAACCGTCGTTCGATTCACTTACGAAATCCATATCTCTCGGGAATATTGCGTGTTCTGCGGATCTGAAGATGTGGTGTTACAATAGGTCGAGATTGCTCATCACTATGAGTTGTCGGTGTTGTTGTATCTCATCAATGTCTATTTGAGTCTCTCGAGCCTCCTCAAGCTCGGCGACACTCCCCTTGTTTTCTTGCAAGAGAAACTCTTTCTCTAGAAACACAGCATGCCTTGAAACAAACACCTTTTGTTCCACGGGATGATAGAATTGGTAACCCCTTGTTTCCTTAGGGTATCCAATAAATAGACATTTATCAGACTTAGCATCGGTTTATGCGTCTGATCAGCTTCACATAAGCGAGACAACCCCATATCTTCAAGTAAGATACATGAGGTTTCTTACCATTCCATATCTCATATGGAGTAGTTGAGACTACCTTGGTAGGCATTACATTTAACAAGTAAGCTTGTATGCGAAGTGCATAACCCCAAAGGACTTGGGAAGAGTCGCATGATTCATCATTGACGACCATGTCCAACAAGGTCGATTCGCCTCTCGGATACACCATTATCTTTGTGGTGTATAGGCGAGTCCATTGAGACAATATGCCATTGTCTCTTAGATAATCAAGAAACTCTTGACTTAAGTATTCACCACCTCGATCCGATCAGTATTTTAATACTTTTGTCATGTTGTTTCTCTACTTCATTTCTGAATTCTTTGAACCTTTCAAAGGCTTGGACTTGTGTTTCATCAAGAACACATACCCAAAAGTAGTGATCATCGGTGAAGGTAATGAAGTAGCTATAGCCTCCTAATGCTTGAGTTGACATAGGTCCACATACATCGGTATGTACTAGACCTAGTAACTCTCCCACTCGTTCACCTTTTCGTAAAGGTAACTTAGTCATCTTGCCTTTTAAGCATGATTCGCATGTATCGTATGAATCCAATTCAAGCGATTCGAATTCCACATCGGTGTAATTCGGACATGCGTTTCTTGCTTATATGGCCAAAACGACAATGCCACATATAGAGTCTATTTGATTATCCTTTGAGCACGCGCGTGTTGCTCGCCGATATTGAAAATGTCCTTTGGATCGTCCAGCGTATAAATGCCATTACTCAAAGTTCCGGTTCCATAAAGAACTCCATTGAAGTTATATAACAACAATTGTTACTAAGCGTTAAATGGAAACCATTTCTATTTAAGCGAGAAATAGAAACAATGTTCTTTATTAGAGAAGGAACATAATAGCAATTGTCGATTCTAAGACTAGTCCACTAGGAGCTTTGAAATAAGTTCCGATGGCGGCAGCGAACCTTTGCTCCATTGCCAACTCGCAAATTTGACTCCCTCTGACAAGTCTTCTTCTATTCCTTAGCCCCTGTATGTCATTACATATATGTGAGCCACACCCAGTATCCAATACCCAAGTGTCTAAGGAAATAGAATGACAATCAATAACGAAGATACCTGAAGAGGATGGGGCATCGGATGCCTTCTTCTTCTTCATGGACTCAAGATAAATCTTGCGATTTCTTCGCGTGGCCTTCCTTGCCATGCAGTGATGGCAAGTGCCCTTTGCTGCTAGTTCGCCTTCTTTGCCTTTTTCTTTCCTTTCTTCATTTTGCCTTCCTCTTAGAACCTTTCTTTGAGGAATCAACTATAACCGCCTTCTCCTCATGCTTCATGAAGGCTCCACAGCCTCTTGACATATTGAGGAGCTCGGGAATGGTGGATTCCAATTTGTTCATCCGATAGTTCATCACAAATTGCGAGAAACTCTTGGGCAAACAATGCAGAATTAAGTCAATACTTAACTCATGATCCATCACAAAACCGAGGGTAGCTAGCCGCTCGATGTACCCGTTCATCTTTAGCACAAACTGTACTACAGACGAACCTTCTTGCATCTTCGTGGTGAAGAGGAGCCTAGAGACCTCGAACCTTTCGGATCTCGCTTGCTCATCGAACAACTCATGAAGATGGAAGACCATAGTGTTAGCATCCATATGCTCATGCTGCTTCTGCAGCTCAGGTACCATCGCCGCTAGCATGATGCAACTCGCCAGCTCAGAATCTGCCACATGCTTCTGATAGACCAACATTTGGTCTGGAGTTGCATCGTCCTTAGGACGGTCAGGAAGAGGCTCTTCAAGGACATATGCAAGCTTTTCCGCCTTGAGAACAATTCTCAGGTTTCTAAGCCAGTCCAGGAAGTTAGGCCCAGTCAGTTTGTTCGAATCCAAAATAGTGCGCAAATTCAAAGACGTCATGATCAATTTATTGACCTAGAAATACAAAACGAGCATATATGAGAAAGATGTTTTTTTTAAAAATGCATCAATATACATTTATAGATCCCATTCATTTTTCGAATTTCAAAAACCCCAAAATCACTTCGGGAGATTGTAGGTCCATCTCCGAATGGGCTGATATCCATCATAGTTATGAATAACCTTGGAGAGAGTCCAACAAGCCATTCATAACTACGACGGTAGGTATCATCTATACCGATTGCATATCCCGTATATGCAACTATCACAATGTGCTATCAACTAATTGAATGTTCACACATACATCGGGTTGTTAACACATTAACAAGTATGCATCATATGCATAGCACCCAACTTCACCTCCCTTACATCGACCTTGGAGAGTCCAACAATCGATGCTCAGTTAAAGCCAACCCATTAATCAAGAATAGTTTTAATATGGTTAGGCGCATTCAACCAATTAGCCCAACTTGGAGAGAGTCAACAACCAAAGCTAACGATTGACCTCGACTCTTACCATATTAGTATTAAACTATTCCATGGTTTGAACATGTTCGTTGAGCAGGGCTTGAGAGAGTCCAACAACCCAAACAAGAAACGGAACTCTGGTTCTAACCATATTAATGGAAGGTGTAGGCTTTAATATTGTTTAAAGGTTTTATGTCTCATCCTCTTTGCATGCAAATAACTATTATCTACATGGCATGACATACATGACATACATCTACATGTCACGACACGCATGGCATTATGTTATGCATCTAATGCAATTACATGTCATACAATTATGTCATGTACAATATTTCCTTATATGTCATAACTATTTATGGAAATAAAATATGTTTAAGATTTGATTCTCCAAATCAAATCATAATTAAATTAGGAAACAAATTTCCAAATCTAATCACATATTTTATTCATGGAATTATTTGATTAAGGAAAATCTATTTAGGAAACCAATTTCCTAAATCATTAAAACTACTTATGGAAATAAAATATTTTAAGATTTGATTTCCAAATCAAATCAAGATTAAATTAGGAAACAAATTTCCAGAATCTAATCAAATATTTTATTTATGGAAAATATCAATTTCCATAAATACTTCCAACTTTCCAAAAGTGGAAGATTTCCATAAATACTTCTAGACTTTCCAAAATTGAAAAATTTCCATAAATACTTCTAAATTTCCAAAATTTAGAAAATTTCCAGAAATACATTATGACTATCGCAAAACCAATTTTACGATTATGTCGAAACACAACTTTGGGCTCGATACCCTTTGTTGGGTTTCTGTGTGTTCGATCATGTTTCGTAAACATGAGCACAGCGGAAGCAATAAAAATAATAAATACTCCTATTTATTACAACACACACAACACACGCATGCTATTACAACAAGTGTAGACATAACCGTAAATTAAAATTGCAATAAAAGGAAATTTAAACTACGTTATACCTTCCGTATGACGTGTAGCGGGAACGGCATCAACCGGAACGATCCACGTAAGAAACTTCTCTATCCGTATCCACGCCGAGCTCCTCGGGATGACTTCGCTAAGTCACGAGCCGTCTTCGTGCGGGTTACTAGCCTCGTGTTGAAGGCGGCGTGATCGAGAGATGATCACAATCCGAATCCAAATTCGGATCCAAAACGAAGTTCTCAAAACTTCGCTTCTCCGAGAGGTATTCGTCAACCGTTTGGCGAATCGCCTCCTCCACCTCAGAGTATTACGGGAGATCAAATCCACGTTATTTTAGCCGCTGTCGGAGCACTAACCGTCGTCCAAACGACGCTCCGACGAGAGGAGAAGAAGCTGTCCAGAAAACTGGACAGCTTGGTGGAGGAGATAGGAGCCGCCAACAAAGGAAGCCAAGCTCACCTTGATGCCAAACCTAAGGAGGATCGCGGAACTCTTCCGGCAGCAGCTCGACGCCGGGCGAGGAAGGAAGTAACCTTCGGACGCCGGTTGGAGGACCTTGGGCTGGCGGCAGTGGAGTTGGGCGATTAGGTTTAGGTTAGGGTTTAAGCCCTATTTTATAGAGAACTAATTCTCTTAATGGTTAATGGATCATATCCATAAAGCCCGTTAACCCGCTCCATTAAGATAAGTTAAAATAAACCAAACCATGATGGTTTATTTTAAGTTAAAACGAACCGAACCAACTTTTGGTTCATTCGTTTAAAATAAACCAAACCCTTTGGTTTATTCTTATCCATTGGATTAGAACCAAACCATTTTGGTCCATCTATTATGTCTTCTTAAGACACTGCCCATCCACGCTTCCATTGCGACTGAAATAATTTCATGCTCGCTTTATGTTTGGTCCAACCAAACATAGTTTCTCTCGGTCTGAGAATCCCATTCTCAAGCTCGTTTTAAATCCTTTGGATTACACTCGTTGTGCGTGTGACCAAATAGGTTCTCGGTTTATGTTGGCCGTCTATAATTAACCATTAATTATAGAACGATCATGAGTGGCACCTAGTAGTACATCATGATCCCCAATTAACCGAAAAGATCAACGGTTGATCCCGAACTATTTCTGAAACCCTTCAGTAGCTTGAATGATTCGTGCCCCATTCCCTTCACTCATCTTATACCCACTTGGTTCAGGACATGGTCTATCGTGTCAGTCCCCACTAGGCTGACTACGTCACACCTAGCCCAAGTATCATTTCCTCGTCCTACGGATTCTAGTTACTCCACATGTATCGAAGAGTACCTTACTCTAAACATGTAATGCTTTGGCCAAAGACTTTAGTAACAATCCGACGAGAGGCCATGGGTATACATCTCCTCTCAAGGAGTGGTGAATCCTTTATAGGCTATTCAAACACCTTCGATCACTTCGACTTATACCCAATCATCCCGGGTCCACATCTCCTTAGAGATGTTTGCTTAAGATGTCAAAGCATAAGTCTCTATGATCAAGATGACTTGAATACCGCAAGTCAAAGGAACATCGCACTTAAGCCACAGTAAGAACTTCATTGACATATCTATATATGCAGAAAACCATATGAAGTCTTACGGTTGGTCACTCCAATGAACTAGTTACCATAACTAGCATCCACGATTAACTCCGGACATCACCATGTCTCCAGCCAGTGAGAATCAGCTGCTTGGATACACCAAGGAGTATACCTCGTGCTAGTCTCGACAGAATTGATGGTGTCCAAATCCATCAATTCATTGACTAGGGATAATTCCGATACATCACAATTACACATGTAGAGATACTCACTAGTTGTGATCCAATCACAAATTCTCTCATGCTGTGAATCGTATCGTGGACATTCAGTAAATGAGTTTAAGATCCAATCAAATACATAAAATATGTATACTCAAATAGTGAATCTTCATTTATCATATAAATGGTTCATACATAAGGCGATTGCCTTAGGACATCTCTCATATATTACTAACAAGAGATTGTAGGGATGTATACTGAAAAGTCTATCTTTTGTATGAACATCTTTATTTTGAAATAAGAATCACATGATCATTGTTTGCATATTTTTATAGTTATGCAATATTGTCTCATACTTTACATTGTAGATAACATGATGTGTGGTGTCACACAGGAGATCATGTTATCGACCCCTTGGAAAGTATAAGTAAATGCTCACAACCGAGATGGCTTTGGACAAACCATCGGAATGGTTGTAGTGTGATTTGGTATTGGTTTGTCTTGACCATAGAATCACACTAGTGCACTTTGTGTGTATTGAGCAGGACCGACATAGAGGTGATTCGATTTATTGCTGACTACATAATCGAATCGCACCTCAGATATTATTTAGTACATGCTCTTAATCCCGATATAATAACAGGCACATATACTTAGTACTCATCTCTTTGATTTACCAATGGGCGAGATTTATAGATTAAATCGATAGACTCGGTAAGTTGAGAGATGATATTATTTATATGGTGTGCCGTTGATTATAGGAGGAAACCATGTCCTATATATTAGGATGATGATGTCCCCTTGAGGAGCTCATAAGGTTCATCATGTAAACCCTGCAGGTGGATTTGGTCCGACATGATGAAAAGGTTGAGTGGTACTACTCAAGGAGTTAGATGTTGATTAATTAATGGTCAGTAAATTAATTAATCGATGGACATTCGAGATCTTAAACACGGGAAGAAAATGTACAAATAATATATGGAGCCCATATTATCATATGGGGGTTGGTGAGGTAGATCAATGATGGACCTTTAGTGGATTTGATCATCATTAGTGGATCGGACTTTATGTGGGCTTGATCAATGGGTGGCCAAGACCCAACTCCTCCTCATGGTCCCTAATGTAGCCTATTAACACCTCATGAAGCTTAGATCCAATGGATAGAAACAAAACTCTAAGATCCATTGGTAGAGATCAAATCTCTAAGATCCGACGGTTGAGATTAAATCTCTAGATCCGACGGTTGAGATTAAATCCCTAGAACCAATGGAGGAGATTAATTCATGACTTATCCCTAACTCTATAAAAGGAGGGCATGGGGAGTGGTCGTGGATTACATGAGGAATAGGAGTAGAGCTAGGGTTTGGGCGGCAAGGAGCAATCCTATTTGAGATAGGATTGGGATTAGGGTTTTGAGGCTAGGGTGGCACCAAATAAGGAAGGTTCTTTCTCTCTTCTTCTTCCTCTTTGGGCCAACGTCCAGCATTCTTTTTCATCTCTTTTCCAGCCTTAGCCGGCACCCAAAGTCCCCTTCTTCTTCTCCTTAGGTGGTGGAAACAAGATATAGGGTTTCCCTTGGTGTCTTGGTAGTTTTCCACCATCTCCTTCTCCTTCTAGTTGGCCGGCGGCAAGGGCTTTGATAGCTCTTTGTTGGTTGAGTTTTGAAAGGAGAAAAACATTGTTTCTTTTCTTCCTCTTGCTTGGGAAAAGAAAGGAAGGAAGTTTTTGCGATCTAGGAGCTTCGACATTTGGTGGATCATCGCCCACACGACGTCCAAAAGGAGGAAGGTCATACATTAGAAGACCAAGAGGTATACCTATTCTTCTTTCTCTTTTATTCATTGCTTGTTTTTGTTTTACAAATATAAGCATGTTATATTTCTGTAAATGGCAAAATAATACTTGGATCCCGAGTATAAACACAAAAACCGGCGATCCGAACATCGTCTATTCCGCGCCTACTCGTAGAATAGAGGAAGGTCGCTTGAACAACTAGTTTGTTCAAGTAACCTCTCTAAATGAATAGCACGACGATGACTTGGTTGCTTTGGGAATCCCTTTTGTCTAGGATTAAATTTTTTTTATCCGGGGACATCGAAGGGATCACCATGGTCAAGCAACCGAGGCGAAGGGGAAGCGAAGTTTCCCCTCACGGACTCGACAAGGCAAAACCCTACATGCCTAAGGTCTTCGACTTGACTTTTCAAAAGTGAGTTCTCAACTTCGAGTTTTTCAACTCGAGTTGAGTCCTCCTCTTGAACTCGACTAGTCGAAGAGGTTAGGGAGACCTTGTGTTTAAGCAGTTTAACCTCCTCAACTAAGGTCTCGACCTTGGACTCGGACTTAGCTAACTTTCTAGTTATGAATTTAATTGCATTGTATAAAGTGCTAAGCAAATATTGACTTTCCTTAAGTGACTCTTTTAAACCGTATGCGTATTCGTAGCTTGTCTTGAATAGTGACTCATCGTCGGATCCGGACTCGGACTCTTCCATGGGTTCAGATTCTTGATCGGGCTCAGTCAGTTTGGCCATAAGGACGAGATCGTTGTCTTTCTCCTCCGACGATTCTTCCCAAGTAGCGTTAAGCGCTTTCTTTGTCTTGGGTCCTTTGTTCTTTAGTTTCGGACACTCCAACTTGATGTGTCCAAACCTATTGCATTCAAAACATCTCAAATTCGAATTAGACTTAGGTTTACCTTAATTGATGGTTCGTCTTCGGCTCTTGATTATCTTCCGAACTAGATTCACTAGTTCGGTTTCCATCTCGGGGTCTATCTCTGACTCGTACTCATATTTGTCCTTTTCCTTAGGGGGTGGTTTGTTTGCGGCCTTCTTCTTCGAACCTGCAAGTAAGATAATACCTTTCTCGGGAACCAAATTAGACTGTTCATGGAGTTCAAATTAAGAAAATAACTCATCTAATCTAATTTTTGAAAGATCCTTAAAAACCTTGTAGGCATCGACCATGGATGCTTACAAGGTAGTCCTAGGGAAAGCATTTTAAGCATACCTTATAAGGTCTCAATTCTCGAACTTTTGTCCGATGGCGTGCAAGCTATTGACGATGTCTTGAATGCGGGCACGTAGTTATGTTGTTGTCTCATGTTCCTCCATCTTAAGATTATATACTTATTAAAAAGCAAATCATGCTTACATACCTTCGCGTCGTTGGTTCCTTCGTGTAGCTCTACGAGTTTAGTCCATAGATCTTTCGCACTAATGAAGGGGCCGACGCAATTTAGCTCCTCTTTAGACAAGCCGCGATGGAGGATTTGGGTAGCCTTTGCGTCTGCTTCCACTTGTCTTTTCATGGCATTAGTGAAGGGAGTTGCTTCGGAGGTTCATTGGCTCCCATGTCCCCAACTTAAAATTTTCACTAATGAAAGAACTAATCCGAATGGGATGAGTTTCCTTAGCACAACTAATTCGTCGTCATGCTAACAACTTGAGTGATCGCTTGAACAAACTAGTTGTTCAAGCAACACAACTCTTCTAGTTGGTTAGCCGCGGAAGAGACGACGGACGGATCGCCGGTTTTTGTGTTTGTCTTCGGGGTCCATGATTATACAAAATATATACAAATGCACACTTGTATAATCAACACATAAAAGAACATGCTAAGATCAGAAAATAAAGTTGTAAACTTTTATACCTCACGATCTTCTACCGTATGTCATATCCTCCTTGTGGACGTCGTGTGGTCGAAGATCCTCCACGAGTAGAAGCCTCCTAGATCGCTTTCTTCCCTTCCTTGTTCGCTGCGAACAAAGAGAAGAACCAAACAAAACTCCTTCTCCTTTCTAGAACCGGCCACCAAGCCAAGGAGCTCGATGTAACCGCCGACCAAGGAGTGAATGGTTGAGTGTCGGCCAATCTTGTGACAATGTTGTCGCTGGCCACCTAGAAGTTGGAGAAGTGTCGGCCACCAAGAAGTTGGAGAACCGCCGGCCACCAAGGAGCAAAGGAGGAGGAAGAAGGCCGGCCAAAGCAAGGAAGAGAAGGGAGTGAGCGCCGGCCACCAAGGAGAAAAGAAGGAAACCCTAGTCTCCTTTCTTGTTGCCGCCCAAACCACTTCCAAAACCCTAGCCGCCTAAAACACTTGAGAGGCAAAACCCTAATCCAAGAGAACCATCCTTGCCGCCCAAGCCTTAGCCCTCTATTTATAGAATTGGGCTTAAGCCTCCTTTAATCTCCACCGTCGGATATAGGGATTTAATCTCCATCGTCGAATCTAGGGTTTTATCCCAACCGTCGGATCTAGGGTTTCATCCCAACCGTCGGATCTAGGGTTTCATCCCAACCGTCGAATCTAGGGTTTCATCCCAACTGTCGGATCTAGGGTTTTATCCCAACCGTCGGATCTAGGGTTTCATCCCAACCGTCGGATCTAGGGATTTAATATTAACCGTTGGTTCTAGGGATTTAACCTCAACCATTGGTTTTAGAGTTTTGTTTTACATCCTTGGATCTAGGGTTCTTGAGGATTATATTAGGCTACGATAGGGACCATAAGGAGGAGTTGGATCTTCGCCACCCGATGGATCGGAACCACACAAACTTGATCCATCAATGATATTCCATTCCACTAGAGGATCATCATTGAACTACCTCACCAAGCCCCATAAATTAATATGGGCTCCATATATTATTTGTACATCCATCTCCCCGTGTTTAAGATATCGAATGTCCATCAATTAATTGATTTACTGACCATCAATTAATTAACATCTTACTCCTCGAGTAGTACCACTCAACCTTATCATCATGTTGACTAAGTCAACCAGCTGGGTTTACATGATGAACCTTATGAGCTCCTCAAGGGGACATCATCAACCTAATATATAGGACACGGTTTCCTCCTATAATCAACGGCACACCATGTAAATAATATTATTTCCCAACTTACTGGGCATATTGATTTAATCCATCTAAATCTCACCCTATGGTAAATCAAAGAAATAAATACTAAGTACATGTGCCAGTTATTATATCGGGATTAAGAGCATGTACAACATAATATCCGAGGTCTGATTCAATTAGGTAGTCAATAAATTGAATCACCTCTATGTCGGTCCTGCTCAATACACCTAAGTGTACTAGTGTAACTCTATGTTCAAGACAAAACAATACCAAGCTACACTACAACCATGCCATGGTTTGTCCAAAACCATCTTGGTTGTGAGCCTCTACTTATATTCTACAAGATACTGATAACATGATCTTCTGTGCCACACCAAGCACCATGTTATATACAATGTAAAATATTAGACAATATGCACACATATAATAAATATGTAAAGTGCAAAAAATGATCATGTGATTCTTATTTCAAAATAAAAATGTTCATACAAAAAGAGCTAGGCTTTCAGTATACATTCCAACAATCTCCCACTTATACTAAAAGACTATGCTATCATCACACTGCCATACATCTGATCCCCATGTCCTCCACATGCCTATCAAATGCTTTCGCTGGAAGGGCCTTAGTGAATGGATCCGCCAGGTTATCCTCTGATGCAATCTTGGCGATAGCTACTTCTCCTCGCTTTACGATCTCTCGTATCAGGTGGTACTTGCGCTCTATGTGTTTACTCGCCTTATGGGCTCGTGGTTCCTTCGAGTTTGCAACTGCACCGCTGTTATCACAATAAATTGTGATAGTTCTGGGCAAATAAGGAATCACATCCAAGCCCATCAAGAAGTTCCTGAGCCATACAGCTTCCTTGGCTGCCTCAGAGGCTGCCACATACTCAACTTCCATGGTAGAGTCTGCCACTCATTTCTGCTTGACACTCCTCCATACTATGACTCCACCTCCAAAAGTAAACACAAACCCCGAGGTAGACTTACTCTTGTCCCTATCTGATTGGAAATCCGAATCCGTATAACCCACAGGGACTAATTGCTCTGCCCGGTAAACCAGAATATAATCCCTAGTCCTTCTCAGGTACTTCAATATATGCTTTACCGCAGTCCAATGTCTCTATCCTGGATTACTCTGATATCTGGTAACCATGCCCATGGCAAAGCAGATATCTGGTCTCGTACATAGCATAGCATACATGAGGCTTCCTACTGCCGAAGCATAAGGAACCGCCTTCATGTCCTCTATCTCCTTTGATGTTTTGGGACACATCTCTTTAGATAAAGGTACTCCATGCCTAAAAGGTAGAAAACCTTTCTTGGAGTTCTGTATGCTAAAACGATCAAGGATAGTGTCAATGTATGAAGCTTGAGATAAGCACAACATCCTTTTCTTGCGATCCCTTATAACTTTGATCCCAAGGATGTGTCCCACTTCTCCCAAGTCCTTCATGTCACACTGTTTGGACAACCATACCCTTACGTCTGATAACACTTTGATATTGTTGCCAACTAACAAAATGTCATCTACGTATAGTACAAGAAACACCATTACGTTTCCGTCACATCTCTTGTATACACAAGGCTCATCCGAACTTTGAATAAATCCATATGACTGGATTACCTCATCAAAGCGGATGTTCCAAGATCTAGAAGCTTGCTTCAATCCATAAATGGACCGATTAAGCTTACATACAAGATGCTCTTTGCCTTTAGCAATGAATCCCTCTGGTTGCCGCATATAGATGTTCTCCTCAAGACTTCCGTTAAGGAAAGCTGTCTTGACATCCATCTGCCAAATCTCATAATCCATATGAGCAGCTATAGATAAGAGAATCCGGATAGACTTAAGCATAGCTACCGGCGAAAAGGTCTCCTCATAATCGATGCCCTCTTTCTGAGTATACCCTTTCACAACAAGCCTAGCTTTGAAGGTCTCAACCTTCCCGTCTACCCCTCTCTTTCTCTTGTAGATCCACTTGCATCCAATGACTTTTACACCATCGGGTGGCTCTACTAGCTCCCATACCTGATTAGAATCCATAGATTCTATCTCTGAATTCATCGCTCTTTGCCAAGATACCGCATCTCTATCTTGGAGTGCCTCGTCATATGTCCAGGGATTAGGTTAATATTCACCAGGGACTAAGTCTGAAGACTCTCCCAAAAACATGAATCTCTCGGGTTGTCTAACAACCCTCCCACTACGACGAGGTGCCTCCTGTGTATGCTCTGTGACACACGGTGCAGTGACTTGTGGTATCTCCTCTTGTACCGGTGGTAGTGAAGTCAGGACTTCCCCTGTCAACTACTCAAGAACAATCCTACTCTTGGGCTTGTGGTTCATTACATAATCCTCGTCTAGAAATCTGGCGTTCGTGCTAACGATCACCCTCTGATCTCTAGGATTATAAAACAAACCACCTTTCGTTCCCTTAGGGTAGCCAACAAACAAGCACACTTCTGTACGAGGTTCCAACTTACCAGTATCAGCCTTCAACACATGTGCTGGACTCCCCATATCCGAATATGTCTCAGACTAGGCTTTCGCCCAGTCCACAATTCTACAGGGGTAGAAGGTACTGATTTAGATGGAACCAAGTTAAGAGTATACATTGTCGTATCCAGCGCATACCCCCAGAACGAAACAGGTAACTCAGAATAACTCATTATCGATCTGACCATCTCCATAAGAGTCCTATTCCTTCGCTCCGCTACACCATTCTGCTGGGGTGTACCAGGTGCAGACAATTGGGATTGAATCCTAGCCTCTGATAAGTAATTCCTAAACTCTCCCAAGAGGTACTCACCACCACGATCAGATCGTAGGGTCTTGATACTCTTACCTTGACGGTTCTCCACATCAGCCTTGAATTCTTTGAACCTGTCAAAGCATTCAAACTTGCGGCGCATCAAGTAAATGTATCCATATCTTTAATAATCGTATATAAAAGAGACGAAATATTCAAAACCACCTCTTGCCTGGATAGACATAGGACCGCACAAATCAGAATGAACCAATTTTAACACATCTTTGGCTCTATACCCCTTGGCCTTGAAAGGCCTCTTGGTCATTTTACCTTCCAAGCAAGATTCGCAGGTTGGGAGATCTTCCACCACTAATGAACCCAAAGGTCCATCAGCTATCAACCTTTGAATTCTTCTTAGGTTAATATGACCAAGCCTTAGATGCCAAAGATATGTCTGGTTCATTTGCGAAGGTTCTTTTCTCTTATTAGACTTAGAAGATGAGTTATTGACTTCTATATGCATCGTGGGAGTTTTCTGTTCAAGAGTATATAAATTGCCATCCAATGTACCATAACAGATAATCTCCCTATTCCTTTTTATAACCACTTTGTCATTAAAAGAAACAGAATATCCATCCATAAACAATTTAGAAACTAAAATTAAATTCTTTCTAAAAGTTGGTACATAAAGACAATTTCTCAAAACCAAAACTTTATTCCTATCAAAAGATAAATAAACGTCTCCCACTGCAATAGCCGCCACCTTTGAAGCATTGCCCATGAAGACGGTAATCTCTCCCTCAACTAGTCGTCAGGTTTCCTGGAACCCTTGCAAAGTATTGCAGACATGATCAGTGGCTCCTGTATCTACACACCAGGAACTGGTAGATAACACCGATAAACATGTTTCCACAACTAAACAAGAAGATATACCTTTGTTCTTTCGACGAGGACAGTCCGCCTTCCAATGTCCAGTCT
Organism: Wurfbainia villosa; assembly: GCA_025175895.1. NCBI lineage: Eukaryota > Viridiplantae > Streptophyta > Magnoliopsida > Zingiberales > Zingiberaceae > Wurfbainia > Wurfbainia villosa. Next base: position 88,820,924 of record CM045992.1, read on the forward strand.
GCTTGCAAGTGAAACACTTGCCTTTCGGCTTCTTCACTCCTGCCTGAGGTCCCATTGCCACTTTCTTCGCTCCACCTTGCTCCTTCTTCTTCTTACCTTTCGGTTTAGAGGAAGAAACCTTCTGAGCGACCATGGCTTGAGCGTTTTGATGAAAAAGCCCCTCTGCCGCCTGGAGTTCTGTCAGAAGCTCTGCCAACGAATACAACCTCTTGTTCATGTTGTAGTTGAGGCGGAACTGCTCAAAACTCCTAGGCAGAGACTGGAGAATGATATCGACCTGGGTTTCCCCATCGATCTCAGCTCTGAGGACATCCATCTCATTAAGATGAGCCATCATCTTGAGAACGTGATCCCTAACGGGTGTTCCCTCGATCATGGTGGTCGTCATCAAGTTTCTCATCGCCTCTTGTCTAGCCGCCCTACTCTGATGTCCGAAAAGTTCCTTGAGATTGAACATAATGTCATAAGCTATGGCCATGGCCTGATGCTAATGTTGCAGCACATTTGACATAGATGCCAAAATGTAACACCGCGCCATCTCATCTGCCTTGATCCATTTCTTATGACTTTCTTTCTCCTTTTCATCAGAGTCATCGGTGGGCTTAGGAGGACAAACCTCGAAGAGTACAAATTTGTACTCCTCCGCAGTTAAGACAATATCCAGATTTCTTTTCCAATCAATGTAGTTTGTTCCAGTAAGTTTATTTTCTTTTAATATGACAGAAAGTGGGTTGAAAGCCATTTGAAAACCTAAGAATCACAATGATCAAAACATTAGATTTCAAATATTATTGATTCCTCAAAACAATAAAATTCCGAAATCAACCAACACCTCAAATCACCGAGAATATCGCATGCCACGCTGTGTGGACGTATACGAATTCTACATTTGTAAGAGAAGGTTTTACCTATTAATTTTATTATCTTGTCAACCTTACTTTTTGACAAATAAAATTAATAGTTGGTTTCTCTTTGGCCCTACAAATAAAAGCAGTGACTCCGATGGGGAGGATACTTTTATTTGCATCTAAGTGTGCACCATTACACGATACTAAGGGAATTATTTCGGATTATGTGCCTTACCGCTGTGGAAGTACACATGCTCCTAGATAATTTCCTATAACCATTATTTGACCTAGTGATCCACAAACAAACCCGTCTGCAGGGAGGAAGGCACTCAGAGCCGACACACAAGTTTGTTGCATCACACGTCAAATTGTAATGGAGGCCACGAGAATTAATTAAAATATCCCTCTCCCACTTAGTAAATTGAAAATGAGGAATTTTAAAGCATACACAACATGCATATAAAACAAATAAGTAATAAATATGGAAATAAATAGAATTTTTCCAACTATTATGACATTGTTCTCCAATACGCATCCCGTCGTGTCGCCACCTCGTCCGCTCCATCTTTTCCATGCGCAAGTCACCAAAGAGATCCGAGTCAAGATATATCATTTTAATTTACATCCATCGATCCTATACTCCACGAAGGAGTGTACAAATAATCTAGATCGAAAGTAAACTAAAATGAGCGGCTAAACAATGTCGTATTTAATTACAAAAATTAAATACTAATCTAGCCTCGTCAACCCCGAGGATTCAAATAATATACATACAATCACACACAAAACAATCACATACAACCAAATAGCCATAATAGTCGGATCTTATGCCTGCAACCAAAAAGTTAGCCTACGCACATCCTACTATTATCCGGCATACTCAATATATGATATGTGCATGAAAGTAACCGAATCTAAAACACACAAAACCGGAAATTGTGGCTCTGATACCAATTGAAGGGAGTTGCTTCGGAGGCTCATTGGCTCCCATGTCCCCGGATTAAAATTTTCACTAATGAAAGAACTAATCCGGATGGGATGAGTTTCCTTAGTACAACCAATTCGTCGTCGTGCTAACAACTTGAGTTATCGCTTGAAAAAACTAGTTGTTCAAGCAACACAACTCTTCTAGTTGGTTAGCCGCGGAAGAGACGACGGACGGATTGTCGGTTTTTGTGTTTGTCTTCGGGGTCCATGATTACACAAAATATATACAAATGCACACTTGTATAATCAACACATAAAAGAACATGCTAAGATCAGAAAATAAAGTTGTAAACTTTTATACCTCACGATCTTCTACTGTATGTCCTATCCTCCTTGTGGACGTCGTGTGGGCGAAGATCCTCCACGAGTAGAAGCCTCCTAGATCGCTTTCTTCCCTTCCTTGTTCGCTACGAACAAAGAGAAGAACCAAACAAAACTCCTTCTCCTTTCTAGAACCGGCCACCAAGCCAAGGAGCTCGATGTAACCGCCGGCCAAGGAGTGAATGGTTGAGCGCCGGCCAACCTTGTGACAATGTTGCCGCCGGCCACCTAGAAGTTGGAGAAGTGTCGGCCACCAAGAAGTTGGAGAACTGCCGACCACCAAGGAGCAAAGGAGGAGGAAGAAGGCCGGCCAAAGCAAGGAAGAGAAGGGAGTGAGCGCCGGCCACCAAGGAGAAAAGAAGGAAACCCTAGTCTCCTTTCTTGTTGCCGCCCAAACCACTTCCAAAACCCTAGCTGCCTAAAACACTTGAGAGGCAAAACCCTAATCCAAGAGAACCATCCTTGCCGCCCAAGCCTTAGCCCTCTATTTATAGAATTGGGCTTAAGCCTCCTTTAATTAGTCCACTAATCGTAATCCAAGGATTCACCCACTTCATTAGTAGGAAGCGTAAATCCAGTTTGGATTACGATCCACATATTGATCTGGGTCTTAAGGAAGCACTCCATTCGACCCTTCCAATAACGGAAGTCGTATCCATTGTAAAATGGAGGTCAGACGGTGCTAAACCCTTCTAGATGGGCCATTTAGACAAACTAAGGAAAACAAGTACTTCGCAAAACAAAAACAATTGAAATGTAGCAAGACTTTCGTCTTGGATTAGTAGTGCGGGAGAATGAATTTAAACGAAAAGAAAAAAACTAGTAAAAACTAAAATAAACAAAAATAAATCTGTAAAAATTGCAAGATTGGTGGTTTCACAAAATTGTAGTGACCCCGGCTCTAATACCACTTGTTGGATCGATTTGAGCGCTAGAGGCGGGGTTGAATAGCATAAAAGAAACTTTTTTGTTTTTGTTCGATATAAAACACAAGTAAGAGTAACCGCAGCGGAAAATAAATATGACACTTTTTGCTTTTACTTGGTTAACAGCCTTCGACTGCTAATCCACGGTCCTAATGGTCCAAGACCATGTACGGAGGGCAATACACTAAAATAATCTCCTCCTCGTTAGAGGTAGGAGACAACCGAATACAAAAAGCTCGAAAGAGATTAAGGTAGAGGGACACTCCCCCTCTCCTTGTTATGATTAAAAGCTCCGAAATACAAATGAAACTAAATATAATGTAATAAAAAGTTATCGACGACTAAAGATTTTAGAAGAAGAAGCTAGGGTCTTTGACGTTTCGGTAGTGCTTCGTCGATGTAGGATTGTCGGAGAGTCGTGGCATTGCGAGAGAACTTGGAAGCACTTTGAATGATGGAAAAGGGTGGAGAACCCCTACTTTTATAGCCTTATGAAACCCTAATCGTTGAGATGATGTTTCATGAGGTGATGCCACCTAGCCCTTGAGAAATGGAGATAAGATTTAACAATCCTTGAGGCTAATCCTTGACCATCAGTCGACTGCTACCCTTATCAGTCGACTGTCGGAGGCATCACTCGCCTGATACAAGCCATCAGTCGATTGATGGTAGTGTTTCCAACTGCAATGAAGAGTTAGCTCGAAAATGAAATTAATATAAATAAGTTCGATGGTCGTTTACCATCCTATCTCGACTTAGACCTTCCATGGGAGGTCTTGGTCGGATCGACTCCTAAGAGCGTCCCCCTACGGAGGACACGACCTTACTTACACTCACTCACACGAGCTTGCCTCAACCTTTTCCTTTGAAGCTTCGCTTACAGTCTTCACCTAAGTTCTTAGGCTCCATCCAAAGTCCTCCCGGTGTCGCCCGACCACCACGGTTCCCTCCGGGTGTCGCTGACCTTCGACTTAGCTTAGCAATTCTGCACACTAGATTCAGCTCGTGAGATAAGAAAGTGAACTTAACTTTGTGTATTTGTTATAAACAAAACTCAAGTTCGATTCAGGTGCCTACTGCACCAATAGTTTTTAGTCTGTGTACTAATTCTCTATTGGTTACCTCAGTCTGTCCATTAGTTTGAGGGTAGCCTACTAATGTAAAAACATGTTCAATCTTAAAGTCTTGACACCATTCTGCTAACTTCTTACCCTAAAACTACCGACTATTAACAGATATCAACCTCCTAGGAATACCAAAATGACACACAATATTTCTTCAAACAAACATCAGTACCATCTGCTCATTAAACGAGCTAAAGGCTCAGCTTCGACCCACTTAGAAAAATAATCAATGGCTAGCAGTAAGAACTTCTTTTGACATGTCCCAACCAGAAATGGCCTGACTACATCAACACCCCATTGATCAAAAGGACAAGACAATACTTCTGCCTTCATATATTCAGCTAGCTGATGCTGGCAATTATGATGCCTTCGACAACTTTCACAATGTTGAACCAATTGTATATAATCTTTCAATAAGGTAGGCCAAAATTATCCAGCTAACAATACCTTCCAAGCTAATGCCCGACCTCCTATATGACTTCAATAGGCTCCTTCATGCACCTCCTTCAGAACATAGCTTGCTTCCACTTTTCCTAGACAACGTAATAAAGGTCTGGCACAAGTTCTTTTATATAGAATTCCCTTTATCATACATAAATGAACTACCTGCTATTTAAATTGTCGAGCTCTTACAGGATCACTTGCCATCTTCTTCTCTTGAAAGAATGAGACTAAATACTTTCTCCAATCATCCTCTACTAATTCTCCTACTCTTTCCCCTTGAGGCAGTAATTCAATTTGCGCAATCACCTCCTTAGTACTCCAATTTCCAAAGAGATAGCTAATTGAGCCAATTCATCAGCCTTCTGATTTTCCATTCTAGTAATCTATTTTATCAAAACCTCTGAGAAATCTCCCTTAGCCTTCTCTAATAACTTATAATAACTTCTACATATAACATCCTTAACCTCAAAACCTCCCTCGGTCTATTGTACCACTATTTGAGAATCCATATGCACTATCACCCGTTCGACTCCTATATTTTTAGTATCTTACAAAGCAATAAGTAGAGCTTCATATTCAGCTTCATTATAAGAGGCCCTGAAATGTAATATAACTGCCAACATAACCTCTTCTCCCTACGGTGAAATCAAAGTTACCCCAACTCCACATCCTTCCTTCTTAGAAGACCCATCTGCATATATCATCCATGGTTCAGACTCCTCCTTATGTATAGTCTCTACTAAAAAATCAGCTAATGCCTGAGCTTTAATAGATGTATGAGGATGATAAATAATATCATATTCACTAAGCTCAGTAGCCCATTTAATAAGCTTTCCCGTAACTTCTGGAAGAGTAAGTATTTTGCCCAAAGGAGTATCAGTGATTACCACCAAGGGATGCAATAGAAAATTGTTGGTGCAGGGGAACCATATGATTGAACCTAGGTTTTGATTATGACAAAGCTTCAAAGCCAAAGGTCAAGCAACACCCAGAGAATCTCGAGTCGAGAAACCGTGGTGGTCGGGGACACTAGGAGAACCTCTTCGGAGTCGTGGAACCTCGGTGGAGACCAGAAGCTAAGCGATGAATTAGAAGGACCGGAGGTAAGCACTAATTGAAGAGTAATAGTGAGGTCGTGTCCTTCATACGGGGATGAACTTAGGCGGCGATCTGACTAAGACTTTCAGTGGAAGGTCTAGGTTGAGATCAGACCGTAAGGAACCATCAAAATGTCCATTACTTGTTAGTTCGGTGCTAACTCTTTGTTGTAGGTAAGTGACTAGGCCAACAGTCGACTGAAGGCTATTGGCAGTCAACTGCTCCTAGCATCAGTCAACTGCTGAGGGTCATCAATTGACTGATATTCAAACTAGCCAGCTCAAAGAAAGTCAAGATAAGCTCCACTTATCTTGGGGAGATGAGGCTCTTTGACCCAAATCCAGATCTCAACGAATTAGGGTTTGAAGAGATATAAAAGAAGGGTCATTTCACCTCTTTGTAAAATTAATTCATGCTCTCAAAGTGCTCCCACAATGTCGTTCCTTCAACGACAATTCTACGACACTGTAACGCCGACAAGACTCCAAGACTCCATCTTCCAGTCGCTAGTTTAATTTAAGTTGTCTATTTTTCTACTTGTATTCGAGCTTTCTACTATTCAAAGTTTTCATCATAACGAGGTGAGGTAGACTTGTTGCCTCATCCTCGAGCTTTTGTCTTTTCATTGTAATCGTTGTCTCCTACCTCCAACAAGGAAGATACTTATAGTGGATTGCCCCTTCGTACGTGGTCTAGGATCGCGGGGCCTTTGAGTAGCAACCTTTCGGTTGTGAACCAAGTAAAAACAAAATTTTCTCTTTTCTTCTTATTGTCTTACATTCCATTGTGCATCATTCGAGTTTTAGATGAACGAAAAGAAATTTTGTATGATCGCTATTCACCCCCCTCTAGCGATTCTCTCGATCAAACAATTGGTATCAGAGCAGGGGTGCTAAGATTCAGTACAACCATCAATCTAGCAATTTTATTTCTTTTCGTATTCTTCGTTTCGTTCAATTTAAATTTATTATTTTTTCCCACACTACTAATCCAAGACAAAGTCTTGGCAATTTTTCGTGTCTTTTACTTTCTGTGTGCAATGTTTATTTTTGATGGTCCATCTCGAAGGGTTTAGCACCACCCGACCTCCTTTTTACAATAGAGATGACTTCGGTTATTGGAAGGGTCGGATGGAGTGCTATCTAAAAACCCAAGTCAAGATGTGGATAGTGATCCAGACTGGGTTCACGCTACCAACCAATGAAGACGGCGAGTTCCTAAATTGCGACAAATGGACGAACACCATGAATCGTCAAGTGGAGGTCGATGCCAAAGCTACACAGATACTACAATGCGGGCTCTCCAAAAAGGAACTCAACCGAGTCGGACCATTCATTAGCATGAATGATTTATGGAACAAGCTAAGGGGAAGAGCAATCTAACTTGGCATGGGTCGAGAGAGGTGTTGCTTTGATTGCAAGTCAGAGAAGAAAGGGGAAGAGCAAGCCACCTCCCGAAAAAAAAGAGTTCAATTCCGAGGGCCAATCTGAGTTGGAATCAGAGGAAAAAATGGAGGTTGAACTAGTCAGTCTAGTTCGGAGAATGATTAAAAAGGGAAAGAAGCAATCGAAGAACAAGAAACCCCCATAGAATTTCACGTGCTATGAGTGCAATAAGAAGGGGCACTTCAAGTCAGATTGCCCAAAAATGAAGCCAAGACAAAAGCAACCGAAGAAGGCATTTCAAGCAAGTTTAGACGAAGAAGAAGAAAACCAAGGCGACAACTTAGCATTCATCGCAAGACCAGTAGAGTCTGACTCCTACTCCAAAGATGATTTCGAGTCAAGACTCAAAGTCAGCTCAAGGAGAAGATAAAGGTAAGCCGTTCTTTAATTCATAATCTATATCATGCAATTAAGTTATTAGATAATAAGTTAACTAAGTCCGAGTCTAGGGTAGAGTCCTTGCTTGAGGAGGTTAAACTCCTTAAGCATGAGGCTTCCCTAACCTCTTCGACTAGTCAAGTTCAAGAGGGAAACTCAACTCAAAACAAGAAACTTGAGGAAGAGAATTCTCTTTTGAAAGGGCAACTTCAAGAGCTCAGGCTAGGTTGGAAAAGTTCACATTGGGATCCAAGAGTCTTGATCAACTCCTTGGAACTCAAAGAGCCGTGTACAATAAGATAGGACTCGGGTTTAGAACATCAACTATGAACAGGTCTTACTTATCAATCATTAATCGTAGTAATCAAAAAATCCAAGCATGAGTCACTAAGATTATTTTGAATTCACAACTAGGTGCTACTGAGTATTGGGTTCCCAAGGACCAAATCCACTATGTGGATAGACCGTATTGGTTCAATGGTCTAGGGGGAGCTAATACTAAAATTGTGTACCCGATCTCTTAGTGCAACCTTATATGCTTAGTTTTTCTTTTAATTTCTAGAACGGTTAGATAGGACAAATGGTTAATCAAACTTAACAACATAATATCAGAACGCAGTGAGATGATAGTACATTAGGGAAACGAGGACTTGTGTATCCGAGCAAGATAAGACGTATCTAGATTGGTGCACTCGGCTAAGTTGAACTAGCTGAAGCTACCTCGCCACATCCTAAACTAGTTTGATCAGGATGTTACCCTAAGTGAATTAAGTGAGCATTTTCTTAAAATTGGCTTTATCTTAGGAAGTTGTCATTGTCAGATCAAAGAAGGCCTCTGTGCTTCGCCACGATCTGGAAGCCACTTTTTGAAAGGCTCACTTAACGACCTAAAGGGAAAATCCGAATCTAACCCAAGGTTGATTAATTTTCAAATCACTAAAGTTTAACTAAGTAAAAATTGGAATCATATCACAAAAACATATAAGGTGAACATTCCTTGTGACACATAGAACGGGTGAGAAGCTAAGGACAATTAGAATAACATATTCTCGAAATGTTTTCAAGGTCTATAAAATATTTACTTTAATGTTATTCCTTAAATATCTAGAGTTACTCAATTTGTTGGCCAATACTAAAATCCTTAGGGTCAAGTTTAGCCCCCTAAACCATCTAGATTCTATGTGACTGACTAAGGGGGAGAAACTAACCTTAAGGGTTACATTACAAACTCATTAAGATATTTTCTTTTAGAAATTGCGTATGTCTCTTGTTGCTAAACGAAGATCCTTCTGAAATGGATAAAGTATCCCAGTATCAGCGGTAAAACAAAAACTTAACAATGCCATATTAATGCCCCCTTCGTTTTATCTATCAACTTAGCTGCTATCCCTCTTGTGTATGATCTCGGATGGATAAACTTTAAACCCCCTTCCTTCAATCTGCCCCCATATGAGGGTAATAATAACACATATGAGTAACAACTCAGCTCTTTCAATCCACCATCATATCTTCCGATCAATCACCATACGGGGATAATAATAACATAGTTGAGTGAAGACTCAACTCTTCCGATCCACCACCACATGGGGATAATAACAATATAGTTGAGTGAAGACTCAACTCTTCCGAACCACCACCACACGGGGATAATAATAACATAATTGAGTGAAAACTCAACTCTTTCGATCCACCACCACACACGAATAATAATAATATTGTTATGTAAAGACTCAACTCTTTCGATCCACCACCATACGAGCATAATAATAATATAGTTGAGTGAAGACTCAACTCTTCCGATCCATCACCACACGGGGATAATAACAATATAGTTGAGTGAAGAGTCAACTCTTCCGATCCACCACCACACGGGGATAATAACAATATAGTTGTGTGAAGACTCAACTCTTTCGATCCACCACCACACAGGGATAATAAGAATATAGTTGAGTAAAGACTCAACTCTTCCCATCCACCACCACACAGTGATAATAATAATATAGTTGAGTGAAGACTCAACTCTTCTGATCCACCACCATACGGGGATAAAAATAATATAGTTACGTGAAGACTCAACTCTTCTGATCCACCACCACACGGGGATAATAACAATATAGTTGAGTGAAGACTCAACTCTTCTGATCCACCACCACACAGAGATAATAACAATATAGTTGGGTGAAGACTCAACTCTTCTGATCCACCACCACACAGGGATAATAAAAATATAGTTGAGTGAAGACTCCACTCTTTCGATCCACCACCACACAGGGATAATAATAATAATATAGTTGAGTGAAGACTCAACTCTTCTAATTCACCACCACACGGGGATACCTGCTTAACCTTAAGGTAAGCAGAAAGAATGGTAATGACTTGGCCTAGGGCTTTGCCTAGTCAAGTTGGAATAATCTTTTACTCTGCCATTTCTTCTTCTTTGCCTCTACCTTGAACCCATCTCCTCCGATCCACCACCACACGGGGATAATTGCTTGACTTGCAGGCAAGAAGAAAGAATTGTGATGACCTGACTTAAGGATTCTCCTAGTCTGGTCAGAATTTTTTACTCTGCCATTTGGTCTTCTATGCATCTACCTTAAACCCAACTCCTCCGTTTCGCCACCATACGAGGATAATTTCTTGACTTGCAGGCAAGCAGAAAGAATTGTGATGACCTGACTTAGGGGTTCACCTAGTCATGTAAGAATTTTTTTTACTCTGTCATTTGTTCTTCTGTTGATCTACCTTGAACCCAACACCTCCGTTCCGCCACCATACGGGGATAATTGATTGACTTGCAGGCAAGCAAAAAAGAATCGTGATGACCTGACTTAGGGATTCGCCTGGTGATGTCGGAATTTTTTACTCCGTCGTTTGTTCTTCTTTGCAACTTCCTAACTCCTCCGTTCCACCACCATACGGGGATAATTGCTTGCCTTGTAAGCAAGAAGAAAGAATTGTGATGACCTTACTTAGGGCTTCGCCTGGTTAGGTCAGAATTTCTTACTCTGCCATTTGTTCTTCTGTGCATCTATCTTGAACTCAACTCCTTCATTCTGCTATAATACGGGAATAATTGCTTGACTTACAGGCAAGCAGAAAGAATTGTGATGACCTGACTTAGGGCTTCGCCTAGTCAGGTCTGTATTTTTTACTCCACCATTTTTATAAATGCATTTAAACCTAACTCCTCCGTTCTACCACCGCACGGGGATAATGTCTTTAGATAATACAGAGCCATAAAAATGTGACAAGCTGGCCTAGAGCTTTACTTAGTCAGGTCGGAATGAATTTTTTACTCCACCACTCTTCACAGGTATTTTTACCTTAAATCCTACTCCTCCGTTCTGCCACCACACATGGATGATGGCTCTGGATAATACCATGCCATAAAATATGTGACGACCCGATCTAGGTCGTGTCCTCATCGGGTCGGAATAAATATTTTTTACTCTGTTGTTCTTCATAGGTGTATGTACCTTAAACTCTACTCCTCCATTCCGTCACCGCATGGGGATGGTGGCTCTGGATAATACCATGCCATAAAAAATGCGACGACCCGATCTAGGGCGTTTCCTCATCGGGTCAGAATAAATATTTTTTACTCCGCCACACTTCATAGGTGTATTTACCTTAACACTTACTCCTCCGTTCCACCACTGCACGGGGATGATGGCTCTGGATAATATCATGCCATAAAAATGTGAGGACCCGATCTAAGTGTTAGGACCTGTGCGCCCGCTAGAGGGCGGGTGAATAGCGACGTGCTCGTACAATGGAATTCGTTTGTGTTTGCTTGTCAACAATCTTGTTAGTACGTAGTGGAATATACAATAAAATACAACATAAACAAACACAACACGATATACACGAGATGTAATGTGGTTCAGAACTGAATGGTTCCTACTCCACGGATCGGGCTCTAAAAGCCCTAGCAATGCAAACACGCACTACTAATCACAATAACTCCTTCTCGACACAAGTCGGAGGTGGAGAAACCTCGTAAAAATGATCATACAATAGCAAGAATGAAATACAAGCAATATACAATTCAAATACGAAAGACAAGTAAAGAAAAACTTTACAACACTTGCTTTTGATTGCTTGAATGCTTGGTTGCTTGACTTGCACTTGGAGATCTGATTTGCAGAAACAAATTGCCCCAAAATCTCTCAAGAAACGGATGGCTTTTTCTCCTCCACGAGTTCCATTTATATCTTCTTCTTGGGCTGGAAAAAGCCGATTAGTCGACTTATCGAGACCATCAGTCGACTGATCACACTGTTGCTGTGAGACAACGGTGTAATCCACGCTGAAAAAATCCAATGGCTAGGACATTCGTCGATTGATTATGACCATCAGACGACTGATCAAGCCATCACTCGACTGCTGACCATAGTGGTCGAGTGAGACTCCATTCTGTGCTCCAAAACCCGAGCACTAGTCGACTGATCACAAGATTAGTCTACTGCTCGGCCAATCAGTCGACTGACCTCCTCTGGCAGTCGACTGCTAAGCCAATTCCCATAGTCAAACTCTAGTTGACTCATGGCAGTATACTTCCATATGGCACCAATCGACTGGCACACCTCAAACATGAGGTTTTAACCTCAACCATGAGGTTTAACCCAAGTATGGTGCCCCCATACTTGCTAGACCACCCTTAGCCTAGACCTAAGCCTTCTAGCCACCTCCATCAACCTCACGCCTCTCGGATCCCTCCAAGTCATCCATGACTTGTTCATCCATCGCGCTAGCCTTAAGGTTCTTCCATCGGCTATGTCATGCTAACGATGTCTACACCGCCAAGGCGCATTAGACTTACACCGTCAAGCCTCCGCTTGGACTTTACTCCGCCAACCATTGGACTTATGCTACCAAGACTCCCGCTTGGACTTTACGCTGCCAATATCAAACCCCTTGAACTTCTCAAATGTCAAGACTCAAGCTTAGATTTTCCCTTGCCAACCCATGTTGGACTTTCTATGCCAAGCCCCATGCTTGGACTTTTCCTTGTCAAGACCCATGCTTGGACTTTACATGCCAAGTACTCAAGACTTAGACTTTCCATGACATGGTCAACTCCAGTCAACCATCAAAGTCCCCCTCGACTCAAACTCGAGTCCGGTTAAACCTAACCCGGGTTGACTGTATAAACAATCTCCCCAAAATATCAACAGACATTAATGTCAAACATCAATTTCAACTTACTTTGTCAAACATCAAAACATCACTCGAGTCAAACTCGAGTTCGGTCAATCGTGACCTAGGCCGATTGCACCAACAATCTCCCCCGTTTTGATGTTTGACAAAAACATATACCTTTGAGTTAGAACACTAACTCAAATTCCCTTACCAATTAACCCAAATTGTAAGTTCACATTCTCCCCCTTTTTGACATACATCAAAATGGTTTACTCTCTAAAGAGGTCAATGTCGTACATCCAATGAGATCTTACAATCTCCCCCTTGGTCCAAAGATACCTAGGATGCCTACCATCTTCCTAGTGATAAGTCCCATATCACTTAAGAGAGGCAATCCTATGCACTCTCCCATTTTCAAAATTGGGTATCTCAAATCCCATTTTCCCTCTCATGAGGAAAAGGACCATCCATCATCCCATGATGGATACCTCCCCCTAAAAGCTTGCTCCCCCTTGACCATTGCACCAACAATGTCCTTGGGAAGTCCCTAAGCCAATAGGAACTCTAAACCATCAAGAATAAGGTTCAAAGTTCAAAAATGAACTCTCCACACCTTAAATTTGATACATCGACTTAACACCTTTCTAAATTCATATCCAATGGATTTTTACCCTTTATAATGCTTTCCAAAGCATATCCTAGGGTTAGGAGTGGTTAGGAACCTTTACCGTAGCTGAAATCAGGTTAGACAACCTTGTTTATCCCGAAATCAGGCTATCGATGAGTCCTCTGAAACCGATCATTGAAGCACCCATCGATCGGACCGGCACCAAGTAGCGATCGACGATCTCTTCCAGGCGCTTCGCAGGGCACTTCCGCCAGGGTGGTTTTCCGCCAGGGCGGTTTCCACCAGGGCAGTGTTCGCTATGCACAGGGTGCCAGGGTGGTTTTGCCGCCCGGGCTATTTTGCCAAGGAGGTTTTGTCGCTAGCGGCAGCATTCTAGGCGGAATCAAGTTTGAAAAAACATAAGTAATTATACATAGCTTGAAAAATTACGAAATATCATATGTATAATACTTATAATACATACAATTGGTGAAAAATATTGGAAAAATATTTTAACCATTAAAATATGAGATTGATACAAAGTTTAAAAACTATTAAAACTTTAAAGTTTTTGATCTACTTTGTATCAACTTCTACAATGATGATTGCTATCAAAAGATAGACTTCACCAAAGTTTTCTAAAGTGATTTTAAAATGTTTTTAAAAACCTATTTTAAACTATGGACTATTAGTTAGATATACATGACTTGTATATTAGCTTTCCTCATGATTCTTAGTGATGATTAAAATAAGTTTAAGTTCATCTAAAAGCACTACCTATGCACCTTGAACCTAACTTATTATCCTAACATCTCACATGTTATCTAAGATGTATACACACACATACATGTCAATTTAGATGTGAGATGTGGAGTTAGGATTATTATAGCCTCATGCATTTTCTAGTCAACCCTACTTGATTCCCTTATAAATGGGACTCCAAGTCATGCCATTGTCCTTAAATCAATTTTAATCATGTTAAATGCATGAATGATCATGGCATAAATGATAGCAATAATAAAGCATGGCCAATGATCATGATGTCATGGCATATGATATAATCTAAAAATAAACATGACATCTAAAATAATCCTAAACAATGTCATGACATGTTATATGATAAGATAGAATTTGATGTCATGGCATGGAAAATTTGTATAAACAAACACATTAATACACACATATAATCAAACAAAAACATATCTTTTATAAACAAAACATTTCATTCAATTAAAACTTCAGTTTTTTTTTACAACCAAAATAGAAGTTTGAAATGCTCAATCTCACTACGAAACTAAAAATAGAAACCCTAAACATCCTCTAGCTCTAATCTCCTACATAAGGTGGAAGCGGAGGAGGCTGCTGGCTCAGGATCCAGGCCCGCATCATCTCATACATGTCAAGATGACATTGCTCTATGCGACTCTGGCACTCCTCAATCTGGGTGTGGCGCTCCTCCATCCGGGTGTGGAGCTCCTCCATCCGGCTGAGGTGCTGACCCATGGAGGATTACCCCGATATAATCTCTGCAAGCCGAGAGTCAATTGTCTGCAAGTAATCTTGGAATCTGGCCTCCAGCTATCCAACCCGATCTGAAGGACTTGCTGCTGATGAATCTGCTGGCATCTGATCATCCTCGTCAGCAGCATCGGGGTCCTCATATCGTCCTGCAGGCTCTACCGGTACTAGAGGTGGCTCCCCATGTGCCCTGGACTGAGGCCGAGGTATCATCTCCATCTGCCCATCTCCGATCTGCAGCCTCGCCAATGTGAAGTTACGAACTGATATACAATCATAAACCTCGGATAGCGCCCTCAGAGATCCCCTGGAAATGTTAATGCCTATGAACTCTAGCCATCTAGTGATGATATGTCCAAAAGGCATATGCACTTTCCCTTGCACAGGGGATATGAAATGGACAATGCAATGCAATGTTTACATCTAATCTATGATGCATGGCGTACATGAGGAAGAGATGGGAAGGCCAAATCTTGGCCAGACCTCGAGTCACAATAGGGAGAAAGCACCCAACAATAACTTTGTAAAGCACATTGTCAGATGCAGATAGTTTAGTGATAGGAAATAGGTTCTGAGCTAGTGGGCGAGGATGGCAAAAAATGTGCTCATGCATGGAGTCTAAAGAAATATGATCAAAAGGCTCAGGAAGAGGGGCATCGAAGGTAGGATAGAATATGAAAGTGTCATTCGATGACCTACACTCAAGGAACTCCTGCAGGATTGCAGGAGTGAACTCTAGGTTGCGTTTTGCGACTCAAGTAGTGTATGTAGGACTATCGTCTACTTTCTTTAGATTTTGAAAAAACTCCTTAAGGAGATCATCATTGATGGCATGATTACATAGAGCTACCTTGATGAGTTGATAATACGCTAAAATCTCCATGACATCGCTATAGTAATGCCTAAAGAAATTTCCATCGATGTACCTAACCGCCATGGGTTGGTACAATCGTGATCCAACCTCACTCTAGTCATTTCTACGGGGTCGTCTATATAAATGCAATGCAATGAAATGCGATGATACAAACACAATGATTAGATCAAAATGAGTTGTAAAAACAAAAAATTTAGGGTTTAAGGGGTATAGAAATTATACTTTGGTGTCATTTGAAGTTGATGAGAAGAAGGCACAAGGCAACTAGATAGTTGGTTTGCTAATGAGAACGCCGGAAAGATCACCGGAGGAAAGATCTCGCCGGAATGCCGAAAAAATCACTGGAGAGGAAACCTAAGGCTGTGAGATGCTATTAGGGCTATAGAGAAATCAAAAATATGAATGGGAGAGATGGATTTCAAACCTAGGTTTTTTTTTCGCTTGCGTGGACGAGAAGGACTGGTCGGAGAAGGTGGCCGACGATCGGAGAAGAAAATCGCGAATGAAGAAAGCGTGAAGACGGTGAACCCTAGCGGTTCGACATTATAAAATCGCGATGCCAGTCGACTGATGTGTGACATCAGTCGATTGATGGCGGGTTATTGTGCGGTTTACTGAATCAACAGTCGACTACTCCAGCTTAGCACTCGACTGCTGAGCATTCTGTATCGAGCTACAGTAACAACAGTCGACTGATATTGGAATTGTAGAGATGTATATTGAAAAGTCTATCTTTTGTATGAACATCTTTATTTTGAAATAAGAATCACATGATCATTGTTTGCATTTTTATGGTTATGAAATATTGTCTAATACATTACATTGTAGATAACATGGTGTGTGGTGCCACATGGGAGATCATGTTATCGGCTCCTTATAAAGTATAAGTAAAGGCTCACAACAGAGATGACTTTGGACAAACCATCAGAATGGTTGTAGTGTGATTTGGTATTGATTTGTCTTGACTATAGAATCACACTAGTGCACTTTGTGTGTATTGAGCAGGACCGACTTAGAGGTGATTCAATTTATTGCTGACTACATAACCGAATCGGACCTCAGATATTATTTTGTATATGCTCTTAATCCCGATATAATAATGGGCACATATACTTAGTGTTCATCTCTTTGATTTACCAATGGGCGAGATTTATAGATTAAATCGGAAGGCTCGGTAAGTTTGGAGATTATATTATTTATATGGTGTGCCATTGATTATAGGAGGAAACCGTGTCCAATATATTAGGATGATGATGTCCCCTTGAGGAGCTCATAAGGTTCATCATGTAAACCCTACAGGTGGACTTGGTCCGGCATGATGAAAAGGTTGAGTGGTACTACTCATGGAGTTAGATGTTGATTAATTAATGGTCAGTAAATTAATTAATCGACGAACATTCGAGATCTTAAACACGGGGAGAAAATGTACAAATAATATATGGAGCCTATATTAACTTATGGGGGTTGGTGAGGTAGATCAATGATAATCATTTAGTGGATTGGATTATCATTAATGGATCAGACTTTATGTGGGCTTGATCCATGGGTGGCCAAGATCCAACTCCTCCTCATGGTCCCTAATGTATCCTATTTAAACCTCATGAAGATTAGATCCAATGGATAGAAACAAAACTCTAGATCCAAAGGTAGAGATTAAATCTCTAAGATCCGATGGTTGAGATTAAATCTCTAGATCCGATGGTTGAGATTAAATCCCTATAACCAATGGTGGAGATTAAAAGGAGGCTTATCCCTAACTCTATAAAAGGAGGACAAAGGGTTGGCATGGAGTTTGAATCAAGAGGAGTTAGGGTTTTGGGGTTGGCAGCAAGAAGAGGAGCTAGGGTTTGGGCTTGGGCGACACCTAATAAGGAAAGTTTTCCTTGCTTCTTCTTCTTCCTCTAGCTGTCGGCACCCATTCAAGTTCTTCCAGCTCTTGGCCGATGTCAAAACTCCTCCTTCTCCTTCTCCTTGAGTGGTGGAAACAAGACTTAGGGCTTTCCCTTGGTGTCTTGGTCGATTTCCATCATCATCTCCTCCTCCTAGTTGGCCGGCGGCAAGGATTCCCCTTGTTGCTTGTTGGTTGGCTATAGGAAGGAGAAGAACCTTGTTTCTATTCTTTCTCTTGCTCGGAATGAGCAAGGAAGGAAGTGATCTAGGAGCTTCAACTTTTGGTAGATCGTCACCCACACGACGTCCGAAAGGAGGAAGGTCATACATTAGAAGATCGAGAGGTATATCTATTCTCTATCCTCTTTTGTTACTTGCTTGTATTTGTTTTTTCAATTATGAGCATGATATAATTCTGTTTGTGGCTAAATAATACTTGGATCCCGAACATAAACATGAAAGTCGGTGATCCAGACATCGTCTATTCCGCGGCTACTCGTAGAATAGAGGTTGGTCGCTTGAACAACAAGTTTGTTCAAGTGACCTCTCTAAACAAATAGCACGACGATGACTTGATTGTTTGGGCAATCCCTTTTGTCTAGGATTAAATTTTTTTAATTCGGGGACATCGATGGGATCGCCATGAACAAACAACTGAGGTGTAGTGGGAAGCAAAGTTTCCCCTCACGGACTCGATAAGCAAAACCCATCAGGAATCAGTCGACTGATGTGATCATCACTTGACTGCTGGGCGAGCCACTAAACTGATGACTCTTCTACCCCGATGAACAGTACCAACACTCGACTGATGTATCTAACCAGTCAACTGATTTACACATCAGTCGAGTCCTGGAAGCAACACTCGACTACTGGACTCACTGTATCATGCTACTGTATGATGAGTCGACTTATAGACTATTTCAGTCGACTGATCTCTGATTTCCAGTTCTGAAATTGAGTGAATTTCGATTTCTTCACTCAATTTGTTTCATTTTATCATGTTTACTCTTGTATGTCGAATATATTAATGTTATTCTTATATTCATGTATTTGTTAATGTATTTTGATATTTTATTTCATTTTAGCAAACATTAACATCCAATGGTTTCAAAATCCTAACATCTCACCCTTTCTAAGTGTTGAAATACACAATCAAGGTGAATGACCTGTTTTGTGAGATGCAATACACCATAAACATTCCTTCCATGCAAACATATGGTAAAACTCATGAAGCATGGTAAGTGTAAGACATCAAGGTGTGTAGCACTTGAGTATCACTCTTGATGTAACTTCTAAACCTTAAGACAATTCTCTTGATACACTAATTCCCAAAGTGTGTGAAAACTCAAAATGACACACTATGACCTCTAAATCTGGATTGTGCCAATTTTATTGATTTTTCATGATTCCAAAAATGTATTGGCACATCCTAAAATCTTTTAGGATATAAGATCAAACCTATTTCCAAGGTATCCATAACCTTGAAAATAACCTAAAATGTCAACTTTGCTATGGTTGAGTTAACTATCCATCCAATCAAAGTTGGAACATCCTAACCCATTTAGCGTTAGTCAATCACGCTCTTTGGAACCCAAAATCTATTTGAGCTCATTGGATTTGTTAGGTATTCCTTAGGGATGACCTCCCTAGATACCTTTCTAATGACCCTTCTAGGCTTGTTATCCTTGGTCATTATGGTCTTGCCATGGTTAACCTTAGGGATTGCCTCCCTAGTAACCTTCTTAGTGGCTTCCTTAGGTTTCTTAGAAACCCTAGCCACTAGGCACACACCATGGTTGGCCTTAGGGATAATTTCCCTAGAGACCTTGGTTTTCTTAGACCTAGGTCTAGTTCCATAATCAAATGGAACATTGTGGTAAGTAGGCATTACTTTTTTGGACATAGGCTTGTAACCCAAACCTTGTCTCCTAGATGATTCTTGCCTCTTACACCCTTTACGTTGACTCCTAGATCCTAGAGTTTGACAATTTGACCCTTTAAATTGATTTTGCATATTTGCAAGGGTCTTTTCCAATTTCTCAAGCCTTGACCTCAAGGCTTGATTTTCTAACTCTAATTGCCCAATTGATTTTTGATTAGATTTTTGGGCATTACCATTTTCTTTAGGCATATGTCTACCCTTATTAGGGTTAATGCCTAAATGGTTTTCAATTTTCTTAATTGTTTCCCTAGGAAGGACGTTTCTAGGGACATTAGTCCCAAATTTCTCCTTCTTTGAAATGGGTCTAGAGTTATTATTTCTAGATTTTCCTTTAGACTTAAAACCAACATGTTTAGCTTCTAAACAAACATACTTATTATTTCTAGCATGCTTTGATTCATGAGTAATAGCAAAATTATTTAAATTATTTCTGGCATGCTTTTGCCTAAAATTTAAAGAATGAGCATTATGAAAATATACCTTAGGGCTAGTTTTAGAGACTCCCCCCCACATATGATGCTCCCACTTGAGTCTTCTTGCTCCCCCTAGAGCATTGACTCCTATAGTGCCCCTTTTGATGACACTTAAAGCAAATGATGTGCTCTTTGCTCCTTTGACCTTGGACATCAACATCCTTAACCTTTGGCACCAGTGGACTTTTCTTGATCCTCTTTGGGCACTTGCTCTTATAATGCCCGGTTTCCCTACACTCAAAGTAAATTATATGGATTTTATTTTGAACAGAAATGCTTGAGTTACCTAGGTTAATGGTGGAATTTTGAGCTTCTTCTTGACCGGATGTGCATGGTTCTTCTTGAGATTGCTCCGATGTAGAAGCTCTAATCTCCTCCCCCTCAATCCTAGAGGTGGTGGTCTCCTCTTCTTCCACCGATCCGGAAGTTGATTCCTTCTCATCTTCCGAGTCCTCACTCTCTTGTGAGGATGATGAAGATTCTTCCTCGGCTTCTTCCTCTTCTTGAGCCGATGAAGATTCTTCTTCTTCTACTTGTGCCAAGTGAGGCTTCTCATGGAACTTGGCCAATTTGTCCCATAGCTCCTTGGCATCTTGAAATTCACCTAAGCTAGACAAAATGTCATTAGGTATCAAATCTTCTAAAAGCTTTGTTACATTGACTTTGGTCTTGAACTTGAGACTTTGCTCTTGTGTCCACTTTTTCAACTTCAAGACGTTTCCCTTCTTATCCCGAGGGGGTTCAAAGCCTTCTACAAGGATGAACCAATCCTCTATATCCATCATTAAGAATGTCTCCATTCTTGCTCTCCATGTCGGAAAATCTTCTCGGTCGTATGGTGGTGGAGTGTTGATGTCCCATCCAAGCTTGTCTTGGAATTCCATCTTCCCTCTAGCTTCTTTAGCTCCCGACGGTTAGTTCGTAGAAGAGCCCTGGGCTCTGATACCACTTGTTTGGACCTGTGCGCCCGCTAGGGGGGGTGCATAGCGACATTCTCGTACGATGGAATTCGTTTGCATTTGCTTGTCTACAATCTTGTTAGTACACAGCGGAATATACAATAAAATACAACAAGAACAAACACAACACGATAGACACGAGATGTAATGTAGTTCGGAACCGAACGGTTCCTACTCCACGGATCGGGCTCTAAAAGCCCTAGCAATGCAAACACACACTACTAATCACAATAACTCCTTCTCGACACAAGTCGGAGGTGGAGAAACCTCGTACAAATGATCTTACAACAACAAGAATGAAATACACGCAATATACAATGCAAATACGAAAGACAAGTAAAGAAAAACTTTACAACACTTGCTTTTGATTGCTTGAATGCTTGGTTGCTTGACTTGCACTTGGAGACCTGATTTGCAGCAACAAATTGCCCCAAAAGCTCTCAAGAACCGGATGGCTTTTTCTCTTCCACGAGCTCAATTTATATCTTCTTCATGGGCTGGAAAAGCCGATCAGTCGACTGATCAGGACCATCAGTCCACTGATCACACTATTGTTGGGAGGGGAAACATCGCTTCCCACTTCAACTCGGTCGCTTGTTCATGGCGATCCCTTCTATGTCCCCGGATAAAAAAATTTATCTTTGACAAGAGGGATTGGCCAAGCAACCTTGTCATCGTCGTGCTATTCGATTAGAGTGGTCACTTGAACAAACTTGTTGTTCAAGCGACCAACCTCTATTCTACGAATAGCCACGGAATAGACGATGTATGAATCGCCGACTTTTGTGTTTATGTTCGGGGACCAAGTATATTTAGCCACAAAACAGAATATATATCATGCATATAATTGAAAAGCAAATATAAACATATAACAAATGAAAATAGAGAATCGATATACCTCTCGATCTTCTATTGTATGACCTTCCGCCTTTCAGACGTCGTGTGGGTGACGATCTACCAAATGTTGAAGCTCCTAGATCACCAATCTTCCTTCCTTGCTCATTCCGAGCAAGAGGAAGAATAGAAACAAGACTCTTCTCCTTCCTTTAGCCAACCAACAAGCAACAAGCAAGTTGCTTGCCGCCAGCCAACAAGGAGAAGGGAGAAAAGATGAATGTCGGCCAAAGCTCTAAGGGAGGACCCTAAGCCTTGGTTCCACCGGCCAAGGAGAAGAGATTGAGGGAGTTTGGACGCCGGCCAAGGTGAGGAAGGGGATGTATGGGCTCCAACAAGCTTGAGGAAGAAGAAGATAAGGAAATAGTTTCCTTATTTGGTGCCGCCAACCCCTATTCTCCTTGCCGCCCAAAACCCTAGCCTCTCCCTTTGCCTCTTTCTCTCCACGCCAACCCTAAAGGCTCCTTTTATAGAGTTTAGGGATAAGCCTTGTTTTAATCTCCACCATTGGTTCTAGGGATTTAATCTCAACCGTCGGATCTAGAGATTTAGTCTCAACCGTCGGATCTAGAAATTTAATCTCTACCTTTGGATCTAGAGTTTTGTTTCCATCCATTAGATCTAGGCTTCATGATGTATTAATAGGCAAAAATAGGGACCATGAGGAGGAGTTGGATCTTGGCCACCCAATGGATCAAGCCCATATAAAGTCCGATCCATTAATGATAATCCAATCCACTAAAGGATTATCATTGATCTACCTCACCAACCCCCATAAGTTAATATGGGCTCCATATATTATATGTACATTTTCTCCCCGTGTTTAAGATCTAGAATGTCTGTCGATTAATTAATTTACTGACCATTAATTAATCAACATCTAACTCCATGAGTAGTACCACTCAACCATTTCATCATGCCGGACCAAGTCCACCTGCAGGGTTGACATTGTCACGCCCGCCCTTTTACCAAGGTTCCGGAGGGGCGGCGCGTGACACGACCGTACATACATACACTTCTTACTACTTACAGCGGAAGACTTTAGACACATTTTTTTTCTTTTAAAACATAAACATGCATTGACATACATAGATACTTCTTCTTAGCATAGAGCATGCATCATTTTTTTTTCCATAGGTACTTAGTGTAACACCCCCCCCCCCCTTCTACTTACACTAGTAAAGGAGGTGTTACTTTACCCTACTTTATCTTACTCTTGGCATAATCAAGTAAAACATGACTCAATCATTTCATAAACTCACATACACTATTTGAGAGTCATCTAATACCTGATTTAAACCGAAGAGTATCAACAACTCGTACCAAGATCTAAACTTGGTTTCTAAACGAGTATCATAATTCAAACTCTTAACTTTTAACAACGGAAGCTAAAGAAACAAACCAACTACATTCACATGTTGACACTAGGCTATTTCACAAGTTCTTAACCTATCTAAGCATGCACATTCACTAGAGTTCTAATATAGAACATTCTTAAGTAACTCAACCTCATGCATGGCGATAGTGATAGGTGCATCCTTGACATGAACATCAACGTAATCAATGACACATAACATCAACCCTAACACCTAACATGAAGACTAGCACATAGTTCAAGTTCTTAGCATAACATAATACTAGCAAGTTCAACATTCTTAGACACAACATGATCAAACATATAACATGAACACTACCACACGAATAAGTTCGAAGGTCTTAACACATAACCAAATACTAGCAAGTTCAGGATCATAATCCACTGTTCCGCCGCCACACACACCAAGCACTTCATCCGCTGCCCCCCTCTTACTCCAATCTTGCTTTACCCTTATCTGCAGTATAAGGAATGCAAACTATAAGCAATGGAGCTTAGTAAGTACTTCCTATTCTCACAAAACTTCGCATTAGGAAAACATGCTATTAGAATACTTGCATGCAACACATGCTCATACTTGCATTTAGGAAAATTCTGCATTTAACATTTGGAATTACTTGCGCATGATACAATGATTCAACTTGACATGCATGAACTTAACATATGCAACTTGCAATATATATGCTTGAAATATGCTTCCCTTGTAGGAACATATACATGAGACATACTATACTTAAACTTGTAAACATTGTGCTTTGGTTAACTTTCGAAACCATATATACATATATACTTTAAAATACTAATCATCCTTGTTTGGGCAGCTTGGTATTGTACCAACTTTGTGCGCAACCCTAATAGAATTCGGGGTAGCTAGCCACCGAACTTATTAGGGCAACTTAACTTTCAAGGGCGGTCTAGGGCCCGTGGGCGATCTAAGAGCCCGGTACATGCCACTTCAAAGTAAAATACTTCCTTTATATATGACTTACTTATTCTTTTTCATTTAATGAGTATTTTACATGATCATAGCCAGAACCCATATAGGAAGCCTTTCAAGACATTTGATCATGCTCTTTGTCCCCAAAACTCGTAGGGGAAGCATCTTGTGATCTTTACGTCTTGCTTTCAATGACATATTCAAAGTAAAAATACTTCCTTTATATATGACTTACTGATCTTTGTCATTTATCAAACATTTAACATGTTCATACTCCCAAAACTCATATAGGAAGCCTTTCAAGACCTGCGATCATGCTCTTTGTCCCCAAAACTTATAGGGGAAGCATGTTTGCGATCTTATGTCTTGCTTCAACATGAAATATACCTATAAATATATATGACCTACTGATTTTGTCATTTAACCAACATGTAACATGCTCATACTCCCAAAACTCATATAGGAAGCCTTTCAAGACATTTAATCATATTCTTTGTCCCCAAAACTCGTAGGGGAAGCCTCTTTGAAATCTCTACATCTTGCCCCACGAGAAATATACCTAAAATACCTAAAAATCCAACCAAGGATAATCTGGACAAAACCTACAAATATGAATAAAACATGATACTAGAAGTTAGATGTGCAAATCAAAGAGTTACTTATGCTATGGGTGAGAGATAACATTCTAGTGATCTTATGTCTTGCTTAAAACAAAATATACCTTACCTATAAGTCTAAACACACCCATATAGTCTGATAAAAACATATTTTTGTCATTTAACAAGTATTTTACATGATCATACTCCAAAACCCCATATAAGAAGCCTTTCAAGACATTCGATCATGCTCTTTGTCCCCAAAACTCGTAGGGGAAGCATCTTTGCGATCTTTACATCTTGCTTCCAATGAAATATACTTAAAATACCTAAAAGTACAAACAAACTTAATCTGGACAGAACATATAATTCCAACTAAAACATGATAATAGAACCTAGATGGGCAAATCAAAGAGTTACTTATACTCTAGGTGAGAAATAACATCTTGGTGATCTTAGATCTTTCTTAAAAAGACCTATACCTCAACTATAAATCTGATCACACACACATATACCATCTGATCCAAACATATAATATTCAAAACATATGAAAAGAAGTCAAATAAAACAATCGAAGAGCTACTTATGCTGCAGGTGAGAGATACTTACATCCTCTCGCTATCGTACTAGTATACTGCTAGGGTTTTTTTTTGTGAGATGAAGACCTTGCCTTGTTCTTTAGCCTTAGGAGTGATCCTCTAGCATATACTAAGCTTGTGAGAAGATTCCCTTGAATCCCTCTCAAGAACACCAAAACAAGGACCTTAGGGTTTCAGATGGGGAGGGAGGAAGGAGGTGGAGTTTGATCCTCTAGCAAACACCAAGCCTTGTGAGAAACTCTCCTTAAAATCTCCTCTTGAGAATCCCCACACAAGGATCCCTATAGCTTGGGATGGAAAAAAGGGAGGAAGGAGAACGATGAATTTCGGCAAGGATGAGGAAGAAGGGAGAAGAAGGAATGTGAAGTGGTTTTTGCTTTCCTTCTCTCTTTAAACTCCCTTTAATCTCAACGTGAATGGCTAGGAAGGTGAAAAGAAAGAAAAAAAACTCTCCATCTTCTCATGGGGAGATGAAACAATTCTTCACCCTCTCATCTTCTCATTTACCTTCTTTGTATATTCCTTATCTATTCTAGCCAAGAATTATCCTATGGTCTAGTGGTATCAAGGCTATCTCACAATTAGGAGGTTCATGGTTCAAATCCTACCTATAGTGAACCATATTTTATTTTTTTATTTTATTCTATTTTAAACCTTTTATGGGCGTTAAAAATTATATAATTACTTTGAATAGCTTAAAATTTTACGGGCGTTACATACATGATGAACCTTATGAGCTCCTCAAGGGGACATCATCATCCTAATATATAGGACATGGTTTCCTCCTATAATCAATGGCACACCATATAAATAATATCATTTTCCAACTTACCGAGCCTATCGATTTAATCTATAAATCTCGCCCATTGATAAATCAAAGAAATTAATACTAAGTATATGTGCCCATTATTATATCGGGATTAAGAGTATGTACAATATAATATCTGAGGTCTGATTCGATTATGTAGTCAGCGATAAATCGAATCACCTCTAAGTCGGTCCTGCTCAATACACACAAAGTGTACTAGTGTGATTTTATGGTCAAGACAAACCAATACCAAATCACACTACAACCATACCAATGGTTTGTCCAAAGCCATCTCAGTTGCGAGCCTATACTTATACTTTACAAGGAGCCGATAACATGATCTCCCATGTGACACCACACACCATGTTATCTACAATGTAATGTATTAGACAATATGCATAACCATAAAAATATGCAAACAATGATCATGTGATTCTTATTTCAAAATAAAGATGTTCATACAAAAGATAGACTTTTCAGTATACATCCCAACAATCTCCCACTTTACTAAAAGACTATGTTGTCCTCAACTTGCCATACATCTGATCCCCATTCCCTCCACATGTCTATCAAAAGCTCTCGTCGGAAGGGCCTTAGTGAATGGATCTGCCAGGTTATCCTCCGATGCAATCTTGGCCACAGCAACTTCTCCTCTCTTTACGATTTCTCGTATCAAGTGGTACTTGCGCTCTATGTGCTTACTTGCCTTATGGGCTCGTGGTTCCTTCAAGTTAGCAACAACACCACTATTATCACAATAAATTATGATAGTTCTGGGCAAACCAGGAATCACATCCAATTCCATCAAGAAGTTCCTGAGCAACAAAGCTCCTTTGGCCGCCTTAGAGGCTGCCACATACTCAGCTTCCATGGTGGAGTCTGCCATGCATTTCGGCTTGACACTCCTCCATACAATGGCTCCACCTCCCAAAGTAAACACAAAACCTGAGGTAGACTTACTGTTATCCCTATCTGATTGAAAGTCGGAATCCGTGTAACCAACAGGGAGTAATTGGTCTGTCTGGTAAACTAGCATATAATCCCTAGTCCTTCTCAGGTACTTCAATATATGCTTTACCGCAATCCAATGTCCCTGTCCTGGATTACTCTGATATCTACTGACCATGCCCATGGCAAAGCAAATATCTGGTCTCGTACATAGCATCGCATACATGAGGCTTCCTATCGCCGAAGCATAAGGAACCACCTTCATCTCCTTTATCTCCTCAGATGTTCTAGGACACATCTCCTTAGATAAAGTAACTCCATGCATGAAAGGTAGAAAACCTTTCTTGGAGTTTTGCATGCTAAAACGATCCATAATCGTGTTTATGTATGAAGCTTGGGATAAGCACAACATCCTTTTCCTGCGATCCCTTATAACCTTGATCCCAAGGATGTGTCTCACTTCTCCAAAGTCCTTCATATCAAACTGTTTGGACAACCATACCCTTACGTCCGATAACACCTTGATATTGTTGCCAATCAACAAAATTTCATCTACGTATAGTACAAGAAATACCACTACATTTTCGTCACATCTCTTGTATACACAAGACTCATCCGGACATTGAATAAATCCATAAGACTGGATTACTTCATCAAATCGGATGTTCCAAGACCTCGAAGCTTACTTCAATCCATAAATGGACCGATTAAGTTTACATACAAGATGTTCTTTGCCCTTCGCAATGAATCCCTCTGGTTGCTTCATATAGATGTTTTCTTCAAGACTTTTATTAAGGAAAGCTATCTTGACATCCATCTGCCACACCTCATAATCCATATGAGCTGCAATGCATAAGAGAATCCGGATATACATAAGCATGGCCACTGGTGAAAAGGTCTCCTCATAATCGATACCCACTTTCTGAGTATACCCCTTTGCAACAAGCCTCGTTTTGAAGATCTCAACCTTCCCGTCTATTCCTCTCTTTCTTTTGTAGATCCACTTGCATCCAATGGTTTATACATTATCGGG
This sequence comes from Wurfbainia villosa, assembly GCA_025175895.1. Lineage (NCBI taxonomy): Eukaryota > Viridiplantae > Streptophyta > Magnoliopsida > Zingiberales > Zingiberaceae > Wurfbainia > Wurfbainia villosa. The sequence continues at coordinate 88,849,093 of CM045992.1, forward strand.
TGGTTCCACTAGCTCCCAGACCTGATTTGAATCCATAGATTCAATCTCAGTATTCATTGCACTTTGCCAAGATACTGCATCTTTATCTTGGATTGCCTCGTCATATGTCCAGGGATCCGATTCATGTTCGCCAGGGACCAAATCAGAAGATTCTCCCAAGAACATGAATCTATCAGGCTATCTCACAACCCTCCCACTACGACGGGGTATCACCTGTGTATCCTCTGTGACACGTAGTGCAGTGACTTGTGGTATATCCTCTTGTACCGGTAGTACTGAAGAAGTGACTTCCCCTTTTATTTCCTCCAGAACAATCTTACTCATGTGCTTCTGGTTCATCACATAGTCTTCCTCTAGAAATCTGGCATTCGTGCTAACGATCACTCTCTATTCTCTAGGACTATAAAACAAACCACCTTTCGTTCCTCTAGGATAGCCAATGAACATGCGTACTTCTGTACGAGGTTCCAACTTACCAGCATCTGCCTTTAGCACATGTACTGGACTCCCCCATATCCAAATATGTCTTAGACTAGGCTTTCGCCCAATCCACAATTCTGTGGGAGTAGAAGGCACTGATTTAGATGCAACCAAGTTCAGAATGTACACCGTCGTATCTAGAGCATATACCCAGAAGAATCTGGCAACTCAGAATAACTCATCATCGATCTAACCATCTCCATAAGAGTCCTATTCCTTTGCTCTACTACACCATTCTGCTAGGGTGTGCCAGGTGCAGACAATTGGGATTGAATCCCAGCCTCTGATAAGTGATTCCTAAACTCTCCCAAGAGGTACTCACCACCACGATCAGATCGTAGTGTCTAGATACTTTTACCTTGATATTTCTCCACATCAGCCTTGAATTCTTTGAACTTGTTAAAGCATTCAGACTTGCGGCGCATCAAGTAAATGTACCCATATCTCGAATAATCATCTATAAAAGAGACAAAATACTCAAAACCACCTCTAGCCTGGATAGACATAGGACCACACAAATCAGAATGAACCAATTCTAACACATCTTTGGCTCTATACCCCTTGGCCTTAAAAGGCCTCTTGGTCATTTTACCCTCCAAGCAAGATTCGCAGGTTAGGAAATCTTCCACCACTAATGAATCCAGAGGTCCATCAGCTATCATCCTTTGAATTCTGCTTAGGTTAATATGACCAAGCCTAAGATGCCAAAGATATATTTGGTTCATCTTCGAAGGTTCTTTTCTCTTATTGGAATTAGAAGATGAGTTATTTACTTCTATTTGCATCGTGGGAGTTTTTGGTTCAAGTGTGCATAGATTTCCTATCAATGCACCTGAACAGATAATGTCCCTATTCCTTTTTATAACAACTCTGTCATTAAAAGAAATAGAATATCCATCCAAAAACAATTTAGAAACCGAAATTAAATTCTTTCTAAATAAAGGTACATAAAGGCAATTCTTAAGAAACAAAACTTTATTTTCTCAAAAGATAAATAAACGTCTCCCACTGCAACAGCCGCCACCTTCGTGGCATCGCCCAGGTATACGATAACATTCCCCTCAGCCAGTCGTCTGGTTTCCTGGAACCCCTGTAAAGTATTACAGACATGATCAGTGGCTCCTGTATCTACACACCATATGCCGGTAGATAACACCACTAAACATGTTTCAACGACTATACCAAAAGATATACCTTTGTTCTGCTTGTGGTTGGGGAAGTCCTTCTTCCAGTGTCCAGTCTGCTTACAAGTGAAGCACTTGCCTTTCAGTTTCTTCACTCCTCCCTGAGTTCCTCCCACCGCCTTTGTCCTAGTTTGTTTGTTCTTCTTCTTGCCTTTCGGCTTAGAAGTAGAAACCTTTTGGATCACCATGGCATGCTCCTAAGCACTCTGACAAAATAGTCCCTCTGCCACCTGGAGTTCTGTCAGAAGCTCCTCCAACGAATACAACCTCTTGTTCATGTTGTAGTTCAGGTGAAATTGCTCAAAACTCCTAGGTAGAGACTGGAGAATGATATCGACCTGGGTTTCCCCATCGATCTCAGTTCCAAGGACTTCCAACTCATTCAAATAAGCCATCATCTTGAGAACATGATCCCTCACGGGTGTTCTCTCGATCATGGTGGTCGTCATCAAGTTTCTCATGGCTTCCTGCCTAGCAGCCCGATTCTGGTGTCCGAAAAGCTCTTTGAGATTGAGCATCTTGTCATAAGCAGTGGACATGGCTTGATGCTGATGTTCCAGTACATTTGACATAGATGCCAAAATGTAACATCGCGCCATCTCATCGGCCTTTATCCACTTCTTATAACTCTCTTTCTCCTTTTCCCCAGAATCATCCGCAGGCTTAGGAGGGCACTCTTCGAGGAGTACATATTTGTATTCCTCAGCAGTCAAGACAATGTCGAGATTCCTCTTCCAATCAACATAGTTAGGTCCAGTAAGTTTATTCTCTTTCAGTATCACAGCAAGCGGGTTGAAAGTCATTTTGAAAGAAAACCTAAGAATCACATAGATCAAAACATTAGATTTCCAAAAATTATTGATTCATCAAACAATAATATTTTAAAATCAACCAACACCTCAAAACACCGAGAATATCGTATGCCATGATAGTGTGGACGTATACGAATTCTACATTTGTAAGAGGAGGTTTTATCCATTAATTTTACTATCTTGTCAACCTAACTTTTTGACAAGTAAAATTAATAGTTGGTTCCTCTTTGTCCCTACAAATAAAAGCAGTGACTCCGATGGGGAGGATACTTATATTTGTATCTAAATGTTCACCATTACTCGGTACCAAGGTAATTATCTCGGGTTATGTGCCTTCCGATGGGGAAGTACACACGCTCCTTAATAATTTCGTATAACCATATTCGACCTTGTGATCCGCAAACAAACTCATCCGATGGGGAGGAAGGCACTCAGAGCCGACGCGCAAGTTTGTTTGCATCACTTGTCAAATCGTAATGGAGGCCGTGGGAATTTATAAAAATTTCCCTCTCCCACTTAGTAATTTGAAATTGAGGAATTTTCTAGCCTACGACATGCATATCAAACAATAAGCAATAAATATGAAAAATAATTATTTTCCAACTATTATAGCTTTTGTCTTCAATATGTCTCCCGTCGTATTGCCATCTCGTCCGCTCCTCCTACGCCATGTACGAGCCATCCGGAGATCCGAGCCGAGACTAAAAATTATTTTAATTTACATCCATCGATCCTATACTCCACGAGGGAGTGTAAATTAAATCTAGATCGAAAGTAAACTAAAATAGAAAGAGTGGCTAAACAATGTCGTATATAATTTACAAAAAAAAATTAAATACTAGCCTCGTCAACCTCGAGGATTCTACAAAATATAATATTACACACATACAATCACATACACACATATGGCCATAATAGTCGGATCTTATACCTGTAACCAAAGAGTTAACCTACGCATATCCTACTATTATCCGGTACATATAATATATGAAAAATGCATAAGAGTAACCGAATCCTAAACACACAAAATCGGAAACCGTGGCTCTGATACAACTTGTTGGGAGGGGAAACTTCGCTTCCCACTTCAACTCTTTCGCTTGTTCATGGCGATCCCTTCTACTTCCTCGGATAAAAAAATTTATCCTTGACAAGAGGGATTGCCCAAGCAACCATGATTGTCATGCTATTCGATTAGAGTGGTCACTTGAACAAACTTATTGTTTAAGCGACCAACCTCTATTCTACGAATAGCCGCGGAATAGACGATGTACGGATCGCCGGCTTTTGTGTTTATGTTCGGGGTCCAAGATTATTTAGCCACAAAACAGAATATATATCATGCATATAATTGAAAAGCAAATATAAACATGTAACGAATGAAAATAGAGAATCGATATACCTCTCGATCTTCTATTGTATAACCTTCCTCCTTTCGGACGTCGTGTGGGCGACGATCTACCAAAAGTTGAAGCTCCTAGATCACCAATCTTCCTTCCTTGCTTGTTCCGAGCAAGAGGAAGAATAGAAACAAGACTCTTCTCCTTCCTTTAGCCAATCAACAAGCAACAAGCAAGTTGCTTGCCGCCGACCAACAAGGAGAAGGGAGAAAAGATGATTGTCGACCAATGCTCCAAGGGAGGACACTAAGCCTTGGTTCCACCGCCAAAGAGAAGAGATTGAGGGAGTTTGGATGCCGGCCAAAGTGAGGAAGGGGCTGTATGGGCGCCGGCAAGCTTGAGGAAGAAGAAGATAAGGAAATAGTTTCCTTATTTGGTGCCGCCAACCCCTATTCGCCTTGCCGCCCAAAACCCTAGCCTCTCCCTTTGCCTCTTTCTCTCCACGCCAACCTTAAAGGCTCCTTTTATAGAGTTTAGGGATAAGCCTTGTTTTAATCTCCACCATTGGTTCTAGGGATTTAATCTCAACCATCGGATCTAGAGATTTAGTCTCAACCGTTGGATCTAGAAATTTAATCTCTACCTTTGGATCTAGAGTTTTGTTTCCATCCATTGGATCTAGGCTTCATGAGGTATTAATAGGCTACAATAGGAACCATGAGGAGGAGTTGGATCTTGGCCACCCAATGGATCAAGCCCACATAAAGTCCGATCCATTAATGATAATCCAATCCACTAAAGGATTATCATTGACCTACCTCACCAACCCCCATAAGTTAATATGGGCTCCATATATTATATGTACATTTTCTTCCCGTGTTTAAGATCTTGAATGTCTGTCGATTAATTAATTTACTGACCATTAATTAATCAACATCTAACTCCATGAGTAGTACCAGTCAACCTTTTCATAATGTCGAACCAAGTCCACCTGCAGGGTTTACATGATGAACCTTATGAGCTCCTCAAGGGGACATCATCATCCTAATATATAGGACACGGTTTCCTCCTATAATCAATGTCACCCCATATAAATAATATCATTTACCAACTTACTGAGACTATCGATTTAATCTATAAATCTCGACCATTGGTAAATCAAAGAAATGAATACTAAGTATATGTGCGAGTTATTATATCGGGATTAAGAGTATGTACAATATAATATCTGAGGTCTGATTCGATTATGTAGTCAGCAATAAATCGAATCATCTCTAAGTTGGTTCTGCTCAATACACACAAAGTGTACTAGTGTGATTTTATGGTCAAGAAAAACCAATACCAAATCACACTACAACCATACCAATAGTTTGTCAAAAGTCATCTCAGTTGCGAGCTTATACTTATACTTTACAAGGAGCCGATAACATGATCTCCCGTGTGACACCACACACCATGTTATCTACAATGTAATGTATTAGACAATATGCATAACTATAAAAATATGCAAACAATGATCATGTGATTCTTATTTCAAAATAAAGATGTTCATACAAAAGATAGAATTTTCAGTATACATCCCAACAACTGTTGCTGTGAGACAACGGTGTAATCCAAGCTGAAAAAATCCAACAGCTAGGATATCAATCGACTGATCAAGCCATCACTCAACTGTTGACCTCAGTGGTCGAGTGAGACTCTATTCTGTGTTCCAAAACCCGAGCACTAGTCGACTGATCAAAAGATTAGTTGATTGCTCAGCCAATTAGTCGACTGACCTCCTATGATAGTCGACTACTAGGCCAATTCACACAGTCAAACCCTAGTTGACTCCTGCTAGTCGACTATCATATGACACCAGTCGACTGACATACCTCAAACATGAGGTTTTAACCTCAACCATGAGGTTTAACCCAACTGTGGTGCCCCCAGACTTGCTAGACCACCCTTAGCCTAGACCTAAGCCTTCTAGCCACCTCCATCAGCCTCATGCCTCTCGGACCCCTCCAAGTCATCCATGACTTGTTCATCCATCGCGCTAGCCTTCAGATGCTTCCATCAGCTATGTCATGCTAACGGTGTCTACAACGCCAAGGCACATTGGACTTACGCCGCCAAGACTCCGCTTGGACTTTACGTCGTCAACCATTGGACTTATGCTGCTAAGACTCCCGCTTGGACTTTACGCCGCCAATATCAAACCCCTTGGACTTATCAAATGCCAAGACTTAATCTTGGACTTTCCCTTGCCAACCCATGTTGGACTTTCCATGCCAAGACCCATGCTTCGACTTTTCCTTGCCATGACCCATGCTTGGACTTTACATGCCAAGTACTCAAGACTTGGACTTTCCATGACATGGTCAACTCTAGTCAACCATCAAAGTCTCCCACGAGTCAAACTTGAGTCCGGTTAAACCTAACCCGGGTTGATTGTATACACAATCTCCCCAAAACATCAACAGACATTAATGTCAAACATCAATATCAAATTACTTTGTCAAACATCAAAACATCACTCGAGTCAAACTCGAGTCCGGTCAATCGTAACCTGGGCCGATTGCACCAACACTAAGGCGCTGCCCAACTGGGTCGGAATAAATATTTTTTACTCTGTCGTTCTTCACAGGTGTATGTACCTTAAACCCTACTCCTCTATTCCACCACCATACGGGAATGATGGCTCCAGCTAATACCGGGTCATAAAAAAAATATATCATGATTCTGAACCTCCTTGGGGCCCACATCTCTGCTCTGAAGCACAATAAGTACCATAAGCATACCCTGACCCCTATATAAAACTCTTCATCTTCCCCCTTCTTCATCTTCGCCCCCCTTTAGCTTCCATCCCTTCTCCTTTCTCCCCCTGCTAGAAACTTTCTTGCTTCCTTTGGACGACCTTCTTGTGTTCCTTGCTTCCTAAAGACCATGATGTAATCTCTTCTTCAACGGTTGATGGCGGAGTATGTTCAGGAGCTTATATAAAGCAGAAATCAACCATCTACTGTCACAACATCTCCGCCCCTCACTTCTGCTTCTTCTATAACCCCCTCCCTTGCTCTAACATTTGTCTCTCCCCCTCATTCCTCCGAACCTTCATCCCCCGTTGTTTCATCTTTGCCCCATGTAAACCCCCAATCTCTACAATCCTTTCCCCTTCCTTCTTCACCCTTATCACCAAACCCTAGCTTGTCTGCTTCTCCACCTTCAATTTTGGATGGCAAGAGGTCACCCCCTCCATTTTTATAGAGTCAAGTCGAATTGAGGGGAGCTACGCGCTAACGACTACAGGAAGAAAGTATTACATCCATCGATTCTTCTTCTTCTTCTGAGCTCCCCCCAACATTAGAATCAGTTTCAGCTAAATCTCCTCCATCTTCGTGTTTACAAATTCCGACCATGCGCCCATCATCTTCCCCATCGACCCCTAGTTCGGAAGGCCTTTCCTCCCGGCCTAGTTTAGAGCTCGACTCTGGCACCCTTCCTCCTTCTAGTGAAGAACCACTAATAACAGTGCCCCACTCAGCCACCGATCTTCCTTCAACCTCATCTCTTCTTCCTATGTCCACACCATTAGACACATTTAACCCCCCTATTTTCCCTTCCTTTACTTATCCCGATGGTTCCCCTTCCTCCACCAAACATCAGGTGGTTTTTGACATTCTGCAATCACCATCAACCTCCCCCTTTTCCTCTCCTACTTCAATGAGCCTTCTAGCAACGACTCTTTTTGTGGCTCCTTCAACATCTCCCTTCTTCTCACAAACACCCTCCCTTTCCCAGAGTGTAACCCTTCCCCCTTTGAGATCATTAGAACAATCCTCTGGGCTGCCCCCCTTCATACCCATCATGAGTGAGTCCACTTCCCTAGTTGCCTCCACTCCTTCTTCCTTCTCCGACCAAAATACTCGATTCCTTAATTTAGAGGAACTTATTTCAAGGATGGAGAGACTGCGCCATGGCTTGGAGATGGTATGCTTTCCCAACTGCCTTTGTATATGTTTTCAGTAATAACTTCATTCTACATCTTCTATTTTCAGGTGATGACAAATTATCAGGAGTTGGACCGCTCCTTCTCCCACTATCGAGCCCAGCTTCAACAGCAGACCCACCAACAACTGGAGGATCAGGATGCCTTCAAGGATAGGGAGAAATTCTTACTACATGAATTGTTCCGCTATCGGGACCAACTAGCTGAAGCCCATCGTCAAAGACAGGAAGATGTTGAGGCCATAGCAGCCCTTCAGAACCAACGACAGAGGGATGCCGAAATCATGTCCACTTTTCAAAGTATTCAACAGAGAGACGATCATGCCACTACTTCCTGAGAAAATTCCTTGTCACAAGAACTGGTTGGCTGTCAGAACCAAATGGATGAAATCCAACAATAGAGACAGGAGGATACAAACATTATAGCAACCCTTTGAGCTCAATAGTTGAAGGATGCAGAGGAAATATCCACCCTCCGTACCCGGCTGAGCAAGGAAATATAGGAGAACTCATCTTTAATATCGGCTAGGGAGTATGCTCATGCTCGAACACGTAGGCAAGAAACTTATCTATAACAGTTGAGTAATGAGATCACCCGCACTAGGGCATATACTGAGGCAGTGGAGGGGATTTCGGCTTCCATGCGTCAAGATATGATGGACATGTCAAAAGTCATGCAGCAAGATCAAACTTCCTAGTCCGACGATGTGTCCACTCTAGTTGATGCCATAATACAAGTCTCCCAGCGCAACTGTCAAGTATGATGAGTTCTCTGGGAGCATAGAGAACATTGCGCCAGGTTCCACCAAGGTGCACACACATTCAATCCAAACCAAAAAAAGTGCTTGCAGTCTCTGATGATGGCTACCTATCAAGATGGATTCAATGAGGCAGTCCGACAATATGCCAATCATGGGCTCCCTCCCGCTAATCAAACGGACCTTTTCCTGTAGTGAGAGATTGGCTTTAGGCGTTATACCCCGGATCATTTTAGATTATAATCTTCCTGCTGTCTCTCTAGACAATGTTATACATTTGTCACCTTGAACCCACTAACATTTAGGAATGAACTATGCCACAAATTACTTGTGCTTGATATGGCTCTTTGTCTTCTTTACTCTGTGAATGAGAAACTGACTTACCATGATAATTATTCTTCGCACTTGCTCCCAATTATGAATTGTATTGTTATAAACTAGCGGCTATGTTATATTCTTCTCCTCCACACTTCATAGGAAATATATAAAACTTCTCCCTTTAACAACCTTCTTTTACATAGTATGGAAGTGTTTTAGATGTACAACATTCCAAGGTCGAGGTAAGTCTTTTCCCTTATCATCTCTTAGGTAATAAGCTGACCTGACCACTCGACGAGTAACAATATAAGGTCCTTCCAAGTTAGGAGCCAGCTTTCAGGGTCCCCTACAGGGTTGACCTTGCACAACACTAAGTCACCTTCCTGGAACCTCTTGGGTATCACCCTTTTATTAAAGGCTCGTTGGATCCTTTGCTTATAAGCTTTAGCTCGTATTCGGCTTGTTCTCGCTTTTCTTCTAACAAATCTAATTCAGTGCCTCTTATAATTTGATTTTGTTCTGGCTCATACAGATCGACTCGGGCGCTACTCAGAATGGTTTCTACCAGGATAACTTCCTCAGTTCCATACACCGAGCTAAATGGGGTCTCTCCAGTGGCTGTTTTCGAAGTAGTTCGATAGGCCCACAGAATCCCAGGAAATTCATCCACCCATTTTCCTCTCTCGATGCCCAACTTAGTCTTTAATCCTTGGATGATGATTTTCTTAGTCACCTCAACCTGACCATTAGCATGAGGATGAGCTACCGAAGTGAAAGCTTGTTGAATGTTGAGAATTTGACACCATCCTCTAATCTTCTTGCCCTGAAATTGTCACCCATTATTGCTTATTAATCTTCGGGGAACTCCATATCGACATATAATACTCTTACAGAGGAACTGTATGATTGCATCTTCTATAATTTTTGCTAAAGGTTCAGCTTCTACCCATTTAGAGGAGTAATCAATAGCTACCAATAGAAACTTCTTCTGCAAAGGAGCAGGAGGCATGGGACCCACTATATCCATTCCCCATTGATCAAAGGGGCAGGAAGCAACTACAACTCTCATCAACTCGGCTAGTCATTCAGACCTATTGCTTTGTTTCTAACAGGATGAGAAAATCTGCACCAAATGGGTTGCATCTTGATGAAGAGTTGGCCAGAAATACCCAGCCAACAATACTTTCATTGCCAAGGCTCTTCCTTCCAAATGATTGCTGCAACATCCCTCGTGTACTTCTCGGAGCACCGATTCGGTGTCTTCCTTCCACAAGCATTTCAATAGGAGGCACCCAAAAGATATCTTATACAGAATCCCATCAACAATTGTGAACCGTTTTGCTCTGGTCGCCAATATAGATGTTGCTCCTCTTTCATCAGGAACCTTCCCTTGCTGTAAATATGCCATAATATCATTTCTCCAATCGAGGACCTGATCATTTTCCGGTGCCACCTCTTCCATACTGCATATTACCAAGGAGTTAAGAACCTCCATGCAAACATATCCTAGCTGTTTTAACCCTTCTAGGGCACTAGCTAGCTGAGCAATTCATCCGCCTTTCGGTTGTTTTCTATTAGAATCTACTGCAGGATGACCTCCTGGAAATGAGCTTTTTCTTTTTCAAAAGCTATTAGATATTTTTGCAATCTCTCTTCCCGAACAATAAAAGAACCCTAGAGTTGCAACACAGCTAACTGGGAATCTGAATGCATAATAATTGAAGTTGCCCCAACAGCTTTGGTTGTCTGCAATCTAGTCAGGATGGCCTCATACTCTGCCTCATTATTGGATGCCTGGTATCCCAGGCCAACGACTATGTGAGTTTCTTCCTCTTCAGAAGATACAAACAACACCCCTACTCCGCTGCCTTTAGACCCAGAAGACCCATTCACAAAAACATTCCATACCTTTTCCCTTCTATTTTTTTGGCTGAACTATTTTCCAACATTGTGGGTACCTTTGTTTAGAAACCGACTAACGATTGAGCCTTGACAGCAGTTCAGGGATAGTAGTGAATGTCATATTCACTTAGCTCCACAACCCACTTGGCAAACCTTCCTGAAAAATTAGGTTTAGTAACTACTTTACCTAATTCGTTGTGAGACCATACATTGACCGGATGGGCTAGGAAATATGACCTCAACTTACGAGCTATCAAAAATATGATATATGTCAATTTCTCCAACTCAATTTACCGTGACTCTGCTCCTTTCAAGATATGACTGGTATAATAAATGGGCTATTGTTGAGAACCTTCCTGCTTCAACAACACTGAATTGATTGCTTCTTCTAAAACTGCTAAATACATCCACAATGTTTCTCCTGAGACTGGTTTGGCTAGCAGAGGCAGTTCAGCTAAATACTTTTTTAGTTCTCGAAAAGCTTGCTCACACTAATCATCCCACTAGAATCGAGTGGCCTTGCGCAGAATTTCAAAGAAGGGTAGCCCCTTGTCTGTCGATCTGGCTATAAATCAAGACAAGGAAACTATTCTTCCCACTAACTTTTGAGTCTCCTGTAGATTAGTAGGTGACTTCATATTGTAGAATGCATGCACCTTCTCTGGATTAGCCTGCAACCCCTTCTTTGTAACAATATATCCCAGAAATTTTCCACTTTTTACTTTGAAAAGAAACTTATTGGGATTTAGCTTCATATTATACCTTCTCAAAGTAGCAAAGGTTTCTTCCAAGTCTATTACTAAGTCCCGAGTCATTTTGGACTTGACCAGAATGCTGTCAACATACACCTCCACATTCTTACCTTTTTTTTCTACAAAAAATTTGTCCATGAGTCGTTGATAGGTAGCTCCTGTGTTCTGTAGGCCAAAAGGCATCACTACATAAGAATATAACTCTCCTTCTGTCACAAAACTGACATGCTTCTGATCATCCTTCTCTAGTAGGATTTAATGATACCCTTGGTAGGCATCAATGAGAGATACAACTTCATACCCCACAGTAGAGTCAACTAATTGATTAATACGAGGAAAGGGGTAGCAGTCTTTAGGGCATGATTTATTCAAATCACGAAAGTCGATACACATCTTCCACTGCCCAGAGGGCTTGGGGACCAGAACTACATTAAAAATCCACTCGGGGAATTGAATTTCTTTAACGTGACCAACTTGCAGTAATTTATCTACTTCTTCAGCAATGACTTTATCATTCTCGGGCCCGAAATGTCACCTTTTTTACTGGACGGGCCAAACTCCTCGAGTGATGTTAAGATGGTGCTCAGCTACTTTAGGATCTATCCTCATGAGGTCATGTACATCCCTGGTGAAGATATCTTTATTTCTACGTAGGCAGTTCGCCTGCTTCCAAGTGGGGATGTCATTCGGGGTGACTGAAGGGCCTTCGCTTGCTGACCCTCCTTGCGAAGTACCCTCTTGAGCAGGTATTTGCTGGCCCGGTAGGAGAGGAGCTTGAGGTCTTTCGTTGTAGGGTCCAGGGCGAGCCATATTTGGTCGACGACCCCTTCTTGCCTATCCTCCAATCTGAGGATGTAGTTGTGGATAAGTAGCGTGAATGTGCTCTAACTCCTCTTGCAACTTGAAACAGCGACCACTGGTATGGCCATACTCCATATGGTACTGGCAGAAATAAGGGGTAGGGGGATTCCAGGGAACTCCACGATATCGAATTAGGCACTGAAGAATGCCCTGTTGATCATACGCCTCCATTTCTTGCTCTTTCCACGTTCACGGGGGAGGTATGGCATCATCAGCCATGATCTTTAAGGGAGGGGTCGGACGAGTTTCGGTCAATAATAATCTGGGCCTGGGTGCTTTTGGTATGAAAGGCCTAACATATTCTCTTTCGGGAGGTGCTTGAGGGGTTATAGGATGACTTCTTTCCGCTGGGGCTGCTGTAGGCATCTGTTCAGCTCGCATAACTTTTAGCCCCTCTTCTTCATTTATGTATTCTTCGGCGCGACATAGAAATTCCTCATAGTTGGCCGCTGGTTTTCTCAATAAGGAGCTAAGAAAAGGTCCTTCTCTCATCCCATGAGGGATAGCCACCATCAGAATATCTGACCCTGTTGAAGGGATATTCCTAGTAGTGGTGATGAACCAATGAAGATAACCTCTGAGAGATTCTGAGGGTTCTTGCTTGATATGTAGTAAAATTGAAGCATCATATTTATAAGTCTTACAGCTAGCAAATTCTTGGTGGAAAACTCCCTTAAGATCTACAAAGCAGGTGATAGATCCGGGAGGTAGAGCACCAAACCATCTCTATGCTGAGCCTGTTAATGTGGTGCAAAAAACTCGACACTTAAGGGCATCTGTGTAGCAATGAAGAGAGGCAACTCTTACAAACTGCGACATATGTTCCTCTAGATCAGTAGTGGCATCATATTTCTCCACTTGTGGATTCCTGAAATATGGAGGTGGCATCTCAGAAAAAATGTCAGCGGTGAATGGACGAGGCTTATAAACTTTCGGAGCCCTAGTGGACTGACTTTCTCCCTGATCTTCTCGCCTTATTTGTGTCACCAGCAGGGTAGGTTGATACACCCTCCCCATAGGTACTTCACCTGGCAGGGCTTCCGTATGTTGTAGAGTAATTGGACGAGCTAGGGGAGGTAGTTCAAGCACCGGTTCTCGAGGAGAGGGCTCACCATAATGGAGAAGAAGATACCCCACCCTTCTCCTTTCCTTAGCCAGAGCATCAGCCACAGCAGCATCCACCATGGCCTGTAACTGCGCGGGTAGCAGTGTGATGGGGCTCTCCTCTGCAGAAGAGCCTGCTGGATCTGGTATTTCATCTAATGACATCTCAACGTCTTGCTCAATGAAAGTTTCCCTTATAGGGTGCCAACTGATGTGGATACACAAATTTTCTCACCTCCTTTTTAATGCAAAAGAGCATCCAAAAGGCTTAGGATTCTCTCCAACTGCAACAGTAAGAGAGAATGAATAGAGACACAAGGTTTAACGTGGTTCGGAATTCTAATTCCTACTCCACGGGATAAGCTCCCCAATGAGCTACGGTGTCAAAGCACTTTTACTATGAACTTCTCCTTCTTGGAAATATTTCTAGAGGTGGAGAAAACCCCTTACAACTTCAGTGGTGTACAATATATAGAGAGAGAGTATGAACAACCCCCACTTCCCTGTTATTATCTTCCTTCTACGATGTGAGGTCTCCCTTCCCTTCGATGATGTCCCCCTCCTCTTGACGTGGAACTAGCAGTGATAGTGGTCCCTTGCCCTTTTTTGGAAAGAAGAAGAAGAAGAAGAAGATCCAGTTGACCATCCTTTCTCCTCTCTCCTTCCTTCCCCTTTATCCTCCTCGTCTTCCTTCGCTCCCTGTGCTATAACGAACTGCCCTGATCACCGTCCATGTGGAAGGCTCCTCTTCCCTGGAGAGTAATTATGTTAGGAGGATAAGGAATGGAAACTCCAAATATTCCGTGGGGTCCTAGTTTGTTATATCAAATAACAAACTCTCATAAACTGCCAATTCCTTGGGTCCTCCCTAGTGAGTTGGAGTAGTAGGAAGCAACCTTGTGTTGCTTTATCCACCACCGAGGCCGAATATGTGGCTATGGGTGGTTGTGTAGCTCAATTATTATAGATGAAACATACCTTAGAAGATTATGAGCTATCTTACTCCAACATGAAAGTATTTTGTGATAATGTGAGCACCATTAACTTGACCAAGAATCCGGTGCATCACTCTAGAACCAAGCACATTGAAGTGAAACATCACTTCATTAGAGACCTTGTGGCTAAGGGGGACATTGAGCTTAATTACATTGAATCTAAGTCCAACCTAGCCGACATCTTTACCAAGCCTCTCCCCGAAATAGAATTTTCATCACTTAGGAGAGAACTTGGAATGTGCTTTGTAGAATAGAAATGTAGGTTTGCATGATCCTATAGAAATAGTAGGATTTATACCTTTAACCATCTCACAAAATACTTAGGAAACCATGATTTTTGTATTGAGCCACCTAGACAACATGTGAGATGTTAGGAAGATGCACTTGGTTCATCATGCTTGTTATGATGCATTATTATAAACCAAAGTGTCATCTAGAGACATTAATCCTTCATTGGACCAATCATTGGGAAGACCTATGTACAATTAATGTGCATATAGCTCCAAGAATATGATTGGAAATGTTAAATAAAATAAAATTTAAACTATGTCTATCAAACCTTGAGAAACAATTTCTTATTGATAAGCCAAAGTGATACAAAGTTTTGCAAAACTATCATAACTTTTGCAAAATCTCAAGATTGTGTCAATATCAAAATCTAGAGGTGATATAATTTTAAAATAATTTTACCTTGATAGGAAATGATCTAACAATATTACCCACAAAATTTCGTGATTTTTTTTATCTTTATTGAATTAATTATGAATTTTTTAATCTGGCCAAAAAGGCTATCGGTGATATCGGTCGATCGTACACTGCCTTGATTCCGATATCTGACGATATCGAACCAGCTTACGGTTCGTTATTAGTTCGACCGCCATTTATAACGATCATTGCCGCATCTGTAATCATTTGTATACGATCGCGGTTTGATCGATCCCCATCGATTCATCACGACTAACGACAGTCGACTAATGTCGCAGTTTTTAGGGCTTTCCACCGGTTCGACTCACCAAAAAACCTCCCGATTTTCTCTTCTCTTCCTCTTCCGATGAACCTCCACCGCACCGTTTAGACGTTCTCCTTCATTTTTTCGGCAACTTCACCGACCGGTGCTCCCATTTGGAGTGCTCTCCGACTCGAGGACCTCCTCTTGTCACCCTGTTCACGCCCTAGTTTCCACTCACTCGGCTAGGGTTCCGTGGACACTCGCCTTTGATTTTTCACTATGCCGCCTAGGTAAATTCTCATTCCTGATCAATGTTTGTTTGTTCCTATGATTGTATTTCACTAACCCGTGCTTGTTTTGTTGTCTTTGTCCATGCATCATCCTTAACCTACATTGTGCATACTCTTTTTGTTGTCTTTTCACACATTTAGACTTAAGCACTTTGCTACTAAGCGCTGCACCTCCTCCGACCAATGAGGGCTCACAAACCCTCGACCCTGGCCGATCCTCGATTTCCAAACTCCGCACTTGAAAGTGCTTTCAATAAAAACAAATTCCAACTTATTCCACCTAGATCAATGGATCCCAATTTTCTTAAAGACTACTGTTTTGACATTGTTCAAATCATTCAACATTACAAACTTGAGTCTTTAGTTTTTTGTAAACTTCATGTAAATATCACTCTCCTATCTGAATTTTTCAACAACCTGCGACCGGTTGGAGATGGGCTGAGATACCGGACTCGCGTTGCTCAGCGCGATTTGGATTTCAGTCCCCAGATCTGGACCAATTTTCTCGGATGTCTTTCTTCCGAGAATGATTTCATTTTATATCCATCTTGGAGTGAACCTCTTCCACCTCCCTTTGAGAAGATTTCTTTAGATTCCCTTCATACTACTTTCTATCACTCTCTTCGACCTTTGAACACCAATCTATTTCAATCACAAGAACTTTCTGCCTCTGACAATGTCCTTTATAAGGTCATTGCTCATTGTCTTCTCCCTATAGTTACCCATGGTTTGGCCTTGGTTTGCCCTCCACACTTACTTCTCATGCATATCTATCGTCAATACTCAGACATCAATATTGGTCTCAATACCTTCCATTGCATCTCCCATTTCATAAGGCCAAACAATGGGAAGGTTCATATACCATTTGGAAATGTCCTTACCCAATGGCTCAGCTCCGTAGGCATTGATGTCAATATAGGAGTCATTAAAGTCATGAATAGAAAATATGATCAGATGACTCGACGGAGCTTCTCCTTGGCGGGCCTGAAGGCCGACAAAGGATCCATTTTCTAGGACCCAGCACGACGGCTAGCAGGTGGCGCTCCAGCACCAGAGGATGCCACTGTGGAAGGAGTTGCTGAGGGTGTTGCTGAGGGAGCAGATGCGGGGGAGACTGCTGCAGGCGATACTGTTATGCCAGATACATCTTTCATTGCCCGCTTCGATGCTTTTGCGGAGCGGGTAGACACACGTTTTGAGGAGCTCCGCTTAGAGCATCAAGAGCTTCGCCGGGAGCATCAGGAGCTCCTCTCCCTCGTGAGAGGGGTGCATCTGCAGCAGCAGGACATCTTGGCGATTCTCCGTCCTGCTGCACCTGGACACCCACCTCACGATGGTTCATCATCTGCACCGATGGATGCTGAGGACGATGATCGTTAGCTCATTTTTTTTTATTTTCTTTTTGGCCGTATGTATGGCATAAACTCCTACTTGTGTCATGACTTTTGATTAATGAAATGAAATTGTGTCTTTGTTTTAATTAATTTCTATTAGTGTCTACAACTTGTTATTTGTCAAGTTTAGAAGTTGAGCATATAGTACGAAGTTATGAATATTGATACGATACAATTACACTTTTTGAGTCATAATTTTGTTATTTTGAATATCGTATAAATCCATTAATCTGATGAGCATGTTTTTCGTCTAATATTTTTCATATGTTATATTAGTCGAATAAAATGTGTATGACATTTACGTATTGCTACACCGTCTTACAATAGAAGCATCAAAGGCTTTGACCCAGTCAGAAGAAGCGACATGTCTCATGGACCAATGAGAAAGGACCAAAGTGCAACTACGAGCCCGGAAGCAACATGGGTTCATGAATGCTTATCGGTCGAATCGGTGACACTGTTTTGGAATAGAAAATGGTTTTTCATCGGTTAAAAGGTTCAATTTTGGACATTATATGATTTCCACAGTGTATACATGATAACTTGTATGGAAAGGCGGATTTTCTTGGTGCACTGGTTTAGGGGGAGCTACATCCCTTATTTCTATAATTGTTGGTGCAAGGCTAGTGTTGGGTTTCCGGCACCGCGGCGTGTGTGTGTTCGATCATGTTTCGTAAACATGAACACAACGGAAGCAATTAAAAATAATAAATCTATATTTATTACAACACACACAACACATGCATGCTATTACAACAAGTGTAGACATAACCGTAAATTAAAATTTGCAATAAAAGGAAATTAAACTACGTTATACCTTCCGTATGACGTGTAGCGGGAACGGCATCAACCGGAACGATCCTCGTAAGAATCGTCTCTATCCGTATCCACGCCGAGCTCCTCGGGATGACTTCGCTAAGTCACGAGCTTCGTCTTCGTACGGGTTACTAGCCTCGTGTTGAAGACGACGTGATCGAGAGATGATCACGATCCGAATCCAAAGCGAGTTCTCAAAACTCGCTTCTCCGGAGAGGTGTTCGTCAACCGTTTGACGAATCCTTCGTCCTCCACCTCAGAGGATTACCGGAGATCAAATCCCCGGTAAGTTAGCCACTGTCGGAGCACTAACCGTCGTCCAAATGACGCTCCGACGAGAGGAGGAGAAGCTGTCCAGAAAACTGGACAGCTTGGTGGAGGAGTAGGCGCCGGCCAAAACAAGGAGAGAAAAAGCTCACCTTGATGCCGAACCTATAGGAGATCACCGGAGGGTCGCCGGAGGTTCACCGGCTGGAGCTTGGACGCCGGCAAGGGTCTTGGACGGCGGCACAAAGCTGGGCGGCGGCAGCTTTAGGGTTGGCGCCGATTAACTCCTCCAAGGAGTGGGCAGCAACTCAAGGGGGGGCTAGGGTTTGGATTAGTTAGGGTTTAACAATCCCTTAAGCCCACTTTTATAGAGAACTAATTCTCTTAATGGTTAATGGATCATATCCATAAAGCCCGTTAACCCGCTCCATTAAGATAAGTTAAAATAAACCAAACCATGATGGTTTATTTTAAGTTAAAATGAACCGAACCAACCTTTGGTTCATTCGTTTAATATAAACCAAACCCTTTGGTTTATTCTCATCCATTGGATTAGAACCAAACCATTTTGGTCCATCCATTATGTCTTCATAAGACACTGCCCATCCACGCTTCCATTGCAACTGAAACAATTTCATGCTCGCTTTATGTTTGGTCCAACCAAACATAGTTTCTCTGGGTGTGAGAATCTCATTCTCAAGCTCATTTTCAATCCTTTGGATTACACTCGTTGTGCGTGTGACCAAATAGGTTCTCGGTTTATGTTGGCCGTCTATAATTAACCATTAATTATAGAACGATCATGAGTGGCACCTAGTAGTACATCATGATCCCCAATTAACCGAAAAGATCAATCTTGATCCGTAACTATTTCAAACCCTTCAAGAGCTCGAATGAATCGTGCCCCATTCCTTCACTCATCTTATACCCACTTGGTTCAGACATGGTCTATTGTGTCACCCACTAGGTCGACTCACGCCACACCTAGCCCAAGTATCATTTCTCGTCCCTACTGATTCTAGTTACTCCACATGTATCAAGAGTACTTTACTCTAAACATGTAATGCTTTGGCCAAAGACTTTAGTAACAATCCGACGAGAGGCCATGGGTATACATCTCCTCGCAAGGAGTGGTGAATCTTTATAGGCTATTCAAACACCTTCGATCACTTCGACTTATACCCAATCATCCCGGGTCCACATCTCCTTAGAGATGTTTGCTTAAGATGTCAAAGCATAAGTCTCCATGATCAAGATGACTTGAATACCGCAAGTCAAAGGAACATCACACTTAAGCCACAGTAAGAACTTCATTGACATATCTATATATGCAGAGAACCATATGAAGTCTTACTACCGTCACCCAATGAACTAGTTACCATAACTAGCATCCACGATTAACTCCGGACATCACAATGTCTCCAGCCAGTGAGAATCAGCTGCTTGGATACACCAAGGAGTATACCTCGTGCTAGTCTCGACAGAATTGATGGTGTCCAAATCCATCAATTCATCAACTAGGGATAATTCCGATACATCACAATTACACATGTAGAGATACTCACTAGTTGTGATCCAATCACAAATTCTCTCATGCTGTGAATCGTATCGTGGACATTTAGTAAATGAGTTTAAGATCCAATCAAATACATTAAACATGTATACTCAAATAGTGAATCTTCATTTATCATATAAATGGTTCATACATAAGGCGATTGCCTTAGGACATCTCTCATATATTACTAACAGCTAGGACATATTTGCTTATTCTATTGCTTATGCCTTGCCTCACATGTTATTTCCACATCATGAAACATGTCTTGGATTTAGGGGGAGCTTCATATCAATTTTATACCTTTGTTCAAGATATGTCAATTCTTTCCTGCACTTATTGGATAAACTCTTCACTTTTTGTTGTATGTCAAAGGGGGAGAAGGGATATTTAAGTTAGAATTCATATTGAAATATGTTTATATGTATGTGTTAAAGACCTAACTTAAATGATTGCCAAACATCAAAAAGGGGGAGATTGTTGGTGCAACAATGCCCCAAGCATTTATATATTTTGATGTTTGGATAATCATCTAAGTTAGGCAATGTTTTGTGATCTAATTGTAAACATGTTTAAGTGAAAGGAAAATCCAAGTATGAAGACTTGGTATAAGACAAGTCCAAGTGTGATCTTGGCAAAGAGAAGTCAAAGGAAAGGTGTTGGTCTTGGCAGCGTAAGTCCAAGCATGTAGTCTTGGCGGCGTAAAGTCCAAGCAGTCCTTGGAAAATAAAGACCAAAGGAAAGTCTTGGCAGTATAAGTCCAAGCATGTAGTCTTGGCGGCATAAAGTCCAAGCGTACTTTGGCAAAGAAGAAAACCAAAGCATGACGAAACCGAAGGAAGCTTTTGAAGGCAAGCGCATGGATGGAGTCGTGGACTCAAAGAAATCCTGGAGGTGCAAGGCTGATGGAGAAGCTAGAAGGTTAAGTCTAAGCTTAGGTTATGTTTTCAAGTATGAATTAGTCATACTTGGGGTGTGCCAGTCGACTGGAACATGGTGTCGGTCGAACTGGCCCTTAAAATGCAACATTAGAGGTCGAAGATCTAGCGATCGGGGTTATCCTACCGAACTGGTGAGAGTCGACTTGCACTTACCGCCGCATACAAGCCGCGGCAATGATCGACAATAATGGCACGATCACAACAATGGCTCAGACCGCGGCCGATTAAGGCGAGACGAATCGCCACTGTTGGAAGTCGACTGATAGTCTTCCCCTTGGCGATGACGACTGCAAATCCCGCAAATCCGGCTGTTCAAAAGCCGTTAGAATCGACGGCAATCGACTGATGTAAGTCATCAGTCGACTGATAGACCTCCAACGGGAAAAAGAGGCTCTTTCCTATAAAAAGAGCCCAAGGAGAGCAAGAAGGGGCTAATGCATATATTCTGATCATTCTTCTAAGCTCCCACAAGTTTTCCAAGCTTTCTAAGTGTATTAATCTCCCTCCACCTCTCAAATCTTCATTGTCATCTTTTGTAAGAAGAGGTCTTTGTAAAGAGAAAGCTTCTTAGTGGAATTGCTTGGGTTGATCCACCTTAAGGATCGCCGTGGAGTAGGAGTGTTATCTCCGAACCACGTAAAGGCCTTGTTAGCATTGCTTTTTGTTTTTACATATATTATTTGTGTTTGCTTCCGCTAATTACTCTTGTAGAAACGAAAAGTGCTATTCACCCCCCCCCCCTCTAGCTTCCAAACGATCACCAACACCAACAACTAGAAAAAAAGAACTTAAGCTAGGGTTGTTGGCAACACTTCGTTGTTGTAGAGTCGTCGGAGAGTTGCAGCGTTGCGGAGGCTTTTGAGCACTTAGAATTGATGAAGAAACCCTATGTTAGGTCCTCCTTTTATAGCCTTTGAGCCCCTTTTCGAGAGGAACCCTAGCCAATCATATTTGAGCACCACTCCCCTTGAAATTTGGTGATAAGCCTTGACTCCTCGAAGCTGATCCTTTGACCATCAGTCGACTGATGGCCATCATCACCGATCGATGGCGATCGCCGAGTGCTAACCTCCTAGCCGATCGACGATTGACGATACGAGTCCTCCAAGCCGGCAATGATCGATGCTTGCTGCAAGTCAAAGTTATCTCAACAAAAACATAATTTCGACAGTCGTCAATTGTCCGATCTCGACCTAGACCATCTATAGGATGTCTTTGGTCGGATCTACGCTTAAGATCATCCCTGTAAAGAGGATACGACCTCACTTACACTCACACACACACGAGCTTACCTCGATACTTACTGTGTCACTTTCACTTCTGGCCTTCCACCCGATTCCTTCGACTCCCTCCGAAGTCACCCGAGTGTCGCCCGACCACCGCGGCTTCCTCCGAGTGTCACTAGCCTTCAGCTCTAGCTATAGCAATTTTCTGCACACTCGATTCAGCTCGTGAGATAATGACACGAGCTTAACTTTGTATCGTTTGCTATAATCAAAACTCAGGTTCAACTTAGGTGCCTACTGCACCAACAATCTCCCCCTTTTTGATTTATGGCAAACCCACATACAAAGTTAAGAAAAATAACTTAAGTGCATTAAGCAAAATGAGTAAGAGATATGCATGAATGAGCAGGAGTATAAAAACTTTTATGCATGAATGAGCAAGAGTATATAAAAACTTTTTGTTCAAGTGCTCCCCCTTGAGGAATCCTCCCCCTTGACCGACGGTGAGTACTTGAGGAAGAGTTTTAACTCTCCCCCTTGGTGTTTGCTACTAAACAAAAGAATTAAGTAACCGAAATTACTTAATATTGGCCATAGTGTTTAAAATAAGTTTTAAGTTAAGAGATCAACCTTGGCCTTTACTTCCATTTGTTAACAAGTTAACTTACTTCCATTTTGTTAACAAGAACAAGTTAACTGAATGTGTTTAAGTTAAGAATTCTCTTGACTTGTTTTGTTAACTTAAAGATAAGTAAGCCTTTGCCATACAAAAAAAATGATCCCTTAACTTTGGCCTTTTCCTCCCCCTTTTGCCATATATCGAAAAGAGTTTGGGTGTGTGTGAAATAAGTATTAATTTTAAAGTCCAAGCATGTTCCACATAATTTTGAAAATAATATACTGAAAATAAGTTCATCTATAAAATGTTCGACTCAAATTTGGCTTGATTGATATGAAAGATCAACCAGTCCTGGTCAGAGTCGGTTAGTATGTATGATTATACTCCGTGGTTCATAGCGATGCACTAGCTCTACATCTGGAACCAGGAGTAAGGTCCTAACATCTCACGCCCATCTACGTGGCTAAGTACACAAACACATTAGTCCTATGTGTTGTGAGATGTACTGGCTCCTTAAATCTATAGGTGCATGATATCTAAGGTATGTCCTATGCTAGTTCCATAAAAATGAAAATTAAGAAATAGTAGTAAGAAAATATAATTTGCAAGTTCCTATTCTACTACGCACTTGCCCAATTTTCGTCTTAATAGACTAAATTCGGCTTCGGGTAGGGGTTTAGTAAATAGGTCTGCTAAGTTAGACTTTGATTCGACGTATTCGAGTTGTATGGCTCCGTTGGCCACATGTTCTCGAATGAAATGGTGTTTGACCTCTATATATTTGGTCCTAGAGTGACATATCAGATTCTTTGTAAGATTAATTGAACTAATGTTATCTACGTGAAGTTTAGTATTCGTAAAGTCTAACTTAAAGTCGCGGAGAGTGTGCTTCATCCAAAGAAGCTGAGTGACACACTCACCCATCGCGATGTATTCGGCTTCGGTGGTAGATAAGGCAACACAATGTTGCTTCCTACTGCACCAACTCACTAGACTCGAGCCGAGAAGTTGACAACAACCACTCATACTCTTTCTATCGAGCTTACTACCGGCATAGTCCGAATCGGAGTAGCCGATTAGTTCGAACTCGGTAGATCTAGGATACCAAATATCGACATTAAGTGTACCCTTTAGATATCTAAGGATACGCTTGACTAGAGTTAGGTGAGACTCCTTGGCACAGGTTTGAAACCTTGCGCACATACTTACTGCAAATCAGATATCAGGTCATCTTGCAGTTAAGTAAAGGAGACTCCCTATTACGCTCCTATAGTATTTTAAATCAATTGGGTTTCCAATTACATCTTCTTCTATATTAACTTTAGTTGCCATTGGGGTATTAATAATTTTAGCGTCTTGCATTCCAAAGCGTTTAATTAATTCCCTAGTATATTTGCGTTGATGTAGGTATACTCCATCTTTAGTTTGTTTAATTTGTAAGCCTAAGAAGAAACTTAACTCGCCTACTAAATTCATTTCAAATTCACTTTCCATAAGTGAAATGAACTCATTTAGTAGGATTGAGTTGGTGGTTCCAAAAATAATATCATCTATGTAGATTTGGGCTATGAATATGTCTTTACCTAAGGTTTTTACGAAAAGGGTTGGGTCAACTACACCTTGGTTAAAACCTTTGGACTTAAGATAAATCGAAAGTCTCTCGTACCAAGCTCGAGGAGCTTGTTTAAGTCCATAGAGAGCTTTCTTTAACCTAAGGACATGGTCGGGTTTGTCTAAACTTTCAAAATCGGGGGGTTGACTAACATAAACTTCTTCTTTAATGTATCGATTTAAGAACGAAGATTTCACATCCATTTGAAACAACTTAAATCCTCGATGTGTTGCATACACTAATAGCATTCGAATGGACTCTAATCTAGCTACTGGGGCATAGGTCTCATCGTAATCTAAACCTTCGACTTGACTAAAACCTTTAGCAACTAGTCCAGCTTTATTTCTAACTACTTCACCTTTATCATCAATTTTATTTCTAAACACCCACCTTGTTCCAATGATTGTTTTATCTTTAGGTGGTGGTACTAATTCCCATACTTCATTCCTAGTGAATTGAGCCAACTCTTCTTGCATTGCAATAATCCAATCGGGATCAAGAAGAGCTTGGTCAATAGTTTTGGGTTCAATTTTAGAAATCAAAGATATTTGACTAAGGTTTCTGTATGAGGCTCTAGTTCGAACTCCTAGACTTGGATCACCTATCACTTGGTCGATAGGATGATTCGTTTGAGTCCTAGTTGGATTTGGGTTTGAGTCTACAACTTGATAAATAGGATGACTCGTTTGAGTTCTAGTTTGGTTGGAGTCATCTATCACTTGGTCAATAGAGTGACTTGGTTGACTTAGGTTAGGATTAACACTAGACCTGATCTCCGGATCAGAGTTAGGTCTAGTATGATTCGGCTCGCTAATTGGGGTTGCCAGGGGTTTTATAGGTTCGTGTCCTTCATTAAATACTACATTGATAGTCTCCTCGACTCTAAGGGTGTCGTGGTTATATACTCTATAAGCTTTGCTGGTAGTCGAGTATCCTAGAAAGATTCCGATCGTGGTTTTGGATGTAAATTTCCTTAGGTAATCCTTAGTGTTTAGAATATGTACCTTACACCCAAATACTCTAAAGTACTTGATGTTAGGTATTTTATCGTGATAAATATCGTATGAGGTCTTAAGGTGCCTCTTTACCGTAAGGATCCTATTTAGGACATAGCATGTCGTACTCACGGCTTCCACCCAAAACCTATCGGGTAGGTTATACTCATTTAACATTGTCCTAGCGGCTTCTTGTTGGGTTCTATTTTTGCGTTCTACTAGGCCATTTTGTTGTGGAGTTCTAGGGCAAGAGAACTAATGGTGGTATCCATTTAGGTTACAGAATTCTGTAAACCTATGGTTTTCGAATTCACCACCATGATCAGTCCTAAGTCTTTTGATTTTAATGTTTTGTTGATTTTCTATTAACTTAAATAGGTTGATTAATTGATCTAGGGTATCACTTTTGTGTTTGATGAACCTAACCCAAGTAAATCTAGAGTAGTCATCAATAATGACTAAACAGAATTTACTTCCATTAAGTGACTTAGCTCCGTCTGAATAAAATAGATCCATGTGTAGGAGCTCAATCACACTTTTGGTTCGTTCTTGATTAGTTAGTTGTTGTTGTGTCCTAGATTGTTTACCTTGTTGACAAGCATTACATATTTTATTATCCAAGTTATTGAGGTTAGGCAAACCTCTGACTAAGTCACTCTGACTCATCTTGTGGATGAGTCTTGGGTTTGAGTGACCGAGTCGTCGGTGCCACAACCATGATTCCTCTTGCCGTGTCATAAGACACTTAGTTGAGGAGTTAGTTAAGTTAATAGTGTAAATGTTATTATTTCTAGTTCCCTTAAGAATTGTTTTAGAGGTTTCGCTTGTATTAATTACGCATTCATTTTCTAGAAATATGACCTTATAGTTATTATCACACAATTGGCTTACACTAAGTAGATTATATTGAAAATTTTCTACTAATAAAATGTTTTGAATAACAAAATTTGAGTTAAGCTCAATATCACCTGATCCGATGATTTTGAGCTTGTCGTTATTTTCGAAGGCTACCGATCTTTGTCGTTTGAATCGAAGCTTCGAAAACTTGAGTTGATCCCCGGTCATGTGTCGGGAGCAACCACTGTCCAATATCCATTGATCCTACATGCAAGGTAGTTGGATCGGATATTGGATTTATTAAAGATTGGTTGAAAATTATTAACCTAAATCATCTCACCCATGTCTACATGATCAAACACGTTAACCCTATATGTTCTTGTGAGATGACTTCCAATTTTACTTGATTTAAATTTAATGACTTAAACACTTGCCAACCTTGCGTTAGATTCGGATTTGACCTTAGGCATATCAAGTCACTTTTTCAAGATCATGGCTTCCAGGTCGTGACGAGGCACAGAGGCCTTCTTTGATCGAAACAACGACCACTTCCTTAGACAAAGCCATTTTCAAGAAAATAGTAACTTGACTCACCTAAGACCACTTCCTGGTCTAACTAGTCTAGGATACGGTGAGGTAGCTTCAGCTAGTTCCACTCGGTCAAGTGAACCGAACTAGATACACCTTATCTAGCTCGAATACACGAGACTCCGTTTTCCTAGCGTACTATCATCTCGCCGCGTCCTGGTACTATGTTATCAAGCGTTGATGAGTTATAGTCCTATCTAACCATTCTAAAAAGAAAAATTCAACTAAATAAAAACCTAAGCATGCAATTTCTAAGTTAAAACATAAACAAGTTTCGTACTAGTTCCCCCTGGACCGTTGAATCGATTCGGTCTCTCCACATAGTTGATTTGGTCCTTGGGAACCCAGTACTGGTTTGATCCTAAGTTTAAAATCAAGGTGGTCTTAGGGACCCATGCTTGGACACGTTTTTTATGTCAACTTACAATCGACATATACAACTTATTGGTCGTGTTTGAGCTAAACCCTAGCCCGACCTTGTTGTACACGGCCCTTTGCGATCCAAGTAGGAGGTCAAGTCCTTTGGATCCCAAAGTAAACCTTTCCAACGTATTCCTAAGATCTTCGACTTGACTCTTCAAGAGTGAGTTCTCAACTTCAAGTTTTTCAACCCGAGTTGAGTCCTTCTCTTGAACTCGACTAGTCGAAGAGGTTAGGGAGACCTCGTGTTTGAGGAGTTTAACTTCCTCAACCAGGGTCTCGACCTTGGACTCGGACTTAGCTAACTTTCTATTTAAAAACTTAATTGCACTATAAAGTGTAGTAATGAGAGACCGACTTACCTTGAGTGTATCTTTTAAACCGGATGTGTATCCGTGGCTTGTCTTGAATAGTGCTTCGCAGTCCGACTCGTCTTCGGTTTCCGATTCAAGTTCCGGTTCCGACTCCGTCTCTGATTCCACCGGTTTAGCCATGAGGACTCGATCATCGTCTTCTTCCTCGGAAGCTTCTTCCCAAGTAGCGTTGAGTGCCTTTTTGTGTTTTGGTGCCTTGCTCTTGAGTTTTGGGCATTCGGACTTGATATGTCCAAACCTGTTGCATTCATAACATCTAATATTTGAACTTTTAGGCTTACCTTCGTTGGGTCGAGTGACGGTTCATTTTCGGCCCTTGACTATCCTCCGAACTAGGTTGACTAGTTCGGCCTCCATTTCCGAGTCGACCTCCGAATCCGACTCATCCTCTTCTTCCTTCGGGAGTGCCTTGCTAGCGGTTTTCTTCTTTGAACCTGCAAATAGTGCTATACCTTTCTCGGGTTCCGAGTTAGACTGCTCATGAAGTTCAAAATTAGAAAAAAGTTCATCTAACCTAAGTTTAGAAAGATCCTTAGAGACCTTGTAGGCATTGACCATGGATGCCCATAAGGTAGTCCTCGGAAAGAAGTTTAGGACATACCTTATAAGGTCGCGATTTTCGACCTTTTGCCCGATTGCATGTAGATTGTTGACTATGTCCTGGACGCGGGCGTGGAGTTGCATCGCCGTTTCATGTTCCTGCATTTTTAGATTATATAATTTATTAAATAAAAGGTCGCGCTTACATACCTTGGCTTCATCGGTCCCTTCGTGTAGCTCCACTAGCTTTGTCCAAAGGTCCTTTGCGCTGATGAAGGGGCTGACGCGATTTAACTCCTTGGACAAGCCGCATTAGAGGATTTGTGTTGCCTTGGCGTCGGCTTCGACTTGTCGTTTTGTCGCAATGGTCCATTGGTTATAACCCAAGGATTCACCCACTTCGTTAGTCGGAAGTGTGAAACCTGTTTGGATTATGATCCACATCTCGATTTGGGTTTTGAGAAAGCATTCCATCCGACCTTTCTAGTAACAGAAATCATCTCCGTTGTAAAACGGAGGTCAGACGGTGCTAAAACCCTCGAGATGGGCCATTTGGAAGGGAAAACTTGCACAAAAAATACCAAAAATGACACGAAAAAGGTTCCAAGACTTCGCCTTGGATTAGTAATGTAGGAAATGAAAAGAAACAAAAGGAATAAACGAGAAATAACCAACTAAAATAAAAGATGATCACTTACAACATTCGATGTTCCCGAAATGGTACTAAATGATGGTTTTTCAGGATGAAGACAACCTGTTACGAGGGTTTACCCTCGTAAGAAGTGTAGATCTCTCCGAGAGCTTCGTTTTGGTAGGTAGCCCATTTTGTGGGTCAACTTGTACGAAAAGTTATGCCCGTTTTACCGTCGGCTACTCCAAAAGCGAATACTTGCAAAACAAAACCAAACGAAGAGTACCAAGACTTCGTCTTGGATTAGTAGTGCGGGAGAAAAATTTAAACGAACGAAAAACAAATCTGTAAAAAATGCTAGATTGGTGGTTTCACCAATCTTAGCGCCACCGGCTCTGATACCAATTGTTGGATCGAAGCAGTTTGCTAGAGGGGGGGGAGGGTGAATAGCCAAAAACCTTTTTGTTCTTTTTGAGTTCGTATCAAAACAATTAAGTGCAGCGGAAAGATAAATGAAACAAAAAGAGACAAGATATTTTTTTACTTGGTTCGTAGCCTTCGGCTACTACTCCAAGGCCCTAACGGTTCTAGACCGTGTACGGAGGGCAATTCACTAAAACACTCTTCCTCATTGGAGGTAGGAGCTTGACGATTACAAAAACCTTCGAAGCAAAAAGATAGAGAGACAAACCTTCTTTTCTATTAAGTAAAATGCAACGATAGAAAACCTCGATTAAAAAGAATTGCAATATTGAAAGCAATAACAAAGTAAGATTATACCAACAACTAGAAAAAAAGAACTTAAGCTAGGGTTGTTGGCAGCACTTCGTTGTTGTAGAGTCGCGAGACTTCGTTCCAGTTGCGTATTAGCACATAGCGGGTATAAATGGATAAAGATAGACCAGACCTCCTTTTATAGCCTTTGAGCCCCTTTTCGAGAGGAACCCTAGCCAATCATATTTGAGCACCACTCCCCTTGAAATTTGGTGATAAGCCTTGACTCCTCAAAGTTGATCCATTGACCATCAGTCGATTGATGGCCATTATCGATCGTGATGATGGCGTCGATCAGTGCTAACCTCTGATCGGCCGATTGATGGCAATGAGTCCTCCAAGGGCGATCGTGATGCTTGCTACAAGTCAAAGTTAGCTCAATAAAAACATAATTTCGACAGTCGTCGACCGTCCGATCTCGACCTAGACCATCTATAGGATGTCTTTGGTCGGATCTATGCTTAAGATCATCCCCGTAAAGAGGCTACGACCTCACTTACGCTCACAGACACACGAGCTTACCTCGATACTTATTGTGTCGCTTTCGCTTCCGGCCTTCCACCTGATTCCTTCGGCTCCCTCCGAAGTCACCCGAGTGTCGCCCGACCACCGCGGCTTCCTTCGAGTGTCGCTAGCCTTCAGCTCTAGATATAGCAATTTTCTGCACACTCGATTCAGCTCGTGAGATAATGACATGAGCTTAACTTTGTATCGTTTGCTATAATCAAAACTTAGCCGATCGGGTCACCCGCTACATTCTCTAACAATGATCTTGGGTAATGGCAATGACCGCCAAAGGTATTCGTTGGAACTTATCCAATTTGGATCGAGTCATTGTCTCACAACGCCTATAGGAGCAGACGACTAGTGGTTGCAATCAATCGACTGCTAGGCGAAATGTAGGGAAAAATCCGGATCGTGACATTCACAATATCACAGGCGGATACTTCGCACAACCGCAGCGGAAACAAAATATAAACCGGATCCTCTAGAAAATCATGCAAAATATATAAGTCATTTCGATTATCCTACTTTATCTTGATCTTATCTAGAAGAAGAAATATACCTTCGATGCGAGCCCTTTGTAATCTAGCTAATCCAAGCGCTCCCGGATCTCAATACGGTAAGAACAACTGTATCTCCAGTGTATCCACACTAACACTCAACAATTTTGGAGTCACATTGTGCTAGCAACCCTAGAAAAACACCAAGAACACTTGGAAGAAAAGAAGGAGAAGAAGGGTAAGGTTATCTTGGTTTGCACGTCCAAACACACAAGCCTATTTTAGCTTTCACATTCAAAGCATATCAAAAACCCACATGCCATCAACTCTCTTATCTCCTAATGAATACCGTGACCCTTGGTATTCCCTTTCATCAATGCATAAAATCTCTCATCTCCTCATCATGAATACCAAGACCTTTGGTATTCCCTTGCATGATTAAACACATTAATAATGCAAAGTGATAGATGACCCTTGGATTTTCTGCATGATGAATCATCTTCCATGGTTTAACTTGAGTCTAACTCAAGTTCTACCATCTTGAGTCAAACTCAAGTCTTGGCCATTTGCTCAATTCTTCTTTTAGTCAAACTAAAAGAAACCATCTCCAAAATAGAATGACATTTGTGTGTGACCTAATAGGCTCTTGTAACGTTGGCAATGTGCCTAAAATCCCTTTTAGACGCATAAGCAATAAGCAAAATCTAGCAATACATCATTGCTACCCACGTTACAACAAAGTCAAGATCCAACAACCTTTCCGTGACTATTATCATGTATGACGGTGTCCTTCTATCCTTGATATTTTAGATCGATCAATGAGGCATAGACCGTGTCATCCCCTTATCAATCTTTGTGTTTCTTGATCCCTAAGTAGACTCACTCAAACAAATGAGCTCAATATCTCATATTGACTCATTTGAGCATGGCCAAGCATTTCGTGGTCATCCTCTATCAAGAGGCTAAAGATATCACTCCTGTCATATGGGAGGGATAGATCCCATATACATTACTCACATCCCTCTGCATAATTCGTTACATACCCAGTAATCACCGTTATAATGCACCCTATTACGGGTGATGTTAGATGATACCAAAGTACATAACTCCTTATATAGGGAACCATAGTGACTTCGGGTCTAAGGACTATTCATACCAATAGTCACATGAGAAAGTATATGACACTCATATAACGATCTATGATACTTTCTCATGGCGGGTCAATTCAGTACATATATTCTCCAATATATATACCCATTTGTCAATGTGATATCACATATCCATGACTTGTGAGATCAAGTCATCCATTGACCTACATGCTAGTCTCAATGTATCAATATATCCCTTTGTCTATTAATACAATACTTGACTAGGAATGTTTAAGTATAGTGTTCTCTACATCTTATCATAATCAATTCTACCAATTGATATACTGTAGATTATAACCTACTATTCAAGGGCATTATTATATTTATTTAGCTAGCACGCGCATAAAGTAAATATAATAATCAATCTTTGCCTGTTATTAATGAAATATGATACATATGATCCTTAATCAATCATCTCATGATTGACACTAAGGGCTGACACTAATATGAAATCCAGCCCGAATGTAGGTTATTAAAGCAGCTCATGGAGGAGGTTTTTACCATGGTTTCTTAGGGTGATTTACTGGTGCAATTCAAGGTCTCCAAGTGTAGCTCAAGCAACCAAACAAGCAAGCATCCAAAAGTGCATTTGTAAAGTTTTCTTTATGTGTTTGTGTATTTCATTTGTATTTGCTTGTTATATTTCATTTATTATTGTAAACACTTGTATGAGATTTCTCCACCTTTGACGTGTTTTCAAGGAGTTTTATTAGTGGTGAGTGATGTTGGTGCAGGGGCTCCAGATAATCAAACCTATTGTTAGGACCTGTGCGCCCACTAGAAGAGGGGTGAATAGCATTTCGTCGCTTCACGGAATTTGATCATTCTCACGTGCTTGATTGTCTACGATGTTTGTTAGCGCAGCATAAATAATAGAAATACAAAACAAACACAAATATAATGCACAAGACACGCGATATAACATGGTTCGGAATCGTATGGTTCCTACTCCACGAATTGAGCTCAAATGAGCTCTAGTGATGCACACACAACCACTAATGAATAATACTCCTTCTTGACAACAAGTCGTAGGTGGAGAAATCTCGTACAATGAATTACAATAGTAATAAAAATAAATACAAGCGAATACAAGTAAACTACACAAATACAAGAAAAGAAACACTTTACAATTGTGAACTTGGATGCATGCTTTGTGATTGATTGAACTTCACTTGAATACCTTGATTTGCACCAGCAAATCGCTTCAAATCATCCAAGAAATCGATGGTGAAAACATCCTCCACGAGCTCCCTTTAAAGCTTCTCCTTGGGCTGGATTCCGCCTAGCAGTTGATTGATCGAGACCATAAGTCGACTGCTCCTATAGTCGTTGTCTCACAACGGCATGAGCCACGTTGGATAAGTTCCAACGAATAGACCATCAGTCGACTGATCATGCTCATCAGTCAACTGATCGAGCCATCACTCGTCTATCGACTGCTCTGGCCAGTCGATGGCCCAATGATGGCACTCGACTGTTAGGCCAATTCTAGCAGTCAAACTCTAGTCAACTCTCATCAGTCGACTGACCATAGTCTCAGTCGACTGATACACCTCAAACATGAGGTTTTAACCCCAAGTATGGTGCCACCATACTTGCTAGACCACCCTTAGCCTAGACCTATGCCTTCTAGCCACCTTCATCAGCCTCGCGCCTATCGGATCCCTCCAAGTCATCCATGACTTGTTCATCCATACGCTAGCCTTCAGGTGCTTCCATCAGCTATTGTCATGCTAATGTGGTCTACACCGCCAAGGCACATTGGACTTATGCTGCCAAGACTCTCGCTTGGACATTATACCACCAACCATTGGACTTATGCTGCTAAGACTCCTCCCTTGGACTTTACACTGCCAATATTCCCCTTGGACTTCTCAATTGTCAAGTACCCATGACTTGGATTTTCCCTTGCTAACCCATGTTGGACTTTCCATGCCAAAACCCATGCTTAGACTTTCCCTTGCCAAGACCCATGCTTGGACTTTCCTTGTCAACCCATGTTGGACTTTCCATGCCAAGACTCAAGCTTGGACTTCTCCCATGACAATGGTCAAACCATCATCAAACATCAAATATGACCTGGGTCGATTGCACCAACAATCTCCCCAACACTTGTCAGACATCAATGTCAAACATCAAAATACTACTCGAATCAAACTCGAGTGTGGTCAATCGTGACCTGGGCCTATTGCACCAACAATCTCCTCTTTTTTGATGTTTGACAAAAACCAAACACCTTTGAGTTAGACCAAAACCCTAACTCAAATCTCCTTACCAATTATCCCAAATTTGTAGTTTCATTTTCTCCCCCTTTTTGACATACATCAAAAAGGTTCTTCTCAAGGAGGTCAATGTCTCATATCCCAATGAGATCTTACAATCTCCCCCTTGGTCCAAAAACATCTAGGATGCCTATAATCTTCCTAGTGATAAGTCTCATATCACTTAAGAGAAGCAATCCTACAAACTCTCCCAATTTCCAAATTGGGCATCTCAAATTCCCATTTCTCCCCCTCATGAGGAAAAATACATCCATCATCACATGATGGATACCTCCCCCTAAAGGCTTGCTCCCCCTTGACCATTGCACCAACAATGTCCTTGGAGAGTCCCTAAGCCTATAGGAACACTAATCCATCAAAAATTAAGGTCCAAAGTTCAACATTGAACTTTCACATGCCTTAAAATTGATACATCACCCTAGCAACTCTCATAATCCATATCCAATGGATTTTCACCCTTTCTAATGCTTTCCAAAGCATATCCTAGGGTTAGGAGCAGTTAGGAAACCCTAACATAGCTGAAACATGGGCTAAACATCCTTGTTTGTCAAAAATCAGCTCTAGCGCATTTACTCGATAGTAATCCGATCGCTTTCATATATCGATCAACTCGCATTAAGCGACTGATCGATGAAAATTTTCGAGTTTCAATTATCAGAAATGAATTTTGAAAATTCATAAGTAATTCTACGTATTTTGAAAAATCATGAAAATTCATACGTATATTACTTATAAGCAATACAATAGGTGATATATATTGGAAAAATAATTTACCCATAAAATAGTGAAATTGATACAAAGTTCAAAAGTAAAGAAAAACTTCAATGTTTGAGCTCACTTTGTATCAACATCATCAATGGTGATTGTTATCAAAAGATAGACTTCACTAAGGTTTTTCAAAATGATTTTAAAATGTTTTAAAACCTTATATTGGATCATGTTCTTTGGGCTCAATGTACATGGCTTGAACATAAGCTTTCTCAATGATCCATCAATAATATAAGATGAGTTTGAGTTCATCTAGATGCAAAAACTATGCACCTTGAACTTAACTCATATCCTAGCATTTTACATGTATCTAGGGTGTATCAATACACATACATGTCAATGTAATGTGAGATGTGGGTTTTGTTCATCCTAATCTAGGGTTTTCATGCATTTTTCTATGGCAACACTACTTGATTCCCTTATACATGGGACTTCAAGTCATATCAATTGTCCTTGAATCAATTTTATTAATGCATGAATGATCATGGCATAAATGATGATATAAATAAACATGGCCAATGATCTTGATGTTATGACATATGATATAATCTAAATATATATGACATTATAACCTTAATCCTAAGCATGATCATGACATATTATATAATTAAAAGTAGATGTGATGTCATGACATGTTATATGGCAAATCAAGCATGGAAAATAAAATGTAAAGGTATAATAATACCTAAGTTTTATTATTAATTGTCATTTGTTATTATTAAACCCATTTATCCATATTATCATTTATCTCCCAAGTGTACCAAAAATCCAAAATGACACACTATGACCTCTAAACCTAAGTTGTGCCAATTTGATCAATTTTTCATAATTCCATAAATTATATTGGCACATCCTAAAATCTTTTAGAATTTAAATTCAAACATATTTCCAAGGTATCCATAACCTTGAAAATGACCTAAAGTGTCACTTTTACTATGGTTAGGTTAACTACCCATCCATTCAAGGTTGGCACACCTAAACCCATCTAGTGTGTATCAATCATGCTCCTAGGAATCCAATACCTATTGGAGTTCCTTGGGTTTACTAGGTATTCCTTAGGGATAACTTCCCTAGATACCCTCCTAATGACTCTCCTAGGCTTAGAAGCCTTGGTCATTTGGGTTTTGGCTAGGTTAGCTATAGGGGTAACTCCCCTTGTAACCTTCTTAGTGGCTTTCCTAGGTTTCCTTGAAACCCTAGCCACTAGGCACCTACCTTGGTCAACCTTAGGGATGGCTTCCCTATTGACCTTGGTTTTCCTAGACCTAACTTGAGTTCCATATGTTGGTGCAGTGGGCACCTAAGTCGAACCTATGTTTTGATTATAGCAAACGATACAAAGTTAAGCTTATATTGTTATCTCACGAGCTAAATCAAGTGTGCAGAAAAGTCTCAATGCTAGAGCTGAAGGCTAGCGACACCCGGAGGAAGCCGCGGTGGTCGGGCGACACTCGAGTTACTTCGGAGGGAGCCGAAGGAATCGAGTGGAAGGCCGGAAGCAAAAGCGACAAGTAAGTATCAAGGTAAGCTCGTGTGTGCAAGTGTAAGTGAGGTCGTGTCCTTTGTACGGGGACGTCCTTAGGCGACGATCCAACCCAAGACTTCCCATGGAAGGTCTATGTTGAGATCGGACGGCAAGTGGTCGTCGAATTCACTTGTATTTTGAGCTAAACTCCTTTAGTCAAAAATCGTGGTCGCCAGTTCAACCGCCAGTTCAACCGGGCGGCAGCTTCAACCGCCGCCAACTTCAGCCGGCGATTCAACCGGCCAGTTCAACCGGTGATCAAAAATCAGCCTCGAGGAGTCAAGCTTTATCACCATTTTTCAAGGAGTTTTGTGCCCATTTGTGATTGGTTGAAGACCCATTCGTTGAGGGGCTTAAAGGCTATAAAAGGAGGGCCAA
The DNA here is from genome assembly GCA_025175895.1 of Wurfbainia villosa. Taxonomy (NCBI): domain Eukaryota; kingdom Viridiplantae; phylum Streptophyta; class Magnoliopsida; order Zingiberales; family Zingiberaceae; genus Wurfbainia; species Wurfbainia villosa. The sequence continues at coordinate 88,885,516 of CM045992.1, forward strand.
ACCTAGGGTTTTTCATCAATTCAAAAGCTTCCAAGTGCTTCCGACGCTCCGACTCTCACATCCCTACGACGAAGCTAGCGACTAAAGCTTCAACCTCCAATCCTTGAAGTCAGTCGGTATAATCTTTAATTTTGTATAAGTTGTCTTTATTTTCAAGCTTTAAATCATATCAAGGAGAGGGGAGTGTCCTCTACCTTGAATCTTTATTGAGTTTTGTCGCAACTCCTATCTCTATCGAGAAGGAGTTTAATATTTGCCCTCCGTGCGTGGTCAAGGACCATTAGGGCCTTGGAGTAGTAGCCGAGGCTACGAACCAAGTAAAACCCCTCGTGTTTTATTTATTTATTGCTATCTTTCCGCTCGTTTACTCGTTGCCAATTGACGATTACGAAAAGTTTTTTCTTAGCGCTATTCACCCCCCCTCTAGCGCTCAAATCGATCCAACAATTGGTATCAGAGCTGGGGGTTGCTAAGATTTGGTGAAACCACCAATCTAGCTTTTTTTTTACAGATTTATTTTCTTTTAATTCTGTTTATTTCTATTTATTTTGTTTGTTAAATTCTTTCCAAGACTACTAATCCAAGACGCGAGTCTTGGTACTTGTTTTTGAGTTTTTGTCTTTGCTAGCTTTTGGTCTGTCTCTTTTGTCTTTTTGTTTCAATGTCCCATCTCGAGGGTTTTATCACCGTCCGACCTCCGTTTTATATCGTAGATGACTTCCGTTATTGGAAGGGTCGGATGGAATGCTTTCTCAAAACCCAACTCGAGATGTGGATCATAATCCAAACGGGTTTCACACTTCCGACTAATGAAGTGGGTGACTCCTTGGATTATGATCAATGGACCGTTGCAACAAAACGACAAGTCGAAGCCGATGCCAAGGCAACACAAATCCTCCAATGCGGCTTATCCAAGGAGGAGTTAAATCGCGTCGGCCCCTTCATAAGCGCAAAGGATCTTTGGACTAAACTAATCGAGTTACACGAAGGATCGGATCAAGCCAAGGTATGTAAGCGTGATTTGTTATTCAATAAATTGTACACACTAAAAATGCAGGAACACGAATCCGCGACGCAACTCCACGCCCGTGTCCAGGACATCGTCAACAACTTACACGCAATCGGGCAAAAGGTCGAAAACCGCGACCTTATAAGGTATGTTCTAAACTCTTTTCCGAGGACTACCTTGTGGGCATCCATGGTCGATGCCTACAAGGTCTCCAAGGATCTTTCTAAAATTAGGTTAGATGAACTCTTTTCCGATTTTGAATTACATGAACAATCCAACTCGGAACCCGAGAGGGGTATAGCTTTATTTGCAGGATCAAAGAAGAAGAAAATCGCAAGCAAGCCACCACCAACCGAGGAGGAAGACGAGTCCGAAGAAGAAGTTGACCCGAAATTGACTGCCGAACTAATGAACCTAGCTCGAAGAATAGCCAATGGACGAAAGCGAACCATGACTCGACCCAACCAAGGTAAACCTAAAAGTTCTAATATTAGGTGTTATGAGTGTAACAGGTTTGGACATATCAAGTCCGAGTGCCCCAAGCTCAACCACCAAGGACCTAAGCACAAGAAGGCCCTCAACGCGACATGGGAAGAAGCGTCATCCGAAGAAGACGAAGACCACGTCTTCATGGCGAAATCAATTGAGTCAGACACGGAGACCGAACCCGAACTTGAGTCAGAACCGGAGGATGATTCGGACTACGAAGCAACCTTCAAGTCAGCATCCGGTTCAAAAGATACCCTTAAGGTGAGTCGTACTTTATTTAATACTTTACATAATACGGTTAGGTTTTTGTCTAGGAAGTTAGCTAAGTCCGAGTCCAAGGTCGAGACCCTGGTTGAGGAAGTTAAACTCCTCAAACACGAGGTCTCCCTAACCTCTTCGACTAGTCGAGTTCAAGAGAAGGACTCAACTCGGGTTGAAAAACTCGAAGTTGAGAACTCACTCTTGAAAAGTCAAGTCGAAGATCTTAGGAATACGTTGGAAAAGTTTACTTTGGGATCCAAAGGACTTGACCTCCTACTTGGATCGCAAAGGGCCGTGTACAACAAGGCCGGACTAGGGTTTAGCTCAAACACGACCAATAAGTCGTATATGTCAATCGTAAGTAGACATAAAAAATGTGTCCAAGCATGGGTCCCTAAGACCACTTTGATTTCAACTCTAGGATCTAACTCGTACTGGGTTCCCAAGGACCAAATCCACTATGTGGATAGACCGAACCGATTCAACCGTCTAGGGGTAGCCATTAAAAAACATGTTTGTGCTTTAACTTAGAAATTGCATGCTTAGTTTTTTTTTTTGTTGTTTTTTTTTAACTCACTTGGAATACACAAATAACCAACTAAAAAATCCTTCGAAAAGATTGAGCCTCGGGGAGCCTCTTTTCAAATAACCAACTAAAATCCTTCGAAAAGATTGAGCCTCGGGGAGCCTCTTTTCAAAATAACTAGTTAGACTAGGAAATAGTCTTAGGTGAGTCAAGTCATCATTTTCTTGAACATGGCTTTGTCTAAGGAAGTGGTCGATGATCCGATAAAGAAGGCCCTGTGCCTCGCCACGACACGAAGCCATGATCTTGAAAAGGTAAACTTGACAAGCCTTGGGTTAAATCCAAATCTAACTTGAACCTAAATCCACTTAATCAAACTTAATTGAAAATCATCTCAACATAAAATTACTTGAACCTAAATCCATTTAATCAACTTAATTGAAAATCATCTCAATATAAAATTACTTGAACCTAAATCCTAATTACTTGAACCTAAATCCACTTAATCAATTTAATTGAAAATCATCTCAACATAAAATCACTTAAACCTAAATCCACTTAATAAATTTAATTGGGAGTCATCTCACAAAAACACATAAGTATAACATGCTTGATCATATAGACTCGGGTGAGATGACCTAGGTTTAACAACTTACAACCAATTTAAAAATAAAAATCTAACATCCAATCCAACCACCTTGTGTGTAGGATCAATGGATGTTGGACAGTGGTTGCTCCCGACACATGACCGGGGATCAACTCAAATTCACAAAGCTTCGATTCAAACGACAAGGATCGGTAGCCTTTGGGAATAACGTAAGCAAGCTCAAAATCATCGGATCGGTGATATCGAGCTTAACTCAATTTTGTTATTAAAAATGTATTACTTGTAGAGAATTTTGAATATAACTGCTTAGCGTAAAGCCAATTGTGTGACAATAACTATAAGGTCGTATTTTTAGAAAATGAATGTGTAATTAAAACAAATGAGACAGATAAAACAATACTCAAAGGAACTAGGACAAATAACATTTATACAATGAACTTAATCAAATCCTCAGCCAAATGTCTTATGACACAGGAAGAGGAATCATGGTTGTGGCACCGACGACTCGGTCACTCGCACCCAAGACTCGTCCACAAGATGAGTCAGAGTGGCTTAGTCAGAGGTTTACCCAACCTCAACAACTTGGTTAATAAAATCTGTAATGCTTGTCAACAAGGAAAACAACCTAGGACACAACACAAGTTAACTAACCAAGAACGAACCTCAAGTGTACTTGAGCTCACGCATATGGATCTATTCGATTCACATGGAGCCAAGTCACTCAATAAAAGTCAATATTGCTTAGTCATAATTGGCGACTACTCGTGTTTACTCGGGTTAGGTTCATCAAACATAAAAATGATACCCTAGATCAATTAATCAATCTATTCAAATTAATCGAGAATCAAAAAGACCTTAAGGTTAAAAGACTTAGAAGCGATCATGGTGGTGAATTCGAAAATCAAAGGTTCACCGACTTCTGTAACCTAAACGGATACCACCATGAATTCTCTTGACCTAGGACCCCTCAACAAAATGGCCTAGTGGAGCGGAAAAACCGAACTCTACAAGAAGCCGCTAGGACCATGTTAAACGAATATAACCTACCTGATAGGTTTTGGGCAGAAGCCGTTAGCACGGCTTGCTATGTCCAGAATAGGATCCTTATGGTAAAGAGGCACCTTAAGACCTCGTATGAGATTTATCACGATAAAATACCTAACATCAAGTACTTTAGGGTATTTGGGTGTAAGGTACATATTCTAAACACTAAGGATTACCTAGGGAAATTTACATCCAAAACCACGACCGGAATATTTCTAGGATACTCGACTACAAGCCGAGCTTATAGAGTATATAACCACGACACCCTTAGAGTCGAGGAGACTATCAATGTAGTATTTGATGAAGGACACGAACCTACAAAACCCCCGACAACCCCAATTAGCGAGCCTACTCATACTAGACCTAACTCTGACCATGAGATCGAGTCTAATCCACATCAACCAACTTCTCTTGTCGACCAAGTGACAAGTGATCCGAGTCAAACTAGTGTTCAACCAAGTCACCCCATTGATCAAGCATTAGGTGACACAAACCCAACCCAATCTAGGATTCATACTAACCACCCTATCGATCAAGTGATAGGAGATCCTAATCTAGGAGTTCGAACTAGAGCATCCTATAGGAACCTTAGTCAAATTTCCTTAATTTCAAAGATAGAACCCAAATCAATTGAACAAGCTCTTCTTGATCCCGATTGGATTATTGCAATGCAAGAAGAGCTAGCTCAATTTACTAGGAATGAAGTGTGGGAATTAGTACCACCACCTAAAGACAAAATGACAATTGGAACAAGGTGGGTGTTTAGAAATAAGCTTGATGATAAAGGTGAAGTAGTTAGAAACAAGGCTAGGTTAGTCGCCAAAGGGTTCAAGTCACAAGGCTTAGATTACGACGAAACCTATGCCCCAAGAGCTAGACTCAATCCATTCAATGTTGCTAGCTTATGCCGCACATCGAGGATTTAAGCTATTTCAAATGGATGTTAAGTCGGCATTCCTAAATGGATACATTAAAGAAGAAGTTTATGTTAGCCAACTCCCGGATTGAAAATCTAGATAAACCCGACCATGTTCTAAAACTTAAGAAAGCTCTCTATGGACTTAAACAAGCTCCTCGAGCTTGGTACGAGAGACTTTCAATACATCTCAAGTCAAAAGGGTTTAACCAAGGCTTAGTTGACCCAACTCTCTTAGTAAAAACCTTAGGTAAAGAAATATTCATAGCTCAAATTTACGTAGACGATATAATTTTTGGAACCTCTAACTCAGCCTTACTAAACGAGTTCGTTTCACTCATGGAAAGTGAGTTTGAAATGAACTTGGTAAGGTGAGTTAAGTTTCTTTTAGGTCTACAAATTAAACAAACTAAGGATGGTATATACCTATATCAACAAAAATACACTAAGGAGTTAATTAAAAGATTTGGAATGCAAGGCGCTAAGATAATAAACACCCCAATGGCGATTAATGTTAACATAGGAAGACCTAGAAAGTAAGTCCATTGACTTAAAGTACTATAGGAGCGATAGGAAGTCTCCTATACTTAAGCTCGAGTCGACCCGACATCCTATTCGCGATGAAGTATGTGCGCCAGGTTTCAAACCTGTGCTAAGGAGTCTCACCTAACCCTAGTTAAGCGTATCCTTAGATATCTTAAGGGTACACTTAACGTTGGTATTTGGTACCCTAGATCTACGGAGTTCGAACTAATCGGCTACTCCGATTCGGATTATGCCGGTAGTAAACTCGATAGAAAGAGCACGAGTGGTTGTTGTCAACTACTCGGCTCAAGTCTAGTGAGTTGGTGCAGTAGGAAGCAACATTGTGTTGCCTTATCTACCACCGAAGCCGAATACATTGCGATGGGTGAGTGTGTAACTCAGCTTCTTTGGATGAAGCACACTCTCCGAGACTTTAGGTTGGACTTCACCAAAACTAAAATTTTTGTAGACAACATAAGTTCGATAAATCTAACTAAGAACCCTATATGCCATTCAAGAACAAAGCATATAGAGGTAAAACACCATTTCATTCGAGAACATGTAGCCAACGGCTCCATACAACTCGAATATGTTGACTCGAAGTCTAACCTAGCAGACATATTTACTAAACCACTACCCGAAGCCGAATTTAGTCTCTTGAGACGAAAATTAGGCATGTGCGTAATAGAATAGGTTTTGCAAATTATATTACTACTATTTCTTACTTTTTCATGAAACTAGCATAGGTCATACCTTAGATATCATGCACCTATAGATTTAAGGAGCCAATACATCTCACAACACATAGGACTAATGTGTTTGTGTACTTAGCCACGTAGATGGGCGTGAGATGTTAGGACCTTACTCCTGGTTCCAGATGTAGAGCTAGTGCATCGCTATGAACCATGGAGTATAATCATACATACTAACCGACTCCGACCAGGACTGGTTGATCCTTCATATCAATCAAGCCAAATATGAGTCGAACATTTCATAGATGAGCTTATTTTCAATATACTATTTTTTTAATAAAAAAATGTGGAACATGCTTGGACTTTAAATTTAGCAATTATTTTGATTTCCACACACCCCTTACTCTTTTCGATATACGGCAAAAGGGGGAGAAAAAGGCCAAAGTTAAGGGGTCAAATTTTTTCAAATTTGAGAAAATTCTCTTAACTTAACTCTTACTTCATGTTTAAACCAAAAGTTAACTTTAGGTTTTGAGAACTTATTTAACTTTTGACAAAAGGCCAAGTTAAGAGAATTCTTAACTTATTTATGTCGTTAGTGTTTTACTTAAGGGGAGAAAGGGCTTAACTAAACGCGTTTTACTAAAGCTAATTTTAAAAGCGTTTTACTAAAGCTAATTTTAAGTAATGTTAATTACTTAAAGCAACCCTCAAGGGGAGGATTAAGGTCTTTCTTCAAAGACTCACCCTCGGTCAAGGGGAGGTTTCCTCAAGGGGAGTACTTGAAGAAAATCCTTACTACTCCAACTTAATCTTCATTTTTTCTCTCATGCACATTATTATTCTTCATGCTTGCTTAACTTTGTATGTGGGTTTGCCATAAATCAAAGGGGAGATTGTTGGTGCGGGCACCTAAGTCGAACCTATGTTTTGATTATAGCAAACGATACAAAGTTAAGCTTATATTGTTATCTCACGAGCTAAATCAAGTGTGCGAGAAAAGTCTCAATCTTTGGGGAAGGCTAGCGACACGGAGGAAGCCGCGGTGGTGGCGACACTCGAGTTACTTGAGGAGCCAAGGAATCGAGTGGAAGGCCGGAAGCAAAAGCGACAAGTAAGTATCGAGGTAAGCTCGTGTGTGCAAGCGTAAGTGAGGTCGTGTCCTTTGTACGGGGGCGTCCTTGGCGACGATCAACCCAAGACTTCCCATGGAAGGTCTATGTTGAGATCGGACGGCAAGTGGCCGTCGAATTCACTTGTATTTTGAGCTAAACTCCTTTTTAGTCAAAAATATCGCGGTCGCCAGTTCAACCGCCAGTTCAACCGGGCGATTCAACCGCCATTCAACCGCCAGCGATTCAACCGGCCGGCTCAACCGCCATCAACCGGTGATCAAAAATCAGAGTAGTCAAGCTTTATCACCATTTTTCAAGGAGTTTTGTGCCCATTTGTGATTGGTTGAAGACCCATTCGTTGAGGGGCTTAAAGGCTATAAAAGGAGGGCCAAACCTAGGGTTTTTCATCAATTCAAAAGCTTCCAAGTGCTTCCGATACGCTCCGACTCTCCGACATCCCTACGACGAAGCGCTGCCGAGACGACGACTAAAGCTTCAACCTCCAATCCTTGAAGTCGTCGGTATAATCTTTAATTTTGTATAAGTTGTCTTTATTTTCAAGCTTTAAATCATATCAAGGAGAGGGGGAGTGTCCCTCTACCTTGAATCTTTATTGAGTTTTTGTATTCGCTTAACTCCTATCTCTATCGAGAAGGAGTTCGTTTAATATTTGCCCTCCGTGCGTGGTCAAGGACCATTAGGGCCTTGGAGTAGTAGCCGTAGGCTATGAACCAAGTAAAAACCCCTCGTGTTTTTATTTATTTATTGCTATCTTTCCGCTGCGTTTACTCGTGCCAATTCGAACGATTACGAAAAGTTTTTTCTTAGCGCTATTCACCCCCCCCCTCTAGCGCTCAAATCGATCCAACACCATAATCGAATGGAACATTATGATAGGTCGCTTTGGGCTTAGGTTTTTTACCCAAACCTTTCTTGCCCTTGAATGGACCTTGCTTCCTAAAACCTAGGTTTTGACTCTTAGACCTAGATTTTTGATCCTTTAACCCTTGTATTTGATTTTGCATTTTTGCATGAGTCATTTCTAGTTTCTCAAGCCTTGACCTCAAGGCTTGATTTTCTAATTCTAATCTTCCCAATTTTGATTTTTCATATGTCCTTTGGGAATTGTTTTTCCTAGGCATATGCCTAGTCCATTTAGGGTTAAAACCTAGGTGCTCTTCTATCTTTCTAATTGTCTCCCTAGGTAGAATTGTTTTAGGGACATTAGTTCCAAATTTCTCCTTATTACTAAAATGGACATGCTTAGCTCCTAAATAATAAAACCTATTATTCCTAGCATGCTTTTGTTTATAAATTTAAGAATGAACATTATTAAATTTTACCTTAGGGTTAGCTTTTAAGGCTCCCCCTACTTGTGATGCTCCTTCCTTGCCTTTGATTTCCTTCTTCCTAGGCACACCACGTGCTCCTTACTTTTAATTGTCGGGGGTATGACTTCCTTTGACTTCTCTTGACTTTTAGGTGTCGGTTGACTTTTCTTGACTTTCTTAGGACACTTGCTCTTGTAGTGTCCTACTTTCCTACACTCAAAATATATAATATGATTTTTAATATTAATTGAAATGCTTGAGTTACCTAGGGTGGTGGTCGGTGCCAGAGTTGGTTCTTCTTCATCTCTCTCGGATGTTGAGGCTACCTTTTGATCCGACATGGAAGGTGATCTAACTTCCTCCCCCTCAATCCTAGAGGTGGAGACTTCTTCTACTTCTACTTCTTCCACCGATGTGGATGTCGACTCCTTCTCAACTTCCAACTCCTCACTTTCTTATGAGTAAGAGCTTTCTTCTTCTTGTGTCGGTTTGGATTTTTCATGAAGCATTGCCAATTTTCTCCATAGATCCTTGGCATCTTGAAATTCACCTATTTTGGACAATAATTCATTAGGAATCAAATCAACTACCATATCGATTACCTTATCATTTGTTTCGGATTTTTGTAGTTGATCTTGAGTCCATCTCTTCTTCTTGAGATATCCTAACTTTGGCCCTCTAGGATATTCAAATCCTTCCATCAAAGTGGACCACTCCTCAAGGTCCCTCATCATCAAGAAGTCTTCAATTCTTGCTTCAATTGGTTGAATCCTTCTTGTACATAGAAATTGTGTGGAATTGGGGTGTTGACGTCCCATCCCAATTTATATTCGAATTCCAAGTTCCCTCTAGAAAATTTTCTCCCGAGTGTTAGTCCGTAGAAGAGATCCAAGCTCTGATACCACTTGTTAAGACCTGTACGCCGACTAGAGGGGGGGTGAATAGCGTTTCATCGCTTCATGGAATTTAATCGTTCTCGCGTGATTGATTATCTACGATGTTTATTAGCGTAGATGAAATAATAGAAATACAAAACAAACACAAATACAATGCACAAGATACACAATATAATGTGGTTCGGAACCGTATGGTTCCTACTCCACGGATTGAGCTCAAATGAGCTCTAGTGATGCACACACAACCACTAATGAATAATACTCCTTCTCGACAACAAGTCGAAGGTGGAGAAACCTCGTACAATGAATTACAACAGTAATAAAAGCAAATACAAGTGAATACAAGTAAACTACACAAATAAAAGTAAAGAAACACTTTACAATTGTGAACTTGGATGCTTGCTTTGTGATTGCTTGAACTTCACTTGAAGATCTTGATTTGCACCAGAAAATCTCTTCAAATCGTCCAAGAAAACGATGGCAAAAACCTCCTCCACGAGCTCCCTTTAAAGCTTCTCCTTGGGTTGGATTCCGCCTAGCAGTCGATTGATCGGGGTCATAAGTCGACTGCTCCTGTAGCCGTTGTCTCACAATGGCATGAGCCACGTTGGATAAGTTCCAATGGATAGACCATCAGTCGACTGATCATGCCCATCAGTTGATTGACCAAGCCATCACTCGACTGCCAAACCCTAGCAGTTGACTCGGGAACCTTCTGTTCCCAAATACTCGACAGACAATCGGCGATCTCGATTCGATCATTGCTCAACTTCTCGATCAGCCTGATGCTAGCTTGATTGGTGCTAGGCCAATTCTAGCAGTCGAACTCTAGTCGACTCTCATCAGTCGACTAATACACCTCAAACATGAGGTTTTAACCCCAAGTATGGTGCCCCCATACTTGCTAGACCACCCTTACCCTAGACCTAAACCTTTTAGCCACCTCCGTCAGCCTCGCGCCTATCGGATCCCTCCAAGTCATCAATGACTTGTTGATGTGTACGGTGTAATAATGTTCCAATATTGTTCCCAAATTATTTACCGAACCCCCAAACTACACTAATACAATATAGGAATGACTCAGATCGTCTCCCAACGAACCTAATGGTTGGACATTTGTTTCTAAACATTATTAACACTGGGGGTTCCTACAACTAATCAAAACAATTATTTGAAGCTACCCTAATGCAAGAACGATTCAACCATGCACCGCACTGTCACTATACAATACAATGGTTAAACAATTCTAGTTAACACACATGAAAATTAAACCTGGAAGAAATAAATCAAACTACTAATTAACAATACTCGGAAAACTAACCTAAAGTGCAAAAGCAAGTAAATCACACACCGCACTATCACTATACGGTACAATGATCAAAGATTACTGAAAAAAATAAACAATTCAACCAAGCACCGCAATGTCACTATATGACACAATGGTCAAGCAGTAACTAAAAACTAAACTAACAAACATAAGCAATTCAACCAAGCACCGCACTGTCACTATACAACACAATGGTCAAAGATTAACTTAAAACTAAACTAACAAACATAAACAATTCAACCACGCACCGCACTGTCACCATACGACACAATGGTCAAAGATTAACTGAAAACTAAACGGAATAAACCTAAGCAATTCAACAAGCATCTCACTCTCACTATATGACACAATGGTCAAAGATAAACTTAAAACTAAATGGAATAAACTTAAGCAATTCAACTAAGCACCGCACTGTCACTATACGACACCATGGTCAAACATAACTGAAAACTAAAAGAAATATAATCAAACATAACAGACAAAACTAAACATGATAAACATAACATACCAAAATAACCAAAACCAAAAAAACATAACAATGTAAACTATCCAATTAAATGGATAAATCCAAATAGAAGCAATCGATAACTCCACGATGGTGATAACAACCTGAACAGCTACATCCGACAGTGGATTACGGAGCTGCCTAATCCAGGCCGCCTGTGGATGGAATCCTTGCCAGAAATCCTCCGGCAAGGGTTGAACTGGGTGGATGCGAACCTACTATTCCGGTTGTGTGGATTGTGGAGTTCCTAATCCCGGAAGCTAGTGGATGGATGTCGAAGCGGTGCGGCCTAATCTCGGTCGCCGGAATGGAGTGGAACGCCGGAACAGTGGTAGAAAAGTCTCTTCACCGATGGATGGTTGATGGAACTGCCTAATCCCGACAAATGATGGATGATTTTGGATATGGAGCGGCCTAATCCCGGTCACCGGAATGGAGTGGAACTTCGGTGGAGAAGTTGAACTCGCCAGAATCTCTACCGCTCCTCGCTGCCAATGAGCTGACCGAATCCTGACATCTTGATCTGCTGGCGAGGATAGGATGGGATTATCGTTGGCTGTCGGAAGGGAGGTCATCAGAAGGAGGTCATCGAGCTATCGCCACCGCTCATGGACTCGCCGATTGCCCGCTCATAAAGAGGAAGAACATAGGCGTTCTGTCGTGCGATTTAAGATTTAGGGAAGATGTTGATTTTCTTATGTGAATTTCCTTCACCATCCGATCGAAGCCCCTTTAATCTCAGCCATCCAATTAAAGCAAGGGTGAAATTCCTTGATTAATCGATTTAGGGTTGTGCATCCAACGGCTGAAATTCCTCCAATTTTGAATAAACGGATCTAATCAATCTGAAAGGATAATCACAATCGGTCGAATCTGGAGTAAGGGCTCAGATGTCCAGATCTAAATGTATGGACTAGATCTCTCCAGATCTGGATAGATGGATCATAATCAATCGCTTTCCTCGGACGATCCATATTGCTCAGATCTGGTCCCTTGATTGAATTGCCTCTGATCTGGATGAAGGGCTCAGATTAAGTCAACTTGAAATATCCATTATGACTTTAGACAAAGCCATATTTGATCAAACTTGAGTCTAGTCTAGTGGCTCATCTCGATCTCCTACAAACAAAGATAAAATTCGCATATAAGTCCAAAATTTAGGAGAATTTATAATAAGGTCCAAAATTAATCCAAACTCATAAAACATGCTAATAATCAATGAAAAATCACTCGAGTGGATAAAAATATTGATATTAAGGACAAAAATAATGCGATAAAATGGTAGTTATCAATTTCCCCACATTTATTCTTGCGCATCCCGAGCAATAATAAAAACAAAGACACACTAACTCACTCAATCATTCCCCAAACAATACCCAGATCAATAATTCAGAGATAGAAAAAATAAGTTACTTAGGATCACCAAATCGATCTGGATCCCAGGTATTCAAAAAATCCGACTCCTACAACAGTCAACATGTATGATGATTTCCAATCAAATCAAATAGACTAAGCCTGATACAAAACCTCTTAAAATGGATAAATGCACTGATGCTCACATAATAAACGTAGGAGTAGGGCGCCCTCAAAACAACATGTAATCTTGCACTTCCATATGCTTTCTTATCATCTACTTCTCTACTGCTATCAATACATCTCATACATGAATTAAAAGGATTTATCAAGAATCCAAATGAGATCAAAAGTAGACTGTAGATAAAGTATACAAAGAGAAGTACAAAACAAAGGTACAATGAACAGGAAACAATAGAATAATTGGAGAAATATACCTGATGAGTTACTCTGTGAAATGCTCAGTGATGCCATTAATATGGGGTGAGGCTAGAACATTTGGAAACTTAAGAATTAGATTTTCAGGATCACATGACTCTATCTAGACATTGCAAATTCCATTTTCCTGTATTACAATTGCACAATTTTTTTTTCTTTTCTCTTTTTTTTTTAAATATACAATGTCTCCATTTTTTTTTTTGTGCAAAACATCAAGTACTAATCACAGGCAAAAACATCTCAAGGTCAATGACCTCTGAAAACTATGCCTTCCATATCATGTTTCCTACAAAACAATATAGCTCCTCCACACTTAAAAATTTTGTCCGTCTCGGACAATACAACCCATCAAACTATTCCCCCAATATGGAAAATAATAGATATGAAAAATATAATATACAAAGATACAAAGACAATGGATATCAAATGAAGAGATATGGCAAGTAAGACATGGAATATGAAAGTATCAAGTGGATTAGACGAGCAAGCCAAGTCAGGAAAGAAACCAAGAATGAAATCCCTCATCATATTCATGTAAGTAAATGTTACTGCAGTTTTGAACAGACTCAAATCAAGTTCTAGAGTAACAAGTATCACATGTGTTATCACACAAAAGTGGGTAGATGATAAGAATGGCTTACAACCTCAATAGGTGAATAAAACATCAAGCTGAGGATATCAATAAAAAATTCACCATCATAACAAGTGACTGCATGCAAGTGAAGTCTCCTATCATACACAAAAATCTATAATTTGATGATCAAACTTAACTAATTTTTACCACCTCTGAAATGATACTAAAGCATGCATAGGGAATATTATTTGAACTCAACAATAGACAAACAAACCTAGGTAAATAGGCAAACAAACACACAACAAACAATTTATTCCGAACATGAAAGGAAAGAAATGAATGCAGAAAATACAAGAATACACTCCCCTTTCATATCGGGGAAGAAGCATCCTCAAAGCACTTCCTCCACTGTAACTCCAATCTTTTCTGTTTGGCCCTCCTGTCTTCTCAAGTATAGACTTGATCTCTCTGTTTGACACTTCATAAGTCTGTTGCAAAAGTGAGACCCTTGATCATAAATGGTCGCCCTGGGTACCCCAAATCTACAAAATATGTGAGACCTAACAAAATTCACAATAACTAGAGAATCATCAGTCCTGGTGGGGATGGCCTCCACCTTTTTTGAAACATAATCAACTTCCAAAAGAAAATATGAAAATCCAAAAGATACAGGAAATGGACCCATAAAATCAATACCTCAAACGTCAAAAAAAAATTTCACAGAATAACAAGGGTTATTGAGGAATTTTATTTCTATGTCCTATGTTCCCTGTTCGTTGACATCGCTCACAAGATTTGTACAATTCGTAGGCATCATGAAATAAGGTGGGGTAATACAAACCAGACTCTAAAATTTTCCTAGCAGTTCTTTTGGGGTCCAAAATGCCCCCCACAAGCTAGAGAATAACAAAAAAATAAGTACATAATGAAACTCATAATCAAGTACACATCGTCTAATGATCTGATCACTTCAAAATTTCCAAAGGTAAGCATCATCCCATACATAATACTTAGCATCACTTTTCAATTTCTGGAATTATGCATGAGTAAAATGTGAAGGTATAACACGACAACTAAATAATTAGCAAGATCTGCATACCATGGTGTCTTACCATACAGGTGAAAAACTGCTCATCTAGAAAAGAATCTGCTATGGGGGTGGGTTTGATCTCCCTCACAATCCTGGTCAAACTGAAATATCACCTCCTTCTGTAACAAGATGGTCAAGCGTAAGGAAATCTTATTGAAGTCTCTGATAAAACGTCTATAGAAACCTGCATGACCTAGAAAAGCACAAACTTCCCACACAGAAGCGGGGTAAGATAAAGAAGATATAGCATGAATTTTAGCAAGATCTACTTCAATACCATGCACAAAGATGATATGACATAAGACTATCCCATGCTCGACCATGAAATGACATTTCTCACAAACATCTGATGGAATTGATCCTTGGGGTGTTGCCTGAAGAGCGCAAGTCCCTACACATTCCATATCCCTGTCTACATAAAAAGGGCCCACATATAGGTCCTAACAACAAATCATCATCAACATCAGAATCATCAGAATCAATAAAATCACAATAAAATGTAGAAGGTGCAGAGATATCCAAATGAAAAACAGACTAAGAAATAAAGTTCATGCAGTCCAACTCATCAACTATATCTACGCTAAGAATAGAATGATCCTCCATTGGGTGCTTCATAGCATCCAAAATATTTAATTGAACTATAGTATCTCATATCTCCATAGAAAGAGTACCTGCATACATATCAGTCTTGGTCTTGGCAGTCTTGAGGAAAGGTCTGCCCAAAATAAGTGGAGCTCTGCTGTACTATGTAGCCTCCATATCAAGAATATAAAAATTTGTAGGAAATTCTGGGGCAAAGAGTGAATAAGTGCTGACACATCCTTTTCTATACTGATAAACTCATTACCTTTTGACTTCTTCTTGTGAACACATAAATCTTTAATAAATTTGGCATAATTGGGAATTTACTAACTCCTGGAATTCCCTAGCCTTTTCTTCAACAACCCTCTTCCTAGGCTGGGCCTTTGAGGGAAGGGTAATGGAACTGGCGACTCTGATCATCGTGGTTGTGGATATGCTCTACTCGGCTTTGCACTCCTAGAAACAACAACTGGATCTGGAACTGGTGCTACAAGGTTCGAGGTAACTCTACCACTCCACAATGTAATCGAACTGATGTTCCCTTTAAGATTTGGTATGGTCTGGAATGGTCTGACTAGATCCCTGTGACTACAGTTGATTAATGTTAGATGCTAGTTGGCTAATCTATCTCTCTATGCTCTGAATAGATGCATCTATCTTCTGCTGATACTGTTGTTGCTGCACCAAAAATTACTACATAAAACTCAAATAGATTATTGCCTGAAGACCTAGTCATCACCACAAATAAATAACACAATGAGTATCAAATAAAAAAAATTGATAAGAAAGCCACTAATAACAAAAGAAAAAAAAACAAACTACTAACTACAGTTTAAAGACAAACGAAGACCGTTATGTCCATGGAAATGACGCACAAATTTGATGTGTACAGTGTAATTATGTCACAATATCATTCCCAAATTATTTACCGAACCCCCTAACTACACTAATGCAGTATAGGAATGACTCGGATCATCTCCCAATGAACCTAATGGCCGGATGTTGGTTTCTAAACATTATTAACACTGGGGGTTACTATAACTTATCAAAACAATTATTTGAAGTTACCCTAATGCAAGAACGATTCAACCATGCACCCCACTGTCACTACACTATACAATGGTTAAACAATTCTGGTTAACAGGCATGAAAATTAAAATTGCAAGAAATAAACCTAACTACTAATTAACAATTCTCGAGAAACTAACCTAATGTGCAAAAGCAAGTAAATCATACACCGCACTGTCACTATGCGGTACAATGATCAAAGTTTATTGAATAAACAGAAACAATTCAACCAAGCACGACACTATCACTATACAACACAATTGTCAAGCAGTAAATGAAAACTAAACTAACAAACATAAGCAATTCAACCAAGCACCGCACAGTCACTATGCGACACAATGGCCAAAGATTAACTGAAAACTAAAGTAACAAACTTAAACAATTCAACCGTGCACCACACTGTCCCTATATGACACAATGGTTAAAGATTAACTAAAAACTAAATGGAATAAACATAAGCAATTCAACCAAGCACCGCACTATCACTATACTGTTGGGTTGATCCGTGAGGGGAAACTTCGCTTCCCACTTCAACTCGGCCGCTTGTTCATGGCGATCCCATCAATGTCCCCGGAATAAAAATTTAATCCTAGGCAAAAGGGAACACCCAAGCAACCTTGTCATCATCGTGCTATTAATTTAGAGTAATCACTAGAACAAACTTGTTGTTCAAACGACCAACCTCTATTCCATGAATAGCCGCGGAATAGACGATGTACGGATCGTCGGTTTTTGTATTTATGTTCGGGATCCAAGTATTATTTAGCCACAAATAGAATATATCATGCTCATAATTGAAAAACAAATATAAACATGAAACAAATAAGAATAGAGAATCGATATACCTCTCAAACTTCTATTGTATGACCTTCCTCCTTCCGGACATCGTGTGGGCGACGATCTACCAAAAGTTGAAGCTCCAAGATCGCCAATCTTCTTTCCTTGTTCGTTCTGAGTAAGAGGAAAAATAGAAACAAGTCTCTTCTCCTTCTTTTAACCATCCACCAAACTCCAAGGTTGGAGCTTGCCGCCGGCCAAGGAGGAAGAGGAGAATAGGTGAATGCCAACCAAAGCTCCAATGGAGAACCCTAAGCCTAGGTTTTGCCGACCAAAGAGAGGGAGAGGGGCTGCTTTGGATGTCGGCCAAGGGCTGGAAAGGAAAGCTAGGTCGCCGGCCACCTTGAGGGAAGAAGAAGAAAGGAAAGACCTTCCTTATTTGGTGCCGCCAACCCCTAAACCCTAGCCTCCAAGCCTTGCCACCCAAAACCCTAATCTTATCTCTAGTTGGATTCAAGTTGTTGCCCACCCCTTGCCCTCCTTTTATAGAGTTAGGGATAAGCCTTGTTTTAATCTCCACCATTGGTTCTAGGGATTTAATCTCAACCGTCGGATCTAAAGATTTAATCTCAACCGTCGGATCTAGAGATTTAATCTCTACCTTTGGATCTAGAGTTTTTTTTTATCCATTGGATCTAAGCTTCATGAGGTATTAATAGGCTACAATAGGGACCATGAGGAGGAGTTGGATCTTGGCCACCCAATGGATCAAGCCCACATGAAGTCCGATCCATTAATGATAATCCAATCCACTAAAGAATTATCATTGATCTACCTCACCAACCCCCATAAGTTAATATGAGCTCCATATATTATTTGTACATTTTCTCCCCGTGTTTAAGATCTCGAATGTCCGTCGATTAATTAATTTACTGACCATTAATTAATCAACATCTAACTCCATGAGTAGTACCACTCAACCTTTTCATCATGCCAGACCAAGTCCACCTGCAGGGTTTACATGATGAACCTTATGAGCTCCTCAAGGGGACATCATCATCCTAATATATAGGACACGGTTTCCTCCTATAATCAACGGCATACCATATAAATAATACCATTTCCTAACTTACCGAGCCTATCGATTTAATCTATAAATCTAGCCCATTTGTAAATCAAAGAAATGAATACTAAGTATATGTGTCCGTTATTATATCGGGATTAAGAGCATGTAAAATATAATATCTGAGGTCCGATTCGATTATGTAGTCAGCAATAAATCAAATCACCTCTAAGTCGGTCCTGCTCAATACACACAAAGTGTACTAGTGTGATTCTATGGTCAAGACAAACCAATACCAAATCACACTACAACCATACCAATGGTTTGTCCAAAGTCATCTCGGTTGTGAGCCTTTACTTATACTTTAAAAGGAGCCGATAACATGATCTCCCGTGTGACACCACACACCATGTTATCTATAATGTAATGTATTAGACAATATGCATAGCCATAAAAATATGCAAACAGTGATAATGTGATTCTTATTTCAAAATAAAGATGTTCATACAAAAGATATACTTTTCAGTATACATCCAAACAATCTCCCACTTATACTAAAAGATTATTCTGTCCTCAAACTGCCATACATCTGATTCCCATGCAATGCTCGTAAAATTTCTAGTAATTTTACAAGAATTTTTGGCTTGATTATGATGGGCTATATGTGGGCTTTTCAAAAATAAAAGAAAATGAGCCAAAAAGGATGCAAGGCCTAGGAATTAAACCCCTAACCTCTAGAGATAGCCAAGCCCTAAGGGTGCATCCAATAACCAGAAGCCCAACAAGATTGTATTATTAGAGGAATGTGGGAAATTTTAGTTAGGAGTAAGGGAGACTAAGGGACTCTTCAAGTGAATAAATAGGGGGAATGAGGGGACATAAGGGATCAAATTGTTTTTCTCCTCCTCTTCTTCTTCCTCACCGAACCCTAGAGCTCCTCCTTTTCATCCTTGTCCGAAATTCATCCAAGCAAGAAGGGGGCTAGGTTTGCTTCCCTTAGGTCATCTTTCAACCAAAAAGCAAAGCGAAGGATGTAAGTATCCCCTCACCTACATACAAGTATCTTTTCGATTTAAGTTGTTATGTCAAATCCTCCATGAACCATTCGGCCAAACCTTTTTCTTGAGTTTTCAATGAAGTTCTAAACCATATCTTGTATGAATATGATGATGTTAGGATGCTAGATGGATTAGGTTAAGAGTTTAACCCTATACTCTCCATGAACCATTCGGCCAAACCCTTTTCTTGAGTTTTCAATGAAGTTCTAAACCATATCTTGTATGAATATGATGATGTTAGGATGCTAGATGGATTAGGTTAAGAGTTTAACCCTAAACTCTCCATGAAGCATTCGGCCAAACCTTTTTCTTGAGTTTTCAATGAAGTTCTAAACCATATCTTGTATGAATATGATGTTGTTAGGATGCTAGATGGATTAGGTTAAGAGTTTAACCCTAAACTCTCCTTGAACCATTCAGCCAAACCTTTTTCTTGAAGTTTTCAATGAAGTTCTAAACCATATCTTGTATGAATATGATGATGTTAGGATGCTAGATGGATTAGGTTAAGAGTTTAACCCTAAATTCCTCATGAAACATTAGGCCAAGACCATAACTAGGGCTTACCATGATGATCCATGCTATATCTTGTATTAATATGATGATGAGGGATTTTTTTTAGATGAGTTAGTTAAGTGGTTGATTCATGAAACCCATTGAACCATTCGGCCAAGACCCCAAATGTGTTCCTTATGCCATGCTTTAGGTGAATTCATGATAACTTGTGATGTTAAATAATGCTAGATGAAGATAACATGCTCTAGGTTAGGTTAACATGTGTTTTATGCTTAGGTGAGTTCATGTTAACTTTTGATGTTAAATGATGCTAGATGAAGATAACATGCTCTAGGTTAGTGTTTACTTACTATTGATGTTATGCCTTATGCCTTGCCCTATATGTGTGTGATATTTAAGATATGTTATGAAATGAAATATGATATGTTATGAAGTGAAATAGGATATGTTATGAAATGAAATATGATATGTTTATTAAGTGAAATATGATATGTTATGAAATGAAGTATGATATGTTTATGAAATGAAATATGATATGTTCATGAAGTGAAATATGATATGTTATGAAATGAAGTATGATATGTTTGCGAAATGAAATAAGATATGTTATGATAAAAAGCATATAAGTATTTTCCCTTCTGCATGGCTTGTACCTGGACCCTAACAAGGTCCAAAGGGATGGACTCCTAAGTTGCCCTAGGCCGACGGACTAAGATCGGGCCTAGGATGGGCTTCTATGTATGATTGCCCCTAGGTCGATGGACTAAGATTGGGCCTTGTATGGGATGGTCTCCCAGATGCCCTAGGTCGATGGACTAAGATCAGGCCTAGGATGGGCTTCTATGTTATGATGATGGCCCCTAGGTCGACGGACTAAGATCGGGCCTAGTAACCTAGTAGGTTCGAGACTTGCTACCTCGGGTCTATTTAGGGATACACGCTATGATGATGATGATGTGGTACAATGTCGGGCCCAATATGTTGAGATTTATGTTTACGTACCTATAATATATATTTTCAAAGAGCATCCTGCATATGTTTACATGATATGACTGTTATGTTCACATGTTATGATTGTTATGTTTACATGTTATGTTGCTATGTTATATAGGTTACATGTTATGTTTGATTATGCCATATATGTACATGATATGTTGTTATGATATATATATTTCTTGTTATGTTTGATTATGCCGTATATGTACATGATATGTTGCTATGTTATATAGGTTGCATGTTATGTTTGATTATGCCATATATGTACATGATATGTTGCTATGATATATATGTTGCATGTTATGTTTGATTATGCCATATATGTACATGATATGTTGCTATGATATATAGGTTGCATGTTATGTTTGATTATGTCATATATGTACATGATATGTTGCTATGTTATATATGTTACAATTTATGTTTGCTTATGTTACTTATGCTACATGTTATGTTTGCTTACGTCATATATGTTACATGTTATGTTGCTTATATGTTATGAATGTTAAATGCCATGCTTAATGTCGATGTACGGTTTTTATGAGTAGGACAGGATCTTACTAAGCCTATGTACTTATAGTTTATTTTTCCCTTGTACTACAGATAAGGGTAAGGGATGGATAAACTAAAGGGAGCAGCTGGAGGGGCAAAGTGTGTGTGGTAGTGGCATGGTGGAGGAGATCTGTTATGTTCTTTATGTATGTTTTCCCTATGATGATGATGTTTATGGACTTGAACTAAGCACTAAGTACTTATGAAATAATGATGCATGCTCTATGTTAAGAAGAAGTATCTATAAAATGACGATGCATGTTTATGTTTAAAAGAAAAAAAAAAGTATCTAAAGCCTTCCGCTGTAAGTAGTACGATGTATGTATGTACGATCGCGTCACGCTGCCCCTCCGGACCCTAGGAAAGGGCGGGCGTGACAGGTTAGTATCAGAGTCGATCTGCCTTTCCACTACACATACATCAAGCTCAAAATCCTGTCGCTCTAAGTAAGAATTCTATGTCTACTCTAATTTTGTTAATTTTGTTCATGTATGATATGAAATGCCTTTAGCTTAAATTATGCATGAAAACATGATTGATAACTTTATGCTAGCTTTTAGTTTTATTATGCGTAGATAAACGAATGAAAAACATATACTAGCTTTACTTTAATATAAGAAGATAAAGATGTCTGGAAGACGCAGTAGTAGAGCTGATGATATAGCACCCCCGCATGACCTTACCCACGTAGTTACTGAACTCTAGTGACAAGTCACAGAACAGCAGCAAGTAATAAATGCCCTAATGAATCAGCGAGGAAACCCTACTGCCCCACCAGTGGGCACTGGCTCGATGGTTCGACAGGAAGCTTACCTGATCCAGTGGCAGAGGCTGAAGTCGAAAAATTTCTCTGTTACTGGTGAACCATGGGATGCCCAGGCCTGGTTCAAGACGGTGGAAAGCATCGTGGAGCTACTGGACTTGCTCGAATGCGAGAAGATTAAGTGTGCATCATTCTGCCTTTTGGGAGATGCTCGGATGTGGTGGGAACGGGTCAAAGCAAAGAGACAAGTAAATCAGATGAGATGAACATATTTCGAGTACAAATTTTTCGAAGAATTCTTCCACATGAGGGTAACCAACAAGCATTACGACGAGTTCACTGGGTTCTGACAAGGTGACCTATCAGTCAGCGAAGCCGTGAAGAGATTCAACCGACTCGCATGCCTATGTCCAGAGTTGGTCATCATGGAAAGAGAAAGGGTCACACTCATGCTGAAGATGCTCCGACCAGAAATAGCTCTGAATGTGGCCGGGGGAGTTCATAGACCGCAGACCACAGAGGAGCTGTTCAGTAGTGCCTTGATTACTGAGCATTACCTAAACAACATTAACCAAAGAAGGCCGAGTGAAGGCGGTCAGCCGGTCGAGGTCAGAGAAACCAGAGTACATGGAAAGGGAACCACACTGGCAAGAGAAAACAATGGGAGGATCCTAAAGGTGGTCCAACAAACAAGCAGCCCAGGAACCCTCTGTGTGCTACCTGCGGAAAGATACATCCTGGAGTATGCAACCAAGGCACAAATAGATGTTACAATTGTGGACGGGAAGGACATAGAGTCGAAGCGCCTATTCGGTTGACCACCTCCCAGATATGCCCGGCCAGAGTGCTCCTCCATAGTTACACCAGATGCAGGCTGCAATCGAAGGTACCCCGATCAGCCAAGGGAGACTAGAAGCCCCACTAGTTACGATAGATGCCAGAGTATTCTCTCTCACCCAAGAAGATGTGGCAAATGCTTCTATGGTTGTCACAGGTCCGATATTTATTTTCTGTCAGCATGCTACTGCATTATTTGATACTGGGGCAACACATTCGTTTGTTTCTACACACTTTACTGGAAAGATAGACATACCACCACAAGCTCTAGGTCACAAGTTCTTAACCACTCTGCCCTCGGGAGAAGTAATGCCCTCCACTCATATGCCACGAGTCGCACCCATCAGAATCGCAAACAGAGAACTCTACTGTGATCTGATAGTGCTCGACATGCAGGATTATGATATTATATTGGGCATGGATTTCTTAACCAAGTACGGTGCTTCGATCGAGTGCCGTAAAAGAAAAGTGGTCTTCCAGCTGGAGGCAGAACCTATGTTTGAATTTATTGGAGATCCAAGGAGAAGAGTCAATAAATTTTTATCCGCGCTACATGCACGCAAGATGTTAGACAGTGGATGCACTGGGTTTTTGGCACATATAGTTGATACAAGTCAAGCCGAGGATCAGAAGCTAGAAGATGTCAGAGTTGTATGCAACTACCCAAAGGTATTCCCAGATGAACTACCAGGGTTAGCCCTAGATAGAGAAATTGAATTTGAGATCGAACTGATTCCTGGTACTAACCCGATCTCTAAAGCACCTTACCGTATGGCACCGGTTGAATTGAAGGAACTTCAGGGACAGCTACAGGAGTTACTCGACAAGGGACTTATTTGCCCAAGTCGCTCTCCATGGGGAGCTCCAGTGCTGTTGGTGAAGAAGAAAGATGGGTCTATGCGAATGTGCATAGACTACCGAGCGCTGAATAATGTGACGATCAAGAACCGGTACCCTTTACCACAGATTGATGACCTGTTCGACCAACTAAAGGGTGCCACCATCTTCTCTAAGATTGACCTGAGGTCTGGCTATCATCAAGTAAAAGTGAAATCAGATGATATACCAAAGACGACCTTCCAGACAAGATACGAACATTACGAGTTCGTAGTTATGACCTTCGGAGTGACGAATGCACCTACTCTGTTCATGGATTTGATGAATCGGGTATTCTTGGCATTCCTCGATAAGTTTGTGATCGTCTTCATCGATGACATACTGATATATTCGAGAACCCCAGAAGAGCACACAGAACACCTGAATGTGGTATTACAGATTCTTCGAGAAAAGCAGCTGTTTGCAAAGTTCTCCAAATGCGAGTTCTGGCTCGAACAAGTATCATTTTTGGGTCACGTTATATCCAAGCACGGAGTGATGGTAGACCCAATAAAGATTGAAGCCATGAGTAACTGGAACCGACCAAAGAATGCCAGTGAGATCAGAAGCTTTCTTTGGCTAGCAAGCTACTACAGGAAGTTTGTAGAGAACTTTTCCAGGATTGCAGCCCCTATGACAGTCCTCACCAGAAAGAACAAGAAATATGAGTGGACGGACGCCTGCAAGAGGAGTTTCACAGAATTGAAAAGGAGACTGATCAGCACTCCAATCCTTGCTCTTCTGGACAGTAACAAAGGCTTCGACATGTACAGTGACGCTTCCAAGTTGGGACTCGGAGTTGTACTCATGTAGAATGGCAAGGTCATTGCCTACGCCTCTAGGCAACTCAAGGAACATGAAAGGAATTATCCCACCCACGATTTAGAGCTAGCGGCCGTGGTCTTTGCTCTCAAAACATGGAGGCATTATCTATATGGAGCTCAGTGTAGGATTTATACAGACCACCAGAGTCTAAAATATTTCTTCACACAGAAGGACCTGAATATGAGACAACGCAGATGGCTCAAGCTCGTCAAGGATTATGACTGCGAGATCTTCTACCATCCGGGGAAAGCAAACAAGGTGGCTGATGCACTCAGCAGGAAGTCCTGTGCCACCTTGATGTCTCTATCAGTGTTATCTTGGCCCTTAGAAAAGGAGATTATGCGTTACGGGGTTGAAATCATTTCCGGACATCTCTCGACCATGACGATAGCATCGACGTTGTTCGATGGTATACTAGAAAAGCAAGTCCGTGACCCAAGCATTCAGAGGATCAAGCAAGAGGTCCTAGAAGGAAAGGACGACGGGTTTTGTATCTCTGATAGTGGAGTACTCTACCTCAGGGATTGATTGTGTATTCCCGACGATCCAGAATTACGGAAGAAGATATTTGAGGACGCTCACGAAACTCCTTATGCGATGCATCCTGGAACCACCAAGATGTACCAACACCTGAAAAGAAAATTCTGGTGGTTCGGAATGAAAAGAGATGTGACTCAGTATGTCAGTACCTGCCTAACCTGCCAGAGGGTTAAAGCAAAAAACCAGAGACCTAGAGGAACACTGTAGCCGATCCAGATTCCAGAATGGAAATGGGAAGACATTTCTATGGATTTCATCTCAGGATTGCCCAAGATGACAAACGGTTATGATGCTATATGGGTAATTGTGGACAGATTGACGAAGTCTGCCCACTTCTTAGCAATCAAGATGACCTATTCGACGGAGCAACTGGCTCAGTTATATGCTAGGGAAATTATCAGACTACGTGGAATTCCTAAGACCATCATTTCTGACAGAGATGGTCGTTTTATTTCCCATTTCTAGAATCGCTCGTAAGACCCTAGGCACGGTTATTGTTCAAGATCGCTTCCATCCCCGGATGGACGATGCACCGAAAGAGTAAATCAAGTACTAGAGGACATGTTACGCGCTTGCGCCCTGGATTTCAAAGGTAGTTGGTGCCGATACTTATGTTTGGCAGAATTCGCCTACAACAATAGCTACCAAGCTACTATTGGAATGGCACCCTACGAGGCTCTATACGGGAGGAGATGTAGATCTCCCATATGCTGGTACGAGGGTGGTGAAAAGAAGGGGATGGGACTCCAGACGGACTTCATCGATGACACCACCCGAGCTATACAAAACATCCGTCAGAGAATTGAAACTGCTCAAAGCCGGCAAAAGAACTATGCAGATATGCTGCGTAGACCATTAGAATTCGAAGTCGGGGACCTGGTATTCCTCAAGGTGGCCCCTATGAAGGGAGTGATGAGATTCAGAAGGAAGGGTAAGCTGAGTCCACGCTATGTGGGACCGTATCCAATATTGAAGAGAGTTGGCAAGGTAGCTTACGAGCTGGAGCTGCCTCAAGAGATGTCGACCATCCACAACGTGTTCCATGTCTCTGTGCTCAAGAAATGCATTTCTAATGCGGACCAAGTGATCGAGCCACAAACAGTACAAGTTCAAGAGGACCTGAGTTATGAAAGTTGGCCTATCCAGATACTCGACCGAGAAGTCAAGAGACTAAGGAACAAAGAGGTGCCCTTAGTAAAGGTCCTGTGGCAGGATCAACGGTACGAAGAAGCTACCTGGGAACGCGAGGAGGACATGAAGCAGAAGTACCCAGAATTGTTCTAAGTTTTGAGGACGAAACTTTTAAAAGGTATGAAGGATTGTAACGCCCGTAAAATTTCTAGTAATTTTACAAGAATTTTTAGCTTGATTATGATGGGCTTTATGTGGGCTTTTCAAAAATAAAAGAAAATGAGCCAAAAAGGATGCAAGGCCTAAGAATTGAACCCCAAACCTCTAGAGATAGCCAAGCCCTAAGGGTGCATCCAATAACTAGAAGCCCAACAAGATTGTATTATTAGAGGAATGTGGGAAATTATAGTTAGGGGTAAGGGATACTAAGGGACTCTTCAAGTGAATAAATAGGGGGAATGAGGGGACATAAGGGATCAAATTGTTTTTCTCCTACTCTTCTTCTTCCATACCGAACCCTAGAGCTCCTCCTTTTCATCCTTGTCCGAAATTCATCCAAGGAAGAAGGGGGATAGCTTTGCTTCCCTTAAGTCATCTTCCAACCAAAAAGCAAAGCGAAGGTTGTAAGTATCCCCTCACCTGCATACAAGTAGCTTTTCGATTTAAGTTGTTATGTCAAATCCTCCATGAACCATTCAGCCAAACATTTTTCTTGAGTTTTCAATGAAGTTCTAAACCATATCTTGTATGAATATGATGATGCTAGGATGCTAGATGGATTAGGTTAAGAGTTTAACCCTAAACTCTCCATGAACCATTTGGCCAAACCCTTTTCTTGAGTTTTCAATGAAGTTCTAAACCATATCTTGTATGAATATGATGATGTTAGGATGCTAGATGGATTAGGTTAAGAGTTTAACCATAAACTCTCCATGAACCATTCGGCCAAACCTTTTTCTTGAGTTTTCAATGAAGTTCTAAACCATATCTTGTATGAATATGATGATGTTAGGATGCTAGATGGATTAGGTTAAGAGTTTAACCCTAAACTCTCCATGAACCATTCAGCCAAACCTTTTTCTTGAAGTTTTCAATGAAGTTCTAAACCATATCTTGTATGAATATGATGATGTTAGGATGCTAGATGGATTAGGCTAAGAGTTTAACCCTAAATTCCCCATGAAACATTCGACCAAGACCATAACTGTTGGGTTTTTCCGAGCCGCAAAAACCGCTTTTTGCGTTGCGGAAACCTCGGAAGCCCCGGCCACGGATCCGTGCGAAGATGTATTAAAACAAAACATGTATGTGTTTATATAAAAACCCTAGATCTACCTTAGATCTAGAAGGTGAGAGTGTTACCCTCGTAGCGACGCCCTTCGCTTATCCCCCTCGTACAAAAGGTTCGCCGGAACTCGAGAGTGTCAAGTGTACACTCCTCTATCGGTATCCACACAAGCAATAGGTGGAGAAAAGCATCCTAGAGTGTGCTAGCACCCCTTGGACGTTCATGGCTAGATGAGGAAGAGAGAGCTTGAGGGAAGAGAGGAGGAAGAAGATGAAGTTACACAACTTAACTTCACATCATCCATAACCCACTATAAGGGGGTTACATGCATGCATGTAACTCCAAGAGCCAATGGCTCTTGGTCTCCCTTATGAGGTGGCACCCCATGATGTGTCCATGATGATGTGGAACATCATCATTGGCCGGCCATGCCAAGTCATCATCATGACATGGCATTTGGTCAAGTCAAACTTGACCTTTCATCTTCCCTCTCAAGTCAAGTCAAACTTGACCTCATATCTCCCATGGTTGATCAAATCCAACCATTTGATTCAAGTCAATTTAATTTAATGAATCTCTATTCATTTAATTTAAATTGATTTGAATAATCAAATCTAAATTAGACTCATTCAACACTTGAATCAACTTGAGTCTAACTCAATTAGTCTAATTTGGATTACTCTTAATCCAATTTGGTTCATCCCATGAACCTAATCCTCATGGTTCATCATATGAACCTAATCTCCATCTAATTGCTCTTATGTGTGTGACCCTATAGGTTCTTGTAACGTTGGCAATGTCCCTAAACAGATTTAGGAACATAAGCAATGAGCGGTATCTAGCAACACATCATTGCTACCCAAGTTACAAGAATGTTGAGCTCCAACATCACCTTTGTGACTACTAATTGTGACTCTCACAATATGTGACAATGTCCCTCTATCCTTGACATCTAGATTGACCAATCGAGGCATAGACCGTGTCATCCTCGGTACAATCTAAATCTTGATCTCCAAGTAGACTCACTCTAATCAAATGAGCTCAATATCTCATATTGACTCATTTGGGCATGGCCATGCACTTCGTGGTCTCACTCTATCAAGAATATCGATGTCACCCCCGTCATATAGGAGGGATAGATCCCATCTACATCACTCACATCCCTCCGCATAATTTGTTACATACCCAGTAATCGCCTTTATAGTCCACCCATTTACGGGTGACGTTTGACGAAGCCAAAGTATGCAACTCCATATGTAGGGAACCATGGTGACTTCAGGTCTAAGGACTAATAGTCATACTAATAGCCACATGAGAAAGTATATGACACTCATATAACGATCCATGATACTTTCTCATGGCGGGTCATTCAGTATACATTCTCCAATGCATACCCATGTGTCAACTTGATATCTCATATCCATGACTTGTGAGATCAAGTCATCTTGTTGACCTACATGCTAGTCTCTACGCATTAACATTGTCCCTGAATGTTAGTACTCGACTAGGAATGATTAAGAGTAGTGTTCTCTATATCATCTCATTATCGATTCAACCAATCGATTGATATAGATAAGAACCTACTACTCAAGGACATTATTATATTTAGTTATTAGGCACCAATACAAGTAAATATAATAACCATGCCTTTATAAATAGGAATATGATACAATAAAGTCCATACAACAATCATCATATGATTGACTCTAGGGCTTTCACTAACAATCTCCCACTAGCACTAGTGCCAATCACTGTAGTATCTAATACCCAATGACCTAGTGTGACCATCATGCTTTTTCTGTGCCAAAGCCTTGGTCAAGGGATCTGCGATGTTAGCCTCTGTGGGTACTCTACAAATCTTCACATCTCCTCTATCGATAATCTCTCGAATGAGATGGAAGCACCGATATATTCGGCCTCTGTTGTAGAATCAAGAACTGTGTCCTGCTTGGAACTCTTCCAGCTCACAGTGCTACCTATTCAAGCAAAACACGAACCCTGACTGCGATCTGTAATCATCCTGGTCAGTTTGGAAGCTGGCATCGCTGTAACCCTTTACAGCTAGCTCCTCATCGCCTCCAAATATCAAGAAATATTCTTTAGTCCTTCTCAAGTACTTAAGAATATTCTTGACTGCTATCCAGTGACGCTCACCTGGATCTGACTGGTATCTACTCGTCATGCTCAAAGCATACGAGACATCAGGATGAGTACACAACATGACGTACATGATAGATCCTATAGCAGATGCGTAAGGGATCTTATCCATGCGGTCTCTCTCCTCTCTAGAAGAGGGACTTTGAGTCTTCGAAAGACTCACACCATGTGACATCGGTAGAAGTCCTTTCTTGGAATTCTGCATGGCAAACCGAAGTAATACCGTGTCAATGTATGTACTCTGACTTAGGCCAAGCAATCTCTTAGATCTATCTCTATAGATCTTTATGCCTAGAATATAGGCTGCTTCACCTAACTCCTTCATTGAGAAGCACGTCCCCAGCCAAGTCTTCACAGACTGTAGCGAAGGGATGTCATTCCCAATGAGTAGTATGTCATCCACATACAATACAAGGAATACAACTGTGTTCCCATTAACCCTCTTGTAGACACAGGGTTCATCTTCATTCTTGATGAAACCAAACTGTTTGATCGCATCATCGAATCGAAGATTCCAGCTCCGAGAAGCTTGCTTTAGCCCATAAATGGACCTTTGCAGCTTGCATACCTTCCCAGTATGCTGTGGATCTACAAAACCCTCAGGTTGTGTCATGTACACATCCTCGAGTAAGTTTCCATTCAGAAACGCAGTTTTGACATCCATCTGCCAGATCTCATAATCGTGGTATGCTGCAATAGCAAGCAAGATCCGAATGGACTTAAACATCGCCACTGGAGAAAAGGTTTCATCATAGTCAATACCATGAATTTGCTTGAAACCTTTAGCCACCAATCGGCCCTTATAGGTATGCGTAAGTCCATCCATGTCGCCTTTCTCCTAAAGACCCACTTACACCCAATGGGTTTGACCTTGGTGGATCAACCAAAGTCCATACTTGGTTAGTGTACATGGATTCCATCTCTGATCTCATGGCGTCTAGCCATTTCTCAGAATCTGGGCTCATCACAGCTTCCTGATAGGAGGTAGGCTCATTCTCAATGAGCATAACGTCATCATGGTCAGACAAGAGAAATGAGTATCTCTCAGGCTGACGACGTACCCTATCAGACCTGCGAAGAGGTAGGTCTACTTGAACAGGTGGTTGTTCCACAACTCTTTATGCAACAACCTCATCACCCACAACACTTTGTGGTTCCTGTTCAACCTCCATCAAGGCCTTAGTGCTATGGTCCTTATCTTGAATTTCTTCAAGATCGAAGGTACTCCCACTAGTTTTTCTAGAAACAAAATCCCTTTCTAGAAAAACCCCAGTCTTTGCCACAAACACTTTGTGCTGACTGGGAATGTAGAAGTAATATCCCTTTGTATCCTTGGGATATCCAACAAAATAGCACCTATCGGATTTGGGTCCTAGTTTGTCTGAGACTTGACGTCGAACGTAAGCCTCACAACCCCAAATCCTCATAAAAGTCATCTTGGGATTTTTCCCTGTCCATATCGTATATGGTGTCTTTACCACAACCTTGGATGGTACACGTTTAAGGGTAAAGGCTCGTGTCGAGCATATCCCCAAAAGGATATAGGAAGATCTGTGTGACTCATCATAGATCGTACCATATCCAATAGGGTACGATTCCTCCTTTCGGATACACCATTCCACTGTGGTGTTCCAGGAGGAGTGAGTTGGGATAGAATCCCACACTCAGCTAGATAGTCACGAAACTCATGGCTAAGGTATTCACCACCTCGATCTGATCGAAGTATCTTAATACTCTTGCCAAGCTGGTTTTGTACTTCATTCTTGAATTCTTTGAACTTTTCAAAGGATTCAGATTTATGTGTCATAAGATACACATAACCATATCTACTGAAGTCATCAGTAAATGTAATGAAGTACCTGTAACCACCTCTAGCAGCAACATTGAAAGGACCACATACATCACTATGTATAAGTCCTAACAAATCTGTTGCACTTTCGCTATGTCCACTAAAGGGAGTCTTGGTCATCTTACCTAAAAGGCAAGACTCGCATGTCTCATATGATTCAAAATCAAATGAGTCTAGCAGCCCATCCTTATGGAGCTGAGATAAGCGACTCTCATTTATGTGACCTAAGCGACAATGCCAGAGATAGGTTTGGTTCAACTCATTTGACTTGAACCTCTTGGTACTTATGTTATAGATAGGGCTCTCTAAGTCTAGAAAGTAGAGTCCGTTCATTAGAGGTGCACTACAATAGAACATATCATTTAAATAAACTGAACAACATTTGTTTATTATTATAAATGAAAATCCTTTCTTGTCCAAACAAGAAACTGAAATGATGTTCTTGGTTAAGGCAGTACATAATAACATTCATCTAATTCTAATACAAGCCCGGAGGGCGTAGATAGATCATAAGTTCCTACAAAGAACAAAGAAGAACCCTTGCTCCATTGCCACTCGTAGGTCCACTCTGCCCTTTGTCAATGCCTGCTATTTCTCACCGCACATTGGTACAAATGTGAGATGCACATCCGTATCTAATACCCATGATGAAGAAATAGATAGATTGACTTCTATAACATTTATACCAAGTAGAAGTCTCACTTCTCTTCTTCTTAAGATCTTCAGTATGCCTTGCGATTCGCTACGGTCCCTGCTTCCTTGCAGTGGAAGCAAGCCCCTTCCTTGGCTACCCCTCCTTTGGGTTTAAGTTCTTTGCCTTTGCCCTTGGCTTGGGACTTTCCCTTACCTTTAGGCTTGCCCTTGCCTTTCTTTTCGCACCATCAAAATGGTGTCGATTTACCCTTCTTAAGGTTAAGCTCTGCGATTCTCAACATGAGCATTTCAATGGCTTATCAATAACATTCATGTTAAAATTCATGACAAATTGATCGAAGGCTCTTGGCAAAGATAGCAAGATTAGGTCAGTGTCCAGCTCTTGGCCAAGTGGGAATACCAGCCTTTGTAGGTTTTCACGCGTACCCAATCATCTTGAGTACATATGTACCTACTGAGTCCCTTCTACATTTTGGACCCAAATAATGCCTTAGAGACTTCATATCTCTCATGCCTAAGCTTGTCCTTGATATAGTTGACGAAGATGTCCAACCATATCATAAGCATTCATGATGCTTCCAAGCTCGAGTTCATGGTGCATTAGACATGACACATCTAATGCATCATCTTGATGCTTCTTGTAAGCATCTTTGTCAGCTCGCGAGGCATTGGCAGGAGGTGCCTCCGGAATGGGCTGCTCCAGGACGTACAACTTCCTTTCTTGGGTGAGAACAATTCTCAAGTTCCTGTACCAGTCCAGGAAATTTGCTCCATTGAGCTTGTCCTTCTCAAGGACGGATCGCAGAGAGAGAGTGTTCGTATTTGTCGACATAGTTATCTACAACATACAATGCAGAGAATTAATATCATATTCCTTTTATCATTTAATTAGGCCTTTAATCAAATGATGCTCCCACTAAATTATAGGAATTTTGTAGAATCGAGTTATGGATGTGGTCAAACCACTTTTACTAGATTCATACAAACTAGCTATAATTCTTGCGGGACAAGATCCACATCATATTAAGCCTTGAGTTAGCTTTGGCTAAATCGCCCAAGACTTGTACAATCGGTGGGTAACACATTACCGATTATATCTCTATGCAACTCTTGTTTATAGGATTAAGACCCACATTTACAAAAGACCTTGAGTTAGCTTTGGCTAAATCGCCCAAGATTTAGTGTAAATGCGATCTTAACCTATCTTTCCAACGATTGGAATATGCCTATAGTTCTACTCGATCCAATTGAGTTAACTAGTTTTGCTCAATCTAATTGAGCTTACTCTAACCCGAGTCGTGATAGGCGGGACCAAGATTGTCCCTCCGCACCCTACCAAGATAATATGCGTTGCTCTGCTTTGGCAGATTCAACAACAACAAATGATCGAGGTAGTGATGGGTATCAAGGCTCGGTAGGCATTGTCGAGTTGATTCGATTATGATCTAATCTAATCGTAATGTGTATCTTATACGCATTTAGGCCTTTATTATCCTATATTAGCATGCATCATATACATACATTAATTATTCTAGCATGCATCATATACATACAAGAAAATTAACCTAGCATGCATCATATACATACAAACATTTTTCTACTAGCATGCATCACATACATACAAGCAAAATCAATTAAATATACATATATATATATATCAACATATATATATATATATCATTAAATGTGATATAGTCATGGCCCTACTACGATCTTCTCAAGCCAATGAGAAGATCGGACGGTCAACCTAAGGCTAGCGGCTTCTCCAAGCGCTTCCATTGACCGCCATGTGTCGTCGTCACCCTTCTCGTAAGCTCGTCTTCAAGTGGACTTTCCACCGCTCCATTTTTGTACATTACAAATACGAAACTCGAGTTACATTCGAGTCTAAAACTATTTACAACTAGAATATTAAAAGAAGAGGTGCGACGCGCAGGTCGCAAACACTTTACAACACGCACAACCACAAAACGGCACGCAGGCCGTATTATGAATTACAACACATATAATCCAATCCAATTGGGTTATTGGGCCATGACAATCACAGAATTATACATAATTCTAAATTATGTATTTTTACAGAAAATTTCTATAATTTTTCCTAATTTATTTTGAATTTATGAGTCACCTCTCCGAAATGGTCCCGCTAAGCGGTTTCCGGGTGCGATCGCGGGACATGGCCCCTTTCGGGGATAGGGGCAGCGCCCCTACTCGCAAAATAAACTTCGCGAGTGTCCCTACAATGATCTTACAGCGACTTAAGTCGCTGTCCCAAAAACCTAAAGCGAGAACTCGCCGATTCGGAGAGTTTTTCTCGACGGTTGAAGCCTACGAGTGTCCCAACACTCGTTGTTTCGACTCTACGAGAAAAATACCCAAAAATTCTATAAAATAAGAAAATTTACAGAAACATATAAATCTGTAATTTTTATATCTAATATAAAAACTACAAAAACGAAACACATACATGCTTCGCACGTGGCTCTGATACCACTGTTGGGTTTTTCCGAGCCGCAAAAACCGCTTTTTGCGTTGCGGAAACCTCGGAAGCCCCGGCCACGGATCCGTGCGAATATGTATTAAAACAAAACATGTATGTGTTTATATAAAAACCCTAGATCTACCTTAGATCTAGAAGGTGAGAGTGTTACCCTCGTAGCGACGCCCTTCGCTTATCCCGCTCGTACAAAAGGTTCGCCGGAACTCGAGAGTGTCAAGTGTACACTCCTCTATCGGTATCCACACAAGCAATAGGTGGAGAAAAGCATCCTAGAGTGTGCTAGCACCCCTTGGACGTTCATGGCTTGATGAGGAAGAGAGAGCTTGAGGGAAGAGAGGAGGAAGAAGATGAAGTTACACAACTTAACTTCACATCATCCATAACCCACTATAAGGGGGTTACATGCATGCATGTAACTCCAAGAGCCAATGGCTCTTGGTCTCCCTCATGAGGTGGCACCCCATGATGTGTCCATGATGATGTGGAACATCATCATTGGCCGGCCATGCCAAGTCATCATCATGACATGGCATTTGGTCAAGTCAAACTTGACCTTTCATCTTCCCTCTCAAGTCAAGTCAAACTTGACCTCATATCTCCCATGGTTGATCAAATCCAACCATTTGATTCAAGTCAATTTAATTTAATGAATCTCTATTCATTTAATTTAAATTGATTTGAATAATCAAATCTAAATTAGACTCATTCAACACTTGAATCAACTTGAGTCTAACTCGATTAGTCTAATTTGGATTACTCTTAATCCAATTTGGTTCATCCCATGAACCTAATCCTCATGGTTCATCATATGAACCTAATCTCCATCTAATTTCTCTTATGTGTGTGACCCTATAGGTTCTTGTAACGTTGGCAATGTCCCTAAACCGATTTAGGAACATAAGCAATGAGCGGTATCTAGCAACACATCATTGCTACCCAAGTTACAAGAATGTTGAGCTCCAACATCACCTTTGTGACTACTAATTGTGACTCTCACAATATGTGACAATGTCCCTCTATCCTTGACATCTAGATTGACCAATCGAGGCATAGACCGTGTCATCCTCGGTACAATCTAAATCTTGATCTCCAAGTAGACTCACTCTAATCAAATGAGCTCAATATCTCATATTGACTCATTTGGGCATGGCCATGCACTTCGTGGTCTCACTCTATCAAGAATATCGATGTCACCCCCGTCATATAGGAGGGATAGATCCCATCTACATCACTCACATCCCTCCGCATAATTTGTTACATACCCAGTAATCGCCTTTATAGTCCACCCATTTACGGGTGACGTTTGTGACAAGCCAAAGTATGCAACTCCTTATGTAGGGAACCATGGTGACTTCAGGTCTAAGGACTAATAGTCATACTAATAGCCACATGAGAAAGTATATGACACTCATATAACGATCCATGATACTTTCTCATGGCGGGTCATTCAGTATACATTCTCTAATGCATACCCATGTGTCAACTTGATATCTCATATCCATGACTTGTGAGATCAAGTCATCTTGTTGACCTACATGCTAGTCTCTACGCATTAACATTGTCCCTGAATGTTAGTACTCGACTAGGAATGATTAAGAGTAGTGTTCTCTATATCATCTCATTATCGATTCAACCAATCGATTGATATAGATAAGAACCTACTACTCAAGGACATTATTATATTTAGTTATTAGGCACCAATACAAGTAAATATAATAACCATGCCTTTATAAATAGGAATATGATACAATAAAGTCCATACAACAATCATCATATGATTGACTCTAGGGCTTTCACTAACAATAACTAGGGCTTACCATGATGATCCATGCTATATCTTGTGTTAATATGATGATGAGGGATTTTTTTTAGATGAGTTAGTTAAGTGGTTGATCCATGAAACCCATTGAACCATTCGGCCAAGACCGCAAATGTGTTCCTTATGCCATGCTTTAGGTGAATTCATGATAACTTGTGATGTTAAATGATGCTAGATGAAGATAACATGCTCTAGGTTAGGTTAACATGTGTTTTATGCTTAGGTGAGTTCATGTTAACTTGTGATGTTAAATGATGCTAGATGAAGATAACATGCTCTAGGTTAGTGTTTACTTACTCTTGATGTTATGCCTTATGCCTTGCCCTATATGTGTGTGATATTTAAGATATGTTATGAAATGAAATATGATGTGATTATGAAATGAAATATGATGTGATTATGAAATGAAATATGATATGTTATGAAATGAAATATGATATATTATGAAATGAAATATGATATGTTCATGAAATGAAGTATGATATGTTTATGAAATGAAATATGATATGTTCATGAAGTGAAATATGATATGTTATGAAATGAAGTATGATATGTTTGTGAAATGAATTAAGATATGTTATGATAAAAAGTATATAAGTATTTTACCTTCTGCATGGCTTGTACCTGGACCCTAACAAGGTCCAAAGGGATGGGCTCCTAAGTTGCCCTAGGCCGACGGACTAAGATCGGGCCTAGGATGGGCTTCTATGTATGATTGCCCCTAGGTCGACGGACTAAGATCGGGCCTAGTACGGGATGGGCTCCCAGATGCCCTAGGTCGATGGACTAAGATCGGGCCTAGGATGGGCTTCTATGTTATGATGATGGCCCCTAGGTCGACGGACTAATATCGGGCCTAGTAACCTAGTAGGTTCGAGACTTGCTACCTCGGGTCTATTTAGGGATACACGCTATGATGATGATGATGTGGTACAATGTCGGGACCAATATGTTGAGATTTATGTTTACGTACCTATAATATATGTTTTCAAAGAGCATCCTGCATATGTTTACATGATATGACTGTTATGTTCACATGTTATGATTGTTATATTTACATGCTATGTTCCTATGTTATATAGGTTGCATGTTATGTTTGATTATGTCATATATGTACATGATATGTTGCTATGATATATATATTGCATGTTATGTTTGATTATGCCGTATATGTACATGATATGTTGCTATGTTATATAGGTTGCATGTTATGTTTGATTATGCCATATATGTACATGATATGTTGCTATGATATATATGTTGCATGTTATGTTTGATTATGCCATATATGTACATGATATGTTGCTATGATATATAGGTTGCATGTTATGTTTGATTATGTCATATATGTACATGATATGTTGCTATGTTATATATGTTACAAGTTATGTTTGCTTATGTTACTTATACTACATGTTATGTTTGCTTACGTCATATATGTTACATGTTATGTTGCTTATATGTTATGAATGTTACATGTCATGCTTAATGTCGATGTATGGTTTTTGTGAGTAGGACAGGATCTTACTAAGCCTATGTGCTTATAGTTTATTTTTCCCTTGTACTACAGATAAGGGTAAGGGATGGATAAACTAAAGGGAGCAGCAGGAGGGGCAATGTGTGTGTGGTAGTGCCATGGTGGAGGATATCTGTTATGTTCTTTATGTATGTTTTCCCTATGATGATGATGTTTATGGACTTGAACTAAGCACTAAGTACTTATGAAATAATGATGCATGCTCTATGTTAAGAAGAAGTATCTATAAAATGACGATGCATGTTTATGGTTAAAAGAAAAAAAAATGTGTCTAAAGTCTTCCGCTGTAAGTAGTACGATGTATGTATGTACGATCGCGTCGCGCCGCCCCTTCGGACCCTAGGAAAGGGCGGGCGTGACACCCCATTCCCTCCATATGCCTATCAAAAGCTCTCACCGGAAGGGCCTTAGTGAAAGGATCTGCCAGGTTATCCTCCGATGCAATCTTGGCCACAACAACTTCTCTCTTTACGATTTCTCCTATCAGGTGGTACTTGCGCTCTATGTGCTTACTTGCCTAATGGGCTCATGGTTCCTTCGAGTTTGCAAATGCACCACTATTATCACAATAAATTGTGATAGTTCTGGGCAAACCAGGAATCACATCCAAGTCCATCAGGAAGTTCCTGAGCCACACAACTTCTTTGGCCGCCTCAGAGGCTGCCACATACTCACCTTCCATGGTGGAGTCCGCCACACATTTCTGCTTTACACTCCGTCATACAATGGCTCCACCTCCCAAAGTAAACACAAAACCTGAGGTAGACTTACTGTTATCCCTATCAGATTGGAAGTCGAAATCCGTGTAACCCACAGGGAGTAATTGGTCTGCCTGATAAACCAGCATATAATCCCTAGTCCTTCTCAGGTACTTCAATATATGTTTTACCGTAGTCCAATGTCTCTGTCCTGGATTACTCTGATATCTGCTGACCATGCCCACGGCAAAGCAGATATCTAATCTCGTACATAGCATCACATACATGAGGCTTCCTACTGCCAAAGCATATGGAACCACCTTCATCTCCTCTATCTCCTCAAATGTTCTAGGACACATCTCCTTAGATAAAGGAACTCCATGCCTGAAAGGTAGAAAACCCTTCTTGGAGTTCTGCATGCTAAAACGATCCATAATCATGTCTATGTATGAATCTTGGGATAAGCACAACATCCTTTTCCTGCGATCCCTTATAACCTTGATCCCAATGATGTGTCCCACTTCTCCCAAGTCTTTCATATCAAACTGTTTGGACAACCATACTCTTACGTCCGATAACACCTTGATATTGTTGCCAATCAACAAAATGTCATCTACATATAGTACAAGAAATACCACTATGTTGTTGGGTTTCCTGCACCGCGGCGTGTGTGTGTTCGATCATGTTTCGTAAACATGAACACAACGGAAGCAATAAAAATAATAAATCTACATTTATTACAACACACACAACACACACATGCATATTACAACAAGTGTAGACATAACCGTAAATTTAAATTTTCAATAAAAGGAAATTTATCTACGTTATACCTTTCGTATGACGTGTAGCGAGAACGGCATCAACCGGAACGATCCTCGCTAGAATCGTCTCTATCCGTATCCACGCCGAGTTCCTCGGGATGACTTCGCTAAGCCACGAGCTTCGTCTTCGTACGGGTTACTAGCCTCGTGTTGAAGACGACGTGATCGAGAGATGATCACGATCCGAATCCAAATTCGGATCCAAAACGAGTCCTCAAAACTCGCTTCTCCGGAGAGGTATTCGTCAACCGATTGACGAATCCTTCGTCCTCCACCTCAGAGGATTACCGGAGATCGAATCCCCGGTAAGTTATCCGCTGTCGGAGCTCTAACCGTCGTTCAAACGACGCTCCGACGAGAGGAGAAGAAGCTGTCCAGAAAACTGGACAGCTTGGAGGAGGAGTAGGCGCCGGCCAAAACAAGGAAGCCAAGTGCTCACCTTTTCACCGAGGCCTAGGAAGATCACCGGAGGGTCGCCGGAGGATCACCGGCTGAAGCTTGGACGTCGGCAAAGAGCTGGACGGCAGCTCAAGGGTTGGGCGGCAATGGAGTTGACGCCAACAAGAGGAAGAGGGGTTGGGCGGCCAAGCTAGGGTTTTTTGGATTAGGGCTTAATTATCCATTAAGCCCTCTTTTATAGAGAACTAATTCTCTTAATGGTTATTGGATCATAACCATTAGGCCCGTTAACCCGCTCCATTAAGATAAGTTAAAATAAACCAAACCATGATGGTTTATTTTAAGTTAAAACGAACCGAACCAACTTTTGGTTCATTCGTTTAAAATAAACCAAACCCTTTGGTTTATTCTCCTCCATTGGATTAGAACCAAACCATTTTGGTTCATCCATTACGTCTTCATAAGACTCGGCCCATCCACGCTTCCATTGCGACTGAAACGATTTCATGCTCGTTTTATGTTTGGTCCAACCAAACCTAGTTTCTCTCGGTCTGAGAATCCCATTCTCAAGCTCGTTTTAAATCCTTTGGATTACGCTCGTTGTGCGTGTGACCAAATAGGTTCTCATTTTATGTTGGTCGTCTATAATTAACCATTAATTATAGAACGATCATGAGTGTCACCTAGTAGTACATCATGATCCCCAATTAATCGAAAAGATCAACGGTTGATCCAGAACTATTTCTGAAACCCTTCAGCAGCTCGAATGAATCTGTGCCCCATTCCCTTCACTCATCTTATACCCACTTGGTTCAGGACATGGTCTATTGTGTCAGTCCCCACTAGGCTGACTACGTCACACCTAGCCCAAGTATCATTTCCTCGTCCTACGGATTCTAGTTACTCCACATGTATCGAAGAGTACCTTACTCTAAACATGTAATGCTTTGGCCAAAGGCTTTAGTAACAATCCGACGAGAGGCCATGGGTTTACATCTCCTCGCAAGGAGTGGTGAATCCTTTATAGGCTATTCAAACACCTTCGATCACTTCGACTTATACCCATTCATCCCGGGTCCACATCTCCTTAGAGATGTTTGCTTAAGATGTCAAAGCATAAGTCTCTATGATCAAGATGACTTGAATACCGCAAGTCAAAGGAACATCGCACTTAAGCCACAGTAAGAACTTCATTGACATATCTATATATGCAGAGAACCATATGAAGTCTTACAGCTGGTCACTCCAATGAAATAGTTACCATAACTAGCATCCACGATTAAATCCGGACATCACTATTGTTAGTAATATATGAGAGATGTCCTAAGGCAATCGCCTTATGTATTAACCATTTATATGATAAATGAAGATTCACTATTTGAGTATACATGTTTAATGTATTTGATTGGATCTTAAACTCATTTACTGAATGTCCACGATGCGATTCACAGCATGAGAGAATTTGTGATTGGATCACAACTAGTGAGTATCTCTACATGTGTAATTGTGATGTATCG
This sequence comes from Wurfbainia villosa, assembly GCA_025175895.1. Taxonomy (NCBI): domain Eukaryota; kingdom Viridiplantae; phylum Streptophyta; class Magnoliopsida; order Zingiberales; family Zingiberaceae; genus Wurfbainia; species Wurfbainia villosa. The sequence continues at coordinate 88,927,040 of CM045992.1, forward strand.
GAATTATCCCTAGTCGATGAATTGATGGATTTGGACACCATCAGTGCATTGAGACTAGCACAGGTATACTCCTTGGTGTATCCAAGCGGTGATTCTCAGGTGGAGACATAGTGATGTCCGAGTTAATCGTGGATGCTAGTTATGGTAACTAGTTCATTGGAGTGACCGGGTAAGACTTCATATGGTTCTCTGCATATATAGATATGTCAATGAAATTCTTCTTGTGGCTTAAGTGCGATGTTCCTTTGACTTGCGGTATTCAAGTCATCTTGATCATGGAGACTTATGCTTTGACATCTTTAAGCAAACATCTCTAAGAGATGGACCCTGGATGATTGGGTATAAGTCGAAGTGATCGAAGGTGTTTGAATAGCCTATAAAGGATTCACCACTCCTTGCGAGGAGATGTATACCCATGGCCTCTCGTCGGATTGTTACTAAAGTCTTTGGCCAAAGCATTACATGTTTAGAGTAAGGTACTCTTCGATACATGTGGAGTAACTAGAACTGTAGGACGAGGAAATGATACTTGGGCTAGGTGTGACGAGAGTCACCTAGTGGGATCGGCACAATAGACCATGTCCCAACCAAGTGGGTATAAGATGAGTGAAGGGAATGGGGCACGATTCATTCGAGCCATCAAGGGTTTCGTAAATAGTTCTGGATCAACCGTTGATCTTTTCGGTTAATTGGGGATCATGATGTACTACTAGGTGCCACTCATGATCGCTCTATAATTAATGGTTAATTATAGATGGCCAACATAAACCGAGAACCTATTTGGTCACACGCACAACGAGCGTAATCCGAAGGATTTAAAACGAGCTTGAGAATGGGATTCTCGCATCGAGAGAAACTATGTTTGGTTGACTAAACATAAAGCGAGCATGAAATTGTTTCAAATGCAATGGAAGCGTGGATGGGCCGTGGTCTTATGAAGACATAATGGATGGACCAAAATGGTTTGGTTCTAATCCAATGGATGAGAATAAACCAAAGGGTTTGGTTTATATTAAACGAATGAACCAAAGGTTGGTTCGTTCGCTTTTAACTTAAAATAAACCATCATGGTTTGGTTTATTTTAACTTATCTTAATGGAGCGGGTTAACGGCTTTATGGATATGATCCATTAACCATTAAGAGAATTAGTTCTCTATAAAAGTGGAGTGTTGCCGCCTAACCCTCCTAGTGCCGCGCCAGCCTTTGTGCCGCCCCAACCTCTTGCCGTGCCAAGCTTCAGCCGTGAACCTCCGCCACTCCTCCTGATCTCCTAGGTTTGGCATCAAGGTGAGCCTTTTCTTCCTTTGTTGGCCGGGCGCTTATCTCTTCCACCAAAGCTGTCCAGTTTTTCTGACAGCTTGTTCTCCTCGCCGGAGCGCCGCTTGACGACGGTTAGTGCCCGACAGCGCTAACTTATCCGGGATTTGATCTCCGTAATCCTCTGAGGTGGAGGACGGCGATTCGCCAAACGGTTGACGAATACCTTCTCCGGAGAAGCGAGTTTTGAGAACTCGCTTTTAGGATCCGAATTTGATTCGGATCGTGATCATCTCGATCACGCTGCCTTCAACACGAGGCTAGTAACCCGCACGAAGACGGCTCGTGACTTAGCGTCATCCCGAGGAGCTCGGCGTGGATACGGATAGAGACGATTCTTACGAGGATCGCTCCGCTGATGCCGCTTCCGCTACACGCCATAATAAAAGGTATAACGAGATAAATTTCTTTATTGCAAATTTTAATTTACGGTTATGTCTACACTTGTTGTAATATGCATGCGTGTGTTATGTGTTGTAATAAATATAGATTTATTATTTTAATTGCTTCACTGGCTCATGTTTATTTAAACATGATCGAACACACACACGCCATGCAGGTTTAAACCCAACAGTGGTATCAGAGCCCAGGTTGTGTTTCGACATAATCGTAAAAATGGTTTTGCGATAGTCATAATGTATTTCTGGAAATTTTCTAAATTTTGGAAATTTAGAAGTATTTATGGAAATTTTTCAATTTTGGAAAGTCTAGATGTATTTATGGAAATCTTCCACTTTTGGAAAGTTGGAAGTATTTATGGAAATTGATATTTTCCATAAATAAAATATTTGATTAGATTCTGGAAATTTGTTTCCTAATTTAATCATGATTTGATTTGGGAAATCAAATCTTAAAATATTTTATTTCCATAAGTAGTTTTAATGATTTAGGAAATTGGTTTCCTAAATAGATTTTCCTTAATCAAATAATTCCATGAATAAAATATGTGATTAGATTTGGAAATTTGTTTCCTAATTTAATTATGATTTGATTTGGAGAATCAAATCATAAACATATTTTATTTCCATAAATAGTTATGACATATAAGGAAATTATATACATGACATAATTGTATGCCATGTAATTGCATTAGATGCATAACATTATGCCATGCGCGTCGTGACATGTAGATGTATGCCATGTATGCCATGCCATGTAGATAATAGTTATTTGCATGCAAAGAGGATGAGACATAAAAACCCTTAATCAATATTAAAGCCTACACCTTACATTATTATGGTTAGAACCAGAGTTCCGTTTCTTGTTTGGGTTGTTGGACTCTCTCCAAGCCCGGCTCGAACCCGAACATGTTCAAACCATGGAATAGTTTAATACTAATATGGTAAGAGTCAGAGGTCAATCGTTAGCTTTGGTTGTTGGACTCTCCAAGCTGGGCTAATTGGTTGAATGCGCCTAACCATATTAAAACTATGTCCGATTAATGGGTTGGCTTTAACCCGGAGCATCGGCTTGTTGGACTCTCTCCAAGGTCGATGTAAAGGAGGTGAAGTTGGGTGCTATGCATATGATGCATACTTGTTAATGTGTTAACAACCCGATGTATGTGTGAACATTCAATTAGTTGATAGCATTGTGATAGTTGCATATACGTGATATGCAATCGTATAGAAGATACCTACCGTCGAGTTATGAATGGCTTGTTGGACTCTTCCAAGGTTGTTCATAACTATGATGGATATCAGCCATTCGAGATGGACCTACGATCTCCAAGTGATTTTGGGGTTTTGAAATTCAAAAAATGAATGGGATTTATAAATGTATATTGATGCATTTTAAAATCATCTTTCTCATATATGCTCGCTTTGTATTTCTAAGATTGATCATGATGTCTTTGAATTCATGCTCCATTTTGGATTCAATAAATCGATCGGGCCGAACTTCATGGATCGGCTTAGAAGCTTGAGAATTGTTCTCAAGGTTGAAAAGCTTGCAAATGTCCTCGAAGCGCCTCTTCCCGCCCGTCCTAGTGACAATGCAACTCTGGACCAATTGTTGGCCTATCAGAAACATGTGAATGATTCTAAAATGGTGAGTTGCATCATGCTAGCCGCGATGGAACCCAAGCTACGAAAGCAGCATGAGCATATGGATGCTCATATCGTAGTCCTTCATCTTTGTGAGTTGGTTGATGAGCAAGTGAGATTCGAAAGGTTCAAGTCTCAAAGCTCCTCTTCACCTCGAGATGCTAGAAGGTTCATCTATGGTAACGCCAATATGTCAAGACTGTGGAGTCTTCTCGAGAAGACGAGCAGGGGATTTGTTAGTTGATTCCTCGAAGAAAGGTTCTAAGAGGAAGTCAAAGGAATAGCAGAAGGGAAAGAAGAGAAGGGCTAAGAAGGTAGAACTAGCACAAAAGGAAACTTACCATCATTATGGCAAGGAGAGCCATTTGCGAAGAAAGTGCAAGATTTATCTTGAGTCCATGAAGAAGGATAAGGCATCGGATGCCCCATCTTCTTCAGAAATCTTCTTTATTGATTGTCATTCTATTTCCTCAGACACTTGGGTATTTGATACTGGGTGTGGCTCACATATATGTAATGACATACATGGGCTCAGGAATAGAAGAAGACTCGTCAAGGGAGAGTCAAATTTACGTGTTGGGAATGGAGCAACGGTTGCTACACTCGTCATCGGAACGTATTTGTTGGAACTCCCTGTAGGACTTGTCTTAGAACTAGACAATTGCTTTTATGTTCCTTCGTTGATAAAGAACATCATTTCTATTTCTTGTTTAAATAGAAATGGGTACCATTTGACTTTTAGTAACAATTGTTGTTACATAACTTTGAATGGAGTTCTTTAAGGGACTGGAACTTTAAGCAATGGTGTTTATACGTTGGACGTATCCAGTGATATTTTCAATATCGAAGCGAGCAACACGCGTGCTCGAAAGGATAATCAAATAGACTCCTATATGTGGCATTGTCGTCTTGGCCATATAAGCAAGAAACGCATGTCCGAATTACACCGATGTGGAATTCTGGAATCGTTTGAATTGGATTCATACGATACATGCGAATCATGCTTAAAAGGCAAGATGACTAAGTTACCTTTTACTGGAAAAGATGAACGAGTGGGAGAGTTATTAGGTCTAATACATACTGATGTATGTGGACCAATGTCAACTCAAGCATTAAGAGGCTATAGCTACTTCATTACCTTCACCGATGATCACTCACGGTTTGGGTATGTGTTCTTGATGAAACACAAGTCTGAAGCCTTTGAAAGGTTCAAAGAATTCAGAAATGAAGTAGAGAAACAACATGACAAGAGTATTAAAATACTTCGATCGGATCAAGGTGGTGAATACTTAAGTCAAGAGTTTCTTGATTATCTAAGAGACAATGGCATATTGTCTCAATGGACTCCGCCCTATACACCACAGCATAATGGTGTATCTGAGAGGCGTAACCGGACCTTGTTGGACATGGTCAGGTCAATGATGAATCATGCAACTCTTCCCAAGTCCTTTTGGGGCTATGCACTTCAGACAGCTGTTTACTTGTTAAACAGAATGCCTACCAAGGTAGTCTCAACTACTCCATATGAGATATGGAATAGTAAGAAACCTCAAGTATCTTACTTGAAGATATGGGGTTGTCCTGCTTATGTGAAGCGGACTGTATCAGACAAATTGGATGCTAAGTCTGATAAATGTCTATTTATTGGATACCCTAAGGAAACAAGGGGTTACCAATTCTATCATCCTGTGGAACAAAAGGTGTTTGTTTCAAGGCATGTTGTGTTTCTAGAGAAAGAGTTTCTCTTGCAAGAAAACAGTGGGAGTGTCGTCGAGCTTGAGGAGGCTAAAGAGACTCAAATAGACATTAATGAGATACCTGGTGAAGCACAACAGCCGACAACTCATAATGATGAGCAATCGGCTGGACCTATTGTAACACCACATCTTCGTAGATCTGGTAGAACACGCAATATTCCTGAGAGATATGGATTTCTCGTAAGCGAATCAAACGACGTGTTACTCATTGATGATGAGGAGCCTACCAGTTATGAAGAAGTGCTGACAAGTTCAGAAAGGGATAAGTGGCTTGGTGCCATGAAGTCGGAAATGGATTACATGTATGAAAACCAAGTTTGGAACTTGGTTGACCCACCTGAAGGGATAAAGCCTATAGGGTGCAAGTGGGTTTTCAAGAAGAAAACCGACATGGATGGTAATGTGATTACCTATAAGGCTAGATTGGTGGCGAAAGGATATCGTCAAAAACAAGGTGTTGATTATGACGAAACCTATTCACCGTAGCTATGCTTAAATCCATTCGGATGCTCCCGCCATAGCGGCTCATTATGATTATGAGATATGGCAGATGGATGTGAAAACAAACTTTCCTTAATGGAAACTTGCCGAGGACGTGTATATGATATGACCGAGGGTTTCACATCGCTTGATAAAACCAAGGTATGCAAATTGCGACGGTCCATTTATGGATTGAAGCAAGCATCCAGAGTCGGAATATCCGCTTTGATGAGACAATCAAAGTTTGATTTCTCACAAAATCCGCATTTAACCTTGTGTGTACAAGAAGGTTAGTGGGAGGCAAATGTATTCCTAGTATTGTATGTCGATGACATACTACTTATAGGAAACGATGTTTCAATCTTACAATGAAGGTTTGGTTATCCAAGACATTCTCCATGAAAGACTCGGGAGAAGCAACCTAGATCCTCGGGATTAAGATCTATAGAGATAGATCAAACGCTTGTTTGGTCTTTCGCAGCCTACATATATAGACCGAAAAGCAAAGAGGTTTACATGCATGTCGAATCCAAGAAAGGTTTCTTACCCATCGTGCATGGGGTACACCTTTCAAGTCTATGTGTCCGCGACGTAAGAAGAGGATTTGCATGAGTAAGATTCCCTATGCATCCGCAAAGGATCTATCATGTATGCTATGTTATGTACGAGGCCCGATGTATCGTATGCAGTGTCACGAGCAGATACCACCTAATCCAGAATGGATCATTGGGTGGTCATTAAGACGATCCTTAAGTACTTGAGAAGAACTAAGGATGTGTTCCTAATATATGGAGAAGGGTACATGGTGATACGTGGGTATACGGATGTTAACCGCATGACAAGGATGATTCCATGTCTCAGTCTGGGTATGTATTCACCTAGAATGGAGGCGCAATAAGTTGGAAAGGTTCCAAACTTGACACTATAGCAGATTCTGCCACTAAGGCAGAATACGTTGCAGCTTTGGAAGAAGCAAAGCAAGCGGTTTGGATCAAGAAGTTCATCTATGAACTTGATGTGGTCTCATCAATGATCCAAACATGGGCTTCGCCGCTATCATTTGATCAGAGAGATCATTAGTAGGAAGGAAATACAAATCGAGAAAAACCCCACTAAAAGAAACTTAGCGGATCCTTTGACTAAGGCATTACCTCAAAGTAAGTTTGAGGGTCATGTTAGAGCTTATGGTATTGGATACCGTAGCGATTGGCATTAGGCCATGTGGGAGTCTGTTAGTAATATATGAGAGATGTCCTAAGGCAATCGCCTTATGTATGAACCATTTATATGATAAATGAAGATTCACTATTTGAGTATACATGTTTAATGTATTTGATTGGATCTTAAACTCATTTACTGAATGTCCACGATGCGATTCATAGCATGAGAGAATTTGTGATTGGATCACAACTAGTGAGTATCTCTACATATGTAATTGTGATGTATCAGAATTATCCCTAGTCGATGAATTGATGGATTTGGACACCATCAATTCTGTTGAGACTAGCACGAGGTATACTCCTTGGTGTATCCAAGCAGCTGATTCTCACTGGCTGGAGACATAGTGATGTCCGGAGTTAATCGTGGATGCTAGTTATGGAAACTAGTTCATTGGAGTGACCAGCCGTAAGACTTCATATGGTTCTCTGCATATATAGATATGTCAATGAAATTCTTACTGTGGCTTAAGTGCGATGTTCCTTTGACTTGCGGTATTCAAGTCATCTTGATCATGGAGACTTATGCTTTGACATCTTAAGCAAACATCTCCGAGGAGATGTGGACCCGGGATGATTGGGTATAAGTCTAAGTGATCGAAGGTGTTTGAATAGCCTATAAAGGATTCACCACTCCTTGCGAGGAGATGTATACCCATGGCCTCTCGTCGGATTGTTACTAAAGTCTTTGGCCAAAGCATTACATGTTTAGAGTAAAGTACTCTTCGATACATGTGGAGTAACTAGAATCCGTAGGACGAGGAAATGATACTTGGGCTAGGTGTGACGTAGTCAGCCTAGTGGGGACTGACACAATAGACCATGTCCTGAACCAAGTGGGTATAAGATGAGTGAAGGGAATGGGGCACAATTTATTCGAGCTACTGAAGGGTTTCAGAAATAGTTCTGGATCAACCGTTGATCTTTTCGGTTAATTGGGGATCATGATGTACTACTAGGTGCCACTCATGATCGTTCTATAATTAATGATTAATTATAGATGGCCAACATAAACCGAGAACCTATTTGGTCACACACACAACGAGTGTAATCCAAAGGATTTAAAATGAGCTTGAGAATGGGATTCTCAGACCGAGAGAAACTAGGTTTGGTTGGACCAAACATAAAGCGAGCATGAAATTGTTTCAGTCGCAATGGAAGCGTGGATGGGCCGTGTCTTATGAAGACATAATGGATGGACCAAAATGGTTTGGTTCTAATCCTATGGATGAGAATAAACCAAAGGGTTTGGTTTATATTAAACGAATGAACCAAAGGTTGGTTCGGTTCGTTTTAACTTAAAATAAACCATCATGGTTTGGTTTATTTTAACTTATCCTAATGGAGCGGGTTAACGGGCTTTATGGATATGATCCATTAACCATTAAGAGAATTAGTTCTCTATAAAAGAGGGCTTAAGGGATTGTTAAACCCTAACTAATCCAAACCCTAAAGCCAGCTTGTGTTCAGCCGTCAAGTCTTTGCGGCCAAGCTTCAGCCGGAGAACCTCCGCGACCCTCCGGCGATCTCCTTTGGGTTCGGTGATAAGGTGAGCTTCCATCTTTCCTGGCCGCCTCTATTCCTCCACCAAAAGCTGTCCAGTTTTTCTGGACAGCTTGTTTCTTTGTTGTCAGAGCGTCGTTTGGACGACGGTTAGTGCTCCGACAGCGGCTAACTTACCGGGGATTTGATCTCCGGTAATCCTCTGAGGTGGGGGACGAAGGATTCGTCAAACGGTTGACGAATACCTCTCCGGAGAAGCGAGTTTTGAGAACTCGTTTTAGGATCCGAATTTGGATTCGGATCGTGATCATCTCTCGATCACGTCGTCTTCAACACGAGGCTAGTAACCCGTACGAAGACGATGCTCGTGACTTAGCGAAGTCATCCCGAGGAGCTCGGCGTGGATACGGATAGAGACGATTCTTACGAGAATCGTTCCGGTTGATGTCGTTCCCGCTACACGTCATACGAAAGGTATAACGTAGATAAATTTCTTTTATTGCAAATTTTAATTTACGGTTATGTCTACACTTGTTGTAATATGCATGCGTGTGTTGTGTGTATTGTAATAAATATAGATTTATTAATTTTAATTGCTTCCGCTGTGCTCATGTTTACGAAACATGATCGAACACACACACGCCGCGGTGCCGGAAACCCACAACTATGTCTCCAGCCAGTGAGAATCAGCTGCTTGGATACACCAAGGAGTATACCTCGTGCTAGTCTCGACAGAATTGATGGTGTCAAAATCCATCAATTCATCGACTAGGGATAATTTCGATACATCACAATTACACATGTAGAGATACTCACTAGTTGTGATCCAATCACAAATTCTCTCATGCTGTGAATCGTATCGTGGACATTCAGTAAATGAGTTTAAGATCCAATCAAATACATAAAACATGTATACTCAAATAGTGAATCTTCATTTATCATATAAATGGTTCATACATAAGGCGATTGCCTTAGGACATCTCTCATATATTACTAACAGACTCCCACTTGGCCTAATGTCAATCGCTACGGTATCCAATACCATAAGCTCTAACATGACCCTCAAACTTATTTTGAGGTAATGCTTTAGTCAAAGGATCCGCTATGTTCCTTTCAGTGGGAATTTTCTCGATTTGTATTTCGTTCCTACTGATGATCTCTCTGATAAGATGATAGCGGCGAAGCACATGTTTGGATCGTTGATGATACCTTGGCTCTTTCACCTATGCAATTGCTCCATTGTTGTCGCAGTAGACCGGTATTGCTTCAACAATGGCCGGAATCACACCAAGTTCATGAACAAACTTCTTGATCCAAACCGCTTCCTTTGCTGCTTCCGAAGATGCAATGTATTCTGCCTCAGTGGTAGAATCCGCTACAGTCTCTTGTTTGGAACTTTTCCAACTCACTGCGCCCCCATTCAAGGTGAACACGTATCCAGATTGAGACCTGGAATCATCCTTGTCTGTCTGGAAGCTGGCATCCATATACCCGCGTATCACCATGTCCCCTTCTCCATATATTAGGAACACATCCTTAGTTCTTCTCAAGTACTTAAGGATTGTCTTAACAGCCACCCAATGATCCATTCCTGGATCGAACTGGTATCTGCTCGTGACACTCAGAGCATACGATACATCGGGCCTCGTACATAACATAGCATACATGATAGATCCTATTGCGGATACATAGGGAATCTTACTCATGCAAATCCTCTCGTCTTCTGTGCGCGGACACATAGACTTCGAAAGGTGTACCCCATGCCTGATGGGTAAGAAACCTTTCTTGGATTCCGACATGCTAAACCTCTTTAGCACTCGGTCTATTTATGTAGACTGCGAAAGACCAAGCAACCATTTTGATCTATCTCTATAGATCTTAATCCCGAGGATGTAGGTTGTTTCTCCCAGGTCTTTCATGGAGAAAGTCTTGGATAACCAAACCTTCACTGACTGTAAGATTGAGACATCGTTTCCTATAAGTAATATGTCATCGACATACAACACTAGGAATACGACTGCACTCCCACTAACCTTCTTGTACACACAAGGTTCGTCTGGATTTTGTGAGAAATCAAACTTTTTGATTGTCTCATCAAAACGGATATTCCAGCTCCTAGATGCTTGCTTCAATCCATAAATGGACCGTCGCAATTTGCATACCTTGGTTTTATCAACCGATGTGAAACCCTCAGGCTGTATCATATACACGTCCTCGAGCAGGTTTCCATTAAGGAAAGCTGTTTTCACATCCATCTGTCATATCTCATAATCATAATGAGCCGCTATGGCCAGGAGCATCCGAATGGATTTAAGCATAGCTACAGGCGAATAGGTTTCGTCATAATCAACACCTTGTTTTTGACGATATCCTTTCGCCACCAATCTAGCCTTATAGGTAATCACATTACCATCCATGTCGGTTTTCTTCTTGAAAACCCACTTGCACCCTATAGGCTTTATCCCTTCAGGTGGGTCAACCAAGTTCCAAACTTGGTTTTCATACATGGAATCCATTTCCGACTTCATGGCACCAAGCCACTTATCCCTTTCTGAACTTGTCAGCACTTCTTCATAACTGGTAGGCTCCTCATCATCAATGAGTAACACGTCGTTCGATTCACTTACGAGAAATCCATATCTCTCAGGAATATTGCGTGTTCTACCAGATCTACGAAGATGTGGTGTTACAATAGGTCCAGTCGATTGCTCATCACTATGAGTTGTCGGCTGTTGTGCTTCACCAGGTATCTCATCAATGTCTATTTGAGTCTCTCGAGCCTCCTCAAGCTCGACGACACTCCCACTGTTTTCTTGCAAGAGAAACTCTTTCTCTAGAAACACAACATGCCTTGAAACAAACACCTTTTGTTCCAAAGGATGATAGAATTGGTAACCCCTTGTTTCCTTAGGGTATCCAACAAATAGACATTTATCAGACTTAGCATCCAATTTGTCTGATACAGTCCGCTTCACATAAGCAGGACAACCCCATATCTTCAAGTAAGATACATGAGGTTTCTTACCATTCCATATCTCAAATGGAGTAGTTGAGACTACCTTGGTAGGCATTCTGTTTAACAAGTAAACAGCTGTCTGAAGTGCATAACCCCAAAAGGACTTGGGAAGAGTCGCATGATTCATCATCGACCTGACCATGTCCAACAAGGTCCGGTTACGCCTCTCAGATACACCATTATGCTGTGGTGTATATGGCGGAGTCCATTGAGACAATATGCCATTGTCTCTTAGATAATCAAGAAACTCTTGACTTAAGTATTCACTACCTCGATCCGATCGAAGTATTTTAATACTCTTGTCATGTTGTTTCTCTACTTCATTTCTGAATTCTTTGAACCTTTCAAAGGCTTCAGACTTGTGTTTCATCAAGAACACCTACCCAAACCGTGAGTGATCATCGGTGAAGGTAATGAAGTAGCTATAGCCTCCTAAAGCTTGAGTTGACATAGGTCCACATACATCAGTATGTATTAGTCCTAGTAACTCTCCCACTCATTCACCTTTTCCAGTAAAAGGTAACTTAGTCATCTTGCCTTTTAAGCATGATTCACATGTATCGTATGAATCCAATTCAAACGATTCTAGAATTCCACATCGGTGTAATTCGGACATGCGTTTCTTGCTTACATGGCCAAGACGACAATGCCACATGTAGGAGTCTATTTTATTATCCTTTCGAGCACGCTTGTTGCTCGCTTCGATATTGCAAATGTCACTGGATACGTCCAACATATAAACACCATTGCTTAAAGTTCCAGTCCCATAAAGAACCTCATTCAAAGTTATGTAACAACAATTGTTACTAAACGTCAAATGGTACCCATTTCTATTTAAACAAGAAATAGAAATGATGTTCTTTATCAACGAAGGAACATAAAAGCAATTGTCCAGTTCTAAGACAAGTCCTACAGGGAGTTCCAACAAATACGTTCCGATGGCGAGTGCAGCAACCGTTGCTCCATTCCCAACACGTAAATTTGACTCTCCCTTGACGAGTCTTCTTCTATTCCTTAGCCCATGTATGTCATTACATATATGTGAGCCACACCCAGTATAAAATACCCAAGTGTCCGAGGAAATAGAATGACAATCAATAAAGAAGATTTCTGAAGAAGATGGAGCATCCGATGCCTTATCCTTCTTCACGGACTCAAGATAAATCTTGCACTTTCTTCGTAAATGGCCCTACTTTCCATAATGATGGCAAGTGCCCTTTTGAGCTTGTTCTACCTTCTTAGCCCTTCTCTTCTTTCCCTTTTGCTGTTCCTTTGACTTCCTCTTAGAACCTTTCTTCGAGGAATCAACTAACAACACCGTCCCCTGCTCATGCTTCTCAGAAGACTCCACAGTCTTCAGCATATTGAGCAGTACCACAGATGAACCTTCTAGCATCTCTGAGGTGAAGAGGAGCTTTGAGACTTCGAACCTTTCGAATCTCACTTGCTCATCAACTAACTCACAAAGATGAAGGACTACAATATGAGCATCCATATGCTCATGCTGCTTTCGTAGCTTGGGTTCCATCGCGGCTAGCATGATGCAACTCATTTGTTCAGAATCACTCACATGTTTCTGATAGGCCAACAATTGATCCAGAGTTGCATCGTCACTAGGACAGACGGGAAGAGGCGCTTCGAGGACATTTGCAAGCTTTTCAACCTTGAGAACAATTCTCAAGCTTCTAAGTCAGTCCAAGAAGCTCGGCCTAGTCAATTTATTCGAATCCAAAATGGAACGCAAATTCAAAGACATCATGATCAATCTTAGAAATACAAAACGAGCATATATGAGAAAATGATTTTTAAAATGCATCAATATACATTTATAAATCCCATTCATTTTTTGAATTTCAAAAACCCCAAAATCACTTCGGGAGATCGTAGGTCCATCTCCGAATGGGTTGATATCCATCATAGTTATGAACAACCTTGGAGAGAGTCCAACAAGCCATTCATAACTACGACGGTAGGTATCATCTATACCGATTGCATATCACGTATATGCAACTATCACAATGTGCTATCAACTAATTGAATGTTCACACATACGTTGGGTTGTTAACACATTAACAAGTATGCATCATATGCATAGCACCCAACTTCACCTCCCTTAACATCGACCTTGGAGAGAGTCCAACAAGCCGATGCTCCAGGTTAAAGCCAACCCATTAATCGGGAAATAGTTTTAATATGGTTAGAGCGCATTCAACCAATTAGCCCAGCTTGGAGAGAGTCCAACAACCAAAGCTAACGATTGACCTCTGACTCTTACCATATTAGTATTAAACTATTCCATGGTTTGAACATGTTCGGGTTCGAGCCGGGCTTGGAGAGAGTCCAACAACCCAAACAAGAAACGGAACTCTGGTTCTAACCATATTAATGGAAGGTGTAGGCTTTAATATTGTTTAAAGGTTTTTATGTCTCATCCTCTTTGCATGCAAATAACTATTATCTACATGGCATGGCATACATGGCATACATCTACATGTCACGACACGCATGACATAATGTTATGCATCTAATGCAATTACATGGCATACAATTATGTCATGTATATGTTTCCTTATATGTCATAACTATTTATGGAAATAAAATATGTTTAAGATTTGATTCTCCAAATCAAATCATAATTAAATTAGGAAATAAATTTCCAAATCTAATCACATATTTTATTCATGGAATTATTTGATTAAGGAAAATCTATTTAGGAAACCAATTTCCTAAATCATTAAAACTACTTATGGAAATAAAATATTTTAAGATTTGATTTCCCAAATCAAATCATGATTAAATTAGGAAACAAATTTCCAGAATCTAATCAAATATTTTATTTATGGAAAATATCAATTTCCATAAATACTTCCAACTTTCCAAAAGTGGAAGATTTCCATAAATACTTCTAGACTTTCCAAAATTGAAAAATTTCCATAAATACTTCTAAATTTCCAAAATTAGAAAATTTCTAGAAATACATTATGACTATCGCAAAACCATTTTTACGAATATGTCGAAACACAACCTGGGCTCTGATACCACTGTTGGGTTTCCTGCACCGCGGCGTGTGTGTGTTCGATCACGTTTCGTAAACATGAATGCAGCGGAAGCAATAAAAATAATAAATCTACATTTATTACAACACACACATGCATATTACAACAAGTGTAGACATAACCGTAAATTTAAATTTGCAATAAAAGGAAATTTATCTACGTTATACCTTTCGTATGACGTGTAGCGGGAACGGCATCAACCGGAACGATCCTCGCTAGAATCGTCTCTATCCGTATCCATGCCGAGTTCCTCGGGATGACTTCGCTAAGCCACGAGCTTCGTCTTCGTACGGGTTACTAGCCTCGTGTTGAAGACGACGTGATCGAGAGATGATCACGATCCGAATCCAAATTCGGATCCAAAACGAGTCCTCAAAACTCGCTTATCCGGAGAGGTATTCGTCAACCGATTGAAGAATCCTTAGTCCTCCACCTCAGAGGATTACCGGAGATCGAATCCCCGGTAAGTTATCCGCTGTCGGAGCTCTAACCGTCGTCCAAACGACGCTCCGACGAGTGGAAAAGAAGCTGTCCAGAAAACTGGACAGCTTGGAGGAGGAGTAGGCGCCGGCCAAAACAAGGAAGCCAAGTGCTCACCTTTTCACCGAGGCCTAGGAAGATCACCGGAGGGTCGCCGGAGGATCACCGGCTGAAGCTTTGACGCCGGCAAAGAGCTGGACGGCGGCTCAAGGGTTAGGCGGCAATGGAGTTGACGCCAACAAGAGGAAGAGGGGTTGGGCGGCCAAGCTAGGGTTTTTTTGGATTAGGGCTTAATTATCCATTAAGCCCTCTTTTATAGAGAACTAATTCTCTTAATGGTTATTGGATCATAACCATTAGGCCCGTTAACCCGCTCCATTAAGATAAGTTAAAATAAACCAAACTATGATGGTTTATTTTAAGTTAAAACGAACCGAACCAACTTTTGGTTCATTCGTTTAAAATAAACCAAACCCTTTGGTTTATTCTCCTCCATTGGATTAGAACCAAACCATTTTGGTTCATCCATTACGTCTTCATAAGACTCGGCCCATCCACGCTTCCATTGCGACTGAAACGATTTCATGCTCGCTTTATGTTTGGTCCAACCAAACCTAGTTTCTCTCGGTCTGAGAATCCCATTCGCAAGCTCGTTTTAAATCCTTTGGATTACGCTCGTTTTGCGTGTGACCAAATAGGTTCTCATTTTATGTTGGTCGTCTATAATTAACCATTAATTATAGAACGATCATTAGTGGCACCTAGTAGTACATCATGATCCCCAATTAACCGAAAAGATCAACGGTTGATCCAGAACTATTTCTGAAACCCTTCAGCAGCTCGAATGAATCCGTGCCCCATTCCCTTCACTCATCTTATACCCACTTGGTTCAGGACATGGTCTATTGTGTCAGTCCCCACTAGGCTGAATACGTCACACCTAGCCCAAGTATCATTTCCTCGTCCTACGAATTCTAGTTACTCCACATGTATCGAAGAGTACCTTACTCTAAACATGTAATGCTTTGGCCAAAGACTTTAGTAACAATCCGACGAGAGGCCATGGGTATACAACTCCTTGCAAGGAGTGGTGAATCCTTTATAGGCTATTCAAACACCTTCGATCACTTCGACTTATACCCAATCATCCCGGGTCCACATCTCCTTAGAGATGTTTGCTTAAGATGTCAAAGCATAAGTCTCTATGATCAAGATGACTTGAATACCGCAAGTCAAAGGAACATCGCACTTAAGCCACAGTAAGAACTTCATTGACATATCTATATATGCAGAGAACCATATGAAGTCTTACGGCTGGTCACTCCAATGAACTAGTTACCATAACTAGCATCCACGATTAACTCCGGACATCACTATGTCTCCAGCCAGTGAGAATCAGCTGCTTGGATACACCAAGGAGTATACCTCGTGCTAGTCTCGACAGAATTGATGGTGTCCAAATCCATCAATTCATCGACTAGGGATAATTCCGATACATCATAATTACACATGTAGAGATACTCACTAGTTGTGATCCAATCACAAATTCTCTCATGCTGTGAATCGTATCGTGGACATTCAGTAAATGAGTTTAAGATCCAATCAAATACATAAAACATGTATGCTCAAATAGTGAATCTTCATTTATCAAATAAATGGTTCATACATAAGGCGATTGCCTTAGGACATCTCTCATATATTACTAACATATGTTTCCGTCACATCTCTTGTGTACACAAGACTCATCCGGACTTTGAATAAATCCATAAGACTGGATCACCTCATCAAAGTGGATGTTCCAAGACCTCGAAGCTTGCTTCAATCCATAAATGGACCGATTAAGCTTACATACTAGATGCTCTTTGCCCTTCACAATGAATCCCTCTGGTTGCTTCATATAGATGTTTTCCTCAAGACTTCCATTAAGGAAAGCTGTCTTGACATCCATCTGCCACACCTCATAATCCATATGAGCTGCAATGCATAAGAGAATCCGGATAGACTTAAGCATGGCTACCGGCGAAAAGGTCTCCTCATAATCGATACCCTCTTTCTGAGTATACCCCTTCGCAACAAGCCTCGCTTTGAAGTTCTCAACCTTCCCATCTATTCCTCTCTTTCTTTTGTAGATCCACTTGCATCCAATGGTTTTTACACCATCGGGTGATTCCACTAGCTCCCTGACCTGATTTGAATCCATAGATTCAATCTCAGTATTCATTGCACTTTGCCAAGATGCTGCATCTATATCTTGGATTGCCTCGTCATATGTCCAGGGATCAGGTTCATGTTCACCAGGGAACAAATCAGAAGATTCTCCCAAGAACATGAATCTATCAGGCTGTCTCACAACCCTCCCACTATGACGAGGTATTACCTGTGTATCCTCTATGACACGCGGTGTAGTAACTTGTGGTATATCCTCTTTTACCGATGGTACTGAAGAAGTGACTTCTCCTTTTAATTCCTCCAGAACAATTTTACTCTTGGGCTTGTGGCTCATCACATAGTCTTCCTCTAGAAATCTGGCGTTCGTGCTAACGATCACCTTCTGATCTCTAGGACTATAAAACAAGCCACCCTTCATTCCTCTAGGATAGCCAACGAACATGCGTACTTCTGTACGAGGTTCCAACTTACCAACATCTGCCTTCAGCACATGTGTTGGACTCCTTCATATCCGAATATGTCTTAGACTAGGCTTTCACCCAGTCCACAATTCTATGGGAGTAGAAGGCACTGATTTAGATGGAACCAAGTTCAGTATGTACACTGTCGTATCTAGAGGATATCCCCAGAACGAATCTAGCAACTTAGAATAACTCATCATCGATCTAACTATCTACATAAGAGTCCTATTCCTTCGCTCTGCTACACCATTCTGTTGGGGTGTGCCAGGTGCATACAATTGGGATTGAATCCCAACCTCTGATAAGTAATTCCTAAACTCTCCCAAGAGGTACTCGCCACCACGATCAGATCATAGTGTCTTGATACTTTTACCTAGACGTTTCTCCACATCAGCCTTGAATTCTTTGAACTTGTCAAAGCATTCAGACTTGCGGTACATCAAGTATATGTATCCATATCTCAAATAATCATCTATAAAAGAAACGAAATACTCAAAACCACCTCTAGCCTAGATAGTCATAAGACCACACAAATCAGAATGAACCAATTCTAACACATCTTTGGCTCTATACCCCTTGGCCTTAAAGGCCTCTTGGTCATTTTACCCTCTAAGCAAGATTCACAAGTTGGGAAATCCTCCACCACTAATGAACCCAAAGGTCCATCAACTATCAACCTTTGAATTCTGCTTAGGTTAATATGACCAAGCCTAAGATGCCAAAGATATGTTTGGTTCGTCTTCGAAGGTTCTTTTCTCTTATTGGAATTAGAAGATGAGTTATTAACTTCAATTTGCATCGTGGGAGGTTTTGGTTCAAGTGTGTATAAATTTTCTATCAATGCACCTGAACAGATAATGTCCCTATTCCTTTTTATAACAACTCTTTCATTAAAAGAAATAGAATATCCATCCATAAACAATTTAGAAATCAAAATAAGATTCTTTCTAAATAAAGGTACATAAAGGAAATTCTTAAGAACCAAAACTTTATTTTTCTCAAAAGATAAATGAACGTCTCCCACTGCAATAGCTGCCACCTTCGTGGCATCGCCCAAATACACGGTAATCTCCCCCTCAGCCAGTCGTCTGGTTTCCTAGAACCCCTGCAAAGTATTGTAGACATGATCAGTGGCTCCCGTATCTACACACCAGGTGCTGATAGATAACACCGCTAAACATGTTTCAACGACTAGACCAAAAGATATACCTTTGTTCTGCTTGCGGTTAGAGTAGTCCTTCTTCCAGTGTCCAGTCTGCTTACAAGTGAAGCACTTGCCTTTCGACTTCTTCACTCCTCCCTGAGTACCTCCCACCGCCTTCGCCCCAGTTTGTTTCTTCTTCTTCTTGCCTTTCGGCTTAGAAGTAGAAACCTTTTGGGTCACCATGGCATGTGCCTGAGCACTCTGACGAAATAGCCCCTCTGCCGCCTGGAGTTCTGTCAGAAGCTCCGCCAACGAATACAACCTCTTGTTCATGTTGTAGTTCAAGCGACACTGCTCAAAACTCCTAGGTAGAGACTGGAGTATGATATCGACTTGGGTTTCCCCATCGATCTCAGCTCCAAGGACCTCCAACTCATTCAAATGAGCCATCATCTTGAGAACATGATCCCTTACGGGTGTTCCCTCGATCATGGTGGTCATCATCAAGTTTCTCATGACTTCTTGCCTCGCAGCCCGATTCTAGTGTCCAAAAAGCTCTTTGAGATTGAGCATCAAGTCATAAGTTGTGGGCATGGCTTGATGCTGATGTTGCAGTACATTTGACATAGATGCCAAAATGTAACACCGCACCATCTCATCGGCCTTTATCCACTTCTTATAACTCTCTTTCTCCTTTTCCCCAGAATCATCTATAGGCTTAGGAGGGCACTCTTCGAGGAGTACATATTTGTATTCCTCAGCAGTCAAGAAAATGTCTAGATTTCTCTTCCAATCAACATAGTTGGGTCCAGTAAGTTTATTCTCTTTCAATATCACAGCAAGCAGGTTGAAAGTCATTTTGAAAGAAAACCTAAGAATCACATAGATCAAAACATTAGATTTCAAAAAATTATTGATTCCTCAAACAATAAAATTTTAAAATCAACAAACACCTCAAAACACCGAGAATATCGTAATCCACGATAGTGTGGACGTATACGAATTCTACATTTGTAAGAGGAGATTTTACCCATTAATTTTACTATCTTGTCAACCTAACTTTTTGACAAGTAAAATTAATAGTTGGTTCCTCTTTGGCCCTACAAATAAAAGCAGTGACTCCGATGGGGAGGATACTTATATTTGTATCTAAGTGTTTACCATTACTCGGTACCAAGTTAATTATCTTGGGTTATGTGCCTTCCGATGGGGAAGTATACACGCTCCTTAATAATTTCCTATAACCATATTTGACCTTGTGATCCGCAAACAAACCCATCCGATGGGGAGGAAGGCACTCAGAGCAGACACGCAAGTTTGTTTACATCACTTGTCAAATTGTAATGGAGGTCGTGGGAATTTATAAAAATATCCCTCTCCCACTTAGTAATTTGAAATTGAGGAATTTTCTAGCCTATGACATGCATATCAAACAATAAGTGATAAATATGAAAAATAAATTATTTTCCAACTATTATGGCTTTTGTCTTCAATATGTCTCCCATTGTATCGCCTTCTCGTCCGCTCCTCCTACGCCATGTATGAGCCATCCGGAGATCCGAGCCGAGACTAAAAACTATTTTAATTTACATCCATCGATCCTATACTCCACGAGGGAGCATACATGAAATCTAGATCGAAAGTAAACTAAAATAGAAAGAGTGGCTAAACAATGTCGTATCTAATTTACAAAAAAATTAAATACTAGCCTCGTCAACCCTGAGGATTCAACAAAATAAACATTTACACACATACAATCACATACACACATATGACAATAATAGTCGGATCTTATGCCTGCAACCAAAGAGTTAACCTACGCATATCCTACTATTATTCGGCACATATAATATATGAAAAGTGCATAAAAATTAACCAAATCCTAAACACACAAAACCGGAAACTGTGGCTCTGATACCACTTGTTGGGTTGATCCGTGAGGGGAAACTTCGCTTCCCACTTCAACTCGGTCGCTTGTTCATGGCGATCCCATCGATGTCCCTGGATTAAAAATTTAATCCTAGGCAAAAGGGAACACCCAAGCAACCTTGTCATCGTCGTGCTATTCGTTTAGAGTAGTAACTTGAACAAACTTGTTGTTCAAGCGACCAACCTCTATACCAAGAATAGCCGCGGAATAGACGATGTACAAATCGCTGGTTTTTGTGTTTATGTTCGGGATCCAAGTATTATTTAGCCACAAATAGAATATATCATGCTCATAATTGAAAAACAAATATAAACATGTAACAAATAAGAATAGAGAATCGATATACCTCTCGATCTTCTATTGTATTACCTTCCTCCTTTCGGACGTCATGTGGGCGACGATCTACCAAAACTTGAAGCTCCTAGATCACCAATCATCCTTCCTTGCTCATTCTGACCAAGAGGAAAAATAGAAACAAGTCACTTCTCCTTCTTTTAACCAACCACCAAACTTCAAGGTTGGAGCTTGCTGCCGGCCAAGGAGGAAGAGGAGAATAGGTGAATGCCAACCAAAGCTCCAAGGGAGAACCCTAAGCCTAGGTTTTGCCGGCCAAAGAGAGGGAGAGGGGATGCTTTGGATGCTGGCCAAGGGCTAGAAAGGGAAGCTAGGTCGCCGGCCACCTTGAGGGAAGAAGAAGAAAGGAAAGACCTTCCTTATTTGGTGCCGCAAACCCCTAAACCCTAGCCTCCAAGCCTTGCCGCCCAAAACCCTAATCCTATCTCTAGTTGGATTCAAGTTGTCGTCCACCCCTTGCCCTCCTTTTATAGGGTTAGGGATAAGCCTTGTTTTAATCTCCACCATTGGTTCTAGGGATTTAATCTTAACCGTCGGATCTAGAGATTTAATCTCAACCGTCGGATCTAGAGATTTAATCTCTACCTTTTGTTCTAGAGTTTTTTTTTATCCATCGGATATAAGCTTCATGAGGTATTAATTGGATACAATAGGGACCATGAGGAGGAGTTGGATCTTGGCCACCCAATGGATCAATCCCACATAAAGTCCGATCCATTAATGATAATCCAATCCACTAAAGAATTATCATTGATCTACCTCACCAACCCTCATAAGTTAATATGGGCTCCATATATTATTTGTACATTTTCTCCCCGTGTTTAAAATCTCAAATGTCCGTCGATTAATTAAATTACTGACCATTAATTAATCAACATCTAACTACATGAGTAGTACCACTCAACCTTTTCATCATGTCGGACCAAGTCCACCTGCAGGGTTTACATGATGAACCTTATGAGATCTTCAAGGGGACATCATCATCCTAATATATAGGACACGGTTTCCTCCTATAATCAATGACACACCATATAAATATTATCATTTCCCAACTTACCGAGCCTATCAATTTAATTTATAAATCTCGCCCATTGGTAAATCAAAGAAATGAATACTAAGTATATGTGCCCGTTATTATATCGGGATTAAGAGCATGTACAATATAATATCTGAGGTCCGATTCGATTATGTAGTTAGCAATAAATTAAATCACCTCTAAGTCGGTCCTGCTCAATACACACAAAGTGTACTAGTGTGATTCTATGGTCAAGACAAACCAATACCAAATCACACTACAACCATACCAATGGTTTGTCCAAAGCCATCTTGGTTGTGAGCCTTTACTTATACTTTACAAGGAGCCGATAACATGATCTCCCGTGTGACACCACACACCATGTTATCTACAATGTAATGTATTAGACAATATGCATAGCCATAAAAATATGCAAACAATGATCATGTGATTTTTATTTCAAAATAAAGATGTTCATACAAAAGATAGACTTTTCAGTATACATCCCAACATATACAACACAATGCTCAAAGATAAACTGAAAACTAAATGGAATAAACTTAAGCAATTCAACCAAACACCGCATTGTCACTATACGTCACCATGGTCAAACATAACTAAAAACTAAATGAAATATAATCAAACATAACAGACAAAACTAAACATTATAAACATAACATAACAAAATAACCATAATCGAACAAACATAACAAAGCAAACTATCCAATTAAATGGATAAATCCAAATAGAAGCAATCGAAAACCCCACGACGGTGACAACAACCCGAATAGCTCCCTCTGGTGGTGGATTACGGAGCTGCCTAATCCTGGCCGCCTGTGGATAGAATCCTTGCTGGAAATCCTCCGAGAAGGGATGAACTGGGTGGATGCAAACCTACCACTCCGGCTTTGTGGATGGCGGAGCTCCTAATCCCGAAAGCTAGTGGATGGATGTCGAAGCAGTGCAGCCTAATCTCGGTCGTCGAAATAGAGTGGAACGCCAGAACAGTGGTAGAAGAGTCTCTTCATCGGTGGATGGTTGATGGATATGCCTAAGCCCGGCAGCTGATGGATGATTCTGGGGACGGAGTGGCCTAATCCCAATCGCCAGAATGGAGTGGAACGCCGATGAAGACGCTAAACTCGCGGGAATCTCTATCGCTCCACGCTGTCGATGAGCTGACCGAATCCCGACATCTCGATCTGCTAGCGAGAATAGGATGGAATTGCTGTTGGCTGTCGAAAGGGAGGTCACCGGAAGGAGGTCGCTGAGCTGTCGCCGCCGCTCGTGGAGTGGCCGATCGCCCGCTCGCGAGGCGAAAGAAGAATGCAGGCGTTCTGTTGCGCGATTCAAGATTTGGGGAAGATGTTGATTTTCTTAAGTGAATTTCCTTGACCATCCCATCGAAGCCCCTTCAATCTCAGTCGTCCAATTAAAGCTAGGGTTAAATGCCTTGATTAATCGATTTAGGGTTGTGCATCCAACGACTGAAATACCTCCGATTTTGAATGAACGGATCTAATCAATCTGAAGGAATAATCACGATCGGTCGAATCTGAAGGATGGGCTCAGATGTCCAGATCTAAATGTACGAACTGAATATCTCCAGATCTGGATAGATGGCTTAGAATCAATCGCTATCCTCGGACGGTCCATATTGCTTAGATCTGGTTCCTTGATTGAATTGCCTCTGATATAGAAGAAGGGCTCAGATTTAGTCAACTTGAAATATCCATTATGACTTAAGATGAAGCCATATTTGATCAAACTTGAGTCTAGTCCAGTGGCTCATTTCGATCTCCTACAAACAAAGATAAAATTCACATATAAGTCCAAAATTTAAGAGAATTTACAGTAAGGTCCAAAATGATTCCAAACTCATAAAACATGCTAATAATCAATGACAAATAACTTGAGTGGATAAAAACATTGATATTAAGGACCAAAATAATGCAATAAAATGGTAGTTATCATCCATACACTTGCTTTCAAGTGCTTCCATCAGTTATTGTCTTGCTAATGTGGTCTACACCGCCAAGGTATGATGGACTTACGGTGCCAAGACTCCCGCTTGGACTTTATGCCGTCAACCATTAGACTTATGTTGCCAAGACTCTACCCTTGGACTTTACGTTGCCAATATTCCCCTTGGACTTCTCAATTGCCAAGTACCCATGACTTGGACTTTCCCTTACCAACCCATGTTGGACTTTCCATGCCAAGACCCATGCTTGGACTTTCCCTTGCCAAGACCCATGCTTGGACTTTCCTTGCCAACCCATGTTGGACTTTCCATGCCAAGACTCGAGCTTGGACTTCTCCCATGACAATGGTCAAACCATCGTCAAACATCAAATATGACATGGGCCGATTGCACCAACAATCTCCCCAACACTTGTCAGACATCAATGTCAAACATCAAAACACTGCTCGAGTAAAACTCGAGTCTGGTCAATCGTGACCTGGGCCGATTGAACCAACACCTATGTTTTAATTATGGAAAAGACACAAAGTTAAGCGTATATCATTATCTCACAAGCTTAATGAAGTGTGCCGGAATGCTAAGCTAAAGCTGAAGGTCCGGCGACACCCAGAGGTTCTCATGTTGAGAAACCGTCGTTGTCGGGCGACATGGGGAGGACTTCGGAGGGAGCCGATGAAATCAAGTGGAGGCTTGAAGAAAAAGATACAAAGGTAAAGCTTGAGGTAAGCTCATGTGAGTAAGTGTAAGTAAGGTCGAGTCCTCAGTATGGGGACGTCCTGTAACGCTCGAAAAAAAAAAGATAAAATACAATATGGTTCGTTATAGCTAAGATTCTAACCATGAACCTTCTAATTGTGAGATCACCGTGATACCACCATGTCATAGGATAATTCTTGGCTAGGATATACAAAGAATATACAAAACATATAAATGAGAAGATGACGGGTTGTTTCATCTCCCCATGAGAGGATGAAGAGTTGTTTCATCTTCCTTCA
Source organism: Wurfbainia villosa (assembly GCA_025175895.1). NCBI lineage: Eukaryota > Viridiplantae > Streptophyta > Magnoliopsida > Zingiberales > Zingiberaceae > Wurfbainia > Wurfbainia villosa. The sequence continues at coordinate 88,951,964 of CM045992.1, forward strand.
ATTAACGTGGAGAGTAAAGAAAGGAAGAGAGAAAACAAACCTCATCTTTTCATTCTTCATTCTCCTTCTTCCTCACCCTTGGGTGAGACCCTCCTTTCTCCTTCCTCCCTCTCCATCCTAAACTTTAGGACTCCTTGTGTTGAGATTCTCAGGAGGGTTTTTCAAGGGGATTTTCTCACAAGGCTTGGTATTTTCTAGAGGATCAAGCCCCACCTTCTCCCTCCACCGATATTCCTCATCCTTCCTCCCTCTCTATTCGAAACCCTAAGGCTCTTGGTTGGGGTTCTCAAGGGGGTTTTAAGGGGATACAAAGGCATAGTATATGCCATTGGATCACTCCTTAGGCTAAGGAACAAGGGAAGGTCTTTATCTCACAAAAACCAAAGAGGTATATTAGTAAGATAGCAAGAGGATGTAAGTATTTCTCACCTATAATATAAGTAGCTCTTCGATTTTTACATCTAGCTTCTAATATCATGTTTTGTTTAGATTTATATGTTCTGTCCAAATTATGTGTTGGTGAAACAATGCCCCAAGCATTTATAAGTTTTAATGCTTGGATAATCATCTAAGTTAGGCAATACTTTGTGATCTAATTGTGAACATGTTTAAGTGACAGGAAAATCCATGTATGAAGACTTGGTAAAGGCAAAGTCCAAGTATGATCTTGGCAAGAGAAGTCCAAGGAAAAGGTTTGGCGGTGTAAGACCAAGCATGTAGTCTTGGCGGCGTTAAGTCCAAACAGACCTTGGCAAAGGAAGTCCAAAAGCAAGTCTTGGCAACGTAAGTCCAAGCATGTAGTCTTGGCGGTGTAAAGTCCAAGCGCACTTTGCCAAACGGAAACCCAAGACATGATAAAACTGAAGGAAGCTCTTGGAAGCAAAGCGCAAAGGATGAACAAGTTGTGGACTCGGAGGGATCCTGGAGGCGCAAGGATTAAGGAAGAGCTAGAAGATTGAGTCTAGGTCTAGGGAGTCAATTAAAGTATGAATTATTTATACTTGATGAGTATCAGTCGACTAACACGATGTATCAGTCGACTGTTAGGGTGCTCGACTGAGTCAGGCTGAAAAGATGACGAACAGTCGAGTGCCTGGTCTTGCCAGTCGACTGCCAATATCGACAATCGACTAATCAAGTCAACGATGGACATAGAATAGAGTCTCACTCGACTCTGCGCGGCAATCATTTGACTGATCGCTTCATTAGTTGACTGATGATAAATCGATCGGTGATCGGACATCCGTTGAAATGACGGTTCGCGTATCTTGGCATTGCTTAAATCGACTAATGTTATACATCAATCGACTGATTGTGGTCCAACGAAAAAAATAGCCCTCTCTCTATAAAAAGAAGGCTTGTGGTGGTTGAGAGGGTTAATGCTTATATTGTGATCATCCTCTCAAGCCTCAATGAATTTTCTAAGCTTTCCTAGTGTTTTAATTCCCCTCCTCCTCTCTAAACTTCAGCTTCATCCTTTGTAAGAAGAGGAGGGTTGTTGTAAAAAGAGAAAGCTTATTAGTGAGATTAATTTGGATTGATCCACCTTAAGGATCACCGTGGAGTAGGAGCGTTATCTCCGAACCACATAAACGCTTTGTGTTAGCATTGTATTTTCATTTCTATTTCTATTGTTTTTGTTGTGCTTCCGCTAACCATTTTTGTAGAAACGAAAACAAGCTATTCACCCCCCTCTAGCTTCCAAGGATCCCCTACAAGTGGTATCAGAGCCCGGATCGCATTGGAAGATCTAACAATCAACCAGACCACGATGGCTTTCCATGAGGGGTATAGCACGGCGAGGCCTCCATTCTTCGACGACAACGATTTCGTCTACTGGAAAGGTAGGATGGAATACTACCTTATGAATGATATTGATAATTGGTTTATTATTGTAGATGGATTTGAGAAGTCGGTTGACGAACATGGAGCGCCAATACCGACCAAAGATTGGACGAGGGATATGGCCAAGAAGGCACAAGCTAATGTAAAGGCAACAACCACACTCCAATGTGGTCTATCAAAGGAGCAATTGTCTAAGGTCAGACCTTTCAACTCCGCTAAAGAGCATTGGGAAAAGATCATCGAGTTGAATGAAGGATCAAAGGAGATGAGGAGAGCCAAGAGGGACCTCTTGATAGGCCAACTCCAAAACTTTTCCATGAAGACCAATGAGACCGTGAGCCAAATGCACAGTCACTTCAAGGAAATATTCAATGGACTACATGTGATAGGTGAGAAGGTCGACAACCGAGACCTTGTAAGGTATGTACTCCAAGCCTTCCCTAGAACAACCTTGTGGGCTTCAATGGTAGATGCCTACAAGGTCTCTAGGGATCTTTCTTTGGTTAAATTAGATGAGCTCTTTTATGAATTTGAGTTGTACGAGCAAGCTAACACTTCATCCAAAGAGAAAGGTGTAGCTCTTTTTGTAGGAAAGAAGGACAATGAGAAGAAGGAGAAGAAAGAAGTGTCTTCCTTATCCGAATCCGAGGATTCATCTAGTAGTGAAGAATAGCTATCGACAAGCGAGGTGGCTCATTACGTAAAGAAATTTGGTGGGAGGTCAAGGAAACTCACCAAGAATGATGTGAAGAGGATGTTCCAATCCTCAAGAGGTAAGTCTTCTAGTAGTTCAACTCCTTCCTCTAATGTTGTTTGTTATGGTTGCAATAAAAAGGGGCACATCAAGCCAAATTGCTCGGACTTAAAGAAGAAGGAGGAGAAAAAAAAAGAAGCATAAGGAGAAGAAAGAAAAGAAGGAGAAGAAAAAGAAGGAGGCAATGGTGGCACAAACGTGGGACACACTAAGCTTGGAGGACTCCTCCGATGATGAAGAAATGTGTCATGCCACCCTGAACCTAGCTCTCATGGCCTTGGAGGAGGAAGCAGGAAGCTCAAGTGAGGAGTCTTCTTCCTCTTCCTCAAGCGACGAATCATCATCAAGTGATGATGAGGTAAGCAACTACCCTTGGTAGATTTACTTTATAAAACCATTGCATGCCTTCAAAATGCCTTAAATAGATCAAAAACTAGGATTAAGGACTTAAAAGTAGAAATTAAGTCACTTAAAAATGTAGAACCACTTTGTCATGATACATGTACACTTAGAAATGAAAATGATGAATTAAGAAAAGAAATAGGTGAACTAAGAGCATTCTTAGAAAAATTTACAAATGACTCTAAATACCTAGATATGATAATTAAGGATCAAAAGGACATTTATAACAAGGTCGGCATAGGATACAAGCCTAAGGAAAAAGAAGTAGCTTTCACCTCTTTAGTTAGTAGAAAACCAACCATTAGGAGCAAGGCTAAAAAGGCTTGGGTCCCCAAAAGTTATATAGTTGATGCTATTGGTCCTAAAATTTGGGTGCCTAAGGCTTGTATTTTTCATGTTGTATAGGTAGAAGAACCAAGCTTATTGATTGTTGATAATGGGTGCTCAAAACACATGACCGGTGATGAGAGAAAATTTTCCACCATCAACCACACTAGCAAGGGGAAGGTGTCTTTTGGAAATAGTAGTAAACTTAAGATTCTAGGAAAAGGCACAATTGAGGTATCCCCCAACCTTGTCATTCATAAAGTGTTATTAGTTAAAAATATGAAATTTAATTTACTTAGTGTAAGTCAACTATGTGATGCCAATTTTGATGTCAATTTTGACTCTTCAAAATGTTTCATAAGACACAAAACATTAAATGATTACATGCTAGTAGGTTTTAGGAAATCAAATATATACTATGTTGATTTATCCTATGCTACTAATGCTTCTATTAACTGTCTTATTGCAAAAGAAGAAGAGAGTTGGCTTTGGCATAGGAGACTAGGGCACAGCAATATGAAGAACATTACCAAAATAGCCAAAATGAAGTTAGTCAAAGGGTTGTCAAAAGTCAAGTATCTCAAGGACAAAATGTGTGATGCATGCCAAGAAGGGAAACAATCAAAAACATCACACAAAGGTAAAACTTTACTTAGTATCGCTTTACCTTTAGAACTATTGCATATGAATTTATTTGATTGTCATAGTACTCCCTCTATGATTGATAGTAAATATTGCTTTGTGATAGTAGATGTTTTTCTAGATTTATTTGAGTATTTTTCATGAAAAATAAGGTGAAACTATAGGAATAATCATAGGATTTAGCAAGAGAATAGAGAATGAAAGAAAACTCAAAATCAATCGGATCCGTAGTGATCATGGTGGAGAATTTGAGAACTCTAACTTCTCAACCTTTTGCCTAGAACAAGGGTACAAGCACGAATTTTCTTGTCCTAGAACACCCCAACAAAATGAGGTTGTGGAAAGGAAAAATCGTGTCCTACAAGAAGCGGCTAGGACTATGCTTAATGCATACTCTTTACCTAGCTACTTGTGGGTGGAAGCGGTCAACACCGCTTGCTATATCCAAAATATGGTTTTAATTCATAGGTTAGGAAAAACCCCTTTTGAATTATGGAATTGTACAATTCCAACAATTCACTATTTTAAGGTCATTGGATGCAAAGTCTATATTTTAAACACCAAAGACAACCTAGGTAAATTTGAGTCCAAAGCGGATGAGGGAATCCTAGTTGGATACTCATCCACTAGTGTAGGATATAGAGTTTATAATAAAAGAACTCAAAAGATTGAGGAATCTTCAAATGTCCAATTTTATGAAACCTCTAATACATACCCTAGGAAATCCCCCATTGATGATGATATCAATGACAAAAATCAAGAAATTACCCATAATTTTCAAGATTTAACTTTAGGGGGTAATGATCAAGGGGGAATTGAATCAAGGGGGAGTAAGAGGTGATTCCGATGATGAAAGAAGGGTTGAGGATAATCATGATCAAACTCAATTTAATACACCTCCTAGAACAATAAGAGTTCATCAAAATCACCCTCTAGAGCAAATTGTAGGTGAATTATCTCAAGGAGTTAGGACTAGGTCATTTCATAGAGATCCCTCTAGTCATATAGCACTAATCTCCCAAATTGAGCCCAAAGCAATCAATGACACATTACTTGATCCGGATTGGATCTTTGCAATGCAAGATGAATTGGCTCAATTTAAAAGGAGTCAAGTATGGGAGTTAGTTCCTAGACCTAATGACAACACCATCATTACTACAAGATTGGTCTTTAGGAACAAACTAGATGACCAAGGAAATATTACTAGGAATAAGGCAAGATTAGTTGCAAGGGGCTTTAATCAAGTTGAAGGACTTGACTATGATGAAACATATGCCCCGGTTGCAAGGTTAGAGTCTATTAGGATCCTATTAGGGTATGCCTCTTATATGGGTTTCAAACTCCATCAAATGGATGTGAAATCGGCATTCCTAAATGGGTTCATTAAGGAAGATGTATATGTAGAACAATCTCCCGGGTTTGAGAATATGGACTATCCAAACCATGTATACAAGCTTAGGAAAGCTTTGTATGGTTTGAAACAAGCTCCCCGGGCTTGGTATGAAAGATTATCATCTTTCTTAATCTCTAAGGACTTAAGGAGGGGTAATGTAGATCAAACTCTATTTATAAAGTCAACATCAAAGGACATCTTTGTAGCCCAAGTATATGTTGATGGCATTATCTTTGGGTCAACAAATGATGAACTCCTTCAAGACTTTATCAAGAATATGGAAAATGAGTTTGAGATGAGCCTAGTTGGGGAACTAAATTTCTTCTTAGGATTACAAGTCAAACAAACAAGTGAAGGAATTTATATTTACCAAACCAAATATGCTAAGGAAATGATTAAGAAATTTAGTTTGGAAAATGTTAAGGTAGTCTCAACTCCAATGGAAACCAATACAAAAATAGATAGTGATCATGAAGGAAAACAAATTGACCTTACATTCTATAGGAGTATGATTGGTAGCCTTTTATACCTAACCGCTAGTAGACCCGATATATTATTTGCGGTTGGTATGTGTGCTAGGTACCAATCATGTGGCAAAGAATCTCACTTAGTTGCCGTTAAGAGAATCTTAAGATATATTAAAGGCACACTAAGTGTAGGACTATGGTACCCTTGGACTAGGTCTTTTGATTTGGTTGGGTACACCGATTCCAATTATGCCGGTTGGAAATTGGATCGGAAGGGTACTAGTGGTGGATGCCAATTCCTTGGGTCCTCCCAAGTTAGTTGGAGTAGTAGGAAGCAACCTTGTGTTGCCCTATCCACCACCGAGGCTGAGTATGTGGCTATGGGTGCTTATGTAGCTCATCTTCTATGGATGAAACATACTTTAGAGGACTATGAGCTATCTTACTCCAACATGAAAGTATTTTGTGATAATGTGAGCACCATAAATTTGACCAAAAATCCGGTGCATCACTCTAGGACCAAGCACATTGAAGTGAAACATCACTTCATTAGAGATCATGTGGCTAAGGGGTACATTAAGCTTAATTACATTGAATCTAAGTCCAGCTAGCCGACATCTTTACCAAGCCTCTCCCTGAAGTAGAATTTTCATCACTTAGGAGAGAACATGGGATGTGCTTAGTTGAATAAAGGTGTAGGTTTGCATGATCCTATAGAAATCTTAGGACTTATACTTTTAAGCATCTCACAAAACACCTAAGAAATCATGATTTTTCTATTGAGCCACTTAGACAACATGTGAGATGTTAGGAAGATGCACTTGATTCATCATGCTTGTTATGATGCATTACTATGAACTAAAGTGTCATCTAGAGACATTAATCCTTCATTGGACCAATCATTGGGAAGACTTATGCACAATTGATGGGCATATAGCTCCAAGAATATGATTGGAAATGTCAAATAAAACATAATTTAAACTATGTTTATCAAACTTTGAAAAATAGTTTTCAAGTGAAACACAAAAGTGATACAAAGTTTGCAAAATACTTAGAGTTTTTGCTAGGTTTCAAAATTATATCATTTTTGAAATCTGGAAAACATATATTTTTAAAATTATTTTTTCTTGATAGAAAATGATTTCAGAAATGTGTACACAAAATTTCGTGATTTTTTAATGTTTCTAGAATTTTTGGTGCATTTCTAAAGTTGGGATGAAAAATCAGAAAAATGGAATTCGGGCGTAGCAGTCGACTGAATCAGAAACTAGTCAACTGATATGCTGTGTTTTCTAAAAAATAGCTCTATTTCCTGGTGTTTAGTGTATCTTTGATGTCCTAAATCTATGGCATGATAATATTCATTATAAAAAAGTTTTTAGGACTGTTTGATGCAATATTTTTGGGGGAGTTTCATCATATAGATCTTTTCATCCCCTTAACTTATATTGTTGGTGCAAAGTTAGGATTTAACCTTCAATCTTTTGTTAGGCTTTGCTCCACAAGTTATTCATTCATCATGAACCATATCTTGGATTAAGGGGGAGCTTCATTTCAATCTTATACCTTAGTTCAAGATTACAACACATTTAATTCTTTCATAATATTTATGAATCCTTCTCTTTTTGATGTATGTCAAAGGGGGAGAAGGAATGTTTAAGTTAGAAATCATATTTGAAATATGATTATGTGCATGTGTTAAAGACCTAACTTAAATGATTGCCAAAAATCAAAAAGAGGGAGATTGTTGATGCAACAATGCCCCAAGCATTTATATGTTTTGATGTTTGGATAATCATCTAAGTTAGGCAATACTTTGTGATCTAATTGTGAACATGTTTAAGTGACAAGAAAATCCAAGTATGAAGACTTGTTAAAGGCAAAGTCCAAGTATGATTTTGGCAAGAGAAGTCCAAGGAAAAGATTTGGCGGCGTAAGACCAAGCATGTAGTCTTGGCGGCATTAAGTCCAAATGGACCTTGGCAAAGGAAGTCCAAAAGGCAAGTCTTGGCAGTATAAGTCCAAGCATGTAGTCTTGGCGGCGTAAAGTCTAAGTGCAGTTTGGCAAAGGGAAACCCAAGACATGACAAAACCGAAGGAAGTTCTTGGAAGCAAAGCGCAAAGGATGAACAAGTCGCGGACTCGGAGGGATCCTGGAGGCGCAAGGCTTAAGAAAGAGATAGAAGGTTGAGTCTAGATCTAGGGAGTCAATTCAAGTATGAATTATTCATACTTTACGAGTATCAGTCGACTGACACGATGTATCAGTCGACTGTTAGGGTGCTCGACTGAGTCGGGCTAAAAAGATGACAAACAGTCACCTACCTGGTCTTGCCAGTCAACAGATGTCGCCATCAGTCGACTGCCAATACCAACAGTCGATTGATCAAGTCGACGACGGGCACAGAATGGAGTCTCACTCGACTTTGCATATCGCTTCATCGGCCGATCGATCAGTTTGGAAATGGCGGTACGATATCTCCGTGGATTTGCTTCGCCGGTCGCTGCCTTCGACGAGCCGATCGATGTCGTACATCAATCGACTGATCGTTGTCCAACAAGAAAAACAACCCTCTCTCTATAAAAAGAGGGCTTATTGTGGTTGAGAGGGTTAATGCTTACATTGTGATCATCCTCTCAAGCCTCCACGAATTTTCTAAGCTTTCCTAGTGTTTTAATTCCCCTCCTCTCTAAACTTCATCTTCATCCTTTGTAAGAAAAAGAGGGTTGTTGTAAAAAGAGAAAGCTTATTAGTTAGATTGATTAGGGTTGATCCACCTTAAGGATCGCCGTGGAGTAGGAGCGTTATCTCCGAACCACGTAAACACTTTGTGTTAGCATTGTATTTTCATTTCTATTTCTATTATTTTTATTGTACTTCAGCTAACCATTTTTGTAGAAATGAAAAAAAGCTATTTACCCCCCCCCCTCTAACTTCCAAGGATCCCCTACATTATGGTTGTTTATATTTATAGGTATTATAGGTATATTTCTTTTGAAGCAAGATGTAAAGATCACAAAGATGCTTCCCCTACCAGTTTTGGGGACAAAGAGCATGATTAAATATCTTGAAATGCTTCCTATATGAGTTTGTTCAGATTTATATGTTCTATCCACATTATGGTTGTTCAGATTTATAGGTATTATAGGTATATTTCTTTTGAAGCAAGATGTAAAGATCACAAAGGTGCTTCCCCTACGAGTTTTGGGGACAAAGAGTATGATTAAATGTCTTGAAATGCTTCCTATATGAGTTTTGGGAGTATGATCATGTTTGTTGAATGAAAAAATCAATAGGATATATATAAAGAAAGTATTTTACTTCAAAGTGGCATGTACCGGGCCCTTAGATCGCCCACGGGCCCTAGACCGCCCTTAGTAAGTTGCCCTAAGAAGTTCGGCGGCTAACTACCCCGAATGCCATTAGAGTTGCGCACAAATTGGTATTATGCCGGGCTGACCAAACAAGGATGATTAGTATTTTAAAGTATATATATATGGTTTCTGTCGTTACTCACCTGGACTTCCCACCCCTAGAAGTGGGTTTTTGCCTTCCCCAGGATTCGAACTCTAGACCTCCAGGCTAAGTACTAAAGTTTATGAATCCTGGTAACCAAGTGATCCTTGATCACTTGGTTACCAGGATTCATAAACTTTAGTACTTAGCCTGGAGGTCTAGAGTTCGAATCTTGAAGGCAAAACCCACTTAGGTGGAAGTCGTGAGTAACGACGGGCCAACAGCGGCGTCGATCGACCAATAGGGTCAAATTCGCCATTGATAGAAGTGCTAATAGACTCGATCGTTACAATAAAGCGCCTTTTATTGTAACGACTGGCCCTTATTGGTGGAATTGGCGACCCTTATTGGTCGAGTCCTGTTGGCTTCGTTACTCCTCGTATTCCACACGAAGTGGGTTTTCCTTCCCGATTGAACTCTAGACCTCCAGGCTAAGTACTAAAGTTTATGAATCCTGGTAACCAAGTGATCACTTGGTTACCAGGATTCATAAACTTTAGTACTTAGCCTGGAGGTCTAGAGTTCAATCGGGAAGGCAAAACCCACTTCTAGGGTGGGAAGTCCAGTGAGTAACGACGGCTAACAGGCGACGATCGTCGACACCAATAGGGAATCAAATTCGCCAATAGGCAGTATAATAGGGCTCGGTCGTTACAATAAAAGGCGCTTTTTTCTGCCATATTGGTGGAATTGGTGGGTCGGCCCTTATTGTCGTCGACGTAGCCTGTTGGCTGTCGTTACTCCTGGTATTCCCACCTCGAAGTGGTTTTCCTTCCAGATTCGAACTCTAGACCTCCAGGCTAAGTACTAAAGTTTATGAATCCTGGTAACCAAGTGATCACTTGGTTACCAGGATTCATAAACTTTAGTACTTAGCCTGGAGGTCTAGAGTTCGAATCCTGGGGAAGGCAAAAACCCACTTCCAAGGGTGGGAAGACCAGGGGAGTAACGACAGGCCAACAGGGGCGACGGTCGTCGACCAATAAGGGTCGCCAAATTCCGCCAATAGGGGCCAGGTCGTTACACAAGGTTTACAAGCTTAAGTATATCTCATGCGCATGTCTCTATAAGCGAAGCATATTTCAAAATCATGTATTGCATGTTGTGTATTTCAAGTTCATGCATTGCGTTACATACAAGTGTTTCTATATGTTTAATTCAGAAAGTTCATGCATTTCAAGTTGAATCATTGTGTTAGGTAAAAGTGTTTCTAAATGTTTAATGCAGAATTTTCTTAATAGCAAGTATGAGCATGTGTTTGCATGCAAGTATTCTAATATCATGTTTTCTTAATGCGATGTTTTGTGAGAATAGGAGGTACTTACTAAGCATCATTGCTTATAGTTTGCATTCCTTATACTGCAGACAAGGGTAAAACAAGGTTTGAGTAAGAGGGGGGTAGCGGATTAAGTGCTTGGTGTGTGTAGCGGCGGAACAGTGGATTACGATTCTGAACTTGCTAGTATTATGTTATGTTAAGAGCTTTGAACTTGCTAGTGTGCTAGTGTTCATGTTATGTGCTTGATTATGTTGTGTCTTAGATTGTCGAACTTGCTAGTATTATGTCATGTTAAGACCTTTGAACTTGCTAGTGTGCTAGTGTTCTTGTTATGTGCTAGTGTTCATGTTAGGTGCTAGTGTTGATGTTATGTATTATTGTTTATGTTTTTTTTATGTCAAAGATGCATATCTTTACTACAGCCATGCATGAGGTTGAGTTAATTAAGAATGTTTCATGTTAGAATTCTAGCGAATGTGCATGCTTAGATATGTTAAGAACTTGTGTAATATCCCTATGTCAACATTCCAATGTAGTGATTTATTTCTTTAGCTTCCGCTATTTCAAGTTAAGAGTTGAATTATGATACTTGTTTAGAAACCATGTTTTGATCTTTTTACGAGTTGCTGATACTCTTTTGTTTTAAATCTAGTATTAGTTAGTTCATAAATAGTGAAAATGAGTTTATGGAATATTTTGAGTCATGTTTGGCTTTCTTCTATATGAATTAAGAAAAAGTATGATGGTAACACCTCCTTTACTAGAGTAAAAGAGAGGGGGTGTTACAGTATGGTATTAGAGCGAGTTCCTCCCTTCTGCCAAATGCACATCAAGCATCAAATCCTTCCGCTTCCAAGTAAGAAAGTACATACATGTTTTACTTTCTTCTATGCTTAGTAAAGAATGTTTTTTTGTTAACCATGCTTACATATGTTCGCGATGATGATAGGAGTATGTAATAATAGTAGTCTTATATTGGTCTTACTTCATGAAGAAAAATGGCTAGGAGACTGACCATAGGAAATCAGGGGACAAATGAAGCAGTACCACCACCTAACTTGATGAAAATAGTCACTCAGCTTCAGCATCAAGTTACAGAGTAGCAACAGGTTATCAATACCTTAATGATGAACCAACAAGATAATCTTGTTACTCCACCAGCTGCTCAGAATGTCATACCGATTGCACCCCTTGCCCCACCAGTTCCCCCAATAGCCCAAGCGGTGGGGGTGAGGCAAGAGGCGTACTTAATTCAATGGCAAAGGTTGAAGCCAGAGAGTTTTGCTGGTACAAGTGAACCATGGGATGCTCAGGCCTAGTTCAAGACGTTAGAAAGTATTGTAGAACTGCTGGATTGGCCTGAAAAATGAGAAAGTCAAATTTGCATCCTGTTGCTTGATTGGAGATGCCAAAATGTGGTGGGAATGAGTAAATGCAAAAAGAGTGATTAATCAAATGACATGGGTTAAATTTGAGACGGAGTTCATTGAGGAGTTTTTCCATATGCGAGTCACGAATAACCACTACGATGAGTTCACAGAATTCCCACAAGGGGACTTGGCAGTTAATGAAGTCGTGAATAAATTCAATAGACTAGCTTGCTTATGTCCAGAGCTAGTCAACACTGAATGAGAAAGGGTTAGACTTATGCTCAAAATGCTGAGACCTAAGATAGCTCTGAATGTGTCCAGGTGAATTAATAGACTGCAGACTATAGAAGAGTTAATTAGTGGTGCGTTAATCACAGAGCATTACCTGAACAACATCAAGCAATAGAAACAGGCCTCGACTGAAACCAGAAGTCATGGAAGTTCTGGAGGTCAGAAATCTCAGAGCAATAATTCTAATTGGAAGGGAAATAACAATGGCAAGAGGAAGCAATGGAATAACTCAAAGGGATGTTCAGCAAGCAAGCAGCCTAAGTATCCTACATGTTCTAAGTGTTGGAAGATGCATCCAGGAGTTTGCTGCCAGGGCACGAGTGGGTGTTATACATATGGCTTAGAGGGACACTTGGCAAGATATTGCCCTACCAAGACAAATCCACCTCCACCATAGTCAAATCAGTATGGCGGTAAATCTTCTCAGTTACACCAAATGCAAGTAGCACTGGAGGGTCCTCACATTAGTCAAGGAAGATTTGAGGCCCCTGTTGGGTTTCCGGCACCGCGGCAAGTGTGTGTTCGAACATGTTTCGTAAACATGTGCACAGCGGAAGAAATAAAAATAATAAATCTACATTTATTACAACACACACATCACACGCATGCATAGTATAACATGTGTAGACATAACCGTAAATTTAAATTTTATAATAAAAGGAAATTTAACTACGTATACCTTACGTATCACGTGTAGCGGGAAATGCATCAACAGGAATGATCCTCACTAGAATCGTCTCTATCTGTATCCATGCCGAGTATCTTCGGGATGACTTCACCAAGTCACAAGCCTCGTCTTCGTACGGGTTACTAGCCTCGTGTTGAAGACGATGTGATCGAGAGAAGATCACGATCCAAATCCAAATTCGGATCCAAAACCGAGTCCTCAAAACTCGCTTCTCCGGAGAGGTATTCGTCAACCGTTTGACGAATCCTTTATCCTCCACCTATGAGGATTGTCGGAGATCGAATCCCCGGCAAGGGAGGTGCTGTCGGAGCTCCAAACGTCGTCCAAATGACGCTCCGACAAGAAGGAAACAAGCTGTCCAGAAAACTGGACAGCTTTGGTGGAGACCTTGCACCGGCCAAATAAGGAAAGCAATGTGCTCACCTTGTCGCCGGAGCCAAGGATGATCACCGGAGCTCCTCCGGCAGCAGCTCGACGCCGGCAAGTGGAGAAGACTGCAGTAGCTGGTCGCCGGTTGGAGGAGTTGGGCGGCGGCAAGGAGTTGGCGCCGACTAGATGGAGAGGAGGGAGAGGTTGGGCGGCCACAATTAGGTTAGGGCTTTTGATCAAGGTTTAACAAAAACCCTTAAGCCCTATTTTATAGAGAACAAATTCTCTTAATGGTTATTGGATCATAACCAAAGATCCGTTAACCCGCTCCATTAATTTAAGTTAAAATAAACCAAACCATGATGGTTTATTTTAAGTTAAAACGAACCGAACCAACTTTGGTTCATTCGTTTAAAACAAACCAAACCCCTTTGGTTTATTCTCCTCCGTTGGATTAGAACCAAACCATTTTGGTTCGTCCATCATGTCTTCATAAGACACGGCCCATCCATGCTTCCATTGCGACTGAAACGATTTCATGCTCGCTTCTTGTTTGGTCCAACCAAACCTAGTTTCTCTCGGTCTGAGAATCTCATTCTCAAGCTCGTTTTAAATCCTTCGGATTACGCTCGTTGTACGTGTGACCAAATAGGTTCTTGGTTTATGTTGGTCGTCTATAATTAACCATTAATTATAGAATGATCATGAGTGGCACCTAGTAGTACATCATGATCCCCAATTAACCGAAAAGATCAACGGTTGATCCAGAACTATTTATGAAACCCTTCAGCAGCTCGAATGAATCGTGCCTCATTCCCTTCACTCATCTTATACCCACTTGGTTCAGGACATGCTCTATAGTGTCAGTCCCCACTAGGCTGACTACATCACACATAACCCAAGTATCATTTCCTCGTCCTACGGATTCTAGTTACTGCACATGTATCGAAGAGTACCTTACTCTAAACATGTAATGCTTTGGCCAAAGACTTTAGTATCAATCCGACGAGAGGCCATGGGTATACATCTCCTCGCAAGGAGTGGTGAATCCTTTATAGGCTATTCAAACACCTTCAATCACTTCGACTTATACCCAATCATCCCGGGTCCACATCTCCTCAGAGATGCTTGCTTAAGATGTCAAAGCATAAGTCTTCATGATCAAGATGACTTGAATACCGCAAGTCAAAGGAACATCGCACTTAAGCTACAGTAAGAACTTCATTGACATATCTATATATGCAAAGAACCATATGAAGTCTTACGGCTGGTTACTCCAATGAACTAGTTACCATAACTAGCATCCACGATTAACTCTGGACATCACAATGTCTCTAGCCAGTGAGAATCAGCTGCTTGGATACACCAAGGAGTATACCTCGTGCTAGTCTCGACAGAATCAATGGTGTCCAAACCCATCAATTCATCGACTAGGGATAATTCTGATACATCACAATTACACATGTAGAGATACTCACTAGTTGTGATCCAATCACAAATTCTCTCATGTTGTGAATCGTATCATGGACATTTAGTAAATGAGTTTAAGATCTAATCAAATACATGAAAACATGTATACTCAAATAGTGAATCTTCATTTATCATATAAATGGTTCAAACATAAGACGATTGCCTTAGGACATCTCTTATATATCACTAACAAACACCCACTTGACCTAATGCCAATCGCTACGGTATCCTATACCATAGGTTCTAACATGACCCTCAAACTTACTTTGAGGTAATGCCTTAGTCAAAGGATCCGCTAAGTTTCTTTTAGTGGGGATTTTCTCGATTTGTATTTCCTTCCTACTAATGATCTCTCTGATCAGATGATAGTAGCGAAGCACATGTTTGGATCATTGATGAGACCACATCAAATTCAGAGATGAACTTCTTGATCCAAACCGCTTCCTTTGCTGCTTCCAAAGCTGCAATGTATTCTGCCTTAGTGGTAGAATCTGTTATAGTGTCAAGCTTGGAACCTTTCCAACTTATTGTGCCTCCATTCCAGGTGAATACATACCCAGACTGAGACACGGAATCATCCTTGTCTGTCTAGAGTTGGCATCCGTATACCCACGTATCACCATGTACCCTTCTCCATATATTAGGAACACATCCTTAGTTCTTCTTAAGTACTTAAGGTTTGTCTTAACAGCCACCCAATGATCCATTCCTGGATCCGACTGGTATCTACTCGTGACACTCAGAGCATACGATACATTGGCCATCGTACATAATATAGCATACATGATAGATCCTATTGCGGATGCATAGGGAATCTTACTCATGCAAATCCTCTCGTCTTCTGTGCACGAACACATAGACTTCGAAAGGTGTATTCCATGCCTGATGGGTAGGAAACCTTTCTTGGATTCCGACATACTAAACCTCTTTAGCACTCGGTCTATATATGTAGACTGTGAAAAACCAAGCAACCGTTTCGATCTATCTCTATAGATCTTAATCCCAAGGATGTAGGTTACTTCTCCCAGGTCTTTCATGGAGAATGTCTTGGATAACCAAATCTTAACTGACTATAAGACTGAAACATCATCTCCTATAAGTAATATGTCATCGGCATACAATACTAGGAACACGACTGCACTCCCACTAACCTTCTTGTACACACAAGGTTCGTCTGGATTTTGTGAGAAATCAAACTTTTTGATTGTCTCATCAAAACGGATATTCCAGCTCCTGGATGCTTTCTTCAATCCATATATGGACTGTCGCAATTTGCATACCTTGGTTTTATCAACAGATGTGAAACCCTCAGGTTGTATCATATACACATCCTCGAGCATGTTTCCATTAAGGAAAGTTGTTTTCACATCCATCTGCCATATCTCATAATCATAATGAGGCCAAGAGCATCCGAATAGATTTAAGCATAGCTACAGGCAAATAGGTTTCGTCATAATCAACACCTTGCTTTTGACGATATCCTTTCGCCACTAATCTAGCCTTATAGGTAATAACATTACCATCCATGTCGGTTTTCTTCTTGAAAACCCACTTGCACCCTATAGGCTTGATGCCTTCATGTGGGTCAACCAAGTTCCAAACTTGGTTTTCATACATGGAATTCATTTCCGACTTCATGGCTTCAAGCCACTTATCCCTTTCTGAACTTGTCATCACTTCTTCATAACTGGTAGGCTCCTCATCATCAATGAGTAACACGTCGTTCGATTCACTTACGAGAAATCCATATCTCTCAGGAATGTTGCGTGTTCTACCAGATCTACGAAGATGTGGTGTTACAGTAGGTCCAGCCGATTGCTCATCACTATGAGTTATCGGCTGTTATGCTTCACCAGGTATCTCATCAATGTCTATTTGAGTCTCTCAAGCCTCCTCAAGCTCGACGACACTCCCACTGTTTTCTTGCAAGAGAAACTCTTTCTCTAGAAACACAGCATGCCTTGAAACAAACATCTTTTGTTCCACAGGATGATAGAATTGGTAACCCCTTGCTTCCTTAGGGTATCCAATAAATAGACATTTATCAGACTTAGCATCCAATTTGTCTGATACTGTCCGCTTCACATAAGCAGGACAACCCCATATCTTCAAGTAAGATACATGAGGTTTCTTACTATTTCATATCTCATATGGAGTAGTAGAGACTACCTTGGTTGGCATTCTGTTTAACAAGTAAACAGCTGTCTGAAGTGCATAGCCCCAAAAGGACTTGGGAAGATTCACATGATTCATCATTGACCTGACCATGTCCAACAGGGTCCGGTTACGCCTCTCAGATACACCATTATGCTGTGGTGTATATGGCGGAGTCCATTGAGACAATATACCATTGCCTCTTAGATAATCAAGAAACTCTTGACTTAAGTATTCACCACCTTGATCTGATCGAAGTATTTTATTACTCTTGTCATGTTGTTTCTCTACTTCATTTCTGAATTCTTTGAACCTTTTAAAGGCTTCAGACTTGTGTTTCATCAAGAACACATACCCAAACCGTGAGTGATCATCGGTGAAGGTAATGAAGTAGCTATAGCCTCCTAAAGCTTGAGTTGACATAGGTCCACATACATCAGTATGTATTAGACCTAGTAACTCTCCCACTCGTTCATCTTTTTCTGAAAAAGGTATCTTAGTCATCTTGCCTTTTAAGCATGATTTGCATGTATCGTTTGAATCCAATTCAAACGATTCCAGAATTCCACATCGGTGTAATTCGGACATGCATTTCTTGCTTACATGGCCAAGACGACAATGCCACATGTAGGAGTCTAATTGATTATCCTTTCGAGCATGCTTGTTGCTCGCTTCGATATTGAAAATGTCACTGGATACGTCCAACGTATAAATGTCATTGCTCAACGTTCCAGTTCCATAAAGTATGCCATTCAAAGTTATATAACAACAATTGTTACTAAACGTCAAATGGAAACCATTTCTATTTAAGCAGGAAATAGAAACAATGTTCTTTATTAGAGAAGGAACACAATAGCAATTGTCCAATTCCAAGACTAGTCCACTAGGGAGCTTCAGCAAATAAGTTCCGATGGCGACCGCAGCAACCTTTGCTCCATTTCCAACTCGCAAATTTGACTCCCCTCTGACGAGTCTTCTTCTATTCATTAGCCCCTGTATGTCATTAAATATATGTGAGCCACACCCAGTATCTAATACCCAAGTGTCTAAGGAAATAGAATGACAGTCAATAACAAAGATACCTGAAGAGGATGGGGCATCGGATGTCTTCTTCTTCTTCATGGACTCAAGATAAATCTTACAGTTTCTTCGCCAGTGGCCTTCCTTGCCACAATGATGGCAAGTGCCCTTTTGTGCTGGTTCTGCCTTCTTTGCCTTCTTGTTCTTCCCCTTCTTCTGTTCTTTTGCCTTCCTCTTAGAACCTTTCTTTGAGGAATCAAATAACAGAACTGCCTTCTCCTCATGCTTCACAGAAGGCTCCACAGTCTTATGCATATTGAGGAGCTCAGGAATAGTGGATTCTAATTTGTTCATCCGATAGTTCATCACAAATTGTGAGAAACTCTTGGGCAAACAATGCAGAATTAAGTCAATACTTAATTCATGATCCATCACAAACCCGAGGGTGGCTAGCCGCTCGATGTACCCGTTCATCTTTAGCACAAACTGCACTACAGACGAACCTTCTTGCATTTTCGTGGTGAAGAGGAGCCTAGAGACTTCGAACCTTTCGGATCTCGCTTGCTCATCAAAAAACTCATGAAGATGGAAGACCATGGTATTAGCATCCATATGCTCATGCTACTTTTGCAGCTCAGGTACCATCGCAGCTAGAATGATGCAACTCGCCAGCTCTGAATCTGTCACATGCTTCTGATAGACAAACATTTGGTCTGGAGTTGCATCATCCTTAGGACGGTTGGGAAGAGGCTCTTCAAGGACATATGCTAGCTTTTCCACCTTGAGAATAATTCTCAGGTTTCTAAGCCAGTCCAGGAAGTTAGGCCCAGTCAATTTGTTTGAATCCAAAATAGTTCGCAAATTCAAAGACGTCATGATCAATCGATTAACCTAGAAATACAAAACGAGCATATATGAGAAAATGATTTTAAAATGCATCAATATACATTTATAAATCCCATTCATTTTGCGAATTTTAAAAACCCCAAAATCACTTCGGGAGATCGTAGGTCCATCTCCGAATGGGCTGATATCCATCATAGATATGAACAACCTTGGATAGAGTCCAACAAGTCATTCATAACTACGATGGTGGGTATCAAATATACCGATTGCATATCACGTATATGCAACTATCACAATGTGCTATCAACTAATTGAATGTTCACACATACATCGGGTTGTTAACACATTAACAAGTATGCATCATATGCATAGCACCCAAATTCACCTTCCTTTACATCGACCTTGGAGAGAGTCCAACAAGCCGATGCTCCAGGTTAAAGCCAACCCATTAATCGAGAAATTGTTTTAATATGGTTAGAGTGCATTCAACCAATTAGCCCGGCTTGGAGAGAGTCCAACAACCAAAGCTAACGATCGACCTCTGACTCTTACCATATTAGTATTAAACTATTCCATGGTTTGAACATGTTCGGGTTTGAGCCGGGCTTGGAGAGAGTCCAACAACCCAAACAAGAAACGGAACTCTAGTTCTAACCATATTAATGGAAGGTGTAGGCTTTAATATTGAGTTAGGGTTTTTATGTCTCATCCTCTTTGCATGCAAATAACTATTATCTATATGACATGACATACATGGCATACATCTATATGTCACGACATGCATGGTATAATGATATGCATCTAATGCAATTACATGACATACAATTATGTCATGTACAATATTTCCTTATATGTCATAACTATTTATGGAAATAAAATATGTTTAAGATTTGATTCTCCAAATAAAATCATGATTAAATTAGGAAATAAATTTCCAAATCTAATCACATATTTTATTTGTGGAAATAGTTGATTAAGGAAAGTTAATTTAGGAAACCAATTTCCTAATCATCAAAACTACTTATGGAAATAAAAATATTTTAAGATTTGATTTCCCAAATCAAATCATGATTAAATTAGGAAACTAATTTCAAAAATCTAATCAAATATTTTATTTATGGAAAATATCAATTTCCATAAATACTTCCAACTTTCCAAAAGTGGAAGATTTCTATAAATACTTTTAGACTTTCCAAAATTGAAAAATTTCCATAAATACTTCTAACTTTCCAAAAGTAGAAAATTTCCAGAAATATCATTATGACTATCACAAAACAATTTTACGATTATGTCGAAACACAACCTGGGCTCTGATACCACTATTGAGTTTCCGGCACCGCGGCGAGTGTGTGTTCGAACATATTTCGTAAACATGTGCACAGCGGAAAAAATAAAAATAATAAATCTACATTTATTACAACACACACATCACACGCATGCATAGTACAACATGTGTAGACATAACTGTAAATTTAAATTTTACAATAAAAGAAAATTTAACTACGTATACCTTACGTATCACGTGCAGCGGGAAAGACATCAACCGGAACGATCCTCACTAGAATCGTCTCTATCTGTATCCACGCCGAGTATCTTCGAGATGACTTCACCAAGTCACGAGCCTCATCTTCGTACGGATTACTAGCCTCGTGTTGAAGATGATGTGATCGAGAGAAGATCACGATCCGAATCCAAATTCGGATCCAAAACTGAGTCCTCAAAACTCGCTTCTCCGGAGAGGTATTCGTCAACCGTTTGACGAATCCTTCGTCCTCCACCTATGAGGATTGCCGAAGATCGAATCCCCAGGAAGGGAGGTGCTGTCGGAGCTCCAAACGTCGTCCAAATGATGCTCCGACAAGAAGGAAACAAGCTGTCCAGAAAATTGGACAGCTTTGGTGGAGACCTTGCGCCGGCCAAATAAGGAAGGCAATGTGCTCACCTTGTCGCCGGAGCCAAGGATGATCACCGGAGCTCCTCCGGCAGCAGCTCGACGCCGGCAAGTGGAGAAGACGGCAGCAGCTGGTCGCCGGTTGGAGGAGTTGGGTGGCGGCAAGGAGTTGGCACCGACTAGATGGAGAGGAGGGAGAGGTTGGGCGGCCACAATTAGGTTAGGGCTTTTGATTAGGGTTTAACAAAAACCCTTAAGCCCTATTTTATAGAGAACAAATTCTCTTAATGGTTATTGGATCATAACCAAAGGCCCGTTAACCCGCTCCTTTAATTTACGTTAAAATAAACCAAACAATGATGGTTTATTTTAAGTTAAAACGAACCGAACCAACTATGGTTCATTCGTTTAAAACAATCCAAACCCCTTTGGTTTATTCTCCTCCGTTGGATTAGAACCAAACCATTTTGGTTCGTCCATCATGTCTTCATAAGACACGGCCCATCCATGCTTCCATTGCGACTGAAACGATTTCATGCTCGCTTCTTGTTTGTTCCAACCAAACCTAGTTTCTCTCGGTCTGAGAATCTCATTCTCAAGCTCGTTTTAAATCCTTCGGATTACGCTCATTGTGCGTGTGACCAAATAGGTTCTTGATTTATGTTGGTCATCTATAATTAACCATTATTTATAGAACGATCATGAGTGGCACCTAGTAGTACATCATGATCCCCAATTAACCGAAAAGATCAATGGTTGATCCAGAACTATTTCTGAAACCCTTCAGCAGCTCGAATGAATCGTGCCCCAATCCCTTCACTCATCTTATACCCACTTGGTTCAGGACATGGTCTATAGTGTCAGTCCCCACTAGGCTGACTACGTCACACCTAGCCCAAGTATCATTTCCTCGTCCTACGGATTCTAGTTACTGCACATGTATCGAAGAGTACCTTACACTAAACATGTAATGCTTTGGACAAAGACTTTAGTAACAATCCGACGAGAGGCCATGGGTATACATCTCCTCACAAGGAGTGGTGAATCCTTTATAGGCTATTCAAACACCTTCGATCACTTCGACTTATACCCAATCATCCCGGGTCCACATCTCCTCAGAGATGCTTGCTTAAGATGTCAAAGCATAAGTCTTCATGATCAAGATGACTTGAATACCGCAAGTCAAAGGAACATCGCACTTAAGCTACAGTAAGAACTTCATTGACATATCTATATATGCAAAGAACCATATGAAGTCTTACGGCTGGTCACTCCAATGAACTAGTTACCATAACTAGCATCCACGATTAACTCTGGACATCACAATGTCTCCAGCCAGTGAGAATCAGCTGCTTGGATACACCAAGGAGTATACCTCGTGCTAGTCTCGACATAATCAATGGTTTCCAAACCCATCAATTCATCGACTAGGGATAATTCCGATACATCACAATTACACATGTAGAGATACTCACTAGTTGTGATCCAATCACAAATTCTCTCATGCTTTGAATCGTATCGTGGACATTCAGTAAATGAGTTTAAGATCTAATCAAATACATGAAAACATGTATACTCAAATAGTGAATCTTCATTTTTCATATAAATGGTTCAAACATAAGGCGATTGCCTTAGGACATCTCTCATATATCACTAACAGCCCCACCAATTACACCGAATGCTCGGATCTTTTCTCTCACTAAAGAATAGGTAGCAAATGCTTCTACTATTGTCATAGGTCAGATACTTATCTTTAATCAGTATTCTACTGTGCTATTTGATACTGGGGCAACCCATTCATTTATTTCCATGATATTTGCTAAGAAGATAAATATATCTCCGGATGTCCTGGATCTTAAGTTTGTAACAACATTGCCTTCGGGAGAGGTAATGACATCTACGCATTGGTTGCGTGTCGCACTAGTCCAAATTTTAGAAAGAGAACTTTATAGTGATCTAATAATGCTAGACATCCATGATTATGATGTCATTTTGGGAATGGACTTTCTGAGCAAGTACGGTGCTTCCATTGAGTGTCGTAAGCGAAGAGTCGTATTCCAACCTGAGGCAGAGCCTAAGTTTGAATTTATAGGAGAACCAAAGAAAAGAACTAAGAAGTTCTTATCTACCATAAAAGCTCAAAAGATGTTAGTCAGTGGATGTGCTAGGTATCTAGCACATGTGGTGGATACAAAGCAAGAAAGAGGCCAAAAGCTTGAAGAAGTCCGAGTTGTATGTGACTACCCAGAAGTATTCTCTGATAAGTTGCCAGGGTTAGCTCCTAAAAGTGAAATCAAGTTTGAGATTGAACTTATTCCTGGCACCAAACCAATCTCAAAAGCACCCTATCGTATGGCTTCGGCAGAATTGAAGGAGCTTCAGGAACAATTATAGGAGTTACTCAACAAGGGATTCATTCGCCGTAGTCACTCATCGTGGGGAGCTCCGATATTATTCGTGAAGAAGAAAGATGGGTCTATGAGAATGTGCATAGATTACCAAGCACTGAATAAGGTGACAATCAAAAACAGATATCCTTTGCCAAGGGTTGATGATTTGTTTGATCACTTAAAGGGAGACACCATTTTCTCTAAGATTAACTTGCGGTCCGGATATCATCAAGTAAAAGTTAAAGAGGATGATATATCAAAAATTGCTTTTCGAACAAGGTATGGACACTATGAGTTTGTGGTCATTCCCTTCAGAGTGACAAATGCTCTAGCAACATTTATGGAACTAATGAATCGGGTATTTAAGGCATTCCTGGACAAGTTTGTGATGGTCTTCATTTACGATATCCTTATTTACTCAAGAACTCAGGAAGACCATGCTGAACATTTGAAGATAGTGTTATAGACCCTTCAGCAGAGACAATTGTATGCAAAGTTCTCCAAGTGTGAGTTTTGGCTCGATCGAGTGTCTTTCCTGGGTCACATTATTTCAAAGGATGGGGTTATGGTAGATCCGACAAAGATAGAAGTTGTTAGTAACTGGAGTCAACCAAAGAATGACAGTGAAATTAGAAGTTTCCTTGGTTTAGCAGGATACTATAGAAAATTTGTAGAAGACTTCTCGAGGATAGCTTCACCACTGATGGTTCTTACCAGAAAGAATAGAAAGTTTGAATGGACCGAGGATTGTGAGAAAAGTTTCCTTGAATTAAAGAGGAGATTAATAAGTGCTCCAATTCTTACTCTTTCAGAAAGTAATGAAAGCTTTGATATGTATAGTGATGCATCCAAAATGGGACTTGGAGTTGTGCTTATACAGAATAGTAAGGTCATTGCCTATGCATCTAGACAACTCAAGGATTATGAAAAGAATTATCCCACTCATAATCTTGAGTTGGTAGCAGTGGTCTTCACTCTCAAAGTTTGGAGACATTATTTGTATGGAGTCCAGTGCAAGATCTATACAAATCACCAGAGTCTGAAATATTTCTTCACTCAAAAGGATTTAAACATGAGACATCGTAGATGGCTTGAGCTGGTTAAAGATTATGACTGTGAATCTTCTACCATCCTGGAAAGGCAAACAAAGTAGCAGACACACTGAGTAGCAAATCATGCGCCACCTTAAGGTCCTTATCTTCATTATCCCAACCATTGGAGAAAGAGATGTTGAACTTTGGGGTTGAGATTATTTATGGTCAGCTTTCTACCTTGACAATAGCACCAACACTGTTTGATGATATACTAGCAAAGCAAGATGAAGATCCAAGTATCCAAAGGATCAAGAAAGAGATCCAAGAAGGAAAGGATGAAGGATTTCATGTCTCTAACAGTGGGGTACTATATCTTGGTGAACGCTTATGTATTCCCAACAATCCAGAATTAAGAAAGAGAATTTTAGAAGAAGCTCATGGGACCTCATATTCAATGCATCCTAGATCTATGAAGATGTATCAAGATTTGAAAAAAAAGTTTTGGTGGTTCGTTATTAAAAGGGATGTGGCTAAATATGTTAGCACCTGTCTGATGTGTCAAAGAGTCAAAGTAGAACATCAAAGAATTGGAGGAGTTCTGCAGCCTATTCAAATCCCAGAATGGAAGTGGGAAGATATAGCTATGGATTTCATAGTATGACTACCCAAAATAACTAATGGTTATGATGCTATTTGGGTGATTATTGATAGATTGACAAAATCTGCTCATTTTCTACCAATCAAAATATCATACTCAATGGAACAATTAGCTCAGTTGTATGTTAAGGAGGTGATCAGATTGCATGGAGTTCCTAAGACCATAATTTATGATAGGGATAGTCGATTTACTTCACACTTTTGGGAGTGTGTTCAGAAGGCCCTTGGCACTAAGTTACGATTCAACACAACATTTCATCCTCAAATAGATGAGCAAACTGAATGAGTAAATCAAATTCTAGAGGATATGCTACGAGCTTGTGCCTTAGATTTTAAAGGAAGCTGGTGCAAATACCTATGTTTGGGAGAGTTTACTTACAATAATAGCTACCAAGCTACAATTGGAATGACACCCTATGAAGCTTTATATGGAAGGAAGCGTAGGTCTCCTATTTGTTGGTATGAAGATGGTGAGAAGAAAGAAATTCAACTCAAGTCAAACTTTATAGATGACACCACCAAAGCTATAAAGAGCATCCACCAAAGAATAGAGACTGCTCAGAGTCGGCAGAAAAGTTATGCCGATGTATGACGTAGACCGCTTGAATTCGAAGCTGGGGATTCTGTATTTCTTAAAAGTACCTCCTATGAAGGGGGTGATGAGATTTGGAAAGAAGGGCAAGTTCAGTCCACATTATGTAGGACCTTACCGGATCACAAAAAGAGTTAGCAAAGTAGCTTATGAGTTAGAGTTACCTCAAGAAATGTCAGCTATTCAAAACGTATTTCATGTCTCAATGCTTAAAAAGTACATTCCTGATGTAGACCATGTGATTGAGCCATAGACAGTACAAGTTCAAGAAGATTTGAGTTATGAAAGTGGACTTATTCATATAATAGATCGAGAAATCAAGAAATTGAGAAATAAAGAGGTACCCTTAGTGAAAGTCAAATGGAAAAATCAACGGTTTGAATAAGCAACTTGGGAACGTGAGGATGACATGAAACAAAAGTATCCAGAGATGTTCTAAGTTTCGAGGATGAAATTTTTATAAGGTATGGAGGATTGTAACGCCCAAAAAAAAAGATAAAATACAATATAGTTCGTTATAGCTAAGATTCTAACCATGAACCTTCTAATTGTGAGATCACCTTGATACCACCATGTCATAGGATAATTCTTGGCTAGGATATACAAAGAATATAGAAAACATATAAATGAGAAGATGAGGGGTTGTTTTATCCCCCCATGAGAGGATGAAAAGTTGTTTCATCTTCCTTCAATTAACGTGGAGAGTAAAAAAAGGAAGAGAGAAAACAAACCTCATCTTTTCCTTCTTCATTCTCCTTCTTCCTCACCCTTGGCCGAGATCCTCCTTCTCCTTCCTCCTTCTCCATCCCAAGCTTTAGGACTCCTTGTGTTTGGATTCTCAAGAGGGTTTTTCAAGGGGATTTTCTCACAAGGCTTGGTATTTGCTAGAGGATCAAGCTCCACCTTCTTCCTCCTCCACTGAAATTTTTCATCCTTCCTCCCTCTCCATCCAAAACCCTAAGGCTCTTGGTTGGGGTTCTCAAGAAGGTTTAAAGGGGATACAAAGGCTTAGTATATGCTAGAGGATCACTCCTAAGGCTAAGGAACAAGGGAAGGTCTTCATCTCACAAAAACCCTGGCGGTATATTAGTAAGATAGAGAGAGAATGTAAGTATTTCTTACCTGCTGTATAAGTAGCTCTTCGATTTGTACATCTAGTTTCTATTATCATGTTTTGTTCAGATTTATATGTTCTGTCCAGATTATGGTTGTTCATATTTATAGGTATTATAGGTATATTTCTTTTGAAGCAAGATGTAAAGATCACAAAGATGCTTACCCTACGAGTTTTGGGGTCAAAGAGCATGATTAAATGTCTTGAAATGCTTCCTATATGAGTTTGTTCAGATTTATATATTCTGTCCACATTATGGTTGTTCAGATTTATAGGTATTATAGGTATATTTCTTTTGAAGCAAGATGTAAAGATCACAAGGATGCTTCCCTACGAGTTTTGGGGACAAAGAGCATGATTAAATGTCTTAAAATGCTTCCTATATGAGTTTTGGGAGTATGATCATGTTAAATGTTTGTTAAATGACAAAATAAGTAGGATATATATAAAGAAAGTATTTTACTTTAAAGTGGCATGTACGGGCCCTTAGATTGCCCATGGGTCCTAGACCGCCCTTAGTAAGTTACCCTGATAAGTTCGGCGGCTTGCTACCCCGAATGCTATTAGGGTTGCGCACAAATTGATACTATGCCGGGCTGCCCAAACAATGATGATTAGTATTTTAAAGTATATATATATATATATCTAAAGTTAACCAAAGCACAAGGTTTACAAGCTTAAGTATATCTCATGGGCTTGTCTCTACAAGGGAAGCATATTTCAAAATCATGTATTGCAAGTTGTGTATTTCAAGTTCATGCATTGTGTTATGTACAAGTGTTTCTATATGTTTAATGCAGAAAGTTCATGCATTTCAAGTAGAATCATTGTGTTAGGTACAAGTGTTTCTAATGCAGAATTTTCTTAATGGCAAGTATGAGCATGTGTTTGCATGCAAATATTCTAATATCATGTTTTCTTAATACGATGTTTTGTGAGAATAGGAGGTACTTACTAAGCATCATTGCTTATAGTTTGCATTCCTTATACTGCATATAAGGGTAAAGCAAGGTTTGAGTAAGAGGGGGCAGTGGATGAAGTGCTTGGTGTGTGTGGCGGTGGAACAGTGGATTACAATTCTGAACTTGCTAGTATTATGTTATATTAAGACCTTTGTGTAGGGAGTCGCTTCGGAGGCTCATTGGCTCCCATGTCCCCGGATTAAAATTTTCACTAATGAAAGAATTAATCCGGATGGGATGAGCTTCCTTAGCACAACCTATTCGTCGTCGTGCTAACAACTTGAGTGGTCGCTTGAACAAACTAGTTGTTCAAGCAACACAACTCTTCTAGTTGGTTAGCCGCGGAAGAGACGACGGATGGTCGCCGGTTTTTGTGTTTGTCTTCGGGGTCCATGATTATACAATATATATTCATACACACACTTGCATAATCAAAATATTAAAGAATATATTCAGATCTGTAAATAAAGTTAAAATAACTTTATACCTTACGATCTTCTATCGTATGTCCTATCCTTCTCGTGGACGACGTGTGGACGAAGATCCTCCACGAGTAGAAGTCTTCTAGATCGCTTTCTTCTCTACCTTGTCCGCTGCGAACAAAGAGAAGAACTCACAAATACCTTTCCTATCTAGAACCGACCACCAAATTAGGGAATTTGGTGCAACCGTCGGCCAAGGAGCAATGGATGATGCGCCGGCCAACTTGTAAAGGAGTTGCCGCCAGCCACCAAGGAGAAAGGAAGGAGGAAGACCACCGGCCACCAATGGAAGGAGAACCGCCGGCTAAGGAAGAAGAGAAAGGCCTTATTGATGGGTGCCGGCCAAGTATTGATGGAGGAAATTGGGCGCCGGCAACAACTAGAAGGAAGAAGAATGTTGCCGCCCACTTTTGCTCCAAACCCTAGCCGCCCACTTCTCCAAAAGCCAAACCCTAATTCTCTAATTCAAATCCTTGATCATTATTGCCGCCCAACCCTAAGCATCTATTTATAGAATAGGGCTTAAGCCTCCTTTAATCTCCACCGTCGGATCTAGGGATTTAATCTCCACCGTCGGATCTAGGGTTTTATCCCAACCGTCGGATCTAGGGTTTAATCCCAACCATCGGATCTAGGATTTCATCCCAACCTTCGGATCTAAGGTTTCATCCCAACCGTCGGTTCTAGGGTTTCATCCCAACCGTCGGATCTAGGGATTTAATCCCAACCGTCGATTCTAGGGTTTCATACTAACCATCGGATCTAGGGATTTAATCCCAACCGTTGGTTCTAGGGTTTCATCCAACCATCGGATCTAGGGATTTAATCCCAACCGTTGGTTCTAGGTTTGTTTTACATTCTTTGATCTAGACTTCATAAGGATTATATTAGGCTACGATAGGGACCATAAGGAGGAGTTGGGTCTTGGCCACCCGATGGATCGAAACCACACAAACTTGATCCATCAATGATGTTCCATTCCACTAGAGGATCATCATTGAACTACCTCACCAACCCCATAAATCAATATGGGCTCCATATATTATTTGCACATTAATCTCCCCGTGTTTAAGATATCGAATGTCCGTCAATTAATTGATTTACTGACCATCAATTAATTAACATCTAATTCCTCGAGTAGTACCACTCAACCTTATCATCATGTTGACTAAGTCAACCAGCTGGGTTTACATGATGAACCTTATGAGCTCCTCAAGGGGACATCATCAACCTAATATATAGGACACGGTTTCCTCCTATAATCAACGGCACACCATGTAATAATATTATTTCCCAACTTACCGGGCATATTGATTTAATCCATCTAAATCTCACCCACTGGTAAATCAAAGAAATAAATACTAAGTACATGTGCCCGTTATTATATCGGGATTAAGAGCATGTACAACATAATATCAGAGGTCCGATTCAATTATGTAGTCAGTACTAAATTGAATCACCTCTATGTCGGTCCTACTCAATACACCTAAGTGTACTAGTGTAACTCTATGTTCAAGATAAAACAATACCAAGCTACACTACAACCATGCCAATGGTTTGTCCAAAACCATCTTGGTTGTGAGCCTTTACTTATATTTTACAAGGTACTGATAACATGATCTTCTGTGCCACACCAAGCACCATGTTATCTACAATGTAAAATATTAGACAATATGCACACATATATAATGAATATATAAAAATGCAAATAATGATTATGTGATTCTTATTTCAAAATAAAATGTTCATACAAAAAGATCTAGGCTTTCAGTATACATTCCAACAATCTCCCACTTATACTAAAAGACTATGTTGTCATCACTCTGCCATACATCTGATCCCCATGTCCTCCACATGCCTATCAAACGCTTTCGTTGGAAGGGCCTTAGTGAATGGATCCGCCAGGTTATCCTCTGATGCAATCTTGGCGACAGCAACTTCTCCTCGCTTTACGATCTCTCGTATGAGGTGGTACTTGCGCTCTATGTGTTTACTGGCCTTATGGGCTCGTGGTTCCTTCGAGTTTGCAACTGCACCACTGTTATCACAATAAATTGTGATAGTTCTGGGCAAACCAGGAATCACATCCAAGTCCATCAAGAAGTTCCTGAGCCATACAGCTTCCTTAGCTGCCTCAGAGGCTGCCACATACTCAGCTTCCATGGTAGAGTCCGCCACGCATTTCTGCTTGACACTCCTCCATACTATGACTCCACCTCCAAAAGTAAACACAAACCCCGAGGTAGACTTACTCTTGTCCCTATCTGATTGGAAATCCGAATCCGTGTAACCCACAGGGACTAATTGATCTGCCCGGTAAACCAGCATATAATCCCTAGTCCTTCTCAGGTACTTCAATATATGCTTTACCGTAGTCCAATGTCCCTGTCCAGGATTACTCTGATATCTGCTAACCATGCCCACGGCAAAGCAGATATCCGGTCTCGTACATAGCATAGCATACATAAGGCTTCCTACTGCCGAAGCATAAGGAACCGCCTTCATGTCCTCTATCTCCTTTGATGTTTTGGGACACATCTCTTTAGATAAAGGAACTCCATGCCTGAAAGGTAGGAAACGTTTCTTGGAGTTCTGCATGCTAAAACGAGCAAGGATAGTGTCAATGTATGAAGCTTGAGATAAGCACAACATCCTTTTCTTGCGATCCCTTATAACTTTGATCCCAAGGATGTGTCCCACTTCTCCCAAGTCCTTCATATCAAATTGTTTGGACAACCATACCCTTACGTCTGATAACACTTTGATATTGTTGCCAACTAACAAAATGTCATCTACGTATAGTACAAGAAACACCACTACATTTCCGTCATATCTCTTGTATACACAAGGCTCATCCGGACTTTGAATAAATCCATATGACTGGATTACCTCATCAAAGCGGATGTTCCAAGATCTAGAAGCTTGCTTCAATCCATAAATGGACCGATTAAGCTTACATACAAGATGCTCTTTGCCTTTAGCAATGAATCCCTCTGGTTGCCGCATATAGATGTTCTCCTCAAGACTTCCGTTAAGGAAAGCTGTCTTGACATCCATCTGCCAAATCTCATAATCCATATGAGCAGTTATAGATAAGAGAATCCGGATAGACTTAAGCATAGCTACTGGCGAAAAGGTCTCCTCATAATCGATACCCTCTTTCTGAGTATACCCTTTCGCAACAAGCCTAGCTTTGAAGGTCTCAACCTTCCCGTCTACTCCTCTCTTTCTCTTGTAGATCCACTTGCATCCAATGGTTTTTACACCATCGGGTGGCTCTACTAGCTCCCAGACCTGATTAGAATCCATAGATTCTATCTCTGAATTCATCGCACTTTGCCAAGATACCGCATCTCTATCTTGGATTGCCTCGTCATATGTCCAGGGATCAGGTTCATGTTCACCAGGGACTAAGTCCGAAGACTCTCCCAAAAACATGAATCTCTCGGGTTGTCTAATCCCCTCCACTACGACAGGTGCCTCCCGTGTATGCTCTGTGACATGCAGATGCTGACTTGTGGTGTCTCCTCTGTATGCAGGTGATCGAAGTCTGGACTTCTGTCCAACTCCTCAAGAACAATCCTACTCTTGGGCTTGTGGTTCATTACATAATCCTCCTCTAGAAATCTGGCATTCGTGCTAACGATCACCCTCTGATCTCTAGGATTATAAAACAAACCAGCTTTCGTTCCCTTAGGGTAGCCAACAAACATGCATACTTCTGTACGAGGTTCCAACTTACCAGCATCAGCCTTCAGCACATGTGGTGGACTCCCCCATATCCGAATATGTCTCAGACTAGGCTTTCGCCCAGTCCACAATTCTACAGGGGTAGAAGGTACTGATTTAGATGGAACCAAGTTCAGAGTGTACATTGCCGTATCCAGTGCATACCCCCAGTGTACTTCAGGAACTCGCAACGGGGAGGAGGAAGGACACCGGAGATCCAAGTTCTGCACTTCAACACCGGATAGAAGACCATATTGCATTGTAGTATATGTTCTTTGCATGCTATCTATTGTTTATTCGAATATCAACATGCTTTGTGTTTCTCCTCTTGTATTTATGGAGTAGTTTCTTAGATTCTAGTATTAAGGAGTAGTTTGTGTGTGTAGAATATGTTGATGCAGTAAACATCACTCCTTAGTTTTAATGTATGAACTACAGTTAATAGTTAGGACTCACCTGTGATCTAATATAAGTTTTAAGTGTACAGGCTTAACAGGAAAAACTAGTAGGTCATGTTGACCAGATACTAGGCATGAATCTTGACAGATTAGGAGGACTAGACACTAGGCCAGAAGTCCAGATGGGTCGCATGGACCAGACATCTAGCATGAAGACTGGTTGGGTCAGAAGACTGAACAATAGGCAAAAAGTTCAGCTGGTCAGGCAGATCGGATAGCTGGTGGAAGCCCTGGTGGGTCAGATCGGATGTCAAGGATGGTAAGTCCGGCAGGTAAGCCTCGAGTGAAGAGTCGAGGCCGAGTCCTTTGTAGTGGGACAAAGCTAGGCGTCGATCCGACGAAAAGTCCACATGGGACTTAGTAGTTGAGATAGAGCAGTATTACTATTGCTATTGCATTTCATATTATTTGTTTTATGCTAATCCTATTTTTGCAGGAATCAGTCAACTAAATGGATTCAAGTCGACCGAAGTCCAGTTGACTGGAGATGTATCAGTCGACTGGATACCTATTTAGCAGGATCAACTGGTGATCGATCAAAGATCGTGCAACGCAGATGGAAAGGGCTTGAGTCGACTGAAGAGTTTAAGTCGACTGAAGAGAGAAATTTCTCGATGTGGAGCCGAGTGACGTGGAGTCAACTGAAGGGGATTCAGTCGACTGGAAGACCATGAATTCCATATCGACGGGCTGATGTGGAGTCGACTGGAAGGCATTCCAGTCGATTGGAAAGAGATTATAAAGTCATGCTCGACCAGAACTCAAGATAAACATTCAGTCAATGTCGAAGTGCTGCCGAAATGCTTGCTCGTCCACTAAATTTTCATTCCACAACAAGGCGACCTTCCGACACACTGCAACTACCTCTACAATCTCTTAGTGTCGGTATAAAGTCTTGTATTTTATTATTTCACTTCTGCACATAATTTTAAGAAGAGTGGGTAGTGTGTTACCCTTCTTCATCATTTGTAAAAATCGAAACCCTCCGAAGTCTAGAGTTCTCAAGTCGGAGGGTATTTA
The DNA here is from genome assembly GCA_025175895.1 of Wurfbainia villosa. Taxonomy (NCBI): domain Eukaryota; kingdom Viridiplantae; phylum Streptophyta; class Magnoliopsida; order Zingiberales; family Zingiberaceae; genus Wurfbainia; species Wurfbainia villosa. The sequence goes on from CM045992.1 coordinate 88,985,127, forward strand.
GTGAATTGCTCATCGAGGTAGCTCGCGGGAGAGCTACGGGCCTTCGAGTAGCAACCCAATCCGGGTTGTGAACCAAGTAAATTGCCTTGTTGATAATTGTCTTTATATTCCGTTGCATACTTTGATAAGAATAAATAATATAAAATTAGTTTAAAATTATAAAATATCGAGATTCACCCCCTCTATCGGTTCACTCGATCCTACAATTGGTATCAGAGCAGGGGCGCTCCGAGTTGGTGAAACCACCATCGTGAGCTTTTTATTGCATTAGAATATTTTTTATTGATTTAAAATAATTTTTATTACATTAGAATAATTTTTATTTCTTTAGAATAATTTTTATTGCATTAAAATAATTTTTATTGCATTAGAATAATTTTTATTGCTTTAGAATAATTTTTATTGCAGCAGAATAATTTTTATTACATTAAATAAATTTTCTATATTTTAATATTAGTTAAATTCATTTTATGCATATTAAAATTAGTTAAAATAATTTTCTGCATATTAAATTCATTTTCTGCATTTTAAAATTCATTAAAATAATTTTTTGTATTTTAAATTTATTTTCAGCATATTTAAATTCGGTAAAATAGTTTTCTACATATTAGATTCTTTTTAAAATCAATTTTTGTTCTTAGAAAATATTTCATTGATAATGTCACACTTAGAGGGATACAGTACCTTCGCCCTCCTCTCTTTAATGGAGAGGACTTTTTCTACTGGAAAAGGTGAATGGAATGCTATCTGAAGACCGACCTAGAGGTTTGGTTTTCAATTAGGAAAGGATTTATAGCTCTGGTAGACGACTCAGGGGAGTTGTTAGAACCGGAGAAATGGACCTCGGATATTAGGAAGAGAGCTCAAGTCGATTACAAGACACTTAATACCTTGCAATGCGGACTTACTAAAGAAGAGCTAAATAGGGTAGGTCCATTTGAAAATTCTAAAGAATTATGGGAGAAGTTAATTGAATTGCATGAGGGTACAAATGACACTAGGATAGCCAAAAGGGACATGCTTTTAAATAAATTATTTAATTGTAAAATGAACGAAAATGAAAATTCTAGTCAACTTCATACTTGGATTAAAGATTTATTAAATGGATTACATTTAATAGGACACCAAATAGAGAATAGGGATTTAATTATGTATACCCTTAAGGCATTCCGGAGAAATGCCTTATGGACATCGATTGTCGATGCCTATAAGGTATCTAGGGATCTCTCCACAATTAGGTTAGATGAACTATTTTATGAACTTAAACTACACGAACAAGCTAACTTGGGTCAAACCGAGAATGGTATAGCTTTGATGGCAGGTTCAACTAAAAAGGAAAGAAAAGTGAAGGTTGAGTCCGAATATGAGTCAGAGTCCAACTAAAAAGGTTCCAAGTATCTCAACATGATGTTTAGATTTCATAGAGCTGTGTACAATAGATCCGAACTCGGGTATAAGGCTAAGTCGACCTATAAATCTTACATGTCATTACTTAGCCGAAATGCTAAGAATCGAGTCCAAGCATGGGTTCCTAAGTTTAGGTAAGTCAACCAAGTTGGACCAAATCAATTTTGGGTTTCCAAGAGTCAAGTTCATTTAGTAAACAAAACTCAAACTAGCTACCATTTAGGGGGAGCTAACACCTTGCTTGTTTCCCTGTTTAGTTAAACACTTGCATGTTTTAGTTAACTTTTCTTATTTAACACTTGATTGCTTTAGTGTACCTTCCTTGTTTTAGTTAAACACTTGATGGCCTTAGTCTAGTTTACTTGCTTAATGTAGAATGGACTAGATAGGAAACAAAGTAGCTTAAACTTGAACAAACTAGTACTAAGACAAGTGAACTGATAGTAAGTTGGGGAAGCTCTTCGAAGTGCATGTCCAGGAAGTGGTCGTTGCTCCGATAATCAAGAAGGCCATGTGCCTCGCCACAACCTGGTGCACTAAGTCGAGTGGAACTGACCGAAGCTAACTCACTAAGTCTTTAACTAGTTAGACCAAGGTTTAAGCTAAAGTGAATGAAGTATTTAATTCCTTTATTGACTTTATCTAGGAAGTGGTCGTTGCTCCGATAATCAAGAAGGTCATGTGCCTCACCACGACCTAGAAGTCAATATTGGAAAAACCTACTTAACTAGCTCAAACCAAGCCTTAATCTAACACAAGTTTAAACACTTTGAAATTCTTCATTTAATTTAATAAAGATAAAAGAAATCCTCATCTCACAAAACCCATAAGGATAAATGTATTTAAAACCTAGCTTGGGTGAGATGATTTAGGATTAAAATACACTTCAACAAATTTTAACCTACCTTAATTAACTCAAACTAAACAAATATACCTAACTAAAACAAATTATGTTAACCTAATTTAAGTCAACTCAAGCTAATTTACTATACTTAAACTGAATAAATGAATCTAAATAAATTTAATCGCCAAATTAATCTATGAAATTTGAACAATAAGGATAATTATATAATATTAAATCATAAATACGATAACTCAGTCGACTGAATTGTTTTCAGTCAACTCACTGAGAGTTGACTGAATCAAAATCAGTTGCCTCCAAGTATCAAGAAGGTAAAATACAAATTCAGTCGACTGAAGTCAATTAAGTCGACTGAAATGAACCGGTAGATAAAGTTTAGGCGGCGAAGTAAATGGTAATAACTATAACAGTCGACTGAAACACTTTCAATCGACTCATATTCAAGTGACTAGAGTATCTTCAGTCGACTGAATTCCATCTATAAGAACAATACTGAACCACGCCAAAACCATTCACCACAGTCGAAATCCCAACTGGAAAACCCTAATTCCAATCTTTCAAAGCACTAAGGTCGTCATATCATTCGAAATGCAGAGGTAATAATTTTTAAACCCAAATTTCAATTATTTTCAATAAATATTTAATATTTATAATTTAATTAGGGGTAAAAGAAGAGCTATTGAGGTTGAATCATCAACTCCATGTACGAATGTTAGGTTCCCTACTGAGGGACATAGGATTAGATTCGAGAGTATTACTTACATTCCTATGCCCACTAGGTATATCAGTAGATCATATTTTAGTAATGCATGCATACTAAGTATGGAGGTCATTGCACACTATGGATTAAAGAAACTAGTCTATTGTAAAAATTCCGTTAATATAGACATATGTGCGAAATTTTTCAAAAACTTTACCGAGATTGATGACCTTTCATACTCGACTAAGGTACAAGGTAGGGAGTTCATCTTTACCCCTGACATATTGAGAGAGCATTTAGGACTATTGGATTCAACATGTCCTGTTGCATGTTTTCCATCATCAGAGTTACCTTATGGTGACCCCTACTCTCATATTACATTAGATAGGATTCGCATGCATCTTTTTAGTGAAGAAAGAACTCCGTCTGTGAGTATCTTTAGTTCTACTAGACTTCGAGTACAGGACTATGCCCTGTATCGAGTTATAGTAAACTGCATTTTACCACTCACCACTAGGGACATCGCAATGATGCGCCCTTTTCATTCATTTTTACTTTATGTACTTAGTCATAGGTTAGATCTAGATATTAGCCTATAGATGTTTCATTCTCTCATCTATCATTCCCGGTCAGTCACTAGCAGGAAGGCACACTTGCCTTACTGTCATGTCATCACATCCCTCTTAGCTGCATTAGAGTTTGATGTTACCACAGGTAACATCAAACAACTTACTGAGTACGACATGATAGGGTCTAGGCAGTTTGGGTTAGCAAAAGTAGGTTTAGATGACAATAATATCCTTATATGGAAGAGAGATGGACCTCAGCCTCAGCCCTAGCCTGATCCAGAGCAGGAGCATGAGCCAGAGATCGACCCAGACCATCACTCCGAGGTCGAGCATCAGGAAGCACCAGGATTTGATAGTTTATTACCATTTCTTGGGATTCCGACAGCTCCGACCGTAGCAGAGAGATTATCCAGGTTGGAAGACACGGTGCAGCGGCAACATCTTGCGATGATGAAGATCTTGCAGGAGCAGAGAGAGGACCATCGACAGATGATGGATCTTCTTAGGTCTTGGGGCATGGGTTCCTCTCGTACTCCATCCGCTGATTAGAAGTATTGTGATACTGGAACTTAATGAAATTTTATTAATAAAATCTTATGTATTGAATTGGGTTATGCTGGGTAGACTAGGAATTTTCTCTTTGCTTACCATTCCAAATTATTTTGAAAAGTAATATTATATTATTTTTGTAAGAAAATTAAAAAATTATTCTAGATTAGGTCAATCTAGAATTCATGATCCTATAGATCTAACGTGCCTTTAAATCTCACAAATACCTAGGTTTACCTATTTGTGTACTGAGCCACGAAATGGGCGTGAGATGTTAGGATTGCACCCCTAGGTTCCAAATGTAGATCAAGTGCATCGACATGAACCAACATGGGCTTTACAAAAGAAAATCGATCATTTCGGTGACTTACTACAATTCAAAGCCTAATGATGTACTCTATATCACTTGAGCTAGAAAAAGTTGGACATTTTCTTTAAGGACAATATTTAGATGTGTATCTTCAAAAGCTAAATTTAATAGGAATTCATGTTTGGACTTACTCCCTATCATTTGTGCATCAAATTTATATTAAAAAAAATTGTTTGAAAATTTTGAATTTTTCATGGGGACATGTGAATACTTAGAATATTTTTAAATTATTAAATTTTTCAAGGGGAGTTTCTGAAAATGTTTGAAAAATTTTGAATGAGGAGTTTTTTAAAAAATTGTTTGAAAATTTTGAATTTTTCATGGGGACTTGTGAATACTTTAAAAAAAAATTGAATTTTTAAATTTTTCAGGGGGAGTTTCTGAAAAAGTTTGAAAAATTTTGAATGAGGAGTTTTAAAAAAAATGTTTGAAAATTTTGAATTTTTCATGGGGACTTGTGAATACTTTGAAATTTTTTTAAATTATTAAATTTTTCATGGGGAGTTTCTGAAAAAGTTTGAAAAATTTTGAATGAGGAATATATCCTAATTTCACCATTATTTTGATGTATGCCAAAGGGGGAGAGAAGAGATATAATTAGAGAGATAAAATTAGAGAAGATGAAAAAATTTGATAAGGATTAATGCATGTCACACATGGTTAAATTTATGCATCTATATTCATTACAAAAGTTGTAAGTTCATTTCTTATAAATGTTAAATATGGAGATTGGTATTTGATTCTCCTAACTTTAATTGATGTGTTGTCATATATAAAAAAAGGGGAGATTGTTGATGCAGTAAGCATCACTCCTTAGTTTTGATGTATGAACTATAGTTAATAGTTAGGACTCACGTGTGATCTAATACAAGTGTTAAGTGTGCAGGCTTAACAGGAAGTCCTAGTAGGTCATGTTGACCGGATACTAGGCAAGAATCTTGATAGATCAGGAGGACCGAACTGAAGGTGGAAACTTCGCTTCCCACTTCAACTCGGTCGCTTGTTCATGGCGATCCTGTCTACACCCCCAGATTAAAAAAATATTAATCCTTGACAAAGAGGAATTACCCAAGCAACCATTCCATCGTCATTCTATTCGATTAGATTGGCCACTTGAACAAACTTGTTGTTCAAGAAACCTACCTTTATTCTTCGATTAGCCGTGGAATAGACGATGTACGGATCGCCGGTTTGTGTGTTTGTCATCGGGGTAAATTAGCCACATACAAAATATACAACATGCATAGAATAAGAAAAGATTCATAAACAAGAATTATACCTCTTGATCTTCTATTGTATGTCCTTCCTCCTTTTGGACGTCATGTGGGCGATGATTTTCCAAAAATGGAAGCCTCCTAGAACACGTTCTTCCCTTCCTTGCTCACTCCGAACAAAGAGAAGAATGAAACGAAACTCTTTTCCTATCTAGGACCAGCCACCATGTCAAGAGACTTGATGTTGTCGCCGACCAAGGAATAGAAGATGGAGTGGGCGCCGACCAAGAGCTCCAAGGGAAAAACCCTAACCCTTGCTTCCACCGTCAAAGGAGAAGAGAAAGAAGATTGGGATGCCAGCCAAGAAGAGAAAGGAGAAGAGGGGCGCCGGCCAAAACCCTAGGAAGAAAGGAAATCTTGCCACCCAAGACTTCTCCAAACCCTAGTCGCCCAATGGGGCTCCAAACCCTAATCTCTCTTGAGTATCCTTGCGGCCCACCCCTTAAGCCTTATTTATAGAGTTAGGCTTAAGCCTCCTTTCAATCTCCACCATCGGATCTAGGGATTTAATCTCAACCATCGGATCTAGGGATTTAATCTCCACCGTCGGATCTAGAGATTTAATCTCAACCGTCGGATCTAGGGATTTAATCTCCACCGTCGGATCTAGAGATTTAACCTCCACCATTGGATCTAGAATTTCATTTTCCATCATCAGATCTACGCTTCATGAGGGTTTTAATAGGCTACAATAGAGACCATGAGGAGGAGTTGGATCATGGCCACCCAATGGATCAAGCCCACATAAAGTCCGATCCATTAATGATAATCCATTCCACTAGAGGTTTATCATTGATCTACCTCACCAACCCCATAAATAAATATGAGTTCCATATATTATTTGTACAAATGTCTCCCCGTGTTTAAGATCTTGAATGTCCGTCAATTAATTAATTTACTGACAATTAATTAATCAACATCTAACTCCATGAGTAGTACCACTCAACCTTATCATCATGCCGGACCAAGTCCACCTGCAGGGTTTACATGATGAACCTTATGAGCTCCTCAAGGGGACATCATTATCCTAATATATAGGATATAATTTTCTCCTATAATCAATGACATACCATATAAATAATATCATTTCCCAACTTACCGAGCCTATCAATTTACTCTATAAATCTCGCCCATTGGTAAATCAAAGAAATAAACACTAAGTACATGTGCCTGTTATTATATCGGGATTAAGAGCATGTACACCATAATATCCGAGGTCTGATTCAATTATGTAGTCAGTAATCAAATCACCTCTAAGTCGGTCCTGCTCAATACACACAAAAGTGTACTAGTGTAATTCTATGGTCAAGACAAACCAATACCAAATCACATCCGAGGTCCGATTCAATTATGTAGTCAGTAATAAATCGAATCACCTCTAAGTCAGTCCTGCTCAATACACACAAAGTGTACTAGTGTAATTCTATAATCAAGACAAACCAATACCAAATCACACTACAACATACCAATGGTTTGTCCAAAACCACCTCGGTTGTGAGCCTTTACTTATACTTTACAAGGAACTGATAACATGATCTTCCGTGTGGCACTACACACTATGTTATCTACAATGTAATATATTGGACAATATGCATAATCATAAATATGCAAACAATGATCATGTGATTCTTATTTCAAAAATAAAGATGTTCATATAAAAGATAGACTTTTCAGTATACATCCCAACACGAACACCAGGCATGAAGTCCAGATGGGTCGCTTGGACCGTACATCTGGCGTGACGACTGGTTGGGTCAGGAGACTGGACAATCAACAAAAAGTTCAGCTGGGTCAGGCAAACCGGATAGCTGGTGGAAGCCCTGGTGGGTCAGATCGGATGTCAAGGATGGTAAGTCCGGCAGGTAGCCGGAATGTTGCCGATAGGTAATCCTCGAGTGAAGAGGTAAGGCCGAGTCCTTTGTAGGGGTATAAAGCTAGGCATCGATCCGACGAAAAGCCCACTTGGGACTTAGTAGTCGAGATCGAGCAGTAATACTGATTGAATGATTTTTAATTGTCGCAATATCGTTCGTAAATTATTTACCGAAAACCCTAACTACACTAATGCAGTATAGGACTGACTCAGATCGTCTCCCAATGAACCTAATGGCTGGACATTTATTTTTAAACAGAAGTCAACACTGGGGGTTTTACAATTATCAAAACAATTAAAATGCAAAATCAAAAGCAGACAAGAGAATTAAACATGCAAAAAGTAAATCTAACTACCAAATAACAAGTAATAAGCAACTATCCTAATGCGCAAAAGTAAGTGATCACGCACCGCACTGTCACTATACGGTACAATGATCAAACAAATGTGAACAATTCAACCAAGCACTGCACTGTCACTATACGACACAGTGATCAAATAGTCACTGAAAAACTGAACTAACAAACAGAAAAGAAATTGACCCAAGCACCACACTGTCACTATATAGTACACTGATCAAACAAATGTGAACAATTCAACCATGCACCGCACTGTCACTATACGACACAGTAGTCAAACAGTCACTAAAAACTGTAATAAATGAAATGCAATAAACGAAAGCAATTCAACCAAGCACCGCACTGTCACTATACGGTGCACTGGCCAAATGTAAATAAAACTAACCTAACAACTAAAGCATAACACAAATAAAACTCTAACTATGATTTGAATTAAACACAAGTTAGAATACAGAATAAAATACAAGGTAAACCGCAGATTAAAACACAAAGTAAAATACTAGTGAAAACACAGGTTACGAACACTAGTAAAAACACAATTCAAGGCCACTGGTGAAACCACATATTAAAAACACTAGCGAAAACACAATTGAAAACACTAATGCAAACACAATGTAATAATACCAGTGACAACACAAATGAAAACACAAGTGCAAATACAAATGAAAACACAACATGAACCATAAACTGAACCACAAACTGAAATCACACAAAGTAACAAGGTAACACAGTAAAACAATAACAAACACAATATTGAATCAACACTAAATCAACAAAGTAAATCAATAGTCATACACAAACACCGGAAAGGTACCACCCTCTCCGGTGACCTACAACAATACCGAACACTCCAAGGGTCTCAGGGTACGGATCTCTCATCGGATTCCAATGAGAGTTGGATCGATGCGATAGTTCACAGCTCCGATGATGGATGCGGGAGTGTTGTGACCACGAGCAATCAATGTGGATGGAATCAGATCTGGGAACTGATGATTGTCGCCACCATTCTTGCGAAGACCGCTCGATTGGAAGAAGCGGCCACCGGAAATGATTCTATGGGATCCCGACAGTAGCAAGTCACCCCTAGCTTCGCGTGACCACGTCCCACTAGGGTAGCTCAACTCCGCCGATGAGGGATCTGAGGATCGCCAGTGAAGACAGACGAACTCCACCGCTCGGTCGATGGACTGCCGCCGCCCAAATGCAGCTGCAAGCTCCGTCGGACCAAAGGAAGGAGAGGACGCCGAGTGGAATGGAATCGGGGAGGACCATGGATTGCTGGAATCCGTCGCCGGAGTGCTATTGTGGAATCGCTATCGCCGCGCGTGAATGGAAGAAGAACGCCGCGTGATTTGGGATGAAGAAGGAGCTGCGTTGCATGGAGAAGATGAGGGAATAGGGAATGCCACCGCCGGCCTTGGTGGAGGAAGCTGCGCGGATTTGGGAAGAATAGAATTGTGGCTCGCGATTTCTGCCAATGCGTGAAGAAGATGATTAAAGGCTTTTTTTGAGCCATCCGATCATTTAGCCCATTGATCTCAACTGTCCAAAAGAAACTAGGGATTGATTAAGTTGATTAATCCATTTAAAAGGTTGTGATCCAACGACTATGATCCAACGGCTATGATTCCTCCAATTTTGAAAGGATGGATCTGATCCATCTGAAGGGATAATTACGATCGGTCGAATTTGGAGGAAGGGCTCAGATGTCCAGATCGAAATGTACGGACTGGATCTCTCCAACTCTAGATAGATGGCTCTGAATCAACTTCTTTCATCGAACGGTCTATAATATTCAGATCTAATCCCTTGATCGATTTGCCTTCGATCACGATGAAAGACCCAGATTAATCCAGTTTGGAAAGATCCATCTAGTCCTAGATGAAACCATATTTGATCCAACTTGAGTCTTGTCCAGTGGCTCAACTCGATCTCCTACAAATAAAGATAAATTTTGCTTATAAGTCCAAAATATAGGAGAATTTATAATTAGGTCCAAAAGATGATCCAACTCATAAAACATGCAAATAATAAGCAATTAAACACACGAGAGGATTAAAACGATGATATTAAGGACTAAAGTAATACAACAAAATAGCAATTATCAACTCTCCCACACTTATTCTTGCGCGTCCCGAGCAATAATAAAAATAAAGAAACACTAACTCAATCACTCATTCCGCAAACAATACCCAGATCAATAATTCAGAGACAGGAAAAATAAGTTACTTAGGATCACCAAATAGGTCCAGATCTAGGGTAGTCAAAAAAATTCGACTCCTACAACAGTTAACATATATGATGATTTACAGTCAAATCAAATAGACTAAGCCTGATACAAAACCTCCCAAAATGGATAAATGCACTGATGCTCACAAAATAAACGTAGGAGTGGGCGCCCTCAAAACATCATGTAATCCTGTATTACTATATGCTTGCTTATCATCTACTTCTCTACTGCTATCAATACATCTCATACATGAATCAAAAGGATTTATCATGGATCAGAATATGATCAAAAGTAGATTGCAGATAAAGTATTAAAAGAGAAGTACAAGACAAAGGTACAATGAATAGGGAATAATAGAAGAATTGGAGAAATAAACCTGATGAGTTGCTCTGTGAAATGCTCAGTAACCAACAATACGGGAAGAGGTTAAGACAATTGAAAACTTTAGAATTGGATTCAGGATCAAATGACTCTATCCCACACATTGCAATTCCATTTGCTTGCATTACAATTGCACATTTTTTTCTCATTTTCTCTTTTTTTTTTCAAAAGAGACATCAATGGCGCCATTTTTTTTTGTAGAAAATTAAGTATTAATCACAGGCAAATATAGCTTAGGACCAACGACCTCTGAAAAATATTCCTTCCATATCATTTTTCCAACAAAAATAATATAGCTCCTCCCCCACACTTAAAAATTATGTGCGTCTCGGACAATACAACCCATCAAACTATTCCTCAAACATGGAAAACAATAGAGATACAAAAGATAATCCACAAAGATACAAAGAATGGATAGAAAATGGAGAGATATGACAAGTAAGACATGGAATAAGTAAGTATCACGTGGATTAGACAAGCAAACCAAGTCAGAAAAGAGTCAAGAATGAAATCCTTCATCATATTCATGCAAGTAAATGTTACTGCAGTTTTGAAAAGACTCAAAGCAAGTTCTAGAGTAACAAGAATCACATGTGTTATCACACAAAAGTGGGTAGATGATAAGAATGCTTGTAACCTCACTAGGTGAATAAAACATCAAGCTTAGTCTATCAATAAAAAGTTCACCATCATAAAAAGTGACAACATGCAAGTGAAGTCTCCTATCATACAAAAAAATCTATAATTTGATGATCAAACTTAACTAATTTTTACCACATCTGAAATAATACCAAAGCATGCATAGGGAATATTATTTGACTCAACAACAGACAAACAAACCTAGGTAAACAGGCAAACAAGCAATCAACCCATACAAATTATTCTGAACATGAAAGGAAGAAAATAAATACAGTAAATAAAAGAGCACACTCCCCTTTCAAGTCAGAGAAGAAGCATCATCATGTCTGGCCCCACTGTATTCTCCATAATAGACTTGATCTCTTTGCTCGACACTTCATGAGTCTGCTGCAAAAGTGAGACCCTTGATCGCTATTGATTGCCCTGGGAACTCCAAATCTGCAAAATATATGAGACCTAACAAAATCTACAACAACTAGAGATTCATCAGTCCTGGTGGGGATGGCCTTCACCCATTTAGAAACATAATCATATGCCAAAAGAATATATGAAAATCCAAAAGATACAAGATACGAACCCATAAAATCAATACCCTAAATATCAAAAATCTCACAGAATAACAAAGATTAGTGAGGCATTTCATTTCTACGTCCTATGTTCCCTGTTCGTTGACTTCACTCACAAGACTTGTAAAATTCAGAGGAATCATAAAATAGGGTGGGCCAATACAAACCAGACTAAACTTTCCTAGCAGTCCTTTAGGGTCCAAAGTGCCCCCCACAAGCCAGAGAATAACCAAAGATAAGTAAGTATGGAATGAAACTCATAATCAAGTCAACATCGTCGAATGATCTGATCACTACAAAATTTTCAAAGATAAAGATCATCTCATACATAATACTTAGCATCACTTTTCAATTTCTGGACTTGTGCATGAGTAAAATGTGAAGGTATAACACGACAACTAAATAAATAGAAAAATTTGCATACCATGGTGTCTTACCCTACAAGTGAAAAACTGCTCATCTAGAAAAGAATCTTCTATGGGGGTAGGCTTGATCTCCATCACAATCCTAGTCAAGCTGAAATACCACCTCCTTCTGCAACAATTTAGTCAAGGGTAGGGCAATCTGACTGAAGTCTCTGATAAAATGTCTGTAGAAACCTGCATGACCTACAAAAGCACAAACTTTCCGCACAGAAGCGGGGTAAGATAAAGAAGATATAACATTAATTTTAGCAGGATCTACTTCAATACCATACAAAGAGATAATATGACCTAAAATATCCCATGCTCGACCATGAAATGACATTTCTCAAAATCATATGATGGAAGTGATCCTTGGGTCGTCTCTTGAAGAGTACAAGTCCATACACATTCCATATCCCTATCTACAATAAAGAGGGTCCACAGATAGGTCCTAACAACAAATCGTTATCAACATCAGAATAAATACAATCACAACAAAATGTAGAAAGTGCAGAGATATCCAAATGAAAAATAGACTAAGAAATAAAGTTCATGCAGTCCAGCTCATCAGCTATATCCACGCTAAGAATAGAATGATCCTCCATTGGGAGCTTCATAGCGTCCAAAATACTAAACCGAACTACAGTATCCCCTACCTCCATTGAAAGAGTACAACTTCTCGTGAACACACAAATCTTTTTTTAAAAAAACTTGGCATACTTGGGAATCTACTAGCTCTTGGAATTCCCTAGCCTTTTCTTCAACAACCCCCTTCCTAGGATGGGCCTCTGAGGGAAGAGAAAAATTGTTGCATAAAACTCAAGTAGATTATTGCCTGAAGACCTAGTCATCCACACAAACAAATACAATGAGAAACAAATATAGATAATAAGAAAGACAATAATAACAAAAAGAAAAAGAAAACAAACAAACAAACTACAGTTTAAAAACAAACGAACCCATTAAAGTTCCCCGACAACATCGCTAAAATTTGATCGAAAATTTTTTAATTATTGCAATACCGTTCCCAAATTATTTACCGAAACCCCTAACTACACTAATGCAGTATAAGACTGACTCGGATTGTTTCCCAACGAACCTAATGGCTGGACGTTTGTTTTTAAACAGAAGTAAACACTGGGATTTTTACAATTATCAAAACAATTAAAATGCAAAATCAAAAGAAGACCTGAGAATTAAACATGCAAAAAGTAAATCTAACTACCAAATAACATGTAACAAGCAATTATCCTAATGGGCAAAAGTAAGTGATCATGCATCGCACTGTCACTATACGGTACAATGATCAAAAAAATATGAACAATTCAACCAAGTACCGCACTGTCACTATACGACACAGTGATGAAACAGTCACTGAAAAACTAAACTAACAGACAAAAAAGAAATCGACCAATGACCGCACTTTCACTATACGGTACACTGATCAAACAAATGTGAACAATTCAACCATGCACCACACTGTCACTATACGACACAGTAGTCAAACAATCACTAAAAACTACAATAAACAAAATGCAATAAACGAAAGCAATTCAACCAAGCATTGCACTGTCACTATACGGTCCACTGGCCAAATGTAAATAAAACTAACCTATCAACTAAAGCATAACACAAATAAAACTCTAACTACGACTCGAATTAAACACAAGTTAGAATACAAAATAAAATACAAGGTAAACCGCAAAATAAAACACAAAGTAAAATACTAGTAAAAACACAGGTTACAAACACTAGTAAAAACACAATTCAAGGCCACTGGTGAAACCACATATTAAAAACACTAATGCAAACACAATGTAATAACACCAGTGACAACACAAATGAAAACACAAGTGCAAATAAGAAGGAAAACACAAGTGCAAATACAAATGAAAACACAACATGAACCATAAACTGAACAACAAACTGAAATCACACAAAGTAACAAGGTAACACAGTAAAACAATAACAAACACAATACTGAATCAATAGTAAATCAACAATCATCCACAAACACCGAAGAGGTGCCACCCTCTCCGGTGACCTACCATAATACTTAACACTCCAAGGGTCTCAGGGTACGGATCTCTCATCGGATTTTGACGAGAGTTTGATCGATGCTGTAGTTCACAGCTCCGATGATGGATGCGGGACTACCATGACCACGAGCAGTCAATGTGGATAGAATCGGATCTGGGAACTGATGATCGTCGCCACCAGCTGCTGTTGAAGACCGCCCTGGATTGGAAGAAGCGCTGTCGCCGGAGCTGGAAACAAATTCTGCGGGATCCCGACAGTAGCAAGTCACCCTAGCTTCGCGTGACCATGTCCCACTAGGGTAGCTCAGCTCCGCCGGTGAGGGATCTGAGGATCGCCGGTGAAGACAGATGAACTCCGGCACTCGGTCGATGGACTGCCGCCACCCAAATGCAGCTGCAAGCTCCGTCGGACCAAAGGAAGGAGAGGACGCAGAGTGGAATGGAATCGGGGATGACCATGTTTTGCCGGAGTGTTGCTGTGGAATTGCTATCGCCGCACGTGAATGGAAGAAGAACGCCGTGCGATTTGGGATAAAGAAGGGGCTGCGCTGCGTGGAGAAGATGAGGGAATAGGGAATGCCACCGCTGACCTTGGTGGAGGAAGCTGCACGGATTTTGGAAGAAGAGAACTGCGGCTCACGATTTCTGCCAACGCGTGAAGAAGATGATTAAAGCTTTTTTCTGAGCCATCCGATCATTTAGCCCATTGATCTAAGCCGTTCAAATGAAACTAGGGCTTGATTAAGTTGATTAATCCATTAAGAAGGTTGTGATCCAACGTCTGTGATTCCTCCAATTTTGAATGGATGGATTGATCCATCTGAAGGGATAATTATGATCGGTCGAATTTAGAGGAAGGGCTCAGATGTCCAGATCAAAATGTACGGACTGGATCTCTCCAACTCTAGATAGATGGCTCTGAATCAACTTCTTTCATCGAACGGTCTATAATATTCAGATCTAATCCCTTGATCGATTTGCCTTCGATCACGATGAAAGACCCAGATTAATCCAGTTTAGAATGATCCTTCTTGTCCTAGATGAAACCATATTTGATCCAACTTGAGTCTAGTCCAGTGGTCCATCTCGATCTCCTACAAATAAAGATAAATTTTGCATATAAGTCTAAAATATAGGAGAATTTACGATTAGATCCAAAAGATGATCCAACTCATAAAACATGCAAATAATCAACAATTAAACACACTAAAGGATTAAAACGATGATATTAAGGACCAAAATAATACAATAAAATAGAAGTTATCAACTCCCCCACACTTATTCTTTCACGTCCCGAGCAATAATAAAAATAAAGAAACACTGACTCAATCACTCATTCCCCAAACAATACCCAGATCAATAATTCATAGGAAGGAAAATAAGTTACTTAGGATCACCAAATAGGTCCGGATCTAGGGTAGTCAAAAAAATCTGACTCCTACAATAGTTAACATATATGATGATTTACAGTCAAATCAAATAGACTAAGCCTGATACAAAACCTCCCAAAATGGATAAATGCACTGATGCTCACATAATAAATGTAAGAGTGGGGCGCCCTCAAAACATCATGTAATCCTGTACTACCATATGCTTTCTTATCATCTACTTCTCTACTACTATCAATACATCTCATACATGAATCAAAAGGATTTATCATAAATCAGAATAAGATCAAAAGTATATTGCAGATAAAGTATGCAAAGAGAAGTACAAGACAAAGGTACAATGAATAGGGAATAATTGAAGAATTGGAGAAATAAACCTGATGAGTTGCTCTGTGAAATGCTCAGTAACCAACAATACGGGAAGAGGCTAAGACAATTGGAATCTTTAGAATTGGATTCAGGATCAAATGGCTCTATCCAACACATTGCAATTCCATTTGCCTGCATTACAATTGCACTTTTTTTTTCTCTTTTTCTCTTTTTCTCTTTTTTTTTTTTTTACAAAAGAGACATCAATGGCGCCATTTTTTTTTTTGCAAAAAATTAAGTATTAATCATAGGCAAATATAGCTTAGGACCAATGACCTCTGAAAACTATTCCTTCCATATCATGTTTCCAACAAAAATAATATAGCTCCTCCCCCACACTTAAAAATTTTGTCCATCTCGGACAATACAAACCATCAAACTATTCCTCCAACTTGGAAAACAATAGAGATACAAAGAATATATAGCAAATGAAGAGATATGACAAGTAAGACATGGAATAAGTAAGTATCACGTGGATTAGACAAGCAAACCAAGTCAGAAAAGAGTCAAGAATGAAATCCTTCATCATATTCATGCAAGTAAATGTTACTGCAGTTTTGAAAAGACTCAAAGCAAGTTCTAGAGTAACAAGAATCACATGTGTTATCACACAAAAGTGGGTAGATGATAAGAATGGCTTGTAACCTCACTAGGTGAATAAAACATCAAGCTTAGTCTATCAATAAAAAGTTCACCATCATAACAAGTGACTGCATGCAAGTGAAGTCTCCTATCATACACAAAAATCCACAATTTGATGATCAAAATTAACTAATTTTTAACACCTCTGAAATGATACCAAAGCATGCATAGGGAATATTATTTGACTCAACAATAGACAAACAAACCAAGGTAAATAGGAAAACAAGCAATCAACCCATACAAATTATTCCGAACATGAAAGGAAGAAAATAAATATAGTAAATAAAAGATTACACTCGCCTTTCAAGTTGGAGAAGAAGCATCATCATGTCTGGCCCCACTGTATTCTCAAAAATAGACTTGATCTCTTTGCTTGACACTTCATGAGTTTGTTGCAAAAGTGAGACCCTTAATCGCTAATGATCGCCCTGGGAACTCCAAATCTGCAAAATATGTGAGACCTAACAAAATCTACAACAACTAGAGAATCATCAGTCTGGGTGGGGATGGCCTCCACCCATTTAGAAACATAATCATATGCTTAAAGAATATATGAAAATCCAAAAGATACAAGACACGAACCCATAAAATCAATACACAAAATATCAAAAATCTCACATAATAACAAAGATTAGTTAGGCATTTCATTTCTACGTCCTATGTTCCCTGTTCGTTGACTTCACTCACAAGACTTGTAAAATTCAGAGGCATCATAAAATCGGGTGGGCCAATACAAACCAGACTCTAAAACTTTCCTAGCAGCCCTTTGGGGCCCAAAGTTCCCCTCACAAGACAGAGAATAACAAAAGATAAGTATGGAATGAAACTCATAATCAAGTCCACATCGTCGAATGATCTAATCACTACAAAATTTTCAAAGATAAAGATCATCCCATAGATAATACTTAGCATCACTTTTCAATTTCTGGACTTGTGCATGAGTAAAATGTGAAGGTATAACACGACAACTAAATAAATAGAAAAATTTGCATACCATGGTGTCTTACCCTACAGGTAAAAAAACTGCTCATCTAGAAAAGAATCTGCTAAGGGGGTAGGTTTGATCTCCATCACAATCCTAGTCAAGCTGAAATACCACCTCCTTCTGCAACAATTTGGTCAAGGGTAGGGCAATCTAACTGAAGTCTCTGATAAAATGTCTGTAGAAACCTGCATGACCTAGAAAAGCACAAACTTTCTGCATAGAAGTGGGGTAAGATAAAGAAGATATAACATGAATTTTAGCAGGATCAACTTCAATACCATACACAGAGATAATATGACCTAAAATATCCCATGCTCGACCATGAAATGACATTTCTCAAAATCATCTGATGGAAGTGATCCTTGGGTCGTCGCCTGAAGAGTACAAGTCCCTACACATTCCATATCCCTGTCTACAATAAAGAGGGTCCATAGATAGGATCTAACAACAAATCATTATCAACATCAGAATCAATAAAATCACAACAAAATGTAGAAATTGCAGAGATATCCAAATGAAAAATAGACTAAGAAATAAAGTTCATGCAGTCCAGCTCATCAGCTATATCCACGCAAAGAATAGAATGATCCTCCATTGGGTGCTTCATAGTGTCCAAAATACTAAACCGAACTACAGTATCCCCTACCTCCATAGAAAGAGTACAACTTCTCGTGAACACACAGATCTTTTAAAAAAAACTTGGCATACTTGGGAATCTACTAGCTCTTGGAATTCCCTAGCCTTTTCTTCAACAACCCCCTTCCTAGGCTGGGCCTCTGAGGGAAGAGAAAAACTGTAGCATAAAACTCAAGTAGATTATCGCCTGAAGATCTAGTCATCCACACAAACAAATACAATGAGAAACAAATATAGATAATAAGAAAGACAATAATAACAAAAAGAAAAAGAAAACAAACAAACAAACTACAGTTTAAAGAAAAACGAACCCACTAAAGTTCCTCGGCAATGGCGCCAAAATTTGATCAAACGATTTTTAATTATCGCAATACCGTTCCCAAATTATTTACCGAAACCCCTAACTACACTAATGCAGTATAGAATTGACTCGGATTGTCTCCCAACGAACCTAATGGCTGGATGTTTATTTTTAAACAGAAGTAAACACTGGGAGTTTTACAATTATCAAAACAATTAAAATGCAAAATCAAAAGAAGACATGAGAATTAAACATGCAAAAAGTAAATCTAACTACCAAATAACAAGTAACAAGCAACTATCCTAATGCGCAAAAGTAAGTGATCACGCACCGCACTGTCACTATACGGTACAATGATCAAACAAATATGAACAATTCAACCAAGCACCGTGATCATTACTATAATGACATAGTGATCAAACAAATAACAAAACTAAACTAATGTATGTAAAAGAAATCGACCAAGCACTGCACTATCACTATACAATATACTGATCAAACAAATGTGAACAATTCAACCGTGCACCGCACTGTCACTATACGGCACAGTAGTCAAACAATCACTAAAAATTGCAATAAACGAAAGCAATTCAACCAAGCACTACACTGTCACTATACGGTGCACTAGCCAAATGTAAATAAAACTAACCTAACAACTAAAGCATAACACAAATAAAACTCTAACTACGACTCTAATTAAACACAAGTTAGAATACAGAATAAAATACAAGGTAAACCGCAGATTAAAACCCAAAGTAAAATACTAGTGAAAACACAGGTTACGAACACTAGTAAAAACACAATTCAAGGCCACTGGTGAAACCACATATTAAAAACACTAGCGAAAACACAATTGAAAACACAATGTAATAACACTAGTGACAACACAAATGAAAACACAAGTGCAAATACAAATGAAAATACAACATTAACCATAAACTGAACCACAAACTGAAATCACACAAAGTAACAATGTAACACAGTAAAACAATAACAAACACAATACTGAATCAACAGTAAATCCACAAAGTAAATCAATAGTCATCCACAAACAGCGGAAAGGTACAACCCTCTCCGGTGACTTACAACAATACTGAACACTCCAAGGGTCTCAGGGTACGGATCTCTCGTCGGATTCCGACGAGAGTTGGATCGATGCGGTAGTTCTTAGCTCCGATGATGGATTCGGGACTGCTATGACCACGAGCAGTCAATCTGGATGGAATCGGATCTGGGAACTGATGATTGTCGCCACCAACTGTAATTGAAGACCGCTCTAGATTGGAAGAAGCACTATCGTCGGAGATGGAAACAAATTCTACAGGATTCCGATAGTAGCAAGTCACCCCTAGCTTCGCGTGACCACGTCCCACTGGGGTAGCTCAGCTCCGTCAGTGAGGGATCTGAGGATCGCCGATGAAGACAGACGAACACCACCGCTCGGTGGATGGACTTCCGCCGCCCAAATGCAGCTGCAAGCTCCGCCAGACCAAAGAAAGGAGAGGATGCCGAGTGGAATGGAATCGGGGAGGACCATGGATTGTCAGAATTCGTCGCCGGAGTGCTGCCATGGAATCGCTGTCGTCATGCGTGAATGGAAGAAGAACACCGCACGATTTAGGATGAAGAAGGGGATGCGCTGCGTGGAGAAGATGAGGGAATAGGGAATGCCACTGTCGGCCTTGGTGGAGGAAGCTGCACGGATTTGGGAAGAAGAGAACTGCGGCTCGCGATTTCTGCCAACGCGTGAAGAAGATGAGTAAAGGTTTTTTCTGAGCCATCTGATCATTTAGCCCATTGATCTCAGCCGTCCAAATGAAACTAGGGCTTGATTAAGTTGATTAATCCATTAAGAAGGTTGTGATCCAATGGTTGTGATTCCTCCGATTTTGAATGGATGGATCTGATCCATCTGAAGGGATAATTACGATCGGTCGAATCTGGAGGATGGACTCAGATGTCCAGATCGAAATGTACGGACTGGATCTCTCCAACTCTAGATAGATGGCTCAGAATCAACTGCTTTCATTGAACGGTTCATAATATTCAGATCTAATCCCTTGATCGATTTGCCTTCGATCACGATGAAATACCCAGATTAATCCAGTTTTGAATGATCCTTCTAGTCCTAGATGAAACCATATTTGATCCAACTTGAGTCTAGTCCAGTGGCCCATCTCGATCTCTTACAAATAAAGATAAATTTTGCATATAAGTCCAAAATATAGGAGAATTTACAATTAGGTCCAAAAGATGATCCAACTCATAAAACATGCAAATAATCAACAATTAAACACGCGAGAAGATTAAAATGATGATATTACGGGCCAAAATAATACAACAAAATAGCAGTTATCAAATACTACTGCTATTGCATTTCATATTATTTGTTTGTTGCTAATCCTGTTTTGTAGGAATCAGTCGACTCAATGGATTCAAGTCGACTGAAGTCCAGTCGACTGGAGATGTATCAGTCGACTAAATACCTATTTGGCAGGATCAGTTGGTGATCGATCAATGATCGTGTGACGCAGATGGAAAGGGCTTGAGTCGACTGAAGAGTTTGAGTCGACTGAAGAGAGAAATTTCCTGATGCGGAGCCGAGTGACTTTGAGTCGACTGAAGGGGATTCAGTCTACTGGAAGACCATGAATTCTATATCGACGGGCTGATGTGGAGTCAACTGGAAGGCATTCCAATCGACTGGAAAGAGTTTATAAAAGTCATGCTCGATTAGAACTCACGATAAATATTCAATCAATGTCGAAGTGCTGCTGAAATATTTGCTCGTCCACTAAATTTTCATTCCACAATAAGGCGACCTTCCGACACACTGCAACTACCTCTACAAACTCTTAGTGTAAGTATAAAGTCTTGTATTTTATTATTTCACTTCTGCACTTAATTTTAAGAAGAGTGGGTAGTTTGTTGCCCTTCTTCATCATTTGTAAAAAGTGAAACCCTCCGAAGTCGAGAGTTCTCGAGTCGGAGGGTATTTAGTGAATTGCCCATCGAGGTAGCTCGCGGGAGAGCTACGGGCCTTGGAGTAGCAACCCAATCCGGGTTGTGAACCAAGTAATTTGTCTGTGTTGATAATTGTCTTTATATTCTGTTGCGTACTTTGATTAGAATAAATAATATAAAATTAGTTTAAAATTATAAAATACCGAGATTCACCCCCTCTCTCGGTTCACTCGATCCTACAGAATATGTTATTCCAAATTTGAATTCTGTTATTGAGTTTGTATTTGTAATTGGCATTTGGTTTTAGCGTTAAAGTTATTGTTTTGGTTTTCTATCTACTGTGCTAGCCAATATGAGGGGTAACAGCCCTTTTTATCTAACATCTAGGAGATTAAGGAGGAACCTATGGGTTGACCTCATCTCCCGTAATCGTGGTTAGAAGGATGCGATAGAGTAGGAAATGCACCCTATTTTCGACTTGTCGAAGGGATCGATTTGGCATCCTTGTACCGACTATCCCGTCCTAAGTCCAGAGGTCGACCTGGTAATGGCAGAGGTAGCTTCCGATAGATGCGAAGGCTCATCGGGGGAGTGTATGATGTCCTTTCCACAAAACCGTAGCTAGAACCCTAGACGAAACCAAATTGACAACATGTTTTGCGACACACAAGCGAAACTAAAATCCTAGGATCCCTTCCAAAGATTCACAGCAAGCCTTTTCTTCTTCCGTGTGACACCGTATTGAGTTAGGACCGTTGACAACCCTCACAATCACAACCATTAGATTTGACTTCCAAACAATAATGTCCACCGAATAGATTAGTACTCGAATCTCATTCCCTATGGGATTGATAAATCTTTTTTATTACTTGATGACATCCATGCACTTGAGGGCGTTGAGCGCAAGCGAACGCTTCGAGTCCTCGATGGTCTCCGTCACAAGATTTGAGGTCATGTTCGCGTGCATCAAGTTTTTGGCGCTGTCGCAATATTGATTCGATATCGAATCAAGAAGTGGATAATTGGATCGGACTTAGGAATAGATTTATCTACTTTCTTTATTTTTATTTTACTTTATTTACTTCAGTTTTAGATTTTTCATATCTAGATTTAGTTTTTATTTTATTTTAGCAGTAATTCTACATTTTCTTATTGGCTCTTCTTTATTTGATTTAGTTAGCTAGATTAGTTTATTTCTTGTTTCTGAGCATTAGGTAATACTCCTAATTTTGTGGCTGGGTTCTTCGTATGCTTAGCCGCCTAGGATCGGAAGGCCTGATTCCAATCGATCTAGAAATCGAACGAACCTATCATCGCTGAAGGGCTGAACAAAAGAGGATGGAGGACTAAGCTGCATCTGAGGTGAATATAGGTAGCCGACCTTTGAGGGATTATGCAGCCCCTAGCGCTAGAGGATTCAGGCCGAGTATAGCTGGACCATCCATTTCAGCAAACAATGTTGAGCTAAAACTGACACTCAAACACATAATCCAGCAGAGTCAATTCGGGGAAGCTGCGACTGAAGACCCGAACCAACACCTGGAGTCATTCTTAGAAATCTACTCGATGATGAAGATAAATGGAGTCCCTGCAAACGTGATCCACCTAAGCCTATTCCCATTCTCATTGTGGGATAGGCTAAGGCATGACTTCACTCCCTGCCTTTGGGAAGCATTACTACATGGGAGCAATGTGAGCAGAGGTTCTTGAATAAATACTTCCTACCAAGCAAGACTGCTCACATGTGCCATCTAATCATAAGCTTTCGTCAGAAAAAAGGGGAGTCTCTATTTGAAGTTTAGGATCGCTACAAGGGGCTACTTTACCAATGACCCCACCATGGTCTAGAAAGGTGACTGGTGATCCACATTTTCTATAATGGGATCACGTACGCCACAAAGATGTCCCTCGATTTTGTTGCAGGAGGAGCACTTATGAACAAGACTATCGAGGAAGCAGAGAAGTTGATAGATGAGGTGGCCTAGAACCACCATCAATGGGCTTCCGAATGTAGTCACCTAGCTCCTACTGTGGGACGATATACGGTCAACTCAGTGGGCCACATAACAGTGAGGATGGACTATTATGGAGGGCAGGGAAGCTCAGAAGTGTAGATTGAGCATGTTGATGCGGTTGGCGACCAAAATCAAAGGGACAATAACCCAAACTCCAGTACTTACAATCCCTGATGGAGGAACCACCCAAATTTTTCCTATTAGAATAACTCGAGAAAGTTCCAACAATCGGGAGGAAATGGCCAGTCGTAGCCGCTTGACACCCGTTTGGAGAATATGAGAGTGAACTTCATTCGAACACAACGGGAGGCCAATATTGAATTTCAGCGGCGACATTCACAGACGAATACAATCATCGAAGAGTTAGGATCGTCTGTAAGGGATCTTGCCAATAGGCAAAATTCGCTAGAGATTCAAGTAGCTCTGATTGCCAACTAGATCTCTAGGGTACCAGGGAAGCTGCCAGGAAAAGTAGAGGTCAATCCGGTAGAGCAGTGCAAGGCAGTGATGTTGCAAAGTGGGAGGACTCTGAAAGAGATGCTGGGTCGGTTGGTTGCTGAAGGGGAGCTAGGACCCAAAATATGGGAACCTTTGAGGAAAACCGAGAAGGAAGAAGCTGGAGAAATAAATCGGGAACCTACCGTAAAAACTCAACCACACCTTTCTGTACCATTCCCACAGCAGTTGACCAATGCAAAGAAGGATGCTGAGTTTGGTAAATTTATGGGCATGCTGAAGTCAATCTCATTAGAGGTGTTGATACTTGAAGCACTGCACCAAATGCCCAAGTTCACAAGATTCATCAAAGATATTCTGGCGCATTGTAGGAAGGTCGAAAGGTCTGAAATAGTGGCCCTCACGGAGGAATCAAGAGATTATCTCTGGAATGAGACCGCTCAGAAACTGTTGGTGCAATCGGCCCAGGTCACGATTGACCATACTCGAGTTTGACTCGAGTAATGTTTTGATGTTTGACATAGGATGTTTGACAAAGTGGGTTGACATTGATGTTGGACATTGATGTCGGTTAATATGTTGGGGAGATTGTTGGAGCAATCGACCCAGGTTATAATTGACCAGACTCGAGTTTGACTTGAGGGAGATCTTGATGGTTGACTAGGGTTGACCATGTGATTAAGGGAAAGTCCAAGCATGGGTCTTGGCAAGGTAAAGTCTGAGTCATGGGTACTTGGCATGGAAAGTCCAAGTGGGACACTTGGCATTTGGGAAAGTCCATGTCTTGAGTACTTGGCACAAGGAAAAGTCCAAGCATGGGTCTTGGCATGGAAAGTCCAACATGGGTTGGCAAGGGAAAGTCCAAGCTTGAGTCTTGGCATTTGAGAAGTCCAAGGGGATGGATATTGGCGGCGTAAAGTCTAAGCGAAGTCTTGGCGGCGTAAGTCCAATGTGCCTTGGCGTTGTAGACACCGTTAGCATGACATAGCCGAGGGAAGCACCTGGAGGCTAGCGCGATGGATGAACAAGTCATGGATGACTTGGAGGGATCCGAGAGGCGTGAGGCTGATGGAGGTGGCTAGAAGGCTTAGGTCTAGGCTAAGGGCGGTCTAGAAAGTATGGGGACACCATACTTGGGTTAAAACCTCATTTTTGAGGTTGTTAGTCGACTGGCATTATGGTCGGTTCGACTGCCGTGAGTCGACTTGAGTTCGACGGTCGTTTAAGAGCTGGAATTGCTCACGCGGTCACGCTCATTGAAGATCGACTTCAAGGGACGGCAATGATCGGCCCGGTGAGTGTCGAGCACAGAGCGCTCCGTGGCCGCGCGATTGACTACTATGTTGGTAGTCGACATTGTCTCATGACAATAGTGGCATCAGTCGACTGGTGACTTATGGCAGTCGACTGATGGGCGGAAATCCAGGTCACGCGCAAGGATAAAAGGAGCTCGATGGGAGGGTTTTTAGCAGTGATTTCTTGGACGTTTTTGAGGCGATTTGCTGCTGCAAATCAAGGTCTTCAACCACGATTCAAGCGATCAACAAGCAAGCAATCGAAAGGCATTTGTAAAGCATTCTCTTTACTTATATTGCATTGTATCTCATTTTATTTGCTTATTGTTATTTGATTATAGTTGTAATCTTATTGTAAGAGATTTCTCCACCTCCGACTTGTGTCGAGAAAGAGTATTTATCATAGTGGTGTGTGATTGGCATCGCTAGGGTTCGTACGAACCCAATCCGTGGAGTAGGAACCGTTTTGGTTCCGAACCACGTTATATCCTTGTGTTAGTGTGTTGTTCATTTCGTTATCGTTATTACTTTTCTATTTCCACTGTGCTAACGAAATTGTAGAGACGAACACGCGATCAAATTCCATCATCGTACGACAACACGCTATTCACCCCCCCCTCTAGCGGGCGCACAGGTCCCAATAAGTGGTATCAGAGCCCGGGGCTCTTCTACGAATTAACAACCTGGAGTCAAGACGCTAGAGGGAAAGATGGAAATCCAAGGACATTTGGGATGGGATATCAACACACCTATCCCCTATACCTTCTATGGACAAGAAGGGTTTAAGCAATGGAAGTCAAGAATTGAAGACTTCCTAATGATGAGGGACTTCAAAGAATGGTCTATCTTGATGGAGGGTTTTAGCTATCCAATAGGACCAAAGGGATGGTTCCTCAAGAAGAAGAAGTGGAGTGAAGATCAACTCCAAGCCTTCGAGAAAAACATGAAGGTAGTAAAATTTATTCTTGATTTGATCCCTAATGAAATTGTGTGTATGGTAGGGGACTATATGGATGCTAAAGAGTTGTGGAGCCAAGTGGCAAAGCTTCATGAAAATCCATCATCAATCCAAGAAGAAGAAGAAGAAGAGGAGTGTTCACCCTCTCAAGCTCAAGCAAGTACATCATCATCTAAAGAGCTTGAGGATTCGGAGGTTGATAGGGAGTCAACTTCCAGATCGGTGGAGGAAGTGGAAGAAGCATCCACTTCAAGGACTGAGGGGGAGGAGAGAACTTCCACACCGGAACATCAAGAAGAAGCTTCGACATCCGATCAAGATGAAGAAGCCCAAAGTCCAATTCCAGTCTCCATTGACCTAGGTAACTCAAACATATGTGTTAATAATAAAATGCATATAATATGTTTTGAGTGTTGGGAAACCGGGCACTATAAGAGCAAGTGCCCAAAGAAGATTAGGAAAGCTCCACCGGCACCAAAAGTCAAGGATGCTGGTGCCCCAAGTCAAAAGAGCAAGGAGCACAATATATGCTTCAAGTGCAATTCAAAGGGGCATTATCGGAGTCAATGCCCTAGGGGGAAAAAGAAGGGGCAAGGAGGAGCATTACAAGTAGGGGGAGCTTCTATAGTTAACCCTAAGGTATATTTAAATAATGCACCTTCTAAATTTAAAAGTCAAAAGCATGCTAGAAATTTTAATTCTCTCGCAATTCATCATGAAAAGCATGCTAGAGATAAATATATTTGTTTAGGAGCTAAAAGTGTTAACTTCAAAAGTAAGGAGAAATTTGGGACTAATGTCCCTAAAAACAATTTATCTAAGGATAAACCTAGGTCAAATAACTCAAGACCAATTCTACCTAGGGAGACAATTAGGAAGGTACAAGAACATCTAGGTCTAAACCCTAAATGGACTAGGTATATACCTAGAAAGTCTCATGCCCAATAATTTAATCTAAAATCAATTGGGAAATTGGAATTAGAAAACTAAGCCTTGAGGTCAAGGCTTGAGAAACTAGAAAAGACCCTTAGGAATATACAAAATCAATTTAAAGGGTCTAATGGTCAAAGTCAAAGGTCCAAAAGTCAAAGTCAACACCAAGGACCTAAGAGTCAAAAGTCAACCAAGGGCAA
This sequence comes from Wurfbainia villosa, assembly GCA_025175895.1. Lineage (NCBI taxonomy): Eukaryota > Viridiplantae > Streptophyta > Magnoliopsida > Zingiberales > Zingiberaceae > Wurfbainia > Wurfbainia villosa. Next base: position 89,012,491 of record CM045992.1, read on the forward strand.
GCAAGGTTTGGGTCACAAACCTAAGCCTAAGGTGGCTTATCATAGTGTTCCATTTGACTATGGAACACAAACTAGGTCTAGGAAGACCAAGGTCAATAGGGAAGTCATCCCTAAGGTTGACCAAAGGTTGTGCCTAGTGGCTAGGGTTTCTAGGAAACCTAGGGTGGCCACTAAGAAGGTTGCAAGGGGAGTTACCCCTAGAGTCAACCTAGGTAAGACCCAAATGACCAAGGCTAACAAGCCTAGGAGGGTCATTAGGAAGGTATCTAGGGAGGTTATCCCTAAGGAATACCTAATTAACCCTAGGAGCTCAAATCGGTTTGGGTTCCTAAGAGCGTGATTGATTCACGCTAGATGGGTTTAGGGTGTGCCAACCTTGATTGGATGGGTAGTTAACTCAACCATGGTAAAGGTGGCACTTTAGGATATTTTCAAGGTTATGGTTACCTTGGAAATAGATTTGAATTAATATCCTAAAAGATTTTAGGATGTGCCAATGCATTTTTGAAATTAAGAAAAATCAATTAAATTGGCACAATTTAGGTTTAGAGGTTAGTGTGTCATTTTGGGTTTTTGGCACACTAGGGAGATTAATGATAATATGGCAAAATATATCTAATTATATCAAATGGCAATTAATATTAAAATTTAGGTATTACTATACCTATATATTTTATATGCCATGCTTTGTTTGCCATATAACATGCCATGACATCATGTTTATTTTAATCATTTTATATGTCATATTCAAGTTTAGGATTAAGGTTTCAAATGTCATGTGTTTTTAGATTTCATATTATGCCATGACATCATGATTATGAGCATGTGTTTATCTATATCATCTCTAAATGCCATAATCATTCATGAATTTAAGACAATTTGGTTGAAATTGATTTAAGGACTATGACATGACTTGAAGTCCCAGTTATAAGGGAATCAAGTAGGTTTGTCTTAGAGAATGCATGAAACCCTAGATTAGGATGAACAAAACCCACATCTCACATTAAATTGACATGTATGTGTATTTTATACACCCTAGATACATGTGAGATGCTAGGATATGAGTTAAGTTCAAGGTGCATAGGTTTTGCATCTAGATGAACTCAAACTCATCTTATATGATTAGTAGATCATTGGTAAAGCTTGTGTACAAGTCATGTGCATAGAGCCCAAGGAATATGATCCAAAATAAGGTATTGAAAACATTTTTAAATCATTTTGAAAAACCTTGGTGAAGTCTATCTTTTGATAGCAATCACCATTGATGAAGTTGATACAAAATAGGGCCAAAACATTGAAAATTTCAATGGTTTTGAGTTTTGTATCAAACTCACTATTTTATGGGTAAAATATTTTTATAATATTTTTCACCCATTGTATTGGTCATAGGTATTATACGTATCAAATTTCATAATTTTTCGATATACGTATAATTAGTTATGATTTTCTGAATCTCGATTTTGATAGCTGAAATTTGGAAATTTCAGCTATCAGTCGACTGCCCTTGGTGGCAGTCGACTGATATGGGTGGCAGTCGACTGATTACTGTCAGGAGTCGACTGTCAGGTCTGATTTCGGGTTAACAAGGTTTGTTTAGCCCGTGTTCAGCTATGGTAAAGGTTCCTAATCACTCCTAACCCTAGGATATGCTTTGGGAAGTATTATAAAGGGTGAAAATCCATTGAATATGGATAAGGAGAGGTGTTAGGTCAAAGTATCAAATTTAGGGTGAGTGAAAGTTCTATGTTGAACTTAGAACCTTAATTTTGATGGTTTAGCGTTCCTATTGGCTTAGGAACTTTCCAAGGACATTGTTGGTGCAATGGTCAAGGGGGAGCAAGCCTTTAGGGGGAGTTTTCCATCTTGGGATGATGGATGTGTTTCTCTTCTTGAAGGGGGAGAAGTTATTGGGAGAGTATCATCAATTGGGAAAATTGATGGGATTTTGAGAGACCCAATTTGGAAATTGGGAGAGAGTATAAGATTTCCTCTCTTGAGTGATATGGAACTTATCACTAGGAAGATGGTAGGCATCCTAGGTATTTTTGGATCAAGGGGGAGATTGTAAGATCTCATTGGGACATGAGACATTGACCTCCTTGGAGAGATAACCTTTTTGATGTATGTCAAAAAGGGGGAGAAGATTAAATTACCAATTTGGAAAATTGGTAGGGGAATTTGAGTTAGGGGAATAACTCAAGGTTTGTTTTGTCAAACATCAAAAAGGGGGAGATTGTTGGTGCAATCGGCCTAGGTCACGATTGACCATACTCGAGTTTGACTCGAGTAATGTTTTGATGTTTAACATAGGAAGTTTGACAAAGTGGTTTGACATTGATGTCGATTAATATGTTGGGGAGATTGTTGGAGCAATCGACCCAGGTTATAATTGACCAGACTCGAGTTTGACTCGAGGGAGATCTTGATGGTTGACTAGGGTTGACCATGTGATTAAGGGAAAGTCCAAGCATGGGTCTTGGCAAGGTAAAGTCCGAGTCATGGGTACTTGGCATGGAAAGTCCAGGTGGGACACTTGGCATTTGGGAAAGTCCAAGTCTTGAGTACTTGGCACAAGGAAAAGTCCAAGCATGGGTCTTGGCATGGAAAGTCCGACATGGGTTGGCAAGGGAAAGTCCAAGCTTGAGTCTTGGCATTTGAGAAGTCCAAGGGGATGGATATTGGCGGCGTAAAGTCCAAGCGGAGTCTTGGCGACGTAAGTCCAATGTGCCTTGGCGGTGTAGACACCGTTAGCATGACATAGCCGAGGGAAGCACCTGGAGGCTAGCGCGATGTATGAACAAGTCATGGATGACTTGGAGGGATCCGAGAGGTGTGAGGCTGATGGAGGTGGCTAGAATGCTTAGGTCAATGCTAAGGGTAGTCTGGCAAGTATGGGGACACCATACTTGGGTTAAAATCTCATTTTTGAGGTTGTCAGTTGACTGACATTATGGCCGGTTCGACTTGTTGGGATCGATTGGCTGGCTAGAGGGGGGTGAATAGCCCTCTTACGTAGGATGTCGGATTTTGCTCGTCTACAAAACGTTAGCGCAAGCGGAATATGCAAATACAAATAAAACAAAGACAAGCAAACAAAACAAGCAATACAAACACGGAGATGTAACGTGGTTCACGGCTACGCCGCTAATCCATGGTCCGATTCGTTCACGGTGAATCACTCCGCCAAATCCACTAGATCTCTCCTTTGCACAAAGCTAGGTGGAGGTAACCTCTTTTACACAAAGATCACTCTTCTACAATGGAATGAAGATTAGAGCAAGTAGAAGAGTGGAAAACGTTTAGGGCACTTTGGGAGTAGTTGGGCGTTCAAGCATTAACCTCCCAAAGCCCCATCCCCTTCCTTTTTATAGAGGAAGAGGGTTTCTTCCCATTGACACAGGATCAGTCGACTGATGCCCTCGATCAGTCGACTGGTCCTGTAGCCGTTGCCCAATAACGACTGCTTTCCACGTTGGATACCATCCAACGATACTGGCATCAGTCGACTGATCCTACCATCAGTCGACTAATGCTCGATCAGTCGAGTGCTCAACTGAGTCGACTCCATTCTGTGCCCATGCACAGTGCCATCAGTCGACTGCCATTCCCTGGCAGTCGACTGTTGTCGACATTAGTCGACTGCCAAGCACTAAACTGGTATTATACCAGTCGATCTACCCATCGACTCAGATCAGTCGACTGCCATTCCCTGGCAGTCGACTGGTGTCGGGAAAACCCATCTGACACTTGGCCAAATGGCCAAGTTTCACCTAAGAGCTACTCCTTCCCGGATTACATTCGCTCACTCTCATCTCTCGGAGTCCCTCGCCTTCGAAGTTCTCTTCGTTCTCGGCCACGTCCCTCGGCAGCATCAGGCGCACGGCTCTGCAATGCTCCTTCACATCTCTTGCCTCGAAGTCTACTTCCTCCGGCTTCACTCCAAGCTTCTCGTCCGGCGGTCCCTCGGATGCTCCAAGCGCATGACTTCCGCAAAGCTATCCTTCACCGACTCAAGGCACGAGTCATGAGATGTGAAACTCGCCACGGCTCCATGTGCGAATTACTAAGTCTTGCACGACTTCAACGCACATATCAAATCAACATAACACACTAACTTAAACCCTTTGCCACACACATCAAAACCTTATCATGGCAAGAGATTGCCCTAACAATCTCCCCCTTTTTGATGTGTGGCAATCCGTTTAAGTTAGGTAAAAATATTTGATATAAATTTTAAAGGAAAGAAAGCATGTAAACATAAACATGATATAGCAACATGCAACTCCCCCTTAACCCATGAAACTCCTCATACAAATTTTCTCCCCCTATCATAATTTACTTAAACATAATTATTTCTCCCCCTTTGACACCATCAAAAAGATTAACACTAAGTTAAAAACACATGGCATCAAGTCTAATAGAAAGAAAATACCACAAGTTGATTTAAAATCAGAATTCAGCCTTTACTGGTCTGATATTCAGGTCATCAGTCGACTGGTTCAGACTACCAGTCGACTGGCACTCTGTTTTCGGGATTTCTAATTTCTGGACCAAATTTCAGAAATGTGTTAAAAATTCCAAAAAATTCAAAAAATCATGAAATTTGGGGAACACATTTCTTTTAAGTATATCTATCAGTGAAAAATAGGTTTTCATGAAAAATCATTATATTTCCACATATTTTCCAAAAATCTATAAGCTTTAAAAACTACTAGGTTTTTGATCATAAGAGTATCCATTTTAACACCTAGTCTTGCTTTGAATTGTTTCAAAACATGAATACATAGATTTTAGATTAAAAAATTGTTTTGAAAACATATGAAATATCCAACCATGATCTTTGGGCAATATGTCTATGAATTAAACATAAGCCTTCCCCATGATTAGTCTATTATTGCTATTTTGATACTTTAAATGACCATCTAAATGCTATAGGCGCTAGTGGACATTTGTGTCATCCTAACATCTCACCCATGCTAAGTTTGCAATCAAGTTAGCCTATAGTGAGTGTGAGATGCATCCTAGGGGGTATTTATATATACTTAACCCTTGTATTCATGCAATTCTATCATGGTTAAGTATCAACCCAACAACCTACATGATCATAATGACATATATGAATTAATTTCACATTATGATCATGAAATACATGTATTCATTAAATAATAATCATGCATTAGGTATTATATGATGATAATAAACAAAGTATCACCTAAAGCATGATTCAACCCTATTTCTCATGATTACGTGCCAAATATTAAAATCATAAATCATGATTTCAAACATACATAGAAATTACATTAATCATCATGATTTAAGCATTATTATCTATTTATGGGCACGTTATCATCACCCAACACTATTCTAAAAATGTTGTCCCGCCATCCTAAGTCAACCAAAATATGATATAGGTCAATTCCATATGGTTGACTACCCTAGGGTTTTCCTAACCCTTAAGGATGGATTTTGGAACCCAAAATAATTTCTTTCCTATTGGGTTCACTAATTATTCCTTGGGGATCCATTTCCTAGCTATTACTTTCTTCTTATCTTGTCCCCTAGCAATTAGGCATTTATAGGCCTTTTCATTTTTCTTTTCTTTGTATCCTAGGCCCTTTTTGTTGAAGCTTGCCGTTTGGCTCCCTATAATCATGTTCAATGTGTTGGAGCCAATAGTGAATTTCTCTAGGGCTTTTGTCAAATAGTCTACCTTTTCCCTTAAAGCCCTATTTTCCTCTATGCATGCATCATTAACATCCAAAGGCATATAGTCATGTGAACATGCATCATTTAAGCTAGAAGAAATATCATTATTATTTAAGCATGCATTTTCTAGCTTATTTTCTAATGCCTTTATTTGATCAAGCATGCTTTTATTTTTCTTTTTCATTCTAAATAAGTCCCTAGTTAAACTAGAAATTATGGAAACTATTTTCTTAGGAGAGGCATTCGTTACCATAGTTTTCATGTCTTCTTCTTCTTCTTCGGATGAGGAGGATGTAGAAGGTCCCCCTTCACTTGAGCTCTCTCCACTTGAGCTTGATTCTTCATTTGAGGAGGAGGGGGAGCAATCCGAGTCATGAAGAGCCATTAGTGCTAGGTTGGAATAGACATGCTCTTCTTCTTCGGATAAGGATGAGGAAGCAAGGTCATCCCATGTCTTTGCTTTGAGAGCCATGGCTTTTCCTCTTTCCTTGGCCTTCTTTTCTTCTTCCTTTTTCTTCTTGCTCCCCTTCTTCTTCTTCTTTTCTTACTTCTTTTTCCTTTCCTCTTTGCTCTTGTTTAGGAGGGGACAATTGTCCCTTATGTGTCCCTCCCCTTGACAATTGTAACAAATGATCTTCCCCCTTGTTCTTCTATTCCTATCATGAGATTTATCAAATCTAAAATTCTTAAATGCACGCCTTACCTTCCTTACCATGTAGGCTTCTTCCGTGCTATCCATGGAAGAGGTAGAGACTTCATTATCATCGGAGGAGGGGATCTCTATCTTCTTCTTCCCCTTATTTGCCATCAAGGCTACTCCTCTTGAGGGTTGAATTCTAGGCTCTTCTTGTATTCCTTCAAGCCTAGTTTCGTGGAGCTCCATTGTTGAGAAAAATTCCTCCAAGGTACTTACTTCCAAGTTCTTGGATATGTAAAATGAATCCACCATATCTTGAGGACCGGGGAAAGGCATCTATGACCTTCATTACCATATCCCGGTTGGAGAGCTTTTCTCCTACACTTGTTAGCCCAATTAATATTTCTTTAAATCTAGAATGTAGGAAAGTTACCTTTACTCCCTTTTCAAGCTTAATATTTGATAGTTGGGAGCGGAGGAGATCCCTTCTTGCTAGCTTGGCTTCCGAAGTGCCTTCATGAAGTTCAACTAGCTTCTCCCACATCTCCTTAGCACTAGAACATTCCCCTATCCTATTGACTTCTTGTTGGGGAAGTACATTGTATAGGTGGTGCTTGGCCTTTGAATTTGCCAAATATTCTTCTCTTTGCCTCTTGCTCCACCTTGATTTCTCCAATGGCTCCCTATTTTTGTTCCTAGGCAACTCGAAACCGTTTTCCATTATTAATAGAATTTCAAAGTCGGTTTCGAAGAATACATCCATTCTCTTTTTCAACCAAGATAATTCACCGTCGAACTTTGGTGGGTGGATGTTTGAGCCAGCCATTTTTGATGTAGAGCTTGTTGTGGCGGTTAGTCCGGTGACAAGCTTTCCTTGCTCTTATACCACTTGTTGGGATCGATTGGCCGGCTAGAGGGGGGTGAATAGCCCTCTTACGTAGGATGTCAGATTTTTCTCGTCTACAAAATGTTAGCACAAGCGGAATATGCAAATACAAATAAAACAAAGACAAGCAAACAAAATAGGCAATACAAACACGGAGATGTAACGTGGTTCACGGCTACGCCGCTAATCCACGGTTCGATTCGTCCACGGTGAATCACTCCGCCAAATCCACTACATCTCTCCTTTGCACAAAGCTAGGTGGAGGTAACCTCTTTTACACAAAGATCACTCTTCTACAATGGAATGAAGATTAGAGCAAGTAGAAGAGTGGAAAACGTTTAGGGCACTTTGGGAGTAGTTGGGCGTTCAAGCATTAACCTCCCAAAGCCCCATCCCCTTCCTTTTTATAGAGGAAGAGGGTTTCTTCCCGTTGACACAGGATCAGTCGACTGATGCCCTCGATCAGTCGACTGTGTTGATGCAATCGGCCCAGGTCACGATTGACCAGGACTCGAGTTTGACTCGAGTGATGTTTTGATGTTCGACAAAAATATATGACAATGTAATTGTCATGGGAAAGTCCAAGTCTTGGGTACTTGGCATGGAAAGTCCAAGTTGGACACTTGGCATTTGGGAAAGTCCAAGCATGGGTCTTGGCAATGTAAAGTCCAACATGGGTTGGCAAGGAAATTCCAAGCATGGTCTTGGCATGAAAAGTCCAACATGGGTTGGCAAGGAAAGTCCAAGCATGGTCTTGGCATGGAAAGTCCAACATGGGTTGGCAAGGGAAAGTCCAAGCTTGAGTCTTGGCATTTGAGAAGTCCAAGGGTTTGATATTGGCGGCGTAAAGTCCAAGCGGGAGTCTTGGCAGCATAAGTCCAATGGTTGGCGGCGTAAAGTCCAAGCGGAGTCTTGGCGGCGTAAGTCCAAAGTGCCTTGGCGGTGTAGACACCGTTAGCATGACATAGCCGATGGAAGCACCTGACGGCTAGCACGATGGATGAACAAGTCATGGATGACTTGGAGGGATCCGAGAGGCGTGAGGCTGATGGAGGTGACTAGAAGGCTTAGGTCTAGGCTAAGGGTGGTCTAGCAAGTATGGGGGAACTATACTTGGGTTAAAACCTCATGTTTGAGGTGTGCCAGTCGACTGGTGTCATGTGGCAGTCGACTGGACCGAGTCAACTAGGGTTTGACTGCGGGTTATGGCCTAGCAGTCGACTGCCAGAGGTGGGCAGTCGACTGATGGCTCGAGCAGTCGACTGATCACATGATCAGTCGACTGGTGCTCGGGAATTCGGCCACAGAATGGAGTCGAGACTCGACTGGTCGAGTGAGGACTCCATCAGTCGACTGATGTGTATGATCAGTCGACTGATAGTAGATCCGTTGGACTTATCCAGCGTGGATCTAGCCGTTGTCTCACGACAACAGTGGCATCAGTCGACTGATGGTCCTGATCAGTCGACTGATCGACTTTTTCCAGCACAGGTTGAAGCTTTATAAGGAGCTCGTGATGGAGGAAAATGGAATGGTTCTTTGAGGCGATTTGGGGCGAGTTGCTGCTGCAATTCAGGGTCTCCAAGTGCTACTCGATCAACTTAGCGATCACGCATTCAAGAGCATTTGTAAAGTGTTTTTCTTTACTAGTTTTGCTTTGTATTTCATTATATTTGCTTGTAACTTTTGAAATCATCTTGTACGAGGTTTCTCCGCCTCCGGATTGTTCCGAGAAGGAGTGTTTATTATAGTGGTGTGTGATTGGCATCGCTAGGGTTCGTACGAACCCGATCCGTGGAGTAGGAACCTTTCGGTTCCGAACCACATTATATCCTTGTGTTAGCGTGTTGTTCATTTCGTTATCGTTATTACTTTTCTATTTCCGCTGCGCTAACGAAATTGTAGAAACAAACGCGAAAGAATTCCATTGACGCTATTCACCCCCCCCCTCTAGCCATTCCAAACGATCCCTAACAAGTGGTATCAGAGCCCGGGGCTCTTCTACGGACTAACCGCCCAGAGCTGAGACAAAAGGCTAGAGGGTGAAGATGGAATTCCAAGACAAGCTTGGATGGGATATCAATACTCCACCTCCATATGATCCAGAAGATTTTCCGGCGTGGAGAGCAAGAATGGAAACATTCTTGATGATGAACATAGAGGATTGGTTCATCCTCATTGAAGGCCTTGAACCCCCTAGGGATAAGAAGGGGAATGTCCTAAAATTGAAAAAGTGGACCCAAGAGCAACGTCAAAAGCTCAAGACCGAAGTTAAGGTAACGAAACTTTTGGAAGATTTAATCCCTAATGATGTTTTGTGCAAGCTAGGGGATTACATGTATGCCAAGGAGCTATGGAGAAAATTGGCAATATTCCATGAGAAGAGTTCATCCTCAAGTGAAAGTGAGGAATCGGAAGTTGAGATGGAGTCAACTTCCGGATCGGAGAAAGAAGAAGTAGAAGAGATGGAAGAAGCATCTACTTCTAGGATTGAGGAGGAGAGACCATCCTCTACACCGGAGCAACCTCAAGAAGAAGCTTCAACATCCGATCAAGATGAGAAAGCTCAAAATTCAACTCTGGCACCTACCACCACCCTAGGTATCTCAAACACTTTATCTTCCAATAAAAATCATATAATGTGTTTTGAGTGTAGGAAATTTGGGCATTATAAGAGTAAGTGCCGAAAGAAAGTCAAGAAAGATCCTCCGGCGCCTAAAAGTCAACAAAAGTCAACGGACACCAGTTCCCCAAGTATCAAGAGCAAGGAGCACATCATATGCTTCAAATGCAATGCAAAAGGACATTATAGGAATCAATGTCCTAGGGGAAAGAAGAAGACCCAAGAGGGAGCTACACATGTAGGGGGAGCTTCCAAAGCTAACCCTAAGGTATATTTTAATAATGCATCCTTTTTAGTTAATAGGCAAAAGCATGCTAAGGGTTTCAATTCTCTTGCTATTTATCATAAAGAGCATGCTAGAAATAACAAACATATTTGTTTAGGAGCTAAGAATGTTCACCTTAGGAATAAGGAGAAGTTTGGGACTAATGTCCCTAAAAATATCTTACCTAGAGAATCAATTAGGAAAATAGGAGAACATCTAGGCCTTAACCCTAAATGGACTAGGCATATGCCTAGGAAGAACCATGCCCATGGTCTAAATCAAAATTCTAAAATTGGGCAATTAGAATTAGAGAACCAAGCCTTGAGGTCAAGGCTTGAAAAACTTGAGAAGATCCTCAACACTATGCAAAATCAATTTAAAGGGTCTAATGGTCAAACTCCTAGGTCAAGAAGTCAAAGTCAACATCTAGGACCTAAGAGTCAAAAGTCAACCAAGGGCAAGAATGGTTTGGGTCACAAACCTAAGTCCAAGTTGACTTATCATAGTGTTCCATTTGACTATGGAACACTAACTAAGTCTAGGAAGACCAAGGTCAATAGGGAAGTCATCCCTAGAGTTGACCATGGTGTGTGCCTAGTGGTTAGGATTTCTAGGAAACCTAGGGAAGCCACTAAGAAGGTTACAAGGGGAGTCACCCCTAGAGTTAACCATGGCAAAACAAAAATGACCAAGGCTTCTAAGCCTAGAAGGGTCATTAGGAAGGTATCTAGGGAGGTTATCCCTAAGGAGTACCTAATTAACCCTAGGAGCTCAAATCGGTTTTGGATTCCTAAGAGCGTGATTGATTCACGCTAGATGGGTTAGGGTGTGCCAACCTTAAATGGATGGGTAGTTAACTCAACCATGTCAAAGGTGGCACTTTAGGTTATTTTCAAGGTTATGGATACCTTGGAAATAGATTTGAATTATCATCCTAAAAGATTTTAGGGTATGCCAAAATTAATTGAGAAGCTTGATAAAATGGTCAAATTGGCACAATTTAGGTTTAGAGGTTAGTGTGCCATTTTGGGTTTTTGGCACACTTGAGAGAAAAATAGAAATATGGAAAAATATAATTAATTATATGAAATGGAAATTAATATTAAAATTTAGGTATTACTATACCTATATATTTTATATGTCATGCTTTGTTTGCCATATAACATGCCATGACATCATGCTTAGTCTTAATCATATAAAATGTCATGATCATGTTTAGGGTTTAGGTTAATGTCATGAGTTTTAGTTTATATCATATATCATGACATCATGATCATTGGCAATGTTTTAACTATCATTATGCCATGATCATTTCATGCATTAATGTGATTGAAATTGATTTAAGGACAATGACATGACTTGGAGTCCCATTTATAAGGGAATCAAGTAGGGTTGCCTAGAAAATGCATGAAACCCTAGCTTTGGGAGAACAAAACCCTCATCTCACATCATATTGACATGTATGTGTATTTATACACCCTAGATACATATGAGATGCTAGGATATGAGTTGAGTTCAAGGTGCATAGTTTTTGCATCAAAATAAACTAAAACTCATCTTATTTCAATTGGTGGATCATTGGGAAAGCTTGTGTACAAGTCATGTACATAGAGCCCAAGGAATATGATCCAAAATAAGGTTTTGAAAACGTTTTAAATCATTTTGAAAAAACCTTGGTGAAGTCTATCTTTTGATAGCAATCACCATTGATGAAGTTGATACAAAGTAGGACCAAAACATTGAAAATTTCAATAGTTTTGAACTTTGTGCCAATTTCAGTATTTTATGGGTAAAATAATTTTCAAACATTTTTCACCCATTGTATTGGTCATAGGTATTATACGTATCAAATTTCGTGATTTTTTGATATACGTATAATTATTTATGATTTTCTGAAATTCAACTCTAATAATTGAAATTCGTTTATCATATCCGATCGCCATTGGTGTCACGATCGATGGAGGTGCCAATGATCGATTTGAATCACTGATCGATAGCCTGATTTCGGGGTAAACAAGATTGTTTTACCCGATTTCAGCTACGGTTATGGTCCCTAATCACTCCTAACCCTAGGATATGCTTTGGGAAGCATTATAAAAGGTGAAAATCCATTGGATATGGATTAGGAGAAGTATTTAGGGTTTGTATCAATTTTAAGGTGTTGGAAAGTTCAATGTTGAATTTCTAACCTTAATTTTGATGGTTTAGAGTTCCTATTGGCTTAGGGACTTCCCAAGGACATTGTTGGTGCAATGGTCAAGGGGGAGCAAGCCTTTAGGGGGAGGTATCTGTTGGGTTTCCGGCACCGCGGCGTGTGTGTGTTCGATCACGTTTCGTAAACATGAACACAGCGGAAGCAATAAAAATAATAAATATAAATTTATTACAACACACACAACACACGCATGCATATTACAACAAGTGTAGACATAACCGTAAATTTAAATATGCAATAAAAGGAAATTTATCTACGTTATACCTTTCGTATGACGTGTAGCGGGAACGGCATCAACCGGAACGATCCTCGCTAGAATCGTCTCTATCCGTATCCACGCCGAGTTCCTCGGGATGACTTCGCTAAGCCACGAGCTTCATCTTTGTACGGGTTACTAGCCTCGTGTTGAAGACGACGTGATCGAGAGATGATTACGATCCGAATCCAAATTCGGATCCTTATACGAGTTCTCAAAACTCGCTTCTCCGGAGAGGTATTCGTCAACCAATTGACGAATCCTTTGTCCTCCACCTCAGAGGATTACCGGAGATCGAATCCCCGGTAAGTTATCCACTGTCAGAGCTCTAACCGTCGTCCAAACGACGCTCCGACGAGAGGAGAAGAAGCTGTCCAGAAAACTGGACAGCTTGGTGGAGGAGTAGGCGCCGGCCAAAACAAGGAAGCCAAGTGCTCACCTTTTCACCGAGGCCTAGGAAGATCACCGGAGGGTCGCCGGAGGGTTCACCGACTGAAGCTTGGATGCCGGCAAGGAGCTGGACGGCGGCACAAGGAGCTGGGCGGCAAGCTTAGGGTTGGCGCCGAAAACTCCTTCAATGGGGTGGGCGGCAACTTTTGCTAGGGCTTGGATTAGGGCTCAACAATCCTTTAAGCCCTCTTTTATAGAGAACTAATTCTCTTAATGGTTATTTGATCATAACCATTAGGCCCGTTAACCCGCTCCATTAAGATAAGTTAAAATAAACCAAACCATGATGGTTTATTTTAAGTTAAAACGAACCGAACCAACCTTTGGTTCATTCGTTTAAAATAAACCAAACCCTTTGGTTTATTCTCCTCCATTGGATTAGAACCAAACCATTTTGGTTCATCCATTACGTCTTCATAAGACTCGGCCCATCCACGCTTCCATTGCGACTGAAACGATTTCATGCTCGCTTTATGTTTGGTCCAACCAAACCTAGTTTCTCTCGGTCTGAGAATCCCATTCTCAAGCTCGTTTTAAATCCTTCGGATTACGCTCGTTGTGCGTGTGACCAAATAGGTTCTCGGTTTATGTTGGACGTCTATAATTAACCATTAATTATAGAACAATCATGAGTGGCACCTAGTAGTACATCATGATCCCCAATTAACCGAAAAGATCAACGGTTGATCCAGAACTATTTCTGAAACCCTTCAGCAGCTCGAATGAATTGTGCCCCATTCCCTTCACTCATCTTATACCCACTTGGTTCAGGACATGGTCTATTGTGTCAATCCCCACTAGGCTGACTACGTCACACCTAGCCCAAGTATCATTTCCTCGTCCTACGGATTCTAGTTACTCCACATGTATCGAAGAGTACCTTACTCTAAACATGTAATGCTTTGGCCAAAGACTTTAGTAACAATCCGACGAGGCCATGGGTATACATCTCCTCGCAAGGAGTGGTGAATCCTTTATAGGCTATTCAAACACCTTCGATCACTTCGACTTATACCCAATCATCCCGGGTCCACATCTCCTTAGAGATGCTTGCTTAAGATGTCAAAGCATAAGTCTCAATGATCAAGATGACTTGAATACCGCAAGTCAAAGGAACATCGCACTTAAGCCACAGTAAGAACTTCAATGACATATCTATATATGTACAGAACCATATGAAGTCTTACGACTGGTCACTCCAATGAACTAGTTACCATAACTAGCATCCACGATTAACTCCGGACATCACTATGTCTCTAGCCAGTGAGAATCAGCTGCTTGGATACACCAAGGAGTATACCTCGTGCTAGTCTCGACAGAATTGATGGTATCCAAATCCATTAATTCATCAACTAAGGATAATTCTGATACATCACAATTACACATGTAGAGATACTCACTAGTTGTGATCCAATCACAAATTCTCTCATGCTGTGAATCGTATCGTGGACATTCAGTAAATGAGTTTAAGATCTAATCAATTACATAAAACATGTATACTCAAATAGTGAATCTTCATTTATCATATAAATGGTTCATACATAAGGCGATTGCCTTAGGAAATATCTCATATATTACTAACAGACTCCCACTTGGCCTAATGCCAATCGCTATGGTATCCAATACCATAAGCTCGAACATGACCCTCAAACTTATTTTGAGGTAATGCCTTAGTCAAGGGATCCGCTAAGTTCCTTTCAGTGGGAATTTTCTCGATTTGTATTTCGTTCCTACTGATGATCTCTCTGATAAGATGATAGCGGCGAAACACGTGTTTGGATCATTGATGAGACCACATCAAGTTCAGAGATGAACTTCTTGATCCAAACCGCTTCCTTTGCTGCTTCCAAAGCTGCAATGTATTCTGCCTTAGTGGCAGAATCCGCTATAGCGTCAAACTTGGTTTCCAACTTATTGCGCCTCCATTCTAGGTGAATACGTACCCAGACTGATACATGGAATCATCCTTGTCTATCTGGAGCTGGCATCCGTATACCCACGTATCACCATGTACCCTTCTCCATATATTAGGAACATATCCTTAGTTCTTCTCAAGTACTTAAGGATCGTCTTAACAGTCACCCAATGATCCATTCCTGGATCAGACTGGTATCTGCTCGTGACACTCAGAGCATACGATACATCGGGCCTCTTACATAACATAGCATACATGATAGATCCTATTGCGGATGCATAGGGAATCTTACTCATGCAAATCCTCTCGTCTTCTGTGCGCGGACACATAGACTTCGAAAGGTGTACCCCATGCCTGATGGGTAAGAAACCTTTCTTGGATTCCGACATGCTAAACCTCTTTAGCACTCGGTCTATATATGTAGACTGCGAAAGACCAAGCAACCGTTTCGATCTATCTCTATAGATCTTAATCCCGAGGATGTAGGTTGCTTCTCCCAGGTCTTTCATGGAGAATGTCTTGGATAACCAAACCTTCACTAACTGTAAGATTGAGACATCATTTCCTATAAGTAATATGTCATCGACATACAACACTAGGAACACGACTACACTCCCACTAACCTTCTTGTACACACAAGGTTCATCTAGATTTTGTGAGAAATCAAACTTTTTGATTGTCTCATCAAAACGGATATTCCAGCTCCTAGATGCTTGCTTCAATCCATAAATGGACCATCGCAATTTGCATACCTTGGTTTTATCAACCGATATGAAACCCTCAGGTTGTATCATATACATGTCCTCGAGCAGGTTTCCATTAAGGAAAGATGTTTTCACATCCATCTACCATATCTCATAATCATAATGAGCCGCTATGGCCAGGAGCATCCGAATGGATTTAAGCATAGCTACAGGCGAATAGGTTTCGTCATAATCAACACCTTGTTTTTGACGATATCCTTTCGCCACCAATCTAGCCTTATAGGTAATCACATTACCATCCATGTCGGTTTTCTTCTTGAAAACCCACTTGCACCCTATAGGCTTTATCCCTTCAGGTGGGTCAACCAAGTTCCAAACTCGGTTTTCATACATGGAATCCATTTCCGACTTCATGGCACCAAGCCACTTATCACTTTCTGAACTTGTCGGCACTTCTTCATAACTGGTAGGCTCCTCATCATCAATGAGTAACACGTCGTTCGATTCACTTACGAGAAATCCATATCTCTCAGGAATATTGCGTGTTCTACCAGATCTACGAAGATGTGGTGTTACAATAGGTCCAGCCGATTGCTCATCACTATGAGTTGTCGGCTGTTGTGCTTCACCAGGTATCTCATCAATGTCTATTTGAGTCTCTCGAGCCTCCTCAAGCTCGATGACACTCCCACTGTTTTCTTGCAAGAGAAACTCTTTCTCTAGAAACACAGCATGCCTTGAAACAAACACCTTTTGTTCCACAGGATGATAGAATTGGTAACCCCTTGTTTCCTTAGGGTATCCAACAAATAGACATTTATCAGACTTAGCATCCAATTTGTCTGATACAGTCCGCTTCACATAAGCAGGACAACCCCATATCTTCAAGTAAGATACATGAGGTTTCTTACCATTCCATATCTCATATGGAGTAGTTGAGACTACCTTGGTAGGCATTACATTTAACAAGTAAATAGTATGAAGTGCATAGCCCCAAAAGGACTTGGGAAGAGTCGCATGATTCATCATTGACCTGACCATGTCCAACAAGGTCCGGTTACGCCTCTCAGATACACCATTATGCTGTGGTGTATAGGGCGGAGTCCATTGAGACAATATACCATTGTCTCTTAGGTAATCAAGAAACTCCTGACTCAAGTATTCACCACCTCGATCCGATCGAAGTATTTTAATACTCTTGTCATGTTGTTTCTCTACTTTATTTCTGAACTCTTTGAACCTTTCAAAGGCTTCAGACTTGTGTTTCATCAAGAACACATACCCAAACCGTGAGTGATCATCGGTGAAGGTAATGAAGTAGCTATAGCCTCCTAATGCTTGAGTTGACATAGGTCCACATACATCAGTATGTATTAGACCTAGTAACTCTCCCACTCGTTCACCTTTTCCAATAAAAGGTAACTTAGTCATCTTGCCTTTTAAGCATGATTCGCATGTATCGTATGAATCCAATTCAAACGATTCCAGAATTCCACATCGGTGTAATTTGGACATGCGTTTCTTGCTTATATGGCCAAGACGACAATGCTACATATGGGAGTCTAATTGATTATCCTTTCGAGCACGCTTGTTGCTCGCTTCGATATTGAAGATGTCACTAGATACGTCCAACGTATAAACACCATTGCTTAATGTTCCAGTCCCATAAAGAACTCCATTCAAAGTTATGTAACAACAATTGTTACTAAAAGTCAAATGATACCGATTTCTATTTAAACAAGAAATAGAAATGATGTTCTTTATCAACGAAGGAACATAAAAGCAATTGTCCAGTTCTAAGACAAGTCCTGTAGGGAGTTTCAACAAATGCGTTCCAATGGCGACTGCAGCAACCTTTGCTCCATTCCCAACATGCAAATTTGACTCTCCCTTGACGAGTCTTTTTCTATTCCTTAGCCCATGTATGTCATTACATATATGTGAGCCACACCCAGTATCCAATACCCAAGTGTTTGAGGAAATAGAATGACAATCAATAACGAAGATATCTGAAGAAGATGGGGCATCCGATGCCTTATTCTTCTTCACGGACTCAAGATAAATCTTGCACTTTCTTTGCAAATGGCTCTCCATGCCATAATGATGGCAAGTTTCCTTTTGTGCTAGTTCTACCTTCTTAGCCCTTCTCTTCTTTCCCTTCTGCTGTTTCTTAGACTTCCTCTTAGAACCTTTCTTCGAGGAATCAACTAACAGCACCGTCCCCTGCTCATGCTTCTCAGAAGACTCCACAGTCTTCAGCATATTGAGCAGTACCACAGATGAACCTTCTAGCATCTCAGAGGTGAAGAGGAGCTTTGAGACTTCGAACCTTTCGAATCTCACTTGCTCATCAACCAACTCACAAAGATGAAGGACTACGATATGAGCATCCATATGCTCATGCTGCTTTCATAGCTTGGGTTCCATCGCGGCTAGCATGATGCAACTCATTTGTTCAGAATCACTCACATGTTTCTGATAGGCCAAAAATTGGTCCAGAGTTGCATCGTCACTAGGACGGGCGGGAAGAGGCACTTCGAGGACATTTGCAAGCTTTTCAACCTTGAGAACAATTCTCAAGCTTCTAAGCCAGTCCAAGAAGCTCGGCCCAGTCAATTTATTCGAATCCAAAATGGAATGCAAATTCAAAGACATCATGATCAATCTTAGAAATACAAAACGAGCATATATGAGAAAATGATTTTTAAAATGCATCAATATACATTTATAAATTCCATTCATTTTTCGAATTTCAAAAACCCCAAAATCACTTCGGGAGATCGTAGGTCCATCTCCGAATGGGCTGATATCCATCATAGTTATGAACAACCTTGGAGAGAGTCCAACAAGCCATTCATAACTACGACGGTAGGTATCAACTATACCGATTACATATCACGTATATGCAACTATCACAATGTGCTATCAACTAATTGAATGTTCACACATACATCGGGTTGTTAACACATTAACAAGTATGCATCATATGCATAGCACCCAACTTCACCTCCCTTTACATCGACCTTGGAGAGAGTCCAACAAGCCGATGCTCCAGGTTAAAGCCAACCCATTAATCGGGAAATAGTTTTAATATGGTTAGAGCGCATTCAACCAATTAGCCCAGCTTGGAGAGAGTCCAACAACCAAAGCTAACGATTGACCTCTGACTCTTACCATATTAGTATTAAACTATTCCATGGTTTGAACATGTTCGGGTTCGAGCCGGGCTTGGAGAGAGTCCAACAACCCAAACAAGAAACGGAACTCTAGTTCTAACCATATTAATGGAAGGTGTAGGCTTTAATATTGTTTAAGGGTTTTTATGTCTCATCCTCTTTTGCATGCAAATAACTATTATCTACATGGCATGACATACATGGCATACATCTACATGTCACGACACACATGGCATAATGTTATGCATCTAATGCAATTACATGGCATACAATTATGTCATGTATATGTTTCCTTATATGTCATAACTATTTATGGAAATAAAATATGTTTAAGATTTGATTCTCCAAATCAAATCATAATTAAATTAGGAAACAAATTTCCAAATCTAATCACATATTTTATTCATGGAATTATTTGATTAAGGAAAATCTATTTAGGAAACCAATTTCCTAAATCATTAAAACTACTTATGGAAATAAAATATTTTAAGATTTGATTTCCCAAATAAAATCATGATTAAATTAGGAAACAAATTTCCAGAATCTAATAAAATATTTTATTTATTTAAAATATCAATTTCCATAAATACTTCAAACTTTCCAAAAGTGGAAGATTTCCATAAATACTTCTAGACTTTCCAAAATTGAAAAATTTCCATAAATACTTCTAAATTTCCAAAATTAGAAAATTTCCAGAAATACATTATGACTATCGCAAAACCATTTTTACGATTATGTCGAAACACAACCTGGGCTCTGATACCACTGTTGGGTTTCCGGCACCGCGGCGTGTGTGTGTTCGATCACGTTTCGTAAACATGAACACAGCGGAAGCAATAAAAATAATAAATCTACATTTATTACAACACACACAACACACACATGCATATTAGAACAAGTGTAGACATAACCGTAAATTTAAATTTGCAATAAAAGGAAATTTATCTACGTTATACCTTTCGTATGACGTGTAGCGGGAACGGGATCAACTGGAACGATCCTCGCTAGAATCGTCTCTATCCGTATCCATGGCGAGTTCCTCGGGATGACTTCGCTAAGCCACGAGCTTCGTCTTCGTACGGGTTACAAGCCTCGTGTTGAAGACGACGTGATCGAGAGATGATCACGATCCGAATCCAAATTCGGATCCTTATACGAGTTCTCAAAACTCGCTTCTCCGGAGAGGTATTCGTCAACCAATTGACGAATCCTTCATCCTCCACCTTATAGGATTACCGGAGATCGAATCCCCGGTAAGTTATCCGCTGTCGGAGCTCTAACCGTCATCCAAACGACACTCCGACGAGAGGAGAAGAAGCTGTCCAGAAAACTGGACAGCTTGGTGGAGGAGTAGGCGCCGGCCAAAACAAGGAAGCCAAGTGCTCACCTTTTCACCGAGGCCTAGGAAGATCACCGGAGGGTCGCCGGAGGGTTCACCGGCTGAAGCTTGGATGCCGGCAAGGAGCTGGACGGCGGCACAAGGAGCTGGGCGGCAAGCTTAGGGTTGGCGCCGAAAACTCCTTCAATGGGGTGGGCGGTAACTTTTGCTAGGGCTTGGATTAGGGCTTAACAATCCCTTAAGCCCTCTTTTATAGAGAACTAATTCTCTTAATGGTTATTTGATCATAACCATTAGGCCCGTTAACCCGCTCCATTAAGATAAGTTAAAATAAACCAAACCATGATGGTTTATTTTAAGTTAAAACGAACCGAACCAACCTTTGGTTCATTCGTTTAAAATAAACCAAACCCTTTGGTTTATTCTCCTCCATTGGATTAGAACCAAACCATTTTGGTTCATCCATTACGTCTTCATAAGACTCGGCCCATCCACGCTTCCATTGCGACTGAAACGATTTCATGCTCGCTTTATGTTTGGTCCAACCAAACCTAGTTTCTCTCGGTCTGAGAATCCCATTCTCAAGCTCGTTTTAAATCCTTCGGATTACGCTCGTTGTGCGTGTGACCAAATAGGTTCTCGATTTATGTTGGCCGTCTATAATTAACCATTAATTATAGAACGATCATGAGTGGCACCTAGTAGTACATCATGATCCCCAATTAACTGAAAAGATCAACGGTTGATCCAGAACTATTTCTGAAACCCTTCAGTAGCTCGAATGAATCGTGCCCCATTCCCTTCACTCATCTTATACCCACTTGGTTCAGGACATGGTCTATTATGTCAGTCCCCACTAGGCTGACTACGTCACACCTAGCCCAAGTATCATTTCCTCGTCCTACGGATTCTAGTTACTCCACATGTATCGAAGAGTACCTTACTCTAAACATGTAATGCTTTGGCCAAAGACTTTAGTAACAATCCGACGAGAGGCCATGGGTATACATCTCCTCGCAAGGAGTGGTGAATCCTTTATAGGCTATTCAAACACCTTCGATCACTTCGACTTATACCCAATCATCCCGGGTCCACATCTCCTTAGAGATGCTTGCTTAAGATGTCAAAGCATAAGTCTCTATGATCAAGATGACTTGAATACCGCAAGTCAAAGGAACATTGCACTTAAGCCACAGTAAGAACTTCATTGACATATCTATATATGGAGAGAACCATATGAAGTCTTACGGCTGGTCACTCCAATGAACTAGTTACCATAACTAGCATCCACGATTAACTCCGGACATCACTATGTCTCCAGCCAGTGAGAATCAGCTGCTTGGATACACCAAGAAGTATACCTCGTGCTAGTCTCGACAGAATTGATGGTATCCAAATCCATCAATTCATCGACTAGGGATTATTCCGATACATCACAATTACACATGTAGAGATACTCACTAGTTGTGATCCAATCACAAATTCTCTCATGCTGTGAATCGTATCGTGGACATTCTGTAAATGAGTTTAAGATCCAATCAATTACATAAAACATGTATACTCAAATAGTGAATCTTTATTTATCATATAAATGGTTCATACATAAGGCGATTGCCTTAGGACATCTCTCATATATTACTAACAGTATCCATCTTGGGATGATGGATGTGTTTTTTTCTCCTTGAAGAGGAGAAGTTATTGGGAGAATATGACATCAATTGGGAAATTGATGGAACTTTTGAGAGACCCAATTTGGAAATTGGGAGAGTAAATGGGATTGCCTCTCTTGAGTGATATTGGACTTATCACTAGGAAGATGGTAGGCATCCTAAGTATTGTTGGACCAAGGGGGAGATTGTAAGATCTCATTGGGACATGAGACATTGACCTCCTTGGAGAGGAAACCTTTTTTGATGTTAGTCAAAAAGGGGGAGAATGTTTGGGGGAGAACTTTTGGTGAGTGTTTACCAATTTGGGATAATTGGTAAGGGATTTGAGTTAGTGTTCTAACTCAATAATTTGTTTGGTTTTTGTCAAACATCAAAAAGTGGGAGATTGTTGGTGCAATCAGCCCAGGTCACGATTGACCAGGACTTGAGTTTGACTCGAGTGATGTTTTGATGTTCAACAAAAATATATGACAATGTAATTGTCATGGGAAAGTCCAAGTCTTAGGTACTTGGCATGGAAAGTCCAAGTTGGACACTTGGCATTTGGGAAAGTCCAAGCATGGGTCATGGCAATGTAAAGTCCAACATGGGTTGGCAAGGAAAGTCCAAGCATGGTCTTGGCATGAAAAGTCCAACATGGGTTGGCAAGGAAAGTCCAAGCATGGTCTTGGCATGGAAAGTCCAACATGGGTTGGCAAGGGAAAGTCCAAGCTTGAGTCTTGGCATTTGAGAAGTCCAAGGGTTTGATATTGGCGGCGTAAATTCCAAGCGGGAGTCTTGGCAGCATAAGTCCAATGGTTGGCGGCGTAAAGTCCAAGCGGAGTCTTAGCGGCGCAAGTCCAAAGTGCCTTGGCGGTGTAGACACCGTTAGCATGACATAGCCGATGGAAGCATCTGACGGTTAGTGCGATGGATGAACAAGTCATGGATGACTTGGAGGGATCCGAGAGGCGTGAGGCTGATGGAGGTGGCTAGAAGGCTTAGGTCTAGGCTAAGGGTGGTCTAGCAAGTATGGGGGAACCATACTTGGGTTAAAACATCATGTTTGAGGTGTGCCAGTCGACTGGTGCCATGTGGCAATCGACTGGACCGAGTTAACTAGGGTTTGACTGCGGGTTATGTGGCCTAGCAGTCGACTGCCAGAGGTGGGCAGTCGACTGATGGCTCGAGCAGTCGACTGATCGCATGATCAGTCGACTGGTGCTCGGGAATTCGGCCACAGAATGGAGTCGAGACTCGACTGGTCGAGTGAGGACTCCATCAGTCGACTGATGTGTATGATCAGTCGACTGATAGTAGATCCGTTGGACTTATCCAACGTGGATCTAGCCATTGTCTCACGACAACAGGGGCATCACTCGACTGATGGTCCCGATCAGTCGACTGATCAACTTTTTCCAACACAGGTTGAAGCTTTATAAGGAGCTCGTGATGGAGGAAAATGCAATGGTTCTTTGAGGCGATTTGGGGCGAGTTGCTGCTGCAATTCAGGGTCTCCAAGTGCTACTCGATCAACCTAGCGATCACGCATTCAAGAGCATTTGTAAAGTGTTTTTCTTTACTTGTTTTGCTTTGTATTTCATTATATTTGCTTGTATCTTTTGATTATAGTTGTAATCATCTTGTACGAGGTTTCTCCGCCTCCGGATTGTTCCGAGAAGGAGTGTTTATTATAGTGGTGTGTGATTGGCATCGCTAGGGTTCGTACGAACCCGATCCGTGGAGTAGGAACCATTCGGTTCCGAACCACGTTATATCCTTGTGTTAGCGTGTTGTTCATTTTGTTATCATTATTACTTTTCTATTTCCGCTGCGCTAACGAAATTGTAGAAACAAACGCGAAAGAATTCCATTGACGCTATTCACCCCCCCCCTCTAGCCGTTCCAAACGATCCCTAACAGACTGGTCCTGTAGCCGTTGCCCAATAACGGCCACTTTCCATGTTGGATACCATCCAACGGTACTGGCATCAGTCGACTGATCCTACCATAAGTCGACTGATGCTCGATCAGTCGAGTGCTCAACTGAGTCGACTCCATTCTGTGCCCGTGCACAGTGCCATCAGTCGACTGCCATTCCCTGGTAGTCCACTATTGTCGACATCAGTCAACTGCCAGTCCATGTCAGTCGACTGCCAAGCACTAAACTGGTATTATACTAGTCGATCAACCCATCGACTCAGATTAGTCAACTGCCATTCCCTGGCAGTCGACTGGTGTCGAGAAAACCCATTCGACACTTGGCCAAATGGCCAAGTTTCACCTAAGAGCTACCCCTTCCCGGGTTACATTCGCTCACTCTCATCTCTCGGAGTCCCTCGCCTTCGAAGTTCTCTTCGTTCTCGGCCACGTCCCTCGGCAGCATCAGGCGCACAGCTCTGTAATGCTCCTTCGTGTCTCTTGCCTCGAAGTCTACTTCCTCCGTCTTCACTCCAAGCTTCTCGTCCGGCGGTCCCTCGGATGCTCCAAGCGCACGGCTTCCGCAAAGTTATCCTTCACCGACTCAAGGCACGAGTCATGAGATGTGAAACTCGCCACGACTCCATGTGCGAATTACTAAGTCCTGCACGACTTCAACGCACATATCAAATCAACATAACACACTAACTTAAACCCTTTGCCACACACATCAAAACCTTATCATGGCAAGAGATTGCCCTAACACGACTGCCGTGAGTCGACTTGAGTTTGACTGTCGTTTAAGAGCTGGAATTGCTCTGGCAGTCGACTGTTCATTGGAGAAGTCGACTGATGTCGATGGCGATCGGCGATCGCTAAGGACGATGACGCCGGTGTGTCGAACGAGCGCTCCGTGGCCGATCGGGCAATCGACTACGGTCTTGTAGTCGACCGCCAATGTTAGCGATCGTATCAAGAGATCTGTTGGAGTTTTTTCAGCGTGGATCGAGCCGTTGTCTCATGACAACAGTGGCATCAGTCGACTGGTGACTTATGGCAGTCGACTGATAGGCGGAAATCCAGGTCGCGCGCAAGGATAAAAGGAGCTCGACGGGAGGGTTTTTAGCAGTGATTTCTTGGATGTTTTTGAGGCGATTTGCTGCTGCAAATCAGGGTCTTCAACCACGATTCAAGCGATCAACAAGCAAGCAATCGAAAGGCATTTGTAAAGCGTTCTCTTTACTTATATTGCATTGTATCTCATTTTATTTGCATGTTGTTATTTGATTATGGTTGTAATCTTATTGTAAGAGGTTTCTCCACCTCCGACTTGTATTGAGAAGGAGTATTTATCATAGTGGTGTGTGATTGGCATCGCTAGGGTTCGTACGAACCCAATCCGTGGAGTAGAAACCATTTTGCTTCCGAACCACGTTATATCCTTGTGTTAGCATGTTGTTCATTTCGTTATCGTTATTACTTTTCTATTTCCGCTGTGCTAATGAAATTGTAGAGACGAACACGCGATCAAATTCCATCATCGTACGACAACGCGCTATTCACCCCCCCTCTAGCGGGCGCACAGGTCCCAACAGAAACTAAAAGATCTGGGGAGCTTCTATATTCCATGTTATATAGGGACAACCCTGATTAGCAAAGCCTTCTGTGACTTGGGCGCGAGTGTGAGCCTGATGCTCTATACCTTATGCAAAAATCTAGGGTTGGGAAATTTGAAGTTCACTATTATGACATTACATCTAGCTGACCACACATACCGATACCCACTAGGGATTCTAGAAGATGTGCCTGTGAAGGTGGGAAACTTTACACTTCCAACCGACTTTGTGGTCATGGAGATGGAAGAGGATCCGAAGATACCTGTCATCCTTAGGCGACCATTTTTAGCAACTATCGGAATGGTTATTGATTTCAGGAATCACAAGCTGACCCTAAGAGTGGGAGAGGATAAGATGGAATTTGAGCCTGCTAGTATGGGAAGTTGTAGACTCGCGTCAGGGAAGTATGTGATTCCAGCTAGAGCTAAGGAGGAAATCATATATAAAGTTCTCGAGACAGATGAATGGAGGTTTATAGAACCTCCGGAGCCAAGTTGATAATGGAGTGTGGTCGAGCTAAAAGACCTTAAACAAAGTGCTTCTTGGGAGGCAACCCAAGTTTAGTTTTTAGGTTTTCTTTTTATTGTATTGCATTCATTTGGTTAATTTGAACTTTGATTTCCATTTCATTTAGCATTAGAACCAGAAAGAACTTGCTAGGTAAAAATAAAAATCAATTTTAGCTAACACGGCAAGGCGTGTGAGAAAATTCAGACCGTTGTGCATGAAAGGAGAAAAATAGGGGGGCACACGACCTGACCATGTATTTTCACACAGTCGTGTCCCACTTTCCACGGGCACACACCGCATGGCCATGTGTTTTCACACGGTCGTGTCATGGAGGGGTTAAATGGAACACGTCGTGCATTTCCACCACAAATGCACCATGTGTTTTGATTTCTCTTGCCCAAGCCATGTGGATCCCTCTTCCCCACCACCTAGAATCTTTTCCAACCTTCAAGGAAGCCAAAAGAAGAAAGGATGAGGAGGACAAGGCAAGTAGCACCCCGATCTACTACCTCAGAGCGAAGAGCAAGGAGAACAGATGCCCCTCAAGCTCCGGAGTAAGGTAACGCCTTACCAACCCTTCTCTTTCGTAATAATGAGCATAGGGAAAGATTTGATATGCTTTCTACTAGAAAAATCACCGCTACTAGGTATCTTGATGAAGATCTCTTAGAATCCCTAGGTTTGTTTGGTGACATTAAAGCCCTATTGGCAAAAATAGGGTGGGAAGAGATAATGGGAATAAGACACCCAACATAAGATAGTTTTAGAATTTTTTAGTTCTTTAGAAGTGGAAATCTTAACGGGAAGAGACAGCAAAGAGGGTAGGATTACCTTTAGGATATTCAACATTGAGCATGAATGGACACTACACCAATGGAACACATGCTTTGGCTTGCCTAGTGGGGGAGAGAAAAGAACCCCTATCAGGTTTAACTCTCGGACCTTTTGGACCGAACTGACAGGAGAGCACGCTTATGACCCTTCTAGGGCTAAAGCGTCGCACCTCCAAAATTCTATTTTCCAATACCTACACCGAATCATGGCAAGTACTATTTTTGGTCGTGGGGAGAGTGACGGTGTAGTGAGAGCTAGTGAGCTGATTTGCTTATGGGACATGCTACAAGAGAGGAGTAGCATTGATGTAGGGTCCCACTTCATTAGACACTTAGTGAAAATGGGCAAAGCAACGAGAGGAGAGATTAATGTGGGGGGCCTACTTACCTACATTTGTCATAGGATGGGGTACGACTACACCGCACTAGATAGCATAGAGGGGAGCCTTAGGATTGACTTAGTAGTGTGTATGACCATGAAGATGGTAGTGAGAGACGGACACTCCTTGTGCTTTGTAAGGAAAAACCTATCATCCCTTAGGCTCCCCGACCCTGATCGTACCACCATCACCACACACACCAACTGGCACCTTGACCTGATAGTGGAGTCCCCGCCATATGAGGGACCATCTACATTGGCACCCATCTCTCCCCCTTTACATCATTCTCCCTCCAGTCCATGCATTCATAGGATCCCAGCTAGTCCACGTTGACATGAGCCTGCACCTGCACCACCACCTTTTTCTACTTTTGAGCAGGATACAGGTACATCTGCATATGATTTTTCATAGTTCCGATCACACCTCGACAACATATACTCCGAGCAACAGACGCAGAGGCAGCGATGGGAGGAGCAGAGCGCCTACACACAGGCAGAGTTTCAAGGTTTCCAGGAGAACTTCTAGCGGGCCAAGGATTTCTACGACGAGACCCACATCTACTTCCAGGAGGAGGCTGCCCGATGCCACGAGGAGGCCATCTACCGCCAGGAGATGCGGTAGCATATGTGAGCTCAACAGGCACAGTGGGCTAGGGAAGAGGAGCACTGAACAGCCGCTGCATCCACCATCTCTCAGATCGACCACATATACATGTGGCATCAACGACTCAACAACAGGTTCTCCCAGGATCTCGAGATGCCGAGGCTACCAGACATTCCACCTCGTCCACCATACTAGAGGTATGCTTCGCTAAAGTCTGGGGGGGGCCCCCGAGTTTTGATTTATTTTGTTTCTAGCAGTAGTTTCTTTCCTGTCATTTGCATTTGTTTTAGTTAGCATTCATTTGTTCATACATATAATTTTTAGTTTTGTCAGTACTTAATTTTTGCTATCTTTAAGCTACCTCAGTAGTATTTTTAGAGTTTTCCTTTATGAGTTGTTTCAATGGATATCTTAACTTTATTACCTCGTGGCATTTTATTTTATTTGCTCTAATGAATGTTCTAGTCTTACACTGGTTAGCTTTTATTTTACATATACACATGACAAACTTTCCGAAAGAGAGAGTCTAATACATACCTAGTTATGATTCATCTCAGTAGTCTAGTACTTTGGAATCCACAGGCGACCCTAAGTTTAGCATTTTAGTTACTGGAGATGCTCGTATTGTGTAAGCCCATTCGGAAAAATCAAAATACCAGTGAGCCAAAAAATATAAAAAAAAAAGAAGAGAGAAAAAGAAATGAAAAAAAAAGAAAAGAAAGAAGAAAAAGAGATTATGAGGGATAAAAAAATAGTTGTCGTGGGTGAAAATGGTTAGGTGCCCCTTTGAGACAAATTAGGTTACTGGGGAAACACCTACCAATTTCTCTCAATACCAAGCACACCTTTGAGACTTTATGCTAGATCTAGAGAACGACCCTCGCTTTGGACAGGTATGTGCCTAAGATTCGGAGACCTTAAGAAAGCTATAGGATGACGACTTAACTTATCATGGAATGAGTATCCCCTAAGAAGATTCGCTTTGCACAAGCACGAGGAGTTAACTTAGTGAATTTCTATAACATATCTATTTGTCTTTAATTGCAAATACCACTTGATAAATCTAGTTAATATGCTAAGTATGGAACAATACCTTTTTAAAATTTCATGGCATTGAGGTTTGCTTGAGAACAAGCAAAGATCTAAGTCTTAGGAAATTGATGTGAGCGAAACATATAGGGTTTTAGGATTAGTTTTCGCTCACATCTCGTTTCATTTTATGTTTGTTTCATGCATATTCTACTTTATTTTGCATGCATTTCCTGTTTTCTGATTCAGAGATCTACTATTTGTACTTTTGTGTGCAGGATAGCATTCCATGAGGAAAACGGCGCGCTTTCAGAGCAAAAAGGAGGCATTTAGCAGCTGGACATAGAATGGGACACGACCTAGGTGTGTGGCTACACACGCCGTGTCCAGGGTTCGAAAATGGCCACCACAGTCTTACACACAGCCTTCATTTATTCTTGAGTTTTTATCGTAACGAGGAGAGAGGGACTGTCTCTCTACCTCAAGCTTTTTGGTATTGTGTATTCGTTATCACCTACCTCCAACGAGAAGGAGATTGTTTTAGTGAATTTCCCTCTATGTGCGATCTCGGATCGCTAGGGCCTTGGATTAGCAACTGACCAGTTGTGAACCAAGTAAAAACAAACCTTGTCTTTTATATTTCCTCTGCGTTCTCACTCTATTAATTGTTTCATATCGAACAAATGAAAGGAAATTGTTTTGCGCTATTAACCCCCCCCCCCTCTAGCGGTCATTTAGATCCAACAATTGGTATCAGAGCAGTGGCGCTAAGATTTGATGCAACCACCAATCTAGCAATAAGTTTTAAGTTTTCTTTTCGTTTTTGGTTTTTCGATTCGAAGATTTAAGACTTTTAGTTTCATTAATTTCCTTTCTTCCGCACTACTAATCCAAGATGAAAGTCTTTGTACCTTCTTTTTGTTTTTTTTCATTGCGAGGTGTTTCTTTTTTTCTTAAATGGACCATCTCGAAGGGTTGGGCACCGTACGACCTCCGTTTTACACCGGAGACGACTTCCATTACTGGAAGGGTCGGATGGAATGCTTTCTAAAAACCCAAATTGGGATGTGGATCATAATCCAAATCGGATTCACACTTCCTAGCAATAAAGTTGGTGAATCATTGGATTACGATCATTGGACGAACGACATGAAAAGACAAGTGGAAGCCGACGCCAAGACTACCCAAATTCTACAATGTGGTTTGTCCAAAGAGGAGCTTAACCGCGTCGTCCCCTTCATCAGTGCGAAGGACCTATGGAACAAGCTCGTCAAGCTCCACGAAAGAACCGACGATGTTAAGGTATGTAAATGCAATTTATTTTTTAATAAATGGTATAACCTTAAGATGTAGGAACACGAGATGGCAGAAGTGTTGGTGCAGTAGACACCTAAGTCGAACCTAAAGTTTTGATTATAGAAAAAGACACAAAGTTAAGATCATATTGTTATCTCACGAGATGAATCAAGTATGCAGGAATGCTAAGCTAAGCTGAAGGTTAGCGACACTCGGAGGGAACTGTGGTGGTCGGGTGACACCTGGAGGACTTCGGAGGGAGCCGAAGAAATTAGGTTGAGATTGGAAGTAAAGATTCAAAGGTAAAGGTTGAGGTAAGCTCATGTGAGTGAGTGTAAGTAAGGTTGTGTCCTCCATACGGGGACGTCCTTAGGAGACAATCCGACTAAGACATCCCATGGAAGGTCTATGTTGAGATCGGACGGTAAGTGGTCGTCGAACTCACATATATATGTTTCATTTTCAAGCTAACATTCAATGCAGTAAGAAATCCTGAGGATCAGTCGACTGCCAGCTTCCATCAGTCGACTGATGTTGGCATCAGTCGACTGATGGTGTTAAACAGTCGACTGTTGGTCAAAGATCATCCTCAAAGAGAGTCAAATGTTATCCCCTTTTCCAAGGGTGATGTGGCCTCTTTTGAATGGAGCTTCATCTCAATGATTAGAGTTTCTCAAGGCTATAAAATTAGAGGTTCACCACACCATTCTCATCATTCTAAGAGCCTCCAAGTGCTTCCGATACGCTGCGACTCTCTAACACTCCTACGACGATGAAGCGGTGTCGAAACAACGACGACAAGAGCTCAATCTTTTCATCTACAAGTCGTCGGTAAAAGTATTCTTAGAGTTCAATCATTCCTTATAATTCTTGGTTTTATTATCGTGCTTTTATCGTAATAAGGAGAGTGGGAGTGTCTCTCTACCTCAATCTTTTTCGTGCTTTTGCAATCGTCTACTCCGACCTCCAACGAGGAGGAGTACTTTAGTGATTTGCCCTCCGTACATGGTCTAGGACCACTAGGGCCTTGGATTAGTAGCTGGAAGGCTGTGAATTAAGTAAAAAATGATTTTTGTACTTTACATTCCACTACATTTTACTCTTATCACTTATCGAATCGACGAACGAAGGAAGAATTTGTTTTGCGCTATTTACCCTCCCCTCTAGCACTCATATCAATCCAACAAGTGGTATCAGAGCCGGGGGTGCTACGATTTGGTGAAACCACCAATCTATTAACTTTTAAATATTTTTTGTTTATTTTTGGTTTTACAACTTTTTCATTTCGTTTGATTTCGTTCTCCCGCACTACTAATCCAAGACGAAAAGTCTTGGTACATTTGGTTGTTTTTGTTTTTGCGAGGTATTATTTTTTATCTAAATGGCCCATCTCGAAGGGTTTAGCACTGTCCAACCTCTATTTTACAATGGAGACAACTTCCGTTACTAGAAGGGTCAGATGGAGTGCTTCCTAAAGACCCAAATCGAGATGTGGATTGTAATCCAAACCGGATTCACGGTTCCTACTAATGAAGTGGGTGAATCATTGGATTACAATCAATGGACGAATGCCATGAAAAGACAAGTGGAAGACGATGCCAAGGCGACCCAAATCCTTCAATGTGGCTTGTACAAAGAGGAGCTAAACTGCGTCGGCCCCTTCATCAGTGCAAAGGACCTTTGGAACAAGCTCGAAGAGCTACACGAAGGAATCGACGACGCGAAGGTGTGTAAACGTGACTTACTTTTCAATAAGTTGTATAATCTTAAGATGTAGGAACATGAGACGGTGACACAACTACACGCCCGTATTTAAGACATCGTCAAAAGCCTACACTCCATCGGGCAAAAGGTCGAAAACCGAGATCTTATAAGGTATGCTTTAAATGCTTTTCCTAGGACTACCTTGTGGGTATACATGATTGATGCTTACAAGGTTTCTAAGGACCTTTCAAATATTAGACTAGATGAATTATACTCTGAATTTGAACTCCATGAACAATCTAATTCAGCTACCGAGAAGGGTATTTCTTTACTAGTAGGTTCGAAGATGAAACCCGCAAACAAACCACACCCCAAGGAAGAGGACGAGTACGAGTCGAAAGTAGACCCCGAAATGGAAACCGAACTAGTTAATCTAGTTTGGAAAATGATCAAAAGACGAAGACGACCCGTCAATCAAGGTAAATCTAAATCTAACTCTAATTATAGATGTTTTGAAAGCAACAGGTTCGGACACATCAAATCGGAGTGTCCGAAACTCAAGAACAAAGCACCCAAGACCAAGAAAGCACTTAACGCTACTTGGGAAGAATCGTCGGAGGAAGAAGACGACAACCTCGTCTTCATGGCCAAGCCGATCAAACCCAAACAAGAGTCCGAACTTGAGGAAGAGTCCGATTCCAAATCCGACGACGGATCACTATTCAAGACAAGCCAAGGATCCATATCCAGCTCAAAAGGCTCACTCAAGGTAAGTCAGTCTATAATTAGCACTTTGTATAATGCAATTAAATTTTTAACTAGAAAATTAGCTAAGTCCGAGTCCAAGGTCGAGACCTTAGTTGAGGAGGTTAAACTCCTTAAACACTAGGTCTCCCTAACCTCTTCGACTAGTCAAGTTCAAGAGGAGGACTCAACTCGAGTTGAAAAGCTCGAAGTTAAGAACTCACCTTTGAAAAGTCAAGTCGAAGACCTTAGGCATACGTTGGAAAGGTTCACTTTGGGATCCAAGGGACTTGACCTTTTACTTGGATCACAAAGGGTCATGTACAACAAGGCCGAGCTTGGGTTTAGCTCAACTACGACTAACAAGTCATAGATGTCGATTGTAAGTCAAAACAAAAAACATGTCCAAGCATGGCTCCCTAAGACTATTTTTTTTCTAAATTAGGATCTAAAAAGTACTGGGTTCCTAAGGACAAAATCCATTATGTGGAAAAGCCGAACCGATTAAATAGTCCAGGGGAGCTAGTACAAAATTTATTTGTGCTATTAATTAGATTTTGCATGCTTAGGTATTTTTTCTTTTTATTTTTAGAATGGTTAGATAGGACCTATACCTAGACAATTATTGATAACATAATACTAGGATGCGGCGAGATGATAGTACGCTAGGAAAGCGAAGTCCCATGTGTCCAAGTTAGATAAGGCATATCTAGCTCGGTGAACTCGACTAAGTGGAACTAGCTGAAGCTACCTCGCCGTATCCTTAACTAGTTAGACCAAAAAATAATTTTAAGTGAATTAAGTTATTATTTTCTCAAATTTGGCTTTGTCTAAGGAAGTGGTCGTTGTTCCGATCAAAGAAGACCTCTGTGCCTCGCCACGACCTGGAAGCCAATTTCTTGAAAAGGTGACTTGACGAGCTTAGGATTAAATCCGAATCTAACCCAAGGTTGACTAGTTTCAATTCATTAAAGTTGATCAAGTAAAATTGAAGTTATCTCACAAGAACACATAAGGATAACGTGTTTGATCATATAGATGATCTAGGACTAATAATTTTCAACCAACCTTTAAATTTCAAATATCCGATCCAACTACTATATGTGTAGGATCAATGGATGTTGGACAGTGGGTGCTTCCGACACATGACCGGGGACCAACTTAAATTTTTAAAACTTATATTCAAACGACAAGGATCAGTATCTTTCGAAAACAATGACAAGCTCAAAATCATCGGATCAAGTGATATTGAGCTAAATTCAAATTTTACAATTCAAAATATTTTATTAGTCGAAGATTTTGAATACAATGTACTTAGTGTAAGTCAATTGTGTGATAATAACTATAAGGTCATATTCCTAGAAAATGAATGCTTAATTAAAATTAATACAACCACTAAAACAATACTTAAAGGAAATAGGAATAGCAACATCTACATTATTAATCTACCTAACTCCTCAACCAAGTGTCTTATAACACAATAAGAGGAATCTTGGTTGTGGCACCGACGATTTGGTCACTCGCACCCAATAATCGTTCACAAGATGAGTCAGAGTGGCTTAGTCAGAGGTTTGCCTAACCTTAACAACTTAGACAATAAAATCTGTAATGCTTGTCAACAAGGTAAACAACCTAGGGCACAACATCAACTAACTAATCAAGAACGAACCAAAAGTGTGCTTGAGCTTCTACATTTGGATCTATTCAATTCACATGGAGCCAAGTCACTTAATGGGAGTCAATTTTTGCTTAGTCATAATTGACGACTATTCTAGGTTTACCTGGGTTAGATTCCTTAAACACAAAAGTGACACCTTAGACCAACTCATTAACTTGTGTAAGTTAATCAAAAACCAAAAGAACCTTAAAATTAAAAGACTTAGAAGCGATCATGGTGGTGAATTCGAAAACCACAGGTTCACAGATTTCTATAACCTAAACGGATACCACCATGAATTCTCATGTCCTAGAATCCCATAACAAAATGGCCTAGTCGAGTGGAAAAATAGAACCCTACAAGAAGCCGCTAGGACTATGTTGAATGAATACAACCTTCTTGATAGGTTTTGGACAGAAGCCATCAGTATGGCTTGTTATGCCCAAAATAGAATCCTAATGGTTAAGAGGCACCTTAAGACCTCATACGAAACCTACCATGACAAAGTACCTAACATTAAATACTTTAGGGTATTTGGTTGTAAGGTACATATCCTAAACACTAAGGACTACCTAGGAAAGTTCAAATCCAAAACCTCCACCGAAATCTTCCTAGGATACTCAACTACGAGTAGAACCTATAGGGTATATAACAATGACACCCTTAAAATTGAGGAAACCATAAATGTAGTATTCGACGAAGGACATGAACCTACAAAACCCTTAGTAGAACAAATTGACGAACCAACTCATACCAAACTTGACTCTGACCATGAAATCGAGTCCAGTATTAATCCTAACCCAAGTCAGTCTAGGGTTCAATCAAATCATCCTATCGACCAAGTGATAGATGATCCTAACCCAAGTCAGTCAAGAATTCAATCAAGTCATCCTATCGACCAAGTGATACGTGATCCTAACCTAGGGGTTCGAACTAGAGCGTCATATCGAAACCTCAGTCAAATTTCCTTTATTTCGAAAATCAAACCCAAGTCAATTGAACAATCTCTTCTTGATCCCGATTGGATTATTACAATGCAAGAAGAGCTAGCTCAATTTACTAGGAACGAAGTTTGGGAATTAGTACCACTACCTAAAGATAAATCAATTATTGGAACAAGGTGGGTATTCCTAAACAAACTTGATGACAAAGGTGAAGCAGTTAGAAACAAAGCGAGATTAGTTGCAAAACGGTTTAAACAAGTAGAAGGGTTAGATTACGATGAAACCTATGCCCATGTAGCTAGATTAGAATCCATCCAAATGTTGTTGGCATACGCTGCACATCGAGGATTCAAGTTATTTCAAATGGATGTTAAGTCAGCATTTCTGAATTGACTTATTAAGGAAGAAGTATACGTTAGCCAACCCCCAGGATTTGAAAGCCTAGACAAACCCAACCATGTCTTTAATCTCAAGAAAGCTTTATATGGACTAAAACAAGCTCCTAGAGCTTGGTATGAGAGGCCTCCTATGTACCTTAAGTCTAAGGGGTTTAGCCAAGGTTTAGTCAACCCGACCCTTTTCGTAAAAACCATAGGCAAAGAAATTTTAAAGACCAAATCTACGTAGATGACATAATCTTTGGAACCACTAACTCAATCTTACTAAACGAGTTTATTTCACTCATGGAAAGTGAATTTAAAATGAACTTAGTAGGAGAATTAAATTTCTTTCTAGGACTACAAATTAAACAAACTAAGGAAGGAATCTATTTACATCAACAAAAATATGCTAAGGAATTAATTAACCGATTCGGAATGCAAAATGCTAAAATCATTAATACACCCATGGCAACAAATGTTAATATAGGAGAAGATGTAGACGAAAAACCTATTGACCTAAAATACTATAGGAGCACCATAGGGAGTCTCCTTTACTTAATTGTGAGTCGACCCGACATACTATTCGTAGAAAGTATGTGTGCAAGGTTCCAAACCTGTACTAAGGAGTCTCACCTAACATTAGTTAAGCGTATCATTAGGTATCAAAAAGGCATACTAAGCATAGGTATTTGGTACCCTAGATCTACTGAGTTCGAACTAATCGGCTACTCCGACTCAGACTATACCGGTAGTAAACTCGATAGAAAGAGAATGAGTGGTTGCTGTCAACTTCTCGGCTCGAGTCTAGTGAGTTGGTGCAGTAAGAAGCAATATTGTGTTGTCTTATCTACCATCGAAGCCAAATACGTTGCAATGGGTGAGTGTGTGGCTCAGCTTCTTTGGATGAAGCACACTCTCCAAGACTTTAACTTAAACTTCAACAATATTAAGACTCACATAGATAATATTAGCTCAATCAACTTAACCAAGAATCCCATATGCCACTCTAGGACCAAACATATAGAGGTCAAGTGTTGGAACGTATGTTGCCAGCTAGAGGGGGGTGAATAGCCCTTAATCGTCGTATGGTGGAATTTACTCATTGATTGCTTGTCTACAAATTCGTTAGCACAAGCGGAAATATAAACAATAAAGACAAAGAAATAAGTAAAAGAAATCAAATGCTAACACGGCGATGTAACATGGTTCATGGCCTTGCCACTAATCCACGACCCGATTCGTCCAAGGTAAATAACGCCTTAAACCTTCCACTAATATCTCCTTTGCACAAAGTCTTGGACTTTCTGAGCCGCAAAAACTGCTTTTTGCATTGCGAAAACCCCAGAAGTCCGGCCACGGATTCGTGTGAAGATATATAAAAATAAAAAACATGTATGTGCTAAGTAAACCTAGACCTACCTTAGATCTAGAATGTGAGAGTGTTACCCTCGATGCGACACCCTTCGCTTATCCCGCTCGTCCAAACGTTTCGCCGGAACTCAAGAGTGTCAAGTGAACACTCCTCTATTGGTATCCACATGGACAAATTGGTGGAGAAAATACCTTAGAGTGTGCTAGCACTCTTTAGGAATTTTGGCCAAGGAGGAAAGGGGAGCTTGAGAGGATGATCCAAGGAAGAAGATGAAGTTGGAGTAACTCACAAAAATGAATTTTTACATCTAATGCAAATCAAGTGGCCGGCCACTTCATGGAGAGGGGGTTACATGCATGCATGTAACTCCAAGAGCAACTGGCTCTTCGTCTCCCTCATGAGGTGGCACCCCATGATGTGTCAATGATGATGTGGAACATCATCATTGGCCGGCCATGCCAAGTCATCATCATGACATGACATTTGTTCAAGTCAAACTTGACCTTTCATCTTCCCTCTCAAGTCAAGTCAAACTTGACCTCTTATCTCCCATGGTTGATCAAATCCAACCATTTGATTCAAGTCAATTTAATTTAATGAATCTCTATTCATTAATTTAAATTGATTTGATGAATCAAATCTAAATTAGACTCATTCAACACTTGAATCAAATTGAGTCCAACTCAATTAGTCTAATTAGGATTACACTTAATCCAATTTGGTTCATCACATGAACTTAATCCTCATGGTTCATCATATGAACATAATCTCCATCTAATTTCCCTTTGTGTGTGACCCTATAGGTTCTTGTAACGTTGGCAATGTCCCTAAACTTATTTAGGAACATAAGCAATGAGCGGTATCTAGCAACACATCATTGCTACCCAAGTTACAAGAATGTTGAGCTCCAACATCACCTTTGTGACTACTAATTGTGACTCTCACAATATATGACAATGTCCCTCTATCCTTGACATCTAGATTGACCAATTGAGGCATAGACCGTGTCATCCTCGGTACAATCTATATCTTGAACTCAAAGTAGACTCACTCTAATCAAACGAGCTCAATATCTCATATTGACTCATTTGGGCATGGCCATGCACTTCGTGGTCTCACTCTATCAAGAATATCGATGTCACCCCCATCATATAGGAGGGATAGATCCCATCTACATCACTCACATCCCTCCGCATAATTTGTTACATATCCAGTAATCACCTTTATAGTCCACCCATTTACGGGTGACGTTTGACGAAGCCAAAGTATGCAACTCCTTATGTAGGGAACCATGGTGACTTCAGGTCTAAGGACTAATAGTCATACTAATAGCCACATGAGAAAGTATATGACACTCATATAACGATCCATGATACTTTCTCATGGCGGGTCATTCAGTATACATTCTCCAATGCATACCCATGTGTCAACTTTATATCTCATATCCATGACTTGTGAGATCAAGTCATCGAGTTGACCTACATGCTAGTCTCTACGCATTAACATTGTCCCTGAATGTTAATACTTGACTAGGAATGATTAAGAGTAGTGTTCTCTATATCATCTCATTATCGATTCAACCAATCGATTGATATAGATAAGAACCTACTACTCAAGGACATTATTATATTTAGTTATTTGGCACCAATACAAGTAAATATAATAACCATGCCTTTATAAATAGGAATATGATACAATAAAGTCCATACAACAATCATCACATTTTGGCTCTAGGGCTTTCACTAAGAATCTCCCACTAGCACTAGTGTCTATCACCGTAATATCTAATACCCAAAGACCTAGTGTGACCATCATACTTTTTTTGTGCCAAAGCCTTGGTCAAGGGATCTGCGATGTTAGCCTCTGTGGATACTCTGCAAATCTTCACATCTCCTCTATTGATAATCTCTCGAATGAGATGGAAGCACCGATATATTCGGCCTCTGTTGTAGAATCAGCAATTGTGTCCTTCTTAAAACTCTTCCAGCTCATAGCGCCACTATTCAAGCAAAACATGAACCCTGACTGCGATCTATAATCATCCTGGTCAGTTTGGAAGCTGACATCACTGTAACCCTTTACAGCTAGCTCCTCATCGCCTCCAAATATCAAGAAATATTCTTTAGTCCTTCTCAAGTACTTAAGAATATTCTTGACTGCAATCCAGTGATGCTCACCTTGATTTGACTGGTATCTACTCGTCATGCTCAAAGTATACGAGACATCAGGATGAGTACACAGCATGGCGTACATGATAGATCCTATAGCAGATGCGTAAGGGATCTTATCCATGCGGTCTCTCTCCTCTCTAGAAGAGGGACTTTGAGTCTTCGAAAGACTCACACCATATGACATCGACAGAAGTCCCTTCTTGGAATTCTGCATGACAAACCGTAGTAATACCGTGTCAATGTATGTACTCTGACTTAGGCCAAGCAATCTCTTAGATCTATCTCTATAGATCTTGATGCCTAGAATACAGGCTGCTTCACCTAAGTCCTTCATTGAGAAGCACATTCCCATCCAAGTCTTCACAGACTGTAGCGAAGGGATGTCATTCCCAATGAGTAGTATGTCATCCACATACAATACAAGGAAGATAACTGTGTTCCCATTAACCCTCTTGTATGTTAGCGAAAGCCCTAGAGCCAATCATGTGATGATTGATGTATGGACTTTATTGTATCATATTCCTATTTATAAAGGCATGGTTATTATATTTACTTGTATTGGTGCCAAATAACTAAATATAATAATGTCCTTGAGTAGTAGGTTCTTATCTATATCAATCGATTGGTTGAATCGATAATGAGATGATATAGAGAACACTACTCTTAATCATTCCTAGTCGAGTATTAACATTCAGGGACAATGTTAATGCGTAGAGACTAGCATGTAGGTCAACACGATGACTTGATCTCACAAGTCATGGATATGAGATATCAAGTTGACACATAGGTATGCATTGGAGAATGTATACTGAATGACCCGCCATGAGAAAGTATCATGGATCGTTATATGAGTGTCATATACTTTCTCATGTGGCTATTAGTATGACTATTAGTCCTTAGACCTGAAGTCACCATGGTTCCCTACATAAGGAGTTGCATACTTTGGCCGTTAAGCGTCCACCCGTAAATGGGTGGACTATAAAGCGACATCGGGTATGTAACAAATTATACGGAGGGATGTGAGTGATGTAGATGGGATCTATCCCTCCTATATGATGGGGGTGACATCGATATTCTTGATAGAGTGAGACCACGAAGTGCATGGCCATGCCCAAATGAGTCAATATGAGATATTGAGCTCATTTGATTAGAGTGAGTCTACTTGGAGTTCAAGATTTAGATTGTACCGAGGATGACACGGTCTATGCCTCGATTGGTCAATCTAGATGTCAAGGATAGAGGGACATTGTCACATATTGTGAGAGTCACAATTAGTAGTCACAAAGGTGATGTTGGAGCTCAACATTCTTGTAACTTGGGCAGCAATGATGTATTGCTAGATACCGCTCATTGCTTATGTTCCTAAATCGGTTTAGGGACATTGCCAACGTTACAAGAACCTATAGGGTCACACACATAAGAGCAATTAGATGGAGATTAGGTTCATATGATGAAACATGAGGATTAGGTTCATGGGAGGAACCAAATTTGATTAAGAGTAATACAAATTAGACTAATTGAGTTAGACTCAAGTTGATTCAAGTGTTGAATGAGTCTAATTTAGATTTGATTCATCAAATCAATTTAAATTAAATGAATAGAGATTCATTAAATTAAATTGACTTGAGTCAAGTGGTTAGATTTGATCAACCATGGGAGATTAGAGGTCAAGTTTGACTTGACTTTAGAGGGAAGATGAAAGGTCAAGTTTGACTTGACCAAATGACATGTCATGATGATGACATGGCATGGACGGCCAATGATGGTGCTCCACATCATCATTGACTTGGTCAATTGGTGTCACATCATGAGGGAGACCAAGGGTCATGGGAGTTACATGCATGCATGTAACCCCCCTCCATGAAGTGGCCGGCCACTTTTGGGGTTATGGGTGGTGAATTCATTTGGTGAGTTACACTCTTGGATCATCTTCTTCCTTGGTGTTTTTCCTCTCAAGCTCTCCCTCTCCTTCCTCATCTTGCCGAGATCTACTAGGAGTGCTAGCACACTCAAGTTTGTCTCTTTCTCCACCTATTGCTTGTGTGGATACCAATAGAGGAGTGTGCACTTGACACTCTCGAGTTCCGGCGAACTTTTGGACGAGCGGGATAAGTGATGGGCATCGCATCGAGGGTAATGATCTCATCTCTTAGATCTAAGGTAGATCTAGGGTTTTTAGTAAGCACATACATGTTTTATAATTTTTATACTTCGCACGGATCTGTGGCTGGGGCTTCTGAGGTTTCCGCAACGCAAAAAGTGGTTTTTGCGGCTCAGAAAAACCCAACAGTGGTATCAGAGCCATGTGCGAAGCATGTATGTGTTTCATCTTTGTAATTTTTTGTATTAGATATAAAAATTATAGATTTATATGTTTCTGTAAATTTCCTAATTTTATAGAATTTTTTGGTATTTTTCTCAAAGAGTCGAAGCAACAAGTGTTGGGACACTTGTAGGCTTCAACCGTCGAGAAAAACTCTCCGAAACGGCGAGTTCTCGCTTTAGGTTTTTGGGACAGTGACTTAAGTCACTATAGGATCATAGTAGGGACACTCACAAAGTTAATCTTTTGAGTATGGGTGCTGCCCTATCCTCGAAAGGGGCTTTGTCCCGCGATCGCGCCCGGAAACCGCTTAGCGGGACCGTTACGGAGAGGTGACTCATTAATTTGAAAAACAAAATTAGAAAAAATTATAGAAATTTCTGTAAAAAATACATAATTTAGAATTATGTATAATTCTGTGATTGTCATGGCCCAATGACCCCAATTTGATTGGATTATGTGTGTTGTAATTCATAATACGGCCTGCGTGCCGTTTTGTGGTTGTGCGTGTTGTATAGTGTATGCGACCTGCGCATCGTACCTCTTCTTTTGATATTCTAGTTGTAATTAGTTTTTAGACTCGAATGTAACTCGAGTTTCATATTTGTAATGTACAAAATGGAGCGGTGGAAAGTCCACTCGAAGACGAGATTACGAGAAGGGTGACGACGACACATGGCGGTCAAAGGAAGCGCTTGGAGAAGCCGCTAGCCTTAGGTTGATCGTCCGATCTTCTCATTGGCTTGAGAAGATCGTAGTAGGGCCATGACTATATCACATTTAATTATATATATATATGTTGATATATATATATATATTTAATTGATTTTGCTTGAATGTATGTGATGCATGCTAGTAGAATAATGCATGTATGTATATGATGCATGCTAGGATAATTTTCTTGTATGTATATGATGCATGCTAATATAGGATAATAAAGGCCTAAATGCGTATAAGATACACATTACGATTAGATTAGATCATAATCGAATCAACTCGAAAATGC